>CM046662.1:30254807-32880215 GCA_025594165.1 Tamias sibiricus | reverse complement strand
CTTCTGCGAGGAGGGACAATTTGACTTCTTCCTTTCCTATTTGTATAACTTTTATTTCTTTCCTTTACCTAATTGCTCATACTAAAATTTCAAGTGCAATATTGAATAGAAATGGTGAGAGTTGACATACTTACCTTAGTTTTTAGAAAAAATGTTTTCAATTTTCCCCCACTCATTATAATGTTGGCTTTTGTCATATATAGCCTTTAATATTTTTAGGTAAATCCATTCTATTGCAAGTTTCTTTAAGGGTTTTTATTATGAAGTAATGTTGAATTTTGTTAAAGTCTTTTTCTGCATCTATTGCGGTAATCATTTTTTTGTTATATTTTACTTGTGTGAGACATTACATTTATTGATTTGTGATGTTGAACCATCCTTGTAGCCCTGAAATAAAACCAACTTCATCATCACAGTGCATGATCATTGAATGTGGTGCTAAATTTATTTTGAAAGTATCACATTAAATTTTTTTGCACTTATGTTCATAAGTTATTGATCTTTAATATCTCTTCTTTTTTATTCAAAGTTGTTGTGTATGACAGTAGAATGCATTACAATTCATAATACACATATAGAGCACATTTTTACATATCTCTGGTTGTATACAAAGTATATTCATACCATTCGTGTTTTCATAATGCACTTATGGTAATGATATCCAATTCATTCTACCATCTTTTTCTTTTCTTTTACCCTCTTTCCCTCTCCCTTTCCCTCGCTCCCCACTGACCTTTCTAGTGTTCCTCTAATCCTCCTATGCTCCCCATCCCAACCCCACTGTCTCTTCTTAATGTCTTTTCCTGTTTTGTACTCATGGTGATAATGGCTTCAAATTAATGACTTTGGTAGCATTCCTTCCCATTCTATTTCTTGGAATATTTTGAAGAGCATTGGTTTTAGATCTTTAAATGACTTGTAATGTTAAGCTTTGAATCCATTTGGTCTTTGTTAGGAGGTTTATTTTTTAAAATATGTTTCTTATGACAGAAGTTTCAAACAGATCAGAGGGACATCCTCTGATATTCCAGATCCATACCACACTTTCTTATGTATTGTTCCAGAAATTTTCTATGTATACACATTTCCTACTTCACAAATGAGATATCCTTACACATACTTGCTTTAGTCAGTTTGTGTAACTGTGACTAAAGGACCCAACAAGAAAATCGTAGAGGAGGAAAAATTTATTTTGGTTCAGCAGGTTCAGAGGTTCAATCCATGGTTGTCTGACTCCATAGCTCTGGGCCCAAGATTAACCAGGACATCATGGTGAAAAGGTGTGACATGGGAAGCAGTTCAGAACATGACAATCAGAAAGCACAGAGAGCTCTGTTTTGCCAGAGAAAAAAATATAAAACCCAAGGGTATGTTCCCATTGACCTACTTCCTCCGGTCATACCCTACCTGTCTATAGTTACCACCCAGCTAATCCATACCAGTGATTAGCTGGTACACCTCTAATAATTTAATAATCACTTCACCTCTTAAAATTCTTGCCTTGTCCCACGTTAGCTTTTTGGGGACACCTCATATCAAAACCTCATTTCTAAACCATAATAATACTGCCCTGCAATTTGTTTTTTACCTAACATTTCGAGTGTCTTTTCCTTTTATTACATGTAGATATAACTCATTACTTTTTTAAAATTTTTTATTATTCTAATTTGTTATACATGTTTGCAGAGTACATTTCATTTCATATTACATATAAAGAGCACAATTTTTCAAGTTGCTGGTTTTATATAAAGTATTTTTAAAATAAAAATAATTTATTGGTATAGAGAAGGAACATAAGAAATGATCTTTGCCCTCAAAGAATTTACAATCCATTTGGCACATAAGGAAAATGCATTAAATGATTTGAACAGTGAAAGACAGCTGTGTAGGGGTTGTAGGCATAGCTTAGTGGTAGAGTGTTTGTCTGATATGCAAGAGTCCTGGGTTTGAGCTCCAATACTGCAGCAAAACAAAACTGGCAGGACAAGCAAAACCATATGCCATCTTCTAGTTCAATCTTCATTTTAGAGACAAAGAAAATAAGATCAAGTGCAACCAAGACCTAAGATCACATGCTTTACTAGTGGCAGCAGCAAGACCATAACTTAGGTATTCCAATTGTGAATCCAGCACTCACTCTGGTCTTAAAGTTCCTGTCACTGACTTTTACATACCATATCACCCTTACTAACCCATGGGCAGGTGAGGATAGGGAGATGCAGTAAGGGATTCATTTGCACACAGGGATGGAAAAGGTTTTGGGCAGGAGAATAATTTGGAAAAGGCTTAAAGAAAACAGAGCAGCTGAAACATACAATGGTGGGTCCTGGCCATAGCCTCAGAAGATAAAATTCCACCATGTTTGTGGGTCCATTAATAATGCCATATTGCTAAAGTGTCCTGGAACAGGTAGCTGGGTCTGTCTATACTCTGAAAGACATACCAGAGGAGTGACTGGTCCAAGCATGGATTGAAGGTCAGATGTACCTGAGAATGAACTTGGGTTACTTGACTTCTTTGAGCCTCAGTTTCCTCTTATGTCTATAAAATGGGGATGTTTTAGTCAGCTTTCAGTTACTATAACAAACACATAAGGTGGTTTATTTTGGTTCATAGTTTTGGAAGTTTCAGTCCATGATCAATCCTGTTGCTTTTGGGTCTGTGGTGAACATGAGGGAGAGGAAGCCTATTCATCTTACAGTTGGGAAGAAAAAGAGAGAAAGAGGAAGAGGCCAGGGTCCCAGTATTCCCATCAAGGGCACACTTCCAGTATTCCCATCAAGGGCACACCTAACTTCCTCCCACTAGATCCCACCTCCTAAAAGTTCCACTACCTCCTAATAGTACCACAGGTTAAGGGCCACATCTTAAACATATTGGCCTTTGGGGACCATATTATATAGAAGATAATTGATCCAAATTATATAGGGGATAACTGCCATGCTGTTTTGAGAATGAGAAATAACAAATGCAAAACCCTCAGAACATTCATGTTGAACACTCAAGAAATACCAACTGTTAGTGTTTAATGAAGGTAAGTAGAGAAAGGACTAGTATTTTCTGGGTTCTAGAAACATTGTAAAATTTTAAAAAAAATGTTTTTATGATGCTGGGGATAAAACCTAGGACCTTATAAAAAAGCTAGGCAATCACTCTACCTTCAGTCCTTATCAATTTCTATCCATGAAATTAATACTATTGTTAATATAGTATCTTTCAGCTACCACAATAAGCATATACTGAGCAATTATTATGTGCCCAGCCCTGATCTAAACACTTTTCATGTACTAACTCATGTTAGTCATCCTCTCATTTATCCTAGGAAGTAGGCATAACTGTTGTTTGATTTTATAGGTAAGGAAACTGAGGCACTGAGAGGTGGAGTTATTTGCCCAAGACCCACAAACAGTAACAAAGGAATTGAGTTAAAATGTGGCTGTCTTTCTTGAGGACCCCACTTCCCAACCACAGCATGTGCTGCTTCTCCATCACTAATATCTATCTCATGAGATCCTCATGGAAACCTCCTGCAGCTTCCTGAGGAGCATCCTCTTTGCTTTCAGAGAAAGAGACATCTCCATCTGTGTGCCCTGCAACATGGCTATTTTTTGTTCACAGGTTATGTCACCTGGATGGGGTGCCTCCTTTAGTTTCCTGACAGAGATGAAAATGGCAGGTCAAGATCAGTTTTTACTCAGAGTAAAAACTGGTACATGCAAAACACTTGCTCAGGAGTGGGAATAATAAAAAGCATTTTGTCAAGGAAAGGGAGGAAGATAAGAATGAGTGAAGGAGGGAGGGCCAGAAAGGAATTTTATCAGGTTCGCATGTTTGTTCTGTCCCTAGTGTTACATACTTGTGCCATCTAATCCTATGAAATTAGTAATCACACAATGGATTGAGATTAATGAACAAAAACGTGTTTAACAAGAAAAAAGTGGAAACTAGACATATGTGAGTATGGGCAGTATTCCTTACAAAATCTATCACCTGTGAGAGTGGACCAGCTCCCCCAAGATCAAAGGACTTGTGATCCAAATTCTGGTAAAGATTGTAAGTGGGAGGGGAGAAATCCATCCACTAAGAAAAGAGATGGCACCGGGGGCGGTGGCGCACGCCTGTAATCCCAGCACTTTGGGAGGCTGAGGCAGGCAGGAGGATCACGAGTTCAAAGCCAGCCTCAGCAATGGCGAGGCACTTAGCAACTCAGTGAGACCCTGTCTCCAAATAAAATACAAAAAAGGGCTGGGGATATGGCCCAGTGGTCAAGTGCCCCTGAGTTCAATCCCCGGGTACCACAAAAAAAAAAAAAAAAAAAAAGAAAAGAAAAAGAAAGAGATGGCAATGAGCTCATCTGGGACCTTGCTTCCCTTGGCTCAGGAGCCATGTCCTTTCTCAGGGCTCTTCTCCCCAGGGTGGGTGCAGTCTTCAGAAGGCAGATCTAAGAGAAGAAAAAGAAAGCCCCCTCTGCTTTCCACTCCTCAGAATCAGGAGCTCTGAAATTCTTTCAGACCCCATGTGCCCACAGAGGGAAGGAGCTGGATGTGGGCAAAATCAGAGAAAAGGGCTGGGGCCATCCTGGACCAGGGCCCCACCCTTTGTGGCTCTGTAGCTTTCCAGAAGCAAGATTCAGAAGGACATGGGACTCCATCAGCAGCAGGGACTCACTGAGCCTCACCAAGTGCCAGGCACCAACAACCTTACACTGTTCAATCCCACAGTCAGTTGGCATTGCTAGCACTCCACTTTATAGATCAGAAAACTGAGGACAGAGTGCACCAGTTCACACAGCCAGTGAGAATGGCGCCAGGATTCTGGCCCCCAAGCATCCGCTCTAACTCATTGAGCAGTGTGCAATTTTCCTCCAAAATTTCCACCCAAATTCCTCTGTCTCCTGTCAAGGAATCAATTCCCAGATTTTAGAGAAAGCTGTTCCAGAAAAGGAAAACAGTGACTTTCCTATGGAGTGAAGGGGGTCAGGCACAGAAACCAAAGACTTGGATACTAGTTCTGATTGTGCCATTGAGGAACGGAGCACCCGTCTCCTCAGTGAGACAGGTCACGACGCCTGCCACCGCACGGTGCTGAAGGCATAGGGACGAAGCTCACTTTCTCCTGCGTTCCACCGAGGCCGGCAGGAAGCCAAACGCCGGGAGGCACGGCAGGGCAGGGCAGGGCACGCGCTGTGGACAGACCTGGGTTAGCAGGAGGTGGGTCTGCAGCAAACCCGGGCCATGAGTGCCACCTGACATGCCTGGAGCGACGTCGCGGGACGCCCAGAAGGCACAGGCGACAGGCCCTGGGGTGTCGCCCGGACCACAAAGGCTTCTCCGCGCACCTCGCGGGCCTGTTCCCTATGCCGGGGCGCCACATCCTCCCGAGGCCCGGGTCTGCATCCCGCTGCCCTCTGCTGCTCACCTCCCCAGGCTCGGGGCTCCTGGGGCGGTGCCTCGCCGGGCCGCGCTCCGCAAGCTGGAAGCTTCGGAACCGCCCCGTCCGCCAGCAGCCTGGAGTCGGGACCCGGCGCGCGAGCGACCTCAGGCCCTGGAGTCGAGCACCCACGAGCAAACTGCACGGACCCAACAGTCCAGGAGCTCCGGGCGGGTGGAACAGGGTTGGACCGCTAATGCCTCTGGGGAATGTAGTCCGCTCGAGACTCGAGGATTCTGGGAAATGTAGTTCTCCGCATTTTTTGAGGCGAGGCGCTGGCTGAACCCATCTGGTACCCAGACCCCAGATGTGGGCTCCCTCTAGTGAGCTGGGGTTTGCTGACGCCCTCCATGAGCAATTTGTATATGCATAAAAATGTAATGTTATCAGTTCACACTCTAATGCCTCTGAAGATTATTTTCTTAAATTCCTTGAAATTGAATTTCTGGATTAAGGAGTGATAGAACTCTAAGACATTTGAGTACACTGGCCAATTGTCTTCCTGGTAGATTTTACAATTTATAGTGCCTCAAGCAGGTAATGACATTATGTGCCCCGTACCTCTGCCCACTGTGGTTTTCTTTTATTGTTTTTAATTAATAAAGACAACAGTTACCTTCTCTTAATATGTAATTTTGAGAACTTGTATAATTAACTATAATAAAGGAAAATGTTATCGTGTTTATGTGTAATTTTAGCTACTTGGGAAATTAATTTGGATATGTTAAAATTATTCAGAAATTTTTTTTTATTTTAATAACTCAGGTACCATGAGAGTCAACTTTCCATTACTGCAACAAATACCTGAGATAATTAACTTAAAAGAGAAAAGGTTGATTTTGGTTTGGACGGTCCAGTTCATTCCCTGTTGGCCTCATTGCTTTTGGGCCTGTGGCAAGGCCACACATCATGGGGGGAATTGTGTGGTAGAAGAAGCTGCTTAAATCATTGGGGAGGACACAGAAAAAAGGAAAAAATGACTAGGATTACATAATCTTGCACACCCCCAGTGACATCCCACTAGGTCCTACTTCTCAAAGTTTCCACCAATTCCCAACAGTGCCAAGATAGGGACCAAACTTTTAACACATGAGTCTTTGGAGATCATTCCATATCTAATGATAGCAGGTACATTGGCCATTTCCTATTGAAATGTCCAAATTTTGAATGTCATTTGGAAATACCATGCATGCATAATTTTTTTAAAGAAGAAAGTTCTTGTTATGATTTGAATATGAGGTATCTCCTTCAAACTCATGTGACAATGCAGTTTTGTTCAGAGGTGAAATGATTATAAGAGATGTAACCTAATTGGTAGATTAATCAATTTGATGGATTAATAATTTGAATGCATTACTGAGTGGTAACTGTAGACAGGTGGGCATGACAGGAGGAAGTAGGTCCTGGGGGCACGCCCTTGGGAATTGTATATCTTGTCTTTGGACCCTCACACTCTCTGTTTCCCATCTGCTAGGAGCTGAGCAGCTTCCCTTCACTGCGACCTTCTGTTATGTTGTTCTGCTTCACCTCAGGCCCAGACTAGTGGAGTTGGCTGACCATGAACTGAGACCTCTGAAACCCTGAGCCCACAATTAAACTTTTCTTCCTCTAATTTTTTTTTCAGGTACTGAGCATTGAACCCAAGGTCACTTAACCACTGAGCTACATCCCCAGCCTTTTAAAAACATTTTTTATTTAGAGATAGGCTCTCCCTGAGTTGCTAAGTGCCTTGCTAAGTTGCTGAAGCTTTGAACTCATGATCCTCCTGCCTCAGCCTCCTAAGCTGCAGGGATTACAGGCATGTGCCACCACACCCAGCTTCTAAGTTGTTCTTATTGGGTATTTTAATCACAGTGATAAAAAGCTAGCATCATCCTTTATGATGTATTGTATGATAAAAACTTTATACAGTATGTGGAGCGAAGAAACATGTAATAAAGTCATAAATCCAGTATCAATTCATGAATGTTCATTTCTCATACTATTTCAAATGTGAAGTACACACAGAAAGCCAATTAGAACATAGAGTCCAATATAACATTATTATAAAGTGAACACCCAAGTTGATAAGTAGACCCTTGCTAACACTTAGTACCTCCTTCCTAATCAGAAATAATTTTCCCTTGCAACTAATGAGCATCTGGTGGAGAGATACTTTGCAATCCTGTTAATACCCTGCTTTTTCATCATATTTTTTTTGCTATTATGAATTTATTTTATTATTTTTTGCACATTTTTACTGGTGCATCCTTACACAATAGTTTCACATGTTAGTAACTTTATATGATAAAATAATACACCTGTATTTTCAAGTCTCTCAGTCTATGGTAGTCTAAACTAAGACAGGCATAGACAAAAACTGTCCTCCAAACATTTTGTTGGAATTACCCTCATGCTTTCAAGTAGCTTTTCCTACCAAACTATAGAGGACATTTTGTGTTGTTTCCAGACTTTAGCTATTTAGGATCATGCTAACACAAGTATAGCACGTCAGTGATAAAATCTGGGTGGTTTTGGCATATGGGTATTTACTGTAAAACACTTACAGTTTTGCTTTGGATTTGAAAATGTCCATCATACATGTGCACAATAATGTTGGAAAAATTCTATACCTTGAGTTTGGGCCAAAATGGGGGAGCCCCAATCTTCCCAGGTTGTCCTTCTTGTAATTTAAAACCTTTGACATGACACAACGAATGATTCTAGGAAGACTTTGAACTGTGAAAAGAAGTTGGCCAACAGGGGACTTTGAGACTGAGAAGCAAATTAATGGAAAGTTCCTTCATTTTCCTCATCATCTCCCAGATCTCCCAACTAAAGAGTAGATAGGCAGTAGAGTAGCTGTAGTTTTGTGTCACCCTAAAAATCATATATTGAATCCTAACACCTAAGATGATGATATTTTGAGATAGGGCCTTTGGAAGGTAATTAGGTCATGAAGTTGGAGCCCTCATGAATTGGATCATTGCCCTTGTATAAAGAGACAGGAGATCTTGCTTTTCCCTATCTCTCCACCAAGTAGGACACAGAAAGAAGTTGGCTATCTGCAAGTCAGCAAGTGGGTTACCAGATATTAGATCTTCAGGTGCCTTGTTTTTTAATTCCTTAGCCTCCAAAACTGTGAGAACTTGGTGTTTGTTGTTTAAGCCATTCAATCTATGATAGTCTAAGACAGGCATAGACAAAAATAAAATGCTCTAAGAAAAGCTGTTCCCCTTAGCCAAAGGGCCATTTGGTGGCCTCTACCCTACTTCATCCAAACACCAGCAAAACAACAACAACAACAAAAAACTCATTCCCCCTCACTTCTCTGAACCCATGGAGGAAAGAAGTAGCACATTTTTTTCTCAAATAAAAAGAAAAAACTCAGCCATGAATTCTATATCTGGTAAAAATATTTAGCAACGAAAGGGAAATAAAAATATTCTTAAACAAAGGAAAACCAAGAGTATTTATGGTAACAAACCTACCCTTAACATGTAACTAAAGGAAATACTCTAAGCAACCAATAAATAAAATATTGGGAAGTGCAAACATCGAAACAGGTAAAATTAGGGATAAATAACAGACTACCCTACTTATGAGTTTCTTATCTGATATTTTCTGATTAAAGGAAGAAGTATAACACCATTTGATGTGAAGCTTAATATATAAAGAGGGAATACTTAAGACAAGTATATTTAAAAAGTAGGGAGGCAAAGGGATCTAAATGGAAATAAAGTTTTTGCACTTTGTTGATGGTGATAAATTATGAACATATATTATTCCTAAGCAGATGCTAAAAAATTATACAAAGTGGCATACTAAAAGATACTACAAATAAATTTACACAAAATTCTAAGAAGCATTCAGGGAACTCACAGGAAGGCAAGAAAAGAGAAGAATGAGAAATAGAGGAAGCAAAGGAAAATAAAATCTTTCATCTGTCATTCATCAAATGGTTCACAATAGAAAAAAATACTGACTTTCCATTTTCAGATAAGAATAACAAGGACTGGGGTGTGACTCAGTGGTAGAGTGCTTGCCCCACATGGGTTCAATCCCCAGCACCACAAATAATGATAATAGCAAAATCTTTAAAAACCTTGCTGCTATAAATATTCTGTACTTGCTGGTGTATCTTTTCTTGAGTTTCTCTGGGGTTTGCAAATACCTAGGGCTACTTGAAAACTCTCAGGGGCATATAGTTATTGATAGTTTAAAAGGAATGATTTTCTAGGCCCCAGCTTTCATTTGTACTCCTCTTGTAAAAGAGATTCTCTTCTTTCTCCTTCAACCCCTTAGAATAACCTTTGTCCCACTATCAAGACTCCTAAAAAGGTGCAGCGCCCAGAGGAATGAAATTCTCCAGGGCACCCCACCATAGAACTATAGATGTAATTCTTTTGTAGGGAGCCTTCTTTTGTGATTAGTGCAAAGACCATTAGATAACAGGCTTTCCTCTTTTTAGACACATTTCTGTTAATAGTGAAGCATTGCGTTAGAAATGGGGTATGTAGGTTCCTAGGAGCTCTAAAATCAGATCTTTCAGTAATTTGAAATGAGGATAATTCTTTTTTTAAATTTTTTATTATTCTAATTTGTATTACATGTTTGCAGAGTACATTTCATTTCATATTACATATAAAGAGCACAATTTTTTCAAGTTGCTGGTTTTATATAAAGTATTTTTACAACAATTGTGTCTTCATACATGTATTTAGTGTAATTATGGATAACTCAGTCTGCCATTATTCCTATCCCCCTTGTCCCCTTCCCTCCCTCCCCCCTCTTTGTTCTATTTAAAGCTCTTGCATTCCTCTCATCCCCACTTCTGCCTTTATAAGTTAGTATCTTCAATATCAAAGAGATCATTCGACCTTTGGTTTTTGGGGGGATTGGCTAACTTCACTTAGCATTATTTTCTCCAACTCCATCCATTTACCTGCAAATTCCATGATTTTATTCTCTTTTAGTGCTGAGTAGTGTTCCATTGTGTATATATATACCAAAGTTTCCCTATCCATTCATCTGCTGATTGGCATCGGGGTTGGTTCCACAATCTAGCTATTGTGAATTGTGCTGCTATAAACATTGATGTGGATAATCCCTCCTTATCCATTCCACCACTGTCAAAAGATGTACTGCTTTTGAGAAAGAATACATAGTGAGAACAAAGCAAAGAGAGCGCTGGTAAAATACTGAATGCTTAAAATGGCACATACATACACACACCATATATATATATATATATATATATATATATATATATATGCACTACTCTTCAGCAAAGGATGATGTGAAACAGATTTCAAAATTCCTATCAACCAAATCAGAGCCATAGTAGGTTTACTTGCTGATGCCAAACTGTCTTCAGCTCTGCTTAAAATCCTGCCACAGGAGAGCTCATTAAATGGCAAGAACAGCACCTTTAAATGGTCATAGCTATTCATTAATGATGTTCATTGTTTTATTTCATTCCTGGGGTTTTTAAAAATTTACATTTGAATATATAATGAAATGAAGACAAGTGTACATTTTTAAAATGTTGATAAATTTGTTTGGCTTTAAATAAGACACACAACTCTCTCATGAGCACAGAAATTATCCTAAGCTACTTACCAGTTGCTATGATATGAAGTGTCCCCCAAAGGCCCAGAAGTATGAAAGGTTTAGTTCCCAGTTTCTGGCACTATTGAAAGGTGGTGAAACTTTTAGAAGGTAGGAGCTAGAACAGAAAGTTAGGTCATTGCAGGTGTGTCTTTGAAGGAGATTTTGGGACACTGACCCCTTTCTATCTCTTTTGTTTCCTGGCTGTTAGGAGGTGAGCAGTTTTCCTGTGCTACATGCTCTTGTCATGATGTACTATGTCATCATAGATCCAAAGCAACAGGACCAAGTAACTGTGGATTAAAACCTCTGTAAGCATGAGCCACAATAAAACTTTCTCCTTATGAGTTCATAATCTCAAGTATTTTGTCACAGTAATGGAAAACTGATTAACATATCAGTTAAAATCACCCACCCAGAAGCAAATACTATTCTGATTTATTCTACCATAAATTAATTTTGTCAGTTCTAAGACTTCATATAAATGGAATAATATAATACTTTTTGTGTCTGGCTTCTTTCCCTTAACATATTTATGAGACCCCTCCATGATGTCCTTATAATTTTATCTTGTATTGGCATTAACTTTGTATACAAGTTGGACTTTTATATGACAGAAGCAGGCTGTAGTCATCCCAGAAAGTTTCCAGTTCTCTATCCCCTCTCAGTTCCTCAAAGTGGTCAGTCTAAGAAACCTGCCTTCTACAACTGCCTCCTAATATCCAGCTTCTATGGAATGGCTAAAGACAACCATCTTGACTCACCATGCTGAAATGTATTAGTCTGTTTTTTGATGCTACAGCAAAATTCCTAATGCTGGATTCTTTATAAAGAAAAGAGAAGTATTTAATTTATGGATTTGGAATCTGGAGGACCAAGATTACTGGCACTATCTGTTTCACCTCTGGTGAAGGCCACCTTGTCTTCAACACAGAATGGTGGAGAAATGGGAAGGAAAACAGTCGTATACAGAAGGAGCAGCACATGGGTGATGTTGCTTTGTAATAATCCACTCTTGGGAGAATAAACTCACTCTTCAAGAGCATTAATTGCTTCTGAGAGCAGCACCCCCAATGGACCTAATTATCTTACACTAGACCCAAATTCTTAAAGATTTCATCAAATCAACACTACCACTGATGACAAAACTCCAGCACATAAACCACTGAGGGACAAACCACATCCAAACCCTGTATCCCACATGGGACTGGCCACATCCAAACCCTGTATCCCACATGGACTGGCCAGATATGCCAAAGTGACCACCTTTCTTCCAGAAATATGGCTCTGTAGAGCATATGTCTTTTTGCTCTAAACACACCAATTAGAACTCTTCATAGGAAACCTGCTTGGGCAGTGCCCTGGACCCCAGAAAGGCATTGGCCCATGGGTATTTTGTCATAGCAAGAAGAAGCAGAATAAGACAGTTAACAAACACACCTATGCATTTTAAAAGAAAGAAAGTTTAGATGAGAGGTTGGACCTTAAATATAAGATCAGATAGATATAACTTTTGGGCGATGCACCTCCTGACATTTGGGTCCAACAGCCATCATCCCACCTGATGTCACACCATTATATTGTTTTATTCATTTTAAAAATAGATATAAGGAGCACAGCATGTCAGCTACTCTGTACTGACATTGGCTTTCCGTGAGAGTAGTCTTTTAAGAGTGCACACAGCTGTTTCAGCCCCTGTTTTCTTTGGTGTTTCAGGTGACAGCTCAGCTACAAGGAAGCAAGACTTAAACTGACTTTGAAGCCCTAAGCCCTACCACATCCAATGTCTCTTAAAATGGCCTAAGAACACAGTGATTCAATTTCTAGTGTTCTTGCCTGGCACTTGGCGCACGCCTGTAATCCCAGCACTTTGGGAGGCTGAGGCAGGAGGATCACGAGTTCAAAGCCAGCCTCAGCAATGGCGAGGCACTTAGCAACTCAGTGAGACCCTGTCTCCAAATAAAATACAAAAAAGGGCTGGGGATATGGCCCAGTGGTCAAGTGCCCCTGAGTTCAATCCCCGGTACCACAAAAAAAAAAAAAAAAAAAAAAAAAAAGAAAAGAAAAGAGATGGCAATGAGCTCATCTGGGACCTTGCTTCCCTTGGCTCAGGAGCCATGTCCTTTCTCAGGGCTCTTCTCCCCAGGGTGGGTGCAGTCTTCAGAAGGCAGATCTAAGAGAAGAAAAAGAAAGCCCCCTCTGCTTTCCACTCCTCAGAATCAGGAGCTCTGAAATTCTTTCAGACCCCATGTGCCCACAGAGGGAAGGAGCTGGATGTGGGCAAAATCAGAGAAAAGGGCTGGGGCCATCCTGGACCAGGGCCCCACCCTTTGTGGCTCTGTAGCTTTCCAGAAGCAAGATTCAGAAGGACATGGGACTCCATCAGCAGCAGGGACTCACTGAGCCTCACCAAGTGCCAGGCACCAACAACCTTACACTGTTCAATCCCACAGTCAGTTGGCATTGCTAGCACTCCACTTTATAGATCAGAAAACTGAGGACAGAGTGCACCAGTTCACACAGCCAGTGAGAATGGCGCCAGGATTCTGGCCCCCAAGCATCCGCTCTAACTCATTGAGCAGTGTGCAATTTTCCTCCAAAATTTCCACCCAAATTCCTCTGTCTCCTGTCAAGGAATCAATTCCCAGATTTTAGAGAAAGCTGTTCCAGAAAAGGAAAACAGTGACTTTCCTATGGAGTGAAGGGGGTCAGGCACAGAAACCAAAGACTTGGATACTAGTTCTGATTGTGCCACTGAGGAACGGAGCACCCGTCTCCTCAGTGAGACAGGTCACGACGCCTGCCACCGCACGGTGCTGAAGGCATAGGGACGAAGCTCACTTTCTCCTGCGTTCCACCGAGGCCGGCAGGAAGCCAAACGCCGGGAGGCACGGCAGGGCAGGGCAGGGCACGCGCTGTGGACAGACCTGGGTTAGCAGGAGGTGGGTCTGCAGCAAACCCGGGCCATGAGTGCCACCTGACATGCCTGGAGCGACGTCGCGGGACGCCCAGAAGGCACAGGCGACAGGCCCTGGGGTGTCGCCCGGACCACAAAGGCTTCTCCGCGCACCTCGCGGGCCTGTTCCCTATGCCGGGGCGCCACATCCTCCCGAGGCCCGGGTCTGCATCCCGCTGCCCTCTGCTGCTCACCTCCCCAGGCTCGGGGCTCCTGGGGCGGTGCCTCGCCGGGCCGCGCTCCGCAAGCTGGAAGCTTCGGAACCGCCCCGTCCGCCAGCAGCCTGGAGTCGGGACCCGGCGCGCGAGCGACCTCAGGCCCTGGAGTCGAGCACCCACGAGCAAACTGCACGGACCCAACAGTCCAGGAGCGCCGGGCGAGTGGAACAGGGTTGGACGCTAATGCCTCTGGGGAATGTAGTCCGCTCGAGACTCGAGGATTCTGGGAAATGTAGTTCTCCGCATTTTTGGAGGCGAGGCGCTGGCTGAACCCATCTGGTACCCAGACCCCAGATGTGGGCTCCCTCTAGTGAGCTGGGGTTTGCTGACGCCCTCCATGAGCAATTTGTATATGCATAAAAATGTAATGTTATCAGTTCACACTCTAATGCCTCTGAAGATTATTTTCTTAAATTCCTTGAAATTGAATTTCTGGATTAAGGAGTGATAGAACTCTAAGACATTTGAGTACACTGGCCAATTGTCTTCCTGGTAGATTTTACAATTTATAGTGCCTCAAGCAGGTAATGACATTATGTGCCCCGTACCTCTGCCCACTGTGGTTTTCTTTTATTGTTTTTAATTAATAAAGACAACAGTTACCTTCTCTTAATATGTAATTTTTGAGAACTTGTATAATTAACTATAATAAAGGAAAATGTTATCGTGTTTATGTGTAATTTTAGCTACTTGGGAAATTAATTTGGATATGTTAAAATTATTCAGAAATTTTTTTATTTTAATAACTCAGGTACCATGAGAGTCAACTTTCCATTACTGCAACAAATACCTGAGATAATTAACTTAAAAGAGAAAAGGTTGATTTTGGTTTGGACGGTCCAGTTCATTCCCTGTTGGCCTCATTGCTTTTGGGCCTGTGGCAAGGCCACACATCATGGGGGGAATTGTGTGGTAGAAGAAGCTGCTTAAATCATTGGGGAGGACACAGAAAAAAGGAAAAAATGACTAGGATTACATAATCTTGCACACCCCCAGTGACATCCCACTAGGTCCTACTTCTCAAAGTTTCCACCAATTCCCAACAGTGCCAAGATAGGGACCAAACTTTTAACACATGAGTCTTTGGAGATCATTCCATATCTAATGATAGCAGGTACATTGGCCATTTCCTATTGAAATGTCCAAATTTTGAATGTCATTTGGAAATACCATGCATGCATAATTTTTTTAAAGAAGAAAGTTCTTGTTATGATTTGAATATGAGGTATCTCCTTCAAACTCATGTGACAATGCAGTTTTGTTCAGAGGTGAAATGATTATAAGAGATGTAACCTAATTGGTAGATTAATCAATTTGATGGATTAATAATTTGAATGCATTACTGAGTGGTAACTGTAGACAGGTGGGCATGACAGGAGGAAGTAGGTCCTGGGGGCACGCCCTTGGGAATTGTATATCTTGTCTTTGGACCCTCACAACTCTCTGTTTCCCATCTGCTAGGAGCTGAGCAGCTTCCCTTCACTGCGACCTTCTGTTATGTTGTTCTGCTTCACCTCAGGCCCAGACTAGTGGAGTTGGCTGACCATGAACTGAGACCTCTGAAACCCTGAGCCCACAATTAAACTTTTCTTCCTCTAATTTTTTTTTCAGGTACTGAGCATTGAACCCAAGGTCACTTAACCACTGAGCTACATCCCCAGCCTTTTAAAAACATTTTTTTATTTAGAGATAGGCTCTCCCTGAGTTGCTAAGTGCCTTGCTAAGTTGCTGAAGCTTTGAACTCATGATCCTCCTGCCTCAGCCTCCTAAGCTGCAGGGATTACAGGCATGTGCCACCACACCCAGCTTCTAAGTTGTTCTTATTGGGTATTTTAATCACAGTGATAAAAAGCTAGCATCATCCTTTATGATGTATTGTATGATAAAAACTTTATACAGTATGTGGAGCGAAGAAACATGTAATAAAGTCATAAATCCAGTATCAATTCATGAATGTTCATTTCTCATACTATTTCAAATGTGAAGTACACACAGAAAGCCAATTAGAACATAGAGTCCAATATAACATTATTATAAAGTGAACACCCAAGTTGATAAGTAGACCTTGCTAACACTTAGTACCTCCTTCCTAATCAGAAATAATTTTCCCTTGCAACTAATGAGCATCTGGTGGAGAGATACTTTGCAATCCTGTTAATACCCTGCTTTTCATCATATTTTTGCTATTATGAATTTATTTTATTATTTTTGCACATTTTTACTGGTGCATCCTTACACAATAGTTTCACATGTTAGTAACTTTATATGATAAAATAATACACCTGTATTTTCAAGTCTCTCAGTCTATGGTAGTCTAAACTAAGACAGGCATAGACAAAAACTGTCCTCCAAACATTTTGTTGGAATTACCCTCATGCTTTCAAGTAGCTTTTCCTACCAAACTATAGAGGACATTTTGTGTTGTTTCCAGACTTTAGCTATTTAGGATCATGCTAACACAAGTATAGCACGTCAGTGATAAAATCTGGGTGGTTTTGGCATATGGGTATTTACTGTAAAACACTTACAGTTTTGCTTTGGATTTGAAAATGTCCATCATACATGTGCACAATAATGTTGGAAAAATTCTATACCTTGAGTTTGGGCCAAAATGGGGGAGCCCCAATCTTCCCAGGTTGTCCTTCTTGTAATTTAAAACCTTTGACATGACACAACGAATGATTCTAGGAAGACTTTGAACTGTGAAAAGAAGTTGGCCAACAGGGGACTTTGAGACTGAGAAGCAAATTAATGGAAAGTTCCTTCATTTTCCTCATCATCTCCCAGATCTCCCAACTAAAGAGTAGATAGGCAGTAGAGTAGCTGTAGTTTTGTGTCACCCTAAAAATCATATATTGAATCCTAACACCTAAGATGATGATATTTTGAGATAGGGCCTTTGGAAGGTAATTAGGTCATGAAGTTGGAGCCCTCATGAATTGGATCATTGCCCTTGTATAAAGAGACAGGAGATCTTGCTTTTCCCTATCTCTCCACCAAGTAGGACACAGAAAGAAGTTGGCTATCTGCAAGTCAGCAAGTGGGTTACCAGATATTAGATCTTCAGGTGCCTTGTTTTTTAATTCCTTAGCCTCCAAAACTGTGAGAACTTGGTGTTTGTTGTTTAAGCCATTCAATCTATGATAGTCTAAGACAGGCATAGACAAAAATAAAATGCTCTAAGAAAAGCTGTTCCCCTTAGCCAAAGGGCCATTTGGTGGCCTCTACCCTACTTCATCCAAACACCAGCAAAACAACAACAACAACAAAAAACTCATTCCCCCTCACTTCTCTGAACCCATGGAGGAAAGAAGTAGCACATTTTTTTCTCAAATAAAAAGAAAAAACTCAGCCATGAATTCTATATCTGGTAAAAATATTTAGCAACGAAAGGGAAATAAAAATATTCTTAAACAAAGGAAAACCAAGAGTATTTATGGTAACAAACCTACCCTTAACATGTAACTAAAGGAAATACTCTAAGCAACCAATAAATAAAATATTGGGAAGTGCAAACATCGAAACAGGTAAAATTAGGGATAAATAACAGACTACCCTACTTATGAGTTTCTTATCTGATATTTTCTGATTAAAGGAAGAAGTATAACACCATTTGATGTGAAGCTTAATATATAAAGAGGGAATACTTAAGACAAGTATATTTAAAAAGTAGGGAGGCAAAGGGATCTAAATGGAAATAAAGTTTTTGCACTTTGTTGATGGTGATAAATTATGAACATATATTATTCCTAAGCAGATGCTAAAAAATTATACAAAGTGGCATACTAAAAGATACTACAAATAAATTTACACAAAATTCTAAGAAGCATTCAGGGAACTCACAGGAAGGCAAGAAAAGAGAAGAATGAGAAATAGAGGAAGCAAAGGAAAATAAAATCTTTCATCTGTCATTCATCAAATGGTTCACAATAGAAAAAAATACTGACTTTCCATTTTCAGATAAGAATAACAAGGACTGGGGTGTGACTCAGTGGTAGAGTGCTTGCCCCACATGGGTTCAATCCCCAGCACCACAAATAATGATAATAGCAAAATCTTTAAAAACCTTGCTGCTATAAATATTCTGTACTTGCTGGTGTATCTTTTCTTGAGTTTCTCTGGGGTTTGCAAATACCTAGGGCTACTTGAAAACTCTCAGGGGCATATAGTTATTGATAGTTTAAAAGGAATGATTTTCTAGGCCCCAGCTTTCATTTGTACTCCTCTTGTAAAAGAGATTCTCTTCTTTCTCCTTCAACCCCTTAGAATAACCTTTGTCCCACTATCAAGACTCCTAAAAAGGTGCAGCGCCCAGAGGAATGAAATTCTCCAGGGCACCCCACCATAGAACTATAGATGTAATTCTTTTGTAGGGAGCCTTCTTTTGTGATTAGTGCAAAGACCATTAGATAACAGGCTTTCCTCTTTTTAGACACATTTCTGTTAATAGTGAAGCATTGCGTTAGAAATGGGGTATGTAGGTTCCTAGGAGCTCTAAAATCAGATCTTTCAGTAATTTGAAATGAGGATAATTCTTTTTTTAAATTTTTTATTATTCTAATTTGTATTACATGTTTGCAGAGTACATTTCATTTCATATTACATATAAAGAGCACAATTTTTTCAAGTTGCTGGTTTTATATAAAGTATTTTTACAACAATTGTGTCTTCATACATGTATTTAGTGTAATTATGGATAACTCAGTCTGCCATTATTCCTATCCCCTTGTCCCCTTCCCTCCCTCCCCCCTCTTTGTTCTATTTAAAGCTCTTGCATTCCTCTCATCCCCACTTCTGCCTTTATAAGTTAGTATCTTCAATATCAAAGAGATCATTCGACCTTTGGTTTTTGGGGGGATTGGCTAACTTCACTTAGCATTATTTTCTCCAACTCCATCCATTTACCTGCAAATTCCATGATTTTATTCTCTTTTAGTGCTGAGTAGTGTTCCATTGTGTATATATATACCAAAGTTTCCCTATCCATTCATCTGCTGATTGGCATCGGGGTTGGTTCCACAATCTAGCTATTGTGAATTGTGCTGCTATAAACATTGATGTGGATAATCCCTCCTTATCCATTCCACCACTGTCAAAAGATGTACTGCTTTTGAGAAAGAATACATAGTGAGAACAAAGCAAAGAGAGCGCTGGTAAAATACTGAATGCTTAAAATGGCACATACATACACACACCATATATATATATATATATATATATATATATATATATATGCACTACTCTTCAGCAAAGGATGATGTGAAACAGATTTCAAAATTCCTATCAACCAAATCAGAGCCATAGTAGGTTTACTTGCTGATGCCAAACTGTCTTCAGCTCTGCTTAAAATCCTGCCACAGGAGAGCTCATTAAATGGCAAGAACAGCACCTTTAAATGGTCATAGCTATTCATTAATGATGTTCATTGTTTTATTTCATTCCTGGGGTTTTTAAAAATTTACATTTGAATATATAATGAAATGAAGACAAGTGTACATTTTTAAAATGTTGATAAATTTGTTTGGCTTTAAATAAGACACACAACTCTCTCATGAGCACAGAAATTATCCTAAGCTACTTACCAGTTGCTATGATATGAAGTGTCCCCCCAAAGGCCCAGAAGTATGAAAGGTTTAGTTCCCAGTTTCTGGCACTATTGAAAGGTGGTGAAACTTTTAGAAGGTAGGAGCTAGAACAGAAAGTTAGGTCATTGCAGGTGTGTCTTTGAAGGAGATTTTGGGACACTGACCCCTTTCTATCTCTTTTGTTTCCTGGCTGTTAGGAGGTGAGCAGTTTCCTGTGCTACATGCTCTTGTCATGATGTACTATGTCATCATAGATCCAAAGCAACAGGACCAAGTAACTGTGGATTAAAACCTCTGTAAGCATGAGCCACAATAAAACTTTCTCCTTATGAGTTCATAATCTCAAGTATTTTGTCACAGTAATGGAAAACTGATTAACATATCAGTTAAAATCACCCACCCAGAAGCAAATACTATTCTGATTTATTCTACCATAAATTAATTTTGTCAGTTCTAAGACTTCATATAAATGGAATAATATAATACTTTTTGTGTCTGGCTTCTTTCCCTTAACATATTTATGAGACCCCTCCATGATGTCCTTATAATTTTATCTTGTATTGGCATTAACTTTGTATACAAGTTGGACTTTTATATGACAGAAGCAGGCTGTAGTCATCCCAGAAAGTTTCCAGTTCTCTATCCCCTCTCAGTTCCTCAAAGTGGTCAGTCTAAGAACCTGCCTTCTACAACTGCCTCCTAATATCCAGCTTCTATGGAATGGCTAAAGACAACCATCTTGACTCACCATGCTGAAATGTATTAGTCTGTTTTTTGATGCTACAGCAAAATTCCTAATGCTGGATTCTTTATAAAGAAAAGAGAAGTATTTAATTTATGGATTTGGAATCTGGAGGACCAAGATTACTGGCACTATCTGTTTCACCTCTGGTGAAGGCCACCTTGTCTTCAACACAGAATGGTGGAGAAATGGGAAGGAAAACAGTCGTATACAGAAGGAGCAGCACATGGGTGATGTTGCTTTGTAATAATCCACTCTTGGGAGAATAAACTCACTCTTCAAGAGCATTAATTGCTTCTGAGAGCAGCACCCCCAATGACCTAATTATCTTACACTAGACCCAAATTCTTAAAGATTTCATCAAATCAACACTACCACTGATGACAAAACTCCAGCACATAAACCACTGAGGGACAAACCACATCCAAACCCTGTATCCCACATGGACTGGCCACATCCAAACCCTGTATCCCACATGGACTGGCCAGATATGCCAAAGTGACCACCTTTCTTCCAGAAATATGGCTCTGTAGAGCATATGTCTTTTTGCTCTAAACACACCAATTAGAACTCTTCATAGGAAACCTGCTTGGGCAGTGCCCTGGACCCCAGAAAGGCATTGGCCCATGGGTATTTTGTCATAGCAAGAAGAAGCAGAATAAGACAGTTAACAAACACACCTATGCATTTTAAAAGAAAGAAAGTTTAGATGAGAGGTTGGACCTTAAATATAAGATCAGATAGATATAACTTTTGGGCGATGCACCTCCTGACATTTGGGTCCAACAGCCATCATCCCACCTGATGTCACACCATTATATTGTTTTATTCATTTTAAAAATAGATATAAGGAGCACAGCATGTCAGCTACTCTGTACTGACATTGGCTTTCCGTGAGAGTAGTCTTTTAAGAGTGCACACAGCTGTTCAGCCCCTGTTTTCTTTGGTGTTTCAGGTGACAGCTCAGCTACAAGGAAGCAAGACTTAAACTGACTTTGAAGCCCTAAGCCCTACCACATCCAATGTCTCTTAAAATGGCCTAAGAACACAGTGATTCAATTTCTAGTGTTCTTGCCTGGCACTCATCCGGTCCAGGAGTCATTTTTATCATAAACAATGTAATGCAGCTGATGAATCTTTTTCAGCAAGTTACCAAGACAATCAGATCCATAAATAAGTTTGCTTCTTGGTAGGTTACCAGGGGAACAGAGCTAGTAAACTAATCCAAGAAGAAGAAAGGATTTTGTTAACTCATTACTTATTGTCCATCCCCTTGATCATTGGTTAACTTGTTTCTTAAACTTTTGAGATAATTGTTGATGCACAAGTAGTGGTAAGAAATAATCAGAAAGATCTTATGTATACTTTACCAGGTTTGCCAATGGCAATATCTTGCAAGATTATAGTACAAAACAACATGTTGGTAAGTTTTTTTAATATAGAAAAGAAGACAATTTATACTATATTTAGGATTTGTGTTGTAAAATGAGCTGTTAACCCTCTATTTATTCCTTTAAGATTAGGTAATTGCCTGTTGTGCTGGTGCATGCCAGTAATCCCAGTGTCTTGGGAGGCTGAGGCAAAACGATAGTGAATTCAAAGCCAGCCACAGCAACTTAGCAAGGCCTAAGCAACTCAGAGAGACCCTGTTACCAAATAAAATATTTTTAAAAGGCTGGGGATGTGGCTCAGTGGTTAAGAACTCATGGGTTCAATCCCTGGTACTAAAAAAATAATAATAATAAAATTAAGTAGTTGTTTCAGTCTAAATAATTCATAATCGTCAGGCAGTAGCCGGGCGCGGTGGCGCACGCCTGTAATCCCAGCACTTTGGGAGGCTGAGGCAGGAGGATCGCGAGTTCAAAGCCAGCCTCAGCAGTGGTGAGGCACTTAGCAACTCAGTGAGACCCTGTCTCTAAATAAAATACAAAAAAGGGCTGGGGATGTGACCCAGTGGTTGAGTGCCCCTGAGTTCAATCTCCGGTACCAAAAAAAAAAAAAAAAAAAAAAAAAAGTCAGGCAGTCGTGTACATATATAGTCCCAGCTGCTTGGAAGGCACAGGCAGGAGGAATCCTTTGAGCCTAGAAGTTCAAGGCCAGGCTGGACAATACAGGGAGACTCTGTGTTTATAGTTAATAAGTTAAAAATAATACTTTTATAGTATCCATAATATTTTATAGGCAATTTTCTATTAAATAATAGTATCACAGCATTTAATACAAAAAACTATAGTGTTAGTTGACAGAAATACCATATCAAACCAGAGTATAGTATCTCTTCATATTTTTACAAGTATCTTTTTTAGGCATCTCAAACTTAGTATGTTTAAAATTAGATTTTTAGCGAGTGTCTCTTTTGGGCATTTCAAATTTAGCATTTTTAAAATTGGATATTTTGCCTTCTTTCCTAAGTCAGTTTTGGCCAAATTTAAATTTAAAAAAAAAAAAAAAAAAAAAACTTCTAGATTTTATTTCTTAGAGCAGTTTTAACTTCACAATAAAATTGAACAGGAATTAGAGACAGTCCCCAGATCCATGTGGATATTCCAACATGCATACCCTCCCTTGTTAATATCCTGTATCAGAGGGGTGCATTTATTACAAATGAATAATCTACATTGACATGTCAATATCATCCAAAGTCCTGTTTAAATTAAGGTTCATTTTTGGTATTGTCTTTTCTTTATCTTCCTTTCTTTCTCTCTTTCTGCATTGAGGGTTGAAACTAGGGCTCTGCCCATGCTGAACATATACTTTACCACTGAGCTATTTCCCTAGTCCCCGTTATTATTATTATTATTATTATTGAGGGGGCTGTCTCAGTTAATGACAACTCCATCCTTACAGAAAAAAATAAGAATCTCCTTAATACCTCTATCCTTTATCATACTTCACATTGATCCCCTAGTAAAGTTAGGACTTTTCCAAATCTGAAAGCCTCACCTGTCAAAAGAATAGTTAAGGTCATCTTTCTCTTAATATGCAACACCAGTGTTTTTCTCTAGATGGCAGCACAGACCATTGGTCAAATTCTAACCTTCAGTACGCAAAGTGCCTGACTGCTTGGGGTGAATTAGTACCATTAGCCATGTATAACAACAAAATAATATTCATTAACAGTACAAGTGGAACTGCTAATGCAGATGACTTGAATAGGCATGTCGAGGGGCTTCTTATCTGTGATGCTCAGGAAAGACAAATTTGTCAGGAAAAAGCTATGGGAAGTCAACTATAATCAAATCTGCCCAAAGGGTCCTCTAGGGATCCAAATTAGAGCCAATCTACCCTACCACCATAGTTTCCTGCCCGTTTTTATTGAGTTGCTTTTTATAAAATTATTTTTATGAGTTATTTATAAGCTCTGAATAAAAATCCTTTGTCAGATATATATGTATGGCGTGGATCTCAAATATCCTAAAGGCCCATGTGCTGAAGGTTTAGCCTCAGCCTGTGGCACTGTTGGGAAGTGGTGGAACATTTAGGTGCTGAGGGTTAGTGGGAGGAAGTTAGGCCATTGGGGTCTTGTCCTTGAAGGAGACACTGCGAAGCCAGTCTCTTCCTCTTTTTTTCTCTTTGCTTCCTGGATATTAGGAGGTGAGCAGTTTTGTTCTACTATATGCTTCCTGCCATGATTTTTGCCTTGTCACAGGCCCAAACCCAATAGTGGAAACCAACCATGGACTGAAACCTCTGAAACTGTGAACCAAAACCAATCTTTTCTTTTCTTTTCTTTTTTCCATTTTTTTTTATTCTAAGTTGTTAGAAATGACAGCAGAATGTATTACATTTCATATAATACTTGTAGGGCACATTTTTACATATCTCTGGTTGTATACAAAGTATATTCACACCATTTGTGATTTCATACATGCACTTAGGGTAATGATATCCATCTCATACTACCATCTTTTTTTTTCTTGACCCTTTTGCCCCCTCCTTTGCCCTCCCTCAACATTGGCCATTCTAGTGTTCCTCTAATCCTCCTATGATCCCCATCCCAACCCCACTGTGAATCAGCCTCCTTATATCAGACCTTTGGGTAAAGACCTTTGGGTAAAGACCAAGGAGTGGGATAGCTGGGTCATAAGGTGGATCCAATCCAAGTTTTCCAAGATATCTCCATACTGCTTTCCATATTGGCTGCACCATTTTGCAGTCCCACCAACAATGTATGAGTGTGCCTTTTTCTCCACATCCTCGCCAACATTATTGTTGTTTGTGTTCTTTTTTTTTTTTTACTTATTTATTTACTTATTCATAATGCACAAGTATAGTATCTTTTTACATACAACTGCTTGTATACAAAGTATATAAGTACCATTCAGATCTTCAATCATGCATTTAGGATAATGATATCCATCTCATTCAACCAGCAATTTTTTTTCCTTCCCCCCTTCCCCCCTTGCTCCCTCCCTTCCCCTCCCTTTCCGTTGACCATTCTAGTGTTCCTCTGATCCTATGTACCCCCTTCCAACAACACTGTGAACTAGTCTCCTTATATCAGAGAAAACATTCGGTATTTGGATTTTTGAGGTTGACTAATTTCACTTAGCATTATATTCTCCAACTTCATCCATTTGCCTGCAAATGCCATTATTTTATTCTCTCTTATTGCTGAGTAAAATTCCATTTTGTATATATACCACATTTTCTTTATCCACTCATCTACTGAGGGACATCGAGGTTGGTTCCACAACCTACCTATTGTGAATTGTGCTGCTATAAACATTGAAGTGGCTGTGTCACTGTAATATGCTGTTTTTAAGTCTTTGGGGAATAGACCCAGGAGTGGGATGGCTGGGTCATAGGGTGGTTCCATTCCCATTTTCCCAAGAAATCTCCATACTGCTTTCCATAGTGGTTGCACCATTTTGCAGTCCCACCAGCAATGTATGAGTGTGCCTTTTTCCCCACATCCTCTCCAACATTTATTGTTGTTTGTGTTCTTGATAGCTGCCATTCTGACTGGAGTGAAATGAAATCTTAGAGTAGTTTTGATTTGCATTTCTCTAATTGCCAGCGATGTTGAGCATTTTTTCATGTATTTGTTGATTAAATGTGTATCTTCTTCTGAGAAGTGTCTTTTCAATTCCTTAGCCCATTTATAGGTTGATTTTCTCAGATATTTTGTCACAGTAATTGAAGGCTGAGTAACATGTTCCCTCCCATCCCCCACCCCCATACACACACATTGGCTATACCCTCCTGGTCTGTTTCTTGCTTTTTCATTTCTTAATGATATTTTTTTCTTGCACAAAAATTTGTAGCAGATTTATTCATAATTGCCAAATCTTGAAACCAAATAATATATCTTTCAATAGATGAATGGATAAATAAACTGTGGCATATCTATATAATGGAGTGTTATTATTTCATATCTTGAATACAAATCTACATAGTAGCTTTATTTATAATAGCCACAAATTGGAAACAACCCAAACATCCATTAACAACAGAAAGGATTTTGGATATGAGGTATATAATGCAATACTGCTTAGCAATATAAACAAACTAATGACACATGCAACAAATGAGATGGATTAACTTCCAGTTAGCTATAGTTAGTGAAAGTGCATGCATGAAGACATGAATGGTGTGAATATACTTTGTATGCAACCGGAGATATGTAAAAATGTGCTCCATATGTGTACTATGAATTGTAATGCATTCTGCTGTCATATATAACAACTTAGAATAAAAAAAAAAAAAAAAAAGCCAAAGCCCCATTCTCAAAAAAGCACATCCCAGGGCTCAGTGGTCGAGCTCTTGCCTAGCACTGGGTTCAATCCTCAGCACCACATAAATAAATAAGTAAAATAAAGTTATAAAAAAAATTTTAAAAAAAAAAAAAAAAAAAAAAAAAAAAAAATACATTTTTTTTTAAAAATTACATACCAGGATTTTACTTATGAAATCTTACAAAATGCTTGCTGTGGTTTGTGCATGTGGAAGGCTAAAGAAGGACCAGTAGGATTACGGATGAAAACAATGCTTCTGTTGTGTTGGATACATTCAGTAACTTGATTATGATTGTTTCACAGCTGTATGTACATGCTTTAACAGTACATATTTTATACTTGACATATGTGCAGTGTATTGCATGTTAATCATACCTCAATAAAGCCGTAAACAACAATGTGTTTCCTCATAAAAAAATCCCAACCATTCTTCATGGAAACTTAGATGTGCCTATTGTTTTTGCTATCCCATACCCTTGTCTCAGTTTAGGAGAATAATGCTTACCTCAGTGTCAGCAAAAACTGGAGGACAATGTTCATGCCCATTTCAGTCACTAAGAATGCTGATGAGATCAGAGAAACCCTGTCCTTCTTCTGTTAGTTCTGTGGGCTCCACCTGTGCTGCGATGACCATAAAGTCAACAGCCTGGGAGTGGGCACAGAAATCCACAAACCTTTATTTGCTCTGGTGGTAGCTGTGGCCACCGGAAATATACATATCTAAAGACTCTGAGAATTTCCACACATTCTTGTTCCACACAGCCATAATCACATGGGCATTTGTATAACCAGTTAGAAAGTATAATTCTCCTTTCATTTGCCAGTTACTCTGCTCCAATATTTCAGTGTTTCTGTACTAATTATGATTCCTGCCTTTCCCTGTAGGTCTTAACAGTCAAAAGCATTTGCCTCTGGGATCCTGGGTCTTAAATACTGGCTCCTGTATGGTCCATGAAATGGTATTCCCTCAACAGTGCTGGGGAATGTGATATTCAGGGGACCTGACTCATGTTACTTCTAAAAGCATGGGAAATTTTCATACCAATCATGCCTTCCTCAGAATGAACACTGGGATCACAAGAAGTCCTTGCATTCAGGGCAAAGAATTAGGCAATAAAACTCTTTGGTCTCTCCTAGCAGGCCTACAGCAACAGGGTACATTAAGTAATAGAAGAAGACGGTTCTCTGCATTCCTGTGGTCCCCTCTGAGGCAAACAAAAGGTGTGTCCACAAAAGTTATTCCTGCTAGGTGCAGCAGTGCATACCTGTAATCCCAGTGGCTCTGGAGGCTGAGGTAGGAGGATTGTGAGTTCAAAGCCAGCCTCAGCAACTTAGTGAGGCCCTAGGTAACTTAGCAAGACCCTGTCTCAAAATAAAAAATAAAAGGGTTGGGGATGTGGCTCAGCGGTTGAGCACCCCTGGGTTCAATCCTTGGTACAAAACAAATAAACAAACAAACAAAAGGTGTTCCTCCCTTTATGTTGGTAGAAACAAATATTTTTTTCTCAGTTCATTCCACAAAGTAAACAGAGCAAAGAATAAAGAATGATATAAAGTGCCTTTATCACTGTATAAAACAGAAGAATGATACAAATAGTTACAATGTTGGGTGACTTGGCAGTAGGAAAAATAAGTACTGGCTATCATGTTCACAGCCAGTTGTCAGTGAAGGAAAAACTTATCTTAAAATCTTCTGCAGACCCTGGCTCAGATCTTAATGTGAGGGGATAAATGAGGACCCTCAATGTCTAGAATGCTCATGATTTCCTATTGGGAATAGGAGAACAAGCAGAGTCTGTCTTCCTGGAGCAGAATTGTATGAATGACATCCAGACCTGCTAGCAATAAGATGGATTCGGCCACAGGCATTGGCAGTGAAGTCATGAACAGCTTAGAAACTCCAGTCCACCTCAGGAAAACATCACACATATGTATGCTTACTGGAAATCTTCCTAGAGTAGATGTAAGATGGACAAAATTCACTTGCAGGCTGATGGTTCCCTCGGAAAGGATACTTAACAGAGCTTTTATTTGATGTGAGCAATATTACTTGAAAAAGGAAATAGCAAATTTTCTGAATTCCTAAGACCATTATCTAGTGTGACTTTTCTGCTGCTAAACATATTTAAGAGATGCAGCTAAAGGGTCACCAAAACTGTTGCACGTAAGGCAACACACAAGAAGGGGGCTTCTGCTATAGACTCTCCCACATTCACTGCAGACCTAAGGCCTTTCTCCAGTGTGAACTCTGGTGTACAACGAGTTTGTAACTATGTCTAAAGAACTTCCCAGCAGAAACAACTGTTCAATTGTCCATCGGAATCGACATTTTTTTGTCTTTCACATCTCTACCATTTTTGAAACCAAGTATTTTTCATGTACCAGTTTCTTGAGGAATGGGATGTCTGAATAGTTGTGTTCTGTATTCTTTTATTTTTACTTTATTCATTTTATTTTTAATTTTTTCTTTTTATAAATTTTTTTAAATACATTTTATAAATGGATGTGGGCATATCAATGCTTATAGAACCTCAATTCACAATAGCTAAACTGTGGCACCAACCTAGATGCCCTTCAGCAGATGAATGGATAAAGAAAATGTGGTATGTATACACAATGGAATATTACTCAACCATAAAGAGAAACAAAATCATGGCATTTTCCAGTACATAGAGTCGAAGACTCTCATGCTAAGTGAAATAAGTCAATCTCCAAAATAAGCCAGTCCCCAAAATCCAAAGCTAAATGTTCTCTCTGATATATGGATGCTAACTCACAAGAAATGGGAAGGATATAGAAGAAGGGAAGTTGGGAGGGGTATAGAAGAATGGAAGTTCTTCGATTAGACAAAGCAGAATGGATAGAAGGGAGGGGGAATAAGAAGAGGAAAGACAGCAAGACGAATCAGACATAACTTTCTTAATCTTATATATGAATAGACAACTAGTGATACTCCACATCATGTACAACCTAAAAATGGGATCCTAATTAGAATAAATTATACTTCATCTACTGTCATGTATATCTAAAAAGAACAAATAAAGAAAAGATACATCTATATAGTGATTTCAAGAGACTCATAGACAAAGAAACTCACAGGCTGAAGGCAAAAGTATGGAAAAACTATTCGTGCATGTAGACCTTGAAATCAAGCAGAGTAGCTTTTATTATATCTGACAAAACAGAATTCATGCAAAAATTTATCAGAACAGCCAAAGAAAGGCACTGCATACTGGTAAAGGGAATAATCCAACAAGAAGATGTAATAATAGTAAACATGAGTGTCCAAAATATCAATGTACATAATGACAATAAAAAATACTCCATGTAGTTAAATCCCAGAGAGATGTTAGCCCAATAAGACTGGTTAATTTCAACCCACCTGTATCACTAATATATAGCTCATCAATATATAAAATCAATAGAGATCTCCCCAGGCTAAACAACACTATAAATCCAATGGACATATGCAATATATTCAAAATATTCCATCCTCAAACAGCTGAATTTACCTTCTTCTTAGCAGTCCATGGAACTTTTTAAAAAATAGAATATGTTCTGAGCCACAAGGCACATCTTAGCAAATACAAAAATAATTGATATAATCTGATGTATTGTGTTTGACCATAATGGAAATAAACTAGAAATTAACAGCAAGGAAAGTAATAGAACAACACAAATACATGGATATTTAATAATACTTTTTTTGAAATGAACAGTAAATTAAGAAAGAAATGAGAATAGAAATCAAGAAATTCTTAGAAATGAGCAACAGAGATAAAACAATATTAAAATCTTTTGGAGAGTAGGAAAGTGGTTCTAAGAGAAAAAGTTATAGCACTGCATGCCTACATAAAAAGTAGATTCCAGATAAATGAGCTTATGTTCCACCTCCAGACCTTAGAACAAATCATTAAAAGACAGTAATTAATTAAAATCAGAGCTAAAATCTTTGAAATTGAGAATAACAAAGCAACATGCAGGATCAATATAATGAATAGGTTTTTTTTTTTAAAGATAAAAAAGATTGACAAACCTTTAGCCAAACTAACCAAAGTAAGTATGAGAAGACCCAAATCAAAAATATCCGAGAAAAACAAAAAGGAGATATCATCACAGACCCATCTGAAATCCAAATGTTCATAACAACATAGTTTGAAAATTTATACTCCAATAAACTGTAAAATCTGGAAGACATTGACAAATTTCTAGGCACATACAACCTGCCCAAATTGAATCAGAAAGATACAGAAAATTTAAACAGACCAATGTCAAATAATGAAACTGAAACAGCAATTAATATTATTCCGTAAAAAGAAAATCCCAGGACCCTGAACTCTCAGCCAAGTTCTATCAGACATTTAGAGAAGAACTAACATCCATCTCTCTCAAATTATTCCATGAAATTGAAAAGGAGGGAACACTCCCATATCCATTCCATGAAGCCAGAATAACCCTCAAACCAAAGTCAGACCAAGGTGCATCAAGTAAAGAAAACTACAAACTAACATACCTGATGAATATAGATCCAAAAATTCTTAGTAAAATATTAGCAAACTGCCTTCAAAAACACATAAAAAAAAGATAACATGACATTTTCAAGTGGGTATCATTCTAGGGATGCAAGGTTGGTTCAACATACCCAAATCAATGAATGTAATTCACCATTTGAACAGAATTAAGGACAAGAATCACATGATTATTTCAGTAGATGTTGAAAAAGCCTTTGATAAAGTCCAGTACCCATCCATTTTATAAATGGTGGAGAAGTTACCTTTACATCATAAAAGTCAGTTATGACAAACCCAAAGCCAACATATCATTAAATAGAGAAAAATTGAAAACATTTTCTCTATGGTCTGGAACAACACAAAGATGCCCAGTCTTTCAATGTAGTGTTCAAAACATTAGCCAGTGATCAGCCAAGAAAAGGAAATCAAGGGATTATATATAGAAAAAGGAGTTGCTGATGACATGATCCTATATCCAGAAGATCCAAATAAGTTCCATTAAAGACTTCTAGAGATTATAAATGAGTTCAGCAAAGTAGCAGGATATAAGATCAACACCCATATATCAATAGATTTCTATACTCTAACATTTATTCAGCTTTGCAAAAAAGAGGAAAAATCATCCCATTCCCAATAACCTAAAATAATACTTTGGAATTAATCTAACTGTGGAGGTAAAGCAACTCTACAATGAAGGTTATACAACACTGAAGAAAGAAATTGAAAAAGACCATAGAAGATGGAAAGACATGCCAAGTTCATGGACAGGCAGAATCAGTATTGTCAAAATGACTGTGCTACCAAAAACTACATGCAGATTCAATGCAATACCCATCAAAATACCAAAGACATTCATTAGAGAGTTAGAAAACAATTCTTCAATTTATTGGGAAAAATGAGAGACCCAGAATAGATCAATTGATACTGTACAAGAAAAGTGAAGCAGTGAAACCTGATCTGATATTATACACAGAACAGGAGTAAAACAAACAAACAAAACAGGATTGTATTAGTAATGAAATATAGAGGGGCTGGGGTTGTGGCTCAGTGGTAGAGTGCTTGCCTAGCACGTGCATGGCCCAGGTTTGATCCTCAGCACCATGTAAAAACAAAGACATTGTGTACAACTAAAGCAAATAAACAAATTTTTTTTTTTTTTTTTTTTTTTTTTTTTTTTGGTACTGGAGATTGAACTCAGGGGCACTTGACCACTGGGCCACATCCCCAGCCCTTTTTTGTATTTTATTTAGAGACAGGGTCTCACTGAGTTGCTAAGTGCCTCGCCATTGCTGATGGCTGGCTTTGAACTCGCGATCCTCCTGCCTCAGCCTCCCAAAGTGCTGGGATTACAGGCGTGCGCCACCGCGCCCGGCTATAAACAAATATTTTTAAAAAAGAAATATAGATATGAAGTCCAAAGGAATAGAAGACACAGGCAAATCCACATACTTGTAGCTATCTAATCCTTGACAGAGGTGCCAAAATATATTTTGGAGAAAAGAAAGCTTTTAAAACCAATGGTGCTGGGGAAAATGGATAGGTATATGTAGAAAAATGAAAACAAATCCCCATCTCTCACCCTGGACACATGGATCAGAGACATATAAATTAGGCTTAGAAACCTTGCAAATTCTAGAGGGAAAATTTAGGGTCAAAACTCAAACAGGTGCCAGCACTGACTTCCTTTAAAATATGCCCAAAGTGCAAGAAATAAAACCAAGAATCCATAAGTGGAATGTCATCAAATCATAAAGCTTCTGCACATCAAAGGAAATAATTAAGAATGTGAAGTGAGTCAACAGAATGATAAAAAAAAAAGCTTCATCAACTAATAACAAATAACCCAATCAAAAAGTTTTGCAGAAAAGAGGAAAATCATCTCATTCCCAATAACCTAAAATAATACTTGGGAATTAATCTAACTGTGGAGGTAAAGCAACTCTACAATGAAGGTTATACAACACTGAAGAAAGAAATTGAAAAAGACCTTAGAAGCAAAAGAACTAAACAGAAACTTGTCAAAAGAAGAAACATAATTGTCAAAAAATATATGAAGAAGCCGGGCGCGGTGGCGCACGCCTGTAATCCCAGCACTTTGGGAGGCTGAGGCAGGAGGATCACGAGTTCAAAGCCAGCCTCAGCAATGTCGAGGCACTTAGCAACTCAGTGAGACCCTGTCTCTAATAAAATACAAAAAAAGGGCTGGGGATGTGGCCCAGTGGTCGAGTGCCCCTGAGTTCAATCCCCGGTACCACAAAAAAAAAAAAAAAATATGAAGAAAACGTTGACTATCTTCTGCAGACAGGGAAATGCAAATAAAAACTACATTAAGAATTCTTCTCACTTTAGTTAGAAGGATATTGAATACATATAGTAATAAATAATGGTGAGCTTGTAGGGAAAAGGTACACTTGTACAATTTTTTTTTTCTTTTGTTAGACTGCAGACTAGGTACAACCACTCTGGAGAGCAGGAAGCAGATTCCTCAGAAAAACTAGGGATGGAACCACCAAATGACCCAGATATTCCATTTCTCAGTATTTTTCCAAATGATCTTAAATTGGCATACTAATAATGATAGAGCTACTTCAGTATTTATAGCAGCAAAATTCAAAATAGTAAACTGTGGAGTCAACCCACGCGCCTGTAAACAGATGAATGAATTATGGCATTTGCTGGTAAATTTGTGGAAATGGAGAATATCATGCTAAGTGAAGTAAGTCAAATTCAGAAACTCAAAGGTTCAATGTTTTCTTTCATAGAGTAAAATAAAGGAAAGAGGGAAGGAATGATAGGATAACAAAGACAATGCAAACATTAGTAATGTAGTAGGAGATTTAGAGAGTGAGGCAATGAAAAATGATTTTTTAAAAAAATCAAGTCATGTACATATCTAAATATACCACAGGGAATTTCATATTTATGCATAAGTAAAAAGGGCCTATCAAATATGAATAGATGAGTGATAGGAAGTCTAGTGGAGTAAAGAAAGGAGAACAGGGGAGGAGGTGGGAGGGAAAAGAGGTGGATCATGAACTGAAATCAAATTCCATTCATGTAGAGTTTGTTGCAATGAACCCAACTACTATGTATAGCTATAATGCTCTAATAAAAATAAAATTAATTCTAATTGTTATGTGTTAATTGTGATTACTATGTTTATATGCTTAGTGCAGAGTATGTTCATTCTCTTGATCTGCATTTGCTAAGACTTCATGATTTTTTTTCTTTTTTTTTTTTTTTTTTTTTGTGGTACTGGGGATTGAACTCCGGGGCACTCGACCACTGGGCCACATCCCCAGCCCTTTTTTGTATTTTATTAGAGACAGGGTCTCACTGAGTTGCTTAGTGCCTCGCCATTGCTGAGGCTGGCTTTGAACTCGCGATCCTCCTGCCTCAGCCTCCCAAAGTGCTGGGATTACAGGCGTGCGCCACTGCGCCCGGCTGACTTCATGATTTAGAAAGTTATAAAACCCTGATATTCTTCAGTATTAATAATATCTCCTTTTAATTGTAATTGCCCAAAAAGGAAATACAATGTTTTTCTGTAAGTGACTGAATAAACAAACTGTGTGTGGTACCTGCAGAAAAAAAAGAGAGAAGAATCAGATGTCAATAAAAAAATCAGTCAGTGCTCGGGTTGTGGCTCAGTGATAGAGTGCTTGCCTAGCATGTGTCAGGCACTGGGATTGATCCTCAGCACCACATAAAAATAAATAAATAAAATAAAGGTCCATCAACCTCTAAAAAAAAGTTTCAGTTAAGAATATAAATTGTTTTAATCCCAGAATACTGAACACAATCTGGAAAATAATAGTAATATGCCATGTTGCAACAAGAATTATATTTCTTTTGGAAAATATTAGTGGCACACACAGTGCTAAAGAAGAATATGATGTGATTAAAGTTCTTCTGTATGGACCAAGAATAAATATTCTACTTTATTATTTCATAAATTAAGACAAGCTACATAAAATGTTTTTCATTGCCTTAATTCATAAAATTATATTTAAAAATTTTGTTTTTTAGTACAATCTTTGAAAATAACTATAATTTAGGTCCACCAAAATAACACAAACAATTGATTAGTCTTAATATATACTTCTAAAGTCTACTTATGTTTTAATTATTTTAGGAACAATTTTCATTCTCAAAATGCTCCTGTTTTGTGGTAATTGTATGGTTGTCAAAGCAATAATTGTTTGTTTTAGAATTACTCTATTAGTCCTTTATATTCACAATCAACTCTTGAGGAATGTTTGAAATTCAAATAATTGGATGTCTAACACATGTGTTTTGTGTTGGAGCCTCAGAAAATTTTAGGACTGAGAAAGTTTAAAAGTCATGTTACCTGAATTTCACATTTCATTCTTGAGGATGTTCATCGTTAAGTGCCCCAAACCTGAGAGCTACATGTTTAGTCCAAGTGCATATGGTTCATCATCAGCACAGAAGGCCTGGGATTCAGGACCCCAAGAGTCAGCTCAGCCTTCTTTTCAGCACACCCCCTATGTCATGCTTCAGCTGCTGGCAAAACTCACGTAGTCGCATAAATTATGGCCAGCTCCAGCTAACATGATTTATGGTTTGCTATTATGCTCTGTCGTTGGTTTTAATTTACAAGCCCAAATTATGTTTCTACCAATTTATTTCTTCCTATGAATTTTCTCATGTATTGTCCAATAAAACATAATTGAGCAAAAAATAATAAGTGCACAGTTCGAGTTAAACTAAATTTATAAATTTACCACTTGCATTAAAAAAATATTGGGGCTGGGGTTGTGGCTCAGTGGTAGAGTGCTTGCCTAGCATGTGTGAGTCACTGGGTTCAATCCTCAGTACCACATAAAAATAAATAAAGAAAATGTTATCATTATCCAAGTATCTTCCCTTATGTTCCATTCAAATCAGTACCACCTTTGTCCTGAAGTAACAACCATTCTGACTTCAGTTACTAGATTCATTTTTTTTAAATATTTATTTATTTGCCTTAGTTGTACACAATGCCTTTATTTTTACGTTGTGCTGAGGATCGAACCCGGGCGGCGCATGTGCTAGACGAGCACTCTACCCCTGAGCCACAACCCCAGCCCCTAGATTCATTTTTATGACTTGGCAGCTTTCATTAATGGAGTCATATAGTCTGTATTCTTTTAGTCTGGTTTCATTTCCTTGTCAGATGTAGCTGTAAACTCTTTTCAGTGTTATAGTGTACCTGAATATATCACAAGGTATTTATCTATTTTACTGTTGATGGACAGCTAGCTTATTTCCAGATTTTGACTGTTACAAGTCATGCCAAGAGCCGTAATTCTTAGCTGCTTCTGCTTTGAAGCTTCAATAGGAGCATGGGAAAAGAAATTTCCTAAAAAGATTCTCCTGTCTCTGTGTGAATATGGTAAATGATTCCACCCAACAGTATACTATGCTGAGACATTCACATAATTATGTGGGCACTGGTCACATTATCCTATGAGGAAAATGTTTCTCCCAAGTTCTGAACATGAACGTCAATGAGTTTAAGGCATTTCTACTATGTAGTGCATGATTTCACCACTAGAGGGCAACAATGACTTGGTCAGATCTGAAGTCAAAATGATTAATAATAGTGAGGCAGAAACAAGAAGCCAGAGAGTAAAATGGGAGAGCATGCAGAGCAAATACAACATCCATAAACTTTAACTTTCCTGTGTTCAACTTTTTTTCCCTTTTTCTTTCTCTTTCCTAAATTTGGGAGAAGCTTTCTTAGGTCAAATCCCTTCAGGGGCACTCAACCACTGGGCCAAATTTGGGAGAAGCACCATTGATTACCCTTCTTCCCACCTTAGGGATTACAGGCGTCAAATTTATCTATTCTTAAGCAAACACACACCACAGGAATGAAATAATTCAAACTTCAGGCATGGTGCTAGACTATCTAAGTAATAGCTATCCCCCAAGTCTACAAGTGAATTATGACAACTCACAAGGCACAGCTGGCATGTAGCCTTTAAATCATCTCTTAAAAAATCTTCTGTTCAACTTGACAGAATCACATCCTATGAGATAGTAGTCCTGTGTTTCTCCTTTGCTAGCAAAGCAATACAACTCCCCCCACCCCTTTTTCTCCAAAACTTGTCCTTAGCGATGAATTGTCCTTAGGGATAAGGTCTGAGCTTTGGGTAACCCCATGGCGTTTACTGAAATCAACTCACTGATGGGCAAGGCTACCGGCTTAATTCTTTCTCTCCTCTTTTACTGTCTATGCCCTTTCTCCTCACACAAACTTAGCCAAGTTTATAAAACGGAGATTTTTTTTTTCCTTCAGGGGGAGAAGAAAATTAATTGTGAAACCAAATTGCATATATACTGTTTATAATAAATCTCTAGTAGCAAAGGATATTTGGCTGATGATCATATTCTTCTGCATAAGTATGAAGAATTCATAAGTATTAAGAATTCAAAGCCGGGCACGGTGGCGCACGCCTGTAATCCCAGCACTTTGGGAGGCTGAGGCAGGAGGATCGCGAGTTCAAAGCCAGCCTCAGCAGTGGCGAGGCACTTAGCAACTCAGTGAGACCCTGTCTCTAAATAAAATACAAAAAAAAGGGCTGGGGATGTGACCCAGTGGTCGAGTGCCCCTGAGTTCAATCCCCGGTAACCACAAAAAAAAAAAAAAGAATTCAAAATGAAAACTAAAAAGCAAAGAAGAGCCTACAGCAGGAGCAGCCTGTTTTTCACATCTCATGTTGCCAAATGACAGTTTGGAAAGGAGATTCCTGAGGATATCCTGTGTTCCTTGTATCCTTTTGCTGCTTTTAAGAACTAAGAAGGCTTCATGGTTAGCCAAGATTCCTTCATGCTTTGGCTTAATTGTTCTTGCATAATAAATTAAGGTATAGCTTAAGTACTTTCTTTTTTTTTCTTTTTTTTTTTTTTTTTGGTACCAGGGATTGAACTCAGGGGCACTCGACCACTGGGCCACATCCCCAGCCCTTTTTTTTTTTTTTTTTTTTTTATTTTATTAGAGACAGGGTCTCACTGAGTTACTAAGTGCCTCGCCATTGCTGAGGCTGGCTTTGAACTCGCGATCCTCCTGCGTCAGCCTCCCAAAGTGCTGGGATTACAGGCATGTGCCACTGCGCCCGGCTAGCCTAAGTACTTTCATATATATATATATATATATATATATATATATATATATATATGAAAAGTTTAAATAAACTAATAGGGATAAGAGAACTATTTTACCTTTATTTATTTTTATGTGGTGCTAAGGATGGAACACAGTGCTTCACACATGCTAGGCAAACACTCTAACACTGATCTATAACCCCAGCCCTGGGAAATCTTAAGTGATGTGTTGATGGTAATTCAGAATTTATTAATGTTGTGGAAGATAGCAAAAACATATGATTAATAAGAAGATGTGAACAAAATGTAGAATTGATCTGGGAATCTTTTCCCTTTTGACACTCATGAGCACATAGTTGCAAGGAAGATTCAGAGGATTCAGAAATGGATCCAGAAGACTGGGAGCAAGTTCTTTCCCATTCATGCCCCAACCAATTCTAGGGAATATCTCACCTGAGAAAGAAGGCCCTCATGTATTTTGAGCTGTGCTTTTATTTGAGGAATAAGAAATAGGAAAAATAAGAAATAGGAAAACAATGCCAGTATTTCCATCATAACTCTTTGGCCAAATCTTCTTCTTGCCATCAGCCTGAGAGGAAAGTCTACAAAGGCCAACTTCACGGACCTGCAACAGAACCTATTTCAAATATCCAGCACTTTTGTCCCAGGAGTCCTTTTGGGTTTTAAAAGTGTGCCTCAGCGAATCACAATACTGGCAACAACAACAACAACAAAAAAGTAATTTCTTCAATCCCCACTCCAGCAAGTGCAATAGGAAAGTTCAGAAACTTATTTGAAGAAAATACTCTAAAGTGGAAGAAAGCAGAAACCTCTTCAGAAATGATTGAGACCTATGATGTTAGACTATGATGACAACATTTTGAACATTAGAAGGCAGCATATTTTTTGTAAGAAAATGTTATTCATGACAAGCTTAAACCAGAGGGGGGGAAAGTACCTCTAAAACTTACTGTTTTTATAAAATTTTATGTCAAAGACCTGAATGACTTCTTTCCAAGGCACTTGAACTTCTTGGTGTTTCGGCTTTTCAAGTGTGAACTCGACTCTACAGACTGGGAAATTTTCAGAACCTTTCAATTCTAATATTCTACTTTATTTAGGTAGCCCTACACCTTTTAAAATGTGAAAAAATAAGAATCTAGTTTTTAAAAAAATATTTATTTATTTACTTTAGTTGTACATAATGCAATGCATTTATGTTTTTACATGGTGCTGAGGATTGAACCCGGGCCGCGCACGTGCGAGGCGAGCGCTCTGCCGCTGAGCCACATCCTCAGCCCCCCCCAAAATAAGAATCTTTAACTTACAACACATCCTTCTCTTGATACATTCAAGAACATATTCATGTATGCATAATATTTACCCATTCTAGTGGATGTCAAATATTTCTAGAGGCTGTTCACAGTTCTTGGACATGTCTGCAAGTGCCTCTGGAATACGCTGCATTGTAAGAACCCAGCACTGCATGTATGATATTCCTTCTCTAATGGCATAACCTGATCCCACTCATGAAGACATATCATATGATCCTAAACTAAAGGAAAATCTGCAGAGGTACTGAAGTACACCATTCAAAAACATACGTTCTGTAAAGAGCCCAGAAAGACTAAGGAAGTATCCCAGATTAAAGGAGGCAAAAGTGCTCGCTTCAGCAGCACATATACTAAAATTGGAACGATACAGAGAAGATTAGCATGGCCCCTGCGCAAAAAAAAAAAAAAGAGAGAGACAAAAGAAATAGGACCAATAAAGGATTTTGAAATTTCCAAGATTGAATTTATTTTGGTTATAAAGAACATTGCTGAAATGATTGGAAAACTCTGAATTGGATTTGTGGATTAGATAGTTATAATGAATTAAATTCTTTAATTTTGATAATTACACTGTATGAAAGATACCACATTGCTTTTAGGAATATAAATATTCATCAAAGAAATGCTGCAACTTACAAATGGTTCAGAAGAAAGAAACTATGTTATATAACTATATTTACTAGAGAGAAAGAGAAGAGATAAAGCATAGTTGATAAAATGTTAACATTTGGGGAATGCTTCATAGGATTTCATTGTACTTCAACTTATAAAACTTTTATTAATCTAAAATTGTCGAAACGATATTTCTGAAAGAGAAATGAATTTTTATAATAATATTAACAAATGACAGTATACTTAATTAAATAAATCATGGATCTGTATAGGTACAAGTAAATGAATAAATTGAAAGTTGGATGAATAATATTTATATAGTCAAATTACTTCCCCATAGAACACTAAATATTTACAAAGGGAAAGATGATACAACATAAGATATAACTTGCAGATAAGACTTTTAGTAATTGTTACTATTAGCAATAACAGAGAAATTAAAATATAGGTCTTCATCTTGGGATTTAAAGAGAAAAATCACAGAATCATTTTTGTGATACTCTTGCCAAAAACATGTAACCTTGTCTCAATCAGAAAGAAAAATCCATCCTAGGCACATTCTACAAGCATTATTCTTGAAAAGATTCAAGGTCATGAAGGTCAAAGAAAGACTAAGGAATGTTTGAATCTAAAGGTGTCTATAAAATACAACATGGATCTGAATGGAATATTTTGTTATAAATGACACCATGAGGCAAGTTGCAAACATGAAAAACATCAGATTTCAGTTGTAGAAGGCATTATGATACAATATATTAGTATTTGACTCTTTCATTATGAAGTTTGTATTGTAGTTATGCAGCATGTTCTGATTTGTAGGTAATATTAAGAAATCATGAACGATGGCATATGTCAGCCATTTACTCTAAAATCATTTGTGGGAAAACTATTTTTCAAGATAGGATAAACAATGAAAAAAGACAACATGTCTTAAGGAAATGCATTTCTCATCATGGAAGAATAAGTCAGTGCTTTATACTAAAATCATAAAAAATTTAAATAAGCCGGGCGCAGTGGCGCACGCCTGTAATCCCAGCACTTGGGAGGCTGAGGCAGGAGGATCGCGAGTTCAAAGCCAGCCTCAGCAATGGCAAGGCACTTAGCAACTCAGTGAGACCCTATCTCTAATGAAATACAAAAAAAGGGCTGAGGATGTGGCCCAGTGGTCGAGTGCCCCTGAGTTCAATCCCCAGTACCAAATAAAAATTTAAAAAAAATTTAAAAAAACATTAGTGACTGTAGTACCTGGCATACCAAAATAACATCGTCCATACTTGGTTATATTTTTTTGTCATACATAATCCACCATTAATGTGATGTTTAGTTCCACCAAAGTAGCATTGACCACTTGATTGTTTGGGTGATGTTTAAATGCAACCATTTACACAGTTTGGCTACAATTAAAATTGGTTTGCAGTTACACTTCAAAGGTTGTTACAGATGTAAAGAAATAGTCCAAGCCAGGCGCGGTGGCGCACGCCTGTAATCCCAGCACTTTGGGAGGCTGAGGCAGGAGGATCACAAGTTCAAAGCCAGCCTCAGCAATGGCGAGGCACTTAGTAACTCAGTGAGACCCTGCTTCTAATAAAATACAAAAAAGGGCTGGGGATGTGGCCCAGTGGTCAAGTGCCCCTGAGTTCAATCCCCAGTACCCAAAAAAAAAAGGAAAGAAATAGTCCATACTTTGAGAATTTTACCATACATGAATAATACAAACATATATCCTTCAATAAAGTTTTAAAAATATTATAGCAATAGTCTGAAGTATGCAATATTATATTTCATTTCTGTTTTTCTTTAAAAAATCTCTGTGTATCCTTGTGATGCTTCCACAGATAGATCTTGTCTTGGCTTTTTAGTAAATCTTATGGCAGAAACTCCGATTGGTATAGATTCAAATTCTGTATCAAATGGAGAGAAAAAGGATTATGTTTTTATCTCAAAGGTTTCATAAGCATCAGTCAGCAAACAAAAAGTTGAAAATTTTTCATTGTTCATCAGAATGAAAATTACATATGTATGACCAAAATTACAAATTATATATGTATGACCAAGCATTATTCTTGAAAAGATTGAAGATCATGAAGGTCTATAAAACACAGTTGCCCATAGTTTCATACAGAATTGTCACTGTAAATGAGTACCAGGGCTCCAGACTTTCCACCCCTCTTCATGAATACAACAATCATGTACTAAGGTACTATATGGCCAGCACTGGGATGACAAGATGGAGATGATAAAGGCCACTCCTCCACAATGACATACTCATAATTTCCATACAGATTAATGGGCAGTATGGCAGACACAGAACAAGGTACTACTGAATACAGAGAAGGGATTTCTGTCCCAATTCTGTGGCAGTGTTGGAGTCCCTCCATGAAGGTGCTTACAAGTTGACACCTGAAGGATACACAGAAATCGTGACAGAGAGGGAAGGGATGCATGGAGACAATGAGATGAGGAAAACCACTTATGGAACACGAAGTGATCGTGTGTGACTAGAAGCTAGAGCAAAGTGACAGTAGAGTGAGTGGGAAGAGATAAGGCTGAATAACTTGACAAGAAACACTTTGATTTGGGTATTATCATTTCTTGCTAAGAAATTTCACACTTTTCTTGATTGCAAAAGTAAACCAATGACAAAGTCATGAACAGGGTGTTTTAAATGCTTGACTAAGTGTTGCTAGGTGAGTCTTGGATATCTGCATTAAACCATAGAAATGGGTGATGCCTTTTATATTTTTCAAGAATATTTTCAGTGTATAGGCTGACAGTTTCATAGTAGGGCAGAAGTGTAAAAGGAGGCAGCTTCACACTTAAGATCTTTGATTTGTTTATTTCCCAAATTTGGAAACAATATATTGCTCTTTCATTTTAATTGATTTCTTCTCACAAGGTAGCAACAGTTTTGAAACATGTGGTTCAATAGTTATGTACTTAATTAGAAATATGTGGAAATACTTTCAACTATTTTGTTAAGCGTGGCCATCTAGTTTTTTTCTTTTTTCTTAAAAAATCAATTATCTTGCTAATTCTCCAAACATGGTCTAAAGTAGACTAATGAACATAATAAGTACTATGTTGTGATAATAATGATGTGATGTTTAATGACTTTACATTTTTTATATGTGAAGATAAATTCTTTTGACAGATTTCCCAGTATTGTCCTTCTTTTTAAAGTGAAATTATTTTAAACAAAATTCTCACTGTTATTTAATTATATATAGTAGTGGTATTAATTATGAAATAGTCAAAGATGCACATAAAATAATTTGATCACTCTTCCTCCCCAGTGCCATTTTCTTCTCCTCTCTTTGTTTGAAGGCATTCTGCAGTGATTAATGAGACATGTCTCTGTCTTGATAGAATAGTGCTCATTAAGGCTAGCATGATTAAAAAAATTAATCCTCCACAAGGAAATCTACAAACTACTAGATTAAATTTCAAATAAACTAGCCTATGTGGAAATAAATAATAAACATTCCTTTCTACTAGAAATATTATGGGAAAATAATTGACACCCAAAAAAATCTTCCTTTACACACACATTCATCATTGTCTTGTAAAACAATTACAAGTAAGAACTAATGAGACAAGCCGGGCACGGTGGCGCACGCCTGTAATCCCAGCACTTTGGGAGGCTGAGGCAGGAGGATCGCGAGTTCAAAGCCAGCCTCAGCAATGGCGAGGCACTTAGCAACTCAGTGAGACCCTGTCTCTAAATAAAATACAAAAAGGGCCAGGGATGTGGCTCAGTGGTCAAGTGCCCCTGAGTTCAATCCCTCGTACCACAAAAAAAAAAAAAAAACTAATGAGACTATCTTGTATTTGTGTTGTGCTTAACAAATTATAGAAATATTTAACTTTTATGCTCTTTTTGTACACACTCATCTACTTTTATGACTCTGAAGCAAATCAGACCTGATTCTCCCAATTTTTCCAGAAAAATATGCATGTAAGCTAAGAAACTGTTAAACTGTTAAAAACTTAGCTATAACCTTGTAATTTATGTATTAAATGTTCCCTTTTCAACTACTTGACTTAAATGATGTTTTATAAACCTTAGGTTTGTTCTCCTATGATTTTGTTAGGACAGAAACACAAAAATAAGAGTGAGGCCTCTTTTAACATAGGCATTCACTGCTTTAATATGAGCTGAGATCATCAAAACACCACTGAAGCTCTTAAACAAGGTGCAATGAAATTGATATTTTAACAACAATGACACATAATGAAAACAAGATACTTCATTTATTCATATGGTTTTTCAAACAGATATTTAATTGTTGTAATATTCCCCCTATCAAAAATGGTCAAGGGGACATCTCAGGCCTGATAGGGGAAGATGGCCGACAGGAGAGAGGTGCTCTCTGGACGCAGTTGCTGAAGGACGCGGAGTGGGAAGTTTGAGCGCTTTGCTGGCGGTTCTTTTGCGACTGAAAGGGAGCCGAGACATTCCTGCACCTCTGGACAGCGAAATACAAAGTTCTCAGGGCCACAACAACCAGGGACAGAGTCCCAGCGGTCCACAGCCCGAAACAACGCTGTCCGTGCTGCAGGCGCAGGGGCTAAGACCATCTCGGCAAGGAGACGATCCACCCAGCGGCTTTGAAACTGACCGGCAAGGAGGGATAAAAAGAGGCCTAGAGGCGTGGGCGGTGTCCACGTGGAGCTCTTTTGCACCGCTTGCCAAGCCGACCCCCCGCACGATCTGGACCGACACAAGGGTCTGCGGAGCAGCTGCTGAATGGGAGGAGAACTCCGCCATCTTTGAGAAGTGCAGTGGCTGAGCCAGACAAAGGGGAAAAGACGAAGGAGACAACAGCTGCAGACATCCAGGGAGCCCCATCGCTTAGAAGGCAGCGCACACCTGGGTGAGACTCAGGTAACCAGCAGGGGAGGGCGTGTCTGAGGCCAGCCCAGCGGCCACAAGAAGCTACAACTGTGGGTGGGCGTGGGGAAAGGGTGCCTCTGGAGGGTCCCCTTCCCGGAGCCATTCATCTGCTGACACACAATCACCCTGAGCCAATCTTCCCCCTGAGCGGCCGCTGACATAGGGTGCAGACCTGACTCGCAGACTTTCTGGACGTGATCCAATGCAGTTGGCTTAAACTGGAAAGGGAAAAGAGAAGGGGGGCTTCCCAGGGCCCGTTTTGTTTTGTTTGAGACTTGGGGTTCGACGTTTTTTTTTTTTTTTTTGCTGTTATTGTTGGTCGGTCTGCTTGTGTTATTGGCTTTTGTTAGATTGTTTATTGATTGTTTATTGTTCTTTCTCTTTTTTTTTGGCTTTGTTCTGTTCTGCTTTTTTTGCATTGATTGTCAGAGTGTTTGATTGTTTGCTTCTGCTCCTTTTCTCGTTCCTTCTTTTCTTCCTTCTCACTTTGGCATCTCTTCTTTCTCCTTCATCTTTCATATTTGCACCCTGCCAGTGCATACTAGACAGAGACAAAAACAAGCTGTACGCAGAATTTGGGATTTCTAGAAACAGCGCAATTGAACTGGATAGAAAAGAGGTGCTATATATAGTTTACTCTCCATTTTCTTGATTCTCTATCTCCTCTCTCTTACACCAATTTCTACTCTTTTATCATTTTTTTTTTCTTCTTTTCCATCTTACTTTATATATAGATTGGTCTCTTCACCTAAGTGTCTACTCCATTCTCTATCTTCTCTCTTCTACTGATACCAAACCACTTCCAGTAAACCACGTCAATAGAACTCTCCTCTCATACTTTCCAAGAAAGAACAATTCAAGACGCTTCCTTCTTCTTAAACATAATACCTCTGTATCCAATACTTGAAGCTATAAAACCCCATCAGAAGCATACAGAGTAAACTGGAAATAATATCTCGGTTAACAAAATCTGTACATTGTGATCAAAATTGAATTTTCTGAATAGAAAGTGTTAGGTTTTAAAGTGTAAAGGAATTATAAGGGGAGCTGATAGCTTCGTACTACAGGAACAACATAAGGAATTAAGGTAAAATCGAAACAGTCAAGGTCCCACAGAGCAAGAAGAAAAGACACACAAGCAGCATGAAAAAACAAGGGAAGAAAGTGACACAATCAAATCAAGATTCATCATCAGTAGATTTCATGGCAAACACAGTTGGTCAAATGCCAGAGATGGAATTTAGAAATTACATATGCCAAATGTTTAGGGAACTTAAGAATGAACTCAAAAATGAGATGAGGGAGCAAGTACAGGAGGCAAAAGATCATTTTGACAAAGAACTCCAAAAACAAATACAGGAAGTAAAAGATTACTTCAATAGGGAAATAGAGGCTCTAAAGAGAAACCAAATAGAAATTCCAGAAATGAAAGAAGCAATAAACCAAAATAAAAGTTCAATTGAAACCATCTCCAACAGAGTAGACCACTTGGAGGAAAGAACCTCAGACAATGAAGACAAAATATTTGTCCTAGAGAAGAATTTAGATCGTACAGCAAAACTCGTTGGAAATCAAGAACATAACATCCAAGAATTATGGGACAGCATAAAAAGACCAAACTTAAGAGTGATTGGCGTAGAGGAAGGGGCAGAGTTTCAAGCCAAAGGAATGAGTAATCTATTTAACGAAATAATTACAGAAAATTTTCCAAACTTGAGGAATGAATGGGAAAACCAAGTTCAAGAGGCATACCGAACACCAAACAAACAAAATCTCAACAGATCCACACCAAGACACATTATAATGAAAATGCCTAATATACTGAGCAAGGAGAGAATACTAAAAGCCACAAGAGAAAGGAAGCAGATCACATATAGGGGGAAACCAATCAGACTATGTTCAGATTTTTCAACCCAGACCTTAAAAGCAAGAAGATCCTGGAATAGCATATTTCAAGCTCTGAAAGAAAAGGGATGTCAACCAAGAATCTTATATCCAGCAAAATTGAGCTTTAGATTCGAAGATGAAATAAAAACCTTCCACGACAAGCAAAAGTTAAAAGATTTCACATCTCGAAAGCCAGCACTTCTGAACATCCTGGGCAACATTTTTCATGAAGAAGAAGAGAAAGATGATAATGAAAATGAACAAAGGGAGATATTAAACTAAAGGAAATACCAACCAGAAGAGAAAACTAATCAAGCTAAAGACCATAATTTAAATAAAAATGGATGGGAATAAAAATCATATCTCAATAATAACCCTGAATGTTAATGGCCTAAACTCGCCAATCAAAAGACACAGATTATCAGAATGGATTAAAAGAAACGACCCAACAATTTGCTGTCTCCAAGAAACACACCTCATAGAAAAAGACATCAACAGACTGAAAGTGAAAGGCTGGGAAAAGTCTTATCACTCACATGGCCAGCGGAAGCAAGCAGGGGTTTCCATTCTCGTATCAAATAAGGTAGACTTCAAACCAAAACTAATCAAGAGGGACAAAGATGGATATTTCTTATTACTTAAGGGAACCATTCATCAACAGGATATAACAATCATAAATCTATATGCCCCAAATAATGGAGCACCTACATTCATCAAACAAACGCTTCTCAAGTTCAAGAGTAAAATAGACCATAACACAGTTATTCTAGGGGACTTCAACACACCTCTCTCAACAATGGATAGATCATCCAAACAAAGGCTAAACAAAGAAACTTTAAGCCTCATTAAAACAATTAATAATTTAGATCTAACGGACATATATAGAATATTTCATCCCTCAGTAAACGAATACACTTTTTTCTCAGCAGCACATGGTTCCTTCTCCAAAATAGACCATATATTATGTCACAAGGCAACTCTCAGCAAATATAAAAAAATAGAGATACTACCCTGCATGCTATCGGACCATAAAGGGATGAAATTGGAAATCAACGACAAAACAAGGAATAAGAAAAACTACTCCATCAACTGGAAGCTAAACAACATGTTACTGAATGAACAAGGGGTTGAAGAAGACATCAAAGAGGAGATCAAAAAATTCTTAGAGGTAAATGAGAACACAGATACTTCATATAGAAATCTCTGGGACACTATGAAGGCAGAAGTAAGAGGAAAATTCATTGCACTGAGTTCATTCCTTAAGAGGAAAAAAAACCAACAAATAAATGACTTAACAACACACCTCAAAGCATTAGAAAAAGAAGAACAGACCAACACCAAGAGCAGTAGAAGACAGGAAATAATTAAAATCAGAGCAGAAATTAATGAAATTGAGACTAAGGAAACCATTCAAAGAATTGACAAGACTAAAAGTTGGTTCTTTGAAAAAATAAACAAAATTGACAGACCCTTAGCGATGCTAACGAAAAGAAGAAGAGAAAAAACTCAAATTACTAACATTCGTGATGAAAAAGGGAATATCACAACAAACACCTCAGATATACAGAATATAATTAGAAATTACTTTGAAAACCTGTACTCTAATAAAATAGAAAATACTGAATGCATTGACAGATTTCTAGAGTCATATGATTTGCCTAAACTAGATGTGGAGGCTATACACAATTTAAACAGATCAATTACAAGCAAAGAAATAGAAGAAGTCATCAAAAAGCTACCAACAAGGAAAAGTCCAGGACCTGATGGGTTTACAGCCGAGTTCTATAAGACTTTCAAAGAAGAACTAATTCCAATGCTCTTCAAACTATTCCAAGAAATAGAAAAAGAGGGAGCTCTTCCAGACTCTTTCTATGAGGCCAATATCACATTAATTCCAAAGCCAGGCAAAGACACATCCAAAAAAGAAAACTTCAGGCCCATATCTTTAATGAACATAGATGCAAAAATCCTCAACAAAATCCTGGCAAATCGGATACAAAAACATATCAAAAAGATAGTGCACCATGATCAAGTGGGGTTTATCCCAGGGATGCAAGGCTGGTTCAACATTCGGAAATCAATAAACATAATACACCACATCAATAGACTTAAAGACAAAAATCATATAATCATCTCAATTGACGCAGAAAAAGCATTTGACAAAATACAACACCCCTTTATGTTCAAAACACTGGAAAAACTAGGAATATCAGGAACATATCTCAACATTATAAAAGCTATATATGCAAGGCCCCGAGCTAACATTATCTTAAATGGTGAAAAATTGAAAGCATTCCCTCTAAAAACTGGAACAAGACAGGGATGCCCCCTTTCACCACTGCTATTTAACATAGTACTGGAAACTCTGGCCAGAGCAATTAGACAGACGAAAGAAATTAAAGGGATCCAGATAGGAAAAGAAGAGCTCAAATTAGCATTATTTGCTGATGACATGATAATCTTCCTAGAAGACCCAAAAAACTCTACCAGAAAACTTTTACAACTAGTAAATGAATTTGGCAAAGTTGCAGGATACAAAATCAACACACATAAGTCAAAGGCATTTTTGTACATCAGCAAAAAAGACTCTGAAAGGGAAATGATGAAAACTACCCCATTTACAATAGCATCAAAAAAAATAAAATACCTGGGAATCAACCTAACGAAAGAGGTGAAAGACCTGTATAACGAAAATTATAGAACACTAAAGAAAGAAATTATAGATGAACTCAGAAAATGGAAAGACCTACCTTGCTCTTGGATAGGTAGAATTAATATTGTCAAAATGTCCATACTACCAAAAGCACTATACAGATTTAATGCAATTCCAATCAAAATCCCAATGTCATTCTTCAAAGAAATAGAAATAGCAGTCATGAAATTCATCTGGAAAAATAAGAGACCCAGAATAGCCAAAGCAATCCTGAGCAAGAAAAGTGATGCAGGGGGCATCACCATACCGGACCTTAAATTATACTATAGAGCAATAGTAACAAAAACAGCATGGTATTGGCACCAAAACAGACTGGTGGACCAATGGTACAGAATTGAGGACACAGAAACTAATACATATAATTTCAGCTATCTTATATTAGACAAAGGTGCCAAAAATGTACAGTGGAGAAAGGACAGCCTCTTCAACAAATGGTGCTGGGAAAACTGGAAATCCATATGCACCAAATTGAAATTAAATCCTTATCTCTCACCATGCACAAAACTCAATTCAAAATGGATCAAGGACCTAGGAATTAGAACAGAGACAATACGCCTAATAGAAGAAAAAGTAAGCTCCAATTTCCAACATGTCGGATTAGGCCACAAGTTCCTTAATAAGAATCCTGTAGCGCAAGAATTACTACCAAGAATTAATGAATGGGATAGATTTAAACTAAAAAGCTTCTTCTCAGCAAAAGAAACAATCAGTGAGGTGAATAGAGAGCCAACTAATTGGGAACAAATATTTAGTACATGCACATCAGACAGAGCACTGATCTCTAGAATATATAAAGAACTCAAAAAACTTTACACCAAAAAAACAAATAACCCAATCAATAAATGGGCTAAGGAATTGAGAAGACACCTCTCAGAAGAAGATACACGATTAATTAACAAATACATGAAAAAAATGTTCAACATCGCTGGCAATTAGAGAAATGCAAATCAAAACTACTCTAAGATTTCACTTCACTCCAGTCAGAATGGCAGCTATCAAGAACACAAGCAACAATAAATGTTGGAGAGGATGTGGGGAAAAAGGCACACTCATACATTGCTGGTGGGAATGCAAAATGGTGCAACCATTATGGAAAGCAGTATGGAGATTTCTTGGAAAACTGGGAATGGAGCCACCCTATGACCCAGCCATCCCACTCCTGGGTCTATTCCCAAAGGACTTAAAAACAGCATATTACAGTGACACAGCTATCTCAATGTTTATAGCTGCACAATTCACAATAGCTAGGTTGTGGAACCAACCTAGATGTCCCTCAGTAGATGAGTGGATTAAGAAAATGTGGTATATACGCACAATGGAATTTTACTCAGCAATAAAAGAAAATAAATTAATGGCATTTGCAGGTAAATGGATGAAGTTGGAAGACATAATGCTAAGTGAAGTTAGTCAGTCTCAAAAATCCAAGTACCAAATGTTCTCTCTTACATAAGGAGGCTAGTTCATAGTATTGTTGGATGGGAGGGTACATACGAGGACTAGAAGAACACTAGAATGGTCAAAGGGAAGGGAGAGTAAGGGAGGGAGCAAGGGGGGAGGGAGAGGGAGAAAAGGAAAAAGAAAAGAAAAGGTGTTTGAATGAGATGGATATCATTTGCCTAAATGCATGATTGAAGACCTGAATTGTACGAATATACTCTGTATACAAGCAATTGTATGTAAAAAAATGCTAAATAAAAAAAAAAAAAAAAAAAATGGTCAAGGGGCTGGGATTGTGGCTCAGCAGTAGAGCGCTTGCCTAGCATGTGCAAGGCCCTGGGTTCGATCTTCAGCACCACATAAAAATAAATAAATAAAATAAAGGTTAAAAAAATGGTCAAACATTATAGAAATATTTAAAAATGGGTCCAACATAGTTCAACATTGTTTTTCTTATCAACTCTTAAATAGATAGAGCTTTTACTTAACATTCATAACTAACCAACTCAGTATTTCACCAAAGTCAAAACAAGACTATTGGGCTGAGGTTGTAGCTCAGGGGTAGAGTGCTCACCTAGCACCTGCATGGCCCAGGTTTGATCCTCAGCACCACGTAAAAATAAAGGCATTGTGTACAACTAAAAACAAATGAATAAATATTTAAAAACAAAACAAGACTATCAGAATTCAAATCTGAAACCCCAAAGAGAAGCATAATGTAACTAATCTCAGCCTGTTAGTCTCCAATTCTTTGACATGAAGGTTCACAGTTTGAGGTAGGATTCACTATATTTTTGAAAAAAAACTTTCGTGGAGTGCCCAATTATATGTAATTCAAGGGTGCATTGGGACAAAACTTGTTCATAGAGGATCATATGCAGTTTGGCTCTGATGTTTCTCCATCAGGAGTCTTCTAGTATTACCCTCCTAAAGGCTCTTTTTGATTCTTTGAGGAATGCACAAGACAATTATTTAGTATATCAATTTTTTTCCTAAATGACATGCATTTTTTTTTTAAATCTCACCTGTCCTCACACTGTTGCTGCTGTACATAAATCCTGCCACCATCATTAGTCTGGAAATGGAGATTCAGTGCCAAATTAATGAACCATAGATGAGTACAACTATCTTTGTACTGGAAGAGTCTATATCCTTTTCATGATAGCAATCGAGTTTTGAAGAAAAGTATGAGCAAGTTATCATGAACATAATCAATAAATTACAGATTGAATCAAGCATGATTTTGCTGCAATTTATCACATTTATCCCAATTTTTGATCATAAAAAGAAGATGCTTTTAAATAGTTGAGGTCATGAAGATAAATAAAATCTAGACAGCTATTTTTTTTTTTTTTTTTTTTTTTTTTTTTTTGGTACCAGGGATTGAACTCAGGGGCAATTGACCACTGGGCCACATCCCCAGCCATTTTTTGTATTTTATTTAGAGACAGGGTCTCACTGAGTTGCTAAGTGCCTCACCATTGCTGAGGCTGGCTTTGAACTCGCGATTCTCCTGCCTCAGCCTCCCAAAGTGCTGGGATTACAGGTGTGCGCCACTGCGCCCGGCTGCTATTTTTTTATTTAAATAAATTTGACATGAATACAACCAACTAGAATAAAATTTTAGTGAAGGAAATATATTATGAAATACAGCATCTGCATTTCAGTTCAGCTTAGAAATGTGTAATAAAATGTTAATTGCAACTAGGTATAAGCATTTCCATTTATCTATTTCCTCATGGTCTTAAAGTATGGCAACAAGACATGGGGATGGTGTGTATTCCAGTGGTAGAGCATGTGCTTACTGATAGATGGGCAGGAACCAATAGGCTTATCGGTTGCCAAAAGTTCACCCTGTTCTACAGGCAAAGGGTCAAAAGTTCACCCTGTTCCACAGGCAGAGGGCCAATAGATCACTCTGTTCTCCTGGCAGTATGTTTCATTTTCCCCAGGCAGGAGCCAATAGGCTTGAAGGCTGTCCTCACCCCATGGGCAGGAGCCAATAGGCTTTCAGGTCGCCAAAAGGTCACCGTTTCACAGGCAGAGAGTCAATAGGTCACTCTGTTCTCCTGGCAGTATGTTTCATCTTCCCTGGGAAGGAGCCAATAGGCTTAAAGGTCACCCTCACCCCCCCCACCCCCACCCACCCCCCCCCCCCCCCCCCCACCCCACCCCACCCCACCCCGGCAAAGAGCCAATAACGTTAAAGTTTACTCTGGTACACCCCCCACCAGTAATCCCTATATAAGCTCCTGTCTGTTCTTAGTTTGGGAGTAGACAATGAGACAGAGAAGATGATGGAGGCAGAGGAAGAGGAAGATGGAGACAGAAGCAGACAGAGACACACACAACAGCTCATCCCTGCTGAGAGGAGGCAGCCACTGCACCAGCCTTAGACCCATCGTCTCCAGCCCGATGGCAGCTGCCCCAGCTGATAGCTCCAGAGATTGCAGCTGGCATGACCAGACTCCCGCCTTCCGTTCAGAGCTTGCACACTCTCCCACCAGAGCTTTCACACTTCCCTCTCCCTGAGCCTGCACACTCCTCTCTTCCTGACTCCTTTCTCCCACCAGGGCTTGCACACTTCCCTCTCCCTGACTCCTCTCTCCCATCCCTTTTCTACCCTTAACCAGCCATAAAGGCTGTGAATAAATCCCTTGGCTGCACGGCCATCCCCGGTGAGATTTTTGCCTTTCACTTACCATGTGCAAAGCTTTGGGTTCAATTACCAGCACCAAAAATAGATATTGTTTCAACATTATTGAGAAGATATTATGAATGTCAGCATATATAACTACTAAAAATCTGTAATTCAACCTCTTAAAACTTTACAATTCCGTACTCAAAATGAAGCATCTATTGGGTCCAAATTTTTCAATATTTTTTCTTTCTTAAATTTTAAAATCAGTTCTATATAAGTCTAAGTCTTCTGTGTTTAATTGGCATATAACTGTACACATTCATGAGGTAGAGTGTTATTTCAGAATGTGTACACAATGTATAAGAATCACATCAGGGAAATTGGAAAACTTGTCATTTCAAACACAGATAATTTATTTGTGTTGGGAATGAGGTCTAAGTTGTATTTGCTGGAAACCAGGTTATATATCTGTGTTGAGACAGAAAATATGTTTTCCCTCTGTCACCTCATGCATATGACCAGCCCATGGTAAAAGCCTTAGCTCTACAAGTATTTGGGCACACAGAATTTTCCTAATTTTTTTTTCTGAAAGTATTCGATGCCTATTCTATGGTTCTAAGATTCTGTTATCAGTTATGAGAATTACACACATTAATAAATGATAGAACTAGAGTCAGCATCAGCACTTAGTATATCTATGTTTATCAATAAACACACAGTGTGAGGCCAAAAATATAGGCAAGTTGTGAGATTTTATTGAAGCCTCCCACCTCTGCTTCTAGTGCTCATCCACCAAGCCAGTTATTTCTGTCCTATGAATGTATAAACACTAGAGAAGGCTTGTGTTGCAAAATACTAATGGTAAAAAAAATTTCTAAGATGCTGCTCAATATTATTTGTTTCTTCTTAGTGAAGTTTGAAACATAAGTAAGTGTGAAATAGAGAAAATAAACTGATCCAATTTATTAGGAACAAATACCAGTAAATTATTACTGAGTATATATCATGGTGCATCATTATTTCCCAAAGTGTTCTGTATAAAACAGGAGATTACTTGCTGCAAGTGTTTCTCTTCTCAAAAGTGAGGAAATGATATCCAAAACCAGGGTCTCTGCTGGCCACACTTTTCCTCATTACTTAACAGTGGGAATAATAAGCACACCTTCACATTAACACACCAAGGGAGTGAAATCACTTCCCCAAACTAGAAGATCTATTGTCAGAATCAAGGGTTTTGAGATCATAGAAAAATCATCAATTCCTATGAAAAATATTAAAAGCCTTTTCTCTGAAGCAGGCCACTGTGAAAGCCACCACCGGACTACTGCAGACAAACAGAATTGAATTAATAACATTACTTAATCCAGTGAGACAAAATACTACCCTCACTCCCTAAATATGCACATTATGGTTATGCATTTATGAATTTTAAATCCCATATATTTTATGATGGAAATAGTTCATATTTACACACACATACACACACTTGAAAACAGCACAGCAAAACAATTCATTTCAGTTTTTGAGCTGTCTATCACTTTCTGTTTGCAAAGATGTTTTGCTGGAGTTCTATCTTGTAAATTCTGGCAATCTGTTCTCAAGAAGCATAAATGACAGAAAAAAATTCTCAAAGAGTAAAGATATTTCTTAAATACAGGTAGAGATGCAATTGTGAAAAGAATTTTGTTAAACAAAATATTTAACTAGTTTCAAATCTATTTGCTCTGTATCTTAATATAAAAAGCCCTAAATTGATATTCATGTTAGTGATTAAACTCAAATCTTTCATTCAGGAAACAAATGTGGAACATCTACTAGATGCCAAGATTTGCAATAATTAATTTCGCCACAAATGTCATCACTTAATTTTAGGGGGAGATAATATTTTGTTTTAAACCTAAATAATAGTGTCACACTCCACATACCAATGCTTTGTGAGAATATACACTGCACGTACAATGGAGATGCTGAAAGATTATTTACTCTGGTATTGTGGAAGATATCTGAAGTTTGTGGAAGTACACACTTATGACAATTATATGTTGGTGAAATTGCCAAACAGCACATTTCTAAGATCATATCCCCATCATGAAGTGAAACATGGCTGCATATAGTACATTAAAGGAATATTATAAGTAAGTTTGTTGAAATAGAATTAAAAAATTGAAAATTTACTAAAAGCTCATTTACCTGGTTTAAATTTATCTTGTAATATTTAATTCTGTATCAAATTTTCCAATAGATATTTCAAGTTTGTTTTTAATTTCTTTATTATCTTCATTTTCTTTTTCTTTTAACTGGCCCTTATTTTGTTCAAAAAACAGAGAATCAGGGGCTGGGGTTGTGGCTCAGTGGCAGAGCGCTGGCCTCGCACGTGCGCGGCCCGGGTTCGATCCTCAGCACCACATAAACATAAATGCATTGCATTGTGTACAACTAAAGTAAATAAATAAATATTTAAAACAAAAGAATCATTTCTTCTATTCTCCTCCTTTTTAAAGGCACATCTGCAGTAAAATGTTTATTTTAAAATTGATTTTTCCTGAGAAAAATAACTTTATTCTACTTTTTATGTTTCTCTTATGGTAGCACTTTCAACTTACCTTGTTGAGCATTATGTATTTTATAAACAACTCAAAATCCCCTTTGGAACAAGGCTGAACCTAATATTTAATCCAATAATTAAGAGTATCATAGAAAATCAGTCAAATTTCTCTTTGTTATATAAACAGATTCCTATTCAGGTGTGGTGGCACATGCCTCCAATCCCAGCAACTAGGGAAGCTGAGGCAGGAATATCTGAAGATCAAAGCAAGCCTCAGCAACTTAACAAGGAACTAAGAAACTTAGTGTCTCAAAATCAAATAAATAAATAAATAAACAAACTGGTTGAGCATATATATGGCTACATGGTTAAGTGCCCCGGGGTTCAATCTCTGGTACCCAAATAAATAAATAATTCCTATAAGATAGGGTTCTGTACAGCCATTAGGCTGTGATTAGAAAAAATATAAATTTAATATTCATAAGTAATGATGATTAACAGTGTGTTATCTTATTCACTAGATATTTATATTCTCTCTTGCAATATGCCAAAAAATTAGTCAGCATTTTCAAACACTCCCCCATGAACCACTAGTATAAAGGAAAGAATATCACCCCTTCTTTTAATCTAGCATATCATACCTCTCGTGTTCTTGTGTCCATACAACAATTTTCTTTTCAATCTCTGATGTCACTCTTCTTACTTCAGAAAATTCCTTTTAAGAGTTTTGCATTTTCCATTTTCCAGTTTTGCAACTTTTTTTGCATGTAGTGAGCACTGTGAGCAGTGACTTTTTTTAAGTTTTTTTTATGTGAAATGAAGAACCTGCATCCAAGTGTTTTAATTGGATAACAGAATTTGTATCAGGAAGGAAACAAAATAGAAATAATATGTGAGTCATTTTCATACATGAATGACTGTACATTTTCACATGCATTATTCATACACTATACAAATGTAAAGAGTACTTAAAATATGTGTGTACTACGTTCTACATATCAAACAAATGGCATAAGACCTCTTCTGTTGTTTAGCTTAAAGTCTAGTGGATGTGCTCACTGTGCCAAACAAATCTTGTCTTCTTTAGGAAATAGTTCTGATTATCCCAATCTTAAACAGGATCTTTTGCTTAACAAATCTTTCTTGGTGGAGAAAGTGGATATCGCCAGATTCAATGCATATCTCAAAGATTCATCCACAAATCTACCTACTCAATATAAATGAACCAATTCTTAGAAACAAATTTTTAAAACAGATAAAAAACAGAAATTCACATTGTTCACTATTTTTTACCTCGTAAAAATAAATTTTAAGCAACTCCTGTTCATCATAAATGTTTTTCAAAGTGAGTCAAAATTTCTGGAAAGAATGTTCTCCAGCAGATAATAGATTCACTTTACAGGAAAGGAGTAAAATAAATTACATACGATCATAAATTTTTATCCTTTCATGCTATAAAAGGACCACATCAGTGGTGAAAGGCACATACAAAAGTAGAGCATAAAACAAAACACAAGGTCTTGGAATTAGTCCATATACAAGGATTCATAGTAGAGTTGACTTTCTCTTGTTGATGAGTTTCTCCTGTGTCACAGATTGGCATTGACATCCTGGGTTCAAGCAAAAACCATATCTTCATTCTCTCAGGCATCTCAATTTTAGCCATGCCCCTTTAAGCTCTTTTTAAAATTAGGGGGGAGGAGAAAATCAGTCTCATAATCCAACTAACCACTTTAATGACTCCAATGTGGGAAACATAATTTGAGACACATGTATAAGTTCTTTTTAATATATTTTCCTCATAAATTTACAGAAATATTTTGAAACATGGAAGCAAGCATCAATATCCACATGTTATGGCAAATCCTCCAAAACATTGTGGAAAGACTATATATATCATGTGTGAATAGTTTGCTATCTTTTCAAAAGTTTCAATATATGTTTTCTAGAGAAGTTGTACTACAAGAGTTACCTGTTTTGGGGGCTGGGGATGTGGCTCAGCGGTAGAGCGCTCGCCTAGCACGTGCGCGGCCTGGGTTCGATCTTCAGCACCATGTAAAAATAAACGCATTGTATACAACTAAAAGCAAATAAATAAATATTAAAAAAAAAAGAGGGGCTGGGGTTGTGGCTCAGCGGCAGAGCGCTCGCCTCGCACGTGCGCGGCCCGGGTTCGATCCTCAGCACCACGTAAACATAAATGCATTGTATTGTGTACAACTAAAATAAATAAATAAACATTAAAAAAAAAAAAGAGTTACCTGTTTTGATTTTCCATGCTTCCATTCTGAATTTTTCTTCCTTTGGAAGAGAATCTTTGATTTTGTTCATAGGCTTGATGTGCTTGGAGTGAAGATATAATTATTTTACACATCATCCCATCCAGCATGCACTTAATAATGTAACATAAACATAGAAGATAAATTACCTTGCAGGAAGCACATGAATCCTGACATTCTGAAAAGAAATTGAGATATATGCTCAACAAAACCTGAATATAACAAAACTACAATCATGATTCTACTGAATGAATATGGGACTCTAGTCCTGCTAGATAGCCTTGGTGAGGAGTATCTTAGCTTTATGTACCTTCTTTCATTTGGGGGCTTCATATTGAGTAATGACAGAAGACACAAGTGTACTAAATCAGAATCAAGAAAATAGGTTTTTATAAAATTTGCAGTTAACTTTCCAGTGGTAAAATCATTTTTGCAGTGACCCTTAATAGAAAGACATTGGTATATACACCAATGTCAAGATGCAGAATACTGGACAGCACAGAGAAGTTCAATGTTGAAGCTGAATTAAAAATGTGGCAGCACCTATTTCGAGTGAATCCTATCAGAATCATTTAATGCATTTAATATAAGTATGTTTCCTGTCCCTTATTTGCCTTATAATTAATAAACCCAAAGTGTGATAAGATTCCAGGGCAAGGTATACTTGTTTGCTCATCAGAGAGAAAGAGAGAGAGAGAGAGAGAGAGAGAGAGAGAGTTAGATTTCACTGAGTTAAATAGCTCAGATACACGTGTTTCGAATAACAGCTAATATACTATGGGTCTTTGCTCATACTTATGTGAAAAACTGGTGCATCATCTTTTCCCAGAATCTCTGGTTTAACCAACATCAACTTTCTTTTTGCACTCTTGTGCAAAGATAGTGGTCCCATGTCTATGAAAAAAAAAAATGTATGGTAAAAAATAAAGAGTTCAGACAAGGCAATCCAAAAGGAAAAGTCCTCTGAAAGTTTACAGAATTATCATATATCGATCAATTAATCTTTCAACAAAATTGGTAAATACACAAAGAGCACAGGGTTGGTGTTTGAGGAACAAACTCCATAAAGATTTCTGGTTAAAAAATGAGTTGGTGTGGCATTTCTAGACAGTTTTTCAGGTAATTGCATAAAAGTCCCAGATGATCACAACATTTGCTTTCTAGAGTTCAGAATTTTTCTGAGTTATACAGTACATTCCTCGCATGTCCAGGGACATGGTTTCTCCCAAAATTCCAATAAATTAATGATGAAATAAAAAATATCAAGGATGACAATAAGAATAGTATAAATGGAAATATTAGCCTTCTTTAAAGCAATGAATGCTTAAAAAATGTAATGTTCCTCATCTAAATAACACATATGGATGCCTCAAACACTGTGGTGCCTTCTAGATATGTAGGGGAGAAATTGGTAGCTATAGGTTACCCTGATTGTTCCATCACCACTGGTTCCTATATTCTGCACTGGATTTTGATTGAAAAGCAAACAAACTGAAAAGAGCTGATTAGAATTCTCTCCATTTACTCATAGTTTCTATCTAAATTTTATGTTTCATCCCTCACTTTTCCTTCCCTTTAACTTTTCCAAAAAACCCATAAAAGTGGGAGTTTGTCTTTTTCCATTTTATATCTTTCATATGGATCTTTGCCACTCCTTGTTGCCTGCCAAGGTAACAGATTTATCTTAGAAATATCATTTCTTCATCCTAGTCCTTTGTGTTCTTCCCACATCTCAAGAGACATGCTCAGACTGAAAGTAAGATATATGCTTGCACTTGATCTGGTTGTCTTGAACTGTGCAAACCAATAGCAGTTCTTACATTTCCTAAAAGGTTATCCAATGCGCAGCTCCAAAGCATGTTGTCTACAGACCAGGATCATTGGAATCTCCTTAGAATGTAATGGACATGTACGCAAAGACCTCTAGTCTGAACATAATTTTGAATATAGTCTCCAAAGGATGATTCCTTATAGTTACAGAGTTCCAGCGTGAAATTTATCTTCTTCTAATTCCTCTAAGCTAATCTGAATGTAGCTCTGGATTCCTCCCTAAAATGTCCCCTCAAAGTAAAGTTTAGAAGGATCTGTAAGCTTTCCAATGTTAATTTTAGATACCTGTGGATTTGGGAAATGCTCAATAACCATTTATACTTCTTTCAATATTTCCATTTGCTGTTTCTGCCCTATAATTTCACCCTAGGGAGTAGCAACATATTACATGTCATTAAATTGTATACCTGCCTAATCATTTAGGGTAACTGAACTTAGTTCTGTGGGAACAGGTCTTCACTCCTCAATTCATTCCCAACTGTGAATAAGTCTGGAAGGGTGGGAAAGTTTTATTCTCCCCTTCATTCAATTTGGGTAGTGGCAACTTGCAAATTCTTCCCACATTTTGAAAACTTGAGTTCTTTCCCGTTCTCATATGTGGTTGGTATTTCCCACCCTCTCCTGACCAACAGAGATTATTTTTTACATATATATTTTTTGACTACATGTACTTACTGCCTTTCTCAGTTTTCATTCCCTCTTCTTCTGTCCTTTTTCTTATGTTGAATTTATCTGTGATAGAAGCATGTCTCAAATGCAACTTGCATTTCAGTTCCTTTAGCAATACACCCAATTCAACTTGTGGCTGGAACCTAATTAAATACACCACTTCTTACCTTTCTTTATCATTACTAGTTATTTAATAGGCACATTCTTTGAACAATTACTATATACCAGTGCTTATATTTCTTGGCCATATTCTTTCCAATGTATTTTGTATCCTATGTGCTTCTTACCTTGTCCATGTCCATTTAGTCTCTTATTTGCACTTGGATCGATCTCACCAGATACACAAGAAGCACACACCTCTTGATGTTCCTCAGAATCACTCTGGTAAAAATAATGACAATAATGAGTTGCGTATAGATTTTAACATCACTCTTTGGACATCCCCATATTTATAATCATGAAGTCATTGGAATTGGAGATTAGACCATTATATTTGGTGAAACAATATTTTCCATATTTTTATTTCTATTTCATACAGTCCAGATGAAGCTGAGCTCCTCTCTTCATCTGGCTACCCGTGGGGTAAATCCAGGAAGAATGAAACAGGAAATGTGTTCCCTGACAATAAACACTGATATGCATATATGAAAAACAACTCACATTAGTGCTTAACTAGTAATATTCACATTCCCAGGAAAACTAGGAACACGGTAGAAAATAATTAAAACTCTTCTGGATTTGACATTTTAAACATGGGAGGGTAAAATTTTTAGTGTTTAAATATGATACTTGATGTGATAAGAGATTTTCAAATGTGTCACTTCAAGTAGGAAGAAAATACTTTTGGGCTTGTTTCATTTGAGTCAACAGAGCCTTCCAAATATTAATATCTTTCAGCAAAATATTTACTTCATCAAAATTTCATTTTAGAAGAAGAGAATTTTGAAAAGAAAACATGCCTGCACTGATGTGGACAAAGAAAAACACTCCATTTGGGTAGAGTATGCAACCATCTTCATCGAAGAAAGAACTAAAAGGAATTCCAAGGAAGGAAGGCAGTAGCACATCATCAAGCAGTGTTTAATGACTGACTATTTTCAGAGATTGGAGCCAGAAAAACTGGTGTATGACTGTATAATGAATAAGACAGCCTGTGTGGAAATACTGGAAAGGCAAGACAGAGAGCCAATGACCAGACCAGATGAAACACAGAAACTGTGGCTTTTTAAAAATATATATATATTTATTTATTTACTTTAGTTGTACACAATGCAATGCATTTATGTTTATGTGGTGCTGAGAATCGAACCCGGGCCATGCACATGCTAGGCGAGCACTCTACCGCTAAGCCACAACCCCAGCCCAGAAACTGTGGCTTTTAAAAGAAGAAATGCATTCATCAAAGGAATAGGCTGCAGCTGTTCCAGGGAAAACTAACTGGGTAGGAGAGGACTCTCCCATCTGGTGGGCACAGGAGAATCTCACCAACCCAATTAGGAAATGGCAAAAAAGCAAGAAATAGACAGTTCTCAAATCAGGAAATACAAATTGCCCACAGATATATGAAATGTGATCAACATCACTAGCACTCAAGGAAATACCATTCAAAACTGCATTGACGGGGCTGGGATTGTGGCTCAGTGGTAGAGCGCTCACCTAGCACATGTGCGGCCCGGGTTCGATCCTCAGCACCACGTAAACATAAATGCATTGCATTGTGTACATCTAAAGCAAATAAATAAACATTTATAAAAAAAAAACTGCATTGACATTTCACATGCCCTCAGTCAGAATGACATTTATCAAGTAGTCAAATAATAAGTGAAGGGCAGGATGTGGGAGGAAAGTACAATCTTATACTGTCAGACTGAAAATTAAGACTTCCACACTGGAAAGCAGTATGGAGATTCCTCAGAATTCTAGGAATATGACTGCCATATAACCCAGCTTTCCTATTCCTTGATCTGAATCCCAATGTATGGAAATCAGTAGGCACATGAACTTTGATGGTTTAGCACTGCAAGTGACAATTATACAGAACTAACTCTGATACCTATCAGTAGAAGAATGGAAAACAAAACACGTGGAGATACTTGGCACTCCGTTTGAGCAAATTAGTTTTTCATGATACATCATTGTGTCAAAATGAATCCCCAATAGTGTATGAAATCAGTGCCCTAAAACGTTTTAAAATATAAAGTTGTGTAACAGCAAAATCTCCTTAATTTTATAAAGGAAAACATTTTAGAACAAAATTAGGAAACTAATGTGGATTCTTCTCAATTCAAATACAACATTTTCAGCAAAGAAGAGACTTAGATTTTTGCATAGACACCAAGCTGAATTTGAATTACTGCCAAATCTCCCAGGCAGAGTTAAGAGTGTGAGAGCATAATTCTCTTTTCTCTGGTTACATTACACATGTTTTCTTCTTGGAATATCAGAAAAATATACATTCATATTTTAACTTTTATGGGATGGAGTTCTGTCATAAACAGTGGTTGTGGAGGCACCCACAACAACAATTAGGGTCATGTAAAAGAGAAATTGAGACATAGTATGCTGAGACCTGTGGGCAGCTGGAACTTGGTCCTCTGGTCTGCCTAAACGATCATGGCATTTTTATTGGAACATATTGTTTGAAGTTGTGTGACATCATATGCCAAAGTTATGTCTGGTAGAAAACTGTTTTCCTGCAGAACAACAAACATGAGAAGACACACCAGGTATGGTTAAGCCATTCAGCTGAGAAACATTGGAGTCCTTATCCACATTTCCACCACACTGGTGCTTTAGAACCCTCCTGGGAATTACAATAAAATCCTGAGGTCAAACACCATTGTGAAGGGTCCCATTGTAGTAACTCTGTGGGAGAGATCCAAATCACTGAACGTCTTACACTTATAAGTTGCATAGTCACCTGATCATATGGTCTCAGGAGAGTAACAGACAGAAATGTGCTGAAAACTCTCATTAGGAATTCATGTGTTATGCCTGTTGGACAGTTAGCAGCAGAGTGGAGGTCTAAAGAGTACTGCCTCTTTAAATATTAGTTTAGAAAAATGATAGTGGGCGTAAAGTGCTTTTTGAGAATTCAAGTGACAGAAGATTCAAAAAGTGTTGGGGCATTGTCAGGTGCAATGATATTTACCTGCAATTCCCAAAAGAAATCACAGATTCTGCAAGGAGGCCATGACCACCATACTCTAATAGGTTGCCTGGAAACCCCTCAGAGACATGGAACCTTGCCCACCTCTAGACCAGTGACTACAGGAGTCCATCAGGCAGTCTGCATTACATACTGGTCCTTGGGCTCCATGAATCAGAGTTCCCACATTGTTGCTGCCTGAAGCGCTTGGAGCAACAGAGCCGCGGGAAAAACTTCAGAAGCAAACTGGAGACAAACAGCTTTTTATTCTGATAACTTTTCTCTCTGGTTCTAACAACGACTAACTCACGCCAAACACACCACTAAAATGGCGCTGACCCGATCAGCAATTTCGGCCAAGTCACTCGAGATCCCGCAACAAGTCTCGTGAGACTACGGGAGGAGACAATGCCCAAATCTCCACGGCTCATAGTCAACTGCAATTCAAGCCAATCCCCAAACAGGGCTCCTGCATTTCCCCCTTTTTGTTTTAAAAGAGGTAATGCTCTAGGACGTCTATGTGCAACCAACATTCTTACCCGTCATCGGATAATCAAGGCTGTGCCCTTGACTCCTGTCTTAGGTTGATATGTCGGCCACATGAGACTGTCCCGTGCGACTGTGCCTGTCTTAGGTTGTCCCCCTCTGGGGATCTTACCCGTCATTGGCTAACCAGCCATCCAATGGAGCCCTTTAGGATCGACTATATATGATGACTAACAGCCGTCCAATTGTGAGGAGATGTTGCGGCTTTAAGGTGACAAGCCTTTTGGTGATGAGCCAAATTGCATAGCATATCAAATTGTTTAAACAAATCAGCTGCCCTAAGTTCCATCAAGTAACACACTGAATTCTCTAGACAAATACCCGCAAGGCATTGTCCCGTAAAGTCCCAAACAATGAAAGATCAAAATGTCCATTTGTTGTAACATGTTGATGTAGGAGGCCCCATGCATGTAGAGCAGAGGCCACACTGTTGGTGAGGTTGTTTGATGTTTGAGCAGCAGGGATGCTTGCGGCGGCCGCGATCCCTGCAGCTGTAGCAGCAGACGTCTTTTTTACGTTTAGACAATGCCACCGGCAAATCTTCAGGGCCCACTACCTAGAAACTCAAGCATCAATTATTAAAGGAAAGGCAGTGCTATTGCAGCACTGAGTCAAGAGGCGAGTTGTCAAACTACAAAATAGAATAATTAGATTAGAAAATTAAAGTTGATTTTTGTTCACACACATCGCTGGTTGAGCTTCTACAAACATAAGTTGGAAAAATATCATATTTAGAACAAAACAAAGAAAGACTGAGGGTAATTACTGCATTAAAGATAGATTAAACGGGGCTGGGATTGTGGCTCAGCGGTAGCGCGCTCGCCTGGCACGTGCGCGGCCCGGGTTCGATCCTCAGCACCACGTACAAATAAACCCATTGTGTACAGCTAAAGCAAATAAATAAATAAATATTTAAAAAAAAAAAAAAGATAGATTAAAGAAAAGGTAAAGGCACTTTAGAGAAATAATTTGTTAGCTGGAACCCTTGAGTCTCTGTATACAGAGCAATCTTTTACCTGTTGAGATAATTGAAATTAATGAGCTATTAAACAAATGAAGTTAATAACAAATAAACAATCTTAAGTCAAAACACCAAAATATCAGGTTATATAGTACTAGTCATATTGTTTGCTAAAGAGAAGTCCCAGGGACACCTATAAATCAAAATTGAAAGTACCTTCATTTATAAAATTATTTACCTAAATTGAATACTCTTAACCTAAAATGAATTAAAGTTATTTGGATCCATATATATATATATATATATATATTTTCTTTTTCATAAGCGCTTTGTTCTTTGGGACGTCACACTGGACAGACGAACAAACATACAAACATATTTTTGTGACATCACATTAACATGAAATATAGACAAATGTACAGACATAAAGACATGTATAAAAAGAAAAGAAAAAAAAATACAATTGTGTGCACACTAAAGAGAGATCTCCTCGTCCCGGCCGGGAGGAATGACACTTAAGTTGTGAAATATTTTGAAGGACTCTTTTGAGGGAATCATTCTATACCTTCATCTTGGTCCTCTTGATTTTGTACCTTTTTTATTAATCTTGATTCTTCAATAACTTCATCTTGATCATTTTGATGTGGTACCTGTTTTATTAATCTAGATGGTATCCATATTGGAGAGGATTCATCTTTTGGAAAAACACAAACAGATCCTCTTCCCCAAATTAATACTGGATCTGGACCCTTCCATGTACCTGAAAGAACATCCTTCCAGTAAACCAAAGGTTTATGTTGTTGGTGTGGATTCCAATGTCTGTCTCCAGCAGAATAACCATTAGAGTCTAAAGTTAAAAAATTTAAGGTAAACAGGGCAACTGCCAATCTGTCCTTAGGACTTTTCCAATTTCCTTCTTTTTGTTTTAATAACATAATTTTCAGTGTTCGGTTTGCTCTTTCAATAATGCCCTGACCCTGAGGATTGTATGGGATGCCTGTTTTATGGGATATATTGAATTTTGTGCAAAACTGTTTAAAAGATGAGGACGTATATGCGGGGCCATTATCTGTTTTAAGCATTTTGGGGATGCCCAATGCAGCAAAAGCTTGCAAACAATGAGATATAACATCTTTAACTTTTTCTCCAGAATGTAAGGAAGCAAAAATCATGCCTGAGCATGTATCTATGGTCACATGAATAAATCGCAATTTTCCAAAACTTGGCTCATGAGTAACATCCATCTGCCACAAATGATTGGGCATTAATCCTCTAGGGTTAACTCCGAAATGAGGATTGGGCAAATGTGTCATACAAGATTTACAATCTTTTACAATTGTTCTGGCTTGCTCCTTTGTGATTTTAAACCTACGTTGCAAGGTGGTGCTGTTGACATGAAACTGGGAATGAAATAAAGTAGCTTGTTGTAGCGCTGAAAGTATAAATACTGTTTTTGTAAGTTCGTCAGCCTTTTGATTACCTTCATGGAGGGGACCAGGCAAATTAGTATGTGCTCTAATATGGCCTACGAATAGAGGTTCTTTTCTTGCCCACAAAAGTTTTTGTATTTGATAAAACAATTTAAAGGCTGGAGTATGAGGTGCTATTGGTCCTGCTAACTCTAATTTTGGGACGGCTTGTACAATATAGTGGCTATCTGAAAAAATGTTTACGGGCTGGTCCCTAAAATTTTTCCAGAGCTCTTACCACAGCTTCCAATTCCACTAGTTGAGCTGATTTGTGTGCAGTTATGTAAGTCATATTTTCTTTTTTAGTGACTACTGTAGCAGTACCATTTGAGGACCCATCTGTAAATACATTAAATGCCTTAGGAATAGGTTGATTTTTTATTACCTGTGGAAATATAATAGGATGATTAATACAAAAAAGATAACATAGGGGACTTAGGAAGATGATTATCAAAATTTGCAGAAGTAGAGCATTTAACTATAGCCCAATCATTATCATTGAAGCATAAGTATTCAATCTGTGATGATGAATAGGGAGTAATAATAGTAGCAGGGTGAATGCCAAATATTTTAGTAGAAGTCTTAAGTCCTTGAAGAATAAGTTTAGCCACCATGGAGGTATAAGATTCAATTATACTTTTAGGAGAGATGGGCAAATGTATCCATAATAAAGGCCCTTGTTGCCAAAATACTCCTGTGGGTGTATATTGTGAAGAAATAATAATCAACATCAGCGGTTGAGTTAAATCAAATCTATCACAATGAGCTCCTTCGATGGCTTTTTCTACTAACTTTAAAGCTTTCCTAGCATCAGGAGTCAATGTTCGTGGTGAAGATGGATCAGGATCTCCACGAAGGATGTCAAATAAAGGTTTTAGTTGGCCAGTAGTGAGATTTAGTGTAGGGCGAAGCCAATTAATGTCTCCCAGTAGTTTTTGGAAATCATTGAGGGTGGTCAAATGTTCTTTATTTATTAAAATTTTTTGGGGTCTAACAAAAGTATCCATGATTTTAAATCCTAAATATAATATGGGAGATCTGGTTTGAACTTTTTCTTCTGCTATATATAATCCATATTTTTTTAAATTTTCTACCACATCACTGAATATATTAAATAAGATTTTTTGATTAGGGTGGGCCAATAAAATATCATCCATGTAATGTAGACACATGAGGTTTGGATATTTATTTTTTAATGGGTTGGATAGCCTTGCCCACATATATTTGGCATATGGTGGGGCTATTAGCCATTCCCTGTGGTAAAACCTTCCATTGATATCTCTGATCAGGGCCATTATTGTTCATAGAAGGAACGGAAAAAGCAAACCTGGGGGCATCCAGAGGATGTAGGGGAATAGAAAAGAAGCAATCCTTTATATCAAGAGTAATAAGATGGAAATTTTTTGGAATAGCTACGGGACTAGGAAGTCCAGGTTGAGTAGGCCCCATAACTTGCATGGTTTTATTGATTTGTCTAAGATCATGTAACAATCGCCATTTTCCTGACTTTTTCTTGATCACAAATATGGGGGAATTCCAGGGAGAGGTGGAAGGTTCTATATGACCTGCTTCTAATTGTTCCTGAACTAATTGGTGGGCCGCTTGTAATTTCTCTTTAGATAGGGGCCACTTAGGGACCCACACTGGTTTATCAGAAAGCCATGGTATTTTCAAAATTATTTTCTCAGTGGCCCCGAAAAAAAAATATCTCTTTCCTTTATGACAATTATTACTTTTAGGGTTAAGATTACTCTGTACTTTTTGATAATGAGTTCTTTTATGGTTAAGATTACCCTGTAGGTTTTCACATTTAACATCTGCAGGCTTGGTTGCAAGGTGTACTCCCATTTGTTGCAAAATATCTCTTCCCCATAAAGTAACCGGTAGATTAGGTAAAACATAAGGCTGAAATGTTCCTTTATGGCCTTCATCATCCTCCCATTTTAAAATTACTGCACTTTTATCTGGGAGGTTATTATATCCCAAGCCTCTTAAACTGGTTGAAGCTTTTTGCAGAGGCCAGTGCTTGGGCCATTGGCGTAAATTAATAATGGAAGAGTCAGCTCCAGTATCTATTAATCCCTCCATTTCTATTCCTTGGATTTTTATTTTACACATAGGCCTCCTTGAACAGTCTCGAACCCAGCAAGCCATGGGACTTGAGTCAGTGGAACAAAATCCTCTATTGTTCCCTTCTTGAGGCATACCCATTTTAAATGAATTATGTAAATTGGGAAGGAGAAGCAACTGAGCAATTCTATCTCCTTGATTAACAGAAGTTATACTTTGGGGTGAGCTAAGCATTATTTTTATTTCCCCTTTGTAGTCTGAGTTTATTACACCTGGGGTCACTTGCAAACCTAATAAGCTTTTAGGACTACGCCCGATAATAAGTCCTACAGTCCCTGAGGGAAGAGGTCCCCTGACTCCTGTGGGAATCAGTTGAACCCCCATTTCAGGTGTTAACACTATTCGGGCGGTGGAACAGAGGTCTAATCCTGCATTTCCTCTTGTTCCTCTGGCGAGGGAGTGGATGGGTAGTAGGGATTGTGTCGGGGAAGCATCTGAGTGGATGCTTGAGGATACTCCTTCTGCAATGCCCCGTACATTTGTGGGCCCCGGGGTATTGGGCCCCGTGCCCCGTTTTTTGAATTCCTGAACAAAGGATTTCCATGGATGTCAAATTTTGAATGGCATTTATTGGCCCAATGATTTCCCTTTTTACACCTGGGGCAGCAGCCTGGGGCACGATATGAGCTTGGTCTTATTTCTCTTTTGGGATTTTGCCTAGAATTGCCTGATTGATTATGATAATTTTGCCTGGAATATCCTGATTGATTATAATATCTACGTTTAGCCTTTGTGAAATTTCGAGAGGAAGCACCTCTCATTGAGGCTGCAATCACATTTCCTGTGACAAAGGCGTCATTTATATCTTTACATAGTTGTATATATACGGAAAGATCCTTTTTAGTTCTCCATGGCCTGATGGCTGCTTGGCACCATTTATTTGCATTTTCATAAGCTAATTGAACAACTAATGGCATAGCTTGGTCAACATCTGCAAACACACTACCTGCAGTTCTCAAAAGTCGATCAGCAAAGTCGGCATACGGCTCATTAGGTCCTTGAATCACTTTTGACAAGCTACCTTGTAGATCCCCAGGTCCTTGTACAGTTTTCCATGCCTCTAAGGCAGCTGCATTTATCTGAGCATATATATCTGGGTCATAATCTGTTTGAGCCTGTAAGTCTGCGAATTGCCCTTCTCCTGTGAGCATGTCTATATTATAGTTTTCAAACCCTGCAGCCTTGTTTCTTTTAGCCGTTTCTATACAAAGTTCTTGGAATTGCGATCGCCAAACCAAGAATTGCCCCCCGCTTAATGTTGCTTTACATAGACTTTTCCAGTCTGAGGGGGTTAAGCTAAAGGTGTTAAGGGACTCCAGCATACTCAACGTGAAAGGAGCTTAGGGCCCATAAGTCATTACTGCCTCTTTGAGATTTTTTATTGTTTTGAAATCTACTGACTGATGGACACTCTGTCCATTTTTCTTTTCAAATGCTGGCGGTTCCCAATGTATCTGTGAGTTGTCCTCGAGAGCGCATAAGCGATCAGAAAGACTTTTTATTTCTGTTTCTAGGGTATGCAAATGCCTAGTAATACCCTTCATATTTTCTGTAATGGATTCCACCCATGGGGGAGTAGAGGACACAAGTGACTCCTCTGCCTGACGGACCTTTTTCTCGGTCTTTTTTAATTTCTTTTTCCTCATTTTCTCAGGATCACTTTTACTAGATTCCTCACCACTGCTAATTTCACTGACAGCAATATCCTGAGGCCCAGGTTCCAGTGAGAGCAAGTATCCTTCAGCTTTCGCCAATAACTCCCGAATAGCTTTAATAGCTTGGATTTTTGTCATTTTTGGGTCTCTTCTAATACTCTCTTTACTGGTCTCAGTTGGCCCAGTGGAATCTACACTTTTTTGATCACTTTCACTTTTGTCTATATACTCCTCACTGAGAACAGAGTCAGGTATATCAAGGATCTTTGCATAGCCTCTATCACTTGGGATTCAGTTATATTCGAACCCATCTTTAGAGACCTTTCAGTTCTTACCTGTCCGCTCCGAAGTTCCCCGTACGGGCCGCCACCTGTTGCTGCCTGAAGCGCTTGGAGCAACAGAGCCGCGGGAAAAACTTCAGAAGCAAACTGGAGACAAACAGCTTTTTATTCTGATAACTTTTCTCTCTGGTTCTAACAACGACTAACTCACGCCAAACACACCACTAAAATGGCGCTGACCCGATCAGCAATTTCGGCCAAGTCACTCGAGATCCCGCAACAAGTCTCTTGAGACTACGGGAGGAGACAATGCCCAAATCTCCACGGCTCATAGTCAACTGCAATTCAAGCCAATCCCCAAACAGGGCTCCTGCACCACATTACCCAGACCCACATGTCTGAGCATATGAACAAGTACTGAGGGTGAGGGTTTTCTTCAAATTGCAAAGTTCCCTCAGCATTCTCTGGGTGTTGTGGGTGACAAAAGAGCAGAGGCGCTCAGCTTACTCATACAAATAACAGGTTAGGCCTTTTGGAGCTAGAGCAAATAAAGAAATAGCTGGATAATGTTTGTTTCCCAGAAACTCCCCAAAGTTATGTGTGTCTAAAATTAGAAATCCTGGACAGAAATATCTTATTTTCTACTATGTTATTATAACATAATCTCAAGCTTTTGCTATTGTTGTTCTTGATATATTTTTTGTCTGTTATTTGTATGGGTTTTCCATGATAGTTCATTTTTCACATTCTATCTAATTTTTATGAGAGTTTTACTTCTCTCTTAAATTTTAAATTTAAATCCTTTCTTTTATGATTTTATTGAATTTCCTACATATCTCCTCTTCTGTCTCTCTTTACTCCAACCACTTTCACTCTTCTTCTTTTTAAAAAATGTGTCCTACTAATCGTATTATACACAAGGTATCTTTTTTGGCCAGAAAAATATTATTATTTCCTTCTTCTTTTCTTCATTTTGTGCTGTTCTAGAGATCATTTAAAACATTCATTTTATATAAATGTTTTGCTTTAAGCTCTGATCATTGTTGGAGTTTATTCTCTCCTCTTACAGAGATACTGGAGAGTGAAAATTGCATGAAGAACATGCTAATTTTCAGACATGGTACTCAGATATAAACTCTGCACAGGACATATCCCAAAGGGAAACCTGCACACTACAATTACCCATACAAGATAGTGAAGGAGAAGTCTATTCAAATACATGCAAATCCACCACCTACTAACACAGGCAACTTGAGAACAGAGGCAAAAAATCACATCCAAAATTTCATGATTTTCCAGTAATTGCATCCAATGTCTTACATCTAACAACAACTAAATAGATAAGATAAATATGCTTAATAATTGCATTGATTTCTTGCAGGGGAAGATATAAAATAGATAGATATTATTTGTACATTAACAGAAAACAGTACCCATCCTGAATGGTTCTGATTCTGTTAAACAGGCAGTTTTGAGTCTGATTTGAAGCTATGTTCCATGTATGGGTTTGGTGGTCATTGTATTTATATATGTTCCTAGTTTCAACTGGTTATTCATAAGTCTCCAATTTATCATTCACCATTTATGGATGTCACACAGATAAAAATGCAAACATTATTCCAAAATATTAGTGAAATTGCTTGCATAAAGTTTATCTGGAATCCACCTTGATTGCTAAAGCTATTTTCATATTGATAACCAGTTAAATTCTCTGTACTTAAATATTTAATTACTATGTTTGGATTCTCAAAGAGTATTCTAGGAGGTCATATTAACTGGCTTAGTTTACCTTCTGGAAGCAAGAAAAATAACTGGGAATTTAATTGACACAAGTGCATACCTCTTGCTGGCTATGTCCAGAATCATCAGGCCTCTTCTGTTTTTCCTCTGATGATGAGTCCACATTTGACTCTGCTGACAAATGCAGAGACTTACTAAAACTACTTAATAAATTAGTGTGAAAAATAATTTATCCAAATAAAAAGGAAGAATATTAATAATCATACAATTTTATTGTCTCAGTTATATTTTTAAGTGAAGTTTTGTTTATTTATTTATTCCCCTAAAGGAATAAATCTCATGTTTGAAAATTCTATTGCTGTTTGTATGTAGGCCTACATATTTTACCCAGAAATCTGTATTCTTAGCAAGTACTGTAGCTCTTACTTCAAATCCCATGTCTTTATATTGGGATATTTGGATATATTTTCCATGGCAGGCTGGAAACCCTACAGGGGCCTGCCTCAGCCTCTCAAGTACCTGCAATTATGGATGGGTGCCTCTGAACTCCATGAAATTTTATTGCTCCAATACTTCAGAACACCATTTGGGGGAACATTAGGTGTCACTAGGTACAATTCCTATAATAACTCACAGGCAGATCCACTCAAGGTGAAAGAAAATTTCACAGAATAAAATTTCACAGAACAATTTCCTTGGAAACAAGAAACATTACACTGTTAACTATATCTTCATTCAAATATTAAGTTTTAAAAATCCATTGTACTTCATTGTTGGTGTCCCATATAACTGATCACATTTACATCTGAATACAATGATCTTCATGTTGCTTTTTTTCACTCTTCATTTCTTCTTCTTTTTTTTTAATATTAAAAATATTAATATTTGAGGGGCTGGGGTTGTGGCTCAGCGGCAGAGCGCTCGCCTCGCACGTGCGCGGCCTGGGTTCGATCCTCAGCACCATGTAAACATAAATGCATTGCATTGTGTACAACTAAAGTAAATAAATAAATATTAAAAAATATATATATATTTAATATTTGAAACTTCCATGATTATGCCTGTTATTCCTGACATAAACTGGTTTTACTTTCCAGGGGGCTACCTGAGACATTTTTCAGCTTCCCAACTCGGTAAGAAACATCTGACCATCAAAGTGTTCATCTTCCTCTCTAGTCCATCAGTTCCTGGATTTGAACAAACTGCTTTTACATCATGTTGCTGTCAACAGTTTTATTTATTTCCACATATATTTAAGTTTGTGGTCAGAGCTAGAGGAGATACAGGTGCCAGGGAAGAAAACTTTTCTTGAGATAGAGATGAGTGGAGATTTCAAAAGTGAGATTATCAGCCAGAGGCAGGAAATGCTGAGAGCATGAAAGGGGTTAAATGGAACATGTGTGCCTGACCTTAGTGATTGGAAGGAGATGTTCCAGAGGACATTGCAGGCACAGAGAGGGATCAATGTAGAGAGTAAGGCAGAATTTGTATTATGAAAGATTGCTAGGAAAGCTAAGATGCTTGGACATCCATGTCCTAAAGAGGGCTGATGGTCATATGTGCAGTATATACAAAATTATCAGGACTAACCTCAATGCTATGAATGTTTCCAAAAGTATAGAGGATAGGAATTTTTCAGTGACCTGTGTTGAATAAATTAAACTAAATAATTAAATGAATGAAGTAAGAAGCTGGGCTACAGGAATGTGAGATTCTGCTCCTGACTGTAAATCAAGGTTTCAAATGAGATGTGTAATACAATGCAGCAACTGCTATTGTTGCTTTCCTTTCTCATGTAATTTCTCCTATTGCAATATCTTCCTATGTTGAGGGAACTCATTTAGAAACTTGGTCAGAAATTTTCTGAAACTTGGATATGCAAAACCCACTAGAGAATGAGAGAGGTCTGTGTCAACTGTCCACTAATCTACAGAACTTCCAACTGACCAATTACTCAGAGCTCTTTCTTACCCTCACCCCAAAATCTCCTCCCCAAATCTCTTTCCCCATCGGTGTTCACGGCAACACTCGAACTGTGTTCACATGCCCTAAGAAATAGGGGGTAAGAATTAGGGGGAATAGAAAAGGTTAGGGAAAGCTTGTGTATGGTGAGAAGGTACTGAAATTGCTGATAAAGTGATCAGGGGAACCTCCTCCACGGGTAACATTTGAGTAGATTCCCGAGGAAGCGGTCCATCGGCAATCTAGGAAAAAGCGATCCAAATGAAGGCGTTCAATTAATGGGGTTGTCCCTAGCCATGTTTGTTTCAGAGCTGCGCAACGGCGTCCAGGAAAAAGAAAACAAAGGGTGAGAAACTACCCAAGAACAGAATAAAGCTTTCGCAGTATCAGGCTTTACCTTAACCTATGGCACCTGGAAGCACCTCCCAGGGCCAGCTCTGGAATCGCATTGCCCATCTAAGGAAAGACGTTCCAGGTGTTTGGAATCACACAGAGTACAGACTTCCCCGTCGCATACTCCGCTCTTTAGGCAAGGATCCTGCCCCCAACACGTGCTCACGCCTACACCGAGTGCAGTTGCCTTCACTAGCAGTTCCCAAACACTGCGATGACCATCCCTTGAACAAACACAAGTGGGCGTCCTATTCTCTCTTCTCCTCTGGGCCCCGCCCCTAGCTCGAGGTTCTCTTGGTCCTGCCCCTTAGCCGATCAATCAAGGGTGGCCCCGCCCCTAGGCACAAGACTCCGCCCCTTCTGCTATGATTGGGCTGAATCGGAGACCTCATTTTCTAATTGGTGGCAGTGTGCACACCCCCCCCCCCCCCCCCCCCCCCCTTCCCGCATGGCGAGATGACCCGGAAGTAATTCTGGAGACGGCGGGCCGCGTGGATTTATTTTGGGAATCAGAGTTGCTGCGGCCGCCACGATGACCAAAATTAAAGCAGACCCGGATGGACCCGAGGCTCCGGCGGAGGCGTGCTGCGGAGAGCGCACTTACCATGAACTGCTGGTCAATCTGAATCCTATCGCGCAGCCTCTGGCTTCTCGCAGACTCACGCGGAAGCTCTACAAATGCATCAAGAAAGGTGCGGTGGGAGCCGGCGTGACGGGGGTAGGGGGCGCGGGCGGCCGGGCGCGGCACCCGACTGACTCTTCTGTCCTTGCAGCAGTAAAGCAGAAGCAGATTCGGCGCGGGGTTAAGGAGGTTCAGAAATTTGTCAACAAAGGCGAGAAAGGGTAAGAACCCTCCTTCCGCCCAATTTTGCAAATCTAATTGGTAGCATAGAAATGAATGCCTGCTACTACTAATAGTAGGTGTTCGGTATAGGTAGGTTTAACTCTGACCCAGCCACATAAACAGTCAGGCAGTCCATAAACTCCCTTCAACCCTGATAACGACACATCACTTGAGAGGTCATAGTGAATTCCAGAGGGAAGAGAACTGTATAAGTCAGCGCTCCTAGGACCCCTAGCCCCATTCATTAGGTAGACTGAGTCTACTGGTTTTCAGGTACTATGTTGTGGTAAGACAATGACATGGATCATATAATCACACACAAAAAATAATTACTAAATAGCCATTGAGGAAAAGTTTAAGCTGCAATTAGAATGACTTCATTATCCTACTTCTTCCTTTTTTGCCGTTTATCAGAAACTGAAGCATACTTATATTTTTATTCCCTGTACTTCCCACTCAGGTCAGACAGTACCTTGAGAAGAGGGCCTTTTACTGTTTTATGCAGAGAAGTCTCTGGTTTACTGTAGGTGCTCAAAAGATAACGTTGGTTTCCTTGGTAGAGCACTTGCCTAGCACTTGTGAGACCCTGGGTTTGATCCCCAGAACAGCAAAAAGAATGTATGTGATGAGATTTGATTCTCACTGGAGAGTCTGACCTGATTGTTCATGTGGGGATGCATGAAGGAAAGCTTCCCTGAGCAGTCCCATTTGTGCTGAGATCTGACAACACAGGATTGATTTGGGGAAGCAGGGTCCTGACAGCTGAAAGTGTGGATCCCAGGGCAGGAGTGTAGTGCTGAACTTCCTCATGGTGCCTTGTGAGCTATGTAAGTTTATCTTTTTTTCTCAGAACTTTGGGTGGCCATTTAAGGTTAAAGACAGGAAGGGACAAAATTATGTTTACACCTTAAGATTTTTCTAGCAATTGAAGAAAGGATTAAGAGGCAAGATATGGGAAAATCCAGTTAAGGTGATAACTGTTGTCCAGGAGAAGTGATGGGGGAAGATAGGTTTGAGAGTACATTCAGATAGGGAGAATAAAGAGGTATGGATGATTTCAGACCCAGCTAGATGGATAGAGGGCTCATTTTCTGAAGTTGTAAACAGTGGAGGACCAGGTTTGTGTGAAAAGATCATAAGTTTGATTTTAGGCAACTTTTTGAGGTGCCTAAGAGACACACTACCCTCCACCCCCAGCTTAACTGCCAAATAGGCATATGGCTATATGTGTTTGGAGCACAGAAGAGAGAAGGCCAAGCTAGAGAGAATAGATATGGGAGTGAGTAGTGCACTTGACACCAGGGCAGTGGATTGAGTCAGCCAGGGAGGAGATACTGAGAGAAGGTAGCCACAGACCAGGCTATGAGGAACACCAACAGTTAAAAGGCTGCTTAAAGAAGAGCCTAGAGCATAGTGCAGTAATGCATGCCTATAATCCCAGCAGCTCAGTAGGCTGAGGCAGGAGGATTGCAAGTTGAAAGCCAACCTCAGCAACTTAGCAAGACCCTGTCTCTAAGTAAAATATGAAAATGGCTGGGGATATGGCTCAGTGATTACACACCCTTGGGTTCAATCCCTGGTACTACAAAAGAAAAGAAAAGTCTGAAGCTGGGCAGCTGGGCATGGTGGGGCCAAGGCAAGAAGATTGCAAGTTTGAGGCCAGCCCCAGCAACTTAGCAAGACCCCATCTCAAAAATAAAATAAACAGGCTAGAGATATACCTCAGAGGTAAAGTGCCCCTGGGTTTGATACCCAGTACCAATAATAATAAAGAGCCTGCAGAGGATATAATCCAGGAGGCAAAAAGGAAACTAGAAGTATGGAAGCAGGACTTTGAATCAGGGTCTCCTGCATCTGCCTGTCACCCACTCTTGGAGAATACTCTTCCTTCTGTGTCTTCAGGCCTTCTGAAGCCCTAGGCCCAAGCCCTAATACCTTGATCGATAGACCCATAGTAGAGGATTCTCTGGCAAACTTTTCCCTTTTGGAACAGAGCTTGTGCTTCTTAGCCTGTCTCTCAAGGACCATAAGTGGGACCCCTGCCAATCTCTTCAGCTTTGTTGTCTGCCCTCTTCCTTATCCAAGATTACAAAGACATCTCAAGCTCCCCACAACCAGCCTCTCTGTATCTGGTGTTGGGCTGATTCCCTTAACCTTACACTTTCCACACCTCCATGGGCTGTCTGACATTATTCGGCTGTCCATTCAAGTGTCTCTTGCTAGTTGGAGCCTCAAAGCTAAATTCTTATTCTTTGGCATTTCTCCAATACCTCATCTATCCCAGCACTGTACCATTTGTCATACTTGATGGCATTTACATGCTCTCAAGTAGTAGAGTTCACTTCCCCATATGAATGCCTCTGTCCAACAACTTTGCGCCCCCCTCAGAGGTTAGCAGGCCCACATTGGTAACTGTGGACTTCTTGGGTATAGCACATATTCATCTCTGTACTCCTGAGGCCCAGCCAGATGTGGAACTTAGGACTGAAAGAAAGAAAGGAACAAGCTAGAAATGATGGTTTCTCTCATTTCAGGATCATGGTTTTGGCAGGAGATACATTACCAATTGAGGTGTATTGCCATCTCCCAGTTATGTGTGAAGACCGGAATCTGCCCTATGTCTATATCCCCTCTAAGACGGTAAGGAGCACCGCAACACACACACACCTTGGTCAGCCCTGGGGAGGGGTTCCAGAATGCAGTCTGCAGCAGCAGGCCGAATGGGAGAGAACTCAGATCCTTAAGCATTAAGACAGGTTTGGATGGCTTCCCACACACCCCCACACCCCCCACCCCACCCCACCCTGGTACCAGGGATTGAACTCAGGGGCACTCGACTACTGGGCCACATCCCCAGCCCTTTTTTGTATTTATTATTAGAGACAGGGTCTCACTGAGTTGCTAAGTGCCTCACCATTGCTGAGGCTGGCTTTGAACTTGCAATCCTCCTGCCTCAGCCTCCCAGTGGATGGCTTCTTGGTCCATTGCTTCTTAGTTGTGGGACTGCAGATAAGTTACATTTCTACACTTGTTTTTTTGTTTGTTTGTTTTGTTTTTTTGAGACAGGTCACCTTACATTACCCAGGCTGACCCAGAACTCCTGGGCTCAAGCAGTCCTCCTGCTTCAGCCTCCTATATATATAGCTGAGACTATATATGTGTGCCACCATGCCTGGAGGGTTTCCTCTGGACCATGAGAATGAAAGCAGACGCACATGAAAGTGCTTATAAACTTTAAGATGCTGCATCCATGTTAGTTATGTTAGGTGGATTCGTGCTCAGAATGGGTGCTTTTGGAACCTATATCTTTGTCCTTCTATAGCAGGGACCAGGTATAAGGAACAGGGTGTGGGAGATGGCAGGGACTTTGCATAGGTCCCATTCTGCCTATGGGGACAGCACCTGCCAGGCTGGAGCCCTTTCACAATAGCCATTTGGGAATGTAGGCCCAGTATTGCTGGACCAAGGCTTGAAAGTTTGCTTGGGTTTAAATGATGGCAGCCAATTCAAAATGTTTGTTTGTTTGTTTGTTTTCCCACCAGTACTAGGGATTAAACCCAGGGCCTTATGCATGCTAGGCAAGTACTCTACCACTGAGCTATACCCACAGTCCTTTATTTATTTTGTGATACCAGAAATTAAGACCAGGGGCACTCTACCACTGAGCTACATCTTTAAGACAGGGTCTCAGTAAGTTGCCCAGGCTGACCTTGAATTTGCAATCCTCCTGCCTCAGCCTAAGCCTCCAGAGTAGCTGGGATTACAGGTGTGGACAACTCCAACTGGCTGGAAATGTTTTTAGAAACAATGTGTATTCAGTAGGACACAGCTGTGGGCCAGATTAAGCTAGTGGGTAATCTAGTTGTGACTCTGGCATAGGGGCTCTGTAGCCTTTTTCTCAAACCACCTCACTTTTCCTCTTCTTTCCTTGAAGGACCTGGGTGCAGCTGCCGGCTCCAAGCGCCCCACCTGTGTGATAATGGTCAAGCCCCACGAGGAATACCAGGAGGCCTATGATGAATGCTTGGAGGAAGTGCAGGCCCTGCCACCACCCTTGTGAAGGACTTGGGCAACAACCTAGGCACCTGCTCCAGAAGCTGCTGAACTGGTGGCAGGATGATTGCCCACCCTCACAGCATCTCCCAATTCCATGAGGATTCTTCCCAGCTAGCTCCAACAGCTGTTTGTTGAAGGTAGAGCCAGCATCTTCTCCATCAGTTCCACTTCCTGTTGAGCTTCAGTGAAGAGAGTTCCAAGAATATGGGGTAGGAGAAGTAAATGCTAAGACTAAAATGTGATGAGTCTGTGGGTGGTTTTTTTTTTTTTTTTTTTTAAGCAGCAGCAGCTGGTATGGCCAAGGAGTTGGCAGGCAGGAAAGAGTGGAAGCAGCAGCCCTTCTCACCAGAGAACCCAAAGGCTGTTCAGTGCTAATGCTTGGTCACTCAGGGCCCATGCTTTGGTTTAAGCTGAGAAATGTTTTGTTTTGTTTTTTGGTAGTATGGGAGATTGAACCCAGGGGTGCTCTACCACTGAACCATATCCTGAGCCCTTTTTTTTACATAGGGTCTAAGTTGCTGAAGCTGATCTCAAACTTGTGATCCTTTGCCTCAGACTCCTGAGTAGCTGAGAAGCTGAGATTACAAGCATGTATCACAGTGCCCATCCTGAGAACTGATATTCCTGTGCACTCCAGAACTTTCAACTCTCAGGATGAGATGAGGGAGCAGGGCCTGCAGCCACTACATAAGAGACAGTCCCATTCCTCTTTTCTTCCAGGAGCATTAAAAACCACTGTGGAAGCTGGGCACTGTGGTGTACACCTATAATCCCAGTGACTCAGGAGGATCAAAAGTTCAATTCTAGCCTCAGCAACTTAGTGGGGGCAAAAAGCATGGAAAACTTACTGGGAAAAAAATATCACACAAAAAATTTTTTTTTTTTTCTTATTACTGGGGCACTCTACCACTAAGTCACATCCCTAGTCCTTTTTATTTTTTGAGACAGGGTCTTGCTAAGTTGCTGAGGGCTGGCCTAGAACTTGCAATCCTCCTGCCTCAGCCTCCCAAGTCACTGGGATTATAGACATGCCCCACAGCACCTGGCTAGATAAATTTTAAATAGGAATATGAAGCTAAATTCAAACCCCAGGCCATTCTCTTTCTTAACATAATGGCATTTGCAAATACTATAGACCTAAGGTCCCTCCCTGCCTTATAACTCCTACCACGAGATTTAGTACACATAGCAACCAGTCTTCAGTCACCCTGGGATAATCTGCAAAGAGCTTATACTTGGGTCAAGAGGTATTGAAATTCCCAGCTTTCATCTTAAATCCTCTTACAGTGATTTCTAATAAGATTTTATACATTATATATATATATATATATATATATATACACACTTTGCCCAGGGTTGCACATCTCCCACATTTTCCTCCCAATCAGAGATGCCAAATGACCTGGCTGACCATGGTTCTGTTAATAGCCACCAGGCCATGCCAGTATGTATGCGCAGCAGGCACATAATTGTCAGTGAAGCTCAATGCTGGCTAGAAGTAAGGAGAAGGGCTGTGAATATATTTGCTCAAAGTTATAAAACAACAGCATTCAGTTCTAACTTGGACTATTTACAATGGGGAATGGATATACAGATGAGGCTGTACAGTGGGAGGAGCTGGGCCACAGCTGGACGCCACCTAGGCTGAGAGGCAGGAGTGGACACAAGCCTTCGCATGGCAGTAAAAGACATGGCTGAGGACAGGGTGGAAAGATTGTTGCTGATGTCCAAGGCCTTTGCTACTCCCATCAGTTGCTAAGTCAGGCAAATATAAACAGCAAGTACAGAGGCCAGTATCTCTCTTTCCTTACAGCCAAGGAGGTGGCTGCCCAGTGTGGCTATTAACCTCTTTTCTTGGCCTCTGCCAAAAGCCTGGCCAGGCTTCACCCCATGGTAGTGTTCCTCAGCCAGTTCCTCTGCCCCAAGACAGACTGAGGCTCATGGGAGAAAACCCCTTCCAACAAAGTTCCTTCCAGGCAGCAATCAGAATATGATACGCTTCCCGTCTGCTGGGTTCTGCTCCATGGGACAATAAGGACATTTCAACCTGCAAAGGGAGAACCAAGACCATCTCAGCGGTGGCCAGCAGAACAGCCCGTCAAGACAGAATTAGGCAGGGGGGACTTACTTTCCTCCATTAATGAGCTTGTTGAGTGCATCTCGGGAGATGACATGGCCACAGATGAGCTTGATGGGAGGGTTAGAATCTGATGTCTGCTGGCGGAGGATGGGGCAAGCAAATACCGAGTGGTACCAGCACTTCATGCCTAGTTCAATCTCAATCTGGAGAGGGTGACAAAGGATTGAGTTCCATTTTCTGTCCTGGCTGTCTTCCCTGGTGTCTGCCTTCCGCTAACACCTCCCACTCCCAGGCCTCACCGGCAACTCATCCTTGTGACTCCAGACCCCGGTGCACTGCCTCTGCTCAATCACAGCTTTGATGTTCATCAGCACGGGCAGTGCCACACAGCCAGAGGCAAAGCTGCAGAACAAAGAGCAGGGGCTGGAGTAGCTCAGACCACAGAGACCTGGACGACAGACAAAAGGACTGGTGCAGCATGTCTTTGGAAAGGGACAGGATTCAAAGTAGCGAGAGATTAAATCAGTCCTTGAAAATCCCTCAGATGGTTCATAAAATGCTATATATGTAGATGTAGATAGGTATGTCCAACTCTAATGTACCCCAAAGTTTGAGAACCTATAAGAAAGACAAAAAGAAGCTCTAGAGCAGATATCTGCTCATCCAAATCAATGAAAAGATGGTGTGCTGGTCATGGTGGTGCATGCCTGTAATCCCAGCAACTCAGGAGGCTGAGGCAGGAGGATCAAAAGTTTGAGGCCAGCTTGGGCAACTTAACAAGATCCTATCTCAAAAAATAAAAATGGCTGGGGATGAAGCTCAGTGGTAGAGCACCCCTGAGTTCAATCCCCAGTAACACACAAAAAAAAATTCTGGTGTGACTTGGGGGACAGTGGTCAATTTGGAAGGGCCCCAGCCCATTTATAGGATCTATCCTGCTGTCTTGTCACAGTATACCAGTATGATAGTGGCTATCATCTAGGATACTTAAAAATGAGGGAGAGAGCCGGACGCGGTGGCGTACGCCTGTAATCCCAGCACTTTGGGAGGCTGAGGCAGGAGGATCGCAAGTTCAAAGCCAGCCTCAGCAATGGCGAGGCACTTAGCAACTTAGTGAGACCCTGTCTCTAAATAAAATACAAAAAAGGGGGCTGGGGATGTGACCCAGTGGTCGAGTGCCCCTGAGTTCAATCCCTGGTACCACCAAAAAAAAATGAGGAAGGGATTCGGTTCTCAAGATCATCGCGTGGGTGGTAGGGAGCTCACTGGTTGGGAACTTGATAATGAACTCTAGAAATGTACAGGGCAGTGCTGTACAACACAGACCCTGTCAAAAGGCCAGTGGTGTTCTTGCCAGGAAATACCATTCTATAATCCAAATCCACGGTAACAAAGTAGATGAGAGTGGAGTCAGTCTTCCACATTGGAGAAAAGTATAAGACCATAACCAGTCTAAATAAAATGCAATGTGAAGCTGGGCAATAGGGTACACACCTATAATCCCAGCTACTTAGGAGGCTAAGGCGGGAGGGCCACAAGTGGGAGTTAGCCTCAGCAACTTAGTGAGACCCTGTCTCAAAATTTAAAAATTAAAAGGTCTAGGGATATAGCTCAGTGGTAAAACACCCCTGGGTTTAATCCTCAGTTAAAAAAATTTAAAAAAAATTTTTTTTTTGTGGTACCGGGGATTGAACTCAGGGGCACTGGACCACATCCCCAGCCCTTTTTTGTATTTTTTTTTATTAGAGACAGGGTCTCACTGAGTTGCTAAGTGCCTCGCCATTGCTGAGGCTGGCTTTGAACTCGTGATCCTCCTGCTTCAGTCTCCCAAAGTGCTGAGATTACAGGCGTGCGCCACCGTGCCCGGGTTTTTTTGTTGTTGTTTTTTTTTTTTTTTTTTTTTTTTTTATTAAAATAAAAAGCTGAGTAGAACACCCCTGGGTTGAATCCCCAGTACTGCAAAAAAAAAAAAAAAAAAAATCAATGTGACAGCTGTCAACTGTGGTGGAGTATGGCTCTGGGGTCAGTTTTGAGTGCCCTTTATTCTCTGTGAGGCATGCTAATTCTGTGGTGAACTGCCACTTCCTCATCTGTAAAATGAGGAAAACAGTACCTCTAATTCCCGGAGTTATTGTGAAGCTGGGATAGAAGAATATTATTGCAAAGGAGACTCCTAAGCAACAGCTCTAAATTTACGTTACTCAACCACGCAAGTCTCCCCTGAGGGAAGTGGTTGTTTGAGAGAAGAGACCAAAAGGACTTAGGGCTGCAAAAAGGCATGGATTTGTTTTCACTGGGAGGGTCTTGCCATAATCTAGGGGTGATGTGCAGGAGAAGCAGGGCCCTCTGTTTTAACTGTAAAACCAGGGAATTTCTGCCTCAAATGATGATTTGGTGAAAAACACCAAGAAGCATCCCAGTAGGTGGCAGTGCCTTGGCAAAATCATGTTTCCCTCTAAGCCCTCCCACTTATGCTGTCCTCCCAGGTTGGGTCATACCTGACACTGAGAGGGGACTCCACAGAGAGCCCCAGTAGGGAACAAGCATCCCGGGTAAAGGTCTCACAGATCTCTGCCCAATGGCTGCTGTCCAGGAGGTGGCAGTAGGGTGACTTCTCCAAACCCAGCCGCAGGTACACAAGGCTGCCCATCATCACCTGAATTTCTACAAGGCAACCAAGCAGCAGTTCAGAGAGTGCAGGGGCTCCAGATCCATCCTGGGGGGGGGAGGGCAGCAGGACTGAGAAGCACAATTCTCTGAGCCCCTCTGAGCACTGCAGCTCCCTGGCCTCTTGACAGACTATATAAGAACTGGAAAACCTCCAGGCAAAACTGATTCTAAAACCAGCTGGGAGGGAAAGTCTGGGCTGCTGCCATAGAACAAGGACAGGTGTTGCCAACATGGAATCAGGAAGAAGGTGAGTCCCTTTCCAATTCTCTTTCCATCCTTCCAATTGCATTAAGAGCAAGTCTCCACTTAGCACAAAATGTCTCCACTCACCAACTCTAATCTCCCTTTTTAACAAAAGCAGATCTCAGGTTTGACACTTTCTGGAGGCAGCAGTATCTTGCAAAAATTTAAAATCATTACTTGTGGGCTGGGGATGTACTCAATGGTAGAGTGCTTGCCTAGCATGTGTGTGGCCCTGGGTTCATCCCAGTTAGCAGAGTACAGGTTACTCAAAGGCAAGACTCAAAGGACAGGGTTGGAAATGCAAATATGAAGGAAAGGGACTCAGGAAGAACATGCCAGAGGAGGTGCTCAGGTGAGTCTTATTAAAATAAGCAGGGCCCTTCTAGGTAGGTAGAGACAGGAGGCAGAGGGAGCAGCATGAGGGCATGGCATGCTCTGGGTGTTTGTATGGAACACAGCAGACACTGGGGACTTGATGTGTCTGAGATGACAATATAAAATTTGGCAGATGTGGATGAAGAAGAGCACTCAGTGTGGAGCTTACCTCGGAAGCAATAAGGGGTCAAAGAGGTTTTCAGGTTGGGGAGAAGCATCTGGGTAACAAAACCCCGTGTGAGCACAGGGACTGGCAAACTGACACATCAGCTGGACCTCAGTAGTACCACCCTCAGTGCCTGGGCACTTACCCCGCTGGTGGAGCCGAGCAAAGGGCTGGAAGTGCCTGGCATAGCTGAGGGCCTCCAGCTGCTTTTCGGGGCCACCTGCAAGGAGGCGGATGAAGTGCAGTCGGTGCAGCTTGAACTCCAGGGAACTGTTGAGCTCCAGTAGGCGCTGCCTATGGGAGACAGCCCACCTGGGAAGAAAGAAGCCAGGTTGGTGGGGGCTAGAAAAGGGGCTATGGCAGAGCCAGGACCTGAGAGAAGGGACCCAAAAGAGTGTGTGAGGCCCTTGAGACAGGGCTGGAGGCATGTCAAGCACATCTGGGTGAAATGAAGACCACAGACAAGTTCTGCCCCTGAGAGGTTACGGCAGAGTGCTGCTGGCCCACCCACGGGCCTCCTTACTCAAGTGCAGGCCCCAGGTCTTGTTCATGCAGAGCTTCCAGGATTCGATTCAGCTCTAAGAAGGGCTGCTTGAAATCCAAGTCCACATTCAGTGTTGATTCCTGTGGGGGAAAAAGAGAGATCTCACCACTAAAAGATAGTATTTCCAAAATTCTGTTAGGCACATAATAAAACTTCATCTGCCAAAAACAGGTTGGAGTGAGGAAGGGTTTGCAAGAAGAGCCATGGTCTCCTGCCAGCCACGTAGGCCCCTCTTGTTCCCATTTCACTTCTAGGGAGGCTCTGGGTGTCACAGGCTGACCTCCCAGAGTGCAGACCACAAACTATATCCCACCATTGGGGTACTGGACAGAGTCCTCAGGCCTGGCTGTGATGAGCTTGGTGAGAAAATTCCCTTTCAATCCTCCTAATTACATTAAGGCAAAGACTCCTTTACTTCCAATGCTAATTATGTGTCTTTAATGCCTAACAAGTGCTACTTTATCATTTCACTAATCACCCCCCCCTTTTTTTTTTTTTTTTTTTTTTTTTTTTGTGGTACCGGGGATTGAACTCAGGGGCACTTGACCACTGGGTCACATCCCCAGCCCTTTTTTGTATATATTTAGAGACAGGGTCTTACTGAGTTGCTAAGTGCCTCGCCATTGATGAGGCTGGCTTTGAACTCGCAATCCTCCTGCCTCAGCCTCCCAAGTGCTGGGATTACAGGCATGCGCCACCGTGCCCGGCTTCACTAATCCCCTCTTTAATAAAGGGATATCAGGCTTCAAATTAGCAACCTTGAGCTGGGTGCGGTGGCGCACACCTATAATCGTGAGTTCAAAGCCAGCCTCAGCAGTGGCAAGGTACTTAGTAACTCAGTGAGACCCTGTCTCTAATAAAATACAAAAAAAGGCTGGGGATGTGGCCCAGTGGTCAAGTGCCCCTGAGTTCAATCCCTGATACAAAAAAAAAAATTAGTAACCTGGCAACTGTAGAAATCAATAACTTTGCTTTTCATCATATATCTTTTTAGAGCAACCTTCTATTTTATGGAAGGGAAATTAGTTCTAAAATACATGTATTTAAACAATGGCAGGTTAGAAAATAAGTAAAATAAATTGTTCTAATGGAAGAGAAATGAGTGCCCTTGATAAATTCTTCCTGAAGACCTGGAAAGATCAATATCCCAAATTTATTTATTTATTTATGCTTAGGAAAATTAGTTATTTTGTATCACATCTGGAAATTATATGAAGAGATAAAGATGTGTATTCAATTGAGATTAAGATATAATGTGAGGGGCTGGGGTTGTGGCTCAGTAGTAGAGCACTCGCCTAGCATGTGCGCGGCCCGGGTTCGATCCTCAGCACCACATAAAAATAAAGGCATTGTGTACAACTAAAGCAAATAAATAAGTATTTAAAAAAAAAAGATATAATGTGAAATAAAATTATCAAATAATTGCTTTAAAAAAAAAAAAAAAAAACAATGGCAGGGATTTAATAGGAAAAAAAATGGTCAGGTAAAAAGCAGACTGAGTAGGTACCCTCAGCACCTTCCCAGCCAACCTGATTCCTATGGGTACGTACGGTCATTACCTGGCACAGCTCCTCAGCAACACTGAGCATACCCTGCTGGTACAAGTGCTCCACAATGGCCAGCTGCAGAATCTGCTGCTGCTTCTCCCTTGAGTCCCATACTGCGTCGGAGACCACACCACATATCTCAGAGTCAAAGTTCTGACAAGGAGAGAGAGGGCTCAGTAACTTCAATGCCCACACTAGCTCTTCTGCCAAGTTCCAGGATATTCCCGCCCCTATTCCTCAGGCTGCCTACATACTCACCCTGTCAATGGCTTTGCCCACACGGGACACACTGCTGTGAATGTCCTTGTGGTCTGAAGCCAGTTTCTGGACAGTGTCTTTGATCTTCCGGCAGCACTGGGACATCACCAGGGAGAGGGTAGCTGAGAGAGGGGTCCCTTGGAGTGCTTCAGAGAAACAGTGGAGCAAGTCAGGACACAGAGGATGCAGCCCTGAGTATCCATTTCTGTTTCCTTTACTCTAAATGCTGGCCTGGTAATAAACTGCTTGCCTAGCATGCATAAGGCCCTGGAATTGCTCGCCAGCACCACCAAAAAAAAAAAAAAAACACATAGCTGGGGAAGTAGCTCAGTGCTAAATGCCTGAACTCCACAGTAAAATATCTAGCTTCTATTTCAGGTCCTTCCACTTTTTGACTTGGAACTGGTCAAGTGGAACAAGCCAATTTATCTCTTGATGCTTTCATTTCTTCATCTATAAAAATTGTAGATTGCTGTAAAATGAAGACAATTTGGCACTTACTTTGAGTTGACTATTTTAGCTCATGTACCACATTCATACATACAATTATGTTTGTCAAGTTAAAAATTGAGCCACTCTATACCCATTAATTCCACTTCCAAGAGAAATGAAAGTGATGGCCACATGAAATCTTATGTGAATATTCTTAGCAGCATTATTCATAATAGCCCAAAGATAGAAATAACCCAAATGTTTATCAACTAATTGATAAATACAATGTGACCTATCCATACAATCAATATTATTCATCCATAAAAAGGAATAAAGCGCCGGGTGCGGTGGCGCATGCCTGTAATCCCAGCACTTTGGGAGGCTGAGGCAGGAGGATCGCGAGTTCAAAGCCAGCCTCAGCAATGGCAAGGCACTAAGCAACTCAGTGAGACCCTGTCTCTAAATAAAATACAAAGAAAAGGGCTGGGGATGTGACCCAGAGTGCCCCTGAGTTCAATTCCCCGTACCACCAAAAAAAAAAGGAATAAAGCTAGGCGTGGAGGTAGTCCCTGCTACTTGGGAGGCAGGAGGATCACTGGTGTCTACAAGTCTGAGACCAGCCTGAGCAACACAGCAAGATCCTGTATCAAAAAGAAATGAGCCAGCCGGGCGCGGTGGCGCACGCCTGTAATCCCAGCACTTTGGGAGGCTGAGGCAGGAGGATCGCGAGTTCAAAGTCAGCCTCAGCAATGGCAAGGCACTTAGCAACTCAGTGAGACCCTGTCTCTAAATAAAATACAAAAAAGGTCTGGGGATGTGACCCAGTGGTCGAGTGCCCCTGAGTTCAATCCCCGGTATCACAAAAAAAAAAAAAAAAAAAGAAATGAGCCAGCCGGGCGCGGTGGCGCACACCTGTAATCCCAGCACTTTGGGAGGCTGAGGCAGGAGGATCGCGAGTTCAAAGCCAGCCTCAGCAGTGGCGAGGCACTTAGCAACTCAGTGAGACCCTGTCTCTAAATAAAATACAAAAAAGGGCCGGGCGCGGTGGCGCACGCCTGTAATCCCAGCACTTTGGGAGGCTGAGGCAGGAGGATCACGAGTTCAAAGCCAGCCTCAGCAATGGTGAGGCACTTAGCAACTCAGTGAGACCGTGTGTCTAAATAAAATACAAAAAAGGGCTGGGGATGTGGCCCAGAGGTCGAGTGCCCCTGAGTTCAATCCCTGGTACCACCAAAAAAAAAAAAAAAAAAAATACAAAAAAGGGCTGGGGATATGGCCCAGTGGACGAGTGCCCCTGAGTTCAATCCCTGGTACCACAAAAAAAGAGAAAAGAAATGAAGGGGGCTGGGGTTGTGGCTCATCGGCAAAGTGCTAGCCTCGCAGATGCACTGCCCGGGTTCGATCCTCAGCACCACATAAATGTAAATGCATTCTATTGTGTACAACTAAAGTAAATAAATAAATATTAAAAAAAAAAAAAAAAAGAAATGAAGGGGCTGGGGTTGTGGCTCAGCAGTAGAGCACTTGCCTAGCATGTGTGCGACCCGGGTTTGATCGCCAGCACCACATAAAAATGAAAGTATTGTGTAAAACTAAAGCAAAATAAGTAAATGTTGGGAAAAGAAAAAAAAGAAATTAAGTCCTGGTACATACTGCAACATGGAAGACTCTTGAAAACATTATGCTATTGAAAGAAGCCAGAAACTAAAGGCCACATATTGTATGATTCTGTCTATATGACATGTCCAGAATAGGTAGATCTATACAAAGTAGATAAGTAATTGCCAGGGGCTTAGTGGGAGGAATGGACAGACTATTAATGGGTTGGGTGTCTTTTGGAGGTGATACAAATGTTCGAAAATTTGCCAGGTGGTGGCTCATGCCTGTAATCCCAGCACTTGGGAGGCTGAGGCAGGAGGATCACGAGTTCAAAGCCAGCCTCAGCAATGGTGAGGCACTTAGCAACTCAGTGAGACCCTGTCTCTAAATAAAATACAAAAAGGGCTGGGGATGTGACCCAGTGGTTGAGTGCCCCTGAGTTCAATCCCCGGTAACCACAAAAAAAAAAAAAAGAGACCCTGTCTCTAATAAAAATACAAAAAGGGGCCGGGGATGTGGCCCAGTGATAGAGTGCCCAAGTTCAATCCCCGGTACCAAAAAATAGAAAGTTCTGGGCTGGGATTGTTGCTCAGCGGTAGAGCGCTCGCCTAGCACGTGGGCGACCTGGGTTTGATCCTCAGCACCACGTACAAATAAAATGTATTGAATAAAACGCATTGTGTACAACTAAAGCAAATAAAAAAAACTATTAAAAAAAAGTTCTAAAATTAGATAATAGTAATCATTGTTCAACTTTGTAAATATTCTAAAAAACACTAAATTGTATACTCAAAAAGAGTGAGCTTAATGATATATGAATTGTAGCTCGAAAGAGAGATAGGTTGGGGATGTAGCTCAGTGGAAAAGTACTTGCCTAGTATGAGGTCCGATCCCAAGTACCATCAAAAAAGAATAAAGAGCTAGGCGTGGTGGCACGTGCCTGTAATCCCAGTGGCACAGGAGGCTGAGATGGGAGGATCACAAGTTCAAACCTAGCCTCAGCCTCAGCAACTAAGCAACTCAGTGAGACCCTGTCTCTAAATAAAATACAAAATAGAGCTGGGGGTGTGGATCAGTGGCTGAACACCCTGAGTTCAATCCCTAGTACCGCCCCCCCAAAAAAAAAGAAGAATAAAGAAAGAAACAAGGGGACCAAAAAAAAAAACAAAATAATTTCAGGTAAATTCATAATTTTGGTTGGACTTTTTTTTTTAATATTTATTTATTTGCTTTAGTTGTACACAATGCCTTTATTTTTACGTGGTGCTGAGGACTGAACCAGGGCTGCGCACGTGCTAGGCAAGCACTCTACCGCTGAGCCACAACCCCAGCCCCTTGATTGGACTTTTTGAAAGAGCTCAGAGAATGCCATTATGCCCATTTGAAGAGGCCTAGAGATGTATGTATGTATCAATGTCCTAATCATCATCCTTTCCGGACCATATCACCAAGTAGCCTTGGGTCTCCCCGATCCACAGGAAGCCTGGTATAGGGGACATCTGAGGGGTGGACACCCACCTGCATTGGCCAGCTCAGCCCGCAGCTGGCCCACATAGTGTAGCAGCTCCTCCAGGCTCTGCTCACAGTGCTGCCCATAGGTCAGGAACTTCTGCAGGACTTTGTCCAGCTCTCTCTCCACACATGCGCATTGCTCCATGGCAGCCACTGCCTGAAAAATGTCAACTGGGTCAGGCCCCAAATAGGCCAGGGTGACACAGTAGACCATTTATTCAGATCCCTCTCACCATTCTCATATCATATATCAATATTCAGAAATCCCCTGCATTGCTAGGTATGGTGGCACATGCTTTGTTCAAAACATGAACTGAAAACAGAGTAATTAAAAAAAAACAAAAAACCTTGACCCTGTCCTTATACTAGTCTGTGTCCTCCACTGGGTACCTAGGTGGACTGATGGGAAGCTGTGGACCAGAGCTGTTTTGTTAAGCAGGGGATTCCTTTTTTTTTTTTTTTTGGGGGGGGGGGTACTAGGGATTGGGCCCAGGGGCACTTTACTACTAAGGTATATCCCAGCTCTTTATTATTTTTTTTAATATTTATTTATTTACTTTAGTTGTACACAATGCAACGCATTTATGTTTACGTGGTGCTGAGGATCGAACCCGGGCCGCACACCTGCGAGGCGAGCACTCTACCGCTGAGCCACAACCCCAGCCCCTATTATTTTTTATTTTGAGAGAGGGTCTCACCAAGTTGCTCAGGGCCCCACTAAGTTGCTGAGGCTAGCCTTGAACTTGTGATCCTCCTGCCTCGGTATTCTAAGTCATAGGTATTACAGGTATACACCACCATACCCAGTTTGTTCTGTTTTTGTTTTGGTTTGGTTTGGTTTGGCTTTTTTGGTACTGGGGTGCTTAACCACTGAGATACATCCCCAGATATTTTTATTTTGAGACAGAGTCTCACTAAGTTTCTGAGTGTCTCCCTAAATTGCTGAAGTTGGCCTGGAAATTGTGCTCTTCCTGCCTCAGCCTCCGGAGTCACTGGGATCACAGGGGTGCACAACCGCATCCAGCTCATCTCCCTTTTAAATCAGAACACAGAGCAGGCCTCACACAATTCTCAGCAGGCTATACAGTCTAATTGGAAACCCAGACACTGCGCAGGGTCATATCTCGTGTATTTCGCATATTCCATGTGGTCACCTCTTATAGTTCGTGGAATTGGCTATCCATATAATATAGTGATATAAGCCATTCAAGGCAATCTTTGAATGGCTAATATTTGGAAATACAGTTTAGGGAACAACTGCCAACCATGTTGGCCTGATGGGCCTGGCCTGGCCCTCTAGTGTCAGTATATCCCCCACTGCTGGCCCATGGATGGGCACCTTGTGCCCAACCAGCCAGAACCCTCACTCTCACAGCTCCATGCCTTGATACATGTTGCTTCCCCTTGGTCTGCTCTCTGGCCCATCTTTCCCCAGGTAGTCCAGATGTCACGGGAAGCTAGCCCTCTTCTTAAACCCGCCCCACCCCAGGTAACTGTTCCCTGCCATTTTAGAGTAGTCTTTGACAATGAACACACAATCTTCAAAAAATGGTGACAGAATTAATTTCTCTCCCCATACATCTATAGGACTTGAAATGAGGGAGCTGTTTACACATCCCTCTAAAATGGTCAAATCTAGCCAGTTGTCCATTCTCTTAAGGAGTATAGAGTAGCTAGGCATGGTGATGCACACCTGTAATCCCAGCATCTTGGGAGGCTGAGAAGGGAAGATGGCAAGTTCAAGGCCAGCTTGGGCAACTTAGTAAGACCCCTATCTCAAAATAAAAAATAAAGAGGACTGGGGATGTAGTTCAGTGGTGGAGGCCCCCTGGGTTCAACCGCCAGTACCCACACCCACACCCACACACCAAAAAACGGTACAAAGTAACATCATAAAGAGAATCCTGTGTCCAAGATGAACATCTGAATCATCCCACTTTCACCAGACTCTTCCCCATTCCCAGCAGAACCAACAGTCCTGGCCTCACCACCTTAGTCCCACTCTATAACCACTATCTCCCTACCACACAGGGGACAAGTAACAGTGAAATGGCACCTGGGGCCTTGGGGTATGTTTAACCCTCTCTCTTTATGGCTGATGCTATCAAACACACTAAAATTTGTAACCATGGTGTCCAGAAGAAATGCCACCCCACCCCACCCCAAACAAATACGCTATAACTGGATATGAGCCAATGTGGGCAAAATGTAACACAGACTCCCATCTAAAATGATATGATAATTTTTATTGCTATTATTAATAGCTAACATTTCATAAGAGCTTATTGCTCTAATGACTTCACATGCATTAACTCATTCACTTAATTCTCACAAAAACACTATGAGGTATGTACAGTTATTAGACCCACTTTGCAGATGAGAAAATGAGACACAGTAAGATTAAATAAGTTGCCCAAGGTCACACCATCTGGGAAGCGGAGGAGTGGGAAATGAAGTCGGACGGTCTGACTCTAGGCTCCAGAGCCCTTCCCTGAAGTTCTTCATATTCCAAGTACAGCCATAACCAGCTTAACAGGTCACTATTTCACTAGGAAAGGAAAGCAGCAAATACTTGTGGTTGGAATCAATGTACAGCAACCATTAATGATGACAAGAAACAGGAAGTTAACCACAGAGCCTGTGAGAATCATCTGCTGGGGAAGATGGCAAGACAAAAGAATGTTTGATAAGTGTCTGGGAACCAGAGTCACAATTTACCAAAAATAAGCATGTCTCAAGAAAGGTCAGGACCTCACCAAGGCCAAACAGTCTGGCCCTATTGGATATCAAGTGACATAAGGACCATGAAAACCCAAGGCAAGCCAGGCGCAGTGGTGCACGCCTGTAATCCCAGCACTTTGGGAGGCTGAGGCAGGAGGATCACAAGTTCAAAGCCAGCCTCAGCAATGGCGAGGCACTTAGTAACTCAGTGAGACCCTGTCTCTAATAAAATACAAAAAAGGGCTGGGGATGTGGCCCAGTGGTCATGTGCCCCTGAGTTCAATCCCCAGTACCAAAAAAAAAAAAAAAAAAAAACCAAAAACCCAAGGCAGCATCTTGAGACTACATTAAAAAGTTGAGAAGGGCTATGGCTCAGTGGTAGCACATTTGCCTGGCATGTGTGAGGCACTGGATTAGATTCTCAGCACCACATATAAATAAATAAAGGCCTATCAACAACTAAAAAATATTGAGAAAAAAAAAAGTTGAGGAAGGAGTCAGGCATGGTGGCACAGCCTATAATACCAGGGACTCAACAAGAGGCTCAGGCAGGAGGATCCTAAGCGAGATTAGTCTTGGAAACTTAGTAATACCCTGTCTTTTTATTTTTTTTCTCTCTTTAAATATTTATTTATTTGCTTTAGTTGTACACAATGCAACGCATTTATGTTTACGTGGTGCTGAGGATCGAACCCGGGCCGCACACATGCTAGGCAAGCACTCTACCGCTGAGCCACAACCCCAACCCCCGTAATACCCTGTCTTAAAATAAAAAATAAGGCCAAGGCAGGAGGATCACAGGTTCAAGGCCAGCCTTGGCAACTTAGTGAGACCTTATCTCAAATAAAAAATAAAAAAGGGCAGGGGATGTGGCTCAGTGGCAGGCACCCTGGGTTCAAGCCCCAGGCATGGGGAGGGAGTGTTGAGGAAGGAGATGGGCATTGGCTTTTCATCCTAGCGTTGTTTGTTGCAGCAAGGACTAGAAGAAAATCTAAGGGCCTTATCACTAGAAGAATCAGTAAGTAAGTAAAAAGTGGGGGTGTACCTATGGAAATCTGTGTGGCATTTAGAAATAGTATTCCAGATATATACAGAGCCACATCAGTTAAGATCCCAAAGCATGGTCTTGGAGTATGAGGAATAAAATGAAGTCTAGGTGTTTTAAATAAAAATGTAAAACATACGCATACAACCTAGGCAAATAAAAGATAATACACCAAATAAAATGATAAACATTGTCCCTCGGTATCTGTAGAGGATTGGACTTCCCTAGGATACCAAAATCTATGGGTGCTCAAATTCCTAATACAAAATGGCATAATGTTTGACATAACCTACACATTCTCCCCTATGTCTTAAGCATGCTAAACACATGCTCTACCACTGAGTTACATCCCCAGCCCCTTTCCTATACTTTAAATCATCTTTAAATTACTTAAATACCTAATACAATGTAAATGCTATGTAAATAATTGTTATACTGTAGGAAATAATGGCAAGAAGAAGACTATACATCTTCAGTGCAGACATACTTTTTTTTTTTTTCTTTTTGGTACCGGGGATTGAACTCAGGGGCACTTGACCACTGAGCCACATCCCCAGCCCTTTTTTGTATTTTATTAGAAGCAGGGTCTCACTGAGTTACTAAGTGCCTCGCCATTGCTGAGGCTGGCTTTGAACTCGCGATCCTCCTGCCTCAGCCTCCTAAAGTGCTGGGATTACAGGCGTGCGCCACCGCGCCCGGCTGCAGACATACTTTTTTCTGCTTATTTCTGATCTGTGATTACTTGAATCCACAGATGAAGAATCCATGGATGTGGAGGGCCAACTATACACCAAACACATAAGAGTGGTTTCCTATGGTGGGGACAGAGGGAGAGATGGGGATAATAAGGGAATACATACATATATGCAAACAAGAAAAAGGCCCTTCCAGGTGTGGTGGAGCATGCCTGTAATCCTGGCAACTTGAGAGGCTGAAGCAGGAAGATTGCAAGTTTGAGGCCAGTCTGGGCAACTTAGTGAGATTTTTTATTTTTATTTTTTTAGAAAAGGCTAGCGGCCGGGCGCAGTGGCGCACGCCTGTAATCCCAGCACTTTGGGAGGCTGAGGCAGGAGGATCGCGAGTTCAAAGCCAGCCTCAGCAATAGCGAGGCACTTAGCAACTCAGTGAGACCCTGTCTCTAAATAAAATACAAAAAAAGGTCTGGGGATGTGACCCAGTGGTCGAGTGCCCCTGAGTTCAATCCCTGGTACCACAAAAAAAAAAAAAAAAAAAAAAAAAAAGAAAAGGCTAGGAATGTAGCTCAGCAGCAGAACACTTGCCTAGCATGTGCAAGGCCCTGAGTTCAATCCCTATATAAAAAGTTAAGAGCCGGGCGCGGTGGCGCACGCCTGTAATCCCAGCACTTTGGGAGGCTGAGGCAGGAGGATCGTGAGTTCAAAGCCAGCCTCAGCAATGGCGAGGCACTTAGCAACTCAGTGAGACCCTGTCTCTAATAAAATACAAAAAAAAGGGCTGGGGATGTGACCCAGTGGTCGAGTGCCCCTGAGTTCAATCCCCAGTACCAAAAAAAAAAAAAAAAAAAAAAAAGTTAAGAAAAGAACCCTGCATGGACCAATTAAATATACTGTGAACTGAAATGTGTTAATAACTCAATAAAAAAATTTAAAGAGGGACTGGAGTGTACCTCAGTATTAGAGCACTTGCCTAAGTATGTGCAAGGCCCCGGGTTGGATCCCCAGCACAGTAATCAATCAATCAAATTCAATTCAATTAAAAATAAAATAAATGAGTCAGGAAACCAGAACTCCCTGTAGGTATTCAATCCAAAGAGCCCAAGAGGCTAATTCAGTCCATTTGGAACAAACCATGCTGCTTGAATCAATCCATCATCTTCACCAAACACAAGAATGTGTGTGTTTGTCTTTGACAGACTGTATGATTAATATAAATGCCAATGCCTGGAATTTCACATCTACTAATCTTAAGCCTTCCTCCCCAAGACCTCAGTGTACAGAAATTATCCTTCCAAAACACATATCAGATCCTGTCACCCCTTTGTTCAATACTGCCATGGCTCGACATACAAGCCCTTTGCAATTATGCATTCACTTCTTTTGCATAAGCTGTTCTTATTCTAAAGAACCCTATGTACTTTTTTTTGCATGGAGAACATGAGCTAATCATCAGCTCCCCTTGAAACCCTCAATGACCTCTCCCCACCTCCTTTTCTGCTTCACAAGCTAAAAAGATGTCCAGGGCATCTGCACCAACACACATCTGAGTCTCTACTGTGGCAGGTAACTATCTGTTCACACATCTGTCTCCCTGCACCGGACTATGAGCTGCTCAAAGACTGACATTAGTCCTGTCTTCTCCCTTTCTTCAGTGCCCAGTCCAGGGCCTGGTTCATGGGTGAGTGCTCAGTAAGTACTTGCTGGTTAAATGGTGCATCTACCAGACATGGTAGCTCTTACCTATAATCCCAGAGACTCAGAAGACTGAGGCAGAGGATCACAAATTCAAGGCTAGCCTCAGAAATTTAATGAGGCCCTGAACAACTTAGTGAGACCCTGTTTCAAAATAAAAACATTAAAAGGGCTTGGGGATGTAGCTCAGTGGCAAAGTGTCCCTAGGTCAATCCCTACTACCAAAATAATTAATTAAAATAAATAGTGCATCCATTCCCTAATCTTTTACCTAGAGGGCTTGAGCTCAAACCTGTGGGTATGAGCAGAAAGACACATGAGGGGAAGTATTAAAATCTCCACTTAGGCAGGCATGGGAGTTTTGCCCCTAGTTTTTAGCATCCCAAAACAAGAGGGCTCCTGGGGCAGGAAGAAGGGAAATTTTTGTCAATCATCCACTAGTCCCTTTTGCCTTTTACCTCCATTGCCTCCATTGACCTAATTATTATACTTTTACAGTCGCCATCCTTATATCTTTTCCACCTTACATAACATTCCTCTGCTCAAAACCAATAGATTTTCCACTGTACATGGAATAAAATCTCACCCCCCTTTGGCCTACTAGATTCTACATGAACAATCCCCACCCCCCACCCAACTACCTTTCCAACCTCGTCATCCTACCACTCTGTCCTCCCCTCCCCCCCATACCACATTGGCCTTCTTTCTCTTTTTTCACTACATCCAATTTATTTCTGCCTCAGGGCCTTTGCACTGGCTCTTCCCTCCGCCTGGAACACTCTTTCCCATCTCTTCCCATGGATGGCTCCTTCTTATTGAGATCTCAACACAAATGTCATCTTTTCTGAGATGCTTCCCTAGACCACAGTATATAACACTGACCCCTCTGCCTCACCCTCACACCAGTCACCCTATTATATGGCCCTGTTCCTTTTCTTCATTGCACATCGCTATTTGAAGTTTCAAATCTCTTTTCTCACTGATCAAAACTGGAAGGAGGAAAAAGCCCACCATTTTGCCTGAGCAGCAAGACCCTACTGAGATTTCATCTGCATTAACGTGCAAATGACTGGCGAACTCCTACTTATCCTTCAAAATAGCCGGTTCAAATGCCCTGGCGGGGACCCCTCCTCCCGCAGCTGTTTACCTCCGACCCAGGGGGTCGCACTAGGATGGGACTTCAGTCCCAGCGACTCCACCACTGGAGGAAGCTCTACGAGGATGGGGAGTCCTACAATTCTGTGGGACTCCAGCTCCCGGGCCGGGGCCGAAGACTGCAAAGAGAACAAGCCCGAGGATGAAGTGGCCTTGGGGGGTTGGTCGCAGGACTTCCGGCGAAGGCCTGGGCCTGGGCCTGAGCCTGGGAGGCCCACCGAGCTGCGCTCGCCCCGCCGCCACGGCCCCCACCTCCCCCAGCCGCCCTTGGCCCGCATCTCCGGACCTAGAAGGCCCCTGGCACTCACCTAGTCCTGCAGCCGGGGCCCGGCTTCCGGCGCCCCTGTCATCGGAACCGGAAGTCGCGACGGTTGCACCTCGCGTCTGGACTCGCCCATGGGCGGTTTCGCAGTGGGGATGGCCGTCGCCTGCAGCAAGTCTTCCCCTTCCTTCGCGCCAAAAGTGGAGTCGCCCACAGGAGCCGACGGCCTCCCGAGAATCCTGTCGCGGACCCTGGGTCGCGCCCTGGCAGCCCCCTCCCAGGCTCCCAGCTCCTCGGACAAGGCCCCGAACCTCCCAGTCAGCGAGAAGTAATCGGACCAAACCACTCGCTGGCCCGCGGGGGTGTGCGGGGCTGGCGGGCCCGGATGCCCACAGGGAAGAGGGGCACCTTGGTTCCTGCGCTGCAGGATTCCGCTCAGAAGCCACAGAGCACAAAAAAAAGTATGCCTGCCTCCTTGCTGTCACCTATAAGTCAAAGTAAATACAGCGCTGGGGGTGTGGCATGGGTAGGGCACGGAGTTCAGTCCGCGGTACCGCAAATAATAATAATAATAAAATATCTAAACAGCACTATGAATATAAGGGGGTAACAGGCTTTTTTCGTCGTGCTTATTTTGTAGTTTTTGTTTGTTTTGTCTTGGTAGTGGAATCTGAACCCAAGGGCACTCTACCACTGACCTACAGCCCCAGTCCTTCCTTCCTCTCCCCCGCCCCCCACCTCGTAGGGGAGTCTGAATCCAGCGCAGTTACCACTGAGCCCTAGTCTAGTCCTTCCTTCCTTACTTTTTTTTTTTTTTTGGTGTGTGTGTGCGCGCGCGCCAGGGATTGAACCCAAGGGTTTAGGGCCTAAATTGCTGAGATTGGCCAGGAATTTACAATCCTCCTGCCTCAGCTTCCTGGGTTGCTGGAATTGCAGACAGGCACTACCATACCAGGCTTCTACTTTTTATTTTGAGAGAGGGTCTGCTGAGAGGTCCAGGCTGGCCTCTGACTTTCTATCCTCCTGCCTCAGCATTCTGAGTAACTGCCGTGCCCCTAGATCCTAAACACATACTTAATCTGCCCACAGGATAGTCAACTTGAGAATGGAATTCTGAAGACAGGGAACATGGCACAGCCTGTGCCCTTCTGCCCCCCTTAGCGGGTAGGGGTAACACATCTGTCCTAAGCAGGAAGGGTGTATCTGAAAGAAGAAAGAAGATGGTGACTCCAAACCCAGGCCAGACCTGAATTTACCAGGCCCTCTTCCTCTGAAAGGAAGGGCTAGAGAACTCCCACCCTCTCTGCGGACCTCAAAGACTTAGACAAGAAATAGCCCCACAATAAAGGTTCAATCTCCGTTTTCCTGGGTCTGTTTCCGTGATTTACAGATCCCTTTTATGGTTGATCTCATTCCGGTCATTCGGGCTGCAATCCTCCACACCTCCTCTTCTTCCCTGCCCCCACCCCTTGCACAATCTTGTTTTGTTTTGTTTTCTTAATAAAGCACTTCACTTGCACAATCAGGCTTTGTTTTCTTTACAACCTTCACTTGAAATTATGTTTATTTGTTGATCTGTCTTCCGGCCCTTAACCCTGCCTTCCCTACATTTTAAGATTAAAAGCTCCATTGGGCCCTGGACTTTGTGTTCATCATTGCTAGAAAACAGTAGGTGCACAAAGATGCTGGGAGGTAGTCGATATTCTCATATGAAAGAAGAAACCCTGGCTCAAAACCTTTGGTAGCACGTTAGGGGAGGAGACAGTTCCAAGCGGGACCCTGTGCCCGCGGGGGCGTCGGATGGAGCATCCTGGAGGTGCCTGGCGGTGTAATCGGATCCTGGGTGGTCCTGGCCCCACGTGGAAGCCGCGGGGGCGAAGAGTTCAATGAACCTTGCTTGGAGCCAAGGAGCCCAGGCAGCCTCAAAGCTGAGCAGGAGCTGACAGGACCTCACAGACTTTGGAGAACGCCCTGGGCTTCCCCACATCCTTTCTGGAGCCCTGGTCTTCTTCCCTACAGAGGGGGATGCGAGCAAAGTCTGGTTTCTCCAAGAACCTTGAAAACACCATTTGATTTTTGTCTGTCTTGTCTTCCCCAATATGTGATTGTCCTTGTGTTCAGACTTAATTTCACTGTGCACCAAGTTTTACTACAAAGTTGATTTTATCATTCTTTCCTCATTGGGTTTTTTGTTTTGTTTTGTTTTTTGTTTTTGTTTGTTTGTTTGTTTTGGTACCGGGGATTGAACTCAGCAGCACTAGACCACTGGGCCACATCCCCAGCCCTTTTTTGTATTTTATTTAGAGACACGGTCTCACTGAGTTGCTAAGTGCCTCACCATTGCTGAGGCTGGCTTTGAACTCGTGATCCTCCTGCCTCAGCCTCCCAAAGTGCTGGGATTACAGGCGTGCGCCACCGCGCCCCCGGCTTCATTGGGGTTTTATATATTTGCTTTTTGTTGAGGGGATGGGATTGCTTCCAAACAAGTTGCTTCATTAGCTGCTCTCCATTAATTCAGCAATAGTCTGTTGATCTTTTTGCCAATTTCCTAGGATTTGATTTTAAAATTTTAACTCATAAAATAATAACCTAATGTCCATTTTATTTCAGAAGGGATGTTGCAAAGTATGATTCCACGCACAGTTTTGTAGCTATCCCAGCACCCCCTATTAAATATTCCTTCCTTAACCCTCTCCTTTGCAATCTCTTTATCATAATTTTTTTCCTACAAAATGGAATCTATTTCTGGCTCCTCGTTCTATTTATTTTTATACCAATACCCTATTATTTTTCTTGATACTTTGTATTAGATATGTGGGATTAAGCATCTCAAGCATCTCCCACAAAAAGAAGAAAAAAGCCGGGCACGGTGGTACAGTGGTGCACGCCTGTAATCCCAGCACTTTGGGAGGCTGAGGCAGGAGGATCATGAGTTCAAAGCCAGCCTCAGCAATGGCGAGGCACTTAGCAACTCAGTGAGACCCTGTCTCCAAATAAAATACAAAAAAGGGCTGGGGATGTGACCCAGTGGTCGAGTGCCCCTGAGTTCAATCCCCGGTACCACAAAAAGAAAAAAAAGAAAAAAAAAAAGTTTACTGACAAAGCAGATCAGTAGTTTCCCTGGGCTGGAGGTAGGGGAGAAGTTGACCACAGAAGAGCACAGGGGAGAATTTTAAGGGGTGATGTAATAATTCTATGTCTTGATAATATGGTTGTTTATACAACTCTGCATATGTCAAAACTCTCCAAACTGTACCCTAAAAAGGAAGAATTTTCCTGTGTGCAAATTATACCTTAGTAGGTTGGGGGTGTAACTCAATGGCAAAGTACTTGCCTAGCATGTGTGAGGCCCTGGGTTCATTTCCCAGCACTGGTGGGGGGCATAGAGGAGTGGAGAACATGCACACTTGGAAATGCAGCCTTCTTTACACTCAGAGCAAGTCTTGGAAGGCAGAGATAGAAAAAGATGGGATCTCTGATGGCTGGTAGCAGTGGGGCAGTGGTGGGACATGCAGCCACTGCCTTTGGCTCCACTGTGGAATCCAGGAACAATCGAGCGCAACCCAGGGGAGCCATAGCTGCCTTTCTGGCCTCCCCAACCAGACTCAAGAACTGCCTAAGTCCTCACCTCTTCCTTCCACCCTCCAGGTGGCTCCAAAACAGTGCCTTGTCTTCTCTCCCTCCTTGCAAGTCCTAAATTCAAGCCAGAATCACCTACCTAGTTTGCAGGGCACCAAGCAAAATGAAAATGTGAGTCCTTTTGCTCAAACATTCTTAAGAAGTTCAAGATGTCAACAGCAGAGCATAACACCAAGTGTAGGGGCCCTTCTGAGGATAGGGCCCTGGATGCTGCACAGGTCTTACACACAGAAAGCTGGTCCTGGTTTTAGTCCTTTCCTTTGACTGCTCAGGGACTCCTGTACCAGCTTACCAGGCTGTCCAGGATCTGCTATGCTTCCAATTTTTCTTGTTCCCCTCCTAAAATTCCATGTAGGACCCTCTCTGGAAACTGCCCCATTCTTCTGTATGTCCTGTCATCACCTACAAAGGCCTACAACCTCTTTTCAGAAAGATTCCCTAATACCTACATTCCTCCAGTCTTAGAGAAACGCTCTTTCTCTGTGTTCAATTCACTTGCTTGACAACATGGAGACCCCTGTTGTCCTGTGTCAGTGTATCTGAGCTCTTATGGATTCTCCTCTCTCTTTTTTTTTTTTTTTTTTTTTTTGGTACTGGGGATTGAACTCAGGGGCACTCGACCACTGGGCCACAACCCCAACCCCCCCACCCCAGTCCTTTTTTGTATTTTATTAGAGACAGGGTCTCACTGAGTTGCCAAGTGCCTCACCATTGCTGAGGCTAGCTTTGAACTCGCGATCCTCCTGCCTCAGCCTCCCAAATGCTGGGATTTTTCATCTCCTGTCTGGACCTGGTCACTATCTGGAACGAACTTCAACATGTTGTCTCCCTCCTCTACATATAAGTGTCAAAAGGGCAGGGGACTTTTTTACCATGGCTTCCTCACCTGAGAATGACATCTGGCCCAGAGGGAGGCCCTCAATACACCCCTATAGAATGAATGGTAGCTAGCTTTGGACCCCCATGCTTGGCATAGACCTGGCACAGAACAGGTACCCACAAATGGCTCAGAGTTAAGAGCCTTCCCCATCCTCCCTACTCTCCTCACCTCAAAGCCATCCTACTCAGGGGAGGGCTCTGGTAACCTTCCTCTACATCCCTCTAAGTGCCTTTTGGGGCTGGAACCAGAGTGGGCTTGGGGAGGAAAATGGAAGACACTGCTCTGCTCTGGCAATGCCCACAGCCCAGTGGAGACAGAGAAAAACCAACAATTACAGCAGCTTGCAAAGAGCTGATGAAGAGACATATGGGGGTGTAAGCACTGCAGGGGAGGGGGGTAGTCCAGGGAGGACTTCCTTGAGAAAGAGCTGAGTACTTCCTGCTTTCTGTGTGCAATAAGGGATACCAGGACCCAGCCCAGGGAGACAGATTCTCTGCCACCCTGGCCAGGAACAGGACTAGCTCAAACCCTCACTTCTTTCTTTCACCCTCCAGGTAGCTCCAAAATGGTGCCTGCCTCCCTTCCCTGTGTCTGTCCCTCCTTGCAAGTCTTTGGTTCAATCTAGGACCACCTGCAGGATGAGGGAGAAGGTCCTGAGGGCAGTCCAACCGTGGAGTTCACTGAGGTTGGAAGGGGTAACTGTTAACAGTGATCCTGGAGACCAGAGTCAGAGGCCTTCCATGAAGGGTTAGGGGCACAGAGAGCTGCTAGAAAGTGTAACACTGGAGTGAGGATCAGAGGCAGAGAGCACAGTGCAGGACAGAACTGGCTGCCTGGGCCAGATCTCCTGGGGAAGGGGATTCCAGGGAAAGGCTGAGCCTGAGAGCAGCTGAGGACCCAGCCAGGAAGAGAAGGGAGGGGCTTCCCCAAAGCAGTAGCCACAACAGTGACAATGATAGTAACAGTGACATTTGTGATCATCTGGCCCCAGAGCCACTCAGCCTGCCTGGGGACCAGGGAACTGGTTCGCCCAGCACGGATGAGCTAACCGGGATCTGGTTCTAAGACATCCCAGCTTCAGCTCTCCCTCCCCCTCCCCCTACTTCTGGGCCTGGCCTTGGTTTCTGGCACTGCCGCCAAGTTTTGGTACCGCCCACCCACTCCCCGCTGGCTGTACTGGCCGGCCCAGCTCCCTAATTGCTGGGTGGAGAGCTGTTTTGCAGAGCTGGTACACCAAAAGGTGGGCCCCGGCCAGTCTGGGACACGTGGGCACCCAGCTTAACCAGCTCCTGGTCATGGGGAGGAAGTAATCTAGGCTTCAAGCCAGCACCCAGGTCCAGGAAGCGGAAAAACCTAAAAAGGGGTCCATTGGCCCAGAGACCTGGGTTTAGAGGGGCCTATGAAATGGGAATCCCATAAAATCTGTGGGGACTGGCCTGCCTAAACCAGGTACTTCCCCTTTCCCTCCTCAGGCATTAGACCTAGCTCAGGAGTGGACCTAGATGGGTCTTATTCTGGGCCAGTGAAGCTGATGGGAACAGGGGAGAGGGAGGGCCAGGAAGGACCTTTCCTACCTTCCAACCAGGAGATGCTTTTGAAGGCCAGGTGCCCCAAACACACCTGCTTGGGCACACCCACCACCCACAAACATATCTCTACACACATCTGCCATTCATAGGGCTATAAACACAGCATCCCAATGCAGATAATTCACACGCTCCAGTCATGACCCCCCAAAAGTTGGGACCCATCATCTCATGTGCTACAACTCCCAAGTGGTAGTCCACAGTCCAGCGAACTCCACAACCAGGACCCACCTGCTGGGCCCGAGAGGGGGTGTCAGGAATGACCTGGGAGGACCAAGGGTCAGCCAAAGGGAGCAGCCTGGGTTCTACATGGAGTACTTTTTATTGATTGGGGGGAATGCTGTGAATTGAACCCAAGTGTGCTTAATCACTGAGCCACATGCCCAGCCCTTTTTTTATTTTGAGACAGCTTAGGGCCTCACCAAGTTGCTACAGTTAGCTTTGAACTTGTGATTGTCCTACCTCAGCCTCCAGAGCTGCTGGGATTACAGGTGTACACCACCATATCTGGCTACATGGAGTACTTCTAAGGGGTTCCCTGAGTGGCCCCACCTGAACAAGGATTGGAGGGCAGATGACTGTGTGCCAGCTACCCTTGAGCAGGAAGCACATCAAATTCACGTGGTGGCCCAAGCTCAAGGGCCCAATACAATGCCAGGTAAACAGTAAGCACTTAATTCGCGGTAGCCACTCCAATGATGCATCTGTAATGAAACTGAGCTTTCTCTCAAGAGATAGGGAAGACTCTACTTGCACCAGGTCACCACCTGGAGGGGAGCAAAGTCCTAAGACTGCTGAGAGACTGGGGTAGCTGTGGGTTTTCTAGAACCTGGGACCAGCCTTAGCTGAGAGCAGGGGTGGAAGAGGACTGACGGTTCCGAGGCCACGTAAAGGACGGGGTGGGAAATGTGGGGCTGCTTCTTCAAAAGAAAGAGCTTTCCAGAATACAAATTAGATGAAATCGCACTCCTACCTAAAAATACCCAATAGCCTTCCATTGCTTACGGAGAAAAGTTCCATTCCTTCTGATAAGATCCTTTACCAAATAACCCACAAGCTTTCCCTGCCAAGCTTCTCTGCACCTTTCTAAACCTCCCCCTTACCCACCCATGAAGACAGAGGCATACCACAGCTGGACAGAAAGATGGGAGGTGGGCTCCAGAAGAGGTAGAGCCCCACAGGAGCTTTTGGATGCCCCACAGGAGGCTATCTTAAGCTGGCCCCAATCTAACAGAGGCCCGGGCAACCAGGGCCCAGACTTCCCACCAAAAGGAACATTTCATATCCTTGAAATGCCTTTTGACTCGCCCTTTTGTTTTCCTGTAGTTCCCTGGTATTGTTCCTTCTGAAAAATCCACTGGTGCTGAAGAAAGGAATTTCAGCCCCCACAGCAGCTAAGGAACTGTGTGGTACTGGAGCAAGGAAATAGGATTCTTCCACTCTCTAACATACATGATCAGCAGCTTCACAGACAGGCGCAGGGCACACTCCCAATGACCATGACCGTGAGAGGAACTACAGGGCAGGCCAACCCCCAACCCTGACTATCCACAAAACTGGACTCTGCTAAGGGCAGGCTCAATGCATAACCCAAGGTCTCCTCATAGAGAAGGTGGTTTTATTCTGAAGGAGGCCAATGTTTCCATCCCAGCCTCCTTCCATTAAGGAAGGCCTCAGCCCAGCTCTCCAGCCACCCTCCCTCACACCTGCCCTTCCCTATCAGTGGCTCTGGATTCTCTATCCTCCTTCATTGGGCCACATGCCTGGGTGCTTCTCTGCCAGAAAGGTCTACCCCTGGCCCTTATCCTGCCCATTGCCCCCCTGGATCTTTCCTCTTGGGGGCCTCCCATCCCTGGGCTGGCCTCTGCACATTCTGCCCCAGACCAGTGTAAGGGAGGAGTCAGCTGTCTCAGGGCATCTTGGATAGTGCATCTGCTGTCAGCTCGTTCTGCTGGCCTCAGATCTTGGAGGACTCAAGTCGAGGACTCCAAGGCGTGGGGGGCTCCCGTAGTGCCCGCAGCTCCTGTTCCAATGCCTGATTGCGACGGTACATGTCCATGTAGCCCCCCTGGATCTCCCGCTGGTAGCGCAGCACGCGCTCCTTCTCCTCCTGCCAAGTCCTCCGTTCCTGCTCGAAATGCAGTGCCTGCTCCTGGCCCCGGAGCCGCTCCTGCAGCAGCTCTGCCCGCAGCTGTTCCACACCACCTCCAGCCTCACTACCTCCTGCCTCCCCCAGCATGCCCCTGCTCTTGCAGTCATCGGTTTCACAGCTGCCTGGGGCTTCTTCCCGAGGGGCCTGCTCCTGTAGGCTGCGCACAGTCTCACGCAACCTGGCCAGCTCTGCGTCCTGAGCCTGGGCTTGTGCGCGGAAGCCCCGAAGTTGCGTCTTCAGACTGAATATCTCAGCCAGCTTCTGTGCCAGCTCTGCCTGGGCTTCTCGCAGTTGCTGCTTCAAGAGACTAATCTCTGCAGTCTTCTGGCACACCTGGGAGGTGGGAGGGACACGGGGTGAACAAGGGCCAAGCAAAGCAGGGTGTGGGGGGGAGCCAGTTGAGGAAGGGGAAATGGAGAAGGGGACCAGGGCAGTGGGGATGGGTGTTTCTGAGTCCCTGGTGATCTCTCACCTCCCATCGGGCTTCCTCCTCTGGCCGGCTACTCGAGTCGGCCTCTGGAACTGGACCTGGGGGCCGAGGCTCAGAGGTCAGGCCTTGCAGAGCCCGGAGCTCCTTGCGCAGGCGCCGCTGCTCCTGCTGAGCCATGAACAACTGCAGCTGGAGGTTGCGCTCGCTGCGCTCAGCTTTCTGAGCTACTTCATGCAGCCGCTCCACATACAGGCGCTTCAACTCAGATAACCACAACCGCTGGCGCTCCTCTAGCACCTGTCACCGGAAAGAGGTTCACTGTAGGGCTGACCAGCCATGCCCAGATTTCCACAAGCCTCAGCCCCTTGGATGCAATCCACCCGTGCTCCCATAGCTCACCCCAACACTTCATCCACCAATAACTCCTTTGGGCACCAATACCACAAAGGCCCAGGGCCCCAACCACACATGCATCCTAACTCAGGATGCCCTTCAGAGATAAGTGTCCCCAACACATGGCCCTCCCAGAGAGCCTCTCTCTCAACTTCCCACACGATTCCCAGGCAAGGACAACATCTCTCCTACATCCCACATCCCCACCATGTGGGATGTGGAAAAGAGAAGCCAAGACATCTCCATTCCCTCCTTTATTTGAGACGGGGTCTTACTGTTTTGGCCACCCAGGCTAACCCTGAACTCGTGACCCTCCTGCCTCATCCTCCCAAGTACCTGGGACTACAGGTATATGCTACCACACCCAGTGTTTCCCAGAGCCATGGTGTATGAACCACCTGGCTCATACACCAATGCCAAGGGACAGAATAGGACCCTAGGATGGGGCTCGCTCACCTGTGTGAAGGGGTTGGAGCCATCCTGGTCTCCAAGGTCCCTCTTGAGATCCTCACAGGTCTCCGGCAGCAGGGCTACTACCTCCTCTGCAGTGGAGCAGGAGAATTCATAGGGGGGCGGTGGCTCAGGCAGGCAGCTCAGCACAGCCAATGGCCCAGCCTCCTTGGGACTCCTTGAGGCCCGGTCCAGGGAACCCCCAAGGTGATTAATGTGGCCTAGGGAGGAGCTGAAGGGGCTGGGACCTGTGCCAGGACTGCGGCCAAAACTGCCCCCGCTGGAGGAATCAGACAGGCTGGGCTCAGGCTCAGGGCCACCCTCATCCAGGCTGAGGGCATGCAGCAGCTGTGCGCGGGCCTGGCTGGCCCTGGGCCCTGGACTCAGGGGTGGGTGGCAGGCCAGTGTGTGCAGACTACCATTGCTCCGCCACAGCTTCTGACCCTTGTGGGCAGCCAGGCTCTGCATGGAGAGAAAGCCTTTCCCGGTACCCGCTGCAGGCTTGAACACTGATGGGCGGATGCGGCACTGCCAAAAAGAGAGGGCAGGTGTGAGGGAGGTCTGCGAGAGTAGTCAACTCTCCTCTACCCTCCTGATGCTCCTGCAGTCCCTGGGAACCCTCTTTGAGAACATGGGGCACATACGACCAGGAGGCATTAACCAAGGCTCAGACCAGCCTATAGCATCCACATCTTAGCCTATCCAACCTTCATCCCATCCCAGCATCTGGGTCTCCAAGGAGACCCCCAAGCTGCCCATTGCCAACTTCCCTGTGCCACATAAAGGACATGAGCAGAGACACACCTTGTCAAAGCGACCCCGCTCAGGCAGTGAAGTCTTGCTGAAGTCACCAGCCCGAGGATGTTCCCGGTAGTAGAGGGTGGCATAGTCGGCAGGCTCGTTCCGAGGTGCCCGCTTGGTGGTCTTGCCATCCTTCTTGGGGAGGTGCAGATAGCTAAGGAGCTCACGCTGACCCAAACCCTTCCGGAGGAGCCCATCAGGTTGGCGGGAGCCCCGAGACCCAGCAAGTACTGCCCGAAGCTCTTCAGGGGAGAAGTCCTGACGTTCCAACAGGCTGCCCACGCTGCCCATGGCAATGCCAACAGGGCCTGGGGCTGTGGCCATGAAGTTTCAACAGGGAACAGGCAGCTGCTTCGGGGAATCAGGAGGTTCCATTAGGGGCAGGTGAGCACTCACTGCCCAATTCCCCAGATTCCCTAAAACCAGGCACTTGTCATCTGCCAGCTCTTCTACCTGCCCAGGCCCAAGCGCGGCAAATGTGGGTAGGAATCAGAGAGAATGTCGGGACGTGACTCCCAAACTGGCAAGAGAAAGGGGTGCAGGTCCCAAAGCCTCCTGCTCATCTAACATTCTGTTGGATGAAGTTTAAAGAGAAGAAGAAAGTTTTAGCTGGGACACCAAAGGGACAGCTCCAGCTAGAGTCCTGTGTGCAATGTGGAAGCACGGCAAGGGGGCACAATGGGGGAAGACCTCAAGCGATAGGACAAGGGCCAACCTCCCGAGACGAGGCCAGCAAAGGACTAACAGAGGACGGACTCAGGCTGTCTGACCCTGATCTTGCTAACTCTCCTGCTAGGGTCCCGACCAAATTTGTTGAACGGGGAGGAAGCGTAGTGAACCAGGGCCAGAACCTCTATTCCTTCTGATTCCCAGACGGACTCTTTTTTTTGGTACCGGGGAATGTACTCAGGGGCACTTAACCAATAGGCCACATCCCCAGACCTTTTTTTTTTTTTTTTTTTTTTTTTTGTATTTTATTAGAGACAGGGTCTCACTGAGTTGCTAAGTGCCTCGCCATTGCTAAGGCTGGCTTTGAACTCACAATCCTCCTGCCTCAGCCTCCCAAGTGCTGGGATTACAAGCATGCGCCACGCCCGGCCCAGATGGACTCTTTATTTCTCCTCCTCCCCTAGAGATAACCTGTCCAGCCCCTCTTCCAGCAAAGGGTCAGAGCTCCCCCAGGGAAACATCTGGCATGGGTGGGGTTGGGGGCTAGAGTGGGAGGGATACAAACAGGAAGGGCCCACAGGGAGGAAGGATGACGATACAAACAGGAAGGGCCTAAGGGGAGGAACAATGGTTGAGTTTTCCGGAACAGGTGTTCAGGTCTGGGCAGTGGTGGGAGGCAGAGGGAAGGGGCAGCTGGACCCCTGCTATTCCTTGTGTGCTGTTGCTATTACACCAAAGCCCACCACAAGGCAGGACAGGTTCCATATCCTGACCCAGAGCAGAACCAACTGGTGTGTGACCCTGGCCATGCCCCTAACCTCCCTCCATAAGCCTTGGCTTCCTCATGCATGTGTACAATGGCAATGATAGCTCTTATCACAGAGGGATGCTGGAAGGATAGGGTGAGATAACATGACAAAGCACCCTGTCCAGGGCTTGGCCTGCAGCCAGGGTCAACACAGGCTGGCTGAAGCAGAGCTTAGTCATACACAAACGCCGCCGCCAAGTGACCAGGCTTATTCCCACCTGTGCTGGGCCTGACACACTGCAGGGTGGAATGGGTGGTACCTAGGGTCCCCAATGGAACATGTGATCAGCCCAATGCCCACCCTAAAGTCATGCAAATGACTTGCGTGAATGCCTCCTTTTCTGCCTCCTACCCCAGTGTCCCTTCTCCCATTCCAGAATAGATGCCCAGCAGTCCCCTACCACCCATCCAATATACTTCCGGGACACCCACTCCCGCCCCAAAACAATGGTCGTTAGGAGGCTCCATCTTCCTCAACCATTTCCAGGTTTTGTGTTTGTGGAAGACAAAGTTCTCTGAGAGGGAGAGGGAGGGCGGGCCTTGTCCCCCACCCCCACCCTACAGCCCTCAACCACACCCTGGGCAAAAATAATCTTCTCAGCCTTCTCCTCCCAGACCCCAGCCCGGAGGTGGGGGACAAGTCTGAGTCACTACACCACAGCCCCAGGGGACTCATCCAGGTAAGGAATCACAGGTGCTGTGCTCCTTCAGTGATAAGGTACTTCCTGTGACATAGTTATTGTCCTTTTCTAAAGGTAAGGTCCCTGGGGCTCAGAAAAGTGAAGTGACTTGCCCAAGGTCACAGAGCTAGTGGGGTGAGGATGCCTGAAATTCCAACTCCATGACTACCAAATGTCTACTGGGGACCCAGAATGTCACTCACAGCCAAAAGAATTGAAAGTGAGTCATCTTGCCTCCCCATCTGACAGCCCCTTGCCTCGGAAAGTCTGCCCAGGAAGACAGCACTCTTTAAAGGTGCACTGATATGTCACTTCTTCTCAGGAAGAGGACAGCAAAGAAGCTGGTCTCCAGGTGGTCTCCCGCTGCCCCTCCTTTTCTCTCTCTGTAGGACCCCAGGCACTAATATGACTCCCTTTGACGCTCAGTTTCCACATCTTAACCTGCCTTCCTTCTAGAGTTACCATGACAGTCAATGTCAAATGGAGGTGAAAGGAGCTTGTGAACAAACTATTAAGTCCCATGTGACTGGGGAACTGGGATGTTGGCAGTGAAGCCAAATACGCCCACCTCACCCTAAACCCATACGACAGAGCCTTCCTCTGGCAATGCTCACTTCGGGCCTCAGGGATAAACAACTGACACTCCATGTGTCCCAGCAAGGGTCTCAGGTCCAGGGGAGTTACTGTAGCCATGGGCCATAACAATGCCTATGAACACACAGGGAACACACTGTCCCCACTCAGCTTGGAGAAACCTATGGTACAGGACACAGGACAGCCATAGTATCATGCAAAAAGGTCACCCACACAGCACTGAGCACCTTCCAGGACACAGACATAACAGAGGAACACCCCAGCATGAAAATTGAGGGGTCCTCCCTACTCCTGGCTAGGGGTGTCCATTCGCATGCTGGTGCTGAATGGGGAGTGTGAGGCCAGCTACTAGAAGCAGTACAGAGATTGAAGGGCACATAGAGTGCTCTTCCCTTTGTCTTGCCTTAAGCCCCCACCCTCCACTCTCCACCCCTCCTGGGTATCGTCTCTAGCTGTATTATCAGCTTCCACAGCAGGGTTGAAGCCCTTGCTTCAAGAAGGCTCCATTCTGCCCAGGTCCAAGTCTGGGGACAATCCCTTTTCCTAAAGGACCCATCCCACCTCCACCCCCTCCCCCAAACACAGAGACATTCCTTTCCTGCGTTGCTTGGAAGCCCAGGGAATGCCTGCTCAGGCCAGGGCTGTGAGGCGGGGCTGGAGAGGATTTGGTGAAGGAGGAGGGCGGGAGAGACAGCAAGTGCCATGCAGCCTCCCTGGGACTTAAGCACAGAAAAACAACAGAGCAGAGGGGCCTGGGCTTCTGTGTGTGCCCAGAGCTCTGCATAGTGCTGAAAACCCACTATTCAACTGGCTAGGTTTAGGCTAGGTCACTAGAGGCACATCCTTCACAGGTCCCAGATGGCTCCAGAAGGGACTCTTCACTCCTATTCCCCTCACACTTTTCCCTCCAAGATTAGCAGATGGCATGGACAGCCCTGAACACAGAGGTGCAGCTCTTCTGAACCAACCCTTGGTAGACAGAACCAGGCTGCCCTGGCCACCAAGCAGAGGAAGAGAGGACACGCAGTGGGGCATTCCAGCTCCAGACCCGGAGACTACTCCTTCCTCGAAATGCACATAGGAGGGGAGTATTGACATCCCTTACTTCAGAAGAGGAAACTGAGACCCAGAAAAGGAAATAATGTGTCCAAGGTCATGATTAGCTGCATAGAAGAAAGTGCACAGGCTTCCCAGATTCTCTGACCCCATGCACACCCCAACCCCCACATTGGTGAGTCCTGCCAGCCTTGGCTTTGGTTAGGCCTTCCAGAGCCCTGGCCCCAGGGGAGGGTCCCACCACCTGCTGGAGGATCAGCCTGGCTGAGGGGTGTGTCTGCAGCTGCCCCAAAGGAATGAGACTGGAATGTCCCAGCTCCAAAAGAGGGGGCAGTGTATGATGGGGGCCTGGAGAGGGAATGGGAGAAGCTGGCGTACTCAATCCCCACTGAGACACTTGAAGAGGTGCAGCCTGGCAACTAACCTCTGTAGGCAAATAACCTTTGCAGTCATTCACAGGTGCACAGCACACTACAGTTTTTCTCAGCCCTTCCACTTTGTTATCTCATGTCATCTCCACAACAGCCAGTGGAGGCAGTCAGGGCAGTGATGACACTATCTAGACTTTACAGATAGGGAAACTGAAGCCTAGAAAGAGGAAATGAATTGCCCAAAATCCCACAGTGAGAGGCAATCTCACCTCCCTGGGCAAAGCCTTCTTCTGTACTGCATCAGGCTGTCTCAGCCAGGGGTCACCTTCTATGGACATTACTGCATTATGTAGACTGCCCAGCCCCCCATGCCTGTTTCTCCCAAGGGCATCTGCCACCAGGCTAGTTTGGAAGGAAGTCCCCTCGGCCTGGTATCCCTTCTGCCTGGCCCTGAGGGTCAGGCAGAAATAGTGGAAGCATGGCTGGCATGAGGACTCTAATCTCTGGAAGCTGCTAGAGGCGGTGGCGGGAGCCGGCTGGCGGCATTCATTCAGTCTCGCACTTAACACACCCACACGCAGCCAGTAAGCAGAGGAGTCCTGCCTGGGAGGGCCCTGGAAAGAGGGCGATCACAGAGCTCAGGATGGTCTCCTGCCTCTGCTCCCTCCCCAGGAACGCCAGGCCCAATCACTTCCTATGGGCTGGGGGTAAGGGTGTCTCAGTTCTCCTTCCGGATAAATCTGGAGCCCTAATTGCCACCTGGTCCTAGACTGGCCCTCACTTTGGTCAAAGGTTGTGGCCCGGAATGGAACAGTGTCCAAATCGCCAAGACCCAGGAATGTTCCCTATCCTCAAGTCCGCAGCTGTCGCCGGGACCGGGCAAGGGACTAGGAGGAGGAGGAATACCGGGGGCGGGGGCGTGAGAGGTCTCAATGGGAAGGCGGAGAAGAGGAGGTTGGCATCCCCCAAAAAACTGTCCCCGGGAAGGCAGTGAAGGAGGCAAGGAATCCCTAGAACCACTGGAGGTCCTCGAGCTACCTAGGAGACGGGGTGGGGGGACGCGCCTCTTTCCTCCTCCTTCCTGGGGCCTGACGCCAGTCGCTGGACAAGGGGGCGGAGGCCGAGGTCAGACTCCAGAGCCAAGGGCGCCTGCCCCACCCAGCGGTGGCGCAGGGGTCCAGGGCGATGTTCCAAGGAAAGCGCGTTTACAGGGGTTGCAGAGAAAACCTGCCGCCTGCCTCTCCAGCGCAACCCGGTGCCCGGGAGCTGAGGACACCTGGGCGCACACCGCACGCTGCATTCCCCGCCCATTTTTCAGACGGGAGCTTCGGCCACCCAGGGGCTGCAATGTGGCTAAGGACACCCGAAAAGCGAGACCCGCCCCACCCCCGCCCCGCGCGTCCATCCCCCGGCCCTTCGCGCGCCCCACTTACCATGCTGGCGCCGCGCTCGCCTCCCGCCGCTGGGCGCCCTGATGCGCCGCAGTTCCTTTGAGCGGATTTGAACCCTTCTCCGAAGCGCCGATTCCAGCAGAGACTGCGAGCCGGGCCGGAGTGGCCCTGAGGCAGACACCTAGAAAACGCGGGCGGGCGGGCGGGCAGGCGCCGGAGCCGGATTGGCGAGGAAGGGACGCGATCGGCGGCACTCTCTCGACTGCCCTAGAGGAGGAGGGAAAACCCGGCCTGACTCACCGGCGCGCGGCAAGCCCAGAGCCCGGCCCCGGCCCCGGCCCCCGGATGTGGGGGGCGGGGACGGGGGGGGACAGCGCCCGCCCACCCGTAATCCAACCTGAGCCCCGCCCCAAGTCGGGGCGCCCAGACCAGTACTGATCTGTCCCGGCCTTGGGTCCCTTAGCTGCGGTGCACCGCTCGGTTGCCACCTCTGGGCGCGCCGGCTCGGACCCGAGTGGGTCCGAAGCCTCAAGCACCGCCGAGGTCCCAGAGGTCTCAAGGCCAGCGCGCCCGCTCCTCCTTCTCCTCCTCCTCCTCCAGTTCCTCTGGGCCTCACCCGCCTTTCTCTCTCTTGCCAGAACTAAGCAGCTTCGGAAGAGGCTTGTTCGGTCCATCATCTCTCTGATCCTTGCCGCCTCCTCTCAGGTAAGCACTATTTTCATTTTCTGAGGCTGAGCCAAAGTAGTACTCTGAAAGGTAAAGAGGTTTGCTCGACGTCTCCAGCTAGTTCGCAGTAGCTGATTTGGGCACGGGGTGGGGTGGGGGGTTGTTTTAATGAAGGGATAGCAAATTCAGATGCCTTCAGGGGCCACATAATGTAAATGAGCCCGGCGGGCCGGATGCAAGACAACAGAAATCGATGGAAACAGAGACACAGCTGGACACCCAAAGGCATTCAGATTCAAGAGTCGAAACACCATATCATCTTCAAAAAGTTAAACACGGGGGCTGGGGTTGTGGCTCAGCGGTAGAGCGCTCGCCTAGCACGTGCATGGCCCGTTTGATCCTCAGCACAACGTAAAAATAAACCCATTGTGTACAACTAAAGGAAATAAATAAATATTTTTTAAAAAAAGTTGAACATGGAGTTACCATATGATCCAGCAATTCCATTCCTAAGTGTATGCCCCAAAGAATTGAAAGCAGGTACTCATACTCTTGATTTTCATGGCAGTACTGTGCACAATAGCCAAAAGGTGAAAACATCCTGAGTTGTCAGGCTGATGAGGATAAACAAAATGTGTTCTATCCACACAATGGATAAGTAAAAAACACCAGATACAAAATGCCAAGTGTGGTATGATTCTACTTATATGAAATACGTAAGTCCACTCAGATAGAAAGCAGATTAGTGCCAGAGGCTGTGGGAGGAAGAAGTGAGGAGGGATTGCATAATGGGTTTGGGGTTTCATTTTGGAAGAGGAAGTAGCCTGGTTTACTGAATACTCAGGGAAAAGAAATGGGCCATGGAGGGCTGGGACTGCAGTGGACATTCATGAGATGACTTGGAAGAAGAATTGAATTGTCAGGGCTGGGGTTGTGGCTCAGTGGTAGAGCACTTGCCTCACATGTGTAAAGCACTGGTTTCAATTCTCAGTGCCACATATAAATAAATGAATAAAATAAAAAGAAGAATTGATTTGTCCTAGCAAGATATTCCCCGAAGAGGAGAGGGAGAGGAAACTGAAAACTCAAGAAACAGGTGCTACAAGCCCACTCCCTCCCCTCCTCTAATCCCTTTCTAGGGTTAGGAATGCAGTGATGCAGGGTAGGAATCCTATCCTCCTTCCAATGTCCTTTCCCTGCACCTGGTGGCCAGGGGGAAGCAGGGAAGAGATGGTCAGGTATTAAGTATCAGAACATCCCAACAGGAGGAAAAAATCAAAACCCCTCCCCTTTGGCTGGGGCTGGGGCTGGGGCTCAGTGGTAGATCATCAGATCTATAGATTGCACGTGTGGGCTCTGGGTTCGATCCTCAGCACCACATAAAAATAAAAGGTATTGCATCCAACTAAAACAAAATATTAAAAAAAAAAAAAAAAAAAAAAAAACTCCCCTTGAGCTCAGCAATGTCAAAGATTTAAGTGGGCAGGGGAGAGGGGCAAGAGGGTTCTGACTGAATGAAACACCAAGAAAGTGACTGAGCCTGGCAGGTGGCACATGCCTGTAACACCAGCAACTCAGGAGGCTGAGACAGGAGAACTGCCAGGTTTGAGACCAGCCTGGGCAACTTGGACTCTGTCCCAAATAAAAAGGATTGGGGGACACAGCTCAGTGGTAAAGCACCCGTGGGTTTCAATCGCTAGAACTGGGGAGGGGGAAAAAAAAGGTGCTGAACACCCAGAGAAGGCAGCTACAGGTAGCAGGCTAGGGTGCAGAGCTGAGGGGCTAGGGCAGAGGGAGAGAACTGCCTGGCTGTACCAGGTGTCATTCAAGGAAACAAAGATCAGGCCCCTCAGTCCCTCCAGGCCTGGATCAGGCCGCCTGTCTTTCCACATCCTGCACAGGTTCTGGGCCCCAGGCTGCTCAGAGCACACTCTGTTCCAGAGGCTGGGGAGGTGGCCTGGCATATACTGCTTCCTACCAGGCTTCTCCTGAGCCCTTTGAGGTTGTTTGCCTTGGTTAGCTGGATGGGAAGTAGCAAAGCAGGGGGGACCAGCTGTTCCAGGGGAGATGCAGCTTCAGTCCCAATCCCTTTTTCATGGCCTTAGCAGCCCATGCCTTCCTCTGTGTGGTCTCAGGCATGAAACATAGGGCATCATATTGAACTTTTGGGTGTCCTCTATCCATTCTCCAGTGGAAAAAATGAGGCCCCAAAATGCACCTCAGAGCAGAGTTGAGCCTGGAATCTGGGTCTGCCTTTCTGAGGCCTTGGAGAGAAGAAGGTGGACTGGACAGAGGTGGGAAGTCTAAAGCCAATAGAAAACCAGGCCTCTGTCCTCCCACCCAGTCTTCCCTGGACAGTATGGGAGAGGCCAGAATCATGGCAGGGAGTTGGTAGGACTTGAGGGTGGGAAAAGCATGTGTTCATTGAACTTCATTCATCTTCCTGGATTTGCAGGGCAGACACCCCAGCCTGGGGCCACTTGCCCCCAGACTTGACATTCTTAAGGAGTTGGCATGGAAGCCACACTGACTGGATGTCTAGGATGAGGCACGTAGGGTACCAGGCCAGGGGAAGTGAAACCGAGCTCCCTGGATGTACCCACTAACTAAAGTGGATGACCTTGGACAATTTAGTTTCCTTCACTGATCCTCAGTTTCCTCATCTCTTCAAGGAGGTCATAATTTGGGAGGACTAAGTCAACTAGCGTCTATCTAAAAAGCATACCTCACAGTGCCTGGGAGATGGGTAAGTCCCTGGGAAGGTTTGTCAGAAGGACATGGAGCCTGTCTCGAAGGAAGGGTACATGCTGTTCAGCATGCACTGTCATCATCGTGGGTTTGTCACCTGGACTGGGTTGTTCTTGCACTCATGTTGCCTACAAGTGGCCAGAACCGTACAATCCTGGGGCCACCCCTGGTGAGGAGAAATTTCTCTCTCTGGCTACCACCTCTGGCCTCATTACCTTTCTCCTTAACTATTGCAACAGTCCCTCTGAGCTCCCTGCCACTCAGCCGCCTCTCACTCTGCCCCAGAGGGAGCCCATGAGCCCATACATTCTGTCCCCACTCTCTGCTCCCTGAGAGTTGGAGTCCCAATTTCAAGACTAGTCCTGTGACTCCTTCAGCCACTGCTATTGCTTCCATACACCTCTGTTCTGGAAACTGCCACCATGTCCTCATCTGTAATTGACTCGTTGTTGGAACAATCCATTAAGAGCACCCCCTGTCCTTACGGCCTGTCCTCCCACCCTCAAGGCAAAATCAATCACCCTCCCTACCATACAGTTCCTCCTCTTACCTTCTTGTGGCTTTTGTCACCCCACACACACAGGACCCCACGCCCCTATTCCTTTCCGTAGCTCAGGATGCTATGTAACCTGTAATTATTTGACCCTTCTTGGAGCATCACATTATGCAGGACTTTCATATATACATAGTTAAATATGGTTTTTATCCTGTTAATCTGGGGTCTTTTGGGGGAGGCAAGGGGAGTGGTACGGGGATTGAACTCAGGGGCACTTGACCACTAAACCACATCCCCAGCCCTATTTTGTATTTTATTTTGAGATAGGGTCTCACTGAGTTGCTTAGCCACCTTGCTTTTGCTAAGACTGGCTTTGTGCCTCAGCCTCCTGAGCCTCTGGGATTACAGGCATGCACCACTGTGCCTGGCTCTCCTGGTTTTTTTTTTTTTTTTTTTTTTTTTTTTTTTTTTTTTTTTTTTTGTACCAGGGATTGAACTCAGGGGCACTCAACCACTGGGCCACATCCCCAGCCCTTTTTTGTATTTTATTAGAGACAAGGGTCTCACTGAGTTGCTAAGTGCCTCGCAATTGCTGAGGCTGGCTTTGAACTCGCGATCCTCCTGCCTCAGCCTCCCAAGTGCTAGGATTATAGGCATGTGCCACCACGCCCGGCTCTCCTGTTAATCTGTCAATTTAATTTGTAGATCAGCAAAGAGCCTAAGAGGGTAAAGGGAAGCCATTTTTTTCCTCCCCTACCCTTCCAGGACCTGAGAGTTGGCCATGCTCACCTCCAACGTACCATCTGCCAAAAGCAACTTCATGGCTGTTGTCAGTAGGAGGAAAATGAAATAAGGCAGCCCTTTTCCTAACTTCTGGGTTCAGCTGGGCGTGGTGGTGCACACCTGTAATCCCAGCAGCTTGGGAAGCTGAGGCAGGAGGATTGCAAGTTCAAAGCCAGCCTCAGCAAAAGCAAGGCGCTAAACAACTCAGTGAGACCCTATCTCTAATAAAGTACAAAATCAGTTGGGGGTGTGGCTCAAAGGTCAAGTGCCCGTACAAAAGAAGAAAAAAAACAACAACTAAATTTTGGGTTCATCACTTCCTGGTGACCTTTCTGAGCCCTAGATTCTTGGATTTGTACAACAGGACAAATCACTAGGATTAAATGTCATAACTCGGGTGAAGGAAACACACTGGGACTTGATAGCTTTGTGTGCTCCACCTTCCCATTGCCCCCCCCTTCACTCCTTGCCCTCCCATGCCCTCTCGTGCCCCAGAGCTGAGGGAGTAGAGCTGGATGTTGCTGGAGAGGCATTTCACATTGGCAAAGAGGACACCAGATATGCCTGGTGTCCATCCTAGCTCCTGACACTCCAAAATGCTCTGAGCCTGGGTCACAGAGATGGCTGTTAAGGTTGAGCAGTAGGACCCTGTACCTTAGTCAGGCCCCTCTCCCCCAGTCACCCTCGCACCCTGGGGTGAAAGTGGACTCCAGGACCTGAGTCACCAGAACTAAGGAGGCGCCTTTGTTCACCGGCCAGCTCTCCCTCCCCAGGTGACCTGGGGCAGCCCCAGGCAGGCAGAGGGGGTGGAAACTGGGAGCTGCCAGGACTTGCTCAAGTGCCTTCCCTGGGGCACCGAGCTCAGACCTGCAGGAGCCAGCCAGGACTCCAGGGTAAAATGCCCCGAAGTCCAAGCAGCCCACCTGGCCTACTTTTGGGTCACCAGAAACCTGGACCAGCAGCTCCACAGCTAAGTCCAAGGTCCACAGTCATACCAGGTGGAAACAGGTTATTTTGCTGCAGAACTCTGGAGACATGGATTCCAGTGTCTCAGTTGCAGTGATTTAGGATGGGGGTGGGTGAGGGGTAGTGGGACAGCGTGGTGACAGAGGTCGGGAAGTCACCATAAAACTGTATAAACGCAAGATGAAAATCTACAGATTAGGGGCTGGGGTTGTGGCCCAGCGGTAGAGCGCTTGCTTAGCACGTGTGCGGCCTGGGTTCAATCCTTAGCACCACGTACAAATAAACGCATCGTGTACAACTAAAGCAAATAAATAAATATTAAAAAAAAAAAATCTAGCCGGGCGCGGTGTGGCGCACGCCTGTAATCCCAGCACTTTGGGAGGCTGAGGCAGGAGGATCGTGAGTTCAAAGCCAGCCTCAGCAATGGCGAGGCACTTAGCAACTCAGTGAGACCCTGTCTCTAATAAAATACAAAAAAGGGCTGGGGATGTGGCCCAGTGGTCTAGTGCTGCTGAGTTCAATCCCCGGTACCCAAAAAAAAAAAAAAAATCTACAGGGGCTGGGGTTGTGGCTCAGCGGTAGAGCGCTCGCCTAGCACATGTGCGACCCAGGTTCGATCCTCAGCACCACGTAAATGCATTGCATTGTGTGTGTACAACTAAAGCAAATAAATAAATTTTTTTAAAAAAATCTACAGATTGCTTTCATGATAGTGTGAATGTACTTAACACTATTATACACTTATAAATGGTTACAACAATAGATTTTATATTTTGTGTATCTTGCAATAAAAAGCGTTTTAAAAAGAAAAAATCTGTTCAAGATAATGAGCTTGGGTTCTCATATTTGGTGTTGTTAAAAGGTATTGGTACAACTCGTGTTGTAGCTCAGTGGTAGAGCACTGGGTTCAATCCTTAGCACCACATAAAAAATAAACAAATAAGTAAAGGTATTGTGTCCATCTACAACTAAAAACATATATATAAATGTATGTATATGCATGCCTCTAATCCTCAGCAACTCAGGAGGCTGAAGCAGGAGTATAACAAGTTCTAGGCCAACCTCAGCAACTTAGCAAGCAAGGCCCTAAGCAACTTGGTGAGACCCTGTCTCAAAATAAAAAAAAAAAAAAAAAATTTGGGCCGGGCATGGTGGCGCACGCCTGTAATCCCAGTACTTGGGAGGCTGAGGCAGGAGATCGCAAGTTCAAAGCCAGCCTCAGCAATGGTGAGGCACTTAGCAACTCAGTGAGACTCTGTCTCTAATAAAATACAAAAAAGGGCTGGGGATGTGGCCCAGTGGTCCAGTGCCCCTGAGTTCAATCCCCGGTACCAAAAAAAAAAAAAAAAAAAAAAATTTGGGAGTATGGTCAGTAAGTTAAGCACCTCTGGGTTCAATACTAATACTTACAAAAAAAAAAAATATATATATATATATATGTATATATATATATAGGTGCTGGTAGTGGGACAATTATTGCTTTTCTTTTTTTTTTTTTTTTTTTTTTTGGTACCGGGGATTGAACTCGGGGGCACTCGACCACTGGGCCACATCCCCAGCCCTTTTTTGTATTTTATTAGAGACAGGGTCTCACTGAGTTACTAAGTGCCTCGCCATTGCTGAGGCTGGCTTTGAACTTGCGATCCTCCTGCCTCAGCCTCCCAAAGTGCTGGGATTACAGGCATGTGCCACTGCGCGCAGCTTCTTTCTTTTTTAAAAAATATTTATTTATTTATTTTAGTTGTACACAATGCAAGCAATGCATTTATGTGGTGCTGAGGATCGAACCTGGGCCGCGCAAGTGCAAGGCAAGTGCTCTGCCGCTGAGCCACAACCCCAGCCCCTGCTTTTCTTTTTAACAAGGACCTTATCTAGATGACTTATTTACTACCACTAGGCTCCATCTCCAGCCACTTGTATTTTTTTTTGGGGGGGGGAGGGAGGTGGACAGGGTCTCACTTATTGCCCAGGCTGGCCTTAAACCTGTGTTTCTCCTGCTTCAGCCTCCCGTCACTGGGATTACAGGTGTGCTCCTCCATGCCCAGTGCCTCTGGGTTGTGGATTTTTTTTGTTGTTGTTTTTTGTTTTGGTACCAGGGATTGAACTCAGAGGCACTCGACCACTGGGCCACATCCCCAGCACTTTTTTGTATTTTATTAGAGACAGGGTCTCACTGAGTTGCTAAGTGCCTCACCATTGCTGAGGCTGGCTTTGAACTCACAATCCTCCTGCCTCAGCCGCCAAAGTGCTGGGATTACAGGTGTGCACCACTGTGCCCGACCCCTCTGGGTTGTTTTAATTTTTTTTTTTTTTTTTTTTTGGTACTGTGGATTGAACTGATCTATAACCCCAGCACTCCTGTGTTATTTAAAGCAGATTTCCTACATAATGATATTTCATCTAGAAATATATCAGGGTAGACAAACATTTGAAATTGTAAAAAACAAAAAATGTAATAATTGTGCATTTATTTTAGAGTGGGGAATTTCACAGACACCATTGCATAAAGGAAAGCCGAGTGCTAAAGATGTGCAAGGTCTGCTGGTGTGGCGCCTGCAATCAGTGTCAGCTTTGGCCTTTACCAGTGCCAGTGGCCACCTGCCCACCGGTACTCCCCTCTTGAAAGAGAATCAGAGACCTCACCTGTATTCTTTCCCTTTGAGGGAAACCTTTGAAGTTACTTGAGGAACTCCCACATGTGTAAGCTGCCTGGTACCGTAAACCGGGATAAAAACTCTCGGGGGCAGAGTTAAGCTTTTACTACTTTTACTTCTACTTTCTTAGAGCTTAGAGAGGGAAAGAAAGATTTTTCTTAGAGAGGGAAAGAAAGATTTTTCTTAGAGTAAAGAAAGATAGAGCTTAGCTTAGAGAAAGATTAGAGCTTCTTTCTTCTCTCTTCTTTCTTCCTTCTTCTTTCTTCTGTCTTCTGTCTTCTGTCTTCCTCGGGAGCCTCGGCCTAACTCTGACCAATCATTACTTCTTCTATCTTCTATCTGGTTTCTCTTCTGTAACCGCTCTGCCTACGTTCTGGCCGCTCTGATTCTGACCGACCGAGTGACTGCCCGACGGACCGAATGAATTCTACTTTCTTAGAGCTTAGAGAGGGAAAGAAAGATTTTTCTTAGAGAGGGAAAGAAAGATTTTTCTTAGAGTAAAGAAAGATAGAGCTTAGCTTAGAGAAAGATTAGAGCTTCTTTCTTCTGTCTTCTTTCTTCCTCGGGAGCCTCGGCCTAACTCTGGCCAGTCATTACTTCTTCTATCTGGTTTCTCTTCTGTAACCGCTCTGCCTACGTTCTGGCCGCTCTGATTCTTCTGACCGACCGAGTGACTGCCCGGCTAACTGAATTCTCCGTTCTCCTAACTCGGACCGCTTTCACCCGGTTATATACCTTCAGGTTTGCGGGTGCCTACAGGTGCGTCACATACATATCAGGCGGAACCCATGGCTTCCAGCTAGCTACAACAGCCCTTCCTAATTAGGGCTCCTTCATATTCCTTCCCTTTAGTTTAAAAAGGTGCTTTTGTTCTATTTTCTCTATTTTATTTTCTCTATTTTCTTTTATTTTCTTGTCCCTACCTAGCTTTTCACCTTTTATTTTTGAAAGGGTGGATATTTGAGCCCTTTTTGAGAAGGTGCTGTGGCTTTAAGGAAGCCTAATGCTGAGGAGCAGCTAACGCACCTAGTTAAGCACAATTGCATAAGCGGCTTTGACTTTTTTTTTTTTTTTTTTTTTTTTTTCTCCTCTTCTTTATTTTTCTTTATGGCTTTCTTGCCAAAGCTCAATGGCTTTTTTTTTTTTTTTTCCTGCATGGTTTTTACCATGCTATTTAATTCTCTATTTTCTTTCTTTTTCTGTCTTCTTTCTTCCTCGGAGCCTCGGCCTAACTCTGGCCAGTCATTACTTCTTCTATCTGGTTTCTCTTCTGTAACCGCTCTGCCTACGTTCTGGCCGCTCTGATTCTTCTGACCGACCGAGTGACTGCCCGGCTAACTGAATTCTCCGTTCTCCTAACTCGGACCGCTTTCACCCGGTTATATACCTTCAGGTTTGCGGGTGCCTACAGGTGCGTCACATACATATCAGGCGGAACCCATGGCTTCCAGCTAGCTACAACAGCCCTTCCTAATTAGGGCTCCTTCATATTCCTTCCCTTTAGTTTAAAAAGGTGCTTTTGTTCTATTTTCTCTATTTTATTTTCTCTATTTTCTTTTATTTTCTTGTCCCTACCTAGCTTTTCACCTTTTATTTTTGAAAGGGTGGATATTTGAGCCCTTTTTGAGAAGGTGCTGTGGCTTTAAGGAAGCCTAATGCTGAGGAGCAGCTAACGCACCTAGTTAAGCACAATTGCATAAGCGGCTTTGACTTTTTTTTTTTTTTTTTTTTTTTTTTCTCCTCTTCTTTATTTTTCTTTATGGCTTTCTTGCCAAAGCTCAATGGCTTTTTTTTTTTTTTTCCTGCATGGTTTTTACCATGCTATTTAATTCTCTATTTTCTTTTAAGCTCATGGCTTTTTTCTTTATACTAAAGCTCAAGGCTTTTTCTCTATATTTTTTATGGCTTTTGGCCGGCTCGCTTCGGCTTTTCGCTGGCTACTCTGCTTCAGCTTAATTCTTAACTGGCCTCAACTGAGTCAGAGGCTATGCTCTCTTGTTTCTACTCTTTTTGCTGGTCTCAACTGAGTCTGAGGCTATGCTTTTTCTGTCTTCTGTCTTCCTCAGGAGTCTCGGCCTAACTCTGACCAGTCATTACTTCTTCTATCTGGTTTCTCTTCTGTAACCGCTCTGCCTACGTTCTGGCCGCTCTGATTCTTCTGACCGACCGAGTGACTGCCCGGCTGACTGAATTCTCCGTTCTCCTAACTCGGACCGCTTTCACCCGGTTATATACCTTCAGGTTTGCGGGTGCCTACAGGTGCGTCACATACATATCAGGTGGAACCCATGGCTTCCAGCTAGCTACAACAGCCCTTCCTAATTAGGGCTCCTTCACACATGCATGAAAAAGATGTCAAGACACCAAAGCTTTCTGCCTTAGTGCTCAAAGAACGAAGCCCTTCCCACCCTGGACCCTGGCTCCATGAAGTCCACAGCCCTTGCAAATCCTCTGAAAATTCAGCCATCTCTCCTGTATATCTTCTACCAAAGCAGAAATTTCTCTGTGTCCCTTCTCAATTCCACTTCCTTCCTCCAGTGAGTAGATGTGACCAACACAGCCCGCCTACCTGGCTTCCATCCCAAACCTGCAACCAGGCCTCGTGACAGTGGTTGCTTGTCCCCAAACATTCATGCAGCCCCACCCAGGAGAGCCAGACAGGCACTCACACACGCTCACCTGCCTGGTGCTGCTACACCCCTGCCCCTCCTTTCCTCTAAACCTACCAAGGCAGCAGCTTTCCCCACGCCTGCTTGTTCTGCCTCCTCCCAGAGCCAGGCCATAAACAGAACCTCATGTGGTCCTCGAGATTCTTGGAGAATGTGTTTTGTGACACCCTTGGCAGGTCCAGTAGGCACAGGATTGTATATATAGCATAGAAAGACCACAGAATGCAGGCCCCAGAGCAGCCTCTTACTCCTATACAACTGTCTGTCCCTGGGGACTTGCCAGACTGTTGGAGGGTACCTGGCCGGGCATGGTAGCACAGGCCTATAATCCCACCGGCTCAGGAGGCTGAGGCAGGAGGATAGCACATTGAAAGCTAGCCATAGCAACCCAATGAGGCCCTAGGCAGCTTAACAAGACCCTGTCTCAAAACAAAAAAGGCTGGGGATGTGGCTCAGTGGTTAAGCACTCCTGGGTTCAGTCCCCAGCACAAAAAGAAAAGAGGGCACCTAAAAGGACAGACCTTGGGTTAGACCACCAAGAGGCACTGGCAAGCAAGTTTTACATAAATGTACAGGGCAGTACAGACTTGACAACACCCAGAAAGGAGCTCCAGATCTATCAGCTACCAGAGAAGCCCCCACTGGGCAGAAGTAGCCCTTAGACCAACATCTTGCTCAACCACTGGCCACCAAAGAAGAGAATGACCTCGGTGTGAAAGCTGAGTTGCTAACAGCTGGGCACTATCAGCCAGCCACACTCCTTGCTTCTGGGCAGAGCCCTTCACTTTGTTCCACCCAGTCACATCAGGCCAAGCTGTGTACCAGGTGCCCTGGGCTGCAACTTACTCTTAAATAATTGGGTGTTAGTGAAATTCTGGACTGTGGGACCAGGGGACCTACATTAACATTCATTCCTGGCCCTTATCAGCTTGGGTGGCCTTTAATCTGCCCTTGGCTTTGATTTTCTTTTGTTTTTTTTTTTTTTTTTGTGGTACCGGGGATTGAACTCAGGGGCACTCGACCACTGGGTCACATCCCCAGACCTTTTTTGTATTTTATTTAGAGACAGGGTCTCACTGAGTTGCTAAGTGCCTCGCTGTTGCTGAGGCTGGCTTTGAACTCGCGATCCTCCTGCCTCAGCCTCCCAAAGTGCTGGGATTACAGGCGTGCGCCACCGCGCCTGGCTCGGCTTTGATTTTCGTATTTGTGGAAGGAGGATGATGATGTTGCAGGACCAGAAAGGTGTGGCACTTTTCCTCATCCACCATAAGGGCCATTGCTGATACTCCTATAACTAAAGGTTCATAAGAGAGAGGTGCAACAAATGTATTTAATTAAAGTTTTACACAAGAAAGGAGCCTTCAGAAATAGACACCAGGCTGGGTGCAGTGGTACATGCCTGTAATCCCAGCAGCTCTGGAGGCTGAGACTGGGAGGTTGGAGAGTTCAAAGCCAGCCTCAGCAAAAGTGAGGTGCTAAGCAACTCAGTGAGACCCTGTCTCTAATAAAATGCAAAATAGGGCTGGTGATGTGGCTCAGTGGTCGAGTGCCCCTGAGTTCAATCCCTGGTACACCCCCACAAAATTAAAAAAAAAAAAAATATATATATATATATATATATACACACACACACACGTATTTATATAAATTATTAACTCTGATCATGCATTGCAGTAGATCATGCAAACTTATTCCTACAGTCTAAACGAAACTTCATTTCCAGTTTTACCTTTTGTTTCTTTTTCTTTTTTTCTTTTTTTTTTTTTTTTTTTGGTACCGGGGATTGAACTCAGGGGCACTTGACCACTGGGCCACATCCCCAGCCCTTTTTTTTGTATTTTATTAGAGACAGGGTCTCACTGAGTTGCTAAGTGCCTCGCCATTGCTGAGGCTGGCTTTGAACTTGCAATCTTCCTGCCTCAGCCTCCCAAGTGCTGGGATTACAGGCGTGCACCGCCGTGCACAGCTTTGTTTCTTTTTTGTATTTACTCTTTTGGTGCTATAATAAACAATAGAACAAGGAAAAACTTTGTGCCTGCATCAGTTCACACACTTGTAAGGATCTAATGGGTAGTGATAGCTGAATTCTCCTTCTTAAAGGTTATACTAATTTACATTCCCACCAGCCATGCACAAGGAAGTTTTTGTGGGAACTTGTCCTGGGGGCTGATTACATGGATGTGTGCAGTTTGTAATAATTCATTGAGCCGTATGTTTATGTATATTTATGCTTTGGGCACTTCTCTGTATTTTATATATCAATATAATTTTTTTTAACTCAATAAAAATCTAATTAAAATTACAAATCATTGATAAAAGAGTGGAATATGTGTATATTTGTTAATATGCAGTATTATTTAGACACAAAAACATGATGAAATCCTGACATTTGCAGCAACATGGAGCTTGGAGGACATCATGTTAAGTGAAATAAGTAAGGCATAGAAAGAAAAATACTGCATGTTCTCATGCTAAAAACATTGATCTCGGGCTGGGGTTGTGGCTAGCAGTAGAACACTCACCTAGCATATGCGCGGCCCGGGTTCGATCCTCAGCACCACATAAAAATAAAGGCATTGTAAACAACTAAAACAAATAAATAAATATTAAAAAAGAACAAAAACATTGATCTCATACAATGAAAGTGGAGTAATAGTCACCAGAGGCTAAAGAGGGTGTGAGAAGGAGAGATTAGCTAAACTATACAGAGGGTGTAGTTGGATAGGAATTTTTTTTTTCTTTTTTGGTACCAGAAATTGAACCCAGGGGTGCTTAACCACTGAACCACATCCCCAGCCTTTTTTATTTTTTATTTTGAAACAGGGTCTTGCTAAATTACTGAGGCTGGCTTTGAACTTGTGATCCTCCTGCCTCAGCCTCCCAAACCTGCTGGGATTACAGGGATGCACCACTACACCCATCTTGGATATAATATTTTCTAGCACAGTAGGATTACTCTGTTTGACAACATTAATTTGCATATTTCAAAGTTTTTGTTTTATTTTTGACATGAGGTCTCCCTATGTTGACCAGGCTGACCTCAAATTCCAGGGCTCCAAAGCAATCTTCCTGCCTCAGCCTCCCAAGTAGCTGGGACTACAGATGAATTTTGCCACACCTGGCTTAATATTTCAAAATAGCTAGTAGAGAGGATTTTGAGTGTTCCCAACACAAAGAAATGGTGAATATTCAAAGTGATGGATATACCAGTCACCCCAATCATTACTCACTGTATACATGATTGAAATATCACACTGCACCACATTTATGTGCACAATTATAAGGGACACTCAATTTTGTATGTGGGGGGGTGTACTGGGGATTGAACTCTGAGGCATTTGACCACTGAGCCACATCCCCAGCCCCATTCTGTAATTTATTTAGAGACAGGGTCTCACTGAGTTGCTTAGTGCCTTGCTTTTGCTGAGACCAGTTTTGAACTAGTGATCCTCTGTCTCCATCTCTCAAGCCCCTGGGATTACAGGCGTGCACCATCATGCCTGACAGAAACTCAATTTTTTAAAGAAATTAAAACCAACCAAATCTTGCCCTTTAGTGTTGGGGGGAGGGAAACATGGGGAGGAAGGGCCTGATACCGTCTATCCACAGCTTGGGTGTCCCTGAGGACTGCCACTTGGCAGGACTGAGAGAGGCTGTCTCAGATGAAAGATTCTCCTGCTGGCAGTGTGAGCCCAGGGCAGGGCAGCCCCACCTGATGAAAGGGGCTCCTCTGTCATTACTTTGCTGCTGTTTGTGGTTCTGCCTTCTCATGCCTTGACAAGCATCATAGTAACATGTCATTTTATCAAACCCCTGAGAAGGGGCCCCAGAGTGCAGGAGCAATGCTTCTAATCCATATGGACTTCACTGGTCCACCTGCTGCCCTGCCCGGAACCCAGAGATCACCTGCAGAAACTTGGAGGTTCAGTCTGCCCAGTCAGTCCAGACTGGTTCCTTCCAAGTGTCACCTCTAAATTGCACTAGCTTGGGCCACTCCCCAGCATAAGAAATGACACTTGTCATGGTTTGACTATGGTTTGTCCGCCCTGCTCCCACACTCACACAGGAGTTTAATCCCCAAAGTCTTATTTAGTTAATGATATTAAGAGGGTAGAAACTTGATCTGTCTATGCTGTTTAGAAATGGGGCTTTTGGAGGTGATTAAATTAAATTAGGTGATTAAGGTGAGGCCCTTATGATTGAATCCTGGTGGCTTTTTTTTTTTTAATTTTTAATTTTTGGGGGTACTGGGTATTGAACCCAGGGGCAATTTACCACCAAGTTACATCCCCAGTCATTTTTATTTTGAGACAGGGTCTTGCCAAGTTGTTGAGGGTCTCACTAAGTTGCTGAGGCTAGCCTCAAATTTGCCATTTTCCTGCCTCAGCTTCACTGGGTTTATAAGTGAGTGACTGTGTATGCCACCCTGCCCTACTCCTGGTGGCTTTATAAGTAGAGAGACCATATAGATACAGAAACAGGCTCTCACTGAAGTAATATATCAGTCTTTTCCAAGTCACTTTATGTTCTTTCCCAGTTCCTTGCCCTTGTCATTCCAGAAGTCAGTCATAGTTGCACAGTTTAGTTAGAGTTCCCTGAATTTGAGGAGAAGATTTCAATCCCTGGTTTCCACTTTGAGTCTTGAAAGAAAATACAGGTAAATATTGGAACCAAAGTTATGGGGTGAGAATATGGAGTGGGATGGGTAAGATAGAGTGAAAAGATTGGGATTCTTAAGTCAGTCTGTTCTGCGTTCAGATCCCACCTGTGGAATTTATATATAGCATATTATCCCCGGCCTCAGTTTACTCACCTCTAAAATGAGATAATGAGTCCTGTTATGGTTTGGATGTGAGGAGTTCCCCAAAAGCTCACGTGAGACAATGCAAGGATGTTTCAGAGGAGAAATGATTGGGTGGGGTGGCAAGAGTCTTAACCCAATCAGTGAATTAATGCCCTGAAGGTGGGTGTGGCTGGAGGAGGTGGGCATTGGGGGCGTGGCTTTGGAATATATATTTTGTATCTGGAGCATGAGGTCTCTCTCTGCTTCCTGATCATCATGTGAGCCACTTCCCTCTGTCACACTTCCACCATGATGTTCTGCCTCATCTGGAGCCCTGAGGAATATATCCGGCTCTCTATGGAGTGAGACCTCTGAAACCATGAGTCCCCAAATAAACTTTACCTCCTCTATAATTGTTGTGGTCGGGTCTTTTAGTCAAACAGCGAAAAAGCTGACTAAAACAAGTTCTAAGTCACAAGGTTATGAGGAATCCATGAAACTGTGTGTGTGTGTTTGTTTAGAGACCAACACAACAGGTTCTTGATGGCCTGGGATGAGACAGGATGGTGGTTACAGGTGATGGCAGTGATACTTTTCTAGCCACAAATGGTAGGGAGGTGAGAGAAAAGATTGAGATGTGTGTAGATCGTAAATGCTGGTTTGTTTAAATAAGGAGCCCCTCTGTTTTCTGGCTGACCCATCTGATAATGCAAGTCTTCAAGCTAGAAGAGACTCTGAAATTAAAACAGGCTGGGACAGTAAGGGGACTAGAAAGTGTCCTGTGAGAAAAGAGAAAAGGAGCTAGAGCCGTGCGTGGTGGTGCACGCCTTTAATCCGAGCACTTTGGGAGGCTGAGGCAGGAGGATCACGAGTTCAAAGTCAGCCTAAGCAATGGCAAGGCACTTAGCAACTCAGTGAGACCCTGTCTCTAACAAAATACAAAAAAAAAAAAAAAAGGGCTGGGGATGTGGCCCAGTGGTCGAGTGCCCCTGAGTTCAATCCCTGGTACCACCAAAAAAAAAGGAGCTAGAGCGACACAGGCAGTGGAAGGGGCGGTGTCGAGGGACATGACTCCTGCCTCCAGGTGTCTGGACAGATCGGAGCCAGCCTGTGAGACACATGAGAACACATCCAGAGCAATGGAAGGTACAGGGAAGCCCATTCTTTCCCTATCCAAGGCTGTTGAGCAGAATGGTCTAAAACTCAATACTGAATTTCACTGTATCTGTCCCACTGGAGAAACGAGTTCACTTTCTTAGTCAACAAAGGCAACCTGTTGGCCATCCCCACTTGGGTGTTCACTAAGGTTCTCAACTTAATAAGCCCTAAAGGGCTGGGATTGTGGTTCAGTGGTAGAGCGCTCACCTAGCACGTGCGCGGCCCAGGGTTCAATTCTCAGCACCACGTAAAATTAAAAACACATTGTATACAACTAAAGCAAGTAAATAAAAAAAAAAAAAAAAAAAAGTCCTAAACAGAATGCTCACCATCCCCCTTCAAACCTGTGCTTCCTCTTTGGTTACATGCTGTCACTATCCATGACACCCACACACAGGAGGCAGCATCACTTTCTTTCCTTATTTCATCTGTTACCCCTCCCATCTCCATTAGCAAGTTCTGTAGATCCATGTCCAACTATGTCTTACATCTACCAACTTCTTTACACCTCTCAGCCCCAGTATACACCACCACCCTCCTTCACCAGGCTTCCTACAACAACCAGCTACCTTGCCCAGTGCAACGGCACATGCCAGGAATCCCAGCGACTCTGGAGGCTGAGGCAGGAGGATCTGACATTTCAGGCCAGCCTCAGCAACTCAGAGACCCTGTCTCAAAATTAAAAATAAAAAGGGTTAGCCGGGCGCGGTGGCGCACGCCTGTAATCCCAGCACTTTGGGAGGCTGAGGCAGGAGGATTGCGAGTTCAAAGCCAGCCTCAGCAATGGCGAGGCACTTAGCAACTCAGTGAGACCCTGTCTCTAAATAAAATACAAAAAAGGGCTGGGGATGTGACCCAGTGGTCAAGTGCCCCTGAGTTCAATCCCCGGTACCACACAAAAAAAATAAAAAAATAAAAAGGGTTGAGGATACGGCTCAGTGGTAGAGCTCCCCTGGTTTCAATCCCTAGGACTCCAGAGGGGGAAAAAAAAAGGACCAGTTAGTTAACTTGTCCCCTTGCTTCTTTTTTTTTTTTTTTTTTTTTAATTAATTTCTTTATTTTAGTTGTAGATGGACAGAGTATCTTTATTTTTATTTATTATTATTATTATTATTGGTACCAGGGATTGAACTCAGGGGCACTCAACCACTGGGCCACATCCCCATCCCTTTTTTGTATTTTATTAGAGACAGGGTCTCACTGAGTTGCTAAGTGCCTCGCCATTGCTGAGGCTGGCTTTGAACTTGCAATCCTCCTGCCTTAGCCTCCCAAGTGCTGGGATTACAGGCGTGCGCCACCGCGCCCAGCTATTTATTTTTATGTGGTGCTGAGGATCGAACCCAGAGCCCCACGCGTGGGAGGCATACGCTTTACCACTGAACTACAACCTTAGCTCAGCCTTGCTTCTTACCCTCCACACTTAGTCCATTCTCTACAGGGAAGAAGCCGAGGTATCTCTAAAACTTGAATCCAATCATGTTTCTTTTCTGTTTAAGACCTTCAACTGGCTTGCTTCCTGAGTGTTTCAATATGGGGGCATACTGAAAATTTCCCTTATTTATGTTTTAAGACCATGTTAATAGGTGACTACAAATTTAGAAATGCTACATCTTAGGGACTAGAACATCTATTATTATGACCTGCTTTGTCTCATATGCATATGTGTGTGTGCTTTTTTTAATTTAAAGTTCTTTCTGTCTGCTAATTAGCTATAAAAGTATTCATTTGGCTAATGGTTAATGTCTATATGGTACATTATTGCACTTTTTTTTTTTTTTTTTTTTTTTTTTTGCACTGAGGATTGAACCTGAGTTGCTTAACTACTGAAGTATATCCCCAGCCTGTTTTATTTTTGAGTTTGAGACAGGATCTCACTAGATTACTTAAGGCCTTGCCAAGTTGCTGAGGCTGGCCTCAAACTTACAAATCCTCCTGGGCTGGGGATGCAGCTCAGTGGCGGACTGCTTGCCTAGCATGTGTGTAGGCCCAGGGTTCAACTCCCAGCACCACACACACACAAAAAATTTACAATCCTCCTGCCTCACCCTCCCAAGTTGCTGGGATTATAAGCACCTGCCACCATACCTGGCTCTATTTCACATCCTTTTACTTTTGCCGTTCCTTGTTTTATGTGTCTTATTTATTTATTCATCACAGTACCGGGATTTAACCCAGGGGCACTCTACCACTGAGCTGCATCCCCAGCCCATTTTGTTTTTATCTTGAGACAGGGTCTTGCTGAGTTGCCCAGGCTGGGTTCAAACTTGAAGTCCTCCTGCCTCAACCTCCTGAGATTACAGGAGTGCGCCACTGCACCCAGCTTTTTGTTTTTGGACAGTAATTGCCTTTAGTACATTTAAGCTATGGCCCACCTGTCTGCTGGCTTCCATTTTTGCTGTTGAGGAATCAGACATACTCCAATTCTGAGAATCTGTCAGGTTTTGTGTTGCTCATGTAACATCCTAAAATCTCCTTGGCTTGCAACAACCATTTATTTCAGGTTCACTTTTCATGTCCTGTGCGGGTGGCTGCAGCTCCTACCTGGGACAGTCTCCTGGCAGAAGGGAAAAAGGAGCTGTGACTCTTCTTACAGCTTTTGGCAGCAGACATCACTTACCCTCACATGTCATTAACCAAGCCTGATGTCAGCAGAGTGGGATCAGGTTCTGCAGATCTAAGTCATGTCCCACAGGCATTGGCACCAAATAATCGGGAACAATAATACAACCTACCACAGTGTGGTCCTTTGAAGAGTTCTGTATCATTTTTTACAGAACTCAGGAAATTGTGAACCATGTTAGTTTTTTCAAACAAAAGGGATATCCACACGGCGGGTTGTGTACCCAGATGCTGGAAGGCTGAAAGAGCCAGAGAGGGTGCTGAAGATACCCATATATTAGTAATTACAGGAAGCGGCTGCCACCCCTAGGCTTGGGAGGATGAAAGGGAAGAACTGGGGCTAACAGGACCTAAGATCTTGGAGGAGGACCCCAGCTGGGGCTGGACCATAAGCGAATCCCTACCAGCGTGGGCTTTTCCTTGTTAGGCTGGTGCTGGGTGAACTAACTGAAAGAAGCTGGAAACTCTTGAAGTGAAGCCAACAGGATGTAGAGGCAGAAAGGAATCCCTTTCTCCTACCATTTACTCTCCCTTTAGTGCCTCCAGTGAGCAGAACCTAACAGGAAGTCAGCTGACAAGACCCTAGCCCCTACAGCACCAAGCAGATTGCAGGAGCGTGGGCTGAGAGATAAAAGTAAATAACCAGCATTATTATCTATTGTTTTCCTCTGTCTACTTTGATAAAATTGTTCTTTTTGTCCTTGATTTTCTATATTTTCATCATGATGGTGTATTCCTTTTCTTTGGAGAAATGGATATCTTCCAACCATTCTGGAAAATTCTCAACCATTATCTTTTAAACTATTGCCTTTGTTCTTATCTCTCTCCTCTTCTTCTGGAACTGCAATTTTTTAAAAATATTTATTTATTTGCTTTAGTTGTACACAATGCGTTTATTTTTACGTGGTGCTGAGGATCCAACCTGGGCCGCCCAGCTACTAGGCGAGTGCTCTACCGTTGAGCCACAATCCCAGCCCCAAGGAACTGCAATTTAAATGTATGTAAACTCTTCTTATTGTGACTTTCATATCTGTAAACATTTTTTTCTTTTTTTTTTTTTTTTTTTGGTACTGGGGATTGAACTCAGGGGCACTCGACCACTGGGCCACATCTCCAGCCCTTTTTTGTATTTTATTTAGAGACAGGGTCTCACTGAGTTGCTAAGTGCCTCGCCATTGCTGAGGCTGGCTTTGAACTCGCGATCCTCCTGCCTCAGCCTCTCAAAGTGCTGGGATTACAGCGTGCGCCACCGAGCTCGGCTTTTCCATACTTCTTTCTGGATCCTTTCTTCTGACCCATCTTCCACTTCTCCAATTCATTTTTCAGCCACGTCTTTAAATCAGCCAACTGGGGTGGCACACGCCTGTAATCCCATCAACTCAGAAGGCCAAGGCAGAAAGATTGCAAGTTGGAGGCCAGCCTGTGAAATGAAGCAAGAATCTGTATCAAAAAAAAAAAAAAAAAAAAAGGGCTGAGGATGTAGCTCAGTGGTAGAGCACCCCTGGGTTCTACCTCCAGTAACACAAGAACAAGAGCAACAACAAAATCTATTAAATTAATGCACTGGGTTTATAATTCTAGTTTGTTTGATTGATTGATTGATTGTGGTACTGGGGAATGAACCCAGAAGTGTTCTACCTCTGAGCTACATCCCCTGCCTTTTTTGTTGTTGTTGTTTGTTTGTTTGTTTTAGTTGTACATTATGCCTTTTGTTTTTAAGTAGTGCTGAGGATTGAACCTGGGCTGCGCACATGCTAGGCGAGCACTCTACCACTTAGCCACAACCCCAGCCCCCCTGCCTTTTTTTTTTTTTTTTTTTTTTAAATTCTCAGACAGGGTCCATGAAATTCCTCAGGCTGGCCTGAATTTGTTATCCTCCTGCTTCTGCTTTCTGAGTAGTTGGGATTATAGTAGTGCATCACCATGCCCAGCTTTAGTTAGAACTTTTATAGACTTCCTATTTAATCCCTTTTCACACATATATATTTTTTTCATGCTATATAATTTTATAGTTTCCAGTTCCCTGTTGAAACTTTCAATTTTGACATTTAATTCCTTCCTTCCTTTCTCTGTGTGTGTGTGTGTGTGCGTATGTGTTGGGGAATCAAACCTGGGGCTTTTAGAGCCGGGCGCGGTGGCGCACGCCTGTAATCCCAGCACTTTGGGAGGCTGAGGCAGGAGGATCGCGAGTTCAAAGCCAGCTTCAGCAATGGCGAGGCACTTAGTAACTCAGTGAGACCCTGCTTCTAATAAAAATACAAAAAAAGGGCTGGGGATGTGGCCCAGTGGTCAAGTGTCCCTGAGTTCAATCCCCGGTACCAAAAAAAAAAAAAAAAAAAAAAAAACTGGGGCTTTCAACATGCTAGGCAAGGGTTCTACCACTGAACTACATCACTAGCCTTGGTTTCTTTTCTTTTTAGGTATTGGGGATTGAACCCAGGGGTGCTTAACCACTGAGCCACATCCCCAGATTATTTTATTTTATTTAGAGACAGGTCTCACCAAGTTGCTTAGGGTCTCACTAAGTTGGTGAGGCTGGCTTTGAACTTGTGATCCTCCTGCCTTGGCCTTCTGAGCCACTGGGATTACAGGCGTGCTGGCACTAGCCCTGGTTTCTTGAACACAGTAAGTATGATTTGTCTTACATCCTTGAGTTCCTATTACAGTTGACTGTTACTTCTGGTGGTTTTAGCTCAAGGAATCTTACTTCCTCATGTGTCTGGTTATTTTTGTGTGTTAAATATTGTGTTTGTGAAATTATTTGTAGAAATAATTTGAAACAGGGTGATTTTGTCATTCACTGAAGAGAATTTTCTATTTCATTTTCCAGGCGCCTGGAGGGATTAACAAACTGAGATCATCTTGGTTCATACTTAGGGCATGATGTTTTCTGGAGCACTTAGATGACTCAAAGGCTTGACTATCACTCAGGTAAGGGCTAGTTTATTTTCAGTTCACTTTCACTCTTGAGGAGCAATCATTTGGGGGCTGAGTCTAGTGTGGGAGTTGGCTTATCAGTCCCCAACTCTCTGCAGACCTGGACTCTTAATTTTTTTTTTTTTTTTTTTTTTTTTTTTTTTTTGTACCAGGGGTTGAACTCAGGGGCACTCGACCACTGGGCTGCATCCCTAACCCTTTTTTGTATTTTATTAGAGACAGGGTCTCACTGAGTTGCTAAGTGCCTCACCATTGCTGAGGCTGGCTTTCAACTCGCAATCCTCCTGCCTCAGCCTCCCAAAGTGCTGGGATTACAGGCGTTCGCCACCGCACTGGGCTCTCATTCTACTGTCTTTCCCGTTCCCATCCCCCCTCCTTGCCCACCCAATGGATTTATTTATTAATCAGTTTCCATTCCCTTTAAAAATTTTTTTTTGTATTTATAGATGGACATAATACCATTATTTCATTTATTTTTATGTGGTGCTGAGGATGGAACCCAGTTGCTCACAGGTGTTAAGCAAGCACTCTGCTATTGAGCTATAGCCCCCACCCCGTTTTAATTTCCTTTGGCAGCTATGATTTTTACCAAGCCCAATCTCCTGGATCACGTTTTGCAGAACCATGTTTTGTCAAGAGAATTTGACTTTTCTGGAATTTTAAAGGCAAATGGACATTTTTACCTAGTGCAGATCCTGCTGTAGTTGTTCTTATTTTGTGGTGTTGGGTGGAAGGGTGAGCATTTTTATGCATTTCTTGGAGGATTCAGGAGAAATTTTTGAGCCATTTTGTGAACAAGACAGAAATGAAGAAAGAGGAAGAAAAAAGAGTAGCTGTGGAACACCAGGTGTTTCGGGGAGAGGAAAGGAAACAGGGCGTGTTAGAATCCGGGCAGGGAGGACACACCTCCCAGGTAGCTCAACTAGCCACACCCCCAGGCACCTTAAGACTCCCCGTGCGGCTGGCCACGCTGCTGACTGCACCCCACATTCCTCACCGAGCCAATTACGACACACGGGTTTTCCTCTGGGGGGGTCCCTCAGCCCCCGGGTTCACTACTTAAGCGCTCTCCTGACTGAAACCCTCTCTCTACTCCCCTTGTTTTTCTTCCCCTCCTGCCCCCTTGTCTCCTCGTGCAGATTCTTCCCCCCCCCCCCCCGCCTCCACGTGTCCCTTTGGCTGATTAATACCCCCCACCTTTTCTACACGGTGTTCATCTACCCTTCAGGGAGGAAGGAAGGGAGAAAAGGAGAGTCAGAGAGATGGAGGGGGCAGGCAGGAGAGGATGCAGCACAGCAGGTCAGTGTGACCTGGGTGTTAAAACGAGGTAAAACTAAAGGTCAGGGCTGGAAGGTTTTCCAGATGTGAAAGCTGGTGAAGGAGGACGAGGAGCCAGCAAGACCCTAGGAAATAAGCAGGCAGAAAGGGAGGAAATGGGCTTGAACTCCCGGTGGGTGTCTACTGGCTCACCCTATCCATTCTGCAACCTCAACTCCCTCCTGGTGGGCGGTGCCAGCGGGGGAGCTCAGAGTGGTCTCCAACACGTGCTGCTGCAGGACTGGGGGGAGGGGAGAGGTGTGGCCCTCCTTGTTCCGGAAGCCAATCCAATAACAAAGACACGGTTGGAGAAAAAGGAAAAAGAAGGTTTATTGCTTGGCTAGCAAAGGAGAAACACAGGGCACTCCTGTCCCAGAGGCTGTGATTCTGCCCATTAGCAGGAACTGGGGGATTTTAAAGAGGGATTCAAAGGCTACATTCCACGTGCTCTCTGTGGGAGTTGTAATTCACTTGTTAATTTGTGAGATAGTCATTTCTGAGATCTGCTGGTACCATCCCCAAAGTCTGGATGACTTCCTTCCTCTGGTGGGTGTGTATTCAAGGACAGATAACTCTGCCTAGGATGGGAAAGAAAGGTAATCTTGTTTCCCCTGAGATTAGGGAGGGTAAGAGATTAGGAAGGAGCAGGGTGGGGGGGAGGAAGAGAAAGAGAAAGAAACTTGTCCATTTAAAACTTAAGTTGCAGTGGTAGAGCAGCACTGTTACAGAGGCAGAGGACACAGGAAAAGGGTAGTGAAGCTTGGTAGAGAAGCCCAAGGAGAAGACAGGAACCGGTCTTCCTCCTGTCCAGGTTCCAGCCTGAGGGTCACCCAGCAGAGAATGGACCCAGGAGTGGAAGCAGGGTGGAGACCTGTATGATTCACTTGGATCTTTTGTCCTGGATGGCTGCACCTGTCTGGGTCAGGCTTTATAGAGCGCCAAGGTGACCTGACAGCTACCCTGGAGAGGCGTTGCTGCCCTGCCCTGCATCCCACCCCTGCAGTTTATGAACCCCACTGCCCACCTTTTCAGTTCTGTGTCAAGGGTTCTCAATTCCACGGCCACATGATTTCTCCATGGGGTGGCCAGATGTAACAAATACAAATACCAGACAAATACAAGCTGCATTTTCAAGTAAACAATCCACCTCCCCCGCCCATTCCAGAGATTGACTCCGGGAGTGCTCTACCACTGAGCTACACCCCCAGCCCTTTATTTTTTATTTTGAGGCAGGGTCTCAGCTAAATTGCTCAGCCAAGCCTTGAATTTGGGATTCTCCAGCCTCTCAAGTCATTAGCATTACAGGCGAAACATGCTCAGCCTCCAATTATTATTTCTTTTCTTTCTTTTTTTAATTTTTTAATAGTGTTTTTTTATTTTTTTAACCCAGGGCTGCTTTACCACAGAGCTACATTCCCAACACTAATTTTTCTTTCTTTTTTTTTTTTTTTTTTTGGTACCAGGGATTGAACCTAGGGGTGCTTCACCACTGAGCCACATCCCCAGCCCTTTTTTATATTTAATTTAGAGACAAGAGCCGGGCACAGTGGCCCATGCCTTTAATCCCAGCACTTGGGAGGCTGAGGCAGGAGGATCGAAAGTTCAAAGCCAGCAATGGGGAGGCTGAGACCCTGTCTCTAATAAAATACAAAAAAGGGCTGGGGATGTGACCCAGTGGTCGAGCGCCCCTGGTTCAATCCCCAGTTCCCCCTCCCCCCCAAAAAAAAGGAAAATTTAGAGACAGGGTCTCACTGAGTTGCCTAGTGCCTCACTTTTGCTGAGGCTGGCTTTGAACTCTTGATCCTCCTGCCTCAACCTCCCGAGCTGCTGGGATTACAGGCATGCACCACTGCACCTGGCTAATTTTTCTTATTTTTTGAGACAGGGTCTCACTAAATTGCACAGGCTAGCTTCCAACTCGTGATCCTCCTGCTTCAGCTTCCTGAGTTGCTGAGATTATAAGTGTGTGACCTCATGTTCAGCCTCTGATTTGTGTGTGTGTGTGTGTGTGTGTGTGTGTGTGTTACTGGGGATTGAACTCAGGGGCACTCGACCACTGGGCCACATCCCCAGCCCTTTTTTTGTATTTTATTAGAGACAGGGTCTTGCTAAGTTGCTAAGTGCCTGGCCATTGCTGAGGCTGGCTTTGAACCCATGATCCTCCTGCCTCAGCCTCCCCCAAGTGCTGGGATTACAGGCGTGCGCCACCGCGACCAGCTGATTATTTTTTAATACTGCTTAAGTACTGTGTAATATTGCTTAAATAATGTTTAATGCTGTAAAAAATTGTTGTTTACCTGAAATTCCAATTTAACTGGATGTTGCCTGTTTTGTCTGGCAATCTTACTCCTTCCTACTCTCCCTTCCTTTTCATTCCCACCTATCCTCAGGCTCACCTGAGAACTGCAGCTCCCTCCCTGGGGTCTGGCTGCTCCTGCTTTGGCCCTTCCCAGGCCACTTCTCTCACTAGTCACCAGTGTTATCGTCAACCCAATGCACATCTCTGATTTGGCCACTTGAAACTGCCCCCAGCAGGTGCAAACTGAAGGCCAGAATACATGTTTTATTTGGTGGAGGTGTTCTTACTAAGGAAATATGACTATAAAGTCTGAATTTCGGGCTTTTCTATAAAACAACGTGAAACCAAGTATGGTGGTGCATGCATGTAATCCCAGTGACTCAGGAGGCTGAAGCAGGAGGATAGCAAATTTGAGGCCAGTCTCAGCAAGTTAATGAGGACTTAAGCAACTTAGAACTTGTCTTAAAATAAAAAAACAAAAAGGGATAGGGATATAGCTCAGTGGTAAAGCACCCCTTGGTTCAATCCCTGGTAATCACCCACATCCCCCCCCCAAAAAAAATGTACTGGAGATGTGGCTCCGTGATAAAGCATCCCTGGGATCAATTCCCAGTACCAAAAATAAAATAAATAAAATAATAATAACAAAACAATCTGAAGCTGTGGCTGCTCCATCATTTTTCTGTCTACTGGGTCTCACGCATCTACCATAACCTGTCCTTGCTGAGTATGAGCTTCTGACACCTGACTGGCTGGGGTCAGATTCCCCAGCTTGACATTCAAGGCTTTTCTTGCTCAGGTGACACCTCCTCTTTGTAGGGAAGTTAGAGGGGGGGCTGAGGTCTTTAGCTATCCCTAGACCCGGGACCGACCTTCTCTGTCCAGCAGAGAAGGCTGGGAAAGCATACCTCAGCAATAAGGTGAGATTGGGAAGGTAAGAGGTCGCTGGTATTCCCTCCCCCGTCTTCAGAAGACCCAGGAAGCCCAGTCATGTAAAACTTAAGCGCTGGAACTCGTTTATTGAAGATGGTGGACAGCGTTTATAGAGGACATGGGCCAATCAGCAGAAGGAACACAGGGACACCTAATGAGCATGGGCAAATTGTATTGGCGGATCCCTCTACCCTATCCTTAGGGTAGTTTCGGTTCCCAGGATACGTCAGGGGAATGCCTCCTGCTTAGGTCAGGTCCTTAACAGGGCGTGGAAAGCAGCCAAAGAATTAGAGTTCTCTACCCATTCGGCCAATGTGTTCTTAAGTCCCCAACACTCTTTGCCACTTTCTCTCCCCATTCCTTTCCTTTTCTCACCTTCTTCTCCAAGCCCAGGGACCACTGAATGGCTTCTTAGCAAGTCTCATAGGTCTGGCCTCCCTGTCTCTGCAACATCTGGCCTCTCTGCTACCTCTGCCCATGAGTTAGCCAGCTTTCTGTTGCTGTGACAAAATGCCTGAGATAATCAACTTAAAAGGAGGAAAGATTTATTTGGGCTCATGGTTTCAGAGGTTTCAGTCCATGGTTGTTTGGTCCTATTGCTAGAGGCTTGTGGCAGTACAGCATGGTAGGATTATGTGGTAGAGGAGGAATCTTCACCTCATGGCATCTGGGAAGCAAAGACAAAGAGAGAGAAGAGGGATCAGGGTTTCAATGTCCCCATCTCAACCACGTCCCAAATCACCTAACTTCTTTCTACTAGGTTCAAACTTCTAAATGTCCTACCACCTCCCAATAGCTCCATAGGCTGAGGACCCAGCATTCAATACAGGGGCCTTTGGAGGACATCCCATACCCAAACTGTAGCAGCCCAGCAGGTGAGTCTCTTCCTGTGGCCACAGCTGACTCATTCATCCAGGACCAGGCCACATGGAATCCTCCAGGACGCCTCTCTGTTACCTCCCCAATGGAATATGCTACCTGAAGGGCAGAAATCACACCGGAGACAACCGTGCAGCCAAGAGATTTATTCACCAGCCTTTATGTCTGGTCAGAGGTAGAAGAGGTGTGGGGAGAGGAGTCGGGGGCGAGCTCTGGACGGGAGGTAGGTGCCCGGACACGCCGGCTGTGGTCTCTGGAGCTGTCAGCTGGGGCGGCTGCTGTGGGGCTGGAGGCAGTGGGTTGCCTAAGGTTAGTGCGGTGGCTGCCTCCTCTCAGCAGGGAAGAGTTGTGTGTGCTCTGGACGGGCTGGAGCTTGAGTAAGGATTTCTGGTGGGGGGTGTACCAGAGCCACCTTTAAACCTATTGGCTCCTGCCCCAAGAAAACGAAACGAGTTTGCTAAACAAGTTTGCTGGGCACACAGAAACTTCCAGGGGAGGGGGGTGGCCTGTCAGCCCAAGCCCATCTATCACTACCTGCTTCCCTACTCTGGCAAACCGCAAAGCCATTTCTATTCCTTACCAGCTTTTTTCAGAACGCATGCACACCCGCCATGGCTGTGCCATTTGCTGGGTAGATGCTGGGGAAACAAGGAGACCTCAAGTGAGTGTCAAGAGTCTGTCGTGGGGATGAGGGGTCCCTGACCTGGGCTACTGAGAACGGGTTCCCCAACAGGGGTTTAGAGGAGACCTGGTGCGTTCAGGGTGGGATGGCTGTAGACTCCCAGCAGGGGTTTAGGACACACTGTCCCAAAATATGGCTCCTTGGCACTTGAGAAAAGGACACAGGCAGGAAGGCATCTTTGACTTTCTCCCATCTTTTCCGCTAAAGAGGCCACCAAGGAATTTTCTGACTTCCCTTGTAAGTAGGTCATAATGAGATAGGAATTTAGGATAAAGACAGAGAAATACTGACTCTTAAAGGAAATGCCCATGAGCCACTGAGATGCAGAAAAACACAGTTTGGGTTTTTTGGGGTTTTTTTTTTTTGGTACCGGGGGGCACTCAACTACTCCATATCCCCAGCCCTTTTTTGTATTTTATTAGAGACAGGGTTTCACTGAGTTGCTAAGTGCCTCGCCATTGCCAAGGCTGGCTTTGAACTCACGATCCTCCTGCCTCAACCTCCCAAGTGCTGGGATTACAGGCATGCGCCACCACGCCCAGCTCAGCAAACACAGTTGTAAATCGTGAGCAACAGGCCCTTTTTGGCCCATGCCCTTGTAAAATGAGGGAAATACGCAAGCGGGAAATTGTGCAGCTCCACCCTGGATCCCCCTCCACTCCAGCATTTCTATAAATATTGGACCCCAAGCCCAAGTTAGGGCTGCTTCTCACTCTCGAGACCGCCAGCGTTCTCCCTTGAATGTGTATCTACCTTCCCTAAATGAACCCCCGGCTATGCCCTTGTTGGCTCATGCTAAAATTCTTTTCTGTCATATATGCCAAGAACCCAGCTGCTCCTGAATTAAATTCCTCCTCTCCTCTGGGAACTCCTTGGACCCTTCTCCAGAGACGTGTCTTCTCCTGTGACAATAAGACCCCTATTGCAGAGGGGTCTCCCTACACCTGGAGAGAAGGAATGTCCATATCTCTGAAGAGACCGGGACACAGAGAAGAATCTGAACAAATCCTGTCCTCCAGCTTATCGTCATTAGATCACACCCTTTTATCCTCCAATCACATTTCTCCACAACTGACCCCTTCTCTATCGAACTTAGCATAAGAATGCACAGGGTCTTCACTGGGTCTTCATTCCAAGTTCTCTCTCATTATTGGCCTTCTGTTCAGGGGTTCTCAACATGAACCTTGAAGTGGTGCAGAAAAGACACCGCCTTTTCTCCCTTACATTTTCCAGTGGGGAAGAGTTTTGGCTGCCTCCAACTTAGAAGAGGAGTTTCCAGACTGAAAAATCAACCAAAGGTGCCTAGTGTGTTGGGAGGTGACCCACCTGGAGCCCAAGGGAGCCTCCCTTCCTGACAAAGCAGGGAAGGGGTGGGCTGAAAGGGTGCAGAGCCAATCTCAACCTTTCATAAAGGCCGGGACTGAACCCAGGGACCCTCTACCAATAAGCCACTTCCTCATCCCTTTTTATTTTTTTATTTTGAGACAGGGTCTTACTAAGTTTTTGAGGCTGGCCTCGAATTTGTAATCCTCCTGCGTCAGCCTCATGAGCCTCTGGGATTTTAGGCATTTGTCACTGCTCCCAGCTGAAGCCTGTATTTTTACTAGACTGTAAAACCCAGGAGGGCAGGGATTTGGGTCTGTTTTGTTTCCAGAATACACCTGGTAGTAACTGACTAAGTGATGGTGTGATATATCAATCAATGAGAGAATGAAGCAGGTGAAGCCAGATTTAAAGTTCGGTAATGAGTGTAGTTAGACAAATTGGGTCTAATATTGAGTTTAATAAAGAAAATGGAGTCCATAAGGGAAATGGAGTCAGTCTGAGTCCTGGAAAAACTGCAGAACGACCCCAGGGGAGATTAAATTGTCAATGTCTGCAAGGTCAGGGCCCACCCTGACATTCTTTAAAATGTCAGTGAGGCAATTCCCAGTAAACAGATGCTGATGAACTTGCCCTGGGCCCACCTGTGTCACACCCTTTTGCTTTTATTGTCCCCCAGCTGGACAGAGAAAGATAAACAAAAGAGCAAAGAAGTTTTAGATATAAAAGGGAACAGGTCTCCCCCTCCCACGGATTCCAGGATTCCTGGTCCCCTTCTCCCTGGGGGGAAGTCTTTTTCTGCTGTCCTTTAAATAAAGCCTTCCATTTTCCACTCTACCCTTGCCTCCGCGTGCTTCTTCGGCGTTATACTTCAGCGTTCGGGAAGTAAGAACTCGTCATGGTACACGGCGGTATCACCAGAAGGTGGATCATTCAGGCAACAGGGAGAGGGAGTGGACTGTGGGGAAGGAATTCTGAGGGCTTGGCAGGGGAGAGAAGGGTCTTCCTGCATGGAGTGGCTGGGGGCAAAGCCCAAAAGGGACCGGTGTAAGTTTAGACGTTACAAATATACTCCACTACCTTTATTTTGAGGGCTAGGACTTCATCTCACAGTACCTGTGTGATTCCTGGAATAGAATTATTTGTTGAACATTCAGTGAATTCCAGCAATCTGGTAGCTTCTCTGGAATTTCCTCCCGTGGCAACTGCCTTCATTCTTTTTCTTAAAACATCTCTTCCCAGTTTACTTAGAGGTTTCGCAGACATTGCCTCATCTGATCCTTATCACAACCCTGAGAAGTGGGACTCATTAGCTCCATTTTACAGTTGTGGAAGCAGAGGCCAAGAGAGGTTATGTGACTTTGAAGGGCAAATGGACCACGCTGGGATCGCCGTTTAGAAAAGGGGTTTATTAACCGGCCCCTAATGGCTGGTGGGGACCGAGCGACACGTGGAGGGGGGAGGAAAACTGGTGGGAGGAGAGGAAACAGGACAATGAAAAGAAAGGAAGAAAAAAAGGGGAGGTTTCAGTCCGGAGAAGGCTTAAGTAGCGAACCAGTGGTCAGAGGGACCCCCAACTCCATAGGATGCCGGGGGTCAAAAGGGGAACCCATGTGTCCTAATTGGCTCAGTAAGGCACCTGAGGTGTGGCCAGCAGCACGGCCAGCTTGAGGCGCCTGGGAGGTGTGTCTTGTCTTAAGGAACCTGGGAGGTGTGGCCTGGTTAGGGCTACCTGGGAGGTGTGGTCTGTCCGCCCGGAATCTAACAGACTTCACCAGAATTAAACACGGGTGAAAAGGAATTCAGACCTAATGTTGCCAAAAGCTCGGTCCTTGTCCCTGATGCCAATTCGATAACAAGGACACAGTTTTAGGAAAAAGGAAAAAGAAGGTTTATTGCTTTGCCTAGCAGGAACAGGGGGCTTTTAAAGAGGTGACTCAAAGGCTACATTCCACGTGCTCTCTGTGGGAGTTGTAATTCACTTGTTTTTTGGGAGATAGTTATTTCTGAGATCTTCTGGTGCCATCCCCAAAGTCTGGATGACTTCCTTCCTTTGATGGGTGTGTACTCAAGGACAGATAACTCTGCCTAGGATGGGGAGATTAGGGAGCAGGGAGGAGGAAGAGAAAGAAAACATGTCCATTTTAAAGATAAGTTGCAGTGGCAGAGCAGCAAGGGCTGTATTCAAAGCATAAAGTGGACCACTGTTACGTGAGCTTCTCAGGTCCACCCCACATCCAGGATCCTTCCTGCTTTATCTTTTTTTTTTTTTTTTTTTTTTTTTGTGGTACTGGGGATTGAACTCAGGGGCACTCATCCACTGGGCCGCATCCCCAGCCCTATTTTTTTTTTTTTTTTTGTATTTTATTTAGAGACAGGGTCTCACTGAGTTGCTAAGTGCCTTGCCATTGCTGAGGCTGGCTTTGAACTCAAGATCCTCCTGCCTCAGCCTCCCAAAGTGCTGGGATTACAGGCGTGCGCCACAGTGCCCGGCTTATCTTTTTTTTTTTAAGTATTTATTTATTTGTTTTAGTTGTACACAATGCCTTTATTTTTTTTAAATATTTATTTATTTGCTTTAGTTGTACACAATGCATTTATTTGTACGTGGTGCTGAGGATCCAACCTGGGCCGCGCACGTGCTAGGCGAGCGCTCTGCCGCTGAGCCACAATCCCAGCCCAATGCCTTTATTTTTATGTGGTGCTGAAAATCGAACTTTGGCTGCACACGTGCTCAGCTAGCGCTCTACTGCTGAGCCACAACCCCAGCCCCTGCTTTATCGTGTTTTTGGGAAAGATATGATTAGCAAATGTGAAAGAGAGCACGAGACAATATGTGGGTTCACTGCTAAATGGGGTATTATTAACACACTTCCAGTGTGTTAGGTTCCTTTGTGTTAGGTTCTGTTCCAGGCATTCCAAGCACTTTATAAAAGTCACCTCGTTTATGCCTCTACATTTTTGGGGGGATGGGTATTGGGAATTGAACCCAAGGATGACTAACCACTGAGCCATATCCCCAGCCTTTTTTATTGAGTTCAATCCCTGGTACAGAAAAAAAAAAAAAAAAAAACCTCTCAGGAGTGGGGGAACAGGAGGGAAAGGAGGGAAGGCATCCAACCCAGCACAGCAGTAGACACCTGTAATCTTAGTTAATCAGGAGCCTGAGGCAGGAATATGGAAATTTTGAGGCCATCCTGAACACCCTGTTTCAAACAGTAAAGGGGGAGCTGGGCAAGGTGGTACATGCCTGTAATCCCAGTGACTGAGGAGGCTGAGGTAGGAGGATTGTGAGTTCAAAGCCAGCCTCAGCAAAAAAGCGAGGGGCTAAACACCTCAGTGAGACTGTCTCTAAATAAAATACGAAATAGGGCTGGGGATATGGCTGAGTGCCCCTGAGTTAAGTCCCTGGCACCCCCATCCCCCCTAAAAAAGGGAAAAAACAAAAAAATGGAAATTTGAGTCAGACCCATCAAGTCTTTTAAACTTTCATGCCTTTATGTTTTCCTTGGGGAAGAATATTCCACGCAATGTTGTTAGAATTTGGTGTTTGTAAGTAGTAGCTGGATGAAGGTGAGCATCCCGACTCCTGAGAAGCTTAAAGGTTTCTGGATGGACTGGGGTCAAAGCCTGGATTCTGCCTTGGCGGCTATAAGTCTGAGGTCCCAATTTCCATCTGTAAGAGGGAGAGTCATGTTGGATGACTTCCAGGGTCCCTGATGGGCCCACCTGATACTGGACAAGCACCTGTATGGCTGAGGACTCCATCCAAGAGACACAGGTTGGAGTCCTGAGCAGTGGACCTAGGAGGGCTCCTGGAGGCAGCTGCTGTGAATGTGCTTCTGATGTAGGGATTTAGGATAAAGAGACAGAAATACTGAATCTTAAAGGAAATGCCTACAACCCATTGAGATGCAGCAAGCACAGTTGTAAACCTTGGCCTATGCCCTTGTAAAATGAGGGAAATATGAAAGTGTAGGGAGAACTGGCACGAAATTATATAGCTCCACCCTGGATTCACCTCTAGTCCAACCCCTGATCAGCTCTTCTATAAATATTGGACCCCTGGCCCAAGTCAGGGCTTCTCACTCTCAAGATGCCCATGTTCTCCCTTGAATGTATATCTACCTTCCTAAGTAAAGCCTTTGTCTGGCTGGTGCTGAAATTCTTTTCTGTCACATATGCCAAGAACCCTGCTGGTCCTCAATTAAGAGTTCATCCTCTCTGGGAATTCCTTGGACCAGTCTCAGGAGACATCCCTTCTTCCATGACACATACAAGATGAAAAAGGAAGAGAAGCTCTCTTGAGTTTACCTTCTGATACAGTTCGGAATTTTTTTTTTTCCTTTCTGTGCTGGGGCCCTGACCTTTGCATTGTAGGTTTTTTAAAAAAATATTTATTTATTTATTTTAGTTGTACACAATGCCTTTTATATTATATTTACATGGTGCTGAGAGTCGAACCCGGGCCGCGCACGTGCTAGGGGAGCACTCTACCCCTGAGCCACACCCCCAGCCCTGCATTGTAGGTTTTTTGTAGAAGTGATTTGGTGGTGTATTTCTGAAACAATTGTGTGTGCACTGTAGGAGACAAGTATTTTCATAATTTTAAAGAAAATTGTTACTTGCTTAAGCTATCTAAGACAGCTTATAGCAAAGCAAACATTTTAATAAGTAGATACACTGCAAATAACACCTCAGCATTTTGGACTCAACTGGACTATGAAAACCGCTGCTACCTCATACCCAAGCCTGTTGTGGTTTACTGAGTGGATGGTGCCCCCTACAGGAAAATGCTTTCCCCAGAACAGACTTTTTTTTTTTTTTTTTTTTTTTTTTGTGGTACCGGGAATTGAAACTCAGGGGCACTCAACCACTGGGCCACATCCCCAGCCCTTTTTTGTATTTTATTAGAGACAGGGTCTCACTGAGTTGCTTAGTGCCTCGCCATTGCTGAGGCTGGCTTTGAACCCTCGATCCTCCTGCCTCAGCCTCCCAAAGTGCTGGGATTACAGGCGTGAGCCACCACGCCCGGCACTTTTTTTTTTTTTTTTTTTTGTATTTGGGGATTGAACCCAGGTACTCGCTCACACAAGCTGGGCAAGCATTCTTACCTCTGAGCTACACCCTCAACCCTCAGAACAAACCTTTTCATAGCATGTGTATAAGAAATTACAATTATAGGACCAAAAACTGGATCCTCCTTCCCAGTGTTTTTTTCATTTGCTTGTTTTTGGGGGTTGGGGACCAAACCCAGGGCCTCACATATGCTAGGTAAGCACTCTATCACTGAGCTATTCCACTAGCTCCCCTACCTCCTGCTCTGTTGGAGAAGAAAACTGCAATCATAGAGTCCATGTCTGTGATTTGGTGTTATGGTTTCCATAGACAGACAGAACAGGGTTGGAGTCCTGGTGTTGCCCTTTAATCTTCCAAAGATATCTTAACCAGATGTGTCTGACTCCATCACATGGAGTAAATGAAAAGGTAACTCTCAGGCCAGGTGCAGTGAAGCATGCCTGTGATCCCAGGAGGCTGAGGCAGGAGGATCATGAGTTCAAAGCCAGCCTCATCAAAAAGCAAGGCGCGCCGGGCGCGGTGGCACACGCCTGTAATCCCAGTACTTTGGGAGGCTGAGGCAGGAGGATCGCGAGTTCAAAGCCAGCCTCAGCAATCACAAGGCACTTAGCAACTCAGTGAGACCCTGTCTCTAAATAAAATACAAAAAAAAAAAAAAAAAAAGGGCTGGGGATGTGGCCCAGTGGTCGAGTGCCCCTGAGTTTAATCCCAGTACCAAAAAAAAAAAAAAAAAAGCAAGGCGCAGGGCTGGGGTTGTGGCTCAGCGGTGGAGCGCTCGCCTAGCACGTGCGCGGCCCAGGTTCGATCTTCAGCACCACGTAAACATAAATGCATTGCATTGTGTACAACTAAGGCAAATAAATAAATATTTAAAAAAAGCAAGGTGCATCATTATCCCAAATGTATGATTGAAGACTTGAATAGTACGAGTATACTTTGTATACAGTGTTATGTAAAAAGATGCTCTATAGTGTATTAAAAAAAAATTTAAAAAGCAAGTTGCTAAGCAACTCAGTGAGACCCTGTCTCTAAATAAAATACAAAAAAGGGCTCTTTTGTGGCTCAGTGGTCAAGTGCCCCTGAGTTCAATCCCCAGTACAAAAACAAACAAAAAAAGAACGGTAGCTCTTTGGATGGTGAGCAGAATGCAATCAAATATGGGAAGAGGCTGTCCCAACATGACCAAGGGAGGGAGGTCTGGGAGACAAGGAAGGGTTGCACATCAGAGAAAGCCATATATGTGGGGCAGGCCCTCTTCTCTGGACATCTGGGTTAACTGTGTGATCATCAAGCAAAGTAGGTTTGATTCCCAGGCTGTGGCTGAAGAATGTAAAGCAGTTCAGTAATTTGAGTGTCTGAAGTTGCTCAAGGGTCAGAGCAGGGCCATGGGGGGTGCCAGTATCTGCCTGATTCCATCTTGTGGTTGTTCCAGCTGGATCTTTGTGGTTTGTACAGAGGGCTTTCAGCTGAGCTAGGCAGAAGGGAGGATAGAACCTGCTAAATCTTTTTCTCTACCAGGGGCCATTCCCTTTCCTTCTTTCTTCACCAGACTTAGCTTCCTGTCTGGGAAAGGGGGACTTGGGTGTCTTCCTGGGATGACTTGGCAGCCTCCCAGCCCACCCACTGTGGACTCTCCACCTCCCTCACCCAGGGACATTCTTTTTTTTTTTGGTACCAGGGATTGAACTCAGGGGCACTTGACCACTGGGCCACTTCCCCAGCCCTTTTTTGTATTTTATTTAGACAGGGTCTCACTGAGTTGCTTAGTGCCTAAGCCATTGCTGAGGCTGGCTTTGAACTCAGGATCTTCCTTACTCGGCCTCCCAAGTGCTGGGATTATAGGCCTGCACCACCACGCCCAGCTACCCAGGGACATTCTTGAGCAGTTAGATAACAGAGCTGGCACTGGGCCAGTCCTAGGCTGGCACATGGTGTGTGCACATCTCACCTCTGGGCCAACAAAGACTCTTGTCCAGAGCTTTGTGTTTTTAGCTCAATGGCAGCAACTATGCACCAAGATGCTGAGTCCCTAGGTAGCTTTTGAACCCGAATCCTGCTGGACTGTGGTTCTTACAAATGAAATGTCTGAATTCTTTTTTTTTTTTTTTTTTTTTTTTTTGGGTACCGGGGATTTAACTCAGGGACACTCGACCACTGGGCCACATCCCCAGCCCTTTTTTGTATTTTATTAGAGACAGGGTCTCACTGAGTTGCTAAGTGCCTCGCCATTGCTGAGGCTGTCTTTGAACACACGATCCTCCTGCCTCAGCCTCCCAAGTGCTGGGATTACAGGCGCGAGACATACGCCCGGCTTGAATTTTTATTTTATTTTTGCTACTGGCTGCTTGAAATTGCCACCCCCCCCCCCACGCCACATTTCTTTTTTCTTTCTTCTTCTTCTTTAAAAAAAAAAAAAATTATTTATTTGTTTTAGTTGTACAAAATGCCTTCATTTTTACATGGTGCACTTAACCACTGGGCCACATCCCCAACCCTTTTGTGTGTGTGTGTGTGTGTGTGTGTGTGTGTGTGTGTGTATTTTATTAGAGACAGGGTCTCATTGAGTTGCTAAGTGCCTCGCCATTGCTGAGGCTGGCTTTGAACTTGAGATCCTCCTGCCTCAGCCTCCCACAACCCCAGCCCTGGTTTACTTTTTCTTTGGGGTACACCATACTTTACTATTTCTTTGTATGCCTTGTGATTTTATTGTCAAAAAAATAGATTTTTTTTTTCTAATAATGTGGAAATTCTGGAAAAATATTCCCCTTCTTCCTCAGAGTTTGCTGTTTTCTAATTTCATTGTTTTCTTAGTTACAATTTTTTTTTTCTTAAAGAAATGGGGTCTCATTATGTTGCCCAGGCTGACCCCAAACTCCTGGGCTCAAGGGATCCTCCTGCCTAGGGCTTTGTTTTGTTTTCATTCTGATAGGCTGTTTCTGGGCCAGCAATCAGCCTGACATATAACATTAAGGTCTTCTCAGATCTTCTCTGAGCCTGTGTCTTTCCCTGGTCATGCATAATGAATCTAATTACCCCACATGCACAGTTGCTTTTGAACATTTTAGTCTTCAATGTCTGGTCTCAAACAGGGAAAAAGAGGAAAGCAAAGGGGGTACAAAAGGCCTTGACATTTTAAGTCCCTTGGAAGTCACTTTAGCAGAGGGGTAGGGAGCTTCAATAATGGTGGGAGAATGACAGTGGCTACTATTTCTTTGTCTACCCTTCTGTGATCATCAGCAGCAATCAGAGCACAGATCCCCAATATTTGCCAGACAGGGTCCTTTTTGTCCACCCTGGCTCCACAGGAACATCTTCATGGCTGAGCACCACAGGGCTGAGGAATGGATTAAGCTTCTGGATTAAGAGCTAAAATTGGGGGGCTGGGATTGTGGCTCAGCGGTACAGCGCTCACCTAGTGCGTGCGCGGCCCGGGTTCGATCCTCAGCACCACGTACAAATGGACGCATTGTGTACAACTAAAGCAAATAAATTAATTAAAAAAAAAAAAAAAAAAAAGAGCTAAAATTGGGGGCTGGGGTTGTGGCTCAGTGGTAGAGCGCTTGCCTAGTATGTGCGCAGCCCGGGTTTGATCCTCAGCACCAGCACCACATAAAAATAAAGGCATTGTGTACAACTAAAACAATTAAATAAATATATACTTAAAAAAAGAGCTAAAATTGACCAAAATAAGCCACAACTGGCCATCTGAACTTCCCCCTGGGAGGTGGAAGCCTTCAAAAGACTCCAGAGTTTCAAAATAATTACATCGCAGGGGGAGATAGATTCCTTGTGCTTCCTTCTGCCATCTTTCCAGCATCCTCTTATCCCCACTCTTTTTTTTTTTTTTTGGTGTTGGGGCTGAAACCCAAAGTCTAGTATTTACGACACAAATGTTATTCTCCTGTCCCCAACTTTTTATTTTATTTATTTTTATTTTTGGTATTGGGAATTGAACCCAGGGGTGCTTAACCACTGAGCCACATCCCCAGCCCTTTTTTATATTTTGAGACAGGGTCTCACTAAGTTACTTAGAGCCTCCTAAGTTGCTGATGCTGGCTTTGAACTAGCAATCTTTCTGTCCCAATCTCCTGAGCTGCTGGGATTACAGGCATGTGCCAGCCCCAACTTTTTATTTTGAAAAATTTCAACAAGTAACTTTTATTTATTTATTTATTTATTTGGTACCAGAGATTGAATTCAGGGGCAATCTACCACTGAGCAACATCCCCATCCCTATTTTGTATTTAGAGACAGGGTCTCACTGTGTTGCTTAGTGCCTCACTGAGTTGCTTAGTTCCTTGCTAAATTGCTGAGGTTGGCTTTGAATTTGTGATCCTCCCATCTCAGCCTCCAGAGCTGCTGGGATTACAGGCATGTGTCACCGCACCCAGCTTGAGCAAGTTTTATTTTTTAAAAGAAAATAAATTGGGTCTGAGGGTTGAGGCTCAGCGGTAAAGCACTCGCCTAGCACTGGGTTTGATCCTCAGCACTACGTAAAAATAAATAAATAAAATAAAGATATTAAAAAAAAAGAATGACACACACCAAGAGTTTAAAAAAGAAAAAAGAAGAGAAATTGTCTGGAAGATATGAAAGATGCTCATATATTAACATGTTTTGGAAGGAAGCTTTGTCACTAAAGAGCCAAATGTTTAATACAGACTGACCTTGTACAAGAGTTTGGAGGTAATCAACTTTTTCCTCCTATGATAGTGTGGATTGGGTGGCAAATGTGTGTTTTAGAAACTTCTTTTTGGGGTACATGTGTGGTACAGGGGATTGAACTCAGGGGCTCTCAACTTTCAAGCTATATCCCTAGCCCTTTTTCTTTTCTTTTCTTTTTCTTTTTCTTTCTTTTCTTTTTTTTTTTTTAACAATGTCTTGCTAAATTGCTTGGGGCCTCACTGAGTTGCTGAGGTTGACCTCAAACTTATGATCCTCCTGCCTCAGCCTCCCGAGTTGCTAGGATTACAGCCATGAGCCACCACGCCAAGCCCCAGTCCCTATTTTTTATTTATTTATTTATTTTTAATATATTTTTTATTTACTTTAGTTGTACACGATGCATTTATGTTTATGTGGTGCTGAGGATCGAACCCAGGCCGCACACGTGCGAGGCGAGCACTCTGCCGCTGAGCCACAACCCCAGCCCATTTATTTTTTAAGATGCAATCTTGCTAGAGCACTAATTTCTAGAATGTATATAGAACTAAAAAAACTTAACACCAAAAAAGCAAATAACCCAATCAATAAATGGGCTAAGGAATTGAAAAGACACTTCTCAGAAGAAGATACACGATTAATCAACAAATACATGAAAAAATGCTCAACATCACTGGCAATTAGAGAAATGCAAATCAAAACTACTCTAAGATTTCATTTCACTCCAGTCAGAATGGCAGCTATCAAGAACACAAACAACAATAAATGTTGGAGAGGATGTGGGGAAAAAGGCACACTCATACATTGCTGGTGGGACTGCAAAATGGTGCAACCGCTATGGAAAGCAGTATGGAGATTTCTTGGGAAAATGGGAATGAACCGCTATGGAAAGCAGTATGGAGATTTCTTGGGAAAATGGGAATGGAACCACCCTATGACCCAGCCATCCCACTCCTGGGTCTATTCCCAAAAGACTTAAAAACAGCATATTACAGTGACACAGCCACTTCAATGTTTATAGCAGCACAATTCACAATAGCTAGGTTATGGAACCAACCTAGATGCCCCTCAGTAGATGAGTGGATAAAGAAAATATGGTATATATACAAAATGGAATTTTACTCAGCAATAAGAGAGAATAAAATAATGGCATTTGCAGGTAAATGGATGAAGTTGGAGAATATAATGCTAAGTGAAATTAGTCAATCTCAAAAATCCAAGTACCGAATGTTTTCTCTGATATAAGGAGGCTGGTTCACAGAGTTGTTGGAAGGGGGTACATAGGATCAGAGGAACACTAGAATGGTCAACGGAAAGGGAGGGGAGGGAGGGAGTAAGGGGGGGGGGTTGGAAAAAAATTGGTGATTGAATGAGATGGATATCATTAACCTAAATGCATGATTGAAGATCTGAATGGTACTTATATACTTTGTATACAAGCAGTTGTATGTAAAAAGATACTATACTTGTGCATGATGAATAAGTAAATAAATAATAAAAAAATTAAAAAAAAAAAAAAAAGATGCAATCTTGCTAGGTTGTCCAGGCTGACCTTGATTTGCCTCTTTTGCCTCAGCCTCTCTAGTAGCTGGGATCACAGGCATGCACCACTGCTCCCAGCTTTATCCTGCCACTTCTATACCAAGACATTTCCTTGTCTGTATTTGTTTGAGGCAGGTGTGACTGGGAGAGGAACAGGAATGACCAGGAGTCCTCACTCAGACCACCAAATCTCCTTCCACATCAGGAAAGGAAGGAGAGGCCCAGGGTGAGGGGTGAGTGTGGCCAGGCTCTTCTGTTCTTCGATTCTAGCTTCTTCCAAAGGGCTATTGTTGGGGACATTAAGAACACGTCAGCCGAAAAGAATAGAAGTCGAGGAAATGAAAACCTAACTCTCTGGCTGTCTCCCACTTCCTCATACGTGGACTTGGCCTAGCCAAGGGGTGTTGTCCTGACATATGACGAGAAATCAGACCACCACAAGGATAGGCTAGTGGCTGTTCCGCAAGTGTGAACTTTCTGCTGATGGGCCCATGTCTTCTATAAAGGCCGTCCAACTTCCTCAATAAACGAGCTTCTGCCTTGACCGGTCTCCCTGAGGCGTCTGATTGTCCTCCGAAAGGAGGGCTGGGTGTGGGCGGTCAGTCAGCTTTTACCTTTCCCGATCCATTCTTGTTGGGGCGTGCTCCCCCTTCTCTTGCAGGTCGAGAGGAGTCGGGGGCTCAAAACCCTAACAGTCTATCAGGCTGTGCCAGAAAGGACAGAATGATTAACTTTGGTGTATTTCAAAAGGAACTCCAACATTTCAGGAGGCTGAAAGGGAAAGTGGCCCAGCTTCTTGTGCTGAATATCCTGGGAATGAGGACAGGGCTGTAGATCCTGTGAGAGGCAGATGCTGGAGCCAGTTTAGACTACCCTCCTGTTGCAGCAATCCCTTAGGGATTGGTGAAGGACTGGGGTTGGAGCAGATATTGCATGTGGGACCATCGCCTGCTGGAAGCTCATGCTGGCTGGTGACATAATCTCCTACAGGAGTGTGTGTGGCCTTACATGGCAGAGATGGGCAGCCACAGTCTGATTTATGAACAAAATGTTTTGGGCAGCAGCAAGACAGAATCCTAGCAGCCCACGGCAAGTGGAAGGGCTGTATATGCTCAGCAAGACAAAGGTGGGCTACGACCAGGAATGTACCTGGACTTTCTCAAAACTATTACCATGGCCTGGAGACGTGACTCTGTGGTGGAGTGCTTGTCTATCATGCAGGAGGCCCTGTATTCACCAGAAAATAAACAACAGCAGCACAACAAAACTGCCTGGGCATCAGTGGCTGGCTGGCACAGTACACTGTATCTTTTCTTTCTCTCTCTCTTTTTTTGCATGCCAGGGTCACCAGGTGGGCAAAATGGTGGTTATGACCAACATGGTTATAGTCATGTCAATTATGATACCTACACAAGCAAACCATTATCACACCCTGGTGTCCTTTAATACCCAATCATTCATATTTCAATTTTCTGATATTATTATTGTTGTTATCTTATTATTACTTTGGTACCAGGGATTGAACCTGAGGGGTGCTCAACCACAGAGCTATATCCCCAGTCCTTTTAAAAAATATTTATTTAGAGACAGGGTCTCACTAGGTTGCTGAGGCTGGCTTTGAACTTGTGATCCTCCTGCCTCAACCCCGAGCCACTGGGATTACAGGTGTGCGCCACTGCACCGAGCACATGAATATGTTTTTATAGTTGATTGGTTCAAATCAGGATCCACCTAAATTGAACACATCACACTGGTAGATGAGTCTTTTTGGTCTCTTTCAATCTGCTGTGACCTTCTCAAGCCTGTGTGAGCCTGGAAGTTTGGGGATGATACAGAAGGAAGAGAGGGCTCCCCTGCACTCCAGCAGGTGGTGCTGGAGCTCTTCTGAAGTAATTCAAAAATAATTTAATCAAAAAGAAAAGAATTCCATTCTCTATATCCTGAGCATAGGTATTTTCATTTGATTCTTAGGATAACCCCAGGAAGTAGAAATTATGCCCATCTTACAGATGAAGAAACTGAGTCTGAAGGAGGCTTTCCACAGAAGTACAAGTCAAGATTTCACTTACCTCATTTCACCCACATCTGTTTCTCCTCTAGAATTTCTGTTGACTCAGGACAAGCAGCAGTACCAGTTGCCACCACCAACAGTACCAACAGAGCCCTCTTGCTGATATATCCCATTCAGGGGACTTTTGAGAATGAAAAGAGGGCTACATTTGATGCTGTTAAGATAGCACTCACACCTGTAATCCCAGCATTTGGAAGGCTGAGGCAGGAGGATGGCAAGTTCAAAGCCAGCCTCAGCAATGGCAAGGCACTTAGCAACTCAGTGAGACCCTGTCTCTAATAAAATACAAAAAAGGGCTGTGGATGTGGCCCAGTGGTCGAGTGCCCCTGAGTTCAATCCCCGGTACCAAAAAAAAAAAAAAAAAAAAAAAAAAGATAGCACTCACCAGGTGTCACAGAGCAGTGATGAGAAGCATTTTCATTTCTCTAACTGCTTCAGATATCCACGGCCCTCTTTATTTCTGTATGGGTTCATCTTGACATGACTGCAGCCATCTTGAGTCATAACCACCATGGCTGTCCCCCCAAAAACTCCAGTTGTTTTTTTCCTGAATAGTTTTCTAGCCAATTAGAAATAGACAAAGCCAATGGAGTGTCATTTAAAGCTTTACAACTGGACCCCAGCACTAGGAATGTGCCTGACTTTGATATCAGTTTAGGATGAACCAAGTACATTCTGGCTAGTATGAAGTCACTTTTTGTCCTAACCAATATATATGCCCCTCTTCCTGATCCAAATTGTGGGACTCCAACTAGTCTTGCTGCTGCCCAGGATCATGCTTCTGTCAGTAAGTGCAGCATCTTCTTTCTGATGGCGAGCAAAGGCATCTCCATCATGGGCAGCAGAATCTGTCCATCTGGGAGGAGCACAAGGCAGCTCCCCTAAGAAAAGATGTAGCATAAATATGGCTAATTCTGATCCTGTATACTCTTACTGTCTTTGTTTCCTGCTCATATGGCCACCAGGTGTAAATACATTAATTATTAAGTATGAAACTGGTTCTGGAAATTATAGCCTTATGGAATCTGAGTTAGAAGCATAAAAACATTTTCTAAAGTTGTACTATATAGCAGGTTTCTAGTTAGGAAACAGCTTTTGTAAATGCCCGCTGTTTGACCTCTTCTCATTATAATCATGTGCACCAAGAAAAAGGTTTAAAGGTCTTTTTGTGATTGATAAGGATTCTTTTTACTTTTGAAGTAGTTTAAGATAGATATATACAAATTCCTTAGGGTAGAAGTCCTTCAGGCCTAACGCTTGGCTAATGAAAATACCTGTTAGCTCGACTTCTGAAAAACAGCCATACTTTTTCCTAAATTCAAAACAAAGTCATTAGCCGGGCGCGGTGGCACACGCCTGTAATCCCAGCACTTTGGGAGGCTGAGGAAGGAGGACCGCGAGTTCAAAGCCAGCCTCAGCAATGGCGAGGCACTTAGCAACTCAGTGAGACCCTGTCTCTAAATAAAATACAAAAAGGGCCAGGGATGTGGCCCAGTGGTCGAGTGCCCCTGAGTTCAATCCCTGGTACCACAAAAAAAAAAAAAAAAAAAAAAACAAAAAACAAAAAAAACAAAGTCATTATAGGGAAGGAAGGAGCCTAGGAGTTTTGAGCTTAATTAAAGATGTTAAGCCGGGCGTGGTGGCGCACGCCTGTAATCCTAGCACTTGGGAGGCTGAGGCAGGAGGATCGCGAGTTCAAAGCCAGCCTCAGCAATGGCGAGGCACTTAGCAAACTCAGTGAGACCCTGTCTCTAATAAAATACAAAAAAGGGCTGGGGATGTGGCCCAGTGGACGAGTGCCCCTGAGTTCAATCCCCGGTACCAAAAAATAAATAAATAAATAAATAAATAAAGATGTTAGGGTGATTCAGCCATAAAACATTATAGGTGGAATTGTTTAGACTTAGGGGATCATGGAAACAGGTTTAAGTAAAAAACATGTTTTGTACTTTATCTTATTAACATTTAAGATTAATCTATATATACTTTTTCTCTGTCTTCAGATAGATTAAGCAGTGGTATGTACTTAGAAAAAACATTCTGTTTTCCCCAGAATGTATAACCTTGAAACTCTTTGATGTAACTTCAAATGCTGTAATGTGAATTGCTGTGTTTGCTGAGATATTAAAAAAACCACACTGAAAAAAGTAGAGGATTCAGCAGCCTGACTCTCATGTCTGTGTGCTGATTTCTCCATCTCCATCGCTGACTCCTTACCTTTGTGCAGCCTCGCGCGCTCGCGTTGCACCCCCACCGTGCTGTCCTAGCGCCCCCTGCCAATAACCCGACTTCGGCAGTTGCCTCACTGAACGTGCTGCTCTGCACCTCCTGCTGAGACCAGACCTCAGCAAGTAAGTCTCCCAATAAATTGTGCTCTGTGCAATTTTGGATCTGTCTGCCTCTTTATTTTGAGACAGGGTCTCCCTAAATCAGGCTGACCTTGAACTTGTGATCCTTCTGTCTCAGCCTTCCAAGTAGCTGTGATTACAGGTCTGTGTCCTGGCACCCAGCTCCCAAACCAGTGTTTGAGGTTTCATTGTCCTTTCCCCACCCACCTGCTCATGGCTGACACCCCATTTCCAGGGCCAGTCTGGGTTTAATTACTGCAACAGAAATGCCATGAGCTGGGAGGTTATTGGAATTCAACTCCATGTACTTGTGGGAGGAGCTTGAGAAGGGAAGGTCTGAAGTGAGGAGTTTGAGGATCAGAACTATCACCAACCCACCAGTCTGGGAAGCTTAGGTGGGCCATGCAAGGAGAACTGGTGTCTCTGTGTGACCCCAGCCAAGCATTGGTGGTAGACCTGAAGCTGCTCTTTGTAAAAGGGAAATTGGATACGGAACAGAAGAGAATGAGGACAAATTGGAACTCACTGGCATTTAAGCATGAAGACCTTGTGAGTGTAATGACTACACTTCCTTGTCTTGTTATCATATGCAAGTTCCTCTATTGGTCAACTGGAGAAGTAGATCCTGGGGAGTGGACTTGACAACAGTGATTCAGCACGAAGAGAAGCTTCCCCTCACCTGGGAAGGTGAGGTGTAACTGCGATTCCAGCTGCTTGAGAGGCTGAGGCAGGAGAATAGCAAGTTCAAGGCCAGCCTGAGCGGCTTAGGGAGACCCTGTGTCAAAATGAAAAATACAAGCCGGGCTCGGAGGCGCATGCATGTAATCCCAGCACTTGGGAGGCTGAGGCAGGAGGATCACAAGTTCAAAGCCAGCCTCAGCAATGGTGAGGCACTTACCGACTCTGTGAGACCATGTCTCTAAATAAAGTACAAAAAGGGCAGGGGATGTGGCCCAGTGGTCGAGTGCCCCTGAGTTCATTCCTCAGTACCAAAAATAAATAAATAAATAAAAATAAAAAATACAATGGGCTGGGGGTGTAGGTCACTGGTTGGGCTATTCACTAGCATGTGTGATGCCCTGGGTTCAATCCCCAGATTTAGGTAGACCATCAGCCATGAGCTGGTGAGTGGGGAAAAGACAATGAAAGACAGTTACTTACAGGGAGGACATCAGACATATGCATCAAAGAGTCCAGAAGTCATAGGACTGGGGATAGCAAAAAACTTTATTAAAACACACTCATTTGGGCTGGGGTTGTGGCTCAGCGGTATAGCGCTCGCCTAGCATGTGCGCAGCCCGGGTTTGAGCCTCAGCACCACATAAAAATAAACACCAAAGTGTATATATTCACAGGCAGTTAATTAAAAAAAAAAAAAAAAAACTCATTAGAAAAATGGGAACTGTTATGTCAGAACTCCTCCAGCCACAGTTAATTACAACTCCTTAATGGAACTATTGTTTCAAGACCATGTCACAACTCTCGTGACCGTCACTGAAACCATGTCACGGTCACCCCTCGTGACTAGGTCATCACAATCCTTACAGAGAAAACTTGCTGAGGGCTATACCAAGGGCAATAGACTATTTAAGAGGGTATGAGAAACTAAGGCAAGAACAAAGGGACCAAATCCCCTAAAAAGCCCACTCTCCTAAGATCTATGCTATCCTCTCTGCAGAGCCGCTCTGCCCCGCGAGGTACCTATACTGCCCACCTTTATCTCAGTCCAGTAAACTCCTGCCTGCTACTCTGTGCAACTTGCTTGAAACCCTTCCTGTGGGGCTGTCTCTCCTTTTGGAGATAGCCCATATTCTCCCCTGAATGGGTATTCCTTGTGTTTTACTCCCAGTGGTCTCTCTCTCTCTCTCTTTTTTTTTTTTTTTTTTTTTTTTTTTGTGGTACCGGAGATTGAACTCAGGGGCACTCGACCATTGGGCCACATCCCCAGACCTTTTTTTTGTATTTTTTATTAGAGACAGGGTCTCACTGAGTTGCTAAGTGCCTCGCCATTGCTGAGGCTGGCTTTGAACTCGCGATTCTCCTGTCTCAGCCTCCCAAAGTGCTGGGATTACAGGCGTGCGCCACCGCGCCCGGCTTCTCTCTCTCTCTTGATTGCCCCTACCTAGATAAACCTTGACCTAAATAAACCTGGCTATGCTTTTGGAGATAAAGAAGAAAAATCCTTTTGGGGGAATCACAAGAATTTGTCTCTGTGAACACCCCACCCACACCTCCTGCCCTGTGGTCACTTTGGCTCTGAAGGTCTCCTCTACAATACCTAGTACTGAAAGAAACTTTCCTTTATCCAACTACATAATTACTCGGAAGCTTTTGCTTTTTATATTTAGAACTCTGGTCTATAGATTTTTTTTTTTTTTTTTGAGGGAGGAGGTACTAGGGATTGAACTTGGACACTCAACCACTGAGCCACATCCCCAGCCCTATTTTGTATTTTATTTAGAGACAGGGTCTCACTGAGTTAGTGCCTCACTTTTTCTGAGGCTGGCTTTGAAATTGTGATCCTCCTGTCTCAGCCTCCTGAGCCACTAGGATTACAGATATGCACCACTGTACCAGGCTTATAAAATTTTTATATTTTCCCAAATAACTACACATTCACTAAAATTTAAGTAACGTTACCCCCCACTGATTTAAGATGCACCTTTATCATTATACTGAATTTGCATATGCATTTTGTTTATTTCTAGGTTTCCTGTCCTATTCAGAACAAAGGAAGAACCACATGATCATCTCAACAGATTGTGGCAGGACAGGAGAGGATTTGACAAAATCCAATATCCTAGCTGGGTTCAGTAGCACACATCTTTTTTTTTTCTTTTTTTTTGGTACTGGGGATTGAACTCAGGGGCACTCGACCACTGGGCCACTGGGCCACATCCCCAGCCCTTTTTTGTATTTTATTAGAGACAGGGTCTCACTGAGTTGCTAAGTGCCTCGCCATTGCTGAGGCTGGCTTTGAACTCGCGATCCTCCTGCCTCAGCCTCCCAGGTGCTAGGATTACAGGCGTGCGCCACCACGCCCGGCTAGTAGCACACATCTTTAATCGCAGCTACTCAGGAGGCTGAGGCAGGAGGATTGAATGTTTGAGGCCAGCCTCAACAACTCAGTGAGAACCTATCTCAAAATAAAATTTAAAAAAATGATGCAGGCAGGGTAGTTCAGAGATAGAGTACCCCTAGGTTCAATCCCCAGTGTCCCCCAACCACATAACCAACCTTTTCATGATTGAAAAATAAAACAAAAGCCGGGCGCGGTGGCACACACCTGTAATCCCAACACTTTGGGAGGCTGAGGCAGGAGGATGGCAAGTTCAAAGTCAGCCTCAGCAATGGCGAGGCACTTAGCAACTCAGTGAGACCCTGTCTCTAATAAAATACAAAAAAGGGCTGGGGATGTGGCCCAGTGGCCCAGTGGTCGAGTGCCCCTGAGTTCAATCCCCAGTATAATAATAATAATAATAATAAAAACAAAAAACAAAACAAACAAAAAAACACTGTGCAAAATAGAAATAGAAAGCTGGGAGCAGTGGCACATGCCTATAATCCCAGCGGCTTGGGAGGCTGAGGCTGGAGGATCACCAGTTCAAAGCCAGCCTCAGCAATGGCAAGGCACTAAGCAACTCAGTGAGACCCTGTCCCCTGTCTTTAAATTTAACAAACAAACAAAAAAAGGGCTGGGGATGTGGCTCAGTGGTCGAGTGCCCCTGAGTTCAATCCCCAGTAAAAAAGAAAAAAGAAAAAAAAAAAAAGAAATAGGAGGGAATTCTTAATCTGATATAGTACATCAACAACAACAAACCCACAGGTTAATATTATACTTAGTGGTAAAAGAAAAAAGCTTTCCTCCTAAATTCAGGAACACAGCAGGAATGCCTGCTCTTGCCACTTCTCCTCCCTGCCCTCTGCCCCATATATTTTTTTTTCTTAAAACCTTTCCCAGGAGGAAGGGTTGATTTTCCTATACTTTGTGACTTTCTGAACTCTCTTTTTCTGTGTGTGGTGCTGAGGATCTGAACCCAGGGCCTTGTGCATGCAAGGCAAGCACTCTACCAACTGAGCTACATCCCCAGTCCCCCATATTTTTTTATTGGTGCATTATGATTGTACATAGAGGTGGGACTTGTGTTACATATCCAAACAGGCATATACTGTAACAATATAATTTGTCCAATATCATTAAAAAATATGGAACATTTCACAAATTTGCATGTCATCCTTGCACAAGGATGTAATCCTAATGACTAATCTATTGTTTCAATTTCAGTCTATATGCTGCTGAAGTAAGCAGGTTACTACTCCTTCTACCCCATCAACCTAGAATTGGGGATTAGATCAGGGATGCTCTTAACACTGAGCTACATCCCTAGCCCTTTATGGTTGTTTATTTATTTATGGTGATGGGGATTGAATTGAGGGCCTTGTGCAGGGGAGGCAAGCACTCTACCAGCTGAGCCATATCCCCAGCCCCTATAGTTGTTGTTTAGAGATAGGGTCTTGCTAAATTTTCCAGGTTGGGCCAGGCTTGGTGGCGCACGTCTGTAATCCCAGCACCTGGGAGGCTGAGGCAGGAGGATCTTGAGTTGAAAGCCAGCCTCAGCAATGGTGAGGCACTTAGCAACTCAATGAGACCCTGTCTCTAATAAAATAAAATTAAAAAAAAGGGCTGGGGATGTGGCCCAGTGGTCGAGTGCCCCTGAGTTCAATCTCCGGTACAAAAAAAAAAAAAAAAAAAAAAAAATTGTCCATGTTGGCCTTGAACTTCTGATTCTTCTGCCTCAGTCTGCCAAGTCATTAGGATAACAGATGTGTGCCTGGCTCTTGCCACTCCTATTCAGCATCCTACCAGAAAGCTTAGCTAGGGTAATAAGATAATAATAAGATATTTAAAAATCATTCATACTGAGTAGAAGAATTAAAACTATCTCTATTTGAAGAGGTCATCATCTTTTTGGGGGTAGGGAGGTCAGGGATTGAACTCAGGGGCACTCAACCACTGAGCCACATTCCCAGCCCAATTTTGCATTTTATTAGAGACAGGGTCTCACTGAGTTACTTAGCACCTCGCTGTTGCTGAGGCTGGCTTTGTACTGGTGATCCTTCTGACTCAGCCTCTGAAGCTGCTTGGATTACAGGTGAGCGCCACCACCTTAGGCCAATTTCCATAATTCTTTTTTTTTTTTTTTGGTGCTGGGGATTGAACTCGGGGGCACTCAACCACTAGGCCACATCCCCAGCCCTTTTGTGTATTTTTTATTAGAGACAGGGTCTCACTGAGTTGCTAAGTGCCTCACCATTGCTGAGGCTGGCTTTGAACTCGCGATCCTCCTGCCTCAGCCTCCCAAGTGCTGGGATTACAGGCGTGCGCCACCATGCCCGGCTAATTTCCATAATTCTTTAAAAAAGAATTTCTATTTTGCAGTGCTAGGGACTGAACCAGGACCTACTGCATGCTTGGGAAGCACTCTATCACTGAGCTGCTGATAAGCCAGCCTAATTCCATCTTAAGACCGGGAGCCATCCTGTCAAAAAGTTATGAAAAGCCCACTTCAGTTTTCTATGAAATGCTAGGATTCCTATTTGGCCTGAGCTTATTTTGATGTTTTAAAATTGTTTGGCATTCATGCCCAGGCCTTGAGCTCACTCAGGCCTGGCTTTCCTTGACCAGATAACAACTCTCTCTCTCTCTCTAAAACTAACGGTTTTAAACTTTTGATGTGGGGTTTGACTACACTCCCTTCCTTGGAATGCAATGCCATGTAGATTATTAGTTTGCGGGCTGGGGTTGTGGCTCAGCGGCAGAGCGCTCGCCTTGCACGTGCGCGACCCGGGTTCGATCCTCAGCACCACGTAAACATAAATGCATTGCATTGTGTACAACTAAAGCAAATAAATAAATATTTAAAAAAAAAAAAAAAAAAGATTATTAGTTTGCTACTTGCTTTTGAATTGCATATGTCTGACCTTGTTAGCTAGCTGTAAGTTCCCAAGATTTTTTGTAACTCTTTGAACTGTAAAAACCTTGTCTCCCCTGAGAGCAGGGCTGCCCCCAAGCCCAGTGTTTGGGAGGGGCAGCCACTGGCCAGCTCTCTTTGTGTGTATACAATATAAGCTTGCTTTAATTTAAAATTGGAGTTGGTGGTCTTTTCTTTGCGTCTTGGATCAACACTGCACCCCTAGTCCAGGTAAAACTGGAACTCTATACCCATTAAGCAATAAATTGCCATTCTCTTGTCCCTATGGTTTCTGGCAATTTATGATTTAAGTGGAACCTTTAAGTATTTGTCTTTTTTGAGACTACTTTGTTCACTTAGCCTAATATCTTCGAGGTCCATCCACGCTGTAGCATATTGCAGAATTTCCTTCCTTTTAAGGCTAAATAATATTCCATTATACATTTTGCTTATTCATTCTTCAATGCATTGACAGCCATTTGGGTTAATTCCACGTTTTAGCTACTTTGAATAATGCTATGAACATGAGTATAGAAATGTCTCTTGGACACTACAATTCAGGAATTCTTTGGGTCATCTACCCAGAAGGACAATTGCTGGGTCATGTGATAATTCCCATCCTGACACTAAGAAGCCCACAGGCTCGAGCCATGGCCTTCCCCATTGGCGACAGCCAAGATCACTGGCTCCATCCTTTCCTCCACACACGAGGAGTGGCGGCACCGTGGGGATGAAGCAGGCGGCGCCGCAACACCAAGGCACCTCTCCGATCCGCCCACGGGCGCCCGTGGCCACCCACGGAGCATGCGCCCTGATCGGAGAGGCTCGCGGGCTCAGCTCTAGCCGCCATCTTGCGTGAGGGCAACGCCGGATGCCGGTTGCTTCCCGGCCTCGGCTGAGTCTCACCTCACCCTTTCTCCCCCAGGGTCTTCTCTGCTGTTCACTCGGAGGTGAACATAATTGGCACCCTGACTGATAGGAAAAAGATGCCAGTGAGGAGCGGGTTCATTTTGTATTTTGCCAGGAAGCAAAATGGAGGCTGCTGCGACCAGGCGCTTGTCTCCAGACCTGCCCTCTCGCTCGGAGCCCGGGAAAACACGCACTGCTTCCGGGGGCTTTGCGCTGGGACTTGTTCTTGGTGCTGATTCCCAGCCCGAGCTGCACTTTTTCCTCAGCGTACACCTGGTTGTTGCCAGGCTTTCCTCACGTACTTTTGTTTCCTGGGGAGGCTTGCGTGCCCATTCTTTCTAAATTGCCAACTCTCCCTATTCCCCTTCTCCGTCTTACTTTCTCCTTCGTGCTTATAACCACTCCACGTGCTAAATGTACTAATTTTGTCTGCTTCTCGCCTATTGGAAGGCAAGCTCCATGAAGGCAAGCACTGTTTTGTTCACTGTTGCAGTTCCTAGAACAGTGGGGCCTCACAATGGAGCCGTGCAGTGGGTTAAAGAAAAATCTTTCCAGCACAAGTTCAATTCTTTCCTCAGTCTTAGATTTGTTTTCTTTCCTCTTGCCTCATTAAACTGCAAAGGCTAACTAGGAATATGCTTCACCATTCCCGTCCTTAACACTCCCCAGCTCCCTACCATGGGAAAGGTCGTAACCTGAATGGGTGAGAGAACAGCATGTAGCAGACATTGGTCATGGGGCTGGGGTTGTGGCTCAGCGGCAGAGCGCTCGCCTAGGACGTGCGCGGCCCGGTTTCGATCCTAGCGCCGCGAAAGAATAAAGGCATCGTGTACAACTAAAAAATATAAATGAGCCGTGCTCAGTGGCGCATGCCTGTAATCCCAGCACTTTGGGAGGCTGAGGAAGGAGGATCGGGAGTTCAAAGCCAGCAACAGCGAGGCACTTAGCAACTTAGTGAGACCCTGTCTCTAAATAAAATACAATAAAAGGGATGGGGATGTGACCCAGTGGTCGAGTGCCCCTGAATTCAATCCCCAGTACCACCCTCCCCCCCAAAATATATATATATATATATATATATATATATATATATATATATATATATATATATATAAATGTATATGTTTTTTAAAAAATTGGTCATAACAAAAGCCGCACACGGATCAACGGGGTTTTTTGGATCATTTGTTTTCTTTTAGGTTCTCAGGGTCTGGAAACTGACTTTCACAAAAGTACGATAAACAACCCTGGGGACCATCTGTTTGGGACCTGTGCTCCTTCCCTTGCAAAAATCATGTAAAAAGTTCACTCTTCAGAGTTTGCTGTTGGGGCTAGGAAAATACCTCAGTTGGTAGATTGCTTGCCTACCATGCACAAAGGCCTGGGTTTAATCCCAGTAACAACACACACACACACACACACACACACACACACGTTTGCTGTTGTTTGGATCTGTAAAGTCCCCTAAAGACTCCTGCGTTTAAGGCTCGTAGGTTAAAGGGAGGTGGTGGAAACTTTTTTTTTTTTTATAATTTTTAGTATGTACAACTCATAGTGCATGTATTTAGCATCTTTTTACATACAACTGTTTGTATACAAAGTATATTTGTACAATTCAGGTCTTCAATCATGCATTTAGGAAAATGACATCCGTCTCATTCAACCACCTTTTCTTTTTTTTTTTTTTTTTTTTTTTCCTTTTCTCCCCCTCCCTCCCCCCTTGCTTTCTCCCTTACCTTCCCTTCCCTTTTACCATTCTAGTGTTCCTCTAGTGGGAGGTGGTGGAAACTTTAGGAGGTAGGTCTGGTTGGAGGAAGTAGCACACAGGGGGCGTGTCCTTGAAGCATAAGTCTTGTCCTGCACACCTTTCTCTCCCTTTCTTTTTCTTTCTTTTCTTTTCTTTTTTTTTTTTTTTTTTTTTTAATATTTATTCATTTACTTTAGTTGTACACAACGCAATCCATTTATGTTTACGTGGTGCTGAGGATCGAACCCGGGCCGCTGAGCCACAACCCCAGCTCCCTCTCCCTTTCACTCTAGCTCCGTATCCCCATTTCCCTCTCCGTCTCCCCCACCACGATGTCCTTTTTTCACCAAAGGCCCAAAGGGACAGAGCCAAGTGATCATGGACTGAAACCATGAGTCAAAATACATCTTTCCTCCTTTTAAGTTGTTTATGTCACAGTGATGAAAAGCTAACACAGATGCTGAAGCAGCCTCCTGAGCTCCCTGCAAAGAAACCCTGACATAAGGAAGCTAGGAAGCACAGTGGTGGAGCACTTGTCTAGCATGCCTCAATCCCTGGGTTCCATTTCCCAGCATCAAAATACTACATGTATATAAGGAAAGAAGTGGAGAAAAACAAGACCGTTTTTTGGATTCAGCGACACAAGGAGCTCAACAAAGAATACAATGACTGAGCCAGGTGTGGTGACACACGACTGTGATTGTAGCTACTTTGGGAAGCTGAAGCAGGAGGGTCAGAAGTTCAAGTTCTTAGCCAGTCTCAGCAACTTAATGGGACCCTGTCTCAAAATTTGAAAAAGAACTGGGGATGGAATTTAGCAGTAGAGCTAAATTCTGGGTGGGAGGAATATATATATGGTGAACTTTCACCCTTGATTGAAAGTTAAATCCTAGTTAATAATTTTAAAGTATCAATACTTTAATTATCTTTAGTTAATAATTTAAAAATATTAGAAAAGTTTCCTCTGCATATCTGCACAAATCTAGATCTCTGATCTCCAGATGGTGCCTTAAGAAAAATTTGTAGGGCCAGGTATGGTGGTGCAGGACTGTCTTCTCACCTACTGGAGAGGGGTGGGAAAATTTTGTGAGCTTACAAATTCAAGACCAGCTTGGGTAGCATAGTCTTGTCTCAAGAAAAGGAAAAAAAAAAAAAAAAATTACACACACTGCACCAAATTTTTTCACAGATTAGATGTACTGATGCACTGTTTCAGGCCATATTGTTTTGCATGTTCCCTTATATATAACAGTTGGAATTACAACAAATCTCATCTTTCTAAATTACAACATATCTCATCTTTTTAGTTTGGTATCACTATGGAGAAACAAAATTGGAAGGCGTGCTAGTTATGATACCAATTAATTCTAACACAAATTTAAGGAAGAGTCTCCATTTATGAGAATGAAATCATGTACCAAATCATAATGTGCTGGTGTAAATTAGCAGTCACAATCATGTATGAGGAACCAAATAATTTTTTTAGTGACCACTTAAAATTTAACATAATTATTCCTAAGAAGGAAAAAACTGCCTGATGTGGGGGGTGTTGTAATCCGAGCAACTTGGGAGGCTGAGGCAGGAAGATTGCAAGTTCAAAATCAGTCTCAGCAACTCAGTGAGACCCTGTCTTAAAATAAAAACTAGTATGAGGATGTAACTCAGTGGTAAAGGCTCCCTGGGTTCAATCCTCGATACCAAAAAGGAAAAAAAATATTAGCATAAAATTGTTTTGTGAAGTTGGGCGCAGTGGTGCACTCCTGTAATCCCAGCATTTGGGAGGCTGAGGCAGGAGGATCGTGAGTTCAAAGCCAGCCTCAGCAATGGCAAAGCACTTAGCAACTCAGTGAGACCCTGTCTCTAATTAAATACAAAAAAGGGCTGGGGATGTGGCCCAGTGGTCCAGTGCCCCTGAATTCAATCCCCGGTACCGAAAAAAAAAAGAAAAAGAAAAAAATTGTTTTGTGAATAACTGTGAAACTTTAGAATTTCCAATACTGGAGATAATCTGGGTGCAGTGGCGCACGTGTGAGACATTGAGTTCAGTCCTCAGCACCACACAAAAATGAACAAATAAAATAAATATATGCTGTCCTTCTACAAAAAATTAAAACAAAAATTTTTATAAATGTTACCAGATGTTAAAAGAAAAGAAATTTGTGTTCAGAGAAGTCCAGTCTCCTCTTGTATGTAACCAAGGTCTGAAGGAAATAACCACAACCTGGATGAATAGATAAGCTCATAAATATGCAAGTTACAATATGCACTCCCCTTTATTTTGGCTCTGTGGATTGAACCCAGGGATGCTTTACACATTGAGCCACATTCCCAGTCCTTTTTATTTTTTGAGATAGTCTTGCTAAGTTGCCAAGCCTGGCCTGGAACTTGTGATCTTACTGTCTCAGCCTCCAGAGTTGCTGGGATTTATAGGTGTGCACCACCACACTCAGCTACATCTCCTTTTTAACCACCCCCCTGCCCCTTTTTGAAATTGGGGATCAAACCCAGGGCTTTGCCACTGAACTATACCCCAGCCCCAAATCCCCTTATTTTTGACAGCAAGGAGGTGCACACCTGTAATCCCAGAGGCTCTAGAGGCTAAGACAAAAGGATCCAAAATTCAAGGCCAGCCTCAGCAATTTAGTGAGGCCCTAAGCGATTTAGTGAGAGCCCGTCTCAAAATAAAAAACAAAAAGGCTCAGTGGGGTAAAGCGATCCCGGGTTAAATCTCTTGTACAAAAAGTAAATAAAAACAAAATCCCCTTATTTTTGGCTGAGCATTGAACTAAGCTCCCATGTGCTAGGCAAGTGTTCTACCACACCCAGGGTTGCTCTTTTCCTTTAATAATCTCCAGTACTAAAAAACAATCTCCAGTACTAAAAAAAAAAAAAAGAGAGAGAAAAGAAAAGAAAAGAAAGAAAGTTGACCAGATTCGTTTCCAGGGTAAACGAGATTTGGAAGCCTACAGAACCACATGTGTTTTGGTTCCTTAAACAGATGTGTTCATGTATGATTACTCACTTAGTCAGGTAAGAGTTTAAAGTGTCCAGATTTCATATTCCATGCTTATCTATTTTTGAGGGAACATTTTTCCAGTGGGATTTCTGTAGTTCACTAATTACCCTTCCTGGCACTTCCCAGTGATTCTTTGATAAAGGATGTGCATGTGATTGTTCTTCCTGGCACTAATATGTAATTTATTGATAAACTATGTGCATAGTTTTTATTCTTGCAGTAATTTCTATCTCTACCACCATAGGCTTTCCAGGGGCAAACGCAGCCTTTTAAAATTGTTGTTTTTAAATGTAACACTTTGTCTCAAGTCTAGCGCTGAGTATACGAACTTGCTATAAATTTTTTTTTTTTTTTTTTTTTTTTTTTTTTTTGGTACTGGGGATTGAACTCAGGGGCACTCGACCACTGGGCCACATCCCCAGCCCTTTTTTGTATTTTATTAGAGACAGGGTCTCACTGAGTTGCTAAGTGCCTCGCCATGGCTGAGGCTGGCTTTGAACTCGCGATCCTCCTGCCTCAGCCTCCCAAGTGCTGGGATTACAGGCGTGCGCCACCACGCCCGGCCGAACTTGCTATAAATTTACAGAAAATTTTTAGAGTTGTGTTAAAACTTGGCATTTCCAATGTTTTACATATTTTCATTTAAATCTAGCACTTCTTTCTTTCTTTTTTGGTATTTAAGATTTAACCCAGGAGTTCATAACCATTGAGTGACATCACCACCCCCCCCCACATTTTTTTTTTTTTTTGGGGGGGGACAGGGTCTTGCTAAGTTGCTTAGGACCTCCCTAAATTGCTGAGACTTGCTTTGAACTTGTGATCCTCCTTTCTTAGCCTCCCAAATCACTGGGATTACAGACATGTGCCACCACACCAGGCTAACCCTAGCACTTTCTAGAGAGGCTAATAATTTCATATAAACTGCAAATACAAATCTTAAACAGATTTCTCATATAGAATTAAGTGAGCTGGGTGTGGTGGCACATGCATATAATCCCAGTGACTCAGGAGACTGAGGCAGGAGGGTCTAAATTTCAAGGTCAACCTCAGCAACTTCATGAGACCCTGTCTCAAAAAATAAAAAGGAGCCGGGCGCGGTGGCGCACGCCTGTAATCCCAGCACTTTGGGAGGCTGAGGCAGGAGGATCGCGAGTTCAAAGCCAGCCTCAGCAATGGCGAGGCACTTAGCAACTCAGTGAGACCCTGTCTCTAATAAAATACAAAAAAAGGGCTGGGGATGTGGCCCAGTGGTCAAGTGCCCCTGAGTTCAATCCCCGGTACCACACAAAAAAAAAAAAAAAAAAAAAAAAAAAAAAAAAAAAAAAAAAAAAAGGACTAGGGATGTAGTTTAGTGGTAACGTGACATGTAGGATCAATCCCCAATGTAAAAAAAGAATTAGTGAAAACAAATGTCAAATAATAATTCTGGGGGTAAAAAAACAGAAGCAAATATTTGAAAAGCAAATGGCTGGGAATTTTCTGAAATTAAAAACAGACAAGGAGCCGGGCGTGGTGGCGCACGCCTGTAATCCCAGCACTTTGGGAGGCTGAGACAGGAGGATTGCGAGTTCAAAGCCAGCCTCAGCAATGGCGAGGTACTTAGCAACTCAGTGAGACCCTGTCTCTAAATAAAATACAAAAAAGGGCTGGGGATGTGGCCCAGTGGTCGAGTGCCCCTGGGTTCAATCCCCAGTACCACAAAAAAAAAAAAAAAAAAAAAGACAAGGATCTTCAAATTCAAGTTTGTTCTGAATAACAAGCAGGATAAATAATAGGCCAATAGTAATAAAACTATAGAACATTAAGGATAAAACTCTTAAAAGCTAACAGATTTTCAGTTATCTTATTTTTAGAAATAGAAGGGCCCACAAGAGAATGGAGCAATGTGTTGACAATATCCAGGAAAAAATAACTTTCAGGGCTGGGGTTGTGGCTCAGTGGTAGTGCACTCGCCTAGCACGTGCGTGGCCTGGGTTCGATCCTCAGCACCACGTAAACATAAATGCATTGCATTGTGTACAACTAAAGCAAATAAATAAATATTTTAAAAAATAACTTTCAATCTGGAATCTGAAACCTAGCTATCCTTGTAGAGTGAGCACCAAAAATTCAGTGTCACTTCACAGACACCTACTAGGAGAATTGACGCTCTCCAGCAATAGCTTTCAGTTGACTTAACTTGGATACACAACACAGCCCTGCTCAGTGATTGCAAGTTGTTTCCTATCATTTAAAATAACCAGTCACTGTTTGTAAGCTCTTTCAATTAACTTTATTGAATAGTCAAATTGATAAGTTAGCACGGATCAAACGATTGTTTGCATGGGTTACAAATGACTTTCTCTCTCTCTCTTTTTTTTTTTACAGGAATAAAACAGTGAAAATTACAAACTGTAAAAAGGAAGACAAATCTTGTCTCTAACATTTCAGAGAAGCAAGATATAACAGCACATTGAAGATCAATACATATTTGAACTGAGAACAAGAATTGAATGTTACAATATTATACACTACTATACAAAATTAAAATTTCTATATAAGGATTAGATTTGTAATAGCTAACAAAATCTCGAAATCACATTTGGTGGTCCCCTAGATAATAGCTGTTATGCATCTTTGATTAGAAGAAATAAATCTTTTATTCTAATTATTGCAAAACAGTCTATTAGACTCAATACATTACATTAAATTAAAAACAATGGAAACATATGCAAACTAAAATAAATGGTACTGCTTGAGTGAATATTATTAGTATGTCAGACTTACAGAAATGTTATTTTAAAAATTCTAGAAATTAGAAAAATAGAGTACTTTTTATGGTAGAACGGTCATGCTCAGATTTATATACCAAGATTGCCCTTGTCTGTTACTTTAGTAGTTGTAGATCTGTAGAAAATTCAAGGATCTTTCATAATTTACAACTACGATAAAAAAAACATGGTATAGTGTAAATATTAGTTGCTTTACATCAAAAAGTAATACAAGATGATAATGGCAGATAGTGCCTTACTGCAAAAAAAAAAAAAAAAAAAAAAATCAAACTAAAAACACATTCATATTGCAAAAAATAATTGTTTTATATAACAATATCCCCAAAAGGTTCATTCATTTTCTTATTATCTGGAGAACAAATACTGTGAATCCTAACTAAAGTTATGTGTTGTTATTATGACCTGTTACAAAATTATTCTGGATTGCATATTACACAATATCTAAAATAATTTTTTAAAGTAAATTTGTGAAATACAAATTTAAAAAAAACAAAGCATGTGGTAATAACAAAGAGTCATACCCACTTAGGGATGTAGTGAGGCACAAGGAAGATTATCCCTAGAAGCACAATGTTTCCTTTTGGAAGATTCTTCATTACTATTGAGAAAGGACTTAAAAATGTCGGAATTTAAAATTACATTAAATGAATATAATTCATTTAATTTCTTGCTTAAAATGTAAAAGAAATTTAGTTTTTTAAGAAACATCAGTGTATAATGACTGTGTTTCTTAAAAAGATGGGAAAATGTAAATTTAATTTGCTGTAATTTGAAAATTGCTTCCTAACAGCTTTCAAGAAACCTTCCAGTTTAATGTACTACTTGCACACTGGAAATGAATCTTTTTTGTGTATGGGGGGGGGGGAATACAGGGGATTGAATTCAGAGGCACTCAGCCACTGAGCTACCTCACCAGCTCTATTTTGTTAGAGACAGGGTCTCACTGAGTTGCTTAGTGCCTCACTACTGCTGAGAGGCTGGCTTTGAACTTGCAATCCTCCTGTCTCAGCCTCCCAAACTGTTGGGATTATAGGCTTGCACTACCGTGCCCAGCTTGAAAATGAATCTTAACACTGCTTAAGGGAGATGGTATTTTCATAAACACAATTATTCTAATCCAGCTGGCAAGTAGTAGTTGTGTACTCTAGAGAGACTTGCTTCTTCCCCACACCAAACAATTCAGTTAAGTCAGCCCACATGGATGTAAACCTGAAGGTCACTGTTTGTTGGTGATCATGTAAGACCAAGATTGTAAACACATTTTGTAATCTATTAAAACAAAAAACCAAAAATATTTTCATCAAGTATTATACATGTACATCATCTTTTAAAAAATTCATACGAGACAAGATGAATCAGTGAAAACTGAGCCAAACTCTTAAAGATATTGTATCACAACACTGTAAATACACAGATGTAATTTACCTGTTTGTAAACAAAATCCGCTCAATAAGTTTTGACTATATTCTCTAGCTGAATCAAAAAAGCAGTCTTTTGAGCATGTTCAGAAACCAAGTTTCTTTTATAACTTCAATATATTGGATTTGTGTAATCTTAATATTCACCAAATCAAAAAGCAGCATTCATGCGTTAAGAGGTTTTAGTATCCCAGAATAATAATATACCGATTTAATTATCAAACTTCTTAGAAAAGTGTTATTGATGCATTTGACATAGCATTTCAGAAACCTTTAACTTCTTTCATTCATCCTCATTTCACCAAAAAAGCACTTTTATTATATATCACAGAGCAGAAATGTACCAAACAAAAGCACATCTAAAGGATCAAGATAACTAAAATTTATCATCTCCCTATTATCATTGCCGGTCCCAATATTTATGAAGACAGCTCAAATTCTTTTCATTGCAAAATATTAAGTCCAAGTAATCTGCAGCCAAATCAGAGAACCACATAATTACAGCTTTCACTTCAAATCAAAGTGATTTTTTTTCTTCAAGTATAGAGAATACTGACAGATTTTAAAGCTTGACTGTGTTACCTCATATTCTTCTCAAGCTAGACTACAGTTAGTTTGCCTGTTTTATTTAACATGATGATACTTTTCCTTTCTTTAAAAACAAAACAGTATGGGGTATGAATTCTGGTTCTTCTACATTATATTTACTTTTGGATTTCCCAATTTTTAAAAGCCTTATTAATGGATTCATAAGTCTCATGAGGTTTTAAATGTAGCAGCCAAAAACTCAAAAAAAAAAAAAAAACATACATGTGGAACACAGAAGTCTTTATTTTACAAAATGTACTTTATCTCTATGATATCTTTTTCTAATTTCAATCTGTAACAACTCGAACATAATTGGCAGCAAAGGAAAAAAGGGATCCAATCATATGTAGATATATTTTGATTTGAAAAATACAGTATTTTCAGAGTTGCTTGTTTGAGTCTCTGCTGTAGTCCTTTATTTGCTATAGTTTGTTGAAATCACAGTGAAAACATCTTAATCATCACGTTAGTTCACAAACTTAAATAGAAAAGGAAGGTATTACACATTCCCAGGAATTCTGCTTTGTGATTTCCTTAGCAATAACTAAGTCAAATTTCTTCATTTGTTCATTTATTTACTTGTTGTTGTATATGCAAGAGGAATTCATAATACGATAATGCAGATTCTGTTCTGTCTTCTACCATGTTTTGAAGGAAGTTTGCTTTCATTGGACTTTCATCCCTTAGGAATAAAAGGCAAAAATATTTTTATATATTAGATAAAATATAATAGTAAAACAAACAGTAGATTTCACAAAGGTTGTTTACTTACTCTGATAACTATCATAATATTTGACATAGAAAAAGTGACTTCAGAGGCTTTTTTTTGGGGGGTGGGTGGGTACCAGGGATTAAACCCAGGGGAGCTTTACCAATGAGCCACATCTCTAGCCTTTTTTTTTTTTTTATATTTTAGAGATGGGGTTTCCGTGAGTTGCTTAGGGCCTCGCTAAGTTGCTGAGGCTGGCTTTGAATTCCTGATCCTTCTGCTTTAGCCTCCTGAACTGCTGGGATTACAGGCGTGTGCCACCACACCCAGCTACAGACTTGTTCTTAAGAATATTTGGTTGATTATGTAAACTTTATGTTATTTGGGGGGAAAAAGTTTATAGTGAAATTAGGCAAAACAGTTTGGCTTTTTTTTTTTTTTTTTTTTTTTTTGTGGTACTGGGGATTGAACTCAGGGGCACTCGACCACTGGGTCACATCCCCAGACCTTTTTTGTATTTTATTTGGAGACAGAGTCTCACTGAGTTACTAAGTGCCTCGCCATTGCTGAGGCTGGCTTTGAACTCGCGATCCTCCTGCCTCAGCCTCCCAAAGTGCTGGGATTACAGGCGTGCGCCACCGCGCCCGGCTCAGTTTGGCTTTTTAATAACAAGCTTTATTATAAGTTTAGTAATTCCAATCTGGTCATAAAGTACAATTTAGTACCATTTATTGAAAATTTTTTTTTTTTCATTTCATATTCTTGTAAGAGGTTTGCTTAAGCATTAGGTCACATATATCTATGATTCAAAACAGGTCCTTGCAAGGCCAAATTGTTTTACAAATGAAAAATTCAACTTACCTTATTATGTAAAGTACTGGGAAAAAAAGGTCTCTGCTCTCTGAGCCAGGAGATGAAAGCTACTGTTCTGGCAGATTCTGGTGTATCAAGTTCTGGAAGTTCTGTCTGTTAAATAAAACCAATGTACTCTAATTATATATCTAATGTATGACCTATAGTACTCCTCAGATTTTAATGTTGCTGGGTTGGGTAGCACACACCTATAATCCTAGCTATTTAGGAGGCTGAAGTGGGGGAGGATCTCAAGTTTGAGACCAGCCTGAGCAATTTAGCGAGGTTTGGTCTTTAAAAAAAAAAAAAAAAAAAAAAAAAAAAAGTTGGAGGCTAGGGATATAGCTCAATGGTAGAGCACCTGCCCAGCATGTGTTCAATTCTCAGTATCAGGAAACAAAACAAATGACAACCATGTTTATTAAGTACCTGGTGATTTTGTTGCACCAGAAACTAAATACTTTGGGCTTGGAGTTCATTTTGTCTCTGTTGCTGTTACAGTAAAGTAGACAAGAGACAACACATAGGTGGAAGGGCATCGCTATGTTCCAATAAAACCTTAATTACAGGGGCTGGGGTTGTGGTTCAGTGGCAGAGCGCTCACCTAGCAGGTGCACTGCCCAGGTTCAATCCTCAGCACCACGTCAGAATAAAGAATAAAGGCGGGGCTGGGATTGTGGCTCAGCGGCAGAGCGCTCGCCTTGCACGTGCGTGGCCCGGTTAGATCCTCAGCACCACGTAAACATAAATGCATTGCATTGTGTACAACTAAAGTAAATAAATAAATATTTAAAAAAAAAGAATAAAGGCATTGTGTATATGGGCCACATCCCTAGCCCTGTTTTGTATTTTATTAGAGACAAGGTCTCACTGAGTTGCTAAATGCCTCGCCTTTGCTGAGGCTGGCTTTGAACTTGCGATCCTCCTGCCTTGGCCTCCCAAGTGCTGAGATTACAGGTGTGCGCCACCACGCCTGGCTCCTTAGGTATATTTTGCCAAGCTCTGATCTAGAGGGACCTCCTAGTTCTTCTCTTCATTTTATTATGACATTTGGAATTAATTGGTTCATTCAGATGGCTATTACAAAAATCACAATTTTTTATTGCTTTGTTACTTAAAGTTCCTGGTCATCTAGTTCAGTAGTTTTGCTCGGGCCCTGAAAGCTAGTGCTTATCCTGGCTATAATCTTTTTTGGGGTAAGGGAGTACTAGGGATTGAACTCAGGGGTACTTTACCATTGAGATATGTTCCCAGTCCTTTGGCTTTTTTTATTTTGAGACAGGACCTCTGTAAGTTGCTGAGGGGAGCTTTGAAATTGAGATCCTCCTGCCTCAGCTTCCCAAGTCACTGGGATTTGCAGGTGTGTGCCACCACACCTGGCCCTAGCTATAATCTTGACATATGTTATTTAGATGCATGGAACCCCTTAATAATATCTATGAACAGCCGGGCGCAGTGGCGCACGCCTGTAATCCCAGCACTTTGGGAGGCTGAGGCAGGAGGATCGCGAGTTCAAAGCCAGCCTCAGCAGTGGCGAGGCACTTAGCAACTCAGTGAGACCCTGTCTCTAATAAAATACAAAAAAGGGCTGGGGATGTGGCCCAGTGGTTGAGTGCCCCTGAGTTCAATCCCTGGTACCACAAAAAAAAAAAAAAAAAAAAAAAAAAAAATCTATGAACAGTCGTAGAACCCATTAATATGAAACCTATCAATATATAAAAGTGATGAAATAAACTATATACTCCAAAGTTGGATACAAACTGGCAGTAGGGACTGAAAAATGACACAATGAGATGATCTATTATTAATTCTAACTTTATAATTCATAACTAGCCATTTTACAAGTGATTTCTCATGGGTTATTCAATTATTCCTCCATAAGCAAAAATATTCTATTTTTTTCCCTCTGGTACTGGGGAGTTAACCCAGGGGCATTCTACCACTGAGCTACAAATTATATCCACAACTCTTTTTTTTTTTTGTACCAGGGATTGAACTCAGGGGCACTCAACCACTGGACCACATCCCCAGCCCTTTTTTGTATTTTCTTTAGAGACAGGGTCTCACTGAGTTGCTAAGTGCCTCGCCATTGCTGAGGCTGGCTTTGAACACGCGATCCTCCTGCCTCAGCCTCCCAAGTGCTGGGATTACAGGCGTGCGCCACCGTGCCCAGCTCCCCAACTCTTTTTAATTTTAAAAATTTGAGACAATGTTTCTGTTGAATTGCTGAGGCTGGCCTCAAACTTGTGATCCTCTTGCCTCAGCCTCCTGAGTTACTGGGATTATCGACATGCACCACTGCCTGACTAAGAGCATTATTATTTTACAAATCTGACTACTGAGTGACTTGTCCAAGATCACACAATTAGTGATAGACAAGAGTCCCATTATTGCTTTCTTCAATAATTAACATTAATTCAACTGACAATGACCACCTATCATTCATTAGGTTAACCAGTATGGCAAATTAGGTTAGTTCTCACTCCAAAGCAGCAGCTTAAAAGATCTTGCCAAAAATAAATCACTTGCCAAAACCAAAAAAATCACAATGCATTAATGCCATTTGCAGCAAATTATTTTTTGATCATTAACTAAATTCAGTGCTTTCTCTTCAAAATAGAATACTGTGTTAAACACATAAGAATAGACAAATCAATAATGCAAAGCAACAAAGAATGCCATTAAAACATAGGCATGGTGGTGCAATAATCCCAATTACTTGGGAGAATGAGGCAGGAAGATGTCTTGAGCACACAATTTCAAGGCCAGCCTGGGAAACAGAGCAAGACCTAGTCTCAAAATACAAACAAACAAACAAAACAAAACTGTAAAATGAGTATTTTCAATTTGAAGAGAAACATAATGTGGGAACATTTTCTCCTTTGGAGAAATATAAAATAATAATTTCTCATTTCAAAATGGAATATTCATGTTTTTGTCACATGTGAAGCATCCTTTAAATCTTCTATAATCATTAAAATAAAGCATCTTACCATAGTCTGTGGAATTGATGCATAATTTTGAACTCCTAGAACTTGGGTGAGAAAATTCTGTGCACAATTTTTTCCAACCCAAAGCATCAGTACCTGTGAATAGGAATAAAATTATTTTGAGAGGCAGCCTAATAGTTTATTCACTCACCTTTACCACTGCCACTTAGTATGCTTTAAAAGATCTAAAGAATGAGTATATTTAAAGAGTGTACAGCCTGTAACTGAACTAGTAACAATTCAGTGTTTACTGGGATGAGACATTTCATGCATGGCATGAAAAAGAGGTTGTGAAGGGAGCAAATGGCCAACAGGAATATATAGGTTAAAGAGTACGTCATCTGTTCTAAAAGAGAAATATTAAGAGGAATGAAGCCAAATGCTAAAAAAGGCACATTAATTAGCAGGAAGAAGGGTCAAGAGTAGTCAAACTACTCACAGAGCCTGCATCCATGAGGAATGCCCCATCTCTACTCAGCTTCTCCACAGAGAGTTGAAGGATAAGAGGCTGAGGTATGGTTCTATCATTGATGTTGAGTGCTCCCTGGGGAATTAAACAAAAGATTAAGGCTTTCAGGTACAGGAAATACAGTCACAATTAAACAACAACAAAAAGGAATGTTACCTCCAAGAGCATGGGCCTTACTAGGCAAATTGTAGTTATTTACAACTAAATATGAAGATGATAAATATTTACCACTTATCTAAACAAAGCCACTATGAATCCCAAGAAGCTAAATCAACTTTTTTTTTTTTGGTAGTGGGGGTTGAACTCAGGTGTACTCAACCACTGAGTCACATCCCCAACCCTGTTTTGTATTTTATTTAGACAGGGTCTCAATGAATTACTAAGCACCTTGCAGTTGCTGAGGCTGGCTTTGAATTTGTGATTCTCCTATCTCAGCCTCCCACGCTGCTGAGATTATAGGTGTGTGCCATGGTGCCCAGCTCCAATTAACTTTTTAATTATTTTTTGTACTAGTGATTTAAAGCAGGAGTGTTTTACTATGGAGCTACATCTCCATCCCTTTTTATTTTTTTATTTCAAGACATGTTCTATTTCTCAGAGCCTTGATAAGTTGTTGAGGCTGGTCTCAAACTTGCGATTCTACTGCCTCAAACTCCCTGAGTTGCTGGGATGGCAGGTGGATGCCAATGCACCCAGCCAAAATTAATCTCTGATCTTAACTAGCTTTAAAAACAAATGTGATGCTGGGTATGGTGGCGCATGCCTGTAATCCCAGCATCTTGGGAGGCTGAGGCAGGAGGACCCCAAGTCCAAAGCCAGCCTCAGCAATGGCAAGGCACTTAGCAACTCAGTGAGACCCTGTCTCTAATAAAATACAAAAAAGGGCTGGGGATGTGGCCCAGTGGTCGAGTGCCCCTGAGTTCAATCCCTGGTACAAAAAAAAAAAAAAAAAAAAAAACCCAAATGTGACAATGGGCTGGGTTGTGGCTTAGTGGTGGAGTGCTTGCCTAGCATGCATGAGGCACTGGGTTCGATCCTCAGCACCACATAAAAATAAAATATATTGTGCCACCTAAAACTAAAAAATAAGCCGGGTGCGGTGGCGCACACCTGTAATCCCAGCACTAGGGAGGCTGAGGCAGGAGGATTGCAAGTTCAAAGCCAGCCTCAGCAATGGCGAGATACTTAGCAACTCAGTGAGACCCTGTCTCTAATAAAATACAAAAAAAGGGCTGGGGATGTGGTCCAGTGGTCGAGTGCCCCTGAGTTCAATCCCCAGTACCAAACCAAACAAAACAAAACAAAATAAAACAAAAAAAAAAAAAACAAAAACAAACAAACAAAAAACTAAAAATTAAAAAAAAATGTGACAAATACAATGTTGTATTATGAACAGATAAATATTGTTGGTAAAATCAATAAAAACCATGGAATTTAATTAATAATTTAAAAACCAATTTTTTTCTTTTTCTTTTTCTTTTTTTTTTTTTTTTTTGGTACTTGAGACTGAACCCCGAGGTACTTCACCACTGAGCTACATCTCCAGCCCTTTTTTTTTTTTTTTTTTTTTTTTTTTTTTTTTTTGTGGTACCGGGGATTGAACTCAGGGGCACTCGACCTCTGGGCCACATCCCCAGCCCTTTTTTGTATTTTATTTAGAGACAGGGTCTCACTGAGTTGCTAAGTACCTCGCCATTGCTGAGGCTGGCTTTGAACTCGCGATCCTCCTGCCTCAGCCTCCCAAAGTGCTGGGATTACAGGCGTGCGCCACCGCGCCCCGGCTTCCAGCCCTTTTTTAAAAAATTTTTAAATATTTATTTATTTGCTTTAGTTGTACACAATGCAATGCATTTATGTTTACGTGGTGCTGAGGATCGAACCCGGGCCACGTACGTGCTAGGTGAACGCTCTACTGCTGAGCCACAACCCCAGCCCCCTTTTTATTTTGAGACCACGTCTCTCTACATTTTTAGGGTCTCTCTAAATTGCTGAGTCTGGCTTTGAACTTGGGATCCTCCTGCCTTCCAAGTTGCTGGGATGTGCCACTGAGCCTGGCTAATTTCTTGGTTTTAACAAATATACCATGCTTTTCATGAAATATTAACATTAGGGGAAATTGGAAGAGGGGTGGGTAAGAACTTTCTGTATTACATTTAATAGCAACTTATCTTTAAACTTAAAATCATTTCCAAATAAATAAATAGAGGTAGAAAGAAGAAACGAGAATATGTCTTTCAAAACGCAAGCAGAAATCTCTGCATCAGCTCTGTCTAGAACTGATTGCTTGGTTTGGGTAATGTGCACATCCTGAGGGCCGGGAAAAAGAAGCCTAATGCAAATGAAATTTTTTTTTTTTTTTTTTTTTTTTTTTTTTTTGTGGTACCAGGGATTGAACTCAGGGGCACTCAACCACTGGGTCACATCCCCAGCCCTTTTTTGTATTTTATTTAGAGACAGGGTCTCACTGAGTTGCTAAGTGCCTCGCCATTGCTGAGGCTGGCTTTGAACTCGCGATCCTCCTGCCTCAGCCTCCCAAAGTGCTGGGATTACAGGCGTGCGCCACCGCGCCCGGCTTCCAGCCCTTTTTTAAAAAATTTTTAAATATTTATTTATTTGCTTTAGTTGTACACAATGCAATGCATTTATGTTTACGTGGTGCTGAGGATCGAACCCGGGCCACGTACGTGCTAGGTGAACGCTCTACTGCTGAGCCACAACCCCAGCCCCCTTTTTATTTTGAGACCACGTCTCTCTACATTTTTAGGGTCTCTCTAAATTGCTGAGTCTGGCTTTGAACTTGGGATCCTCCTGCCTTCCAAGTTGCTGGGATGTGCCACTGAGCCTGGCTAATTTCTTGGTTTTAACAAATATACCATGCTTTTCATGAAATATTAACATTAGGGGAAATTGGAAGAGGGGTGGGTAAGAACTTTCTGTATTACATTTAATAGCAACTTATCTTTAAACTTAAAATCATTTCCAAATAAATAAATAGAGGTAGAAAGAAGAAACGAGAATATGTCTTTCAAAACGCAAGCAGAAATCTCTGCATCAGCTCTGTCTAGAACTGATTGCTTGGTTTGGGTAATGTGCACATCCTGAGGGCCGGGAAAAAGAAGCCTAATGCAAATGAAATTTTTTTTTTTTTTTTTTTTTTTTTTTTTTTTTGGTACCAGGGATTGAACTCAGGGGCACTCAACCACTGGGTCACATCCCCAGCCCTTTTTTGTATTTTATTTAGAGACAGGGTCTCACTGAGTTGCTAAGTGCCTCGCCATTGCTGAGGCTGGCTTTGAACTCGCGATCCTCCTGCCTCAGCCTCCCAAAGTGCTGGGATTACAGGCGTGCGCCACCGCGCCCGGCTTGCAAATGAAATTTTGATAGTACTTTTCAATTTTACATTTATTAAAACCAGAAATAGAAGTTTCTCATTTACAATGCACTGTAAAATCTTTTAATATTCATAACTAATTTTGACCAAAAATAGATTTAACAGCTTAAACTAGGTAATTATTATCCAAGGATACACAAAAAAATACGTACCTGCCAAGGGGTATTGCCCAGGGATGTTCATGTTATGTGCGTATCAATGGTTAAAACATGTTAACATGTCTACTTTGAATGAAGGCCCATACATGGAAATGTGTTTTTGTGTTTGGTACTGATGATTGAGCCCAGGGCCTCAAGATTGCTAGGTTAAAACCACTGAGTTACATCTCAAACTCCTAAATATGCTTAATTATGATAATGATCATGTTAATAATGATGCTAATAATGGTGGTGGTAGTGATATAATAGTTATGATCTATATGGTGCCTATGGCCAGGCGGTGTTCTAAGAGCTTTACATGTACTAATTCATTTAATGTTCAAAAGCACAAAAACATTAGGATTCAAAAAAAGTAAAACAAACAAAACTAATTGTAGAAAATAAGGACAGGAAGAAAGTGTATTTTTAGAGGACATTTATTGCTCTGTGCTTTCAGCATCATTCCCCTTCCTGCACTCTCTGTTGTTTGAGAGGCCTGTTCTTTCCACTTTAGTGATGAGGCTTTTAGCTCAATACTAATAATACAATAAATTGCAAGTTCTTGCCTTGGGAAAAGTGGGGAGCAGAAGAGACAATAATCCCAACATAGGGGCTGGGGTTGTGGCTCAGCGGTAGAGCGCTCGCCTAGCACGTGCGCGGCCCGGGTTGGATCCTCAGCACCACGTAAACATAAATGCGTTGCATTGTGTACAACTAAAGTAAATAAATAAATATTAAAAAAAAATAATCCCAACATAGCCAGTAAGAAATTTCCCCCAGAGATTTTCACATGTGAACTGAGAAAATGGAGCTTTGTCTTTCTTAGATGGTGAGGAAAGGAAGGTATCAGTTGCTTTGTTTTCTAGTCATATAAAGAAGGCTGTTCAGAAACAATGAAACTAATGTAGTCTCTGAATCTTATAGTCTAAAATAGATTCTCTCTGGTGGTATCCATATTATAGACATAATAAATTACATTTTATATTTTTGTTAATTTGTCATGCTGTTAATTTTAATGTGAGAAAAAGGTAAGCCTACTTAATTGAACCCACTTAATTAAACTTAATCCAACAGGATTAATCTACAGTTATATACACATGTATTTTTTAAGAGTTATATTTTTGTAATATAAACTAATAATGTTCACAGACTTTTCATTTGCAAAAACAAAAAACTCATACTTCACAGGCAATTTCTCCTTTATCTATATAAGTTATCTCAAACTCCTTAAATTTTGAAAGGTTTTAACCAAAACACTATTTTCAATATATAATATCTAAACTTGATCACAATTTTTTATTTTTTATTCATTTATTTTTTTTGTACCAGGGATTGAACTCAGGGGTACTCGACCACTGGGCCACATCCCTGACCCTTTTTTTGTATTTTATTTAGAGACAGGGTCTCACTGAGTTGCTAAGTGCCTTGCCATTGCTGAGGCTGGCTTTGAACTTGAGATCCTCCTGCCTCAGACTCCCAAGTGCTGGGATTACAGGCATGCGCCACCATACCTGGATTGATCACAATTTTAGAAGGATTATGATTTCATGCTTATGACTTTAACTCTGGTAAATTTCCTATTAAAAGCCAAAAACAGGGGCTGGGGTTGTGGCTCAGTGGTAGAGCGCTTGCCTAGCGCGTGCGCGGCCCAGGTTTGATTCTCAGCACCACATAAAAATAAATGCATTGTGTACAACTAAAGTAAATAAATAAATACTAAAAAAAAATAAAGCCAAAAACATTACAACTTGTATAAATATTTTCTCTTTAATTCAAGTACACTGTTACACTGAACATTGACCTAGGGTGTTGAGATATAATCTCATGCTCAAGATACTACCTTCAGATCAATTTGTTTAAATAAATAAATAGGTTTCTCTGGTCAATTTGATAATCTCATATTCTTAGATCTGCTCTAGAGATTTGTCTTTGGAAACTTAAAGGCACTATTATCCAGAGCTTCCCTAAACTAAAATTAAAAAAAAAAAAAATTATTTATTTGCTCTAGTTGTACACAATGTGTTTATTTTTACATGATGCTGAGGATCGAACCCGGGCCACGCACATGCTAGGCGAGTGCTCTACCACTGAGCCACAACCCCAGCCCAAAACTGAATTTTTTTTTCAGTTTGTTATTTATTTTTTGATACCAGGGATTAAACCCAGGGGCATTTAACCACTGAGCTACATCCCCAGCCTGTTTTTATTTTTTTTAATTTTGAGACAGGGTCTTGCTAAGTTGCTAAGGCTGATTTTGAACTTGAGATCCTCCTGCCTCAGCTTCCCAAGTCACTGGAATCAGAGGCATGCACCACAATATCTGACTCTAAAATTTGTTTACATAGCAAAAAAAAAAAAAAAAAAAAAAAAAAAAAAAAGCTTTAAATAACAAACAAATCCTTCCTCACTTCTGTACTAGACTGAATATGACAGTAAGCCTATAAATCTTCAAGGAAAAGCCACTAAAAAGGAATTGAACTTACCTCATCTGAGAGATTGTCAACTCTATACAAACTGGGATGTGTTGTAAGCATAAGGTAAACCAAGGGCTGATTTTTCACTTGACACATAGCAAAAATGCGTTCATCTAGTCGTGCATTTGTCCCAGTCTGGAATGATTTCTATAACAAAAAGCACAACAAAATATGGAACTTTGTAAATGTTAATTGCAAAAAGATTATCTTCTGACAGAATTGGAAGATTTTAAAACCATTTTTTAAGAAGTCACACACATGTATTAAATGGTGGCTATAGGTTCATTTAAATGTCTTGAGAAATTAATAACAGACCATGGCAAAGTTATTTGATCTCCTTGGTGTCTGTTTCCTAATCAATAAAATAGGTATATCTCTTTTACTACTTTCCATCAGAACCTCATTATTCTCCATGAAGCTAATTAATGTGCTCAGCATTTACTGAAAGATATGGTAGCTACACTCTATATACCATATAGAGAAAGTATAACAATCAAAACCACAGGAAGGATGACATTACGTTACAGATAAAAACAAAGGCACATATCAAGGACCAATGACACCCACTAAGTGCTCTATAAATGCTGGGTGATAATTAAAAATGGCTATCATCATTTCTCCCACAGTTAGAGGAAATAAGCAATGTACCAAAGCTTAAAAATCAGTGACAATAATAATACAAATGAGGACAACTGCTAAATAAAATAACATTAATAAGTAACAGTGATGGTGGCGCACGCCTGTAATCCCAGCACTTGGGAGGCTAAGGCAGGAGGATCACGAGTTAAAAGCCAGACTCAGCCATGGCGAGGCACTTAGCAACTCAGTGAGACCCTGTCTCTAATAAAATACAAAAAAGGGCTGGAGATGTGGCCCTCTGGTCAAGTGCCCCTGAGTTCAATCCCCAGTACCAAAAAAACAAAACAAACGTAACAGTGAGATTTAACTGGTTTATCAGCTTCCTGCGGAATAATGAAGTTTTGAGGTAAGGTTTTAAAAAAGTTCCAATTGGGGCTGGGGATGTGGCTCAGCGGTAGAGCACTCACCTAGCACGTGCACAGCCCAGTTCAACCCTCAGCACCTCTAAAAATAAATGCATTGTGTACAACTAAAACAAATAAATAAATAAACATATTTTTTTTAAAAATAGTTCCAAGCCGGGCGCGGTGGCGCACGCCCGTAATCCCAGCACTTTGGGAGGCTGAGGCAGGAGGATCGCGAGTTCAAAGCCAGCCTCAGCAATGGTGAGGCACTTAGCAACTCAGTGAGACCCTGTCTCCAAATAAAAAATACAAAAAAGGGCTGGGGATGTAGCCCAGTGGTCGAGTGCCCCTGAGTTCAATCCCTGGTACCACAAAAAAAAAAAAAAAAAAAAAAAAAAAAAAAATAGTTCCAATTGATGAAAAGGAGTAAAAAAGAGACAGAGGGAAACAGCAATGAAATTATGCTTGAAACAAGTGCACTGACTACAAATAAAAAGATGATGTTATGGTTTAGATGTGAGGTTTCACCCAAAAGCTCATGTATAAGAAAATGCAAGAAAGTTTAGATGTGAAATGATTGGGTTATAAAAGCCTTAATCTAATCAGTGAATTAATCCTCTAATAGGGATTAACTGGTAACTATAGGCAGTTAGGGTATAGTTGAAGGAGGTGGGTCCCTGGAGGCATGCCTTTGTGGTATATAATTTTGTGCTTGTTGAACAGAGCGCTCTCTCTCTTTCCTGTTGCTATGGTCCCAGCTGCTTTCCTCTGCCACACACTTCCACCATGATGTCTGCCTCACATCAAGGCCCAAGGAATGGAGTCAGCCATTTATGGACTGAGACCTATGAAACCATGAGCCCCAAACTAAACTTTTCCTCCTTAAAATTGTTACTGCCAGGTCTTGTTGGTTCAAAAGTCATTCCAATTAAGGAATAGCAAGTTGCCTATCTCACTTGGAAGAATATATACCAGACAGGCAGATTTTTTTTTCTTTTTTCTTTTTTTTGTACAAAGGATTGAACCTACTAGGGGCACTTAACAAGTGAACCATATCCCTGGCCCCCCCCTTTTTTTTTGGTACCGGGGATTGAACTCAGGGGCACTCAACCACTGGGCCACTCCCCAGCCCTTTTTTTGTATTTTATTAGAGACAGGGTCTCACTGAGTTGCTAAGTGCCTCACCATTGCTGAGGCTGGCTTTGAACTCATAATCCTCCTGCCTCAGCCTCCCAAGTGCTGGGATTACAGGCGTGCGTCACCATGCCCGGCCTTCTTTTTTTATTTTGAGATTGAGACAGGGTCTTGCTAAATTGCCAAGGATGGCTTCAAATTTGTGATCCTGTGCCTGTCTTAACATGAGCCATTTTTTTTTTTTTTAAACATGAGCCATTTTTATAAATACATATATTTTTTTGGTACCAGGGATTGAACTCAGGGGCACTTACCACTAGGCCACTTTTTTGTATTTTATTAGAGACAGGGTCTCACAGAGTTGCTAAGTGCCTTACCATTGCTGAGGATGGCTTTCAACTCACGATCCTCCTGCCTTAGCCTCCCAAGTGCTGGGATTACAGGCTTGTGCCACTGCACCCGGCTTATAAATAAAATTTTTATAAATAACAATTTATAAGAGCTAGGATTGGTAGCACATGCCTATAATCCCAGAAACCTGGGGGGCTAAGGCAGGAGGATCACATCTTCAAGGCCAGCCTTAGTAGCTTAGCAATACTCTGTCTCAAAATAAAAAGAGTATGTAGCCCAGTGGTAAAACATCCCTGGGTTCAATCCGTAGTAACTAAATAAAAAAAATAAAAAATAAAAACAAAAATCTATAAGGGGGCTGGGGTTGTGGCTCAGTGGCGGAGCGCTCGCCTCGCACGTGCGCGGCCCGGGTTCGATCCTCAGCACCACGTAAACATAAATGCATTGCATTGTGTACAACTAAAGTAAATGAATATATTAAAAAAAAAAATCTATAAGGGAAGTTTACTTAAGGTATAATTCTGGACACAGGACAAATAAGCCTATTCCACCAGCCTAGAGTTCTCTTTCTCTTGAGGGACATGAAGTAGGTACAAAGAACAAGCAGGAGAGACATAAATAATAAGTCAAATGAAAAACCCTATAAATAAAGCTACAAAAAAGAGCCACAGGGGGCTGGGGTTGTATCTCAGTGGTAGAGCGCTTGCCTAGCTTGTGTGAGACACTGGGTTTGATTCTTGGCACCACATACAAATATAAATAAATAAGAGCTAGAACCTAATAGGGCCATCCTTATTTGAATGGACAAGTGGGTGGTAACTGCAGGTAGATGGGGCATGGCTCAAAGAGGTATGTCACTGGGGGTGTGTCCTAGAAGAGTTCATCTTCCATGCAGCCCCTTCTTCTTGTACTGTCTGCTTCCTGGCTGCCATGAGTGGTGCAGTACTCCTCGGTCATACCCCCCCCCCCCCTTTTTTTTTGTTTAAATATTTATTTATTTACTTTAGTTGTACACAATGCAATGCATTTTACATGGTGCTGAGGATCGAACCCGGGCCGCGCACATGAGAGGTGAGCGCTCTGCCGCTGAGCCACAACCCCTGCCCGGTCATGCCCTTTTGAGGTGACGTTTTGCCTCACTTTGGGCCCAAAGCTTATGTTGGCCCAACATGGACTGAACCTTTGAAACCATAAGCCAAAATAAGCTTTTTCTCCTCTAAATTGTTTTTGTTGGATACTTGGGTCATAAGGACAAAACGCTGACAATCATCCATGACCTTGAATATTTTTTTTGCCCCCAGTACTGGGAATTGAACCCATGAATGTTCTACCTCTGAACTACATTCCTAGCAGTGTTTGTTTGTTTGTTTGTTTTTTGGTACCAGGGATTGAACTCAGGGGCACTCGACACTGGGCCACATCCCCAGCCCTTTTTTGTATTTTATTAGAGACAGGGTCTCACTGAGTTTCTAAGTGCCTCACCATTGCTGAGGCTGGCTTTGAACTCGCGATCCTCCTGCCTCGGCCTCCCAAGTGCTGGGATTACAGGCGTGCGCCACTGTGCCTGGCTGCTAGCAGTGTTTTGAGTCGGGTTCTTGCTAAACTGCTCAGGCTAGCCTCAAATGCATGATCCTCCTGCCTCAGCCTCCCAACTCTCTGTGATTGCAGGCATGCACCACCATATCTGATTCACCTCTAACACCTTTCATTTGCTTATTTCTCTAGTCTAATTAAAACATCATACCTTTAGCCAATATTTCCCCATTCCCTTCACCCCCGAGTCTCTGGTAATCACCATTCTGTTTTCTGTTTGTTTTTTAAGCTTCCAGGTTCATAAGTGAGAATATGGAGTACATATGTGTTTTCTTGTGCTAGAAATAAAATATACTATTCTTGTTTTGGAAAACTGAATTTAAAAAAAATATATTTATTTATTTGTTTTAGTTGTACACAATGCCTTTATTTTTACGTGGTACTGAGGATTGAACCCGGGCCACGCGTGTGCTACATGCACGCTCTACTGCTGAGCCACAATCCCAGCCTCAGAAAACTGAATTTCTGATAACATTATTATTTAATACTTAGTATCTCTTATGCCCAAGGCACTTGCTTTAAATCAATTATTCTAAATTTCTTTGGCTATAAATCTCTTCAAGTTTCAAATAGGAGGTCAGGCCTCTGTCCTCAGAAAATTTAATTGGCATAAAGTTAAATATATAATGTTTAGTGTTTCACATGATAAAAATTTTAGCTTTTGTCATTTTCTCTGTGCTAGTTTCTGGGATTGTTTTTCTTACCTGTTTAAGGAGAGCCAATACAAAAAGTGGAAAAAGTCTCAAAGAGAAAGGAACCATGAGTCCAGGCTGCTGGTTACTTAAGACCGAAGACCGGTAAGCGGCAAGAGAGTCAATGACAGCATTCACTAGAGCATCTCGGGCGTCACTCAGACTGGCAGTCATGGACCTGTCAACAGCTAATTGAGGTAAGGACAGGAACAAGAGACAAGACAGAAGTTAAACAACCCCACTGTAAGCATAGATGAGATAACTTCTTAAAACTCTATTAAGCCTCTCTCTGATTTATTATAAACACAATGAGCGAAAATTTATAGACAAAAGTATGCTCTGGAGAATCAAGCCAACCACTTTTAAAATGCTGATCTGTCATTTCTTAGCTGTATACCAGTTTGACAAGTAACTCAACCTTCCTGAGCCTAAGTTCCTTTACTTGTAAAATGGAAAAAACTATTTACTATTAAATTGATGATTTTAAGCCACCATTTAACTTTATATATCACTGAGAAAGGGAAAAACCTTGCAATTAAATAACTATACAATGCTTTTCTGCCACACAGTTTTTATTTTATGCATATAGAAAGAATTCTGAGAAAATTATTTAGACAAATTTTCATCATCAGGCCACTGTTTTTTTTGGTACCAGGGATTGAACTCAGGGGTGCTTAACTACTCATTGAGTCACATCCCAGCACTTTTTTATATTTTATTTTTAGAGACAGGGTCTCACTGAGTTGCTTAGTGCCTCACTAAGTTGCTAAGGCTGGTTTTGAAATCACGATCCTCCTGCCTCAGCCTCCTAAGCTATGGGGATCATAGGCCTATACCACCACGACCAACACTTATGCCACTGTCTATATGTGTTTCTGCATACTAAAAATTTTTTCTTAATGCTAAAAGTAATATAACTGTTTTGAAGACTTCTCAACCTGCAACTAAAATCAAATCCATGTGGTATCAAAAACACATTTAATGATGTTCTTAAATGCTATGACCAAAATTTACACATAGGTTGGAAACAAAAATATTATTATCTAGGCAAAAGCAACTCTTTTTTTTTAAAAAGCACTGGAGATTGAACTCAGGGGTGTTCAACCACTGAGCCACATCCCCAGCCCTTTTATCTATTTTATTAGAGACAGGGTCTCAATGAGTTGCTAAGTGCCTCACCATTGCTGAAGCTGGCTTTGAATTCGCGATCCTCCTGCCTCATCCTCCCAAGTGCTGGGATTACAGGCGTTCGCCACCGTGCCTGGCTCACAATCTAAGATTTAGTTTGTTTATTTGCTTTTAACCATGGAGTCACATCTCTAATCCTTTTTTTAAATTTTGAGACGTTCTTGCTAACTTGCTGAGGCTGGCTTTGAACTTGCAATATTCCTGCCTCAGCCTCCCAAGCCACCAGGATTACAGGCATGCATGAAGTATATCTTGCCCTTTTTTGTATTTTATTAGAGACAGGGTCTCACTGAGTTGCTAAGTGCCTCGCCATTGCTGAGGCTGGCTTTGAACTCGCGATCCTCCTGCCTCAGCCTCCCAAAGTGCTGGGATTACAGGCGTGCGCCACCGCGCCTGGCTTGAAGTATATCTTATTCTAATCAGGACCCCATTTTTGTGGATGTACATGGTGGTGAGGTACATTTTTGAGATTGGCTTATTTCACTTAGCATGATAGCCTCCAGGTCTATCCATTTACTGGCAAATGTCATAAAGTCATTTGTCTTAATGCCTGAGTAACACTCCACTATGTAAATACACCACACTTTATTAAGCATAAACATTCTCTAAGATATGGTTATTTGAGTCCAAAGGACATAAATATAAACAGAAAATACTTCAATGGTTGCTTAAGGTCAGTGAGAGATAGAGGAAGGAGAGTGGGCACTAACTGCTAATGGGCATGAGATTCTTTTTGGGTGATAACAATGCTCTACAATTATAATGTGATGATGACTTTTATAACTGTAAACATTCTAAAAATAATGGAATTGTAAACTCCAATGGGTGAAGTCATAGCAGCAGATCTTTTCACTGAAATGGTTACAATCACCCAAACATTGAAACCTGTAAAGTTAGTTACATAAAAGAAAACAAAATTAGGTTGATTTGCCTAATGGCATTACTTGCAAAATATTTACAAGTGATAACAACTCTTACCCATATTGGCCAATAACCCTGAAATTGCTTGAACATCAGCTCCAAGAAAGACTTCATTTAGAGTTGAAACTACTGGCAAACACAAAGTATGGACACGAATTCTTCTTTCACCTTTGGGAAAACACATGATAGTAAGGCACAACTATACAAAAAAAGATGTTGGGGCTGGGATTGTGGCTCAGCGGTAGAGCACTAGCCTATCATGGACGTGGCCTGGGTTCAATCCTCAGTACCACGTAAAAATAAAAAAAGCATTGTATACAACTAAAACAAATAAATAAATATTTTTAAAAAAGATTATGTTAAAGTCACTTCAACTTAAAACCAAGTAGGGCCGGGCGCGGTGGCGCACGCCTGTAATCCCAGCACTTTGGGAGGCTGAGGCAGGAGGATCACGAGTTCAAAGCCAGCCTCAGCAATGGCGAGGCACTTAGTAACTCAGTGAGACCCTGCTTCTAATAAAATACAAAAAAGGGCTGAGGATGTGGCCCAGTGGTCAAGTGCCCCTGAGTTCAATCCCCGGTACCAAAAAAAAAAAAGTGTTTTCTGATGGCCAGGTGTGATAGAATGTACTTGTAATGTCAGCTAGTTGTGAGGCTGAAGTGGGAGGATTGATTGAGCCCAGAAGTTTGAGGCCAGCCTGGGAAATACAGCAAGACCCCATTTCAAAAGAAAAAGAAGCCAAATGTGGTGGTGCACAGCTGTAATCCCAGTGACAGGAGAATCACAAATTAGAGACAAGCCTCAGCAACTGAGTGAAACTTGCCAATAAATAAATAAATAGGGCTGGGGCTATAACTCAGTGGTAGAGTGCACTCTTGGTCCAATTTCCAGTGCCACAAAAAAAAAAAAAAAAAAAAAAAAAAAAAAAAGCTGTATAAAGGAATTTTTCATCTGAAAACACCAGTGTTTGATACATAGCAGACTCTCAATAAATATCTCTGAAATAAATGAATAAATAAAATTGTTTAGGAAGCCTGGTGTGGTGGCACACACCTGTAATCCCAGCAGCTTGGGAGGCTGAGGCAGGAGGATAGCAAGTTCAAAGCCAGCCTCAGCAATGGTGAGGCACTTAGCAACGCAGTGAGGCCCTATCTCTAAATAAAATACAAAAAAAGGGCTGGGGATGTGGCTCAGTGGCTGAGTGGCCCTGATTTCAATCTCCAGTACCCCTAAAAATAAAATAAAATAGTTCAGAAAATTAAAGCCAAACATGTTGGCTTTACCAATAACAGCAACATAGCTCTTATGATTGGGAATACTCTTTTGGCTTGAAAAAAAAACTATCTCAGGGCTGGGGTTGTGGCTTAGCGGTGGAGCACTTGCCTGGCACGTGCGCGGCCCGGGTTCGATCCTCAGCACCACATACAAATAAACGCATTGTGTACAACTAAAGCAAATAAATACATATAAAACAAACAAACAAACAAAAAAACTATCTCAGTCGGGCGCGGTGGCGCACGCCTGTAATCCCAGCACTTGGGAGGCTGAGGCAGGAGGATCACGAGTTCAAAGCCAGCCTCAGCAATGGCAAGGCACTAAGCAACGCAGTGAGACCCTGTCTCTAAATAAAATTAAAAAAATAAGGGCTGGGGATATGGCCCGGTGGTCAAGTGCCCCTGAGTTCAATCCCCGGTACCAAAACAAAACAAAACAAAACAAAAAAAAAAACATAGAGCTCATTGTTTTTACAATAATTAAAGCAAACAAAAAACATACCTTTGCTTGATGTGTACAAGAGTGCTGACTGAAAAGAAACCAATTGAGTGTCAGTAAGACTTTCTTCTACTGACATCTGTACTGCATACCCAGCATCTGGATTGACATTAGGCAAAGACAGTAAATCTGTTGACCTAACGAAGAAGTTCCCATGGAAGGTATGAATGGAAAGACCTAAATGAAAAAAAAAATTATCAAAATGACTTTTATATATCTATACGTGGATATTTACATTTTATCCTAGTCATTTATTAGACAGTAAAAAGTTCACATAATACACACTACTGAATGAGGTTGAGGAGTAGTAAGTGCCATTGTTGTTGTTGTCTCTTTTTTTTGTTTGTACTGGGCTTTGAATCCAGGGGTGCTTAACCACTAAGCCACATCTCCAGCCCTATTGATTGATTGATTGATTGATTGATTGATACCAGGGATTGAACTCAGGGGCACTCGACCACTGGGCCACATCCCTGGCCCTTTTTTTGTATTTTATTAGAAACAGGGTCTCACTGAGTTGCTAAGTGCCTCACCATTGCTGAGGCTGGCTTTGAACTCGCGATCCTCCTGCCTCAGCCTCACAAGTGCTGGGATTACAGGCATGCGCCACCACACCTGGCTCCTTTTTAATTTTTACTTTGAGACAGGGTCTCATTAAGTTTCTAAGGGTCTCGCTCAATTGCTATGGCAGGCCTTGAATTCACAATTCTCCTGACCCAGCTTCCTGAGTCACTGGGATTTACAGATACATGCCACCACGCCTGGCAATACATATCTTCTAAAATTAGGGTGAGGATACGAATTTTCAAAAATTACTGGAGAGCCGGGAAAGACCCTGTCTTCCAAAAAAAAAAAAAAAAAAAAAAAAAAAAAAAGTGGGGTGTGCTGATAATGTAGCTCAGTGGTAAAGAGACATTGGTTTCAAACCCTAGTACTGCAAAACAAAAAAGAGTAATTTGGCAACAAATTCTTAGAAGAAACAATTAGAAAATTAAACACTGAATGAAAATATCTATTTATGCAAATACAACATGATACTTAAGTATTTAAATATACAGAAAAATGGAATATACACCAAGTGGTTACAGTAACTACATAAGAACAGCATGAAAATGTGTATGTGTGTGAGTGAGTGCACATGTGCCCCTACACACAAGCCAATACAAGAGTTTGGCTTTAGCAATAATGTATTTATTCTTTTTGGAAGCAAAATGAATGCATACTTTGCTTATGAAGTAAAAATCAATTTTAAAACAGCAATCAGAAAGGAAAAAAAGGGTGTAAGTCTACATGTACAAAAATAGGTATCTAAGACATGGTTAAAAACAAAAAAACCAAAAAACATGTGCAGTGGTGTATTGCCTTTAATCTGAGCAATTCAGAAGGCTGAGGCAGGAGGATCTCAAGTTCAAGCTCAGCCTGGACAAGTTATTGAGACCCTGTCTCAAAGAAAATTTTAAAATGGGTTTGGGATGTAGCTCAGTAGTAGAGAATGCTTGCCTAGTATTTGTGAGGCCCTGGGTTCAATCCCCAGTACCAAATAAATAAATAAGAAACCTAAATAAGGTAACCACAAACTTTGTTAAATCCCTAGTAGCAATAAATGAAATAAAATAAGAGAAACCTAAATAGGTTAACCACAAAGCTTTGTTAAATTAAGCACTCTAGGAAGTGGGCAAAGGCTAGTTTATTGACATGTTCCCAGGCTGTTTATGAAAAGTAAGGTACCACTGCACACGGTGGTATGCCTGTAATCCCAGCAACTTGGGAGGCTGAGGCAGGAGGATGGTGAGTTCAAAGCCAGCTGGAGCAACTTAGTGAGACCCTGTCTCAAAATAAAACATCAAAAGAGCTGGGGATGAGGTTCAGTGGTTAAACACTTCTGGGTTAATCCCTGGTACCAAAAAAAAAAGGGTGAGATACCTATAAATAGCACCCAACTGGCCAAAAACAAAAAGTCATAAGCAATTTTAAGATGTATTTCCCCTAATTAGGAACCAATATCTGTGGAAATTAACACTTTGGAGGTCTGGGAATCTTCATGAATAGGATTCAACCACTCTATCCTTTGAAACATACACAATGTGGGGCTAGGGATGTGATTCAGTGATACAGCACAAAACTTATGCAACAGGCCCCAAATTCAATCCCCAACACCGAAGAAAACCCCTCAAAAACAAAAATGATGAAAAAGTATTAAAATTAATAAATGAATTCAGCAAGGCTGAATTAGGGCAAATTAGAGAAATCAAGAATTAAGAGCATAGGGGCCAGAGTTGTGGCTCAGTGGTACAGTGCTTGCCTAGCATTCGTGAGGCACTAGGTTCAATTCCCAGCACCACATTAAAAAAAAAAAAAAAAAAAAAAAAAAAAAAAAAAAATTAAAATAAAAACAAAATAAAGGCATTGTGTCCACCTATAACTAATGTGTGTGTGTGTGTGTGTGTGTGTGTAAAACTTTAAAAAAAATAAAAAGAATTAGAGCACAAATTAAAATATCTTCCACTTCTGGAGATGGATAGTAGTAATGGTTGCACAATGAGAATATATTCAATGCCACTGAACTAGTAGAGTGCTTGTCTGGAGTGCATAAAGCCCTGGGTTTGATCCCCAGCAATGCAAAAATAAATAAATAAATAAATTAAAAAAAAGCAAAAAATAAAAAAAATGTTTAAAAGTGGTAAATTCATGTATATTTTACCATAATTTTTAAAAATAAAAATATTTACTAAAAATAAAAAAAGCTAGGTGTGATGGAATGTACCTGTAGTCCCTTCTACTCAGAAGGCTGAATCAAGTTCAGGATCAGCCTAGGTAACATAGGAAGACCCTGTCTGAAATAAATAAAAGACTTCCCACCACTATTGATTGTTCAATAAGTGACGTAAAAACCCACCAGTAATATACTTTTATTTTCTTTGGGTCTCTTTTTTAAAAAACTTAAAAGCGCTGGGGTTGTGGCTCAGTGGTAGAGTACTCGCCTACCATGTGTGAGTCATTGGGTTTGATTCTCAGCACCATATATAAACAAATAAAATAGAGGTGCACCAACAACTAAAGGTATATTAAAAAAAAAAATTCACATAGTATAACATTCACCATTTAAAATTTTTTTTTAACATATTAACAATGGTTCTTATATTTTAATAGTGTTTCTTCTCTTTCTTTAATTGCATATACTAAAGCCTGCAAAGTATCTTAGAATGGCAAATCCTACAAGAAAAAACTAAGTGAAAACTTGTATTTATTGGTATAAAAAAAACAGTATTTACTCCTAAGTTCTTAAAAAAAGTATCCTTACCTTTAGTGCACCGAATTCTCATGACTGCCTCAAAGCCAATCTTTCGAGTGAGGTACCTCTGTAGTTCCTTCTGTAATTTTTGTACTTGGACTGGGTTGTGCTGATGATGGTAAGAAGGATAGTAATAGACACTACCTGCTGAGTACCGAGAAATACACCCTGGAAGAAAACACACATATTTTTCATATAGTGGCATTATCTGCTATTACTATGCCAAAATAAGTACAGGCATTTGATTCATTTTTCTGTAACTTCTCAAGTCAAAAGAATACTCCATTCCAAACTGTCAAAAAGAATATTCTAGCCGGGCACGGTGGCGCACGCCTGTAATCCCAGCACTTTGGGAGGCTGAGGCAGGAGGATCGCGAGTTCAAAGCCAGCCTCAGCAATGGCGAGGCACTTAGCAACTCAGTGAGACCCTGTCTCTAAATAAAAATACAAAAAAGGGCTGGGGGTGTGACCCAGAGGACGAGTGCCCCTGAGTTCAATCCCTGGTACCACAAAAAAAAAAAAAAAAGAATATTCTATTCCTCTAAATAGTAGTATAAACATTTTTCTATTTTTCCTCTACTAAATTAGAGCACAAAATGACTTTGAAATTTATAGTAGCTTAAACTGACTGTTAAGCTGGGTATAATGGTATGCACCTACAATCCTGGCTACTTGTGAGGCTGAAGCATGAGGAGCACTTAAATTCACAAGTTTAAGATCAGCTTGGTAGCCCATGCTTGTAATTCTAGCAGCTCAGGAGGCTAAGGCTGGTGGATCACCAAGTTCAAAGCCAGCCTCAGCAACTTAGCAAGGCCCTAAGCAACTCAGTGAGACCCTATCTCTAAAACATAAAAAAGGGTTGGGGATGTTGCTCAGTGGTTAAGCACCCCTGGGTTCAATCCCTGGTACCACGAAAAAAAAAAAAAAAAAGAAAGAAAGAAAGAAAAGAAGAACGCTTGGGCAACATAGCAAGAGCCCATTTCAAAAAACCAAAACTGACTCTTCCAAAACTCTCTGAAGGAAATAAAAATTGATTGATTGATTGATTTTTGGTGGTGCTGGGGACTGAACCCAGGACCCTGTGCATGTGAGCTATACTCCCAGTATGGAAATAAAAATTTTACTTTGTCCTCTACCTAGAATACCATCGTGCCTATAATTCCAGCTACATGGAAAGCTAAAGCAGGTGGATTGCAAGTACTCATGGGCACTTTACTACTGAGCTACATCCCCAGTTCTTCTTTTGTTTGTTTTGAGACAGGTTTTTGCTAAGTTGCTAAGGGTCTTGCTAAATTGCTGAGGCTAGGGCTGGGGTTGTGGCTCAGCGGTAGAGCGCTTGCCTAGCACAAGCAGGGCCCAGGTTCGATCCTCAGCACCACATACAAATAAAATGCATTGTGTACAACTAAAGCAAATAAATAAATATTTAAAAAAAAATTGTTGAGGCTACCTTGAATTTGCACGGTGGTAGAGAACTTGCCTAGCATATGCAAGGCCCTGGGTTCAATCCCCAACAAAAACAAACAACAGAACAAAATCATTTAAATACCACTTTGATACTCATTCAAGAAAAAAAAAATCATCAGGAAAAACTTACCCAGAGAAGCCAAATCAGAATACTGTCCACTGAGAAGGAACAAGTCAACAGCTACCTGCTGACCAGAACAGTCCAACGCTAACTTCTTATAGAAGTCAGTAGAAGGTGTCAGGTGTATTTCCTATTAATAAATTACAAAGAGTTTTTTTTTTTTTTTTTCCAAAATCATTAAATTATCAAAAATGTAAATACATATCTACATATAGCAAGGTGTAAATAACAATTGTCTCTAGGTATTCTACACAATCTACAATCCTTTTGCTTTGACTATTTGATTTTTCATTAATAAGCACATACTGATTAAAATTTTTCTATGAGTTTTAGGGCTAGGGATGTAGCTTAGTGATGTAGAATTTGCCTAGCATGAGTGAGGCACTGGGTTTAATACCCAGCACTAAAAGGAAAAAACTAATTTTTTGTGAGTTTTATTTTGTTGTTTTGTTTTTAAAAAGAAATAGCTGGAGGGGCGGGCTGAGGTTGTGGCTCAGTGGAAGAGTGCTTGCCTAGCACATGTGAGGCCCTGGGTTTGATCCTCAGCACCACATATAAATAAATGAAATAAAGGTATTGTGTCTACCTACAACTTAAAAAAAAAAAAAAAAAATAAAAAAAAAGAAATACTTCTATTATATTAATTTTATAATAGGCAAAGATAGTTATTGGAACCAAAATCAAGCAAATGCTCAGTATGCTGGGAATCATTCTAAATAATTCATATGTAATATCTACTTAGTCCTTACAACTACTCCAAAAGGTAGATACTATTAATATTTTCACTTTATATATATAGAAACACAGCAACAAAGAAATGAAGTAACTATTTAAGTTCATACATCTAAAAAGCAGTGGAATTTAGGCAGTCTGACTCCAGGAGTAACTTCATAACCAGTATAGTATACCGACTTCTCATAATCTTTTGGAAAATATAGGTCTCAAACTGTTAAGTTTAGCTGGGCACAGTGGCACATGACTGTAATCCCAGCAGCTTGAGAGACTGAGGAAGGAGGATCCTGAGTTCAAAGCCAGCCTCAGCAACTTAGTGAGACCCTGCCTCTAAATAAAAATACAAATAATGAGCTGCTAGAATTACAGGCATGGACTACTACCATGTCCAGCTACAGGCTGGTTCCCACATGAGTTTAATTCTTCACTGTTGCAAAATCTAAGATATCCAATTGTTACTGACACCTTGCTCAGTGGTTAAGTGTCCCTGGTGCCAAAAAAACCCTCAAACTATAGTTTATACATATAAGGTGCTCAAATGCAATCTGAGGCTGTTAATATGTCAAGTTATGACCATTCCTAACTGGTCACCCAGTTTCCCTTTGTCCCTAGCAAGTATATTTAGGGTGAGGAACAGGTACCAGGTATTGAATCCAGGGGCACTTAACCACTGGGCCTCATTCCTGACCTTTTTTATTTTGAGACAGGGTCTTACTAAGTTGCTTAGGGGCTTGCTAAGTTGCTGAGACTGGCTTTGAACTTGGTGATTCTCCTACCTCAGCCCCCTAGTCGCTGGGATTTATAGGCATGTACCCCCAGACCTGGCTTCTCTCTCTCTCTCTTTTTTTTTTTTTTGTGGTACCGGAGACTGAATCCAAAGGTGCTTTACCATTGATCTACATCCCCAGTCCTTTTTATTTTACATCTGAGATAGGGTCAAACTAAATTGCCCAGGCTGGGCTCAAACTTGGAATTCTCCTTCCTCAGCCTCCCAACTCACTGAGACTATAGGCATGCAACACCATGCCCAGCTTAGCAAGTACTTTCTTTTAGTTTCCTAGACTTTCTCATCAAAGACAGGCTGGATGACTAGTGGTCTACTTAAGATATTAAAAATAAGGCATGAGTGAATCAGGTAGAGAAAAACGTAGAAAGAGTTTCATATAAAAGTGAAACCAAGCCGGGCGCGGTGGCGCACGCCTGTAATCCCAGCACTTTGGGAGGCTGAGGCAGGAGGATCGCGAGTTCAAAGCCAGCCTCAGCAATGGCGAGGCACTTAGTAACTCAGTGAGACCCTGTCTCTAATAAAATACAAAAAAAAGGGCTGAGGATGTGATCCAGTGGTCGAGTGCCCCTGAGTTCCCCAGTACCAAAAAAAAAAAAAAAAAAAAAATGAAACCATTTACCTATTTCCTTATAATCCCACCTCCCGACAATAGAAACCCTCCCTGCCTCCTCCCCCACAAAAAACCCCTACAGTCAAAGGGACATAGCACCAGCATAAATCTTATCATACACTTGATGACTTTCTAACCTTAGCAGATGATCTTTGGTTGGGTTCCTCTCGTGGCTTCAGGGCTCCCACTCCAAGAGTTGGGAGTTGTGTTTGAAAGACGGACATGCGACCACCAGTTGGGGACATCAGCTTAAAGGCAGCCTGAAGTGCAGGACCCAAGGCACTCTGGGTCTCCAGAGTCTTGGTAAACATTTGTGGCAAAGTTTTCAGTAATTCTTGAACAAGCTTGTGAAGTAAAGCAAGAAAACTCAAGAGTGTTACAATTAATTTTTTCACAATAAGTCAGTATCTAATACAAAAGACAAGACATTGAGTCATGATGATGATCAGAGAATCTACAGACACTACAGTAAACAATGAAGTTGGTCAAATGACAAGAAAGCCATTTTAAGTCAACATTATAAATTGGCAAGCAAGACATCAAAATTGGGGCCTTACAGTTCTTGCACATGCAATAGCCCAGCAAGACTATAAGTCCAAAATGTATCCAAAAGAACCATAAGTTTAGAAATTTGATTTATTTTCATGCCATGAAATATGGCTTTCTCTATCATCTCTACACTTTATTCTTTTAAGTTCCAACATGAGTTTAATTCTTCCCTGTTGCAAAATCTAAGATATCCAGTAACTTTGCCAACCTTGTAATATCACTACAAAAGAAAAACAAAAATCAAAACCAACTATCTATTCAGGTTAGGTTGTACAAATAATGAGAATTAATGGGGGAAAAAAAATACTTTGCACCATGGCACAGTGACCACTGCCAACAGCAGAGACCATAGACTTGCTAGTTAAAATGTTACCCCTATGGCATATATGCATGTACAGGGTAGACAACATCCCCATTCAGACACATTCTGTTCACCTCTCACTGTATTATGTCATGGCAATTTCCAGGCAGGTAATAAGAGTTTCTTCTGAACTGACCCCAATGACACTCTGTGAATCAGAAAAGCAAAGGGCACTGAGAGCAGCCTGGCTCATGTGCTTCTGTGTAGTGACCAGAAGATTTACCTCAGCAACCCTCCCAACTCCCCAAAGGGCTGGCAAGACATGTTTCCTTCAGATGTTCCTCCTTTCTGGAATAGGCTTCTCTCCTACCCTAATACAAATAACTTGTTGCATTAGACTTAAAAATGATTGGCATGAGACTGAACTTGAGAACTATTCATTTAATGAACTTAAACTAAGCTAAGATGCTACATAGCTTAAAAATGTCAAAGCAAGCAGTAAAATTTTACTTAAAAGTTCATTTTAAAAATATGCCTTCAGGGCTGAGGTTGTAGCTTAGTGAAGCACTTGCCTTGCATATGTGAGGCACTGGGTTTGATCCTCAGCACCATATAAAAATAAATAAATAAAATAAAGGTATTACGTCCATGTACAATTAAAAATAATTTTAAAAATATGCCTTTAATATTTCAATCAAACATGTCAGGTAGGAAAATGTATCTTACCTCTTTACTTTCATTTAAGTTTACTAATAAGTTCTCTGGCATAGGTATAAAAACATCTGAAAGAATAAGTAAATGTTTATTTTAAACAAAATTAAACTGTTAACAATGTTCCAAATACATAACACTGATGCAATTCACCACTTTATACTTAAAGAAAAGCCTGCTCCTTGACTCTTATAGACTATCTACACATGTCCAAAGAGCCACCAAAGGAGTACTGACTTGGGTATTTATGGCAACTTTTCTTCTTGTTGTTTGATGACTTATGAAGGTAAATAGCTTCCCAATTGGAAAATAATGATCTGTAAGCACTCAATAAGGGTTTTTGCAAGTGTTCTGTTTCCTAGGTTAAAGACAGCAAATCTTTTAAAAAAAGAATCTTGCTGTTGCCGCCTGAAGATTTGGAGCAACGGAGCCGCGGGAAAAACTTCAGAGGCGAACTGGAGACAAACAGTTTTTATTCTGATAACTTTTCTCTCTGGTTCTAACAACAACTAACTCACGCCAAACACACCACTAAAAATGGCGCTGACCCGATCAGCAATTTCGGCCAAGTCACTCGAGATCCCGCAACAAATCCCGTGAGACTACGGGTGGCGACAATGGCCAAATCTCCACGGCTCATAGTCAACTGCAATTCAAGTCAATCCCCAAACAGGGCTCCTGCATCTTGCTTTACCTTTTTTCATGGCTGACACTACAAGCCAGCCAAAGACACACTCTTTGCATTAAAAAAAAAAAAAAAAAAAAAAAAGGCAACACTCAAAAATTTTATCTTTATACAGAAGTTATACAGTTTGCCAATACCTCTGTCATTCCAGAAGTGTTTTTCGTAAGAAAAACTTTTTCATAAGAAGACCCACATCAATGCCCAACTAATGGGACTACAAAACCAAGTGAATTAGGATGAGTGCTAATGTGACCTCTTTAGGTGAGCCTCTCACAATTCACATTTATTCCTCTTAGGAATTGAATTCCCTTCCTTAGATGGAAGCAAACTAGGAAGAGAAGATAGGTATTGGTGAATTGTGAGGAAAATCACTTTCTATGTTTCTATATTGCTTTTGCTCACCAATAAATAAATAAATAAAGCTAATTATGAAGTTTGTAAAAAAAAATAAATAATTTAAAACATTAAATGCTTACTTCAGCTGTCATATAAAAATTCTATTGTCTACTATTCAGTTTTCTTCCTTTTATTCTTTAAAAAAAATTAAAAATTTTATTGCAAGATAATTCACATATCATAAAATTCACCCTCATGAAAAGAAGAGGTCTGAACTGGGCATGGTGGCTCATGCCTGTAATCCTAGCTACTCAGGAAGCTTAGGCAGGAGGATCACAAAGTTTGAGGCCAATTTGGGCAACCTGGTGAAATCCTGTCTCCAAAAAAAAAAAAAAAAGGGATGGGAATGTAGCTCAGTCGTAGAGCATTTGCCTAACATGTGCTAAGGCTCTGGGCTCATCCTCAGCACCACAAAAACAAAACAAGAGTACTATTTAGCGTTTTTTTTAAAAATATACATATATTCATAGACTTGTCCCACTACCATCATCATCTAATTCCAGATCTTTATCATCACTTCAAAAAGAAACCCTGGTTACTTTCCATTACTACTTTCCCCAGGTTCCTGGTAACTAATCTATTTTCTGTTCCTATATATAGAGTTGCATATTCTGGACATTTCACATAAAGAGAGCCATACTGGACTGAGGTTATAGCTACTGGGGTTATAGCTCAGTGGTAAGCGCTTGCCTAACATGTGGAGGCACTGAGTTCAATCCTCAGTACCACATAAAAAAGAGGGAGAGCCATACTATATGTGGTCTTTTGTGATTGGCTTCATTCACTAAGCATGTTTTCAAGATTCATCCAAGTTAGCATGCATCAGTACTTCATTCTTTTTTATTGCTGAATAACATTTCATCATAAGAAAAGACCACATCTGTCTGTCTATTCATCAGATGATGGGCATATGGGTTGTTTACACTTTTGGTCATATTGCCCTGAATATTCATGTATAAATTTCTATGGTTATGCTTTCTGTTTTCTTGAGTATACGCTTACTGAGTAGACTTGCTAAGTCATATGGTAACTTTAACTTGTGTGTGAGTGTGTGTCACTAGAGATTGAACTCAGTGGCACCCCACCACTGAGTCACATTCCCTTGGACCTTCTTTTTTTGTTTTGTTTTTGTGGTGCTGGGGACTGAACTTGGAGTCTCACACATGCCCCTACACCTTATTTTTATTTTAAAACAGGGTCTTGCCAAGTTGCTCAGGCTGGCCTTGAACTTGTGATTCTCCTTGCCTCAGTGTCCCAAGTAACTGGGATTACAGGTATGTGCCACTGTGTTTGGATTCTATTTAACTTTTTGAGGAACTGCCAGACTGTTTTCCATAGTGGCTGCACTGTTTCACATTCCCCTAGCAGTATATGATGATTCCGATTTCTTCATATCCTCACCAATATTTGTCATTGTCAAACCTTTCATTTTGGCCACCAACTTGGTATGAGGTGACATCTCATTGCGCTTTTAATTTGTATTTGCTGATAATTAATGATAACTAGTGCTGTAGAGCATGTATCAAATTTGTCTATAGAAATTTTGGTGGGAAGTGCTAGGGATTGAACCCAGGGCTTTAGGCAAGCTAAGCACACACACTACCACAGAGCTACACCTCCTGCCCTAAAATATCAAATATTGTGTAATGAGTAGAAAAATGTCTATTCAAATCCTTTACCCACTCATTCATTGGGCTATTTGTCTTTTTATTGTTAACTTGTAGGAGTTCTTTAGGTAATCTAGACATAAATCCTTCTTCAGATCTGATTTTCAAATATTTTCTCCACATAGCAGACTCATACCATACACTCCTAATTTGCCAAGGTCATGAATATTCCTAAAATAGAAAATTCCTAAGACAGTTCAGTAAATTTGTGTATAACATATACCTTCAATATCTGAAACTATTAGCATCTGAGGTTGAGAGAGACCTTCTTGAAGACTGTAGAAATGAATTGTACTGTCAAATGTTATGAAGCCAATTTTTGTTCTAGTGTTGCCAGGAAGCCTAAAAACAAATTCAGAACAGTGTTTTATAAAGTACATAAAATATCTGCTAAGTATTATTACATGCAAATATCTAATTTAGTGTTATGGAAATGGTTCAACATAAACAAATGTTTAAACCATCCAACGTTTTTACAACCATGAAAACATATCCTCCTCAATGGAAAACATGACACACATAAGCCAAATAATCAGTGAAAAAACAGGAATAACAGAGCAATCCAACTTCTAATATGAAGTTACATATAACTACTTATGAAATAGTATGTAAAAAAAATTGAGAAATATGTATGAAACTTTGCAGGTAATAAAATTTATAAAGAATGCTTCAACGCTGGGCACATAGCTCAGTGCCTGGCCTGTACAAGTCCTGAGTTAAATCCAGCACTGAAGAAAAAAAAAAAAGCTTTAAAAAAAAAATCATATAACAACTCTAAAATGTAATGTGAACATAGGCAGTGCATCTCTCTAAAAAAAAAAAATCTGCATGAATTTTATATTGTTAAATGCATTTATTTAAAACAAAGAGGAGCAAAAGCATTTGTTTTAAAGGAACTGGTTCCTCCCCCCCACACACACACACACCGGGAATTGAACTCAGGGGCACGTGACCACTGAGCCACATCACCAGCCCTGTTTTGCATTTTATTTAGAGACAGGGTCTCATTGAGTTGCTTAGCACCTTGCTTTTGCTGAAGCTGGCTCTGAACTCACGATCCTCCTGCCTCAGCCTCCTGAGCAGCTGAGATTACAAGCATGTGCCAGTGTGCTGAGCTGGAACTGGTTTTTCTTTTTTCTTCTGGTACCGGTGATTGAACCCAGAGGCATTTTTACCACGGAGTATAACCTCAGGCCTTTTTAAAATTTTTAAAATTTTGAGACAGGGTCTCACTAATTTGCTGAGGGTCTCACTAAATTGCTGAGGCTGGCCTCAAACTTACGATACTTCTGTCTCAGCCTCCCTAGTTGCTGCTGGGATCACAGGTGTACACCACCACACTGGGCTAAAAAAAAAATCTCTTTTAAGGAATTCAGCTACATGAAACTGCCTTTTGTTAAAAAACCAGGGATTAAACCCAGAGGCACTTAACCACTGAGCCACATCCTCAGCCCTTTTTATTTTTTTATTTTGAGAAGGAGAGCCTCACTAAGTTGCTGAGGCTGACTCTGATCTTCCTGCCTCATCCTCCCAAACCACTGGTATTACAGGTGTGTGCTATCACACCTGGTGGAACTAGAGTTTCTTAAGGAAAAAGAAACTTCAATCTTTTTTTTTGGTACCAGGGATTGAACTCAGAGGCACTCAACCACTGGGCCGCATCCCCAGCCCTTTTTTGTATTTTATTAGAGACAGGGTCTCACTGAGTTGCTAAGTGCCTCGCCATTGCTGAGGCTGGCTTTGAACTCGCGATCCTCCTGCCTCAGCCTCCCAAGTGCTGGGATTACAGGCGTGCGCCACCGCGCCCGGCTAGAAACTTCAATCTTATTGTTTATGCTTGTGAGTCAACAAACTTTCATCAACACACAATTTGCATATACAATCTACAACAAATACTGGTAGAAATGATGATGCCCTTTTCACTGAGATGAAGAGTGATGAAGATCTCATTTGTGATGAGATTTGGCCTTCTATATCCCTCCATATAATACATTGAAGGGTCACATTAGCTTTTATGGGTTATGTGCGTATCTATACAATATTTAAAATACAGTTATTTTAAGACACTTAATGGTCATAATAACCAAATTCAATGTGCAAATACTATTTTATTTGATCTTTTTGGTGGAGGTACCGGGCATTAAGGTACCACCGCATTTTGTCCCCAGTCCTTTTTATTTTTAAGAGAGGGTCTTGCAAAGTTGCTAAGGGTGGCCTCAAATTTGTGATGCTCGCTTGTATTACAGGTGTGCACCATCATGCCCAGCTACTATTTGGATTCTTATACCAACAAACCCTCAGTTATTGAGTTTTTTGAGACAATGAGGAGCAAAAAAATGAATTGGGTATTAAATCATCTTATGGAATTACTGCTAATTTCGCTTGGTGTGATACAAGAGCTGGGGTTAAAAGTCCTGAACTATTTACAGGTAAAAATGATATGCTCACTGAGGTTTGCAAAGGGAGAAAAAAAATGTGTGTGGGTAGGGGCTGGGATTGTGGCTCAGTGGTAGAGCGCTCGCCTAGCACGTGCGCGGCCCGGGTTCGTTTCTCAGCACCACCTAAAACTAAAAAACCACATTGTATATAACTAAAGCAAATAAATAAATATTTAAAAAAAATGTGTGTGAGTAAAGGAGGAGGGTTAGATGATACAAGAATGCTAAAGATGAGAAAATTGAGATGGGCAGTTCATTGTATTATTATTCCTTCTTACCACAGATTTGAAAATAATGTTCTTAAGAAAAAGTGAGTACTGCCAGGTGCAGTAATTCCAGTGACTTGGGAGGCTAAGACAGGAGGATCTCAAGTTTGAGGCCAGCTTGGGCAACTTGGAAAGACCCTGTCTCAAAACAAAAATGCAAAGGGCAAAGGGCAAAGGACATAGCTCAGTGATAGAAGAGTCCCTGGGTTTAATCCCTACTATTACAAAAAGAAAAAAAAAGTACTACCTAAGTGATTTAAATGAATTTTTTTTTTTTTTTTTTTTTTTTTGTGGTACCAGGGATTGAACTCAGGGGCACTCAACCACTGGGCCACATCCCCAGCCCTTTTTTGTATTTTTATTTAGAGACAGGGTCTCACTGAGTTACTAAGTGCCTCGCCATTGCTGAGGCTGGCTTTGAACTCGCGATCCTCCTGCCTCAGCCTCCCAAAGTGGATTTAAATGAATTTTTAGAACATAAATTACATTACTTATTTTTGTATTTTGAAAACTAGTCATTCATTTTGCAAACACCATTAGTTTCAGATTTAAGCTGAATTGAGACACTTACAAATCCAGATTGTCTAACAAACTCTGGCAAACTGAATTCAAGTATCCAGTTTCAACTGCATTGTGAGACACATCAAAAACAAAGAGGTACACTGGAGGTTGTGGTGGTCGTAACTGAAGAAAAGAAGAATCTCATTAAATACATTTAACAGAATTAAATTTCAACTTATTTGTTGGGTCCACATACAGCAAAACCATAAAATAAGCATTATTTACATATTAAGTGGAGACAACAGTAAAGTTATATCAGAGTGTTTATAAATACATACGTAAAGGAAAAATGAGCCTGTGATTGCCATACTTCAAGAGTGTTTTCTCTAGCACAGGAAGGGGAGGAAATTCAATCAGAAGGGCTTATGGCAGTATTAGACATGTTCAACTCCTTGACCTATGCAATACTATGCAGTGCTAAGAAGGTATTTACTTGTTAACCTGTGTATTTACATTTTATTGACATTTCTATGTGAGCATATTTGGCAAGTTAGGGAAATGATCGTTCTGAAAGTGACAAATCAAGTTAGGCTTGGCTGAATGTTTAACGAACACTTTTAGGTCAAAATCCCACAAAAATTTAAGACTGTATTTTATAAACTTACAAATCCAAAGATTTATTTTCTCTCTCTCTCTCTCTTAGGTTGGAAGTACTAGGGATTGAAGCAAGGGACACTCAACCACTAAACTACAGCCCCAGCCCCTTTTTATATTCTTATTTTGAGACAGGGCCTTACTAAGCTACCCAGGCTGGTCTCAAACTTGCAGTCCAGCTGCCTCAGCCTCCTCAGTAGCTGGAATTATAGGAATGTGCCACTATGCCTGGCCAAAGATTTGTTTTCAAAAAAAAAAAAAAAGCATCAAATAGCCACATTCACAACTGGGCATACAGTACACTACTTTTTATATATATGCATATACCACTTGCCAAATCCATAAGACCTGTCACTCAAGAGATAAGCCAGAAAAAAAAAAGAGGTAAGAGGTAAGTCAGGAAAGAGTAAAAATCTTTTGCAATAGGCCAGTTTCCAAATTTAAAGTAAGCTATTTTGGCAAAAACCTGGGAGATAAAAGGTACTTAGGAAGCTCAATTCAAAAGAAGGCATGTTTCTGCTCTTCTGATTTTAATTCAACAAAGAGATAGTCATTCTGCAGAAAGCATTATCAACAACCACCAAATCTTTTCTCTGTAGCAAGAGACTGACCCCTCATAAATTCCTCAGTATAATCGACCCAATGCCAAGATAAAGACTATGCCACAAAAATATATTAAAATACCAGATTAGGGGCTGGGATTGTGGCTCAGCGGCAGAGCGCTCGCCTCGCACGTGTGCGGCCCGGGTTCGATCCTCAGCACCACGTAAACATAAATGAATTGCATTGTGTACAACTAAAGTAAATAAATAAATATTTTTAAAAAAAAATACCAGATTATTAAAGGTTGGTGTTAAGTTTTATCTTCATATTCTCCTGTCCCTAGGGGTAATTATGGCATGGTAAAAGAGAAACCAAATCAAAAGACCTGAATTTTTTTCCAACTACTGCAAGTCACTTAATCTAAATTTGTTTTCACATCTCTAAAATAGGATTAACAGCATTTCCCTAGCTTAGTTATTATTTGTGATGATAAAAATATAAGTGCTCTATAAAATGTAAAGTGCTAAACATTTGGCATAATTATCTTTATAATGCAAGGTCTCAGATACTTTCCAAAGAGTATAAAAGTACTTGCAAGAGGATGTTCATCACAGCATTGTTTTTGTAAGAGAAAAAACTTGGGCATGATTAAACATAAATAGGATCCCAATATTATACTGCGAATTTCTTGATGAACATACAAAAATCTTCAGTGGAACTTTACATACACTTTTACTTTTCAAACTTATTCTTATCTACCAAATGCTTTTGTAATGAATATTATACTTTCTGAATTTAAAAACATAAAATTTTATTAAATTTTTTACTATATATATATATTTTTTACTATATTTTTTAACTTAAAATCCAGTATCATGAAATGTGTATACTGTTTAAAAAAATGAAAAGCTTACCATGTATTCTGAAGGAGCCATAAACTCAATAGTAGCGTTTTGAACTTCAGGTCTTCTGTGAGGTTCTCCATAAACTCTGGTCAAAGGATTGTACATGAATTCTTCAGGTACTGTATAAAGTTAACAATGTTACTTAAAGGATTAGTTTAATATATCTTGCATTTGGCCATTTTCTTAATTTAGGAGTTTAGAATTAATTCAACATAGTCAAATATTAAGAAATAAACTCACTTGTTTATTAATAAATTCACTTTTTTCGAAAAGTTCCACTCAAGTTCCTCACATACCAAGTGCACTAAATATCCCTTATTTTTACAACTACAGTCATTGTAATTTTTCTTTTCCCATCTCTTGAATTCCCTGTCTTAATTTTTACTAAAACTGCTTTCTGAAAGTCAGTTGAAAAGATGAGCAAAACTCTGGTTAAATGTCAATTATTTACCTAAATTTCACAGTTACACAAGGATTAACATTTGACATATGAAAAGTACAGGCTGGCTACACCAAGAAGGTCATGGTAAAACCATTTCAGAGGTTAAAAACCATAAGAGATTAGTGAGTTTCATTTATTATTAAGATATATGGAATATCAATTACGTACTACTTATACTAGTGCTCAGAATATTTTTAAAATTAATTATCATTGGGCTGGGGCTGTGGCTCAGCGGTAGAGTGCTCATCTAGCATGTGCGTGGCCCTGAGTTTAACCCTCAGCACCACATAAAAATAAATAAACAAAATAAAGGTCTTCTGTCCAACTACAACTAAAAAATAACTATTTTAAAAAAATTATCATTGTACCTGTCTTCCCAGTAATTGTTTAAAAATTAAAATCTCTAAGTACTCTAAGAGGTAAGCTATAGTTTGTGAAATTGGCTTGCACACATGAGAGAGACTTCCACCTTTATCACAATTTCATTTTACATATTAAAGCACATACCATAAGAATATAAAGGTGCACTAAACACTAACATACATTTTCTGAATTCCTATATAGTAAAAGTTTTCTTAATCTATCTTTATTTTCCTCTTTTAAATAACACACAAACAATAAAACTGATTTTACAAAACCTCTTATATTCCTCTATTTGTCAACTCTTAGTGAAATTTCCTTCCAAATAGACCCGAATTTTCAATGTGGATACTGGCATATTGATTTTCTTCCCTAATCCTAATTGAATGTCACTGGTTAGATGATATTCTTCAAACATAAATTATAAAGAAGTTACTGAGAAAGATCTCTTCCTCCTCAATTATTGAGAAAACTACGTTCAACTGACCTTCTAGCACTGCCCACCTCCCTTCACACAGCAGTGAATGAATTAGGATGCTAGTCTGTGGACTTAGTTTCTTTCACCCTAGAGAAAAGGCATGGGGACAATTTCTAAATAAAAATATTTCTTAAACCACTGTCTTAAATACTATGAAATATACCATTTATTAGCCGGGCGCGGTGGCACACGCCTGTAATCCCAGCACTTGGGAGGTCGAGGCAGGAGGATCGCGAGTTCAAAGCCAGCCTCAGCCATGGCGAGGCACTTAGCAACTCAGTGAGAATCCTGTCTCTAATAAAATACAAAAAAGGGCTGGGGGTATGGCCCAGTGGTCGAGTGCCCCTGAGTTCAATCCCCGGTACCAAAAAAAAAAAAAAAAAAAAGAAATATACCATTTGTTATATGCCCAATATAATAAATGTAAAAAAGTGATCACAAAATAATATTATTACATTTTTACTTAAAAGGTATATAATTGGGGCTGGGGTTGTGGCTCAGCAGTAGAGCACTCGCCTAGCACATGTGCGGCCCGGGTTTGATCCTTAGCACCACGTAAAAATAAATGCATTGTGTACAACTAAAGCAAATAAATAATTTTTTAAAAAAATACTTATTTATTTGCTTTAGTTGTATACAATGTGTTTTTTTTTTTTTTTTTTACGTGGTGCTGAGGACCGAACCTGGGCCACGCATGTGGCTAGGCGAGCGCTCTACCGCTGAACCACAACCCCAGCCCCAAATAAATATTATTTTTAAAAAGGTATATAATTATTTGCAAGAAAATATAATTATTTATTTGCAAGAAAATTTGCACAGTAGCTTTCTCTGAGTGGAAGGATTGAGTATAGGTAAATAAAGGTAAATTAAAATAATTGCTCTTTTTTTATTGAGATAGGATCTCACTATGTTTTCATGTCCTGCTGCCTCAGCTTCCCTAGTAGCTGGGATTACAGGTTCTTCCCCCCACCCCGCCATTTCACATTTTTATTTATTATCTGATTTCCCTACAATGCAAGTAGAAATTATAAAATATTTCAAAAACCATACCATCATTGACTCGGTAACATAAGTTACATTTCCATCTCCTCTGATCAAGAAAGCTGACAAAAGGGTTGATGTATGTCCTGCATGAACGGCATCTCACAATTATGCTGGAGGTAACCACAGGCAATTGCTGAAAAGACAGAACTAAGTTTGTAAAGGAAATGATCCATTTCATTGAAAAGGCAAGCATAAACCCATCTCTTCCAAAAATTTATTAGGACATTCTAATTCTGGAAGGGGGCTCACGAGGTGGGCGGCAGTGGGTGGGGACAAGGAGAACATGTATTCAAAATGCCACACATTCACAGCCAGAGGAATGAGAAGTTATGCCTCATTTGTGTACAATGTGTCAAAATGCAATCTACATCATATAACTAATTAGAACTAATAAAAAAGAAAAAAATGCCATTCAAAAAAATTTATGTTGCTAAATGCTGAGTTGCTAAGTGCCTCGCCATTGCAGAGGCAGTCTTTGAACTCGAGATCCTCATGCCTCAGCCTCCCAAGTGCTAGGATCACAGGCGTGCGCCAACCACACCGGCAAAAATTGCCTTTTTAAAAAATTATTTTCTCATAAATATTCACATTGCAAAACCAAGATACTATATTTACAATATGTTTTTGGTATAGATGGCAAAGAAAACAGGAACAACATTCTGAATAATGATCAGTGAAATTATTCCCAGTTTTTTTTTTTAAATATTTATTTATTTGCTTTAGTTGTACACAATGCGTTTATTTTTTACGTGGTGCTGAGGATCGAACCCGGGCCGCGCACATGCTAGGCGAGTGCTCTACCACTGAGCCACAACCCCAGCCCCTATTCCCAGTTTTTGATGTTATATGAAGAGGGCTAAGTCTTAATTCTCACAAAAGAACAGTTAGAACATTAATTTATATTTAAAGTTTATCCTACATATTAAAAGTTCTAAAATCCTTATACCAAAAATCAACAAAGGGGGCTCAGTGGTAGGGTGCCTGTAGCACTGGGGGGTGGGAAGGTGGGGCGGGATCAATAAAGACAATAAAATCCTATTACCAAAAGGAGGTTTGTTTTAGAAAGTCACCTCACTTGCACTGATCTTCAAATATGGCCATATGTTAAACGTCTCAGAGTCTCAAGATATCAGTGGATCAACATTTCCCCCCTTTTAAAACTTATATGGCTTATTTATATTAGTACCTCTATTCTATTCAGCATCTGTTGTAATTTTTTTCTTTTCTTTCTTTTTTTTTGGTACAGGAGCTTGAGCCCAAAGGCACTTTGCTACTGAGCTATAGCCCCAGCACTTTTTATTTTGAGATAGGGTCTCACTAAGCTGCTTAGGACCTCACTAAATTGCTGAGGCTGGCTTTGAACCTGTGATCCTCCTGCCTGAGCCTTCTGAGTTGCTGGGATTATAGGCATGCACACCATGCCTGGCCTCTTGGATTTTTCAAAAATGTACTTATTTGACCTGATCTTGAAAGTGTTTTGATAATAAAATTATTGGTTGGATTACAAATAAGAAATCTACCAGTGATCAAGTTCCTAAAGATAGCTCAAATTCTACATATCATTCCTGAATTACTACAGAAAATTTCTACCATTAAGATAATTTTCTATAGGACTTTTACTTTCACTAGAGAAACATACCACTAAATCTTTGAAAGGATGAAGCAGCAGCCCCAAAGGAAGTTTGGCTTTATTCAGTAAGGCCTGAGTCTGAGGAATGCTAGTCAATGTACATCGAAATAACCTGCATCAAGGTAAAAAGCACATGTCAGTTGCTGCTATGATTATTCTGAAAGGGAAAAAGAAAAGTATTTAACAGGTACATATCTTAATATTAGATCAGATTACAAATGAAATATCTCAGTAGCCCCTCACAACTTTTTTTTTTTTTTTTTTTTTTTTTGGTACTGGGGATTGATCCCAGGGGCACTTAACCACTAAGCCATATCTCAAACCCTTTTTGTATTTTATTTAGAGACAGGGTCTCAATGAGTTGCTTAGGGCTTCACCAAGTTGTTGATTGTTTTTTTTTTTGGTTTTTTTCTTTTTTTTTTTTTTTTTTTTTGTGGTACCGGGGATTGAACTCAGGGGCACTCGTCCACTGGGTCACATCCCCAGCCCTTTTTTGTATTTTATTTAGAGACAGGGTCTCACTGAGTTGCTAAGTGCCTCACCACTGCTGAGGCTGGCTTTGAACTCACGATCCTCCTGCCTTAGCCTCCCAAAGTGCTGGGATTACAGGCGTGAGCCACCGCGCCCGGCAGGCTTTTATTTTTATTTTTTTTTAATATTTACTTTTTAGTTATAGATGGACACAATACCTTTATTTTATTTATTTTTTTTATGTGGTGCTAAGGATTGAACCCAGGGCCTCTCATGTGCTAGGCGAACGTTCTTCCGCTGAGCCACAACCCCAGCCCCCGGCTGATTGGCTTTTGAATGGCTGATTGGCTTTTGAATTCGAGCCTCCCAAGCCACTGGGATTATAGGCGTGAGCTACCACGCCTGGAGACCATCTCAATTTATATCCCATTAAAATATTTATGTCCAAGCCGGGCGCGGTGGCGCACGCCTGTAATCCCAGCACTTTGGGGGGCTGAGGCAGGAGGATCGCGAGTTCAAAGCCAGCTTCAGCAATGGCGAGGCACTTAGTAACTCAGTGAGACCCTGTCTCTAATAAAAATACAAAAAAGGGCTGGGGATGTGGCCCAGTGGTCGAGTGCCCCTGAGTTCAATCCCCGGTACCAAAAAAAAAAAAAAAAAAAAAAAAAAAAAAAAAAATTTATGTCCAAAAAAATATATTTAAGTCCAAGTTCTGTTCAGAAATAAAGTAGATGGTTACCCTGTATTATATAGCTAAAATACAGTCTCTTTTCTTCTTTTGTGTATAATATAGCCTGGACTATCAAATGACTTATTTTTATGTAAATCTAGATTATACTGGAATTACTAGGTGATGACACATACTTGCAAATGCACTTTATTACTATTTATTTGTTTGTTTGTTTGTTTGTTTGTTTGATACTGGGTATTGAAACCCAGGGCACTTTACCACTAAGCTGCAGTCCTTTTCATATTTTATTTTGAGACAGGGTCTCAATGTGTTGCTCAGAATTTCACTAAATTCCTGATGCCAGTGATACTTGTGGCTTAGTGTCTCAGCCTCCCAAATCACTGGGATTACAGGTATGTGCTGCCATGCCGGGCTGACTTTTTTTTTTTTTTTAAATATTTATTTATTTGCTTTAATTGTACACAATGCATTTATTTTTACGTGGTGCTGAGGATCGAACCCGGGCCACGCACATGCTAGGCAAGCGCTCTACCGCTGAGCCACAATCCCAGCGCCCCGGGCTGACTTTTTATTTATTTATTTTTTTTTGAGACAGGGTCTCGCTATGTTGTCCCATTGTCCAGGCTGGTTTGGAACTCCTGGGCTCAAGCAATCCTCCTGCCTCAGCTAGGATTATAGGTGCATGTTGCCATGCCTGAACAGTTCATTCAGTTTTGCTGAAGGTTGTAAAAAACTACTTCAAAACAGAAATAAACAACAAATTTTGTAACAAAATTCAATTTATCAGTCTTCACTACACACATTTAAACAATTAGGCTTGTAATGAAATACATTTAAAATGACAGCAAATAAAAAAACTATGTAGAAGCTGGGCACGACGGCACACTCCTGTAATCCCAGCACTTGGGGGTTGAGGCAGGAGGATCGCGAGTTCAAAGCCAGCTCGGCAATGGCGAGGCACTTAGCAACTCAGTGAGACCCTGTCTCTAATAAAAATATAAAAAAGGGCTGGGGATGTGGCCCAGTGGTCAAGTGCCCCTGAGTTTAATCCCCAGGTACCAAAAAAAAAAAAAAAAAAAAAAAAAAAAAAAAAATTTATGTCCAAAAAATATATTTAAGTCCAAGTTCTGTTCAGAAATAAAGTAGATGGTTACCCTGTATTATATAGCTAAAATACAGTCTCTTTTCTTCTTTTGTGTATAATATAGCCTGGACTATCAAATGACTTATTTTTATGTAAATCTAGATTATACTGGAATTACTAGGTGATGACACATACTTGCAAATGCACTTTATTACTATTTATTTGTTTGTTTGTTTGTTTGTTTGTTTGATACTGGGTATTGAAACCCAGGGCACTTTACCACTAAGCTGCAGTCCTTTTCATATTTTATTTTGAGACAGGGTCTCAATGTGTTGCTCAGAATTTCACTAAATTCCTGATGCCAGTGATACTTGTGGCTTAGTGTCTCAGCCTCCCAAATCACTGGGATTACAGGTATGTGCTGCCATGCCGGGCTGACTTTTTTTTTTTTTTAAATATTTATTTATTTGCTTTAATTGTACACAATGCATTTATTTTTACGTGGTGCTGAGGATCGAACCCGGGCCACGCACATGCTAGGCAAGCGCTCTACCGCTGAGCCACAATCCCAGCGCCCCGGGCTGACTTTTTATTTATTTATTTTTTTTGAGACAGGGTCTCGCTATGTTGTCCCATTGTCCAGGCTGGTTTGGAACTCCTGGGCTCAAGCAATCCTCCTGCCTCAGCTAGGATTATAGGTGCATGTTGCCATGCCTGAACAGTTCATTCAGTTTTGCTGAAGGTTGTAAAAAACTACTTCAAAACAGAAATAAACAACAAATTTTGTAACAAAATTCAATTTATCAGTCTTCACTACACACATTTAAACAATTAGGCTTGTAATGAAATACATTTAAAATGACAGCAAATAAAAAACTATGTAGAAGCTGGGCACGACGGCACACTCCTGTAATCCCAGCACTTGGGAGGTTGAGGCAGGAGGATCGCGAGTTCAAAGCCAGCCTCGGCAATGGCGAGGCACTTAGCAACTCAGTGAGACCCTGTCTCTAAATAAAATATAAAAAAAGGGCTGGGGATGTGGCCCAATGGTCAAGTGCCCCTGAGTTTAATCCCCAGTACCAAACAAAACAGAAAAAAAAAAAAAAAAAACTATGTAGAATCAAATAACTGTATTTGGGATGCATTACCAGAATGATAATGAATAGCATAATCTCATCAGAACTGATAGGAGCAGCAATTGCTTCAAGAAGTTTCGACCCTAAGCCCAGCGTGGTGGCACTCGCCTGTAATCCCAGCACTTGGGAGGCTGAGGCACTTAGCAATTTAATGAGACCCTGTCTCTAATAAAATACAAAAAAGGGCTGGGTATGTGGCCCGGTGGTCGAGTGCCCGAGTTCAATCCCGGTACCAAAAAAAAAAAAAAAAAAAAGAGTTACAACCCTAATTCTTAAAACATTTCAAATCTCAAGTAAGTGAAAAAGTTTTATCTTCTGTGTCAGACCTCTTTCACAAAGCAGTCTACTTATACAGCTTATTCATAACACCTAAAACTAAAAAATATATTTTAAAAATCCTAGAAAATGTAAGACATTCATAAAGTCACATATAGTATGAAACAACAGAATTTGAAGCCTTACTCTGGGTTACAGTTGAGTTTCTGGATGTCTTCATGCAAATTTGGAACTGGAGGCTTCAAAGGTGTTGAGGGAAGCATATTTCTTTCTTGAAGAAGATTGATAACTCTTAGTCCCTCTGGATGTAGACTTAATCCACTCATGCTTGCAGTTAAATGATTAGCACCTAAGGGAGTCTACAGATATATAATTTAAAAGTAAGCAACTTTTTTTTTTTTCTCTTTCTAAAAGTAGTAAACTTTTAAATGTGAAGGGACTTGGTTCATTTCACTACTTAATAAAAGTATAATCTAGATTTCTTGGTCAATTTTTTGGTTCTGGAGAAATGTGTAAGTATAAATGTTTTATGAAGTATCCATTATTATTCTAACCAGTTATAAAAATGTTCAATACAACTTCCTAAACTTTCTTCATGTGTATACAGTTTAAACCAAAAGGTAGAAAATAGGTTGGGGGGGTGGGGGGAAGCAAAACTTTACCTGAGTAAAGGCCTGGGGGCCACTTGGATAATTCAAGGAAGAAGGTGGCATTCCAGTTGCACTAGGTGGTGTTGTGTTCTGATAACCAGGTGGTAAAGAGGGATATGCATATCCAACACTTCGGCTCATTTTGGGATTCTTATTAGTAAGCTGTGGTGTTGCTAGAAACAAGGTAACTTTTTAAGTTCTATTTTATATTCCAGAATACTTTAACTCAACACATGGATCCATTAAATTATGGGAATTATAACTCCAAACTCCTTTGGATTAATTTAATAATCTCATTTATCAATTTTGTAAAATGAAGATAAACACTAGTAACAAAGTAATAGCAATGATTACAATCTAGTTAATATAGACTATAGCTATAAACACACAAAAAATAAGTTTGATATATCTAATTCACTTTCGTGTCATGTAATAAATTTTGTATTCAGATTACATTTTAATTTAAGACAACTTTAATGAAAACATCATAGATGTTCAATTTATGGGATTGATTAAACAAATTTAATTTATCTAATTGATAAAAATACCCTACAGTCATAACATAATAGTAGATATAGCTACATAACAACATGAAAATTTTTTAACTTAATTTCCTATAATAAGCACATATGACTTCTATAATCAGAAACAAGATTTTAAAAAAAGAAACTTTCATAGCATCTCACCCAAGAAGCCACCTCCTTCAATTTCATCATAACTACTATGGACCACCATAGATCCGTTATTGGCATTTGATGTAATACCTAAGGAGGAAGTTCATTAATAAAATTTAAATTAGAATGATTATTATAATTTCTGCAAGATATGAACGGATATCTAAACTCTTCGATAACTTCCCAAAAAGTAGTTTAAATCACTGCCTACCAAAAATATTGTCTTGGTAGCACACACCTATAATTCCAGCTACTGGGAGGCTGAGGCAGAAGAATACTGCAAGTTCGAAGCCAGCTGGGTCAACTTGGTGAGACCATGTCTCAAAAAATGAAAAGGGCTGGGGATGTAGCTCAGAGGTAGAGCACTTGCCCTGGGTTAATCCTAGTACTATAAAGAAAAAAATGAGAAAATTACATAAACAGATGTATTTTGAAAAGTCTGGTGTTAAAAGAGAGGAAAAGAGGAGAAGGAAGAGAAGGAGGAGGAGGGGGAGAAGAGTGAAGAAGAGGAGGAAGGAAGGAAGAAAAGAAGGGAAGAAGAGAAAGAAAACTAGGACCTACAGACAGCTAAGAGATATCTGAAAAAAATGTTAACATCACTAATCACCAAGGAAATGTAAATCAAAACTATGATGATATAAAAGGAAAAAAAATCCAAAATGAAGTATCATCTCCCTCCAGTTAGAATGGCTATTAGCAAAAAGAAAAGTCAGGCATGGCGGCACATTCCTGTAATCCCAGCTACCGAGGAGTTGAGGCAGGAGATTCAGAAGTTCAAGTCCAGACCGGGCAATTCAGCAGACCTTGTCTCAAAATATATATTAAAAAAAGGGCTGGGGATGTATCTCAGTGGTACAGCGCCCCTGTGTTCAATCCCCAGTATCACATACACACTAAAAGAAGACAAAAAATAACCCTGGCAAGGATGTGGAGAAAGGGTAACAGCTGGTAGAAATGTTAATTAGCACAGTAATTATGAGAAAGAATATGGAAGTTCCTCAAAAAACTAAAAACAGAAATACTAAAATCAGCATGATAAAAAGATGCCTATACTCCCCCATTTATTGCAGCACTATAACACAACGGCCAAGATACAGAATCAATTTAAGTGTCCATCAATGGGTGAATGTATAAAGAAAATGTGGTGTGTATATGTGTGTGTGTATGTGTGTGTGTATGTGTACATTTATACACATACACACACACATACACGCACACAATGAAATATTGCTCAGCCATTAAAAAAAAAGAAGTCCCGTCATTTGCAGCAACATGGATGAGCCTAGAGGATACTATAACAATTAGGAGAATTAAAGCAGGTTGCAGGGATATATGCATGTGATCCCAGTTGTTTGGGAGGCTGAAGAATGAGGATTTAAAGTTGGAGGCTATCCTGGGTAACTTAGTGGGACCCTGTCTTGGCAGGAGGAAGGATGGATTGATTAAATTCTAGTGTTCTGAGCCGGGCGCGGTGGCGCACGCCTGTAATCCCAGCACTTGGGAGGCTGAGGCAGGAGGATCACGAGTTCAAAGCCAGCCTCAGCAATGGCGAGGCACTTAGCAACTCAGTGAGACCCTGTCTCTAATAAAATACAAAAAAAGGGCTGGGGATGTGGCCCAGTGGTCGAGTGCCCCTGAGTTCAATCCCCAGTACCAAAAAAAAAAAAAAAAAAAAAAAAATTCTAGTGTTCTGTAGAATAGTAGGGTGACTATAGTTAAAAATAACTTACTATTTCAAAATATCTTGGACTAGGGTTGTAGCTCAGTAGTAGAATGTTTGCCTAGCATGTGAGAGGCCCTGGGTTCAAGTCACAGTACAGCTCGAAAGTGTGTGTGTGTATAGACAGATAGATACATATCCACATACATACATATGCACACACACACACACAAGATGATTTTAAATGTTCTAAATGCAAAGAAATGATAAATGTTTAAGGCAATAGTTATGCTAATTACCCTGATTTGATCATCCAGATTATGTATATACGTATGGAAATATAATGCAGTGTCTGATAAATATGTACAATTATTATATTTATTATTATTTTAAAATATTTATTTATTTGCCCTAGTTGTACACAATGCCTTTATTTTTATGTGGTGCTGAGGATCGAACCCAGGCCACACACATGCTAGGGGAGCGCTCTACCCCTGAGCCACAACTGCAGCCCTTGTTTTTTTTTTTAATACCAGGGATTGAAACCAGGGACACATAACCACTGAGCAACATCCCCAGTCTCTCTCTTGCTCTCTCTCTCTATAATTGTGTCATTTCTTTTTTGCTTTTATTTATATATTTATTTATTTATGTGGTGCTGAGGATTAAATCCAGTGCCTCACACGTGCTAGGCAAGTGCTCTACTACCAAGTTACAATCCTAGCCCCCCTCAATCCCTTTTTATTTTTTACTTAGAAACAGGGACGCACTAAGTCGCTGAGGCTGGCTTTAAACTCATGATCCTCTAGCCTCAGTCTTCCAAATCACTGGGATTACAGGCATGCACCATAGTGCCTGGCTATGTATTCATTTTTTTTAATGTTTATTTATTTGCTTTAGTTGTATACAATGCAATGCATTTATGTTTAGGTGGTGCTGAGGATTGAACCCGGGACACGCATGTACTAGGCGAGCGCTCTACCGCTAAGCCACAATCCCAGCCAGCCCCTGTATTGAATTTTTTTTCTTTTTTTGGGGGGGGAGTACCAGGGATTGAACTCAGGGGCACTCAACCACTGGGCCACATCCCCAGCCCTTTTTTGTATTTTATTAGAGACAGGGTCTCACTGAGTTGCTAAGTGCCTCGCCATGGCTGAGGCTGGCTTTTAACTCGCGATCCTCCTGCCTCAGCCTCCCAAGTGCTGAGATTATAGGCATGCGCCACCACACCCCGGCTCTGTATTGATTTTTGATAAGGTCAAATGTTGAAATAAATCTCAAAGATGCGTTTTTTTTTTTTTTTTAAATGTTTATTTATTTGCTTTTAGTTGTACACAATGCGTTTTACTTTTACGTGGTGCTGAGGATCGAACCCCGGCCGCGCACGTGCTAGGTGAGCACTCTACCACTGAGCCACAACCCCAGCCCTGCGTTTTTAAATATATAAACATTTCAAGAATCTCAAATGGACTTTCAGGGAAAGGAAATTTGAGTCTTTGGAAGGAGTATTTTTTCCCGCTCCAGGGATTGAACCAAGGACCTCATAACATGGTAAGTGCATGTTCTACCACTGAGCTGCACCCTCAATTCCTGTAAGGACTCTTCTTCTTCTTCTTTTTTTTTTTTTTTTTTTTTTTTTTGTGTGTGTGTGTGTGTGTGGTAGTGGGGATTGAACTCAGGGGCACTCGACCACTGCGCTATATCCCCAGCCTTTTTTTGCAATTTTTAAAAAAATATTTATTTATTTATTTACTTTAGTTGTACACAATGCAATGCATCCATGTTTACGTGGTGCTGAGGATCAAACCCGGGCTGCGCACGTGCTAGGCGAGCACTCTGCCGCTGAGCCACAACCCCAGCCCCCCGTTTTTGCATTTTATTTGGAGACAGGGTCTCACTGAGTTGCTAACTGCCTCACCATTGCTGAGGCTGGTTTTGAACTCGCGATCCTCCTGCCTCAGCCTTCCAAAGTGCTGGGATTACAGGCGTGCGCCACCGCGCCCGGCAGGACTCTTCTTTATCTTAAACTGTGCCTAAGCCAAAGGACTATTGCAAGGCTTTTCAAAACCCAACTTCACCAAAATAATTTTGAAAAAGGATGGTCCTTGTGTAGTATTTAAAAGTTATGTATGATCTGAAAGGTTTTGGCAACAGTAAAAGCTGCATTAAAAACATCCAAGAAGGGGCTGGGGTTGTGGCTCAGCAGTAGAGCGCTCACCTAGCACGTGCGAGGCCCTGGGTTCAATCCTCAGCACCACATAAAAATAAATAGGGAGGTAGGGTTGTGACTCAGCAGCAGAGCGCTTACCTAGCATGTGTGCGGCCCGGGTTCAATCCTCAGCACCACATAAAAATAAAAATGCATTGTGTACAACTAAAGCAAATAAATAAATATTTTTTAAAAATAAACAAAATAAAGATATTTTATCCAACTACAACTGAAAAATAAATATTTAAAACAAAACAAAAAACCCTTAAGAAGGGCTGGGGTTCTAGTTCAGTGGTAGAGCACCTACTTGCCTACTGCATGTGAGGCACTGGGTTCGCTCCTCAGCACCACATAAAAATAAATAAATCTTAAAAATAAAGGTACTAGCCGGGCGTGGTGGTGCACGCCTATAATCCTAGCACTTGGGAGGCTGAGGCAGGAGGATCACGAGTTCAAAGCCAGCCTCAGCAATGGCGAGGCACTTAGCAACTCAGTGAGACCCTGTCTCTAATAAAATACAAAAAAGGGCTGGGGATGTGGCCCAGTGGTCGGTCGAGTGTCCCTGAGTTCAATCCCCGGTACCAAAAAATAAATAAATAAATAAATAAAGGTACTGCATCTATCTACAGCTAAAAATATATTTTAAAAACAACAACAACAACAACTACTCCTCCTCCCAGGAGTACATACTAGGGAAAAAAAAAATCAATATTAACACTATTGAAAGATAACAAAAATGATGAGGATAAAAGATCTTATTTTCAAAATATCTAACAGAGTGGACTCAAAAGTTAATTTGGAGCCGGGCGCGGTGGCTCACGCCTGTAATCCCAGCACTTTGGGAGGCTGAGGCAGGAGGATCGCGAGTTCAAAGCCAGCCTCAGCAGTGGCGAGGCACTTAGCAACTCAGTGAGACCCTGTCTCTAAATAAAATACAAAAAAGGGCTGGGGATGTGACCCAGTGGACAAGTGCCCCTGAGTTCAATCCCCGGTACCACAAAAAAAAAAAAAAAAAAAAGTTAATTTGGCAGTACTGTAGTTGTGGCTCGTGGTAGAGCGCTTGCCTAGCATGTGTGAGGCACTGGGTTCGAGTCTCAGCACCACATATAAATAAATAAAATAAAGGTCCACTGACAACTAAAAAAATATTAAAAAAAAAAAAAAAAGTTACTTTGGCTGGGCACAATGGTGCACACCTGTAATCCCAGTGGCATCGGAGGCCAAGACAGGAGGATCATGAGTTCAAAGCCAGCCTCAGCAAAAGCAAGGTGCCAAGCAACTCAGTGAGACCCGATCTCTTTCCAGGCGTGGTGGCGCATGCCTGTAATCCCAGCACTTGGGAGGCTGAGGCAGGAGGATCGAGAGTTCAAAGCCAGCCTCAGCAATGGCGAGGCACTTAGCAACGCAGTGAGACCCTGTCTCTAATAAAATACAAAAAAGGGCTGGGGATGTGGCCCAGTGGTCTGAGTGCTCCTGAGTTCAATCCCCAGTACCAAAAAAAACAAAAAAACAAACAAACAAAAAAAACCCAATCTCTAAATAAGATGTAAAATAGGGCTGGGGATGTGGCTCAGTGGCCAAGTATCCCTGAGTTCAATACACGGTACCAAAAAAAAAAAAAAAAAAAATTTAATTTGAAGGTGATATACAGTCATCACTGCATTAGTTTGGGGGGACTCATTCCAGGAACCCCCACAATAACAAAATTTGCAAATGTTCAAGTCCCTTACATGAAATAGCATAGTAACTGCATATAACATACACACATCCTCCTAGATATTTCAAATAATCTCCAGATTACTTAAAATACCTAACACAATATAAATACTATATAAATAGTTATACCATATTGGTTAGGGAATGATGGGAAAAAAAAGTCTATATTATGTTCAGTATAAATGAAAATTTTTTTCAAATTATTTTTGATCTGAGGTTGGTTGAATCTTCAGATGCAGAATCCATGGATACAGTGGACAATTAGAAATGTTTTAAGTCCAAAGAAAAACCACTAAAATAAGATAAAAATTTTAACTTATATTCTCCCAAAACTGTACGGGACTAAAGATAAATGCCAGGGTATCCACTTATGAAGGCTAAAATTTTATTCCAAGTACCTCTGGTATCTATGAGCTCTAATTCAGGGACAGAAAACTAAATTCAGCAAGTAGCATCAACCTCTGGCACCTAAATACAAAGGTGTTAATTAGTCAATAACTTCCTTCCAATTCTCAAGACCAACATGACTTCAGCCATGAATTAATAAATAAAACTGCAGGAGGCTGGGGATATAGATTAGTTGGTAAAGTGCCTGCCTTGCATGTTTAAGGCCCTCAGTTCAATCCCCAGCACCACAAAAGAAAAAAAAGGAAGAAAGAAAACTGCAGTAAAACTTTTAGTAAAAACAAAAAACATCAGGCAAGTGAATATTTCTTTATTAAATATTTAAATATTTATTGTAGATTGATTTTCAAAGTTAGATGGTGGCAACCAGAGAGATAATACCTTATTATTATATTGTTAACTCATGATTAACACCAACCTTGTCCCTACTTATAATACTTTAAAATACAATAATAATATTGATTGTATTCAATATAAGGATATGGGCAAATGTTTTTACCCCTCTTCTCTGTTTTTTTTATATTTCCATGTCTTAGGGCAATGGTTATATTTTTACTAAAACTAAATTCTTACTTTACAAAATAAATTACTTAATGCTTAATTTCAAAGTTATATAACAAGATAATATTTGAAAACATTTTACTTAAATAAAACTTCAAAATGCTTATACATTTGACAATTATTCTTTTTTTTAAAATGTTTATTTACTTTAGTTGTACACGATGCAATGCATTTATGTTTACGTGGTGGTGAGGATTGAACCTGGGCCGCGCACGTGCCGCTGAGCCACAACCCCAGCCCTAACTTTTATTCTTTTTTTTAAAAAGTTTATTATCTATCTATCTATCTATCTATCTATCTATTTAGTGTGCTGGGGAATGAAACCCACTGAGTTCCCATCCCCAGGTCCACTCCCCCCACCCTACCCCCGGCATTTTTTTTTTTTTTTAAGTTGTAGATGAACAGAATGCCTTTGTTTTATTTATTTTCATATGGTGCTAAGGATTGAACCCAGCACCTCACACATGCTAGGCAAGCACTCTGCCACTGAGCTACAGCCCCAACCATAACTTTTATTCCAATATTTATATATTTATTAATATTTATAATAATACTGGTGATCAAAATATAATTATTTTAAAAGGATAATTCTCTTTATTTTGGGTACTAGGGATAGAACTCAGGGGCACTTAACCACTGAGCCACATCCCCAGTCCTTTTTTTTTTTTTTTTACATTTTATTTAGAGATAGGGTCTTGCTGAGTTGCTGAGGCTGGCTTTGGACTCACAATCCTCCTGCCTTTGCTTCCTGAGCCACTGGGATTTCAGGCATGCACCAACACATTAAAAGGATAGTTCTAACATCGTGTCCAGAAAAGCAGGACTTGTCCAAATTTTTTTAAACAAAGAAGCTAGAAGGGCTGAGGTCATATCCCAAAGGTAAAGAATGAGTTCAGCATACCCAAGGCCCTGGGTTTAATCCCCAACACACACACACACACACACACACACACACGAAGAGTTAAGAGAAATGGTTCTGGTTCCCAAATGCTAGTCCATAGTAATGGAAGTCCTGAGGAAATTTTTGGAACTATATATTTCTGAAGCCCATTCCTAACCCAAACTGGATTTTCTTGAAAATTCTTACTCTAATGCACAAGATTCAGATAGTATTCATCTTTTTGTCCCAAGTCAAAACATTTAGAACTGAAATTGTTTTCTGATTTACTCACCTTCTTGGTTGACAGCTGAATTAAATGAAGGCTGGGGTACAGGTCTATGTGATGAATTCTGGAGCATGGGATCCCTTACTGGAGGTAGGCCTCTAGGTGGAGGGGGCCCATGAGGAGTTCCTGGTTGAAAAGTGGTAGGCAGAGATGGATTCCGTAAAGGAATTGATGAACCTTTGGAAACATTGGTTTTTCACATCACTTAAGAACTTAAGACAAAGGACAAAAAACAATCTTTTTACCAAAGGTGAACAACTTCCAAATTTACATTTTAATGATAAATCCCAACAAATTATTAGAAATACGGTTAACTTCCTAACTGTAAGACTTCATATGTATTCCTTACATATTTCTACCTATCTCCTACCATGATTCTTATCTATCAGTTATTAAAGCAATATAAAGAAATAAGTATTGGGCTGGGGTTGTGGCTCAGTGGTAGAGTACTCGTCTAGCATGTGTGAGGTCCTGGGTTCAATCCTCAGCACCACATAAAAATAAGTAAAATAAAGAAATAAGTATCAGCTGGGCGCGGTGGTGCACACCTGTAATCCCAGCACTTGGGAGGCTGAGGCAGGAAGATTTGCGAGTTCAAAACCAGCCTCAGCAATGGTGAAGCACTTAGTGACTCAGTGAGACTCTGTCTCTAAATAAAATACAAAAAAAAGTGCTGGGGATGCGGCCCAGTGGTCGAGTGCCTCTGAGTTCAATCCCCAGTACCAAAAAAAAAAAAAAAAGAAGGAAATTCTACAGTAGATACAATGCCATGCTAATGAATTCTTCATTAACTGATTATAAAGGTTTAAACAGTCTTGTGAAATATTCTAATAGAAACTAACATGAATAAAATTCTATTAATTTTCTTATTAATTTCTAAATATTTTGCTAATTTTGTTTGCTAACATAATCTGTTCAACTAATATCAACAAGTTGACAGCTTTCTGAAAATATAAATTAATAATTTTGTAGACTAAATTGTAACAATTTCCCAAGTTTTACTTAATTTTGCTTTGTGTGTGTGTGTGTGTGTGTGTGTCACTAAGGATGTGAACCCAGGTTGCTCTACTACTAAGCTACATCCCTAGTACTATTTAATTAATTAATTAATTAATTAATTTTTGGTACTGGGGGATTGAATTCAGGGGCACTTAACCACTGAGCCAGATCCCCAGCCCTTTTTTATATTTTGTTTATAGAGACAGGGTTTTACTGAGTTGCTTAGGGCCTCACTAAATTGCTGATGCTGGCTCTGAACTCACAATCCTCCTGCCTCAGTCTCCTGAGCTGCTGGGATTACGGGTGTGTGCCACCACACCTGGCTTTACTTTTTATTTTAAGACAGGTTCTAAATTGTAAGGTTGCCCTCAAAATTTCAGTCCTCCTGCCTCAGCATCCTAAATTGCTGGGATTACAGGTGTGTAAAACTATACCCAGCCTAATTTTGCCTTGTTTTGCTAGGATATAACTGCTAAAGATTAGATTATAAATTTGTACACTGATCAGTGTTTTCCTAATAATAAAGTTAGTTTCCTTTCTATACTGGCTTAATACTTTATAAATACAGTTGGGAGTGTTGTTCTGTGGTAGAGCACTTGCCTAGCATGCATGAGGCCCTAAGTTTGATCAATAACACTATAAACACACACACACACACACACAAGCATAGGTGTGTGCTCATAAGCATTTTATTATATGTTAAAAATATATAGATTTCACCAGGCATGGTGGCCAATGCCTGTAATCCAAGCGACTTAGGAGATTGAGGCAGGAGGATTGCAAGTTCAAAGTCAACCTCAGCAACTTAGCACCCCTAGGTTCAATATATGATTTTTTGCCCAATACAGTGATGCACGCCCATAATCCCAGCAACTCAGGAGTCTGAGGCAGGACCACAGCTTTGAGACCAGCCTCAATAACTTTACAAGACCCTCAGCAACTGAGACCCTATCTCAAATGAAAAATATCTGGGCACAGTGGTACATGCCCTACATGGCTCGGGAGGCTGTGGCAGGAGGATCACGAGTTCAAAGCCAGCTTCAGCAATGGCGAGGCACTTAGCAACTCAGTGAGACCCTGTCTCTAAATAAAAATACAAAAAGGGGCTGGGGATGTGGCCCAGTTGTCGAGTGCCCCTGAGTTCAATCCCTGGTACCACAAAAAAAAAAAAAAAAAAGCCAGGGCTGGGGTTGTGGCTCAGCAGCAGAATGCTTGCCTCGCATGTGCACGGCCCGGGTTCGATCCTCAGTACCACGTAAACATAAATGCATTGCATTGTGTACAACTAAAGTAAATGAATAAATATTAAAAAAAGAAAAAAAAAAAAAAAAAAAAAAGCCAAAGAGTAGCGGTCAGTCCCTAAGGAAGTGGTTCTGCAAATATACCTGAATCCCTGAAATATCACAGGTGACTCAAAGAAAAACAGCCTGTAGCTATTCAGAGGCTGAGGTAGGATTGCTTGAGCCCAGGAGCTCAAGCCAGCCTGAGCAACATAGTAAGACTCCATCACAAAAAAAAAAAAAAAAAAAAAAAAAACCAAAGGATACCTTCAAAGGAAAGAAGCAAAGCAGAAATAATTAATTTAAGTTACTGAGTTAATGCAAAGGTATTAGAAGTAATTTATTTAAAGATTTTTTTTTTTTGGGGGGGGTGCTGAGGCTTGAACTCTGGGGCACTCGACCACTGGGCCACATCCCCAGGCCCTTTTTGTATTTTATTTAGAGACAGGATCTCACTGATTTGCTAATTGCCTTGCCATTGCTGAGGCTGGCTTTGAACTCGTGATCCTCCTGTCTCAGCCTCCCAAGTGCTGGGATGACAGTCATGTGCCACCGTGCCTGGGTTATTTAAAGATTTATAATAATTTTTAAAACCAACAATTTTCCATGTGGTTTTAAGGCTTTATGTATTCATTCAAATCCCTAAACATACAAGAAAGGTATTTCTACATTTTTAACCTTCCTAAGAATACTACCTGATTTTATGAAGCTGTTTTGAAGCGAAGGGTCTCCAGAAGGAATATACTGATGATTTGTTGTTAAGTTTGTACTCCCCAATGCAGTTGGTTGTGATGATGCACTAGGACAATGATTTGTCTGTGATCCTGTGGGTGGATAGTTATATATCCAATTTGAAGGTGGTGGTACATTGGCTCCGGGAAGAAAGCTACCAGAAGGCATCGGTGCAGCAGCTGGATTCGGAGAAGCAGGTAGTGGCATTCGAGGAACAGGACCACGATGGAGTGAAGGTGTCACTATATTAGAAGCTACAGGTGGTCTATTAAGAGTTTGCCCAGATCCCTGAGAACCACCATAGTTAGACTGTCCAGAGACTGGATTCAAAGTTTTTGCTGGTATTAGATGAGGGTAGGATCCTGGAAGCTGGAAATTATATCCTTGACTCACTGACAATTGTGAAGACATCACTGCATTTTGGACAGGACCTTCCAATAAGAAGAGAAGGAAAAATTAGTATTTCGAGTGAATATAACAACACTTTAAAAAATACAGTAGCCCCAGGCACAGTGGTACAAGCCTACAACTTGGGAGCTTGAGCTAGGAGGATTGACAAATTCAAGGCCAGCCTCAGTAACTCAGCAAGGCTCTAAGCAACTTAGTGAGATCCTGCCTTAAAAAATGAAAAGGAGCCGGGCGCGGTGGCACACACCTGTAATCCCAGCACTTGGGAGGCTGAGGCAGGAGGATTGTGAGTTCAAAGCCAGCCTCAGCAATGACGAGGCACTTAGCAACTCAGTGAGACCCTGTCTCTAATAAAATACAAAAAAAGGGCTGGGGATGTGGCCCAGTGGTAGAGTGCACCTGAGTTCAATCCCCGGTACCAAAAAAAAAAAAAAAAAATGAAAAGGGCTGGGAATGTGGCTCAGTGGTTAAGTGGCCATGGGTTCAATTCCCAATACAAAAACTTAAAATTAAGCCGGGCGCGGTGGCGCACGCCTGTAATCCCAGCACTTTGGGAGGCTGAGACAGGAGGATCGAGAGTTCAAAGCCAGCCTCGGCAATGGCAAGGCACTTAGCAATTCAGTGAGACCCTGTCTCTAATAAAATACAAAAAAAAAAAGGGCTGGGGATGTGGCCCAGTGGTCGAGTGCCCCTGAGTTCAATCCCCGGTACCAAAAAAAAAAAAAAATTAAAAGATCACAAGTTGGAGGCCAACCTGAGCAATTCAGCGAGAACCTATCTCAAAAAAAAATAAATAAATAAAATAGGGGTAGGGATATGGGCTGGGATTGTGGCTCAGCGGTAGAGCGCTCGCCTAGCACGTGCGCGGCCCGGGTTCGATCCTCAGCACCATGTACAAATAAACCCATTGTGTACAACTAAAGCAAATAAATAAATATTAAAAAAAAAATAGGGGTAGGGATATAACTCAGTGGTAGAGGCACTCCTGAGTTTGATCCCTAGTATGGTAAAAATAAAATAAAAAATTTTCAAAACAGGCAAATAATTTATACAGACATTCGAATATATTTCAAAGAAGATATATCAATGGCTAATAAGCATATGCAAAGACACTGAACATTATTAATCATTACAGAAATACAAACATCAGTCATTAAAGAAATACAAATCAAAATGACAACAAGGTACCACTCACACCATCTAGGATATTTAAAACAAACAAAAAAGGAAAATAACAGCCGGGGCGCAGTAGCACATGCCTGTAATCCCAATGGCCCAGGAGGCTGAGGCAAGAGGATCACTAGTTTAAAGCCAGCCTCAACAAAAGCAAGGCATTAAGCAACTCAGTGACACCCTGTAGGGCTGGGCATGTGCCCCAGTGGTTGAATGCCCCTGAGTTCAATGGTAATTTTAAATTTTATTTTATTGGTTCTTCTTAATTATATATGATAGTAGAATCCATTGATAAAATTATACAAGCATGGGATATATCTTATTCTAATTAGAATCCCATTCTTATGGGTAGGCATTATGGTGGGATTCACTTAGGTATTTTAATATATGTATATAGGAAAATTATTTATTTATTCTACAGATTTATTTTACAGTCTTTCCTATTCCCATCCCTGCTCCCTGTATCAACCCCAAGTTTCATCTCCATCCAGAATTATATGAATAACCATCTAGTTGGTTTTCGGACTTGAATCCCTGGTAGTTACGACAGATTATGAAATAATCCCACCCTAAAATCTTGTTTTTCTTTGGCTTGCTATGACCAAGACTTCCTGTATAAACAGATGCCACCAATATTCAAAAAATAAGAACAAAAAAAGCACAGACTGAAACAAATGAGACAAATCCTTTTAAGTGTTCATTCTTGAGCAAGATATTTATATTTTTGTGCTGAGTACAGTTTCACACATTAATAATTCTAGTACTCAGAAGGCTGTGAAGAGGATTTCTTGAGTCCAGCCTGGACAACATACCAAAGCCAAAACCAACCAAACAACAACAAAAAGAGAATTGCAAGCTTGAGCCTTGGGTAGATGTCCAGCACCAAGATATTTAAATTCTCTATACTTCAATTTCCTCATCTATAAAACAGGAATAGTAATAGGATCAACCTTATTGTGTATTTTAAGTGGAAACAACTCACATGGAAGTCCATGTCCTAATCCCTGGAATTGTGTTAGGTTACATGACGAAGGAGAATTAAGGCTGCAGATGGAATTTAGTTTGCTAATCAACTGACCTTAAAATGGGAAGATTATCAGGATGTACCCAATGTAATCATAGGGTGAAAGAGTGAGGCAGGAGAGTCAGTGTCAGAGTGATGCTACATGAGACTCACCAAGCCACTCTTGACTTTGAGGATGGAAGACCACCAGCCAAGGAATGTTGGAGGTCAGCCTCCAGAAGGTAGAAAAAGGCAAGAAAGCAGATTCTTTCACAGAAGCTCCAGAAAGGATTACAGCCCTGAAGACACCTTGATATTAGCTTAGTGAGACCCAAGCCATACTTCTGACCTCTAGAACTTAAATTTGTGTTGGTTGAAGACACTAAATTTGTGGTAATTTGTTATAGCAGTAAGAGGAAACTAATACAATGTGAGAATGAGATTTTTGTGGAACATTTATAATAGTGTTTTTCAAATAGCTAGCACTTTTTATTATTAATATTTTTCAGTATTAGGGATCAAATCCAGGGGCACTTTACCCCAGAGTTACATCCCCAGTACTTTTTATTTTTTACTTTGAGATAGGGTCTCACTGAGTTACCCAGGCTGGCCTTGATTTTTCAATTTCATGCTCAGCCTTTCAAATTGCTGGGATTATAGGAATGTGCCACCAAGTCAGACTAGTTAGCACTCTTGAAATGTTTGCTACTGTCATCATCCCAAATAAACCCATATATTTGTGTCCCTAACACTGCAGCAAAATGATAAATCTGATATTAGTAAAGTAAATTATTTGAACTAATCTTTTTTCTTCCAGTCTGTCATCTGTTAAAGAATAGCCCTATATTTAGACCAATTATTCATTTTACACCAAGAATGTTAATTAAGAACATTCTTAGGACACAAAGGTGAATAAGATCCATTTCATCCCTACACTCAGGTCTAGATGGGCAAATACCAGGCACTGACAATACAATGATGTGATAGGAGAAGCCCATGACACTGAAAGCCCTGAAGGAGGCAGCACTTGGGCTAGACTGAAGAGGGCCGGGAATATAGCTCAGGTGATAGAGTGCTTTCCTCTCACATGCACAAAGCCCTGGGTTCAATCCCCAGCACCACCAAAAAAAAAAAAAAAAAAAAAAAAAAAAAAAAAAAAGTAGCAAAGATGCCTTCCTGAGGAAGGGAATTTTAAGCTAAAACCTGAAAAGGCTGGGGTGTAGTTCAGTGATACAGAATGCACATAGCATGTGGTAGGCCCTGGCACAAAATAAACAAGCGCAAAAAAGAACAGCCTCAGGAAAAAAGAATATCAAAAGTGTTCCTGTAGATTTGGGGTTGTGGCTCTGCGGTAGAGCCCTGGGTTCGATCCTCAGCACCCCATATAAAAAAAAAAAAAAAAAAAAAAAAAAAAAAAAAGGTATTGTGTCTACCTACAATTAAAAAACTATTTTAAAAAAGTGTTCCTGTAGGGCTGGGGTTGTGGCTCAGGGATAGAGCGCTTGCCTAGTACATGCGCGACCTGGGTTCGGTCCTCAGCACCGCGTAAAAATAAAAGAGGCATTGTGTACAACTAAAACAAGTAAATAAATATTTAAATTTAAAAAAAAAAAGTGTTCCTGTAAACCAGGCAGGGTGGCACATGCCTGTATTCCCAGTGGTATGGGAGGCTGAGGCAGAAGAATTGCAAGTTCAAAACTCACCTCAGCAATTTAGCAAGACCCTAAGCAAATTAGTGAGCCCCTGTCTTAAAATTAAAAAGTAAAAAGGACTAGGAATGTGGCTCAGTGGTAAAAGTGCCTCTGGGTTCAATCTCTGCTACCAAAAAAAGACCAAAAAAAAAAAAAAAAGTGTTCCTGTAAAGAAACTATATGTGCAGCAGCCTGTGATCATAGAAAGGCATTCTGAAAAATTTTTAGTACGACAAGAGCAAAATGCTGAGACATGCGCCTGAAGTGAAACAGGAATTGAGGACTATACTTTAAAGAAGTATGGATTTGAATGAGGCATGGTGGCACGTACTTGAACCTAAGAAGTTATAGGAAAAAATTCTTCTCCCCTCAACTGAAAACAATATTCATTTTTAAAAAGGAAGAAAAGGGCTGGGGTTGTGGCTCAGCGGTAGAGCGCTCGCCTAGTACATGCACGGCCCAGGTTCGATCCTCAGCACCACGTACAAATAAACGCATTGTATACAATTAAAGTAAATAAATAAATTTAAAAAAAAAAAAAGGAAGAAAAATAACCAGGCACTGATGGGGCTGATGTGTATATTAAGTAGAAATGATTCACATGGAAGTCCATGTCCTAATTCCTGGAATCATGTTAGGTTACATGACAAAGGGGAATTTAGATTTCAGATCAAATGACCTTGAAATGGGAAGATTATCAGGATGTACTCCATGTCATAAGGGTGAAAGAGGGCTGAGGGAATAGCTCAACAGCAGAGCACTTACCTAGCATATGCTAGAATGGTAGAGTAGGTGCTTAACGTGTGCTAGACCCTGGGTTTAACCCCCAGCAACAAACAAGCAAACAAGCCTTAAGGAAAAAGAGGCAGGGCACAGTGGCACACATCTACAATCCCAGGGGCTCAAGAGGCTGAAGCAGGAGGATTTTGAGTTCAAAGCCAGCCTCAGCAAAAGCGAGGTGCTAAGCAACCCAATGAGACCCAGTCTGTAGATAAAATACAAAATAGGGCTGGGGTTGTGGCTCAGCAGTAGAGCACTCCCTGGCCTAGCACTCACCTAGCACTGTGAGGCCCTGGGTTCAATCCTCAGTACCACATAAAAATAAATAAATTAAATAAAGGTATAGTATATAACTAAAACATAAATGTTAAAAAAAAAAAAAATGCAAAATAGGGCTGGGGATGTGGCTCAGTGGTTGAGTGCCCCTAAATTCAATCTCCAGTACCAAATAAGAAGAGCCTCAGGAAAATGAATATTAAGGCTTGGGTTAAAGCCAAAAATGTAAATAAATAAAAAGAAAAAATAGTGATCAGGATAGCACCCAATCAGTGCTTCATCATAAAACTAAAACAATCCAATCAATTTTGGCTTCAGATAAACTATCATATTATCAAATGTCTTAAAATTGAACTGTATTTTTCCCATTTTTTTTTTTGTGTGTGGTGCTGGGGATTAGAACCCAGGGCCTTGTGCATGCGAGGCAAGCACTCTACCTACTGAGCTATATCCCCAGACCTTTTTCCATAATTTTATTGGTGCATTATAATTATACATAATGGTGGGATTCATTGTTACATATTCATACACACACAATATAACAATATAATTTGGCCAATATCATTCTCCGCTATTTCCCCTTTCCCTCCCCTTGGTCCCCTTCCTTTACTGATCACCCTTCGATTTTCATGAGACCCCCCCTCCCACCTTCCTTTTTCCTCTCCAGTTTTCACATATGAGAGAAAACATATACTCCTTGACTTTGAGTTTGGCTTATTTCACTTAACACACATTCTCAAGTTCCAACCATTTTCTTGCTGGTGACATAATTTCATTCTTCTTTATGGATGAATAAAACTCCATTGTGTACATATAACCACATTTTCTTTATCCATTCATCCAATGATGAACAACTACACTGGAGGGGCTGGGGATATAGCTCAGTTGGTAGAGTGCTTGCCTCGCATGCACAAGTCCCTGAGTTCAATCCCCAGCACCACCACCAAAAAAAAAAAAAAACCAACTAGACTGGTTCCATAGTTTGGCTATTGTGAATTGGGCTGCTATAAACATGGGTATGCATGTATCATTATCGTTACGCTGACTTTAATTGTTAAGGATAAATACCAAGGAGTGGTATAGCTGTTATCATATGCTCAATCTCTTTTTTTCTTTTTTGGGGGTGGGGGACAGGTACCAAAGACTTAAACACTGAGCCACATCCCCAGCCCTTTTTGTATTTTATTTAGAGGCAGGGTAAGTTGCTTAGCACCTTGCTTTTGCTGAGGCTGGCTGTGAACTCGCAATCCTCCTGAATCAGCCTCCTGAGTCGCTGGGATTACAAGTGTGCGCCACCACACCCAGCTTTCCATGCTCAATCTTTTGAGGAACCTCCATAATGATTTCCATAGTGGTTGTACTAATTTACAGTCCCACTGTTGGGACTTTCCAGAGGCTGTCTGCCAAGGGGATGGGCTCTGGTTGCTTACCACGCCCTTTGGAGGACCGGGGCTAAGCAAGGGGTGTGGCTATGACGTATGGTGAGAGCCGGAACCGCCCTATTGGTTAGTTTTTAGGCCTATATAAGTGCAGTTCATTGTTCAATAAATTTGAGTTTTTTGGCGCTGCTTTCTACCAAAAACTCCCCAGGTGTGGCGTGGTGTCCGTCAATCAAGCGGGGATAAATCACTCGGCGACTTTTGCCCACTAAGCCTATCTTCGCCAGGTAAGCTACTTTAATTCTTTCTGCTGGCAGAAAGAACCCCCTTTTAGGGCCCAAAAAGGGGGGTAGCTTTAGACCTCGGCCCCATTAATAAGTAACACAGCAGTCCCGGCATCCCACCAACAGTGTAAAAGTATTTCTCTCCATCACATCCTCTCCACCATTTATTATTGTTTCTATTCTTTTTTTTTTTTTTTAATATTTATTTATTTGCTTTTAGTTGTACACAATGCGTTTATTTTTACGTGGTGCTGAGGATCGAACCCGGGCCGCGCACGTGCTAGGCGAGCGCTCTACCGCTGAGCCACATCCCCAGCCCCTATTGTTTCTATTCTTGATGGCAGCCATTCTAACTGGAATGAGATGAAATCTCAGTATAGTTTTGATTTGCATTTCCCTAATTGCTAAAGATGCTGGAAATTTTTTTCATATATTTGTTGGCCATTTATATTTATTTTTCTGAAAAGTATGCTTATGAACTGTACTGTACTGCTTTTATAGATATTTTTACTTCAATGTTTTGATTTCATAATGGTACAAAACTGTATACATATGGAGTTTACACCGAATTTTGTGTTTGTATATAGACATTTAGCAAAAGGAATTAACATTTGGGGTCACAGACATATTTAGTTTCTATACATTAATTTTTTTTAAAATTTTTTTAGTTGTAGATGGACATAATACTTTTTTAAAAATATTTATTTATTTGTTTTAGTTGTACACAATGCCTTTATTTATTTATTTATTTATTTATTTATTTATTTATTTATTTTTGTGTGGTACCAGGGATTGAACTCAGAGGCACTCACCCACTGGGCCATATCCCCAGCCCTTTTTTGTATTTTATTTGGAGACAGGGTCTCACTGAGTTGCTAAGTGCCTCACCGTTGCTGAGGCTGGCTTTGAACTCTAGATCCTCCTGCCTCAGCCTCCCAAAGTGCTGGGATTACAGGCATGCGCCACCACACCCGGCCAATGCCTTTATTTTTACGTGGTGCTGAGTATTGAACCTGGGCCATGCACGTGCTAGGTGAGCGCTCTACCGCTGAGCCACAACCCCAGCCCCAATACCTTTATTTTATTTGTTTATTTTTATGTGGTGCCAGGGATCAAACCCAGTGCCTCACGCATGCTAGGCAAGCGCTCTATCCCTGAGCCACAACACCGGCCCCACATTACTTAAAACAGCTGAATTACGGGGCTGGGGTTGTGGCTCAGCGGCAGAGTGCTTGCCTCGCACGTGCGCGGCCCGGGTTCGATCCTCAGCACCACGTAAACATAGATGCATTGCATTGTGTACAACTAAAGTAAATAAATAAATATTTTTAAAAAAAACAGCTGAATTACAATTACAACTACAAATACAAAAGAACAGATAGTATGGAATATAGAAATAATTTGATTAATGAAGAAAGGAAGGAATCAAGGATGACTCCCAGCTTTCTGACTTGAGCAATTCAGTGAATGGACAGTACTATTCATCGAGACAGAAAGATGAGAAAAGATTAGATAAGATGGGAAACGATAAAGGGAAAGAGACTGAAGAGGCATTTTATACATATTAATTTTCAGGTGCCAAGAAATCCAGGTGGAGGTGTCTAATAGAAAGATATCTATTTGTAGGGCTAGGTTGTGGCTCAGTGGTATAGCACTTGCCTTGCATATGTGGGGCACTGGGTTCAATTCTCAGCACCACATAAATAAAATAAAATAAACGTATTGTGTCCATGTACAACTAAAAATTTTTAAAAAGTTTTGGGGTGGGGTTGTGGCTCAGCAGCAGAGCGCTCACCTTGAAGGGCTGGGGTTGTGTGGCTCAGCGGCAGAGCACTCGCCTTGAACGTGCACGGCCCAGGTTCGATCCTCAGCACCACATAAACATAAATGCATTGCATTGTGTACGACTAAAGTAAATAAATAAATATTTAAAAAAGTTTTAATAAAGAAAGATATCTATTGCAGACAAAGATATGTATTTGCAGCTTATAACTTTGAGAGTCACTGGCATATATATAATATTTGATATAATGGGATTTAATAACACCATCCCATTCAGAAATAATGTATAAGAGTAAGAAGAAAAGAGAGAGAGAAAAAAAGACAGAAATCAGAACCTTGAGGAATACTAACATTTAAGGAAAAAAGAAAGTAACCAAAACAAGTAATAATATTGAGAATATTGCTACAGAGAAATAGCAACCATAAAGTTAGAAAGGGTGGGTTATCCTAAAAATCAAGAAAAGAAATCCTTGTAAAAAGTAAAGTAAGTATTGATCAAGAATACCAAATGCTGCCGGGCGCGGTGGTGCATGCCTGTAATCCCAGCACTTGGGAGGCTGAGGCAGGAGGATCACGAGTTCAAAGCCAGCCTCAGCAATGGCGAGGCACTTAGCAACTCAGTGAGACCCTGTCTCTAATAAAATACAAAAAAGGGCTGGGGATGTGGCCCAGTGGTCGAGTGCCCCTGAGTTCAATCCTCAGTACCAAAAAAAAAAAAAAAAAAAAAAAAAAAAAAATGAATACCAAATGCTGGGGTTGGGGCTGTTAGCTCAGTGGCAGAGCACTCCCCTTGTACATGTGAGGCACTGGGTTTGATCCTCAGCACCACATAAAAATAAACAAATAAAATAAAGTCATGTTGTCCATCTACAACTACAAAAACAATTTAGAATACCAAATGCTACCAGGTGTGGTGACATACACCTGTAATCCCAGCGTCTCAGTAGGCTGAGGCAGGACAATCACAAGTTCAAAGCCAGCCTCAGCAACTTAGTGAGGCTCTGAGCAACTTAGGGAGGCCCTGCCTCAAAATAAAAAATAAAGGCCAGGCGCAGTGGTGCACATCTATAATCCCAGTGGCTCCAGAGGCTGAGATAGGAGGATCACGAGTTCAAACCCAGCCTCAGCAACACCAAGGTGCTTAGCAGCTCAGTGAGACCCTGTCTCTAAACAAAATATAAAATAGGGGGGCTGTGATTGTAACTCAGCAGTAGAGCGCTCGCCTAGCACATGCGCGGCCTGGGTTCAATCCTCAGCACCATGTAAAAATAAAGGGATTGTTTACAACTAAAATAAACAAATATATATATATATTTTTTTGTACCAGGGATTGAACTCAGGGGCACTCAACCACTGGGCCACATCCCCAGCCCTTTTTTGTATTTTATTTAGAGACAGGGTCTCACTGAGTTGCTAAGTGCCTCGCCATTGCTGAGGCTGGCTTTGAACTCGCGATCCTCCTGCCTCAGCCTCCCAAAGTGCTGGGATTACAGGTGTGCGCCACCGCGCCCGGCTAAAATAAACAAATATTTTAAAATAAATAAAATAGGGCTAGGAATGAGGCTCAGTGGTTGAGTCCCCCTGAATTCAATCCCCAGTTCCAAAAACAAATATAAGTAAATAAATAAATAAATAAATAAATAAAATGGACTGGGGTTGTGGCTCAGTGGTAGAGTGCTCACCTAGCACAGGTGAGGCCCTGGGTTCGATCCTCAGGACCACATATAGATAAATAAAATAAAGCTATTGTGTCCACCTACAACTAAAAAAAAAAATTTAAAAACAAATCAAATGTTGCTTGAAAAGTAAGGGTTGAAAAACATGTTTTATTTAATAAGTAGGAAGTCACTTGTAGCTTTTTTTTTTTTTTAATTATTTATTTGCTTTAGTTGTAACACAATGTGTTTATTTATACGTGGTGCTGAGGATCGAACCCAGGCCGCGTATGTGCTAGGCGAGCACTCTACTGCTGAGCCACAACCCCAGCCCACTTGTGGCTTTATTAAGGGTAATTTGGAGAATGTGTGGGAACAAAGGTCAAATCACAAAGAGGCAAAGAAAGTCCCACACCTGTAATCTCAGTAACTCAAGAGGCTGAGGCAGGAGGATAGCAAGTTCAAGGCCAGACTCAACAACTTAGTGAGACCAAGTCTCAAAATCAAAAAATCAAAAGGATGGAGATGTAGCTCATGTAAAGTGCCTCCATTCAATCCCCAGTACCAAAAAGAAAGAGGCAAGCAAATGAGACTGAATTGAATGCAGAGGAGTGTTTCACAATCACCCAAACAGCTATTTCAGAATCAAAGAGGAACATACAATAATGGTACAAATTGAGATCTCACATACTACCTTTGTAACCTTCTATTCTATAGAACTCAATGGGAAATGTTTTCTAATTTAATACCTCAACTCACACAATACACTACAATGTACTGATCACTTCAAGAATTTACCAATTGGGACTGGTGATGTAGTTCAGTGGTAGAGTGCTTAACAACATATGCAAGGCCCAGAATTTGATTCCCAGCAAAGGGAAAACAAACAACCAAACAAGAAAGCAATAGAAGTGGGAGAACAAATGCTAGGAATCAAAGTGGGGGTAGGAGCAATTTCAGGATCTACAAAACATTTATGAAAAGTAATGTTGGAACAGCAAAGAAATGGACTAAATACAAACAAGTTACAGTCAGGTAGGTAATGAATTTAATTAAACCCAAAAGAAAAATAGGTAGATGGCAGTTTTAAAAAGTCAGGAAATGAGCCGGGCGCGGTGGCGCACGCCTGTAATCCCAGCACTTGAGCGGCTGAGGCAGGAGGATCGCGAGTTCAAAGTCAGCCTCAGCCGTGGCGAGGCACTTAGCAACTCACTGAGACCCTGTCTCTAATAAAATACAAAAAAGGGCTGGGGATGTGGCCCAGTGGTCGAGTGCCCCTGAGTTCAATCCCCGGTACCCAAAAAAAAAAAAAAAAAAAAAGTCAGGAAATATTTACTATAATTGTAAACATTTACATACATAAAGAAACTAAAAGCCGGGCGCGGTGGCGCACGCCTGTAATCCCAGCACTTTGGGAGGCTGAGGCAGGAGGATCGCGAGTTCAAAGCCAGCCTCGGCAATGGCGAGGCACTTAGCAACTCAGTGAGACCCTGTCTCTAAATAAAATATAAAAAAAGGGCTGGGGATGTGGCCCAGTGGTTGAGTGCCCCTGAGTTCAATCCCCGGTACCACAAAAAAAAAAAAAAAAAAAAAAAAAAAAAAAAAAAAAAAAAAAAAAAAAGAAGGTTCTGATTCTTGGTTTAGGCACTGATTCAAGGATCTGAGTCCTAGGATCAAAAGATAACTAAGTCATAGAGTAACTGTGATTAAGTAAGACTGCTTGCATTTAAATCTGGATTCTACAATTTAGTATTGTGAACACCAACTCGTTGCTTAACTATGCACCAGTTTCCTTGTCAGTAAAAATAGCACATCTTACCTCATAGGGCTATTGTTAAGAATTAAACGAGATGATGCATATAAAAGAAACACAAAGCATAGTGCCTAGGCACATAGTAAGTGAACAATAAATATTAATTCTGGTTACTATTTCTCTCTCTCTCTCTCTCTCCCTTCCTCACCCATTTTTGGTGGTACTGGGCATGAAACCCAGGAATACTCTACCACTTAGCTATATCCCCAGCCCCTTTTGAGACAGGGTCTCACTAAGTTGCCCAGGTTGGCTTTAAACTTTTGAACCTACTACTTCAGCCTCCAGAGTAGCTGGGATTATAGGCCACTACAACCCCTGTGACCAGCACTATTTCTGTCTTTAACAAGCTCTCAGGGGCTGGGGATATAGCTCAGTTGGTAGAGTGCTTGCCTCACACACACAAGGCCCTGGGTTCAAACTCCAGCACCACAAAAAGCTCTCAGTCTATCAGCAGAGATAAAACAAGAAACTCAATGGTTACTACATGCAATATGGTAGGTTTTGTTTGTTTTTGGTACCAGAGGGGCTGGGGTTGTGGCTCAGCGGTAGAGTGCTCATCTAGCATGTGTGCGGCCTGGGTTCTATCCTCAGCACCACATAAAAAAATGAAGGCGGGGGCTGGGGTTGTGGCTCAGTGGCAGAGCGCTGGCCTCGCATGTGCGCGGCCCGGGTTCGATCCTCAGCTCCACGTAAACATAAATGCATTGCATTGAGTACAACTAAAGTAAATAAATAAATATTTAAAAAAATAAAAAATAAATTTAAAAATGAAGGCGGGCTGGGATTGTGGCTCAGCGGTAGAGCGCTCGCCTAGCACGTGGGCGACCCTGGTTCGATCCTCAGCACCATGTACAAATAAAACGCATTGAATAAAAACGCATTGTGTACAACTAAAGCAAATAAATTAAAAAAAAAAAAATTAAGGCATTGTGTTTTTGGTACCAGGGATTGAACCCAGGGGTGTGCTCAACCACTGAGCCACATCCCCAGCCCTTTTTTTATATTTTATTTTGAGACAAGATCTTACTAAGTTGCTTAGGGCCTTGCTAAATTGCTGAGGCTGGCTTTGAACTTGAGATTCTCTTGTCTCAGCCTCCTGAGCCACTGGGATTATAGGTGTGTGTCGCTGTGCCTGGTCAGTAAATTCTAAAAAAGAGGCATACAAAAGGTATTATGGGAATCCAGAGTTACAGCTCCTACTGAAAACACAATAATCAGTGTTACAGACCACATGCCACTTTTATTTAGATCATGTTTGTTTCATAATTAAAGACTTCTTATATTAAATACACAATCATAAACATGATTTACATCAGAGGGAAATTTGAAAATTGACATTTTTGTTACTCCTAAATTAGATGAATAGCATTTTAAAAAAATAATGTAACTTTTATACCTTTATTTTATTTATTTATATGTGGTGCTGAGGATCAAACCCAGTGCCTCACATGCTAGGCAAGCACTCTACCACTGAGATAGAGCTACAGCCCCTGCCCCGATGAATAGATTTTAATTGATGCACCCTCTGGGAAAAAAAAAAAAAAAAAAATTCTGGATGGGTTCTTTTTTTCTCTGTTTTGGTACTGAGGATTGAACCCAGGGCCACTTTACCACTGAGCTACATCCCCACACCCTTTTTATTTCATCAAACGTGAGATTCTCCTGCCTTAGCCTCCTGAGTTGCTGGGATTATACATGTGTACTACCATGCCAGGCTCACAAATTCTATTGTTTTGACTGATGATATTGTGGGAAAAAAAAAAAAAAAAATTCGGAAGTGAGCTGCAATTTTACTATTAACAAATCAATACATGTTTACATGTTTAGTGAAATGACTTGCAAAATACCCAATTCTAAAACTTTTGTTCAACAAAACTGGTTACTCCTAGAATGTGCTAGACACTGTGGGGAGCTGGAGAAAATGATATGCAAAAAGAGATATCTGCTGGGCGCATGCCTGTAATCCCAGCACTTGTGAGGCTGAGGCAGGAGGATCGCAAGTTCAAAGCCAGCCTCAGCAATGGTGAGGCACTTAGCAACTCAGTGAGACCCTGTCTCTAATAAAATACAAAAAAGGGCTGGGGATGTGGCCCAGTGGTCAAGTGCCCCCGAGTTCAATCCCCAGTACCAAAAAAAAAAAAAAAAGAGAGATATCCTTCCCTTCACAGGGCTTACAGTCTACAGGGAAGTCGAGCAAACATTATAAAGCTACGATATAGCTGGAATAAAGGAGAAAGATGGAGAATATTTTTTTCACGCTTAATTCTATAGTTAAAAAAAAAAAAGTGAACATTACATAAATATTATAAACAAATGAAATCAATAAACTGCAATTTCTGTCTTGGCAAGTTGATTCAAGTAGTTGATAAAGGAGGTAAGGTTCAATGGGATTAATTATTTGACTTTAGCCTTATGACATGCTAATCAGATTAAGATCAGCTATTTAAAGAGAGTATACAAGACAGGCGGGCGTCACGCCTGTAATCCCAGCACTTTGGGAGGCTGAGGCAGGAGGATCTAGAGTTCAAAGCCAGCTTCAGCAATGGCCAGGCACTTAACAACTTAGTGAGACCCTGTCTCTAAATAAAATACAAAAAAAGGGCTGGTGATGTGACCCAGTGGTCGATGCCCGCCCCCCCCCAGGTCAATCCCCAGTATCACAGAAAAAAAAAAAAGAGAGAGAGAGAGAGTATACAGTCTTGCTATCAATTTTTTTGCAAAGGAAATATGTTATATACAATATACACAAAGACTGAGAAAAACTTGTCTAGACAACTTTTAGGCCATACTGCAAATTCTGAAACATAATGACACCATACAATATGAAAGCAAGTTATAGAAAAATGAAAAGGGTTATTATTAATAGATCTTTTGATTATAATTTTAAAATATCTGAACATTTAACTATACTATAATATGTAATTTATGCAAGCTACATTAAATCTAAAGCTTGAGTTTTCAATAGAATATTTAAGCAGCAATTACTGCCTTAAAAGAGTTAGCCAAAACTAGATTCCAGACTTTTTTTTTCATTTATTTAATTTCTTTCTTTCTTTCTTTCTTTCTTTTTTTTTTTTTTTTTTGATCACTGAGATTACAGGCATGCACCATCATGCCCACTGAACATTTTTAAAAAATATTTATTTATTTTCTTTTTAGTTGTACACAATGCCTTTAATTCTTATGTGGTGCTGAGGATCTAACCGGGCCGCGCACGTGCTAGGCCAGTGCTCTACCGCTGAGCCACAACCCCAGGCCCCACTTTTTTTTAACCTTTTAGAGGAATATACTCCACTCCCACCCTGCTCAATTCATTACCACACCCCTACTCTCTGTATTATTACTGGGATGAATTAAAAAAAAAAAAATCATGGGATATTGGCCATTTATTGAAAATAAACTTTAGAAATGGAGCTTATAAAAAGAATATGAAGCCAGGTACAATTGTACACACTTGTAATACCAACTACTTGAGAGGCTAGGCAGAAAGAATTCAAATTTAAGGACAGCCTGGGCAACTTAGCTCATCTCAAAATAAAAAAAGGCTGGGGATTGTGCCTCAGTGGTAGTGTGCCCCTCCAAAAAAAAAAAAAGACTGAAATTATATCTTAAAAGAGGTTTATATATACACTCCTGTGATTTCACTCCCCATCTCAGTTGGCTGTATTCTTTCAGCTGCTATCACCCTGAAATGCAATCACCAGTTACACTGCTGAATTTCCAACTGGCTCTGGGCAACCTATGTACAGGAAGTGCTTCCTTATTCTCTTCTGTATCTTCAAGGACAGAAATTAGAAGGTGTGCAACAAATGTCTATTAGCCTGAATCAAATCAACATAGTGATAACAACTCCAAAACAGCCTATCAGTGGTTAGATTCCTTTAGCATTTCAAAATTATAGTAACTACACTTACATATAAACTTAGAAGCAAGTTTGCAAGATTTGCCGTTAAAAGTTTATATAAGAGCCGGGCGCAGTGGCGCACGCCTGTAATCCCAGCACTTGGGAGGCTGAGGCAGGAGGATCGCGAGTTCAAAGCCAGCCTCAGCAATGGCGAGGCACTTAGCAACTCAGTGAGACCCTGTCTCTAATAAAATACAAAAAAAGGGCTGGGGATGTGACCCAGTGGTCAAGTGCCCCTAAATTCAATCCCCGGTACAAAAAAAAAAAAAAAAAGTTTATATAAGGACTGGGGTTGTAGCTCAGTGGTAGAGCGCTTGCCTAGTATGTGTAAGGCTCTGAGTTGGATCCCCAGCATCACATAAAAAACCAAATAAGCCGGGCGCGGTGGCTCACGCCTGTAATCCCAGCACTTTGGGAGGCTGAGGCAGGGGATCGCGAGTTCAAAGCCAGCCTCAGCAATGGAGAGGCACTTAGCAACTCAGTGAGACCCTGTCTCTAAATAAAATACAAAAAAGGCCTGGGGATGTGGCCCAGTGGTCGAGTGCCCCTGAGTTCAATCCCCGGTACCACAAAAAAAAAAAAAGATTGCAATTTAGAGATTATATGGTGAAAAATACATGGCCCTGTGACATCTTGTTTGTTTAATTTTTCACCTTAAAGCGAATGTCTTAAAATGATTTCATCTTCCGGGTAAATGTTACTAAATACCATAGAATAGAATGTAGTTTACATAATCTGTTACTATAAGCTTGAGAAAGAACTGATTCAAGTTAACACGCTTTGAGTGCCTATTCCCTATTCTTGCTTCTGCCCACATAGCTGCCTACCCATAGATATTTTAATAAGTCCTACAAAGAGCCTTCTTTGTAAAGAAAACAGTAGTCTTCTCTAAAACAATGTAAATTGGCCGTTTTAGTCACTGGCTATTTTCTCCAAATTCACATTAATCTTAGATTCCAGTGTGCAATTTAAGCACTTTAGTATTATTCTATTGGTCTTATTTCCACAAATCAAAGATGTGTCAGTTAATTGGTAAGTAGGCAGACTGTTGGCAGAAAATCTTTCTCGATTACAACAACATAAAAAAAGTTTAGCAAATCACCAAGTACGACAATTTAAGGAATCCTAGAAGAGGTATAAAACTAAGACATTCTCAACCAAATGACAAATTACAGTGCCACATGTACATGCCTCTCTGAGGTTCACAGAGTCATTATGTCCAACCATTTCCCAAGTGATGTGAAGGCCTTTGGAAATCAAACAGGAAATCCTCTCGTCTATTTGGTTCTTTCACGGCTGAAAAACTGAACAGGTGGCCTAGGCAAGGTTCTGGGAAAGTCCTGGGAGAGATGAGTAGGTCCTAAAGGAGTCTTGCAAAGCAGTCACTCACTCATTCATTTCCGCAAACTCAGAATAAATACGACCCCCAACCAGCGCGAGATGAATCAGACTCCAAACCCTGCTCCCCTGGAGACTGGAGCTAGGTGGCGCGGAGGGTGAAGGAACAGCCACTCTGACCGTTTTTGAGGGATTGACCGAATCTGGGTTTTTTTCACCCTTGTTTGCCAGGGCGTTGCATACAGCGGGTGCTCTTTAACTGTTTGCTGACTGAATATGTGTGTGAAACGCTAAAACGAGCCTGAGAGTGCACAAACGCCGCGGTATCAGGGGCTCAGCCGCCCACCACCACCCGCGCCAGACCCCAGCAGAGAGGTCACCCTCTCTTCCTCGGTCGCCTGAAGAGGAAACAGCACCCAAAGGTGAGTTCCAGCCCGGGCCCAGGCTGAGCCCTCCTCTTCGACCCGTGCAGCACTCACCGTTGGTGTAGGGAGACCCCGAGGTCGAGGAGGCCTGGGCCTGGAGGCTGGTCGGGGCGCCGCCGGAGGCCGGTATCCCCGGCTGGGACATGACGACCGCAGTTATCCCGGTTGGAAGGTACTGGTCTGAGTCGACGACAGCGCCCAGCGGAGACGACTGCTGAAAGCGGAGGGAGGGGGCCAAAGACTTAGGGCTGAAGACTGGAGAAGAGAGTGCGGAGCATCAAGCCCGAGGCATGGCGCCTCACTCTCCCCAGCCCGCCGGCAGCCACGGCCTGGCCTGGGAACTGAGGCTTAGCAATCCGGCCAGTGGGGCCGCGTATGCCCGGCTGGGAGGCGGCCGCCTAAACCGGAGAAGAGGGAGGCCCGGCCGGAAGTGCCTGTCAGCCGCTGGCCGCGCAGGCGCAATCAGGACACGTGGCACTTCCGGCTCCGGGCTCGCGGCTTCTCCAGCGCTCACCTCTCGCCGCGGGGCTGCCCCGAGGCCACCTGACTGTCCCTTCGTCCCGGCCCCGTGGATGGTGCCCGAACTCGCCTGCCACGTCACTGACTCTCACCGCCGGCAGGAAGTGGCGTGTGTCACCGCTGCGGAAATCCCCGCACCTTGAACGTCACCTCGCGGGCTGAGCGGCGATCCCGGGCACTGCGGACTTCAGTGGCTGCTTTGGTGGGGAGGGAGAAACAGTTCCTCTCCCTGGACTTTGAGGATTACCTGAGACGACAAACATCATCACCCTCTGTTGGGATTATACCAGCACTGAACCGGTTAATGTTCATCACATTATTTTATTTCACATTCTGTTGTCATATTCCAGGGGCTTTTTTTAGAGATAGTTAAATATGTATGTTAAAAATGTGATCGAGTGAAGCCGGGCGCGGTGGCGCACGCCTGTAATCCCACCGATTTGGGAGGCTGAGGCAGGAGGATCACGAGTTCAAAGCCAGCCTCAGCAATGGCGAAGCCCTTAGCAACTCAGTGAGACCCTGGCTCTAATAAAATACAAAAAAGGGCTGGGGTTGTGGCCCAGTGGTCGAGTGCCCCTGAGTTCAGTTCCCGGTACAAAAAAAAAAAAAAAAATCAAGTAAAGAAGGCCTTTCTTTTTTTACTGGAGATTCAGAGGTCATTTTAATTTTCACACTCGCTTATCCATAGCATAGTCAAACTGACGTTCATTAAGAGCACTATTTTTTTTTTTTAAGTTAGTGCTGAGGATCTAACCCAGGGCCTTATGCAAGCTAGGAGAGCACTCTGCTATTGAGCCATACACCCTCAGACATTACATTAATTGGCAGTTTTATTTCCTCTTCTAAGAGTTTGTAGATCCTCTGTAAGGTGAAGAATTCAACTTCCCAACTGGGAAAGTAGGGGTTTTGTTTTGTTTTGGGGAGTAGACTTTGACTTTTTTTTTTTTTTTTAATATTTATTTATTTACTTTAGTTGTACACAATGCAATGCATTTATGTTTACGTGGTGCTGAGGATCGTACCTGGGCCGCGCATGTGCGAGGTGAGCGCTCTGCCGCTGAGCCACAACCGCAGCCCCCCCCCCCTAGACTTTGACTTTTGAGGCCAAAGGGAAGTAGAAACTGGGTGATTGAGCGACATAATTATTTCAGTAATGATCTTAGCTACCTTCATTCTACTTAGGTTTTTCCTGCTCTAAGCTGATGACAAAGTCCTTCTTCACAGATTTGTACTGTTGATTAAAATGTCATGCTACAGGTTTCACAACCTCAGGGTGAAGTACATCTTACCTAATTCATTTAATATCAGTGTCTACTATGAAATGTTACCTTACTTGGAAAAAGAGCAAGATCTAAACCACTATGTCAGTCCTGAAAAACAAGCAGTAAGAATAAATAACTAAATGAAATTTTACTCCCCAGTTGCTGGGATTACAGGTATGCACCATGAGCCAGCTGTAAAGCCTTCCATAGGATGAAGACAATATTTTTGGCCAAACTGTTTTCATCTTAGAATTCCTGTAACAAAATCCCAGATCACATATCCAAGAACACTTAAGAAAATACTTAGCCGGGCATGGTGGCACACTCCTGTAACCCCAGCAGCTTGGGAGGCTGAGGTACAAGTATCGAAAGTTCAAAGCCAGTCTCAGCAACTTATCAAAGTCCTAAGCAACTCAGTGAGACCCTGTCTCTAAATAAAATACAAAAAAGGGTTGGGGATGTGGCTCAGTAGTTAAGCACCCTTGTTTCAATTCCCAGAACAAAAAAATTAAAAAATAAAAATAAAAAATACAAGCCTTTTAATGTTTTAAAGAAGAACTAGACCTCAGGGGAAAAAAAAAAATTGAACTTTCACGAAGTCAGACAGAAAGCCAGGGTCGAGCCGGGGCATGGTGGCGCATAGCCTGTATTCCTAGCTCTTGGGAGGCTGAGGCAGGAGGATCACAAGTTCAAAGCCAGCCTCAGCAATGGTGAGGCACTTAGCAACTCAGTGAGACCCTGTCTCTAATAAAAATACAAACAAACCGAAAAAAAAGGGCTGGGGATATGGCCCAATGGTCAAGTGCCCCTGAGTTCAATCCCTGGTACAAAAAAAAAAAAAAAAAGAAAGAAAGAAAGAAAAAAGCCAAGGTCACTTCTCAAAGAGATAAATACATAAGCCTGGTCTCAAACTTACATGAGTATAATTCTCTTTTTATATACAGTCCTTTCAAATGATCTTGGTTTGTTGTCCTTGGCAGAGATTTGATTTGGTTAAATCAGTCTTTCTTTGAACTTTGTTCTGTTTAAGCAATACCTTTGCGTTCAGAGATTTTTGAAAGAAAATAACCTCATTGGTTAAATCAGTTAAATAATTAGAAGTAGTTTGCTAATAAGTAAACAATACTTTCTCTAAAATTTGCTCTAAGTTTCCCTGTGACTATTATTCCCCCAAACTATGATTAAGTGTTTCAAGTGTTTGTAATATTTTCATTGTAGTCAGCTTAAAAATGTTGAGGAAACTAACATGATGCCTCAGGAATAGTAGTAAAGTAAGAATTAAGTTGGATATAGCTCATTTGGTAGAGTGCTTGCCTCACATGCACAAGGCCCTGGGTTCAATCCCCAGCACTACCAAAAAAAAAAAAAAAAAAAAAAATTAAGGTGGACTGGCCCTGTGGTACACGCCTGTAATCCCAGCGGCTATGGAGGTAGAGGCAGGGTTCAATCAGTGAGACCCTGTCTCTTAACAAAATAGAGCTGGACATGTGGCTCAGTGGTCGAGTGCTGAGTTCAATCCCTGGTACCCACCCTCCCACCCCCCCAAAAAAAGAATAAGGCAGAACAACATATGAAAAAAAAGTAATTTTCATACTAAGTATTAGGAACCCACACAATATCATTTGTTATACGACTTCTTAAAGTATGACCACTTAAATATCATGGAAAATTGTTAGTGCTATTGCCAGTTGTTAAACTTACTGATATTTCTTTATTTCTATTACCTATAGCTACTCCACCTGCCCTTGATTAATGTCACAGAGTCTATTTTTTTTTCTACTTTTTTTTCCAGAAACCCTTCATATGTCTGTTATAAAATTATTTTCAGTGCTGGGGTGTGGTGGTGTGTACATGTAATCCCAGTGGCTCAAGAAGCTGAGGCAAGAGGTTTCCAAGTTTGAGGCCAGCCTCAGCAATTTAGCAAAGCTGTAAGTAATCTAGTAAGACCCTATCTCAAAAAATAAAAAGGGCTAGGGATGGGCTAGGGTTATGGTTCAGTGTGGTAGAGCACTCAACCTGGCATGTGTAAGGCACTGGATTTGATCCTCAGCACCACATAAATAAATAAAGTAAAAACATTGTGTCCATCTACAGCAAAAAATTTTTTTAAGGTCTGGGGATGTGGCTCAGTGGTTAAGTGCCCTTGGGTTCAATTCCTGGCACCAAATAAATTGTTTTCAGCGTCTTCAACCCTACTTTAAAAATTATAAATACCCAGCAACTCTGGAAGCTGAGGTAGGAGGGTCACAATTTGAGCTCAGCCTAGGCAGTGCAACTTAGTGAGAGCCTGTCTTAAAATAAAAACTAAAAAGGGATATAGTTCAGTGGCAAGCCATCCTTGGATTCAATCCCCAGTACCAAAAAAAAAAAAGGAAGAAAGAAAGAAAAAGACAAGGAACTATCTCAGTAAGGAGGCAAGCACTGCAAAGGATATTCATTACATTTTGAGTTTATAATCAAATTAGGGATGGGATACAAACATTCATAATAAAATTTGCTGATACAAAAAAAAAAAACAAAATACAAAAAACAGCCAAACATGGTGGTACATTCCTATAATCCCAGCTACTCAGGAAGATTGAAAGTTTGAGCCCAGCCTGGACAACTTAGTAAGACCTTGTCTCAAGAAAAATTTTAAAGAGGGCTGGGGGTGTAGCTCAGTTGTACAGGGTTTGCCTAGTATGCACAAGGCCCTGGGTTCAATCACCAGGACTGCAAAAAACAAACCAAAAATTTGCTGATATGTGGAAGCCAGCAGGCCCCTTTGCCTGCTTGCTAGGACTGTTGCATTGTCAGCTGATAAACAGGATTCAACTTGGTCCACTTTTTAGGAAGGGGGGAGGGCATTATTTTAGGCTTTCTAATTATTTTTTAAAAAATTGTTTCTGGGGGCTGGGGTTGTGGCTCAGTGGTGGAGTGCTTGCCTAGCACGTGCGCGGCCCAGGTTCCATCCTCAGCACCACCTAAAGATGAAGGCATTGTGTACAATTAAAGCAAATAAATAAATATTTTTTAAAAATTGTTATGTTTGGAGCCGGGCGCGGTGGCACACGCCTGTAATCCCAGCACTTTGGGAGGCTGAGGCAGGAGGATCGCGAGTTCAAAGCCAGCCTCAGCAATGGCGAGGCACTTAGCAACTCAGTGAGACCCTGTCTCTAATAAAATACAAAAAAGGTCTGGGGATGTGACCCAGTGGTCGAGTGCACCTGAGTTCAATCCCTGGTACCACAAAAAAAAAAAAAAAAAAAAAAAAAAAAATTGTTATGTTTGGGGCTGGGGTTGTGGCTCAGTTGTTGAGCGCTCACCTAGCACATGTGCAGCCTGGGTTCGATCCTCAGCACCATGTACAAATAAAGGCATTGTGTACAACTAAAATAAATAAATAAATATTTTTTAAAAATTGTTCTGTTTGGGCTGGGGTTGTAGCTCTGGCAGAGTGCTTGCCTAGCATGTGTGAGGCACTGGGTTCGATCCTCAGCACCACATAAAAATAAATAAATAAAATAAAGGCATTTTGTCTATCTACAAGTAAAAACAATTTTTTAAAAAAAATGTTCTGTTTATTTCAAACTAAAAAGCTGTTTCAGTTGCAAACTAATTTATACAGTTTCATTCACTGAAACTTGTAGTGCCATTTTAGGAACAGTTCCTCTGTCCTCATTTGCCTGACAGGACATCTGTTCATGTCTCAAGTCAGCTGTTCTGAAGCTACATCACAAGTACACTCATTACACACCAAGCCAGTAAATCCCATTACTTTCTTTTTTTTTTTTAAATACCTATTTATTTACTTTAGTTGTACACAAATTTTATGTTTACGTGGTGCTGAGAATCGAACCTGGGCCGCGCACGTGCAAGGCGAGTGCTCTGCCGCTGAGCCACAACCCCAGCCCCCCATTACTTTCTTGAACCTTTTCTTTTTCTTTTTTGTTTTTGGTACCAGGGATTAAACTCAGGGGCACTTGACCACTGGGCCACATCCCTACCCCTTTTTTGTATTTTATTAGAGACAGGGTCTCACTGAGTTACTGAGTTGCTAAGTGCCTCACCATTGCTGAGGCTGGCTTTGAACTTGGGATCCTACTGCCTCAGCCTCCCAAGTGCTTCTTGAACACTTTTCATGTTTATGTAATTCTTATTCTTTTTTTTTTTTTTTTTTTTTTTTTGGTACCAGGGATTGAACTCAGGGGCACTTGACCACTGGGCCACATCCCCAGCCCTTTTTTGTATTTTATTTAGAGACAGGGTCTCACTGAGTTGCTAAGTGCCTCGCCATTGCTGAGGCTGGCTTTGAACTCGCGATCCTCCTGCCTCAGCCTCCCAAAGTGCTGGGATTACAGGCGTGCGCCACCACTCCCGGCTTGTAATTCTTATTCTTACTGCCTTTTCTGGTTAGTTTTCATCTTATACTTGAACTACTGGAATCATTTTTTCTGGATTCCTTGTCTCCAATCCATCCTACATGTTGAATTGAGCTACCAAAATACTTATTCTATTTTTATTTTCCTGTACCCCCAAACCTATAACTGATACCCCTGCCTGCTCCATCAAGTTAAAATTCTTGGGCATGGGTTGGGCATGGTGGCATATGCTTGTAATCATAGCAACTTGGGATGCTGAGGCAGGAAGATTCCAAGTTCAAGGCCAGCTTCAGCAACTTAGTGATGTCCTTTCTCAAAAATAAATATTTTGCCGGGCACGGTGGCACACGCCTGTAATCCCAGCACTTTGGGAGGCTGAGGCAGGAGGATCACGAGTTCAAAGCCAGCCTCAGCAATGGTGAGGCACTTAGCAACTCAGTGAGACCCTGTCTCTAAATAAAATACAAAAAAGGTCTGGGGATGTGACCCAGTGGTCGAGTGCCCCTGAGTTCAATCCCCGGTACCAAAAAAAAAAAAAAAAATTAAAAGGCACAGGATGTAGTTTGGTGGTACTGAGTTAAATTGCCAGTACTCCTCCCCATCCCCCTGAAAAAAAAATCCTTCAGCATGGCTTTTCTTTTCTTTTTTGTACCAGGGATTGAATCCAGATGTACTTAACCATTGAGCCACATCACCAGCCCTTTTTATTTTTTATTTTGAGACAGGGTCTTTCTCAGTTGCTTAGGGTCTCACTAATTTGCTGAGGCTGGTTTTGAACATACCATCCTCCTGCCTCAGCCTCTGAGTCACTAAAATTACAGGCATAAGCCACCATGCCTGACTCAGCATGACTTTTTTCATGCTGAGTAAAACCCAAAATTCTATTCATAACCTTCAAAGCCCCACAGAATCCAGCTTTGCTACCTCTATGACTTCATCTTCTGCCATACTGCCTTTCACTAAGTTCATTCCAGACACATATGTAGGGGCTGGGGAGCTGGGGATATAGCTCAGTTGGTAGGGTGCTTGCCTTGCACACACAAGGTCCCGGGTTCAATTCCATGCACCCCCCCAAAAAAAGGGTGAAGCCAGACACATATGCTATTTTGTCTGTCTAAGCACAAATCCATCTTTACCCTAATTTCTTTACTTGGAAGCTCTTCCTCAAGACATCCAGAGAGCTCATTCTTTTACCTCTTGCCACATTTATTCAAAAATTACCTTTTAAATAAAAATTTTAAAATTTTGTTCTAATTCATTATATATGGCAGTAGAATGCATTTGACACTTTGTACATGAATGGAGCACAATTTCTCATTCCTCTGGCTGTACATGGTACAGTCACACCAATAGTGTAATCATACATGTATATAGGGTAATAATGTTTGTCTCATTCTACCATTCTTCCCATTCCCACAGTGCCTCCCCTCCCCTCCCTACCCTCTGAACAATCCAAAATCCCTTCATTCTTCCCTACCCTACCACCTCTATGGATCAGAATCCACTTATCAGAGAAAACATTTGGCCTTTGCTTTTTTGGGATTGGCTTATTTACCATAGCATATCATTCTCTAGTTCCATCCATTTACCTGCAAATGCCATAATTTCATTCTTCTTTAAGGCTGAGTAATATCCCATTGTGTATGTGTACCACATTTTTCTTTATCCATTTATCTGTTGAAGGGCATCTAGGTTAGTTCCATAGTTTAGCTATTGTGAATTGAGCTGCTATAAGCATTGATGTGGCTGTGTCACTGTAGTATGCTGATTTTAAGTCCTTGGGTATAAACCGAGGAGTGGGATAACTGGGTCAAACAGTCCATTCCAAGTTTTCTGAGGAATCTTCATACTGCTTTCCATAGTGGTTGCACCAATTTGCAGTACCATCAGCAATGTATAAGTGTACTTTTCCCCCCAAACCCTTGCCAACAAACATCACCTTACTGAAGAAGCCATCTCTGAACATTCTAATAATCTACTTTACTATCCTGCTCACTCTATCCCTTTTACCCTCTTCTGTTTTTTTTTTTTTTTTTTTGTGTGTGTGTGTGTGTGTGTGTGTGTGTGTGTGTGTGGTACCGGGGATTGAACTCAGGGGCACTCGACAACTGGGCCACGTCCCCAGCCCTTTTTTGTGTTTTTATTAGAGACAGGGTCTCACTGAGTTGCTAAGTGCCTCACCATTGCTGAGGCTGGCTTTGAACTCACAATCCTCCTGCCTCAGCCTCCCAAAGTGCTGGGATTACAGGCGTATGCCACCAAGCCCAGCTCTCTTCTGTTTCTTCATAGCACTTCTCATCTTTGTTATGTATCTGTGTTTATCTTTCTTCAATGGAATACAAGTCTATACATCAATTCTAAAGTAATTGTGTCTATCTCCCTGTTAGACTGTCAGAGTGAAGACTAGAGATTATGTCTTATTCACCCATGTATTTTCAGCACTTGGAGCTCACACTTAACAGGCATTCAGTAAACTTTTTGGGGGAGTTGTGCTAGAATTGGATCTAGGGTCTCTGGCATGCTAGGCAAGCATTCTACCACTGAGCACCACCCCCTGAAATAAACATTTTAAGTGAATAAATTTATAGCATCAATTCTTGGGCTTGCAATAGAGCTCAGTGGTAGAGAGATTGCCTAGCATATGTGAGGACCTGGGTTCCATCCCCAGCACTACAAAAAAAAATAATAATAATAATTTCTTTTAGTCTCCTGACTCTGGTAGTCCTCATTAATTCGCTAGTATATATTCTTATTGCATTTATAGCCTAAACCACATCACTAGCACTTGTTTTTAAACTATGTTGCTCTCTCTATTTCTTTTAGGTTCTTAGCTACTATGCTACATTGTGTCCCATCTGATACAGGCCTAATTTGTATAGCTAAAATGGTGTCAACCCTTGGTCATGTCCTATCTTCTCTGGGCAAGTCTGAAAATACACTAGCAAATAGCAGCTCCTCTTTTTTCCTTTTCTAACCTCAAATGCCTCCCTCTATCATCACCCACTCTATACACACCCTGACATCATAGTATCAGAAGTGTGACATACAACTCTGCCTCTATATCTTCCATATATTTGTTTATTTTTATTTTTTGCAGTACAAGGAACTGAACTCAAGGGCACTTTACCGCTGAGCTACATCCCCAGCCCTTTTATTTTTATTTAGAAATAGGTTCTTAACAAATTGCCTAGGATGATCTCAAATTTTCAATCCTCTTGATTCAACCTCCTGAATCACTGGGACCACAGGCCTGCACCACTGTGCCCAACTCTAAACTTATTTTTTCCTCATGATACTAGCTGATGAATGACCTCACCAGCTCCTTCCTTTGCTAATTCATTCAATTAATTTTAAAAATTTACTTGCTAAGCCAGCCTCAGTACTTAGCAAGGACCTAAGAAACTTAGCAAGACCCTGTCTCAAAATAAAAAAATAAAATAAAAATAAAAAGGGCTGGGAATATGGCTCATTGGTTAAATATTCATGGGTTCATTCCCCAGTGCTACAGGAAAAATTGTTCAGATGCTGTGAGGACAATTGATTGGAGGGGAAAGAATGGAGTTATTGCTATAACACGTGGTCAAAGATGATGTTAAGTAAATTGGAGTAGTGGAGATGAATAGAAGTGTAGTTAAAACTTTGCACTTTAAGGGCCGGAGTTGTAACTCAGTGATCACTTGCCTAGCGTGCAGGGTGTGCTACGTTCAATCCCGAGCAAAAAAACAAAACAAAACAAAACCTACTTTGGACTTTGCTTTTACCTCTGCTTAACTACATGTAATCAATCATGAACTCTGCAGATTCCAACCTCTAGTTTCTCACACATGACTATTTCTCCATTCTTATTGACCCAACCCAGTTCCTTGTTACCTCTAATCTGCATGATTGCAGCAATCTCATTACTGAATTGATCTCAGCTTTCAATCTTGAGTTATTTCAATTACAACCCACATACTGCTTATGTAGGAAACTTTCAACTACAGAATTCCATATTTTTATACTGGTCAAAAACTCCAAAAGACTACAGTTTGGGAAGCAATGACCCAATGTTTTAGGCCAATACTATACAGTTAAACCATAATATTTGTCTAATGCTTTCCCCACATCTATTCCTATTTGTATGTTATTTGGTGATGAGGATTGAACTCAGGGGCACTCCACCACTGTGTTACATCCCTATTTCCCCCTTTTTTGGATTGAACCCAGGGGTGTGTTTCCACTGAGCTACATTCCCAGTCCTTTTTATTTTTAAGTTAGAAACAAGGTCTGGCTAAGTTGCTTAGAGTCTCATTAAATTGCTAAGGCTGACCTCGAATTTGCAATCCTTCTACCTCAGCCTCCCGAGTCACTGAGATTACCGGCATGTGCCACTGCTTTAGGCTAAAAGGGGACTTTAAGAAACGATGTTAAGGATAACTTCCTCGAGTGAGGCATCAGTATTCCTTTCTCTTCTAGGCCAGTGGATCCCCAAATCCTCTTAGGGCTGGTGTGGGGACCAACGCTCAGGCGGAGCGGAGGCGGGTATTGGTAACCGGACAGGGAGAGGGCGGAACTTATTGCGTGCGGTGCTGCGGTCCTGAGGACCTTAGCTAATGAGGCACCCGCTCGCCCGGAAGGAGCTGACGAGAGCTGGGGCCCGGCAGCCATAGCGCTTTGCAATTCGGCCTCAGAAAGTGTAGGGTCGACTCGGAGGAGGGAATTACGTTCATTTCAGTCTCAGGTGAGTGGCAGCCCCCGCAGACCGGCGGGCAGTAGCTGTGGACCCCGAGGAAGGCGCACTTTAAAGCTTAGGCCCACCCTGGGCTCCTGCTGCTGGCCCTGAGATGAAGAGTGGCCTGTTTTTCGCCCGGAATCGGGCGACTAGAGGGACGACGGTCTGGTCAGTGCTCTTCGGGGCCTCCCAGATGTCCTCTGGGAAGGACCCGGCTGCTGTCAGGCGCTGTTGTTTCAGGAAAGCGCGAGATGACAGCAGGCGAGCCCCTTCATGGGCCTCAGTTTCCTCACCTGGGAAGGCGAAGGCCGCAGGGATCATTGACCGCTGGAGAGGCGTGTTGTTTTTAGCTCTTCCAGTTTGTTGTGGAGGCAAATAGAGCTTGCTTACTGGCAGTAGTTAACATTTTGCCATAGCCAAGCCCCAGCTGAGTGGGAAAAAGACACTTTGAAAAGCTAATGATTTACAAAGTGTTCAATATTTTTCCTACAAGATAGAAATTTGTTTTAAAACTGCTAGAACTCCGATATTGTTATTCAAAAGAACTAAATTTGTCAGGAATTTAAGCTATTTGGTATATTGGGCAAAATGAGGTGAAGAAATCCACTTAACTTGAAAAATTAAGCCAACTGTTGTTTGTTTACATGTTTTTACCTCAAGCTCTATGTTACCAAATGTCTTATTCTGAAGAACTACATTGAATGATAAAATGTCGATTAAGAATCTCTCAAGTCACCTTGAATGAACCATACGAGGTGTCAGACACCTGTAATCCCAACTACTTGGGAGACCGAGACAGGAGGATTATGGGTTCAAGGCCAGCCTCAGCAATTTAGCGAGACCCTGTCTCAAAATACAAAAATAAAAAGGACTGGGTAGTGGTAACATACGCCTGGGTTCAGTCCCCTATGGGTTGGGGAGGGATATAAGTGGCATTGTAGCGAATGAAAAAGAGAAGGAACATTTATTTATTTTCAACTGTGTGTAAAGGGCTAGAATAGTCTACCAAGGAAAGTAGTGGTATCATCTCTATTTTCCTGATGATGAATAAAGAAAGATTTACAATTTGTTAGTAATTAGTGGTTCCAGTATAGCAGAACAATGTTCATTTACTGTTGTATCTTTAAGTAGATTTGTGTTTGTCACCAAAATATGTTGAACTTTAAAAATTTAAAGGCAGCCAAGCTAGGGCCTGGGCCTGTATGACTAGGTACTCAGGAAGCTGAGGTGGAAGAATCAGTTGAGCCTAGGAATTGGAGGCCAGCCTGGCATCATAGCAAGACCCTATTTCAAGAAAAAAAATTAGGGCTGGGGTTGTGGCTCAGCGGTGGAGCACTTGCCTAGCATGTGTGCAGCCTGGGTTCTATCCTCAGCACCACGTAAGAATAAAGGTATTGTGTACAACTAAAAGCAAATAAAATAAATATTTAAAAAAAAAGAAAAAAAAATGTAAGATGTTAATTGGCAGTTTCTGAGTTTGCAGAAAAGGAAAGTGTCTTCATTTCTGAAATGTTAGAGAAGCTTTGAAATTATGAAGATTAGTGGTTTAAATAAGGTGCATTTTAACCTTCTTTTGCCTTGTACTATTGTGCTGGAGTAAAAATTCAAGCAAAACCTGACACAAAAGATTAGTCTATCACAAATTAAAGTCACTGCCACATCATTCCAACCTTACAAACTATAGTAATGTTTCATCATTCTATAGTAATGATTCATCATTTCTCCACCCCTTTAAGTACACAATTGACTAAAACTCTTTAAATTATTTAATTTCTCCGCAGAATATTACTAAGCAAATAATCACAGTTTTGAAAGGTTTCTCTCTCTCTCTCTTTTTTTTTTTTTTTTTTTTTGTGTGTGTGTGTGTGTGTGTGTGTGTGTGTGTGTGTGCTGGAGATCAAACCCAGGGGTGCTTTGCCCCCTCCTCCTTTTTCTTTCTCTCTCCAAGTTGCTGTCACTGGCATGGAACTCGAAATGCTCCTACCTTAACCTCCCAAGTCTCTGACATTATAGGCATGTGCCATGGCACTAGGCTAAGATTTCTCTTTCTTGTATCTTTTTTTGGGGGGTGGGATTGAACTCAGGCACTCACCCACTGAGCCATATCCCCAGCCTTATTTTTAAAAATTATTTATTTATTCTAATTTGTTATATATGATGGCAGAATGCAATTCCCAGCCCTATTTTTGTATTTTATTTAGACACAGGGTCTCACTGAGTTGTTTAGTGCCTTGTGTTGCTGAGGCTGGCTTTGAACTTGAGATCTTCCTGCCTCATCCTCCCAAGCTGTTGGGATTACAGGCATGCACCACTGTGCCCTGCGATTAATCAAATCTGAATGAGTTAAATCCATCTATGTCTCTATAATAATCAAAGTATTTTCATGTGTATTATCACATCTCATCATTCTTAACAATATTGTGAGGCACGCGATATTCCTATTATATATATGTATATACTAGAGGCAAAGGGCTTTCCTAGAATGAAACAATAGTATTCAAATGTGCATTTCTCTCTCTCTCTCTCTCTCTCTCTTTTTCTTTTCTTTTTTGGTGGTGCTGGAGACAAAATCCAGGCTCTCACACATCCTAGACACATGCCCTACCACCCTAAGACCTTGAAAGAGACATTCTAAATCGAAATAGTTTTGTTTTTGTTGTTGTTTTGTATTTGGTACTGCGGATTGGACCCAGAGGTACTTTACCACTGAGCCATATTCCAGCCCTTTTTATTTTTTTTTTTTTTTTTGGTACCGGGGATTGAACTCAGGGGCACTCAACCATTGGGTCACATCCCCAGCCCTTTTTTTGTATTTTATTTAGAGACAGGGTCTCACTGAGTTGCTAAGTGCCTCGCCATTGCTGAGGCTGGCTTTGAGCTCGCGATCCTCCTGCCTCAGCCTCCTAAAGTGCTGGGATTACAGGCGTGCGCCACCATGCCCGGCTGTCCCTTTTTTATTTTTTATTTTGAGACATGGTCTTGCTAAGTTGCTTAGGGCCTTGCTAAGTTGCTAAGGCTGGTGATCCTCCTACTTCAGCATCACAAATTGCTGGGGTTACAGGTATGAGCCACCACACCTGGCCAAATCCAAATAGTTTTTATTCTAAGACAGATATTATCTCCATTTCACTTTGACTCTACTGTGATTTTTATCCAAAATTATTAATGAATTGATCTGTAATCATATTAAAGTTCATACCGTACTGGGAATATAGCTGAACCGTAGACCACTTGCCTAGCATGCTTGAGGCTCTGAGTTGGATCCACAACACCACAAAGGAAAATAAGTTTTTTTTTAAATGTTTATTTATTTACTTTAGTTGTACACAATGCAATGCATTTATGTTTATGTGGTGCTGAGGATCGAACCCAGGCAGCACACGTGCCGGGCGAGTGCTCTGCCGCTGAGCCACAACCCCAGCCCAGGAAAATAAGTTTTTATCAAAATGGTTTTGCTTAATTATTCATATAAATGAGCAATAAATATAAAATGTTCATGTAAATTTTAAATTTTTTGCTTTTTTTTACCTTATTGATCTATAGTGTCATACAATAAAGTTTACCTTTTTAAAGTGTTCAATTCAGTCTTATTAGTATAGTCTAGTGTTGTACAACCATCACCACTAATTCCAAAACAGTTTAATTATCTCAAGAAACCCAGTATCCATTAGCAATTGCTCCCCACTTTCCCATCTCCCAGACTGACAACCACTAATCTACTTAGTCTAAGGTTTTGCCTGCTCTAGAAATTTCATATAAAAGGGGTTGTCCATAAAGGTTTAATGGAACAAAGTTTTTTGTAATCTGAGTTCTGTTCCATTATATCCTTTGCACTGATTTTCATGTTACTTAAGTAGATCGCTTTTTAATCTGCCTAGGGCCTTTTCCTGTTTGGTGTTCATGGAATAAATAAACCTGCTGACGTGTATATGTTTCCTTGTTCTTGACCTTTGCTCTTCACATGTCTTAATAGAGTGTTCATGGTGTTGTGTAACCTGTTCTCAGGGCTCAGGTGTCTGGAACTAAGTAACTTTTATTCTTAGTTGGATATTCTTACCTCTATTTAAACAACAACAAAAATAGTTAATTCTGTTTCTAATAACTTTTAGTTTGTTTTAAGGTTGTTATAAATCACAAGAGAATTGTAAATGTCTCTATCTTTGGAAGTAGAGTTTCTCTATGTTATTACTTTATTTCCGTGTAGTCAAATTTTACAACAACAAATTGGTGCCATACTTATGCAAAAAGTCCTTTTTTCTTTACCATTCCTCACCTACCAACCATAATTTCCTTTGAGGACTTTATCTTTTTATAGCAGTGCCTTCCACTCTTCTAGGTGATTCCACTGCCTGTCACTGTGGACATTGTACCCTCTAATCTGGCTTCTCTCTATCTGTCCAAGTCAGAGCCAGACCCTGAAGCTTGCCACCACCCAGACCTAAACTGCTCTTGAATTCTTGAATCCCATATTCTCCATTTTTTTAAAATATTTATTTATTTACTTTAGTTGTACACAATGCAATGCATTTATGTTTATGTGGTGCTGAGGATTGAACCCGGGCCGCGCACGTGCAAGGTGAGTGCTCTGCCGCTGAGCCACAACCCCAGCCCCCATATTCTCCATTTTGCTGGTACAATTGTGGTCCAACCTTCACCTCTCTTACCCAATCTCAACTACACCTTTGTTTTGGCTTACAGACTTTCTCCCTATTCTCATGGTTCTATTTTGTGAGAAGCATGCCTTTGATCACCACCATCCTCTCTATATACTAATTACTATACACCTTTATCCACTCAGCCTGGACTTCTGATCAGATCACTTCAGTCCCTTTGATCAGTACTTTTCAAGTCCTGTCCTTTTTTTTTTTTTTTTTTTAAATATTTATTTATTTACTTTAGTTGTACACAATGCAATGCATTTATGTTTACGTGGTGCTGAGGATCGAACCCGGGCCGCGCACGTGCAAGGCGAGCGCTCTGCGCTGAGCCACAATCCCAGCCCCATCCTGTCCTCTTTCATCCCTATCCTGGAAGTCCCCTAATCTCTAGTGTCTAAAGCCAAGCATTGCTGGTTGGGGGGTCAAGGGTCAAAAATCAGTGCTGATTGGCACTGTTCGAATGTTTGCTTTTCAATTCCACCTCAGCCCTTAGATCTCTTTAGCAATATCCACCAACCACCACCCCATGCCAGGAATTGAACCCAGTGCCTTACACATGCACACTCTACTACTGAGCTGTATCCCAAGCCTCTTTAGCAATCATTTAACTTGATCTGTTTATTTCTCACAGTAGCTGTTCTGATGCTTGCTCTGCTCAGAATTTCTCCACACCCTTTCCTTTTGGAGTCAGATTCCTGCCACCTCCACAAATTTCCTGGCCTTTCTTCCTTGTGCTCTTAGGGGGAGAGTACCTCTCAGTTCAAGTTCCTCTTCAGACTTTGTCCCTTCCTTTTAGTTAAATTTTTTCCCTCTTAACCTCTCCATTTCCAGTAGTTCCTTCCCTTCCCTTATCATCTTTCTTAAGCCTCACCTGTCCTTGAGAAAATCTCATTCATTTCATTCAAACTTTTGAAAGGGGAATCTTTCCCCCACTGTCTCTTCTAATTAACTTTTCCAGTTAAGTGAATGGAGAAGTTCTCATTCACTTCTCCATAATAATAGCAGCCAGGCTTACTTTGTGCATATTGTCTCATCTGATCTTTACAATACCTTGAGAGATATTTTGAAAGAAACTTGTAACTTGTTCAAGAACATAAAGTTTATGCATCATAAATAAGCCTTTCTTTGCTTTAAGTACTGGCTACAGGCTGTCCTATTCCACTGTTCCACTGCAGGCTGCTCATGCTCTCAACAATTGGCTAAAGATCACCCCCCCCCATTTTTGTCATTGTCTTTTCTAATTCTTCTAGTCTTTCTGGGTTACATTGGTTCTTCCACTCCCATCTGTCCCTTAAAGACCATCTGTAGTGAGAATTTATTTCTTCCATAGCATGTTGTCTGGTGTTTAAGGCAGAAGGATTATGGGCAGAGATGGTGGAAGAACATTCTGATGTTGAGAAGGAGAATGGGCAGAGGTTGTTGTTTGTTTGTTTGTTTGTTTGTTTGTTTGTTTTGTGGTGCTGGGGATTGAACCCAGGCCCTTGTGCATGCAAGGCCAGCACTCCACCAACTGAGCCATATTCCCAGCCCCTTGGGCAGACGTTTTAAGTTGGCAAAATTTGAGTCCCCTGCAGTGAATGGCAAGAAGTTTACTTTGATCCAGTGAAAGCCACAGAAGGGGATGTAATATAAGGTAAGCTTGGATCGGTAGCTAAAAGGCAAATAGTAGAATTTCTGGAGTACTACTCTAGGAGTTTGACTAAATCATTTCTGACCTCAAAAGCCCCCGGTGGGGGCTAGGGTTGTGGCTCAGCTGTAGAGTGCTCGCCTAGCACCACGGCCTGGGTTCAATCCTCAGCACCACCTAAGAATTAAAGGCATTGTGTACAACTAAAACAAATAAATGTATATTAAAAAGAAAAAGAAAAAAAAAAAACGGTGGGCCAAACAGGGTGGCACAAACCTGTAATCCCCAACTTGGGAGGCTGAGGCAGGAGGGTCATAAGTTCAGGCCAGCTTCAGCAATTTGGTAAGCCCTTTAGCAACTTAGCAAGATCCTGTCTCAAAAATAAAAATGGCTGGGCTGGGATTGTGGCTCAGTGGTAGAGCGCTTGCCTAGCACGTGCACGGCCTGGGTTCGATCCTCAGCACCACGTAAAAATAAACACATTGTGTAAAACTAAGGGAAATAAATAAATGTTTAAAAAATAAATAAATAAAAATGGCTGAGGAAGTTGCTCAGTGATGAAGTGTCCCTTAGTTCAGTCTCCAGCAGGGGAAAAAACAAAACAAAACACTGGTGGTGGAGTGCTTGCCTAGCATTTGTGAGGCACTGGGTTCAATTCTCAACACTTGCATATAAATAAATAAATAGATAGATAAATAATAAAGGTTAATACACACACACACACACAAAAAAAGACCACTGGTGGCTCTTCATCTGCTACATAATTTAGGAGGCCAAATAATTTATAACCTAAACAAGGGCTTTTCCTTTTTGTTTTTTTTAATATTTATTTATTTACTTTAGTTGTACACAATGCAATGAATTTATGTTTACGTGGTGCTGAGGATCGAACCCGGGCCGTGCACGTGCAAGGCGAGTGCTCTGCTGCTGAGCCACAACCCCAGCCCCTAAACAAGAGCTTTTCTGAGTGAACGAAGCACTATTAATAATTACAGAGATATAATAGGTATGAGCTGAGAGTCTCTTCAGCAGACTGATAATTATGGTCACCCTGACTACATAAACAAGTCAAGTCCAAGATGACATTTTGGTATAGCCACTCTGGAGGCAGTGTACAAGATGGATAGAGTCTGTGGTGCTCGCTTGTAATCCTAGTGGCTAGGGAGGCTGAGACAGGAGGATTGCGAGTTCAAAGCCAGCCTCAGCAATAGCAAGGCCCTAAGCAACTCAGTGAGACCCTTTCTCTAAATAAAATACAAAATAGAGCTGGGGCTGTTACTCGGTGGTTGAGTGCTCCTGAGTTCAATCCCTGGTAACAAAAAAAAAAAAAAAAAAATAGCTAGAGACAAATTTTGGGATGAAGGTGGTAGTTAGAACTGGGTGCGGTAGTGAATACCTGTAATCCCAGCAGCTTGGGAGGCTTAGGTGGGAAGCAGAGGCAGGAGGATTGCGAGTTCAAAACCAGCCTCAGCAACTTAGCAAGGCCCTAAGCAACTCACCTAGACCCTGTCTCTTATATTTTAGAATATAAAAAAGGGCTGGGGAGCTGGGGTGTTGCATGCCTGTAAGTAATCCCAGGGGCTCCGGAGGTGAGGCAGGAGGATCAAGAGTTCAAAGACAGGGCTGGGAATATAGCTCAGTTGGTAAAGTGCTTGCTTTACACATACAAGGCCCTGGGTTCACTCCCCAGCACCACAAAAAAAAAAAAAAAAAAAAAAGTTAAAAGCTAGCCTCAGCAACAGCAAGGTACTAAACAACTCAGTTAGACCGTGTCTCTAAATAAAATACAAAAAGTAGGGCTGGGGATGTTGCTCAGTGGTTAAGCACTCCTGGGTTCAGTCCTTGGTACCAAAAAAAAAGATGGTAGTCAGGAATGTTATATAAGGATTATTTTTTGTTTGTGGTGCTGGGGATTGAACCCAGGGCCTTGTGCATGCAAGGCAAGCATTCTACCAACTGAGCTACATCCCCAGCCCATAAGACTTATTTTTGATGTATTTAACCTGGAACCCAGAACTTCATGCATGTTAGGCAAGTACTCTACCACTGAACTACTTACTTCTCCATCACCCCCACCCACCCTGCCACTTTTTTTTTTTTTTTTTTTTTTTTTTTTTTTTTTGTACTGGGGATTGAACTCAGGGGCACTAGACCACTGGGCCACATCCCCAGCCCTTTTTTGTATTTTATTAGAGACAGGGTCTCACTGAGTTGCTAAGTGCCTCGCCATTGCTGAGGCTGGCTTTGAACTCGCGATCCTCCTGACTCAGCCTCCCAAAGTGCTGGGATTACAGGCGTGCACCACCGCGCCCGGCTTTTTTTTTTTTTTTTTTTTTTTAAGGAGAGTCTCACTTTGTTTCCCAAGCTGGCCTTAAACTCCTGGGCTCAGACACTGCTACCTCATCCTCCTGAGAAGCTGATACTATAGGCGCATGCCACCATATCTGGTGACAAAAAGTTCTTGAGTCGGTGGTTCCTACATAAGCCAAAGAAAAGATGAATCTTCACTTTAAGAAATTGATAGGATTATGGGATATATAATTGAATGTGGGATAAAGGAAGAGGAAGGAATTAAATGTCTTGAGCAGGAGTGATTTTAAAAATGATTCTTAGGGCCAGGAATGGTGGTACAACTCCATGTTCCTGTAAATCCCAGCAACTAGGGAGGCTGAGACAGGAGGATTGCAAGTTCAAAACCGTCCTGAGCAATTTTAGTGAGGCCCTAAAGTAATTTAGCAAGATCCTGTCTCTGAATAAAAAATAAATAAAAAGCACTAGGGATGTATCTTAGTAGTTAAGTGCCCCCAGGTACAATCTCCAGTAAGGGGGGCGGGGGTGAGGAGGTACTTAGAGTACTTAGAGTTGGGGATGTAGCTAAGTAGTAGAGCACTTGCCTGTCACGCACAAGGCCCTGAGTAGTTTGATCCCCAGCACTGAAAAAGGAAAAAATAAGGTACTTAGTGATTTAAAAAATTTATACTTTTTACGCTATTATAAAACTTTGGAGAACAACTGCAATGGGAGGGAAAGAGCCTGGATGTGGAAGTCAGAAAGGTTCAGAATTGAAATTTAATGTACCAATCACTCAAGCCTCAATAGTTGAGGCTTAATTATTATAACTCCAGTTTCTTCTGGAAAATGGGAACACTAGTATATTAACTTCAAAGGGAAGTTGGGGGTTTAATGGTGCCATATTTAAAGTGCCTAGAACTGTGGGCAATACAGTAGAAAAACAACAAGTGACATTATTGGAATGCTTTACTCATGCCAGATACTAAATGCTGTGTGAATACTAATTTATTTAATCTTTGTAGCAACCAGCTCAAATATTATTGTCCCCATTTTATAGGTGAGGAAAGTGAAATGCCTAAGGTAGGCAGTAAGTAGTCGAGTCCTGTCTCCAGAGATTTTGGTCTTAGTCTCTAAGTCTCTAGACCATAATGTTCATAGGGTTCAATAGATGGTAGCTGCTAATTTTTGTTATTTAATGGGATATCTGGTTCATTAGTGATGTTGGTTTGTTTGTTGTCCATATATGATAAATAGCCAGCATGAAGTCCAAATGCCCAGTCCATGATTTATCACTCTGGCTCCTGTCTCACTCGTTAGCACCCACTGATTTTTACTCTCTGTTCAACCCTATCACAATCATGTCACCCAACCATACTTGACCTTTTGCTTTAAGACTCCGGCTAACCATTATCCTAATAGGCTTTCCTTCTGCACTTTGTTGCCCTCTGTAGAATTGTGGAAATAGGGCTTTGAGTGGAAACATAAGAAGCAGGATTAATTTCTCTTTTTAAGAAGCAGAATTGGGGGCTGGGGTTGTGGCTCAGTGGTAGAGCACTTGCCCAGCATGTCTGAGGCACTGGGTTTGATTCTCAACAACACATAAAAAAAAAATTGTGTCCATCTACAGCTAAAAATATTTTTAAAAAGAAGCAGGATTGGTTTCCTCTTTTTTTTTATACAGAATATATAAAACATTTTAAATTGTGTGTGTGTGTGAGAGAGAGAGAGAGAGAGAGAGATTGATTTCTAAAGAATGCCAAAGAGCTGGGTGCGGTGGCACATGCCTGTAATCCCAGCACTTTGGGAGGCTGAGGCAGGAGGATCGCGAGTTCAAAGCCAGCCTCAGCAATGGCAAGGCACTTAGTAACTCAGTGAGACCCTGTCTCTAAATAAAATACAAAAAAGGGCTGGGGATGTGACCCAGTGGTCTAGTGCCTCTGAGTTCATTCCCCAGTACCAAAAAAAAAAAAAAAAAAAAAAAAAAAAAATGCCAAAGATAACACAGCCTTTCAAAATGTTTGAATTTGACCCAAGTTTTAGGCCTGGGTTCTTTTGTTCCTATCTGAAAAATGAACTTTGTTGACCTGAAAGCATATTTTTATATATGTGATCCTTTTTCTCTCAAGAGCCTTTTTCTCATATTTTCCGTATTACTCTATTAGTTTATTAAATCTATGTTAAGTAAAACTGAACTGTATTTTATTTTCTATGATTTTAAAAAATTTTAACATTGAGCAATATGATTAAAATTTGAAAAATGCGGAAAGATAACAGACAAGAAATTGACCACTTAGCACCAATTGCTATTAAAAAAAAAAAAAAAAACAGAGAGAAAGAAAAATGGTCTTTATTTCACACAGGTATAATCAGACTTGGAAACTCTTTTTTTCATTACCACAACCTTCCTATAAAAATATCCTCTGGCTTTTCTCCCCACTCTTCTTCCTTTCTCCCCCCAACACCCACTATACTACAAGGATGTAGTAATGTCCCATGCCTATATGTACTATAATTTATTTAACTTACTGAACATAGATTATATCCTTTTGTGTGTGTGTGTGTGTGTGTGTACCGGGCATTTAATCCAGGGGTGCTTTACCACTGAGCTACATCCCCAGTCCTTTATGTTTTTTATTTTGAAATAGGGTCTCACCAAAGTTGGTGAGGGGCTTGCTAATTTCCTGAGGCTGGCCTTGAACTTCTGCTCTTTCTTTCTCACCCTTGTAAGTTGCTGAGATTACAGGTATTACATGCCTGGTACCAAAATTTTTCTTAAGTAATACTAATGAAGCATGTATTTATGTATAAAGATTTTTCTATATTTAGGATAATTTATAAAGAATTCTTGTATCAAATGGTATCAACAGATACATTGCCAAGTTGGTTTTTTTTTTTTTTTTTTTTTTTGGTACCAGGGATTGAACTCAGGGGCACTTGACCACTGGGCCACATCCCCAGCCCTTTTTTGTATTTTATTTAGAGACAGGGTCTCACTGAGTTGCTAAGTGCCTCACCATTGCTGAGGCTGGCTTTGAACTCGTGATCCTCCTGCCTCAGCCTCCCAAGCCAAGTTGGTTTTGAAAAAGATTTGTACTACCGGCACGGTGGCAGACTCCTGTAATCCAGTAATTTCAGAGGCTGAAACAGGAGGATGCAAGTTCAAGACCAGCCTCAGCAACTTGGTGAGACCCTGTCTCAAAATAAAAAATTGAAAAGGGCTGGGGATATAGCTCAGTGACAAAGCCCCCATGGGTTCAATCCCCAGTACTGAAAGAAAAATGAAAAAAAAAAATTTTTTTAGAAAAAAAAATAAAAGAAAAAGATTTGTACTAAGCTAGGCACTGTGGTGCATACCTGTAATCTAGCAACTCAAGGCCAGGCAGGAGGATGGAGAGTTCAAAGCTAGCATGGCAATATAGCAAGACCCTATCAAAAAAGAAAAAGGAAGGAAGGAAAAGAAAAGAAAAGGAAGGCTAGTTATATAACTCAGTTGTAGACTGACCCTGGGTTCAATCCTAGGTACCACCACTCTCCTCCATAAAATGAAGAAAAATTTGTACTATTTTATACTTCCATGAACTGTGTGCCTTTTTACCCCTTTCTTTCTATTTCGGATTGTTGTAATTCTCTTTCATTTTGCTACTTAGATGGGCACAGAACATTCTCTACTTAGTATTTTAATGACATTTTCCTTTTTTACGTGTCAGTATGTATTAGGTTACAGGGGCCTGGATAATAGCGTTTAACTCTTTATAGTAAGATTGTTGTAGTATTATTTATTCAGAGTTGGTGTTTAACACTGTTGTTAGTGTTTAATGTAATGTATGTGGGTATATAATGTTGACTACTAAATTCAAAACTCTTTTTCAGACCCTGTAAGATTTTGGATATGTCCTTCATATTCGATTGGATTTTTACAGTGGGTTCAGCAGTGTACTACAGTTTTTAGGTAATGGTGGCTTTTTGTTCTCTATAGTTATCCCATTTAATCTGTTTATATAAGTATGCTTATTTGTATAGAGTCTCTTTATAGATAAGCCAGTAGTTAAGAATGCAAGCTTTTTGTTTGTTTATTTATTTATTTTTGTGGTATTGAACCCAGTGATGTTTTACCACAGAGCTACCTCCCCAGCTTTTTTTTTTTTTTTTTTTTTTTTTTTTTTTTGTGGTACCAGGGATTGAACTCAGGGGCCCTCGACCACTGGGTTACATCCCTAGCCCTTTTTTGTATTTTTATTAGAGACAGGGTCTCACTGAGTTGCTAAGTGCCTCGCCATTGCTGAGGCTGGCTTTGAACTCACGATCCTCCTGCCTCAGCCTCCCGCAGTGCTGGGATTACAGGCATGCGCCACCACGCCCGGCCCAGCTTTTTTATCTTTGATACAGGGTATTGCTAAATTGTTCAGGCTGGCCTTGAGTTTGTGTTCCTCCTGCCTCAGCTGCCCAAGTAGCTGGAATTATAGGCATATATCACCATGCCCAGCAAGAATGCAAGCTTTAACCAGCCTCAGCAATGGTGAGGCACTTAGCAACTCAGTGAGACCCTGTCTCTAATAAAATACAAAAGGGCTGGGGATGTGGCCCAGTGGTTGAGTGCCCCTGAGTTCAATCTCCAGTACCAAAAAAGAATGCAAGCTTTAAAATCCTAACAATCACATTAATTATTCATTCATTTTAAGTTATATAACCCCCCCCCCCCAAAACTAGGGATTGAACCAGAGACAATTTACCACTGAGCTATATCCCCAGCCCTTTAGATTTTTTGTTGCCCGTGCTAGTCTCAAACTTGCAGTTCTCCTTCCTTAGCCTCCTAATAGCTGGGATTACAGGTATGCATCACTGTGCCTGGCCAAATTAACTTATGTTGAGATATATATAGCATTACTATTGGAATAATTAACAACATTTGAAGATATTTCCAGTCTCCTGATTTTCAGATTTTACCCTGTATTTAGTCTCTCTGTAATCATCAATCTGATGAACTGGAATTCATGTAATTACAGAGTGATCAGTAGTTTCAGACTGGCCACAGAACTTACAGAATTATATCTCCTATATAAATATTTTTTCTTCCATGAACATTTTCTTGACAAAGGAAATAAATTTTGTAGTAGGTTGCATGTCTGTAATCCAGCTACTGAGGAGGCTGAGGCAGGAGTACAGGAGTACCACAAGTTTGAGTCAGCCTTGGCAATTTAGTGAGACTTTGTCTCAAAAAGGACTGGGAAGCCGGGCGCGGTGGCGCGCCTGTAATCCCAGCACTTGGGAGGCTGAGACAGGAGGATCGCGAGTTCAAAGCCAGCCTCAGCAATGGTGAGGCACTTAGCAACTCAGTGAGACCCTGTCTCTAATAAAATACAAAAAAGGGCTGGGGATGTGGCCCAGTGGTCGAGTGCCCCTGAGTTCAATCCCTGGTACCAAAAAAAAAAAAAAAAAAGGACTGGGGATGTAGTGCCCGGCTAAAAATACTTATAATCAGGCGTGAGCCACTGCACCCTGCTCCCAAAATGAAAAAATTTAAAAAAAAAAATTTTTTTAAAAGGACTGGGGTTGGGCATGGTGGCACAAGACCCTCTCTCAAAAAATAAAAAGGGGGGCTGGGGTTGTGGCTCAGCTGTAGAGCGCTCGCCTAGCATGTGCGCAGCCCTGGGTTCGATCCTCAGCACCACGTAAAAATAAATAAAGGCATTGTGTACAACTAATAAATAAATAAATATTTAAAAAAAATAAAAATAAAAAGGGCAGGGCTGGGGTTGTGGCTCAGCGGTAGAGTGCTCGCCTAGCACTTGCGTGGCCCCAGTTCGATCCTCAGCACCATGTAAACATAAATGCATTCCATTGTGTACAACTAAAGCAAATAAATAAATATTTTAAAAAATAAATAAAATAAAAAGGGCTGGGAATATAACTCAGTGGTAAGTTTCTTCTGGGTTTAATCCCCAATAATAAAAACAAACAAATATTTTTCCCTCAGTCTGGCTTTATAAATACATGATATCAATGGGCTGGGGTTGTGGCTCAGCGGTGAAGCGCTCGCCTAGCATGTGCGCGGCCTGGGTTCGATCCTCAGCATCACGCAAAAATAAAGGCATTGTGTACAACTAAAAGCAAATAAATTTAGCCGGGCGCGGTGGTGCGCGCCTGTAATCCCAGCACTTTGGGAGACTGAGGCAGGAGGATCATGAGTTCAAAGCCAGCCTTAGTAATGTCGAGGCACTTAGCAACTCAGTGAGACCCTGTCTCTAATAAAATACAAAAAAGGGCTGGGGATGTGGCCCAGTGGTCGAGTGCCCTGGGTTCAGTCCCCAGTACCAAAAAAAAAAAAGCAAATAAATAAATATTTTTTTTAAAATGATATCAAGTATTTTTTCAATGTTTTCCTAATAGAGAACACAGATTTTACCCCTAAATTGTCAGTGTATCAGCTTTTTACTATTGCAGATATGTTTAGGAAATACAACTATTACACCAACTGTTGCCAAGTTTAGTTCTCTAATTGAAGTCTCAAATCATGAATAGACTTAAAATAGTTCTGTTAAGACTGAAAATAAATTTAGAAATCACGCTTATTCAGGTAAAAGTTAAAGTCATTTGGATAATCTATGACAATATCACTTTGACCGATCAGAGCTTTTAACCTACAGGATTATATAAGAAAACTGGTAAATTGGTATTTCTTGGACTGGATAATGCGGGAAAAACAACATTGCTACACATGCTAAAAGATGACAGACTTGGACAACATGTCCCAACATTACATCCCAGTAAGTATATTCTGACATAATACTTAATCAAAGTGATGCTGAAGCTGAATCATATGCACTAATCAAAAGGGCTTTGTTTTTGTTTGTTTGCGTTTTGATAGATATATTATGATCAGTTTGAGCTGTTCCTAAAATAGTATAGTAAGTAATAAATTACCTAGCTTCCAGGGAATATATTTAGGTCTTCAAATAATACTCATACCATTTTATCTATTACTATTTCCTTTTCTAACTAAAAATCTTAAAAAGTTATTTCAGAGATTGTGACATTATCAGTGAATAGTCATGATTATCTTGTTTACTTAGCCTGAATTTCTTATATATTTTAAAACCAAACTATTTTAATCACTTGTTCAGTGGATAGTTTATAGTTTTATACATTGCTTGTAACTCTCAACTTGTTATCCAGTTTTTTTTTTTTATTTTTGAAAATGTCAACAATATCTAATATAAACACATGCTAAAGGATGTGAGGCTGATGGAGGCTGAGGATTTAGCTCAGAAGTACAGCACATGCCTAGCTTGTACCAGGCCCTTGGTTTAATCCTAGTGCCACAATATAAATAAATATTTTAAAAATAAACACTACAGAAATCCTTCAAAAAACAAGGCATGTATTGATATAGAAAATTGTAAAGCAATTTAAAATCCTTTCCTGTTTTCTTTTAGAAAGACATTAGTAATAATCCTGTAAAACTGGTGTGGTGGTGCACACCTGTAATTCTAGCACTTGAGAGGCTGAGGCAGGAGGATCTCAAGTTCAAAGCCAGCCTCAGCAATGGTGAGGTACTTAGCAACTCAGTGAGACCCTGTCTCTAATAAAATACAAAAAAAGGGCTGGGGATGTGGCCCAGTGGTTGCGTGCCCCTGAATTCAATCCCCAGTACCAAAATAATAATAATACTATGAATTACTTAATGCACCATCCTGAAATAAAGTTATATAATGAGTATTTTTAAAATATATATATATTTTTTTTAGTCGTAGGTGGACACAATACCTTTCTTTTATTTGTTTGTATTTATGTGGTGCCATGGACCGAACCCAGTACCTCATGCATACTAGGCAAGCACTCTACCACTGAGCCACGATCCTGGCCCAATATAATGAGTATGTTTTAGAAAGTAAAGTTAATGTTAAAATGATTTTTCTTTTTAATACTCAGGATTGAACCCAGGGACGCTTAACCACTGACCCACATCCTCAGCCCTTTTTTATGTGGAGACAGGGTCTTGCTGGGTTGCTTAGGGCCTTGCTAAGTTGCTGAAGCTAGTTTTGAACTTTTAATTCTCCTGCCTCAGCCTTCAGAGCCACTGGGATTACAGGTGTATGCCACAAGGCCTGGCCTAAAATGAATTTATACATACCTGTGACCTTACTTTTGCTGTTGAAAGATTATAAATCAGGTAGGCACAATGTTTAAAGAAAGTTAATATAAGATTAATGATGTAGGGTTGGAGGATTTAGCTCCGTTGCAGAGTGCTTGCCTAGCACACGCAAGGTGCTGAGTTCGGTCCTCAGCCCTGAGGGGCAAAAAAAAGATTAATGATGGATTAATGAGTAACTATTTATTTATTGTGGTACCCAAATGGAACCCAGGTCCTTGCACATACTAGGCAAATATGCTCTATCACTGGGCTATAATCCCAGCCTAGTGTGTGTATTTTTTTTTTTTTTTTTTTTTTTGTACTGGGGATTGAACTCAGGGGCACTCGACCACTGGGCCACATCCCCAGCCCTTTTTTGTATTTTATTACAGACAGGGTCTCACTGAGTTGCTAAGTGCCTTGCCATTGCTGAGGCTGACTTTGAACCCACGATTCTCCTGCCTCAGCCTCCTAAGTACTGGGAATACAGGTGTGCGCCACCGCGCCCGGCTGTATAAATATATTTTTAATTTGTTCTTTTTAGGTATACATGACAGTAGAGTGGATTTTGACATGTTATGCATAAATGGACTATAACTTCCCATTCTTGTGGTTGTACATGATGTGGTCATGTATTCATATATGAATGTAGGAAAATTATGTCCGATTGATTCTACTGTCTTTCGTATTCCCATCCCTTCTTTCTTCCCTCCATTCCCCTTTGTCTAATCCAGTGAACTTCTATTCTCCCCCTCCACCTTATTGTTAGCAGCCATATATCAGAGCCAGTGTAGCTTTAATAAGGAATATGAAATTGAAACCTAGACCAAAAAACAGATAATAGTTGTTCAGTAAATGTTCAAAGACTAAAGAAGAGCAGGTGTGGTAACACACACCTATAATCCCAGCTATTCTGGAGACTGAGGTAGTAAGTTCAAGGCCAAACTCTAGCGAGAGCCTGTCTCAAAATAAAAAAAGACTTGGAATGTAGCTCAGTGGCAGAGTGCCCTCGTCCAATCCCCTGTATTGGGGGTGAAAAATGACTAAGGAAGGAGAACAGAACAAAACTATTTTATCTATAAACCTGTTAGGTTGGATTAGAAAAGGAACATTTCATAAAATTGATAAATCCTTTTTTATATTAGAAGAGAAGGGGCTTGACAAATAAGATTCTGATACAAGAACAACACTGTTAGAGAAAATGATCATGGTGAAATTTAGTATATAAAATTGCAAAAACAGCTGGGCACGGTGGCACACGCATGTCATCCCAGCACTTGGGAGGCTGAGGCAGGAGGATTGTGAGTTCAAAGCCAGCCTCAGCAATGGCTATAAGGCACTTAGCAACTCTGTGAGACCCTGTCTCTAATAAAATACAAAAAAGGGCTGGGGGGCTGGGGTTGTGGTTCAGCGGTAGAGCGCTCGCCTAGCACGTGTGCGGCTGGGGTTCGATCCTCAGCACCACGTACAAATAAATGCATTGTGTACAACTAAAGCAAATAAATATTTTTATTTTATTTTTATTTTTATTTTTTTTGTGGTACCAGGGATTGAACTCAGGGGCACTCGACCACTGGGCCACATCCCCAGCCCTTTTTTGTATTTTATTTAGAGACAGGGTCTCACTGAGTTGCTAAGTGCCTCGCCATTGCTGAGGCTGGCTTTGAACTCGCGATCCTCCTGCCTCAGCCTCCCAAAGTGCTGGGAATACAGGCGTGCGCCACCGCGCCCGGCAGCAAATAAATATTAATAAAAAAAAAAAAAAAAGGGCTGGGGATGTGGCTCAGTGGTTGTGTGCTTGCCTTGCGTGCACAAGGCCCTGGGTTCAGTCCCCCAGCACCGCGCACGCGCGCGCGCGCGCGCACACACACACACACACACACACACACACATACACACACACACAAAAGATACAGAACACTGTTAAAACATCCCAGAAAAGTCCCCTCATGCCTATTCCCAGTTAATTACGAGCTCCACCCCCCAGAAACAAACATTAATCTGAATTCTATCACCATAGGTTAGTTTTGCCTGTTCTAGAATTTGAGATAAATATATATAGCAGGTAAGGTTTGGTGACCAGCTTATTCTGTGTAGTATAATATGACTGAATGTAGTTTATCCCCTTTCTTGCTGAGATGTATCCCACTTTCCTTCCTTCCTTCCTTCTCCAGGGATTGAACTCAGGGGCACTCGACCACTGGGCCACATCCCCAGCCCTTTTTTTGTATTTTATTAAAGATAGGGTCGGGCTGGGATTGTGGCTCAGCAGTAGAGCGCTCACCTAGCATGTGGGTGACCCGGGTTTAATCCTCAGCACTCAGCACCACGTACAAATAAAACACATTGAATAAAACACATTGTGTACAACTAGAAGCAAAAAAAAAAAAAAAAAAGAAGGGTCTCACTGAGTTGCTAAGTGCCTTCTTGCCATTGCTGAGGCTGGCTTTGAACTGGCAATCCTCCTGCCTCAGCCTCCTAAGTGCTGGAATTACAGGCGTGTGCCACCGCCCGCGCCTGGCAACTTTTTATTTTTATTTTGAGACAGGGTCTTGCTAAGTTGCTGAAGCTGTTTTTGAATTTGTAATTCTCCTGCTTCAGCCTCCCAAATCTCTGGGATTAAAGCATGCATCACCATGCTCAACCTTAAATGAAACTTCTAAAAATGAAAATTATATAATCTAAAATGAAAATTTCTTTGGATAGGATTAATAACAAATTAGACAGTGCCAATACTGCAGAAGGAAAGACCAGTGATAGGAACTATACAGAATGAAGCACAGAGAGAAAAACAACATAAAAAGAGCCTCTGTGACTTGTAAGACAATATCAGGCAGTCTAAGAACCCTGTAAGTAAAATTCCAGAAGGGGAAAGGTGGGAGCAGAAAAAATATTTGAAGAAGTAATATTCTCAATTTTTTATTATGAATTGTGTTTGCTTTTAGACTGTTTTGGGACTGGGGATATAGCTCAATGGTAGAATACCTGGAGGCACTGGGTTTAATCCCCAGCAGTGGGGGGTTGGGGGAGAGACTTTTATGATGGCTGTAAGAAAATATTATTAGATTATTTCACCTGCATCATTCAAAAAGAATTACATGAGCTGGGTGCAGTGGCCCATGCCTTAATCCCAGCAGTTTGGGAGGCTGAGACAGGAGTATCCTGAGTTCAAAGCCGGCGTCAGCAAAAGCGAGGCGCTAAGCAATTCAGTGAGACCCTATGCCTAAATAAAATATAAAATAGGACTGGCTATATGGCTCGGTGGCTGAGGGACCCTAAGCTCAATCCCCAGTATCCCCCACCAAAAAAAAAAAAAAAAAAAAAAAAGACATGAAAATATTTTAGATTGGAGCAGTCATTTGAATTCAGAACAATAATTGACTAGGTTAATATTTTCAGCAGGAATGAAAAAAGGAAAAAACAATGTTAGATTTATTATGGGTAGTGAATATCAGAATTGGCTGTTATAATTTTTTGTTATATTATCTGTTTTAATTGGATTATATGTAATTATAACAGAGTATTCTTTTACTAGTTCCTAAATGTTTCATTGTCCTTATTTGTAATTACAGTAAATCAAATATTAAGTTGTAATGCATGCTCTGAATGAATTTCTAATTTTTATGTCATAAAAATATTGTATAATTTTTTTAGCTTCAGAAGAATTGACTATTGCTGGTATGACTTTTACAACTTTTGATCTGGGTGGACATGTTCAAGGTAAGATTCTGTTACTATATAGTCTCTTTGTTTTATTTTAACTTAGTTAAAAGGCCATTATGTTCCAGTTCATGAAATCTCATTCTATTTAAGAAAAGCCAGCCGGGCGTGATGGCGCCTGTAATCCCAGCACTTGGGAGTCTGATCACAAGTTCAAAGCCAGACTCGGCAATGGTGAGGCGCTTAGGAACTCAGTGAGACCTTGACTGTAATAAAATACAAAAAAAAGGCTGGGGATGTGGCCTGGTGATTGAGTGCCCCCTGAGTTCAATCCCCGGTACCACAAAAAAAAAAAAAAAAAAAAAAAAAGAAAGAAAAAGAAAAAGTATTACCCCCAGATAAATGCTTTAAAAGCAAGAGGTAATTTTCATAATACTACCCGTCATTTTTAGTGTAAGTTGCTTATGGTGTTAACAATATATGAGTGAAATTTAGCTTCCATTCTCTCTGCTTCAGTCTATCATCTATTGTAATTATATTATGAACACGTTTCTGCTCTGAAAACACCTTCAGTAGATAATTCATTACTTAGAATATTAAGGCCAAATTCATTGACTTGGCATTCTGTGATCTACTATGGACTTGTATTTTTTCCCCTGATATTCCTCTCTCCTTTCCCTCCCTCACCCTTTAATTTTATTTTATTTCTATTATTATTTTCTTTAGGTGGTGCTGGGGTTGAGCATAAGCCAGGAACTTGAGCATGTTAGGCAAACCCTCTACCACTGAGCTATATAACCAGCCTTTTAAGATTTTTTATTATGAGACAGGGTCTCACTATTTGCCCAGGCTAGCCTTGAATTGGTAATACTCCTGCCTAGATGTGAGCTACTGCACACAGTTTCATTCTCTTTATTTCATCCAAATCAAAGCTTAGTGATCTCCCACCTCTGTGCTTTTGCTCATGCCATCCTCATGTGTACATAAATAACCACTTCAGGGCCCAGTGTACATCCTGCTGCCTTCCCTGGGAAGCCACTCCCAGCTTAGAGTGCTCTCAGTTTAGCTTCCCTAGCCCTTACAGTGTTTGTGCACAGGTCTACAACAAGCTTGGGAAAGACTATCTTATCTCCTAAACTAAACTGTAGGACTAAAATTCTGTTCATTTTTTTTTAATCCCCAAAAGTATTTGACAGTGTCTAGCACATAGTAAGTCATAACTAATGCATATTACAGAGTTAATGGGCATTCTAAAAAGTTGATTTTATGTATATTTGAAAGGATTTTAAATGGTTGTGAATAGTACAAGCACATTTGACACATATAATAATTGTTTGACATATATAAATTAATTTTGGGGATATGAAGATTAGCAAGAATTATAATCTAGCTGGACACAGTGGTACGTGCCTGTAATTCCAGTGGCTCAGGAGGCTGAGACAGGAGGATCACGAGTTCAAAGCCAGCTTCAGCAATGGTGGGGTGCTAAGCAACTCAGTGAGACCCTGTCAGTAAATAAAATACAAAAAAGGGCTGGGGATGTAGCTCAGTGGTCGAGCGCCCCTGAGTTCAATCCCCGATACCAAAAAAAAAAAAAAAAAAAAGAATTATAATCTAATGTTGTTTGTTTGAGACCAAGATAGGTCATAAAACTCAAAGAAGAAGTTACTTTTCCCCAGGGTATCCCCATAACTGTTTGCTCCTATGAAAAAGACTACCATGAAAAAATTGCCCTTAAAGTTTAAATAGCTTTCGTCAATGGTTTTAACATTTTGGCTTGTTTTCTGTTTTGGGTAACGATGTTTGCTTTTATTGTTTTAACTTAGCCTGTACCCAGTACTAACATTCTTCTGTCACTGATTTCAAATTTATCATTGGCAAAAACCTGATAAACTGAAGATGTCAAAAATTAATACTAGCCGGGTGCGGTGGCGCACGCCTGTAATCCCAGCACTTTGGGAGGCTGAGGTAGGAGGATCGCGAGTTCAAAGCCAGCCTCAGCAATGGCGAGGCTCTTAGCAACTCAGTGAGACCCTGCTTCTAATAAAATACAAAAAAGGGCTGGGGATGTGGCCCAGTGATCAAGTGCCCCTGAGTTCAATCCCTGGTACCAAAAAAAAAAAAAAAAAAAATTAATACTGGGCACGGTGATACAGTACATGCCTGCCTTGGGAAGCTGAGGCAGGAGGATCACAAGTTCAAAGCCAGCCTCAGCAACTTAATGATATTCCATCTCAAAATAAAATAAAAGGGCTAGGGATATAGCTCAGTGGTAAAGCACAGCTGGGTTCAATCCCTAGTACCTCACCCCTGAAAAAAGAAAATTAATACTGTACATATATGTTTGTGTGTGTGTGTGTATAATTTTTTACTGCTTGTATTTTAGATTTATATAGTAACAGTTCTCCAATGAACTTAACATACATCATTATCCAATAGTAGAAAACATTAATTCTACTGCTTACATAGGAAAATTCGGGGAGAGTATTAGAACAATCCCAGGTACCCAAAAAAACAAACTGCCCACACTCAAGGAAAACCTGAAATTTCTTCTTTGCTGTTCTGGAAAGATTTTGGCACTACTGGGTAAAAGAGCAATTTAACATATAGTGAAATAGAAGCAGCTAAGGGATAACTTTTTTTCTTTCTTTTTTTAGTACTGGAGATTGAACCTAGGAATACTTTACCCGTGCTAGGCGAGCGCTCTACCGCTGAGCCACAACCCCAGCCCCAGAGAACTACTCTTAATATCTTTTTTTTTTAGTACTGGGGATGGAACTCAGGGCACTCAACCACTGTGCCACATCCATAGCCCTATTTTGTATTTTATTTAGAGACAGGGTGTCACTGAGTTGTCTAGTGCCTCGCCATTGCTGAGGCTGGCTTTGAACCCACAATCCTCCTGTCTCAGCCTCCTGAGCTGCTGGGATTACAGGTGTGCACCACTGCACCCAGCTACTCTTTTTTTGTGTGTGTGTGTGGTACTGGGGATTGAACTCAGGGGCACTCGACCACTGGGCCACATCCCTAGCCCTTTTTTTTTTTTTGTATTTTATTTAGAGACAGGGTCTCACTGAGTTGCTAAGTGCCTCGCCATTGCTGAGGCTGGCTTTGAACTCGCGATCCTCCTGCCTCAGCCTCCCAAAGTGCTGGGACTACAGGCGTGCTAGCTACTGTAGGAGTCTTGTTTGGGGAGATGGCTTAAATTGTGGTTGACTATAGGTCATGGAGTTTTGGGCATTGCTGCCTTCCGTAGTCTCACGAGACTTGGCCTGGGATCTCGCGGGACTTGGCCCGGGATCTCGAGTGACTTGGCCGAGATTGCTGATCGGGTCAGCGCCATTTTTTGGTGGTGTGTGGTGTGTGTTAGTCATTGTTAGAGCCAGAGAAAAAAGTTATCAAAATAAAAAGCTGTTTGTTTCCAGTTCGCCTCTAAACTTCTTCCCGCGGCTTTGTTGCTCCAAGCGGCCATCGCTTCAGACGACAACAAGCTACTTTTTTTTTTTTTTTTTTTGGTACCGGGGATTGAACTCAGGGGCATTCAACCACTGGGCGACATCCCCAGCCCTTTTTTGTATTTTATTAGAGACAGGGTCTCACTGAGTTGCTAAGTGCCTCGCCATTATTGAGGCTGGCTTTGAACTCGTGATCCTCCTGCCTCAGCCTCCCAAATACTGGGATTACAGGTGTGAGCCACCAAGCCCGGCAACTACTCTTAATATATTATTGAACTCTTCATTCAAACCATCTGCTAGGTTTTGACTTGCAAATAAATTCTCTAACTCCTGATTGTTTTTGTTAGCCCGAAGAGTATGGAAAAACTACCTTCCTGCTATCAATGGCATTGTATTTCTTGTGGATTGTGCAGACCATGAAAGGCTGTTAGAATCAAAAGAAGAACTTGATGTAAGTTAAATAATTAAAATTAAACATAGGGGCTGGGGTTGTGGCTCAGCGGCCGAGCGCTCGCCTCGCACGTGCGCGGCCCGGATTCAATCCTCAGCACCACATAAACATAAATGCATTGCATTGTGTACAACTAAAGTAAATAAATAAATATTAAAAAAAAAATAGTAAAAACACTCTGGTAAACCTGAAGAAATAAGTTGGAAATATGGTGTCAGAATGCAGCCTTTCTGTACTCTCTGATGAAACTCCTGAAAATTTGTTGAACTTAGTGATTGCTTTAAGTAGTGATTACTCTGAATGCATAGGAGTTACTTGAAGTAATTGTAGCTATTGAGGAAACACGAACATAGACAACCTTCTTAAAGACTCTTCTAGGAGTTCACCCTCTACAATGTGTGCCCATCTAGTATATTTCATGTGTACTACATTCTTGGAGTGGGTGTATCTTGAGTTACTGGTCATTCTAGGATGCCGTTTCTTCAGGAGTTGGCTAGAACCTAGAAATAGTATAACATGCCATCTTTGTCACCACTTCCAAAAGTGAGCAGGTACATGTTTAGCTGCCTCTTCTGATTCAAGTAAGTTTGAATATCCCAATGTTTGCTTTCGAATTCCATACAAATAGTTTTTAAAGTTTATAATCTGATATTACCCCCAGCACCATTTATAAAGAACAATTTGCAGCAGTACATTTGAAGCACTTTTTAACATTGTGACTCTAAAAATATAAACCATATTTAAAAGCTCATCCTAGGCCATATGCTTTAAAAAGGGTCTCAGGAACAGCAGATAACCCAGAAATAGATCTGGGGCCAAAGTGTAAGTAGTTAGTTCCATGGTTTGACTGAAGCAAATCATACCTCTGCCCAGGGCAGACAAATATTCCTTTATGTGGAATAGTCCAAATGGGTTCTGTGGTCATGGGACAGGGCCTGGGAGTTCCTGTTTCCTCCTCTGTGGCAGGTATTGTAGACGTGCACAATTACTTCATTTAATTCTCACATCAATTCCATAAGGTAAGTGCTACTGTTCTCTATTCTCTCTGAGCTTCTGTGAAACTAACTTGCCTACATTTGCAACTCTGAAGCAGCAGAACCAGAAGTGAAACCAGGTCTGCCCACCTCCAAGGTGTCAGCTGTAGTAACTCTACCTCACTGATTTACATAGTGAGCAGAATGAACATTTCCAGAAAGAGCTTTAGGGAAACAGAAGAATCAAATTTATGAGTTCATTGTATTTACTTTAGGATGTGAGAAAATTTTGCCCAAAAAATCAGCATGTCATGTAATGGTAGAGAATGAATCCTTGATTGTTTTTGTATTTTTCTTTTTTTGTTTTTCTTTTTTTTAGTCACTAATGACAGATGAAACCATTGCTAATGTGCCTATACTGATTCTTGGGAATAAGATTGACAGACCTGAAGCCATCAGTGAAGAGAGGTTACGAGAAATGTTTGGTTTATATGGTCAGACAACAGGAAAGGTAAAAAAAAAAAAAAAAAAAGTTTGACAGATGTGAATATTTAATTCTGCAGTATACGTGTCTTTATATAAGCTCTCTCTCTCTCTTTTTTTTGGTACTGGGTATTAAACCCAGGGGCACTTAACCACTGAGCCTCATCCCCATCCCTTTTTTTTTATTTTATTTACAGACAGGATCTCACTGAGTTGCTTAGGGCATCACTAAGTTGCTGAGGCTGGCTTTGAACTTGTCATCCTCCTGCCTCAGCCCCCCGAGTTTCTGGGATTATAGTCATACACCACCACATCCATTTGTCTTCTTTTTAATAAGTCAGCCCTACATTAATTTTAGAAAATATCAGGGCTGGGGTTGTGGCTCAGCATTAGAGCGCTCGCCTAGCACGTGTGCGGCCTAGGTTTGATCCTCAGAACCACGTAAAAATAAACGCATTGTGTACAACTAAAGCAAATAAATAAATGTTTAAAAAAAGAAAGAAAGAAAATACGTTGTTTGGTCATAAACCTACTCAGAATGTTTGTCTCTATAATCCATGAAGCCACTATGCATTTTTTTCTATGCTAGAATATTTTTATTATGTTCCTCCAAAGATCACCTCTTTCTCACTGAGTGTCCATCCTGTCCTAACATGGAGTGAGAAAAGGAGGTTTTATGTGTATTTAGGGGATATATTAATGAGCTTTCTGTCACTGTGACAAAATACTTGAGTTAAAGGATGAAAGATTTATTTTGGCTCACAGGTTTCAAATGTTTCATAGTCACTTGGCCTCTTCGCTGTGGGCTTGTGTTGAAGCAGAACAGCATGGTGGGGAGTGCATGGTGGAGCAAAATTGCTCACCTTAAGGCAGGTAGGAAGCAGAAAAAGAAGAAGGGTTCAGGGACAGAATATAACCTTCAAAGGCAGGCCCCCAATGACCCATCTCTTCTAACTACACTCCACCTCCTAAATTTTCCAGCACCTCCCATTAGTTCCACCAGCTGGGGACAAAGCCTTCAACACTGTATCAGGGGGCTTGGATCCCAAGCAGCCATGACTTTTTTCAGTCATCCTTTATTTTAAAGTAGAACCTACTATCTGCAGGGGAGTAGAGCTTTTATTTCATAAAGTTCCAACATATCTCTCTTTTCTTCTAGGGCAGTGTATCTCTGAAAGAACTGAATGCCCGACCTTTAGAAGTTTTCATGTGCAGTGTACTCAAAAGACAAGGTTATGGAGAAGGCTTCCGCTGGATGGCACAGTACATTGATTAACATCAACATCAACCCGCCTCAGCTTCAGGTCTCGACATTGAGGCCTACTCAGAGATTTGATCACTCAACATGCATAACTTGAATTCAATAGACTTTTGTTGGATTTAAAATAGATGTTTTTTAGATTATTAATATTATATCAACTTAATTTGAGTGAGAATTGAAAACTGATTCAAGTAAGTTTGAATATCCCAATGTTTGCTTTCTAATTCCATACAAATAGTTTTTAAAGTTTGTAATCTGATGTTATCCCCAGCACCATTTATAAAGAGCAACTTTGCAGCAGTACATTTGAAGCACTTTTTAACATTGTGAATCTACAAATATAAACCATATTTAAAAGCTCATCATGTTAAATTTTTTATGTACTTTTTTGGAACTAGTTTTTAAATTTTAGATTGTATGTCTGCCTCTCGAGTGTACAGTTAATAATTAGCTTATCAATGATTGCATGATGCCTTACAATTTTCAATAATACTTTTTCTTATGCAAACGTCATGCAATAAAACAAACTCTAATGTTTGGCATCCTTGTTGGGCAAATGTTTCATTTGAATGTGTCCTAATTAACTAAGTATATTCTGAAATTTTGAATATTTAATATTCAAGAGAGGGTTATTGGGAAAGGAGATTCCTTTAGAATATTTAGAATAATGTTTAAGTCCCTAAAGGCTTTTGCATTTACCATGTAGCAGTTGTAGTTGGTTGCACCTGGTACCACATTTCTCTTGGAATCATGTGTAATGCTGCCATTGCCAGTGCTAGTGGACTCTATGTCCCAGTCCCTATGGGATCGACCTCCTGAAGAAAAGCACATCTACAGTATACAAGGTTGAGCCTCAGTTTCGTAAGCCTTGTAGTTCCATCCCAGTTGTCTAATGCTGAAGTGCTTAAGTCTAAACTGGTGTCCAGTTTGGTAACCTGTGCTTTGCCGAAAGTAGTGACAGGCACAAGTCTCATTTACAGGTACTTCCCAGAGCAAGCAACAGGTAGGATCCTATGCACAGTTTCATTGTACAGACCTGCATATCTAAGGACAAAGAAACAGCTTGTTCTGTAGGGATTTTACTTCTATCCTATAGCTCTTCTGCATTTTTTGCTTCCTGGTAGGAAGAAAATTAATGCTTTTTTTTTCTCCTTTCTTATTTTCTTTTTTCTTAATTGCTCTCAGCTAGCTCTTCCTTTATATCACAAAGGGTTTTTTTAGATGTAAAATTTGCTATGTGATAGTATCCGGAGCCTCACTGTTAGATTCTCTAATGAAAATTTAGTTCGTTTTTAAAAGCATTATAATTTCCTAAGAATTTGAGTTCTTATGTCTGAGATTCCCATCATGAGTAAAATAAGATGAAAGGTAAGTGCCCAAAATGAATTTAAAGACTCTCAAGGATAAGAGTTCTCTTCTGATTATAAACAAGTTTTTATAGTATATTTAACCAGTTCCACTGAGAAGAGGTTGTTGCAATTTCATCAAGAATAATTTGAATATCAACCTTAGTGTTTTCTCTAGCCTTTGCCCCAGGCAGAGTTGGTATAGTTCTTTCTGCCATTGATACATCACCTATGAAGCAGATATAGAGTGAGGAATGTGACTGGAAGAAATTAGTAAGCCAACAAGGTCATTTCTTAACATTTGGTTTTAGTAATTTGGCTATTCTATTTCACTTTCAGCTTGTTTAAGTGAAAATGAAAGAATTTCTTCCCTGCCTAGAAACATCGGTAACACTAAGGGAAAAGTAGAAAATAGCATTGTAGCCTGTTGGTTTACGTGCCAAATGGTTTAAAGTTTTTCCTCCTAAAATCCTGACTAAACAGAGCTAAGCCTTATTAGAAAACAACTGCATCTTGTTCATGGGTATCTGTCTTCACTACCTGCAGGGACATATCTTTCTTCAAGTATTTCCTAGAGGAGCTGTTGTAATACTCCAATCATTTTGGCATAAATTGGTAAAAAGAAAAAAAAAGTAATGGGTTCTCTAGACAGAAAAAATGCTTCTTGGTAAAATACTTTGTTCCAGAACCTTCATTCTAGCTCTGACACTGAGATCAAAGAAATAGGTCACTAAATGGTGGATATTATCCCAATGATGTAAGAGTCTTATGTCCCGAGGCACTGGAAGTGAAACTGGCTACACTTAGCTGCAACCAGCTTTCCTCCGGCTCCCAGCCAGAGGACTTAACCAGCCAGAGCTGAGAACCCCTCCAGAGCACATTCACTAGATCACAGCTCCCCTTCCAGGGATGCAAATTGAGACAAGCTCTTGTAGAAGGCAACTCTGTACACGAATGTGTCCCTGTGGAGTGTTTCCCAGGCAAATGTAGGGAAAAGAGGTTAATTTTGTGCCCCACGCTATAAGCTGTTAAAGTGTAGTTATTAACACAGTTGTGTACAAGTTAAGACTGGATTTTACCCCAGCACCACAAAATAAACAAAAAGACCAGATTTCACATAAACAGGCATCATGCAAACAACATTTTAAAATCTGAAGTTCAAAATTCTAAAATTGTAATGTCTGAACCTACTTTTATATTTTTAAAGTGGTTCTTAAGTCCACGTCTGTAAGTGGTTAATTTGCTAATATCCAGTTTATCTTCGTGAATCCTTTTTTTTTTTTTTCTAGTACTAGGAATTGAACCCAGGGGCACACTATCATTGAGCTACATCCCCAGCCCTTTTTATTTATCATTTTGAGATAGGATCTTGCTAAGTTGCTGAGGCTGGCCTCTAACTTGTAATTCTCCTGCCTCAGCCTCCCAGCAACTCTGCTGGAATTACAGGCATGTGCCCCCACACCTGGCTTAGTGAATTTTTAGAGTGGAAATGACAGCCTTTTAAATTGGTAACAGCATTTCCTAAAGTATATGAAAAAATACTCTTCACCAGTGGCTTAGTTGAACCCACATCTTTTTGTATGAGTGCCAAAGATGTATGAATTCAGATATTGCCTGCAATAGATCTAAATTTTAGTTTTGTGTTCCTGCCTCCATACACAAATTTACTGTGGTTTACAACATAATGCAGAACATTGTTTTCCATAGTTTTCAACTGCTCCACTTCTTCATGATACTTTCCAGCATGTAAACTACTTGTAAACCATTAAAACAGGGTGTTAGCTATGATGATGGCGTTTCTTATCTTCTGGAAAAATGATTTCATTAATCATATTTAAAACCCATCTAGACTAGATCAGTGGTAGAGTACATGCCTAACAGGCATGTGGCCCAGTACCACCAAAGGAAAAAAAAAAAAGAAAAGAAAAGAAATAGAAAAAATTATTTTCACAAATACCATTAAGAACAATATACTTCTATTTATCATTTCAGGGAGAAGGTTTACATTTCTGAAACTCTTTATTTGGTATGTGACTCATGGTTTTTTGATCTTGTTAATCACATGACTGAAGTTCACAAGGATTTTTATTTTTATTTATTATTTATTTTTTGCAGTACTGCAGATTTAACACAGGGCTTAATGCATGCTTAGCAAGCACTCTACCACTGAGCGTGTACCCCCCAACCCCACAGGGATTTATTGCCAAGTAAAATTTGACCAGAATACACTGAGAAAGGCTTATATTCTCTTAAAAATTTCCTGCTGAGGGGCTGGGGTTGTGGCTCAGCGGCAGAGCGCTCGCCTCGAACGTGTGCGGCCCGGGTTCGATCCTCAGCACCACGTAAACATAAAATGCATTGCATTGTGTACAACTAAAGTAAATAAATAAATATTAAAAAAAAAATTTCCTGCTGAGCTGGGGTTGTGGCTCAGCTGTAGAGCACTCATCTAGCATGTGCATGGCCCTGGGTTCGATTTTCAGCACCATGTAAATATAAATAAATAAAATAAATGTAAAAAAATCCTGCTTATTTTATTAAGAATGTATTATTTGGGTCATTTTAGACATATTTGGTGATATTTTTTTTAAAAAAACCTTGAGTATTCAAAAAATGTTTTTGACAAAGGTTTATGAAAAAACTAGATCAGCAAATATAAATTCCTTAATGCAAAACTAATGAGGAATAAAAACTTAATAAAAAACAGGTTTTGCTATAAATACAAGAGTTCAGAAAAAAACAATATGCTCTAATTAAGGACTAAATTATCAAAACTGCATGATAATACTTCTCATTCCCATTATTCAAGTTGGTGCTTCTTAACAGCAACAACAACAAAAAAGCTCTTGGAATATGTTCCTGTGCCTCTGTGTGTAAAGTGAATGGGATTTTTGTTAAAACCACATTTCCACTCCTGAACCCTGTAACCATCCCTCTCATATAGTACCCCCCACCGCCCACACGCACACACTTGAATTTAAAAGATCCCTAAGTAGGAATCTACAGTCTGTTTTAGATACAGTTCTGAACCAATGGATTTTTGTTCTCATAATTTAGAACACTAAATAGTTAATATATTCAATGCCGTTGATTGATTGTTCAGGACTTTGTCCACTTTAAAATAGAATCCAAAGTCATCAGAGGAAAGTAAGGTTATCCAAAGCAAACTTTGTTTCAGGTGTGTCCCTATCCCAAAACAGATCTTAGGACAGAAATGGAAAAGTGATTTCATGCTGAATTATTTTTGGAAAAGCTACACTGGAGTGCAAGGATTCTTAAGCATGCATTTTAAATGGGGGATTAGATTTAATTTTAGTTTTAAATATTTTGGGTTAAAAGAGGATGACAATTCTATAGTTTTGACATAAAGTGTGTTTTTTTTTTTTTTTTTTCCTCAGAATTGTCATTATCAAGTATAAATGGCCAGCTTCATATGAGTGTCTGTATTCCCTGGTGCTGCTCCTAACCTGAACTCATAATCAGTTGCCATACTAAAGCATGAGCACTCAGGTGAATGTGGTCAAGTTACTTTAAAATGCATAAAAAGTATTTGGATGAATGCAAAGTATGATGAGGTGGTAAGTTGGTGATAAATTGTTCATCACTAACTTTGTTTGCACTTTCACAAGACACTGCTTGCACTAGGATCTTAGTGTGAATTATAACAATTGTTTTACAGTATATACAGATTGTTAAGCATAATTTATATGAAGATGTTTCTGTTTACCTTTGTGTATTTTACAAAGAATAACTATAATAGATGGTTAAATGTTTTTGAATTGTGTTTGTATGTTATTTTGATTTTGTTCTGTTATCTTTTCACTCCCTATGAATTTGAGTGTCAGGAATAGAGAAATAAAATGCTAACCTGGTCTTTGAATAACTCCAGTGTTTGGTTCCATTTTGCTGTTGTGTTTTGATTTTAACTTTGTGTGTGTGTGTGTGTGTGTGTGTGTGTGTGTGTGTGGCACTAGAGATCAAACCCAGGGCCTTGTGAATGCTGGGCAAGTGCTTCTAACACTGAGCTCCTTCCCGAGCCCAGTTCCATTTTTATTATCCAACTCTAATTTTCATTTTGCTCGTTAGAAATTTCTGAGACTTTGAAAATTACAAAGAACTTTCCCTTTGTGCAAACATTCTTATTTGCTTTGTAAGACTGAAAACAACATAGGGGTAAACTGAAGTAGAACTTATCCAATGCTGCCTCAATAGAGATATGAAAAATAAGGCAACCAGTTGGTTTTATCTATTTAAAGGTTCTCTAACTTTAGTATGCACAAAAACTCCTAGGGAGTTTAAAAAAAAAAAAAAAAAAAAAAAAACAGAAAAGAAAAAAAAAAATTCCCACCAGAGAATGTGATTCAATAGATAGGTTTCATGAGGGCTGAGGGTGGAAGCAGAAATCTGAATCTCTTTAAGATTTTTATGCCAGATTCTGGATATTTTATTTAGGAGAAACACTGATAAAAACAATACAGTACTCCAGCAACTATATTGGCTGAGGCAGGAACATTGCAAGTTTGAAGCCAGCCTAAACAACTTAGCAAAGCCCTGTCTCAAAAAAAAAAAAAAAAAAAGAACTGGGGATGTAACTCAGTGGTAAAGCTTGCCCTGAGTTCAATCCCAGTACACCAAAATGACCAGTGCTAAGAAAAGAAAGTCTTATTTATTTAGCTCTTTTTCCTAAATTTAGCTACATAATCTTCAACTAAACTGACATTTGTACCTCTCATGCACAAGTAATGCAAATGTCATAACACTCAGCCTAGTGTGAAGAGTACCTTGTTGGAAACAGGGAAAGTTCCTAGGAAATGGAACCTTTTGGGTGGTGGCCACCATCCTCCTAACTAACTGAAATGTGGGAACTACAGCCTAGAAACCTGATGATTAAAAATATCCCAGGCCAAGTATGTTGGCATACCTATTGGTATACTTAGTAGGAGGCTAATGCAGAAGGATTGTTAATTCGAGGCCAGCCTGGGCAATTTAGCAAGACCCTATCTCAAAAGGGCACCACAGCCCAGCGTGGTGGTGCACGCCTGTAATCCCAGCACTTGGGAGGCTGAGGCAGAAGGATCCAGAGTTCAAAGCCAGCCTCAGCAATGGCAAGGCACTTAGCAACTCAGTGAGACCCTGTCTCTAATAAAATACAAAGAAAGGGCTGGGGATGTGGCCCAGTAGTCAAGTGCCTCTGAGTTCAATCCCTGGTACCAAAAAAAAAGGGGGGGGGGGCACCACATGCAGTGGGTGGCCCATGCCTGAAACCCCAGCGACTCAGGAGGCTGAGGCAGGAGGATTGCAAGTTCAAAGCCAGTCTCAGCAATGGCAAGTCGCTTAGGCAACTCAGGGAGACCTTATCTCTAAATAAAATACAAAATGGGGCTGGGGATGTGGCTCAGTGGTCAAGTGCCCCTAAATTCAATCCCCGGTACCCCCCAAAACGGGGGGTGGCTAGAAATGTAGCTCAATGATAAAGAGCCCAGGGATTCAGTCCCCATTATCAGGGGGAGGTTCTTGCTTGATTGTATTGTTACAATACAATCTTATGTTAATAGGTAACAGATTTCCTTCAGTCCAAAAGCTTTGCCTGTGAGCTGGGCATGATGGAATACACCTATGATCCCAGCAACTCCAGAGGCTGAGGCAGGAGGCAAATTTGAGGCCAGCTTCAGCAATTTAGTGAGACCCTCAGGAACTTGGTGAGAGCCTGCCTCAAGATAAAAAAGACTGGAGATTTAACAGTGGTAGAGCGCCTCTGAGTTCAATCCCTGGTACTGGAAAAAAAAAAAAAAAAAAAGTTGGCTTGCCTCTTCTAGGGCCTTCAAAAAAATGTTTAAATGTGTGATTTTATTTTTATTTTTATTTATATATTTTTAAAGGGCCTTCAGTTTTGAAAACCGAGAGGCCAGGTTCTCTTTGAGGGTAAAGGGCAGAACTGGAGAACCGTAGCCCTATTCTGGGATCCAGAGAGGCAAAGTGGGTGGGACCTTCTGTGGATCAGGACTCCATTGTACCAGGACACAGCTCTGATAGCTCCTGAAGGAAGCCATGCAGGCTGCATTCTTCCCTGACTGTCTGGCAGCAGATGGCAGGGACAGGAAGTTATTTAGAGAACAGCCTGAGTTTTTTCTCCACCCAGCTTCTATTTGGGGCCATGCTCAGAATCCTCAGGCTCTTAAGTCCTCTTGCACACAGGAGACCATGGAGCCCCTCTTAATTTGCATGGGCCTCACTCTACCTTTCTCCTTGAAGAAGCACTGTCTTGACCTTTCTGATTACCAGGTGACTGGGCATCATTTTTGCCCATCATTTCTTGTGCCAGTGCTAAGGTGGGCAAAATAGGGAGCAGGGTCCCTACTCACCAGGTTCTCTCTTTTTCTCTCACACACAAAATCTTACATAAGAAAAAAACCTTAGTTTTCACCAGGCACTTAACCAAGCATTCTTGAGTGTTGGATTCTGGCTCTGGTGCTTGGCCTTCCTTTCTGCTGCCTTCCCTCAGTCAATCATCAGGCATTTCCTGAATACCTGCCTGCTGGGAGCTGGCATGAAGGAAAATGGGCAGAGATCTGCCAAGGCACCTTGAAAGGAAAAAGGAGATGGTTTTCCAAAAGTATGGGTGCCTTTTCTATAATGGTCACTGCAGCTGGATTTTGAAAACTACAAAGTGATTAAGTGGAAGGGGGGTGAAAGGACATTCCAGGCATATAGACCAGCAAAGACAGAGACAGAAAAGATCACGCTGTGATTTGGGGATTGGTAGAACTCAGTGCCTAAAGATGGACCAGGTAGAGTGTATTAGAAGGAAGCAAGACTACACAGCATACTGGGCTCGGTGGCCCACACGCCTGTAATCCCAGTGACTTGAGAGACTGAGGCAGGAGGATCGCTAGTTTAAGGCCAGCCCTAGTAACTTAGTGAGGCTCTGAGCAATTTGCACAGATTTGCCCTGTCAACTCAGTTTATGCTTGGACCTCCATGGCTCCCTTCTCTATGAGAGACTCTGCTTGAATTCCAGTGACAAAGAACCTGTCCTTTGCAAGCCCTTTTAAAATTTTTAAGACTTTGAGACAGGTTCTAAGTTGCTGAGGCTGGCCTTGAATTTATAAGCCTACTGTCTCATCCTCCATAGTCTCCATTTAGTGCTATACCCTTCCTTCCTTCTCTCTCTCTCTCTCTCTCTCTCTCTCTCTCTGTATTACTGGTGATTGAATCCAGGTGCTCTACCACTGAGTCATATCCCCACCCTTTTTCATTGTTATTTATTTATTGTGGTTCTGGGAATCAAACCCAGAGCTTCATTCTTGAAATTTTGAGATAGTTGCCCAGGCTGGCCTTGAACTTGTGATCCTCCCCACCTCAGCTTTCTGAATTGCTGAGATTACAGGCCTGTTCCACTGTGCCTGGTGGTACATACCCTTTCTTGACTGGAGGACTCCCTAAGATTTACTTCTTCCTGAGATCCTCTGATTCCTGATACCTCCACAGGGGCATATCACCCTCCTCCAACATTGGCCCACTTGTGCCTCTTACATGGATATGGTAGAGACCAGGCCTGCCCATCTGCCCTCCTTTCCAAGCTTGGCAGGACTCTGCTTCAGTAAGGAATGGGCACAAATATGACAGCTGGATGCAGGGAGCTGTAATATCAGCACCCAACAGATGAAGCACCTGACCAGAACCAGGCAGAACCAGGCAGTCAGTCTCCCAGAGCCTCAAAATAGCAGTTAAGAATATCCACAGGTGAAGGTTTATTTTGCTGAGTCTCCTTTTTCTTGGCTTCCCCTTGCAAGCCCTTGGCAGCTCCTCTGAGTCTCATGTTGATCACAACATTCAATCCAATGCAATGGAATGTTCCTTCTTTGCAAAAGGAAGGTGGGGTCGGGAGGAAGATGACCTATTCAACTACCTCTTGGGTTACAAGGTTTCAGGTGTGGGGTAACCACAGCTGAGGAGGGGCCCTCGGAGCTCAGAATGCTGGGTGTTTTTTGGCCCAGGTAGCTGACTGTCACACACATCACTGGTTTCCCTGATGATCCACCAGCTGTTTGCAATCATTCTTTACATGGGGGCTGCACGTGGCTAGTCCCTGCCCTGACCCCAGACCACAGTTGTCCTCCTTGAGCTCAGGGAGGCCCATGAGAACTGGGAAACAAACAGGGCTGACCTGCTCAGATTCCAGGAAGTACAAGTTAGTAAACAAATCCTTCTGGCTACCTTGCCTCTGGTCAGTCTGCCAGACTCTTAGCACTCTACATAAACTGCTGTGTCTGCCCTCCTCTAACACCTTCTCACTGGCGTCCATGCTGACCCTCTCAGCTCCCCTGCATGATCAGCCAGCAGGGGCTCTCATCCCCATTCACAGATGAAGAAACTGGGGCGCAGAAAGGAGCAGAATGCAGGTCTCCAGTTCTCTGTGACCACAAGGCCCCAAAAATTTCATTTCTAGTCACTTACTCCTTCGTGGCATATTCATGCATGGATACTCCAGACCCGAATGGCCATGTGCTGTTTAAAATTAACTGAGGAAGAAGGGAAGGACAAAGGAGATCATCCACTGAATAGAATTTCTGTTGCCCAGAACACAGGCCCAGACCCATCTGAGAGGTGTAGGCCACATGCACAAGCCTGGGTACAGAAGTCTCGCCTTCTCGCCCAGAGCCTCCAGGTCCTGCTCTGTGCTCCACCCTGTCACCACCCTAGGCAGACCTGGCTTTTTTTTTTTTTTTTTTTTTTAATCCTTAAAACAGGCTAAACATGGGGACTGAGCTACATCCCCGGTCCCCCAGACCTGGCATTTCATTCAGTGACCACCTCCACACTAATCCTTTGCTCCTAATGGGCCCCTCACCTGGTGACTGAACACTGGTGCATTAGGAACCAAGCCTTCACCACATGAGCTTTTGGGGGATGTTTAAGATCCAAGCCATAACAGAATTGTTCATTTTCATATTGGTTATTGTCATTAATCTCTTACTCATCCTAATTTGTAAATTAAACTTTTTTAAAAATATATTTTTTAGTTGTAGATAGACCCAATACCTTTATTTTATTTTATTTTTTCATGAAGGGCTGAGGATTGAACTCAGTACCTCACACAAGTGCTCTACCACTGAGCTACAACCCCAGCCCTATAAATTAAACTTTACGAGAGACTCAGGAAGTTGAGACAGAAGGATCTCTAGTTGGAGGCCAGCCTCAGCAATTTAGCAGGGTCCTGTCTCAAAATTTAAAATGGATAAAAAAACTGAGGATGTAGCCGGGCACAGTAGTGTACGGTTATAATACCAGTGACTTGAGAGGCTGAGGCAGGAGGATTGCAAGTTCCAAGCCAGCCTCAGCAACAGCAAGGCACTGAGCTACTCAGTGAGACCCTGTCTCTAAATAAAATGCAAAATAGAGCTGAGGATGTGGCTCAGTGGTTGAGTACCCTTAGGTTCAATCCCCAGTACCAAAAAAAAAAAAAAAAAAAAAAAAAAGAAAGAACTGGGGATGTAGCTCACTGGTAAAGCACCTCTCGGTTCAATCCCCAGTACCTAAAATAAATAAATAAATAAATAAACAAATAAAACAAACATAAACTTTATCATAGGGTTTGGTATTATTTGCAGTTTCAGGTATACACTGGGGGTCTTGGAACATACTTCTCTGAGGACAAGGGGGGACAATTGTACCACTTCTTCTTCATCCATTCATCTCTCAGTGGACATTTTGGTTGCTTGAGAATGTGTTGTGCTGGGGATGTAGCTCAGTTGGTAGAGTGCTTGCCTCCCATGCACAAGGCCCTGGTTTCAATCCCCAGCACCACACACACAAAAAAAAAAAAAAAAAAAAAAGAGAGAGAGAGAGAGAGAGAGAGAGAATAGTGTTGCAGCTAATGTAAATTCTTTATATGTTGAGGTGAGATAGCAAATTTAGTGGGCTCTGGGGCGCAGGCTCCCTTCAGGACACTTCAGAGCTTCAATTCAGTCTTGGGCTGGGATGTGAGAGGCACTGGAGGTCATGGCACAGCCAAGGTGGGCACCGCTGGGTTCCCTGTGTCCTGGGCTGCAGCCCCTTCACATGGCTCCTCGCACACTGCAGGTTGAGTGTGGGGGGTGTTGGAAGAGTCTTGGATCTGTTCCATTTATAAAACTGTGGGAGCCGGGCGCGGTGGCGCACGCCTGTAATCCCAGCACTTTGGGAGGCTGAGGCAGGAGGATCACAAGTTCAAAGCCAGCCTCAGCAATGGCGAGGCCCTTAGTAACTCAGTGAGACCCTGTCTCTAATAAAATACAAAAAAGGGCTGGGGATGTGGCCCAGTGGTCAAGTGCCCCTGAGTTCAATCCCCAGTACCCAAAAAAAAAAAAAAAAAAAAAAAAAACTGTGGGAAATCACTCACCAGCATCAGCCCCCTGCCTGGGGCCCCATGTAGCAAAAGACGTGCTAAGTGATGATACAGGGGACGATATTTAGAACATACTTACATTAAAGGACTATTCATTGTCTGAAATTCTAATTTAACTGTATGTCCCATATTTTTTTAGTATTTATTTATTTTTAGTTGTACACAATGACTTTATTTTTATTTATTTTTACATGGTGCTGAGGATCAAACCCAGGCCGCGCCGTGCTAGGTGAGCACTCTACCACTGAGCCATAACCCCAGCCCTGTATTTTTTTTTTATTAGCGTGTGTCCTGTATTTTTATTTGTTAAATCTGGAAGCCCTCCTTCCTACCCACCTGGTCTTCCTCTCTGGCCAGCAACCAGGGCTTCTGTGTCAGTACTCATGTTCCTGCAGAAAGGCTTGGCGTGGATGCTTCTGAACTCAAGCCTGACTTGGAGCACTGGGGTGTCAAGCACCCCACTGCTGCAGTAAGCTCCTTCTACAAGTTTCCAGAGGGGTCCCAGGAGGGGGCCACTGTGACCAGCAGGAGTTGAGAGGTGGCTGACTGGGGACCCCAGGAGCGCCTGCGACCCAGAGCTGTGGAATCACGATGCTGCAGCACGTGCTGCGCAGGGACAGTAGCAAAGGGCTGGTGTGCTTGGAGAAGAAACAGAAACCAGACAGCACAGCTCCTCCTTTCTGGAAGTGGGGAAACTGAAGCAGGGCGGCCTCAGTCAAGTGAGGCGGTGTCGACAACCTTCCTTTCTTCTTCTTCCCTTGACTCTTAGCAGAGAGTCTGCCTGAACCTCTAAAATCCATATTTCATGATTGACTCTTCTTTTATCAGACAAACTCTAAATGGTGGTCATGAAAGCTCATGTCCCTCCGCCTGAGTCTCTTTGCAGGTCACACACACAGGGGTAGCTGGGGGCTGGGTCTTCACAGTGCAGAGAAGTTGGCCCTGGCAGATTCCCTCAAAAGCCTGGCCACCTGCCTGGGCAACTTAGTGAGACACTGTTTCAAATTTTTAAAATAAATAAGTAACAGCACTGGAGGTAAACTCCCAGGTAGAGCACTCCTTGGTTCAATCCCTAGTACTGCAAAAAAACAACAATAACAACAGAACCTGGTCATGTGAGGCCAAAATGTGGGGGTTTCTGTGAAGGGACAGACAATGAGGAGACCACTTTGAGCAGCCTGCATTTCCCACCGTGGGTCAGGGGCATCTCTGCAAGTCCTGAAACCTTGTCTCCAAGAAAAGGTAGCTTTGCTGCCTCCTCTGGCTGCTCTAGACACAGAGAGCTACAATAAAAGGGAAAGAACCCAGGCTAAAGGCTCCCTGTCTAACTCACTGTTGATCCCCGTCTTGGCAATGACTTTAGCCTCCTCACCCCACCCAGGGCTGGGCACCTAGCAGACCTCAACCAATCCCCTTTTCTCCCAAGAGGCATCTCTATCCTTAACAGCCTGTTCCCATAGATGAATAGAGAAGATCCTTTTCTGGCCTGGCTGGCAAAGGGCAGTGGAGAAGGGCTATGGTGTGCAGGAGCCTGAGGAAGGACAGAGGAGGCAGGAGACTGCAGCTCTGCAACTGGGAATGTGTCCTTGCCCTGTGGCCTTGGGACCTGCAGCTGACAGCATCTAGGCTGGGTCCAGGTGAGTGGCAGGTGGCACCCCAGACCCTGCCCCAGGAATTTAGAGAGAATAAAGGAATTGGAGTTGTTTTTTTTTTTTTTTTTTTTTTTTTTTTTTTTTTGTACTGGGGATTGAACTCAGGGGCACTGGACCATTGAGCCACATCCCCAGCCCTTTTTTGTATTTTATTAGAGACAGGGTCTCACTGAGTTGCTTAGCACCTCGCTTTTGCTAAGGCTGACTTTGAACTTGCAATCCTCCTGCTTCAGCCTCCTGAGCTAATGGGATTACAGGCGTGTGCCACTGCACCAGGCCCCAATTCCTTTATTCTCGCTGGGTGTGGTGGCGCAAGCCTGTAATCCCAGCAATTTGGGTGTCTGAGGCAGGAGAATTGTGAGTTCCAAACCAGCCTCAGCAATTTAGCAAGGCCCTGAGCAACTTCTTGAGAACCTGTCTTAAAATTAAAAACACAAAACAAAACAAACACATAAGAAGAGCTGGGGGGGCTGGGGTTGTGGTTCAGTGGTAGAGCGATCACCTAGCACGTGCACGGCCTGGGTTCGATCCTCAGCACCAAGTAAAAATAAAGGCATTATGTACAACTAAAAGAAAGAAAGAAAAAAAAAAAAAAAAAAGAAGCCGGGCGTGGTGGCGCATGCCTGTAATCCCAGCATTTGGGAGGCTGAGGCAGGAGGATCATGAGTTCAAAGCCAGCCTCAGCAATGGCAAGGCACTAAGCAACTCCGTGAGACCCTGTCTCTAATAAAATACAAAAAAGGGCTGGGGATATGGCCCAGTGGTCGAGTGCCCCTGAGTTCAATCCCCGGTACCAAAAAAAAAAAAAAAAAAAAAAAAAATTGCCGGGCGCGGTGGCGCACGCCTGTAATCCCAGCACTTTGGGAGGCTGAGGCAGGAGGATCGCGAGTTCAAAGCCAGCCTCAGCAATGGCGAGGCACTTAGCAACTCAGTGAGACCCTGTCTCTAATAAAATACAATAAAGGGCTGGGGATGTGACCCAGTGGACGAGTGCCCCTGAGTTCAATCCCCAGTACCACAAAAAAAAAAAAAAAAAAAAAAAGAGCTGGGGATGTGGTTCAGTGGTTAAGTGCCCCTGGTTTCAATCCCTGGTACCAAAATAAAAATAAAAAAAAAAAAAAGAGTTATTCTAAGGGCAGGTGGTGCATGCCTATAATCCTAGTGGCTCATGAGGCTGAGGCAGGAGGATCAAAAGTTCAAGGCCAGCCTCAGCAATTTAGCAAGGTTCTAAGTGACTTACACCCTATCTCAAAAAATAAAAAGGGCTGGGGATGTGGCTCAGTGATAAAGTGCTCCTGGGTTCAATCCCCAGTACTAAACAAAGTTTTTCTAGCTCGGTGTGGTGGCACATGCTTGTAATCCCTGCTACTTAGCAGGCTGAGGCAGGAGGATCTCAAGTTTGAGACTAGTCTGAGTAAGTTAATGAGACCAATACCCTGTTCCAAAATAAAATGAAATAAAAAAGTGCTGGGAATGTAGCTCAGTTGTAGGGCACTTGTTAGCATGTGCTAACCCAGGGCGGGTTTGATTTCCATCACCACACATAAAAACATTTTTATGGGCTGGGGCAGCAGCTCATTGGTAGAGCACCTGCCTTGCACATGTGAAGCACTGGGTTCAATCCTCAGTGCCACATAAAAATAAATAAAAAAAGATATCGTGTTCCTCTACAACTAAAAAAATTTTTTTTAAAAGTTTTTATTGCCGGGCGCGGTGGTGCACACCTGTAATCCCAGTACTTTGGGAGGCTAAGGCAGGAGGATTGCGAGTTCAAAGCCAGACTCAGCAAATGGCGAGGCACTTAGCAACTCAGTGAGACCCTGTCTCTAAATAAAATACAAAAAAGGGCTGGGGATGTGGCCCAGTGGTTGAGTACCCCAGAGTTCAATCCCTGGTACCAAAAAAAAAAAAAAAAAAAAAAGTTTTTATTATGTTTAAATAATCATGTTTTAGATAAAATGGTTAAATAAAAAAATTTTAAAAACATCTGTTTATCTACTTTAGTTGTACACAACGCAATGCATTCATGTTTACGTGGTGCTGAAGATCGAACCCGGGCAGCGCACATGAGAGGCGAGCGCTCTGCCGCTGAGCCCCAGCCCCAGCCCCAAATTTTAAAATTCCTATACTAGCTTTTTACTTTTTAAAAATGTGGCTTGGTGGTGCATGCCTGTAATCCCAGCAGCTTGGGAGGCTGAGGCAGGAGGATCACAAGTTCAAAGCCAGTCTCAGCAATGGCAAGTCGCTTAAGCAACCCAGGGAGACCTTGTCTCTAAATAAAATACAAAATAGGGCTGGGGATGTGGCTCAGTGGTCAAGTGCCCCTGAGTTCAATCCCTTGTACCAAAACAACAACGACAACAACAAAAATGTGGCTACTGCTGGGCAGGAGGATTGTGAGTTCAAAGCCAGCCACAGCAATTTAGGGAAACTCTGAGCAATTCAGTGAGACTGTCTCTAAACAAGATACAAAAATGGGCTGGGGGCTGGAGTTGTGGCTCACCGGCAGAGTGCTCACCTTGCACGTGTGCGACCCAGGTTCGATCCTCAGCACCACGTAAACATAAATTCATTGCATTGTGTACAACTAAAGTAAATAAATAAATATTTTTAAAAAATGGGCTGGGAATGTTGCTCAGTGGTTAAGCACCCCTGAGTTCAATCCCTGGTACCAAAATAAATAAATAAAAAATTAAAATGTGGGCTGGGGTTGTGGCTCTGCGGTAGAGCACTCGCCTAGCACATGTGCAGCCCAGGTTTGATCCTCAGCACCATGTAAAAATGAAGGCATTGTGGACAACTAAAACAAATAAATAAATATTAAAAATAAATAGATAAATATACTGGGCCTAGAACCCACGTTTAAAAACAAAACTTAAAATGTGAGCTGGGCTCAGTGGCACACATCTGTTCCCAGTGGCTTGGGAGGCTGAGACAAGAGGATCACAAGTTCAAAGCCAGCCTCAGGAAGGCAAGGAGCTAAGCAACTCAGTGAGACCCTGTCTCTAAATAAAATATAAAAAAGGGCTGGGGATGTGGCTCAGTGGTCAAGTGCCCCTAAGTTCAACTCCTGATACCCCCCCAAAATTTAAAAATGTGGCTACTAAGCCAGGTTACATGGTGCATGCCTGTAATGTTAGCAATTTGGGAGGCTGAGGCAGGAGGATCCAAGTTCATAGCCAGTCTCAACAAATCAGAGACCCTAAGCAACTTAATGGGACCCTCTCTCAGACTTACAATTTAGACCCTGTCTTAAAATAAAAAACAAAGCCGGGCACAGTGGCTCATTTCTGTAATCCCACAGGCTTGAGAAGCTGAGGCAGGAGGATCACTAATTGGAAGACAGCCTCAGCAATTTATCGAAGGCCTAAGCAACTTAGTGAGAACCTACCTCTCTATTTATTTATATAGGAAATAAAGAGGGCTGAGGATGTGGATCCATGGTTAAATATCCTTGGGTTCAATCCCCGGTACCAAATAAATAAATTGATCAAATAAAATGTGGCTACTAGAATAACATTGTGTGACTGATTGTATTTCTATTGAACAGTGTGGCCTTGACCCTCTGGTGCCTTTGGCCCTGCTGCCCTGCATTTGTCAGCTGGGGCAGGTATGCAGGTGTTGTTCTTGTAATGGGGCCTCAGTGTTGTTCTTCTGGACTGCTGTGGTCAAGTGATCCCACGGTGGACCTCATTTAAGGGTGACTGTTAGAGGACAGAGAGGCCAAGGTACTGACAACCCCTTATCCTGTTAGGTGGGCTGTCCACCCAAGAGCCCCCTCAGCCCCAACACCAGCAGTAAGACCCCTATGCCCGTCCTACTCCCAGCTAAGCTGCTGGGCCCCTGGGGTTGTCCGGGGGACATTCACAGTTCTCTGGACTCCCCAGCAGGGATGAGCCCTCCACAGGTCTTCAGGGCACACTCATAGTCCGTCCCAGGCTTATTTCCAATGCTTTCTGCTTTGCAGACACCCAGGATCTTGGATCTGGAGGCACCCTTAGGGACCTGCCGCCTATTGTGGCGAGGACATGGGGCCTTCTCTGTGATCAGTGACTAGGTCAGTGGCCCTAGAAGCTAGATTCTTGGAGTCCCAATTCAATCTCTTTTCTGCACAGCCTTCCCCTGGGCCTGCACTCCAACACCTCTGCTGAGCTCTCTGCTGAAATGCCCCTTCACCAGCTCCGCAGCATCCCGTGGGGTAGCAATTATTGATCCTCTGGTCTCTGTTGCCTGGAGGCTGTGGGCACAATCAAACGAGCCAGCTGACAATGAGGCGGATGTATGGTCACTAGACTAACTGCTGAATGAACCAAGGAATGGTGTCACTTCCTCTGAACTGTGAGCTGACCCAGAGGAGGGAAGGCAGCTACATCCCTCACTCTTTCCAAAACAAACCCAGGCGAACTGGACAGAGAAGCCTCCAGAATTCTCCCACTGTCCCAGGCAGGTGTCACTTTGGGGATATTCTGCAACCTCTCTGACTTCTAGGCACTGCACTGTGAAGATCAGCTGAAACGCTGCCCTCAGACTGTGCCCCTGGTGTCTATTTAACATCCACTGGTTAAATCACTCATCGTGGTTTTTGTTTTTTTTTTTGCGGGGGGTAGAGGGGATTGAACTTGGGGGCACTTGACCACTGAGCCACATCCCCAGCCCCGTTTTGTATTTTTTAATTTAGACACAGGGTCTCACCGAGTTGCTTAGCACCTCGATTTTGCTGAGTCTGGCTTTGAACTCACGATCCTCCTGCCTCAGCTTCCCGAGCCACTGGGATTATAGGTGTGTGCCACCACGCCCAGCTACTCTCATGGTTCTTTAGGAGGTTGCAGTAGGTCTCTTGGGACTCAGGACTCTTGTTAAGCCTCCTGTCGGGTGTGTGCATAGGACACCTATGTCCCCTACCTACCCAATGCAATGGAGCCTCACACCAGCCAGCACAGAAAACATTGCTTTATTAACTGCGTTTGCCAACACACGAGGAGTGCAGAAGGCTCCTTAAGACACAGGCCCTGGTGGGGGCCGGGGTCTGGAACCCCCATGAGTGAGCAGGACAGGATGGGGTTGGGAGCTATGCAGCAGCGGCAACACAGAATCATGCAGGGCACAGCGGGCATTGGCCACACGCAGGCGACCATACATTCTATTGCTCATTAAGGGTTGCGAACATGGACAATGTACAAAAAGGAGAAATAGGTCTTTGCGGTAATGAAAAATACATTTTTTCTCTACAAAGGAATCTTTTCTAATACAAGAAAATAAATATTGCAACATAAGCCAAAAATAATTTAAAATTGCTCTTTTCAATATATTTTCAATATTTCTCTTGTATATTAACAAATGGCACATCACTTTCTTTGAAACAAAGACAGAAGGTGTCTCCTCCTGTGACATTCATATCACCCCCCCACCGCCACCCCCCAACCGATTTGGAGCACATAGTGTGCGTCTGAGGGAGAAAGCGGAAGGAAGTGCCTTGAAGAACAACCAAAGATCCCAGACTCCAGCCCTGGCTCTTTGACCAATGTGGCCAGCAGGGCCAAGGACATGGGAGAGTGGCCTCCCTCCCCAAGGGCCTTGTTACAGGAATCCAGATCATTCTGCAGAGTTTTGGGCATGGCCAGAGGTTGGCCACATCTGGCAGTGAACAAGGAAATGTCAAGTCCAGCTGCTGCCAGGGTTTGCTATCATCAGGCAGATGAATCTTTAGGAATTGCCCCAGCAAGTCTCATGGTGCGACTCTTTGCAATGCACACAGATGTGCAAGTATGGAGACACAAGACATGCCCTGGCACACATGCACACCACCACGGTCCAATGCCCTCGTCTGGAAACCTGGGTGGCCTCTCCAAGGAAACTGAGGCCCTTACACTGCAAATGCTCATATACCGTCACAAAATCAGAGCTCATTTAAGAAAGTAAATGAGCATTCTACCTTTCTTCTCCTTATTTGTTTCAAAATACATTTATAATACATAAAAATACTTTCCTTGCACATTATCCTTTGTCACATAATGAGAGGGAAGGAGGTGGGAGGCAGTGGGACTGTGAGAACGGGGGGACTATATAGCCAGAATGAGTTTACAGAGCAGCTTCTGCCTCCCTGAGGAGGAGCCATGAATGTGGGCAGACGTGGTCAAGAAAAAGATCTGCCTCTGGTCTGGAAAAAGAACCTTCTTGGTCTCAGAGGGCGGCACAGCCCTCTCCATTGTGGATAGTGGGCTAGAAAGAATGAATGAAGGGGCTGTGGCTAATGGGGAAGGCTGGGAGCCACTTGGGGTGAGGAGGGAGGAGAGACTAGCATCCTTGTCCTCCCTGGAGCCTGGTGGACATCCTGGAGGTGGAGTCGGCTGCCTGGCAAAGACTGCTCTAGAGCCTGGCCCGGAAGCAACTGGCCCAGAGACAGACACCTGGGCTTTCCAGGACACAGACCCCAGGGACAGTCCAGTGCAAAGCAAAAGCCAACGGAGAAGAGGGGCCAGAATCCAGAGGCCATCACTAGCAGAGGCTTCCTGAAGAAATTCTGGAGACCCCCTCTGCATGCCCAGCCCAGGCCCAGGCTACAGAAGCTAGGCCAGCCCCAGGGCAAGAGGCTAGAGTCCCTCAATCCACTTACCCCTTGATTCTCCACTCACAGCCCAGACCTTGCCTCAAGATAGAGTGAAGGGGTCGGGGCAAGTGCCAAGACTGCTGGACCCTGAGCCTCACTGGCACCCCACCCTTGGCAGAGTTTGGTTGTTCTTTAAGCTCACCCCTTTGTTCGCCCCAGGGCCAGACCAGGCAATCCAGCACAGAGAAGGTTGCGACCCGAAGTGACCCGAAGCCGGGAAGGAAGGTCTGTTCAAAGGCAGTAAACAGAGACTGGGGTTGGGATGCCCATGCTAACGCTGTACTGTCACTACTACCAAGGCGGGCAGGCAGACTAAGTCTACGTGGTAGCTCATGCCATCCCAATGCCCAGGATCCTTGGAGCCCACCCACTCCCTCAGAGTCCACTCGGACTGGACAAATTTGTCCAATCCTCTGAACTTAAGTCATTATCTTTGTTTCCGGTTTTGTTAAAATTCACATGAGATTGAGCGTTGATGACAATGCCACTGTCGTACCTTGATAAGTTTTGGAGTCAGGGGAGGGGTGAAGGTCAAGTTGTTCCCCATCCCGCTTGTTTGCTCTTTGTGTATTCGTGCGGGGGTGGTGGGGGGGACCACATGGTAAAGACGGTTTCCACGCTGGTTTCACAGTCAGGATTTCCCCCGGGAGTCTCAGAGTTTAGGAATGCTCACAGTGGCCCAGCCCAGGGTCTGAAATCCAACACCCAGGTACAGAGCAGCAGCAGCAGCAGCAGCAGCAGCAGCAGCAAAGCATCCTGCTCCAAGACCTTGGGCTCTCCGTGGGTGTGCGCAATGAACGTGTTTCTGTACTTTGTTGCTAAAGAACTCCATTTTAAAAAAAGTCCCAGTGACAAGTTGTCAGGTTCAGACTGTGCTGTATTATGGTCAAAATATTCTTTGGCATCCATAGAATGATTCGACTGATTCACTGGACTTTTGCAAGGTTCTTGTTGGAGAAGTTCTGGCTTTACCAGTGGTGGAAGTGACCCAGGAGTAATCATTAAGAGGAAAAATTTAAAAAAAAAAAAAGAAAGAAAAAAAAAAAAAAAAAAAAAAGGTTTTCACGGAATTCCTTTTGTTTGTTCCCTGAGCTATCACCCTGGGGCCACTCCACTGAAAACTCTTCAGAGCAACTATCTGGGACCAAGAGGTCAGGAAAGGTGGGGTGGGCAGGGTGGGGTGGGATGGGGGTAGGAGGAACAGGATTAAGGCGCCGAGGGACACGGGAACACGGGAACATCCAGCAAGACTTCAACCAGCCCCAGCAGGCCAATACTGGCCCGCTCTGGCCCCGGGATCCCACTGCTTGTTGGAAGGAGGAGTTTCCAAAAGGAAACCGAGGAAGAAGCTCATCTTTTAGCAGGACTAAGAAACTTGAAAAGGCAAACGGTCTGGTCTGGCCAGCTCCATATGGGAGTGACCAGACTTCAGCCGAGACTGGCCCCGAAGGAAGGAAGTTGGAGCCCCAGAGTGATTCTCTGCAGTGGGCTGGTGTGAGCCCCACGCCCCTGGCTGGGCACTGGCCCTCCCTTGGAGCCCTCCACCGGCACTGGTGGCTGGCTGTTTGGGAGTCCCCTGAGTAAATGAACAGCTCAGGAAGGATTCTGCGAACCCCTTCCCAGAGCTGCTGGGCTGGGCACTGGCAGGGGCAGAGCAGCAAGGGAGGGGAGGGTGGCGGGGTGGGCGGGCAGGCCTCAGATGATGTGGGTTGGTCAGGAACCAGTGGGCCCCCTGCGCCCCCTCAGTGCTTTCTCTTATAAACTCGTTGTGCTTGTGACAGTGAGTAGACTCTGGCTGGGTTATCATTTATTATACTTCCTTGGGGATCAGTGGAGTGCAGCAGGACCCCCCCTTATGGGCCCCAGTGTGACCTGGGGGCAAGGTGGGGAAGGCCCTGGGCTGGCCCATCTGCCATGAAATAATGCCCAAACGACAGTCTGTCACCCAGTGGCAGCGGGCTTGAGTCCTGAGCGCTTCTTCACCTTGCCTACATCTAACCAGAAGCCCAGCAATGCTGCGTGGGCCTGGACAGAGGTGGCACACAGGACCTGGTACGGTCCTTGTGGCCAGAGCCATGGAAGGAATCCTAATGTCCTAGGCCAGCACAGAGGAAAGACAACAGTGTGGAATTCAAAACTCTCTATATTAAAAATAAAACCACAACAGAGTGGCAGCCTCAAGGGTCTGGGACACTCAGCAGAGATTGGAAATGGCAGTTGTGACTGGGCTGAGGCCTTGTCAGGGACCAGGGCAGGGCCTGGGACAGGGGTAGGGTGAATTAGGAGGCCAGTACCCCCATGCGGACCACCTCCTCAGCCCCTGCCTCTCGGGACCCCCGCTGCACCCCGCTGTCCTCGGCCTCTACGTCCGAGTCGCTCATCTCCCCATCAGAGAAGTAGCCATCAGTCTCAGTGTCAAAGTGTAGGCTGACCTTTGGCCTCTCGGCCACAGCAGAAGGCGGTCCTGTCCCAGCATCAGGCCTGGCACCCAGTGATCTCCGGGTGGCTTTGCTCTCACGGGGTGGCCGGAGCCGACCCAAGGGCTTGGGGCTCACCGTAGGGCCAGGCACTTGCACATTCATGTCGGCAGCCATGGGGACTGCCTCATCCGGGGTCTCAGGAGCCAGTGGAGGGGGGCTCTTGGGGGCCGCTGGGATGGGACAGTCCCCAGCTGTAGGGCTGGACGGCAAGTGAGAAGACGTCCGCCGTGGTGGTTTCCTGGCAGGTGGCCCCTGTCCCCCCTTGCCGCTGCCTGCCTCTTGGCCCCAGGGCTTCTTGGGGGGTTTGTCCGGAGTTGTCCGTGAACCGGGCCCATCCTGTGGTGGTGGTTTCTTCTTGGCAGGCAGGCGGGTGCGGCCCCGGGCTTTCCTGGCAGGGTCACCAGGTCGCAGGGAGGGGTCCCGCATGAAGCTGAGCAGCGTCTCCTCATCCTGCAGCAGCTCTTCCGACAGCAGCCCCGGAACGGGGTCCTCGCGGTGCCCGTTGTTCAGCGACCACTCGCTCATGGCCATGTCCTCTGCTGTGATCTGCACTGACTGTGCCAGCCAGCTGTTGAAGAAGGTGCCGTCGATGGGGAATGAGGTGGACAGCCCTGACCAAGGGAGAGAGAAGGCAGGTGAGATGCAGCGGGGGCGTGTCCTACTCTTTCAGGAGCTCTGGCCCACCCTCCCTGTGCGCCTCTCTCCTTCACGACTGACCCAGGTGAGCTATCTTGTTGGGTCCATCCCTCACCACCACCTTCTCCCCAGAAGGACAGCCTACCTTTCATAAGTTTTGGAGTAGAAATGGTACTTGCCCAAATTACCAAGAATCTCAAGGTGGCAAAAGCAAAGAATAAACCAATGGCAGAGGCCCTGTTTAACTGTATAATCAGGTTTTCAGGGAAGGAGGAACAGAGAAAAACGTCCTCGGCCACCAGGGGGCGCTGCATCACCATGTGCGTTCCCTCCCAGAGCTTGCAGCAAAACACCCAGCACCATCAGGGTAGGAAGGTGTCTGGGCCTCCCTTCAGTGACCACTCAAGTTGTCCCTATCTTGACATGCAGGGACATAAAGATGACCTGGGGCTTCTGTGCAGAGGTGAGGTCTGGAAGGGAGTACCACCCTGCTCCCTGAGAAGAGCTCTTAAGTGTGTGACATCCTGGAGTCAGAGACCTTGAGGGCTGCTCCACCCAATGGGGCAGGAAGGCCTGTGACAGTGACAAAAGGGCCTGCTGCCACTCCTCTGGATCTCTCTGGGTGTTTGGTTCCATTAAGGTTTGCTGGGGTTGAAAGATGAGCCCATTTAAGGGACTGTGGCAGGAAGGGATGGGGATGAGCATTTCTGACAATTCTCCCTGCTTAGCCTGGTGCTGGCCTACGGTCCTCTGTGACAATCTAGCACCCACCCAAGCATGGAGAATGAATGGGTAGGCCCTGAGTTCCACAGCCTCCATCCACATCTACAGAAGGGGAATTTCTCAGGATGTCAGGTGGGGCCCTGAGACCCATCTCCTTTGTGGTTGGAAGGTGTAAAGCACCCAGGCAAGGAAGGGCCTGGTGACCCCTCTGGGGCTGTAGTCTCCCACTCTGTGCAGCTGGCCTTATGTGGGAGTGAGGCTGCAAGCAGGGTGATAGTGTGAGCTTGTGTCCTGGGAGTTGGTGTGGCCCCTCACTCACCCAGCTGCCCCAGCACAGAGTCTGACCCAGCCTTCACTTTCTCTTTCTTCTCAGGGCTGCTGCCCTTGGGGCCTTCCCGACCTTTCCTCTTTGAGTCGTTCTTCTTGCCCTTTGCTCTCCTCCCAGACCGCTCTGCATCAGGAAAAGTGAGAGGAGGGAGATGAGATGATTACACCAGGTGGTTTTGGTCTGGACCAAGATCACTGAGTGGTAGCCTAAGAATCATCAGCCCGTGCACAGCCTCCACTGCACCAAGGTGAAAGCCAGGGGCTTGTGAGCACTGTCAGGGGACAGCTGGTATGGGACGGAAGGCTAACTGAACATCGCTGCCCTCTGGGGTCTTGAAGTGCGCAGGAGGCCAAGAGGAAGGCCCTTGCAGAATGTGAACTTCAGTCTGACCTGAACAACCTAAACCTTGGGAGAGTCCTGGACAGTGGGAAGGACGGCTGGACACAAGGGTGGAAAGAACATCATCTGAGGGGCATGAGGCTTGGACTCCAGTCCTAACAATGCAGTCAGCCCCCTTGAGCACGTCTCCTGCCTTGATCCCTGGTCTGCATTTGAGGTCAGGCAGCAGATGGGAGATTCAGGCTGCACACCTGGCCCTCATATCCTTTCAGCCCATGATCACCTTGTAAGTCTAAAGGAAGGACATGGGGGAGGGGCAGAGATGCCCTGAATCCTCCCTAGCTTCTCGGCCACAGGCAGGCCGGTTTGCTGAACAATGTTAATAAGTGGAGGGATGTGGCCCCGGCTCTTCTGCTGGTTCCCAGAGCAACCTCAGGGCTCAGTCTCCTCACCTGTAACATGGACCCCATGCCTGACACTTTGCAGGAGGCTCTCCACTGCCCTTGGACAGTTGAGACTCCTTCCCCCAGACCAAAAGACCTTGCACATCTCACTCTGGCTACCCCCCAGCCTCGTCTGAGATGTCTCCTTTCCCCCACCTGCAGTCATGTCAGGGTCATTCCAGGTTCTCTACCAACACAGGTTCTGGCCTCTAGGTCTCCAAATATGCTACTTACTTGTCTTATCCTTCCCCCAGTTCAGATCCAGGGCTCTACTGGGAGGCCCTCCCAGCCCCTGGGGCCAGATAGGCCTCAGCAATATTACTGCAACTTATGTCCCACCCTGGAGGTCATGGGTCACAAACATCACACTACTATAGGTATCAGTTTCAGGCAGGGACAAACCAGTCTTCTGTCCAAATGTACTTCCCTGAACAAAGCTGCCTATTGTTGCCACTCAGGAGAAGGAACTGCAAATGTCCCCAAAGTGGGGGTGCAAACTCTCCATTTTCTTGTTCCCCCCCTTTCTTTCCTTTTCAGTACTAGGGGTTGAACCCGGGGCACCTCACCATTGAACTACATCCCCAGCCCTTTTTTAATGTTTACTTTTTTCGAGATAGGGTCTCATTAAGTTGCTGAGGATGATCTTGAACTTGCAATCCTCTTGCCTCAGTCTCCTGAGTAGCTGGCATTACAGGTATGTGTCACTGCCCCTGGCCAGACCCTCTAGTTTCTAGGATCCTGTGCCCCAGGTCACTGTTCCTGCCTTGCCAACCTCAGCTTCTTTGGCTGTGGGAGCCTTGTATGGACATCTTTGCGCTCGGATGTGTGGCCACAGTCAAGTACTAGGGAGCCTGAGATGTTGCTCCAGCGTCACGGCTGATTATGTCTGTCCCTACACTGCCACCGACTATAGCTTTGGGATGCCATTTTCCTTTCTCCAGATGGTAAGGCCTATAAGGACAGGAACCCTGGGCTTAGTATTTGCTGAATGACTAAAGAGAAGACAAGGAGACTGGAAGAGGCTACCACCCAACCTTTGTGTTCACAGTGAGCTCAGCATGGCATGTCCTGCCCTGACCCAGCACCTGGACTGGACGGCGGTAATTTCTCAAGCCAGAGTGGGTGGTGATCCCAAAGCACTTGGCGGCAACTCAGCTTTTGGCAGGGACGTGGGGAGTACCAGTGCTCAGTCATCTGCTCCGATGGTAGCCCAGCAGCTCTCCTCCCTCCTCTTCACTCTGGGCCCAGCCTGACCCTAAGGCTGAGCTGGCAGTGGCAGCCTGTGGCTGGCTCAAAAATCTCTCTCCACTCAGCTGTTTCTGCTGTGTGCGAGTTCAATGTTAGGGCACAACTGCTTTAGGTTAAGCCCTGCCCTTCTTAACATGCCCACACTCCAGGAAGGGCCCCCTGTCTGGCAATCTCCACGATTAACCCGTTAAGATCAAGATCAAAGCTTCTTTGGCCTTTGCTTTGCAGAGCTGTTCGATACATGCAACAGAATACAGAATAAGAAGGCAATAGGGAAAACGCTGCTAACACAGGGCCTGAATCTTGTCACATGACATCAGAAAAGAAGGAATACACAGGCTCTGACCCAGCTCAGCTGCTTTCTTACACTGGGTTCAGGGAAGCTCACAAGTTTCCTGCTTGTCCTGCCTCAGTTCAGTAGAGAGCTGCTAGGACTTTGGGTTTATAACCTGCTGCTAAGCTGTGGTGACTCAGTGAAACAGTAAAGCGCCCAGAGGGCAGGCCTTGTGCCCACATTCTCTGGCTCCTTGCCTACCACTACAAGCTGGACCTTGGCAGAGACCTATCTGGGCCTAGTAACTGTGATAGAGAGGGGCTAATGCCCCTGGCTTCACACACATGCCCCCAAACACCCTCCTTGGGATCCAGCCCTGCACCTGAGTGCACACAGAGGTGGCGGGTGGCAAACAGAGAGGCGCCTACCTCGACACAGATCCTGTTCAATAAGTTTCATCTGCAGGTGGAATATCTGCTCCTGGAGCTTGCAGATGGCGTGTTTTGTTCTCTCGCGCCTTGTCACCATGTAGCACAGATTTCTAACCTGAGGAAACACAAGAGAGATTTCCCACCTTACCCATGGGCAACCATTCCAGATCTCCACTCTGGGGGTCACTGCTAGAGAAGGAAGCACCTGGGACAGAGGTTACTGCCGCTGCCTACCCTGCACAGGACATCTGGAAATCAATTCCCAGACAGTGAGTGCATCCCCGGCCATGTGATCGAGAATATGGAGCCAAGCAGAGCCTAGGCCCTCAGGCCCTGGCTCAGCCAGAGCTGGCAGGAGCCATCTGGTTAGCTCGGCCCAGCAACTCTACCTTCCTCCCCTGGTCTTAACCTTCAGGCCTAGGGCTTGGGATGTGGCTTAGTGGTGGAGCGCTTGCCTAGCATGTGCAAAGGCCTGGGTTCTATCCCCAGCAATGCAAACAAACAAATAAACAAACAAAAACTATACAAAAAACCAAACTTTTAGGCTGAGCCAGCCATACTGCCTCCCAAGGCCCTTCTAACATGGTTGTTGTCCTTTTAAGTCCATAGCGACCCGAGGCTCATCAGGGTCTCTCCAGGTAGCCAAGTTTATCCCTCACCTCCTGTCCGAGGCCTGCCTTTCCCAGCAAAGAAACTCTTCAGACACAAGAACCATGGCAGACACCAATACCTGTCCTGAGGCACACATGGCCCCAAATTTGGAGCTAGAGATCCAGCAGAATGGCTTTGAAAGCAGACAGGCAGTCCTAATCCACCTGTGCCCAGGCTGCAGCTGCCCCACATCTACCTGCTGCACTGGGACCCGAGCCAGGTCTGTCAGCCACGTGGCAGAATTCCTTAGCAGAAAGTTGCAGAGGTCTCTCTGACTTCCTTAGGCCAGCTGGGAAGAGTCCTATCTAAAGGGCTTTGAAGACCATGCTGCTATTATTAGCCCATGGGACATAGAACCACCTGAAAGATGGACCACATCACACCTGCCCTCCTGGCACCTCACCCAGCAGGCCACCATCCCTCACCAGCTGCTCTCTCATAACTTCCTGGGGCACAGACTCAGGCTCCACCCCCGTGAGACCCTTCCTTGGTCTGGCACCAGCATCAGCTCAGAGTGGAGTCTCCAAGGAGCAGCGGCAGCGGCAAAGCTGCTCAGCTCAAGTCCTGGGTCCTAGCAGGGTCTCTCCAGCTGAGGCATCTTGGTCCCTAGCTGGGCTTGCCATCTTCAAGGCAGAGGTCCGTCTGGTCTGAACCCATATTTGTTTGGCATGACCACCCTTCTCTGGGGCCTGAGGGTAGCTGTGATCAGACTTCTCTGTTGGGCCTAAGCTTCCCTCTTTCCCTCCTGAGCCTAGTCGTGAAGGAGATCCTGGAAGAAGGCTTGCGCTAGTCCTAAGCCTCTGCAGGATGGGCTCTGCACGGACTTTCCATGGCATTCCAAGGTGGTGTGTCCGTCCCCAGCCTATACTGTGAATACCAGGCCTTGCAGAGTGGAGCCCCAGGTCCACTGTTCACATGGCCACCATCTTCTCAAGGGACAGCCTGGGGCTGCAGCTACTTAGGAACAGCCTGTGCGTCCATGCTCTGGACTCCTGGCACGGCCTGCCTTCTTCAAATCCGGAGCTTCCTCAGGACCACATTCTAGCCAGAATCCTCCCCATGCCCTTAAGTACCAGCTAGAGCTCTTCTTTCTTGTGTGGGGCCCTGGGCTTTGTAGTCAGCAATGCCATTGGGAGTCCCTTTCTTCCCAAGGCCTGCCACCCAGGAGGGCAAATAAATGCTGACCAAATATCAGAAAGCCCTGACCCAGAGCTGGGGAGAGGGGCAAGACTTCCTAAAAAAAAGAGACGGCTAGGCCTACCAGAAGCTGATCACACACAGCCTGGTGACAAGGAATCCAGAGTAGGGCCACGCAGGAAAGGGGCACGGCCAGGCCTTGTGTCTTGCTCCAGTGTCAAGGGAGCAGCAAGGGCAGGCAAGACCGGAATGGGGAAGGGCAGGTTCTGAGCCCTGACTGAGCCAGGCCAAGGGAAGCTGTGGGGGGAAGTTGCAGAGGGGTGTGGTGAAAGCTGAAACCTCAGAGTCGTCCTCGGTGACATGCTCTTTTCATCTGTACCCAACACTCCCCATCAGTATGTCCACAGTCTTTCCTTGTGACCCTAAGTCCCTATAGCTCCCATACCTCCTAATCTACCCTCATCATCTGTCATGTGGACAAGGAGCCATCAGACTCATCTGCTATCCCACAGAAATCCTGAAACAAAATCAGACCAGTTGCTCTCTTCCCTTACAACCTTCCAGGGCTTCTACACCAGGTGGAATGGTATCCCCCCAAATTCATGTCTGCCAGGAACCTCAGAATGGGCTTTGTCTGAAACTGGGTCTCTGTGGTTGTAATTGGTTAAGATGAGGCCACAATGGATTAAGATGGGACCTTAATCTGACTGATGCCCCCATAAAAAGCCATGTGTGGACACAGCGACACAGAGACCGTCAGAGAGACTACCATGTGACAGCAGAGGCAGAGACTGCAGTGATGCGCCCACAAGTCAAGGACTTCCAAGGCTTTCCAGGACCACCACTCTCCCTTGGAGCCTGCAGGAGGAACCAACCCACTGACACTTTGACTTTGGACTTGCAGCCTCCGGAACCGCGAGGACAAATTTCTGTCATTTTAAAGTCATCAAGCTGATGCTACTTTGTCGGACAAACCTAGGATACAAACAGAACTTCCCTCGTGTCTCTCATCTCGTGGCTATGTCCCAGCCCATCAGGCCCCTTCCCTCCCTGTCCAGCCAGCCCACTTCCACTCTGGGACCCTGGTACACATTCACTCTTGGCCTGGAAGGCTCATCACTCATCTACCCAGGGCTGACCCTTGTCCTTTAGCTTTGAGCTCAAATGTCATCTCCAGAAGGTCATCCTAATTTCATTCTCCTTCTCACAGCCTGGCCTATTCCTCTCTAGCAGCCACATGGACTAGGGAGGGTGGGGGTAGACTTGGAAAGGGAGATGGGTCATGGTTATTCTGTTTGTATTTACTTGTTTTTGAGCTGGGGATCAAAACCAGAGCCTTGTGCACACACTGAGCACATGCTCCACCACCGAGCCACACTCCCAGCCCAATCAGGGCTATTTTGGAGGCTTAACTATAAGCCATTCATATCCTATCTAAAGACAAATTTATCAAGGTCCAATTTTCGAAAACATTTCTAGAACGTGCCACCCTAGCATTACTCCACCCTTAAACCTAACCTTGAAAGGTGAGGAACCAGATGAAGTAAGGCTCCACATTGCAAGTTCTCCCCGAAAAGCATTGAGGGCCATACTTGATTTCCTTGTAAGATGTAGATACAGTTTGCCTTTGATCTGAAACTCTATTATTTCATCATTTATTTATTTATTATTGCTATTAGCACTACTCAGAATTGAACTCAGGGCCTCACACAGGCTAGGCAAATGCTCTACCACTCAACCACACTCCCATTCCCTTCTGAAACTCTAGAGCAAGGCTTCTCAAGGCACAGCCAAATGAATTCCTGGCATCAAAGTCACTGGAGTGGGTAGGTAAAAACAGATTCTCAAGGCTTAGGGGACACCTAACTCTAGGAGTAGACCCTTAAGTACACATTTTACACAGAACTACAGACTCAGAGAACTACTTGTCCCAGGCCAGGGCCCTCTATAGCAAAGTGCATAGAGAATGAGTTAAAAAATGCACTGTGACATAGAAAAATAGTTAGTAGAACTTCTGCTGGCATTTTATTATTATTTTTGGACCCTATCAGAAAGTCTGATTATATTTGTTTTATAATATGCAGTGGTAGCTAAGAATGAGATACTTAAAATACAACATACTGCAGGTATCAGCTCAAACTCTTACTGATAGGGACCAGACTGTCTGGGGATTCCACTCCAGAGACAGGAATGCCTCCTCTGTAGAATCCCAATGTCCTTTGGTTGGTACTTTGGTCACCAGATCCACTGGATCCTTCAGCATCTACTTCACCCAGAAATCACCCATTACTTATCTAATTTCTCCTGAGAATCTTAGTAACATAGCAACATTTTACTGCATGTAAATATAAATACTGAATTCCTTTACCCTGATGGCTTCTGGGAGACAAAGTATCATCTCACTTTAGAGGCTCACACAGACCCATAGGCTCCTTACATTGTCAATTTCTTTTTTCTGATTATAAAGTTAAAACATTCTAATTTTAAAGAAAGCAGTGCAAAAATGAATCAAGAAAAGTAGGAAAGTTTCAATAACAAGGGCAGGGAGTGGTAATAAACACAGGTTTTACTGGGTTTTTTTTGCTACTGGGGATTGAACTGAGGAGTGCTTAAACACTAAACTACACCCCCTAGCCCCTTTTTACTTTTTATTTTGAGGGCCTTGCTAAGTTGCATCCCACAGTTTTACTTTTTTTGTTTGTTTGTTTTGGTTTTGGTACTGTATGGAACCCAGGGCCTTGCACATGCAAAGTAGTGCTCTACCACTGAGCACCAGCCCCAGATGGTTCTTTTGTTGTGTATGTTTTGTTTGGTACCAGGGATTGAACCCAGGGGTGCTTAATCACTGAGCCACATCCCCAGCCCTTTTAATATTTTACTTAGAGATAGGAACTCTGTGAGCTACTTAGGGTACTAAATTACTGCTGGGGTTACAGGTGTGTTCCACTGCTCCGGGCCCAGCCCCAGATTTTGCATTAAAAAAAAAAATTATTTTTTTGAGCCAGCGCCGTGGCGCACGCCTATAATCCCAGCACTTGGGAGGCTGAGGCAGGAGGATTGCGAATTCAAAGCCAGCCTCAGCAATAGCGAGGCACTTAGCAACTCAGTAAGACACTGTCTCTAATAAAATACAAAAAAGGGCTGGGGATGTGGCCCAGTGGTCGAGTGCTCCCAAGTCCAATCCCCATTACCCCCCCAAAAAAAAAAAAAGAAAAATTTTTGAGACAGGGTCCTAGTTGCCCAGTCTGGCCTAGAGCTTGCATCCCTACCCCCTGCCCCCACTTTTCACTCCTTCAAAAGTACAGACAGATTTATTTAGGAAAGTAGATACAGATTCAAGAGAGAATAGGAGGTCTCAAGGGTGGGACACTGTTGGGAAAAAGCAAGGAGTAAGCCTCATTTGGGCTCTCTCCAGAGGGAGCTACAGCCCTCTGGAAAGACAGCTGAACTTGCCATCCTTCTTCCTCAGCCTCCTGAATAGCTTGGATTGAAGCTCACACTGTTGCACCTGGACAGGTTTTATATGTTGATGAAGTTTTATATGTTAATGGGTTTTAGAGAGAGCTTGGGTATGAGGCTGAGGAGCAGGGAGGACTCACAGCTGGGTGTTGAGCTGGAATGGACCCGTGTTGGGGTGCTCCCAGAGAAGTGGAGACCAGGCAGGAGCAGGCATCTTTAGTATGAGATGTTTGAAGGGACTTACAGAGCTGGAGCTCAGTGGGGAGATATGGACTGAAGCCAGTTCCCTGGTGCAGGAAAAGCTGTGGAATAGATACTTCAGACAGAGGAGCCAGGGGAGCAGGACCTTAACGCTGACCTGGTCAGAGCATCCACAGTAAAAGGATTTCAAGGCCAAGGGCAGGCTTGAAAGCAGTGACAACCACTGCTGTGGGCGGGGGATGAAGATGGACAGTGGGAGGTGGAGGCTGGTGGTGACCAACACAGAAGGCTCTGGGATGAGGTGGTGGTGAAGAGCCTGGCCACCGGAAGCAAATCCTATGAGGGATGACAGGAAAGGAGAGATGGGGAGGGCAGTGGAGTATCCCATGACCAGAGGAGGTGGGAGGAAGGATTTGATAGATTCCAATGCTGGTGGAAAAGGTCCTGAAGAGGGGATAAGAAAGGGCAGAGTTGGCTCCCTGCAGGTGTGAACTGGAGAGAGGTTCTTTGAGAGAAGGAAGTAAGGTGGCAGCAAGGACAGAGAGAGGGTCAGGGGCTCACTGGCAGGAAGTGGAGGTCTCTGGTCGGAGGAGATGAGTTGTCTGCTAACAGACAGGGAGAGCCACAAGGGAGGGGGCACGGTTGGGAAAGCCCACCACACCACTGGACCAGGTCGCTGGCAGGTGTCTCGGGACTCCTTTGCTCAGTGATGTGGGCAGAGAGTAGCTTGTGCTGCATGAGGCTCTGCCAAGGGTGTGGCCCCAGCGCAGGGGCAAGGGTATGGGCACCAAGCTAATACCAGAGCCAGGGCTGGGGGCAAGTAAAAAAGACGGTAGGACAAGGAAGCATGGCTGCCTGGGACAGCAAGGAAGACAAGAGACTGTGGTAGGGGAGGATTTGGGCAGTTCTGTGTCACTGACCTGGGAGCAGTTGGAGGTGGTGACCAGGTTCAGGTGGGGCAGGGGCAGTATGTGTTGAAGACGTCCTGGAGGCTGAGGACCCCAAAATCTGGATAAGGTGTGCTTTGGTAGTGGGAAGTAGAGACAAGGGGACTATATAGGCACTGAGGACAGTAAACACAGTGACTAAGTGACAAGGAGGCAGGTGGCAAATGTCAGGAAAGGGAAGGACCCATTTCCTACTCAGTCTTTCTCTACTTGGAAGGGGCAGCAGTAATGAGGCTGGGGGGTGTCCATCTTCAGGGCAGATGTGTGTCTAATAGGGTCCTCTACCCTCTTGGCCTCCTCCCCAGGGCAGGTCCTCAAATAAACTCCTGGTAGTGAGATCCATAGCCACAGAGAGCCAGTCCCCATACAGCCTGACCACCAGCGCGGTTGCTAGGGGACACTAGCTGGTGTTTGTAAGGCTGATGTTCAGTGCTTCAATTTTTCTGTCAGCCGTGAATAACTCCAGGAGGCTGTGTTGGTCTTATTTTCCTGAGCTGCCCGCCAGGGCCGAGGCCTGAGACTGAAATTTTTAGGAAAGTGCAACTTCTGGGATGACCATAAATAAGGGATTTCATGCTGTGGCAGTCCCGGCTCCTGCTTCTCTCAGCAACCCCCTGCCTGACCGTAGAGGGACAAATCAATCAGGAAGGCTGCTGTGCTGCCCAGCCCCGGCACCAGGCCTGCCTTTTCAGTTGTTTGTGGAGCCCACCCTTGCAGCGCGAGGCTCGGCCTCCCTGCTAAGAGCTGAACACTGTATGGGGCGAGAGCATCGACAAAAATCACGGCCAGCACAAGAAGGAACTCTGTCTCCTGTCCTCATGGTGACCAAGATCAGTTTGATTTTTATTCCCATTTTATAGACAAAGAAACCAAAACTCAGATAACATGGAAACTGAAACAAAGAAGGTGCAGAGCTGGGAAGAACTGGAACTGGACGCAGACCCAGGCCAGCCAGGGCTCCAATCTCAAGCCCTGCCCTGCACCTCCCCGATGGATCCGGGCCAAGCTGGCCTGGTGCCCAGTCACAGGCTGGATACTCTAGGCTCTTGGCCCTGGGCCATGTAAGAGGCTGGGCCCACTGGCCAGGCCACCACCACCACGGGACTTTGCAGAAAGCCTCCCCAGCAGCAGAGTTCTCAGTGCTGTTCATTCACTGAGGTCAGCACCTATGCATGACCATGAGAGGCCTTGGGGCGGGAACACTGAGGGGTTGACCTGGCTCATTGCTGTCTCTGATGTTCTTCCTCCTCAGCCTGCCAACGCTGACCTCCCCTGGCCCTGCTCTCAGCCCTGTGGCCGCTGGGGAAGCAGCAGTTGGACAAGACCCCCCTGAGCCACAAGAGCTGCACAGATATCAAAGTTTGCCCTGACTCCTCTTTCTGGAGAGGACACCTGTCTCGGGAGGGGTCTGTGGCAGTTCTGCTTGCCCTGGACTCTCTGGAGCCTGCTCAGCTGGTTTGCTGGCAACTCAGCCCTTGCCAGCCTCAGACCCTGGCTCCACCTGTACCAGCTGACACAGGGGTTGGGAGGCTGGAGAACTGATATGGGGATGCTTTTCCCCGGGAAATTTACAGAACAGAGAATGAGCCAACGTTGCTTTTCCTGACTCAAGCCCTCCCGCAGTTCAGCTCTGAAGTCCCTAGGAAACAAGCTCCTCTAAGGCTTCCTGTCGCCTCATCCCTCTGAGCCCTAGTTTCTTCACTTGCTCAGTACAGCTGGGAGGATAATCTCCTTTTCCAGGATGATGATTACAGAAGTGAGACGATCCCTGGACGTTCCCATACAGCCTGGCCAGGGTCATGGTCAGGGTCAGGGCCAAGGCCAGGCTGGAGGGCTGCTCAGCATGACCAGGGAGGTCAGATTTGATGGGTCATTGGGAACAGCAGGAGCAAAGCAGCTGTTTATATAAGAGACCCTGGGAGTGGAGACTTGGGAGTGGCCTCAGGACAATTCTGGAAGTGCCTTGGTCTCAGAGGGCCCGTACCATGCCCTTGCCCCGTGTGACAGGAGGTGGTGGCTGAAAGGCAGGTGGCCTTGCCCTCTGCCCTGGCTACACCAAGGGACATGTGATTCCTCCCACCCCCACTTCTTCCTTTTGACCTGGTTGTAGGCTGGGAACTGCCAGGCAGTAAGCTCTCTCTCAGGCCACTAGGGTCACTTCCCCCTTTGTCCAGGCCCCAGGGCAGATGAATGGGGTGAAGGGGAATGGGGAAGCTGGGTCCAGCTGGCCCTGCACAGCAAAACACTTGCTGAGATGCTTGACCCATTTTACAGATTGCTCACCCAGTTGTGGGTAATAAAAGCAGCTGCTTCAGATTACACAAATAGCCCTGATGCTTCCACCCAGGGCTATTTCCTGGAGCATGCCAACACATTCATGCCAGTCCTGTGACTCCTCCTCCACGGGGAGGGTTTGGAAATCCCAGGGGCAGTGAGACCATCCCTACTTATATATTTATTTATTTTGGTGCAGGGGATTGAATTCAGGGGCACTTGACCACCGAGCTACATCCCCAGCCCTATTTTGTATTTTATTTAGAGACAGGGTCTCACTGAGTTGCTTAGTGCCTCACTTTTGCTGGGGCTGGCTTCGAACTCACGATCCTCCTGTCTCAAGCCTCCTGAGCTGCTGGGATCACAGGCGTGCACCACCGCGCTTGGAAAGGCCACCCATATTTAAATCTTGCCTTTGCAGCTTCCAGACATTGTGGTCCACCAGCCCAGCCTTACAGGATCTACTGTCCACTCCAGGCTTCCCCCTCCACTCCACAGGCTGCAGACCCTCAGTGCCTGCCCCCATGCTTTGTGCCTCCGTTCTGTCTGCCAGGTACCCGAAAGGAGCCACATTCACACCTGTGTACCCAGACCCGCCCAGCATAGGTCAGCAGGGCAGCTTGGGAAGCCCCAGTCCCTCTCCTGCCTCTGATTCTAAACAGAAGCTCACGTGTTAGGACCAGGCAGGGCCATGGAGGCCAGAAGTAGGGCCAGAAGTGGAGCCAGGCACCTGGGCCCTTGCCTCAACTCTGACGCTCCCCAGACCCACTTCCTTGGTCAGGTTACCTTCACCAGAGCCCAAGAAAGCTCTCGGACTAGAGGTACTCCAAAAAGCAAGAGGTGGGTCCTTCTGTGTTCTGTAAAGTATCAGTCACCCCCATACTGTCCATGACCTGGAAGCCCTCAGCCCCTTGGCTGATCTCAGAGCAGGGGCACTTGGCCAGGGTCCACAGCTGTCAGGCTGCCCCAGGGCAGTGAGCCTGGAGCAGAAAGGCCTCCTGAGGTGGCCTACCAGGACTACTCACCCTCTCCAGGTCCTGTCTCAAGTGTGTGAAGAGCTTTAGGCGACGGTAGAGGACGTCCTGCTCCTGCTGGGCCAGGTTGTCCACCTCATCGGTCTTGGGCGTCAGCAGCGGCTGATTGGCATTGGCTTTCCTCTTCAGCTTCCAGTACTGGTAGATGAAGTCGACCAGCGCCTCAGCTAGGTCCAGCCGCTCCGCCACCTCGGCGGCTCCACCAGCTCATAGAAGTCTTCCTCCAGCTGCTGCAGCCTCTGCTTGCGCAGAGTCACCTTTTCCATGTCCTCGCCGGCCTGGCTGGGCTCCGCGGGCTCGGATGTCGGCTCGCACCGTGGCCCCCCATCACTGTGCTCCTGGCAGAACGACTTGAACTTGACCTCGTCGTTGTCTGCTAATATAGTCCGCATTTCTAGGCCATGGTCAAAGGCGCACGTGACATGGAATGCGGTGACACAGGAAGGCATTGAACACTGGAGGGAGAGAAAAGGCAGCACATGAAAGGACCCCTGGTGGGAAGGAAAAAGGACATGGGACTTGCCACAGGGCTCCACTAACAATGCAAAATGCCTGGGAGACCCTACATAAAATGGTATGGGCTCCCAACGCCCTGCTTGGGATGGAAGGAGTTATGGGACAGAAGCCCTGGGACACCTGGAAAGGTAACAGGATTGGCACAACACACCCCTGGGGAGTCAATAATCAGAAAATGATTCTGTGACCTCTCTGGAGACAAGCTGCATTTCTGTGTGGGCAAAATGACTCTGAGATTAGAAGGCATCAAAAGAAAGGCTGACAATGCCTCCTCTAAGGAGGGGATCCTTGTCGCTGATCTGAGAGGAGGGGCTGCAGTCTTGCCCAGGCAGCTGAGGCCTGACCCTCCCTCCTAGCCTTGTTTCAGCAGCAATGCTCCCAACTATTAGGAATCAGCGATGCTACGCTCAAAAACCCTTCTGAAGGCCTTATAAATGGGTGCAAGTACAGGTAGTGTTTGCATCGAAAATTCTGTTCCTGAAGAGATGAGAGGGAAAAGGATGCCCTCTACCCCCAGAGGTATCAGAATCACGTGGGACTTTGTCAGGACTTTGTGCCAATTCTCAGCTCCAGACCTACTAAATCAGAACCTCTGGGAAGGAGGCCCAGCAATGTGTGTTCAATAAGCCCTCCAGCTTCTGATGCACACTATATTCTGGGAACCAAGGCAGACTAGCACAGCCCTGTCTTGTAGCAGGAGAGCCCATTAGCTCAGCTGGAGAGGAAATTTGATTCCCACTCCTCCCAAATAAAGCCTGATGTCTAAAGCAAGGTAAATGTCTTTATCAAGCTTAAAGACACTCTCAGGGAAAGCCAAGTTCTCAGCACTCCAGTGGGGTGGTGAGCCACCCTGTCTGTCCCTGGAAGACCTGAGGATAAAAAGAAATGCTCACCTCCTCGCAGGAGGAGTCCTGAGTTTGGCCCCAGTCCCACACCTCCCTGGCCCATCTGTGGTTCCACTGCAGTAGCATAGGGGCAGGGTCGGGTAAGGGCAGGGAGAGGGTGGCAGCTACAGCCTGCCTGTCTTCCAGGAGACTCCAGGAGGTGAAGTGGGCCTCATACCTGGATGCAGGTGCCAGTGCACTCCTTGCAGAGGCTGCAGGACAGAGCCCAGCGGCTGGCTGGAATATGTGAGATCTTGGTGATGGGCTCCATCTTCTCTGGACAGCCAATGCTGACCTGAGCAGGACAAAGGGAACTGCATCAATCCCCAGTCTGCCTCCAGTCTGCCTGCCACATGGGGGCTGCCCACAGAAACCAGGTGGTAGGCCGACAGAACAGTGGCTGAGCCTCGGAATACCATTTCCTGACCCCAAACAGGAACAGAGTCAGGACTAGGTCCCTTCTCACCGTTCCAAGCTGACTACTGGGCAAGTGGGTGCACTCATCTGTGACTAATCGTGGACTGTGAATGAGCGAAAATGCACACGAGCGTGTGCAGTTGACAGGGTGAGTGTGCAGGCCTCCAACAGGGGTGCTTCTCTGTGTGTGTGTGTGCATGTGAGAGAGAGGGAGGAGAATGGGCGAGGTCCCCTTTCCTCCTGCATCTCATTAGCATCTCTTGAATTCTTGTTATAACTTGTTTTAATTTCATCATTATTCCTGGACAACAAGAACAGGCCTCACGGCATCTCCACTCCTGGCTTTACTGAGCCCCGCCTAGGGAGACAGGCCTGCAAATGAGTCGTCTAGAGGGCATCAGCCCCAGGAAGCAAGACACATTCATCTGTCCATGTCCGAGAACAGAATAAGGGCCCCTCTCTAAAGGGCTCCCATGGTGGGGTCTCTGCTGTGTCCAGGCCAGGTGACACTGAGAGGTACTTCCAGCCTTTAAAACGCTGCTCTCAGAGCCAGTGGCTTCTACTGACACAAATGACCACCATCACAGAAGCCTGCAATGTGGGCCCCTCTAGGCTGTGAACCCAGGAAGGGAAGGACCACATACTGACAGGGTCACTTGGCTCATTTCTGGACACAGGCAGCACTGGAGTGGGGTCTCAATCTGCAGAACACACAGTAGGGCTGGGGCTCAAACTCCAGTGAATTTCAGCATTTCACATTGTAAAGAAAATAAATGGTATTCTAAGAGCCTGGGGGCCTCTGCTGACCTGTGGACCCAGCTTGCAGCCTGCGGCATTACCAACTGGCCTCAGCCACAGGCAGATCCCTCCTTCCCAACCACAGCCAGAGCAGCAGATCTGTTGTCCAACTTTTCATTAGGCTCAATGCCCGATTTTCTTTTAGGTCAGTGGGATTATTTGTGTTTTAAACTTGCAGGCTGACTGAGGTCAGAACCACTACCCACTTTTTTTTTGTACCAGGGACTGAACTCAGGGGCACTCGATCACTGGGCCACATCCCCAGCCCTTTTTTGTATTTTATTTAGAGACAGGGTCTCACTGAGTTGCTAAGTGCCTCACCATTGCTGAGGCTGGCTTTGAACTCACGATCTCCTGCCTCAGCCTCCCAAGTGCTGGGATTACAGGTGTGTGCCACCGCGCCCAGTTTACAGTACCCACATTTTGATAGCTAACCACAGCCTGTCCCCTACAGGCAGCTAAATGACTTCTTTCCAGACCTTAAATCTTCCTCCTGAAATCCCCAGCAGCCTACCATCCCACTGAACCGTGCCCAACCCTATGGGCTGCTGCTTCAGTCCTTCCTAGCCCTGTCACTTGAAGACCCCTGTGCTGTCCCATGGACCCATCCCCAAGTTCTGAGTACCATGCAGACCCACTTCCTTGGGTTCTGCTCCCTGAGCTGCCACACCCCCATACCCACTCACCTCAGGAATCCACAGGGCACAGCTGACGTGCACCCACTTGGTCCCACTTCGGGTGGGCTTCAAGGCTCCTCCTCGCTTGGGGCAGAGCAGGCACTTTGGCTGGACTCCCAGGGCACACGTCCGGCACAGCCAGCTGCCCGTAGGCACCTTCAGGATCCCGTAGCAAGCCTGGGGAGAGGGCAGGGTGGTCATGGGTCAGAGGCACTAGCCAGTCTGTGCCTGGACAGCAGTCAGCTCCTCAGGGTTGACAATATGAGGGCTCCTAGAAAGCTCTCTGCCTGCATATTTCACAGTCCTCTAGGAAAGGGCTCAGGCCTGCCCTCTGCTGGGAAGAGGCTCATGTTAGCTAGCAGTTCCTAACCAGCAGGAACTTTGGGAGGGTCCATGATCTATTTCCTAGGACCAAGGCCCACAGTTTTCATGTTTTTCAGGAATATGAACAGGGTTCCTCCTGGTCATGCCTAGGGCTTAGGACAGACACTGGACCCAAGAGCTGCTGGATGGAAGGGACATAGATGTATGAGGGTGGCACTGATCATCCCATCTCCCAGTCAACGACAGTCCCTGCGTGAACTCCCCAGGGTCTAGTCCAGTCTAGTCCAGCAGTAGTGGGTATAGATGGCCTCAAAGTCAGGGCCAGAGTGGGTCTACTGGGTATCAGTCAGTTGTTCAGAAACAAGGCCCAAAGACACTCAATACCCAAAGCCTGAGAGCCCAAGATCAAGTGAGGGTGGGGAGGGGATTAGCCAGACTATATCTAGTTTACAATACCAGTAATGATAGTAAGTACTTACTAGTCCTTACTATACTATACTAAGCAAATAACTCATAATAAACAATTTAAACGCCCCCCCCCCATACCCCAACCATTTTTGGTACCCAAGGGTATTTAACCACTGAGCCACATCCCCTATACTTTTTTTTTTTTTTTTTTTTTTAAGGTACCTGGGATTGAACTCAGGGGCACTCGACTACTGGGCCACATCCCCAGGCCTTTTTTGTATTTTATTTAGAGACAGGGTCTCAATGAGTTGCTAAGTGCCTCGCCATTGCTGAGGCTGGCTTTGAACTGGCGATCCTCCTGCCTCAGCCTCCCAAGTGCTGGGATTATGGGCGTGCGCCACCGCGCCCGGCTTTACATCCCCTATACTTTTTATCTTTTATTTTGCTTACAGCCTTGTTAAATTGCTGAGACTGGCTTCGAACCTATGATCCTCCTGTCTCAGCTACCCGCCCCCCAACACCCCATAAGCTGTTGGGATTACAGTCATGTACCACCATGGCTAATTTAAAGGTTTGACAATTCTTTTTTTTTTTTTTTCTCTTCTCATGGCCTCAAGCATGCTAGACAAGCACGCCATCACTGAGTTACATCCACTTTTATTGATAGTTGAGGGGAAAAGAGGCCCAGGCCCTGCTTGTGTGTTCACTTACTCCGGCAACATTGTCTGGGGTCACACAGCTTGTGAAGGACACAACCATGTTTTGAAACCAGGCAGGCTGGCTCCATGTGTGGCTTTCAATCACTACACTGGGCTGCTACTTCTTTTTAAGTTCAGGATGCGAGAAGTGGAAGAAGAGCGTAGTGGGGTAGGGTGCTCCACGGGGGTGTCTGAGGTAGATGGGAGAAGACAGAATGTCGACCCAATGGGCATTTGCTCAACTGTCGCTGTGGGGCTGAGCCAAGGGCCCTGGTGTCCCTGGCACCTCAAGGCATCCCGCTACTGCCTCCCTTCCTTCCTGCCAAGGGAAGTGGCTCACAGCATCCCTGAGCACCTACAGCCGGAATGACCAGCCCAGACAGGGGTCCACTCAGGCAGCCAGTACATTCACCACCAGGTCAGGGAGGAGAGGGCTGCCCACCTGGTGCACACAGACGTTGCACTTGTCACAGAAGACCATCTCGTTGCCATCCTCGCCCTCAGGGGAGCGGCACACGTCACAGACCACATCCTCATCATACTCGATGCCCAGCCCCTCCTGCGTCTCGATGGCCCGGGCCATATTCTGGTGGCACAAAGTCTCCAGCTCCTCCAGCACACGTTCTAATGTCAGCTCGTCCAGCTTGGGCCTCTCTGTGGGGAGAACAGCAGCAGGTGGTGTCAGGGGTGTCGTGGGGTGGCAGGAATTCTGGGCAGACGTATGGAAGGCTTTCTGCTTGGCCACAGTGTGCCCTAGGACTAACAGGCTGGACCATCCCATCTCGAAGGCTCCTGACCTGTCATGGTGTTCTCAGTTTAGACAGCCGGCCTGAGACCACACATGCACGCACAGAAAACATGGAACACTGTGTGCAGCAGGCATTTCCAAAGGTGGCTGAACAGGGCAGAGCTGGTTCTCCCTTGACCGTCAGTGGGCTGTAGCCAGGATGCTAATACCCAATGCCCGGGCCCTGCTTGCCTGTTCACTTACTCCTACAACGTTCATGTCTGCTACAATAGTCCCAAGAACCCTGTGAATCATGCGCTATTATTGCAACCACCTGACAGCCGTAGAAACTTCAGGATGCACAGAGACACTAAATAACTATATCAGTAACACAGAAGGCACTATTCCCCAGTCTCAGCCACTGCCTTTCTAGGGGTGAGGATGCTGGGACTGGGAAGAAAGCCCTCCCTCCCTGTCCCCTGTCCCGATTCCATGCCTACCACAGAGGGTCACCTACCCATCTCCTTGAGCTCAGAGTTGATAAGCTCCAGCCAGTAGGCGTCAATCTCGTCAAGGTCATAGCGGCTGCCCTCTGGCCAATCAGGCTGGGAGCCCTCACCAAGTGCAGAGCTGTTTGGGGATCCCTGCGCAGGGGGGCCTTCCAGCGGTGGGAGGATCCTAGGAAATCAAGAGGGGTGTCATGAAGGGAGGGACCCTCATCCTGCCAGGCTTGGGGGCTCCAGTGAGCTGGTCGGCCCTGCTGAGGAGCAGGCGGTCAAGTGCGAGGTGTGACTTTTGATGCCCAGCAGGGCCCACTCCTGTGCATCCCCTCCTCCTACTTCTTCCTCCACCATCTGCCCACCCTGTGGACACTCTGATGACTGTGGGTAAACAGGACATATATGACCTAAAGGGCTATGGAGTAGCCCTAGCTCACCTCGTAAACATCCATGCCTAGCCAGAGCCCACCTCCACGATCCCCCCACAGGGAGGCTGGACCTAAATTGAAGCCTCCAGATCAGGATGTGCCCTGTGTAGGAGGTGTTCCATGTGACATCCTAAGCAATGCCCTATGCCAGTCACTTGGGGACGAGATGGATAAAGCCAGTTAGATTCCAGGTCCTTTAACATACTCCCCCAGGTGGGGGGGGACCAGGGATTAGCTACACACTTTCACAACCCCTGGCCCCTCCTTCACCAACAGCCAGAAAACGCCCTGATCTTGAGTAAAACTGTGGCCAGCTCTCCTCTGGGGCGTGAGGGGGAGCCTGTCATGTTCCTTGCTACAGCCCTACTACAGCAATGCCCAACACCTGTCCTTCCCCAGATCTGGTACATAAGCAACAAATATCTTATGTTACTTGTCTCCCCACCAACCGTGCCCAGGACAGAAGCCAAGTCTCCTACATACAAAATTGCACCCACCATGGTCCCAGGATCACACCCCAGCTCAGCCCTCCCTTGGGGACATGGCTCTGTCTCTGAGGCAGCTTGGAAGGGCTACGGTCCCAGGATCACATCCTAGCTCTACCACTAAATGTTCTCATGTCCTCATCCCAAAAATGGGCTAATGATATTAGTACCTACCTGATGCAGTTTAGTGAGAGGATTGTAAGGATCAACATGTGTAAAGTTCTCAGAAAAGTGCCTGGAACACGTACGTAGTGAAGGGGGAAATTTTGCCTTGGGGGAGGTCAGTGTCCCCTCAGCTTAGCTGTATGCTATCTCTCAGATCCTGATGCCAGTTCAAAAATGCCAGCATTTAGCCAGGTGCAGTGGCTACTCAGGAGGCTGAGGCAGGAGGATCACAAGTTCGAGGTTATACTGGGCAACTTGGCAAGATGTTGTTTCAAAGTAAAATAAAAATTTAAGAAGGGCTAGGGAATGTAGCTTAGTCATAGAGCACTCGCCTAGCACATGGGAGGCCCTGGGTTCAATCCCCAGTACCAAAAAAAAAAAAAAAAAAAAAAAAAAAGAACAGAACACCAAAATACCAGCTCTTCCCACCCCCCACTGGTTGCCATGGTTATTGCCTGGGAGCCTGGCCTCCATCTGGACAGCACTGCCAGGCCTGAGAGGCCCCTCACTTGCCTGGGAGGCCTCCTGGGGTCGGAGGCAGGGCTGCCAGGGGCTGTGACTCAGCGCACACTGTGGAGAGGAGGGCAGGGCCTGAGATGGCAGAGACATGGTTGAGCTGTGGGGAGGGCGCCTGGGCTCCAGGAAATGCCCCAGGTGTCAGCAAGAGGGAGCAGAAGGATGCAGGGGACAGGGAGGCAGAGGCCCAAGTAGGAAGAAAGGCCTCCAGGCCAGGAGGGAGGCCTAGGGAAGGCTGAGGGGCAAAGAGAAAGGGAAAGGGCTGGCACCACATCAATGATGATGGTGGCACCCCCGTTAAGTCCCCCACCCCCTCCCTTCCCTGGGGTTCCAATCAGAGCTACACTAAGACCAGAGTCCAACAAAATGCTGCCTTTTAAGCACAGCCTGTCATTTTGTCACGATCTGGCTTTGTTTGTGCCCTAAACATATGCTTAGTCAAGGGTTTGGGGCAGCTCTCATCCAAACGCCCAGTTGCTGGCACAACACTACCTAAACCTGCTTGCCCTATCAGACCTCTAGGGAACAAGATCAGTGTCTTCCCTCTGGGGAGCCAGGGCTGAGGGACTCCTACCTTCGCCTGTTTGTCCCCTCTAGCTCTGGCTATCAAGGAAGATCTCCTACCAGGCATGGACTGACCTGACCCTTGGACACTGGCATGGAGGTCAGGTGGAGGACAGCTGAGTGGAGACCTACAGGAGAGGAAAGGGTCTCTATCCCATAAGAGACATTCACCAGAGGCTGGCTGGGCCCTGGGCAGAACTTTCTGGCTATACTAAGAGGGTGGTACAGGCCCTCACTCAATTTTAGACTGTGAGGTGGGCAGATCTGCCCAAAGGCCAGGGAGGGAGGGATAGAGGGGCTGGGACAGTAACTGAGGAGAATAGTTAGCGCCAGCATGCGGAAGACTCTTGCTCTGGGCCCCACACAGACAACCCAAGGCTTGCTCGTGGGGCCTGTGATTTCCTGGCCCAGCCCACTAGGCCCCAGCAGCCCTGCAGGAAAGTCCCCAGAATTTCCCAACTTCCTCATCTATAAAATGGGGACAGTACTCTGTACTTTATAAGGCAAGTAAGATCATTAAGTGAGAAAATGAACATCACAGGCTCAGTACAGCAAATCATTAGGCTCAAAGCAGCTCTGGCAATTCTGGCCATGATGGCCCGCCACGCAGATATTCAGACAAGGGTTGTGCAGTAGGAGACAGCCAGGGAGATGGATGGGCTGGGCTGGGCTGGGGAAAGACACAGATGGAGGCATGGAGAGCTCGCCAAGAGAACACCCGTCTTATCCCTTCCAACCCATGGACAGGCAGGGAGCGCCTGGCTCATGTCATCCTGGTGCAGCTGTGCATATGCTGGGAATGCACGTCACGAAGCCAAGGCAGCCCGAACATGTGCTCTCCTCTTGATGTCAACAGATAAAGCACCCTACAGGCACTCTGAAACCAAGCTACTGGTGTGGAAGCATCTGCAATTAATTACCCAGGCCTGTGGATGTTTCCGGAACCACCTGACATTGACATCAAGTAGAAAAGACAGACTGCTGGGGTAGGCCCAATCAGGACTGGCCTTTCTCTGTCCAGTAGGTGGCCTGCCCCTTCTACTTACCTGGGGCCCTGGCACATGTGGTGACAACTTGGCATCTGCCCACCTCACCACCACACCATCAGGCAGGTTCTGGTATTATCCCCATCTCACAGAGGAAGAAACTGGCTCAAAGAGCTCAAGTCAGAGTTTTCCAGTCTGCCTAGGTGAGGGTGCAAAACTGGCTAGGAGTTTCACCCATGTTGCTAGCCCTAGAAAAGGATGTGGAGAAAAATCTCTATTCTCCAATTCATTCACTGATCCAGCATATACTCCCAAGGGGGCCATTTAGAGAGGCTCAGACCTCCCCAGATTCTCAGAAAGTCCCAGCCAAGTGTTGGTGGCACTCAGCCCTCAGAAGTTATTGGACGAAAAAGGGCCCTCCCCAATAGCCAATCCCCACAGAGCACCCGACAGGGTAGAGTCTGCTTCTCCTGTGATCCTATGCCCAGCACAGGGCTGGCACTAAGGTTCTTGATGTCTATGAGCCAGTCACAAGTGTGGTTGCCAAGAAGCGATGGTGCCAATGTCAAGGGAGGGAACAGCTGTGATCTTTGCCCCAAGCTTGGTCTACATGGGCTCTAGCAAGAGCCAAGGCTGCCAAGGCCAGAAAGGGGCTGCCAATAACCTGAGCTGCCCTGCTCAGGCAGGGTGGTGGGTAGGGAGGACAGAACACTAGGGCCCCCTGCCTTGAGAGTTCCCCAGGGGGCAGAAAGAAGCACCTGACTGAACTCTAGCTGGAGGCACAACCTATGGCAAGTGGTTACACCCTGTGGAGCACCCAGGGGTCTCACTACTCCATGAGACTGGAAGGCTCCAAAGCCCAGTTAAGACTAGGCTCTGACCCAGACCCTCTCTAAGAACTCCTTTAAAGGGCCTTTTAAAAGAAATAAGAGCCAGGCATGGTGCACACCTATAACCCCAGCGATTCGGGAGGCTGAGGCAGAGGGATCACAAGTTCATGGCCAGCCTGAGCCACTTAGCAAAACTTTATCTCAAAATCAATCAATCAATCAATAAAAAGGGCTAGAGATGTATCTCAGTGGATTAAATCACTTGCTCGCCTAGCATACGTAAGGCCCTGGGTTCAATTCCCAGTACTGCAAAAGAAGAGAAAGAAGTTAAGAGCATGGCAACTTAGCGAGACCCTGTTTTGAAATAAAAAATAAAAAAGGCTGGGATCCAGGTGCAGTGATGCATACCTGTAATCCCAGAGACTCAGCAGGCTGAAACAGGAGGATCAAAAGTTCAAAGCTAGGCCGGGCGTTGTGGTGCACGCCTGTAATCCCAGCACTTGGGAGGCTGAGGCAGGAGGATCGCCAGTTCAAAGGCAGCCTCAGCAATGGTGAGGCACTTAGCAACTCAGTGAGACCCTGTCTCTAATAAAATACAAAAAAGGGCTGGGGATGTGGCCCAGTGGTCGAGTACCCCTGAGTTCAATCCCCAGCACCAAAAAAAAAAAAAAAAAGGTCTGGAGATGTTCCTAATTGAGCCCAGAGTGACATCATTCTAACCCATAGCCAGTTTTCACAAAGTGCTTGCTATGTGCCAGGTCCTATGCCAAATGTGTCCCAGGCATCAGTTCACTACACCATTTCCGCAACCTCAAGAGGATGGTATTATTATTGTCATTTTCATTTCTAAGACGAGGAAATGGAGGCCCAGAGAGATCAGACTTCTGACCCAAGGTCACACTGAATGTGAGTGGCAATTTGGATCCAGGCAGTCTAGCTCCAGAGCTGAGCCCAAGCCCAGGTCCAAAGCCAGACAAGTATTTCTAGAATACTTGAGTATTTCCAGAATATTTCAATGATTTATCAGACAAGAGAACTGAACATGAAATAGAGACAAGCTAGAAAGGAATCCGAGGACTGGCAGGTCCCTTTCCAGAGAGCAGCCTCCCCTTCCTCCTGGGCACTGCCTGTCTCACCTCACCACTGGCTCTGGAATGGCCTCTGCCCCGGCGGGCACCTGCACACCTTTCTCCCATTCCTGTCGCCATGGGTCCGCCAGGATATAGTAGTCATCCGGGCTCAGCTGGTATGAATCTGGAATCTTCATGGCTGTGATCAAGTCTGTCCGGAAAACCTGCCAAAGCAAGAGGGGACAGTGATTTCAGATCACCTTGGGGTGGTCTGGTTCACAGGCTGTGGCAAGAGGCATATAAATGCAACTGAAGCGGGCTTTCTGCCTGTTCACTTAGAAATAAATATATTTATATAAGTAAAAAAAAAATTTATTATCATTTATTTATATAAATAAACCAAAGCAGTAGAAACAATACCACACCTTCTCTGAACCAGCACATGCCCTGCCTATAGTACATGTTCCATAAACACGACAAACTGAATTCACATGGTTCTGACCTATTAGAAAAAGGACAGAATTTGAATGACCAATGAGATTTTCCCCTTCTTAAAAGGGGAGGGGGGCACTTTGGGAGGCTGAGGCAGGAGGATCGGGAGTTCAAAGCCAGCCTCAGCAATGGTGAGGCACTTAGCAATTCAGTGAGACCCTGTCTCTAAATAAAATACAAAAAAGGTCTGGGGATGTGACCCCAGTGGTCGAGTGCCCCTGAGTTCAATCCCCAGTACCACACACACACACACACACACACACACACACACAAAAAAAAAAAAAAAAAGGGGGGGAGGGGAATAGCCAAGCACGGTGGTGCATGCCTGTAACCCCAACACATGGGAGGCTGAGGCAGGAGGATCGAGAGTTCAAAGCCAGCCTCAGCAATGGCGAGGCACTTAGCAACTCAGTGCCTGTCTCTAAATAAAATACAAAAAAAGGCTGGGGATGTGACCCAGTGGACGAGTGCTCCTGAGTTCAATCCCCAGTACCAACAACAACAACAACAACAACAAAATACAAGAAAGGGCTGGGGATGTGGCCCAGTGGTAGAGTGCCCCTGAGGTTCAATCCCTGGTACCAAAAAAAAAAAAAAAAAAAAAGAAGGGGGGGGGGCGCGCAGGGGTGGGGAAGACTTACACAGAAGGGAAAACACACACACACACACACACACACACACACACACACACACAAAAATCTCAAGAGGGCAGAAAGGCATCTGTGAATGTGATACTGGCCAACATGTGACTATACAGGGAATTGTCACTGGAGGTTTAAAATCATGTTATAGATTTGAGCCCACAGGCATAAGGAGAGATATGAAATAGCACTAGATAGCAACCAGGAACCACCCCCCCACCCCCACCCCAGGCCTTTGTGTGTGCAAGACAAGTACTCTACCTCTAGGCACATCACTAGCCCAACCCCAGGAAAATAAAAGGCCTTAGTGCAAGGAGAGGATGGAACTTGGGGCAGTCTGGAGAGTAGCTATTATGAGTCCTGTTATGAGTCAGGACCTCCAAGGTCCTTGAAGAACAAGGACACTGTCTCCAGCTTCAGTAAGGTCCTACATTACTACCCTCGGTGTGTGATGGGGTAGGAAGGATAGTTGTCTTCTCTCTTTAATCTGTTCACATTGCTCCAGAGCCAGCCCATAAGGCTACCTCAACATGCTTTTGGGTTTCTTAAGCACCTACCTACAGCTCACTCAGAGGGAAACTGGCTATTCCTGTTATTCTGTCTATTTGTTGTCCTCCACCTTCACCCCAGAACCATCTCCAAACCCATTCCCAGCTGGCTCTGGCAATGCCTCCAGACTCCATTGCCTAATCCCACTGTGGCCCCCCACAAAGCACTGCTGTGGAAGATGGTGGCGCCTCTAGACTCCCATATGACTTGCTCAGGTACCAACTTCCCTGGTAATCATCACTTGAGAATCACAAGTTAAAAAAGAACGTACACCAATGAGACAAAGAGAAACCACTTCAAGCAGTCATCGGTCTATCATCATGCCTGGAGCAAAGTCAGCTCACTTGGCTTTCACCAGGCTCCAGGCTTGTGACAGACCAATTCAGTGCTAACCTCTGCCTGCTGGGGGTGCACTTACCAGCTGTAGGAGCCCCGCTGGAATCTAGAGCCATTACCACAAGGAAAAAACTAAATGGGTGCACGGATGGGCCTGGAAGCAGCATCTTGCAGAATCTAATTAACATCTGCATCTAGCTAGAGAGGGCCCTGGCTTGAAAAAGGTCAAGTTTCTTGAAGACTCTATTTGCCAATATAATTTAATTGTTAAGACTAACACCCTAACATTTAATTAGGGTGCCAGTGTGAAAAAATTAAAAAATCAGATTACGATTAAATGCTAATTAAACAGAAGATGGAATGTGGCTAAGATCTCACAGCCCTGATAATTTGCATATCTTATTAGCAAGCAGCAAGACAGCTAATACAAGAGCACACACTCAGGCACTGAGTGCTTCTGGGGGCTCCCTCCAGCAGTCCCTCTTTGGGGATGGAAGACCTCCCCAGGGAGGTCTCTGGGGACTCTGGAGGCCCACAGGGCTGGGGCTGAATTATTTCCCTAAGCCCCCTCACCTCCACCCCAGCACAGGACCTAGAGTGAACTGACCCCAAAGTGACTCAGATTCGGAGAGTCTCAGGAGACAAAGTCCCAAATTTTTAATTTAATTTTATTTTTTTTTGTGGTGCTGGGGATTGAACCCAAGGCCTTGTGCATATAAGGCAAGCACTCTACTAGCTGAGCTATATCCCCATCTCTTTTTTGTTTTGTTTTTGTTACCAGGGATTGAACCCAGGGGCGCTGTACCACTGAGCCACATCCCCAGCCCTTTTTGTTTTTTTTGAAAGACAGGATCTTGCCAAATTGCTTAGGGCCTCACCAAGTTTCTGGGGCTGAATTTGAACTTGCAATCCTCCTGCCTCAGCCTGGGAATACAGCACTCAGGGAGCAGGTGACTGGACATTACTGGCCCTTTCAGACAGGACTCTTGGAAGCACAAGAAGGTCAGCTCTGTGACTGTCAGCTACAGAGCAAAAACATGGCTGTGCGCCAGGTGACAAACAGCTGCTCATAATTTTGACTTAATAGTTCCTATAGACAATTCAGAGAGGTAGGCACTATCACTACCCCTATTTTAGACTTGAGAAACTTGGAGAGTTAACATATTCAAGGTCTACCTGTTAAAAGTAGCAAAATGCCAGGCCAACGCAACCCTGGAGCCATCCTGCACTTCTTTCCCCAAGGCCTCTGGGACCCCAGGCTACAGTCCAAAGCCCTTGATTCAATCTGCAGCCAAACCAGGGGATTCCCCAAGGGGAATATGCAAATCTGATGCTGTCCTTTGTAAGTTCCAAGCCCTCCAGGGGCTCTCCATTGTCTTTCCATAGTCTTCAGGCTGAAGTGCAAAGGTCTAAGGGGCCAGTGGCCACAGGGATCCAGCGCTTACAGTCTCCCAAGCACTTTTTACCTGGGAGCCTCCTTCTGGATCACTCTTCTTCCCAGACCAAAGTGGGCCTGGCACGCTTCATCCTTAAGGTCTCAGTCCAGCACACATCTGCTCTGGGAAGCCCTGCCCAATACCAGGCTGGGTTCTGGATGTTGTTGGAATTCCCAGAGCACCTGTATCGGAATCTTCTGGTTTCCTGCCAACACTTCCCTACCAGGAAGTGAAAGCACGGAGGTTTGGCTGAACCACAGTGCACACGGGGCCTGGCCCAAGCTAGGTGCAAACAAATGTTGAAAGACTGGAGATGCTTCATGGATCAGCCCCCTCCTCCTTGGGTGCTGCCCCAGGCTATAGCTGGACAGCTGGTGCTCCATTACCTTACGGCAGCCTCTGTACATTACCTGACCATAAATATATGGCAGCCTGTTTCTAACCTAAACATTTTATTATTTTGATATGCCAGGGGTTAGGCTTAGGAAAGACTTAATTATTCTCCTAAAATTGCTCTCAATAATTTATGAAAACAGAGTAAAGAATAAAATGGACACTGATGAACATATTGATGAATGGAATTCGTGCGGTGGCAAGGAAGTTGGAAGCTGGAAAACAAGCAATTTTCTTAGAACGTGAATGTTTACTACTCTTCTGTCTTTTGGCAGAAATCAACAAATTGTCTTTAAAGGTCTGCTGCCTAGCAACAAAGTTCTGCTGAGCTACTTGGGAAATACTAATTGTAACTTCTTCAAACAGTATGGAGGGTGTTTAACAGGCACAAACTCTAATTTAATAACCAACCTGGGTGCCAGGGGTGCCGATGCAGCCCTAGAGGAGGCCAAAGACCCTGCTCCGTCCAGATGTAGGGACCCCAGGACCACAACACGTGGCCCTGCTCTCTGCGGTTCATTTTCCTGAGACTGAAGACCACAACCCCCACAAGTCTCCCTCCCTTTCTACACTTATTTCCCTAGGAAGAACTGAAAACACATTAAGAAAGATCAGTGCAGCTGGGCACAGCGAGAAACGCCTGTAATCCCAGCAGCGCGGGAGGCTGAGACAGGAGGATCACAAGTTCGAGATCAGCCTCAGCCATTTATGGAGGCCCTAAGCAACTTACCAACACCTGTTTCCAAGTAAAAAATAAAAAAGGGTTGGATGTGGTTAAGTGTCCCAGTACCAAAACAAAACAAAAACCAACAACAAAAAAGAAGAAAAGAAAAGAAAGAAAGCTCAGTGGAGTCTGTGATCTCCAAAAGCAAAGAGCAGGCAACTTCCAATGTGCAGTGATACTCACTGGCACAGGTGAAGTTTTAGAACATGATGGTTTCTTCTGTGACTGCTATTTGAACAATTCATCCTAAAACCTTGGTTCTTTGCTTTCTTTTCTGAAGGTCTGAATTACTGTGTCAGAGTCCTTTGGACTAAGAGGTGCCAAAGAAAGCTGGATTTTTATTTTTTATTTTTATTTATTTATTTTTTTTGGTACTGGGGATTGAACCCAGAGGCACTTAACCATATCTCCACATCCCCAGCCCCTTTTTATGTTTTATTTTGAGGCAGGGTCTAGCTAAGTTGCTTAGGGCTTCACTAAGTTGCTGAGGCTGGCTTTGAACACGCGATCCTCCGGCCTCAGCCTCTTGAGTCACTGGGGTTACATCCATGCACCACAGCACCTGGCAAGAAAGTTGGATTATTTAAGGAAAAGCTCCAGCACTTATCACAACTATGAAATAAAATTATCTGTGGAATTACTTGTTTAATATCCATCTCCTTTGATAACCAAGCCGCACAAAGATACACTGCACGTGTCCTGTGTCTCTATTGCCTTTACTGTGCCCACTTGTGGTACTATGCTTGGCATAAAGCAGGTGCTCAAGAATTGCTCGTGAGTTGGGTACAGTGACACAAGCCTATAATCCCAGCTACTCAGGAGGCCAAGGCAGGAGGATGGAAAGTTCAAGGCTAGCATGGGGGGCTGGGGTTGTGGCTCAGTGGTAGAATGCTCGCCTAGCATGTGCGCGGCCAGGTTTGAGTCTCAGCACCATGTAAAAATAAAGGCATTGTATACAACTAAAACAAATAAATAAATACTTAAAAAAAAAAAGAAAAAGAAAAAAAAGACTAGCATGGGCAACTTAGCGAGACCCTGCCTCAAAATAAAAAAGGAAAAGGGTTGGGGGCATAGCTCAGTGGAAGAGTGCTGCTGGGTTCAGTCCTCAATACTGCATAGAAAGGAAAAAGAAATGCTTATGGGATGAGTAAATGGAATGAATGAATCCCAGGAGTTAACTGAACAATGGCTAAAGGTTACGATTTCCTGTTTCTGAGGGTGGAGGTAGGAAATTGGCCCTGAAGGAGTCTTCCAGACAGAATTCAGAAACTAGGCCTAGTTACTGTCCAAAGCCAATGGAAATGCCAGGACTGCCAATCTTTGACCTGTCCACACCAGGACGGGTAACCCTTCTTCCCCTAAGAAATGTTTGAGGGTCTCCCTCAAATAGCAGACCTCATTTGAAATCGCAGTTGTTTCCTGAACACCCCAATTACCAGAAATTATAGCTAATAGTTAATCCATGTCAGTTATTGTCTTGTTACCTAGCCTAATTCACATCACCTCCATTTTACAGATGTGAAGCCTGAGACTCAAAAGAAATTAAACCACTTGTTTGAGGTCGGCGCTGTCCTTTAACCACAGCAGTACTTACTGCCTACAAGCCAGCCAGAGAGTTCATCTTTTAAATAATCTTTTCTGGGCTCCAACCTGATAAAAGGTGTCTCAGCCAAGAGAAACCTACACTTAAAATTAGGTATGAAATACTAGAGGGGGGTTCTGGGAATAGCCACCCTCTGTCCAGTCATGTTTCAAGCTACCACTAGGCTAAGTCACTCAGATGTACTAAAAAAAAAAAAAAAAAAAAAACCCACTCAACATCTCATTCTCTTATTTTCATGAGGATAACAGCACTTCCTGCTCTTAAAGAGAATTTATTACGCACATTTCTTTTGCAAGACAAGTCCCAGAGGCCAGGAGGCCTTTCCAGCTGGCAGGAGCAACAATGTTCCTAACTACACTAGAAGTGGATTTTGCTCCCCCACCCCAGGGTTGAATCTCAGAAAGCAAGTGCTTGGCCCAGCAGAAAGAGCTGCCTATCCCTCAAGGTCACAAAGGGGCAGCAGCTGGTGGACTACAAATGTGACTCAAAGCCACAGGGGCATTTGGAGAATTCTCTTGTTTTCTCTCTGAAGTTTGTAGTGACATTCTGCATGTCACTACAACACAGGCCATCAGTTCTTTAAAACAAACATCTGGGGGCACCCCTTTAGTGGCAGCAGAGGCTGTTTTACCTCTCTCCTAGTCCTAGTCCCTGAGGACAAGGAGCTGAGCATCAGAGAAGAGCCACTGTGGAACAGGTAAAGATCCTACTTATTCCCTCCTCTAGGGAGGTACTAATTTGTCACCAGCGCCTACAAAAGAGATGACAGTTGGACCCACCCCCAAGCCCTACTTCACCTTATACCTCCAACCCCTGGCCCCACTCACCTCCAGGGCCTCCCCCACTCCCAGGCTCCATGGGTCCCAGAAAAGACAGTCACATCCACACAAGATAAATTCCACAGCAGGACAGGTTTGTAGACCCCTTGGTCTACAAACAACAATCCTGAGGCCAGAGACAAATAGTCACTTGACAAGGGTCACAGTGTTCCCCCAGTGGCAAAGCCAGAGCCTTTGAGCAAAGCCAGCTGCACCTCCCCTAACGGACACTCTCCAGTGCAGCACCTGCATCCTGCCGGCAGCCAGAGGACAAGCTCCCCGGGGACAGGAGCTGTGCTCTCTGTACCTCTGGCACAGGGCCGCGCACTGAGCTAGGCCTCTTAGGCACTCCCAAGCTTGCTGATCTTAGCATCAGCAGTTCCCAGTTCTATGTCTCTGCCCACCAGATGACTTCTGGGGACGCTGGTTTCCTGAACACACACTTTTCTACCTCAGGAGGGCCTGCCCGGGGAAATCCCCACTGCCTGGCTTGCCCTTCTGCCCGCTTCTCCACCCCAGGCCTGGGGAAGACATAAACCGCAGGGCTGGCCTCCAGGTCTCTTCAAGAACTGTCCTTCACAGTCCTGGCATGCCGCAGGCTGGGCAGAAACCAGTCAACCTCTCTAGAACCTTGGAAAGAAAGGTGGGGGCTTTCAGTCCCAGCCCCCAGAAGCTTCCTGGGAAGAAGCCAGGAACTCCTATCTTAGGCAAATGAAGATTGACATTCTCACTGGTGGCTCACAGCAGGGTTTCTTCTCTTTCTTTCTTTCTTTTTTTTTTTTTTAAACAAAAGCACAGGTAGTTGGGGCCCCACCCCAAACCATTTAAATCAGAATATCTAGGCAAAAGTTTGGATGGAGGTCTGGTATTAGTATTTAAAAGAATAATATGCAATTCTTTGAGATGTAGATGTCCCACAAAGGAATGGGCACCAGCAATGGCTACCTTATTTGGTGAGACAGCCTCGCCAGAAACCCAAGGTTTTAGCAGAATTTACACAATAAAACCAGCCCTTAGGCCAGGTCAATCCCTTCCCCTACTTCAGAATTTAAGGGCCAAAGGACAGATCTCTGCTTCATTGGATTCCACAGACAGGCAAAACAGAGCAAGCAGCATGCTGAACCTTCTGGTTCAGCCCCCCTTTCCTTTTCAATGCACAAGGGAGTCCTGGGGCAGACTTCTGACTTTGTGGGCTTCCACCAAAAATCCTAACCCAGCTTCCCAGGTATCGCAGGGCCCGTTCTTTCAGGCATCCGTAGCAAGGCCTGCATTCCCCTTTCCTTCCGACTGAGGGAGAGGCCACCCATTGGGTAAGGGCCAGATGGGAAGCTGGGCCTCAAGGCCTCAGCCCTGTCCAGGGTCCTGACTCCTGGTCAGCACTTTCTTCAGTCCGGGTCACCTTGCTGGGTGTTAGAAGGACCTGTACCCTTGGTGGCGGTAGTGGGAGCAATGGGAAGGGCAGCCTCTGATGTCATCACAGGGTACCCTGTCTCACCTAAACTCAATCTCAGCCACTTGCCAGCTGTTGAGTTTACTGTGTGCCCACAGCTAGTGCAATGCTAAGACTGGGGTCCTCAAATCCCCCCATCACTGTCCAGATTTAAGAGGCAAGGAGACCAAGTGAACCGAGACTTCCACAGCTTTGCAGCCAGTTTCTATACCACACTTGTGGCTCTGCAAGTGTTCCCAATAGGGACTTAAGCCAGACTGTGAGCACATAGTGTGACCAGCATGACAGTTACCCCGTAGGCACTGGGCACCTGGGCCCCTGCAGTCTGGACAAACCAGAGAGGCCTTCCTTTGCAGCCCATTAAGAGAAAGCAGCAGCCCAGTGAGCAGATTTAGTGCAAATACTCTGCAGCCAAGTCCTGCTTTCCTCTCTGCCCTGTCATGAGCCAAATAATCTGGAAGCTTTCATTGATGGTTCCTTCTCTGTCTTGCAGAATTTATGCTGGGCACAGCTCAACCTTCTCACTTAGAGACAAGGAAAACCTCAAAGGCTGCTCTCCAGCCTGCTGTGGGAAGGGAAAGCTTGTCCTTGGCCACAGTACAAGGCCAGGAGGACTCCTCAGCTCTCCAGGAAGGAGCCCAGGGTTTGAAAGGGGGAGGTGCGTCCCAGTCAGAACTCCTAGCCACCCACAGAGAGAGGCTCCAGGTCTAGGACCTGGACTTGTATGTAGTCAGTCCCTAGCAGGGCCCTTATCGTGGTTTTACTCTATTTTTAGGTACAAAGCTTCTAGGCTGGAAAACCCAAGAGGCAGGGGAATTTTCTGCCCCATGCAAATAGTTCTTTATTCTCAGCCTTCAGTAACACCTGTTTCCTCCCAGCCATGCCTGATCCTGGTGTAGGTGGCAGCCCTGTCACAGGGAGGCAGCTCCTCCGCCCACCAGTGCCTGGAGGGGGCGGGACAAGGGAGGAGACTGGCTTGAGCTCACCCAGGAATCTAGGGAACGAGCCTGCCCCAGGGGTCCCCCACCCCACTTCAACGAGGTCTATTAAGGACCGTCACAAAAAGCAAGAAACACGTGGGACTCTCTGATAAGCAGATTCTCTTGTCCAGAACGGGCATGACAGTTCCTGCCTCCCAGAATCAAGAAGGCACACATAGGTGGCCACTATTTTGCTAATTCTACCTTAGCAACTGGAGACCCACAGTGGGTCTGGAGACTGGGGGGGGGGGGGGGAAGATCTCATATAACCCCAGGAGACAGGGCCCTCCCAGGCCCCACCTGCCTTTGGCTGCACGTAGGCACATTCCAACCTCCCATCCTGCATAAACCCCAGCAACACCTCCCCCTCCTTAACTGCATTCCCAGAGATATCTCCATCCATCTCCACTCTATCCCCCTGTGGGGCCAAGGAAGGCCACCAGGTTGGGGCGGATGGGGTAACAGTTCTCAAAGTATTCAGACCCTACTGCCCGAGGGAAGAGCCCTAGTGTAGGGCAGTTCCTGGAGGCGGAGTCCTTTTTCAAAAGCAAGGCTCTGCGGAAGACCCCCCAGGGGCTGGCTAAAGGATGTGGCGCCAGAATTGCGCCGGTAGTTGGGGAAAGGAGAGGAGGAAGGACGGCTTGGAAAGACACCCTCCCCCACACCAAACCAAGGGTGCAGTGACAGAACTCTGGGCCTTCCCACCCTTGGCCCTTCCCACCCATGGCTCCTCCATGTGACCAGGGGAGTCTTGTTTTCCTTTTTCCAAAATAAATTTCTCAGGAATTCAGCCCAGGCAACTTAGAGGGACCCTGTCTCAAAATAAACAAAAGGGCTCAGGATGTAGCTCAGTGAGTAGAGCACCCCGGTTCCAACCCCCAAACACACCCACAAAAAAAGTAGTGTCAACACCCCCAGCCTCCTCTACAGGCTGCAGAACAGTGCCAGGTTTGCAATGCCCACCGCTGAACGCGCTTGCAGCCCCATCTGTGCCAAAAGTCCCCTTCTGTGCCAAGCGGCAAGGGTTGTTACCCCCTAAGGAGCAGTAAGTGCCCATGTGACTTTTCTGGGGCTGCAGAAACAGGGTGCTGATGTACATTTTTTTTTAACTCCCCAATGCTTTTCTCCTCTGCTCCAGAAGCCACAAATACCTCAACTTGCTGTGGGAAACTTCCCAGGTCAGAGCAAGGAAGGCAAGTGCAGGTGCATGTCTAAGCAGATGGCTCTCAGGACCCCATCCTCCAGTTCCACACCAGCAAATCCTCAGGTCCTTGGCTTCACCTCCAAAATGTCCCAAATCCTCTTCTTTTTCACTTCATTGCCACAACCCAGCTCTAAGCCACCAGAATTCCTTTCTCTCCTGAACAACTGCAAATGGTTTCCTTTCACAGCAGCCACTGGGACCTTTTATTAAAACATCAGGCTATGTTATAATCCTGTTTACGATCCTTGAAAGGCTTCCCCTCTCAGATCAACAGGAACAGCTTTATGACAAGCTAGGAGGCGTAGGTAAACTGGCCCCTCATTCATTCCACCCAGTCACACGGGCCTCCCTTTGCAGAATGCTCAGGGCCCTCTGCCAGGAATGCCCCCCACCCCCCCACCATATAGGCATGGTTCACACTCTCACTCCCCGCAGGTCTCTGTCTCCAGTCACCTCCCAACCTCAGCTTCACCTTGTTCTGGTTAGCCTGCCACAACCCACCTCTGAGGGCTTCTTTTTCGTTTTGCCGGGGCCAGCCCGACTTGGTGCTGCTGGGTAGTTTGGAGCATCTTGATGCTGATGTAGATGTAGCGTGACCTGTAGAGAAAAATCAGCCCATGAGAGAGAACAGCCCTGGAAGGCCAGGAACACCACCTGCCTGACTCCACCACCCACCAGACAGGAAGGCCACAAGGAAAGCTCTGGGTTAAATTATCAGAAGGGACTTCTGTCCCTGCTCTGGGCCTCAGCCTCTCCACTGTTGAACGGGGGCATAAATTCTCCAGTCACCTACCATAAGAGGCTCTGTGCTAGCTTCTTACCCTGTGACCCTGCCTCTTTGGGACGGTGCTTCCTCCTCAGTCAAGGAGTGTAGGAACAAGCCTTTCATGCTCATTCTGGGTCATTAGGAACATGATGCTACTTCTGGGAAAATGCCCACATTTTCATGTGTCTACGGAGTACGGCAGGGCAGTAGGAAGTAGACCCAGAGACCATGAAGCTCAAAACCTGATCTGGCCTCTTACTAGCTTGTCTCCGTGGGCAAATGATTTGGTCCCCAGGATGGCACTATTAGGATCTTTAGATGGTGCCTCATGGGAGGTCCTTAGGTCACTGGGGCCAATCAATTATGGACTGAAATCTCCAAAACTATAAGCTAAATAAACCGTTCCTTCTAGAAGCTAATTATGTCAAGTACTTCTAAAACTGAGGTGAAGCTAACACAGGGGTCAGAGTCTTTCAAAGGCTGACTGATATCATGCCTTTGAAGTCTTAGCACAGTCCCTGGCACAGTGATAAACACCAGCTATTACCATTAGGGTCTAAGGTCCTTGCTAAACTATAGCACTGTGGTCTCCACCCCTGTGAGTCAAAAGAGCATCAAGAAGGGCCACAGAGAGACCCAAGGCTTTGTCTGAACAGAAGTAGCCAACCACAGCGGGCACAGGAGCTGGTGGGGAGACATTTAGCCCAGGCCTGGCCAACCCTGGTGCAGCTACAGGGCTCAGCTGCCCAGATGCCTGCCCTTGCAGGTGCCTGGCCCTCTCAAATTGTTCCTTTGCCTGCACCAAAGGTAGAAGCAGAGGACGTGGTTCTTGGTTCCACTGAGCCAGGCCACAGTAGTGTGTTGCAGCCACAGAAGGGCAGATGCTGTAATCTGCTGCATGGGGGATGGGCCAGGTTGAAAAAAGGGCCAAGCCCAAAAGACAGTGGATAAGACCTAGAGGTTGCAAAGGGACTGAACCCTGAATGACCATCCTAGTGCATCTACCCTTAGGCTCTTGGGGGCTGTGGAGCTTTGAGAACTAGGAGGGGCCTCGAAGATCCCATTAATCTATTTGTTGACCACAAATGTTTGCATGAGAAAATAGGTCTAGATGCCTCCCCCGCCAGTAATGGCCTCTTTCTTAGCCTGGGCTTCCACAAAGGCAATAGCTGCTAGGTGGGATCTTCCTGTGAGTGTATCCCTCCTACTCAAGGTAGATGGAACTCCAGGGGGCCAGCCTGGCTTCCTAGGTTATCTGAAAAGAGCTGCCCATGACCTCACACTGGAGAACCACTCTCCCCTGGGATGAACCTCCTTCCCTTCTCTGTTCCAAACTTCAGAGGAGGCTCCTTAAACCCCATTATCTCCTTCACAACACCCCTGGCCCCACCAAGGCACCCAAATGACACCCATCCTGTGCATGAGCCTGCAATTCTACTGCCAAGATCCCATGAAAGCTGGGCTTTTTCATTGATTTCTTTAGCCAATATTTACTGAGCACCTACTGTGTGCCAGAATTAGAAGCTGGGGAGTTAGAGCTGGGGATACAGCACTGAGCAAGACACAGGCCCTTTTATCAAGTTTATCTCTGATTAGGAAATGATACTTTTCCAATAATTATAATGAAGAGTGACAGGTTTTCTATCTGTTAGGTAGGGACTTCCTAAAAGGGTCCTGACTCCATAGCAAGGCCAAAGTGAGGAACTTTTTCTTCTAGCAGTCAGAAGTAGCAAATGCAAAAACCTCAAAGAGAGCCAAGCTGCCCCAACCACAGCAAAACAAGTGAAGGTGAGACCTGGGATGGGGGCAGGTCGCCCGAGGGAGACAAAGGGCCCTGGAGGCCACAGTAAGGTGCAGGGACTATTTCAGGAGCAAAGGAATCTGACTTGATTTTATGTTTTCATCAACATGCCCTGGGTTGAGCTGAGACCAAGAGGCAGCCTACTTCCCACAGGGCCTGTGGGCCTGACCATCATTCAAATGCTTCCCCTGTAGGAATTGCGAATTGGAAGGCCTTACTGTCACTGGTGTCAGAGTTGTCGCTGCTGATGGAGTATTTTCGCCTCTTCTCTTCCATCTGCAACAAAAGGCAGACAGGTCCATTATATTCAAGAAGGGTTTGGAAAATCCTCAACCTTTCAGAAAACCACCCCATTCTCTCCCTCCCCATGCTCCCTCCCGTGCAGAGGAGGGAGAACAAGGCTCTGCTCCTTCCTAGTCTTCTTCTCAGCCAGCCTCACCCTATCCCTACCCATCTGCAAAGGCCCAGCAGCTGGGATGATCAGAAGTCTGGCCAAAGAGGGAGAGGGAGAACTAGGGGGGTCAGTAGCTCCAAACTAAAGAGTGACCATGAGCTGTCCAGTCCCAGCTTCCACTCAACGAAACTCAGGTCCATAAAAAAAAACCCACGCACACCACAGAGGCCTCCTGAGTGTCCCTGGCGATCCCACAGTGGGTGAGGAGGTAGAGGAGAGGAAGCAAGACTGATTCTTTCAGGAACACTGTGCTATCTGAGCAAGGCACAAGCCAGCACTGAGGGCACAATCCGGAGAGCAGCAGCCAGCAGGATGAGGAAACAGGATGGGGGTAGGACCCTGAGATACAGACCAACAGTGACTGGCCCTGGTGGGACTGTCCAGCTCTCCTATCCTTCACTGTCCTCCCCAGATGAAAGTACAAACCCACTTTATCTTAACAGGACTACCTAAGTTCAAGATACCAAGGGCAGCTCTTGCACACAGACCTCGGGGTTCGCCCTTTATTGACAATATCTTGTGCTCCTGGCGATCTACTGAGCTTAAGAGTTCCTAGTTCTGTTTACAGGCGAGGCTCAGAGGCTCAGTGTCTTGCCTGCTGGTAACTGGCTGAACTGAGATTTGAATGCAGGTCTGATCCCGGAGCCACGTGAGCTGCCTATGTGCAAACCATCAGTTTTGCTTGTTGGAAACCTTTTCTCATCCACTTCTTCCTCCTAATCCCACAGAGCCCTGGGTGGCTTGATAATCTGCTCAGGGTGTCACAGCTGCTCTGTGGCACAAGTCCTCACATGGAGTGCAGGATCCAGCTCCGCTTTCCACCCTGCCATATTCTTGTTAGTTATGAATGGCCTCATTGCCCACAGCCAAAGACAGGGAGGGAGTCTGTCTTCAGGAAGCATGCCCTGTGGCTCAGCCTATCTGCAAGCCAATTAGCCTCTCTGCCCCACAGATGGGGGCCCTCAGCAACTGATGACACACTGCCCCTAACCCTAGTGGATCCTACTGAGTCCTGGGGTGCCCCTCTCATACTGCAGTCCTACAGAGACAGGGACCATTTACTCAGTAAGTGACTACCCAGATCTCTGTACCAGGATGACCCTTCTGCCTCGTAATTGACCTCAGCTAGGAGCCTCTCTCCACCTCTTGTGGAGACAGGTGTCCCTCAACAGAATGGCAGGAAGGCTCACTGAGGCTGCTTGCTGCTCAGCTCCAAAGGTGCATAGTGCTCTCCAGAAGGTGAGGGACCCAAGGACAGCTGGTAGTGCAAGCAGCAGGGATGTAGGAGGTAGCAACGACAAGACCGCTAAGCACTTCTTGGGGCAGGAGTGGATACCCTGATACAGTGGGACCTCACAGAGCCCTCTGAAGAGCCCTTAATTGCAGGTGAATATGAAGACTGTCTTGCTTTTACAGATGAGGAAACCGAAGCACAGAGATTAGGTGATTTGCTCAAGAAGACAGTGCTTGTATTTGACACAGGAGACCATGCTATTGTGACCTTCAGACTTTTCTGCCTCTATGCAGCAGAGAGCAAGCAGCCAGGCAACCACAGCTGCGAGCCTCCCTGTCCTCCAGGGTCTGTGTCAAAACTGAAAGGGTAGCCGGCGCGGTGGTGCATGCCTGTAATCCCAGTACTTGGGAAGCTGAGGCAGGAGGATTGGGAGTTCAAAGCCAGCCTCGGCAATGGTGAGGCACTTAGCAACACAGTGAGACCCTGTCTCTAAATAAAATACAAAAAAGGGCTGGGGATGTGGCCCAGTGGTTGAGTGCCCCTGAGTTCAATCCCCAGTACAAAAAACAAAAACAAAAAAACCTGAAAGGGTGACTTTGACAGAACCTAGATGCTAGCCCACATCTTGCTCAGCCAGAACCAGCCCTGTCACTGTAGAAGGGGGAGAGGTGCTATAAATGCATCCACCTGTATTCTCCTGCAATCCTCTGCAGGAATTCCATTTCTTTCCTTTTCAGCAAAGAAAATACTTCCAAACCAGGGGTTCCCACAGCATTAAAAAAAAAAAAAAAAAAAAAAAAAAGCAGAAGCTGTGGGGGCTCAAGGTATTGCTCAATGGTACAGCATATGCTTACCATGTGTAAGACCCTGGGTTCCATCCCTAGGCCCGAGGTGTGGGGAGCAAGAACTGTGGATTCAGGGGTGCTGAATTCAAATCCTAGCCCTATCACTCCCCAGGCCAGGGACTTTGGCAGACATAATTGCTAGGAGGTAAACTGGATCTAGATTTTTACATAGATCTCCTGAATTTAAAATGTTGGCAACATTTTACATTTTTAAAACACTTTGAGAGGGCCAAACTAAACACATTCATGGGCCAGAATCAGTGAGACGAAATGAGAGCAGAATTCAGCCCTTGGCACATATGGGCTGGAGCTCAATACAGGTGCTAGTTATTAATACCATGGCAGCCTTAGACCAGGGTGTAGAAATCCTGCCAATGACCACCTGGGACCCCCCTGAACAGAAAGAGCAGTGACCCTATACAGTATGGAAGGGCCCCAGGGCAGACTCCTTGGCTGCCCATACTTGTCTCACAATGCTATGTCCTACTGCCCAAGGACCTACAGGCAGGCAGACCCACACCCCACCTGAGCCAGCTCCCCGTCTAACCTGCCCTCCATAAGAACATCCCAAGAGCAACCAGGGATTATTCTCCTGTTTCGGGGCTACCCCACTAGAGGCAGTTATTAGGGAACAGATTTTTGTGGTGGCTTAATTGGAATAATAACTAGGCTTCAGAGCTCCCTGTTTTGTGAGCAAAGCTTCTTCCTTTGAACTAAGTTCATGCCAAAGGCCTCCCTGCCTCAAATAAGCCCCTAGTCACAGTGCCTACCAAAGCCCCAAATGAGGCCCGGCCTCCGTGAACCAGCCCACTGCCCCACAAATCACCCTCCCTTAACTCAACAAAAGGGACAGAGAGGACTCCCTTACCAAAGCTCAAACCCAAGAATGAAAATCCAAGTAGGATGTGGAAGTGCCTTCACCTTGGCCATTGGTATTCTCTTCACATTGGCCCCTCCAAGCTCTCCCAAGGGCAAAGTCTGCTCTGGAAGATGACCTCAGTATCACAAGGAACTTGTTTCTTAGGGGCAGAACACGAAATCTAAATCTATAAAGGACAGTCTAGAAAAGAAGGGTCTCCTTTCCCTGCCATTTACAACTCCTACAGTACCTGCAAAGGGGACACAGGCTGGAAGCTCTCCTTCAGGACCGTGTGTGTCCTAGAGCACCTTCAATGGGACAGTAGCCCTGTCTCTCTGTACATCTTCCACCCCATAGCAGAACCCTGGCAAGAACCATGAGCCCCCAGAATACACTTTTCACCACCTCTATTATTACCACACCCATCTAAACCCATCTTGAGTCTTGCCTGGACCTCTTGCTCATTCCCTAGCTTTCACTACTGTCCCCCCCATAATCCAGGATTCCACACAGCAGCCAGAGTGATCTTTTAAAGCAAGAATCAGATCACAGCATGCTCCTACTGAAAATCTTTCAAAGGCTTCCTCCTGATCAAAGGACCAATTGCAAGCTCCTGACCACAAGAGCCTACACAATCTGGCTCCTACCCACTTTGACAAGTTCACACTGACCATGATCCCCTTCCTCACCACTTTATAGCCACATGGGCCTCTTTTCATTTCCTCAAACAAGCCAAAGATTCCACGCTTCAAGACCTGGCACAAGCTGTACCCTCTGCCTGGAATGTTTCATATGGTCTATGCAAGTCTGACCCTTCATCCTCCAGGTCTGGGCTTAAACATCACCTGTGTCACCCTATCTAAAGAACTTGACCATGGAGTCACTCAAGGTCTCCAGGGCAACCATCACAGATATGTTTGCTGAGCTACTTGCTGGCTGTCCTCCTTGGGAGTGTGTAAGGAGCATGTCTGTCTAGATCCCTGCAGGAGCCCCAGTGACCCCATCACACCACACCCAGTTCATAACAGGGAGTGCCGAGTGTGCTCCTGCCCCCTTCCTCCAGAAGCATCGGGACTACACAGCCCAGCTGGCCTGCCTGTGGCTTACAGGAACAAACACCCCAGCCCAAGATTCCGTCCTGTTTTCACAGCCTGCCTTCCCTGTCTTGACCTCACACATTTTCCACGAGGCTTTATTTGGTTGGGCTCCTGGCTAATGATCAATGTCAACTCAGTAATAGAGCAGCAATTTGGTGGCAGATGTTTTCTTGGCAGCCCTGGCTATTGGTCTTAGTGGGGGCCTCAGGTCTGGCCTTAGAATACCACCGCCCAATGCCAGCCCCCTTTAAAGACTTCTCCGCAAATAAACTCAAATAAACACCCTGGGCCTCCATTAACGCCCTTCCAGCTGACCCTGGGAACAGTGGGCCTTTCAGGTCTGCTACTGCAGTCCTCCCTGGGCAGTTAAAACACCCCAATCTGGCCTCCGGCCTCTGCTCTCCAGGGGCCACCAGGCCTGCCCTGCCCGCCACCACACACAGCAGGATTTCGTCCTCCTCCTTAAAAAAGGGGGAAAGGGCTTTCAAGCAGGCAATTTACCATTCCAGACACAATCTTTCAAAGAGAAACAAAAACTCTCCCTGTCTGAGGCAGACCGCTAAGGCGTGTGTGTAATAAGATGCTAATACAATTTAATGATATTTCGGCTGGAAAACCTGTCCTCAGAGCCTCCTTGTGTCGGGAAGGCCAGACATTCAGAAAACAAGAGCTGCACACTTTTAAACCGCTTGAAACGGGGGGTCAGAGCCCCACTCTTTCCTATCTCTCATTAACTTTAATGCCTTCTAGGGGACAGTAAATTGCAGTTACAAAAATGATTTCGTGCACACGGGGTAGAGAGCTGCTGCCTGCAATCCTCAACCCTGCTTCTCCAAGCCAAGGGAAGCTCAAACCTTCTCCTAACACCATCGCTGCCCACCTGCAATTCCAAGTGTCCTGGAGAGATCTAGCTTCCCTAAAATGTGCTGCCTACACCCACCTTCCAAAGCAGTTCTGGGGAAACACCAAAGGGATCCAGAGAGAATGAAAGGGACTTTGCTTTTAGTACTTCCTCACCCTATTCTTCACTTCAGAGAGGACAAAGCTCCATCCCTTCGCTCCAGGATCTGGTTGCCCAGTGGCATCTGCAGGTTCCTTCTGACCTCTTCTTTAGAGAAGGGAGCTGGCTCTCTGGCCTAGCCTAAAGGTGAGAGAACAGGTCATTGAGACCCTCCCCAGGTCATTAGTAATAACAGTAAGAATGGCTAATACTAATCAAGTGCTTACCACATGCCTAGCTTTGCATTTAGACTATTTTCCCCCAGTGATGGGGCCTTGCACATGCTAGGCAAGCACTTTACCACTTCTGGGCTGTCCTTTTTTCCCCCATTTTTTTTTTCTTTTTGGTACTGGGGATTGAACCCAGGGGTGCTTTGTCACTGAGCTACATCCTCAAACCTTTTTATTTTTTATTTTGAGATTAGGGTCTCACTAAGTTGCTGAGGGTCACACTAAATTGCCCAGGCTGGTCTTGAACTCAAGATCCTTGTGGCTCAGCCTTGAGAATAAGTAGCTGCGTGGATGGGGTTACAGGCATGTGCTATACCACGCTTTGCAGCTTAGTCTTTTATTTATTTATTTTTTTTTTTTGGTACCGGGGATTGAACTCAGGGGCACCCGACCACTGGGCCACATCCCCAGCCCTTTTTTTGTATTTTATTAGAGACAGGGTCTCACTGAGTTGCTAAGTGCCTCGCCACTGCTGAGGCTGGCTTTGAACTCATGATCCTCCTGCCTCAGCCTCCCAAGTGCTGGGATTATAGGCATGCGCCACCGAACCGGGCTACAACTTAGTCATTTTTAACGGGATCCTCAACTATTATTAATCCCATTGGTAGATGAAGAAACTGAGGCCCAGAACCATTGTCACAGCAGATGATCATACAGCCAGGATTCAAATCTAGGCTGTATAACTCCAGAGGGCATACTCCATCCCCAAAGGGGATATATATATATATTGACCTCCAATTTGCAGAGTGTGGCTAGGGGTATTCTATACTACTGAGAGGAGACTATGAGGACAATCTAGAGTCCCAGGACCAACCTCCCTGGGTTACTAAGTTTTTAGCTGGGACCTGCAATTGTAAGATTTTGAGCCACATGGGCAGGGGCCCTATGTGGGGGGGACATGGTAAGGCCCCGGTATCCTCTCCTCATTCTGACCTAGTTAAAAAACTGTGAGGTTCCCAAGCATCCTGCTACAAGTAATTCTCTGACCTGGGTAATGAGCATAAAGACAACCACCTCCCTGTTAACAGAAACAATGGTTATAAACCAAAATACCCTGCCCACAACCTCAAAGAGCCAGTGTCAAAAGCCTAACTTCAAAACTCCAAGGTGCATCTATCTGGGGCCTGAGAAGCAGCAGTCCCTCCATCACCTGTCAATGAGAGCTAAGTGGATGGGATTTCTGACAGTCTCTTCCATGGATGTTACTGGCCATCTAACCAGGCAATTTAAGGAAAGGAAAAGCATGTTGGATAGGAAAACATTCTGGAAACATTTGCTGCATCCAGAGCCCAAACAACTCAGTCCTTAAACACTTCATCTCCAAAAGTGCTGGGAAGACCCTTGGTAAAACAGTTGCAAAACCAACATTCACTTCTTGGGGTGAGGAGTTCCCTCTGAGAGGCATTTGCTGGGGAACTAAATGCTTTTCCACTCAAAACAACAGCCAGCAGCACTTGGGACAACTGAGAAGTCTCCAGATCAAACAAGCTTTCCTTTTTCTTCCCCCTACCATGCTAACTTTCTCAATAAATTATTCGCCCACTTCGGATCAAAGCCTGTTTTTGCAGCCTGTGACCTAAAAAGCAAATAGCATCGCTTAAACATGAAAGCCCTCCTCCCTGCCTGGGTCAGCTTTATTACTCATTCCTTCCCCCCTTACAGTTATTCTGTTGTTATTTTCCTCCTCTGCTTGGTAGATCTCTCTGCGAGTCCCAACCCGCCTGAAGAAGACAGGACAGGAGGGATAGTGCATTCGTTTGGGGCCCTAAGGTGAGAAAGGAAGTCAGGGTAGGGGAGAACCCAGCACCCTGGGAACCTAGGAAACAGGGCCAGGCCCGGTTGGCAGCTCCCTGCCTGGCCCTTTTGCCAAATGTCCTACTGGGAATTTTACCAGTGAAAAGAGGGAGTCAGTGCCACTCTGGAAGAAGGGGCCAGGAGATCCTTCCACCTCCCAAAGCCCAGGACTAGGTTTGCAAACATAAATGTTTGGGGAGTATCCAGCTTATCTGGGCTCGGCGGTCCTCCACGTTTCAATGAAGGGGCTTGGACCCTCCTAGATCCTTTGGCACTGCTCTGGATACAAACATGACCCCTCTTGATGACCCCCTACAAACTGCCTCTGGATAAAACTTTGTGCCTAGGAACCCCGCAGAAGACCAGTCGGGGGTGCTAGATGCAGGGGTGTGGTTTAGAAATTTGCAGAGACCAAGTATGCGGATTGCAAAGTGCCTTTGGCAAAAGAAAGCAGTCGCCCCTCCCCCTCCCCAGCCCCCAGCACGAGGTTGGCGGCCAAGCCGGTAAAAAAAAAAAGTGCCCCGGCAGGGCGGTAGTGGCTAAGGGGATTAGAAGGGGGCTTGTGCGCGCCTCCAGCCCGCCCCTGGAGGCAGTACGCGGGACCGCAGGCTGTAGGCGCGCCGGCGTGATTCCGACCGCGGGAGCCTGGAGGAGGAGCCGGAGGTAGCTGCGGGGTGCTCCAGCCCAGGCGAAGGAAGGGCAAGAGGCGGTTCGGACCCGGGGCGGCGCCGGGAGGTGGGTGGGCTCGTCGCCCCGGGCGGGGGAGGGGTCTAGAAGACTCCGGGAAGGGCACTGGAGACCCAGAGGTGGGGGTTGGGAGGGAGAGCAGGGCAGCGGTGTGTAGTAGGGGACGGGGTTGGAGAGGCTGGGCCTCTGGAAGCTAGAGTGAAGCCTTCCTGCCTGTCTCACAGACATCCTCATCCTCCGGTGGAACAGCTACGAACGGCCAAGCTGACCCTCTCTCATCCCTTGGCCAGAGAAGGGGGGTCCCTCAAGACCCAAGGATGGGCGGGAAGGGACCGTAGGGAGCCACAAGTCTGCACCCAGGCGGGGAGAAGGCGGGCGGGAGCCGCTCCGCAGGCGCAGGCGAGTGGGTGGGAAGGAGGGAGGGAGAGGGAGGAAGGAGGTGAGGCCGGGAAGATGCCACTGCCGGGGGCGGGGCGGGGCCGGGGATCCGGCGGAGGGACTGCAGCAGTGCTCGGTGGGGGCGGGGGCTGCAATGTCGCTCATTTGGGGGTCAGGTGTGTGCATCCCAGGCAGGGTCGGCTGCCAGCCAGCACCTTCCCCATCCCACCCAGGGCATAAGGGCGGAGGCGGAGGGCTGGGGACTGCGGAGTCGTCCCTGGAGCGGGACGCGAACCGGCAGAGTTGGGAGAAGGTAAACAAGGGCCACGCCCCCTGCCGTCGCCCCGCGGGCGCGCACCCGCCGCTCCGGCCGCCGCCGGTACATTTCCACTCTCCCAGAGCTTCTCCCCCGCCGGACTCCCGCGCAGCCCTGGACTGGGGTGGGGGGGCCTGTCCCCGACCCCAGCCCGCGCCCAGGCGCCAGGGCTGCGCACACTCCACACTCACCTGTAAAGGGTGTCCCCCGACCCTCCAAAAAAAAACTGTCTAATTTGTGCTGAGCCTCTGAGCCCAGGAGCCGAACATGCTGCCCCCGCGTGCAGCGCCCGCGTGCACCCAGCCCGGAGAGGGGGCGCCGGGCGGAGGCGGTGGCCCCCGGAAGGTGTCTGGGACCGGACCGGCTGCACGTGAGCCCAGCGCCGGGTCATGTGCACCGGCTCAGCCCGGTTCGGCGGCTGGACGTGCTGCGTATCAACAAAATGAAACTCAGGACGACAGGAGGGCAGATAGCTCCAGGTTCTCCGAACCCCCGACCCCGGACGCTCGGCCTCCCCCCGCACCCTTCTCCCGCCGCAGCCCCTCCAAACCGGCCGGAGCCCGCGGGGCAAGTTGCAACCTCCGCGCGCCCCCGCCCTCCCGCGCCCCCTCGCCGGCCCAGGGGCGCTTTGCCGCAGTCATTAATAAAGAAGGTCGCCAGGCTCACCCTTCCAAAAGTTGTTGTTGCATGCGCCCCTCTCAGCCTCCCCGCACTGTACTCTTTAAAACACGACTGACCAACATGCGCAATCTCTCTTCCCCAGTGCTGTGCATCCCCCCCACCCCCCGCGCTGGCTTCCTAGAACAGGCAGCCAGCAAGAGAGAGAGGGAGCGAGCGAGCAAGAGAGAGAGCGAAGAGCGCTGGCAGATCTGTTGCAAAAACACAAAATAATGCCGTGGAGATGCGCAGGGCCCAGCCACCGGGGGCTGGCTCTTACCTTGCTCCGCGGTGCCCTCCCGAGGGGCGCTGCCCTCGGCTACGCGCCGCGGCGGGGGCCGGCGCGGGAAGGATGCTCCCGAAACCAGGAGCTCCTGGGGCCGGCGCGGGAGGGCGGGGGGCGCGCATCCATCCGGGGTCGTGGCGAGGGAGGCGGCCGTGCCCGCGGCGTCCCCAGCCCCGCGCCCCTGCTGGGGACGGTTAGCCCGCCAGACTCGAGCTGGTGCCGCTAGGAGTGGGAGCAAAGTAACTCCATGGACGCTACTCACCCCCCCCAAAAAATAGCCTCCAACTGCGATGGCCGCGGTCGGCACCATTCACCAACCCCCTGTGTATGTTTCTGTTTCTTTTTAAACCAAGACTTCCTTGTGATCTCTTCAGAAAAAAAAAAAAAAAAAATGTGTTGGGGTGGGGGTGGGGTGGGGGCGGGCAGGAGGAGCGAGGGAGGGGGAGTAGCCACTTTTTTCTTATTCACTCGGATCTCTGCTCCCGACACCCCCGTCACCGCCCCCCCCCCGCCCAGTTGTTTGGCTCCCGCGGCGGTTCCAGGTAGCGTTGCGGGCCCCGGGGGGAGGGTGCCCTGCCCGGCCCCCCGCCTGCCTGCAGCGGGGCCCCGACTCATGCACTCTGGGGCGCCCCCAGCCCGCCCTGTCCCCAGGGCCGGGCCCGAGCGGCGGCTGCGCCCGTGCAAGTCCCATCAGGTCTGCTCACACTTCACACACTCACACACATACCCCGCCCCTCCACTCTCTCACTCACACTTTCTGCTCACACCCCGCCCCCTTCGCGCCCCAGACCCGGGCGGCGCCCCCCGCAACCTTAAAAAAAAAAAAAATAGCAAGCTTATACTTAAAAAAATCTTTTGGCGCCATATTAATGACGTACTTAAAATTTGCCATTTCTCTCTGCGTCAAAAAGACGTTTCTTTGCAAATAACAGCCTGGAGGCGACACTCGCGGAGGAAACGAGGTTTGCACTGAGCACCCCGCCCCCCGGGACTCCAGCGCTGGAAGACCCTCACCCTCGGCCCCGTTTCCGAATCGCTGGTTTTAAAATGTGAATCGAATAAATCGCGTGGCGTTTTACAGCGCCAGAAGTGAGCAGAAAGTGCTGGCAGGAGCGGAGGGGAGGGGCGCGCACTAGTCTGGGGGAGGGGCGCAGCACTCCTCGCCCACCCATACCAAATGGAAACTAACATCCCGGGCAGGGGAAACTTGAAATTGTAGGCGACCTCAGGAAAAGAGGGGCGGTCCGTAGAGAGGGTCCCTCTTGGGCTCGTCGCCCCCTCCCCCTCTCGGGTGCCTCCTGGCGCCCGGAGCTGCCCCGTATTTCCGGAGGGTGAAGAACGCGGTGTTGGGTGGTTGGGTGACTGCACGTCCTGGGTCCAGTTAGGAGTTTGCCTCGGGGCAACCCCTTCCCCCTTGCTCGTCCCGCCCATTCCCCCTAAAGGGTTAAAAAACTGAGGGGCAACTTCCAAGGGCTGGCACTTGGCTAAGAAGCGGGGCTCCCCCCTCCCCACCCTTCGCCTCATCGCCCCTCCTCCTCCGGCTCCACTTCCCGACTTGACCTTGTGGTGCACAAACAGTGCGCTTGGATCCTCGCAGTTTCTGGAAGAAGAGCCTGCGCTCGCCAGGCGGGCGGGCTGTCGGGCGGCTAGCCGGCGGTGGCGGGGCCTTGGGTCGGTTCCCAGAGCCGCGGACCACACCCACCTAACCCGCTGCGCCCGCCGCGCTCACCTTCTCTCTAGGAAGAAGGGCTGGTCTCTTGGATGGGAAGGGTTGGGGGCAACCTTCAGCCTCCTCAAAATGTCCCAGCCAACGAAGTGATCTGGCCTTGGCTGGAGGTTTTGGGGAGATCCAGGAGCCTGGCCCAACATCCCTATGGCATAGTTGCCAGCTTTTTCTCCACCCCCCCCACCCCCCCACCCCCGCCCTCTTGACTGCCCCTCCAAGATGATCCAATGATTTTTGCAACTCACCTTTTGGTTTTGAAGAAATGTGGGTGAGTTGTGAATCCCTTTCCCTCTCCAAGACTGAAGGTTGTTTATTCTTCCTTTCCCCTCCACCCTCTTCCATGAAAAAATAAATATTCAATTTACATAAGATGACATTTATGTGACAATTAAGAAGATTCCCCTTGGACTGTTGTGAACACATTTGCTTATAGGTGAAATAAATCTAATAATAAACAAACTCATAATAACAGCTCAAATCCGACAGGGCGGATTGTCTACACAACAAAGAGGGAGATGATGGGTGCTGAAATAAGGACTTTTTGCAACAAGAACGAAATATGAGCTCAAAGGGAGTCACTGCAACATTGCTCTTCCGTGGCCTTCATTCACGAAGTATGAGGCAGCTTGTCTGGCAAGAAGAGGGACTGGGTATCACCTCAAAGTTAGACCTGGCTCTGGCTCACAGTGGTCAGTTGGTAGGATTTTCCCAGGCCAAGGTCAGTGCCTGGAAACAGGTGTTGTAGTCTAGGAGTGTTCAGTTCCTGACTTTGCAGTTCAGAAGCTGTGTGAGGTGGGTCAGCGGATTCATCTCTCTGGATCTATTTTACCTCTTCCTAGAATGAAGTGGTAGAAGATTCCTGAGGTCGTGTGTGCACATATACATGCTGTATGTGTAAAGCAGAACCAGACTCAAATGCATGGTGCATAGGAGTACTTTGATCCTTCCCCCTTTTTGTTCGTTTGGTTTTGGTGCTGGGATTAAAACCCAGAGCCTTGCACTTGCTAGGCAAATGCTCTACCACTGAGCTGTCACACATACCCTCTCCCCTCCCACCTTGTGCCTACATTTTTTGGGGAAGGGTGAAAGCCCTCTCCCGAAGCTCTACACACTGGAAAACAGCAGGATGATGTTTTCTGTCTTTCCCTCCATGAGGTTGGGTACAAGAACTCCCAGTGTGGGTACAAGGAGGGTCAGGAGAGAAAACTGTGATAAATGGTGGGCTTCATGGTCAAGGTCCAGACAAAAGTCTCATGTCAGGGGTCAGAGTGGAGGCACCAATTTACAGAGGCAGTCTTAAAGGGGCTGCTCTGGTTGGGTCAAGTTGCTTGGGGTTTACATGCCTTGGGAGACAGGACAGGCCCCTCCTGTTAGCTATCAGGAGCTGAGCTTGAGTGGGAAAATACATTGGCAAGCAGTTATAAAGTGACTTGCTGAGGTGGAAGAGGGTGTGGATGATCATTTGAAGAGCTCCTGCTCCATACTGCACCCTGTGGGGGCCATTCCATTTTATCCTCACAAAAATCCCATCTTAGGTCAGAAAGGTTGAGTAACTTACCAACAATCACATAGCTAGTAAGTGGTAGCTGAGTTTGAGACCTATAGAGTTGCCAGAAATAAAAATTATTATTATTATTATTATTGATTTGATTGGAGCGGGGGGAGTCTGCTAGCTATCTTGGCAAGGAAGAGTTTTTATGAGTGGCACTTTTCCTCCTAGGTAGTTTCCTGATATGGGGTGAAACCCAGCCCCCCTGAGAGTCCTTGGAAAACAGGACTGGAAGCCTATTCAGGATGCTAAGAAACCTGCAGCTCTCTGCCACTATTTAAGGTATGATAGTGATGAAGATAATTATAATTCATTAATCTTTATTAGAAGTCTCACAAATCATTAACTTTTTGCAGGAAAAAAACAAGAGGACACAGGTCATACAGATGTAATCATTCATTATTTTCAACAAGTACTTATTGAGTGACTTCTGTATACCAGTCACCACTCTAGAAATGTGTTACCATTTGACACAGCTCAAATGAAACAGACACAGTGCCTAGTGTCATAAAACTTCCTTTCTAGTGGAAATAGCAATAAATAAATTAAAAATAAATGAGAAATATATATGTTTGAAAATAATTAAGTGACATAGGGAAGAAGTAAAGCAGAAAAGGGAATGGAGAGAATTAGGGGTACAATTTTACATAGAATGGTTGGGGGAGACCTCACCAGGAACGTGATTCTTAAGCAAAAGGAGATGAAGTGAGTTGTGTGGGACAGTATATGTGTGTAGGGGTACGTAAGGGAAGAGCATTCTAAGCCCAGGTTTCTTAACCTGGACCCCAGAGACCTTCCCTCCATAGGTAGATGGGTAGAACTCAGGGGGTCTGGACCTTTGATGAAAAAAAGAATTGCATCTTTATTTTCACTAATTAAAACATAGCAGTTTGGGTGGGGGTTGTGGCTCAGCGGCAGAGTGCTCTCCTCTCACGTGTGTGGCCCGGGTTCGATCCTCAGCACCACATAAACATAAAATGCATTGCATTGTAGCCGGGCGTGGTGGCGCATGCCTGTAATCCCAGTACTTGGGAGGCTGAGGCAGGAGGATCGCGAGTTCAAAGCCAGCCTCAGCAATGGCGAGGCACTTAGCAACTCAGTGAGACCCTGTCTCTAATAAAATACAAAAAAGGGCTGGGGATGTGGCCCAGTGGTTGAGTGCCCCTGAGTTCAATCCCCGGTACAAAAAAAAAAAAAAATGCATTGCATTGTGTACAACTAAAGTAAATAAATAAATATTAAAAAAAGACATAGCAGTTCTTCAATTATGAATGCAGACAACAAATCAGTGATATTAGCAGCACCTGTGACATTGCTGCTAGTAAAAATCACAGATATTTTCATATCACATTACAGTTGTTGAAAATACCTTAAAATATTACATTCATCACTACTTCAACATCATGCTGCAATTAAATGAATTAATAAAGCACATATATTATTATATTATACATTTAAAAATATTTTGAGAGTTGTATTTCAATAAAATTGATTTTCTTTAAATTTGTGGAATTTTTTTTTTTTTACGGATTTAAAAATCTCTTATACTCAGAAAGAAAGAGTCCACCACACACAAAAAAAGGTCAGTGCCAGGCGTGGTGGCGCATGCTTGTAATCCCAGCACTTGGGAGGCTGAGGCAGGAGGATCACGAGTTCAAAGCCAGCCTCAGCAATGGCGAGGTACTTAGCAACTCAGTGAGACCCTGTCTCTAAATAAAATACAAAAAAGGGCTGGGGATGTGGCCCAATGGTTGAGTGCCCCTTAGTTCAATCCCTGGTACAAAAAAAAAAAAAGTCAAGAACCCCTTTTCGTCCCTACACAGTCCAACAAGTGCAAGGGTTTGAGGCAGGAGTGTGCTTACTATGTCAGAGGAAGGGGTCACACAGGACACTGTTTGGAACTTGGATTTGACTGGAGTGGTATGGGAGGGGGGTTGTCATTGGTGTCATGAATGACCTGATTGACACTGGTTTTACAGGTCACTCAGCTTTCATACAGAGAGCAGACCGAAGGGGGCAAGGCTGAAGCCGACATGTGGACGTGTGGGAAGACAGAGTGATCCACCAAGCAGGGAAGATGTTACCTTGGACCAGAGTGGCAGTGGTGGAAATGGTGAGAAGTGGTCAAAGTCTGTGTATATTTTGACAGAATTTGCTTATGGAATGTGAGAGAAAGACATTAAGGATGACTACAAGAGTTTTGCCGTAAGCCCGTGGAAGGATGGAGTTGCCAATAGCTTAGGAAGGGGAAACTGGGAGGAATAGGTTTTGGAGGAGGATAAGGAGCTTATTGTAAAACATATTGAGCTGGAGATGTTTGTTTGACACCAGGAGCAGCCATCCTACAGGTGGCTAAACATGGCAGCCTCAGTTTGGAGCAAGGTCTTGGCTGAAGATATTATTTAAGAATTATCAGCAGGTGTTTAAATCATTTTATCAGGATGGTGTTTAAAGCTACAGGAGATCATCCAAGTGTAGAAAGAGAAGGAGCTCAAAGATGGCTGGAAGACAAAGAGGAATCAGCAAAGATGTCATTGAAAAGGAAGCATCCAAGGACTGGGGTTGTGGCTCATCGGTAGAGAGCCCACCTATTGCGTGTGAGACGCTGGGTTCCATCCACAGCACCACATATTAATAAATAAAAAATAAAGGTATTGTGTCCACCTACAACTAAAGAAGAAGAAGAAGAAAAAGAAGCAGCAGCAGCATCCAAAGAGATAGAATGCCCTGGAAGCCAAGGGAAGCAAGAGTTACAGAGGAAAGAAAGCCCTACATCCGAATCTGCCGTGAATCAATCATTAGGTTCAGAAACCTGGAGGTCACTGGTGACCTTGACAAGAGCCATGTCAATGGAGTAGTTCAAGAAGGAGTGATAACATTTACAGTTGCTATCTTGTGTTCCGGTATGCTACTAAAAATAAGATAGCTAGGGCTGGGGTTGTAGCTCAGTGGTAGGGCACTTGCCTAGCATGTGTGAGGCACTGGTTTCAATCCTCAGCACTGCATAAAAATAAATAAATAAAATAAAGGTATTGTGTCCATCTATAACTAATCTGTGTATTTCTTTAATATAGATTGTATGTTTGTGAATATGTATAGAATGATATAACCACGTAGCTATAGAAATTCAGCTTAGATAACTTTTGGTGAGGCTCTTTCTGTGCCTTAAGTATGGTAAGGGATATTACGAATCCTGAGAGAAATAAAGCATACTTGACTGCCTTCCAAGACTGTCAAATTTTGTTGACAAACGAAATGTACACAAAGCCATATATCTTGCTAAATACACATATCAGCTTGACTATTAGTTTTGCCAGTGTAACAGACAATATGATTAAAACTATGCATTCTAGAGTTAGACAGTCCTGGGTTTGAGTCCTTCCTCCACCATTCACCAGCTTTATGACTTTGCATAAGTCAGTTATCCTGTCTGTGCCTCATTTTTCTACTCTGTTAACTAGGGATGCAGTCATTTCCAAATTTCAGTGTGCTGGGGAATGGGGATGCTCATTAAAAATGCAGACTTCTGAGGCAGGTGCAGTGGCGCACACCTGTAATCCTAGCACTTGGGAGGCTGAGGCAGGAGGATTGCAAGTTCAAAGCCAGTGCTCAGCAATAGCGAGGCACTTAGCAACTCAGTGAGACCCTGTCTCTAATAAAATACAAAAAAAAGGGTTGGGAATGTGGCCCAGTGGTTGAGTGCCCCTGAGTTCAATCCCTGGTGCCAAAAGGAAAAAAAAAAAATGCAGACTTCTGAACCTTATCTCCAAAGTTTCCCAGTAAGAGTTTCTCAGGGACCTGTCCCAGGCATCTGCATTTTTAACAAGGAGCTGGTCATTCTTGATGCCCTCACCCACAAACCACATTTTGTGAAACATGGATAACATGACCCCATGATTTCAAGCACTGGACTGGTACTCAGTAATTGCTTATTAGGCAATAGCTGTTCTTCCAGGAGTCCTTATTGGGAACAAAACATCCTTTTAAAAATAAATTGCAATTTATATGCAGAAGCAGAAGGTTCAGCATACCTTAAGAACTTTAATTGAAAAAAATAGCATAAGATTTTGGTACATATACACAATGGAATATTACTCAGCATTAAAAGAGAATAAAAGCCGGGCGCGATGGCGCACGCCTGTAATCCCAGCACTTTGGGAGGCTGAGGCAGGAGGATCGCGAGTTCAAAGCCAGCCTCAGCAATGGCGAGGCATTTAGCAACTCAGTGAGACCCTGTCTCTCATAAAATACAAAAAAAGGGCTGGGGATGTGGCCCAGTGGTCAAGTGCCCCTGAGTTCAATCCCCGGTACCACAAAAAAAAAAAAAAAAAAAAAAAAAAAAAAAAGAGAATAAAATTATGGCATTTGCAGGTAAATGGATGGAGTTGGAGACTATCATGCTAACCAAAATAAGCCAATTCCCCCAAAACCAAACGCTGAATGTTCTCTCTGATTAGTGGATGCTGACCCATAATGGGGGGTGGGAGGTGCATGGGAAAAATGGAGGAACTTTGGGCAAAGGGGAGGGGTATGAGGGCAGGAAAGATGGTGGAATAAGATGGACATTATTACCCTAGGTACATGTATGACTACACATATGGTGTGATGTTACATCATGTACAATCAGAGAAATGAAAAGCTGTGCTGCAATTGTGTACAACGAATCAAAATGCATTCAGCTGTCATATATACCTAATTAAAATAAATAAATAAATGTAAAAAATCACATCACCTTATTCTAGTGCCATGTATAACTAATTAGAACAAATTAGGAAATAAAAAAATAAATTAAAAAATAGCATAAGATTTGTGCAAGATTCATGTGTTGAATATTTATTGAGTGCCTGCCATGTTCCAGGCAGTGTTCAAGGACTAGAGAGAGAAAATATCTGACTCAATAATCTGCCTGAGTCATGGAGGTAGGCAGATGTAGTTATCTACACTCTCTAGCAGCTTGCCTCCGTGCCAGGTGAGAAGTCCTAATTTGGGTTCCAGGTCGATGTTCATTCACTTGCGGCTTGAGGCATTGCTTGTCCAATGATGACATGCATGCAGATCACCTGGGATCTTGTTCAAGTGCAGATTCTGATTCATGAAGTCTGGGGTGGAGCTTGAGAATCTGCGTTTCTCAAAAGCTCACAGATGCTGCTGCTGCCGCTGATCCACAGGTCACACATGAAGTAGCATGGGTTTACAGGTTAGGAAAATCAGGTTAGAACACCTGCCCTCACCTTACGGTTCCTGGAGATTTCCTGGGAACCTGAAGAGAAGGAGCCGACTCTGGGAAGACTTGCTGATTGCGCAGATGCAGGTAAGTTTTGCTCATACTTCCTTCTGTGTTCTTTGTTTCTAAAATCCACCCTTTCCCCTCACACCTGTAGACAGTGGCTTTATGAGGCCTCCTCTGAAGAAGAATGAACATTCATTCCATTGGTTGTTCAGTAAATATTTTCTGAGTGCTTACTCTGTGCCAAGACCTGTACAAAACACATAATTTGGCACTGAGGAGAGGACAAAACCCAGCAGCTTTTACCTCTTGGGCTCCAGGAAGAAACTGCATGCAGCTGGGGCTTGGGAGAGAGGGAAGAGCTACCCAGAGCTGTGTGTGGCTGAAGACATTGTGCTGGCAGGATCCAGACTTGGCAGGACCTGGGATGTACTACACTGCGTGCCTGGGAGAGGTGCCCCTCAGAGCACTAGCCTTCCAGTTCAGAGATGGTACTGACCAGTCCCAGGAGATGTCTGGATAATGAGCCAGCCAGGCCACCTGTCCCTTCTTAGACTCTCAGACTTAGCCTGTTGGCCACAGATGGCAGAAGGCAATGAAGATCCCTGGGGCCTGCAAACGCCTCCTCAAAAACTGGCAGCAGCCAGTAAGTCCAGCCAAGTCAGGGGCCTGCCCAACCAAGTCAAGTGTGACACACCCCGCTCAGAACTGAGGGGCCCAGCCCAATCCAAGAGCCACCAAGAACCAAAGGCACTGGCTCTACGTCAAGTTGAGCAGTGTAAACAAAACCCTTTCTCCTTTCCCAGGGTTTCTGATAAATCATAGCAAATCTAGTGCTGGGAATATATCTCAGTGGGTAGAGCACTCACCCAGCATGTGTGAGGCCCTAGGTTGAACCCCCAGTACTGCCAAAAAAAAAGGCTACAAAGCAAATCTTCTCTCCATCTGACAGTATTAAAAAAATTCTTCCTGTGTATTTACTGGTGAACTCAGAGTCACACTTGGGGTAACTTGGCCTTTCAAATAGCACACATACAAACACCCTATAGAAACAAACCATCTATATGCCAGGACAGATTTTCAGCTCTGATTCTGCCTTCATGGGATGTAGCCCATTTAGGAAGATAGGTCCCTAAGTATAGGCAGGATTACTAAAATAAAACAAGTTGTTGCCGGGCGTGGTGGCACACGCCTGTAATCCCAGCACTTGGGAGGCTGAGGCAGGAGGATCGCGAGTTCAAAGCCAGCTTCAGCAATGGCGATGCACTTAGCAACTCAGTGAGACCCTGTCTCTAATAAAATACAAAAAAAAAAAAAAAAAAAAAAAAAAAGTGCTGGGGATGTGGCCCGGTTGTCGAGTACCCCTGAGTTCAATCCCCGGTACCAATTTAAAAAAAAAAAAAAGAACAAAACAAGTTGTTTTAGGAGCCTGGGGATTGAAATAGTTAAGGGTTTCTTGAGGGCTGGGGATATAGCTCAGTTGCTAGAGTACTTGCCTTGCATGCACAAAGCCCTGGGTTCAATCCCCAGCACCACCAAAAAAAAAAAAAAAAAAGTTTCTTGAGGTAAGCTTTGGAGATGGACCTGCATGAAGATGGATATTAGTCCATTTTTCATTACTATAACAAAATACCTGATGCTGGGAAACTTAATAAAGAAAAAATGTTTATTTAGCTCACAGTTCTGGGACTTAAGGGCATGGCACCAGAATTATTTCAGTTCTGGTGAGCACCAAATGGTGGATGGCATCTCGGTGACAAGAGAGCATACAAGAGGAAGAGATCACAACTCAAGACAGGAAGCCAAGTAGGCGTGGTGGCACACACCTGTAATCCCAGCTACTCAGGAGGCTGAGGCAGGAGGATGGAAAACTCAAGGCCAGTTTGAGCAACATAGTGAGACCCTGTCTCAAAATAAAATATAAAGAACTGGGGATGTAGCTCAATAATAGATGCTTGTCTAGCCTGTACAAGGTCCTGGGTTTGATTCTCAGTACTCAAAAAATAAAACAAATAAATAAGACAAGAAGCCAGATGGGAGGTCAGGATCAGTTTTTTTTTTTTTTTTTTTTTTTTTTTTTTTTGTATTGGGGATTGAACTCAGGGGCACAGGACCGCTGGGCCACATCCCCAGCCCTTTTTGTATTTTATTAGAGACAGGGTCTCACTGAGTTGCTAAGTGCCTCGCCACAGCTGAGGCTGGCTTTGAACTCGCGATCCTCCTGCCTCAGCCTCCCAAATGCTGGGATTACAGGCATGCGCCACCGCGCCCAGCTTTCATATTTTATTTAAAGACAGGGTCTCACTGAGTTGCTTAGCACCTCGCTAGACTGCTGAATCTGGCTTTGAAATCTCAATCCTCCTGCCTCAGCCTCCTGAACTGCTGGGATTACAGGCATGGGCCACCAGCCTGGGAATGCCCCAGCTCTTGAAGTTTCCATCACCTCCCACATTGCCACACTAGGAACCATACCTCCAACTCGTGAATCCATAGGGAACAAGACACATCCAAATGATAGCAGATGGTGATTTCAATGAGACAGGGAGGGTGAAGGATGTTCTGGAGAGAGGGATGGTGTCTTCCTGGTTCACCTCAGTGCAGTTGGGTACAGAGTAGGATGCCAACCCTGGAGCTTCTCTTCAGGAGGGAACTTCCCTCTGTCCAGGAAAATCTATTAGGAGCTGCCTGAGGTCTGTAGTTGCCCCAAGTTGGAAGGAGGAGATGAGAGTGTGCAAGTCAACTTCTAGCAATCTCCTCCCAGGAGACCCTCTAATGTGGGCACAAGGAGACCCCTGTTTAAAAATGGTATTATAGCACTGTTTATAACAGTGAAACACGGGAAGCAGCTGAGTGTCCATCACTAGAGGACTAACTAAATAAAGCACAATGCAGATAAGACAAGGACAAGGATGCAGAGGAGGAAATGGCAGTGGTCTGTGTGTCTGGAGTGGAAAGACCCCTAAGAAAAGCATAAGTGACAAGCAAGTTGCAAGATATTATGTACCATGTGATGTCATAACAACAACACCCCTGCACAATGAAAGCCCCCTACCACCACTTCTGGTTCTGAGGATAAAACTCATACTTGCTAAGCAGGCCCTCTGCTACTGAGCCACCCCTGCCCCCAGCCCAAAAGTATGCATTTTAATCTGAAGACCTGCAGAAATGTGTACATATATGTGATTTAGTCATGGTAGGGGGGAAAGAATCTGGAAAAAGACACTTCAAAATGATGATTGTTGCTTGTATTGGAATGTAGGGGGTGAAAATAGAAAGGGAGAGGAGTCGATCCTGTGGTTGTTGCAGGAGACCCAAGAAGCCCTCTGCTTTTGGGTACTTCTGGTTGCCCTGCAGATGCTTAGAATCTTCCAGGGGCAGAAGCATTGTTGGGCTGGACCATGCTCCTCTTGGAAAGCTGTCTTGGGGCTAGTACCAGTGCTGTCCCTTGTATAGCGCAGGACCTATTGGCTCCAGGGTCAGGGTCTCTCTGGGTTGTTCCAGCTGGACCAGCCTCAGATCCTAACTACATTCCAGAGCCTTCTCATGAAGCTTGAGCTCCATCAAGTGCATAGATAATCCCCACTTCGCTTTGACCTGATGGGACTTGGGTAGGTTGGCCTGGGCCTGGGAACAGTACAGAAAAGAGGAAAAGCTTCTTTTTTTTTTTTTTTTTTTTTTTTTTTTTTTAGATATATGTGACAGTAGAATGTTTTGACATATTATATATATACATGGAGTATAACTTCCCATTCTTGTGGTTGTACATGATGTGGAGTTACAGTGGTCATGTATTCATATATGAACATAGGCAAGTTATGTCTGATTCATTCTACTGTCTTTCCTATTCCCATCCTCCCTCCCTTCCCTTCATTCCCCTTTGTCTAATCCAATAAACCTCTATCCCCACCTCCCAACCCTGCATTGTGTGTTAGCATTTGCATATCAGAGAGAACATTCAGCCTTTGATTTTTTGAGATTGGCTTATTTCATTTAGCATGATAGTCTCCAGTTCTAGCCATAATGGCAAATGCCATAATTTCATTCTTCTTTATGGCCATTGCGTATATATACCATATTTTCTTTATCCATTCATCTGTTGGAGGTCACCTAGGTTGGTTCCATAGCTTAGCTATTGTGAACTGAACAGGAAAGAGGTTTTTGAGCATCATAGCCTCCAGAAGGAAATCCCTCCTTTGGGAGGTAGAGTTCCATTTCTTCCCAACACATTTAGCTTGAACATACCTGGCCAAGACTGCTCCTGAGGCCACAAAGGTAGAGATAATTCATTACCTGGTGGACCCTAAATGGTTAATGAGAACCCCCTCAGTGGGGGTTGTGGACTGGCTGTAAGGGAAAGAAAGACTGCATGCAGCTGGGGCTTGGGCTCCAGGATCACCGGGATACTGGTTTGCATTGTGCTCAGGTGCATATCTGTGTTGCTCTGGGCCCAACCCCTGCCTGGCTTCAGGCTACAGAGATATGTTAGATGAGGTCCCTGCTCGAGGATACCACAGGATTTGAGAGAGACAGACTCTGGATTTGAACAGGGTCAATCATGTGGCTGAGAATCAAAGTTTAGCATGAGGCCAGGCGCTGTAGGGCCTGCTGAGATGCCTCACCCAGTGAAGCCTTCATTAATGGCGTCCTGGTCTTGACTAGCCTTTCACTGCTGGGAAGTGCTCCAGGGTGCAAAGTGGCAGCCTTGGGGTCCTCCTTCAGCCTTGAGTAAGCAAGTTGTTCCCCCCAAGGGCGTTGGAGAAAGTGACTTGTGAAGCTGGGGTGGCCCTGGGCGCTATGACGACAGGATGTCCGGGACTTGCAGCTCTGGCAGATGGCAAGCTGCCTCCAAATGTGTTTGATCTCCAGCCGGGGCCCAGGGGAGAGCCCTGGACAGGAGCTGGCACTCGATGCCAGTGCCACAAATATGCTTGGAAACAAGGGAATTCTTGTTGAGCTGATCCCAGCGAGGCCATCTCCAGGCAGATTATCTGGCTGACACAGTTCCTCCAGGCAAGTTCTATAGAAAGAAGTATCCCCTGCATTACCCGGGCATCCGGGTTGGGCAGAGAGGCCAATTCCAGGTTGAGGCAGAGGGGACTGTGTTGGGTAGTGGGAGCTGGCCTGAAGAGTATCTGTGATTCCCCCTACTTGTCCTGAGTTCAAGGAAAGGACAGAAGTTGCTGAGTGTCCAATCTTCAGATCAGCCAGGCCTGGAGGGCATGCCTTCAGAGAAGTCGGCTGGTCGGGTGTGGTGATGCACACCTGTAATTCCAGCTACTTGGAAGGCTGAGACTGGAGGACTGAAAGTTCAAGGCCAGCCTAGGTAACTCAGTGGGACCCTGTCTCCAAATTTAAAAAATAATAAAAAGGCTGGGGGACTGGGGATATAGCTCAGTTGGTAGAGTGCTTGCCTCACATGCACAAAATCCTGGGTTCAATTCCCAGCACCACAAAAAAAAAAAAAAAAAAAAGGCTGGAGGTGTATGTAGCTCAGTGGTAGAGTGCCCCTGGTTCAATCCCCAGTATCACAACAATAAAAATAAAAATAAAGAAGAAGCAGGCTCTAACCTTACCCTGGAAGACTTGGCAGCCCAGTGGGGAGGTGACATTCTTAGACTGGGAACCAGATGAAGCAGGACATGAGCCAGCACTGAAGTGTCTGCTTGGGCCCTTTGTGTGAGTGGAAGGGAGAAGAAAGCCAGGAAGGAACTGCTAGTGCGGTGGCTGGAGGAAGAGAGGAGGCATATTCGTGTGTATTTGTGCGTACCCACATGGGTGTGTTGTGTGCCTGTGTGTGCCAGCACATGCCTGAGGCCACATCTCTGGAGTCCCCATCTCCTGTGCTATTTGCACAGACAACCTAAAAATAGTTTCTACTTAACTTTAGGATTTGTTGTTTGATGTACAAGATGCTTGCCCAGCAGATACACTTTTCTACCCACATTTTATCTAAGATCAACATCAAGTTAAAATGAGTCTGCATTATTTATGCATGCACAGTATGGCTAGGGAGCAAAAGGCAGACTACAGCAGCCTAGATTGTCTGGGAAGTCCATAGAAGACAACCCCTATGTGGATGACAAAATTGGATAGTGTACATGGATTGATGATGATGGCATGACCGTGACTATGATATAATGAAAAAGGACCCTGTATGGCTACTGGGGTGTTTGGCCCTTATTTCATCCACATATAACATAGCAAGCACTCAGTGAATATTTACTGACTTTATTTTGTAGGCGTTGGGAAAGAAAGTCCACATCTGTGACAAGCGTGCAAATATGAGTTAGATGATTGGTAATTCATGTGGACAGAAGACAACTAGATGATAAGTTGGATTTAAAAGTAGGCTTATTGAGGGCTGGGGATGTAGCTCAGTGGTAGAGCTGTTGCCTAGCCTGCGTGAGGCCTGGGTTCCATCCCCAGTAACACACACACACACACACACACACACACACACACACACACACACAGAGTCAGGTTACTAGGTAGATGGCCGAAGGGAGATAATGCAGTTCTCAGACAGAAAGATCAAAGCGTGGAGGAATGATTGATAAATAACCTGTTAATATTGGATAAAGGGACAGGAAGAGCGATAAATTGTGGCTTGGTGAAAGGTCAATAGATACACATTCAGTTCCAGATAGGTAGGTAGGTAGGTAGGTAGGTGGGTAGATAGATAAACAGAAATGGAGAACAGGAGGGACAGATAAGAAGATGAGAGAGATACAATGGTAGGCAGAATATCGCCTGCCTTTGGGACGGCTGTGTTCCATTCTCTAGGACCTTGAATATGTTACTTTACATGACAAAAGGTACTTTGCAGATATGATTAAGCTAAGGCTCTCCATGGAGAGAGTGTATCTTGGATTATCCAGGTGGGCCCCGACTCATCACAGGTCTTATCACTGACCTCTCTCTTTTACTCTGCTCCAGGCTCCCCAGTGTTCTTTTTAGTTCTCAGTCATGCCAAACTCATTCCTACCTCAGGGACTTGGTACTTGCTGTTTCTCCCCTCTGGTCCCTTTTATCACTCAGATCTGTTTCATATGAGCATTGCCTCCCTGTATCCAGATTTTTGTCCCGAAGCCTTGAGTACACTCTGTTCCTGGGGACTGGGTTGGGGCAACAGGATGTCCAGGCTCCTGGCTGAGCTGGCTGGCACCATCCCCAGCACAAGTCCCGCCCAAGGTTGCGGGATGGAGCAGTGTGCATGAGTCATCCCGGCCACAGACACAGTCCCCTTGTTGGAGGGACCTGAGCAGTTACGTTGTGGCTGACTCCAGGGGCCAATGGCCCAACTGAAAGGAAAGGTTAGGAATTTCCCCAAGTTCTTCAGAATCGCAAGGAGCCAGGGGGGAACTGGAGAGTGAAGGAGCTGGCGGTGGCCCATATGGATGATGCTGTGGCCTCTGAGGACTGCCGTGTCCCCAGCCTAAGCTCGGTCAGGCTGTGGAAAAGTAGATGGCACATCCAACCTCACAGGGGCTCTTCACTCCTGGGCAGATCCCTCCTCCATCTCACATTTAAGGAGCACCTACTATGTGCCAGGCGTCATGGTCCAGCTCAGGCCTTGCCTTCAAGGAGCCTGCAGTCTAGTCATGGAGACTGGCTGGCTGGCGAACCTCACAGATCTTTTGAAGAAGGAAGAGCTCAGAGTTGGGGCATCTAGAGGTGGGTGCAAGGAACAGGTGATGGAAAGTAAAAGGACTAAAGGACGAGCTCGAAGGGTGTGTGTGTGAGGGGAGGGTGTCATTCCAGGCAGCAGAACCAGCCCGGGTGTGTGTCAGTGTCCTAGCACTGCTGTTAATCAAGTCCCACAACAGGATGACTTAAAACTTCAGGATTTTATTCTCCAGTTCCTGCGGCTAAGGTGTTGGCGAGGCCATGCTCCCTCCGAAGGCTTGAGGGAGGGTCGTTCCTGGCCTCTTCCAGCTTCTGGGGCTCACAGCCATCAACTCATTCCACGTGTACCAGCCCTGCCAGGCTCCTCACCTGTGCTTGGATGTCACCATGACAGGGTCCTCAGCACCTTAAAGGCAAAGCCATTAGACATAAACAGCCATGATGGTTGCATCCTGCTCTGGCCCAGTGACGCTGCATCCTGCCAGAGCTCTCTCCTGCAGCTGGGAACCCTGTGGAACCCACCTGGCCCCACCTGTGACCAGGGATGTCATGGCAGACAACCCACCTGAGGCCACTTGGGGCCTGCAAATGACCTCTGACCCAACCCTCTCCTTAACCCACCTGTCGGGTGCCAGAAATTCCACCATTAGCAAGACTGACAGCATCTGATAAGGACAAATGAATGCCCTCGGGGGAGGAAAGTAACAGGACAGAGACTTGCTTCAGGCCCGCAGTAGCCTGGTGACATCTCACTCAAATGCTACAGGAGATTTGTCCCCCAGATGCAGGAACAGCTGTTCTGGGGAGCTCTGTCCAGAGGCAGCAGGCTTCCGGGTGAGGGGAAGCTGAAGCAGCCGGGCCAGCAGGCAGAGAGGTTCCCAGGCCCCTGAATGGTGCTGGCTCAGCCTCTTCCTCTCTCCCTCCTGCTCCCCAGAGTCCTGCACCTCCCTGGCTGACAACCACCCCTTCACACACTCCCAGTGGCTGGGCTGTTGGTGGTCTTTGGACTGTGGAGGCCCCACACCCAGGCTGGCACTCCCCAGCAGACAGGCGGGCACAATCCCACAGGGTCCTCAACCGGCCAGTCATGTTCTGCCCTCTCTCCCAGGGGAGGAGCTGGGGGCTGGGCCAGCTGAGGCCAGTGGGCAGGGAAGATGGCAGGGCCCAGACCTGCCTGCAGGCCCGGTTCCTCCACTTGCCCTTGTGTGCCCATGAGTGTGTACTCTAGGCAGAAGCCCTGGGTTGGCTTCTTCTTTCCTGCCAGAGGGCCTGGAGGGTGCATGGGGAGATGTGCTCCCCACCAGACCCCAGGGACTCAAAAAGACTGATTTAGGAGGGCGAGCCAGCCATGTCTAATAAAGAACTATTTCGGGTTTGCAATAATCAAGTCTAGCCCAGGGCTGCCCAAAATAGCCAGATAATGGAAGCCAAATGTCTGCAAGGATGATTTGGCTCCAGGGGCTTAGCAGTCGGGGCAGTCCCAAGGGGGGTGGTCAGGAGGCTAGCCTTAGTCCCAGATCCCAAATTCCAAGCCCCCCTTCTCCATTCCAAGGCATTGTCCAGGACAATGTCTGTAGGTCGTCAAGCTAATGAAGCCTCTGGAGCCCCCATCCTTACCAGTACTAGTCAGTGCCCGTGAAGCAGACAGAAACATAATGCTTCTTAGATGAAGGGCTTCTTGGGGATTTTATGGTGCCCTGGAGAGGGTAAGGAATGCACCAGCTTTGAATCTACTGCTCACGGGGGAGAAGACACCTCTAGGTCTGGCCTGAGCTCATGCTGGGATCCAGTTCCTGGCCTGGGGCACCTAGATTGGCCTCTTTCCCTGGAATGGTCTCCAGCCATGTTCCTGGAGACAGCAAGCAGGGGATTGCCCCATGCCCCAAAGCCGACTGAAGTAGACCCTGCCAGTGGCCCCACTGGCTCTGGTCCAATGCGGCTTGGCCTTCTGCTAAGGCTGGTCAGACCCTCCTGAGCCCTCATTGTCTCCTAACTCACAGGGACCACAGAGTGTGCAGTGTAGAGCTTGTGGTCCATGGTCTGAGCCCTGAGCGTGGCTGGAGTGGCAGGGACCTAGAGACACCCATGGTGCACCCTTGGAGGAGCAGGGCCAGCTGCTTTTGCTCAGAAAGTAAATGTTCAGTTATTCTTTGCAGCAGAATTCTGCTGTGTGCCCAAATTCCTCATCAGGCCCCAGGAGGTCTTCAGAGAGTCTGCTGAGCATGATCCTGCTTGTCTGGGGGCACAGTCGCTAAGTCTGGGGGCACTGTTCTTAATTTTCTTGTGCAGCATGAAGAAGGTAGGACACTTTCTCCCCACCCTAAACTTGACTTTTCTAGGAAACTCATCCTCCTCCTGATACCTGTGGGCTTTGTGAGCCCCTACCCCTCAAAGATGCAGCCTAACATGGGGATTATTCGAACTGCGCTACTGGGTAGCTGTGTGCCCTTGGACAATGTACTTAACCTCTCTGGGACTCATCTTACTTATAAAATGGACATATGATGATCCATTTAGTTGTTTGTTTGTTTGCTTGCTTATTTATTTATTTATTGGTCCTGGGGATTGAACCCAGTGTCATCCTACCACTGAGCCACTCAGTGAGACCCTGTCTCAAAATAAAATACAAAATAGGGCTGGGAATATGGCTCAGTGGGCGAGTGCCCCTGAGTTCAATCCCTGGAACCTGACCCCCCCCCCAAAAAAAAAAAAAAAAGAAAGAGTCATTGTGAAGATCAAGTAAGGGCTAGGCACTTAGGAAGTGATTAATAAACACAGGAGGCATGATTATTATTGATATCAATTATATTGATATAATATGATTGATATTATTGACACCCTCTTTTACCTGGTCCTCCTTTTCTGTCCCTCTTCTCCATTCCCCTAAGTCCGGCCTTCTCAGTCTGCTCTTGGGTGGTTGGTCAGATCCTGTTCCTAGGAAATGGAGTGTGCAACTGAGCATCCCCTGTCCCTGCTAAAGCTGAGTCCTCCAGAACCCACAGTACTCTCACTTTGATCACCACTTGCACTCTTAATTCTAGGGGGTTTCAAGAATCAGCATTTCTATTGTAGAACTCAAAGCCAGGAAACAGAGAGGGCAAGGGAGTCACTGAAAGCCACACAGTGAGTATAGACCAAAGCTGGGTGGAAGTCTAGATCAACCTGCCATCCCCCCACCTTACTCAACAACGCTCATTTCTTAAGTAGCTTTACTCTGGAACTTTCCTGTTCAGAAAGGGAGCAACAAAGTGTGCAGCCAGCCCTGTGGGCCTGGAGCCCTGAGCTCCCCAGGCAGACCCACAGGCTGCCTGAAACGTTACCGGCGTTGATGATTCAACTTCCTGCCTTTTGAGAGCGCCCAGACCACAGATTTTTTTTTGCTTGGAGGATTGGAGGATGGGCCACCTCCCTGTGGAGGGCTAGCCACAATGGCATGAGGCCCTAAGGCAACTGGTGAGGACTAAGTAGTGCATGGGGCAGACCCTAGGGGCACACGAGGGCCCTGGCTGGCTGCTTCCTGAAGCCGGTCTCTTTCTGGGGTAACCATTACACAGAGGGTGACCAGCTACCCTGGTTTACTTGGGACTGTCCTGTTTTTTTTGTTTTTTGTTTTTTTTTTTTTTGGTGCCGGGGATTGAACTCAGGGGCACTTGACCACTGGGCCACATCCCCAGCCCTTTTTTTTTTGTATTTTATTAGAGACAGGGTCTCACTGAGTTGCTAAGTGCCTCGCCATTGCTGAGGCTGGCTTTGAACTTGCGATCCTCCTGCCTCGGCCTCCCAAGTGCTGGGATTACAGGCGTGCACCACCGTGCCCGGCGGGACTGTCCTGTTTTTAGCACCCCAAATCCTGAATCCTAGGAAACCCTCAGTCGGCCAAACCAGAACTGTTGGCCACTCTGTTACCACCAGAGTGATAGGACATAACTTTCTGCCTCAGTGACTCTGGGGAGTCTGAGCCCCAGGACAGCACATTCTAGAAGAGGGAATCGGCAAAACTATGGCCCAAAGGCCAGATCTGGCCTGCTGCCTGTTTTTGTACAGCCTATGAGCTAAGAATAGTTTTAACATTTTTAATGGTTGAAAACAAACCTAGAGAAGAATAATACTTCATGACATGTAAAAATTACATGAAATGCAAATTTCGGCATGCATACGTAAAGGCCCATGGCCATGCCCGTGCATTTACATACTGTCTCTGGCTGCTTCCACGCTCCAAGACAGAGCTGAGTGTCTGTGACACAGACCTCAGGCACCTATTGACTGAAAGCCAACAAGATTTACTAACTGGCCTTTTACAGAAACAGTTTGTGAACTCCTGTGCCAGAAGCAGGCACAGGATGAGTGTGAGTGGGCAGTGATGCTCTTGCGAGGAAACTCAGAACTGGGGAAGGAGGCAGAGATTAGAGGAGTGGGCGTGACAGCACAGCACAAAGCCAAGATTCAGCACATTAACTGTGAGGCAGGGACAAACTCCAACTTCTTCTAAGACTCAGTTTGCCTGTCTGGCCAACGGGGTAAAGGGTGGTAGGGAGGCACTGCTTCTCTTTGGTCCACTGCCTTGTCTTCTAAGCTGAGATCGTCCTCTTCTCTTATAGTTGGTTGCACAGCAGAGACTGCTGTGTAACCTAGGGAAGGTCCTGCCCTCTCTGGGCCCAATCTGAGGTGTCTCTAGTCCACACAGTAGATACTTCTCTGGCTTTAATCTGGCTTTAAGGTAGACCCAGATCCTGCCCCCAGCACTGGAAACTCCATCCCATGCAGACTTTTTTTTTTTTTTTTGGTACAGGGGATTGAACTCAGGGGCACTCGACCACTGGGCCACATCCCAGCCCTTTTTTTGTATTTTATTAGAGACAGGGTCTCACTGAGTTGCCAAGTGCCTTGCCATTGCTGAGGCTGGCTTTGAACTTGCGATCCTCCTGCCTCAGCCTCCCAAGTGCTGGGATTACAGGCGGGCGCCACCGTGCCTGGCTCCATACAGACTTTTAATAATGATCCAGAAGCACCTACTATGTGTAGGGCACTCTTAGGCCTTTTCCTCTAGACACATGGGGTGGGAAGCTTGTCCCTGAGAGAAGGTGCTGGGGGCAGGGCACATTACTCCAACAGCCCCCTCCCCCACTTAGGTGAACATCACTGGAAGCTGGCCAAGTGCCAGCCTTGCCCTGAGTGTTACTGTGCTGAGCCAGCAGGGACTCAGCAATCTGGGAGGGCTCAAGCGATGGAGAAATTGGGGTCAATGCCAGTTCTGAAGTGGGTCCCAGCTCAGCCCCTCTGCCCACCCCTGCCCTAGTCCTACAATAAAATACACTCTCCTTTGTCTTCCAGAGGACTTAGGAAGGGGTTTATCTGAGCAGCACAATTCTTGGAAGGCCTGTGGGGAACTGACCTCAACTTGGCCTTGACAGTGGTCTGTATGGTCTGCTCAGGAAGGAGGGGGCGCGCCTTCTGCAGGCTTCCTGTGTGCCCTCTGACACCCTCAACTCCCTCCTGGGGACAGTCACTTGCTAGGCCATCTCCCTCTTTTCCTGTGTCTCTACAGCTCTGTTTGCTGGCATGAGATGTGAGAACTTTGGAGAACCCAAGTAGTTAAAAATCAGCAGAACTCACCACCGAAAGAGGTGGTCTGTTTCTGGGCTCTCCCTGGAGTTCTTGCATGGGGTAGGTTAGGTCAGAGGGATAACTTATTTTTCTTTTCTTTTTTTTCCATACTGGATATTGAACCCAGGGCCGTGTACATACTAGGTAAGCACTCTACCAGTGAGCTACATCCCTAGCCCCTGTGCTGAGGGTTGTTTTATCTATCTATCTTTCTATCTATCTATCTATCTATCTATCTATCTATCTATCTATATTTCTGGAGATTGAACCCAGTACCTTGCACATGCTAGCAAGTTCTCTACCACTGAGCTATACCACCAGTCATTTTTAAAAAATTTTTAATTTTGAGACAGGATCTTGCGAAATTGCCCAGTCTGGCCTTGAACTTGTGATCCTCCTGCCTCAGACGCCTGAGTAGCTAAGATTACATGCATGTGCCATCATGCCCAGTCCAGACTTTTTTATTTTTTATTTTTTTGGTGGTGCTGGGGATAGAACCCAGGACTTTGTGTATGCTAGGAAATGCTCTATCTCTGATCCCCCAGCCCCTGTGTGTGTGTTTTTTTTTTTAAGTAAACTTTTCACTGAAGTATCATATACATGAAGAAAAGTGCACAAATCCTAAATGTACATTCCTTTGATCATCACTTGTGTGACCAGAAGCAGAGCATTCCTAGCCCCCAATGTCCCCTGTACCCTCTCTAAGTCACTGTCTTAGGAGTAACCACCGTCATGCCTCTGTCACCATAGATTAGTTTGGCCTGTTTTTTGAACTTTGTGTCAATGGAATCTTATAGTATGAACTATTTTTATGCCTGGCTTCTCTTGCTGAATGAAATTCACTCATGTTGTTGAGGATAAAATACTTTGCTCAGTCTCGTTGCTATATTCCATTTTACGACTATACCACAATTTATTTATTCATTCCACTGGTGATGGAAATTTGGGTTGCTTCCAGCTTCAGCTATTATAACTTGTACATGTCTTTTGGGATATGTATGTGTGCCTCTCTGCTGGGAATGCATATTTAAGAGTGGAACTGTGGAGCCATAGGACCTGCCTATGTTTAGCTTTAGAGGTTATGGCTGAGCAGTTTTCAAATGATTTTACCTGGGGTTAATATTTTTTTTAAAACATAATATAAAATTTCTGGTGATATTTCTAGAATTCCCTATATTAGTGGGGAAAGGCAACATCTCAACATCATTTCTCATGCTGCAAATATTTGCTAGGCAAACTACCAAAAGTGGTTCGGAAATGCTAAACCCTGCAGCCTCTGGTGGGGTCCCATCCTTGCCCTGCTCAATAGCTCTGCTGAGCTCAGGCTGGTTGGTGGTGCTTAGGCCTGCAGAGCACATGCACTGCTAGGCCTTCAGCCTTAGATTTAAGAGACCTGTTCAGGCATCAGTGGAGCCTATAATATCAGTACTCAAATCAGAACATGGGTTTTGACAATTGGGCAGAATTTTTTGGAGCGGGTACTAGGGATTGAACCCAGGGGTGCTCTACCCTTGAGCTATTTCCCCAGCCCTTTTTATTTTATTTTATTTTTTTATTTGGAAACAGGCATTTATTAAATTTCCCAGGCTGGCCTTGACCTTGAAATCCTCCTGCCTCAGCCTCTGAAGTTGCTGGGATTCTGAGTGCCACAGCACCTGGCTAACATTCATATCTTACTTGATTCTGTTTTCCCTCTTGGTTACCCAGGACCTGAGCCCGCTTCCTGTGATGGGATGTTCCTCTGTTATGAGGCAGAGCCACTTCCTACCACAGAAGCCTGCTTTTCCCACCCTCCCAGTGGCTGGACAAGGACACCTGATCTAGGCTCTGACAACACACACACAGGCTCCAGTCTGATCACAGAAAAGCACGGACCACAGAGTTCTCTGTACTATGGGTGCAGCAGGCTGGCATTCTCAGGGTGATGGAGATGGCAGCACTGGAGGATGTGGGAGGGGTACCCACAGCCTAGCCTGCAGAATCCACTGGAGGTGGCAGTGACGATTATGGCAGTAAGTCCTTAACTAAGCTAGTTCTGTAGTGTGTGATTTGGAGCCTTGTTTCCGGCTGCCTAGCCTCTGGGAAAGCTTCTCTGATCTGCCCAGAGATCTTCTGAGCTGCTCAATCATCTTATTATTTTCCTGCTTAACCCAATGTAGCCAATCTATTAGTTAACAGTCATTTTCAGGGCTGGGGGTGTAGGTCAGTGGTAGAACACTTACTTAGCATGCATGAAGCCCTGGATACCAGCACTGAGAGAGAGAGAGAGAGAGAGAGAGAGAGAGAGGGAGAGAGAGAGGGAGAGAGAGAAGAATCGTTTTCTTTTACTTGCAAGTAGGAACCCTGTTATAATTCTTTTTTTTTTTTTTTTTTTTTTTTTTTTTTTTTTTGGTACCGGGGTTTGAACTCAGGGGCACTCGACCACTGGGCCACATCCCCAGCCCTTTTTTTTTTGTATTTTATTTAGAGACAGAGTCTCACTGAGTTACTAAGTGCCTCGCCATTGCTGAGGCTGGCTTTGAACTTGCGATCCTCCTGCCTCAGCCTCCCAAGTGCTGGGATTACAGGTGTGCGCCACCGCGCCTGGCTGTTATAATTCTTGAGGCAGGACAATTGGATAATACCCCCCCTTTTTTTTCCAGTTGGATAAATCGAGGCTTAGAGACTTGCCCGTGCTTATGCAATCAATGCGATAGTTTTTTTTTTTTTTTTTTTTCTTGTGGTACCGGGGATTGAATTCGGGGGCACTCGACCACTGGGTCACATCCCCAGCCCTTTTTTTGTATTTTATTAGAGACAGGGTCTCACTGAGTTACTAAGTGCCTCACCGTTGCTGAGGCTGGCTTTGAACTTGCGATCCTCCTGCCTCAGCCTCCCAAAGTGCTGGGATTACAGGCGTGCGCCACAGCGCCTGGCTTTTTTTAAAAAATATTTATTTATTTGCTTTAGTTGTACACAATGCCTTTATTTTTATGTGGTGCTGGGGATCAAATCCGGGCTGCGCACGGGCTAGGCGAGTGCTCTACCGCTGAGCCACAACCCCAGCCCCCAATGTGATAGTTTTTGTTTTTTTAAATATGTATTTATTGGGGTTCGATCCTTAGCACCACGTACAAATAAACGCATTGTGTACAACTAAAAGCAAATAAATAAATATTAAAAAAAAAAAAAAAGAGGATGAACACAGCTCCTGGTTCTGCAATCTCTAGTCCCCACAGTCTCTTTACCAACAGGCTTGTTCCTGGTCCATGACTCAACTGCTGCTAGAGCTTTGTCCCAGGGCAAAGTCATGGCATTTATTGGCCTCCGTCACTTTAATGAAAAAGCCCCTACACCAAACAAATACAAGCACAAACATTTGCAACTAATTATGGTATTGCTGATCAGTCAACTTTCATTGCAAATTGCATGTTGAAATTGATAGCGTTCGAGTCATGAATAAACTAGTTGTCTGGGAAAGTGACACGGGCACACAGGACTAGATTAATAATTCAATTTAGACACTGCCAGATAATCTGAAGATGAGGAAGACGCATATTAGCCTTGCCCCAAGATTGCCCATGTACCCGGGTACCTCCTGCCAATGTGCCTGACTTCTAAGGAAAGCGGATCCTACATTAGGATCCTCCCACTTTGGGAGACAGCAGGGCATTGAGTATTCCAGGCTTTAATTCTTGGTTTGTAAAATTGCAGCTTTGAGTGGTTTCAGGAGGGGAAGACAGCCCTGTTGCCATCCACTGCTGAGAAGCCCACTCAGGAGGTTTCTTGGAGGACAGACACCTCCTGCTGTGGCAAGCAGCAAGATGGATTCCCTCCAGAAGAGGAGCCAGAGGGGTCAGCCATACAAAGCTTCCCACTTGGCCTTTCTCCTGCGGGGTTCCAGAGGGTTGCAAAGTCCAGAGGAGACGATCCCAGCATGGCATGGAAGCCACAACATAGATGGGCAATGTCCTTGGGGTTGATTCATCAGCAGTGTCCTCCAGGAATGTGTCATTATGTCCCCGTACCCGGGAAGAAAAGCAGGAAGGAAATACAACAAGCAAAGAATACAGGTCAAGGGACAGGCACTTGTATACCTGTGAGTTGTGGAGATGCAGTCACAGTGGCCCCTGGAGCCTGGCCAGGAGTGCTGCACGTTGAGGCAGCCTCGGGCAGAGAGCGCCATCAACCAGCCCGCCATGTTCACTGAACCACTGCCTCTGCTCCAGGGGGCACACAGAGGAAAGGTCTCAATTTTCATACTCGATTTTTTGGTCCTGAGACCAAACCAAGAAGTATTGGACCACTTAGCTACATCCTCAATACTTTATTTTATTTTATTTGTGTGTGTGTGTGTGTGTGTGTGTGTGTGTGTGTGTGTGTGTGTGTGTATGGTGCTGGAGATTGAACCCAGGGCCTTGTGCATGCAAGGCAATCACCCTACCAACTGAGCTTAGCCCCAGCCCCATCCTCAGTACTTTTTATTTTTTATTTTGAGACAGGGTCTTGCCAAGTTACCCAAGCTGGCCTCAAACTTTAGATCCTCCTGCCTTAGCCTCCTGAGCAGCTGAGATTCCAGGCCTACACTGCTGCTTCTTGACTTTGTCCTCTAGATTGAGAGTCAAAACTCAAGCGTCTACAGGAAAGCGGGCCAGTTGTGCACTGGGGAGAATTGGCAAGCTGAGCCTGGTTGGAAGTGGGTGGCCATGATTCAGCTTCAGGAGATTGCCTAGAAACAATAGGAGATGGAATCCAGAAGAAGGTCCAGGCCAGGGATAGAAATTTGGAAGTCATCCGCAACAGCATGGCGTTTAAAGCCAGGGCCCTGGAGGAGATTATGAAGGGAGGGAGAGGAGAGGAGATGAGAACAGATCCAAGAACGGAACCTTGGAGAGGGGCAGAAGAGAGGGAGGAGGACACCTGTGAGGATGGCTGAGAGTCTGATGCCAAGGAGGGTGCCACAGAGGTGCAAGGAAGGCGAGGCCCAGAGATTGACTGCTGGACTTGAGGACAGGAGAGAGAACCCTCAGCAAAGGCAGTTTTGGGGTATCGGTGGGAGGCTGATTCCTGATGGGAACGGCCGGGAGAGAGGAAGGGAGGAGAGGACTTGAAGGTTAAAGAAGGGCCAATTCCTTCTAGGAGTTATGCCACAAAGGGGAGTGGAGACAGGGTGCGAGTGTGAGGAGGATATAAGGTCATGAGGAAGTTTTTCTTTAAGAGAAAAATCACAGCCTTTTTGTGTGCTGATGGAAATAATCCTGGAGAGAGGGAAGTTTGGGTGGTATGGGTGAGAAGGGGGTGAATGTTGGCGAGAAGCCTTTGAATAGGCAGGTGGGGATGGCATCTGGTGCCCAAAAAGGGGGCTGCCCTGACAGAGGAGGGGCGATTCAACCGTCTTAGTGGGAGGGAAGCAGAGTGGATGGGCACAGATGCAGGTGGGCGGGGGAGCGGCGGAGCCGGTGCAACTTCTGTTCTGAGGGCTTCTATTTTCTTAGCAAAATCGGAAGAGGTTGTCAGCTGAGAGTGAGGTGGAGGAGGAGGTGTGAAGCAGTCGTCTAGGAGAGAGGGTGTGAATAGACTTGGGGATGTAGTATAATGGTTAGGCAGCTTTGAGGTCTCATTGACGGAGGGGTGTGGTCATTAATTTAAAGTAAGACTGAGGGTTGGGGGTGAAGGTCAGGGGTAGAGAGCATGCTTAGCATGTGTGAGGCCCTGGGCTGTGTCCCCATTACTGATGATAAATACATAAATAAGTAAAGACTGGTCAGCCCAGACTGGTTTTGTCTTCAGTCCTAGCCAGCCGGTGGCTGCATGTGTTGAGGGGGTAGAAGGCTGAATTTAACCAGGGTCCTGGCTTTGCCAGGTGATTATACTCTAGCAGAGAATGTAATGTAATCATGGACTCCAAGCTGAGTCAGGAGTGAAGTAGGGCGCTAGACGGGTAAAGGTGAGAACATCTGCTTGGATTGGTAGGTTTCAGGAGCGACACTAGGTTATGCGCCTGCAATACTAGTGACTTGGGAGGTGGAGGCAGGAGAGTTGCAAGTTCGAGGCCAGCCTCAGCAACTTGGCAAGGCCCTAACTCAAAATTCAAAAGTGGGCTGGAGATATAGCTCAGTGGTAGTGCACTTGTCTAACATGAGCTAAGGCCCCAGGTTCAATCCCCAGTATTACAAAAGAAAGAAAGAAGATAGGTTCCAGGAAGAATTGTTGGGTTGGGGGTATTAGAGGAAGTTAACTTCAGAAGAAAGCCATGTTTTCCTGAGAGCAGGATGCATGAAACTAAGATAAAGAAGGGACTGCATTGACAGATAATGACTATTTCAAAGTCTAGCTCCATGAGCAAGAGAGGCTGAGATATTGTAGAAGCCCAGATCTTGAAGAGTCCTGAGAGGCCAGTTCGTCTTCAGTAATGCTGAAATCAAAAACTTTAGCAGGAGTGTCACTGGATATGGTGACCATGGGCAAGGAGGAAGAATAATGGGTCCTCTTATCTGATGATGTGGCATTCAACCATTGGTGTTTCTTTGTGTGTGTGTGTGGGGGGGGGCTGGGAATGGAACCCAGGGCTTCGCGCATGTTAGGAAAGTGCCCTACCACTGAGCCACACTCCCAGCCCCAACCACAGGTGTTTCTAAGGATGAGGACAGACTGTCTGGAAGTGGCAATGAGAAACTAAATGGTACTTCCCCATCCCTAGATGCAAGGACAAGAGGTCTACAAGAGGTGAGACAGGGGGCTGGGGTTGTGGCTCAGCGGTAGAGCACTCGCCTAGCACGTGCAAGGTCTTGGGTTCGATCCTCAGCACCACATAAAAATAAATAAAATAAAGGTATTGTGTCCAACTACAACTAAAAAATAAGTATTAAAAGAAAAAAAAGGAGCCTCCTGAGACTGGAGAGGAAGCCGAGGGCTCACAGGAGAGGCAGCTATGAGAGCAAGAAAGTGAAGGGACATTCAGAAAGGAGTTGGGAACATGGGTGAAGGTTGGTATCTGAGGCCATCCTATAAGTTGTAGAGAGTCCCACTGCAGAATTTCTGAAATTGGGTAAGGTGGGAGATGAGATCAGAAGAGGGATAGAGTCAACGGGGGCCTAGAGTCCTGTGGAGAGGGATGTCTGAGATTTCTGGGCCTCTTTTGGCCTCTTTTGGGGGCTGATGTGGACACAGGTAAAGACCCTGATGAGAACAGTCCCAACGGGCGAGGGCAGAAGGTGGTGGCCAGGCTGGGTTTGTTGGAGGGTGGAGGAAAGAGTTCTTTGCTTGTGCTGGCAGTGTAAGGAGGGAGTCTTCCCAGAGCAGGTGGGGGTTCCTGGCTCCTTTATTCCCAGGTAGGATTTTTTTTTTTTTTTTTTGAGCCCAGGATGTAGAGTAGGCTAAGCCCAGGTAGGAATATTAATCAAAGATCTTTTCAGCTGGGCATGGTGGTGCACACCTGCAATCCCAATGTCTCAGGGGGCTGAGGCAGGAGGACTTCGAGTTCAAAGCCAGCCTCAGCACTTAGTGAGGCCCTAAGCAACTCAGGGAGACTCTGTCTCTAAATAAAATTTAAAAACGGCTGGGATGTGCCTCAGTTTTTGAGTACCCATGGGTTCAATCTGTGGTACCAAAATAAAACAACAAAAACTCTCTTCCCAGAACTGATACTAAACCACAGACATCTCAATGAAAGAGAATTGCCCAGAAATATACTTATATATGGCATAATAAGTCTATAGATAATATAGATTATTACCTATAAAACAATAGGGATAAGAAGCATGACTCCTTTTAGGGAGAGGTAGAGAATTGGTTAACTGAGTGAAACAAAATAAGTCTTTACCTCAGACCTTGTTCAAAATGAATTCAGGTATACTAAAAAAGCTAATGTAAAAAATGTGTCATTGGTATAGAGATAAAAGTAGAACCACACATGTATGGCCAATTGATTTTCAACAAAAGCTGCCAAGACAATTCAATGGGGAATGGACAATCTTTTCAACAAATGGTGCTGGAACAGTTGGACAGCATATGCAACATAATGAACCTTGACTCTTACTCACACCATACACAAACATTAACTCGGTATGGATCATGCAGCTGTAGATACCAACTAAAATGATCAAACTTCTAGAAGAAAACAGAAAATCTCAGTGAACGTGGGTTTGACATAGACTTCTTTAATAGGATACAAAAAGCACAAATTATAAAAATCTATATATTGGGTTTCGTGAAAATGAAAAACTGTTATGAAAGACAGACTGGGAATCGGTGCAGCGCCCTCTCTCTCTCCTCTTTCTTTGTCTCCGTCTCTCTTGCGATGCTGAGGATTGAACTCAGCACCTTAGCCTGCCCTGTGTGCTCTGCCACTGAACTACACCCCCAGTCCCACACTTTCCTAATTACTACAGCTTTATAGTTACCCAGGAGAACAGCTATTTAACCTCAGTCTTTCTCTACAGTGACATGGCTATTCTGACCTTTTGCATGTCCATATAAATTTAGAAATAGTTTCATTAAGTTCACAAAAAAATCCAAATGAGTTATTAAATATTGCATTGAACAGCAGGGTGTGGTGGCCTGTAATCTCAGCTACTCAAGAGGTTGAGGCAGGAAGATCTCAAATTCAAGGCTAGTATCAAGCTGGGCGCGGTGGCACACGCCTGTAATCCCAGCACTTTGGGAGGCTAAGGCAGGAGGATCACGAGTTCAAAGCCAGCCTCAGCAATGGCGAGGCACTTAGTAACTCAGTGAGACCCTGTCTCTAATAAAATACAAAAAAGGGCTGGGGATGTGGCCCAGTGGTCGAGTGCCCCTGAGTTCAATCCCTGGTACCAAAAAAAAAAAAAAAAAAAAAAAAAGGCTAGTATCAGCAACTTAGAGACACCCTCGGCAACTTAGTAATACCCATCTCAAAATTAAAAAAAAAAAAAAAAAAAGGATTGGGGATATAACTCAGTGGTAAGTATCCCTGGATTCAATCCCCTGTCCTCCCCTGCCAAAATAAAATTGCATTTAATCTATGAATGACTTCAGGAAGAACAGACAATCTTTGTAATATTGAGTTTTCCAGCCCACAAACACCATATATTCCTCCATTTACTACAATTGTCTTTAATTTCTGTCAAAAATACTTAATATTTTTCTGCATTACAACCTTACATAGTTAATAAAAATATATTTATAATAACTTGGTCTTTTAAAATATAATAGAAATGCTATACTTTTACGAGCCGGGCATGGTGGTGCACGCCTGTAATCCCAGCACTTTGGGAGGCTGAGGCAGGAGGATTGTGAGTTCAAAGCCAGCCTCAGCCATGGCGAGGCACTTAGTAACTCAGTGAGACCCTGTCTCTAAATAAAATACAAAAAAAGGGCTGGGGATGTGACCCAGTGGTAGAGTGGGGGGGGGGGGGGGGAGGGGGGGGAGGGGGGGGGGGGGTGGGGGGGGGGGGGGGGGGGGGGGGGGGCCCTGAGTTCAATCCCCAGTACCAAAAAAAAAAAAAAAAAAAAAAAAAAAAAAAAAAGGGCTGGGGATGTGGCCCAGTGGCCGAGTGCCCCTGAGTTCAATCCCTGGTACCAAAAAAAAAAAAAAAAAAAAAAAAAAGAAAAAGAAATGCTATACTTTTAAGATATAATTTTCTCGGGGCTGGAACTATGGCTCAGCAGTAGAGTGCTTGTCTCACAAGTGTGAGGCCCTGGGTTCGATCCTCAGCATCACATAAATAAAAATAAAGGTATTATGTCCACCTACAACTAAAAAAAATTAAAATATATATATACATAATTTTCTCTTTGTTAAATACATTGATTTTTGTGTATTGATTTTTCAAAGTCCACGAAACTTATATTATAGATTAATTTTAATTATCTATAGATTAAAAAAATTCTTCTGTACACAATCATAATATCTATAAGTACTGGCAGCTTTGCTTCTTCCTTTCCCAATCATTATTCTCTTTGATGCTTTTTCTTTCTTTGCTGTGTGGGCCAGAACCTTCAGTATAATGTTCAAATAAAGTGATAACAAAAGTCACAGTGGCCCTGCCTGTAATCCCAGCAATTTGGGAGGCTGAAGCAGGAGGATCAAAAGTTGGAGGTCAGCCTCAGCAATTTAGCAAAACCCTATAAAAACTAAAAAGGGCTTGGTATGCAGCTCAGTGGCAGAGTATGTGCTTAGCAGGAGAGAGGTCCTGGGTTCAATCCCTCGTACTGCAAAAAAGAAAAAAGAAAAATCAATATCTTTGCCTTGTTCCAGTGTCCAAAGAGAAAACACTGAATGTTTCACCACTAAGTATGATGCTTATTTTAGTTATTTTTTAAAGACAGTCTTTTTTTTTTTTTTTTTTTTTTTTTGGTACTGGGGATTGAACTCAGCGGCACTAGACCACTGGGCCACATCCCCAGCCCTTTTTTGTATTTTATTAGAGACAGGGTCTCACTGAGTTGCTAAGTGCCTCTCCATTGCTGAGGCTGGCTTTGAACTCGCGATTCTCCTGACTCAGCCTCCCAAAGTGCTGGGATTACAGGCGTGCGCCACCGCGCCCGGCTTAAAGACAGTCTTTATAAGATTAAGGAAGTTTCTTTCCATTTCTGGTTTGGAACAAAACAAAATTTTTAAATTATTCATCCATTTAATCCAAACAATGTTAATTTTTTTTTTTTCCTATCCTGGGATTGAACCCAGGGGTGCTCTACCACTGAGCTACACCTGCCTTGTTTTTGAGATGTTTTTGTGGTTCATCCATGTCATAGAATTCATTACTTTTAAAAATGTGATGTGGGGCTGGGGTTGTGGCTCAGCAGCAGAGCACTCGCCTAGCATATGCGTGGCCTGGGTTTGATCCTCAGCACCACGTAAAAATTAAAAAATGCATTGTGTACAACTAAAGCAAATAAATAAATATTTTTTAAAAATGTGATGTTAACATTGTTGGGGGGGAGCAGTATTCTAAACTTTATATGATGATGCCAATTTAGTAGCATATAGCAGCTGGGCTCTATTTTGAACACCTATAATCCCAGTGACTCAGGAGATTGAGGCAGGAGGATTGTAAATTCAAGTCCAGCCTGAGAAACTTAGCAAGATCCTCTCTGAAAATAAACAAAAATTTTTAAAAGGCCTGTGGATTGTGGAGGTAGCTCAGTGGTAAAGCACCCCAGTCCAAATAAATAAATAAATAAATAAATAAAATAAATAAACAGTAGGGAATACCTACCACTTACCAACTCATTCTATGAAGTCAATATTTCTCTGGTAACAAAACCAGACAAGGATATTAACAGAAAAGAAAACTACAAACTAATCTCTTATAAATACAGACATTAAAATCTTCAACAAAATGCTAAGATATCAAATCCAGCAACATATAAAGAGGTTCATATACCATGACCAAATGAAATTTGTTCCAGGAATACAAGGTTGGTTTAACCTCTAACTATCAATTAATGTAATAGAGCATATCAGTGCAATAAAGACAAAAACCACAAGATCATCTCATAGCATTTGAAAAAATTTAACATCCCTTCATGATAAAACCAATCAACAGGGCTGGGGTTGTGGCTCAGCGGTAGAGCATTCGCCTAGCATGTGTGTGGCCCTGGTTCAACCCTCAGCACCATGTAAGGATTAAGGCATGTGTATAACTAAAAACAAATAAATAAATTCTTAAAAAAAAAAAAAAAAAACAATCAACAAGGTAGGATTAGAAAGAAACTTCCTCAGCCTGGTGACGGGTATCTACAAAAAGTTCACACATACTACTTAAAGATAAGAAACCAAATGCTTTCCTCCTAAGATCAGGAACAAGACAAGAATGTCTGCTCTTACCACTTCTACTTACCATTATAGTAGAAGTTCTAGTCAGGGCAATTAGACTAGAAAAAGAAATAAAAGCACCTAGACCACAAAGAAACAAGTAAAAGTATCTCTATTTATAGGGAGCATAACCTCATATATAACAAATCCTAAGGAATCCACAAAACAACTACTAGAACTAATAAACAAGTTTGCAGCATATAAGTCCAATATACAAAAGTGAACTGTATTTCTGAACACTAGCAATATAATCCAAAATTGAATTGAGAAAACAGTCCAAAAGAATAAAATACATAGTAATAAAATTAATCAAGAAAATACAAGACTTTACACTAAAAACTAAAAAGCATTTCTGAAAGAAATTTTAAAAAACCTAAGTAAATGGAAAGTCATCCCATGTTCATGGATCAGAAGACATAATGTTGTTGAGATGGCAATATTTTCTTGATTAACATACAGATTCAATGTAATTTTCATCAAATTCCAACTAGCTGACTTGCTGAAATTGACAGACAGATCCTAAAATTCATATGGAAATGCAAATGACCCAGATTTGCCAAAACAATCTGGGAAAAAAAACTACAAAGCTACAGTAACCAATACTGTGTGTTACTGGTATAAGGATTAGACATACAGATCAATAAAATAGAACAAAGAGTCCAGAATTAAATCCTTATATTTAAAGCCAATTGATTTTTTTTTTTTTTTTTTTTTTTTTTTTTTTTTGTGGTACCGGGGATTGAACTCAGGGGCACTCGACCACTGGGTCACATCCCCAGCCCTTTTTTGTATTTTATTTAGAGACAGGGTCTCACTGAGTTGCTAAGTGCCTCGCCATTGCTGAGGCTGGCTTTGAACTCGCGAGTCTCCTGACTCAGCCTCCCAAAGTGCTGGGATTACAGGCGTGCGCCACCGCGCCCGGCTTAAAGCCAATTGATTTTTTAAAAAATATTTATTTATTTGCTTTAGTTGTACACAATGCGTTTATTTGTACGTGGTGCTGAGGATTGAACCTGGGCCGCGCACGTGCTAGGCGAGAGCTCTGCCGCTGAGCCACAATCCCAGCCCGCCAATTGATTTTTTAAAAAAAAAATTAATATTTATTTATTTGCTTTAGTTGTACAATGCATTTATTTTTACGTGGTGCTGAGGATTGAACCCAGGCTGCACACGTGCTAGGCGAGTGCTCCACCGCTGAGCCACCACCCCAGCCTTAAAATTTTTTTTTTTTTTTTTTTTTTTTTTTTTTGGTACTGGGGATTGAACTCAGGGGCACTCGACCACTGGGCCACATCTCCGGCCCTTTTTGTATTTTTATTAGAGACAGGGTCTCACTGAGTTACTAAGTGCCTCGCCATTGCTGAGGCTGGCTTTGAACTTGCGATCCTCCTGCCTCAGCCTCCCAAAGTGCTGGGATTATAGGCGTGCGCCACCGCGCCCGGCTTTTTTTTTTAAATATTTTTTAGTTGTAAACTGGACGCAATGGCACACACCTGTAATCCCAGCATCTTGGGAGGCTGAGACAGGAGGATCATGAGTTCAAAGCCAGCCTCAGCAAAAGCAAGGTGCTAAGCAACTCAGTGAGACCCTGTCTCTTTTTTTTTTTTTTTTGGTACCAGGGATTGAACTGAGGGGCACTCGACCACTGGGCCACATCCCCAACCCTTTTTTGTATTTTATTTAGAGACAGGGTCTCACTGAGTTGCTAAGTGCCTGGTCATTGCTGAGGCTGGCTTTGAACTCTTGATCCTCCTGCTTCAGACTCCCAAGTGCTGGGATTACAGGCGTGTACCACCATGCCCAGCTGCCAACTGATTTTTGACAAGGGTGTCAAGACAATTCAATGGGGGAAATAGTCTTTTCAATGAGTAGTGCTGAAACAACTAGATAGTCTCATGCAAAAGAATGAAATTTGACCCCTATCTCCCACCATATGCAAAAAATTAACATTAAATGAATCAAAGACTTAAATGTAAGAGCTAAAGCTCTTAGAAGAACAGATTCATGTAAATTTTTGTTACTTGGATTAGGCAAAGATTTCTTAGCTATGGAACCAAAAGTACAAGTGACCAAAGGAAAAACAGATAAATTGAACTTCATCCAAATTAAAAATTTTGTGCAGCAGAGGGCATCATTAAGAAAGTATAAGACAACCCAGAAAATTATAAATTATATATGTCACAGGACACTTATATCTAAAACAAATAAAGAACTCTTATAACCCAATAATGAAAAGAAAAATAACCCAGGGGCTGGGGTTGTAGCTCAGTGGTAGAGTGCTTGCTTAGCATTTGTGAGGCACTGGCTTCCATTCTCAGCACCACATATGAATAAAGGTCCATCGACAACTAAAAACATATTTAAAAAAAGGAAAATAACCAAGTTTTAAAATGGACAAATAATCTGAACAGATGTTTCTCCAAAAAGATATAAAAATGGCTAATAAGCACATGAAAAGCTATTCAACATCATTAGCTGTCAGGGAAATGCAAAGAAACCATAATCAGATACCACTTCATACCATTACGATGCTATACTCAGATAATAACAAGCACTGGCAAGGATGTAGAGAAATTGGAACCCTCATACATTGGTGGTAGGAATATAAAATGGTGCTTTGGAAAAACAATTAACAGAGGCTAACCTCAGAAGGTTAAACATAGAGTTACCACATGACCCAGCAATTCTACTCCAAGGGATTTCAAGAGAAATGAAAACATAATGTCCACACACATACAAAATGTGTACATAAGCATTCATAACCTCATTATTAACAATGCCCCCAAAGAAGAAATAATCCAAATGTCTATGAACTGATGAATGGATAAATAAAATGTGGTATATCTAGACAGTGGTATATTAAATATTATTTGGTCATTAAAAAGGAATGAAATTTTGATACAAACTACATCATGGATGAATCTTTTTTTTTTTTTAAACATTTATTTATTTGCTTTAGTTGTACACAATGCCTTCATTTTTTTACGTGGTGCTGGGGAACGAACCCGGGATGCGCACGTGCTAGGCGAGCGTTCTACCGCTGAGCCACCACCCCAGCCCCGAATCTTGAAAACATAAATGAAAGTCACACAGTTACAAAAAGACTATATTACTTTTGTTTTTAGTGCTGGAGAGCCAATGGACTCAGGACCTCCTGCATTCTAGGCAAGCACTCTATCACTGAGCCACAAACCCAGCCCTGATACCATTTAAATGAAATATTCACAATAGGAAAATAAAAAAAACAACAGATAGTAGATTAGTGGTTACCTAGGGTTGGGGATAAGGCCTGAGGGGGCAAAGCTGAGTAGTTGCTAATGGCTGTAGTTTTTTGAGAAGGAGAGTGATGACATGTTCTAAAATTAATTGTCATGATGGTTGCACAACTCTGAATATACACACACAAAAATTGCACTGTACATTTTAAATAGGTGAATCATATGTGAATTATCTCAGTCAAGTTGTTATTTAGAAAAACAATTAAATGGATCTGAAAGCCAAGTTTCTTGTGATCTCAGCTAAAGCCATTTGGGCTGGTAGGAAGTGGTCAGCTGAGGTGCGCATTTAAGCAAGCAAGGGAAGAAGACAGCCGGGCATGGTGGCCCACACCTCTAATCCCAGCAGCTTGGGAGGCTGAGACAGGAGGATCTCAAGTTCGAAACTGGACTCAGCAACAATGAGGCACTAAGCAACTCAGCGAGACCCTGTCTCTAAATAAAATAGGGCTGGGGATGTAAAAAGAAAGAAAGAAAGAAAGAAAAAAGAAAGGAGGACAGAAAAGTCTCAAGAGGAAGAGGCTCAGATGGCCACGAAAGCAGAGTGAGGCTTGATGGAAGATAGGGATCTGGGGTGTATATTCTGCAGGACCCCTTAAGATATTATCACAGTCCACAGGCTGAGAGGTCCAGAACCTCAAAGAAACGGACAAAGCTGATTTTGTAGGCCTCTCCAGCCTTCTCTTGTGATGCTGGCCCCAGGCCAGTCAACTTCTACCACTAAAATTCCTCCACCTGGAAAGGCTTACCACACCCTGCCTCCTCCTGGAGCCTTTCCCTAGAGATGTCGGCTCCCACTGACCACTCCATTCTCAGCCTGCCCTCACACTACATACAAGAGGCATTGCCATATTGTAGTTTACAGTTTCCACAGTCCACTTGCAGGTATGGAAATGATGTAGGCACATACACACTGTGTCTCCAGCTGGAAAGGACAAGGGTTCCAGCCATGGTTCCAGCCTGTATACCCTTGACCCTTACTCCCCACCTGCTCAAGCAGGGATTCTGCAGCCCTTTTGCTTCATACTCCCGAGATTTCAGGTAGACCCCAGGAATGCTGCAGGTACCAAGAAGGTACCATGTCTACATACTCTTTCCTCTGCCATTCTTCTAGTCACCCTCTGCCTTCTCATGGAGGTACAGGTCTTACTGGTGTTGGGCACATTTGGCAAAGATATTCCTGAGTAGCACAGCTCGGGTGCTACTACCTAAACAAATTGGTGTTGAGCCGGGCGCGGTGGCGCACGCCTGTAATCCCAGCACTTTGGGAGGCTGAGGCAGGAGGATTGCGAGTTCAAAGCCAGCCTCAGCAATGGCAAGGCAATTTGCCACTCAGTGAGACCCTGTCTCTAAATAAAATACAAAAAAGGGCTGGGGATGTGACCCAGTGGTCGAGTGCCCTGAGTTCATTCCCCAGTACCAAAAAACAAACAAACAAAAAAAAAAAATTGGTGTTGAGAAGGCCCACTTTTGGAGGCCAACTTTGTTCCTGTGCTTTTGGGGAACTCAGGTGTACAGCATCATGGGGCTTAGCTCAGAATATGTCCTAGAAAGGAACTACACTGAATCCAGCCTTCAGCTGTGACCCCTGCCACTATCTACAAGCTCTGGTATGTACTCTGCATAGGCCATGGAATTCCTCAGTCATGATCAGGAACCTTAGATTTTTCTTCTGATGCTGAACTGGGGACCCAATTTGGAGAAGAGAAGATTGTCTGGGATCTTGGACCTGGAAACTTCTGTAAAGTTTGCCAAACTCATAGATTTAACATTCTTTTACATCTGTCACCATCTACCCAGGCTTGTACAGGCTGCCCTTCCTTTGAGGAGATGGTCATTGAAACTGGCTTTCTAGGAAAGCAGTGTGTTTCTTTCTTTTTTTTGTTGTGGTACTGGGATTGAACTCAGGGGGCACTGGACCACTGGGTCACATCCCCAGCCCTTTTTTGTATTTTATTTAGAGACAGGGTCTCACTGAGTTGCTAAGTGCCTGGCCATTGCTGAGGCTGACTTTGAACTCCTGATCCTCCTGCCTTAGCCTCCCAAGTGCTGGGATTACAGGCATGCACCACCGCGCCCGGCTAGCAGTGTGGTTCTTGATGCCTACGTATGCCTACACATTCTATCATGGTCAGAGCCATCAAGTAAGAAATTCACAAGTAAGATAATTCACATCAAGTAAGAGCCATCAAGTAAGATAATTCACAAGTAAGAAATACTTGTGAATCCTTGGGCCCCAGAATTTTTGGAAGAGCATAGGTCCCATGACACTGGACTTAAGGTAGGAAGAAGCCTTCTGCATATCATCCCTCATTTGGGCAGCAAGGATGTTCATTAATTATTATTGAAATAAAGGATCCGAGAAATCCTGCTATAAGTGGTGTTTAGCTTTTTTGAAAGTATTTCCTAAACATTTGCTCATCCCATCCAATATCCTGGAGCACATCTTGGGAAGTGCTATCCCCTTCAATAAAGTCCTGCGTGTGGCACTCTGCCCTTGCCAAGTTCTCTCCTCCCCACCCCAGAGACTCCTCTCCATATCTTACCAGAGGCATAACCCACAGGTGCCTCCACCCACTGGGTGCCAGTATCTCTCCATAAACACCAGGGACCCCTCTCCCCATCTCATACCCACAGATGACTCTTGCTGGGGTATCCTTAGATGTCTGTCTTTCCCCACCCCCTCTCCCGGGCATTCCTTGTCCTCTAAGCTGCCCTTGTGAGGCCACCAACATGGGATATCACATTTGGCAATAAGCCAAGGGGCAGGACTGGCCCTTGAAGGACTCTGAGAACCTGAGCCCCCTTTCTCAGCTTCCCTATCCCCCAAAAGGACTCTGTCTCAGGCAGCAGAACAACAGGGGACAGGATTGAAGGTGGGAATGGGGGTTGGGTGACAATCCTGCACAGCCTTATCCAGAGGCCTTTGATGAATGAACAACCAATGACGGTTCTTGAAGAGAAGCCCCCCCTCCCCCGCCCACACACACACACACCTTCCCCACACCTAGTTCCAGACACATTCCCCAGGAGGAAACTGGCCACTTCAAACTCAGACACATCCTGGCTGGAGCTGGCTGTGGGCCGGGCACCCCTGGGGCAGCCTGGCAGGGCGGGGTGTCCTGGAGAGCCGCGGATGGGCCTCACACCCAGGCTGGGCCAGGACACCCAGTCCTTGGCCGAGGCCCAAATCCGCTCTGTTTACAGAATCTGTCAGCTGAGCTCCCCATCCCCCACCCACCACTTCCCCTAGAGTCCTGGGGGCTGGGAGGGGGCAGGCGGGGCCGAGGGAGTCCAGGCGACTGCCCTGCCGAGTCCCAGCGGCCCCTCAGGCCGCCTTCCCCTCCTGGCTTCTGAGGCCATCTGCCCTCGGTTGTCCACGCTCCTGGTTTCCTCTTCGGATCGTGGGGTGGCACTCACCCTGGGGGAATGTGCATTTCTAGAGAAATCTGCAGAAACTGCTTACCCCCGAGGAAAACGGAGCTAGTGGTGGGAAGACAGGCACGGAGCCCACGGGCACTGGGGGATTTCTAGGCCAGGGGCTTCCTGGACTTCCTCCAGACAGACTGGGAGGAGGCTCCCTCCTTCCTCGGGACCTCGAGTCCACGGACCCTAGGGAGCATTTCCAGAACTGATGGAGGGACTTGGCGCAAGTTAGATGGAGCCCGGCGAGCAGGGCCAGGGTCGAGGATTTTAGTAGTAGCGACGTCCTGAGATAAGGTCAACGGCCGGCGGGGCCGCGGTGACTCAGCTCCCGCTGGCCGAAAGGAAGCTCCGCGGGCCTGGAGGAGTGGGACGGGGGCGGGGCGGGGCGGGGCACCTGGCCCCGCCCCCGGCTGCGGGAAGGGCTGCCCACCACCCCCAACTTCCCAGAGGCGTCCGGATTTCCCATGGATTTCCCCACCTGCTTCAAATAGTAACAAACGCTGGCATTTTCCAAACGCTCACTCTGTGCCCTGTGCTCACTTCACAGATATCTTGTCGGTAAGTTATTCCAACGAGCCTCTGAAGCAGAGCGGTTATTACCTCCATTTAGAGACAAGGAAACTGAGGCTCAGAGAGGCCAAGTGATTTGCCCCAAATCACACAGCTTCTGAGTAGTAGGGATTACAGCTTCCAAGCTCCCAGACCCCCTCCTGCGCCTCCCCACTCCCCATGTCCCACTCTGCCAGGTGCCAGCAGGTTCCTAGGTGATGCCTTCCCAAAGCAAAACTAGGAACCTGGACAGCCCCAGCCTTGTCCTGGGGCTAACTCAGTACAAATATCTATCATTTCCAAACAAGTTCAGAGAGATTGATTAAGCATCTGCTGAATTCCCAGCCTGGTTTCCAGTGGTGGAAAAGTTCCCCAGCCTTGAGTTTCCCCATGACCTCCCCTAAAGGAAATTCCCAGATGCAGGGCCAGCCTCAGCCCCCTGGGATTACTGCCACCCCAGCACCCAGCCCTGCTCTCTGGAGAGATGTAGCCTCCAGAAAGCCCCTGACTTGCTCACAGATTAGCTGGTGCCACCCATGTGGGTTGAGGCCAGGACAATGCCACAGAAAGGCAGCCTGAACCCCAAAGGGAGTCAAAAGTAGCCTGCACTAGGGGCTACCCTGTGAGGGAAGGAGCTCCCCATCATGTGGAGTGGGAGCAACTGTGCAGAAATGATTCAAAGAGGGGGTGGGGTGAGATGACCTTCCAACCTTGAGCTCCTCTATCCTGTGGGTCAGGCCGTGTCTGAGAGAAGGCTTAGACAACCACTGCTTAGATGGAAACTTTCTCAGGCTCTCCCACTTCCTTCCCCTTTGACTTCTTTCTGCTGGGCTCTGTGATCTTCCCCCTGGAGACTCAGAGAATATTGGGAAGAGGGACACTCCCATGTGTCCCTGCCTCAGTTTGCCACTCAATCGCACTGACCAGTGTGTGTGTGTGTGTGTGTGTGTGTGTGTGTATGGGGGGGGGCCCTCTGGGAGGTTCTGATTCATGGGAAGGATGGAGGGAGAGAGGAGGAAATCTTTTTTTTTGGAAATGATTCTTGTTTTTGGTACCGGAGATTGAACTCAGGGGCACTTGACCACTGGGCCACATCTCCAGCCCCCCTTTTTTTATTTTATTTTATTTTATTTAGACAGGGTCTCACTGAGTTGCTAAGTGCCTCGCCATTGCTGAGGCTGGCTTTGAACTCGCGATCCTCCTGCCTCAGCCTCCCAAGTGCTGGGATTACAGGCATGCGCTACCGCGCCCGGCATGGAGGTAATCTTGAAATGAGACTCTGCTCTGTGGCTTCGTTGGTCTGAGCTGGGCCCCAGTCATGGCTCCAATCTCTTTCCCAAATGTGTGAACTTGAGCAAAGTTACTTTACCTCCCAGGGTCTCTGAAAAATAAGAGAATTCAAATGTCAACCATCCTTCCTGTGGAGCTTGTTGGTAGCAACAATGCTGGCCACGGTGACCAAGCATGAGGGAGCAATGGTGCCCAGCAGGCAGCCCAGCTCTACAGTAGACATCATCCTTCATGGTTTTGTCTGGAGGAAGCAAGACTTCAAGAACAGTCAAGTTGGGGTGGAAAAGGAGGGAGAGAGAAAGGGACCTGAGCATGGGCTGCAGGAGACGTTTTCCGGTTGTGGGAAGCACTGTGGTCTGGGGTCAGGAGGCCTGTGTCCTGAAGATTCTAAGTGCCAGGCACAGTGGTGCATGCTGTGAACCCAGCTATGTGGGAGGCTGAGGCAGGAGAATCACAAGTTTGAAGACAGTCTCAGCAACTTAGTGAGACCCTGACTCCAAAAGAGGGTCAGGGTACTGCTTATTTATTTATTTATTGTGGTGCTGGGGATTAAACCCAGGGCCTTGTGCATGCAAGGGAAGCACTCCACTCTACCACTGAGCTATAGCCCCAGCCCAAGGTACTGCTTTTTTATTGTGATGGTGCTGGGGATTGAATCCAGGGCTTCGTGCATGCTAGGCAAGTGCTGTGTCACTGAGCTACACCACCACCACCAGCGCTGCACTCAGCTAAGTACTGTTTTTGTGTGCAAGACATGGCACCAGGTGCTTCTCATACACTGTCACATTCAGTTCTGTCTGTAAGATGGGCACTGTCACTACCCCCACTCTTCAGATGCCAAAACCAAGATTTGGAGAGGCTGAATGACTTGCCAACAGAAGAGCAGCATTCAGAACCAGACAGGCTGATTCTGGAGCCCTGTCCTGCCCAGATCCTGGTTTAGGCCCCTTGCCCATGCCCAGTCCTCCAAGATCCCTGCCCTTCCTGGCACCCTCCTTGCTCCCTCCTTTCAGCTGCCTCGACCAGCCAGAGTGGCTTTGGCCAACCTAAGACAGTGTGGCATCATGGCTATGCTGGACCTTGTGCAGAGAGAGCAGAGTTGACAACTCGAGGAGGGGGAGGGGCCGCACAGCAATGGTAACTGGGAGGGAAGACGGTCCCCTAAACCCCCAAACTAAAAGTCATCTCAGGAGCTGTTTCTAGAGACCAGATTTGGTTCTATAGTGTTAGGGAATGTTCTAGATAGTTTCTCAGGGAAGCCATAAGGCTGAAGCTGCCTTAATTATCAGGATGATACTAGAAGACCCCAAGGCCTTCCCTCAGTCCCCCATATTTTCTATTATGGTCATAATGTGGTCTTAGGCATCTCCTGTTCACTGCCCTGAATTGAACTCCTCCAGTTATCAGGGAGCCCCTCAATTCAGTGGTACTGGTTCACCAAAGGGGGTCTTCCTCCCTGAGTCAGAACAGCCCCATTCCGGCCCTCTCACCTCAGCTCCTAGTCAACCCTTCATCTTTCTTTGGAAACAAATAGCTCCCAACTTCAAAGCATCATAATTTCCCCCCCCAAAAGAGCAATCTCGAGAATGTCAAGGGGAAATTATTGAATTATCCTGGTTGGCAGAAAAACCTAATTTATAGCAAAGCATTTCTCCTGAAGTTTTAATAGATTTTTTTTTTTTTTTCTCCAATGGATTTTAATGCACAATTGTTTCCTGGGCCTGGAAATTCAGTTTGAAGCACTAACATTGCTTTTCAGTTCTTGATTTATTACCAGCTTCTTGCTCTTGAGCCTGATAGGAAATCCAGCATCTATTTTCCCTTAAATGTGATAGGACTTTGCTCTGTGGTCAGCCTGCCTGACCAGACATGTAGTGGCACTGCTACCTCATTAAGGCCCAGGGACCCAGCTGAATTCTCCCTGCACTCCTTGCCCCCCTTCCAGGGACTGTTCCCTTCCTTGAGGATTTTGCTGGAGTCAGATCCTTGAGGCCATGTCAGTGAGGATGCTGAGGTGGTGGCACAGCTAACCCTGCCCTCTGCCCACTGCCTGCCTCCCGGCCTGTCTCCATGCCTGGCACACGGTTAGAGCTCAGTAAACAGGTGTCGGATGGAATAGAGGATGGCATGGCTGGGTGTCAGTGCTCCTGCTTGGGCCAGTGACAGCTCAGCCTCCCATTAGCAAAGGAACATTTGTGTTGAAATCTTTGCCTAGGCTCTGGTCCAGTGGCTTGGAACCATCTGGGCACAGCACAGGGAGCAGCAGGCAAGGGTGCTTCCGGGAGGTCTCCATTTATGGGGCAGGGTCAGCTCAAGGTCTGGAGGGTGCTGTGGAATCAGATAAATGTATCTCTCCCTGAAAGATGAGAAGCCCACTGTGCCCTCAGCTACCTTTCAAGAGCATTTGCAAGGGCAGCTACACTTGCAGAGGGGAGTGGAAGCTTTTGGAATGAATGACAGGCAGAGAGGAGAGAGATTTGGGGATGAAATAAACTTCTTTTAAGCCCCTGGAGTGGAAACAGAGGCTCAGAGAGGCTTTAGCAAAGCCTTAGCGGGTGGCCAAAGTGACGCTGAGATGCAGGTGTTCAAGTCCCTGGGGGGCTCTTCTAATACTGCATGGGAGGCTGTCCCAGGCCCTTGCTAGCCTGACCCCTGTACGGCTCAGCAGAGATCTGCTTCCCTGGGGAGAATGGGGGGGTCCCTCAGTCCCCAAAGGAGTCTGCCCATTGTCCAGTGTTATAACAGCTGATTGACCCATCGGAGTTTCTTCCTGAAGGTCAACGCTGTTCTCTTAGGGTTTCTTCTACCAATCCTTCCATCCCTGACCATATCTGCCCAAATACCCAAAGCCTCTTTCTTCTATGAAGCCAAGTGAGAGCATCAGAGAAGAGTGGTGAACAAAGCCACCCTTATACCCTACCGTGAGCTTCTTCCCTCTACACTGGGCCCTTCCCCACCCTTCCCTAACTGCCTGACCCTCAATGCCCAGGGAACTTGGGTTTCCTCTCACAGCACAGTACCAGGGATAGAGAAGCAAATGACTAGATCCCTGGGAAACCTCGAGAGGCTCCCTGGGAGCAGAGGGCTGGCCCTGACCAGAATCACTGTCTGGACATGGAGGTGAGAGGAGCAGCCCAGGAGGATCATGGGACAAAGCCCCATGCACTGGAGGGTCCTGGTGTGTAACATGTTTCGTTTACTGCAAAGTAGGATGGCAAGTGGAATGGGCACTTTTGTCCCTACTTTGTGCCCAGGACATGGGGCAGAAGGATGGAAGGAAGGGAGGGAGCAGTGCCAACTTTGCCTGACTCACCAGCTGACTCTTCTTGGGGAGTCTGCTGCTCCTGCCAGTGGCTGAGAATGGAGATGAAGGGGACTGTGTGATTTGGGGAGCCCCTTGGAGCCATGTTGCCCTCCCATGTCTGGGACAGAGGTAGCTGCTGGGGAGAACACTGTGGATGGATGTTCTAACCCACCTTTTTCTTAGTGCCCTTGCTGGTCCCCAGCAGGCCTTGCCCCCATAACCTGCCTCAACGGCCACCCTTTCTGCATATGGCCAGGCCAGTGCCCCAGTGCCTGAAGTCGGCACTGGACACTTTGTGAGCACACCCCTCCCCGCCATTCAGCCTTCAGGAGTAGCTCCTGGAGCCCAGCCAGAAGGGGGAGGCCTGGTGGAGCTCACAAGGCTGTGGGGTAGGGGACAGGGACACATTTCTGTGTGACTACAGGGCAGAGCTAGGCCGGGGTGAGGATGCAGGAGGCCTTGCTCTTAGGACAGCATCCTCACCGCTCAAGTAGCAGAAATGCAGGACAGGGGACCAAGGGAGAGAGCTCCCTGTCACAAGGCCATTCCTCTAGAGGTCTCCTCTCAAGGCTGCACAAGACACACTCCTGTTCAGGAGGGAGGGGCAGCAACTACTGCTGTGAACCCACCCTACCCCTCCAGATTTCGTGATTCACAAAAATGCCACTTCTGCTTGGATACCTGCTCAGCCTCCCTCAGTGCCAGCAGCTGGAACCCAGGGTCACCTGATTCCATTTTGTAGTGCTCTTTGCTTTATTCCCTGGGTGGCATGTAACCATACCACACGTGATGGTGAGCCAGGCCTGGGAAAGCTGAGCGTGATGGGGGTGGGGTGGAGACAGGGGCTTCTGTCTTTTTGAAGTAAATGGAGAAGGGAACCTGAGTAGGCTGGTCATCAGATCCTAGCTCCTGGGGACAGAGAGCTCATGAGAAGCGAAGGCTGGGATGCTTTCCTGAGAGGTGCTGGGGAGCAGTCTTCCAGATCAGGGGCCAATATAGCACGGACTGACACTTTCCAGAAGGGTAAGATGGGGACTGGGTTCAGGAAGCTGCTGACAGGACCACATATATATGGCAGGTCAAATTTGGGTAGGTCTGGGAGCTCGGAGGTTCCCAAATTAGTCAACTAGAGGGGCAGTTCGAGGGGAGAAGAGGCACTCAGCTCATGGGTCAACCCCTCAGCCCCCACCTGCATTTTGTTAACCTGAGGCCTAGCCCTGGAAGCCCCAAAATACTACAGCCTCTGTTGACCAGCCACTCTGGCAGCCCACAGGGCCTGGGCCCTTTGCCTGGGTTTCTGAAGCTTTGCCCTCTGGAGAGTAATTTCTTAGGGTTTATGTCTGGCATCAAGATCAGAGATTCTTTTTTCTCTACCTCCTTCCTCTGAAAGAATCATGAGGAAGAGCCTATCTTGGGGGCCCTAGGGGATGCTTCTGATCTGGGAGCAGGCTCCAGAGGTAGGATGGCAGGGCATGTGTGGACCTGAAGTGCTTAGGGCAAGAAGCTCCTGTTCCGGGTCCTCCTGCCCACACACCCTGGCACAGCCTCACCGGGTCAGAGTCTGACGGGCACCAGGGGTTGGCTCGCCTGCTAGTGGTCATGCAGGAGGCATGCCTGCCATGCAAACCCTTGGCCCTGGGCCCATCTCTCATTCCCATGGTCTCTCAGCACGGGCAGACTCAGCAAGGGCCATGTGGATTGGCCTAAACTCAAATTACAGCTGGAAGAACAGGGTCAGACTCAAAGAACTTTCTGACTGTAATGGCTGTGAATGTGTAACTGGAAAAGATGGGGGAAGAACACTCAACTCTAAGCAGCTAGGTGCCAGTCTTGTCCATTCAACCTATTCTTCCACTGGTGGGATCTCAGGGAATGGAATTACCATTAGTCCAGTCCCCCAAGTCCCCTGTGTACCAAGTCCCTCCCGTCCCATGACCAATTCCAGCCACAGCCCTTGCTTGGCCTCTGTTCCTTCCAACACCTCCAGAATCTCCTAGCCTGAGTTAGTCCGCTTTTCACTGCAGTGATCAAAATACCCAACAAGAACAAGTTAAAGGAGGAAAGTTTATTTGGGGTTCATGGTTTCAGAGGTCTCAGTCCCTGGTCAGCTGACTCCATTGCTCTGGCCTGAGGGAAGGTAGAACAGCATGGTGGAAGGGCACGGCGAACCATAGCGTAGCCTCCCACTTCTACTGCCACTCCCAGGCCCAGCCACCACCTTCTCTCTTCCAGATTCTGCAGCAACCTCTTCATTATGTACCTGCTCATAATCATGCCCCTGCTCTCTCTTCTCCACTCTGATGGACAGAGTAAGCTCCTCAAAATGCAAGTCAGACGGTCTCTCCCTGCTGAAAACCCTGCAGATCAGCCATGGTGCCCCTTGAGTAAAGGTTCTGCTTGATCTGGCTCCAACCCTACCTAGCTCCAGCCATCTGGACCATGATGAATCCATCCCGCAGTACCTGTCACCTCTTACTATCATATTACTTTATTCTTTTTTTTTTTTTTTTAATATTTATTTACTTTAGTTGTACACAATGCAATGCATTTATGTTTACGTGGTGCTGAGGATCGAACCCGGGCCACGCACGTGCAAGGCAAGCGCTCTGCCGCTGAGCCACAACCCCAGCCCCATATTCTTAAGTCTTCCTATTAGACTGACAGCCACAACCAAACAGTAGGGACTGGTGGTGTAGCTCATTGGTAGAGAGATTACCTAACATGTGCAAGACCAGGGATTCTATCTCCAGCACTGCAGAAACAAACAAGAAGGACTGGGGTGGGGGCTCAGTGGTAGAGCACTTGCTTAGCACGTGGGAGGCGTTGGTTTGATATTCAGCATCACATAAAAATAAATAAACAAAATAAAGGTATTGTGTCCAACTACAACTAATATATATATATATACATACATATATATATATATATATACACATACACACACAAGAAAACAGCAAAAACAAACAAAACCAAAAAGAAAACAATGCACATAGAACAAACAAGTGAAATGACTGCAGCTCGTCCTCATTGTCACCATTGTTGGCATCATTGTCATCATCACTGCTACCTCCTATTGGTCACATTTTATGTCCCTCCAACTCTTCTAGGCATTTTGTTTAAAATTTTGTTTTGGCCTGGAGATTGAACCCAGGGGCACTTTATCACCGAGCCACATCCCCAGCCCTTTTTATTTTTTATTTTTGAGACAGGGTGTCACTAAGATGCTTAGGGCCTTGCTAAGTTGCTGACGCCTCGAACTTGCGATCCTCCTGCCTCAGCCTCCTCAGTCGCTGGGATTTCAGGTGTGCACCACTAGCATCCAGAACCTCTAGGCATTTTACACGACTTTAAGTTATTTAATCTTCATAGGAACCCTATCAAGTCAGATTTTCTTAAATTCTAAGATGCTTCATAAGGGGTCAGTGGGATCTGAAGTGGTCATGAATCTTTGTGGTGAGGGTAGGAGTAGAGCTCGGGCTCAAGGGATAAAGGTAGATTAGATGATACTGGGGGAGACATTCCAGGCCAATAGGAAGAATAATCATAGCAGTATGATAAGAATACATTGAGCACTTACTTCATACTCTTCATGCTGCTTGAGAGCTTTCCATTTATTATCTCCTTGGATGCTCCCAACAACCTCAAGATATCAATAGCCCCGCCCTACAGACAAGGAGACAAAGCATCTACTCTCATCTACTCCTCCCCTCGCCTGAGATGAACGCATATCATCCTTAAATAAAAGGGGGACTGTAAAACACCATGTCCCTCAACGCCCCCTTTCTGTTCCTAGAAATCTAGCCAAGTTAAGGGACCCAGGAGAGCAAGCCTGGACCAGAATGTCCAAATACATATTATCTTGAAAGACACTGGTTTTCTCTTCTGCTTACTGGGATCTGGGGCAAGTTAGTGTTATCTGTAGGAAGCTTCTTTCTTGCATGTACACCAGGACAGTTGTTCCCTGGGATGCCGGTCATACAAGCAAACCAGGCAAGCTCATGCTGATGCTGTCACTGCTCTGGCAGCCTGACATACAAAACCCCTCCCAGTGGTGAATGGGGCAGAACTGAGGGCACTGTGGAAAGGATACATGTCCCTCACCCAGTGGGCCACCACTGGACAAAATGCTGTGAGGGAGAGGAGGCACTGCTTGGCAGAGCACAGTGAGGGACGGAGGTGCTATCTGTTCAGCTGACCGCCCCTGGACCTTCCCCATAAGCATTTCCCAATAAAGCCTCCTACCCTGTGTCCTGTTTCCAGGTATTTTCTTTTCTCTCTCAGCAACTTGTGTCATCACGCCGGCACAACTGGGCTGTGAACCTGACATAGCAGAAGCTGACCCAATCCTAGAGAGGCTTTGGTCCTCCCAAGAAAGGAGCCCAGGAGAAAGGAGTAGGATTGTTGGAGCAGGAGAGAGCGGACCCCGCAGATGTGCTCTGACAGGGAGCAGCGTGGGCTGGAGTCCATCCTGGAGGAAGTGGGAGATGGTCAGAGCTGGGCTTTGAAGGATGGGCAGGAGTTAGAGAATAGAAATGAGGCCAGTGGTGTAGGGATGAGGGACAGAGAATCATAGACCTGTTGGCAGACCCCTTCCTCTGTCCCGTCTGGCTACCCCCTGCCCACCCCACTATCTCCCAGGGCCCTCCCTGAGTAAGCTCCCTGCCAAGGATATTTAAGGATACGAGCTTCTTGCCTCTGTGTCACTGCGTGACTCTCTGTGTGTGTGTGTGTGTGTGTGTATGTGTAGTATAAGTTATACTTAACAAAATTTACCATTTTAACCATTTCTAAGTGTACAGTTTGGCAGCATTAAGTGTAGTCATGTTGTGCAGTCGTCATCACTATCTATCTCCACAACTTTTTCATCATCTCAAATTAAAATTGATCTAGGCTAGGTGCAATGGCACACACCTGTAGTCCCAGTAGCTCGGGAAGCTGAGGTAGGAGGATCACAGTTCATAGCCACCCTCAGCAATTTACTGAGGCCTTAAGCAACTCAGAGAGACCCCCGTCTCTAAATAAAATATATAAAGGGATGGGGATGTGGCTAAGTGGTTAAGTGCCTTTGGGTACAATCCCTAGTACTGGAAAAAGAAAACGCAAAACAAACAAAAACTATACCCATTAAACAGTAACTCCCCAATCCTTCCTTCCCTCCATCACTGGTAGTCACCATTCTACTTTGTGTTTGTATGAAATTGAACACTTTCGGTACCTTGTGTAAGTGAAATCACAGTGTTTGTCCTTTTGAGGCTGGTTTACTTTACTTAGCATAATGTCCTCAAGATTCATCCTTGTTACACAGTGTAGAATTTCATTACTTTTTTTAAAAAAATATTTATTTATTTGCTTTAGTTGTACACAATGCAATGCATTTATGTTTATGTGGTGCTGAGGATCGAACCCGGGCAGCACATGTGCTAGGCGAGCGCTCTACTACTGAGCCACAACCCCAGCCCTTTCATTACTTTTTAAGGCTGGGTAATATTCCATTGTATACATTTACTACATTTTATTTATCCATTCATCTGATGATGGACATTTAAGTGGTTTCCACCTTTTGGTTGTTGATGGTGTTACTATGAACATGCATATACAAATATCTGCTTCAGTTTCTTGCTTTCAAATATTTTAGATACATAGCCAGAAGTGGAAGTGTTTACTGGCCATCTGTGTATTTTCTTTGGAGAAATGTCTATTCAAATCCTTTGCCTGTTTTTGAAATTCAAATTTTCAAAATTGTTGTGGAGTTGTAGGAGTTCTTTATATATTTTACTACTAATCCCTTATCAGATTTGCAAATATTCATTCTCATTCTTTTTTTTGTACCAGGGATTGAACTCAGGGGCACTTGACCACTGGACAGCCCTTTTTTGTGTTTTATTTAGAAACGGGGTCTCACTGAGTTGCTAAGTGCCTTGCCATTGCTAAGGCTGGCTTTGAACTCCCAATCCTCCTGCCTCAGCCTCCCAAGTGCTGGGATTACAGGCGTGCGCCACCGCACCTGGCTTATTCTGATTCTTCATGGGTTGCCTTTTTACTCTTTGGGTAGTATCCTTTGATGCACCAAAATTTTTATTTTGGTGAAGCCAAATTTATCTATTTTTTTTCTTTTGTTGCCTGTGCTTTTGGTATCATATCTAAAAAATTGTTGTCAAATCCAGCATCATGGAGCTTTTTTCTTATTGTTTCTTCTAAAGGTTTTATAATTTCAGCTCTATTTGGGTCTTTGATCCATTTTGTGTTAACTTTTGTACATGATGTAAAGTAAGGGTCCAATTTCATTTTGTTTGCTTGTACATTTTCAGTGTTTCCAACACCATCTGCTGAAAAGACAGTTCTTTCTTCACTGGATGATCTTTTTTTTTTTTTTGGTACCAGGGATTGAACTCAGGGGGCACTCGACCACTGGGCCACATCCCCAGCCCTTTTTTTTTGTATTTTTATTTAGAGACAGGGTCTCGCTGAGTTGCTAAGTGCCTCACTATTGCTGAGGCTGGCTTTGAACTCGCGATCCTCCTGACTCAGCCTCCCAAGTGCTGGGATTACAGGCGTGCGCCAGCGCGCCCAGCTCTTTCACTGGATGATCTTAACACCCTTGTCAAAAATCATTTGACTGGCCAGGTGTCATGGTACACACCTGTAATCTCAGCATCTTGAGAGGTTCAGGTAGGCAGATCTCACGTTCAAGGCCAGAAAAGGGCTGGGGAGATAGCTCAGTAGTAGAGTAACCCCAGATTCCCAATAAAGAAAAAAAGATAATTTGACCACATATGAAGGTTCATTTTCAAGTTCTCTATTCTATTCCATTGTTCTAGATGTCTGTCTTCATGCCAGCACCACTTGTTTTGATTACTAGAGATTTCCAGCACTTTCAAGATTGTTTTGGCTATTTGGAGTCCCTTGTGGGACTCATATGAATTTTAAGGATAGATTTTTTCTATTTCTGAAAAATGCTGTTGGGATCTTGACAGTGATTTAATAGTGATAGCATTGACCCATGTGATTTTAAAGAAGGGGATGGGCTAGCTAAGGTTATTCCAAGGTGACCAGGCACCAGCAGTAAAATAAGGATGAATGGTGGTCTGCGCAGAAGGGGAAGGCTCAGACTTGGCACATCCAAGGCTGAGGGCAAGGGGTCACAGTTTGTTAGAATACTGAAAGTACTGAATGTTCCCCGGCTTCCTCCATCAGAGAGAGGTGCCCATGGGCAGGAGTTTTTCCATGTGTATTTTTAAGGCACTAAAAAGGTTCTTCCTTTCCCTTATTCAGGTCTTTCAGCTTTTGCTGATTTGTTAGAACAAGGGCTCCCTATCCTGGCTTTTAAGAGCATGGACACTGTTTTTGATGTGGCTAGGAACTCTACCTCACCCAACCCCAGGACAGGTCATACCTCCAGTCGGGCAGCTGGCCCTTGCAGGAGGAACATGTTTGTTTCCTCAAGACTAGGAGGCACACTAGGAGGGCCGCTCAGTGGTACAGCACTAACCTAGCATGTGCAAGGCCCTGGGTTTAAATCACCACCACACACACACACACACACACACACACACACACACAAAAGGAGGGGGAGGGCAAGAAAGTGAGACCAAAGAGAAAAGGAATAAGCAGTTCTGAGTCCTCAGAAAGAGGGTGACCTAGCCGGGCGCGGTGGCGCACGCCTGTAATCCCAGCACTTTGGGAGGCTGAGGCAGGAGGATCGTGAGTTCAAAGCCAGCCTCAGCAATGGCGAGGCACTTAGCAACTCAGTGAGACCCTGTCTCTAAATAAAATACAAAAAAGGGCTGGGGATATGGCCCAGTGGTCAATTGCCCCTGAGTTCAATCCCTGGTACCAAAAAAAAAAAAAAAAAAAAGAAAGAGGGTGACCAGGAATAATCACTTGGTAAGGATTATAAAGACAATCTTCTCATCCTGGGGCCTCTTATAAGCAGACCCAGACCTCAGTGGATATGGTAGGTCTACCTGTAGCAGTGAAAGCAAATGTGGACACAGGTAGCCTTCTTGAACAGCTTACACCCTGGGGATATGACTCACTGGGCTCTAAGCCAGACCTCTGACTTGGCCTCAGAAAAACTTCCCTCAGCTTATCACTGAAGACAGACAGATAGACAGATTAGTAAAGAGCTCCTTGGGCCCCTCCAGGGGCACAATTTCCAGTTCTGAGCTGTGATATTCACCCTTCCTCCCTGCCTGGCCACAGGGACAAAAAATGGTCTTTATTCCCCTAATTTTAGGAGGCCTGGCTAGGGCTTCTGGAAACTCAGCTGACCTGGAAGCTGCTGTTTGTCTCCAGTTCTGACAGTGAAGCCTGGGGTTTCTGACACAGCCTGAAGTTCACATATCTGTGATTGGTGTCAGAAAATAAGATCCTTGAGTTATACTCCATGTATGTACAATAGGCCAAAATATACTCCACTGTCATATCTTTTTTTTTTTTTTTTTGGTACTGGGAACTGAACTCAGGGGCACTCGACCACTGGGCCACATCCCTAGCCCTTTTTTGTATTTTATTAGAGACAGGGTCTCACTGAGTTGCTAAGTGCCTCGCCATTGCTGAGGCTGGCTTTGAACTCGCGATGCTCCTTCCTCAGCTTCTCAAGTGCTGGGATTACAGGCGTGCGCCACCATGCCCAGCTTTACTGTCATATCTATCTAAAAAGAGCAAATAAAAAAAGAAAGAAAGGAAATAAGATCCTTGAGCCAAGGGGAGCCTTTATCCAAGTTGTTTTTAGAGCATCTCAAGCTTTAGCAGGCAGACTTGAACCATTTTATACACAGAAGTAAAGGAACAGACAGAAAAAACATCATCCTGTTTCAGAATGAAGCACAGAGCTCTAGAAAATTCTATGAATGATGGGAAGGATCATATCTGATTGTGCCTTTTGCTTTGCCAAGTGCAATCTGTCCATCTGTTCATTCATTCTTTCATTCATTCATTCAGGGTCTACCCCTGGGACAGGGCCCCTTGGCAGGAGCTGGGATATGTCAGTGAGTAAGACAGGCAGAACCCCTTCCTCATGGTAGGCACAATCTGTTGGGGGAAGCAGATGGTAGCAAACAAGCAAACAGCCTTAATGAAGGGGGGGAAGTAATGGCAGTAGTATGGGGATATTTCATTGTGGAATCTGACCTGCATCAAGAAATCTTTTTCCCTGAAAAAGCACAGATGTGAAGGATAAGCAGGAGCCAAAAGGTAAAGAAGAGGAAGAGTATTCCAGGCAAGGAGAACAGCATGTACAAAGGTCTGGGGGCCTGGGGAGGCAGAGGCCTAAGAGAACAGGCCGTGTCAATATTCACCTGAGAGCTGGATCTAAAACTGAGGCTTTGGACTCCTATATTCCTTCCACCACTACCATAGTACATGTCCCCAAGATTTATGACCTCAGACAGCACCCCAATCTCTACTGTGTCATCCAACTCAGAGTATCCTGAGTTGCCCAGAAGAACTCAAAACAAACCAAAGAGTGCAGAATATTAGAATTTTGTAAAGAACATAGAGAATACTGGGTGCTGTGGTGCACACCTGCAATTCCAGTGACTCAAGGGGACGAAGGCAGGAGGATTGCAAGTTCAAAGCCAATCTCAGCAATATAAAAAATTAAAAGAGCTGGGGGTGTAGGTCAGTGGTAGAGTGTCCCTAGGTTCAATCTCCGGTTCTGGGGGTCGGGGAAGACCAAAGAGTAAGTGATGAGAAGTTTCACTACCAAACAGGGAAACTTCCAGCCCAGAGTCTATGTTCAGGGGTGTGTATGGAGGGAGGGGAAATGGGGTTTGTCATGAGCTATCTCTGTTCTGTATTCAAAAAGCAAGGTTTCTGAGAATTGCTGATTGATTTGGGAAATATTGGGTTAGGCAAGTGTTGGGTTAGCTGGAAGTCACCAGCTCTGTACTTGGGGCATCTGCTCCAGGATTATGGTGTCCAGTAGCATCCCAAACAAGACACGCCCAAATGAAGATTTGGGAACTCAGGTGTTCACTGATAGCGGCAGACTAGATGGCCACGGTTGCGGCTTAGTACTTTCCTTCGATTCTTCACCTAAGGTGAGGACCCTTAGCTGCCCACGCTCTGAGTCCAATTTAGTTAACAGTTGTTTGCTTAATGCAGCTGTGGGTCTGGGATCTGCATCCTCAATGACCAAGTCTTCCTCCTTCTCACCCCTCCCCCATTCTGTGTTGAATCCTACCTCTTCCCTGTGTTCCACTGTTTCCACCCTAGTCCAGGTCACCATTACTGCTCACCCACAGGCATTCACTTCCTCTAAACTTATCTCCTCCAGCTGTCGCTCTATGTGGCAACCAGAGTCATCTGTCTGAAATTCTGTCTTCTGCTTAAAACCCTTCCTTGTGCATTCTACTGTAAAAGAAATAATAATAATAACAAACAAAACAAAACAAAAACCCTTCCTTGACTCCCCTTGGCCATCAAAACAAAGCCCTGACATTTTGTCAGGAAACATGCACACACCCAGGCAGATGGCCCTTGCAGCCACCCTCCCGTACTCCTCCCCCCACGAGGCTCAGCCATAATGAATTTTCAGTTCCTCCAAAGGCATACTCCTCTTACTCTCAGGTCTTTGCCCATCACATTCCCTCTGCAAGAATCCCATTCCTACCTTTGCCGCCTTGTGCTTACCTTTCAAGGGTCAGCTGAGATGTTAACACCTGCAGAGACTCTTTCCTGACATCCCTAAGTTGGGGTTAGGAGTTCCCAGCTAGTCCCTTCTCCCCACTTAAATATTTGGACTGTGGTGTGGAGGAGAGATGTGGTCTGCCCCTCAAACTCCTTAGAAACGTGGCTGGAGCCCCTGGAGAAGGAACTGTCAACACACCCTTGATTCTTTGCCAGATCCTATTCTAAGGAGGTCAGGGCCCATTTATCCCCTGGACCACCCTTATCTTGGGCCACACTGTAAGGAAAATCACCACTCTGCCATCAAGGCACATGGGCACCTCTGTTGTTTTATGGTAGAGTGACTCCAGACAGACCAGCCAGGACACAAGGGCTCAGGGAGATCAGGCAAAGGCCCAGTTGGAGAAGGGAAGGCCAGGGTCCATGCCCTGCTTCCTTCCATCTGACCAAGTGACCATACTGTTCAGGCTTTGGCTCAGCTCAGCTAGTTGCTAGTTGTTCTAAGCCAGGGGGATTCTACAGAGACCTGGTTGCTTTTTGAACTTGAGTTTCTGGCTCTTGGGTAAATAGAATGAATATTCCCACATGACCTAGGAATATCTCCCTGGGGCTCCGTTCTTTGAACTGACTTGTAAAAGAAATCAAGGGGTCTCACAGACTCACTTTGGGGAATTTCTTTCAAAATTGAACCCATGTCACTACTCTCCAGAGCCTTCCACCAACTCTGCTCATGCCCACCCTTACTCTTCCACCAAGTAGTTAGAGAATGTCCCAAGTTCCCCTCTCAGGCTGGATAAAATGGGTACCCATGCACATGTCTAATTGTTCACTGGAGTAAGTTCTAGGGGAAGCAGGGTTGGAATGACACACACTCATTTTACTGTGTACGCTTCTGTAATGTGGGAATGTTTTTACAAGCATGTATCACTCCTATAATTAAAGATGAAAATCTAATAATATGCTGCCTCCCTTAGGCCATGGGTTCAGAGGGCAGAGTATGACTAGGAAAACTTGATAGGTGAGACAACATTGAAGCTGGGCCTGGGCCTGGTCAGGTGTCTAGAGCAGTAACAAGGGGGAATTTGGACCAGATAAATGCAAGACCCAGGTCCCCAAATGAAGATGGGAGATCTTTGTGGGTAAAAAAAAAAAAAAAAAAAAAAAAACATGTATAAAAAGATGGGCACCCACTTGGCTGGAAGAGGAGTACGTGGAAGGACTAGTGATAGGTGGCTTAGTACTGTAGTGCATAAAGCCTTGAATGCCAGACCAAGGAGCTTATAATTAAATGCTTTTTGAACCAGAGGATATGATCTGAGCTAGGCCTTGGGATCGGAGCTGGCAGAGGTGAGAGAGGAACCAGGGATGCCAGGAGGTTATCTGCATAGCTCAGTGAGAAGAACAACTGGGAGAAAGCGTGGATGTACAAGCTGCGCTGGCCAGGGCCGGGATGACAAGGGCAGGGCCTGCCCTCCTGCTCCACAGGTCCTCCTCTCTGGACGCTGACAGCTCTGTGCCCAGGGTTCCTTTTCCACCTGTATCTTGACACACAGAACCATCCCAATGTCACTTGGTTTAGTCTCCTTGCCCACCTTGACTCAGAGAGGGGGTGGTGCCTGCTGGACCTCCCGGAGCCTGTGGTTCCTTCTGCCTTCATAGAACAACTCCAGAGCAGCTGTTCAGTTTGGGTTTGCCTGGAGATTTAATTGCATCTCACTTTTTCCTGCCTCCTGATGGAAAAGCAAGCTTGCATACCACAGAAGAGTGACTAGGATATGTAACATAAGCCTGATCTCTTTTTTCATGCTGTAGGACCAGCTGCAAGAGGCAAGATGGGTGCTTTGGTGGTACTGGGAGTTCCTGTGGGTTCTGAAGAAGCCAGAAGCCTTGAGAAACTGGATCTGACAGCAGGGAGTGAAGGGCCAGAATGCTTTACCTGCTGTAGCTTCTGGCTCTGCCTCCTGCCCCATCAGAACTGGCTGGGGACAATCAGGCCTAAGAGTCCATCAACAGTCAATGGGGGACCTATGTGGAGAAGGAATGGAGTGTGGGTAGCTCTCCAAGGCTGAAGAAATCCCACTTTTTTCCCTAATTTATGGCACCTTTGACATCATGGTCAGGTACCAAAGACCCAAAGATGGAAGGCAATGAGGCATTCATTGCTGATGTGGCAGGGACTTTCAGTTGTCACCCAGTGTCTGGTCTAGCTTAGTATATAACCACTCAGAATAATACTAAGTGCATCTTCTCCCCTCTCAACTCCACTATGCTGCTCCATGGAAGGAGATCAAGCCACACTGCACCCTGGGGGAGCCCAGAACTTCAGAGCACAGTGAACACATCAGGCTCGGAAATTCCCTTGCCTCTACCCTAGGCCATTTCTCAGCTCGGGACTCCAAGCCCTGCTTTCCGCTCAGCCTGGGATGCCAGGCCACTGTTGGCCAAGGACTCCTGCTCGTGGCTGCACATGTCAATTCTTCTGTGGTGCTTTCCCTCTCAACTCTACTAGCACCCTCTTGCATCATTTCTGAAACTTGTGCTTAACCCATCCCTGCATAGTGCACCCTCTGCTGTTTTGCTTTATTGATGTTTCTGGGATGATGACATAGGAGCCTTCCTCTGTTCTGTGTCCCCAGGGTGTAGCTAGTGTCTTCCCCACTGAGCAGGTGCTCAGGAAGCATTGGTGCAACAGAGCCAGAACGCACAGTCCTGGGTTGCCTGCGTTGATTCAGGCTGTTCCCCACACGCCCCCACCCCACCCCACACTATTAGCTCCCTGTCCACCCTTAGCCCCCTGTGGATCTCCCCCTCTGAGTAAGTCTGGCCTCAGCCATGCCTGGAGGTGTCTCTCTTGAAAGAGCCTTTAAACTATGAGTCTGCAGAGGTCCTCCAAGGCCTTGTTAGTGAACTTGGGATTCAAGCCAAGACAGAGTGGGAAGGCTGGGAGCTTTGGTGATCAACTCAGTGCTCTGGAACTTGACCCTTGTGCAGCAGCAATTCAGTGATGATTGACAATCCTCTATGCAAGAAGGAGTATGGGTGGTGGCCTGAGTGAGTGAGCAAGCATGTGGCCTGCTCAGGGTGTCCCGACTACCCCATCTGGAGATGACCAGATGGTGATGCAGGACCCAGGACTTCATCCAGCCTGGGCTGCTACCCAAACCATGAGTGGGGATTGTGGGACACCCCCAGCCACCCACCCTCTATGTACCCACCCTCCATCGCCAAGTCCTCCGTTCCCCCACTTCCATCCTCAACTCCAGACAAGATCCCACTATTCAGGCTGGCGGTAGCCAAAAGGAGGGAGCAGTGCCTGGCAGAAGGCCTTTAGCGGTACCTCTTGGGAACCAATGTCCTCTTGGATGCTCAAGCCCCAGGGTTCTGGCTCTAGACTTTGCATTCCTCTAGGATCATAGCGCTCCCTGTCATTGGTTACTCTATGGCTCTAGCCTTGTCTTCCTTCTGTCAGGGCAGCTTTTCTTCCTAAGGACCTCTCTAGCTTTAGAGGTCTCTCACCGATGGCTGGCTTATTTTCAGCTCAGCCAGGCCTGAACACCACCCACCCCTCCCCCTCCTCCTGCTTGAGTCAGCGCTCAGCTGGCTGCTCCAGCCCTGGCTCTGGTCTCTAAGAGGTCTCTGGGCAAATCTGCTGCTCAGCTCTAAACACTTCTGCATTTGGTCTCTTCGGTTCATTGATCAGGAATCATATGATCTTTTAAAAACACAGCTGGTAGAGTTGCCCATCTGTGCTTCTGCATTTGGATCCATAAATCAGGCTGCTTGGAATTTATTTAAACCTGCAGTTCTGCATATAGAATGAGGCTGCCCTCACCATGCCTCCTTTAGTAATCTTGCATTTTCTGGATCTTCTGCATTTTTTAGGACCATCCTTGGTTGGGCTTCTAGGTCTGGGTTTGTTTTTTTATGTTATTTTGTCTCTTGAGCTCCTCTAAGAACTATTTTCTCTTTACACTGAGATTCACTAATTTTAGGGGGAAGCACTAATCTGTGTTCCTCCTCCATCCCCATAACACACATAACACAGTTATTTCCTAGTCAAGATGGGTCACAAGTCTTTAACCAGGTCAGCAACTCAAGGTACTGATGTTCTTTATACACAGAAACATTGCTGATGTGGCAGACTGCCAATTGTCTCCCAGTATCTGGTCTAGCTTAGTACATAGCCACCCAGAATAATACTAAATTTGCCAGCCTCCATTGCAGCTATGTGACTAAGTTCTGACCAGTGAGATAGAAGTAGCATGGTGTATCCAGATTCTGGAAAACATCCTTAAAGGGAAGAGGCACACCCTGCTTTCTTCCTTCCTTCCTCACACTAACTAGAATTTATTGTCTGTGATGTGATAGCTGGAATTTGGGCAGCCATCTTGGAATGTGAAGATGAAGCCTCACTTTAAGGATGGCAGATGTGGTTTCCAGTTTCTGAGATAACCCCTTGTGACTCTCAACTTTTGAATTACTTGCCATTGGCTAGCAGAAGCCAGTGGCCGTGTTTTAGGTCCACTCGGTCAACCTAATGGAGGATCATAGGTGGTGCAGAACCAAGGCTTCCTGCCAACAGCCAGCGCCATCTTGCCAGCCATGTTGTACCCCAGTCAAGCCTTCAGTTGATCACAGTTCCACAGGTTCATCTGAAATCCTGACTGTGACCTCATGAGACAGAGTTTATGCCAGAGCTACTAGCTAAGCCACTGCCTAATGCTGACCCTTAGGAAGTGTGAAAGAATAAATGTTTATCCTTGTTTTAAGCCACTATTGTTTTGAGGTGTTTTTGTTTTTTGTTTCAGTAGTGGGGATTGAACCCAGGGGCTCTCTATCACTGAGTCACATCCCCAGCCCTTTTTATTTTGAGACAGGATCTCATTAAATTGCCCAGCCTGTCCTTAAACTTGTGATTCTTCTGCCTCAGCCTCTCCAGTAGCTGGGATTACAGGCATGTGCCACTGCATCCAGCCACTTAGCTTTTTTTTTTTTTCTTTTTTTTTTTTCCAGAGCTGGGAATGATCCCAGGGCCTCATGCATGCTAGGCCAGCACACTACCACTGAGTCACACCCCAAGCCCAAGCCACTGAGTTTTGAAGTAATTTGTTATAAACAATGGAGGAAACCAGGTATGGTGGCATACCTGTAATCCCAGTAATTTGGGAGGTTGAGGCAGGAGGATCACATGTTTGAGTCCAGTCTCAGCAACTTATCTATCGGAAAAAAACAAAACCAAAACAAACAAGCAAACAAACAAAAAACTGGGCATGTGGCATAGTGGTTAAGCACCCATGGGTTTTATCCTTTCTACCAAAACCAAACAACAAAACAAACAAAAACAATGGAGAAGAGCAACAACATGGAAGGAAACTTGACCTCTGCAACTATGGGGGTAACAGCAACTCTGAACACCTTCCTCAGAATTCTTTTGTTGTTTTTATTTTATTTTATTTTGGTGGTTTTGGGGATTGAACCCAGGGTTTACTCATGCAAGGCAAGTGCTCTATACCTGTTACAGCCTCAGTCATTTGTTATGTTGTTTTAAAAGAGAGAAATACATTTCTCTTGTTTTCACAACTTTTTTTGGTACTAGGGATTGAACTCAGGGGCACTTGACTACTGGACCACATACCCAGCACTTTTTTATATTTATTAGAGACAGGGTCTCACTGAGTTGCTAAGTGCCTTGCCATTGCTGAGGCTGGCTTTGAACTCACAATCCTCCTGCTTCAGCGTCCCAAGTGCTGGGATTACAGACGTGTGCCACCGCACCCAGCTTATTTTGCATTTTCTGTTGCTCCTAGTCCTATTCCTGTTTCAGTCACCATTCACTCAGAAACTCCTCCAAGAGCTGCTAGCTGGAAAGGCCTTTGAGGCACTCTCAAGTCACCCTTCTGCCATCGGCATCTTGAAGCTAACTCTTCCTAAAATGATGGGCAGTGTATAGCAAAAAATGTCTGTAAAAGGAATTTCATAATGAGGACTACAGGCCAAGGTGACAGGAACTACCCCTCCTGCAGGGTCTCACCTATTACTTAGGTGTCGTTATCTGGCTCAGATTGGGATGCCCACAAGGCCCAGACAGATCTGTGAATAAAGTGCATCGGAGACAGCCAAGCGGCTTTCCTAGCTGTAGAGAGCACTGTGCTGCGGGTCTGCCTGGTTCAAGTTGGAGTAAACCCCCTTTAGCATTTGCAGGTGACCCTTCCATGGACCAGCCTTCAGGCATGCAGCACAAGGGGCTTATGGAGGAAATCCTCCTCACTGGTGAGATGCTCTGTTCAGTACCATTCAGCCGTGGCAGCTGGCAGGACTGGAAGATGGCAATTCTGCTAGTCTATGCTTTCACTCAATCCTTCCAAGTGCCCTGGTTGCAGTACCATGGCCAGTCCCTCTGAGGCTTCTTCTCTAGCCTATACCCTGCTTCATCAGACTCCAACATCTGTTTGGACAAATCAGCTAACACAATTCCTAATCCCCAGCCTCAGCATTCCCAGGCCTGCTTAGTGTTCTTCAACCTCTCCCACCTGGCTCTTGTCACACAGATACGTCTGAAATCTTAGCCTCCTGCATTGCACCGAAGGCCCTGCTATCCATTTTCTAGATTTTTCTAGCCCTCCCCAACTCCTGCTCTTGAATGTTAACAAAGATTTTCTGTCTCTAGAGTCTTCATTGTTCCCCAGCCTTGTTTGAACCATCTGGAAAGCCACCCATTGTCTCTAACCCTACATTAGTCAAGGTAATGCTAGATGTTAAAACAAACAAATCCCAGACTGTATTTTGGCTTGGACAATGCAGTTGATTTTTTGTTTACAAAAGTCCCACATGAGTCTTCCTGATCAGTGATGTCTGTCCTCCAGAGACTCAGGTTCTTCCTCGTGGCTCTGCCATTTCTAACTTGGTTTCCAAGGCTGTCTTAGTTCAGGCTGCTCCAACAGGGTGCTTATCAACAACAACAGGAGTTTATTTCTCCTGACAATGGGGCTAGATGTCTGAGATCAACATACCAACACGCTCAGGCTCCGGTGAGGCCCCTCGTCTGGGTTGCAGACCTCTGACTTTCGCATTCTCACACGGTGGGACGGGAACAAGTTAGCTCTCTGGCTTCGTCTTGCAAGGAAACTAACCTCATCATGAAGCCTCCAACCTCAGGACCTAATCATCTCTCAAAGGTCCTACCTTCAAATACTATCACATGGGGGATGAGATCTTAACATATGAATTTGGAGGAGGGGGACATAAACCTAGGAGGGGGACATAAACATTTCATCCATTAAAAAAAAAGGCATCAAACTGGAAGATGAGAAAAGGAAAGGTGGAGAAGGCACATCTTCTTTGTAACTCTCTTGGGCCAGAATCGATATCAATACATTTCATCCCTGGTCAACATTCCATTGGCAAGAACTGGTCCCTTGACTCTTCTTAGAAATAACAGATGTGTGGGGAATGCTCTCTCTGCTGGGAAGTCTTAACTATTCTATGGGAAACAGGGGTGCTTCTTTTTTTAAAATTTTAAAAAATGTTTGTAGTACTGGAGATTGAACCCAGGGCTTCACGCATGCTAGGCAAACATTCTACCAATGAGCTACATTCCTAGCTCTTTTAAAAAATTTATTTTGAGACAGGGTCTCACTAAATTGCTGAGGTGACCTTCAACTTGCGATCCTCCTGCCTCAGTCTCTTGAGTTGCCAGAATTACAGGCATGTGCCACCTTATCTGGCTAAGATCTAAGATAGGGGACTTTTTTGTTGTTGTTGTTGTTAATGGTTAACCTTCTCTATAGCATACCCTCACTTCCTTCAGAGCCTGACCTGGAACTACAGGTCAATCAACTTCCCTGGCTTCCATGTCCTGGGGACAAACCTGCGGTGGACAGATTTGTGCCAATTCAGCTTCATGTCCTTTGAAGCCAGCAAGGCCTCTCTGTTGTTAGGCTACTCTCCTATTTCCTGCAACAAGTGTTCCCAACATGCCCTCCTTGCTCAGCGCCTTCCCCCAACCCTCACTCTCAGCAAGGAGAATTTTAGGGCCAGGAGGCATGATGCCCCTGCACTTTCCCTCTGCTCCCCGCTCCCTACACTTTTATAAACAAGCCCGTGTGTACATGCACTCCAGCTGCCTCTCTCCAATCTCCCAGCAAAGTGTCTCCCCAGGTCTCAGATCTGTGTCTCCATGCCTGCCAGATCCTTGCAGCTGAATGCCTGAGGTCTTCCAAACAGAACGCATCATCACTCAGCAAACTTCCTCTTGTGGTTTCTTTCTCCTGTGGTGACACCCTAACCAAAACGTCTTTCCAAATGAAAACCTGGGGATAGCCTGGGGTTCATTGTTGAGTTGTTTCTCAGATTAAATTCTAGCTAAGACATTTGCTTGTCTGTTTTTGCAATACTGGCAACTGAACCCCAGGGGCTGAGCATCATCCTCAGCATTTTTTTTCCCTTTTTTTTTTTTCTTTTTGGTACCAGGAATTGAATCCAGGGGCACTTTACCACTGAGCCCCATCCCCAGCCCTTTTTTATTTAAAGACAGAATCTCACTGAGTTGCTTTGGGCCTTGTTGCATTACTGAGACTGGCTTTGAGCTCTTACCCTTCTGCCTCGACCTCCTGAGCCATTGGGATTACAGGCATGTGCCACTAGCCCAGCTCTACTCATATTCTTAAACCTCATGATTTGCAAATGAAGCTAGGACTGCCCACTGAGATCCCAACATCTACTAACTGGCCCCATTGTCCCCTTCAGCCATTCCCTCATCTCCCTGACATTTCAGAAACACTGGACTTTCCCCTGCATCTGCCCTTCAGACCTGGACCCCACACTGGGGGCATGGGTGAGGCCCTAGAATAGCCTTTGTTTTCTCACGTCTCTGCTTATCACACTCCTTGGTAAAGCCCTTTTTTGTCTGCTTCCAGCTCCATAAGGGCAAGAGCCCTTATATCGGTACCTCAGTTCCTGGAACAGGGTTTGTCATGCAGTAGGTGCTCAATGAGTGCTCACTGAACAAATGAAGAGGGTGAGAAGGTACTTGTTTAAGGGATATAAAAATTTGATTTAGATAATGATGTCTTGCCTTATGCTGAATGAACATTTCCTTCTCAAGAGAGCCAAATTTTATGTGTGTGTGTGTGTGTGTGTGTGTGTGTGTATGTGTATGAAATCTGATCCTCCACCTGAGAGCCTCCCTATCAATTAATCATGACTGGCTATTTGCACAAAACCTCTCCCAAAGCACTTTGCATAGAGGGCCAAACTGCTTGCCCTGCCAGAGCTGTGAGCTACCTTCTGGCTGACTTTGGCAGGAGATTCACATTCATGTCTCTCACTAGACTGACCCTAGGAGAAAAGCCAGGAAGTACCAATGACCCCCACTTTCCCTCTTCTCTCTTTTTGTCCCCCATATTCAAGATAAAAAAAACCTGTCCAAAGAGAATGATTGTCCAAGGTTGCAGTGCAAGGCAGGTATCTGATTATTTCTGCTCTACCATAGACCACAGTCCCTCCTGCCCTCTGGGCTGACATAAGGCCCCATAGTGCTAACACAGACCCTGGGTGGTGAGCTGGGCTCTGCAGGAAATGCCCATGATTGGGGAGGGTTGAGACATATACCCCAGTTCCTTAGGTCATCTTGTCTGTCAGCTATTTTCCTTGATTGGCAATTATTGCAACTGATATCCACCCAAGCTGACTGGAGCATGAAAGGGGACTCCAAATGCAGGACGTCATCCCAGGAATTGACAGCTCATTGGACAGGCATTCTGTCTTTCTCACTGGACCACAGTCTTTTCTCTTTGCATTTCTAATCTGTTCCTCTTTTCACAAAAGCCTTCACCATCTTTTACAAGGCCCATCATGACCACCAGCCCTGAGTCAGCCTGACTCACAACTTCAGTGCCCACTGCCATGGAAGCAGGCAGGATGGCCAAGCCGAGGAGCCTGCGTTTGGTTTGGTTCCGCCTATGCGATGAGTTGTTTCTCCTGGGTTAGGCTTTCAACCCTGGCTCATCACCAGAACAGGGGAGGAGGGGCCGGGTCAGCTGGTATAAACAAAACAGCAGGGATTGTGCAGAGGGAAAATCCTAGGAGGCGTGTGGGTAGGGAGCCAATTACAAGTATAGGAAAAAGCTGTGAAAGATGTTGAAATGTAGTGGGAGGCTGAATAACTTACCTATACAGGTTCTCTCTGCCTTTTGTTGTCTTTAACTAGACTATTTCTTAATTCTCTAAAGATAAAAATTAAACTGTAAAAACTTGGGGTGAGGATGTAGCTCAGTGGTAGAGCTCTTGTCTAGGCATGCACTAGGCCAGGGGTTCCATTCCCAGCACTATAAAAAAAGCAGATTGTGTCTGGTGGAATGCAACTGATCCTTATGACACTGACCAGTTCAGCATTAATTTTTCTTTTTGGTGCTGAGCATTGAATCCAGGGGCATTTAACCACTGAGCCACATCCCCAGCCCCTCTTTTATATATTTTATTTAGAGAAAGGGTCTCACTGAGTTGCTTAGGGCCTCCCTATGTTGCAGAGGCTGGCTTTGAACTCGTGATCTTCCTGACTCAGCCTCCCCAGCTGTTGGGTCAGTTCTAAAATCATTTCAACATTCCTTATCTGACAATCATGTGTGATCATTTGAGTTCTCCTTTAAATTGATTGCAATATTTTAGTAGTTCCCTCATGAACTAATAACTTAAATTACATCTTTGACACATACTAATTTTATATATTATAAGAGAGTCATGATTACATGCTCTTTTAAAATTATCAGTAAGCTGGGTGTGGTAGCCCACACCTGTAATCACAGTTTCTCTGGAAGCTGAGGCAGGAAGATCAGAGGTTAGAGGCTAGCCTGGCAATTTATTAATACACTATATCAACTTTAAAAAAAAAAAAAAAAAGTCTGGTGATGTGGTAGAGAACTTGCCTAGCATGTACAAAGCCCTGGATTCATTCCTCAGTACCACGAAAATATGTGTGTGTGTGTGTATATATATATATATATATATATAAATATACACACATTTATATATATATATAAATAATACATATATATAATTTAATATATAATATTAAATATATAATATTAATATATAAATTTATATATATATATAAAATTAATAAGTATGGACAAAGCCTGTATGATCACATTCTTATTTTAGAAACATTACTGCTGGGCATTGTGGCACATGCCTGCAATCCCAGCAACTTGGGAGGATTGCTTTGTACTGCCTAGCATGTACAAAGCCCTGGATTCAATCCTCAGTACCATGAATAAATATATATATATATATATATATATATATATAAATATCATATAAAATCAATAAGTATGGACAAAGCCTGTATGATCACATTCTTATTTTAGAAACATCACTGCTACAGAGAGAAAAAGTATAGAAGGATTTACAAGAAGTTGTTATCTGTGGGAAAAATGGAAGGAAGAGGCACTTATTTGTCTTTTTATATCTTTTTGTGCCATTTTAATCTTTTAACTGTATTTAAAATTGTTCAATTTCAGTGGACATTACCCAGGTAAAAGTTTATGTATCATTTATGGATCTCTTTTTTTTTTGTTTTTGGTACCAGGGATTGAACTCAGGGGCACTTGACCACTGGACCACATCCCCATCCCTTTTTTGTATTTTATTAGAGACAGGGTCTCACTGAGTTGCTAACTTCCTCGCCATAGCTGAGGCTGGCTTTGAACTCGCGATCCTCCTGCCTCAGCCTCCCAAGTGCTGGGATGACAAGCGTGCGCCACTGCACCTGGCCAATTGTTTGTTTTTTTTAAAAAAATACTTTTCTTTTGGGCTGGGATTGTGGCTCAGCGGTAGAGCAATCGCCTAGCATGTGCGTGGCCCGGGTTCAATCCTCAGCACCACGTACAAATAAATGCATTGTGTACAACTAAAGCAAATAAATAAATATTTTTTTAAAAAATACTTTTTAATGTAAAATATGGCATTTCCTTTACAATTATTTGTTTTTCTACCCCCCCCCCTTTTTTTTTTTTTTTTTTGGTACTGGGGATTAAACCAAGGGGCATTTTACCACTAAGCTACATTCCCAGACCTTCTAGTTATTTATGTTGAGACAGGGTCTCACTAAGTTGCTGAGGCTGGCCTTGAACTTGTGATCCTCCCAAGTTGCTGGGATTGCAGGCATGTGCCACAATGCCCAGCTATAATTATTTGTTAAACTGTATGTACAATTGTTTGGACTTTTATGAGTATACGTTATATTTTATAATTTTTATAACAACCCAATACATTTATCACGAAATTTTGTAAATTTGAAAGGAAACAGTAAACCAAATAGACAAAACTACATCTTGGCATATTGCTACAAACCAGCTGTGAGCAGCCAGGGTGGTTATGACATGGTTGTGACATGCTGCTGCCCTCAGGGAAGAGGTTCACACTTTACCACAGGCAAAGTATTCCAGGCACCCACTACACTCATCTTGCATCTGGAGGTGTTCAGGGGACAAGACTTCCCCACAGTTCAGTACCTGCCCCCTGGCAGCCCAACTCAGGGAACACTCCATGGAGATCCTGCCAGAGCAGGAACATCCGTTCTGCCTGCCCCTCCTCCCCTGGCAACTGGAGAGGCATCTGCCCTCAATGGCCTGCAACTGAAACAGGAGAATCACTGCCAAACCATTTCTTGCACAACAGTGCACTTCCGAGGAGCTACACAAAATTTTTATCGACTGAATTGTATCTTCCTCCTGACTTACATGATGGTCCAGATATGCTCTGGCTTCCGTGTTCATGGGTGGATCATTTTTGGTAATGGCTCCCAATGCTTCATATTCTTCTGTTTCCACTAAATACCCATAAAACAGCATTTACTTCACTATGCAAGGATAGAACTTCCTTCTAGGAATTCCTCCATCAAGCAAGCTTGAATGTTTGTCTCTGCTGTTTCTCTTAGTGGGGAGCAGGTGGGGAGAGATGGCAGGGGTACCGTCTCTCAGCCCCGACAGCCTCCCCCACCTCTGGCCTGAGTGTGTGCAAGCCTCTGCATCTGGCACATATGCACGCAGGTGTTTCATTCATTCAAGGAGGACAGAAAAGAGGGAAGACATTGGCCTGGGGGTTCCCCTGGCTCACTATCACTCTCGGCTGGCCTGACTAGGACTGACCCTGGCCCACCAAACACAGAGCCTCAAGTTACTTCCCAAATCACGAGACTGGTGCTCTAGGGGCACAAGAACATCTTCTCAAGCAGCAAATCACCTCTTATCAACTGTCATGGGGAGGTAGAGCCTTACCCTAGTGCCATTCCTCAGGGGTATTTGAGCCCAGACCCTTCCATATCATCTGACCATATCACTCTTGTCCCAAAGGCCTTCAGGGGCTTCCCTTTGTGTCTAGGATGCAATCCGAGCTGCATGGCCTGGCCTTCAGGTTCCTTGCTTCTCACCCTGGTCCCTGCTATGTCTGTGGCACCATCTATCTATACTGCTGCATATCCACCCCTTCACCCAACGCACCTGGGGTCCAACTCACTTATGGTCTGCAGGCTGTTTTCCAAATCTTCACAGTTGCCAAAAATGCCTCATTTCAATGACTGCCTCTTTCTTATTAATCGATGCCATAAGAAATGCATTTCCATAGATGCAGATGTGGGCCAAGCCCATGATCCTTCTAACGTAGGGGCCTTACCCTGGTGATCACACAACCCCTGGGACTGCACCTGGGTGAGCGTCACGCAGACCACTTTCCAGAGTGGTTCTCTCCATGTGAGCAGCTGCAGATCCTCCCCCACCTCCCAAAAGCTCACTGCTGTGGAACAGAGGCAGTTAGTTGTATTAGAACACATCACAGCATCTCGCTGCCAAAGTGACAACTACAATTATGTTTTGGCCGACAGTGGAGATGAGAGAATGTACAAACAACTCAGGCCTCACGTGTGCCCATGAATCAGCAGTTCATGCTGTCTGCCCAGTTAGTAGGTAATGTGGGCCCCTCTGCCAGTCCTCAGGCCCTCCTGTGATGGGCAGCCTGCTGCCTACAGACCTCCGGTTAACACTTGGGACCCTCGAGTGAAGTCCTCCATTTGAAGTGGAGGCTACCTCAGGACCTAGGAGAACAGAAGAGTCAGGGTGGTCAACCCCAGGCAAGGCCCAACCTCGAGGGACAGACACTTGATTCCTAGGCAAAGGCAGGGGCAGGCAGGTCAAACAAAGGGCCAGGCTGCCCAGGAATGAAGGTCATCATGCTGGGCAGCCTGGGACATGGTGTGCTGGTGATGGGAGAGTGTCTTCCCTGAGAAGCCTCTGTGCCAAAGACTGTGAGCAAGGGAGTGGTGTCAGTATAGGGGCCAAAATCTAGCAGTAGAACCAGCTCTGCAGGGGCAGCGTCTTCCATAATTGAGCCCTTCCAATGGGGGGTACACTTGTACCTCACATGAGTCCTTTAAGTTTCACCACAACCCAGTGAGGGGAGTTCCGTTATTATGCCCATTTGACAACTGAGGAAACTGACTCCCAGACAGCAATTTTCCTGAAGCCACGTGGCTGGCAAATGTAAAGACAGACTTTGAATCCAGATGATCTGGTTTCTGACTTAGTTGGTTTGTGTCTTGTTGCCCTGGTTTGGCCCTTTCAATGTAGTCTTTCAATGTAGCTGCAGGAAGCAAAGAGACCTCCAGCAAATTTCTACCTAGGGTGAGTTGTTAGGGCCTCCAAGAAGCCTTTGGCCTGGGAGCCAAGATGTTACTTACCAAGGAAAATAAACAACAGCTATTTTGGGTGACAGGTGCTGGGCTGTGGAATTAGGAAACAAAAGAGCTGCAAGGATTTCCTCATTGTATATTTTTGCATGTTCAGCAGGGATAAGCGTCATTGGGAAGCTGCTCTGTGGCCAACGTCACCCTTGGAGACAGAAGGCAGGAGTGGGAGCTGTCCTTTCTCTGCCCCTCATCCCCCACTGTCCCCAGAGCTTGCCTCTTAGGCTTGACCCAGGCTTTATCCCTGTCCTCTAGAATGGGTGCATGGAGGTTGTCAGATCTCTTGCAGGGGTGCTACTGCCCTTTGCTGGCCCCTCGAGGACAGAACCTGCCTGTCCTCATGTTTTGCCAAAATCCATGCAGACTACCGGCGAGGGATGAAGCAGGCTAACAACTTTGCTCGACACACCTCCAAATGGGCCTGAAAGGCTGGTGGGGCAGGGGACGCAGGAGCGTTTGTATTTCAAGTGGTGGCTGCCCATGAATCACCAGTTTCATTGTGTGCTCTCAGCTCTGCGAAGGCATCATTTCCACTAGCCTCACATGGAGCTGGCGGCCAGAGCCTCTTAGTGGGGCTATAAATAGCAGATCATCAACTCACCTCTCCTGAGCTCATCACAGGCTCCTCGGTTTACTGTGCGTCTTCCAGCTGCCTGCACATCACTGTCACTCAGATTTCCCAGGTGAAACCTGGCTGAGAGACCCAGGGCAAGCTTGGGGCGGGGAGGGGGGCTGCAGGGTTTTGGTTCCCAGAGCTTTACAGGGTGACAGTGAGGGCAATGGCAGACTTTTGAAGAGCTTGACATTTAAGACGTCATAATTATAATCTCGGGTCTCTCTGCTCCTCTCCAATTAAATGCAGCAGCAAGGGACTGTCATTTCTCTACAAGTCCTAGAAATCAAAGGCAAAGGAGTCACCCAACACATACCCAGAGAAAGCCACACGGAATGGGTAGCAACAAATGAAAGGGTTCATGCTTTCCCATGGACTCGTCTCCTGACACTGAATAAAGTACTTAGGGCTCAAAGGCTTCAGCAGTGAGATGGCACTTTTCAAAATGCCTCCTAGCGTTCCCATACTGGGCACTCCCTGTGTGTCAGGCACTGTGCCCAGCTTCCACATGCTGCATCTCATCCAATCAACACAACAGCCAGACCCAGGTGTCTGCTAGTAGCCTTCGCTTTCTGCAGGATGGAGGCTGCTACTCACAGATGCAGGTGCCTTGTCCAGAGTCCCACACACAGGATTTCAATGCAGAGCAACTGGACTACAGAATCCTGTCTCAGAACCCTTACCCTTTCTGCCTCCCTCAGAAAAGGACTGTGTGTGCGTCCATGTGTGTCCCCACATGTACAGGACCAGAGGGATCAGAACTGCAGTCTCAGTTTCCCAGCTCCACACACTCCAGGAATGTAAGTAGAAGCCAGATGCTCACAGAGTCTTCATCTTCCAAGTCTCTGGCTCTTTTGGCACCCTGAATGTCCCATGTCACCATCTTCTTCCTTTTTTTGTACCAGGGATTGAACTCAGGGGCACTTGACCACTGGGCACATCCCCAGCCCTTTTTTGTATTTTATTGGAGACAGGGTCTCACTGAGTTGCTAACTGCCTCACCATTGCTGAGGCTGGCTTTGAACTCTGGATCCTCCTGCCTCAGCCTTCCAAGTGCTGGGATTACAGGCATGCGCCACAGCGCCCGGCTTCCATCTTCTTCCTAATTTGATTTTCTTCTACCTTTTCCTGCAGGGAGGGTACCAGTCTTCAGGCAGCTCTTCTGGCCCAACTTGATGGCCTTCCTCGTACTCCCCTCCTCTCAGGCCCTACAAAAGGCAGAGTCAGGCGGGACTCCCCTCAAGGCAGCCTCCCTCCAATCTGCTTCCTCATTTGCCTCTCCAGAGTCACAGCCCCATGTTTTAGATGGGATGTCTTGGAGAACAGATTTCTGGTCCCTTCTCAGATCACCTGAAACAAGATCTCAAAGGGTAGAGGCCAGGGTCTCAATTTCTAAAAAACTTGCCCAGTGATCTGTCTAGCCATGATTAAGAACCCCTTAGGTCGGGCTGGGATTGTGGCTCAGCGGTAGAGCGCTTTCCTGGCGCGTGGGGGCGGCCCGGGTTCGATCCTCAGCACCACGTACAAATAAAACGCATTGAATAAAACGCACTGTGTACAACTAAAAAAGCAAATGGATAAATATATTAAAAAAAAACAAAAACCTTTAGGTCAACAAAGAACAGAGGGAGCTCAGAGATAGAGCACTTGCTTAACATGTGGAAGACCCTGGGTTCAAAACCAAAAAAGCACCAAGAACCCCCTTGTGTAACTGACCTGGGTACCCTAGATCCAGCCTTTCACTCTGAACCCTCTGATGCATGGCATATATATATATATATATACATATATATATATATATATATATATAATATATATATATGTAAGCTGCCTGTCATGGCCAGCCACAATGCCGCGGGAGGAAAACTCTCAGAGGCAGAGTAAAGATACTACTACTTTTACTTCTACTTTCTTAGAGCTTAGAGAGAGAAAGAAAGATTTTTCTTCTTCTTAGAAAGAGCTTAGAGAGAAAGATTAGAGATAGCTTTTTCTTCTTCATCTTCTTAGAGCTTAGAGAGAAAGAGAGAGAGCTTGAAAGAGAGAGATTTCTTCTTTAGAGAGAGAGAGAGAGCTTAGCTTTTAGAGCTTCTTTCTTCTTTCTTCCTCAGGAGCCTCTGCCTGACTCTGACCAGCAATTACTTCTTCTATCTGGTTTCTCTTCTGTAACCGCTCTGCCTACGTTCTGGCCGCTCTGATTCTTTTCTTCTTCTCCGACCTGAACTCTTCTTCCGACCGAGCGACTGCACGACTGACTGAATGAATTCATTCTTCTCCTGACTCCGACCGCTTTCACCCGGTTATATACCTTTAGCTTTGCGGGTGCCTCACGTGCATTTACAGGTGCGTCACATACATACTTATTATCAGGTGGAACTTATGGCTTCCAGCTGACCGCAATAGCCATCTCCCTAATTGGGGCTCCTATATATATATATATATATATATATATATATATATATATATATATAGTTTTGTACTGGGAATTGAACCCAAGGGAGCTTTATCATTGATCTACATCCCCAGCACTTTTAATTTTTTTTATGTTGAGACAGGGTCTCACTAAGTTGCTGAGGCTGGCCTTGAACTTGCACTTCTCCTGCCTTAAACCCAATTTGCTGAGATTACAGGTATATACTACCATGCCTGGATAGCTTAATGTTTTTAAAGCACAGTTTATCTCCTGCCACTCTCCTGCTCAAAATCCTTAGGTAGCGCCCTACTCCCTGCAGGAAAATCTGAAGCCCTTAGAGCGGCATTCAAGACCCTATTCATGCGGTTCATTAATTTTGCCAGCTGGCTCCTCTCCCCCTCCCCACAGCAGAGCCAATTTCCCCTATAACAGGTTCCTGACCTGGATTTCCCTTCTTGGCTTGACTGGACTTCAAATGGCAGTGGGGCTCAGTGGAACACACTGAAATGACAGTTATCCTCCCTGAGATGTTGAGCCTTCCTGGAAGAGCAATGAGGAATGGCTGTTGGAACGTCCCTCATCATTCAAGAGCCATGTATGTGTGCAGCTCTACATGAAGGGGTTTCAAGTGGCCTTCAGATGAAAGGAGCTCCCTGGGCAGACACAACACCACAGTAGGAAGCGGTCAGCGCCTGAGCACAGATGAGGTGGGACCATGGTGAATTCAAAGGTGATAACATCTGGGCACAAGAGACAGAGCAGACCTGACCAGCACTGAGGCAGGGGCCATGCTCCAAAGTGTCTCTCATGGTCTTCTGTATCCCATTCCCAGACAAAAGCAGAAAGCCACGGATGCACTTTGTTGCTATTGTCCAAAAAGTCAAGAGTGTTTTACTAAGACCATTAGGTCATATATGCATTTGGATTTTGTTCCATTTCCTGTAAACATCTACCCAAAAATTTTAAAAAGTGACTCTTTTGACCAAAAGCAAGAGTTATTTCACAGCACAGCCTGGAAATTGTCATCTGAAAGTGCTTCTGAGTGAACTTCTGGTTCATGAACTTGCGGTTAGACATGGCAGAAGATTCTGTCTTGAATCTGTCTGCTCTCTCCCAAAGCCCTACTAAAAACAACTAGAAAGGAATAAAAAGGGGTATAAACAACAAGGTCTCGAAGACCAGGGGAAGAGATAGGAGCAGATGAAGGATGTCAACACATTTTTGGAAGGTGGGAAGGGAGGAAAGAAATGGTGAGTCACACTGCAGTTTGGAGGAAGCCGAGGCCAGGTGCCTGCAGTGAGGTTCCGGGGAAGAAGCAGGCCACGCTGCTGGAGGACCAGGCTGTAAATGGCAGGAGCCTCGTGAGGGCCGGGTGAGGTGGGCTGTGGGCTGATTACACCTGCCTGCTCCTGCAGGACACCTGGAGTTTACTCCTTTAGGGACTTTGGATCTGCACATCAGACACTGTGCTGGTTGGGTATGAGGAGCAGAACTGAAAATAAATGGAAATCTATATACTAAAAAGTCCCTTTTCCTCACTCTGCTTGTAGAAAACCAGCAGCCAGGCACAATCCTCAACCTCCAGGCTGAAGTATAAAGAACCCTTTTCTGTAGGTATTGAGAGACTCAAGGCAAAGACCTATAGATACAGACATTTGGGATCCTGAATGGAAGATACACCCTGTGCAGGGAAGTCCAGCATTAGACAAGCCTTGTCTAAGCATGCTGACCATCCAGTCATCTCTTCAGGACACAATCCTTTAATATGATCAGAGAGCCAGAATCTCCAAACAAATAAGGAACACCTCAGACAGGAGAGATAGGTGTATGCATGTGTGGGGGTAGGGGTAGGTGGGAGGGAAAGAAGAACTCATAGATTCAGGAAGAAAACTTTAAAGGTGGTATAAAATTCTCAGGGAGAGACAGTAAGATTTACATCTGAGTTCATTATCATGAAATGTCAAAGAAAAGAAAAGTCCCTAAAACAGTTGAATGTGGTGGTACACCTCTGTTATCCCAGGGACTTAGGAGGCAGGAGGAGCGCAGATTTCAGGCCAGCCTCAATAACAGAGCAAGAACTTGTCTCAAAATGATAATAATAATATTATTCATTATTATTATTATTAAAAGGGCTGGGGATGTAGCTCAGTGGCAAAGCGCCCCTGGAATTCAATCTCTGGTACTAAAAAAAGTGAGGTGGAGGGGGATGAAGAATTAGCCATCTACAAAACAGTCTCCCAAAGCTCTAAAGATGTTAGGGAGCTTCTGTAACCGGATCCTTTGCTCTGCCTGTAACCTGGTCTGCAGTTTCCTCCCTCCACCTCCTTCCTGTGAGCACTTCAGTTCATCAGTGCTGTGCTTCAAATTAGGCACTGAGACTGAGGATCTCGTGGAATGGCCTGGGGCGTGCAGAAGAGCAAAGGAGTTTAACTTTCTGTGATCTGAACACTGAACATCCATTCAAGAAAGTAAAAGCAGACACCAAACTGCTGTTATGAGAACATCACTCAAGGGTTCTGGCAGAGAAAAGACTTGTCTAATTCAATAGAGAAACAGTTACACTTCCATTTACAAGAGGCTTCAACATTCATCCATTGGTACCCAAAATTCCATCTTACATGAATATAAATAATGCCTTAACCAATGCATGGCGAAAGTAATCCTCACTACCTATGCTGTGAAGAGCAGCATAACTTCCGGCAGTATGATGCCTTTGGGGAATATAATTTCCCTTGCCTTGTGATGTTAATTTGAGGCAATTATCATAAGTAGACTAAAAAACGTTTTGCATATTATTTGTCCTTGTGAAAGTTTTGTGGTGTTGGAGAGTGAAATTGTGGAGAAACCCAATGGGGGAATACTCCATACCTGCAAGTTCTTACCTGCTGATAACCAACCACAAGTTGAAAATATTCTGAAGAAAGAATTGCATCTCTTTTCTTACCATTATTCCTACTAGAACAATACATTATAACATTATTTACATAGCATTTATGTTGTGTTAGGTGTTATAAGTAATCTAGAGAGGATTTAAAGATGATTTAGAGATAGGAGGATGGCAAGTTTGAGGCCAATCTGGGTAATTTAGTGACACCTGTCTCAAAGTAAAAAAATTAAAAGGGGCTGGGGTTGTAGCATAGTGGTAAAACACCCTGGGTTCAATTCCTAGTACCAAATAAATAAATAAAAATATACAGGAGAATGTACATAAGTTATATGCAAATACTACACTGTTTTATGTAAGGTTCTTGAGGGTCCCAAAACTGTGGATACTGAGGGACAACTATATTCAGAATGTAGATACTTCTGTAATAATTCTAGATCCAAGATTGGGAAGCTTACCTTCCTCCAGAGAGACCAGAAAACCAGTTTCTAGAACTCAATTCACTAATATTTTTAATGCACCTTCATTTCCAGTTTTTGAAGTAGTATGGGCAAGAGTAAAACCACTTCTCCAGTTCATTTGGTTATTTAAGAACAATTTTTTTTTTCATGTGTGGAGGAAAAATAGCTCCCTATCCCCTTTGACACATGAATTTAAGTTACTTGCTGAGCTTTCTGGTAGAAAGAAAAAGGAAACCCTGGAGTCTATGGTTCTTGTTCACACTATGGAGTAGGAGACCTAGCTGAGACATTTCCAGGGGGGCTTGCTCCAGTTGGATTGGCCCCGCTTGGCATGGATGCAAATCAGAACAGAAGAGCTGAAAGTGCTGGAGGGTAAATAAGGACTAGCTATATATCCAGCCCTGTGTTTCAGTGCCAGGGCCTCTGGGCCAGGGGCTTCTACAGAGCATCAGCCACGCAACAGGGGTGCTGCACAAAGAGAAGACAGGCTGCTAAAGAGAGTCTGGAAATTCAAGAATGTGTGTGTAGTGATTGCAATAACCACTCACCAGATTTAAAGGTTAAGCCTGCAGCTGGTAGGTATGGAAACTTAGGTATAAACTTTCTGGAGGGTAATTTGACAAAACATAGTAAAAGCTTTCAGAGTGTACACCTCCTTTTGAATCAGGAATTCCACTTCTAAGAATTTATCAGAAGGGGAGTGCCCTAGATGTCCATAGATGTCTAGTTGAAAGGATAAATCACAGTGGCAGTGATTAAATATTTTTATTACAATTTTTAAAAGAGGAAAATGTTCCATTTAAAAAGGAACATGGCAGAAATGTAGTTCTGAATGTTCCTACATACAGTGACAATAAACTTGCAAACTAATGCGTTCAGTAAAACCAGAAGAAAATTGCAATGTCCAAAGTGGTTGTTAATTGCTGCCGGGCTAAGAGTGTGTAGCTCAGTGGGTACAGCACTTGCCAGGTGTGTGTAAGACCCTAGGTTCCAGCACTACCACCACCGTCCCCCCACCCCCCCACAAAAAAATCTGCCATTGAACAAGAAACACAGTGAGGACCCTTGAGTCAGGAGAGGCCATACAGGTTCAGAAAGCTCAGAAATCTCCAGGAATTATTCCTTTTCAGAAGGGAGGATATCACTCCCAAAGATAACTAGGAGAACAAGGCTAACATTGAACAAATCAAGATTTCTAGGCGGTGAGGGGGTATAGCTCAGTGGTAGAGCACATACTTGCCTAGCATGTATGAGGCCCTAGGTTTGACCCCAGCATCAAAACAAAAACCAAGGGCTGAGATTGTGGCTTACCGGTAGAGTGCTTGCCTAGCACGTGCACGGCCCGGGTTCGATCTTCAGCACCACGTAAACATAAATGCATTGCATTGTGTACAACTAAAGTAAATAAATAAATATTAAAAATAAATAAATAAATAAATAAATAAATAAAAACAGAAGAATGATTTCCAGGAAAAAAAAATCAATGGATTTCAATGACGAGTCTTGGAAACCTCTAAACAACCCTGAGGAAATCAGGGTAAAGGGATTTTCCTTGAGCACTGCATGGATTTAACTGTAGAAACAAAACTACAACAAATATAGATGTTAGAGTGACAGGTCAGAATGCAGACATTATATACCTTAATGCTGTAGAAATCTCATAAATTTTATTTATTTATTTATTTGTTTGTTTGTTTATTATTGCAGTACTGGGGATTGAACCCAGGGGTGCTCTACCTCTGAGATGATCCCAGCCCTTTTTAGTTATTTTGAGGCAGGGTCTGCTAAATATCTTGGGCTACCCTCAAACTTGCAAACCTCCTGCTTTAGCCTTCAGAGTAATAAAAACTGTACTTTTGGTACCAGAGATTGAACCCAGAGGCATTTAACCACTGAGCTGCATCCCCAGTCTTTTAAAAAATTATTTATTTTGAGACAGGATCTCACTAAGTTTCTTAGGGCCTTGCTAAATTGCTGAGGCTGCCTTTGAATTTGCAATCCTCCTGCCTCAGACTGCTGAGCTGCTAGGATTATAGGCATGCACCAAAGTGCCTGGCATAAATTTTTTTTTAAAAATTAATAAATTAGGTAAGCAATAAGCTAAGCTAATCAAAGAGAGGGGTGGGGGGAGAATGTACACAATACCCAATATAAAAAATTACAAAGGGAAAATAATTATACAAACAAGTAAAAAACATAACAGTCAAACAAAAAACCCTAAAAGAATATTTTATACAATTTTATTCCAATAAATTTGAAACCATATGAAATATACAATTTCCTCAGAAAACTAAATATGAAAAACCAAACCAATCAGCATAAAAGAAATAATAAAAGTTATTTAAGATGTATCCAGTAGCTGGGCGCAGTGGCGCACACCTGTAATCCCAGCACTTGGGAGGCTGAGGCAGGAGGATCCAGAGTTCAAAGCCAGCCTCAGCAATGGCTAAGGCACTTAGCAACTCAGTGATACCCTGTCTCTAAATAAAATACAAAAAAGGGCTGGGGATGTGGCTCAGTGGTCGAGTGCCCCTGAGTTCAACTCCCAGTACCAAGAAAAAAGAAAAAAAAAGATGTATCACTGCCCCCCTCCAAGAAAAACCCACCAAGAACTATTGGGTCTATTATTTCACAGAAGAATTACACAATTCTACTATAAACTTTAAAGAACAGGTAATCTCAATGATTTTTTGAAATACTTCATAATCCAGAAAAAGAAAAAATTTACAAATTCTTTTCATAAAGCAAGTATCCCCTGGTAAGTACATTGAAACTGTAAAGGAGGAAAATCTGTTCCTCACTCTTCCTAAGGTTTGTGGCTGAGGTCCCTACATTGTAAAAGAATTAACGAGCTGGGCCCAGTGGTGCACACCTGTAATCCCAGCACTTATAAGCTGAGACAGGAAGATGACAAGTTCAAAGCCAGCCTCAGCAATGGTGAGGCACTTAGCAACTCAGTGAGACCCTGTCTCTAATAAAATACAAAAAAGGGCTGAGGATGTGGCCCAGTGGTAGAGTGTCCCTGAGTTCAATCCCCGGTATCCCCCCCAAAAAGAAAAGAATTAATAAGAGGAAACTATACAATTTATTTAATATAAATCTTATATTACATAGAAACCTTCAGAAATGAAGATCCTAAGAAACAGGTAAACTTGTGCATTTTTTTTTTTCTTTTCTTTTTAGCAGTGCTGAAGATCCAGGGCTTCACAGATGCTTGGCAAGTGCTCCACGGCTGAGCCCCAGCCCCAGCACAAAACTTGTCTATTTTTATGCTTAGATTTGATGAAAAGTGGAAAATTGTGAAGAAATATGATTGGAGGACAAAAGGGTATAATCTAAAGGCAATAAACAGAGGGAAACTTGGCAAGGCCTCTATGTTCAAATTCTTCTTTGTGTCCCTGTGTCTGGGAATAAGAATGTTCCTTTTCTTTGGATACAGAGAGGGTACTTTTCAAATAATGGTTTTGTGACCTGCTTCAGGGGAGAAGGGTGGGAGAAGGTCAGAGAGTGACCTTCCTAGACTGTATGACCTGTTTCAGAGAAGGACAGAGAAGGCAAGAGTGACCTTCCTGCTTCTGCTTTCTCAAATGCCAAGGTACCATATTTTAGGTAGCATACACTGGACTCATCAATACCAAAATATAATCTGCATTAAAAAAATAAAGAAGGTCTGGGGTTGTGGCTCAGTGGTAGAGCACTTGCCTAGCATGTGTGAGGCTCTGGGTTTGATTCTCAGCACTGCATATAAGTAAATAAATGCCTATCAACAACTACAAACAATATTAAAAAAAAATAAAGAAAAAACAGAGCCAAGCATGGAAGCGCACACCCGCAATCCCAGCTCCTTGGGAGGTAGGAGGATTACAAATTCAAGGCTAGTCTGGGTGATTTAGTGAGACCCTGTCTCAAAAAAAAAAAAAAAAAAAAAAAAAAAAGAAAGAAAGAAAGAAAAAAAGGCCTGGGGATGCAGCTCTGGGTTCAATCCCTAGTACTGGGAAGAAGGAAAGGGGAAAAAAAAAATAAAAAAAGCCAATCTAATTAATAAACATCAATGCAAAAAATTAAATTAAATAAATTTTAGCAAACAAAATCCAAACCTACACAGAAAGAATATAACATAATATATATTCTTTTTAAAAAAATATTTATTTATTTGCTTTTTGTTGTACACAATGTGTTTTTACGTGGTGCTGAGGATCGAACCCGGGCCGCGCACATGCTAGGCGAGCGCTCTACCACTGAGCCACAACCCCAGCCCTATAATATATATTCTTATAAAATATAGTGCTTAAATAGAGTAGTATAATCTAGGAATGGAAATATGGCTGTATAAGGAGGATCGTGGGTTCAAAGCCAGCCTCAGCAATGCCAAGGCACTTAGCAACTCAGTGAGACCCTGTCTCTAATAAAATACAAAAAAGGGCTGGGGATGTGGCCCGGTGGTCAAGTGCCCCTGAGTTCAATCCCTGGTACCAAAAAAAAAAAAAAAAAAAAAAAAAGAAAAAAAGAAAAGAAATATGGCTGTATAGAAAATCTACCAATATGCCAAAATATTAATAGTTCTAAATAGAAAATCATATGATTATCTTTGTAAATACTTAAACTGCATTTGATACAATCAAGCACTTTTTTTTTTTGTAATGGAGATTGAACCACTAAGCTACATCCCTACCCGCCTTTTTTTTTTTTTTTTTTTTGTGGTACCAGGGATTGAACTCAGGGGCACTCGACCACTGGGTCACATCCCCAGACCTTTTTGGTATTTTATTTAGAGACAGGGTCTCACTGAGTTGCTGAGTGCCTCGCCATTGCTGAGGCTGGCTTTGAACTCGCAATCCTCCTGCCTCAGCCTCCCAAAGTGCTGGGATTACAGGCCTGCGCCACCGCGCCGGCTTTTTTACTTTTTTTGAGAGAGGGTCTCAATAAATTACTGAGGCTGACCTTGAACTTGTGATCTTCCTGCCTCAGCCTCCCTAGTTCAGGGATTACAGGTGTATACCTGGCTAGTACCTCACTTCTAATTAATAGAATAAATCAAAGTAATGATATGTCCAGTGACCTGGGAGTCTGAGGCAGAAGGATGGAAAGTTTGAGGCCAGCCTCAGCAATTTAGTGAGCCCTAAGCAACTTAGTGAGATCCCGTTTCAAAAAATAAAAAGAACTGAGGATGTGCCTCAGAGGTAAAGTGTCTCTGGGTTTGATTCCCAGCACCAATAAATAAATAAATAAATAGATAGATAGATAGATAGATAGATAGTAAAAAATTATGGTATGTGACCTGTGAGTCCAGGGCAAAAAAATATTTTGGCACTGGACATGGTGGCACACACCTTTAATCCCAGTAGCTCGGGAGGCTGAGGCAGGAGGATCATGAGTTCAAAGCCAGCCTCAGCAATTTAGCGAAGCCCTAAGCAACTCAGTGAGACCCTGTCTCAAAAATCTCCAAAATACAATAACGGGCTGTGGCTCAGTGGTTAACTGCCCTTGAGTTCAATCCCTGGTGCACAAAAAAGAAAATTGGCTTTTGTCTTCCTCTTTCTTGGTTCAGTTTCTCTGAAGACCCTGCCACATGAGGACCCTCATGCTGGAGAGATTCATGTAGTGGAAAACTAAGACCTGCTACAAATAACCATGTGAGTGTGCCATCTTGGAGGTGCATCTTCCAGCCTAGGCAAACCTTCACATAACTGCAGTACCAGACAACAAGTAGACTGAAACCTCATCAGATATTGACCCAGAACCACCCAGATATGCCATTCCTGAATTTCTGATTCACAGGAACTGTGAGATAATAAATCATTATCTTTTTAAGTCACTGAATGTTGTAGCAATTTGTTATACAGCCATATAACTAATACAGAAGGCAAAATAAAGACATTTTTAGAAGGACAATAGGGGAGAGAATGTTCGGGACCAGCAGACCTGTACTAAAACAAATTCTAATGTAAAATTTTCAGGTGTAAGGAAAATGAAATCAGATGGAACCTAAGAGCTAGATGAGGAATGATGAACACATAAAATGGTAGATATGTGTGTAAATGTAATGTTTCCTTGGATTTAAGTTGCTGAGGCTGATTTCAAACTTGTAATCATCCTGCCTCAGCCTCCGAAGTCACTGGGATTATGGGCATCCACCATTGTGCCTAGCTGTTTCACTGGATTTAAAAATACATTACAACAATAAGAAGGCATAAATATGGTCTGGGGTTGTGGCTCAGTGGTAGAGCACTTACCTAGCACTGGGTTTGATTCTTAGCACCATATAAATAAATAAAGATATTGTGTTCATCTACAACTAAAAACTTTAAAAAGTAAAGAAGGCATAAATAAATGGGGAGATACCATGTTCATGGATTAGAAGATTTAATATTGATGTTAATTCTCCCCAAATTGATCTATAAATTCAATACAATACCAATTAACATATGAGCAACCTGTCTTCCCCAAAATTAATAAACTGATACTAAAATTTATATTGAAAAAGCAACAGGTGTGGTGGCAACGCCTGTAATCCCAGAGGCTGGGGAGGCCGAGACAGGAGGATTGAGAGTTTTAAGCCAGCCTCAGCAAGGCGAGGAGCTAAGCAATTCAGTGAGACCCTGTCTCTAAATAAAATACAAAATAGGGCTAGGGATGTGGCTTAGTGGTTGAGTGCCCCTGAGTTCAATCCCCAGTAGCAAAAAATACCCAACCAAACAAACAAGTAAAAAAGAAAAAAGAAACAGACTAAAATAGTCAAAACAAAAATTTTTAAACAATTTCATAAAAGAACACAGTTGTGGGACTTTTACAATCTGATTTTAAGACTTACCCTAAAGCCACAGCAAGTTTGGCAGACTGACCCACAGGCAAAGATAGCTTGTAATCTGTTTTTGACAGATTTTTAAGCTAAAAATCTTTTTAAATGATTGGAAAAGAAAAAAAAAAAAAAAAAAAGAGGTGGGAAAAACTGACTTTGTCTTTCTTAGTAAATGCTCTATTTTAAGAAAATCTCAGTCATAGTCAGTCCAACTGGTGCACACCTACAATCCCAGCAACCAGGGAGGCTTAAAGCAGGGGGATCACAAATTCAAAGCCAACCTCTTCAACTTAGCAAGATCCTGTCCCAAAATAAAAAACAAAAAGGGGCTGGGATGTAGCTCAGTGGTAAAGCACCCCTGGGTTCAATACCCAGTACCAAAAAAAAAAAAAAAAGTCTGAATCATAAAAACAAGTTAGAAACAATAAACTGCTTGGTAACTGGACTTATTAGACTCTTGTGAAATGCTAATACTAAAGTTTTTGTTTTTTGGTACCAGGGACTGAACCCAGGGGCATTTTACCACTGTGCCACATCCCCAGCACTTTAAAAGAATATTTTATTTAGAGACAGGGCCTTGCTAAGTTGCTGAGGCTGACTTTTTTTTTTTTGGTGGTACTGGGGATTGAACTCAGGGGCACTCGTCCACTGGGTCACATCCCCAGCCCTTTATTGTATTTTATTTAGAGACAGGGTCTCACTGAGTTGCTAAGTGCCTCGCCATTGCTGAGGCTGGCTTTGAACTCGCGATCCTCCTGCCTCAGCCTCCCAAAGTGCTGGGATTACAGGCGTGTGCCACCGCGCCCAGCTTGAGGCTGACTTTTAACTGGGGATCCTCCTGCTTTAGCCTCCTGAGCTGATGGGATTACAGTAGTGCATTACCATGCCCGGCTTAATACTAAAGTTTTTTTATTTTTAATATTTATTTTTTAGTTGTAGTTGGACACAATACCTTTGTTTTATTTATTTATTTTTACATGGTTCTGAGGATTGAACCCAGGACCGCACATGTGCTAGGCAAGCACTCTACCGCTGAGCCACAACCCCGCCCAATACTAAAGTTTTAAAACTACTTTACATTTGAATGTATAATGTTAACAATTTCACATTACAAAAAATGAATACCTGGGCTGGGGTTGTGGCTCAGCGGCAGAGCGCTTGCCTCGCACGTGCGTGGCCTGGGTTCGATCCTCAGCACCATGTAAACATAAATGGATTGCATTGTGTACAACTAGAGTAAATGGATAAATATTGAAAAAAAAAATGAATACCTGTTAGTGAACTTTTTTTTTAATCTTTTTTTTTTTTTTTTTTTTTTTTTTTGGTACCAGGGATTGAACCGAGGGGCACTTAACCACTCAGCCACATCCCAGCCCTTTTCATCTTATTTTTAAATTTTGAAACAGGGTCTCACTAAGTTGCTTAGGACCTTGCTAAATTGCTGAGGCTGGCCTTGAACTTGTAATCCTCCTGCTTCAGCTTCCTGAGTTTCTGGGATTACAGGTGTGCACCAACATGCTTGGCCTATTAATGTGCTTCTCATTCTTATAACACATGTCTGAATTTGCTTGCATATATGTGTATGTATATACATATGCCCCATCATTGCAAAAGACAATGCTAAATAAAGTAGTTGCTGCATGACCTTTAGTATTTTCCCATCCCACAGGGTGGTTTGACTGTATAGCTGTAGCTGCAGTTCACAGAGTCCGGATTCCTAATTTCTGGTCCATCCTCTGCACCATATAATCAGGTGACCAAGAATTTGACTCAAGAGAATCCTCAACAGCGCTATTTTTCTTTTCTTTCTTTCTTTTTTTTATTTAAGAGATGGGATCTCAATATGATGTTCAGGATTGCCCTGAATTCTAGGTATTTGCCACTGTTCCTGGCTTATTGAATGTTTTCCACATTTGGTCCGAACTGTCTGGAGCCTTGATTCTGAGCATGTAGGGGTGGGCCAGGGAATCTGCCATATTAATAAGACTATAAGGAAACGTGATCTGCATTTTGGGAACTGTAGCTTTGGGCACCTAATCTAGATTTCAGGGAAGAAGTTGCATCTGTCTTTGGTTTCATACTATGTTCACACCTCTTCTTGCTGGAGTATGAGTAGCATGCCTTCCTATTAATGTAGTCAGATGTTGCTGAGCCTGGTGGTGGTCCTCATGAGGTAGAAGAATAAGAAACAGGTAGATAGGAAGGACAAGGAAAAAATATTTGGATTCAGAAGTTCTGCATATTTTCAGGTCTGTCACCCCCTAAACCTGTTTCCCTTCCAGGCTCGTTACTCCCAAATTCCTGGGAAATCTGTAAAATCTACCTGTGCATCGTTAATTATGTCCCTTACCCCCCATAAAGAGATTAAGCAAAGAGAGATACGATAGCTTGAGGAACATATAATTTAGGAGACTTTCCATTGTTATCTATTTATCAGATAATGAAGACCATATTGACCAAACCACCAGAACCCGTCTTGAGATCACCAGTCTGATATCATTCCTACATATCCAGCCTGGGCAATTTAGTGAAACCCTGTCTCAAAAATAAAATAAAAAATGTCTGGGAATGTAGTTCAGTGGAAGAGCACCCCTGCGTTCAATCCCAAATACTGCCCCCTCCAAAAGAGTTGAGAATCCCCAAAAATGTCTTTTACTCATGAGATGGCCCGTATTCTCCCTTGAATGTGTACCTACTTTCCTAAGTGGGTCTCACTAAGTTGCTTAGGGCTTCGCTCAATTGCCGAGGCTGGCTCTGAACTCATGATCCTCCTGCCTCAGCCTCCCCAAGCCGCTGGGATTACAGGCGTTGCTGCCAGAGCAGGGCGTGGAGTTTGCTCTCAGTTTATCCTCAGCACCCAGCAAAGCGTCTGGCAAGTATTCATTGGATGGATTGGTTACTTACTTCAGGCTTCAACTTGAGAGGGGCGTTAAGACCCCTGGGAATAGATCAAAGAGAGACCCCAGGTAGCTACATGTATAGATCCCCAGAAATTGGGGCATCTCTCGGTGGCCCAGGCCTCTGTTGTCGCTCAGGATAGGGCGGTGCCTGGAGCCCTCCCAAGGTAAAAAGGACACAGCACAGCTCTAGCTGGCATCCAGCTGCCCACTGGGGGTGGGGGCGCCCCGATTCCACTGGCGGGCCTCAGTGTTCCCCTCGGTTCTCCGTGGGGTCGATCCCGAACCGCCCTTGCAGTCCAGGGTACACCCATTCCAGTCGCGGCTGCCTACGGAGGTGTAAGGGAAGCCTCGGGCGCGGCGGGAAAAGCCGGGGTACGCCGCCGGGCCCGGCGAGGGCGCTCCAGGCCGGTCCTCCAGAGCAGTCGCGCTCCGCCGGGGCTCCTCTAGCAACCGGGCGGTGGCGCGGTGTGCGTCGGGAAAGCGGCGGGAGGATCCGGCCTTCGACTGCAGCGCGAGCCATGGTGGGTGGCGAGGCAGCTGCCGCGGTGGAGGAGCTGGTTTCCGGGGTGCGGCAAGCAGCCGACTTCGCCGAGCAGTTCCGCTCCTACTCCGAGAGCGAGAAGCAATGGAAGGCCCGTATGGAATTCATCTTGCGCCACCTGCCTGATTACCGCGATCCTCCCGACGGCGGCGGCCGCCTGGACCAGCTGCTGTCCCTCTCCATGGTCTGGGCCAACCATCTTTTCCTGGGCTGCAGGTGCGGACCCCTGCCGGCCGGCTGACCCTGCTCCCTGCCTGCCAACCCTCAGCCCTCTCCCAGGCCTCACCTCTGACCCAAAACGTCTGCCCCAGACTGAACCCGACCCCAACCTGCCAACGCACTGGCTGGCCCATCGGCTGCTTCCCACCTTGCAGCTCTTTGGAAAGATGCTTTATTTTTCTGAGCCTCAGTTTCCTCATTTGGTAAATGGGTGGTTATGATGACTTACAGTAATTAAAAGACGAAGAGCTTAGTACATGGTGGGCTCGAGAGTTGCCATATTGCTGTTATCAGTATTACTAATAACTAGCTCAGATCACCACCTTTTCAGAGTGCGTTTTGAGTCCATTTGCTCCTTTCACTCACATGGCAAAAGTGTATAGGCTGAAACAGACTCCCCCGCCATCAGATGAAGATGCTGAGGGAGAGGAAATGATATTTGTAGGGTATGCAGCTTCCAGCAGGATTGGTAAATTTTATACCACGATGGTAGGATCTGTATCCCAGGACTTTTTCTCCCCAAACCCTAGACTATTTGATCTTGAGCAGGAGCTAGGTTTACTTTTTTGCTTTCCCTTTTATGAACTTTTTTGAACTTGTCTTTTTGTTAAGATCCCAAAGTCCACTGCATCTTGGTTACTGCATCAAGAGGGCAAGTTCCTGCTTTTGAAGTGCCTGATTGACTCCTTTTGACCCCATCCTGAAGAAGACAGAGATCTTGAGCATCCCTTCTACCCTTAGAGTTTCTTGAAGTCAGGAGAATAGAATGACTTGGTTTGGTGCTGGTTTCTGTATCTTGACTCTGGTCACATGACCCCTCCAGGTCAACCCACTTTGATTTGGTTTGGTTTTGGTTTTGGTGCTGGAGGTTGAATGCAGGGCCTCTTGCATGCTAAGCACATGCTCTAGCACTGAGTTACACCCCCAACCCCAAAGCCACTGGGTTTATTTCAGATATTGGGATTTATTAGAATAGGATATGCCAGATGAACCCATCCCAGACACACACATCCCTCCTTTTTGCCTTCTACATATCCCTGGGAATTCTTGGTTAATAGGTCTAAGATTAGATAGATGTCAGAGAATTGAGAAAATGAACAAATGATGCTGTTTTCATTAGACAGACATTCTAGATGTTTAAAATAAAAAATATTTTTGACCCTTATACCATATTCATGAATATGTACTGCCAGACTATGGTGCCTCTGTTTTTGAAAATCTTGAAACATCTTCTCTTATTAGCATTCCCAAAGCCTAATTCTGTACCCCAAAAGAGGAAGAACTATTTTCTAACCTTGTGCTCAACATAAAAAATATGTATAGGTTTCTCAGACAGTATCAAATCAGTCCACTGAAGAACCCAGCACAGTGACCTGTGCCTATAGCCCCCACTATTAGGGAGGCTGAGGTAGGAGGATCATTTGAGCCCAGGAGTTCCAGGCCAGCCTGGACAACAGCAAGACCCTGTCTCTCTCTCTCTCTTTTTTCTCTCTCTCTCCTCTCTCTCTCATACTGGGGATTGAACCCAGGGATGCTTTACCACTGAGTACATCCCTAACCTTTTTTATTTTTATTTTGAGACAGGGTCTCACTAAGTTGCTGAGGCTGGCCTTTTACTTGTGATCCTCCTGCCTCAGCCTCCTGAGTTGCTGTGATTACAAATGTGTGCCACATGTCCAGCAGTGAGACTCTGTCTTTAAAAGAAAAAAAAAAAATGAATACTTCTAGAGTTAAGTTTATAGTCTAGTAACTTGCAATTTCTTATTAACCCACAGTAACTAGTGATTCTTCCAAGGTTTTTACCTTACTACTTTTTATTGTGCAGTTACAATAAAGACCTTCTAGACAAGGTGATGGAAATGGCTGATGGTATTGAAGTGGAAGACCTGCCACAGTTTACTACCAGAAGTGAATTAATGAAAAAGGTAAACAGGATATCCAAGTGCATTTGATGAAAAAGTGTAGATTTAATGGTCCCTGCTTTGATGACAAATATTGGGGTATACTGGTTTTTATATTATTATTTTTTTAGTTGTAGATGGACACAATACCTTTATTTAATTAATTATTTTATGTGGTGCTGAGGATCAAACCTAGTGCTTCACATGTACTAGGAAAGCACTCTACCTCTGAGCTACAACCCCAGCCCTGGGCTATACTGGATTTTGAATACCTTGTTTACTATTCCACAGATCTATGCCCTTTCAGTTTTATTTCCCTGCAATTGGTATAAACATTTTTATAACTAGCTAACAACTAACCATAATAAGTTATGCATTGTTGGTGGAATAATACATAGACTCAACCTCTTTGGTTTGTCTACGTACACTCCATTTTAAGTTTTTTCTTGATTTTAAGGAAACCGTTGTTTAGACTAGTGCAAAAATTTCCCAATTGTTAAAAAATCTTTTTGGTAACAAATTAGTGCCCTATCATGTGAAAGCTGGACCAGACTTGTTTGGCCTCTCTGACTTGATAAGAATGTGGCGGTTTGAGTAATGTCCAGATACCAAAGCTATTCCCTAGTCTGCAGGGGTTGGTTTGACCTGAGACTCTGGGGTTGTATAAGGTGAGCTCTTGCCTAGGGTCTTGTTTCTGCACCCTGGAGATCTGGCTGTGGAGAGGATGGGGCTGTGGAGAAGATGGGGTGTGGCATCCCAGCTACTTTTCCAGAATAATTCCCCAAACATGCATTTTTCACATTTGTCCCCATCTCCTCACATAGCAGAACTAATTGCTCCCTTATCTCCTACTAAAGTTCTTAGGCATATCCCCGGGCCTGTTTTAGAGCAGATTGTGTTGTTGATGGTGCCTGATGTTTTAGTCCTTAGAACTGCAATAGGCACTCAGCAAATACTTCCAAAATTGACCAAAGCAATAAAAAGCTTCTCGCCCCTTTTTAGTTCTATCTTCAGACATAGGTAAGCCCTTGTTTCACCCCAGTTGGTGTGTTTTAGGAGACCAGACACATAAAGAGGTCCCCTTTTGAATAGTTGAATTGAATCCTCAGCTGCCCAAAAGGCATTTTAGTCCCAAACTTGATTTCTGGTTTGTTTTCTTAAAATAAAATAAATTAAAACAAAGCATTCTTTTAGTTTTTTAATCTAAACCTGGAGTCAGAAAATTCAGGTTGGTGTTTGAGATGCTATTTTATTTTTAAAATCAGCTGCCAATAGATAGCTATGTTTTTAGTCAGGGAGCCATGTGAATTGGTAGTTTTGGGCTTTTTGGAGCCTTTCATATAATACTTTAAAAAATCCTTAGGTGTCCCAGAGTGGTGAGGTTTTTGGGGCCTAGCTAGGAGGGAGCTAGATAGTTGCTGGCTGCCAGACTGTACCCCATGAGGCAGGGGTGAGCCATCATTTCCTAACTGCTTGTGGCAGTCTTTCCTTGCTTTTTGTTCCTAAGGGGGTTTTGGCTGTCTTTCACATCTGCTTTTCTTACATTAGTTTTCCATTTTACTTCTCTGTCTTGTGTGTTTTCTGAACAGTAGCTAGACTCTTTCCAGTCCTGCTGGGCTATTAGAAATTAGAACAATCCATGATATTTGAGATCCCAGAAAGAGACTAAAGATATTTTGCATGTCCTTAACATTATCCATAGAAGTGTGTATACATTGGGAAGGATCTATCTAAACTGCTTTTTTTTTTTTTTTGTACCTGGGATTGAACCCAGGGGTACTCCCTAGCCCTTTTTTGCATTTCATTTAGAGACAGGGTCTGGCTGAGTTGCTTAGGGCCTCACAAAATTGCTGAGGCTGGCTTTGAACTCTCGATCCTCCTGCTTCAGCCTCCCTAGCCACTGGGATTACACATGTGCGCCACCATGCCCGGAAGGATATGTCTAAACTATAAAGGGGTCTTGCACCTTAAAAATGTGTAGAGCCCGTGCCCTGGGATGCTTTCTTGACACCATCTTTACATAAAGCGAGCCTCCAGACCAGAGTCCTCAGGTAGGAGTTTAGCATCCCTGAAAACAGTGCTGCCTGGAAAAAGCCTGCATGGAGGCCATAATTCTATACTTTTTTGGATTAGGTGTGTTATAACTTCCTTTATATAAGACTAATGTTTTCTTTGTAACCAAGTTTAATTTTAGACTGCTGATGATATTGAAAATGAAATTCAGCTGCTCCTGAAAAGTGAGATACTTAGAGGGTATGTTGAGTTTTGCTGTTAAGACTCTTCTATGGGGCTGGGGACGTGGTTTAGTGGCAGAGCACTTGTCCAGCATTCATGAGGCCCTGAGTTCCATTCCCAGCACCACCAACAAAACAAAAACCTGTCTAGATGAGCCCATCCTGAGAACAAGTCATCCACCTGTGTGCCATGACTATCCCCTCCACTGAAGGCTGCTCTGCAAACCCACTGGAAAGAGCCACAGGGTCTACACAGCAGTTTTGTCCCTTACCTGCAGTTTCTGCATGTTATAGAGGAAGCTGTCAAACATTAGGCAACAGTGCCAGCCCTGAGTGGGAGGAAAAAAACCTGATATTAAGCCACACACCTGAAAATGTCCATTGTTGTACTGCCCAGAATTGATTCTTAGCTCTAAAATTAGAGATCAGTTAGGTTTTAAAGCTAGCTAGCAAGTAGAAATGATCACCTGGCATTGTTGGTATCTCAAGGCCAGACAGTGATGATGACTTAGAGACATAAGCACTCTAAAGTAAGATTTTTTTAAAAAACTTTCTGGCTATTCTGCAGCTTTGAGGCAAGTACATTTCTGTGGTCTGTTCAACCATTTTTTTTTTTTTTTTTTTTTATATGATGAGAAGTGAGTATTGATCTTTGACAGATGGATTTGTCAAACAGTTGCAGTGTGATTATCTCTTGTGAAAGAGGGTTTCAAACACAAATATATTACGCAAACAATCTTGATTATCCAACCACCATCCAGAGGCACCTGCTTCCAGCATGTGTGGTTGCCCAGATCACCTGTTAAAAAGTGATAATTAACAAGCCGGGCGCGGTGGCGCACGCCTATAATCCCAGCACTTGGGAGGCTGAAGCAGGAGGATCGTGAGTTCAAAGCCAGCCTCAGCAATGGCGAGGCACTTAGCAACTCAGTGAGACCCTGTCTCTAATAAAATACAAAAAAGGGGGGCCGGGCGCGGTGGCGCACGCCTGTAATCCCAGCACTTTGGGAGGCTGAGGCAGGAGGATCGTGAGTTCAAAGCCAGCCTCAGCAATGGCGAGGCACTTAGCAACTCAGTGAGACCCTGTCTCTAAATAAAAATACAAAAAAGGGCTGGGGATGTGACCCAGTGGACGAGTGCCCCTGAGTTCAATCCCTGGTACCACAAAAAAAAAAAAAAAAAAAAAAAAAAAAAAAGGGCTGGGGATGTGGCCCAGTGGTCGAGTGCCTCTGAGTTCAATCCCCGGTACCAAAAAAAAAAAAAAAAAAAAAAAAAAAAAAAAAAATTGATAATTAACAAAGAGGAGCAGCAGCTGACTCAGGGAATAGTGTCACTACCATGACTGTCAGAGTTGATATTTCCAAGGTAATATCTTAATCAAGGAGAAAGGAGTGATTGACTAGGAAGCTGTCATTACTGGCTCAAACAAGTTGTGAACTTAATTATTTGGTCCACTTTTCCTGAGAATATTTGTGTCCCAAGAGGGAAAAATGGCAGTATGAAAAGTGACCGTAGATGAAATATGGAAGAAAAGTTTGAAAAAACAGTGTGCCTGCATTTCAAGAGGCTCTTTTTTGTGCATAGTGCCCAGTCTTGGTAAGCTCTGAGGTAATGCTTTGGTGAGAGCAGCCATGTTCTAAGGTGACAAGTATTGCTGAACATTTAAAACAAATTCAACCTTTCAGACTTGTTAGCGCAGAGGTCTTACCTCTCAAGATTGAAAATATGCTCAGTAGAGCTACTTTTTAATCTATTAGAAGTCAAAAGAAGGATGGATGAATCAACTGCTAGTACCTTGTGGAAAAGACTGTACTCTGGCTGGGCATGGTGGTGCATGCCTGTAATACCAGCAACTCCAGAGGCTGAGGCAAGAGGATCACAAGTTTGAGGCTAGTCTGGGCAACTGTCTTAAAATAGAAAATAAAAAGGGCTGGGGATGTAGCTCAGTGGTAAAGCTCTGGGTTTAATTCCTAGTACCAAAACAAAAGACTACTTTTGGCAGCCTATACCAGTGGCAACTGATGTACTGTTGTAGTTGGGGGTCTGTCCTGTTGGAAATTTGAGAAATTTCTAACTGAGAGTACTTTTCTTCTTTAGACTGAAGATTTTTTTTTAAGTGATACTGCATTCTCCAAAAGGAGAAAGATTTCTTATATTTTGCTTTTGTTGAGGAATTTCATTTTATCATCTCTTAAAACTACTGACTGGCTTAGCTAAGAAATAGGTCATACCTTGAAATCTCTGATTACTCAAAAGACTCTCAGATTGATTCATTGCTAAATGTTAAGGAAATCCATTCAAATACAAGGTGACAGCCAAAGTGATTTCTTCACACTCTGCTTAAAATTTGTCTAAAGCCAAGTTTAAATTTACCAAAGGTGCTAGAGAGTCCCCAGAAAGAATATATCTGCTTCAGTTCACCACTATTTGAAGACATGCTTTTACAGTTTGTAATAGTGTGAACTCCAGAAATATATAACCTTCACATCTCCTAAATACCCTCAGTGTGAGATGTTGTGAATTACTACCTGAATCTGACTACTTTTAATTTAGACCAAAAAGTGTTTGTGTGATTCTGTTTTTAGAACCCTTCATGGAGAGCATGAAGGTGCATTTTAAAGTATTTCCGTTACCACTTTAAATTGTGAACATTTATAGATTGCAAGAGACAAGACAAGAAAATTAGATTCTGGCTTCGAAATGGATGATGTGGTCAATGTTTTGCTAAATTTTCTGTATGTAGTAAAATATTAATAATTTCTGAGTAGACTTACCATCTGGATAGTACATAAATATTATATCACTGCTATATTTTTAATTTATGAAGATGAATTCGATTCACTGGACTGCATAGCTACATAACCTTTTCTTTTTTTCCCCCTCAGCATCAAAGCTAAGGAGAAGATGTATCACATTTTCATCATGGGCCACAGGCTTAGAAAAGAGGCTGGAATGAATGTGACAGTGACCACAGCAGCTCTTTTAGACTCCTGGTAGAGGAAGTTGGAATGAAAAAGGAGTCTGTCTAGATTGGTTTATAGAAGTCATTATTCTTCCAGTAGCTACCACTGTACAAGTATGCATGGATATTTATGTATTTATAAATTGTGCACTCTAAGATGATTTTGTCAACATCGTACAAGCCTTTCTTTAAAATGTCCTTTTTTTGTAAATGTTGTAAGAGTGGCAGGAAATGAATTTTATATAGTTTGGATTTTCAACAATGTACCTTTAAGTGTGTTTTTATTTTGTTGTTGTTGTTGTTGTTTGCCTTTTTTTTCTGACTGAGGCAAATCAGATCTTTTATTTCCTTATTTCTACATGAAATTCCTTATTTATAACATATCTATTCTTCACTGCCATTATATATGTATCTTTGTGTAGGAAGTGAGAATCACATCGTGGGCTAAGGTACTCATGAGCTAAGATACTAGCTCATGGGAAGAGGCAGCCTACAATAAAGTATCTGGCTGCCCATTGTGGTGGTGTGTACCTATAATCCCAGCAGCTGGGGAGGCTGATGCAGGAGCATCACAAATTCAAGGCCAGCCTCAGCAACTTAGCAAAGCCCTAAGCAACTTAATGGGACCCTGTCTCAAAATAAAAAGGGCCAGGGATTTAGCTCAGTGGTAAAGCACCTGTGAGTTCAATCCCCAGTACCCCCCCCCCCCCCCAAAAAAAGCATCTGGTCTTATTTTAAAATTGAGGACCAGGGGTGTAGCTCAGTGGTAGAGTGCTTATCTAGTATTCTTGGGACCTTAGGTTTCATCCCCAGCACTGCAGACAAAAATAAATAAATAAATAAATAAAATAAAATTCACTCATAGGAGATTGTCTGGCTTTGTCCAGCCAGCCAACTGATTTGTAGATTCTACCAGACTGCTGGGTAAAACTTGGGTCTTCTACACTTGAGGAACTGTCTTGCACAGTCTCTCAAGAAATACTCATAGAACAATCCTGCTGTCCTCTGAAATTTTGGTATTAATATTCTCCCTCTAGGTAATGTAACCTGTTTTGAACCCTTCTTCCTGTTCCTTTTATTTCATTCCCACTATTACGTATGTACCTTGAGTCATAAATAGCGGGACTGGGGCTTCATTTGAGGGTAGCAATGTAAGTCTAACACAGAAGGAGTCACTCATCATTGATAGGCACTGGCAGTAGTTGTGAACCCTGCCTTAACTTAATTGGTGAATACAGGTAGAGCTGGTAAATAAATAAATCAAGTAGAGCTGGTGTCTGTGGGCAGAGAAGTTATACCTTTAGATGGAGGCCAAGCATCTTCCCTTGTGTGGGCCACATCTCTGTGCAGCTTCCAGTTCTAGTCTCCCTAATGATCATGAGATGGACTGAGTTAAGTCAGGCTCTCTGATCTAATTTTGGACAAGCTACTTCTCTCCTTACTTAAACCTTGCTTGAATAATGGAGATCACAGAAATACCTACCACAGAGAGGTATGACAAGGATTAGGAGAGTAAGTCTGATGGCCAAGCACAGTGCTCCTTGACTTAGTCTCTTTTTTCCTCAAATGCAGCCTAGATTTTTTCCATTCTGATTATTTGTGCAAACTTGTGAGATTTAAAAAATTAAATTACAGAATGGGAAAACATCAGGTGATTATTTACTTTTTTTTTTTTTTTTTTTTTTTTGTGGTACCAGGGATTGAACTCAGGGGCACTTGACCACTGGGTCACAGCCCCAGCCCTTTTTTGTATTTTATTTAGAGACAGGGTCTCACTGAGTTGCTAAGTGCCTCACCATTGCTGAGGCTGGCTTTGAACTCGCGATCCTCCTGCCTCAGCCTCCCAAGTGCTGGGATTATAGGCATGCGCCATCGCGCCCGGCTGATTATTTACTTTTAAAATGCAATTCCTACAGATTCCTCATGGATTTTTTTTTTTTTTTTTGGTGCTGAAGATTGAACCCAGGGCCTTGTGCATGTAAAGCAATAAGCACTCTACCAATTAAGCTACATTCCAGCCCTTGAATTTTAATTTCTATATGTAAGCTCCAATAAAATAGCCTTCCATTGCATAAAAAAAAAATGATTTTCCCCAATCTCCTTCAGTTTGATTATTTATTGATTTGGAAATTGAACCCAGAGCCTGCGTCATGCGAGACAAGTACCCTACCACTGAGCTATATCCTCAGCCATCTCTATTTTTCAGTTTATTTTTAAAGAATACTAAAGTGTATTATCCATCCATCCATCCATCCATCCGTCTATTTGCAGTACTGGGGACTGAACCCCAGGGGCACTGTACCACTGAGCTATATCCCCAGCTCTTTTTATGTATTTATTTTTATTTTTAAAAACTTAAAAAAATTTTTTTAATTGTAGATGGACACAATATATTTATTTATTTTTATATGCTGCTAAGGATTGAATCCAGGGCCTCATGTGAGGCAAGCGCTCTACCACTGAGCCACAAACCCAGCCCCACCTTTTTATTTTTATTTTATTTTTTTAAATTTTTATTTATTTTTATTTTTAAAAAATATTTATTTGCTTTAGTTGTACACAATGCATTTATTTGTATGTGGTGCTGAGGATCGAACCCAGGCCGCACACGCGCTAGGCGAGTGCTCCACCGCTGAGCCACAACCCCAGCCCCCGCACCTTTTTATTTTGACATAGGATCTTGCTAAGTTGCTGAAGCTGGCCTCCAACTTATGGTCCTTCTGCTTCAGTTTCCAGTTGCTGGAGGTGTGAGCCGCTGAGCCTCACCTCTCATCTTACTTTTTATTTATTTACTTATTTTGGTACTGGGGATTGAACCCAGAGGTGCTTCACCACTGATCCGCATCCCCAGCCCTTTTTTAAATTTACTTTTTAATTTTGAGACAGGGTCTCACTGAGTTTCTTAGGGCCTTAGGTTGCTGAGGCTGGCCTTGAACTTGCAATCCTCCTGCCTCAGCACCCCCAGTTGCTGGGATTACAGGTGTATGCCACTGTGCCTGGACTCATCTTACTTTTACAACTGGTAGTAACCTCACGTATAAAATGAGTCAGTATTTTAAAATTTCATTCTTCATGTATTTCTGGAAAAAGAAAATAGCAAAGAAATTAGATTTTTGTGTTGTAGCATTCCTTGTGTAGGTAAAATGGCCCATGATTGGCCTTGAAACAGGAGCTCATACCACATGCAAGCTGCAAGATACTGACCTTCACATACACAGTTCTGCCTAAGAGTTGGGGTGAGAACAGGTAAAATAATATGAAGGGACATGGTAAAGTATAAACCTTCAAGTAATGACTAAGAGAGGATCTTTTCTGTTAAAGACATGTCTCAGGCCTTAGGAGAAGAAGTACTAACATTTAGTATGGTTGAAATGTTCAGCTAACAGTGATGCTCTCTCATGTTATTCAAGCTACACCTACAAAATTGCTTTCAGAAATATTTCGTAGAGTCACCCAATCAATCTTCTACCTTATCAGAGGTAAGGATTCTCTGTGAACTTTTTCGAAGATCCACTTGGAACAGTGGCTTACCTATCTATGGGCACTGGGAGGAATCATTGCCTGTTCTCTGATGCTTTGGTATCTGTAGTAAAATGCATACTCTCCCATTTGAGATTTCTATCACTATGTCAGGTGACTTGTGTTAACTCACTTCTTCGGCTCAAAACAGTTTCTGCTAACTGGGTGCAATGGTGCATGTCTGTAATCCCAGTATCTCACGAGGCTGAGGCAGGAAATTCCCAAGTTGAAGATTAGCCTCAGCAATTTAGCAAGATTCTGTCTCAAAATTAAAAAGGGCTGGTAATATTGCTCAGTGGTTAAGTGCTCCTAAGTTCAATCTCCAGTACCTCAATCAATCAATCAGTTAATAGAGGGTCTCTGCTGGGCATGTGTGTCTGGAAGGAGACTGTCAACTTCTGGATGTCTGAGGCCTGTGTGACTTATGATGTCTAATCATGGCTCTCATTCTTTTGTTTTTTGTTACTGGGGATTGAACTCAGAGGCACACATACCACTGAGCTACACCCCCAGCACCTTTTTAAAAATTTTATTATTATTATTATTATTTTTTAGATGGACAGAATGCCTTTATTTTATTTATTTTTATGTGGTGCTAAGGATCGAACCCAGTGCTTCACACACGCTAGGCAAGCACGCTGCCACTAAGCTACAGCCCCAGCCTCTCCCCTCCCCACCTTTTAAAAAAAAATTTGCCACAGGATCTTGCTAAGTCACCTAGGCTACTCTTGAATTTGCAATCCTCCTGCCTCAGCCTCCTAAATTGCTAGGATGATAGCCACCTCACCTGGCTCTTATTCTTGACTAGTTTAGCAGTACCTATCGGTTCTGTAGGAGTAAGAATAAGTGTGGATCTTCAGAGGTAAGAGTTTTAGAACTTAAAACAGACATTTAGTCAACAAAAATTGCTTTAACGTTTACTGAGTGCATGCTAAGAAAAAAATCTGCCCTAATTTTGCATGTGTGTGTATAAATAAAATGAAAAGCAAGTCAGACAACACTGTTTTTTTCCCTTGAGGTTCACTGTGCTCTTTCTGAAAGTTAGGACTCCTGGAGCTGAGTAGGGGCATGCTGGCTGACTCTTCCACTTTTGTTTGGGAGTTTTTCTCTCAGTGTCAGAGGTAGGGCAGAGTCTTTCCCATGTGCTTGTCAGTAATGGAGGTGGGTCTGAGCCTTTGAAGAGGTGGAGTAAAAAAAGACCATCACCTGAGCCAGAGGCTGTGGCATACACCTGTAATCCCAGCAACTCAGGAGGCTTTAGTGAGACCCTGTCTCAAAATAAAAAATAAAAAGGCTCAGGATGTAGCTCAGTGATAAAGCACCACTGGGTTAATCCCCAGTACTGCAAACAAAACTAATGAGATTATCATTTGAACAGAGGCTCTTGGAAATCAAAGAACTGAAAATAAAAATGAGACTATTGGCTCCTATTAGATTTGAGCTGATTTTTTACCTAGACTTGGGCAGCTTTTTCCCTTGACAGTGTTGTCAGAAATATATGCCTCTTTAGAATACAGCCCAGCTAGTCCCAGCCCCCATTCTACTTTTCCAGCCTTGTAGGCTAGTCAGTCAAAAAATTATCCTTAAATATAGCCCTCCAACCTCATATTCCCTGGCAGATGTCACTTAGGGCCCTGCTCTTGGTCCTCCTCTGGTTTAATGAAGGGGCAGTTGGCAGCAAAGGCATCAACCTTGAGCTGTGTGGGCCTGGTTGACTAAAGCTCTTGCATTGCTATGGAAGCAGGCATCAAAATCTCATCCTCTTAAAGCTGTTATTTTCCTTTCCCTTTGGCCATGTTCTAAGAATGCTGACTTGTCCACAGTAGGTGTGTACTGGTAGATATGTTCTTCCTGTTGAGTTTTTAGCCCAGTGTAGGCATCTATAAAGTGGGCAACCTCCAGTTTTATTTGGAAACTTCAGTGGAAAAACTCAAAATACTTGGCACTTCATGGGCTCTGACTGCCTCATTTCCTGTCCTGGGTTCCCTTTGAGGCCAAGCTGTGAGTATAGGAAATTTTCCCAACTTAGATTTACACAAAGGAAAACACAAGTGCCCACAATCCCCTACTCAACCAAGTTCTGTTTCCAGAGATGCATAGGGTGGACCTTTTCAATTTCAGTTGTTGAGCAGGGCCTAACATGCAACTTGACACCCATTAGATACTAAATGACCATGGCTGGTTGATAAATAGGAGTAGGCCATTAACAGTGTAGTAATAAATACCAGCCTGCTCTGGAGAGGGGACAGAAGCAAAACCACCAGTGGAGGGCTGGAGTTGTAGCTCAGTGGTAGAGTACTTGCCTAATGTGCATGGGGCACTGGGTTCCATTCTCAGCACCACATATAAATAACTAAAAGGTCCATTGACAACTAAAAAATATTAATAAAAACAAATAAAAAAACACCAGTGGAAAAGGGTCACCAGGTGGCAAATCTTGTCAAAGCTCATACGTGGCCACTGCAGATCCCACTCCCAAACATTGTGTATCCTAGGATCCCTATACTGCTGGGTCTGGGGCCTGTGCAGGCTGTGGGTATGTTCCTTTCACTGCAAAGATGGATCATGTTTCAATGGTGGCTATGTGACAGGAGATCTCTCCTATTTTTTTCATGTAAAACCAACTACGACTCATCATCCTGGCTACTATAGTCCCCACTTCGTCTTAAACTAGCTGTTTGCAACATCTCAGGTTGAAGATGACTAATGTTTCCATCTACCATTTTGTGTATACCAAACTACCTTTCATAATTGTTTCCTATTTTTGTAATAAAAAGCACATCTGCTATGTAAGAAGTGTCCCCAGAAGACTCAGATCCTCTGCCTCCTTAAGGCAGGCCTGTGCATGCAAATGGGGTTATTAGGAAAGCAATTCCCAATTTTCCTTTGGTACTTTTAATTTAAGGCACTAGCAATTGAACTCAGGGCCTCCTGCATTCTAGGTAGGGCTCTACCACTTAGCTATATCCCCTGCCCTTTTTATTTTCATATAGTCTCACTAAATAGCTCAGGCTAGCCTCAAACTTGTGTGATCCTTCTGCTGGGATTATGGTGTGCACCACCAGTCACGTATGGCTTCTCTTAAAATCTGATTCCTCACGCTCATTGTGGCCTCTTCTCAAGTTGCACTGTATAGAACACCTAGCCCCTGTCAGTAAGCCAGTGTTTTAAGTGCTAAAGCCAGGGAGAGGAACATTTCGCCACCAGTGCATTCTTCAAACTTGCAACTGTCAGGCCTCAGTGCTGCCCCTGTTCTTGCTGGCTGGCAGAAGATCCCTTGTACCCATCCCTGGAGTTGTCCCCATTCTAAAAGCATCTGTCCAGTTTATGTTCCAGTGAGTCTCCACCTGAAACCACAACTTTATGTTTCCATGTGGGAACAGTCCTATAACCAAAGCCCACTGCAACATAGCAAGGCTTATAATTTAGCTTTTCTTTGGAGGTAATATTTCATGCGTGTAGTTAAAGTTGGTGACATGGGCTAGTCCTTAGGGTCCTCCCTATTCATTGCCCTGTACAGTTATCAGGCCAACTGAAAGCATCTTTTCCTATGGGAAGGGGAAAGTATCCCTCAGATTTGGAACGAGGTAGTAGGTAAGCAGCTTCCTGTACCTTGTTTTCTTTGTACTAGCACCAACCTCAAACCATAAAAATTTCCAACTCGGGTTTTCTAAGATGACTTTATATAGGGGCCAGCCAGAGCTGCAAGCCTCTCTATATTAGACATTCTCTTCTTCAGGAGTGCTGCTAGTCCAGTTCAGCTGGTGGGCTGTGGTATTTTTGGCAGAAGATGTTGTTTGTAAAGGGGGAAGAGAAGAGAGCTACATTATCCTTGGGGCTTTAGAGAGGAAACGGCCATAACCAACCCTTTGCTCTTAAGAGGTCTGCTTTAAGTGCTCTTATGTTTTCATTTTGGCAGTTTTCAAGACACAGTAGAGAAACTCCCCTGCATTCCAGGAAGAATGACTAAAGGGTTCACGATTCAGATAAGTCTCTGGTCCCCTTTACACCAGTTTCCAAACCAGTGGCACTTTATGGATCAGTCTTCCAGGTAAGACTATGAGATCAGCCAAATTTCCCTAAAGACCACATAAGCATCTTATTTGTGTGTTCATGTGGTTCTGCTTGAAACTGAACCTAAGGCCTCACACAAGCTAAAACCAGATGCTCTACCAATAAGCTCCATACATTTCCCAGCCCTGGAAGCATTACACTTATGACCACCTCTACATAGACATATACTAATCAGCCAATCTCAGAGAGCACAATGTATGTTTTAGGGTCTTCCCAAACATCTTAATCCATAAGTCACTGATAAGCTTTAGGACTCAATAAATGACAGAGTTCCTAAAAGTCATTCCATATGCAAGTTTCTCATCGAACTCTGAACCTTCCATATACCAAAGAGGAAGCCTGGAGTGCAAGTCATTTCAGGGTTTTTGATTTCAACCACTTAAAAGCTAATGGTAGTCGGGCGCGGTGGCGCACGCCTGTAATCCCAGCACTTTGGGAGGCTGAGGCGGGAGGATCGCGAGTTCAAAGCCAGCCTCAGCAATGGCGAGGCACTTAGCAACTCAGTGAGACCCTGTCTCTAATAAAATATAAAAAAAGGGCTGGGGATGTGGCCCAGTGGTCGAGCGCCCCTGAGTTCAATCCCCGGTACCACAAACAAAAAAAAAAAAAAAAAAGCTAATGGTGAGCTTGCGTGGGATATTCACATACTCCACAAGGTTTGTAAGGGGCATAGTTCATATTTTTGGTTCAACTAAAAAGATCCCTAACTCCATCTATGAACAGAGGAAATGTTAAAGCCTCAAGAAATTCCTGACAAAATTATTCTTTAAAAGTTCATCAAGGGGCTGGGATTGTGGCTTAGCGGTACAGCACTCGCCTAGCGCGTGGGTGACCTGGGTTCGATCCTCAGCACCAGGTACAAATAAAATGCATTGAATAAAACGCATTGTGTACAACTAAAGCAAATAAATAAAAATATTAAAAAAAAAAAAAAAGTTCATCAATAGCCGGGCGCGGTGGCGCACACCTATAATCCCAGCACTTGGGATGCTGAGGCAGGAGGATCGAGAGTTCAAAGCCAGCCTCAGCAATGGCTAGGCACTTAGCAACTCAGCGAGACCCTGTCTCTAAATAAAATCTAAAAAAGGGCTGGGGAGTGCCCCTGAGTTCAATCTCCGGTACAAAAAAAAAAAAAAAAAAAAGTGGAGAAAATTTATTAAAAGAGCGGCACACATGCTCATCTCTTTTTTTCTTCAAAGCATAGAGAAAACAAAGTCTGCTGGGTATGGTGACCTACACCTGTAATCTAAACTACTAGGGAAGATGAGGCAGGAGGATCTCAAGTTTGAGGACAGCCTAGGTATCTTCTGAGACCCTGTCACAAAACTGAAAGGATGGGAACTGCATGTGGTAGTGTGCACCAACTGCTGGGGCACTGAGGCAAGAGAATCACAAATTCAAGGTCAGATTGGGTAACTCAGTGAGACCTTGTCTGAAAATGAAAAGGACAGGGGATGTACCTCAATGGCAGAGTGCTTGCCTAGCATATGCAAAGCTCTGGATTGAATAAAAACACAATAAATCCCAAAGCACTAAATGTAGCTGGGTGGGTAACAGCTCGTTGGTGAACACTTGCTAAGTACGTGTGAATTCCTGGGATTGATCCTCAGCAACATATGCACAAAAATCATACTAAATGCATAAACTCAAGTAGGCAGGTACTGTTAGTGAACAGTATACTAAGTATAGAACACTAGAGAATACAGTACCTATAATAGCTTTCTTCTTGACTACATTCCCCCTACCCAAGTAAGAATTTAGATTAGTTCCTAAAGTTATTTATATTAATGGAATGATTTTGTTGGGAGTGGAAATTGGGTTTGAGATGTATCCTACAGACTCAAGGATATTTTCAGGAAGGGGGAAATGTGGTTTATTGATATATCAGAGTTCTTTATATCAGAGACCAGAGTGTATCCCTGTATCCACACTTTACTTATTTACATTGAAAAAAATAAAATAAAAAATGGCAGTCAAGACGACCTCTTTTTTGGATAGGTACAAGCCTGGGGTATACCTCTAACTGAAATATTTCCACAAATTGGAATGAATATTTATGTCCAGTAGAACATCCAAAAGTAAACTTGATTCCCTTAATACCCTTTCTGGGAAAGTACAATTACTGATTATAACATTAGACTAGGTTTAAACCCTAGCTCTATCACTTTCAAGCTGGTTGACTTTGAACAAGTCATTGTCATCATCGTATCTCTTACCTAGTTTCCTCATCTGTAATATAACAGTACCCACCCCATAGTTACCTTGAGTTTGAAATAATGTTAAAGTGCTTCGAATAGTGCCTTGCACAGATTGTTCTCTGCTAGAAGTATTGTTACCAAGGAATTGCATTACAAATGCATTTAAACTTTAATCTAACAATATAATTTTGTACCTAAATAGTTTTAGATCCTTGGATACCAAACATTTATGAAATTTACTTAAGACTTTAAAAGTAAACACTTTCCGTATAACATAACTTTACAAATTTAAGTTCATACTTGGTACTTAAACAAAGAAATAGGAATCTGTTCTAAGGCTGAAAGGAAAAAATCCAGGAATTACTAAGAGATGGAACCCTCCAAGGGTTTTTTTCCAAGTTATGCGAATTAGGTATGAGATTCATGTATGTGTTGAATTGAGCAGTCAGAACTCACTGACCTCCCTGCAAAAAGTAATTCTCTATAAGTACTTGAAATATTCCAGTTTTAACTTGGGCAAATAAAAACAGGTTAAGGATAAAAATGGGTATTGAAGCAATAGTCAATAACATTTAATGAAATAAGAGGGGAGACACTCATAGCTCCTGCTTATTTAATCTGGGAATCACTGGAGTAAAGGTCTATAATTTGTTTTACAGCTAAACTACAGAAGCATTACACAATTAATAAGACCATAGAATACCTTTAAATAAAGCATCTTTTGTTTTTGGCCATGATTCCAGTGAGTGAATTCCCATTTGTACCAAAGTTCTCTAAGACCATACCCTTACCCCCAAATTTGCCAATTACTTTTAAAGGAAAACATCAGCACTTATCCGTTCCAGTATTAAACTTTGCTTAACGAACAGAGGCTGCAGATATTGCTACCCTGTAACCCAATCTTCCAATAGAGAAGACGCTGTTGGTTATTTCTAGGAGGCTGGTATGGACATGACAAAAAACTTTGGGGTTACTAAAATAGCTGTTTTAACTACTAGAGAGACTACACAGGTGGTTCAACAGAATTTACTTGTATATTTTCCATTTTCTATACTATTTGAAGGCATAGGATAGCTTTGTATTAGCTTTCTACAATACTGTGTTTTAAATTTATCCAGTAAACTAAGATGCAGTACAACTTTTATACAACTTAGAGGAGATTTTAAAGAAAAAAAAGTCTCCACAAGAGAAAGCAACTCAGCAGGCCCTGGTGTTAAACATTTCCCAGAATAAACAGATAGGCAATTGCATTAAACGGTAGTTTTCAAATATTTAAATTACACCAAGATTCCTTCCAAATATCTGCCTTGCTCAACCAATGCAACCAATTCATTGCTAATACTGGGGCATGAATTTTTGGTAAATGCTAATGCTTATGGTTTTACTTTCTTCATTAGTCAAAAACCTTTTAAAGTGCTACCAAGTAGCAGAATAAGCTGCATCATGGTAGAGGTGCCAATTGTGAAATCACAGAAGGTATACAGTTTAACATAAGTTATGCAAGAAACTGTAACAGTGGCCTAAATACAGTGTTGGACACAATCAAACCAGTTATGTCTAAAATTACGCAATTGGAACTAATTAGGTACATTTAAAATAACGTTGGAGATTATAATTGGTATTTAGAATCAAATTTGAAGAGTTTCTTGATAAAATAGAAATATGTTCTTTTGAAATTGGAAATCAAACTATCAATTGATGGAGAGCTAGAGACTTATTAACCCCTCCTACACAGATAAGGAAATAAGTGACAAAGTCTCTTGCACTGAAGTTATGTATTTTAACAGCTTTACATGTAATATTCATATATAAAAAACTTTTAAGTGCTTTTCTCCAATTTAAAAATCTAAAGAATTCAAAAATAAGGCATTCAATATTTGAAAAAAGTACAGATTTACAAAATGTGTATATTCTGTCATGAAAACTCCACACCAACATTATACACTTGGAAAAAAATACAAACAGGATATATTACAAATTTATGCAGCAATAACTTAGTTCACACCATGCAATAAAAAGTACATTAATCAAGATACACAAGCTTTTGTAGGTTCTAAACTGAAGGACTTTTTTTCTTTTTTTCTGCAGAATCCTTAAAACCTGTGGCACTTAAAATTTGTTAGCCTTTCTACTGGGAGGTAAATTATACACAACAATGATGAAAAAGATTAACAGACCAGTTGTCTATTATGAATCATTCCAGCTTTGTTCAACAATGGCCGAAACTCTTTTTTCATATTCTCGTTTGTTTTCCTGATAAAGCTGTGCTGCTTGGCTATTAGCTGGACTATTTGGATTCGGTTCATCCAGCAGAGACTGGAAAGAAAAAGAAGAAAAAACAGATTTGCATTGTCAATTTTTTTTAACTAACAGGGCTATATTATACATGGAATATAGAAAAATTACATAAAATGAAAATTATTTCAGAGGTTAGTATTTGGGTCTAAATACTTTCAGATAGTTTGGCAGGAGGTTTCCTGCTGTTAAAGAACTTAAGTTTCTGGGCTGGGGCTGTATGTAGCTCAGTGGTAGAATGCTTGCCTTGTATGCATGAGGTGCTGGGTTTGATCCTCAGCACCACACAAAAATAAATAAAGATATTGTGTCCATCTACAACTAAAAATATATTAAAAGATTTCAGGCTTCTAAAACACAATTCTTAATTGCCTTCAGACCATTAATTTCAAGGAAATCAGAAAACAACAATATTCTTTAGGATACTGAGACTCTCATTAGCCAAGAAATAAACAGCTTAATTTGGTTAAGATATTATACCTATAAATACCTTAGTAAACAATATTTTCAAAAGTTAAACTTGCCAGGCATAGTGGTGCATGCCTGTAATCCCAGTGACTAAGGAGGATGAGGCAGGAGGATCACAAGTTTGAGGCCAGCCTCAGCAACTTAGCAAGGCCCTAAGCAACTTAGTGAGAACCTGTCTTTAAATAAAATAAAGGCTGGGGGTGTGGCTCAGTGGTTAAGTGCCCCTGGGTTCAATCCCTGGTCCCCAAAGATAAAACTCTATGTTTGCATTCTGGGGATTAAACCAAGACCTCACAGGTTAGGTAGCTACTTCTACCACTGACTCACATCACTAGACCTAAACTCCATTCATCCCCAGTCGTTGTTTTTTTTACTTTTTTAGATTTTGAAACAGGGCTTACTAAATTGTTGAAACTGGTCTTGAACTTGCAATCCTCCTGCCTCAGCCTCCTGAGTCACTTGGGATTTATAGGCATGTGCCACTGTACCGGCTAAGGGGGTGAATCTTTATTTTATTTTTTAAAATATTTATTTATTTGCTTTAGTTGTACACAATGCAATGCATTTATGTTTACGTGGTGCTGAGGATTGAACCTGGGCCGCGCACGTGCGAGGCAAGTGCTCTACCACTGCGCCACAACCCTAGACCGAATCTTTATTCTTTCAGTAAGCAAAACATATACATTTAGCAGCAAGGGAACAAAATAGGAAGGTTATAAGATGACTAGAATTGTTAATGTGATAGAAAAAGCTTTATAAAGGTCACAAACCAAAATATTATTTTTGCTCCTCTCAAATACCCATAACTGAAAAACTGCTCTTTCAAGGTCAACTTTGAATACTCTGCCAGATTGCTCTGGCAAATGGTTACACTCATTTTTAAATTTTTGTTACTGGGGATTGAATCCAGAAGTGCTTTACCACTGAGCTACATCCCCAGCCCCTTTTTACTATTATTATTATTTTTTTTTTAAAAATATTTTTATTTATTTGCTTTAGTTGTACACAATGCATTTTATTCAATACATTTTATTTGTATGTGGTACGGAGGATCGAACCCGGGTCGCCCACGTGCCAGGTAGGCACTCTACCGCTGAGCCACGATCCCAGCCCTACTATTATTATTTTGAGACAGTGTCTTGCTAAGTTGCTTAGGACTTCACTAGGTTGATGAGGTTGGCCTCGAACTTGTGATCCTCCTGCCTCAGCCTCCAAAGTCATTGGGATTACAGGTGTGCCACCGCATCCAGTTCATTTTAAATTTTTAATAGAATTTCTTGTACAACATAGTCAATGCTTCTCTGCACCTTTTCTTTTTTAATATTTATTTATTTGCTTTAGTTGTACACAATGTGTTTATTTTTACGTGGTGCTGAGGATCGAACCTGGGCCGCGCACTTGCTAGGCGAGTGTTCTACCGCTGAGCCACGACCCCCAGCCCCTGCACCTTTTCTTAAGGTCCTTAGGGTTTTCTAAGGAGTTATCTTTCTCTCTCTCCAAGATTTTCTTCACAATCTCTGGTTATGCTACATGGTTATGAGTAAATTTGACCTTTGAGAACATGTAAACACGTATCATCAAGAAATGGATTGTGGACTGGATTTCATGTGGTTAACTAACAAAAAAAGTAGAACAGGTATATAGGAGCACACCTATAATCCTAGATATTTGGGAGGCTGAGGTAGGAGGATCACAATTTCAAGGCTAACCTGGGCAACTTAGCCAGACCTCATCTCAAACAATAAAAAGGGCTGGGTATGTAGCTCCATAGCACCACTGGGTTCAATTCTAAAAACAAAAACAAAGAGTAGAGCAGTCAGGTCAAAATCATGGGCTTTTACTTGAGCTTGCTGCCATTAGTTACCAGGTGCTAGGAAGTTAGTTTGTTCACTTGTCCTAAAGGAGCTGACTATCCCACAGAACACTGAAAATGATACATATTAATATACTCTTACCTGAATTGATGTTAAGATAGAAGATACATCATATGTTGGACTCCATCGATTCTGAAGGATATCTAAACATATGCTGCCGTCAGCATACACTGCAAAGACAACACTAAAATTAGTTATGTTAACTTTGCATATCTTTTTAGAGAAATCTTTACCACAAACAGGATACTTGGCCCAGTTAATTAAAAAAAAAAAAAAAAAAAAAAGATTTATCTACTCTGTTTACTCATGTAGGAAGATATAAAACATTTGTAAGATTACATGTCAAAATACAAGCAGAAGGTATCTGTAAATTGAATTATGAATGATCACATTTTCTTTACCCTTCCTTGTCTTTATGATTTATTTTTAGAATAAGTACATTCTTTTGATGATTAAAAACATGCAAGTGAATAACCTATATTACATGTCTTAACCATTTGAGGCTTTTCTTCCCTCTTGAATCAAAATTATGTGAAAATACGAGTGATGAACACAAACTTTTACCCACTTGGGAAATTTATGTACCTGGAGGATAAATCTGTAGAAATAGAAATGCTATATTATGAAGGGTGAATGGGCCAAAATGTTACAGATACTGCCAAACTGTGGAAAGCATCACAGAGCAAGTCAGAACATTCTATAAAGAATCAGTAATCAGTAGAAGTAGGCTTTTTTGACAGATCACACTTAAATACTGCCATTTTCAGAGCACTAGCCTAGGCTATCTTCCTTCCTACCCATTATTGAAATATAACCGGGTGATCCTAACCACTCCCCAGACTCAGTTACTATCCAGGTGCTTAATGCTCCCAAATGTTAGCTTTGGCCCAGATCTCCCTCTCTCAGCTTCAAAACAACATAGTCAACTGCTTGCTGTTTATCCCACAGAATCATCAAACTCAGCAACTTCAAAGCAAGAAAAAGTACAAGATGATTTTAAAGTTTTGAACTAGTAACTATTTTTGAGAAGTAATCCAGAAGTCAGTCAGAACCCAAACATCCATCAATTGATGAATGGAAAAAATGCTTATGCAATGTTCACATGTGAGATCTAGAAAAAAGAAAATAAAATTGACCATGGCAATGGCTGTACAACTCTGTGATTATACTAAAACCCACCATACTGTATGCGTAGTTTAAATGAGCAAATAGCATGGTGTGTAAATTATATTTCTTTCCTTTTTGGTGCTGTAAGGTGGGGTGCTGCGGATTGAACCCCAGGGCCTTGTACATGCCAGGCAAGTGCTGTACCACCAAGCTACACATCCAGCCATGTAAATTATATTTCAATAAATGTTTTTAACAAAGTAAACCAGAAGGTTAAATAATTTAAAAAAGGGAAACCATCTTATGAATATGTAGGGATAAGAACATCAAATACATTTTTTTACCAAAAACTTGAGTTCATAACCTTCCATTCACATACCCCTCCACTCCCACCCATTCTAGTCTTTTCCAGTTTGATTTAAAGGCCTTTGATTTCTTTGGGTTGATTTAATACCAAGTTTAAGCCAAATAAAAACATAGTGGAATAAATGATAAGTGACTTAAAATTTTTCCCAAAACAGAAAATAAAAATTAAGCGTGTCTTGGCAAAAAAGAAAAGAAAGAAAGGCAACTAGAAGGAAAAAGCAACTTCAATTTTACAGCTTCAAAAGGCCAAATACCACGCCTATAATCCCAGCACTTGGGAGGCTGAGGCAGGAGGATCACGAATTCAAAGCCAGCCTCAGCAATGCCTAGGCACTTAGTGACTCAGTGAGACCCTGTCTCTACTAAAACAAAAAAAAGGGCTGGGGGTGTGGCCCAGTGGTCAAGTGCCCCTGAGTTCAATCCCCGGTACAAAAAAAAAAAAAAAAAAAAAAAAAGCCAAATATTGTACAAACTGAGCATCCCTAATTTGAGATCCTTGAGGCCTGAAGTGTTTCAGATTTTGTAATATTTATATCTATATAAAATGAAATATCTTGGGATAGAACCCAATTTTTTTCTTTGTAGTAGGGATGTGAACCCATAGGTGCTTTACCACTGAGCTACGGGATCCCCAGTCATTTTAATTTTTTATATATGTGTTTGTGTGTATATATGTACACACACACACACACACATATAAAAGTTTTTTTTTTTTTTTTTGGTACCAGAAATTAAACCCAGGGGTGCTTAACCATTGAAATACATTCCCAGCCATTTTATTTTGAGACAGGGTCTCACTGGGTTGCTTAGGGCCTTACTAAGTTGCTGAGGCTGGCTTTGAACTCACGATCTTCCTGCCTTAGCCTCCCGAGTCAATGCGATTACAGGCAGGCACCACCCAGCCGGGCTTAATTTTTTATCTTGAGACAGGGTCTCATTAAGTTGTGTAGGGTCTCCCTAAGGTTGCTGAGGCAGGCCTGAACTTACAATCCTCCTGACTCAGCTTCTCAAATCACTGGAATTACAGGCATGCAACACTGGGACCAGCTGCAATATTTTAAATAAATTATATGTGAAATGAAGTTTCATGGTGTAGAATTTTCCACTTATGACATCATGTTGGTGCTCAAAAAATTACAGATTTTGAAGCATTTTGGATTTTAGATTAGTGATGCTCAAATGGTGGGTCACCTTGATTCCAGACATAGACAAATACAGCTCTTCTCTGAGTAAGAAACTCTATTATACAGTCTTAGAGACAGTCAAGACCTCCAAAAATGTTCCTCTGGAAATAAGTTACTTAACAGGGAAGACCACATTTAAATGAACAAAGTTAGGCGGAAGAGGAAATTCAAGATTTTGGAGAAGTAGTCTTTCATGAGTAATTTATAATCCAAGAATATATCATAATTATTTATTCTTCTGTGGTACCAGTGATCGAACCCAGGAACTCTTAAGTACGGAACCACATCCCCAGTCTTCTGTTTTTCCTTCTGAATTTTAAGACAAAACCTTGCTAAGTTGCTGAAGCTGGTCTCAAACTTGTGATCCTCTTGCCTCAGCCTCCTAAGTATCTTAGATTACAGGTATGTACCTCCATGCTGGGCTACTGTATTATTAACAGAAAAAATCCTGGGAAAAGTCAAGTCGGGAGACACTTCAGCAGTGCCTTGGTTGGATGGTAGTTGAAACCAATGTTGTGAATGAAATGACACTTTGGTGGGGAAAAAAACATTGTTTCTCTACATACATAACAGCTCTGACACCAGATGTGTCAAAGAGTTTTTCCCCACACCAATAATTTCCCTGCCACCAACTGGGTATCTACAATTTTTTTTTTTTTTTTAAGGTACCGGGGACTGAACTCAGGGGCACTCAACCACTGGGCCACATCCCCAGCCCTTTTTTTATTTTAGTAGAGACAGGGTTTCACTGAGTCACTAAGTGCCTTGGCATTGCTGAGGCTGGCTTTGAATTCGTGATCCTCCTGCCTCAGCCTCCCAAGTGCTGGGATTATAGGTGTGTGCCACAGCGCCCGCAAGGGTATCTACAATTTAATCCACTCTGACGCCCTTTATCTGGAGTTACTGCCCGTTCCACAAGTTAAAGGGCTCAGTGCTGGGCTGGGGTTGTGGCTCAGTGGTAGAGCACTTGCCTAGCATGCGTAAGGCACTGGGTTCGATCCCCAGCACTACATAAACAAATAAAATAAAGGTATCATGTATATTGTGTCTATCTACAACCAAAAAAAAAAAAAAAAAAGAGCTTAGTGCACAAAAGGCCCTACTCCTACTTCAGATGCCAATTATATAAATCCATGCCTCCCATGCTTCTGAACAACCAGACAAAAGCTGGGACTCCCACACCCATGCTGGGATAATTTGCTTGAACAGCTCACAGTACTGAGTCAATCACTTTACTTACATTTGCCAGTTTGTTATAGAGAATATAACTAAGGAATAGTCAGGTGGGAGATATGCATGGGGCAATACATGGGCGGGGCAGAGCAAGTGCCTAGAGCTTCTATTCCTTCTCTAGGCGAGACATCCTCCAGCACTTCAAGGTGTTCACCAACCCCAAAATCTTCTAACCTAAACCTAATAGATATAAACTTTATGAAGTAGAGGAAGGCCAAATTTATTTACAAAAGTTTTTCAGTCCTTCATTTAGTGGACTAAGTAATGATACAAACAGCTTTTAACCCAGAAATCTCATTTTGAAAAACCTTTTCTAAAGAAGCAATAACTGATACCAGAAAAGAATTTCAGAACATTTCAAGAATGTTCAATGTGCTGTTTAAACCATAAACATGGGTTCAATCCCCAGTACCACAAGGAAACAAAACAACAGGGTTGGGGTTGTGGCTCAGCAGTAGAATGCTTGCCTAGCAAGTGTGAAGCACCAGGTTCGATACTCAGCACCACATATAAATAAATAAAATAAAGGTATTGTGTCTATCTACAACAACAACAACCCTAAAAAACTTAAAACATAACAAAACAACAACACCCCCCCCCCCCAAAAAAAAAACCCAACTGAAAACCACCAAAAATTAGACACCGGTTAAAAAGATTTTGGTAAATCTATATAATAAAACATTTTATAGCCATTAAAAATGATACAGGGCCAGGGATGTAGCCCAGTCATAGAGTACTTAGTACCTAGTCATGTGTGAGGCCTTGGGTTCAATACAAAGTGTGTGCGCATTTATACACACACAGAATACAGAATATTTAATAGGGGAGAATATTCAATGCATGGGTGTACGTATACATATGTGTATACACACACGCACAACTCATATATAACATAGTCGCAATTATATATAAGCAAAATTATATTTTCCCCCCATTAACTTTTTTTGTTTTGATGGTACTAGGAACTAAGTCCACAGCTTTGTGAATGCTAGGCATGCACTTTACAGTTGAGCTACATCTCAGCCCCAAAGTTGTAAATTTTGTCTTTTTGTTGGCACTGGGGATTTAATCCAGGGATACTTTACTACTAAGCTACATACCCAGCCCTATTTTTATTTTATTTTGAAACAGGATGTCACTAAATTGTTAAGGCTGGCCTTGAATTTGTAATCCTCCTGACTCAGCTTCACAAGCCCCTGGGATTACAGGCATGAGCCACTGGGCCCAGTTCAAGTTTGTATTTTTTAGAAGTTAGATTTTAGATGAAAAAGTTTGGTATTGTTCATGTTCTACAAATACCTATTACCTTTCATCCAAAAGTTATTAAAACAAGCCAGGTGCAGTGGAGCATGCCTGTAATCCCAGCAACTCGAGAGGGTGAGGTAGGAGGAATGCAAGTTTAGTGAAGGATAGCAAGTTAGTGAAGCCCTAAGTAATTTAGTGAGACCATGTCTCAAAAAATAAAAAGGCCTAGGGATGTGGCTCAGTGTTAAAGTACCCGTGGGAGCCGGGCGTGGTGTCGCACGCCTGTAATCCCAGCACTTGGGAGGCTGAGGCAGGAGGATCGCGAGTTCAAAGCCAGCCTCAGCAATGGTGAGGCACTTAGCAACTCAGTGAGACCCTGTCTCTAATAAAAATACAAAAAAGGGCTGGGGATGTGGCTCAGTGGTCGAGTGCCCCTGAGTTCAATCCCCGGTACCAAAAAAGAAAAAAAAAGAAAAAAAAAAAGTACCCGTGGGTTAAATCCCCAGTACCCCATCCCCCAAAAGTTATTAAAACAATTTTCTATGTGCAGTAGTGCATGTCCGTAATCCCAGCCACAAAGGAGGCTGAGGCAGGAGTATCGCAAGCTTGCAGCCTGCCCAGGGAACCTTAGCAAGACCCTGTCTCAAAATAAAAAGGGTCTGGGATGTAGCTCAGCGGTAGAGTGGCTCTGGGTTTATTCTCAGTACCACACACAAAAAAGACAACAAAGCAAACAAGCCCCTACCCACATCATGTGTGAAGTATAATAAATGGCTACTTACCATTTGGATGAAACATTTTGGATAAAAACCTAACAGTTGGTGGTTTATTTGGATATTCTTCAGAAAATTCTATTACTAGTTTAAAAGTACCTAGATAGAAAACAAATCAAAATAATTAAAGAGAAACACAACTTTTAAGTTTATCAGTTCTCAACCCCATACTGGTGTTTGCACAACCACACAAAAAGTTTTCACATAGAACTCTGGTATAGCATACAAAAAATACTAACATACCTCTATTTATGTTAGACTGGTAACGTGCATATTGGCAAGCACTTGGGGAATTAGCACTTTCATATGCTATTAGTAGACTGTCATATGGGCGCTAATATGAAAAGTTCTGTCCCCAGTACCAATCCCTTCATTTGAATATCAACAACTATTAAGCTTTTGTGTAAATGCCTACTGTTGGTATTTTTATCAGTCTAAATCAGTATTTAATGGTGAACAGAGACAGGTATTAGTACACAAAAGACTTTCAACTCTAATTCTAATTCTAAGAAATAGCCACTATCAATGGTTTTGTGTTTGCCTTTTTAGTCTTCTTTTGTGCTTTTTATATAGAGCCCTTTTATTTAGAGGAACATAAGTAAAGGTTGCAGAAGCTCTCTAACTACAACCCCCTTAGATACACTCAAAAAGTTGGAACTTCCTAATAAAGTAAACAAAACTTTAAATCATTACAGTTGGTTGTTTCTACAAGTCTTTCCTTACTCCACCAATGCAATTAAAATAACACCCTTTTCTAATGCTAAATTCTAAGTTCCTGGCTCCAAATGACCAAGGTTAGAGGTTCATATTTAGTAAAATATATTGTACCTCCACTGGTCATAGAATATAATTAGAATATAATCTCTACCTCTTTACATTATTTTGTTTGGAAATTTTGAATCAGGGAGGCCAAAGATATAAGCAAACCAAATGTAATTATTTCATATTTGTGTATCTATTAATGTAATAGAGGTACTTCACATATGCTAGTAAGTACATTCTACTGAGCTATATGTAAAAGACAACATTTTAATTACAAAAAAGATAGCTGTACAATTTAAAATTCTAGGCAGACAAATATAAAATAGCTATATTTAACTTTTTGATCTCAGAACCTCTTAATACTCTTAGTCCCTCCATTGCCAAGAAGTGGACATGAAGCAGGAAGATGTATGCAAAAAGTTATCATTTTGTGGTTATCTCACCACAGAGAAAAATAATTAAAGTGATGAGGTTTGACTTGTGGAAGCTAGAGAGAAAAAAGGTAAAAAGGGGAGGAGGAAGAGGAATTTATGGGAGAATGAAATTGACCAAATTATGTTATGTGCATACACAAATATGTCACATTGGACCCTAGCTATAATTATAGATATAATTCACCAATAAAACATTAAGAAAGATGAGGTTTGAGTATTATCACTTTCTGATTTCTAAAATCTTTGCTTTTATTGTAATGTGGCATGGGGCTAGGTACCAGGGATTGAACTCAGGGGCACTCAACCGCTGAGCCACATCCCCAGCCCTATTTTGTATTTTATTTAGAGAAAGGGTCTCACTGAGTTGCTTAGCGCCTTGCTTTTGCTAAGGCTGGCTTTGAACTCGCAATCCTCCTGCCTCAGCCTCCCAAGCCACTGGGATTACAGGCATGTGCCACTGTGCCCAGCTTTTAAATGTAATTTAACTTTAAAATAATTGCTCTTTAATAACCAGCTTGAAACTTTCTGAAATTTAAATAATTAGCTCTCACCAATCAGTACAGGCTGCTTCCACTGAATCACTGATTATACCTATTGATATTTGTTGTATTAGAAGTTACAACTCAGAAAATCTTAAAATTTATCTACTAATTAATTAAACTGTAAAGCCACTACACATTAACCCAAGTAACATATTTAACAAAAAGTTAATGAGAAGCATAGCCCTAATTTTATTATTTTTACAATCCTCTTTAATGATAGGCTTCACAGAAGACAGCTGGACTCCCTTATCTGCTTCTGTACTCAATCTGTTACAATATGTTGTTTTGGTTGAAGTACAGTACATGAAGAAAATCCTTACTCTCACAAATATGTGACTGAAAAAAAGGAGTACTTTCATAGCTTTTATAGATAACTGTATTCTTTTTTGATATTACACAAAAGAAGTAGTAATTTTTAAAAAGGTTTGTTACAATGTACAAATTGAAATCCTAATCAGCAAACTTTTTGTACTCAGTTACATTAAAATATGTTGCACTCTGCATAAATTTTAGTTTTTTGCTGGTACTGGCAATTGAATCTGGCTAGAGCCTTGCGCATGCCAAGGCCGTATTCTACCACTGAGGTACAACCCCAGACCCAAATGCATAAATCTTTTACCAATCCACAATTATATAATCTTGTGCATTGGTCACTTGGAAAATACTGATCCACTCAAGTTATGCAAATCATGCAAATTATATAGTATCCAAAAAAAAAATCACAATAGGTAATAATAATCACCAACTATTCTCATCATAAGTCTTTAAACATTTGGAAGCCATCATTTTATTGTTATAACACATATCTTCAATTGCTTTCCTTAACCTAACAGCCTACTTAGGTCACTTTTGAGAATACTTATGCCATATATTGAAACCTGAATAACCACAGTCTGTCAGTTATTTTCTGGTGCTGATGATCAAAAGCAGGGTTCTCATGCCTGCTAGACAAGTGCTCTACCACTAAGCTTTTTCTGCAGCCCTGTCAGTCATTCAAGTAAAAAATGTTCCATGAAAAAACAAAAACAAACCAGTAGCTCAAGTTGTAACTCAACTGCAGAAGTGCTTGTCTTTCACACAACCACGGTAGTTTGATATGTAGTCTTTATTCATACTTCCTACTTCATCCCATACAATTTTTAAAAAATATTTATTTGCTTTAGTTGTACACAATGGCTTTTACATGGTGCTGAGGATCAAACCCAGGCCGCGCATGTGCTAGGTGAGCGCTCTACTGCTGAGCCACAACCCCAGCCCCAGCCCCAGAATCTGTTTTTGTAAAGTACCAGCGACTGAACTCAGGAACATTTAAACACTCAGCCACATCCCCAGTCCTTTTTATTTTTTACTTTGAGGGCTGGCCTTAAACTTGTGATCCTCCTCCGTCTCCCAGATTGCTGGGATTACATGAGTCCAATGCCACACCTGGCCCACAAAGAATACACTGGTAAAAATTTAATACTAATAATTTTGGCAGTTTCATAGTTTTATTTCATTTTTTTAATACGGAGGACTGAACATAGTTGCACTGTACCACTGAGTGACATCCCAGTCCTTTTTATTTTATTTTTTAAGTTTTGAGACAGGGTCCTGCTAAATTGCCCAGGCTGGCTTCAAACTTGAAATCTTCCTGCCTCAGCCTCCTGAGTCACTGGGATTACAGGGATGTGCCACTGTGCCTACAGAAGACATTTAAGTACCTTATTTAATTCTTTACATACTTAGAAATAACTGCTGATAACAGCGTGATACATAATCCTTTAAGACACATGTATTTAGCAAAAATAGGATGTTACAACATATTCTGCAACTTTTTTTTGCCTACTCAGACATATGTCCAGATCTACCTTATTCTTTAACTGGTGCATAACTTCCAGAGTCCATAGACATCATCATTAGCTTAACCATTTCCCCTATCAGGCATTGAGGGTATCTCCTTACAAATAGTTCTGCGGTCAGTATTCCTGTACAAATATCCTTGATGGGTTAATTATGAATTAATAAATGTATTTAAAATGTCATGCTATCATTAAGGAAAATCAAGTGTCTGGTTAAAATCAATTTGATAAACTCAATTATATACACACATTAGAACTAGTTTTCCATTTTCCTGGCTCATGGTGAAAATACCTAATTTGAGATAAAAAAGACGATATACAGAATCCTTAGGGGTGGTTAAATGCTATATGAAGCTACTGGCAGGAACACATGATTATGAAAAATTTCAGCTCAACCAGCTATTAGTATTAGATAGTAAAATACAACAAAACATAATTTTCCTTAGGGACCTCTTTGTCACGCTACAAGAGCATCTAAAATAAACTATTCTCAACATAGCCATGCCACTTATGCTTTCAGTTCTACAGGCAGATAACAAAGTAGCAGAAGGAGTTGGCAGTGGAGGTGTAGAAGCTGATATATGAAGAAAGTCCCTTGTAAACTATGATTTCACAGTAGCTTTATTCAATTTTAACTTGGTTTATTAACAATAGAATATGACTTTCAAGTAGATACATTGGTGTTAACAATTTCTTACTAGAAAAGTACCCTTTTTAGTAGTGTAGAAAACAATAAGAATGACTTACCATCTTCAAAGGGTGTCCCTTCTGGTCTGAAAACAAAAAGATTTCTGATTAAAAGATGTTTTTTTATTTTGCTTTCCCCTGATCTTCAAGAATGGAAAGGATAAAAACTCCAACAGAGAGAAGGGCTCATTTTGATTTTTTTGTGATGTTTTGAAGATATTGTAGTTTAATATCACCTTAGCCTTGGATTTTCATTGACGGAAGCATAAAGAATAATTTAAATTTTATAAGTTTTCCTTTTAGAGTGGTTTTATGAAAATAAAACTTGTCCATGATTTCAGCACAAAACCAAATCAGCTCAAGAATAATGTGTATTCTTTTTTATTTTTTGGAGTACTACAGATTGAACCCAGGTACTCTAAACTGAGCCACATCCCCAGTCCTTTTTTTTTTTTTTTGGTACCAGGGATTGAACTCAGGGGCACTCGACCACTGGGCCACATCCCCAGCCCTTTTTTGTATTTTATTAGAGACAGGGTCTCACTGAGTTGCTAAGTGCCTCGCCATTGCTGGGGCTGGCTTTGAACTCGCGATCCTCCTGCCTCAGCCTCCCAAGTGCTGGGATTACAGGCGTGCGCCACCACGCCCGGCCCTTTTTATTTTGAGACAGGGTCCTGATAAGTTGCCCAGGCTAGCCCTGAACTCCTGCCTTGGCCTACTGAATGGCTGGGATTATAGGTGTGCACCACTGTGCCCAGTTCCTTTTATATTTTAAGAAAGGATTTCTGTAAGCATCCCAAGCTGGCCTCAAACTTGCAATACTCTTTCTCAACCTTCTGAGTGGCTGAGATTACAGACACATACCACAATGCTCAACTAAATGTACAATCGTTTTTTTAAAAAATATATATTTATTTTAGTTGTAAATGGACCTTTATTTTATTTATATATAAAAAGACAGGGCCTCACACATGCTAGGCAAGTGCTCTACCACTGAGCCACAACCCCATCCCCTAAATGTGCAATCTTTTTTTTTTTTTTTTTTTTTTTTTTTTTTTTTTTTTTAATATTTATTTATTTATTTGCTTTTAGTTGTACACAATGCATTTATTTTTATGTGGTGCTGAGGATCGAACCCGGGCCGCGCACATGCTAGGCGAGTGCTCTACCGCTGAGCCACAACCCCAGCCCCTAAATATTTATTTATTTGCTTTAGTTGTGCACAATGCATTTATTTGTATGTGGTGCTGAGGATCGAACCCGGGCCGCGCACATGCAGGCGAGTGCTCTACCGCTAAGCCACAACCCCAGCCCCTAAATGTGCAATCTTAACAGAAAGAGTAATCTTTTCACTTTATTAGCAATAAAATGGAAATTATGACACCAAACCAAAGTGTCTGGCTTTCCAACACAGCAATAGCTGTTGTTCAGGTAAGCACAGTGGTACTGGGAATTAAATACAGGGTGCCCTGCAACTGGGCCACATCCTCAACCCTTTAAGTTGCCAAGGCTGATCTCAAACTTGAGATCCTCTTGCCTCAGCCTCCAGAGTCACTGGGCATGCACCACCATATCTGATCTATGCTCAGATCTCTTGCTTGCCTCCATACCCACATTTAATCTTTCAGAGCAGTGTTAAGTTTACCACTTGCAAGATACATTAAAAATTCAAAGAAGCAGGGTAACAGCTTGAATGTAATAGAATCACTTTTATTCTAGAAGTATGGAACTCTTTCCCCACTAGTTTATTTATTTATTTTTTTTAATGGTATTGGGGATTGAACTCAGGTCACTTGACCACTGGGCCACATCCCCAGCCCCCCCTTTTTTTTTTGTATTTTATTAGACAGGGTCTCATTGAGTTGCTAAGTGTCTCGCCATTGCTGAGGCTGGCTTTGAACTCGCAATCCTCCTGCCTCAGCCTCCCAAGTGATGGGATTACAGGTGTGTGCCACCGCACCCAGCCCCACTAGTTTTTAAATGTACATTGTGTGTGTGTGTGTGTGTGGTGCTGGAGATTGAACCCAGGGCCTTGTGCATGTGAGGCAAACACTCTACCAACTGAGCCATATCCCCAGCCCCTAAATGTACACTCTTATAGCTGAGTCTGTGCCAATAATTGTTTATGAAAAACATTCTTTTGCATTTTAGTTAAAAACTCTAGTTTTAAGAGTGAAAGAAAAACAGATCAATTCTAAGGAGAAAAAGGCATTAAAATTTTTATATCAAAAAGCATAAGTGGGGGCTGGGGATATAGCTCAGTTGGTAGAGTGCTTGCCTCGCATCCACAAGGCCCCGGGTTCAATCCCCAGCACAGTGCACAAAAAAAAAAAAAAAAAAAAAAAAAAAAAAAAAAGCAGCTAGGTGTAGTAGTGGCATACACCTATAATCCCATAGACCAGGGAAGCCGAGGCAGGAGGATAACAAGTTCCAAGACATCCTGGGCAACTCAGAGAGACCCTACCTCAAAATTTAAAATAAAAGGGCTGGGGTTACAGCTCAGTAGTAAAGTGACCCAGTGTTCAATTTCCAGTACCAAAATTTTAAAAAAAGTAAAGTAGCTGGGCGCGGTGGCACACGCCTGTAATCCCAGCACTTGGGAGGCTGAGGCAGGAGGATCACAAGTTCAAAGCCAGCCTCAGCAATGACGGGGCACTTAGCAACTCAGTGAGACCCTGTCTCTAATAAAATACAGAAAAGGGCTGGGGATGTGGCCCAGTGGTTGAGTACCCCTGAGTACAAAAAAAAAGAAAGTATATGTGTCCCAGCAAAGTGGTACATAAATTCGAGGCCAGCCTCAGAACCTCGGCAAGATCCTATCTCGAAATGACAAAATAAAAACAGTTGGAGATGTACCTCAGTGTTGGATTAAGTCCCTAGTACCAAAAGGTGGTGTTGGGGGGGCAGATGTGTAATATATATAAAATATAATGGGAAGGGGGCATATAGTTAACTTTATATCAAATGGCTTCATTCAGTTATTTCCTATTGGGTCATGAAATTTTTCTGTTAAATTCTTGCCACAGTGAAAGTTCTTAGTATTTTTGGTTCTGAGACTCTTTCTTTCTTCTTCTTCTTCTTCTTTTTTTTTTTAATGTTTTTAAATTGTAGGTGGGCATAATACCTTTATTTTATGTATTTACTTAAATTTTTATGTGGTGCTGAGGATCAAACCCAGTGCTTCACACATGCTAGGCAAGCACTCTACCGCTGAGCCACAACCCCCAGCCCCTGGTTCTGAGCCTTTCTAAAGCTCCATCAACAGAATGATCATAAACATCTACACAGCACATTTTGTAAAAAATAATCTTTTCCTTCTCCTTTATTATTCCATTCTACTTGGTTTCGAACAGTATTTTTTGCCAATCACCTAAAGGGATTAGCCCATATGTACGGGCTGGGGCTGTAGCTCAGTGGGAGAGCGCTTGCCTGGCAGGTGTGAGGCCCTGGGTTTGATTCTCAGTACCACATAAAAATAAATAATAAAGATATTTAAAACAACAACAAACCCCCATATATAGCTGGGTGCAATGGTGTGCATCTGTTGTCCCAGCTACTTGGGAGGCTGACACAGAAGGGTGGCTTAGGCCCAGAAGTTCTAGGGCAGCCTGAGTAACACATTAAGATCCTGTAACAAAACCAACCAAAATACAATATAAGAACACCAAAGAGTAAATAAAATGTACATACCTGCCAAACTCTTATTAAAACGTTTCTTTGGGCTGGGGTGTAGCTTGGTGATAAGAGCAAGTGCCAGCATGTGCTAGGCCCTGGACTCAACCCTTAGTATCTCAAAATGAATAAAATGTAAATTTTTTCCCCCAATTTACATTGCACTTTCAGCTCCCTGATTCTACTTCAGTCTCCTTTCCTAGATTGTTGTTACATATTCACTTTTCTTAAAGATTCATCACACACCTATTATTTGGTAAATCTTTCAACTCACCCAAATATAACTGCATTCCACTGCATGATGTTGTTTTCAGATGGTGCACCACTGACACCCACAGGTGGGTCCTCTTGCAATCTAGAAATCCAGAGTGGTAATTTTCAAAGTTGAACACTGAGGTCACCAAGGAGGCCAAGCAGAACACCTACTAACTCTATACAATTTATTTTGAGACACAAACTAACTAAATCCATTTCCTTATTACTGTGTTGAGCAGGAACAAACCATAAGAATTATATCAACCAAGTATACATTTATTAAATAACCCTTCAAATTATCTGTAAATTCAAAGTGCTTAAGGACCACGTCTCTTCAAATATGAAGATTATTTTCTCTTCAAAAATTGATGTGTACAGTATGACTGTCCTCTTGAACCAAAAAAAGTTTAAAACCTCAACAGCAAAAAATATTTTTACAGAACCATCAATATGCAAAGACTGTGTGTCCTAATCACAGCTGCTGGTGCAAACTGCTACCAAAAAAAAAAAAAAAAAAAAAAAAAGAGTACCCAAACCTTGGTGTACACACTAATGACTAAAAACACATTCAATTTAATTAGGAAACTGTTTGAGGCAGGAATTTTACTTTATCTCCTTTGGTTCCAACAACAATGGCTTTTAAAAAGTAATCAGGAGCTTCAAGGTATTCCAGGGGTCTCTATTTTAAAGGCTCTGCACTAATGCCATACCAGGAGACTCAATACAAAGCTTTCAACAGTTGTCACAAATTCTTGTAACCTGAAGACCCTTGGAAAACTACAAGAGGTGCCAAGTGTTCAACTCAGAATTAAGCAAAGAAATGCCATAATGAACAAGAAAACGTGGATATACACTGGAAGTTTTGTCTGCATTTCAGTCATGGGAGTTAATCAAATCTACTGATTTAAAGACTTACACGATTTTTTGAGGGGGGGGGGTACCGGGGATTAAATTCAGGGGCACTTGACCACTGGGCCACATCCCCAGCCCCCCCCCCCCCCTTTTTTTGTATTTTATTAGAGACAGGGTCTCACTGAGTTGCTAAGTGCCTCCGCATTGCTGAGGCTGGCTTTGAACTCGCGATCCTCCTGCCTCAGCCTCCCAAAGTGCTGGGATTACAGACGTGCGCCGCTCTTACACGATTTTTTTCACCATTTAAAGACCTCAACAAAAAAACTATTATACAAATATATGTAAATATATATATATCCATTTTTACGTGGCAAATACTTTGCAATTAGTCTACACAAAAAACGGTACTGTTTTGTCAACCTCAAGGTAAATTAATCTACGATTAACAGAAAAGCCTTTGGAGGAAATTCCGGCTTGATACCTAACCTTAAGTGGTTAAAAGAAGCTACGAATGAATTAAATGCCTGTTAGCCAAGGACCAAAACAATGGCTTCCAAAAGCCTCACACAATAATGGCGAAGTTGAGAGGTTACTTCCTGAGCGGCAAATCTAAGTTTTATATTTATCTCAACCAGGGTAGATGTTCCGGGGGGGGGGACCTTAACGCTAAATTTCTGAACCATTTTGTTTCTGCACCCGTAAATATTAAACAGAAGGTAAACTGAAACAACAACAAAAAAGTTACTTCCTCCTTACAACCCCCCACATCGCCTTAACAAAACCTTACTTTACAAAACGAGACCCAGGGAGTATCAGGTTAGCGCCAGTATGAAGGAAGGCATTTTTCCAGACGGAAGGCTATAGATAGTGTTTTATTCACCAGCCAGAGCCGAGTTCCAGAAAGCACTCGCAGCCCGAGGCCCAAGTCTCCAGGCCAGCTCTCAAGGTCCTTTCAGGCGGGCGGGGGAAGAGTCGGGTTTCGGGGGTTGGGTTAACCACCTCCGGATCTCTCACAGAATACCCAAAAACCTCACTGAAGACCGAAAGAAGCCCGGGGGGAGGGGGGGCACCCCAATATTGCTCCAAAGAGTAGGAGACCGGAGGCCTTGGAACAAAGCTGACTGCAGCAGGCGAGGCCAGGGCGGCCTGCAAGAGCTCACTTTCAGGGGCAAGGAGGGGGCGCTACAGAGTGCAGGGGTGGACAACAAGGTTTGAGCGCTTGGGAGAGAAGTCGGGCTTCTGACCTAAGCGGGCAGCAGGAACCCCTAGGCAAGCCGATCGCCACCTATTTACTTTTTTTTAGGGGGGGTGAGGGGTAGTAGTATGGATATCTTTACCCTGCCAGAGTGAGCAACAAGGACGAAGGAGTGGGAGCCGAAACTAGGACTGGGCTTCCGTCGGTCCCCCTGGGCCCACAGGCGGTCCCCTTAGGGTCACAGGGGGCAAATGTCCGGGATCCCCGCCCTGCAGACCCGCAGCTTTGGGGAGGAGCCGTCATCTCAGCAAAGGAGAAGGCCCTTACCGCTTGAAATCCCGCATGAGCCTCCTCCGGGCCGGGGTCGACATGCTCCCCAGCTGCCCCGCGGTCAGTCTGAAAGAAAAGAGTCCCGCGCAGCCCCCCCACCCCCCGGCGCAGTGGCGAATCACTGCAGGTCACCACCGCCGCCGAGACTGCACAAACAACCCTGCAATGACGTCTCCCTCCGCCGCCTCCAGATCCCTCCGCCCTCCGCCGGTACCACAGAGCAAGGAGTGGGGGAGAAGGGGGCGGGGCGTGTGGGTGCCCGTTCAGGGAGCCCTTTGACTGGGACCGTTTCCATTTTGGCTTCCCGAAATAAACAAGAAGTTGTGTTCTCCGTGCTCAGACTAGAGAACGTGGACTAGGAGGCACCGCAACCGAAACATTACTCTTATCTTCCCCCTCCCCCGCCACTAGTTTAGGTTCGGCGGGATGGGGAGAGGGACGCATCCGGGACCAGAGATTTCAGGGAAAGGAGGTGGAATGACGTAAGATCACGTGACTGCCGGCGGCGGTGTCAACAATCCACCCCTGAGGGGGAGGGGACGAAGTATCTAGAACCACGTGTCCCTATGACGTGATTAGAACCGGTCACGTGAGAACGTCGCCTGGATCTGACTTTCAGACAGGTCTATGGAAGGGTCGTTTTTTAACTTATGGGGCTTATTAGTTGTTTTTCTTGTTTGTCCCGGATTCAGGGTCATCGTCACCAAATAGACAGCTTGTTTTGTCTTTAAAATGGGATCAGAAGTACTTTGGACTTAATTTGCCTCTAGTTGGTTAGTGGTTTATAAACCCTGGTCCTTGGGGCAGAGAGGACGACTCAAAAAGGATGCGGCTACCTTCTAATAAATGCAACATTTAGTGCTGGGGCCCACACAAAGTAAAGTCTCCTGAAACGCTTCCTTAGGACCACCAAGTACCGTTTCTGCGTTCTAGTGTGGTGTCTGGTGTTGGAAACTTGGGGTGATGCTAAAAAGAATGATGCAGGTTGTCCAACTCTTATTTAAAGATCCCTCGTAACTATAGAATTTAGTTTTCCTCTATGGGTCTTTTTTCATTTGAAGATAGGTATCTAGCCTGAAATACCTCATTCCAGGTTTTTTTTTTTTTTTTTTTTTTTTTTTTTTTTTTTTTTTTTGTACGGGGGAATTGAACTCAGGGGCACTCGACCACACCCCCAGCCCTTTTTTGTATTTTATTAGAGACAGGGTCTCACTGAGTTGCTTTGTGCCTCGCCATTGCTGAGGTTGGCTTTGAACTCGCGATCCTCCTGCCTCAGCCTCCCAAGTGCTGGGATTACAGGCGTGCTCATTCCAGGTTTTCTACACTAGCAAGGATGGTGCAAATAGTCTGGAAGTGCTCCCACTAGGCTCATCTTCTCTGATCACTCAATTCCCTCCCTCTATAGCCTCGAATTCCAGCCTTAAGGATTTCGTTGGTCAGAATTCTGAGCACTTGGCTAAGCATTTGGGGAATTCTTCAGTTCATCAGGACAAGGGGTGAAATGAGGTGCTTAACCTTGCCCCACATTTGCCCATGCCCTTTCTTTTCCATGGAGCCAAATAGGATTAAAGTCCCACTTTCCTGATACCTCCATTCTTCAAACCTTAAAATCTACCACTTGCTTTTAACCTTGGTGAATAAGTTAGCCAAGCTTTACTCTTGATAAGTCTTTCTGTGCATTCACAGTGTGATTCCCCATGTCAGTATTCTTAATTTTTTTACTTCCCGCAGTAGCAATCCTAAGCCTCTCCATAGCTACGGAGGACAACCTAAGTGCAGGGTTACATGCAATGCAATGCTAAAGAGAAACCATATTTCTAAAAAGAAATCCCTGTAGCCAGGCATGGTGGTGAAAGCCTGCAATTGCAGTAACTTTGTTGGCTGGGTCAGGAAGATCACAACTTTGAGGCCTCCGCAATTTAGAAATCCTCAGCAACTTAGCAACACCATCTCAAAATAAAAATATTTAAAAAGAGTTGGGGATATAGCTGAGTGGTAAAGCGCACAACCCCCCTTCAATCCCTCAAAACGCCCTCCCTCCCCCCCCGCCACAAAAAAAAGTCATGTTGTTTAACAATTTATAACTTTATAAAACTGGGAATTTAAGATTTTCCAAAATACAACAAACAAACAAAGAAAAATAAAAAAACAACAACACTAATGACAATGTGTAAATGTGCTTCTTGAAGTATGAGGGCAGTATTTGCAAAAATCAGAATCTAAACTGGGTGCAGCGGCACATGCCTGTAATCCCAGTGGTTCAGGAGGCTAAGGCAGGAGGATGGCGAGTTCAAAGCCAGCCTCAGCAAAAGCAAGGCACTAAGCAACTCAGAGAGACCCTGTCTCTAAATAAAATAAAAATAGGGCTGGGGATGTATGTCAAGTGGTCCTGAGTTTGATCCTGGGTACCAAAAAAAAAAAAAAAAAAAAGTCAAGAATCATACTCAATCCTGGTCACAAGGCCCGCCAAAACCTATTTGTGGAAAGAATAGTCTTAAAGCTCCAATTGTATACTGTAGCAATTTTGTAGTTCAGGAACTGAGTCTAGTTCATGCTTTATTTAACTTAACCACAAGAAATACTGAATAAATATTCTAATCTCAATTCACTATAAGATTTATCTATAACTTTTCTTTTTTTGCAGTACTGGGGATTGAACCCAGGGGCTCTCTACCACTGGGCTACATCCCCAGCCCTTTTTGAGACAAGAGTCTCACTAAATTGCAGAAGCTGGCCTCAAATTAAGGATTCTCCTGCTGCCTCATTCATTGGGATTATAGAGGAGCACCACCGTGCTTGACTCATCTATTACATTCTTATTTGTACACAGAAATTATCATTATTTTGTTGGGGTACTGAGGATTGAACCCAGGGCCATGGGTCTGGCTAAATTGCCCAGACTGGCCTCAAATTTGTGATCCTACTGCCTCAGCCTCCTTAGTAACTGGGATTACAGATCTGTGCCATGGTGTCTGGCTGGAAATTATTTTACAATATGGTTGAGTAAGTTTTGGAAAACAAAGACAATTCTGAATATTTTGGGTGATAAAAACGATGAGTATCTCTCCTTCATGTAAACTACAGCAACAAAGTACAAAAACTTAGGAAGCTTTTAAAATACTAATTTCTTTTCTACTCCATTAAATCAGACTATCTGGGAGTGGGGCCTTTTCAAAAGCTCTCCAGGTATGTAGATGCTTGGATGGGAACCACTGGACTACAATTAGTGAAAAATAGTCTGTCCCCTCATTTAGGGGAAGCATGGCTATTTACATTTAACACTTTACAGAAATATGAAAGTAAAGCCCCCATGAAGATAGCACATCCCGGGCATTTGCTTTAATGATAAACTTTTTACTCACTGAAGGTTGTCACTCCAATCAAACCTGTCTACTTCTTAAAACAATTAGACACTGGCCTTTCCCCCTCTCACCCCCCACCGTGCCCTTGTGCATCATATATGGTAGGACCCTTGGAATTGTTTTTCTGAAGACAGCCTTTTAGAGTTCTCACGTGTAGTGAGGGAGTTTTAAAAGGGATTACAAGAGTTGGAAAAATTTAGAAGGTACAATAGTAGATACCCAGGGCCTCGGCGCATGCTAAGTAAGCGTTCTGACACTGAGCTATACCCCCAGATCAAGAGAACTTCGGTTAAAGAACCATTTTATCCACGTTTTGAGGATGAATGTCAACTGTTGACATTCCTACATGGGACTATTAATGCAGTCTGGGAAACTGTATCACACAAACTTTGGAAATATGGTTTTACAAGCTGTTGTTTAATTACCACAGCTACCCTTTTAGGATGCAGAAGCAGCAGCTGGTATTCTCCGATCGGGGCACATCTGCGACGCAAGCCGGGAAAGTTTTCACCTCGGTTTCCCTTCCCTAGAATATTTGCAGTCACTTACGATGCTGCCAAAATGTGGACGCTCCCGTTCCCGAATCAAAACCGACCTTTGAGGACGCTCCAACTGCAACAGCAAGCTGCATTTCCCTCCCCCGCCTCCTAGCACGTTTCCACTTCCCACACGCTTTTGTTTCCGGGTCGGCACCCCCGCAGTTATTCCGGTCTTGCGTACTAGGGCTTGAGCTCCCTCCCCGCCCCACACCGTTGCCATGGTAGCCGGCGACCCGGGGCTGTGGAGGTTAACCCGTAAAGTAGAATCGGGGTTCCTCGCCTGGCTGGGGCTGCGCGGAGCCAGGCCAGTGGAACTATAGAATGGGCTGAGGCGGCGGCGGCTGCCGGGACAAAGTCGACAGCGGGCGAGGGGCGCGACACCGGTCTGGGATTCTGAGACGTCGGGTTTGAGGAGTGGGCGGGAAGGAGGCTTTGCTAGGACCCGTGGCATGTTGTGTGGGTGACTGCATTAGTGTGGGAATCTCTAATTTGATCCGAGCATGACAGGAAGGGTGGGGACCCCGCGCTTCACGCATGGTGACGAGTAGTGTGGGAATCTCAAAGTTGATGGGAATGACCGAGAAAACAGAAGGACCCCTCCATTCTGGTGAGGATTGAAGCCTCTCAAAAAAGAGAGTTGACTGCCGAGGAGGCAGAGTTCCCAAAGGCTCATGGGCTTTGTGGAAAAGATTCTTGTTTCCGTATTTGAAAGTGGGGGCTTACTGGATCTGTACAGTATCCAGCTTGAATAAATAAAAGTGTAAACGTTTAACATTTTCCATTTTCTTTCTTTATTTCTATGAAGAAGTAGAAACCAGGCTTTGAAAATGGAGATGTATGAAACCCTTGGAAAAGTGGGAGAGGGAAGTTACGGAACAGTAATGAAATGTAAACATAAGGACACTGGGCAGATAGTGGCCATTAAGATATTCTATGAGAAACCAGAAAAATCTATCAACAAAATTGCAACGAGAGAAATAAAGTTTCTAAAGGTTTGCTTCTTTTGCCTTAATTGCTGTGTAAGTCAAAAGAAAAATTGTTATTAAATAAAAAATTATATAAAAGAATAGTTCAGTTAACCCATACAACAGAAAAACCAACCTTGTTGCCTACACTTTGTAATTTTTATAGTGATGCAAGATGTATGTGCCTGTGTATAATGTAACAGTTATGTCAATATTTGTGAATTATTACTCAGAAATATCGAAGTAAATGCTTTTTTAATAAAAATGTCTGTGCAAAACATTGTGCTAGATGCTGAGACTGTACAGGGGTAAAAGATGGTTATTTCCTCGATGACTCATAATTTAATCAGAAAGGAGGGTATATAAATATAACACTGAATAAAAATTGGATCATAATAAATGCCAAGTGATTGACATAAAATCCTATTGGGCAGGGAAGGTTTCTTGGAGAAAACGGTACACATTGGGCTTTAAAGGATGTGTAGGATTTATATAACAGGGATGAAACTATTGAGTTTCAAGTTGGGAAACAGCATAAACTTAGAAAGGCTAAAGGACAGTTGACAAAGAGCAAGAGTAGAAAGAAAAAAGAATAGGGACATTTGCCTGTACAGGTTCCTGTGCAGAATTAGAAAGACTTGAGATTAGTGCAGTAGATTCTAAACTCTTTTCATTTAAGTTAAGGATGGAGTCAAAACCTGATTTTGTAAGATGTGGAAAGTGAAGGGGTTTTTGTTTGTTTTTTCCTCAGTGCTGGAGATTTAACACAGGATCTCACAAGTACCACTGAGCTACATCCCCAGTTCCTTTGTTTTGTTTTGTTTTTTTCCTTCATTTTAAAAAAATTTGTTCTTTTATATATATACATGAGTTCCTTTGTTTTTTTATTTTGAGACAGGGTCTTGCTGATTTGCACAGGCTGGCCTCAAACTTGGATCCTTCTGCCTCAGCCTCTCAAGTAGCTGGATTACAGGTGTGGGCCACAGTGCCTGCCTTCTTGTTCTTTAACTTTGTTGCAGTTAAGATGATTATTTTTTCTACTTCATCATTAAAAAAAATAATAACCAATATGTGGCAAGACATAGAGATGAATTTTAAAATGTATTTTACTGTTACAACTATTATGCAAATTATTTAAAGACAACTATTCTAATTGTCTTCTCATAGGATTTTTAATCAGTTGTAATCAATTCAACTAAGATTTCTTGGATTAGTTAAATCTAAAAAGATTACTAAAATGAGTTAATTTGAACTAAGTTTTTATCTGTTAGAATTTCATTAAGTAAATTATAGATAATTAGCATGTTTGTAAAAGTGTTGTCTAGTAATGGAGAAAAATAAAATTAAACAACTTGAAAGGAGTAATGAAGCATTTCTAGGTGTTTCTTGCTTTTGAGAAGGTACCTGCTGGGCACAGTGGTGGTAATTCCAGCAACTGGGAATGCTGAGGCAGGAGGATCTCAAGTTTGAGGCCAACCTCAGCAACTTAGAAAGACCCTGTCATAGTTAAAAAAAAAAAAAAAAAAAAAATTAAAGGACTGGGGCTGTAACTCAGATAACACACTCCTGGGTTCAATACCCAGTACAAAAACAAAACAAAAAAAGCATCTGAGAAGGTGCTTATACCTGGGTGAATCTTCCCTAATTCTTATTAGCTCATATTAACATTTCACTGTTTTCACTGCTTTTGCCTTTAAAATATAGACAGGAAGCCAGTAATTTTCCTTAGGTAAGGGATTAATATTGTTGGGTCCAAAAGCAGTCAGTTCTTTCATTGCTGCAGCTCTCTGGCATCTCTCTCAACCAGGGAAATTGGGAGCAAAAATGGGAAAGGAATCTGGCATTGTATTTTGGCATGTTTTTCTATTAGTCATGTTTCAAGGATTTTGGTATCTATGGTACTAACAGATAAGAAGAAAAATTGACATTGTACAATTGGAATAAAAGCAAATTTTTGAAAACAAAAGTATAGTTTTCTAATGAATCCACTAATGAAAATATACACTTTAATTTTTAGCCAAATGAATAAATATTTTTGGTAACTTGAAAAAATGGTTAAATATTTCAGAATTGATTGTAATAAGGTCAATGTAAAAAAATATATTAACCTCATTTATTTTCTAAGCTGATACACACACTTTTTTTTTTTTTTTTAAACTGGGGGTTGACCCAAGGTCTGCCAGTTACCCAGTCTGGCCTTGAACTTGAGATCCTCCTGCCTCTACCTCCCAAGTAGCTGGGATTACAGGTGTCCTCTATTGTACCTGGTTTACATGCCATTTTTGACATTTTTAAAACTATTTTAACAATTAGTGGTACCATTACAAAGCTGTTTTGTGCTTAATAGTGGAGACAGTGAACAAGAATTACCACACATAATTGCATATTTTTGTAGAGTTCCTGTGGTTATAAATTGAGGTATATCTGAAGGTTTTCTATATAGTTTAATATTCTTTTGTACTCTATCATGATAAATTTATAATTTCCCCTGAAATTTATGGTTTACTCTCTAGAGTTTAGGAACCAAATTACAAAATAATTAATTTGCATAAATTCAGATTACTTACTTAATGGTGTTGAAATCCATCCTTATTTGAAAACATAAGGACCCTGGGGGCTGGAGATATAGCTCAGTGGTAGAGTGTGTGCTTAGCTTGTGCAAGGCCCTGAACTGGTTCCCTACTACAAAACTACAACAACAAAACAACCAGAAAACAAGGACTTAAGTGTCAGATGTTAAATTTAACCACAAACAAGTTAAAAGATATGAAAACATTTCTCAGCAGCATACCAAGTTTCATTATAGTATATTGTTTCTGAAGTTTTAAAATAAATAAATGCCAACTTGATGTAAATTCTATGAATAGTTATCATGAAATGCCTTAAAATTTTTATTAAAATAAGAATTTAAACAAATCACTTGAGAAATTTTTTGTTGAAATACATGGAGGAAAAGAAGCTGAGAATATTTTAAAATTACATAGATATTGTATGTACAAGTTACTGTGTTTGAAATAATTTATTAAAAGTCTTGTTTCTTTTGTCAATAGCAATTTCATCATGAAAACCTGGTCAATCTGATTGAAGTTTTTAGACAGAAAAAGAAAATTCATTTGGTATTTGAATTTATTGACCACACAGTATTAGATGAATTACAACATTATTGTCATGGACTAGAGAGTAAACGACTTAGAAAATACCTCTTCCAGATCCTTCGAGCAATTGAATATCTTCACAATAATAATGTAAGTGCTTCATAGTAAGCCAAACTATAGGATGGATCATACTTGTTTCTTTGTATGACTAATAAATTTATGTTGAAAGCAGGACGTTTTAAATAATATACTGTGGCTTCTTTGGAAATCAGAGTTTCCCATCTCGCTCAGGGTTTGTTGCAGTGGCTGTGACTTACTTGTTTAGTTGCTTTCCTGAACTTTTCTTTGAAGTCTATATTCTTTGTCATATATGACCTCTGAAATCTCTGTGCAGTTAGCTTAGTGGTCAGCTAAGAGCAGACAGACTTTTTAAAGTTAATTAATATAAAGTCCTGCAAATATCACCACAGTCTTGTTATAAAATATTTTCACCATTCCAAAAAGATTCCTCTTGCTCATTTCACTCAATCCTAATATCTACCCACAATTCCAGGCAGCCAATAATCTGCTTTCTGGCTACAGATATGCCTTTTAAGATATTTATTATAAATGAAATTATACAATATATGGCCTTTATCATATGGTTTCCTTCACTTAACAAAAGGTTTTTGAAGTTCATCTTTGTTGTTGCATGCATTGCTACTTCATTTCTATTAATTGCTGAATAATATTCCATTTTATGGATATACCACATTTGTTTATCCATATATCAGTGGGCGGACATTTGTATTGTTTCCAGTTTGGGGCTCTTATAAATAATACTGCTGTGATAATTCATGTATAGGCTTTGTATGGATGTACATTTTTAATTTTCATGGGTGTATATCCAGGTTGAATCACATGGTTAGTTTTACTTTTTTTTTTAATGTGAGATTTTTTTGTTGTTGTTGCTTTGTTTTGTTTGTTTGTACTGGGGATTAAGCACCCAAGGGGGCATCACCACTGAGCTGTAACCCCAGTTCTCTTAATTTTATTTTTCATTTTGAGATACAGTATTGCTAAATTGCTGAGACTGCAGTCTCAGCAATAAAAACTGTATGCTCCATAAAAACTGTGGAAGTAAAAAAAGGATTAATATATTTGACAGATAAAACCTTAAGGAAGCTCAATTAGAAAGGCTTACCCTAAGTTATTTATTTAGTTATTTTGGCTATTTATGGAAGCAGATTGAGGCAGAACAAGAGCAGCTTCCAAGGATTTATGGACGTAGTTTGTATGAACAAGGAAAGATTCCAGGTTTCTAATACTGAGACATTTTCACTTATGCTATTACACTTTATGAATGATGAGTATATGTCCCTATCATTCATTTGATAAAATTTAAATGCCTTCTTTGCTGTAGGTACTACATTGGACACTGAGAATATTGCTTGAACAAAGCCCTCATGGAATTTATAGTTCACTGGGAGTTTCAGACTAGTAAATAATTGACAGTTTAGCATGATAAATACTGTGAAGGGGGAAGTGCAGAATGACATGAATGTATGGAAAGAACAAACATTTTAGCTTATATTCAAGGGAATGGTTGGCCAGGCAACTGGAACAGCAACAACAAATGCATAGAGATTGGGAAATTAATATTGGCTCCGGCAAATTTGGAAACTTAACATTCTATGGACAAGGGAGGGGAGGTTGAGAAGGTGGGCAGGAGCCAAATCTTACAAGTCCTTTCAAGCCAATTTTTGGAGTTTGAAATTTATCCTATGGTATGGGGAATCCTTGAAGGGTGACAAATAGAGAAGTGATATGATCACACACGTGATTTTAAAAGAGTACTGTGAACTTCATTGTGGACGTAGATTAGAAGGGATCGGAGTTGGGGCTGGGGTTGTGGCTCAGCAGTAGAGCACTCGCCTGGCACGTGTGCGGCCCGGGTTCGATCCTCAGCACCACGTACAAATAAACCCATTGTGTACAGCTAAAGCAAATAAATAAATATTTAAAAAAAGAGAAGGGATTCCGAGTGGAATCGATAGACTTGCTTAGTAGTTTTGGTGAGAATGCTGAGGAGATTTGAGCTAGGAAGACAAGTAGCTCGATTAAGATAGTGTGAGGGGTGGCAAAAAGGCCTTAATTTTTGGCCTGAGCCATGGGGTCAGTCGTGGCTCCACTCATTGAAATAATGTATTGTTGAGAATGAGTAGGTTTAGGGGAGAAGACAATGCATTTAGCTTTGGATTTGCTGAATTTGAGGGGCCTGTGGTCAGTCTGGTGGGATTTCTTGTGAACTTTAACTCCTGGAAAGTAGGAAAGAGATCTTGGTAAGAGACAGAAATGCAGAAATCATTAATGTATGGATAGTTACTACAGCTTATGAGTAAATGAACTGTATATAAAAACCAACTCAAAATCGACTAAAGACTTAAATATAAGACCTGAAACTAAAATTTTCTTTACTAGAAGAAAAAGTAGAAGGAGACTCCGTGACACTGATCTGGGCAATGATTTTTTTTTTTTTTTTGTACCGGGGATTGAACTCAGGGGCACTCGACCACTGGGCCACATCCCCAGCCCTTTTTTGTATTTTATTAGAAGCAGGGTCTCACTGAGTTACTAAGTGCCTCGCCATTGCTGAGGCTGGCTTTGAACTCGCGATCCTCCTGCCTCAGCCTCCCAAGTGCTGGGATTACAGGCGTGCGCCACTGCACCCGGCTAATGATTGTTTTTTTAATACAAATCCAAAAGCACATGCAGCAAAAGCAAAAATAGACAAATGGGATTACATTAAATTAAAAGTCTTCTTAGCCTTTTAACCAAGGAAACAATCTGCAGAGTGAAGACACAACTTATAGAAGGGGAGAAATATATGTAAATCATACTTCTGATGATGAGTTAACATCCAAAATATATAAAGAATTTAAACAATGCAATAGTAAGACAACAGATAAACGGATTTGAAAATGGACAAAGGATATAAACAGATATTTCTCAATTGGGCTTAGTGGCACTTGCCTATAATCCTAGTGGTTCTGTAATTCCAGCAGCTCAGGAGGCTGAGGCAGGGGGATGGCAAATTCACAGCCAGCCTCAGCAATTTAGCGAGGCCATGAGCAACTTAGCAATATCCTGTCTCAAAATAAAAATTTAAAAAGGTGGGGCTGGGGTTCTGGCTCAGTGATAGAGTGCTCATCTAGCATGCATGAGGCACTGGGTTCAATCCTCACATCACATAAAAATATTGTGCAACCTAAAACTAAAAAATAAATATTAAAAAAAAAGGGCTGTGGATGTGGCTCAGTGATTAAGCAGCACCCTGAGTTCAATACCTGGTTTAAAAAAAAAAAGGCATACAACCAGGCACAGTGGCACATGTCTGTAATTCCAGCTACTTTGGAGGCTGAGGTATGAGTGTCACAATTTGAAGACCAGCCTTGGGAACTTTAAAGGCAATTTCAAAATTTAAGAAGGGCAGGGGGACAGGGCACAGGCTGTAGCTCAGTGGTAAAGCACCCTCTGGTTCCAATCCCTAGTATCAAGAAAAAAGAAAAGAAAAGAAGGCAACCCTTGCATAATGTTGGTGGGAATGCAAATTAGTATAGACATTATGAAAACAGTATGGTGGTTCCTCAAAAAATAGAAATTATGGGCTGGGGGTGTAGTTCAGGGATAGAATACATGCCTAGCACATGTGAAGCCCTGGGTTCAATCCCCAGAAGTAAAATAAATAAGTGAAAAATAGAACTTTTATATGCTCCATCAATACCACTAGTATATATCCAAAGGAAATGAAATCACATGTCAAAGAGATATCTACACTCTCTTGTTCATTGCAGCATTATTTTTAAAAATATTTTTTAGTTGTAGATGGACATAATATCTTTATTCATTTATTTATTTTTATGTGGTGCTGAGGATCGAAGCCAGTACCTCACAAGTGCAATGCAAGCACTCTACCATTGAGCCCAGCCTGACAGCATTATTCTTAATAACCAAGAAATGGAATTAGAACCAAAATGTCCATCAGTGGATAAATGAATTCCAATGTGATATATATATACATATATATATGTATATATATATGTATATAATAAAAAGAGGGTTAGCTGTGAAGGAAATGAGAAGGACAATAACTGTAGTGGGCCATGGGGTTAAAGGAAAGTTAAATTTTCCTAAGTGCTTTTGATCTTATAGAAATGTGATTTGCCTTTTTAGTATTATGTCTATATTGGCTTCATTTGTTTCTTTCTTTTTTTTTTTTTTTTTTTTTGGTACTGGGGATTGAACCTAGGTGTACTCTACCACTGAGCTACATTCCCAGCCCTTTTTATTTTTTTATTTTGAGACAGGATCTCACTAAGTTGCAGAGGCTGGCTTTGAACTTGCAATCCTCCTACTTCCAAGTAGCTAGGATTACAGGCATGCATCTCCATGCCAGTTTGGCTTTATTTAATTTTCAAGTGATGGATAGGGTAAGAATTGAAAATATATAACTATTTTTACATGTGGTAAGGAAATAACTTCATTGTCTTAACTATATATTCTCAGTGTAATTTTTGAGAGATTTTCTAGAAAATGAAACCTTATTTTAATATATTTTATCTTCTGCTTGTTTTTTAGATTATTCATCGAGATATAAAACCTGAGAATATTTTAGTATCCCAGTCAGGAATTACTAAGCTCTGTGATTTTGGTTTTGCACGAACATTAGCAGCTCCTGGGGACATTTATACAGACTATGTGGCCACACGCTGGTATAGAGCTCCAGAACTAGTATTAAAAGATACTTCTTACGGAAAGTATGTATATTTTGGGAACTTGTCTGGCCTTTCCCAGACATCTCTTTTTTCCCCCCTACTACTGATACTCTCTGCCCTCTGTGTCTAGATTGGGGCTAAGAAGAGGGACACTTCTAAAGGTAACAAAGACCCTATGGGCACCTGTACTGCTGGCGGCTGCTGCTGTGCTTAACCCCTGGTCAAATAGCTACAGCACTGGGAGACAGAGACAGACATCTCAGGGTATATCCATGTTTGCTTTAAGCTGAGCCATACCTTTGGAGATCTGCCCCCTCTGTTTATCTTTGGTCTCTACATTCTGCAAAGGGTTTTAAATCATTTACCTCCCTCTGCCAGTGTTATAATAGTATCTGCCAAGTTTCCTGTTTCCTGGAAAAATGGCACCCTCTTTGCAAAGACTGGCAAATAGTAATTTTTAAATTGTACTGTTCTCAATGACTCAAAAAGGAGCATGGTCTCAGTCTAATTTAAAATAACTATCTAAAATAAAAATAATCAGCCTTGAGGAACATAAAAGGACAATGGTATACAATTTAATACTTTGTTTAATAGAATTGCAGGGATAATTCTCATACACTTTTCCTGGAAACTATTATTCTATTATTATGGTAATATCTAATATTGGCAGTGGGATGGAACTTAGGGCCCCACACATGCTAGGCAAGTGCTCTACCACTGAGCTATAATCCCAGCCTTTTTTATTTTATTTTGAGACAGGGTCTCATTAACTCATGCAGGCTGGCCTCAAACTTTTGATCCTCTTGCCTCAGCCTCCAAAGTAGTTGGAATTATGGATGTGTGCCACCACACCCAGCTGGTGCTTTGGATTGAACCCAGGGCCTTGCACATGCCAGGCAGTCACTGTATCACTGAGCTATACCCCACCCCTTTTTAAATTTTTTTATTTTGAGACAGGGTCTCACTAAGTTGCTGAGGGCTTCACTAAATTGCTGCAGCTGGTCTTGAGCTTGTGATCCTCCTGCCTCCTGAATCACTGGGATTACAGGCCTGCAGCACCACGCCAAACCCATTCTCAGTTTAAATAAGAGCACACTGAGGCACAGAGGTAAAATAATTACCTGAAGTCACAGAGCTGGTTAAGTCACCTAGTTTCTAACCTAGGTGGTCTAGATTCATAATTTATGCCCCCAAGGACTATTTTTTCTTTATTTGGTAACTGGAGTTTGAACCCAGGTGAACATTATCCATGAGCTATACTCCCACTCCTTTTTAAAATTTTTAAAAAAATTTTTGAGACAGGATTTCACTAAATTGCTGAGGCTGGCCTTAAATTTGGGATCCTCCTGTTTCAGCCTCCTGAGTCTCTGGAATTACAGGGGTACCCAGCCCTAGAGCAAGTTTTCAATTATACCTGTCACTGAGGCCCTGCACAAAACCATCTTTATGCTTCATCTGTGAAGTGATAATAATAATAGGCCCTACTTCATAGGTTTGTTGTGAGAATTAAATGATTTGATATACTAAAAAGGATTAAAATATAGAAAATGCTCAATAAATGTTAGCTAGTCTCATACAGGGTACTATGTACTTTTTTTCCTCCAATTCTTTTTGTCCCTGGGCATAATATAGCCTTTGTAAGACCTATGTCCATTTTTTTTTTTTGTACTGGGGATTGAACCTATGGGCAGTTAACCACTGAGCCACATCCCCAACCCTCTTCATTTTTTATTATGAGATAGGGTCTCATTAAGTTGCTTAGGGCCTCCATAAGTTGCTGAGGCTAGCTCTGAACTTGCCATCCTCCTACCTCCTGAATTGTTGGGATCACAGGTGTGCGCCACCACGCCTTGTTTTTGTTTTCTTCTTAGTACTGTGGATTGAACACAAGGTCACTGTACCACTGAACTACATCCCAGCCAGATAGGGTTTCACTAGACTGTCCAAGCTGGCTAGGAACTTGTCATCATTCTCCCTCAGTCTCCCTAGTATCTGGAATTGCAGGCATGTACCACACCAAGCCTGGCCAAACTCTTTTCTGATACATTCTCTAGTACTATCCCTTGTCCTTACATTGTATCCTCTTCTAAGTCTTCTGTTTTATCTGCCAATATTGTGTCAGTTAAGGTTTATCATAGTTTCACTCTTTCTCTAGTCTTCTTTTGCTCTCTGTCTTTCTTTTTTCACCTCTTTCTAAAAGATATGTTCCTTGAGGACAGGCATAATCTGTTGTATTTTTTTTCATACTTTTTTTTTTTTTTTTTTGTGGTACTGGGGATTGAACTCAGGGGCACTTGACCACTGGGCCACATCCCTAGCCCTTTTTGTATTTTTATTAGAGACAGGGTCTCACTGAGTTGCTAAGTGCCTCGCTATTGCTGAGGCTGGCTTTGAACTCGCGATCCTCCTGCCTCAGCCTCCCAAAGTGCTGGGATTACAGGTGTGCGCCATCGCGCCCAGCTTTTTTCCATACTTTTAATTGGTGCATTATAGTTGCACATAATGGTGGAATTTGTTATTACATATTTGTACATGCATACAATATAACAAAATAATTTCACCAATATCATTCTCCAGTGTTTTACCTTACTCTCCTTTTTTTCCCTTCCCTGAACCTTTCCTCTACTCTACTGATCTCCCTTTGATTTTCAGGAGTTCCCCCACATGCATTTCTTTTCCTTTTTCCTCTCTAGCTTCCACATATGAGAGAAAACATATGGCCTTATTACAATTAAAACTTTCTAAGTTTGGCTTATTTTGCTTAGCAGTGTTCTCAAGTTTCATTGTCCTACAAATGACATTGTTTCATTCTTTATGGCTGAATAAAACTACATTGTGCACATACACTACATTTTCTCTATCCATTCATCCATTGGTGGACACCTAGTCTGGTTCCATAGTTTGGCTATTGTGAATTATGCTGCTATAACCATGGGTGTGGATGTATTGCTATAGTATGCTGACTTTAATTCTTTAGGATAAATACTAAGGAGTGGTATAGCTGGTTCCATGCCTAGTCTTTTGAGTATCTGTTCTATTCCACATAGCCAAACTTGGTGCTTTGCACAGGATAAGGTTGGATTCTACTTCACATTGTATTTGAAACAAATTTGCCAGTGACTCTTTTCTAGAAAAAGTTTTAATTGTAATAAACAAACAAGCAAAACCAGACAGAAAACCTCATATAACAAGTGTACAGTTGCACCATCAGATCAAAACTAGAATTTGCTAGCTACCCCAGGAAACCCTTTGTAACCCATTCCAAGTACAACCTGCTCCCTTCTACCAAAACTAACCACAGTGTTGCTTTCATCATAATCAATTCCTTGCATTTTTAAAATAGTTTTATCATTCACGTGTACATCCATTTAGTTGAATGTAACCTGTTTAATGACAGCTTTTTAAAGATATGATTTGCATATCATATAATTCACTCATTTAAAGTGTACAATTCAATCATCTTTAGTATACTCACAGAGTTGTGCGACCATAACCACAATAATTTTAGACCATATTTATCACACCCAAAAGAAACCCTTGTATCTGCTTTTTTTTTGTTGTTTATTTATTTATTCATATATATTTTTTGTGGTACTGGGGATTATTGAACCCAGGGCTTTTAGCATGCTAGGCAAGTGCTCTACCACTGAGCTACATCCCCTGTCCATAAGCCCTACATTTATTAACAGTTGCTTTCCATTTCTTCCCAACCTCTCCAGGCCTAGGCAACCACTTATGTACTATTATTCTCTGTGGATTTCTCTATTCTAGATGTTTCATGTAAGTGAAATTATATAATATATGGTCCTTTGAGACTGCCTTCTTTCATTTTTACTTTTCAAGATTCACCCATGTTGTACTCCATTTCTTTTTATGGCTGAATAATATTCCACTGTGTGGATATATCATATGTCATCTACCCATTCATCAATTAATCAATATTTGGTTTGGTTCTCCTTTTTTTGCTATTAAGAATAATGCTGCTATGAACATTTGTGTACATGTTTTTGTATAGATAAATGTTTTCATTTCTTTGGGGTGTATTCCTAGGACTTGGAACTGTGGGTCATATGATAGCTCTATTTAATCTTTTGAGGAACTGTCATACTGTTTTCCAAAATGTTTCTATTATTTTCACATTCCCACAAGCTGAGTATGAGGGTTACAGTTTCTCTATATCTTTGTGCACATTTGTTATTGTTCTTTTTTTTTTTAAATGGCCATCCTCACCTTTTTATTTTAAACTCTTTTTAAAATTTTTTGGTTATAGATGGACATAATACCTTTGTTTTGTTTATTTATTTTTATGTGGTGTTAAGGATCAAAACCAGTGCCTCACACATGCGAGGCAAGTGCTCTACTACTGAGCCACAACCTCAGCCCCATCCTTGTCTTTTTTTTAATATTTATTTATTTGCTTTAGTTGTACACAATGCATTTATTTTTACGTGGTGCTGAGGATTGAACCCAGGCTGCGCATGTGCTAGGCGAGCGCTCTACCACTAAGCTACAAACTCAGCCCCCTGTCCTTGTCTTTTTATTAAATAATCTTTTGAGAAAATTTTAGATTTATAGAAAGCTTTCAAAGGATAGTACAGAGAGTCTCCATAAATCCCTTATCCAGTTGTTTTTTATCCTAATGTCATGTTACCCAAATGTGGTATAATTGTGAAAATGATGCTTGCCTTTTTTTTTTTTTTTTTTTTTGTGGTACCGGGGATTGAACTCAGGGGCACTCGACCACTGGGCCACATCCCCAGCCCTTTTTTGTATTTTTTTTTTTTAATATTTATTTATTTGCTTTAGTTGTACACAATGCGTTTATTTGTACGTGGTGCTGAGGATCGAACCCGGGCCGCGCACGTGCTAGGCGAGCGCTCCACCACTGAGCCACAACCCCAGCCCCCTTTTTTGTATTTTATTTAGAGACAGGGTCTCACTGAGTTGCTAAGTGCCTCGTCATTGCTGAGGCTGGCTTTGAACTCGCGATCCTCCTGCCTCAGCCTCCCAAAGTGCTGGGATTACAGGCGTGCGCCACCGCGCCCGGCTGCTTGCCTTTTTTATTTAAATAAGATTTGATGTGTTTTTAAAATCTCTTTTAAGCTACAGGAATTTGGGGCTGGAGATGTAGCTCAGTTGTAGAGTGAGTGCCTTACATGCAGTAAGGCCTGGGTTTGATCCCCAGCACTGACTGCAAAACAAATGATAAGAAAACAACAAAAAACTACAGAAATTTCCTTTATCCCTTTCTTTTCCTTACAGCTTATCTGTTAAAGTGAGATCATTTGCTTTGTTCAATTTCTCATAGTCTGAATTTTGTCTATTGCATACTTGCAGGGAAGTTCAACGTGCTTCCCTGACTTTATATTTCCTGGGAATTGGCAGTTAGATCCAGAGGCTGGACAGTCTGAAGTTCAGTCCCTTTGGCAAGAGGAAAGGCTTTATTTTCTTCTTTTATTAGGAGGCACATAATGTGATGCTAGCAGCCTTTAATCCTTTAGGAGGCACATAATGTGATGCTAGCAGCCTTTAATCCTTAATGGCTAGATTCAACAACTTTTAGGGGTTTGCAAAATTGTGGTATTTTAACTGCATCATCCTTTTTAAATTTATTACTTAGAATACTTTTATGAAGGGACATTTCTCCTGATTTGGTTACTCAGGGATATAGTTCATATATAGAAAGCAGAATAAATGCTTGATTTATTAATGTTTAAGATGAATTGGCTCCAAACATAGATCTCCAAGGTCTACAATTAATTTTCTAAAAATATCACCAGGCAAGGGATGTAGTTCAGTGGTACAGTGCTTACTTAGCATGTGTGCAAAGTTCTGGGTTCCATCCCCAGCATGGAACTCATGGACCTAAACTTATTTAATGGGTTTCTTTGCATTGCAGTTTTTGGGGCAAGAGGAAAAGGCCCTCTCCCAGCCATTATAAGATCACAGGTCCACCCCACCCCCAGTATTCAGGATCGAAACCAGAGGCACTGTACCACTGAATTACATCCACAGACCTTTTATTATTTATGTGAGATAGGGTCTCACTAAGTTGCCCAGGCTGGCCTTGAACTTGTGATCCTCCTGTCTCAGCCTCCTGAGTAGCTGAGATTACAGATGTGCACCACCATGCTAGATTTACTTTGAAAAGTTGTATATGGCATAGAAAACTTCAGAAATGAAGACCCAAGGAAAAATTTTGTGTTTTTATGCTAAGTATGATAAAAGATACAGATAGTTGTGGAAAAACATGATTTGGACTAAAAGGGTATGATCTAATGGTAATAAACGGAGTGGGGAAACCCAGAAATGCCTGTTCATTACAATTCTTTCTTCCCTGTATAGGATGCTCACTACCCCTACCTCCATAAAAGACAAGATCCCTCGGGCATGAGGAAAAGTAGGAAGTCAGGGAATCAGGGAAAGTAGGTCATAGAGTATCCTTTCTAGCTTTTATGGATTGCTTTGGGGGAGAGGAATTCTGGTTTCTATGACATACCTTGGAGAAGCAGGGAAAAAGGAGGGCAAGAGAAGGTCAGAGAGACCTTGCTTCTGAGCTCCTTCTGGTCTCTTTCAGTTCAAAGTACTCAGCATGTCAAGGAACCATATTTTGGGATAACAAGTTCTGAGCACCTACACAGTATTTTTATTATTGAAGTTCAAATTTTTTTCATCTTTGGCCAATGGAAACCTTTTCGAGGTAGCTCCCCTATGTCCTTTTAACATGACCCAGTATACAGTCTTTGATAGCTTCTTTGCTACGTAGCTGACAAAATGTTCTAGGCTTATTTTTACATTTTTTTTCCTCTAGGGAGTCAGCCATATATAAATATCTTTAAAAAATCAGCTTTATTGTGACATAATTCACATACAATATAATTCACTCAAAGTGTGAATTTCAATTTTAGTATATTTACTGGTAAGTGCAACCATCAACACAGTCAATTTTAAAACATTTTTATTACCTCAAAAACCTCTTTCTCTTTAGCTATTGCACCCCTGTATCTCTGCCTCCTTTCACCCAACTCTTGGTAACCACTACTCTATGCTCTATCTTTGCAGTTTCCCCGTTCTGAACTTTCATTTGAATGAAATCATATAATATGTGGTCTGTTGTGACTGGCTTCTTTCACCTAGCATAATATTTTCAAGATTCATCCAAGTTGTAGCATGTATTGGTATTTTGCTCATTTTTTTTCCTCCAATACTAGGGATTGAACCTAGGGCCTTATGCATGCTAGACAAGTGCTCTACCACTGGAACCCCCCCCCCCCCCCCCCCCCCCCCCCCCCCTCCTCCCCCCCCCCCTGTCAGTACTTTATTCCTTCTCATAGCCAATAATATTCTATTGTTTGGATATAACACATTTTGTTTATTCATCTGTCCATTGATGAACCTTTAGCACTTTTGCCTATGTGTAATGCTGCTATAGACATTTCTACACTAGTTTTTGTGTGGACATGTTTATATTTCTCTTAGGTATACACCAAGGAATGAAATGATTGGATCATGTGATAACTACTTTTAATTGTTGGAATTTCCAGATTGTTTTCCAAAAATCTTCATTATTTTACATCATTGTCAGTAGAACATGAGGGCTATAATTTCCCCACATCCTTACCAACCCTTGTTATTATATGTTTTTTTTTTATTCTGACTATCCTAATGGCTATGAAGTTATATTTTATTGTGTGTTTGATTTTGACTAATGATACTCTTGACTAACGATACTGAACATTTTTTCCTGGGCTTATGGACTGTTTGCTATCAGAGAAATTTCCATTCAGAGTCTTTGAGTATTTTTATATTGGGTTGTCTTTTTATTATTGAGTTATGAGAATTCTTTATATATTTCTTTCTATATGCAATTCCTTATCAGACATGACTTGCAAATATTTTCCTTCATTTGTGAGTTCTCTATACTTTGTTCTTGATGATATGATTTCCCCCCCACCCCCCGCCCAGTATTTGGGATTGAATCCACGGGCACTACCACTGAGGTACATACCTAGCCCTTTTTATATTTTGAGATAGGGTCTCATTAAGTTGCTAGGGCTGGCCTTGAACTTGCAATACTCCTGCCTCGGCCTTCCAAGTAGCTGGGATTACTTACAAGTGAGTGCTCCTGTACCTGTCTTATAATTTTAGCTCTTACACTGAGGTCTTTTTTTTTTTTTTTTGGTACCAGGGATTGAACTCAGGGGCACTCAGCCACTGGGCCACATCCCCAGCCCTTTTTTGTATTTTATTAGAGACAGGGTCTCACTGAGTTGTTAAGTGCCTTGCCATTGCTGAGACTAGCTTTGAACTTGCGATCCTCCTGCCTCAGCCTCCCAAGTGCTGGGATTACAGGCGTGTGCCACCGTGCCCCGCTAGAGTGAATTTTTGAACATGGTATAAGGCGAGGGTCCGACTTCACTCTTTTGCATGTGGCTATTCATTTGTCCCAATGCAATTTGTTGAGGAGACTTTCCTTCCTCTTGAATGGTCTTGAAACCCTTGTTGAAAATTAATTGATGGGGCTGGGGTTGTGGCTCAGTGGTAGAGTGCTGGCCTAGCACATATGTGACCCAGTTCGATCCTCAGCATCACGTTAAAAAAAAAAAGGCATTGTGTACAACTAAAACAAATAAATAAACATTAAAAATAAAAGAAAATCAATTGTGGATATAAGGGTTTATTTCTGAACTGTGGGTTCTAGTCTCTTGATCTATGTCTGTACCATGTTGTCTTAATTATTGTTGCTTTATAGTAAGTTTGAAATCAGGAAGTGTGAGTATTTCTACTTTGTTCCCTTCTTTTTTATGAGTTTGTTTTTGCTATCCTGATTTCCTGGCAAATCCATATGAATTTTGGGATCGACCTCAATTTTTGCATAAGAGACCACGGGGACTCTGATAGGGATTGCATTACACCTGTGGATCAATTTGGAGATTATTGCTATCTTAACAATATTTTAAGTCTATGAACAGAGGATGTTTTTCCACTTATTTATATCTTCTTTAATTTCTTTCAACATTTTATACTTTTTACAGAATACATTTTGTACTTCTTATGTTAAATTGACTTCTAAATATTTCATTCTCTTTGATGCTATTGGAATGGAGTTGATTTCTTCATTTTCAGATTTTGATTTTTGTATATTGATCTTGTATCCTGCAACCTGGATATATTTGTTTATTGGTTCTCATGGCTGTTTAGTGAATTTCTGAGGATTTTCTATGCAGAAGATCATGTCATCTGTGAACAGAAACAGTTTCACTTCTTTCCTGGTTGGGTCACTGCTTATTTATCCATTTATTTTCTAATTACCCTGACCAGAACCTCCAGCACAATGTTGAAGAGAAGCTGGGAACAGTGGCATGGGCCTGTAATTCCAGTGTTAGTAGTTTGAGTCAGGAGGATCACAAGTTTGAAGCCAACCTCAGCAACTTAGTGAGACCTTGTCTCAAAATAATAAAAAAGTCCTGGAATGTAGCTCAGTGGTAGAACACCCCTGGGTTCAATCCAGTACCACTCCCTGCCCCTCCCCCAACCAATAAAACAAGAAATCAACAATGTTGAATAGAAGTGGCAGGAGCAAACATCCTGGTCTTGTTCCCAATAATAGAAGGAAAGATTCCAGTCTTTCACCATTAATTATGATATTAGCTGTGGATTGTTCACAGATGCCCTTTACAAAATTGTGATAATTTTCTTTTATTCCTAGTTTGTTGAGTACTTTTCTTTGGGAGGCTGAGTCAGGAGAATTGCGAGTTCAAAGCCAGCCTCAGCAATGGCGAGGCACTTAGCAACTCAGTGAGACCCTGTCTCTAATAAAATACAAAAAAGGGCTGGGGATGTGGCCCAGTGGTCTAGTGCCGCTGAGTTCAATCCCCAGTACCAAAAAAAAAAAAAAAAAAAAAAAAGGAAATAATAAGGAGTGCTTTTATCATGAAAGGGTATTAGATTTTATTAAATATTTTTTCTGTGTCTATTGAGCTCATCAAAATATGAATGTTATTTTTATTCTATTGATGTATTGCATTTGTTGAATTTTGGATATTAAACCAACTTCATGTTCTTTAATGCATGCCAATTGGTCATATATAATTCTTCCTAGGTGTTATTGGATTTTACTGAGAATTTTGTGTCCTTACTCATAAGTTATATTTGTAGTTTTCTTTCCTAGTGATATCTCTGTCTGGTTTAGGTATCAAGGTAATACTCCTCTTTAAAAATGAATTGGAAAGTATTCCCTCTCTTTTCTTTCTCATTTCTTCTCTTCTTTCCTTCCCTTACTCCCTTCCTCCTTTCTTTTTTTGTGGTACTGGAGATTGAGCCCAGGGCCTCACACATGCTAAACAAACATTCTGCCACGGAGCTACATCCTCACCTTTTTTTTTTTTGAGAATAAAAAAAGGGTCATGCTGTGTTGCTGAGGCTAGCCTCTAACTTGCAATCCTCCTGCCTCAGCCTCCTGAGAAGATGGGATTAGAAGTATGTGCTACCGTGCCTGCTCTTCTAATTTTTAAAAATGTTGTTTGGTAGTTCTTTTTTTTTTTTTTTTTATTGGTTACCTTGCCTGTATTAGACCTATGGAATCTCTAAATTTACAGTTTTTACATAGCACTTACTCAACCATTTAGTTATTAGATGTATACATATCTCTAGCCACATGTATGTATTTAGGGTGTCAACTATATTATAATAGCATAATGTAACAGTGGCTTATTTAACAGTGGCTTATTTAAGTTATGGAGGAATAGTTTAACAGACTTTAAAACATATATGAGGGCTTGGGTTGTGGCTCAGCGGCAGAGTGCTCACCTCGCACGTGCGCAGCCCAGGTTCGATCCTCAGTACCACGTAAACATAAATGCATTGCATTGTGTACAACTAAAGTAAATAAATAAATTTTAAAAAAACATATATGAACCCTAATTTTTTTTTTTTTTTTTGGATTGGGGATTGAACTCAGGGGCACTCAACCACTGAGCCACATCCCCAGCCCTTTTTTGTATTTTATTAGAGACAGGGTCTCACTGACTTGCTAAGTGCCTCACCATTGCTGAGGCTGGCTTTGAACTCGAAATCCTCCTGCCTCAGCCTCCCAAATGCTGGGATTATAGGTGTGCGCCACCACGCCCAGCTTGAACCCTAATTTTCAAGACTTAGTTTTCCAAACATAACAGATACAAGAGATTATTATCTTAATAGATAAGCATTGAATGTCTTTTTTTCTTTTCTCTCTCTCTTTTTTTTTTTTTGGTACCGGGGATTGAACTCAGGGGCACTTGACCACTGAGCCACACCACGCCTAGTTTGAATGTCTTTTTTTTCCCAAAATTTTTTTTAAAAAATTAGTTTTTATTCTAAGTTGTTAGAAATGACAGCAGAATGCATTATATATTTCTTTTTTTTTTTCTTTCTCTTTTTTTTTTTTTTTTTTTTTTTTGTGGTACCGGGGATTGAACTCAGGGGCACTTGACCACTGGGTCACATCCCCAGACCTTTTTTGTATTTTATTTAGAGACAGGGTCTCACTGAGTTGCTGAGTGCCTCGCCATTGCTGAGGCTGGCTTTGAACTCGCAATCCTCCTGCCTCAGCCTCCCAAAGTGCTGGGATTACAGGCATTCGCCACCGCGCCCGGCTCCTCATTATATTTCATATTATACTTATAGAGCACATTTTTACATATCTGGTTGTATACAAAGTATATTCACACCATTCGTGACTTCATACACGCACTTAGGGTAATGATATTCATCTCAATCTACCATCTTTTCTTTTTCTTCTTCTTCACCCTTTTTCCCCCTCCCTCCCCATTGGCCATTCTAGTGTTCCTCTAATCCTCCTATGCTCCCCATCCTAACCCCACTGTGAATCAGCCTCCTTATATCAGAGAAAACATTTGGCATTTGGCTTTTTGGGATTGGTTAACCTCACTTAGCATTATATTCTCTAACTTCATCCATTTACCTGTGAATGCCATGATTTTGTTCTCTTTTATTGCTGAGTAATACTCCATTGTGTATATAGTTTGGTAGTTCTTAAAGAGTTCTTTAAATGTTTGGTAGAATTACACAGTGAAACCATCTGGGCCTAGAGTTTTCTTTGTATATAGTTTTTGTTTATATTACTAACTCAATATTTTCATTTGTTTTAGATTTATTGAAATTGTCTGTTTTTTTTTTCCTTAAGCTAGTTTCAATAGTTTGTGTTTTCATAGGAAACTATCTGTTTAATCTAAGTTATTTAATTTACTCGTTATTTGGTAGGTTGGCTAGCAACATGTTCTCCAAGTTTTTGTTTATCTTGGGGGAAAAAAATCTTAATTTTATTTCATTTTCAAAAGTTAGGTTTCCTCTGTATGGGATTTTTGGTTGACAGGGTTTTTCCGGAGCACTCTGAATTATGTTATTGCCTCTGGGCCTCCATCATTTGTATTGAGAAGTCTCCTTTTAGTCTGATTGAAGGTCTCTGTAAGTGGTGATTAATTTTCTGTTACTTTTCTTCTTGTTTTTGACTTTTGGCATTCTTACTATAGTATATTCCTTTGTATTTGTCCTAGTTGGAGTTTGTTTGCCTTTATGGATTAGGTGGTTATTATTTTGCAATAAATTTGGGAATTGTCATTAATTATTTCATTAAATATTTTTCTTCTTTTTCCTCTCTCTTTTCATTTTGGTATTCCCAGTACACATATGTATATGTGTTTAGTAGTATTGTACATTTGGGTCTCTTCTCCACAGCTCCCATTTCTTTTTATTCTTTATTCTTCAGCTTGCAGAATCTCTATTGATCTGTCTTCAAGTCCATGAATTCTTTCTTCTGCCTGTTCAAGCCTACTGTTGAACTCCTCCAATTAAATTTTAATTTCAGTTATTGTACTTTTCAATTCCAAGATTTCCACTTGGTTCTTCCCTCTTCTCCTCCTGCCTCTTTCTCCATATATGTATATACAATTTGTATATATACATATAATTTGTCTCTTGACTAATATTCTCTATTTGATGTGAGATTGTCATTTTATCTTCCTGTGCTTCTCTAGTCAAGCTTTCCCTTAGTTGTGTGGATGCATTTTTAATATTTACTTTGAAATCTTTTTCTGCTAAATCCAACACATTACTCTTACAATTAGTTTGGACTACCTGCTTTTTTTTTTCTTGCATATGAATCATTTCTCATAGATTTCTTGCATGCCTTGTACTTTTTTGTTGGGAACCTGGATATTTTAGATAACATATTCTAAAAACTCTGGGTATAGGTTATTGTTACTTTTTTGTGTTATAGGGACTAGCTGAATGATTTTAGTGAAATCTGTTTTTTGTTTTGTTTTGTTTTGTTTTTTGGTACTGGGGATTGAATTCAGGGGCACTCGACCACTGAGCCATATCCCCAGCCAGATTTTGTATTTTTATTTAGAGACAGGGTCTCACTGAGTTGCTTAGTGCCTCGCTTTTGCTGAGGCTGGCTTTGAACTTGCAATCCTGCTGTTTCAGCCTCCTGAGCCACATGAAATCTGTTTCCTCCCACAAAAATATTAAATCTGGACATCATCACCCTAAGTACATGTATGAAGAAATGAATGGTGTGAAAATACTTGGTGTACAACCAGAGACTTGAAAAATTGTGCTGTATATGTGTAATATGAAATGAATTGCATTCTGCCATCATGTATGACAAATTAGAATAAATAATTTAACAAAAAAAGGAAAAAAAATCTGTATAGTTGCTCCTCAGGGAGCCACAGCTTTGGATAGGTCATGGTCACTCTGGGATGGCAATGGTATTAGTAGTGTTATCTTTCTGTCTTCCCCTTACTGTTCCTAGCCATTGAACTCTATGAGTAGAAGGCTGATTGCTCTATTGCTTTCAGAATTGGAGTGGGGCTTAAATTGCACTATGAAATATTCCAATCACACTGTGGCTCCTTTGAAGAAGTAATTTCTGTGGTGGTCAATATTTAGTATTTGTTCTGATTCTGGGAAGTCTTCTCTCAACTGTCTTATTTGATGGCTCTTTCTCACAAATAAACTGAGTTATAGTCTAGACTGAACTGCCTTTTAATGCAGGAATCTCTATTCAGTTGCCTTTTACTGCATCCTCCAATGCTGTAGAGATCACTGTCAGGCTAGGACTTTTCTATACTCAGTTGCAAATAAAGTCAACTCCTATGGAAGAGATCAGAAGCCATCAATTTATGGCAAAATCTCTGAAGTTTAGGGTTCTGGAGCTATTTTGGATTAAAGCCAATTTTATCTCTAAGCAATACTCTTTCCTCTAAGAGCTGAGTGTTCAGTGACTGGGAGGAGCAGCAGCCTGAGGTCCCCTTAGCTTGCTTCTCCTGGCATGAAACCACCACCCCATGAACCAGGTTGAGTGGCCCCATATTCTTGGTGTACTACACCCAAGAATTGTTCCATGAGTGGGGGCTTGGTGGAAGATGTGACCTTCATCTTTTTTTTTTGGTATCTTCATTTTATTTATTTATTTTTATGAGGTGCTGAGAATTGAACCCAGTGCCTCACACATTCTAGGCGAGTGCTCTACCACTGAATTACAACCCCAGTGCTTGGCCCTCATCTCTCAACCTTATTCACCCAGGACTTAGCTTCAGCAACAGATAGCTGGGGAAAGTATGAGCAAAAGTTCTGATCCACCAGGGAAGAAAGACCTTCAAACAGGAGCTAGTGATGAAGTAGCCAGCCAGCTCTAGACTTAGAGCTGAGATTAGGGAAGGAGGGAATTGTAGTTCAAATGTATACACTCATCTTCCTTATTGAATTTTCATGGTTTTTTGTTTGTTTTGTTGTTTTCATTTTTGCATCGCTGAGGATTGAGCCTAGGACCACGCTGAACTACATTCCCAGCCCTAGTTGTGCCTTTTTTTTTTTTTTTTTTTTTTTTTTTTGTACAGGGGATTGAACTTTGGGGTACTCAGGGTACTTGACCACTGGGCCACATCTCCAGCCCTTTTTTGTATTTTATTAGAGACAGGGTCTCACTGAGTTGCTAAGTGCCTCGCCATTGCTGAGTCTAGCTTTGAACTCACGATCCTCCTGCCTCAGCCTCCCAAGTGCTGGCATTATAGGCGTGTGCCACTGTGCCTGGCTTTAGTTGTACTTTTAGAAAGATAATTTTTGTAAGAGCCCTAATTGAGGATAGCTAAGATGGTGGCTAGCTGAGAGCCATAAAGGTGTTCAAGTATTTTCACCTGATATTCATGCATTTATCTAAGAATCTTTTTATGCCTGTAAACACTGTGTGACGCACCTGTAAGCTCGAGCTGTTAGCACTTGTCCTTGTTAAGGCAAAATGTATTTAACCGGGTGAGGTTAGTTAGAGGGGTTGTGGTTGGAGTTGGAGAGGTTGTTGGAGCCGGAGAGAGAAGTTAGAAGAAAGAAGAATAAAAGAACTTTTTCATTTCCAGTCTGCCTCCGAGTTTTCTCCCGCGGTATTGTTGCTGCAAGCAGCAATTGCTGTAAGGCAGCGACAAGTGGTGGCCCGTATGGGGCACCACAATTGCTGTAAGGCAGCGACAAGTGGTGGCCCGTATGGGGCACCACAATTGCTGTAAGGCAGCGACAAGTCGGGGCCACCACTTGTTGCCGCTTGCAGCAACGATACCGCGGGAGAAAACTAGGAGGCAGACTGGAAATGAAAAAATTTTTTTATTCTTCTTTCTTCTAACTTCTCTCTCCGGCTCCAACAACCTCTCCAACTCCAACCGCAACCCCTCTAACTAACCTCACCCGGTTAAACACATTTTGCCTTAACAAGGACAAGTGCTAACAGCTCGAGCTTACAGGTGTGTCACACAGTGTTTACGGGCATAAAAAGATTCTTAGATAAATGCATGAATATCAGGTGAAAATACTTGAACACCTTTATGGCTCTCAGCTAGCCGCCATCTTAGCTATCCTCAATTAGGGCTCTTACAAATTTTCATAGTTTCAATGAGGAGTAGACTAGCGATCTGTTCATTGTATCATGCTAGAAGTCCATCCCCAGTTGTTATTGTTGTTCTTCTTTCCCTCCTCTTCCTCCTTCTTCTTTGATTGAACCCAGGGGTACTTTACCACAGAGTTATATTCCCAGCCCTTTTTTATTTTTAAATTTTGAGACAAGGTCTCATTTAGTTACTGAGGGTCTCTGATATTTCTGAAGCTGACTTGGAACTCACAGTCCTCCTGCCTCAGTCTTTCATGTTATTGGAATTACAAACAGTGCGCCACTGTGCCTGGCTTTAGTTCTTTTTTTTTTATATTTATTTTTTAGTTATAGGTGGACATAATATCTTCATTTTATTTTTTTGTGGTTCTGAGGATCGAACCCAGTGCCTCATGCATGCTAGGTGAGCACTCTACCTCTGAGCCACAGCCCCAGCCCACTTTAGTTCTTTTAATCCTCCTTCACTCCGGCATTTTAGACCAAAGGTTGGTTGGATCTGCTTTTCTTGACCAAGCTTGTCTGTGTCTCTCTTGTCTGTTTGTCTCCCTCCCTCCCTCTCTCTCTCTCTCTTTCTTTGTCTTTCTTAAAAACAAGCTCTGAAAATTTTTATTAAAGACAACTTTTGCATGGTTTACTTTTCATTAGTCTATTTCAGCATGTTTCCATGATATCAAAATCACTTGGATCAATTTCAGCCAGTGTGCATACTGTATAGTATTTTCTTCATGCTTGTGTATTGGTGATGGACCCCAGTTTGGCCAATGGGATGTAGTACTATTTTGGATATCCTCAAAGCTGGGAAGTTGTTGGTAAGAATGAGTATTATAGTTTAGCTTTGAAACTCCCCCCCCCCAAACCTGAAGTGTTAAGGTCTATTTGCCCATCTGTGGCACTATTTGGAGGTCATGGAAATTTTAGGAGACAAAAGGAAGTTACATTATTAGGGGTGTGCTGTTGAAGGGGATATGGGAACCCTTGTCCTACTCTTCTCTCTTTGCTTCCTGACCACCATGAGGTGAGCAGATCTCCTATACCACATGCTCCATCACCATGATATACTACACTACCACAGATCCAAAGCAAATGGGCTAAGCAATTCTGAAACCATGAGCCCAGATTAACCTTTAGCATCAAAGTTGTTTGTCTCAGATATTTTGTCACTGCAAGAGAAAACTGACAAAAAATGACCAATTTTGCTTTGCCTTGTCTGATCATCTTCAGAGTCTGTTCGTACCCTAGCATATACCTTTCACTTTTCATGATGAGTTGGAGCTTAGAAATGATCAGTTCCAGCAACATTTTCTACAAAGCAAACATTTAACATGGACCTGAAGCCTTGTATATAACAACGTCAAAACTGGATCTAACTTTCTGGAAGTGAACCCCATAATAAAATTCCTGAAGTAGAGGGTCCCATGTCATTAAGAGGTCCTTTCAGGTTCCCTTTGGGGCCCTTCAAATTCCTGTGGGCATGCTGTCTCCCCAGTGTGTGTGTCTCATTAAAATTAATAGACTTTATTTCTTAGAGCAGTTTTAGGTTTGCAGAAAAGTTGAACAGAAAGTGCAAAGGTATCATATACCCCCCTCCACCTCACACCTCAGACTACAACATTTCTTTTTCCTCTTCCTCCTCCTCCTCCTCATCATCATCAATATTATTATCATTATTTTCTTTTGGTACTAGGGATTGAACCCAGAGGGGTTTTACCACTGAAGTATACCCCAGCCCTTTAATTTTTTTTAAATTTTGAGACAGGGTCTCTCTAAGTTGCTGAGGCTGTCCTTGAACTTGTGATCTTCTAGCCTCAGCCTTCAAAGTTGCTGGGATTGTACATGTGTTCCACTGTACCTGGCTACATTTCCATATTATTTACATCTTATATTGTATGGTATATTTGTTACAATTGATGGACCAATACTGATACATTATTCTCAAATCCCATAGTTTACATTAGGGTTTAACTTTCTGGTTTTTTTTTTTTTTTTTTGGTACTGGGGATTGAACTCAGGGGCACTTAACCACTGAGCCACATCCCCAGCCCTATTTTGTACCTTTTTAATATTTATTTTTTAGTTATAGGTGGACACAATATTTTATTTTTATGTGGTGCTGAGGATTGAACCCAGGGCCCCACGCAGCCAGGTGTGCACTCTACCTCTGAGCCACAACCCCAGCCCCCCTTATTTTGTATTTTATTTAGAGACAGTGTCTCACTGAGTTGTTAAGTGCCTCCCTATTGCTCAGGCTGGCTTTGAACTCTTAATCCTCCTGTCTTAGCATCCCAAGCTGCTGGGATTACAGGGTTGTGCCACCATGTCCAGCAACTTTCTGGGTTTAATAAGTGTATAATGTTATATGTTTGTAACTTCAGTATCATACATAATAGTTCTATTTTACCTTTTTTTTTTTTTTTCCTTTTGCTACTGGAATTGAACTTACAGGCACTTTACCAATGAACTGCACCCCTAGCCCTTTATATTAGGTTTTTTTTTTTTTTTTTTTTGTATCAGGGATTGAACCCAGGGGTATTTAACCACTGAGCCACATCCCCAGCCCTTTTCATTATTTTTAAATTTTGAGACAGGGTCTTGCTAAGTTTCCTAGGTCCTTGCTAAATTGCCAAGACTGGCATTGAACTTGCGATCCTCCTGCCTCAGTTTTCCAATTCTCTGGTATTACAGACTTGGACTACCACACCCAGCTTTCACCATGTTTTTTATTTTGAGATAGGATTCCTCTACATTGTTCAGGCTGGCCTCAAACCTGTGATTCTCCTGCCTCAGTCTTCCAAATCATTGGGATTACAGGCATGCACCCCTACCCCGTTTGTACTCTACATTTTTATTATTTTCTCCCTCTCCTTTAACTAGCAACCACTGGTCTGTTTATCATCACTATACTTTAGCCTTTTCCAGAATGCCATATAGTTGGAATTATACAGGATATAGCTTTTTTAGACTAGTTTCGTTGACTTGACAACATGTATAATGTTCTATGAATTTTTTTTTTTTTTTTGTGGCTTGATAGTTCATTTCTTTCTTTTCTTTTCTTTTTTCTTTTTTTTTTTCTTTGCTGTTAAATGATAGTCATTGCATGCATGTACCACAGTTTATCCATTCACTTATTGAAGGACATTGTGATTCCTACCAAGTCTGTGTAGTTATGAAGCTAGTTGTTATAAACATTCATGTTTAGGTTGTTATGTGAACGTAAACTTTTTACTCACTGGTTAATTACCAAGGAGTACAATTGCTAGATTGTATGCCAAGACTATATTTAGCTTTGTAAAAAGTTACCAAACTGTCCTTCAAAGAGGCTGTATAATTTTGCATTCCTACCGACAATGAATTTGTGTTGCTCTTCATCCTCATCAGCAGTTGGTGGTGTCAGTATTTTAGATTTTAGCCATTCTAATATGTATATAGTAGTATCTCATCTTTTATTTACTTATTTAGGTATTGGGGATTGAAACCATAGGTGCTTTACACCACATCTCTAGTCGTTTTCACTTTTTGAGACAGAATCTCACTAAATTGTCCAGACTGGCCTTAAGCTTGGCAATCCCCTTACCTCAGTCTCTCGCATCACTAGGATTATAGGCATGTACCACTGTGTCCAGCTGTTGTTTAAAAATTTTTCTTTTAGTTGTAGACAGACACAATACCTTTATTTTATGTTTTATTTTCATGTGATGCTGAGGATCGAACCCAGTGCCTCACATTGCTAGGTGAGAGCTCAACCACTAAGCTACAACCCCAGCCTCTGTTTTAATTTTCAACTCCTTTATGGTATATACTGCCAAGCATCTTTTAATATGCTTATTTGCCATCTGTATGTCTTCTTTTTTTTTTTTTTTTTGTGGTACCGGGGATTGACCTCAGGGGCACTCGTCCACTGGGTCACATCCCCAGCCCTTTTTTGTATTTTTATTTAGAGACAGGGTCTCACTGAGTTGCTAAGTGCCTCGCCATTGCTGAGGCTGGCTTTGAACTCATGATCCTCCTGCCTCAGCCTCCCAAAGTGCTGGGATTACAGGCATGAGCCACCGCGCCCGGCTGTATGTCTTCTTTGGTGATGTATGTGTTTATATCTTTTGCCCATTTAAAATTGGCTTATTTTCTTATTGTTGAGTTTTAAGAGTTTTTTGGTATATTTTGTATACAAATCCTTCATCAGATGGGAATTTTGTGAATATTTTCTCCAATCTATGGCTTTTCTTTTCATTTTCTTAACAGTGTCTTTCATAGAACAGAAATTTTAATTTTAATGAAGTTCATTTATCAGTTTTTTTTTTTTTTTTTTTTTTTTTTTTTTTTTTTTTTACTGTGTGGACTATGCTTAATATCTAAAAACTCCTCACCGAACCCAGGGTCATCTAGATTTTTTTCCCTGTGTGTTTGTCTAGGGGTTTGATAATTTTGCCTTTTACACTTAAGTGTATCATCCATTTTGAGTTAATTTTTGAGAAAAGTCCAAGATCAGTGTCTTAATTCTTTTCTTCTTTGCATGTGGATGTCTATTGTCCCTGCACTGCTTGTTCAAAAGACTATCTTTTATTCAATTGCCTTTGCTCTTTTGTCAAAGACCAGTTGAGGGGCTGGGAGTGTAGCTTAGTGACAGTGTATGTTTAGCATGTGTAAGGCCCTGGGTTTGATCCCCAGCAACTCAAAAAACAAACAAAAAACTCAACCAAACAAAACCAAAACCAGTTGACTATATTTTTGTGTGAGTCTATATCTGGGCTCTGTATTCTGTTACCTTGGTCTCTTTTTTTTTTTCTTTTTTTTTTAACCATTACCACAAACTGTTGTGCTCAGTGTGGCCTTACAGTATATCTTACAGTCCGATAGAGTTAGTGCTCTGACTTTATTCTTTTTTCCTCAACATTGTATTAAAATGTTTTGGTGGGTCTATTGCCTTTCCATACATACTTTACAATTAATTTGTTAAAATCTACAAATTATTTTTAAATTGACAGACTAAATTATATGTATTTATTATAGACAATTATGAAGTTTCCAAGTATATATACATTGTGGAATAACTAAATCTAGCTAATTAACATATGCATCACCTCACATAATTATCTTTTTTATTAAATGTATTTTTAGTTGTTGATGGACGTTTATTTTATTTATTTACATGTAGTGCTGAGAATGGAACCCATTGCCTCACACATGCCAGGCAGGCACTCAGTTGTACCACTGCGCTACAAACCCAGCCCCACATAATTATCTTTTTATATATATATATATATTTTTTGAGGGGGGCACCAGGGATTGAACTCAGGGGTACTCGACCACTGGGCCACATCCCCAGCCCTTTCTTTGTATTTTATTAGGGACAGGGTCTCACTGAGTTACTAAGTGCCTCGCCATTGCTGAGGCTGGCTTTGAACTCACAATCCTCCTGCCTCAGCCTCCCAAAGTGCTGGGATTATAGGCGTACACCACCGCGCCTGGCTTATCTTTTTATATTTGTGTGTGAAACTGGGAATTGATCTAGGGGTGCTCTACCAGGGAGCTATACCCCTGGCTGTTTTTTTTTTTTTTATATATTTTTTTATATTTTGAGACAGCGTCTCACTAAGTTGCTGAGGGTCTCACTAAATTGCTGAGGCTGGCCTTGAACTTACAATTCTCCTGCCACAGCCTCTGGAGTAGCTGGGATTACAGGTGTCTACCATAGTACTGGTTTAATTATCATTTTTTAATTTGCTGGATTTTTATTGGGGTTGCATTGAATCTTTATATAAAGTTTGGAATAAATAACTTGTTGGTAAGATTGTCTGCCCGTCCATGGACCTGGAATATATCTCCATTTATTTGACCTTCTTTGATTTCTTTTATGAATTTTGCTTCTTTTGTGCCATCCAGTTTATTTTGGAGATAATTCCATTTCGGCAGGTATGGATAGACCTACCTCATCATTTTAAAGAGAGCAATATTATTTCATTACGTGGTTGTGTAAAAATTTACTTAGTCATTCCCTTATTGATAAATATTTAGGCTGTTTCCAATCTTTACCTACCACAAAAAATGCTGCAGTGAAATTTTCATGTAATTTACCTTAATGCACATATCTTAGAATAAATGTCTCAGAATAAAGTCATGTAATCAAAAGTATATACAATTTAAAATTTGTTATCTTTTGTCAATTTCTTTCCAAAGGAGTTGTATAAATTTTCTCTCCTGGAATAGTACAAGGAAATATTCATTTCCCATAGCTTCACCAATATAATACATATCAGTTATTATAATTCTTGTCATTTGGATCAATGAAAAATATATCTCATAGTGGTTATTTATATTTCTTCTAAATGTGAGATTGAGTATCTTTTTATTTATTTACAAATCCAATCAATAGGAGCAATCTTTTAAAAAGCATCATGTGGAAAAAAATTTGGATTATGGCTGACTCACAGTGGGCTAAGATAAATAAAATGTAAGGGTAAAATATTTGAGACTTTTAATTTTTACTTTTAAAATATGAGACTTTACTATTCAATTCTAATTCATAAACAACTTATGATAATATACTATATAAGGATCTGAAACAATTTTAGAATTAGTTACTTTTTATCTAGATTTCTTCAGGGCTTCTTGTGCAACTTAAGTACAAGTTATTTAATGTTATTAATAAAATGTGATAATAGTTAATGTATATACTAAAGTTGGCATATGATGCTACAGTAAAATTTTTAATGATACCACTTAACATTCTTGTTTCTTTGGCCTTGATCTTATTTAAGAGTATTTTTTAAATAGATAATTTTACATATTTCTTGATGAAAAAGTAATTTATTTGGGTTTGTTTCAGGCCAGTGGATATCTGGGCTTTGGGCTGTATGATCATTGAGATGGCCACTGGAAATCCATATCTTCCTAGCAGTTCTGACTTAGATTTACTTCATAAAATTGTTTTAAAAGTAGGTAGGTATTACTGAAATATTCTATTACATGCCTAAAATAAATATTACCAGATAAATTCTGTTTGATTTTCAAATTTAGTTTTTCTAAGAACAGGGAAACATATTGTTTGGATAGATGATGGCAGATGCATGCCTGGGGCTGATAAAGAAGGCAGAAAATTTTCTGCTTTTAAAAATAATATTTTCTTTTCCAGGATGCAAATAGATAAGCCATATGTTGATAGTTGGGTGCTGAGAAAAATAGTCAATAGGAATGTATTTCAAATTGTCTAAAAAGTCATTAATTTTTGCCTTCTACAAATATTCGTATTTTTAAAACAAGGACTTTTCAACAATAGAATTGAGTCAGGCTTTGTTATAAAAAGCATTTGGAAATAGAAACCTCAATTATTTACTTAGAAACATCCTCTTCAACCAAACCAAACCAAAACAACAAAACCCCAAGGTAGTTAAAAAAAAAGAAAAAACTTATTCAAGAATATATTTGAGGGGCTGGGGTTGTGGCTTAGTGGTAGAACGCTCGCCTAGCATGTGTGTGGCCCGAGTTCTATCCTCAGCACCACGTAAAAATAAGGCATTGTGTACAACTAAAATAAATAGATAAATATTAAAAAAAAAAAAAAAAGAATATATTTGAGGGCTGGGATGGTGGCTCAGTGGTAGAACACTTGCCTGGCATGTGTCAGGCACTGGGTTTGATCCTCAACACCACATAAAAATAAATAAATAAGCCGGGCGCAGTGGCGCACGCCTGTAATCCCAGCACTTTGGGAGGCTGAGGTAGGAGGATTGCGAGTTCAAAGCCAGCCTCAGCAATGGCGAGGCACTTAGCAACTCAGTGAGACCCTGTCTCTAAATAAAATACAAAAAAGGGGCTGGGGATGTGACCCAGTGGACGAGTGCCCCTGAGTTCAATCCCCGGTACCACAAAAAAAAAAAAAAATAAATAAATAAATAAATAAATAAATAAATAAAAATAAAGGTATAAAAAGAATATATTTGATGAGGGCTGGGGGCATAGCTCAGTGTTAGAGCACTTGTCTATCATGGATGAGGCCCTGGATTCCATCCCTAGTATCACACACACAAAAATAATATATTTTATGACAAAACTTAAAGAAATATATTTGATGAGAGTTTTAACTATTTGATGATCTGCTTTAACTACTCAAACATTTTGGTGATTAGCCTTGCACATGGCATTTCAACAATTTGTTTTTAATATTTCTGAATGAGGAGCTCGAGGAGCACTTTGTGTGGGCTTTGTGTGGTAGGAAAGATGTGCATAAACATAATTACAGGACTATGAGGAAGGAACTGGGGACAATTATAAAAACAATGAAATCTGGATAAATATTGACTTGAGATACTTTTCAGAGCCTTAAAACAACTTCTTTTGTGTCTTCTTTAAAGTTCTGGTTAGGAGGGCTAGGGTTGTAGCTCAGCGGTAGAGCACTTGCCTCACATGCATGAGGCAAAGGGCTTAGATCCTCAGCACCACATAAAAAATAAATAAAATAAAGATATTGAGGCCATCTACAACTAAAAAACAAATTTTTTAAAGTTCTGTTTAGGAGATTAATGTTAGAGGGAATCTTAGAGAAAATTAGATTAATCCTGTTATTTTTCAGATAAACTCAGCCATGAAAAACAAAGATTTAGCCGGGGCGCGGTGGCGCACGCCTGTAATCCCAGCACTTTGGGAGGCTGAGGCAGGAGGATCGCGAGTTCAAAGCCAGCCTCAGCAATGGCAAGGCACTTAGCAACTCAGTGAGACCCTGTCTCTAATAAAATACAAAAAAGGGCTGGGGATGTGGCCCAGTGGTCTAGTGCCGCTGAGTTCAATCCCCGGTACCAAAAAAAACCCCACAAAGATTTGCTCAGTTGCAGAACTAGTTATAGCAAAACGGATGCTAGACTTAGTTCTCTCCACTCTTATTTATAGTTCTTTCCACTCTACTACTAGTCTCTAGCCTTGTTTCATCTAATATAATATTTTGATTTTAAAATAACTTTAATGTTTTAGCTGTTTTGAGTAAGGCTGCAATCTGTTTTGCCAATGAACAAGTAGTTCAACCATTTAGATACCAATAAGGAAATGTATAAAAGTTTAAAAGTGATTTTTGGGATAATAATACATGTCTTACAGTTTGGGAAAAGAAAACAAGCCTGATGTTCCATATTATCCTACCTATGTGTTGTTAACAGTTTACTGGGGAAACCTCAATTTTTTATGACATTCAGATAGTTTCTTGTTCAACTTTGAAAAATTTAAAAAACTGTAACTCTTTCTTGTCTTGGTTTTTAGTAATTTAATGTAGATCACATGGCAATTTGATTATGTTGATTGTAATTTCTATGTTTTCTTATAAGTATGTATTTCTCTTTTCAGGCAGTTTGACACCTCACTTGCAGAATATCTTTACTAAGAGTCCTATTTTTGCTGGGGTAGTCCTTCCTCAAGTTCAACACCCCAAAAGTGCAAGGAAAAAATATCCAAAGCTTAATGGATTGCTGGCAGATATAGTTCATGTATGTTAAGATTAATAATTTATATCTGATAAATTTGCATAAATTATAATACCATTTAAAAATATTACTTTAGGGCTAGAGATACAGCTTAGTGGTAGAGCACTTGCCTAGCACATGTGAGTCCCTAGATTTGATCCCCAGTATCATATACACAGAAAAAATAATCCAGTTTAGCATATCATTAATCATGTTTCCAGATATGTCAAATGCAAATGATCACCCATGAACTTTCTACCACACAGAGCTGATAAGAGGACCAAAATGAGCTAAATAATTTCTGTTCATCACAGAAACACACTGAGCTTTGCTTTGGCTAGAATCATTGGATATTTAACCTATAATAAAGTTCTGCAAGTATAAATTTCTTAGGAAACAAATGATCAGAATATGCTGTCAGAAATTCTGGAATTTTAATTTCATCTTTTCTCTCTTAACTCTGGGTAATTTACTATTTCTAACAATCATTTAATTTAATTTTTGCCCTGTTAGAACTCACTGATTATCAAAATCTTTATTTTCTAGGCTTGTTTACAAATTGATCCTGCTGAGAGGATATCCTCTACTGATCTTTTGCATCATGAGTATTTTACTAAAGATGGATTTATTGAAAAGTAAGCATTTGAGTGAATGTTGTCTTTTTAGTGTTTTTGTATTGGGAAGTTTTACTAACAGAGAATTTCTATATAGGTTAATGTTATGAAAGAATTTAACAAAATCTTAACGAGTTATTGTGTCAGGTTCAGACTGTATAATAGACTTAGAGGTGTCATGGATGAAAATTTAAATAAAAGTAATCACAGCTGACATTCATAACACATTTACAATGTCCTAGGCAGTGTGTTATGTTTTCCATTCTACAATTTCAGTGTCATCAGAGAGCAAAAATAACATTAAATAAGCAATCAATAACTTTTAGCTCCCATTTGGAACTTTGAGTCATAAAATAATTGGTTATTCTTCTTTCAATAGCATCTTTGATTTATATACTATAATTAGCACTTCCCAGATTATTTTTTTATTTCCTTATTCTCTGCTGTGAGACCTGCTCTCTGATCGTACCCACTAAATTGGAAGTTCCCTGAAGACAGGGGCAATACTTCTTTTTTTTTAAATATTTATTTATTTACTTTAGTTGTACACAATGCAATGCATTTATGTTTACGTGGTGCTGAGGATCGAACTCGGGTCGCGCACGTGCGAGGCGGGCGCTCTGCCACTGAGCCACAACCCCAGCCCCCCCCACCCCCCCCCCCCCCCCCCCCCCCCCCCCCCCCCCCCCCCCCGGCAATACTTCTTTAGACCTTCTGTGTCTCACATGGACAATTAAGATTCATTCATCAGCCATATTTCTAAGAATCATTATTTTGTATTTGGGTTTTGAAGGAAATAAGAAAAGTTTCCTATTAATTGCAGAACCATTCAGTTTGCCTGTGGACATGAATTCAGAAAAGTGGACAGCAATTTAAGTGTGATAGAATTAAAGTCAGGGATGGAAGTCTGGGAACTTCCACTGGATATAGACTAAATAGAAAAAAGGCAAAGAAAAGAGAATCCTTGAGGAGTAACTAGAACTTCAAGCATTTCAAGAATTTTACTCTAAAACAAAAAATAAGATTTATTAATGAACATGCCATTGATAAAAAGCACCAATCATTACATAAGAAAGTTGCATCATATAAATTCTATATAGGTAGCTCAGCGTTAGAGGGCTCGCCTAGTACGTGTGCGACCCTGGGTTCGATCCTCAGCACCATGTAAAAATAAATACATCAAATAAAGGTATTGTGTCCAACTACAACTAAAAAATAAATATTAAAAAAAAATGCTATATTGGGCTGGGGTTGTGGCTCAGCGGTAGAGCACTCACCTAGCACGTGTGCGGCCCTGGTTCAATCCTCAGCACCACGTAAAAATAAACGTATTGTGTATAATTAAAGCAAATAAATAAACATATTTTTTAAAAAGTCTATATAGATTAAGTTGGTTTCTCCTGGGTGTTTAGCTATTAGGATTTTACTATTATAGGGTGAAAGCACCTTGAGTTCAAATTATGGAACTCAGAAAATGTTTGGGTAAGATTTTTTCCTTTGATAAGATGCCTTTTGCATTTGTGGACCTTCTGCAGTGTAAGGGAGATTTTATTGTTTTGTTTTGTTTTTTAAGTACCAGAGATTGAACACCCCCATCCCCGTGTGGGGGATACTTAATCATCAAGTACATCCCCAGCCCTTTTTTATATTTGATTTAGAGACAGGGTCTCACTGAGTTGCTTAGGGTCTCACTAAGTTGCTGAGGCTGGCTTTGAACTGGTGATCCTCCTACCTCAGCCTCCCAAGCTACTGGGCTTACAGGCATGCACCACCACACCCAGCTGTGCAAGGAGTTTAAACAGAAGTGTAACATTTTCTAATTTACCCAAACTAATCACACCGGGGATTTTTTTCCTTTCTTTTTTCTTCTTGGTATTGGGTATTGAATCACACCTGGCACGCACTGGAGATTTTTTGCATCTCCTCACATTACCTGTTACTAGACATATACAACACACAGCTGACAAGAGTGGACTGCACTAGGGAAGAATTCATTATGGACTAGTATTTCAAAACTTTCCAAAACCGATGGCAGCAGCGGCTTCCATGGAGGAAACTGTACGATTCAGGGATAGATGGGAAAGATACTTCTCAAGTATAAATTTTGGAATTTTGAATCATAGAAATAGATTTTCCATTAAAAAATACACAACTTCTTAAAAGAAGTCAAACTAAAACCAAAACAATCTTCCTTTATTTTTTATGTATTATGTTATATTTTGTTCTGAAAATATTTCTCCAGAGTAATATTTCAGAAACTAGGTAGTTCATCTTTTAAGTCCTGTTAGGAACCACAAAAACCACAAAATGGCCTGAATCGACCTTGAAAAGAATAGATTTTATCAAAACTTTACTTTTTTTTTTTTTTTTTTTTTTTTTTTGGTACCAGGGATTGAACTCAGGGGCACTCGACCCCTGGGCCACATCCCCAGCCCTTTTTTTGTATTTTATTAGAGACAGGGTCTCACTGAGTTGCTAAGTACCTCACCATTGCTGAGGCTGGCTTTGAACTCACGATCCTCCTGCCTCAGCCTCCCAAGTGCTGGGATTACAGGCGTGCGCCACCATGCCCGGCTTCAAAACTTTACTTTTGATAAAGGAAAAATTAATTTAAAAGGTGTTATTAATAAAACTTTAATTTATTGAATAAAGTTTGCATTACAAAAGGAATCTAAATCACCTGTTTTGTAAAAGTTTTACATAGTAGATTCCCATAGCAAAGAAATTATATATGTGTGTGTGTGTGTGTGTGTGTGTGTGTGTGTGTGTGTGTATTTAGTACTGGGAATTGAACCCAGGGGTACTCTTTCACTGAGTTACATCCCCAGCCCTCTTTATTTTTTTTAGACAGGGTCTTGCTATGTTACCCAGGCTGGCCTTGAATTTGTGATCTTCCTGTTTCAGCCTCTGGAGTAGCTGGGATTATAGGCATGTGCCACCATGCCTGGCTAGGAAATTTTAAATTTTTACTTTTTTGTTTTGGCTGGGTATTGAACCCAGGGTCTCACACATGCTAGGTAAGTGTCCTATCACTGAGTCACATCCCCATCCCCCAGGGAACAGATTTCTGAGGTGAATATTGAACCATCTCTTGGAGTGCTTTTTTTTTTTTTTTTTTTGTACTAGGGATTGAACCCGGGGTTCTCAACTACTGAGCCACATCCCCAGCCCTTTATTTATTATTTATTTTTTTCAGTTGTAGATGGACACAATACCTTTATTTTATTTATTTTTATGTGGTGCTGAGAGTCGAACCCAGTGCCTCACAACCTGCTAGGCAAGTACTTTACCACTGAACTACAACCCCAGTCCCCTGCCCTTTTATAAAAATATATTTTATTTAGAGACAAGGTCTCGTTATGTTGATCAGGGCCTTGCTAAATTGCTGATGCTGGCTTTCAACTCATGATCCTCCTGTCTTAGCCTCCCGAGCTGCTGGGATTACATATGTGCACCAGCACCCCCAGCTCTTGGCACACATTTTAATCATGCAGCATTGTTTATGCTATACTTGAAATGTGAAATGATTTGCTAAACGATTCTTTAAAGATAAAATATCTACATAAATTTTAAAAAGATTATTGTTGATAATTGCTTGTTTTATCAGATTCTTGCCAGAGCTGAGAGCTAAATTATTACAGGAAGCAAAAGTCAATTCATTCATAAAGCCAAAAGATCGTTCTAAAGAAAATGAATTTATGAAAGATGAAAGAAAAGCAATTCATAGCAATACATTCCTAAGTACTTCAGTTTTGGGAAAGGTAAGAACTTTGCTTTTCATTTCAGCCAACATAACTGTATTATAGTTAGCACTCTAATGAAAAAAAAAAAAAAAAACTGTTCTCATGACTCAGATTTTGGATGTATCTATTCCAGGAAGTAGAAAAAGAGAAAAAAGCCCAAGGAGACCAAGGTCAGAGTTATTAAAATTAAAGGAGGAAAAGGAGATATTGCAGAACTGAAAAAGATGGAGTATGAAGGTGCACACGGTCAACAGGATGCAACTGAAAATGCTCCTACTGTGTCTCAAGATACAAAACCTATAATCAGTGAGCCATCAAACCCTGTCAATCCCAGCACTAACTCCAGTGGTATAAAAGAAGATCCATATGTTGGCGGTTGTATGATAATGCCACCCATCAATCTAGCTAGCACTAATTTGATGGCAGCAAATCTCAATTCAAATCTCTCCCACCCCAATCCAAGGTGAGCTGTAACAAAGAAGAGATCTAAGTAAGACAATGTTATTGTATAATGGTATTTCAAGGGATCATTTTCATAGTTTCTATATGTAAACTGAACTTAAAATATATCTATTGAAATTATAATTGTATAATGGATCATTTGCTGAGTAATTCTTATGAATGCTATAGAATAAATTAATTTTTCTTGACTATATAGGTGTTTATTTTTTTCCGCTGATATCTTTTGGTTAAAAAAAAACAAAACTATTTTTGAAAAAAACCCTTAGAAAAATATCTTCTGTTTTTAAGAGAAAAAAGATGATATGACTGAACTTCTGTTATACATGTACCTTGGTGTCTTAGTCCATCTTCTTTTGCTATGACAAAATACCCAAGGCTGGGTATTTATAAAGAAAAGAGAGTTATTTGGCTTGATATTCTCATGGTGAGAAGGTCCTAGCAAAGACCCCCTGGCTGCATCACAACATGGCAAAGAAGTGGAGAGGGAATGGGCAATATATGGAAGGAGCATGTATAGAGGAGCAAGGAAGCAACAGGGATTCAGGGGAAGTTCCTGGCACCCTGGACTTCCTTCAAGAGAAAAGAAGAAAAGTATTAATCCTTCTTAAAGATCTAATTATCTTCCACTAGGCTTCACCTCTTTTTTTCCCCATCTTAATGATATATTTAATCTAACATATCCAAAAAATATTATTTTTTGCATCTGAAACATGTTTAATCTTGTTAATAACCAAATAATTACAAATTAAGCCCAAATCATATTGTTTTTTGGTCAAGTATAAGAAACAAGATCTTTTATATATTAATGAATTATGTGTTGTACTATTTTATAAAAGAAATTTTAGCTGGTATCAAACAAGTTCACCAAATGCAATGTAACAGATGAAAAGTAAAAATATAATCAAAATAATTAAACGTATATCTTGGAATATGTGAACTCTAAATAATTATTAGCACCAGGCTAGTATTGGTTCTTGCCTGTAATCCCAGCAATTCAGGAGGCTGAGGCTGGAGGATGGCCAATCCAAAGCCAGCCTCAGCAACCCAGCGAGGGCCCAAGCAACTCAGCAACACACTGTCTAAAAACAAAAGTAAAAAGGGTGGGGATGTGGCTCTGGGTTAAATTCCTGGTACCAAAATAACAAAAACAAACAAATAAATAGTTTTTAGATTAATGAATAAGTAGAAATAGAAATTGCCTACTTTCTGGATCTAAAAATACATTTATCAAAAACTGTGTTAGATGGCCAAAGTGATATTTAGAAGAAATGATGAGCATTTATCATTGTACCTTTTTTTTTCTTTTGGTACCAGGGATTGAACACTGGTGCTTTTTTTTAATTTTAATTTTAATTTTTTAGTTGTTGATAGACCTTTATTTATTTATTTTTATTTATATGTGGTACTGAGAATCGAATCCAGTGCCTCCTTGTAAGCTGCCTGTCGCGGCCAGCCACAATGCCGCGGGAGAAAAACTCTCGGAGGCAGAGTAAAGCTATTACTACTTTTACTTCTACTTTCTTAGAGAGAGCTTAGAGAGAGAAAGAAAGATTTTTCTTCTTCTTAGAAAGAGCTTAGAGAGAAAGATTAGAGATAGCTTTTTCTTCTTCTTCTTCTTAGAGCTTAGAGAGAAAGAGAGAGAGCTTGAAAGAGAGAGATTTCTTCTTTAGAGAGAGAGAGAGCTTAGCTTTTAGAGCTTCTTTCTTCTTTCTTCCTCGGGAGCCTCTGCCTGACTCTGACCAGCAATTACTTCTTCTATCTGGTTTCTCTTCTGTAACCGCTCTGCCTACGTTCTGGCCGCTCTGATTCTTTTCTTCTTCTCCGACCTGAACTCTTCTTCCGACCCAGCGACTGCACGACTGACTGAATGAATTCATTCTTCTCCTGACTCCGACCGCTTTCACCCGGTTATATACCTTTAGCTTTGCGGGTGCCTCACGTGCATTTACAGGTGCGTCACATACATACTTATTATCAGGTGGAACTTATGGCTTCCAGCTGACCGCAATAGACCATCTCCCTAATTGGGGCTCCTTCACCTCCTCACACATGCTAGGTAAGTGTGCTACCGACGAGCCACAGCCACAGCCACAGCCCCAAACACTGCACTGGTGCCTTTTACCACTGAGTCACATCCCCAGCTCTTTTTACATTTTTAATTTGAGATACGGTCTCATTAAGTTGCTTAGGGATTCACCCGGTTGCTAAGGCTGGCCCTGAACCTGAGATCCTCCTGCCTTAGTCTCTCAAGATGCTGGGATCATGGAATGCACCACCGTGCCTGTCTATCACTGTACTTCTTTTTTTTTAAATATTTATTTATTTGCTTTAGTTGTACACAATGCAATGCATTTATGTTTTCGTGGTGCTGAGGATCGAACCCGGGCCACGCACGTGCTAGGCGAGCGCTCTACCGCTGAGCCACAACCCCAGCCCCTATCATTGTACTTTTAATCATTGTGGTGTTCTAAGTTTTCAACTCATGAATTATTATTTTATTATAATAATAATAATTTTTTTCTTTTTTCCCCTTTTTATTGGCACATTATAATTATAAATAATAGTGGGATTTGTTATAATATATTTATATGTGCATACAATAAAACAGTATAATATCATTCCTCAGTACCTCCCCTTTCCCTCCCCTTCCTCCCCTGATCCTCTTCTTCTATTCTATGGGTCTCCCTTCTGTTTTTTTAAAAATTTTTGTTCTAATTGGTTATACATTACAGTAGTATTCATTTTGACACACTGTACACAAATGGAGCACAACTTCTCATTCCTCTGGCTGTACATGGTGCAGAGTCACACCAATAGTGTAATCATACATATATATATGTGTGTGTGTATATATATATATATATATATGTATATATATATATTAATAAGGTCTGTCTCATTCTACAGTCCTTCCCATCCCCACAACCCCACCCTTCCCCTCACTCTACTCTGCACAATGCAAAGTTCCTTCATTCTTATGTACCTCCCCCTCTCACTATGGATCAGCATCTGCTTATCAGAGAAAACATTTGGCCTTTGGTTTTATGGGATTGGCTTATTTCACTTAGCATGATGTTCTCCAGTTCCATCCATTTACCTGCAAAAGCCATAATTTCATTTTTCTTTCTTTTTTTAAAAAAATTTATTTATTTACTTTAGTTGTACACAATGCAACGATTTATGTTTACGTGGTGCAGAGGATGGAACCCGGGCCGCGCACGTGAGAGGCGAGCGCTCTGCCGCTGAGCCACAACCCCAGCCCCTTCATTTTTCTTTAAGGCTGAGTAATATTCCATTGCATATAAGTACCACATTTTCTTTTTCTTTTTTCAAATTTATTTTTTAGTTTAAGTTGTTAGAAATGACAGCAGAATGTATTACATTTCATATTATACTTACAGAACACATTTTTACATCCTTCTGGTTGTATACAAAGTATATTCACGCCATTTGTGACTTCATGCATGCACTTAGGGTAATGATATGCATCTCATTCTACCATCTTTTTTTTTTTCCTTTACCCTTTTGCCCCCTTCCTTCCCCTCCCTCCCCATTGGCCATTCTAGTGTTCCTCTAATCCTCCTATGCTCCCCATCCCAACCCCACTGTGAATTGGCCTCTTTATATCAGAGAAAACATTCGGCATTTGGCTTTTTGGGATTGGCTAACTTCACTTAGCATTATTTTCTCAAATTTCATCCATTTACCTGTGAATGCCATGATTTTATTCTCTCTTATTGCTGAGTAATACTCCATTGTGTATGTATACCACATTCTCTTTATCCATTCATCTACTGAAGGGCATCTAGGTTGATTCCACAGTTTAGCTATTGTGAATTGTGCTGCTATAAACATTGATGTGGCTTTGTCCCTGTAGTATGCTGTTTTTAAGTCCTTTAGGTATAGACCGAGGAGTGGATAGCTGAGTCATAAGGTGGTTCCATTCCAAGTTTTCCAAGGAATCTCCATACTGCTTTCCATATTGGCTGCACCATTTTGCAGTCCCACCAACAATGTATGAGCGTGCCTTTTTCTCCACATCCTCTCCAACAGTTATTATTGTTTGTGTTCTTAATAGCTGCCATTCTGACTGGTGTGAGATGAAATCTTAGAGTGGTTTTGATTTGCATTTCTCTAATTGCCAGAGATTTTGAACATTTTTTCAAGTATATGTTGATTGATTGTATATCTTCTTCTGAGAAGTGTCTGTTCAGTTTCTTGGCCCATTTATTGATTGGGTTATTTTTTTTTTTTTTTGGTGTTAAGATTTTTGAATTCTTTGTATATTTTAGAGATTAGTGCTTTATCTGATGTGTGTCTGGTAAAAATTTGTTCCCAATTAGTAGGCTCTCTATTCACCTCACTGATTGTTTCTTTTGCTGAGAAGAAGCTTTGTAATTTGAATCTATCCCATTTATTGATTCTTGATATTAACTCTTGTGCTACAGGAGTCTTATTAAGGAACTTGGGGCCTAATTCAACATGTTGGAGATTAGAGCTTACTTTTTCTTCTGTTAGTTGTAGTGTCTCTGGTCTAATTCCTAGATCCTTGATCCACTTTGAGTTGAATTTTGTGCATGGTGAGAGATAAGGGTTTAATTTCATTTTGTTGCATATGGATTTCCAGTTTTCCCAGCACCATTTGTTGAAGAGGCTATCCTTTCTCCACTGTACATTTTTGGCGCCTTTGTCTAATATAAAATAGCTGAAATTATATGTATTAGTCTCTGTATCATTTGTATTCCTGGTCACTTTGGTTTATTTTTGGTTTTTAACTTGACTAAGTTTCTCCTTTGATTAACCTTTCCTTTAGTGTAGTTCCTGTTTTTGCTGGTTTTCATTGTTTTTTTGTTTTCATTTCCTCCTTGTGGAATATTTTGCTGAGAATGTTCTATAGTGCAGGCTTTCTAGTTGTGAATTCTCTTAATTTTTGTTTATCATGAAGGTTTTTATTTCATCTTCAAATCTGAAGCTTAATTTTGCTGGATTAAGATTCTTGGTTGGCATCCATTTTCTTTTAGAGCTTGATATATGTTATTCCAGAAACTCCTGGCATTGAGAGTCTGGGTTGAGAAATCAGCTGAAATCCGAATTGGTTTCCTCCTGATTATAATTTGATTTTTTTCTCTCGCAGCCTTTAAAATTCTCTCCTTATTCTGTATGTTAGTCATTCTCATTGTAATATGCCTTTGTGTGGGTCTGCTGTAATTTGGGGTCCTGTAAACCTCTTGTAGTTGATTTTCCATTTCATTCTTTAGATTTGGGAAATTTTCTGATATTATGTCTTTGAAAAGACTGTCCATTCCTTTGGTTTGTAGCTCCACGCCTTCATGTATTCACATAAATCTTAAATTTGGTCTTTTCATGTTATCCCATGTTTCTTGGAAGTTTTTGTTCATGGTTTCTTACCATCTTCTCTGTGCAGCTGACTTTATTTTCAAGAGTGTATATTTTGTCTTCATTGCCTGAGGTTCTGTCTTCCAAGTGGTCTAGTCTGTTGGTGATACTTTCCATTGAAATTTTAATTTGGTTTATTGTTTACTTCATTTTGAGGATTTCTGCTTGATTCCTTTTTATAATCTCTGCTTCTTTATTGAAGTGATCTTTCACTTCCTATATTTTCTTTCTGATATTATCTGTTATTTTGAAGATCAGCCTAACTATGTACCTTCTAAATTGCTTCTCTGACATTTCTTCTACTGTGTTGTCTATGGCTTCTATTGTTGGAACATCTTGGTTTGTTTGAGGTGCTTTGTTCCCTTGTTTTTTCATGTTCTTTGTGTGTCTTCCCATCTAGCAGTATGGATCTGAGGCAGTACAGTTTCTACCCTGTAGTCTTATGGTGTCCCTGAAGGCTTCCAATACCTCACCTGCCGGTAATGTGACAATGGACTTCCAGGCAGCAGGGGGTAGTGGGCAATCCACTGGCGGTCTGCGGGCAGTCTTCAGGCTAACAGTGGGCAATCCACAGGTGGACATTGGCTGGCAGATGATGGGCAGGCAAGAAGCGGGCAAATGGTGGACAATAGGCAGCAGTCAACAAGCAATCTCTTCTCAAAAGGCAGGTGATATGCTGGTAGACAGCAGGCAATCATGGCAGAATGGGGGGTAAACAGCAGGGGATCAGTGGGCAGTGATGGCTGCTTTGCAGAGAAACAGTATTTCCTCTGTTTATATCCCGAGTCACAGAGGGACAAGGAATTCAGTTTCCCTATAGTTTGTCATCTTGGATCCTCCTAGGCCTCCCCTCTTAAAGGTTTCACCACCTCTCAGCACCACCACATTGGGACCAAGCTTCCAGCACATAGACTTTGGGGGACAAACCATATCTAAACCATAGCAGGTCATACAACAAAATAAGCTTTATTTCTATATCATAGCAAATTCTCTAAATAGAGAAAGGATAGTAAAAAATAATTTTTGTTAGTCAAATGTCATTTTAAGGTCAAATCTTTTGGGCATAAAACAGCATATTGGGCCAGTTTTAGATTTAGCCTCTGATACAGATTGAGAGACTGGTATCTTGAGTCTGATTAATTGTGGACAGTGTATTGAATGGTGAGGGACTGTCTAGCAAATGATTAGGACTATTTATAAATTAGACTATTGCAATTCTAGGTAAGGAAGGAGATTAGCTTCATTTATTAGCTCAAGCAGATTCTTTTGGGCTTTTTTTTGGGGGGGGGTACTGGGTACTTGGGTGCTTTACCATTGAGTTACATCCCTAGTCCTTATTTTGAAACAGGGTCTTGCTAAGTTGCTGAGAGTCTCAACTAAGTTGCTGAGTTTGGCCTCAAACTTTCCATCTTCTTGCCTCAGCCTCCCAAGTTACTAGAATTACAGGCATGTGCCACCACACCTAGCAATCCAAGCAGGTTCTAGCAGACTGTTTTGGGCTACAGGTTGTGAGGATTAGTGGTCTGCAGAAGTGAACAAGTGGAGATGTCCATCCAAAGGTGCAGTCAGTTACACCTATAATAGCCCAATTGTTCTTGAGCCCAAAACCACGGTGTTTACTGTAATTGTGATTGTAAGCCAGTCTTAGACACTAAGCTCATATGAGATCCAAGTTCAGGATAGACAAAAGAGATCAAGTAGGTGACAGTAGTAACTCCATGACATATTCATCACCACTGATGTTAGCCTGCATTAGTTATCCTCTGCCCCATTACCACTTCTCTCTTTAGAGCTCTTGGTACTTAAAAACTGCCAATTGCTTTTTGGTCCTCAGTGTTCTAACAGTAGACTTCCATGATGTAACTTATTCATCTTGAAAGTAAAACAGAGGCACTTCTGGGGAGTTCTAATAACTTCTCATTTGTTTTTAAATAATAGGTTAACTGAAAGAGCAAAAAAGAGACGCACTTCTTCACAATATATTGGACAAATTATGTCTAATAGCAGGCAAGAGGACATCGGTCCCACTCAAGTAAGACAAGAAACTAGTCATTAAAATGTGGCCTTTTTTTAACATTAGCTCCCCTTTCCTTTTCTCTGTCTTTGGGATTCCAATACTTTAAAAAATATGCTTTTAGCTTCTTTCATTTACTTCTTCTTCTTCTTTTTTTTTTTTTTTTTAAGATACTGGGGGTTAAATGCAGGACCTTGTACACGATAAACATGCAATGTATCACTGAGCTACATCTCCAGATTCATGTTCTTGAGTTGAAAATAAGCCATCATTTCCTTATTGCTTTCACAGTTTTAGTTAATTTTCTATATTTTAATTTTTGTGTTTAATGTGTGACTTAGGTAGAATAAGATTTCCACCTTTAAAAGTCACAAGAATTTTTATTTTTCACTTCCAAAAACTGTTAATATTTTACTCTATTGATTAAAAACAACTGCCAATATATACTACTTACTTTCACTAGGAAAAAATAATAATAATCAGTATAGTTCATCCACCCTGGAAAATTTTTACATAGGAAAGTGGTTTATTCAAAATTGAAGTACAGGATCATTTATAATAATGTAAGTGATGTCAGCACAAACCTGTCTAAGAGCAGGTGACTTAAGTACATTTCTGTACATTTGTGGAGTGGGATACTATACAATTATACTGCCTTAACAAAGTTTTTATGATCTTTCATCAAATGATCAAAAATAGGTAAACAAATGCTTTCCAAATGCCAAGTGCATAAGCAGTTTTTCCTTTTGAGTTTTCCCAGTGTCCACAAAATATGTAATTTTATAAAATAGAAAAGTGAGCTGAAGCAATTTTTCCCAAGAATGCAATAGATAGTACTAAAAATGAAAAGTTAAGATTCTGGTTCTCTGGAACAAGACTGTTATTCCCAGAATATTAAATATACTAAAAGTTTATTTTCTGAAACTATTATATTGGAGTTTGATCTGTTTATATGTTTAATGGTATTCTATTCTACTTCTTAATTTTAAAATAATTGTTGTTCTATCATCCAAATGGTTAGCAATTCTAGGCTTGTCATTCTACAAATAGTTGCACACATTTCTTTAAACTAGCTCTCATTTGTTTGTTTAGAGCCAAATGGAGAAGGGTGTATTTAATGAGCGAACAGGTCCAAGCCACCAAATGGCAAGTGGGAACAAACGGAAGCTGAATTTTTCCCGATCTAACAGGAAAGAATTCCATTTCCCTGAATTGCCTTTCACAACACAGTCAAAGGAGATGAAAGGAATAGAAGGTACACATTTGCTGCATGGCTGCCTAAATCTTCAGATGATAATATATACAGGACTTTTATTTGTAATATGACTTACAGGTTATAGTATCATTTGAAGATACAAAATTGCTGAGAAAAACATTTTCCATTATTGAGATTTCAATTAATTGAAATGATGGAGATAATTAAAAAAACCCATTAAGTCCCAAGTTTTCAATTCTATGTAGGACAATGGGACACAATGGGTTAAAGAGGTGTTAAGACAGAGATAGCTTAAAAGGGTAAATTTTTAATTCATTCAATGTTGAAAAGTTAACACAGCATGCAAGAAGGTGGTTTTGGTTCAGTAAATGACCTAGAACAAATCACCTTTCTATAATTATTTGCCCAGGAATGTTATATGTGCTTTAGGCACCCAAGGATTTGGTAGATTGATTTATAAATTTAAGATTTATCTTAAAATGAAACTTTTTTTTTTGCCAAGTTATATTTTTTTGAAGAATAGCGACACCTTGTGAAAATGTGATATAATAGCAAGAATGTAGTACTTTGCGCTTATGAGGAATTATCTGATCTGCCTAGTAATACTAAGAATAAAAATATATTCTTTTAATACTAGACTCTGTGAATTATAAAACAATTTACCATATTTTATTATTGTAACTCATGATTCATTCAGTTCCTTTGTAATAAACTAAGAAACCAACTTTAGTGGACTTCAGAATTTCCATTTGAAATTCTTGAAAAGGAAAGTAAAATTTCCAAGTAGGAATAACGAATTTTCATTGTTTTATATATTTTTTTTGCAAAAGTTAAACAGATAAAAGTGCTGAAAAGGGAGTCAAAGAAAACAGATTCATCTAAAATACCAGCTTTATTTAATGAGGGTCAAAATCAAGAAAAACAAGAGGTAAAACTTTTTTTGCTTATAGCTTTTACTAAGCAATGTTGTTTAAAGTCCCTGATTCTATATATATTTAGATATTACTATTGGAAAGCTATATAAAAATTTAGAATTCTGTAATTTTCAAACTCTAGAAACAGATCTATATCTTTCTAGAATAACCAATCATCAAATGTTTCTTGAAGTTATTTTGGGAGATAGTAATTAACATCCCTCATTTTTTATGTTTAGTGTGTTTTTGAGATGGAGTTTTGCTATGTTGCCCAGGCTGGTCTGGAACCCCTGGGCTCAAGTGATCTTCCCATCTCAGCCTCCTCAGTAGCTGGGACTATAGGCAGGCATCATGCCAGGCATATTAGCTCTCATTTGAATTTTGAATGACAAGAATACACAGGGAAAATAGCGATTGTGTTATGTGTGTTGTCAAATATAAAGCAGTTTACCCATACCAATGAAAATGACAGTTCAGATACAAACATCTGGTTGCATGGGCCACCAGCATATATATTTGTCTTTAATTTCTTTTTGTTTTCTTTTCAATTTATTCCCCATCTCTGCTATTTACCCTCAAGTCCTATTTTCACAAATATTTGCTTTCAGCTAGCTATCAGGTAATTTCCTGAAATGTCCCCAATCCCTATTCACCAAAGAGATTTTTTAATTTTATTTGGAAATTCTGAAATCTTCAATTCCAAATGAATATCCTTTAAAGGTACTCTTTTAAGAAAAAGAGACTGTGCTGAGGACCCAGTGAGTTAAATAATACAGGTTTTTTTTTTTTTTTTTTTTTTTTGCTGTCCTTCTGAGGTCATATCTGTAAATGATTTGTCAACTTTATTATCTCCATTTTTTAAAAAAAATAAAATCTACTACTTTTATTCATGATAAAATTTTACATACTTATTAAGGAAACTTGAAGAAATTAAAAATACAGAAAATTTTATCTGAAACTGTAAGAAGGCATTTTAACTAAGGCTACTTATCCTTTATAACATTTGGAGAGGAAGATTATTAGAAATACACCATTAGAGATATGCTCACTGTGGCAGTTAGGGTTATGCCTTAGTCTTGACGGCGAACTTGTTAAGAACTCCTTAATCCACTCTGCAGAAAAGAGATATAATAAAACAAGAAAGCCACTAATGGTCATCTGTTAGTTCATTATAAAAGTAACAAAGTGGCTTTAAACTTATAATTTTGGTGACTTACTCATGTTACAGCATGTTGCACAGCACACCATTTACACATATTTTGAATGATTTGGTGAGTTAGGGCTCTTGAACTTGTGTAGGCTAGTAATGTATCACAGGTTTTTATCCTACTGTTTCATGAAAGCTCCAAGAACAAAACCTACATTCTAATGCAAGAAAAAAAGAAATTCTTAAGGCAGTTCTGTCTATTTTAGGATAGTAAATAAACAGGAAATTGGAAGGAAAACCTTTCTTTCTCACATGATGTAGAACTTCTGAAAAGATGACTTTTTTGGGGGGGGGTTTACTGGGGATTGAACTCAGGGGTACTCGACCACTGCGCCACATCCCCAGCCCTATTTTGTGTTTTTATTTATTTAGATACAGGGTCTCATTGAGTTGCTTAGCACCTCACTAAATTGCTGAGGCTAACTTTGAACTCCTGATCCTCCTGTCTCAGCCTAAGCAGCCACTGGGATTACAGGCATGTTACACAGCCCCTGGCTACTCATTCTTTTGAAAACATATTGTGCTATTTTGTTCTCCAGAAAATCATGTCATTGCTTTGTGGTGCTGACGATCAAATCCAGGGCCTTATATATACTAGACAAAGGCTAGAACACCTAGCTACCCATTTTCCAGCCTTGTCATTGCTTCCCGCCCCACTTTAGGAAAGGAGCCTGTTTAGATTTTTAGAACTTTAATCTTGCTACTTACTATCAAAATTCCATCTTGCTGGATGTGTTGTTATGCTTCTGTAATTCCAGCTACTCAGGAGGCTGAGGCAGGAGGATCCCAAGTCTGAGTCGCTGGGATTACAGACGTGTGTGCTCCACCTCAGTCAGCTAAAATGACCTTCTAAAAATATTGACCTTGAAACAAGTTGTTATTAGAAATAATCAGAAGTCAGTTGTTTATAGTTTATTTGTACTGTCTGTTCAAAAGCAATTCTGACAGGTGACTGAAATGGCATATAAGGCTACTTGAAACACTTTTAATAAATTAATGGACAAATTAAGAAAATTTCTAGCCGGGCTCAGTGATGCACGCCTGTAATCTCTGCAGCTGGGGAGGCTAAGGCAAGAGGATTGCAAGTTCAAAGCCAGCTTCAGCAACCACTGCGAGGCTCTAAGCAACTCAGTGAGACCCTGTCTCTAAATAAAATACAAAATAGGTCTGGGGATGTGGCTCAGTGGTTGAGTGCCCCTGGGTTCAATCCCCAGCACCAGAAAAAAAGAAAGAAAGAAAGAAAGAAAAAGAAAAAGAAAATTTCTGCATTTGCTTCGGCAGCACACATACTATTTTAATTGGAACCATATAATGAAGATTAGCATGGCCTCTGAGCAAAGATGACAGCAAATTTGTGAAGTGTTCCATACTTTAAAAAAAAAAAGGATATTTTGAGTCTGTAGTTTTAGAGTCCAAGAAAATATGATATGATATATTTGTAACAATATAAGATAGGAGGCTGAGAGTATAGCACTTGCCTAGCATGCATGAGGCCCTGGATTATATCCCTAGAAGGCCAAATAAACAACAACAATATACAAAACAAAACCCATAAAAACAGGAATAGCAACTCAGATCCAAGCATTTCCTAGATGTACATTAAACTGTTTCTGGCATATTGAATTATAGTGTAAGCATCCCTTGAAGAGGCTCTACGACTAGGGAGAAACCCTAAATTACTGTGAATGAGTAACTTGGACAAGAGAAAAGAGTCCATACAAAGGCCACCTTTAGTTCTGTTTGATGGTGATAATGAGGGATACTTTGTTAGTCTCCTTGTACCTTATGGAACAAACCTCAGATGCAAAGTACAGATATTCTATCTCTGCCTGCATTTCCTTAGCCAAAGACTCACTGTTTCCTCAATTAAGGTCCTGTTTCTATTTACTTTTAGAATACAGGAAATGCACAGACTGAAAGGAAGAAGAACCTGCCAGATGTAGAGTAGAAAATGCAGCAGCTGAAAATTCAGGGAATCTCAGAATTACTATATGGTTTAAAGAGAATGCTTTTTATTAATGTTACATATACAAAAGTGTTGACTAGAGGATCATACAGATAAATAAAAAATCCTGTATAGTTATGTGTATATTCACCTAAATTTGTTTTAAATTTATAAAATTTGAATTATTTGTTGTCTTGAACATTAATTTATAAAAATTGCCTGAATTGTGTATTCTAAAAAAATTGCAGTTTACATTAAGTCAAATAATTTTATTTGATCATCTTTTATTTCAGGCATGTTTGATTAGTGGTCAATCTCAGCTTTGGCTCAGAGTTTTATAATTACAGAAGGGAGTTTCTCAATATGTCATAAAGTAAGATCCCAATATCTGAGAGAACCAATCATTTGTGGGCAAATGAGTATACTTGATAAACATGAAATGTGGGTTTGGTTCCATACTGAACACTCTGAAACAGCATTTAAACAGATTGAGAAATTGTTTAAAAAGATGGAAGTTGGATAAAGCAAGGAAGTAAATCTTTTGGCCTGACCAGCATATTTATCATTTAGTTCTTTACATATAATTTAACATTAATACAGTCAAGGTTTTGGCAGCATATACTTACATTCTTATCTTTGATTCTTACTAGCTTGGTTTCTAATTTTAGGGTGGAGATGGCCATTGTGAGGGGAAGAATTCGAAGAGGAACAGATTTTTTTTCTGGTAGTGTCTTTTCTTTTAAATAATGGTAAAAATACAAACTGACAACTTCCTTTTTTATGTTATATACAATAGAAATGTAACTTGAGCTGCTGCTAAGACAGCCATCCATCCATCTGCTTTAGCCTCATTCAATTGTTTTTGTTTTGTTAGGAAAATATTCACTGTTTTCTTCTTTCTTCTAAGAACTCTGCTGTTGTGATGCTTTGATTTGGAATTATAAAGTCATCTCCTCTCTGCCTGGTTTTTACTTGCCATGATTACTGAATGGGTAACACATCCTGTCACATGACACACATTGTACTTATACTGAACTCTGCCCTGCGAGAGTCACCGAAACTTGAAAGTCAATTATCTCCTAGAACTTTCCAGTTTCCTGAAAATGAGTTCTTATTGAAATAATTGACCCATTATTTTATTTTATTTCACTTTATTTTATTTTTAGTATTACAACTGAGCTACAGCCCTAACCCTTTTTATTTTTTGAGACAAGTTCTCACTAAGTTGCTTATGGCCTCACTGAATTGCTGAGGTTGACTTGTGATCCTCCTGCCTCAGCCTCCTGAGTTGCTGGGATTATAAGCATACACTACTGAGCTTGGCCTGACCCATTATTTTAAAAGCTAATCATTACCATTACATGATGAAATATGTCTTCTATTGGTCAGCAATAAAAATATAATACTTATAAAATATCTAAAAATCATATGACAATGAGATGTTAATTCTTTTATCATTTTAAACAATTGGCTGCATTCTTCCAGTTTCCTAGTTCTATGTAATAGTGACTTTTATATGGTACAGACTTTTTCTATTTCATAAAATAAACTGTGCACAACCCAGAGATGGCATACTATCTGACTTTTCTATTGCTGTAACCAAACAGAGTGGATAGTTTATAAAATATAGGGTTGGAGCTGGGGTTGTGGCTCAGTGGTAGAGCGCTCACCTAGCTCATGTGAGGCGCTGGGTTCGATCGATCCTCAGCACCACATAAAAATAAATAAAGGTATTGCATCCAACTACAACTAAAAAAAGAAAATAAAAAAAAAATAAGGTTGGACCCTGGGAAGTCTAAGAGCATGGTGCTGGCATCTGCAAGGCATATGATGAGGGCCTTCTTACTGTATTATAAACATCACAACATGGCAGAGGGTGAGACAGGGCAAACATGCTAGCTTAGTCACTCTTCCTTATAAAAAAAAGGGGACATCACAGAGGACCCACTTGCATGACTTTATCTAATCCTAATTACCTTTAAAGGCTCCAATTTCCAAATCTCTGAACATGTAAATTTGGGGATTGAGTTTCCAATATCTGAACTGTGTGTGTGTGTGTGTGTGTGTGTGTGTGTGTGTGTGTGCTGGGGATTGAATGTGGGATGTTGAATACACTAGAAAAGCACTATACCAAGAGCTACGTCCTTAACCCTTCAACACATGAACTTTTTTTTTTAATTTTATTTATTTATTTATTTATTTTTATTTTTTTGTGTGTGTGTGTGGTACTGGGGATTGAACTCAGGAGCACTCGACCACTGAGCCACATTCCCAGCCCTTTTTTGTATTTTATTAGAGACAGGGTCTCACTGAGTTGCTAAGTGCCTTGCCATTGCTGAGGCTGGCTTTGAACTCGCGATCCTCCTGCCTCAGCCTCCCAAAGTGCTGGGATTACAGGCGTGCGCCACCGCGCCCGGCTTTAATTTTATTTTTATAATTTTTAATATGTACAACTCATAGTGCATATATTTAGTATCTTTTTACATACAACTGTTCGTATACAAAGTATATTAGTACAATTCAGGTCTTTAATCATGCATTAAGGAAAATGATATCCATCTCATTCAACCACCTTTTTTTTTTTTTCTTTTCTCCCCCTCCCTCCCCTCTTGCTCCCTCCCTTACCCTCCCTTCCCTTGACCATTCTAGTGTTTCAACACATGAACTTTTGAGAGATATATTTGAACCTTAGCGCTACCAAAATTCTGGATTTTTTCACTCTTCAAAAGTTAATAAAATTTTCCTACTGGCTGTTTTACCAAGATTCTACCTGGTTCTGCATTTACTGAATCAACATGGAAATAAAGGAAAACATAATTTTATTATGTTATTTTTAAAATTTTTATTTCATTTCGTTTTTGTGGCACTAGGGATAGAACCCAGGGCCTTGCACATGCCGGGCAAGTGCTCTAACAGTGATTTATCTCTCCATCCCTTTATTTTATTTTATTTATTTATTTATTTTAAAATATTTATTTATTTACATTAGTTGTACACAATGCAATGCATTTATGTTTACATGGTGCTGAGGATCGAACCAGGGCCGTGCACGTTCGAGGTGAGCGCTCTGCCGCTGAGCCACAACCCCAGCCCCTTTATTTTATTTTTAAATCAATCATTTTCACTTTTATTTGTTATAATTTATCCTTTTCATTTACTACAATGGGTTTCATTTATTACACTTTATGATTATTTGCTGGAGGTTTGATCATCCTTTTTTTGGCATCAATAATTTTTTTTTATTTGTTCTAATTAGTATACATGACAGTAGAATGCATTTTGACACATCAGACATAAATGGAGTATAACTTCTCATTCTTCTGGTTGTACATGACATAGAACCACACCGGTTGTATAATTATATATGCACATGGGTACCTTTATTTTTTTAAATTTTATTGTTTAATTTGTTCTAATGTGTTATGCATGACAATAGAATGCATTTTGACACATTGTGCAAAAAATGGAACACAACTTCTCCTTCCTCTGGCTGAACATGGTGTAGAGTTATTTTTATTTTGAGACAGGGACTAGCTAAATTGGTGAGAATGGCCTTGAACTTGCAATCCTCCTGTCTCAGCCTCCCAAATATCTGGGATTACAGGCATGCACCACCACATCCCACAGAAAACATAATTTTTTTATTACAATATTGTAATCTCTTTTCATTTCAGAAAAAAATTCAACTAGCATTAGTACTGAGATTATTATACATAATATATCTTTCTAACCAATTACCTATTAGCTTTAGCAATTAATCTCCTGCATAGAAATTAACATTTGTTCCCTGTAGTATGTCAACAGGTTTGTCTGTCAAACCCATTGCATTTGTATATTTGTCCATCCTTACTCAAATATCAAAGACTGGGTTTTTTTGTTTTGTTTTGTTTTGTTTTGTTTTTTGGTCAGTTTCTACAAAAATGCCTCCTGGGATTTTGGAAGGGACTGTGTTAAATCTATATATCAATTTGAAGAGAATAGATATCTTAACAATATTGAGTCTTCCAGTCTACAAGCATGATATGAACCCTCTATTTAGAACCTTCTTTCTCCATCAATGTTTGGTAGTTTTCAATGTAGCAGTTTAATACATCATTTGTTAAATTTATTCCTATATATTTTGTATATATTTGTATTTTCTATATATTTTAATTTTTGATGCACTTATAAATGGCATTGCTTTTTAATTTTATCTTTCAGTTATTTGTTGCTAATATATGGAGATACAATTTCTATTTCTACATTGATTATGTGTCCTGAGACCTTAATAAAGTGAGTTATTAGTTGTAGTAGGTTTCTTTCTTTCTCTTTGTTTTTCCCTTCCTCTATCCTTCCTTTCTTTCCTCCCTTTTTTTTTTTTTTTTTTTTTTTTTTTTTTTTTTTGTATATCCTTTAGGATTTCCTGTACAGGTTGAGAAGCCCAATCTGAAAATTCAAAGTCCAAAATGTTTGAAAATTTTAAAAAGAAAATGCTCTAGAATTCAAAACTTTTTGAGCAACTACATTACACTAAAAAAATTGAAGTTTTTACAGCTTTTCAGACTTTGGATTTCAGATGTTTGGATTAGGAATGTTTAGCTGGTACAATCTATGCAAATGTTCCAAAATCTGAAAACCTTTGAAATCTGAAACACTTCTGGTTCCAAGTATTTCAAATAAGGGACATGCAATCTGTGTAGTCAACTATGACATCTGAAGATAAAATGTTTTCCTTTTTCCACTTCAATGTTTATGTCTTTTGTGTGTGTGTGTGTGTGTGTGTGTGTGTGTGTGTGTGTACCGGGGATTGAACTCAGGAGCACTTGACCACTGGGTCACATCCCCAGCCCTTTTTTGTGTTTTATTTGGAGACAGGGTCTTACTGAGTTGCTAAGTGACTCACCATTGCTAAGGCTGGCTTTGAACTCGCAATCCTCCTGCCCCAGCCTCCCAAAGTGCTGGGATTACAGGCGTGCGCCACCGCGCCCGGTGTTTATGTCTTTTATTGTTTTTTTCTTGCCTTATTGCATTCGCTAGGACATGTTATAAAATATTGAGTAAAAGTAGTGAGTGGACAGTCTTGCTTGTTTTCCTATACTACAGGTTAAGAAACCAGTTCTTTCCCACTAATTATACTATTGGTTTTAGGTAGATGACCTTTATTGGACTGAGGAATATTCCTTCTATTCCTATTTTCTGAAAGTTTTTACCACAAATGGTTGTTGAATTTTGTTAAATGCCTTTTTTGTCTCTATTGAGTTGTTCTTAATGATTTTCCTCCTTTATTCTGTTAATGTGAATGACAGTGATTGATATTTAACTATCAAAATAATCCTGCATTCCTAAGATTAAACTCCACCTGATTTTTTATGTGTTGTTGAATATAATTGGTTAATATTTTAGAAAGAATTTTGGCATCTATGTTAATGAAGGATTTTTTTTTGTCCATTTATTCATTTTCCTTATATTGTCTTTGTCTGGCTTTGTTATATTTGTTATTCTGCTTCATAAAATGAGTTAGAAAGTATTTCTGCTTTGGTGTAGTTTGGATCTTGAATGTTCCTCAAAGGCCTACGTGTTGAAGGCTTGATTCCCAGCCTGTGGTGGAACCTTGAAGAGGTGGAACCTAGTGGAAGAAAATTAGATCATTAGGCTGTGTTCTTGAAAGGGCTGTTGGAACCCAAGCCCCTTCCTGTCTTTCTTTTTGCTTCTTGGTCACCATAAGGTGAATAGGCCTCCACCACCATGTGCTCCCACTATGACGTGCTGCCTCACCAGAGGCCCAATAGTAATGGGCCAACCAACCATGGACCAAAATCTCTAAAACTGTGAGTCAAAATAAACCTATCCTTTTTTAAGTTGATTATATCAGGTATTTTATCACAGTGATGCAAAACTGACCAATACATCCTTCTTCTGCTTCCTGAAAGAATGTATGTAATATTGATTTTGTTTCTTTCTTAAATGTTTGTTAGAAATCAACAGTGAAGCCAACAGGGACTAGGGTTTTCACTGTGGAAATATTTTAATATATAAATTCAATCTCCATAAATTTATTTAATAGAGATATTCAGATTCATTGTTTTTCCTTGTCAGTTTTGGTAATTTGCCTCTTTAACGGAATTTATTCATTCCAACTAAGTTGCTAGTTTTATTGGCATACAATTATTCATTGTTTCCTTTGTTACCACTTTACAGTTAGTGAGACCTATAGTGATGTTACCTTTATCATTCCTGTTATTAATAATCCATGTTTTCTTTTTTTTTTTTTTTTTCTTTGTAAATCTGGATTGAGATTTATCAATTTGGCTAATCTTTTCAAAGAACCAGTTTTTGGTTTTACTGATTGTTTCTACTGAATGTTTTCTATTTTTTTTAAAAAATTCTACTTATATCCTTATTATTTCTTCCTATTATGCATTTTTAAAAATTTGCTGACTTCTGAAAGTAGAGGCTGAGATCATTCTATTTTCTAATATAAGAACTAATACTTTAAATTTCTTCTACTACATCCCACAAACCCTAAAACTGTGAGTCAAAATAAACCTTTCCTTTTTAAAGTTGATTATGTCAGGTATTATATCTCAGTGATGCAAAACTAGTACTGAAAAAAAAAAAAACACAACTAAGTTGAGTTAGTTGATAGCACCTTTAGGTCTCATATGTTTACTGATATTTTGTGGGGAGCAGGGATTGAAACTAGGGGCACTCAACTACTGAGCCACATCCCCAACCCTTTTTTAATTTTTTTTTTACTTTTAGTTGTAGGTGGACACAATACCTTTATTTTATTTTTATGTGGTGCTGAGGATCAAACCCAGTGCCTCATGCATGCCAGGCGAGCGCTCTACTACTGAGCCCCAGCCCCAGCCCCCCAACCGTTTTTAAAATATTTTATTTAGAGACAGAGTCTTTCTAAGTTGCTTAGGGCCTTGCTAAATTGCTGAGGCTGGCTTTAAATTTGTGATCCTCCTGCCTTTGCCTCCCAAGCTGATGGGATTACAGGCATGCATCAATTTTTATTTACTGATTTTTAGTCTACTTGTTTTATCAACTACTGAGGGAGGCATACTGAAATCTTAAACTATAATTCTGGATTTATCTGTTTCTCCTTTCATTTGTATCAATAGTTTCTTTATGTATTTTGAAGTTCTGTTGTTAGGTGCATATATATTTAGGACTATTATATTTATTTTTTTTAATATTTATTTATTTGCTTTAGTTGTACACAATGCAATGCATTTATGTTTTACTTGGTGCTGAGGATCGAACCCGGGCAGCGCACATGCTAGGGGAGTGCTCTACTGCTGAGCCACAACCCCAGCCCAACTATTATATTTCTAATGAAACTGACCCTTATCTGCTATTACTGCCTGAAAACAGCAGTTTTCATACATTTTGCCCACTTTTATCTTTGTTTGAGGTTAAGACAAAAATACTATTACTCCATTATGGCTGGAACTAAAAGTTCAGTTAAAAGTTCTTAAAGGAGGGCTGGGGTTGTCACTCAGTGGTAGAGCACTCACCTAGCACGTGCGCGGCCCAGGTTCAATCCTCGCACCACATAAACATAAATGCATTGCATTGTGTACAACTAAAGCAAACAAATAAATATTTTTTAAAAAAGTTCTTAAAGGAGATTTAGTGACTATTGTGAATAATGGAAATCTATTGAATAACACAATGACATTTATCTTAAAAATTAAAAAATAAACAGTAATTAGCAAAAGTTATAGTTCTGTTTTATATAAATTGCCCTTGATTTAATTTATGACAGTATTTATGGGTATGGATATAGAACAGGAATTTGCCCCCTTGTTATAAATATTTTTAAAAAATATTTATTTATTTGCTTTAGTTGTACACAATGCAATGCATTTATATTTACATGGTGCTGAGGATTGAACCCGTGCTGCACACATGCTAGGCGAACGCTCTACCACTGAGCCACAACCCAAGCCCCTATTATAAATATTTAATTAATTAATTTATTTTTATGGTGCTAGGTGTTGAACCTAGGACCTTGTGCATGGTAGGCAAGTGTACTTCCACTGCGCTGTACCTCCCAGCTGCCCCTTATTATAAAAGTAGGGTCTTGTTCATACTTTATTTTTTGTCCTTATTCTAGTAATTGTAATTATCATATATTACATTATCAGTGATTACATATTAACTTCTTGCCAATAGTATAAGGAAATTTAATCAGTGAATGTAGTTGGTAGGATGGATTTTATTGACTAATAACATTTGTCAAAATGTATTATTATGTAAATGTATTTGAGTTGTTTTTATGGTCTATTTTCTTTTTTCACATGTGATTTTGTGTTATTTGTTACAATGTGCTTTTTTAAAAAGCAAGTGGTTGAAGTAATGAGTTGCTTACATCAAAAATGAAAATGACGTATGTTGGCTAGAACATGGTAACATTAGGATTGGCCAGGAGTCATTGAAAGAAGATACTGTGTTTTATCATCTGTATTTCATTCTTGCAGCCTTTTTATCAACCCTCCTCAATAAATCGGATTTCCAGGGTCTAAGTAACAATAGTGTAAAGTGTAATTTGTGTGCCTACTAACTAAGGACATAGTTATGGCAGAGTGATAGAGTCAACATTTTCTTTAAATTCAGGGATTAAGGAAGTCATACCTCTTAAAGCACATATATTGTTCTGTATATCTAGGAACCAAATTATACCAGTATGTAGGAATACCAAGAAGAGGAAAAATTAAGTTCAAAATAATACAGCTGCCTAAAGTGTAAATTAAAGGGCTCTAAGTGGAAGTTAAGCCAGGTTACTAAAACAATTAGCAGAATTGCATAGGAAAGTGATCAGGAAATCTTAGGTGATGTGGGAGCCTTTAGTTACAAGCATATTAAAGGCAACAAGGTAGCATTCTTTTAAAATTTTTTAAAAATTAAATTAGTTCTTAAAACTCATATATATAAACAAAAATTATACTCATTAGCCGGGTGTGGTGGTGCACGCCTGTAATCCCATAGGCTTGGGAGGCTGAGGCAGGAGGACTGTGAGTTCAAAGCCAGCCTCAGCAAAAGTTAGGCACTAAACAACTCCGTGAGACTCTGTCTCTAAATTAAATACCAAATCGGGCCAGGGATGTGGCTCAGTGGTTCAAAAAAAAAATTGTACACACTAATGGAATACCAGGTAAAATATCAATAAAGCATTCTTTGGTTTAATAAAAGGTGAAAGTATAGAAACAAAATGTCCTGCTATCCTACTAACTTCATAACTGCTTATTTTCTCCTGCAGAGGCAGGTTTATAACCATTGTTCTTCTTTTCTAAAAATGTAATCCTGAGGTCGGATACCCAGAGGAATGCCCTTGTGGGTAGGATTAAAGCCAAACTAAAAGGAAGAAAGATTAAAGAGTTCGTAAGGCTGTATTCTATTCAAACTTGTATAATATATTGCCATTCATCCTAGGTTTGCTATATAGTAGTTGCTTGTTATTGATTAGTTTTGAATTATTATTTGGGAAATCTCAGTGGGCAGACAAACATAGTACCCTTTTTAAATATGTCTTGGGCAGGGCATGGAGGCACATGCCTATAATCCAGCTACTTGGGAGACTGAGGCGGGAAGATTGCAAGTTCAAGCGAGACCAATCTGGGCAATTTACTAAGACCCTGTCTCAAAATAAAAAATAAGAAGGGTTGAGGATGTAGCTCAGCAAGCATTCTACCTATTTGAGGCAGGCCCTGGGTTCAATACCTAGTAACACACACACACACACACACACACACACACACACACACACACACTTAGATAAAGAAAGAATAGGCTTATTCACCTTAATTTTGAAACCTGGAGATCTAGAAAGAATTACTAAGTTAATAATCAGTATAAATTTGTTACTTTACCTTTTTAAAAAAAAAATCTGATTAGTTTCTCTTTATAATAATTTAGTGATCCTGTGGGAAAGCAAGAGATATGATTTTTTGTAACTTAAATAATCAACAAAGATTTGGACTTCTCTTTCCTGTCTATATTTACTCAGCAATCTGATCCACACTCTTGGACTTAAAATACCATTTATATGCTCTAGCCTGAACTTGACGTTCAAACTCCAGACTCAGATTTCCAGTTGCCCATTCAACAGCTCCGGTAAGACATCTAAGAATCATCTCAAACTTAATGCATCTAAAATTAAGGTCCCTGCTCTCTTCCCCACTCCTGCCTGTTCCCTTCATTATTTTCCACATCTTTGTTAAGGACAACTCTGTTTCTCCAGTTGCTCAGAGATTAAAAAAAAAAAAAATTCTGAGTCATTCTCTATTTCCCTCCTCCTACATCCTTGCAGCTCTATCTTTGACTTATTTCTGGGGTCTGACCACTTTTTAACCCTCCACTTCTATTCACATCTCTCGCCTGGATTTCGTAGAAGTCCCCTAACCAGTCTATTTTCACCAGTGTCCAACTTTCACTTTCTTATAAATGCACTGCCTAGGTGTTCTTAATAAAACTTAAATCAGATGATGTCATTGCTCTGCTCAAAATCTCCAATGGCTTCTCATTTCATTCAGAGTAAAAGCCAGATGTTACAGTTACCTGTAAGACCCCACACAGTAAGCCTCTGCTGCTTCTTTGACCCAATTCACTGATTTTCTCTGTGTTGCTTTTTCTGTTCCAGGCCCACTGTCTCCCTTACAGTTTTATCCCCCCTTACAGTTCTTAGTGTACACAAATTATGTTCCTGCCACAGCACCTTTGCTTTTGCTGTTTCCTATGTCTTTCCCCAGGTATCAGCATGATTTCCTCCTTCACCTCTTTCCAATTGTTCAAGACAGCCTCTTTACTGGTCATAACTTATATATAAACCCTTCACTACCACCTTACATAAGATCATAACTTTCCGTTTATATTCCTCTTTCTTGTTTTATTTTTTCAATAGCATCTTCCTATCTGATAAGCTGTCCCTTTCATCTTGTTCATTAATTGCCATTAAAATATGGCTCCACAAGGGCAGAGATTTAGTATTTAGTGCTTTGTTCAATTTTCTGCATTTCTCATGCTTAAAGTGCCTAGCAGCCTGGTCCGATGGTGCATGTCTGTAATCCCAGCCTCGGGAGGCTAAAGCAGAATGATAGCAAGCCAGTTTCAGGAATTTATCAAGGCCCTCAGCAATCTTTTGAGACCCTGTCTCAGAATAAAAAGTGAAAAGAGCTGGGGATGTGGCTCAATGTTAAAATGCCCCTGGGTTCAATTCCAGTACTCCCTCCACCCACCCCACCCCCCAAATAATAGTGCCTAGCATATATTGGCACTCAACAACATTTGCTTTGTGGTAAGTGAATGGATTGAAAACTCCTACCTATTAAGTAACTTGAGAAAAAATGAATATGGAATAATTTTACTGGTGGTGTAGAGTATGCCTTCTGTAGCATACTAGATTTTTCTTTTTGTTTTCTGAGGCAGGGTCTTACCATGTTGCCCAGGCTAACCAGGAGTCCTGGGTTCCAGTGATTCTCCTGGCCTCAACCTCCAAGTTGCTTGGACTACATGCACATACTACTGTTCTGGGATATGACATACTAGTATTAATTTCATTTTATGGATTGCAGTATATAAATCACAGATACTTATTACATGGTCTGTGTGCCCTCTCCTCTGAGAGTAAGGATGCTTTTCAAATTCTCTTCAAAGTCAAATAGTCTCCTCCAGAGGGAGCCCAAGGCCAGCATTTTCAGGACCTGGAGCCATCTTCTGCCCTTGTCTAACAGGACAAGTCATTTGGTTCTCTGTTGGATTGAACTAGTTTATGAAGATGGGGTGTTTATATGGCAGTGTTTTTTTTGCTCTAAATCCCGTAGAAGAGAGCATAAAAATGCAAAGCAAAAATTGGGTTTCCTTGTCTGAATATCTTAGGACATTTCAAACCAAGCCCTGGAATATTTATGCACGTTTTAGGAGCATTACTCTTCAGCATCTCCTCTGAGTAATTTCTTTTTGGCTACTAATCATTACATTGAACAGTATTATTATAATGTTAATAATATCTTATTCCTCATGAGAAACAAGATTATGGAATATTTCTGCCATCAGTAGTCTACCTTGGATTGTTTTTCAATTTGGAAAGTCATTTTCTTTTCTTTTTTTTTTTTTTTTTTTCAAAAAATGAAGATTTATTTATTGCTGATGTAAAAGTTACACAGAGGGTCAGGTGGTTCTTGTGGAGGCTCTCCCTTTAAGTAGTATCTTCCATCTCATGGCCTCCACATTTTCTTTAATTTCTCTCTGTTCACCAGAGAACATTTGGTGGCATCAGAATATTTATTTATTTTTATTTGATTGATTGATTTTTTTTTTGTGGTACTAGGGATTGAACACAGGGGCACTCTACCATTGAACTACATCTCCAGACATTTTTTTATTTTGACACCAGGTCTCACTGAGTTGCCAAGGCTGGTCTGGAACTTGGTGATCCTCCTGCCTCAGCCTCCCCAGTCACTGAGATTACAGATGTGTGCCAGAATAGTTATTGAAACTGCCTGTAGACTCTGGAGGATTCTTTCGTTTAAAAAAAGGTTTAATGAATGCATGTTCTACTTTTGTTAAATGAAATGTAGCATAACAGTGAGCATTCAAACTAGTATTAGATTGCCTGAATTAAAAAAAAAAAAAACAGATGCCTAAGTGGTTACTATCTTTACCACCTTTTCACTGGAGAGTGCTTATGTATGTGGTGTTTTGTTGCCTCAGTTTTCCCAGCTGGAAAAGAGAGACAAGAAAAGCTTATCTCTTAGAGCTATTATGAGGACTCATGCACAGGGCATAGTGGGTTTGTTCTGATGAAAATTAGTAGTTTGTAGAGCCACTGGACTCTCCTTCAAGAACGCATCATTAGGAGAGTTGGGCATGGTGGCACACGCCTGTAATCCCAGCAATTTGGGAGGCTGAGGCAGGAGGATTGCAAGTTCAAAGCTAGCCTCAGCAGCTTAGTGAGGCCTTAAGCAACTAAGTGAGACCCTGTCTCTAAATAAATAGATAAATAAAAAGGATTGGGGATGTGACTCTGTGGTTAAGCAACTCTGGGTTCAATTCCCCAATACGAGAAGAAGAAGAAGAAGGAGAAGAAGAAGGAGGAGAAGGATAATAATAATAATAATAATAATAATAATAATAATAATAATTAAGGTCTTTATTTTAGTTCTGTTGTCCTAGTTGCCTGAGTTAATCCTGACTTGATTCCTCTGGGAATAAATTAAGTCTAGAGATGCCCTCTACTCTTGCTGCATACTACCTGTAAAGTTCTGAGGGTGTTATGCATTGGTCTCCATTTGTTCAGATATGAAGTTATGTGAGTGATAAATACATTCATTATCTGCTATGCATATTCAAAATGTTTTATTAACTACAAGAATAAAAAAGGGACTGAGGGTATAGCCCACTGAGAGAGTGCTTGCCTAGCATGTTCCAGGCCCTGGGTTCAATCTCAGCAGTGCCAAAACAAAAAAAGAAATAAACATGGCATTTAGAGTTTTGAAAGAGAACTATATAAAGTGTCCCCTATTGCAGTTGGGAAGAAAATTAGTCTCTGGAGACCCAGTAGCACTTTTTAGAATTGTAACCCATGTCAAAGAGGAGATACTAGTGATATAGTTATTTTTCATCCTGGAAAAATAAAATCTAGACCAGTAGTTCACAATTTTTACTTTTTGAGGTTACATTGGATTTCTCAGAATCTTTGTGCACTCATCGAATTTGTAAGGTGATGTTACAAACATGACTGTGGTAGTGTTGAGAAGCTGAGTTACTATTAACTTTGGTAGAAACAGGTTATGTGGATGCTGAAGCTTTTAAATGAGGGCCCTTTTTGAGAAAAACAATATCAGATTTCAAGTGCAAATTTTCTAGGTTTGCTTCCATGGCTGTGGAAGGAGCTTGCACAAGGGAGGAGCTAATTGCTTTCTCTGCAGATAGGATTGGTGGCTACTTGTCTCTGTGACAACCAATAGTCATTCAGCAAAATGGGTTATGATAGTGGCAGTGACAGCTGAATTGGTAATCAAGTGTTCAGATTTTAAAATCAATTGGGTAGTCATCCATGTGATGATGTGGGAGTCCAGGCTCCAGTCCTTTGACTACATGGAATTGTAAGTGGAAGGGGTTGCAACTGGTTGGTCAGTGGGTTGCTGCTATGTGGCACTCATTTCCTTTCATTTGGAAAAACAAAAAGGAAATGGTCATGGAGGAGCAAGCACCCTACTGCATTAAAAACTTAAAGAATAAAATAAAAAATTGAGCCATTAAATAATCAAATATGGCTTCTGTTTTCACCAGAGTAATAAAACCTTGCTTTTGATGGGCTCTGATTATCTCCTAATTATCAAATTCATTGGCTTTCTTTAGTTCTTATTTCCTCTGATCTTCATGTCACATTTGACACGATGAATCATCTTTTCTCTTGAAACACTCTCTTTTTTGTCACATGTCATCATTTTCTTCTCACCTTCAAATGCTTTTCTGCTGTACTGATCATTTATCTTCCCACCTGTTACCTTGTTATCATTCTCTGAAGTTCAGCTCTTAAGTTATCTATTCTTCCCTGTTTCTGAGAGATGTATAGCTTGACTATCACCTCTGAGAGTATTTGAGGCTAGTACCCCAAATTTTGTAGTTCTGACACTGACATTTATCTGAAGCTCCAGTTCTACACGTTTGTTAAATATTTCCACTTTATGAACCAGGTGCAGCGGCACATGCCTGTAATCCCAGCAATTTGGGAAGCTGAGGCAGGAGGATCAAGACCAGCTCAGCAATTTAGTGAGAACCTGTCTCAAATTAAAAAAAAAATAAAAAAGAAGGGCTGGGGATGTAATTCAGAGGGTTTAATCCCTAGAAATATATGCATACACACATATATGTATTTCCACTTTATCATTTTGCTATGCCCTCACATTTATCTGAACTGGGTTAATTTCTCCCCAGACCATCTTCCCTTCCTAGCTTTTCTCATTTTTAAAAGTGATACCATGATTTTTCCTGGCTTGAAACTTGAATTAAACTTGATTTTTTTTCAACCTCCATGTTTCAGCCATTCAGACACCAGGACTATTTATTCTTTTTTTTTTTTTTTTTTTTTGGTACTGGGGATTGAACTCAGGTACACTCAACCACTGAGCCACATCCCCAGAGCCATTTTGTATTTTATTTAGAGACAGGGTCAAACTGAGTTATTAAGCACCTCGCTCTTGCTGAGGCTGACTTTGAACTTGTGATCCTCCTGACTCAGCCTCCCAAACCACTGGGATTACAAATGGGCACCCGGCTTAATTTATTCTTTCTAGCACATTTTGATCCTCCCAAATTGTATTAAATACTTTCTGTTTAAGCTTATGCAGCCTGCCTTGCATGGCCTGGACTCTTCCCTTCTAAGGTGATCTCTGCTCCCTAGAATCCCGTATTATTTGTTGTTTACACTATGTTTTACATTCTGCTTTGTGATATCAGTTACCTCTTAATCTCTGTGTGTCTGCCACTAAACTGTTTAGCTCTTAGAGTTGTGAAATAGTTTCATACCTTTATCATCCCTCCCCCAATATCTCTATATAATTATGTTCCTTGATATGTATGGAATGAAGGGTAGAAATCACACCGGAGACCACCGTGCAGCCAAGAGATTTATTCACCAGCCTCTACGGCTGGTCGGAGGCAGAAGAAGTATGGGGAGAGAGGAGTTGGGGAGAGAGGAGTCAGGGAGAGGGAAGCGTGCAAGCTCTGGGCAGAGGGTCGGTGTCTAGTCTGGCCGGGCCACCGCGGTCTCCGGTCTCCGGAGCTGTCGGCTGGGGCAGCTGCCAACGGGCTGGAGGCTGGAGCTGCCTGAGTCGAGTCGTAGGGCTGGAGACGGTGAGTCTGGAGCTGCTGCAGCCACTGCTTCCTCTCCACAGGGATGAGATGTTGTGTAGGCTGCTTCTTCTCCGCAGAGACGAGATGTTGCTTCAGCTGCTTCCTCTTCTCAGGGACGAGCTGTTGTGTCTGAGCTCCAGGCAGGCAGGGACTTAAGTAGGAATTTCTGGTGGGGGAGGGAGGGGATGCCTGAGCTAACTTTAACGCCATTGGCTCTTTTCCTAGTAAACAAGGTGACCTTTAAGCCAATTGGCTCCTGCCTGGGGAACAGAGTGACCTTTAAGCTGATTGGCTCCTGCCTGGGGAAATTGAATCCAGGTTGCTATTAGTGGAATTTTCCATGGGGGAGGTGGCCTGTCAGCTCAAGCCTATCTATCATGGAACAGATAATTTAAATTCAAAATGAACTTTGTTGTTTAGAGACTTGCTGAAGTCTTTTTTTCTTGAGGGGGAGGGTGTTGCTGGGGGTTGAATCCGGGGGCACTTAACCACTGAGCCACATCCCCAGCCCTTTTTATTTTTTATTTAGAGACAGGGTCTTCCTAAGTTGATTAGGGACTTGCTAAATTATTGAGGCTGGCTTTGAACTTGCAATCCTCCTGCCTCAGCCTCCCAAGCAGCTAGGATTACAGGTGTGCAACACGCCAGGCCCTCTTACTGACATCTTAATGAATGATGTTAAAAATGATCAGTAAGTGTAGGGGTGTGTAACCCAGTAGTAGAGCACTTGCCTGGCACATACAAGGCTCTGGGTTCCATCCCCAGCACTGAAGGGAAAAAAAAAAAAAAAAAAAGGAACAGTAGGCATGGATGTTGCTGAGTGAGCTTGCCAGAAGAAATCTTGGGATGAGAATTGGTACTGCTATGCTGTACTTCCTTTTCAAACTTCAGGACACTCGTAATTCTGTTGGCTTTTAGGAAGGTGTAGTTGAAGATCGGCTTTTTCAGCTTTCTTAGATAAAAAGCAAACCTACTTTTTCATTCTGGCTCTACAGATAGTAGATATCTGACAATATATGTATTGTGTGTCCCAGAAAACTCCAATCATAAAACCTTTCATTAAAGGCCAGAAGTTACTAGTGGCATACCACATTGGTTTGAACATGCCACTCAGGTGGAAGGAAATAAGTTGAGAGATTAAGAAAGGTGGGAAGTTATGTTGGAGACTGCACATAAAGCTGAATCCTGAGCTGGGCACCATGGCTCACACCTGTTAGTCCCAGCTTCTTTGGAGGCTGAGGCAGGAGGATTGCTTGATCCCAGGAGTTTGAGGCTAGCTTACACAACAGGGTGAGAATCCCCATCTCAAAAAACCAAAACAAAAAAACAAAAAACAAAACCCATTGATCTGAGTCCTTAAAGTGATACCCTTTCAAAATGAACCCAACTACTATGTATAACTATAATGCTCTAATAAAAGAAAAAGTTATGCCCTGGTCCCTCTCCTCTCTGAGAGGACCCACTCTCTCCATTTCTTGTGTGAGTGTCCGCTTCCCAATCTTCCTTTCCTTCTAATAAATTCCTGCCTATTACTCTGAAAAAAAAAAAGTGATACTCTTAGTAAGGAGTGAATTAGAAAAAAATTTATTAAAAAAGAGATAGTATGGAAACTTACCTTTCTTGTTTATGGCTCTGGATGGAAAGAAACAAACAAAAAAACTTTCTCCTGAAAATTAAAAACCATCCTTCATGCAGGTTTGGCATAAGAATTCTCAATGTCTATGTGATCCAAAATACCCAAGATTAGAAGTAGTTTAAAGTCATACTAGGTAGGTAACAAAACCAGGTACTTTCTATAAACTAACACAAATCCTCTTCCAGAGGAAAGTAAACTAGGGTCTGACAGAATCCCACAGATAGTGTTCACTATTAAAAATCACAAATACATGAAGAAATAAGCCAACAAGAATGAGAGTTTGCAGAACAACTAATAGAATCAAACTTGCAGAAACTTCATAAATTAAGCTTGTCAGATACATAACATACAGAAGCTTATTTACTGCATGTGAATAAATAAGAAAAGATATATATATTTTTAAGTCCTGGGGATCAAATTTAGGGTGTCCTAGGTAAATGCTCTACCACTGAGCTATACTTTCAACCCAAGATATTGAATACATGAATAAAAAACAGACTGTCAGGGTCTGAGAGTATAGCTCAGAGGAAGAGTGCTTGCTTAGCATATGTGAGGCACTGGGTTCAATCCCCAACACTGAGAGGGGAAAAAAGGGGGTGTGGGGGGGTGGGGAAAAAACGGGCCATTCAAAGTTCGGGAAAAGCACAAAATAGAACATCTAGAAACAAAAAGGTAATAATTGAAATTAGAATCCTAGTGGATTAGTTAAATAGCATATTATATAGAGCTAATGTGAAAATTAGTGAACTGAAAAATAAATCTAAAGAAATTACCCAGATTCTACTCCATGTAGACAAAGAGGTGTGTTGCCACCTGAAGCGATGGTCGCTTGGAGCAATGAAGCCATGGGAAGAAGTTCAGAGGCGAACTGGAAACAAACAGCTTTTTATTCTGATAACTTTTCTCTCTGGCTCTAACAACGACTAACACGCACCACACACCACCAAAAAAATGGCACTGACCCGATCAGCAATCTCGGCTCAAGTCACTCGAGATGCCGGGCCAAGTCCCATGAGACTACGGAAGGTGGCAATGCCCAAATCTCCGTGGCCCATAGTCAACCGCAATTTAAGCCATCTCCCCAAACAGGGCTCCTACAGAGGTGGAAAAGATAAAGTAGAGGTTAAGAAACATGGGTGAAGTGTGAGAAAACCTAACGTATGAGTAATTAGAATTCAAAAGAGAGAAATAGAATGAGGGAAGACAATAATTTTTGGTTTTGGTCAGGCTGGGGATTGAACCCAGGGCCTTGTGCATATGAGACAAACACTCTACCAACTGAGCTATATCCAGAGCCCTAGAGGAGCCAATATTAACTTATTAGACACAAAAAGATAATAATTGAAATTAGAATCCTATTGGATTAGTTAAATAGCATATTATACAGAGCTAATGTGAAAATTAGTGAACTGAAAAATAAATCTAAAGAAATTACCCAGATTGACAATTTCCCAGAATTGATGAGACAAGAATCCTCATATTCACTAATCCCAGTGAACCCTAAGCAGATAACCAAAGTGAAGACAATTATCAGATATATCATCATGAAAGTATAAAACACCCAAGAAGTGAGGAAATTAAAAGCAATCAGAGAAAATGACCAATTACTATAAATGAATGACAGGTGGAATGACAGTTGACTTCTCATATAAACAAAAGAAACCAGAAGACAGTGAAATAATATCTTTCAAGGACCAAGAGAAAAGTAACTGTAAACCTGAAATAGTGTGGTACATTAATAGTTGTCTATTAACATCTGTTCTTCATTTATTCTTGTGTAGTATAAAATCCCTAACTTAACTGAGCACAAGAATGCCTGGAATAAAAATTTCTTTTCCTACCCTTCCTTACAGTTAGATTTGGTCATATGCCTTACTTCATTCATATCAATGAGATGTAAAAGGAAGTGATGTTTGCTGGATATGGAGGTGCACACCTCTGATCCCATGACACTGGATGGTGAGGCAGGAGGATCACAAGTTTGAGGCCAGCCTCAGCAACTTATGACCCCCCTCCCCATGTCTCAAAATAAAGAGTACTCAGTGCTAAAGCACCCCTGGGTTCAATCCCTAATAACAAAAAATAAAAAGTAAAAAGTCCTTCTTTGCCCTTTTCTTCTGGTTATAAGACAAGCATGAAGATGGAACTCAAGCAGCCTTTGTGAAACAAAAGTAGCACACAAAGGATGGTGGAACATCAAAATAGTTGGAGACTGGGTTCTTGACTGTAACTACCAAACCAAACCTTAATTTTGTTTATGTGAAACATGCTTCCACATTATTATTTTTTCAATACTTATTTTTTAGTTGTAGTTGGATACAATACTTTTATTTTATTTATTTATTGTTATATGGTGCTGAGGATTGAACCCAGGGTAGCGCACGTGCTAGGTGAGCACGCTACCACTGAGCCACAAACCCAGCCCCTACTTTCACATTATTATATTTAGTTTTTGTATTAGTTAACATTCTCCAGAGAAAGAACCAATAGGGGGTTATTAATTGACTTTTGTCATCAGATGTCAAATAGTCCCACAATGACTGTCTGCAGCCTAGAGAGCCAGGGAAACTGGTAATTTCTGGGTCCAAGAAGATGGAAAACTCAGAATAAGACGGAGGTCAATAATGTGGTTGCAGTCCAAGGCCAAAAGCCTCAAAGCCACTGTTGTAGAGCTGTTGATGCAAGCCTGCATTCAAAGACTGATGAATCAGGAGATGAAGGCCACTGGCAGCAGCAAAAACCACATCCATTCGAGAAGGGCCAAGTGTGTGCATGCACGTCTCCCTTCTACTTTTTTATTCTGTCTGGGCCCCCAGCCTATTCGATGGTACTGCTCATGTTCAGAATGGGTCTTCCCCACACAGTTCATTGACCCACGAGCCAATTTTCTCTGCAAACACCCTCACAGAAACACCTAGAATTATGCTTTACTAATTATCTAGGCATCCCTTAATCTAGCCAAGTTGGCAACCAAAATAAACTGCAAAGTTCTCCAAAAGAAGAGACAAATTTATAAAGAAAGAATACAGAAAAAGGAGAAATAAGCACAAAACAGCATGACACAAATAAATTAAAATATAATTCTAAAAAAAAAAGAAAGAAAGAAAAAGATCTGTCGGGCATGGTGGCACATACCTGTAATCTCAGCTACTCAGGAAGTTGAGACAGTAGGATGGCAAATTCAAGGCTAACCAAGGATATTTAGTGAGACCTGGTCTCCAAACAAAACAAACAAATAAAACCCTAACAACAACAACAAAACTGGGAATGTAGCTCAGCACAATTTTAAAATTTTGAAATATAAATACTCTAAAAATGTAATGAATGAAAATATAGCTACTGCTATTATTCATAAAATGCACAAAAATAGTGAAAACATGTTGGAAAAGATATACAGGGAAAATACTAAAAATAGTTTTTATAGGTATATTAATATTAGAAAAACATTGTAAAGCAAATTCTTCATTGTAAAGGACACTTTATATGATGATTTACTTAATTCATTAAGAAGATTTAAAAGCTAAAAAGTTTTTGAACTGTCAGGCTGGGGGTATAGCTTAGTGGTAGGATGAGTGTTTAGTATGCACAGGCCCTGGGTTCTATCCCCAGCACCAAAAACACAAAAGATTTGCATCAAATAATATACCTTAAAAATGTATGAAAGAGCCAGGCGTGGTGGCGCACGCCTGTAATCCCAGCACTTGGGAGGCTGAGGCAGGAGGATCGCAAGTTCAAAGCTAGCCTCAGCAATGGCGAGGCACTTAGCAACTCAGTGAAACCCTGTCTCTAATAAAAATAAATACAAAAAAAGGGCTGGGGATGTGGCCCAGTGGTCGAGTACCCCTGAGTTCAATCCCTGGTACCAAAAAAACCAAACCAAAACAAAACAAAAACAAAGATATATGAAAGAGGGCCTGGGGTTGTAGCTCAGTGGTAGAACACTTGCCTCACACACATGAGGCACTGGGTTTGATCCTCAGTACCATATAAAAATAAATAAAGATATTGTGTCCAAAAAAAGAAGAAGAAGACAGGGGGCTGGGGTTATGGCCCAGTGGTAGAACAATTGCCTCGCACACGTAAGGTACTGGGTTCAATCCTCAGCACCACATAAAAATAAATAAAGGTATTTTAAAAAAATAAAAATAAAAATTTTTTTTAAAAAAGAGAAAGTTTAAAAAATATATATGAAAGACAAATTTAATGAACCTAATGAGAACTTGAAAAATCTGTTACTATGGTGTGAGTTTTCTGTTTGTTTCATTGTGTGTGTGTGTGTGTGTGTGTGTAGTACTGAGGGTTGTACCCAGGAATGCTTTACCACTGAGCTATATCCTTAGTCCTTTTAAATTTTATTTTGAGACAAGTTCTCACTAAGTTTCCCAGGCTGGCCTTGAAATAGTGATCCTCCTGCCTCAGCAGGATTACAGGCATATGCCACCATGCCTGGTTGTAGGGTGAGATTCTTAACATTTCTTTCAGTGACTGACAAAACAAGTAGACAAAAACAAACAAAAACCTCAAGGATAGATATATATTTGAATAAGACAATGTTTAAATTTGATTTAATGGATTCATAAGAAAATATTATACCCCAAAATAAAAAATAACATATGTATGAAATTTTAGAATGTACTTTCTGAACATGTAAAAGAATAAAGAACAATGGAAATTAGAAACACATAGAAAAGAATATTAATGTAAATAGAATTTCAAAACCTATAAACAGAAGATGTGCTTCTGGATAGGGTGGAGTCATTTGCAGCACTGAACAACTGAAACTGGAAAAAATACAACATGTTTTTGGTTAAAGGCAAAGATATAAAAATGACTTGAAGGGCTAATTCTAGAGAATTTAGCTGATGATTTATGGTGGCTTTTACCCAAGAGGGTACATACTGATTCTTGAAACAGGGAAGTAACAGAGAGTTCAAATTTGGCTCTGGAAGAGGGCTGCTACTGGACACAGAGAAACTAACAGAGTTTTGTAGTATTTTTTCCATGCAGCTAAAGTGACAACATTGGAGATATAAAAGGTCTCAATGCATGATCAGTGTTACCTTCAAAACAGAACAGAAAATGTGCAACAACAATTCCCATTATTATGTACAACTATAATGCACCAATAAAAAATATGGAAAGAGAAAAAAATAAATGAGGAGAAAACAAAATGCTTATAAGAAAAAAAAAACAGAGTAAAAATATCTAATGTACGTGTAACTGGGTTCCTATAAGTACTGGAGAGATAAAATAAGGCAGAAACCATATTTAAAGAGAAAACATCCAAAAATATTCTCAAGCTGATAAAAGATAAAAAAAACTTATATATAAGAGAAACTGTGAAACCCAAAAAGGAATAATACAAAGAAAATCTCACCTAGGCACGTGATAGTAAAACTGCTGAAAACAAATACAGAAGATAAAAATCTAAAAAGCAAGAAGAAAAAGAGAAACGTGGGGCTGGGGTTGTGGCCCAGTGGTAGAACGCTTGCCTAGCATGGGTGAAGAACTGGGTTCAAAACTCAGCACCACATTAAAAATAAATAAATAAAATAAAGGTATTGTGTTCATCTACTACTAATTTTTTTTTTTATAAAGAGAGACATGTTTTCTTCAAAGTAACCCATCTCAATAGAGGATGAAATCTAGAAGCCAATGGAATGACATCTTTGAAGTGCTGAAAGAAATAACTACCAACCAAGTGTTCTATATCCAGTGAAATTACATTTCAAAAATGAGGGCAAAATAAAAATTTTTGTCTGTACAAACAAAAGCAGAAAGAATTTTATTGCCAGCAGATCTACCTTAAGGAAAAAAGCTTCAGTGTTAAGCAGAATAGTCACAATCGGAAACAAGAAATTTGGGAAGGAATGAAGAATAACAAAAGGGTGAAATGTGTGGGTTAACATAAATGAACATTGAATGCAAAAATCAATAATGGTGATATGAGAACTTAAAATATCAGTGATAGAGTACTGGTCTAGTATGTGTGGGGCCCTGGGTTCAATACCCAGTACCACATACACAACACACACACACACACAAAAACCATGATATATGTAGAATTACAGTGTTTGACCAAACAAGAAGAAGGAGGGGGTTAGTAGAGCCTAAAGTTTCTTAGCACTATCAAGGAACTAGTGAAAGTAATTATTTGTATTTAAACAAGAAAAGATGGTAGATTTAATTCCTAGTGTATTCATAATTATAACAAATACAATAAATTCTCCAAGTAAATACTAATATTATCAGATTGGATTTAAAATTATCCAACCATATACTACTTACAAAAAGAACATCTTAGCCGGGCGCGGGGACGCACGCCTGTAATCCCAGCACTTGGGAGGCTGAGGCAGGAGGATCGCAAGTTCAAAGCCAGCCTCAGCAATGGCGAGGCACTTAGCAACTCAGTGAGACCCTGTCTCTAATAAAATACAAAAAAAAAAAAAAAAAGTCTGGGGATGTAGCCCAGTGGTCGAGTGCCCCTGAGTTCAAGCCCTGGAACAAAAAGAACATCTTGGGCTGGGGCTATAGCTCAGTTGGTAGAGTACTTGCTTCCCATGCACAAAGCCCTGGGTTCAATCCCCAGCACTGCAAAAACAAAACAAAAAAAATGTCTTATACTTAAGACATAAAAGTTGAAATTAAAATTGGGAAAAGTATAGTATGTAAAAGCCAACCAAAGAAAGCTGGTGTTGCTATATTTTTATAAGATAGTAGACATTAGGGCAAAAACATAATTAAAGATAACAAGGAATATTCTCTCACAATAAAGAGGTCAATCCACAAGAAGATATAACAAACCTAAATACATATGCAATAAATAACATATTTTTGAAATATATGAAATAAAAATTGACAGAACTAAAAAGAGACCTTAGACAAGTCTACAACAATAGTGTGGACCTAACATACCTCTCTCAATAGCTGATAAAGTAAGCGCACAATGAATCTGTAATGATAAGAAAGATCAAAATTTTGATCCCAATGACATAATACAACACTATGCCCAAGATCAGAATATGCATTGTTTTCTAAGTGTACATGGTGAATTTTTCAAAGTTGACAATAAAACAAGCTTTGACAGAGTTTCAAAGGGTTGGAAATGTTCAGAATGTGTTCTCTGATCACAATGGTGTTAAGCCAGACATCAATAATAAAAATGAACTCGCCGGGCGCGGTGGCGCACGCCTGTAATCCCAGCACTTTGGGAGGCTGAGGCAGGAGGATTGTGAGTTCAAAGCCAGCCTCAGCAATGGCGAGGCACTTAGTAACTCAGTGAGACCCTGTCTCTAAATAAAATACAAAAAACGGCTGGGGATGTGGCCCAGTGGTTGAGTGCCCCTGAGTTCAATCCCTGGTACCAAAAAAAAAAAAAAAAAAAAAAAAAAAAATGAACTCAACAATAGAAATTAAGAAGTACACTTCTGAGTTGGCATGGTGGCGCGTGCCTGTAATCCCAGCAGCTCAGGAGGCTGAGGCAGGAAGATAGTGAGTTCAAAGCCAGCCTTAGCGACAGTGAGGCACTAAGCAACTAAGCAAGACCCTGTCTCTAAATAAAATACAAAATAGGGCTGGGGATGGGGCTCAGTGGTCGAGTGCCCTGAGTTCAATCCCTGGTACCAGGGATTTGTTTGTTTTAGTTGTACATAATGCCTTTATTCTTACGTGGTGCTGAGAATCGAACCCGGGCCGCGAACATGCTAGGCAAGCGCTCTACTGCTGAGCCACAACCCCAGCCCAAGAAGTACACTTCTGAGTAATCCACAGGTTAAGAGAGAGAGAGAGAGAGAGAGAGAGAGAGAGAGAGAGAGAGAAGAAAGAGAACACAATAGAAATTTTAAAATATTGAAACAGAATAATAATGAATATAGGGCACTTCAGAACTTCTGGAATACAGTTTAAACACTGGCTGGAAGGAAACATAAACCTTTAAACATTGATGCTAGGGCTGGGGTTTGGCTCAGTGCCTAGCCTCACAAAGCCCTGGGTTCCATCTGCGGCACTGCAAAACAATAGCAACAACAAAAACAAAAATACATGCTAGAAAAGAATGAAGGTTAATCTTAGTGTGTTACTGAAATTTCCATCATTGTGACAAAATAACCTGAGAAGAAGAATCTTTAAAAGAGGAAAAGTTTATTTTAGCTGATGGTTTGAGAGTTTTCAGTACATGGTTTCTTCATCCTGTTGCTTTGGGCCTGTGGAAGAGCTATGCAACTTGGTGGGAGCACATGGTAGAGGAAACAGAGGAAGCAGAGAGAGAGAGGAAGGGGTTGGAGTCCCAATACAAGGACATGTCCCCAATGACCTAATTTCCTTCCACTAGACTCCACCTTTGAAAGGTTTCAACATCTCCCAATAGTGCCACAGTCTGGCCTTTAACAAACAAGCCTTTAACATATGAACCTTTGGAGGACAATCAAACCATAGGAATGATTGATCTAAGCTTGTAATACAAATAAAGGAGGCCGGGAGAGGTGGGCTATGCCTGTTATCCCAGCAGCTCTGGAGGCTGAGGCAGGAGGATGGAAATTTAGAGAGGCACTTAGCAACTCAGCGAGACCCTGTCTCTAATAAAATATTTCTTAAAAAGGCTAGGGATGTGGGCTCAGTGATTTAGCATCCCTGGATTCAATCCCTAGTACCAAAATAAATAAATAAATGGAAGACCAGCAGAGTAGAGGAGGGAGAAAGGAGGGAGGAGGAGAAAAGAGGAGGGGAAAACAGTGAGGGGGAATGGGGACTGAAATAAAATTCCTTGTAAACTGGAAATCCATATGCAACAAAATGAAATTAAACCTCTAACTCTCACCATGCATAAAACTCAACTCAAAGTGGATCAAGGTCTTAGGAATTAAACAGAGACCATGTGTCTACTGGAAGAAAAAGTAGGCCCAAACTCGTATCATATCAGATTAGGCTCCTACTTCCTTAATAAGATTCCTATTGCATAAGAATTAAAATCTAGAATTAATGAATGGGATGGATTCAAACTAAAGAGCTTCTTCTCAGCAAAAGAAACAACCAGTGAGATGAATAGAGAGCCTACATCATGGGAGCAAATTTTTACCCCTCATACATCAGATAGAGCACTACTCTCTAGAGTATATAAAGAACTCAAAAAGCTAAACACCAAAAAAACAAATAACCCAATCAATAAATGGGCCAAGGACCTGAACAGACACTTCTCATAAGATGATATACAACTAATCAACAAATATATGAAAAAATGTTCAACATCTCTAGCAATTAGAGAAATGCAAATTGAAACTACTCTAAGATTTTATCTCACTCCAGTCAGAATGGCAGCTATTAAGAATACAAACAACCATAAGTGTTGGTGGGGATGTGGGGGGAAAGGCACACTCATATATTCCTGGTGGGACTGCAAACTGGTGCAGCCATTATGGAAAGCAGTATGGAGATTCCTTGGAAAACTGGGTGTGGAACTACCATTTGACCCAGCTATCCCTCTCCTCAGTCTATACCCAAAGGGCTTAAAAACAGCATACTACAGGGACACAGCCACATCAGTGTTTATAGCAGTACAATTCACAATAGCTAGGTTGTGGAACCAACCTAGATGCCCCTCAGTAGATGAGTGGATAAAGAAAATATACACAATGGAATATTACTCAGCAATAAAAGAGAATAAAATCATGGCATTTGCAGGCAAATGGATGAAATTGGAGAATATAATTCTAAGTGGAGTTAGCCAATATTCAAAAACCAAATGCCAAATGTCTTTTCTGATATAAGGAAGGGACGGGGAGCATGGTAGGGACGGGGAGCTTGGGAGGAATAGACCAACTCTAGATAGGTCAAAGGGGTGGGAGGGAAAGGGTGGGAGCAGGGGGTTAGAAATGATGGTGGAATGAGATGGACATTATCCAAAGTACATATAGGAATACATGAATGGAGTGAATATACTTTGTATATGTTGTGCCCCGCGGCTTGGGACCCCCAAGAAGACCACCAGAGTCCTTGGTCAATGTAAATAACAAAGAGTCATTTATTAGCAAGCTCGAGCTTGGTCCTCCGCGCACTCGGTAACCGGTGATGCTAAGAGGCCCTGAGCCCAGATTTAGCAGGGTTTTTATAATGAAATACATGCAAGTTAAGGGGGACTTTACAGAACTCTTTTGATTGGTTAACATATAAAGTCACGTACAAAGCATTACTTTTGAGTTTTGGGTCAGCCTGACTGCTAGGGGAAGGGTGATCTGCCACCCGGGTTTGCAAGCTAGACAAAATAAGGAACAAGAATAAGTTTTGGGTCAGTCTGACTGCTAGGGGAAGGGTAGTTTTTCAAAAAACTGAGGACAGTTTTGGGAAAGACTTATGTTTACACAAGCGTTTGCATTTTTCACCTTTCGTTATACAACCAGAGATATGAAAAATTTTGCTCTATATGTGTAATATGAATTGTAATGCATTCTGCTGTCATATATAACAAATTAGAATTAAAAAAATAAAATTCCTTGTGGTGCTGGGAGTGTAGCTCAGTGGTAGAGTGCATGCCTAGCATGCACAAGGTCCTGGGTTCAATTCCTAGCACCACATAAAATAATGAAAGTATTTAAGAGGCCAAGTACTAAACCAAAGCAGTTGGCTTCACCTTAAGTAAGCCATTCTATGGGGAAAAAAAATTCCTTTACGTACAATTTAGTCAAAATGAACCCAAATATATGTATAATTATAATTCTCCAATTTAAAAAAGGAGAAATGTACCTCTTAGATCTCTGTGAAGAGCATAATTGACTATGTCCTCAACTGCTGCACTCTGGAATTTGTTACCACTCTTGCATTGAGGCCAGACTTCTTGTTAATTCCAGCTAATGACTGAATTTGTCAAGGATAGAAAAGCAGACCTGTTCTTGAGAAATGCAGAATGCCTTTAAAAATCTTTCATTCAGCCGTTCTTTCTCATCTCTCATTCACAAGGGTCAGACCTACATTGCAATCATAAAAAACTCTCTAGCTTTCCCTGGCTCCTGTCTCATTTTTCTTTATAACATTTACTTTAATAAACTTCTTACGTGTCAAATGCCCTTCTTGGCATCTGCTTTTTTGGATTATTCAAACTGACAAAGTGGACAGTAGGTAAATTTACAAGGCCAATGAAAGAATATCTTCTAGAGACCTATAAGATAAATCATTCTTAGAGATACCACAGGGCTAGGAGAAACTCAAGTTTCTGCCAGCCAATACAGAGAGATCCTGGGGATTCAGAGGATTCAGCAGAGATTCCAGAAGGATAATACCTTAGTAGTAGGGCTAAACTAGCTTTAGAAGATTGGCCATTTTAGGTCTCCTCTTACAAGACTTAATAATAAAATTCTTAATGGACCAAGTTGTTCTCCAAGTAACTCAATTGACTGTCAAAACAAATTTCAGTTTATTTAAAGGAAATGGAAAAACCCCAATAACCTCCTAATAATCATGCAACTGTTACAATAACTGCCATCCAAAAAAAGTATAAAATTAGTATATTTTAGGACAACCCAGAAATGTAACCCATATGGTGTCATATTTGATTTTATATATATACATATATGAATATATACATATGTGTGTGTTAGTTGTAGGTGGACACAATACTTTTATTTTATTTATTTATATATGATGCTAAGGATCGAATCCAGGGCCTCACACATGCTAGGCAAGTGCTCTACCAAGAAGCCACAACCCAGCCCGATCAAATTTTATTTTTAATAAAAATTAAAAATCATTCAATAGAAAGAGATGAGGGAATAGTGATGGAATTAGAAGGCAAGGACTTTAGGATAGTTTTAGAACAAGGATATAAAGACATAACATAATGAGCAAATAAATGGAATATTAAAAAGAGCCAAGTGGAACTTCCAGAACGAAAAATGCAATAATTGAAATGAAATGGATTGGATTCACAGTACATAAAATACTGGAGAAGAAAAGATTAACGTCCTTAAGACAGCAATCGAAACCATCCAAAGTGGGGCTGGGATTGTGGCTCAGCGGTATAGCGCTCGCCTGGCACGTGGGCGACCCGGGTTCAATCCTCAGCACCACGTACAAATAAAATGCATTGAATAAAACACATTGTGTACAACTAAAGCAAGCAAATAAAAATATTAAAAAAAAAGAAACCATCCAAAGTGAAGAATAAAGTTTGAAATAAAATGAAACATCAATGAAGTGAATGTGGGACAATGTTAATCTAAAATACATAATTGTATTCCCAGAAATAAAGGAGAAAGAGGACAGAAACGTTTTCAAATGTAAGGGAAATTGTAAATTTTCACATTCAGGAAGGTTAATAAACCCCAAGCAGGATTTTAAAAAAATCATACCAAGGCACATATATTCAAATTGATAAAACCCAGAGTATTTAAAGTTAATATTCACAGATCGCAAGTAAAGAGGGCACTCCATATCATAGGAGGCATTCAGGGAAGACAGGAAGGCAGAGGAATAAAGGGAAAATATAGGCAAGAGCCTTTATTGTGGTTTCCTTTGGAAGGAACAGACAAGGCAAGTTAGAGAGTTTGAGGATTAGTTAATTTAAATAATCTCGGTGGCCTCTGGGGTGGATGGGCTGTCCTGAGTTGTCTCATATGGTGCTTGGGTGTTTAGGGGAGGGGAATAATATCCTGAATTGTAAGAGTTTGATAAGGGCAGTGGTTGGGGATATGGGCTTTTAATTGGTTGCTTGCTTATGGAAGGCATACTAGCAGATGAGTCTTGCCCTATCTCTAGGAATTAGCTAGCCCTGGTGGGGGCAGTCCCTCCAGAATGAGGAAGGCTATTACTTGTCAAAGAATAAAAAATACAGAAAAGAAAAAAGTATGATAATACACAGGAATGTGGAGAAAATGTGAAGTAAGAAAAACAACTGACAAAAAGGGAGCAAATATTTGCAAATCGTATATCTGCAAAAGGACTAGTATCCAGAATATATAAAAAACTCGACAACACAATAATAAAAAGACAACCCAATTTACAAAATGGAACAAGAACCTGGTATGAACTGAATTATATCTATCCTCCCTGCCTATATTGCCAAATTTATTTGTTGAGGGCTGGGGTTACAGCTCAGTGGTAGAGCACTTGCCTACAATGTGTGAGGCACTGGGTTCAATTCTCAGCACCACATATATATAAAGGTCTTATGTAGTGCTATTGACAACTAAAAAAAATATTTTAAAAAAGTTATTTGTTGAAACTCTTAGCTCCAAGTGGGGATATGTCTGGAGGTAGGGCTTTACCAAAGTAATTGTGGCTAGATGATCTAATAGAGGCAGCATCCTGGGGCTGTAGTTTAGTGGCAGAGTGCTTGCCTGGCACATGTGAGACACTGGGTTCGATCCTTAGCACCACATAAAAATAAACAAATAAAGGCATGTTGTCCATTTATAACTACAAAAAAAAAAAAAAAAAAAAAAAAAAAAAGAAGAGATACCAGGGGCTGGGGATAAAGCTCAGTGGTAGAATGTGGATTTAGCATGTACAAGGACCTGGGTTCAATCCCTAGCAACAAAAGGGAAAAACAAAACATCAGGGAAAGGTTCCTACTCCCCTTCCATGCATTATTGAGGAAAGGTCATATGAGTGCATAGTGAAAGACACCTACAAGCCAGAAGATCCCTCACCAGAACCTGACTATGGTGGCACTTGGATCTTGGATTTTCAGCCTCCAGAACTGGAAGAAAATAAATGACTAGTTTAAATTACCCAGTCTACAGCATTTGGTTATGGCAGCTCAAGCTGATTAAGACAAGACTTGAATAAACATATAGACATATAAATGGTCAATAAGTATTATGAAAGATGCTCAAACTCTTTAGTCATCAGGGAAATGTCTATTATACCCAAAATGAGATACCACTTTATACTCCTTAAAATGGCTAGAATTTTTAAAAAAAATCAAATAATAACAAGCATCAGTTAGGATGTGGAGAAACTAGAAACTTCATGCACCGTTGATGGGAATGCAAAATATTTTGGAAAACCATTTGGCAGATCCTCAGATGATTGAACATAGAATTACTATATGACCTAGCAATTCCACTTCTGTATATATCCCTGAGAAATGAAAACACATATTCACAAAGAAAATTGAACACAAATATTTATAGTAGCATTATTCGTAATAACCAAAAAGTGGAAACAATCCCAAATGTCCATCAGCTGATGAATGGATAAAAAAAATGGGGCATATTCATACAATATAATATTATTTGTCCATAAAAAGGGACAAAGTAAAAAAAAAAAAAAGGGACAAAGTACTGATACATACTACAACATGGATGAACTTTGAAAACAATATTCCAAGTGAAAGAAGTCAGTCACAAGGACCATATATTATAGGATTCTATTCAAGTAAAATGTCTAAGTTAAGAAACACTATAGAGACAAAAAGCTGATTAGTGGTTGCTTAGGGCTAGGTATGGATATGGTATGTGTGTTTGCATTGCGGGGTGATAATCAAATGTACAGGGTTTCTTCAGGAAGTGATAACAATGTTCCAAAGTTGACTGGCAATAGATATGCATATGTAAAAATACTAAAAAAACTATCAAATTTTGCACTTAACATGGGTGGATTGTATGATGTATGAATTACATCTCAATAAAGTCCTTTTAAGAATGTGAAGAGTTGCCGGGCGCAGTGGCACAAGCCTGTAATCCCAGCACTTGGGAGGCTGAGGCAGGAGGATCATGAGTTCAAAGCCAGCCTCAGCAATGGTGAGGCACTTAGCAACTCAGTGAGACCCTGTCTCTAATAAAATACAAAAAAGGGCTGGGGATGTGGCCCAGCGGTTGAGTGCCCCTGAGTTCAATCCCCAGTACAAAAAAAAAAGAAAGAAAGAAAGAAAGACAAAGATAGGGAGTAGCCAATTCAAAGTGGATCAAGGACCTAGGAATTAGATCTGAGACAATACGCCTAATAGAAAAAGTAAGCTCCAATTTCCAACATGTCGGATTAGGCCCCAAGTTCCTTAATAAGAATCCTGTAGCGCAAGAACTATTACCAAGAATTAATGAATGGGATAGATTTAAGCTAAAAAGCTTCTTCTCAGCAAAAGAAACAATCAGCGAGGTGAATAGAGAGCCAACTAATTGGGAACAAATATTTAATACATGCACATCGGATAGAGCACTAATTTCTAGAATATATAAAGAACTCAAAAAACTTTACACCAAAAAAGAAAATAACCCAATCAATAAATGGGCTAAGGAACTGAAAAGACACTTCTCAGAAGAAGATATACAATCAATCAACAAATACATGAAAAAATGCTCAACCTCTCTGGCAATTAGAGAAATGCAAATCAAAACTACTCTAAGATTTCATTTCACCCCAGTCAGAATGGCAGCTATCAAGAACACAAACAACAATAAATGTTGGAGAGGATGTGGGGAAAAAGGCACACTCATACATTGCTGGTGGTGGGACTGCAAAATGGTGCAACCACTATGGAAAGCAGTATGGAGATTTCTTGGGAAAATGGGAATGGAACCACCCTATGACCCAGCCATCCCACTCCTGGGTCTGTTCCCAAAAGACTTAAAAACAGCATATTACAGTGACACAGCCACTTCAATGTTTATAGCAGCACGATTCATAATAGCTAGGTTGTGGAACCAACCTAGATGTCCCTCAGTAGATGAGTGGATAAAGAAAATGTGGTATATATACAAAATGGAATTTTACTCAGCAATAAGAGAGAATAAAATAATGGCATTTGCAGGTAAATGGATGAAGTTGGAGAATATAATGCTAAGTGAAATTAGTCAATCTCAAAAATCCAAACACCAAATGTTTTCTCTAATATAAGGATGTTAGTTCACAGTATGATTGGATGGGGGTACATAGGATTAGAGGAACACTAGAATGGTCAAAGGAAAGGGAGGGCAAGGGAGGGAACAGGGGGGGAAAAGGGGGGAAAAATGGTGGTTGAATGAGATGGATATCACTATCCTAAATGCATGATTAAAGATCTGAATGGTACTTATATACTTTGTATACAAGCAGTTGTATGTAAAAAGATGATATACTTGTGCATTATGAATAAGTAAATAAATAATCAAAAATAAATAAATAAATAAATAAATAAATAAAAATAAATAGACAAAAAAAAAAAAAAAAAAGATAGGGAGTAGCAGGGCGGATGGGATGGGTGGACTGGGTCCACAAGCCAGTCTGGTGGTGAAGGGTTTTGTCGCTTTAGGAAGTTTCTTCAAGCAATCACTATGTCAACCAACACAGATGTTTCTCTTTCTTCTTATGATGAAAGTCAGGGATCTAAATTCATCCGAAAAGCTAAAGAGGCACCATTTGTACCTGTTCGAATGGCAGGTTTTGTAGCAATTGTTGCATATGAATTATCAAATTAAAGACCAGGAGAGGGCTGGGATTGTGGCTCAGTGGTAGAGCGCTCGCCTAGCAAGTGCTCGGCCTGGGTTCGATCCTCAGCACCATGTACAAATAAAACACATTGTGTACAACTAAAGCAAATAAATAAATATTTAAAAATAAAAAGACCAGGAGAAATACTAAAATGTCCATTCACCTGATTCACATGTGTGTGGCAGCCCAAGGCTTGTTGTAGGAACAATGACTCTGGGTATGGGCTATTCCCTGTTTGAGGAATTCTGGGCACAACATAAACCTTAGAAGAAGAGATAGTGTTTTGGTCTTGTTGGAAGTGCCTGTTGAGGTTATATGTTTATGTCAAAAAATAAATCACTTGAGTGGGTTCAGGCTATAACACAGTAAAAAAAAAATAAATAAATAAAATAAAAAAGGAAAGAAAGACAAAGATAAATTTATTGGCCTTTTTTTGTCAGACAAAATGCAAGCCAAGAACCAATGAAAGTGTACCTTAACAATTTTGAAAGATACTTCATAACAATTCTGTATGTACAGAAAATCTCTTTAAAAATAAAAATGAGGGTTGGGGTTGTGACTCAGTGGTAGATCGCTAGCACGCATGAGGCACTGGGTTCAATCCTCAGCAGCAACACATAAAAAAACTAAATAAACAAAATAAAGGTATTGTGCCCATCTACAACTAAAAATATTTAATGAAATAAATACATTTTGAAATAAAAAGTGGAAAGATTGCGTTATCAGTGTATCTGCACTACAAAAAATTGGAAAGGAAATTCTTAGGCAGAAAGAACATGATACTAAATGTGAATTTCACACTGCACAAAGGGATGAATATACCTCAAATTTGTAAATATATCGGTTAATATAAAAATATTTTTCCAATTTAAAAGGTTTTTTTAGGGCTGAGAACCTAATAGCTCAGTGGTAGAGTATTTGCCTAGCATGTGTGAGGCCCTGGGTTCAATTCCCACAACCACAAAAAAAGTTTTAATAAGTTAAAACCAAAAATTACAGTAGATTATGCAATAAATAGAGGTAAAATATAATGCAAGAATGGCATTCATAAAGAAACAGAGAGAAGGGCTGGGGATATAGCTCAGTTGGTAGAGTGCTTACCTTGTGCACAAGGCCCTGGGTTTGATCTCTGTCACCACAAAAAAAAAAAAAAAAAAAAAAAAAGAAAGAAATAAAGAGAGAAATAGAAATAGGAAAAATGGAAGTATATTGTCAGTTTTTTGTTGTAGTAGTTGTTGATTTTGTGACATTGGGGATTGAACCCAGGGGCTTTTTACCACAGAGCCACAGTCCCTCTAAGAATATTTTGAGACAGGATCTCCATAAGTTGCTGAGAGTCTTACTAATTTGCTGAGGCTGACTTTGAACTTATGACCCTCCTGCCTCAGCTTCCTAAATTGCTGGGATTACAGGTGTGTACCACTGCACTCAGCTGTTGTCAGGTTTTCATTATTACACATGAAACAGTTAATCTGAAGGTAGGCTGTGATAAATTAACGATGCATATTTGAAACCCTAAAACAACCACTTAAAAATATAAAGCAAAGAGGTATAGCTAGTAAGCCAACAGTAGAGATGAAATGATAAAATATTTTATTTATAGGGAGGCAGCATATGAAGGGGGAAAAAAAGGAAAAAAGAACTGATATCCTAACCACAAAGATAATTACATGAAATGTAAATGGTTCAAATACTCCAATTACAAGAACAAAGATTGTACAACCAAACAAAAGCAATATACAACTCTATGCTTCAAGAAATATACTTTGAATATGAAGATACAGATTAAAAGTAAAAAGGAGCCGGGTGCGTGGTGCAAGCCTGTAACCCTAGCAGCTTGGGAGGGTGAGGCAGAAGAATTGCGAGTTCAAAGCCAGCCTCAGCAACTTAAGGAGGCCCTAAGCAACTCAGTGAGACTCTTTTTTTTTTTTTTTTTTTTGGTACGGGGGGGATTGAACTCAGGGGCACTTGACCTTTGGTCTACATCCCCAGCCCTTTTTTTGTATTTTATTTAGAGACAGGGTCTCACTGACTTGGTAAGTGCCTCGCCATTGCTGAGGCTGGCTTTGAATTGGCGATCCTCCTGCCTCAGTGTCCCAACTGCTGGGATTACAGGCGTGTGCCACTGCGCCCAGCTAAGACTCTGTCTTTAGATAAAATATAAAATAGGGCTGGGATGTGGTTCAGCAGTTAAGCGCCTCTGAGTTCAATTCCAGGTGAGAAAAAAAAAAAAAAAAAAAAAAGTAAAAAGGATGGAAAAGAACGCTGACTAATGATAAGAGAACTGAAGTGGCCATTTATTATTACATGAAGTAATTACTGGACAGGGATAAAGAGAGATTAAATAATAATAAAAAGTCAATTCATCAAGAAAATAATTTTAAATTTTACAATTTTAAATACATATACACCTAATGACAGAGCTTTAAAATCTATAAAACAACTACTGATAGACAAGTCTACAAATATAATTGGAAATTTTAACACTCTTCTCTAAATAAAGGATGGAACAAGCAAGCAGAAAGTTAAGGCCTAGATGATCTACACAACATTATCTACTTGAATTAACTGATATTTAAGAACATTATACCCAGTGATGGTGGAAAACATTTTTTCAAGTATAAATGTAGCACTCACTAAAATAAACCATATTCTAAGGCATAAAACAAGTTTCAATAAATTTACAAGTATTGAAATTGTGCAGAATATGTTATCTATCCACAATGGAATTAAATTAGAATTAAATAACAATAAAATGTTCAGCAAATCTCCTACTATCTGGAAATTAAACCACTAATTCTAAAAAATCTATGCATTTAAGAAAAAAAATCACAAGGGAAATTAGAAAATATTTTGAACTAAAAGATAATGAAAATAGAACATATAAAAATTTGTAGAATTCAGCCAAAGCAGTGGTTGGGAGGGGATTTGTAGCTTTGAATGCTTATATTAGAAAAGAAGGAGGGGCTGGGGTTGTAGCTCAGTGCTAAAGCACTTGCCTCGCATGTGTGAAACACTGGGTTCGAGCCTCAGCACCACATAAAAATAAAGATACTGTGTATTCATCTACAACTAAAAAAAATTTAAAAAAAAAGAAGGAAAGTCTAAATTTAATGATCTAAGCTTTCCCTTAAGGAGCTAGAAAAGAACAAGCCACGAATGCTGTTAATATACTTTGTATACAACCAGAGATGTGTAAAAGTGTGCTCTATAATATGAAATGTAATGCAAAAAATAATAATAATAAAAATTTTAAAAGGAGCTAGAAAACAACAATGAAACTCACAGTAAGTAGAAGAAAAGAAATAATAAAAGGCAGAATTCAATGAAATAAAAGACATTAGAGAAAAATCATTATAGCCAAAGTTGGATTATTGAAAAAAAAATTTACTTGCTAGACTGATCAAGAAATAGAAAAATACTAATTATCAGGAATAAAAGAGGCATAGCTACATAACCTACAGACATTGAAGAGAGAATACAGACAACTTTATGGTAATAAATGTGACCACTTAGCCTGGCGTGAGGTGGCGCACGCCTGTAATCCCAGCACTTGGGAGGCTGAGGCAGGAGGATCTCCAGTTCAAAGCCGTGCCCGGCTATTTTATTTTTTTTTTGATGTAAAGTTTTTCGAGTTCTTTATGTATTCTAGATATTAAACCTCTATCAGAAGACTATCTAGTAAAGATTTTCTACCATTCTGTCAGTTCTGTCTTCACATTCCTAATTGTTTCCTTTGCTGAGCAGAGCTTCTTAATTTGATGTTGTCCCATTTGTTAACTCTTGGCATTATTTTCTGAGCTTTAGGGGTCTTGTTGAGAAAGCCATCGCTTGTGCCTAAAAGCTGGAGTTCTGACCCTGTTTTCTTCTAGGAATTGCATGGTTTCTGGTCTAATTCCTAGGTCTTTAATCCATTTTGAGTTGATTTTTGTGCTGGGTGAGAGATAAGGGCCTAGTTTCATTCTTCTACATATGGATAATCAGTTTTTCCAGCACTATTTGTTAAAAAAAAAAAAAAAAGTTGTCTTTTCTCCAATGTATGTTTTTGGCACCTTTGTCAAGGATCAGATAACTGTAGATGTGAAGTCAAAGCTTTTTAAAACAATTAAAATAGTTGAAAGTGTCTGTGAGAGAGAGCAAGAGATTATCAGTATTTGAAATAAAAGTGGATGTGACTACAGATTCAACAGACATTAAAAGTTAAAGGAGGGCTGGGATTGTGGCTCAGGGGTAGAGCGCTCGCTACCCTAGCACGTGTGCGGCCCAGGTTCGATCCTCAGCACCACGTAAAAACGCATTGTGTACAACTAAAAGCAAATAAAAATAAAATATTTTAAAAAAAGTTGGGGGGGGGGCGGGCTGGGGTCGTGGCTCAGCAGTAGCGCTCGCCTAGCACGTGCGAGGCCCGGGTTCGATCCCCAGCACCACGTAAAAATAAAACGCATTGTGTACAACTAAAGCAAATAAATAAATATTTTTTAAAAAATGTTAAAGGAATATCATAAATAGCTTTGTGATAAATAAATTTGACTAAAATGTGAACAAATTCTTTGAAGAAAAGAAAAATTGACATAAGATTAGAAAATCTGGTGAAGCCAATATCTATTATATAAATTCACTCTATTATTAAAAACCTTGCCATGCTTTTTACATATTGTCAAAGTGAATTTGCTAGTATTTTGTCTAGAACATTTAGATCTATGCCGTGAATGAAACTGAAGTGTAATACTTTTCCTTTGTTGTAAAATCTGTCAGATTTTGGATTAAATTTATGCTGACCTACTAAAACTGGTTGGGTAGTGTGCTATGTATTGCTATTCACAAATACTTCTCTTCCCTCTAGAAAGATTATATACACTTGCCTAGTACCATGTGATTTGCAGTGATGCCTGTGAAAGAAGTGTCTATCCCTGCTCCACTGAGCTTAAATTTGTTTATGTGACTTGCTTTGGCCAGTGATAGGTGAGTGAATGTGACATGTATACCATATCTGAGCAGAAAACATTAAGAGCCTTTCTGCCAGATTCTTGTTCTTTATCAAACTGATATTAGAACATGAGAACAGCAAGTCCCAAATAGAGGTGGCTCCTTCAGCTTGGATCCTGATGGATGAGAGCTTTAATAGCATACTCCCAGCCTGGAGAAGAGCTGCAGCTAATTCTCAACTGACATAAAATGATGAAGAAATCTCTGTTGTTTTGAGTCACTGAGATTTGGAGATTATTTGTTTCCATAGCACAATATAGCAAAGTTTAACTGATATTGAAAGCATTTCATTTTCCCCCTATTTTAAAATTTCTTTTTCTCAATTTTGGTGATTTATTTTCTAACTTAAATCATTGATTATCAGGTGTTCATTTCTAAGAAATGTTTTAAAGGTATAAATTTACCACTAAGCACAGCTTTAGCTGTATCACACAAATTTTTATGAATAGTATTTTAATTATTATTCAGTGGAAAATATTTTCTAATTTCTACTGTGCTAACTGCTTTAATCCATGAGTTCTTTAAAAATGTAATTCCCAGATTCCAAGCACATAGAAATTTTTGATAGTATAGAGTGTGGTCAGAGAATACACTCTGTAATTTTTCAGTTTTTTGAAATTTATTAACTTGTTTTAAGTACCTGCATGTAGTGAATTTTTTATCTTGAAAATAACGTGGTTTTTTCTGAAACTGTTGGGTATAGTTTCTATAAGTGTCAGTTAGGCCAAGAGTGTTAATTGTCTTGTTCAAATATTTATATCATAGACATGTGCCTATTCTAACAGCTTTGAATTGTGTGTATTAAAATCTTCAAGTATGATTGTGGATTTGTCTATTTCTCTTTTTAATTCTATTGAATTTTTCTTTATATACATTTAAGGCTATATTGTTAGGTGCATAAAATTTAAATTTGTCACATATTTCTTTTTGTTATAAAATATCTCTCATCTCTAGTAATGCTTGTTGCCGTGAAATCTACTTCACCTGTTTTTGATGTTCTTATGCTATATTCTTTTGTTTAGAATTTATATAGCATATGCTTTTATTTTCTTTTATTTTCAGCATTCCTATATATTTATATTCACAAAATGGCTCTTTTATTAGCAGGATATGGTTGGATTTTAAATTTTCAATTCAGTCTGATCATCTGTGTCTTTTATACATTTTTATAAAAGCCATTTATATATTTTAAAATTTTTAATTTATTCGTTCTAATCAGTTATACATGACAGCAGAATGCTCTTTGATTCATTGTACACAAATGGAGCGCAATTTTTCAATTCTCTGGTTGTACACAAAGTAGGGTGACACCATTCATGTAATCATACATGTACCTAGGGTAATGATGTCTGTCTCATTCCACCATCTTTCCTATCCTCACTGCACCTCCCCTCTTCTCACTCCCTTTTGGTCAATCCAATGTTCCTCCACTCATCCCATGCACCCGCCCCTCCATTGTGGATTAGCATCCACTTATCAGAGAAAACATTCGGCCTTTGGTTTTCTGGGATTGGAAGCCATTTATACTTAATGTAGTTAACTATGTTTGGTTTGAAATCTTCAATCTATTTATTTTCTATTTGTTCTTTGTATTCTGTTTTCTTTTCTTTCTAATGCTTTCTTTTGGATTTATTGTGCATTTTATGCTTCATATTTATCTTTTAGGGCTGGGGTTGTAGCTCGGCGGTAGAGCACTCACCTACCATATGTGAGCCCCTGGGTTTGATCCTCAGCACCACATAAAAATAAATAAAATAAAGGTATTGTGTCTAGCTACAACTTAAAAATAAATATTTTTAAATTTTATCTTTTATCAGTTTGATAATTATATATTCTTTTATGATTCTCTGCAGATTTTTGTCACGTACATCTTTTTTTTTCCTGTGTGAGAACATTTGTCCTTTAATTTTCATTCAAAATCAATTTGTTTAAATACTTTAGTTACAAGTTCTGAATGGTAAAGACAGAGAAGCAGATGCTGCAGGCACTCAGTACCGGACCCTCCCTCCACCCCCACATCTTTAACTTACCAGAGTTTAATAAAGTTTGTGTTTTTACTTAAGACAAAAAAAACCTTAGAATACTTTAATCCCATTCATTGTCTCCTTACTTATGTGCTAGTGATGTCATGTATATTAATTATATTAGTTATATTAATTATATTAGTTATATACGTATATATATATTTTGGTACTGGGAATTGAACTCAGGGGCACTCAACCACTGGGCCACATCCCCAGCCCTTTTTTGTATTTTATTAGAGACAGGGTCTCACTGAGTTGCTAAGTGCCTCACCATTGCTGAGGCTGGCTTTGAACTCATGATCCTCCTGCCTCAGTCTCCCAAGTGCTGGGATTACAGGCTTGTGCCACTGCGCCCGGCAACTCTTCACATTCTTAAAAGGACTTTATTGAGATATAATCCATAATCAGAAAATCTACCCATGTTAAGTGTAAAATTTGATAGTTTTTAGTATTTTTACATATGCATATCTATTACCACAGTCAACTTTGGAACATTGTCATCACTTCCTGAAGAAACCCTGTACATTTGATTATCACCCTGCAATACAAACACACATACCATATCCATACCTAGCCCTAAGCAACCACTAATCAGCTTTTTGTCTCTATAGTGTTTTCTAACTTAGACATTCTATTTGAATAGAATCCTATAATATATGGTTCTCTTGCCTCAGCCTCCCAGGTGCTGGGATTACAGGTGTGCGCCACCACCTCCAGCAGTTGTATATGTTTTTAACCCTTCAATGCATTATTATTATTTTAGACAGTTAATATTTACCCTTTGTTGCTATTTATTCTTCCCTCCTCCAAGCTTGCATCTCAGATCATTTTTCTCTGCCTGAAAAGTATTCTTTAGTATTTCCTTTAGTGCAGACTGTATGATGATAAAGCTACTTATTTGTGTTTTTCTGAAAATGTTTTTATTTCTTTTTCATATTAAGGGATTTTTAAAAATTGGACACATAATAATTGTACATATTTATGGGGTATAGCATGATCATTTGATATATTTTATAATATGTAATGATTAAATGAGGTGATTAATATTTTATTTCATTGAACATTTATCATTTCTTTGTGACTTCTTTAAAGTCCTTTCTGACAGTTCTTTATAAAATATATAATAAATTGTATTAAGTTATAGAAACTCTATTGTGCTGTAAAGCATTATAAGTTATTTCTCTTATCTAACTGTATTTTGGCACCTGTTACCCAGCCTCCCTCTATCTCCCTCTACTCTTCCTAGCTTTAAGTAATCACTATTCTATTCTCTTATTCTGTGAAATCAATGTTTGGCTTCCATATATGAGTACAAAGGCATTTGTCTTTCTATACCTAGTACACTTTACTTAACATAACATCTTTCAGTTCTCTCCAGTTTGCTGCAAATGACAGGATTTCATTCTTTTTCTAGCTGAATAATATTCCATGGTGTGTGTGTGTGTGTGTGTGTGTGTGCGCGCCAGATTTTCATTATCCCTTCATCTGGCAATGGACACCTTGGTTGTTTCCATATCATAGCTGTTGTGAATAATGCTGTGATACACATAGGAGTGCCAGCACCAAACAAAAACATATGAAAAACCATGGGTTTTCAGGTATTCCTTCAATATGCTGTTTTTATTCATTTTGGATATGCACCAGAAGTGATATAGTTGAATCACATGGTAGGCCTCCTTTTAGTTTTTAAAGGAAACTCTGTAATGTTTTCCACAATTCTCACCAACAGTGTATGACTCCTTTCTTTGCATCCTCACTAACATTTTTTTTTGTCTTTTTGATAATAACCATTCTAACATGGGTAAGATAATATCTCTTTGTGGTTTTTATTTGCATTTCCCTGATGATTAGTGATGCTGGCTATTTTAAAAGTATATTTTTGGCTATCTATGTATCTTTTGAGAAATGTCTATTAAAATCATTTTTCCATCTTAAAATCAGATTATTTGGATTTCTTTTAGTTCCGTATATATTCTATATATTAATTCCATATTGGTTGAATAGTCTGCAAATACTTTCTCTTATTCTGCAGATTGTCCTTTCACTCTGCTTTTTGTTTCCTTTGCTGTGCGGAGTGTCTTTGATAGAATCCATTTATCTCTTTTTGCTTTTGTTTCTTGTGCTTTTTTGGGCTCTTAACTAAAAGAGTTATTGCTCATGTTGAGGTCTTGAAGTGCTTCCCCTATCTTTTCTTCTAGTGGTTTCATAGTTTCAGGCTTTACATTTAGGTTTTTGATCCATTTTTTAAAATTTTTAATATTTATTTATTTACTTTAGTTGTACACAATGCAATACATTTATGTTTACGTGGTGCTGAGGATCGAACCCGGGCCGCGCACGTGCGAGGCGAGCACTCTGCCGCTGAGCCACAACCCCAGCCCCTTTGATCCATTTTTTAAATTTATTTTTTAGTTGTAGTTGTACATAATACCTTTATTTTATTTATTTATTTTTACGTGGTGCTGAGGATTGAACCCAGGGCCGTGCACGTGCTAGGAGAGAGCTCTACTGCTGAGCCACAACCCCAGCCTGTCCTTGATCCATTTTGAGTTGATTTTTGTAATGGTAGAAAGTTAGAGGTCTAGTTCCATTCGTCTACCATTCTTCTATCATTTTCCTAGCACCATTTATTAAAGAGGCCATATTTCCTCCAATTTATGTTTTTTAGTGCCTTTATCAAAAATCAGTTGGCTGTAGATGCATGGGTTTTCCTGGGTTCTCTGTTCTGTTCCAGTGGTCTGTATATTGGTTTTTATGCCAATAATATGCTGTTTTGGTAATTACAGCTTTGGTAGTATGTTTTGAGATCAGGTATATGGTGATTTTTAAATTGATCTTTAAAATTCAGTTGTGTGCTAGGCATGGTGGCATGCACCTGTAATCCCAGCTACTTGGGAGGTTTCTTTCCTTTATTATTATTTTTTTTTTTTCCTTTTTTGGTGGTACTGGAGATTGAACCCAAGGGTACTCTACCACTGAGCTACATCTTCAGTCCATTTTATTTTATTTTACTTGTATATATGTTCTCACTAAGTTGCCCAGGCTGGCCTTGAATTTATGATCCTTCTGCCTCAGGCTTCTGAATCAGTAGGATTACAGGTATGTGCCACCATGCCTGGCTTGCCTCCTTTTCTTTTCTTTTTGCATTTATTTTCACATTTTATTCTAATTCAGTTGGGTGGGGAAAGGAAGGAATCATCAGATACGGAATTGTATTGTTTGTTATCTTTCAGACAGAATTAGGATTCAGTTTCTAATTGTTTTTATTGAGGATATGGATCAGAGTCAGAAAAGGTAAACCACAGCTCTTGTGGGGTGGGAGCTCCTGGGGGAGCTCCTGGTTTCATGTTGCAGTGCTCCCATCCAGGTACCTGAGGATTCTCCATGAAGTTTACCAGTGGAGGGACCCACAGCAGCTCCTTAAAGGAAATGAGGATGCCACAGTCCTGGGGCTGGTACTCGGGTGGTGGAAGGTCAGCAGCATCTTTATAGAGAGGACCTGAGAGGTCATTGTCCTTCTGTCTATATCCCAAGATCCTGTGTAAGGCCTCTCCATAAGGACAACACAAGGTTTACTTCTTGGTCTCTCTCTCCTTGGCCTCATGGATAGTCCAGTACAGATCCTGCCAACTAATCACTACGTGGGAACATTATTTTTTTTTCCCCAACTCTTCTTTATGCCCCTCTCATTAAGATTCTGGGCAATTGCTCTTTTTTAAAATTTTTAGTTGTAGATGGACACTGTTAGTGCAAAAAGACCAGGATGAATGCAAACTTCATAAATCAGCTCAGCACTTTATTCAGGAACGAAGTTTCACACAGGAGCAGGGGATGCAGGGACAAAATGATGCCGTGGGGGGGGACCTACTTTCCTGGCGGAAAATGAGCCCTCGAACAAAGAAAGGGCCTGGGCTTATATAGGTTATTCTGAGAGGTGGTCTAGTGAACATATCAATTTTCTTTGGGCACCCAGGAATTTGTGGTTTGTTTGTCAATCCTTGAAGGAGTCAGGTTTAGTGCTTAGGGGTTTGGGGTTTGTTTTATGGGGTGTAATGAGAGGGAATCTTGGGTCAGTGGTCAGTTTCTGGAATTTATTGTACTGGACCTGGTGGAGGGCAGTTTTTTGTACTGGGGGATCAGTTTTTTGTACCTGGGAAGGATTTGTTTGCAGTAGGGTTAATGCTTTCCTTCTCAGCCCCTTCCCAGACACTGCCTTTCCCAGGTTAGATGGGCAGACTACCTCCTCTTAGAGCTCAGGGTTTGTTTTATCATCGGAGAGCTTAGAAGAATTGGATTGGGAAAAGAGATCATTGCTCTCAATGTACGGCTTTCCTTCTATCAACTACCCTTTCCCCGAGGTATCACTACTTTTGGGGCTTATCATTTTCCATATCTAATAGACACAATACCTTTTATTTTATTTTATTTGTACCTCACGTGTTCTAGGCAAGGGCTCTACCACTGAGCTACAACCCCAGCCTCTGGGCAATTGCTCTTGATACCATATGGCTCTGAAGTATATACTTCAAGTTCAAGATATTCCCATTTTTGCAGGCAACTCCAGATTTCCATGGTTTACTTAACTAGCCTGAAAGCTTTCCTGGTTCCTGGTTTTCTTTTCCCTCCTTAATACTTGGGTATTTCTGAAAATTTCATCATGAAGCACCCCTTTTTCCATTTTTATTCCTGAATTTCCTCTTGGGATTCTTTCCACAGCAGTTGCAGGGTGTGTTTCAAGGTCTGCAGAGAACTAGTACTTACTCTACCATAATGGAAACCAGGTGCATCAGAAGGTACTTGAGTGTAGAAATATGTTCACTACTCTCTGCTTCTGTTTTGATACATAGAAAGTTTTAATTTTGATGAACTCCAATATGAGTTTTTATGACCAGTGCTTTCTATATGCTAAGAAAATTTTGACTTTCTCAGGTTTGCAAATATAGTCTCATGTATTTTTCTGAAATTTTATTGTAATAGTGTTTGGTTGATTTAGATTTAATTTCCACTTAATTTTTACACATGGATGTTGAGGTTCATTTTCATCCCCAAATATCCTGTTGTCCTGTCACCATTAATTAAAAAGACTCTCCTCTCTCCCACTGAATTGATTTGCATAGGGTGTGTGTGTGTGTGTGTGTGTGTGTGTGTGTGTGTGTGTGTTGGGGCTATAACTCCAAACTGTATATGAGTAGTAAGAAAGGGAAAAAAATATATTGCCTGTCATTAAAAGAACACACAAGAAGAAAAGGACTAATCTAAATGACTTTGGAAAGGAGAATTTTGTGTCTAAACTATAAGGCTATAACAAAAAGAAGAGTACGCAAATATTTCACTCTAGGTAGTACATTTGTGTTTCAAGGGACCTGTGTCAGCAAATCTGAAATTTTATGTGTTTTATTTATGTTCTAGGATTGAGCAAGTAAGTATATTATGGAATGTATCCATGATTTTATTACATATAGATGTATATAGGTATGTGTTTGTACATTTTATATATTTCCTTATTCTGTCTGCTGAGATACCTCAGCAGCAACAAGTGCACCTTGTGCCCAGATATTGGCTTCTAATGCTATGTCTCCATGAGAGGTAGCAGAGCTTCTTGGAGAAATGACCGATACTAGGATTGAGGCAGAGAAAGTTAAAGATGAGCCTGGAACATCATTTTGTGCAAGAAAGTAAGAACTACTTTAAAAATAATGTAGGCAAGTCAAAAGGTCAGAGAAACCAACTTGAAGGAGCTTCTAATGGCCAAATTTGTGACAATAACAGCAATAAAACAAATAATGATAGTAATAGAAGGCAACCCATAAATAAATATCTATGAATCCATTTACATACAATAAGTAACTGAAAAAATCAGTAAGCAAATGAGAACACAGAGCTCTCCTTTATAGTAGAATTCCATTTAATAGCTATAGAAGGAATTATGGGAAGTCATCATTTGCCAAAAACCACACTCATAATTGATCCAGACAAGAATCATCAATGGCAAGTGCTTTATTGCTAAGTTACATCCCCAGCCCTAAAAAAATATTTTTTTAAAACCTTAGGGTAGATAAATATTTCTCAAACAAGATAAAAAAGAAAAAGGGTGATGAAATAGTTTATAGTATTCTTCATAACAGAAGAGTAAACAAATGAAAAAGCAAGTCACAACTGAGAATTTATATAATATACATAACTATATCTAGAATATAGTGAATTCCTAAAATATCAGTTAGAAAAGAGACAGCATACCCAAAAGAAAAATGAACAAAAGATAGACTCAAGCTGGTGCTGTGACACATGCTTGTAATCCCAGTGACATGGGAGGCTGAAGCAGGAAGATCACAAGTTCAAGGCCAGCCTTAGCAATTTATTTAGGCCCTGTGTTAAAATAAAAATGGGGATATAGCTCAGTGGTAGAGCATCCCTGGGTTCAGTCCCCAGTACACACACACACACACACACACACACACACACACACACAGATTTGTAAAAGCATAATGAATGGCCAAGAACATGAAAGGATTTTATTAGCAAGTAGGGAAATGGAAATTAAGTCCACAGGTTCCACTTTTCATTCTCACTCACTGGCAAAAACTCTCAACACCAAGTGTTGATGAGCACATGGTGCAATAGGAACTCTCATACACTGCAGGTTGGAATGTAACTCAGGATAACCACTCTGAAAAACAAGCAGGCATTACGGAGCAAAGATTGGCATTTACCTTAGAGAAAGTCTTGCACATGGACTTCAGGAGATAAATATAACGATACCCCCACCAGTGTTTTTGTTATACTAACATCTGGAAATAGTTCAAAAATCCATCAATGACAGACTATGTAAATAAATTGTCATCTATTATTTATAGATATACAGTGAAAATGAATGAACAATAATTCTATGAATCAAAAAAATCACATTTTTCATCAAAAAGCAAGTCGCATTATGATTCTACTTATGTAAGTTAAATACATGCAAAACTGAATATATTTTATTTTAATTTATTTTAATTTTTTGAGTTGAGGTCTTGCTATGTTGCTCAGGTTGGACTCAAACTCCTGGGCTCAAGTGATCCTTCTACCTCAGCCTCCCAAATAGCTGGGACTACAGGTTTGTACCACTGTACCCAGTTACTAAATATATTTAAAAGCACACAATGATTAAATTATAAAGAAAGGCAAGGAATAACAACCACATAATTCAGCATAGCAGCTCTGTCTGCTGGAAATGTGATCAGAAGCACATCTGGAATTTCATGGTGCTAGTAATGTTACATTTCTTGAGTTTAGGCCTCAAGGAATTGTGTTTTATTATTATCCTCTAAATATGTTAATTATATTTCTGTCGATACAGTATTTTTCTTAAATATATATATATATATTTTTTGGATACCAGGGATTGAACCCAGGGTCAATCCTTAATATTTTTGGGGGGATACCAGGGATTGAACCCTGGGCCACTGAGGCCACTGAGCCACATCCCCAGCCCTATTTTGTATTTTATTTAGAGACAGGGTCTCACTGAGTTGCTTAGTGCCTTGATTTTGCTGAGGCTGGTTTTGAACTCACGATCCTCCTGTCTCAGCCTCTCAAGCTGCTGGGATTACAGGCGTGCACCACCATGCCCGGCTCATAATAAAATATTGTAACAAAAAGCCAAGCTGAAAAGGAGTGGGGAAAAATGGACGTAGTTCTTATAAATCAATGTAAGAAACGCAAGACTCTTCTAGCACATCCCTGAAGGGCAAAAATCACACCGGGGACAACAGTGCAGCCAAGAGATTTATTCAACAGCCTTTGTGGCTAGTCGAAGAGGTGCTCTGGTCGAAGGTCAAAGAGGTGCTGGGAGAGGGGAGTCAGGGAGAGGGGAGTGTGCAAGCTCTGAATGGAAGGTGGGTGCCTGGTCGCTCTGGCTGGGATCTCTGGAGCTGTCGGCTGGAGGAGCTGCCGTGGGGTTGGAGGTGATGGGTCTAAGGCTGGTGCAGTGGCTTCCTCCTTTCCTCAGGGATGAGCTGTTGTGTCTGAGAGTCTCTCAAACGGGACCCTATATAGGGATTTCTGGTGGGGGGGTGCATCAGAGCGACCCAACACCATTGGCTCTTTGCCCATGGAACAGAGCAACCTTTAAGCCTATTGGCTCCTGCCCGGAAAATGAAACAAGGTTGCTTTGCTCAGGATATGGAAACCTCTAGCAGGGAGGGTAGCCCATCTATCAATCCCTACAAATGATTGTCCTCACCCTGTTTCTTTTTTTAAATTTGATTTTTTTTGTAGTGCTGGGGATTAAGTCCAGGGCCTTGCACATGCTAGGCAAGTGCTCTACTGCTGAACAATACCCCTAAACCCAAATTTTTAGTTTTTATGTATATTTTTATGCAATATTCCTGAAATACAAAACAAAACAAACAAAAACCAAAAAACCAAAGTAGAGCATGTGCTTAGCACATGTGAGAACTTGGGTTCTATCCCTAGCACTGAAGAAAAAGAAAAGGGAAAAAACAAGAAAAGAAAAAGAAAGAAAACCAAAAATGTATAGAGGATAATACATCACCTATATGTCCACCACCCAATTTAAGATGTAAAACTACAAAAATGTGGAAGCTCCTTGTACAACCCTCTTCAATTTCATTTCCCTTCCAGCATGCCCAGTAACCACAGTCCTGAAATTTGAATCTGCCATTCCTAGCCTGTGTTCCTAATTTTGCCTACATATATCTGCACCCTTATAAGTTTGTATAATCTTGAGTTGTTCAGCATGTTTACCTTCTAAATACATGGTTATCTTTTGGTACATTTATCTCTTTTCTCCCAATATTTTTGGTATGTGTTTATTCACTTAATGTGGCAGGAGTCTTTGTATCCAGTTGTAATTTAGGCTCCCAATCCGCTAAGATTTTGAAACTTTTTGTTATAGGAAATTTCAAACATACTTGAAAGTAAACAGAATCTCATAACAATTTCCCCATGTACTCATCAATCAGCTTGATGATTATGATCAATTTTGTTCCTTCTCTCCCCAACCCTACCCTCCACCTTGTATTATTTTGAAGCAAATCCTAGATCTCATATAATTCTTCCCTAAATATTTCAATATATATGTCTAAAAGCTAAGGGCTCCTTGTTTTCGAAGGTATAATTACTCATTACACCTACAAATTGTTAACCAGTCAGCACTCCTATTCTCAAATTTCTTATGTGTTACTTTTTACATTCTGTTTGAATCAAGTCTCTGCTTTAATTTTTTTTAAAATTCAACTGGGCTACCCCATGCAAGCTGTTGAGTGAAGTTCTGTCAAGCATAGCTGAGAGTGAAGCTCTCTGAATGAAGGATAGCTTGTTCAGTTGATGCAGTGAGAATCAAGGCTCCAGGTTGCTTGTAGAAACCAACAGCCAAATGAGATAAAGTAGATGTAAGTAAATTATAACACATAAAGTGCTATACAGAGTTTAGCTTTAATAGAACATGCAAACCTCTTCTCTCACCTATTTTTGTTTTGTTATGTAGCATGCTTTTAACAACTGCTTTTAGTTATCCTATCTTTAGGCTTTTTATTCCTCAGATGCCTGCTTTGTATATCACGGATACCCATTAACTCTGTGAGATTGTTTTGTTTTTTTTTTTTAAACAGTGAAGTTTTTTAAAAAATATTTTTATTTATTTGCTTTAGTTGTACACAATGCGTTTTATTCAATGCGTTTTATTTGTACATGGTGCTGAGGACCGAACCCGGGTCGCCCACGTGCTAGGCAAGCGCTCTACCGCTGAGCCACAATCCCAGCCCTGTGAGATTGGTTTTTAAGTAATTTATTTATTTTACTTTCTGTGGTCCTGTGTAAAGAGTTCCTTTATCTTTTTTCCTAACATCTCATTAGATGGTTATGCAGCTACTTAGTACTTACCACACCAAGTAGGATAAATAATACTTGTTCACTAATTGGTTCATGCTAAGTAAATACTGATTTCCATATGCTCCCATCCTTGTTCTTTCTTGTGACTGAAGAAGGGTGTGAGATGAGATGAAAGAGTGAGGCAATGACCAAATGAGATAAAGTAGATATAAGTAAATTATAACATATAAAGTGCTTGCTATACAGAGTTTAGTTTTAATAGAACATGCAGACCTCTTCGCCCACATATTTTTATTTTGTTATGTAGCATGAACAACTGCTTTTAGTTATCCTATCTTCAAGCTTTTGTCCATCATTTGGGCTGTTGCTCTGCCAGGCCCCTGGTACAGCCTTGCTTGATCTCACTTTCGGCACTGTGGCATTTTTGTGACAATTTGAATACTTTTTTCCCCTTTTTTTGGGTAAAAATAAAAATGAAAACTGGGAAAATGAGACTGCTGCTGATACTAGTGATTAGAAGCATCACTCTCATAAATGTGATACCATTAAGTCAAAGATGAACTCCTTATAGGTTCTGAGAACAATGAGTCTTCAACCTCATCTGAACTCTTAGTCACATACCAGTCTACATGTATTCAAAATAAAAAGATAAAGGAATATGTGCAAATGCTAAAAATACATTGTTTGATACAGTGACTAAAAGGTGAGATATAACCAGGGATTTTATAATGCTTTTAGCATCCTGGGAACAAACTGTCATTAACACATACACGTTCAACGACTTTTGTGCAGTTGACGTTTGAATAAGTTTCAGAAACACATTATAGTCAGAAATATGAAACTGCCCATAATTGAACAAAGTTTCTTCTCCCAGTATTACCCACAGAGCTAGAACTCTGGAGCCAGAATTAGGAAGCCAGCCTAGTCCTGTCTCAAGGTCATAGTGCTTAGCCAGCCTGGAGTGGAGGGCAGCAGGAGAGAGGGGCTAGAAAGCTGAGTCCAGGAGTGCAAGCCACTTCTCTTTCTCTGGCATCCCAGGATAATCAGTTCATGAGAAGCCACCTTGATGACATGAATCCAGTTCACATTATCAAAATATGCCGTCCAGCTGCATTCCTCTTTCTTGTGGTAGGCGTTGTAGGTGTCATCTTCTGGTATTTGGGTGAGGGAGGAGCCTGAACAGCTTCACTTGAAGTCTCAATGACATTTAGATCCTGGCAGTGACTTAACACATCATTTAGTACAAGACAGACGACTCCTTTAGCAGTTAGGATTGCTGGCTTTCTGCAGCTGAAGCCCAAGGAAGTCCTTTACCTCATGGCCTTGACTGTAGATTAGAGGAGGCAGCACAAGTGTGCAGCCTTTACCATTCTGCTTTGAATCATGAATGTGCCAACAATGCCCATCCTGCATCATCAGGAGAGGAGACTAGGAGTGATTTTTAGCCTTCTGTTATATTTTAGGTTCAATACTTTGTGTATTTATTTTGGCAAAAATTTTGGGAGCAGAGGAAGTCAGAGTTTGATTTTTTTTTTTTCTCCCAGTACTGGGGATTGAACCCAGGGAAACTCTTCTGCTGAGCATCATTCCCAGCCCTTTATTTATTTATTTATTTATTTTGAGTCATGTTCTTGCTAAGTTACTGAGGTTGATCTTGAACTTGCAATCCTCCTGCCTCAGCCTCCCAAGTTGCTGGGATTACAGTCATGTGCCACGTGTAGTGTTGTTTGAATCTGACATTACTAACATTACTTTGCTATTAATAGCCTACTAAATTCAGTGATGTTCAATTGTATTTCACTGTATTTGATCTCAAGAGGTAAATTCTGCTTGATAGTAGGGGAATGGTCCCTGGGTTAAAATCTATCTTATATTTTCATATTCTACTGTAAAAGAGAAGCCCAGGGAAACAAAATATAATGATGATGATGAACCATAATTTTATTCAACAAACACTGGTGAATTGTTTGAGTTTGCCAATGTCTGTTTGCCAACCAGATTGTGTATGGCAGAGAACCAAATTTTTTTCCAAATAGCACATAGCACATGACAGGAATTCAGTAAAATTGTGTATGTAAATAATTACAATGCAATGTAGAAAGTAGTAGGCTGAGAAAGAGGTATGAATGAGCCATGAGATCCTAGAGGATGGTGGAACTGGGAAGGCTTTATGGAATGGATCTTGATAGGTAGATTGATCTTAACTGATTGAGATGTGGGGGATAAGAGTTATCAGAGATAGGATGTTTCTTAAGTACTGTGCCAGATACTGCTGAACATTTTGCATGCCTAATCCAACCAAATCCTCCAAGCAACTCAATGAAAAATATACTATCATCATCCCATTTTAGAACTGAGGAACTTGTGGTGGATTAAGTGATTTTCTCAAAGTAACACACCATGTAGGTGACAGAGCCAGGATTCAATCCAGTCTGACATAAAGAGTAGCTTAAAACTCTGGCTATCTTGTTCCTTAGTCAAGAAGTGAATTCAAAGTTTGGGAAGACGTGGACTATGTTCTGAAAACATGTTCTATTGACTGGCTGGAGAACAGAATATGTGGGGGGTAGAGGTGTGGGAAAAGAGGTGGTTCCAATTACTTAGGGACAGGTTACAGAGAAGTTTGAATACTGTGCCAAGAAACTGGGAGGTTTTGAGAAGGTGATAGAAGCATGAAATATGCCTGTTAATGAAGTGGCAGGACCAGATGTATGCTTTAGGAAAACAGTTCAGTGTAAAGGGGCGGGATAAGAGGTATAAAAACCAGTTTGGTGGCTCTTGCAGTAAAGGCGCTGGAGAGGAAAGGAATGCATAGCTCCAAGAATATGTGATTTCTTCCTGTAAGCCTACTTGAGATTATTTCATTTTAAGAAAAAAAAATATCTAGGCTCCCAAGAACATAAGCTAGGGAATAATTATTAAATTTGCAAAATGTGCTCTATTTTAAAGTTTTTAAAACGGGATTTGGTTGACAGAATTTTTTTGTGTGAGAATGTTTAGCAACTTTCTAAACCTACCTGTGTTTATATAACATTCCTTAAAGTCACATTCAGAAATTAATCATTACAAAAGAATATGGAGAATATGTATACAACCTGATAACTAAAGCACTTTTTCATGTGACTCCATTTTTTTCTTCTAACTCTTATGAATAACATTAGATATATTATTTATTACCTGTCAAATTCCTAAAAGAGGTGCAAAGACCCAGAAACCAAAAGAATTAGACATTGGCAAACTCTCATAGACTGTTGCTTCTGGGCTGTGCTCTGGATTTAAGAATAATTCTCTTACCCACTGTGTTCTCTCTCACACATTCCTGAGCTGTGTGTATCACTCTGAGGCAAAGTGTGACACCATGACATTGGCTCATTGCACTTGTCCAAAGAGAATTGCTCATAGCGTGTAGGTTCTCTGGTGTTCCTTTCATGGGGAGTTTATTTCCATGTTTTCCCACACTGAAATCTAGAATAAACAATAACAGTCAGTTTTGCTGTGAGACTTTGTTACTACTTCTGGGATCTTAATGGCCACACAACATTGGCAGAACAGGTTGAACATCCCTAATCCAAAATAACCCCAAATTTAAAATGCTCCAAAATCTGAAATAAAATTTGAGCTGTTTGAATTTGGGATTTTCAGATTAGGGATACAAATCTATGCAAATATTCCATAATCTGAGAAACACTGATATCTGGATACTTTTGGTCCAAGCATTTCAGATAAGGGATATTTGACCTGTGTTTCAGAGCTCTACACTGGTCAACATTTCTCATTTACTGCCTAAAACGTGATCACCTGGATATTATGAATTATTAACTTTTAAGCATAGGAGTGAAGTGTTGAAATAAGTTTGTATTTTTTAGAGATACATATTAAATATTTACAATTGAAATTATGATGCCTGGGATTTGCTTCAAAATAGCACAGGATGGAGGAAGTCAGTGGGGCTGCAGATGAAATAATAATGGCTATGAGCCGATGATGCTGGAGCCAGATAATGAGGATGCAGGAGGTAGGGAGGGTCATTACACTAATCACTATAAATTAGTAAATAATTATTAGCTTTACAGAAGATTTATTTTTGTGTATGTTTGAAATTATATATATTATACATGTATAATTACACATGTATACATATATACATGTTATATATGTTTGAAAATATACATAATTCAAAAATGATAACTCTACAGGCAGAGAGCAGAGTTAGGAGCATCTGGATTTTGGATTGAGTAGTACTGTGAAAAAAGGCAGAAATACTGATGGAATGTTTCTAGAAAAATGTGCATGCCTCATAATTCCTCTTCTTTTTTTTTAATATTTAGTTATTTGCTTTTAGTTGTACACATGCAATGCATTTATGTTTACGTGGTGCTGAGGATCGAACCCGGGCCGTGCACGTGCTAGGCGAGCACTCTACCGCTGAGCCACAACCCCAGCCCATAATTCCTCTTCTTAATGTATAGTGTACTACTCAGCCCAGCATCTGTCTGCAAGCTATGTCTGTACAGCTGTGATTAGCAGTGTATGAATTTGCCTGTCTATTGTGTGTTCTTAGAACTTCTTACTTCTGGTTTGTCTTTGCCACTAGATTAGTAAACTCATCTTGGCAGAACTTTCCATTTAACCAGCGTTCACCCCATGGCCCTGAATACTATAATGTCTCAAGAATTATGAAATAGAGGGTTAAGGACAAGATATGAGATAAAACAGTGTAAGTCGATATTTTCCAAAAGGCTGGCAAGGGATGGTGGTTATCTAAAGGTTGGTTTAGGCATCAGAAATATCTGAGCTGTATCACTCACTGACAGTAATTCCCTTGGACACTGGGGGAACACAGCATAGATTTTTTTCTTCCTGTAAAAGAAAAATAATCTATTTCAGAGTGGAGAAGGGAGAGGAGGGGAACAGGAAGGAAATAAGGGATGAAGATGGCAGCAGTGTTCTCCAGTGACCCAGTTATTCCCAAGTGGTGAGGACTATTATGTATGGTTGCTCAGTTGGCCGTGCCCATAACCTTGCGTCTGGGCCTTAGTGGTGTGGCTCCAGCACAACTCTAAATCTTCTCAGTGGATTAACTTGCTGCCAGAAGTCTTCTGTACCAGTTGCAGCCCTCTTTCCTCTTTAAGCAAAAAGTTATAAAAAATTTTATTGCTGAGAATGATCATAGCATTATTTTAAAGATGATTAGATGATTCAAAAACTCCACAAAACTAGATGATTCAAAAACTCCGCTTGTGATCATCTAGTTATGCAGCAAAGCCCACCCTAGAAGCCAGTTTCCTCAATAGTTCAGTACTATCTGCCAACTCTCTACATCCCAAGTCCTAGAGATAAATTTTGGGGGCTTTTTGAAGAATTTTTTGGCTAATGGGAATCAAAACATAGATGAATAAAGTGCCCCATTTGAGAACTATAATTTCTAGTTTTGGCTTTCAAAAGGAAGATTAGAGTGGGTGGCTTATCTCTTAAGGAAGCTGCTAAGGTACTAAGTGAATTGCTGTGGAGAATGGCTGATGTTGTCACTGTTTCTGGCTCTACACTGAAACTGAACTCTGCCAGTGATAAGGAAGTAGGAAGTGAAGCAGATTCATCATTGCTTAAGGAGTCTGGTATGCGGAGCTAGGATTCCCAACCTATTGGTTGAGGCTACAGAGCGAAACTTTCTCATTCAAGGGCTGGGCCGCAGCAGAGAAGGGGGAGAACTGGGGGTGTTGGGGATGGACCTGTTCACCTGTGTGCTCTGAGAAACTCATGGGAACTGTAGAGACTACAGGTTTTCTTTGGCTTTGTTCAATACCTCCAGGAAGTTTCCATTAGTAGTACTCTTTCATAGTAGTTCTGAAATGAATAATTGACAAGTGTGACTTGGATACAACAGGGAATATTTATTTGATTATTTGAAAGTTTCTTCTAGTAAATGGGCATTAACACTTAAGAGTTCTGCTTCCCTGACTCCCTGAAAGTAGTTAAGAAAATTAGCAGTGAGCAGAGCCACATTCTAGGGGGCACCCACATGTCAGATTACTTGAGCTCTTGGAATCCTAGACTCTCAGCCTTCTTATTCCAGTAGAAATAGGTACTTTTTCACTTGTTAAGAGAAAAAAAAATTATAGCTTGCCAATACAATTTACCCATTCCTCTGAAGTGTGACCAGGTCTAAAGGGAGCCCTGGCTTCTCCCTGCCTGCAGGCAGACATGCGTCCAGTCTAGACTATGTGGTTTCCTGCTCTGCCCACCCCTTGAAGGACTCCAGAAATGACATGAATTTCCCACCCTTGTGTCCATGGCCTAGTCTAACCTGCATTTTCTCTTTTGTCAAATACTTCCTCAGTACCCAACTCTAATCTCCTGTGTCTTAATTTTGTACCATTCCTTCTTGATTAATCATTCAGTGAAAATAACTTCTTGATTATTATTAGGTAATAATAAGCTGCTCCTTCAATTTTTTTTTAATGAGCTTTGAGTCTCTCAGAAGAAAGATACTTTTAAATCTAACAAATAGATACATAAATAAATAATCATGGCATACCTTAGACTTGGAATTCATAGAAAGGAGGGTAGGAAGGACAGCCTGAGAATCTAAACCCAACATGAGACCTCACAGTGAACTGTAGAAGCCAGTTGTGATTTACATTATTCTTAATGGTGAAAGAGAAGATGTTAGAAAACTGCTGAAACATAGTTAACTTAGCTGGGAACACCGTGTTAATGAAATAAAAGGGTTTATTGGGGTGCCACGTGGGCAAGGGTAGGGAAAGGAAGGGAAGGGAGGCAGGAACCGAGAGAGGCAGGAACAGAGAGCAGGAACAGAGAGAGATTTCAGTCCGGGGCTGGTTTAAATAGAGTAGGGGCCATAAAACCCCCTTGGAGTGAGTCCTTGTCCTATAGGCCAGCAGAGGTCAAGGGGGGGGGGGGTAGTGGACAGGGGACTTGCTGGTCAGGTTTTTTGGTCACGCTGAGGATCCTGGGAGCTGTAGTTTTTTCACAAGGCACCTGGGGAGGTGTGGCCTTCTGCCTGGGAGGGGCGGCCTCCTGCCTAGAATCCAACAGAAGAGACCTGGGTTCACACAGTAAGGAAAGAGGCTGCCACTGGATTCACAGGCAGTAGAAACCAACACAATCCTCTTTAAAGGGAACATCAACAAATCAGTGACATGAGTTAGTGATTTCCAAGAGAGAAAGATGGGGATCCAACAAGAAGACACTGCAGGAACCGGCAGGCTCTAGGACCCTGAGGAGCAGTGCGTTTCTAGGAGGAGGAATGGAAAGGAATGAAGCCTAGGAGTAGCTCTTCAAATAGAATGTCAGACCTCACTAGACGTGGCTATCCCAGCCAGATCGGTTGTGAATTTCCCAATCTTTCTTGTTACGTGGTAACCATCTGTGGATTGAACATGCTCTTCCTTCCGAATGTCAAGTTTATGTTATGCTTTTTATGTCACAGGCCCACTCAGTGGTGAATATTTTCTGGACCCTGGTTGTTTAAGGACACACTGATTTGCATTTTCTTCCTCTGTTCCTTTGCATTCTTTTTCAAAGCCTGCCTCCTCACTTACTTACAGTTGGCACATGATAATGACAATGACTACTATGGTATTCAGTAGAGTTCTTGTTTATTAGTATTTAGAAGTGTAATTCTAAATTCACAAGCACAATTTAGTAATATAGCAATAGTTTGATTTCTGGGATCACCTTTTTTTTTTTTCCCCCCAGAAATCTCCTGAAAAATTCATTGATTTTTTTTCCCCTGAAAACAATATGAATTGAGTATTGTCTCCTTACAGAATTTCTCATTGTGATTATTCTCATTTGACCAATGAGAAAATTAATAACAACTTTCCTTATAACTTAGGTGTTAATTTCCTCCACACATTGATATTTTAAGATGGCTTAAGTATATCTACATGATCACTAAGAAATTCTGATGGCTTTTAACCCTGGTCACTTTTAAAAAGCTATCCTAATGGCTGAATCCAACTTCTCCTGGTGTCCTTGTCACAAGATGCTCACCAAGGGGCAAAGGCTGAATAACTCAGATTTCTACCACTTGTGGCAAAGCTACTCAGAGCTGCTGCTCTATGGGTGAGACCCGCCAATTTGCCTGTGTCCACCACTTAGAGGACAGCAGTTTAAGAGAAAAGTTGCTTCTCTGCCATCATCAGGAGAAAATGAACAAGCATAGTACATAGGCCCCTGGCCTTGGCCTCAAGCAGGTACACCTGTTCTACCACCAGTGCATCATGTCATAGCTGTACCTGACTCCATGATTCCTGTGGGATTCACAACTAAGCCATGATGCCAACACAAACTGTGTTGATCATGTGTAAAGTTCTCTTGCAATGTGGCACTATTGGGTCAAATTAAGTATACAGATATCCTGTGATAAGATTTCTATAATCTGTTGATACCCTCCCTTTCCTATATCAACCAGGAGAGGAGTTGCAAACAACAGAAACTTTGTGTGAGATTGAAGAAATGCTTATTTGCAGTTGTGCAAGTTGTGCCCTGTGAACTAGGCTCTGTCTGAGGGAGGGAGTAGGGACTGAACCCCAGCCCAAGGTCCATAGTGCCAAGTCTTGTGCTTTACAGTGGGGCTGTACTCTCCAGAAGGAAGAGGTGCCTTCTCTGAGGCACCACACAGGTGAGAGTTTGCTTAAAGAGGTTAGAATGCAGGTCTAGAATGAGTCACACATGGGGCTGCTCATGGTAGCACTGCTTTGGGAAAGGGAAGTTAGAGGCACTTGGGGTGTCCATTTCTGGGGAGCAGAGATGCCAAATGTGGTGGGTGCATACTATGAAGTACTCTATAGTAGTCAGTATGATGGGTTAGATGTGCATGCACATAGCAACATTGATAGGTCTTATAAACAAGGTAAGGACAAAAGAAGAAAAGGAAGAAGAACAGGAAGAAGTGGAGGAGGAAGAAGAAGACAGCTGCATATGGTGGTGCATGCTGGTAATCTCAGCAACTTGGAGGCTGAAGCAGGAAGATCACAAGTTTGAAGTCAGCTTTGGCAACTTAGTGAGGCTGTCTCAAAATAAACTCAGTGGTAACCCACCTCTGAGTTCAATTCCAAGTATCAGAAAAAAGAAAAAAAAAAAAGAAAATAAAAAAAAAAAAAGAAGAATGAGATATAAAACACAACAGTATAGGTATAAATTAAAATATATATGCAAAACAAACAACATGCACTTTACATGAACACATACAAGTCAGCAATAGAATTAAATTTAATTGTTGTCTATGTGGGGAGGACAGAGGACAGGAGAGAAGAATAAAAAAAAAAAACACACATACACAAAAGAGGGGACTGGTTACAGTATGTCATGAACTGAAAAGTGTGAACACTTTAACACTCTACATTCTAGACCTAATGAGTTTTTTAAAAAATTAAAAATTAAATGCCCTGAGTCATGCCATTTGAGTATTTCCTCCACCCAGCTATTGACACCAGTATGACTTTAACAGCATGATCACAGCATTTTAATAATCTCATTGACAGAAATTTAAATCTGGTTTCCATGAGATATCTTAAAACATGTCTGTCCTTATCAGACTCAGGGTTTTATGATGCTATTTTTTAAAAAATCTTTTTTAGTTGTTGATGGACCTTTATTTGTTTATATGCAGTGCTGAGAATTGAACCCAGTGCCTCACACATGTGAGGCAAGCACTCTGCCCCTGAGCCACAACCCCAGTCCATATGAAGCTATTTTGCTCTTTAAAACATTTGGCAATTATCTTGCTTTACCTATATTATTTTATTTTCCTGATACCCATAAATAGAAATGTAAGCATTTATTCTGTTGGGGATTTAACTCAAACACAATATAAAAATTACGTTAATGATGAATGGGGACCACTAGATTAAATAAGTAAAAAAGAAAGAGGAAAAAGAAAAACTTTAATTATAAAAGGCCTGCTTTTCTAGAAATTCTGTGCTTATTTTTTGCATCCAGCCATGGCTTGCAGCAGATGGGTCAGGCTGCCTTGGATATTGTGATACAATGCCTCAGCTTCTTCAAAGATAGGTCTAGAACATTTTAGACCAACGCAATAGAAGTACCATGTGTTAAAAATGTATTCCATTTAAAAAACAATATTTGAGTAATCTTGGCCAATATGTGGGTGTAGTTTAAACCAAAACAAGGCTTCATAATCTCCAAAAGAGCTTATGTTCAACAGATGTCCAATAAGTTAGATTAAATGGCCTATTAAAATCCATTAGGTAGGGCTGGGGTTGTGGCTCAGTGGTAGAGTGCTCGCCTAGCACACATGAGGCATTGGGTTCAATCCTCAGCACCACATAAAAATGAAATAAAGATATTGTGTCCACCTACACCTAAAAAATAAATATTTTTAAAAATTCCATTAGGTGCCTCTTGCCCCATATGATATCTTTTGTATATGAGAAGAGATGCTTCTTTTTCTTAGAGATGCAGCCCCATTCAAAGACTCAGGTGGTGCAAGTGGAGCTGAATTTCAACTCAGCTCAACCCCTCAGTTGTTCAGGGCACAATGTGTACATCTGTAGGATGTGGCCTTGCAAACAAACTCCCTCCTTTTTCTCTTTCACCAGGTTTCCACTGTTTGCAACACCTTTCCTGTTTGGTGTAGGAAAGGCAGGCTCTACTGACCATCCTAATCTCCAAGTGCATCATCCCACATGCTCTTTTGGAAGGTGGCTACCCTAAAGGTAGAGATTGATTGCACTCTCCTTGAGTTAGGGTAGGCTTGGGACTTGTATCCAATGGAGCACAGAAGAACTGACACTGTGATTTCCTCCGAGGCTAGGTCATAAAAAGTGATACAGCAGCCACCTTGTTGCCTGGAACACTTGCATTTATAGCCCTAAACTGCAGTGTAAGAAGTCTGACTGGGGCTGGAGATATAACTCAGTGGTAGAGCAGTTGCCTTGCATGTGTGAGTTCCAGGGTTGGATCCCTGGCACTGTCAAAAAAACAAAAAAACAAAACAAAAAAACCTGAGTACTCTGAGACAGCCACACTGTGAGAAGGCCAAGCCACAGAGAGAGGCCATGTGCATGTAAAGTGCTTTTGTCAGTGATGGATAGGTTACCCTCCCCCGCCCTCAGAGTTTTCCACACCCTAAGAGAAGCAACCTTGTTTCAAGATGTTCCAGACAGGATGTTCCTTCCCCGGGCAGAATGTTTCTTTTCCCCAGGCAAGAGCCAATAGGCTTAAAGGACACCCTGTTCTAGCCAATGGTGTTGGGGTTGCTCTAGTGCACCCCCCCACCAGAAATCCCTATATAAGGCCCTGTCTGAGAGACTCAGATCAGACAGAGAGAGAGATACACACGGACACAACATCGGCTCGTCGCTGCTGAGAGGAGGAAGGCTCTTCGCTGCTGAGAGGAGGAAGCCACTGCAACAGCTCCAGACCCATCGCCTCCAGCCGACGGCAGCTGCTCCAGCCGACAGCTCCAGACCGACCACCTTCAGCCCGACCCGACCACCTTCAGCCCGACGGCCGCTCCCAGCTGACAGCTCCAGCCTCCAGCCAGACAGCAGCTGCTTTAGCTGACAGCTCCAGAGATCCCAGCTGGTGCAACCAAGCACCCACCTTCTGTCCAGAGCTTGCACACTCCCCTCTCCCTGACTCCCTTCTCCCACCAGAGCTTGCATACTCCCTTCTCCCTGACTCCCCTCTCCCACCTCTTCGACCTTCAACCAGAGCATCTCTTCTCCGGTTTTCGCTACCGGCTACAAAGGCTGTTAAATAAATCTTTTGGCTGCACGGCTGTCCCTGGTGTGATGCTTTGCCCTTCAGTCAGCAGTCTTAGTCTTGGGGTGCTTCAGGCCCAAGCACCAGACATGTGAGTAAATAAGACTTCAGATGCTTCTAGCTCCCAGTTATGATAACATTACCAACTGAATCTTTCCAGTCAAGGCCCCAGAATGCTTGGAGCACAAAGAAGTCATCCCCAATGTGCCTTTTCTGAATTTCTGACCCACAGAATCCAGTGTGCACAATAAATTGGTTGTTGTTTTATACCATTGAGTTTGGAGTGGTTTGTAACACAGCAATAGAAAGACCCATTATCTTCAACACCACCAAAAAGTAGGGCAATTAAAACGGGGAGAATGGGCCCACTTGGCGTGGTGGTGCACATCTCTAATCCCAGTGGCTTGGGAGATGGAGGTAGGAGGATCTCGAGTTCAAGGCCAGCCTCAGCAATTCAGCTAGGCACTAAACAACTCAGTGAGACCCTGTCTCAAAATAAAATACAAAATAGGGCTGGGGATGTGGCTTAGTGATTGAGTGTCCCTGAATTTAATCCCCATTACTCCCCCCCCCCCAAAAAAAGGGAGAACTGTTAGAAATTTAGAATTGGGCTGGGGGTGTGGTTTAGCGGCAGAGCACTTGCTTAGCATGCACTGAGTCCTGGATTTGATCTTCAGCTTCACAACAAAGAACAACAAAGCCATAAATTATGAACTAAAAGTGACTAAAACTATAAACTCATGCTTCAGCCTGCTCTCTGCTTGGTTTTGGCTATAAGGTATATCAACAAATTCATATGATGTTTTTCTCCAATTAGACTAAACAATTGCAGGAAGACATTTAGAAAAGTCAGGTCAGTTTGACTTCTGAGTGGATACTAGATGACCTTAAGGGATTATTATTATTTGTTTAGATGTAATATAATGATTACTAAAAATCCCTTATTATTAGGAAGCTGATTCACAGTGGGGTTGGGTTGGTAGCATAGGAAGATTAGAGGAACACCAGAAAGGTCAATGGGGAGGGAGCAAAGGAGGAAGCAAGGGGGTATAAAGAGAGGAAGGAAAAAAAAAGATGGTAGAATGAGAGGGTTATCATTACCCTAAATGCATGTTTGAAGACATGAAAGATATACTTTGTATACTAACAGTGATATGTAAAAAGGTGCTCTTTATGTGTATTATGAATTGTAAAGCATGCTACTGTTATATATACAACAATACTGAATAAAAAAATTTTTTTAAATCTCTTATTATAGTGGCTGGGGTTGTGGCTCAGCGGCAGAGCGCTCGCCTCGCACGTGCGCGGCCCGGGTTCGATCCTCAGCACCACGTAAACATAAATGCATTGCATTGTGTACAACTAAAGTAAATAAATAAATATTTTTTTAAAAAAATCTCTTATTATAGATACATATAGAATATGTAAATATATCTAAATACACAGAGAGTATTTAAATATTTAGTATAAAATAATTGAAATTTGCTTTAAAATGGAGATGAAAGAGTCGTGGTGTGTGGTATAAATCAAACAAGATTGCCACATATAGATTATTATTGTTGAAGCCAGGTATATATAATGGGAGAGGGGGTTATGACATTATTATCTCTATTTTTTTTTTTTTTTTGCAGTGCTGGGGATTGAACCCAGGACCTTGTACATACATGCTAGGCAAGTGCTATACCATTGAGCTACATCCCCAGCCCTAATCTCTACTTTTGTGCATGTTTGAAACTTCCCACAAGAGAAAGTTTAATGAAAGAGAGATGAATTGTCTTACTATTTTCTGTTCCATTCTTTCAAGGCCCCTTCCAGAGGTTTGTATTACTTGGTGCAGGTGAGGCTTCCAGATAGCCAGGACCCTACCCCAATGTGGGAGATTTCTCACATAGAAAGAAACTGGCCGGGAAAATCACATTCTTCAGCATATTCTTAGGGGTCTTAGGGGACTTCTCAAATCCGTATCATTTTCGGTCAGCATAAATCCCCCTGAAGACAGAAATATCTTCCCTAGACCAGTGCTGGGTACATGGGGTGAGGTGGGTTGCATCAGAAAATTCTTGGCAAATTGATTTGTATTAAGAAACCTGATAGTTCAGATTAATTTATCAGCTTACTCTGAAGGTTAGACAATGTTCAGTTTTCAGCCTTGAAATATATCTGTCAGCAAAAAGATAGGCAAATAGGCTGCTTGTTGCTATGCAGTATGACGCATTTTGGAAGGTCCTTCTGTTTGCCTGTGGATCCTCTCTCCCTTAAAGAAAAACTATTAACTCATGCTACAGCCTGCTGCTCTCTGCTTGGTTCTGGCTATGTCACCAAGCCCAAAATAGAAAGTTCTATTACTGCAGAGCAGGAAAGGAGTTTTAAGTTTATCAATTCAAATAACAAAGGGTAGCATTATACTGGCTTTTCTAGGGTAATGAGTAGGGAGAGATAATGCCTGTTTCATTAGAAGAAGGAGTGATCTGACACTGGCAGGGGCTGGAAACAAAAGACAAACTTTCACTGTGGTAAGCTGGGCTTGTTTCCCATCCTGGCTCCCCTCACTCCTTCCTTCCAATAGTGTCACCTCTTTTAGGACATGGAAAAGCAGCTGAGCCACCAGGGAATCAGTTCCAGAAATGTCACTGAAGTCATCAGATTGGGAACAATTCTTGGAGCCAAAACCCTTCTCTCAGCTTTTGGAGGAGTTAGTAGTACCTTGCCACAAAGTTCAACAACAGGGAGATATTAATTTTCTCCTATCACATGGTCAAAAATGTTTAAATGAACCCCATCATTAGAAAGAGTTTGGGGACTTAGACATTCTCAGACATTGCTGGAGGAGAGGTAAACTGATCTAACCATCTAGAGGGCAACCTGACAACAGGGATCCCAAACCAGAGAAACATGAATACCAAATGATGTGGATCCAGAACATCTCCCATCTCTGGTAGTGGAAGTAGAAATTGATTGCCTAGAGAGATACTTGCACTTGTACAAGAGAAGACATTAATAACAATGTCAGAGTAACAATGAGCACATGCACAAAATCCTGGGAACAATGCAACTGCCCATCAGTGGAAGATTGGACAATAAACCATGGTATATATGCTTTGGATTATTTTACACCAGTCCAAAGGAATGAACGATAGCAAAATGCAATGATATGGATGAAAGTGCTAAAAAAGATTACATACAGTATGTTATCCTTTTTATAAAACTGTGCTTAATTTTTAAAGTTACTCTTTAGCAATATATACAGATACAATACAAATATAGAAAGAAAAGCAAGGAAATAAGCATAGCATTCAGGATGATTACCTTGGGTGGAGAGCAAAGGAAGGTGGAAGGGGTTATGGCTAGGTACTGTTTATCGTCATGGTCCTAGATTTTTAGGTTGTGGATTCACAGGTGCTGATTGCATTATTAAATTAATAAATTTACAATACCATCTCTGAGAGTACGTCATGAACCAACGATTATGGTTAATCCAATTCTGTGTACCTGATGTTCACAAAATGAAAACAGCATTTAGCCTTTGCTGCAGTTATTCTTCTCCAAAGCATTTATCTTGAGGAAAATAACAGAGACACACACATACAAATTTATGAACAAGGACATTCATCACAGTATTATATGTAAAAATATAAAAATAGGAAACAATCTAAGTACCAGAATGAATGGATTCGTTGTATAAATTGGGTTTTATCAATATGCTAGAAAGTTAGGTAGTATTTGAAAAACATTTTCCAATAGTAATTAAGTATATAGGAAAATGTTCTTGTCAATTGATATGTGTATATATATATGTATACACACATATACACACATATCCCCAAAAGCTGAGAAGACTATACATGATAACAGTCAGGCAGAGTGGCACACCCTTATGCCTTTAATATCATCAACTCAGGAGGCTGAGGCAGGAGGATGGTAAGTTCAAAGCCAGCCTGGGTAACTTAGTGAGATTCTGTGTCAAACTAAAAAAGAGTGGTTCAGTGGCAGAGAGCTTACTTAGCACGTGCAAAGCCCTAAGTTCAGTATCCAGTAGTCTACCAAAATAATAATAATAATAATAATAATAATAATAACAACAACAACAACACTTATCTATGGATAAGTTTCTTCCTTATATTTACAGAAGTTTACAAATTTTCTACAGTGAAATTCTTTTATAATCACAAATAATTTTATTATCAAATAGATATTAATAACAGCTGATATAGCTGGAGTACTTGTTATATACTAAGAGCTTTACATGGGTTATTTAAAGCTTAAAACAATCCTATGAGGATGTACTATTATGGCCCTCATGTTACCAATGAAAATACTGAGATTTAAGGGATTAAGTAACTTGCATAAGCATTCAGCAATATAAGAAATGGTGCCTTATATGGGATTTCAGGGACTCTTCAAAGTGTGGGCTGCCCTGTGATAGTCTTGGTATCCCAGACTCAGAGATGGCTACCCCAGAGAGAATAATTTCCCTGCGAACAGTACTGGGAGCTGAACAGCCTGAGGTAGAACCTGAAATCCTCACAGAGAAAGAGGTACCCTAGGGGTTTGGGTCAGAGCCCACATAGTGGGGTTCTGATAAGCCCTGTGGAAAAGGAGATCCCAGTGATTGGTGAGGTGAGATGTTTTACTCATTCCTCTGTCTACCTCTGACTCCCAGCAGCCATTGTAGGATTGGCTTCCAGAGCCTTGGGTGGAGAGAAGGGGTTGTAGGAATGGGATAGGGCCAGGGACTTAGCTGCGGTCTCTTCTCATCACTCATGCTTTAAATATAAGCTCTGATGTGATCAAGGCACCAGAGATAAAATGCCTTTCTCAAGCTAAGCCGGCAGGATCTGATATCCAATTTGGACAAGATAGTGGAAAATAGACTCAAGGGGAAAAAATCTCTTGGCCTCAGACCTCCACACAGGAATTGAAGAATTTGACACCTTGACATTGTAGGATAAACAAATGTAGGCATAGTTTCCTATGTTTTCACCAAAACATCTAGAGTAGATATAATTTAAGAGGGAATGGTTTTAACAGTCAGTTCTTTTCTTCTCAAGTGAAGTATTCTGTATTATCCTTCAAGATGTAGCTCAAGCATCAGCTCCTATGGAAAGATTTTTCCAGCTTCCTGCCAAGCAACAAGACCATCCCTTTTTGTAGATGATTAATAAATGATTTACCTGTTTAACTGTCTGTCTCCCTGCTGGAGCATAAGCTCAATGGACTCTGGGTTTCCCTCTTTTCCCTGTACCTCTCCCCATTGCCTCTCTCCCACATGCACTCCCATGCCTGCCATATGGTAAGTGCTAATTAAATGTTGATTTTGGAACAGAGAGCTATACAGGTTACAGGTATAGTCTTCTAGAATTCCCAGAGCTGGGAATAAGAACTCTTTTTGGATCACTGATACTTGAGAGAATGTGATGAAAGCTAAGAACCTTTCTCTAGACAAAAAGTATATGCAAAAGAAAATTCCCAATTATATACCACTGTATAGACATTCACACATACACAAATGTGTATCTGTAAAACTGAGGAAATCTAAATAAGAGGTGGATTGGCTCAGTATTAGTATCTGTGTTGTGATGTTGTACTACGGATGTTACCACTGGGAAACTGGGATCTCTCCATATTATTTCTTGTAACTGCTTCTAAATCTAAAATTTATCTTGATGAAACTTTCAATTAAAAAAAAATTCCCAAACATCATCTTTTGGGAGTTGATAGACATCTCCACCTAAACCTATTCATTAATAGAGAACTAAATTAAGAACTCCCCAATATAGTCCCGTTTCCACATTGTTGGATGGATAAGTCCAAAGGCATTCAGATTAATGGTGGCAGAGGTGGGATTAGCCCAGCTCTTTTTTCCTGACACCACAACTAGTTCCTGGGAGGAAAAGAGTGCTGTCCACATTGTGCCATTTACTTGTTTTAAAGACAAGACAGATGCTGGACCTGGTGGTGCACACCTGTAATCCCAGCGACTCAGGAGGTTGAGATAGGACAATCCCAAGTTCAAGATTAGCCTCAGCAACTTAGTGAGACCATGTTTCAAAATAAAAATAAATAAATAAATAAATAAAAAGGGCTGGGGGTGTGACTCAGTGGTAAACTGCCACTGGGTTTTGATAGATAGGCTTGGGCGGATGGGCCACCTCCCCCATGGAAATTTCCATGAGGAGCAACCTGGTTTCATTTTCCCCAGGCAGGAGCCAATCAGCTTAAAGGTCCCTCTGTTCCCCAGGCAGGAGCCAATAGGCTTAAAGGTCACCCTGTTCCCTGGGAAAAGAACCAATAGCATTAAAGGTCGCTCTGGTACACGCACCCCCCCCCCCCAAAAAAAATCCCTACTTAAAGCCCCTGCCTGCTCCAAGTTCAGACACAACAGCTGTCTCTGCTGAGAGGAAGCAGTCGCTGCAACAGCTCCAGACTCACCATCTCTGGCCCAATGGCAGCTGCCCCAGCCAACAGCTCCAGAGACCACAGCCGGCTTGACTAGGCACCCACCCTCCGTCCAGAGCTGCCACACTCCTCTCTCCCGGAACTTTTTCTACCTCCGACCATCCATAAAGGCTGGTGAATAAATCTCTTGGCTGCTCGGTTGTCTCCAGTGTGATTTTTGCCCTTCAGGTTTAATCCCCGGTACCAAAAAAATGAAAAGAAAAGCAAGATGGGCCAATTATCAGGATAACTGAAAATTTTCCAATGTGGAGAGAGTACTGAGACGAGATAAGGCAATTTGTTTTCAGCCTTGTTTAATCTTTTTTTTCTTCTCACTGCTTCCCAGACTGTACTGTAGACTGAGATGGTTTCATTTGCAGGCAAGGTGACTTGGAAAGCTAAGCCTCAGAGACCAGCAGCATTTTGATTGTGTCAAAAGAGGAGACAAATAGTGCCTATGGGTTACCTCAGTGGGCTGGACATGTGGAGAAACAAGATAGAAAGAAAAAAAGAAGAAGAAGAAAAGGGTTATATCAGGAAAAAAGACAGCAAATGAGCATGGTAGAAGACTGTGGAGGGGAGAATGAGTGTATTTGGGTATATTGGGTGTAAATGTTCATAAGTTGTGAAGGATAAATGAACTAATAATACATGTAAATCCCTTAGGAAAGTACCTGACATATTGTCAGAGCTTAATAATTGCTGGCCTCTAGTATTGTTACTACTTGACAGAGGCTCATTTACTTTTGCCCATTGCTCCAAAGATGAGGAAACTAATTAGCATTCTTCCTCTAAGAAGCAAGCATCAACTTATAAGCATTAAATGGACCATCATTTCTTTCTATACACACTGTCTGATCCTTCTTTTGTTTGCGGACCTAACTTCATTATCATCCTCTGAATCAGGATTTAAAGATGAGCACAAAGCATCTGGTAATTGAGGGGTCTTCCTGCCTGGTGTTCCCTCTGTTGACTTAGAGAAAAACACTCCTGTGAGGGGAGAGTTGCTGTCCATCAGACAGGAAAGCAATATGGACCCGTATTTCTAGTTGTGCAAATGAATTTCATAGCCCTGTCCAGATGCAAGTTCACCTGTTTGGGGGAATCTAATTTCTAAATCTTGCCTGAAGTCAAGCTAGAGCACTGGTAAATGGCTTATTTTCAAAAATAAAGGACAAAATGTGAACAGATTTTCCCTCTGGCTCCCTGCAATGTGCTCCCGCAATGTGCTCCTTCATAGTGTCTATGGGAGTCTTTAGGGAATATCTCCTATGAGCTCACCAGCAAATCCTCCTCCATTCACACCCCTCTACTCTAACAGGTACCAGATCTGTGTGCTGTTCTTCAATCTCTGGGGGTCTCCTTCTAATCTAGTAGGCACCCCTAATCAAGAGATCTAGCATTTCCCTCCCCCCTCCTTTTTTTTTTTTTTTTTTTTTTGTGGCACCTTAGTATTCTTAACAATTGGAATATTCTGGAATCATCCCCACACTGCTAATCATCAAGAGCTAATCTGTAGAGTTCTGGAAAAAGAATGTCTTCATGACAGCATCAAGCCTTTCTTGTTCTATTCTTTATAAAACAAAAATTAAACGAACACTTCTTACAAGTAAGAGAGAGAGAGAGAGAGAGAGAGAGAGAGAGAGAGAGAGATCTAGCATCATGTTGGACAGATAAGGTTCATATAGATATGAAATTAGGGTAAGTATGACATTGGTCCTAAAGGCACTGGCTGAGCTGAGGGGAGAAGCTTGTTGTAAGAGGGAATGCAGAAGAAAAGGCTACTGGAAATGCTTTGTGAGGAGGCTATGCGAAGAGGGAGAAGGTCTTGAGAGAGGCAAGACTCCTTTCCATAAGAAAGTTGGGGCCATTGAATAATATTCCAGGGCACAGAGGAGTCTTTAGCAGAACCATTGGCTACATGTTCTTTGGGCCTGTTATTCTCCCAAGTGAGGCCTTGTCATGTTTACTTAGATATTCTAGACATTTTCTTTTCACACTTATAAAAGCAACATGTACTTATTACAGAAGACTCAAATAAGCAGAAAGAAGAAGAAAAGGCCCCACTTACCAGAAGCAACTACTATTAGTACCTCATTGTGTAGCTTTCTAGTGTCTTGTAAACATATAACATGTTTAATACAAGTGGGGCAATATCATATATACTGTTTTACAAGGCACTTTTTGAATTTAATGTGTTGTGAATAATATTTTATGTCAATAAACAGACTTCTGTGATAGGATTTTTAAGAGCTGCCAAGTTGGTAACAGTATTCATAAGCCTTACTCGGCCTTCTGGAGTGTTGAACTTTGCCTTCCATTTCAGAGAGTTTTTTCTTTCCCTGTAACAGAAAAAACATTTCCTCTGTAACTGAGAATGCTATTTGGACGTCCTGGGTATCACCCTGGAACATTATCATTTCTCTTTCTTTTTTCTTTAGCCAAACAGCAGGAGCTGGGAGAAAGGTCTGTAATGTATCTATGGCAAAGTTCCTGGCCACAAAACTTTAGACACATCTATAAAATTATAATTCCAGGTGAAGGGACAACAAATGCTTTATTTCTCTTAAAACTACAAAGGAGAGGGCTAGAGATACCAATAAGTTGCACATAGCATTGGGTATGCTGAGTGTAGAAATCTGGTAGTTGGCCAGAGCATGGCAGGTTTTTCATGGGCAGAGCTACCAACATGTTGACTGTTCAGAACTTTATTTGGGGGCTTCTGAGGCACAGAACACCTAGATGCAAAGAGTATATTATCCTTTTCATGTATTGCACCCTTTTCAGATAAGGATTCTGCACCGAGGGGAGCAAGAAACTGACCAAGCCACTATGACTTTATTCCTAAGTATCTCTCTACACAACAAGCCCTCTGAATGTGTACTGAAAGGAAGAGAGGAAATGCTCTTTTCATTACATCTCTACCTCTACTTCCTTGAACTTCCTCCCCCATCTCCACTTCTTACTATGGCTTTGTCTCTACATGATGTTTTTGATATCCCTACATTCTGTGTTCTACCCGAACACTGTGCATTTCATGGCAAGCTCTGAGGGACTCCAAATGACATTAGAGGATATTTAAAACCAAAGCCCACTTAGAAACTAAAATAAAAATAATATCTAACACTTATTGAATATTTATTATATGCTGTTTTACATTTATAATTTCATTTAATTCTCAAAAGTATCTTATTTGGCTGTTACAATTATTTCCACTTTATAGATGAGAAAACTGAGACTCAGAAAAGTTAGAGAACTTGCCAAACTTCACTCAGCTAGGCATTTGCAGTATGAAAATTCAAAACCAGGTCCATATGGTTCCAGAGCCATTTCTTATACTTTCTGAGTAAGAAAAAAAAAAAAAAAAAAAATGGAACAACAACAACAAAATAAACCTAACGTAAGGCCAAGAGAATTGCTGACAGACATATCTCATTCCTTCCCCATGTTTAATGTCAGTTTTTATATCTTGGCTAAGAGTGCCTTTATAAAGTTATTTGCTCAAGGTTATTCTCCTCCTACCCCACCCCCATCATCAGATGATTTTTATTTATAGCTAGGTTTAAACATCATGGGCAACACTCAGGCATGCTACATACTGAATCTGCCATCTGAGCAAAGATTCTTTCCCCAAGCAAATTTGCTGTATTTCCTTCTGGCCAGAAAATTAAAAGGACAATTTTTGGTTTGCTTTTTAATTTTTGTTCCACGTATCTCTCATCTTTAGAATTGAGTTAGGTCAAATTGGTTAAAACCAGATTAATCAAACTTAACTAAGTTATTTTGAATTCTACAAAGTAAAAAAACATTCTGGATTTCTTTTAAAGAAAAAGATACCCTGATTAACATAGTTCTATATTGTTTATAATCATGTGTGCTTATTTCACTGCTTGAATGCTAATAAAAGCTTCCTAGAATTCATTCCTTAAGAAGTTAAGTCATTGCATCTAATTATTTGGCAGGAAGTTTTAAGTACATATAATTATATCTTCCTTCCATTTTGTAATGGTGTTGAGCCAAGTAATCTGCATCAAGAGAAAATAAATAGCACCTGCATTAATGCTACCAACAAGGAGTTCATAGTATATTGGAAAAACCTTATCATCATAATCTTAGCACATGGTGGGTGTTCAATACTTCTTAATCTATCAAACTAACATAACCACCACTTTTGCAGGTAAGAGAACTCAGGCAAAAGAAAATTATATTGACCCTGTTCTATATTTTAGTCCTTGGGAGTCAACTGTGTGACTGGCTGTGACTTTTGGAGCATGATGTTTTAAATCCTGACCACTACCTTGGACAAGTCCCTTCTCTGAGTGCCTGTTTGCTTCTTTCCCTACCAGACAGGGCCAGTTCTCACACAGGTATATGGCAATGATGAAGAATAACATGAGCTGGCACCCCGGGCTACACTGGGCACAACTGGGCATGACTTCGTTAGGCACCGAGAGATGGGTTTCATTCATTCCACATGGTCCTCTTATTCCTTTATTATTTGGGGATGTTAACGGCAAAACAGTATCAGAATTTGGGACAAAATAACTTTTTCCTAGACTGGTAAATTATGTGATAGCTTCCTGGAGGAGTACACATGAGGTACTTTCTTCTGGGCCCATTAGTAGGAGGTACAATGGGAAAGCAGAATTGCAATTTCCAGCGTGGGGAGCCAGTCGGCCTTGCCAAGCAGGTTATCTCGGATGAAGGATGATTTTCAGTCCCGCCATTGATATGATGCCCTCAGAGGTGCAGAATGAGAACTCTCCTCGCAGAATGCTTGGGTGTGGTCAGGTTGACTGTGATTGAGGGTAAGGACTTAGAAGACAGACGACTAGCTCTGCCTTGTCCTTTCATGGTTAAGAGTCCTTTAGATAGCTTAAATACTGGGGGCATCATAATCTCTCTCTGTCCATTCCAGACGTTTCCAGTACTGTTGGGAGAATACAAGCCCACCAGAGCAGGAACCCTTGTTTGTTTGGATGACCCTGCTATTCCCGGGCAATGGGATCTGGGAAACAGCTGGCGCACTGTGGAGCCAAATATTTCTGTAAATGGAGGAACAGTGTGATGTTAAAACGTTTCGTAAACACTGAACAGATTCATAACCAGACCAAGGTCCAACCCTCAGCGTATCAGAGCTTTCTTTAAAGAGCAGATCATAACCACTTCTGCCACACCCGGAAAAGGTCAGGACGCTTGAGCCCGTGTCCTTCGGGATTCTCTAGAAAGTAGGCCAGGGAGGACAAGGGTTGGTGCGTCCTCATTCTCAGTAGGAACCCGACTTGGAGTAAAGTGCACACCAGGTGCGGAAGACGACCTCAAGCGAGGCTGCGCGGGACTAGTGGAAGCGAGGCAGGACCGAGGTTGGGAGAAGAGGCTAAGCCTCGGCCCAGCCATCGCCCCTTACAAGGTGTGTGCCGAGAACAGGTGTGTGCTGGGGGAGTCAGGTACGCTGCGCGGCACTTCCCTGGCAGGTAAACTCTCCTTCGCCTACGAGTGACCCAATTACAAGGTGCAGGCAGCGCCCAGAGGGGGTGGCAGTCACTCCAACTGGGCTGCCACACGGCACCCGTTCGTGTCCCCAAAGATGCATTAATCCTATGCAATTCCAGCGCTGTTTGATTATGGAAGAGTCACAGGGTCGCAATTCTCGTTTCCGCTACCAGGCTGCCAGGCCCCAGAAGAGCCGGGGATTGTTACCCAACCTGCTTGCCAGGGTCCTCCACCAAAACTGCGCTTGCGCGGGACCAGCAACGGCGCCTCACGAGGTTTAGAGCTCAAAGATTAGCCGGGTTGGCCGTTTCGAGCACTGCGCTTGCTCGGACTCTGCTCTTCCCTTCCCCCACAACCCCTCCTTTCTGGGGGACCACGCCCCAAAAGCGAAGGCGCCTCAGTCACCAGCCCACTACAGTGCGCCTGCGCCTTGGCCCCAGTGTGCGCCCCGGCTCCAGCCGTGTGTCGGACCGCGGCCGGCTCTGCAGTTGCGCAGCTCGTCTCCCGGCCCGTTTCCCCTCCACTCCCTGCCGCCTCCTGACGCCGGCGTGACGTCACCACGCCGGGCGGCCGCCATTACAGAGAGCCGAGCTCCGGAGCTAAGGCGATCGGAGAAGGAGGCGCAGCGGCCGGTAGCTGAGTACTGCGGAGAGAGCCAGGGGGCCAGCGCCCAGCTGCTGCCAGGGGCCACAGAAGTACCCCGGGAATCGGCGGCGGCGTGTGCGTGTGGCCCGTGTGCGGGCGGCGGCGCGGGAGTAGCGCGGAGCGGCAGCCGGTTCGGGCGGGTGGCATCATGGACGAGAAGGTGTTCACGAAGGAACTGGACCAGTGGATCGAGCAGCTGAACGAGTGCAAGCAGCTGTCCGAGTCCCAGGTTAAGAGTCTCTGCGAGAAGGTGAGTTGCTCTTGTTAAGAGGGAGCCGCCGCGGGTCGGGCCCCCGAGGAGAAGGCCGTAGGGAGGGTGCAATATGGCGGAGCCGCGGGCTGGGCCCCCCGAGCCTCGACGACCGGCGCCGGGCCTGGCCGCCGGCGTCTCCCCGGCGACCCGGCGCCCCCTGCCTCCCGCGCGGGGATTCGTTGTTGCCGCCGCCTAAAATGGCGCCTTTCACCCGACTCCGGGGCTTTGGAGCCTCGGGTCTGGGCCGGGCAGAGTGGCAAGGGGGAGCGGAGACCGGGAGGGTCAGGGACTGGGGCGGGTTGAGATCTCTGTGAAAGGAAGCTTGTCTTCTAGCGCCGGGAATAGGGCCCAGTCCTCCGTGGTGAGGTGGGTAAGAGGCATTTCATTAGTGCTCAGGCCTAATTCTGGGGCCAACACTACCGCGAGGATCCCCCATATATAAACTTAACAGGTCAGATCTCTGGACCTATGTAAAGGTCACACAGCTTTAGCCCTGTTCTAGGTGGTTTGTATTAAGCTCACCAAGCAAGTCTTCAGAGACCTGTTTAAAGGGCGTCTTTAAGAATCTTAGAAGAAATCGGTAACCTAATTTCTGCGAAGGTCATGGTGGTAGTTACAAGGGAGTAACTTTATTTTTCATAGTTGGAAGAAATGGAGAATACGGTGAGTCATACTACATAAGGAGCTTTTGGATGGGAAATCAATTGTCAGTTTAATCTGATTTATATGCTGACTCAAATTGGGTAGTGTGAAACCCTTCTCTAAGCTTAACATACTTGGCATTTTGCCATTTATTTTTAGAATAAGCAACAAATTGGAAGAGCGGCAAAATTTTTGTTGAAAAAGTTACTTGACTTTATTTTTGTGGCTACAAATAGTGGTTACTGGATTCCAGGCATTGTGCTTAATGTTTAAATGATGTCTCACAGATGTTGAAAATGGATTGTTGTGGTCCGCTTAATAACACTGAGGTATTTTCTATTACCTAATTCTGCTTTGTTTTTCCTTAGGGGTTGGAGAAACAGCCTGTTGGCTATCAGCTGTGTTGTATTTTTATAGTTTTGTGACTGTTTTCTAAAGTATGTAAAATGTTCATTTCCACTATGAACATTTTAACTTGCCTTTTCACGATGAACTTTGTAGCGTTTCATTTTAGTACTACAGAATTGTGGGATGCTATATTTTGTATTAATGGAAAGAGCTTTTGGAGAGCTATTATGCTGACTTGTTTGTGGTTTGACTTGAAAATTAGGATCATGGGTTTGATGTATATGTTCCAAAAACTGTGCTAAGAACAATTATAAATTATAAGTCAAATTTAGATTTATTTATCCTAAGCTGGACAGAACTCCACCACTAGTTGATGAGTTGGCACATCTCTTGGAGTTGAATTTTAATTCTAGCAATGTATTACATCTCTTGTATCGTTACCTTTCTCTCACACAGGTTGGTATTTAGAGGTTTAGAAATAGGCCTTTAAAAATTACCTAATATATATTGTCAGGTCTTCATTTTTAGTTATTATAAATGATGATTTTACTGACTTTTGGGGTTCAGTACTTATAAAGATTTGAGTCCATAGTTAACTAGATGACTAATTATTTGTGAAGAAAACATTAGAGCGGGGAGTAATGATGTCACTCCAAGGCCGGTCACCAGATGACTAGTTGAATTCTGAACACTAGTCCTCATGAATAACTGACCAGCTTTGGGGCAACTACTTCACTTGGTCCTTGTTTTATTGTCTGTAAAATAGTTAAAACACATTCTGAGATCACTTCTAATCTCCTGAGTAATGTTTCTGTCTTAATACTTTGTGTTTAAATATCAAAACCTATTGAATATCCAAGATCACATACTTTTATGATGGACATGAAAAGCAGTGAATAATCTTGCATATTTTCAAGGAGCTTTGAATCTGGTTGGAAAAACAAGCATGGTGTGGATATGAGTAGGAGGTGAACCATGGAAATAGAGGGTTTGCTTGGAGACTTCTTATAGAGATCACATTGGATGCTGAGGTGGATTCAGTGTTGTTTTCCATATCTTTGTAAAACTAAGATGTAGTGAGGCTAATCAGCTATCTTCATTGCTCACTCAGTGTGTATAGATTTTAGTTCTGAGAGCCAAAAGGATAAAAATAATCATTGAAGCTAGGTAGTTGTTAACCTAAGGTATCCATGGAAGAGGTCCTTCTTGGTACCATCACACAGCCCTCATAATATTTTTAACCCATAAGTATGCCAACTTTGGAGCTGTATTAACTTCCCAAACCAAGATAATTTGAAGCCTGTTTTTTAGATATATGGGGTGCATGCTTGATACTTTTCGTACAAGTTTTCATGGTTAATATTTGCGTAAGCCAGTTGGCATCTCTGAGTGAAAACTACATGTACTCTGATGTGATTGCCTTCTAAATACTAATTTTGAAAATACTGAGTGAAAGTTTTTCATTAGTATATTAGTAGGTTTTTTAAAAGATACTCTTTGGAGATAAATACAAGAAGGAATATTAATATAAAAGCCTTTCTTCTGCCTATTTGAAGATGCCTGATCTAAGTGAAATCTTCGGAAGTTAAATAGTAAAGATAGATATATCATAAGATGTCATTGTAATTAAAAAACACTGAGAACATTATTCTAGTATCTTAACAATTAACAGTGTTAGGTATTCAAAATGAAGAGAATCCAAGTATGTATTTATAGACAGGGGACAACGTGGTTTTTATATTATTGACTGACTAAAATATTTCAAATGTGGTTAAGGTTTATATTTGTTGTATGTACACTATACCTTGTCATTTTAGGGGATCCTAATTTGTTTTAAAATTTGGTGTGTGAATGCAGTTTTGTCTTGGGCACAGTTCTATAGTCAGTAGCCTAAGTATATCTGTGTAATTGACTAGGAATGTTTCCATCTCTACTGATTGAAAAGAGTAAATAGTATCAACTTGCTTTTGCATTAAATATACTTAACAGCCTTTATTATATGAGGTCAGTAGTGATTTCACTTAGGTATGATTTTTTACTTTAACTTCGGGCTTTCATGTTTTAACAAACACGTGGAGAATGTTGTTTGATAGCTAGTTTCTCCCCAGTGGAATTCTTCATGTAAGTATGAATTTTCCTTTGCTCTACAAGTACTATAAATAAAATGCAGACATTGTGACTTCATTTACTTCTACATTGTTATATGAAGTGAGTAATGTACTTGTGTGAATATGTGTTTAATTTAAAAGGCTGTTTGGCACATTTCCATAGAAGTAATTTGAAAAAAATGAAAAAAGAAGCAGTTTGAATATTGAGAACAAACAGGTGGGATAAGCATGTTACATAATATTATTTTCATCACACTTTCATGTACAATTTTTATGCTCAGTTATAGATATAAACAAATGCTCAGAAAGATAAAATGACTTGACTGTAGGGGCTAAAGTTGAGATTGCCTAGGTTTATGGATTCTAATCCTAATGTTCTAGCATTGCTTTATAGATCCTCTTCGCTTTTGTGAGGTAGTGTTAATGAAGGATGCAGCCAGGCCTGATGGTGCATGCCTTTAATCCCAGTGACTTGGGAGGCTGAGGCAGGAGCATGGCAAGTTTGAGGGCAGCCTTGGCAATTTAGTAAGACCCTGTCTCAAAAAAAATTTAAGGTGGGATGGGGGAGGGGAGGCTGATAATGGAGTTTTTTTTTTTTTTTTTTTTATTTTTTTATTTTAGTTGTAGGTGGACACAATACCTTTATTTTATTTATGTGGTGCTGAGGATCGAACCCAGGGCCTCACACCTGCGAGATGAGAGCGCTCTACTGCTGAGCCATAGCCCCAGCCCGATAGTGGAGGTTTTAAGGGTACAGGTGAATCTGCCAAGACCAAATTGTGAAATCAACAATTTTGTAAATGAAGCATTTTTTTTCTTGAAAGCTTCTGTTCATGCCATATACTGTAGTCTTTATCCTGGAAACAGTAATTATTCATCCTTTTTGTATGTGGCTAACTACATTTGCCTCTCAAATAAGATTAGTGAGATGAAAACCCTAGGTCATTGTCTGTGACTTGTCTGAAATTATGACCCAGAGATTGAGCTGTAAAATATTCCAATAAAATGTAACTGACTATAAAAGTCAGCCATTTTAGCTTATGAAATGCCCCCCCCTTTTTCATCCTTAGCTTCTTCAAATGTGTGTATGTTTGTTTCATGATCTCTCAGCATGAAATGGAAACAGAGTTTTGTGTTAGCTTAATGGAGGAAATGAACCAGTTCTATTCCCATATACAGACATCTCAGTCCTTCTGTTTTCTCTATCCAGGGCTAAAAGTTCTGTTTCTTCAGAAATGGGGAGTAAGGTGAAACTCATACTTCAGAAAGAATGATGAGTTCTGGAGGAGTAAATGGAATAATATAATCTCAGTCTTGGTGGTGGTTGGTTTTTTTTTTTTTTTTTTTTTTTTGGATGCTGGGGATTTTAACCCAAGGGTGCTCTGTCACTGAGCTACACCCCCCCCCCCCCCCCTTAGTCTTTATTTTGAAACTGTCTCACTAAGTTGCTGCTGCTGGCCTCAAATTTGCAATCTTCCTTAGTAGCTGGGATTACAGGCGTGCAGGTGGTACCAGGATTGTGTTTTCCTGTTTTATGGCAGAAAATGTTTTCCCTATCTCATTGTAAGTTAAGTGTGTCAGAGTTACTTGTTAGATATTCTTTGTTTTGTTTAGAGGTGATAAGCCAGGAAAACCAGGAGACACTGAGTTTGGGTTGAGGTGGTGGTGAGTTCTTTTTTGAGGGTGTTGAGAGAGAGAATTATGTTGGACAGGAAAATATTCTTTTCTTTCTACTTTGACCCATTTCTCTTAATTCAACTCCCCCTTATTAATTTTTTCATTTCCACTCTTTTCTGAAAAAGTCCTCTCATACCCAAGCACAATATGAATTGGACTGGGACTAGAAACAGGAAGATTTTTGTTAAATAGCTATTCTTTTGGTTTGGCAGAATAGCCTGAAGAAGGGAGAGTTTTTTAGCTGTCAGTAAATGACTGGGAGGTGGGGTCTGAAAAAATATGGAGTACAGTCTGGGGTTAACTGCTTAACTTATTCACAACACAACATTATTGCCTCTCTATATGTTTTAGGATTGTCATTTGGAATCGATGAACAAGTCAGAGAGAGATGTATGTATCTAAATCTAAACCAGCTGTCCAGTTACTCCTGTACTCACTGTACCCACCTCTGCCTTAGTCATTGTAGTTACTATTACAGGTGGAAATGTATTTTGAAAAGAATTCTTATGTTCGTTGAATTTATTATTTCACAGATGCTAGTTCTTACCCTTGTGATGCTGGGACAGAAAGACAATTGTAAATCTTTGTTCTAATTTGCCCTTAGGAGACAAAACAGAATTTGTTCACCTGCTACATAAAGAATTGTTCACAAATTATGGATTGTCAGTGGTACTATTAGCTGTGTGAGTGTACATTTATTTTTGGAATTCATTCAACTAGTATTAAGCACTCAAGTGCATTAGTACCACTATTTAGCTTTATCTGTATAGCATTATCTTATTTTAGTGCACAGAGATTTGTTTGGTTTTTGCACTGCTTAATAGCAAAGTTTCATATTTGTCAGAAAGTTGACTTTGTAATTAACCTTTTTTTGGCAGTGCTTGGGGATCAGACTCAGGACCTTGCACATGCTGCACCTATCATGCGGCTGCATTCCAAACCTTTTTTTTTTTTTTTTAATATTTATTTATTTGCTTTAGTTGTACACGATGCGTTTATTTGTACATGGTGCTGAGTATCAAACCCGGGCCGCGCACATGCTAGGTGAGCACTCTACAACTGAGCCACAACCCCAGCCCCCCAAACCCTTTTTTGGTTTGAAATAGGGTCATACTAAATTGCCCAGGCTGGTCTCGAACTTGTGGCTTCGGCCTCACCCAGCCTCCCACATAGGTAGGATTACAGGCATGCTTCACTGTGTCAGTCTTGTAATTAACTTTTGATAGAAAATATTTTTGAATGTTTCTGCTAGTGGTGATCGGTAACTGATTTCTCTACCAGCTGTCATTTGTACACTAGCAGTAGCGCCTACCTTATTTATGTTGGGTGGCTTTGACTTGATAATAAAGGCTCCCGGCCAGATGTGGTGGTGTATATCTGTAACCCCAGCAGTTTGGGTGGCTGAGGCAAGAGGATCACAGGTTCAAGGCCAGCTTCAGTGATTTAGGAAAACTCAGCAATTTAGTGGAACGCTGTCTGAAAAAATGAAAAGGACTAAAGATGTAGCTCAGTGGTAAAGCACCACTGAGTTCATTTCCCAGTACCAATAAATAAATAAATCAAGATTCAGGTATGCTGGGGCCATAGCTCAGTGGTAGAGTACTTTCTTAGCAAGCATTGAGTCCCTGGTTCATCTCCAGCACTGTAAAACAAACAAAAAGTAATCTGGGTTGGAGTAGAATTTTAATGGTGGAAGCAACCTTAAAAACCATACAGGCTAAATTGTAATTTTACAGATGAGGAAAGAAACCGAGACCCAGCGTAGTTTAATCTTATTTACTTGGATTATTGTGAGAATGTTTAATTACACATGTATTGACATTTTCATTGTTTTTTTTTTTTTTTTTTTTTTTTTTTCTTTCCTGTATGCAGGAATGATTTGAAATGCTTAATGCATACACACACAGCTTGGTTGGTAATGAGTGAGGTCATCCTGTTGCACAAGATATATGGCTTTAAAGGAAATGGTTGTTACTTTTGGTTAGAAGTAAAGGTGATTATATGATGCAGACAGACAACACATAATTTTGGAATTAGAATGACCCCTATTCCTGACATTTCCCCCCTCCACCACTTTTTTTTTTTTTTTTTTTTTTTGTACTGGGGATTGAACTCAGGGGCACTCAACCACTGGGCCACATCCCCAGCCCTTTTTTTTTTTTTTTTTTGTATTTTATTAGAGACAGGGTCTCACTGAGTTGCTAAGTGCCTTGCCATTGCTGAGGCTGGCTTTGAACTCGCGATCCTCCTGCCTCAGCCTCCCAAAGTGCTGGGATTACAGGCGTGCGCCACCGCGCCCGGCCCTTTTTTTGTATTTTATTAGCAATAGGGTCTCACTGAATTGCTCAGTGCCTTGCCATTGCTGAGGCTGGCTTTGAATTCAGGATCCTCCTGTCTCAGCCTCCCAAGTACTGGGATTACAGGCAGCTGACATTTTCCTTTTTAAGTTAGACCTTAACCCATAAGGCCAAGTAGAAGTAGTTCCTAGAACATTACACAGAGGAATATATACACATTTCTCTCTCTTTCTCTCCCTCTTTTTGTAGTACTGGAGATTGCAGGGCCTCAAGCATGCTAAGTAAGCACTTTATCACTGAGCTGTATCTCCCACCCTTTTTATTTTTATTTTGAGACAGAGTCTCACTAAGTTGTCCAGGATGACTTCAATCTTGGCAATCCTTCTGCCTCAGCCTCCCAAGTAGCTGGGATAACAGGCATGTGCCACCATGCCTGGTTTGTGCTTCTAAAGTGTAACTATATAAATTTTAATCAAAGGGGATTAAAGTATTTTATAAAATGTTAGAGGCATCTGTTCAGTGTATTTAGATTCATTTGCTTCTGGAACTAGTAGTATGTCCAACTTCATGTACCACCCACAACCCAAATCTAGTCTTATATACTCATTTATCACAAACCTCAATTTTTTATACATTTATGAAAATAACATTATCAAAGAAGTATACCTTTTATTTTCCGTAAAAGCTATATGAAGCCCGGCCAGGTGGCGCATGCCTGTAATCCCAGTGGCTTGGGAGGCTGAGACAGGAGTATCGCAAGTTCAAGTCAGCCTCAGCGATGACTAGGCGCTAAGCAACTTGTTGAGACCCTGTCTCTACATAAAATACAAAATAAGACTGGGGATGTGGCTCAGTGGCTGAGTGCCCCTGAGTTCAATTTCCAGTCCTCCCCTGCCAACCAACCCTCCCCCCCCCCCCCCCAAAAAAAAAAAGCTATATGAAGGGGCTGGGGTTGTGGCTCAGTAGTGTGCGTGCTTGCCTAGCATGTGTGAGGCACTGGGTTCAATTATGAGCACCGCATATAAATAAATGATTTTTTTTAAAAAAGTCCATCAACATATAAAAAAATTTTTTTTCAAAGCTATATGAAGTGAAATGAAATTCTTAGGATATTGAAGGAATTCTTGTCTGAGAATTTTACCTTTTTTTTAAAAAATATTTATTTATTTATTTGCTTTAGTTGTACACAGTGTGTTTATTTTTATGTGGTGCTGAGGATCGTACCCAGGCTGCGTGCGTGCTAGGCGAGCACTCTACCGCTGAGACACAATCCCAGCCCCAGAGAATTTTACTTTTTTTTTTTTTTTTTTTTTTTTTTGGTACTGGGGATTGAACTCAGTGGCACTCGACCACTGGGTCACATCCCCAGCCCTTTTTTGTATTTTATTAGAGACAGGGTCTCACTGAGTTGCTAAGTGCCTCGCCATTGCTGAGGCTGGCTTTGAACTCGTGATCCTCCTGCCTCAGCCTCCCAAAGTGCTGGGATTACAGGCGTGCGCCACCGCGCCCGGCATTTACTTTTTTAAAGAAGTTTTTAAATGACTTCAAAACTGAGAAGCAAAATTTAAAAATTAACTGCATTTTTTCCAGCTTCTCTGTGTCTTGTTTTGGTAAATGTGTATTAAGAAATATCCAGTTTATTTGAACTAGGATTCCAGTAAACATTAGAATTAATCAGATTTTTAAAAAATATTTTTTGTTGTCTATGGATATTTATTTATTTGTATGTGGTGCTGAGAATCAAACCCAGTGCCTCACACATGCTAGGCAAACATTCTTAACACTGAGCTACAACCCCAGCCCAGAATTAATCAGATATTTAATAGTTTAATGACTTTTTTTTTTAAAGAATGGGGATTCCTTTGTCAAATAATACTATTAGTATTACTAAAATTGTGAAGAGCTAATTTGTGTTGACTTTGAGTTTGATCCAGAGAAAAGACACATGACCAGCATTGGCTTCTTCCTTACCTAAAAGGATTGCTGGTTAGTGTGTTCTTTTTTTTTTTTTGTACTGGGGATTGAACTCAGGGGCACTCAACCACTGGGCCACATCCCCAGCCCTTTTTTGTATTTTATTAGAGACAGGGTCTCACTGAGTTGCTAAGTGCCTCAGCCTCCCAAGTGCTAGGATTATAGACGTGCGCCATGATGCCCGGCCTTAGAGTGTTCTTATATAATGACTTTTTCACCAAGGGCAGAATTTGTGATACAAAAAATGAATTTATTTAGTTAAGCACAGGTCATTAATTACCTGATGAGCCTGAACACATTTTTCTCAATATAGACCTTGGAATTCTTCTGTTTGACTTATCTAGGACTTGCTCTTATAGGAGCATTCTTTTTATTTATTTATTTAAAGAAGGCCACATTTAGTATATACCTTTAAGAAAGTGCTTCTAGTTACATCAGATCCTTTTCAAGCTAACATCAAAAATGAATATTAAAGCCGGGCGCGGTGGCGCACGCCTGTAATCCCAGCACTTTGGGAGGCTGAGGCAGGAGGATCGCGAGTTCAAAGCCAGCCTCAGCAATGGTGAGGCACTTAGCAACTCAGTGAGACCCTGTCTCTAAATAAAATACAAAAAAGGGCTGGGGATGTGACCCGAGGACGAGTGCTCCTGAGTTCAATCCCTGGTACCACAAAAAAAAAAAAAAAAAAAAAAAAAAAAAAAAAAAAAAGAATATTAAGCCGGGCGCGGGTGGCGCACGCCTGTAATCCCAGCACTTTGGGAGGCTGAGGCAGGAGGATCGCGAGTTCAAAGCCAGCCTCAGCAATGGCGAGGCACTTAGCAACTCAGTGAGACCCTGTCTCTAAATAAAATACAAAAAAGGGCTGGGGATGTGGCCCAGTGGTCTAGTGCCCCTGAGTTCAATCCCTGGTACCACAAAAAAAAAAGAATATTAAGTCTGGGCATGCTGACATATGCCTATAATCCCTGCAGCTCCAGAAGTGGTAGGAAGATCTCAAGTTCAAAGCCAGCCTCAGCAACTTAGCAAGGCCCTGTGTCTAAGTAAAATACCGAAAATGGGCTGAGGATGTCCCCATCCTTGATTAAGTGATTTTTTTTGTTTATTTCAGATACAACTGTACCCAAGTGTATGGATGACAAGAACAATTATTGTGTGATTGCTTTTGAGACTAAAAAATATTGCTGGAGAGAGATCCTGATGAAGTTATTGAAAATTTGCCCTTGGGTGTTAGGAGTGTGATAGCCAGTGTTTTGTTAAGTAAAGCCACTTGCTGCTCTCCTGTGGCCTTGCTGTAGAATGGCATGATGTGATTTGCCAAGTCCTGATGTTTTGAAGAAGAGCTGTTACTTTAGTCTCATCTTTTCTGTGAGAAAGCATTTGTTCTCAGTGATGAAGGGAGTAAGTCTGGTTAGAATTAAACATAAGAGGCTAGTTTTTTAAACTAGAAAAGTACTTATAACTCTATATCCCAATTTAGTGATTCTTTGGGGAATATGGATTCCAAACTACTTTAAGGCCATTACTAAGCTTTTAAAAGTTTCTTAATGTCATTGTGTTTTAAATGTTATTCAGATTTAAAGCATTGATATAAGAAACTCAAGTAGTTGTCATGTAATCCTAGGATTAAAGTATAAAACAAAAACTATTGAAAAATGGCAAGGAGATGGCTTGGGATATATCTTAGTGCTGGAGTGCTTGCCTAGAATGTGTGAGGTCCTGGGGTTTAGTGCCTAGTACTGCAGAAGATAAAAAGAAAGGGGGAAGAAAATAGAAAGGAAGTGAAAAAGAAAATGGCAAGATTATGACTTTTCTTTTTAATAATTATAGGAGAAAAATCAGAAAGTGAAAATGGATGTGGAGATTTGTGGCTGTATATTTAACAATAAGAGAAATAATGCCAGTAAGTTAATCAAGTTAAAACATAGTTTGTAGCCGGTCGCGGTGGCGCACGCCTGTAATCCCAGCACTTGGGAGGCTGAGGCAGGAGGATCGTGAATTCAAAGCCAGCCTCGGCAATGGCGAGGCATTTAGCAACTCAGTGAGACCTTGTCTCTAAATAAAATACAAAAAAGGGCTGAGGAGGGCTGGGGTTGTGGCTCAGCCGTAGAGCGCTCGCCTAGCATGTGCACGGCCCGGGTTCAATCCTCAGCACCACATAAGAATTAAACGCATTGTGTACAACTAAAAAGCCAATAAATAAATATTTTAAAGGGGGGTTGGTTGAGGATGTGGCCCAGTGGTTGAAGTGCCCCTGAGTTCAATCCCTGGTACAAAAAAAAAAAAAAAGTTTGTACAAATAAACAAGAACATTATCTACTACTCCCCCCCCCCAATCTCTGTATTTATTTGTACAAATAGCACAGGAGGGGCTATTTGTACAAATTTGGGCCCTGTAGACAGGCCCGAGGGTCACACCAGTCCGCAGACAGAGGCTTTCACTGTGGAGCCTTCGCAGGGACCTGGGCACCCCTGGGGTCTGGGCACCTTTCAGAGCAGAAGCTGGAGCCAGAGCTGGAGCCTGGGTTTTGGCCTGGCCTTGGACTTTGGCCTTGCCTACAACCCCTGACCATGTGGGCAAGAGCGTGCTTCCCAACCTTGGGGCAGGCAAGGCAATTAAACATGAGGCTGGCACCCTTTGGCATCTTGGGCTTAACCTCCTTGGGCTTAACCAGGGCCTTGATAACTTTGGCAGGTGCATTAGTGGCCTTGGTGTTGTTTGCCTGCATTTTTTTCAGGCCCTTTCTTGTGATGCTTCTTGGCAAAACACATATTTCTCAGGTACTTGGGGTTCATTCCCTTAAGAGATTCATATCTTTGTGATCAGGGTTTCTTGATGCCATTTCTGTGCCATTTTGGGAACTGATTGTCCGTGGTGTGGTTCTTGGACTTGGCCATGTCTGCACCGTAAGCCACTGCTCCTAGAGTGGTTGAGACCAGAAGAGGAAGAACCATTGTTTACTTCTTGATGTTTAGATGCTCAGAGAACATTAGTGGACAATTTGTTTAAGAGGAGAAACAACTTATAATAATAACTGGGGCTGGGGATATAGCTCAGTTGGTAGAGTGCTTGGCTTGCACGCACAAGGCCCTGGGTTCAATCCCCAGCACCGCCAAAAAAAAAAAAAAAAAAAAAAAAAAAAAAAGGCCAGTTATTTACTCTGTAGGTGATTGTTTTGTACAGGTTGAAAATAGTTTTGAGATGAGAGGATTTTGATAATAAACTAATGCCCTCGAAGATTGCTTTCAAGTTAATATTCACAAATTCTTCAGATTCTAGGACACGAAAAATTTTTAACTTCCCACAATTACTTGTAATAAGATCCTATTAATAGAGTAGCCTATTTCCAGTTTTAACCTTGTTCTAGGAAGTTTATATCGAATCTCTTTTGAATTCATTTATTCCAGTTCTATGCCGTTTGAATTTCAGAAGGGGTTCTGCTGAATCAAAATCGATAGGGCACTGATTGCATTATTTTAAAAGACTTAGTCCTTTTCCTCAAATGTTGGTTGTCAGCTGACAAATTTGAAAAGCCTTGCAAAAATGTTTTAGGAAAAGCAAAAAAGTTTAGTATGCATGTGTTTTGTTTTTCATTCTGCTTCATTGCATAATTCAAGTGACATGATCCTTTAAATACAGAAGTCAGAATGCCAGAATGAAAAAATGGTTAAACACACACACACCAAGCCTCTAATGTTAATTAAATTACTTAAGAAACCTGCTTCTCTTTTGAGTATTAAACTAGATTTTATGTAGCCATCTTTGAAGGTAATGATTGATGAGAGCCTGGAAGCTCTTAGAGGTGTAACCCATTAGGTGACCACTGGAGAGGTCCTCCAGGCCTGACTTCTGGTGATAACACAGCTTCCCTCCAACCTCTTTTTTTCTTCTCTATTATTAGTTTCCCTGAATGTAAAATAGTCTTTAGGGTGGACGTCTGCAGCTTTTAATGTTCTAGCATTCCAAATAGTATATTTTGGTAAGTAATTATGTCAAGTTGGTAAATTGAGACAAAACACTTAAAAAGCATATTTGCAAGTCTCCCCCCTCCCCCTACAGTACTGGGGATTGAACCCAGGGCCTCACACATGCTAGCACTCTACATCTGGTTCCCAGCCCTTCATTTTTGTTGTTAAAATATTTTTTAGCAGTTGGCTTGATGATTACATTTGATATATAGTAGTATTTGCTCCAGTATTTAGTTATTATGAATTCTGTTCTGTGAAATTTGATAGGAGGGACAGAAAGAACTTTGGTTGGCTTTCCCCGATTTAGAAGTTGAAGTTTTCACTTAATGATTAGTGTCCTTTCCATTTGGGAAGACAAATTGATAGTGTCAACATTGAAAATACAAACTACTAGATAATACTAGTAAGTCCACTTCCTAGTATTTTGGGAAATATGTTGCATATGTCTACGAAGGAGCAAATTACTAGGATATACTTTGCTGTATTTTACATATATCATTCATCCATTTGTAATCTGTCAGGGACTATTCTGCATCCACTAAGGAATTAACAGGTCTGTATGTGTGTGTTGTGAACTCTTGAGATATATTTTCAGAAATGCAGACTTTTGAACAGCGGTTTTTTTTTTTTTTTTTTTTGTTTTTTTTTTTTTTTTTTTTGGTACTGGGGATTGAACTCAGGGGCACTCGACCACTGGGTCACATCCCCAGCCCTTTTTTGTATTTTATTTAGAGACAGGGTCTCACTGAGTTGCTAAGTGCCTCAGCCTCCCAAGTGCTGGGATTATAGGCGTGCACCACCACGCCCTGCTTGAACAGTGTTCTTTTAAAACACAGAGGAGAACTATTATGTTTCTATAGGCATACAATATATATGTAAACATTTTTAACAAGGTTTGAAAGAACAGACTGCCACTGATGGCCCAAGGGGAGTAGGAGTTGTGGAATGGAGCTCAAGGGGCATTCAGTTTCATCTGGGTCAAATTTTTCTGACAAAAATGTATCACTGTACAACTTGAGTGTTTATCATTGTGATTTGCCTAAATTGACATAAAAGAAACAAGTAGCATTTAGGCTTATTTTTTCTTTCACAAAAATTAAGGAATTTTTAGGCAGCCCTGAATACAACTTTTTAACCATTCATTTTAAATAATAGCCTTTTAGGTAAGCAACTGTCCAGAAGTGTACTTTGAAATTTAGTTTCTGATAGAATTAAATATGAAAGTTACATCATGTTGAGATTTACGTGGTATGTGATTGTTAGTCTTTGTTTTAAAACGTTTGGAGTTTTTCAGTCTTCTTTGAGGTAAGACCTGTTATTTTATTCTCAGCTATTTGCATTAATATTTGCCAGGTGTGAGCCGGGCGCGGTGGCGCACACCTATATCCCAGCACTTTGGGAGGCTGAGGCAGAGGAGGATCGCGAGTGCAAAGCCAGCCTCAGCAATGGTGAGGCACTTAGCAACTCAGTAAGACCCTGTCTCTAAAATACAAAAAAGGGCTGGGGATGTGACCCAGTGGTCAAGTGCCCTTGAGTTCAATCCCTGGTACCACAAAAAAAAAAAAAAAAAAAAAAAAGAAAAGAAAAGAAAGAAAGAACAACAATATTTGCCAGGTGCTATTAAAAATATTGGGCTTGTGTTAGTACCAGAAGACTTAGTAATGGAATATGCCTACTGAGCAGCTAGCTTCTTTTTAGTAATGATAAATCAACAAAAATAGGAATTATCTTAGAAATTTTTCAAAATATAGTAGAACTTAATAACAGTAGATTATCTATTAATAATGTCTTTTTGAAATGAGTTTTTTCTTTTTCTTTTTTTTTTTTTAATTTGTTCTAGTTGTACACTACGGTAGAATGCTCTTTGAAATGAGTTTTTTCTAAACTTTCTAAAATGTTATATCGAATTATTGTTTTGGGGATGTCAATGGTTGCAGGAGCCCTGTTTGGGGATTGACTTGAATTGCAGTTGACTAAGAGCCGTGGAGATTTGGCCATTGTCGCCTCCCGTAGTCTCACGGGACTTGTTGCGGGATCTCGAGTGACTTGGCCGAAATTGCTGATCGGGTCAACGCCATTTTAGGGTGTGTTTTGGCGTGTGTTAGTCGTTGTTAGAACCAGAGAGAAAAGTTATCAGAATAAAAAGCTGTTTGTCTCCAGTTTGCTTCTGAAGTTTTTCCCGCGGCTCCGTTGCTCCAAGCGCTTCAGGCGGCAACAAATGGTTGTTGAGTATATGGAAATAGGCTCCTCAAAATGTTTGAAGAATAGAAAACTGTGGTTCTAAAACTTGGTTGTACCTAAAATGTACCATCACGTGAAGAGAGACTTAAAAAAAATTGTTTGGATCCCACTTTCAAAGAATTCAACCTACTTGGGGGAGGAGAACCTGGTGATTGGGATTTTTAATGTGCAGTAAGGTTGTACGCCACTGCCTTAAACTTGTTGTCCATGGTTGTTCCTCAAATGAGCATTTGGCTCATTAGCAACAATTTTTTGTTGCATTTTGTCGTGCTATCTAATTTAAAAGTTGTTTTCCTTAGTTACCTTTTTCCCTTCATGACATTACATAGTCTGTGCTTTTTTTGCTTGGTTACTTATAGCCTTTCTCTCCCTTGCAGTAGGAGTGATCTACTTGCACATTACCAGAACTCCAGTGGCCAGTACAGGGCTTGGCCATGGTGTCATTCTGATGGTTGAGCAAATTATTGTCTTCCGGTGTACATAGAGTTTGTAGCATATAATAAGTGATCAGTAAATGTTTATTGAATAAATAAATGATGCATGGATTTCTACTGTGTGAAATGCTTGCTATTAAAAGTAATGTTTGAATTTGTGATTTTATGGAGGAATGTATATGCCATCAAATGATTTTCTAAAAGCAACATTAAAAGACTATTCATTGTAAAGAGAATTTTGTATTTGAGTATAAAGAAATATGCCAAAATATAAACCAAATTTTAATTCTTCCAAAAATTTGAAGAAGAAGAAAGGCCTGACCAAGAAACCTTCTTATAGCCTGAAATCCTAGAGTGGCAGCATTATAGTTGATCTTATGTGGCAGCTAATGATCTCACTAGTGTTTAGATGGCAGTTTGATAGGCTTAACAATTCCTGATATTGATGATAAGAGTGGGCCTGTGTATATACTGTGCTACACATTTTTTCTCCTAGATATCAGGGGTGAGATAGCCAATGAATGGACTCTAGCCATATGTTGTCTTATTTTAATGGGATTGTACATGTTTGCAATTTCATCTTACCAAGTTTGCCCAATTTGGGTATATTAAGTGTGAATAAATGTATCTTCATTAATGTTGATTAAAGCCAAATGATTGCTTCATTTTTTTCCCCCTCTGTAGGCTAAAGAAATCCTGACAAAAGAATCCAACGTGCAAGAGGTTCGATGTCCAGTCACTGTCTGTGGAGATGTACATGGGCAATTTCATGATCTCATGGAACTGTTTAGAATTGGTGGCAAATCACCAGACACAAATTACTTGTTTATGGGAGATTATGTTGACAGAGGATATTATTCAGTTGAAACAGTTACACTGCTTGTAGCTCTTAAGGTAATTTCAGTTTAATGTTTGGGCCTTTTAAACGGGGTTAAGACAGTCCTCTTGTTCCTATGATTTGTGATTTTTTTTTTTCCATCTGAATGTTAAATTTTGAAAGAAAATTCCACATTTAGGAATGCAAATAATTCGGACTTTAAAATTATAATCATAAGTGCCTGAATTCTGAGTAAGAGGATGGCACAGAATAAAAACAAAAGAAAATATCTTAATCGGCTTATTTGAAAAATATTAGGACTGGTGAGATAGGAATTTTAGTTTAGTACATTGATTATGGGGAGGTAATACAATTACAAATATAGCAAGTGTTGGAATGTTTATATTCTCTGACAATAATCCTATAATTGGAATTTTACTAAGGAAGAATTTATAGCATTATCTTTATCAGAAAATATTGATCTAAACACCTCAACCATGAGTGGATACTAAAATTCCAGTTTGCAGCTGTGTTAGCATGACAATAATCTAGAACATTAGAAATGATCATTAAAAGCAAGTTACAGGGGCTGGGGTTGTGGCTCAGTGGTAGAGCGCTCGCCTAGCACGTGCACGGCCCGGGTTTGATCCTCAGCACCATGTACAAATAAACGTATTGTGTACAACTAAAGCATATATATATATATATATATATATATATATATATATATATAAAATCAAGTTACAAAACTTCATGCAGGTGCTATGTTTCATGCCTGTAATCCTAGCTACTTGGAGCAAGGCTAAGCAATTTAGTGAGAACCTGTCTCAAAAATAGAAAGGGCTATGGGGCTGGGGTTGTGGCTCAGTGGTTTAGCGCTTGCCTAAACACGTACGCGACCTGGGTTCGATCCTCAGCACCATGTAAAAATTAAAGCCATATGTACACCTGAAACGAATAAATTTATATTTAAGAAAGGGCTAGGATGTGATTCAGTGGCAAAATGTCTTGGGTTCAATCTCCAGTAAGCAACCCCCACCCCATACCGGTTGTAGCTTGTGAGATATACAGGTGAAGATTTGAAGGTGAAATACAAAATGGTATACCTTTGGGGGTGGAATACTTCTTTCTGCCTTTCCCTTTCCCTTTTTTTTTTTTTTAATTATATTTATTTATTTGCTTTAGTTGTACACAATGCGTTTAGTTTTACGTGGTGCTGAGGATTGAACCCGGGCCGCGCGCGTGCTAGGTGAGCGCTCTACTGCTGAGCCACAACCCCAGCACCCCCCCCCCCCCTTTTTTTTTTTTTTTTGTGGTACCAGGGATTGAACTCAGGGGCACTCACCCACTGGGCCATATCCCCAGCCCTTTTTTGTATTTTATTTGGAGACAGGGTCTCACTGAGTTGCTAAGTGCCTCACCATTGCTGAGGCTGGCTTTGAACTCGCGATCCTCCTGCCTCAGCCTCCCAAAGTGCTGGGATTACAGGCGTGCGCCACCGCGCCCGGCCTTTTTTTTTTTAATTAAAGATTGATCCCAGGAATATTTAGCCATCCAGCCAACATTCCCAGCCCTTTTTATTTTAAGACAGGATCTCGCAAAGTTGCTTAGGGCCTTGCTAAGTTGCTGAGGCTGGCTTTGAACTTGTGAGCCTCCTGCCTCAGCCTCCCTAGCTGCTGGGATTACAGGCATGCGCCACACCACCCACCTAGGGAAGCTAAATGAGGGGGTTGGTGGTTTTTTTTTTTTTTTTTTTTTTTTTTTTTTTTTTTTATATTCTTTGAATTTCCTTTTTTGGGGAAGAAGTGATCCCCCCCTTTCTTAGGCAACATTTATTTTTTTTTATTAAAGAATATTCAGAATGATAAAATGGCTGCTGTAGAGATGTGATTTCAGCAAGAGTCAAAATTTAATTTTAGATGATTAATATTTGTGTAAAATGGTACAAAACTTTTTTGTTGGCCATGAAGTTTTGCATTTTAAAAATGAAAGTGTTGGATTAGATGGAAGGAAGTGTTCTGCTATGACTGTAGTTGCTGTGAAAGAAACTATCAAGCTACTATTGTGCAGTGTATCAATTCCAGTATGCAGAAAAGCAAATACACTACCTTTAAGGATTCATGCAGGAGGGTGTAATGGAATGAATTATGTCTATTTAAATTTCATATGTTGAAATACCTCAGAATGTGACTGTATTTGGAACTATGGCCTTGACAGAGTTAAGGTAAAATGAAAAGATTAAGGCACAGGTAAGGGGAGAGGATGGAAAGACATGGAGAACATGGCTATCTATAAATCAGGGAGAGGACTTCAAAAGAAACAAACTCTGCTGACACCTTGATCTTGGACTTCAGCCTCCAGAACTATGAGGAAATAAGTTTCTGTTGTTTAAATATCCAGTCCATGGTGTTTTGACATGGTAGCCTTGGCAAATGAATATTATTGGAAAGGATGACCCTTTCAGCAAATGGATCAAAAATGGATCATAGGCCTAAAATGCAAAACTTCTGAAATAAAACTTAGGAGAAAATCTTTGTGATATTGATTATATTGGAAAATTTGTTAACAAAAACATGATACAAGCTGGGCGCGGTGGCGCACGCCTGTAATCCCAGCACTTTGGGAGGCTGAGACAGGAGGATCGCGAGTTCAAAGCCAGCCTCAGCAATGGCGAGGCACTTAGTAACTCAGTGAGACCCTGTCTCTAAATAAAATACAAAAAAGGGCTGGGGATGTGGCCCAGTGGTCGAGTGCCCCTGAGTTCAATCCCCGGTACCACCAAAAAAAAAAAAAAAAAAAAAAAAAACATGATCCATTAAAAATAGAAAAATTTGACTTCATCAGAATAGACCTTTTTGTTCTTAAAAAGACTTCAGAGAAGCCGGGCGCAGTGGCGCACACCTGTAATCCCAGCACTTGGGAGGCTGAGGCAGGAGGATTGTGAGTTCAAAGCCAGCCTCAGCAATGGCAAGGCACTTAGCAACTCAGTGAGGCCCAGTCTCTAAGTAAAATACAAAAAAGGGTTGGGATGTGGCCGAGTGCCCCTGAGTTCAATCCCTGGTACCCCCCCCCCCCAAAAAAAAAAAAAAAGACTTCAGAGAGAAAAAATAAGTATATTTGAATTTTCAGATATTTATTTATCTATTGGTGCTGGGATTGAACTCTGGCTTTACCACTGGGCTACACCCTCAGGATCAAAATTTAAAAACAACTACAAAAATCTCTTAATAACAAAACAATCTTAAAACAGGTAAAACATTTGAGTAGATACTTTATCCAAGAAGATATGTTGGTCAGGAAGCATATGAAAAGATGCTTAACATTATTAGTCATCAGGGAAATGCAATTGAAGTCAAAGTGAGATAACCCTTTACATCCATTAGAGTGACCTTATGCTTTGCCTGGTGGGAATGTGAAATGGTCCAGCCACTGATTGGTGCTACATACAATGTGGATAAGCCTCAAAAATATTTCAAGTTATATTTAGCACAAAAGACTATGTTGTATTATTGTATTTCTAAGTAATTTCTAGAAGAGGCAATCTCAAGAGCCAGAAAGTAAATCAGTGGTTGCTAGGAAGTGAGAATAGGAGTGGGAGTGAGAAGTGACTGTAGACAGGCATGAGGATCTTTTGGGGGTGATGATTATTGCATAACTATAAATTTGCTAAAAATTATTGAACTGAAAAAATAATCATGTATGAGGTTTTATATCTCATGATTGTGCTTGATATAATAAAGTTAGTAGTAAAGGGAGTTTGGTTTTATTAAATTTAATTTTGTTCATTTAACTTATTTGGTACTGGGGGTTGAACCCAGAAGCACTTTACCATTAAGCCACATTCTCAGTTCTTCTTAAATTTCAAGACAGTCTTGTGAAGTTGCTGAGGCTGGCCTGGAACTTGGGGTCCTCCTGCCTTAGCCTCCCAAGGTTTGGGATAACAGGTGTACGCCGCTGCACCTAGCTCCCATGGGCATTTAAAAATGTTCATCATGGATTTTGTAATTTCATTTGACTGTAATCTAGGGATGTGTGCTGTTTTTTCAATACAATTAGAACTCTGAATTCAAAGAGCTACCTTTTGATGTTTTCCATTTTATTGTTTTAGGTTCGTTACCGGGAACGTATCACCATTCTTCGAGGGAATCACGAGAGCAGGCAGATCACACAAGTTTATGGTTTCTATGATGAGTGTTTAAGAAAATATGGAAATGCAAATGTTTGGAAATATTTTACAGATCTTTTTGACTATCTTCCTCTTACTGCCTTGGTGGATGGGCAGGTTTGTGCATCTTTTTAAAACTTATATTGCTTATTATTCTTAGGAATCTTCTTAGATTATTCTTAGGAATCTACTTCCTTAATGTTTATGTGCCTTTAACTTTTTTTCCATCCTCACATTATTTTTAGGGATTTCTTTTTATAAATATTAATAGCATTCATTTAAAACTTTTTAAAATGCTCTCTTTGTATCAGGCTCTTTGTACGGGGTGGGATCACAGGGATTGAAAACATAGACTATCCAGCCTGTTAGTCTGTTTTTGGAGAAGTCTAGGGAGATGTATTGAGCTCGTTACTGGTCCAGGTAGAGATGTTCACAGAACTTGGAAGAAAATTCTGAATATGAAGTACTATACTAGTCTCTGACCAGGGAATGGGGGAATTAGACACATTTTCTTGAAGGAGCTGACTGAGGTAGGCGAACTAGTGATGGTTTATCAGGAAATAAAAAGGGGGGTATTCAGTAGTTTAGTGTTGCCTGAAGCAAAAATGGATCCTGCAGAGTTAAATATCTAAGTAGGCAAAGCCCAGAAATATCAGTGAGGCTAGTGATGGGGGCTACTGCCTAAAGCTTAGTCCAGTTTCTTTACATAAAGTTAACGTTTTAAACCAATCTTTTTTCAGATCTTCTGTCTACATGGTGGCCTCTCACCATCCATAGATACACTGGATCACATCAGAGCACTTGATCGCCTACAGGAAGTTCCCCATGAGGTATGACTTTTATTTGGTAATAAATTCTTTTCAGAAAACTTTTTAGGGAGAGGATAAATTTAATTGTAATTGGTTCATTGTATGTATTTATTCATTTAATCCTAAAAAACAATTCCACAAAGGAGCCTGGGCATGGTGGTACATGCCTGTAATCCCAACACTTGGGAGGCTGAGGCAGGAGGATTGTGAGTTCAAAGCCAGCCTCAGCAATGGCAAGGCACTTAGCAACTCAGTGAGACCCAGTCTCTAAATAAAATACAAAAACGGGCTGGGGATGTGGCCCAGTGGTCTAGTGCCCCTGACTTCAGTCCCCAGTACCAAAAAAAAAAAAAAAAATCCACAAAGTATAAGCACTCTTGTCAACTCCATTGTTCAGAAGAAATTATAAAACCTGCTAAAATAATAATAGCTGTGGGACTAGGCTTAAAAAGAACATACTTTGTCTTAAAATCCTTTGCTTTACTCAGGCATATTGGTGCATACCTATAATTCCAGTGACTCTGGAGGTTTGAGACAGGAGGATCCCTCATTCAAGGCCAGCCTGGGCAACGTATAGAGGCCCTGATTGAAAATAAACAACAAAAAGGCTTGGAAGTGTATTTCAGTTGTAGAGTGCCTGCCCCCTGGGTTCAGTATCCAATACCTTAAACACGAGCCTATACTGCCTACTACTGAATTTGCATACTATAGGGAGATTAGGGTATGTCATCTGTTCCTCATAAAGCTGGAAAACATGTCTTATTTGAGATGTTTTAACTGTAAAATCTGTTACTGTTTTCAGCAAATCCCACTAAAGAGTGTGACTTAGTACTGTGCTGTTTCTGATGAATTACTCAAACCATGCATTTGCCATTTTTGTAAAAGCTGTTTGTGATATGAATCTGCTTTTTAGGGTCCAATGTGTGACTTGCTGTGGTCAGATCCAGATGATCGTGGTGGTTGGGGTATATCTCCTCGAGGAGCTGGTTACACATTTGGACAAGATATTTCTGAGACATTTAATCATGCCAATGGCCTCACGTTGGTTTCTAGAGCTCACCAGCTGGTGATGGAGGTATGTTTTGTTCTTTTAAACATGATTTGCTTTTTAGTAAACTAAAGAAAAGGGGATATAGAAAAGAAGCAGCATTCGCATTCACATTAATGATCTAATGGCACATTCCATGTATTTCTTCTGGTGAGTTTGCCATTATAGCCTGAATCTTTTCAGTAGGTGTACATTAGAATTAAAATCAAACTTTTGATGATAGTGAAATACATATTTAATACAATTTCACAGAGTTCTTACTAGCAGGGAAATACTTGAGATTTAAGGGTGGGAAAGTACAATGCAGGGAGATGCGTGGGATACATTTTATGATCCCATTTTTGTTTATTTCATATTTTAGCATGTATATATATGTATAGGAGAGAAAAGGAAGAAACAAATGTTAAGTGGTCCTTTAGATGGTAGGATTACAGGTGATTTGAATGAAAAATCTAAACAGGAATAATACTGGGATTCTTGCCACAGAACATTTGATTAGTATACTTTCAGAGGTAGGGTACTATTTAAATTAATACTAATGCAACTTTGTGATTATTGTTAATAAAATCTGACTTGGCTAAAGATAGGGAAAAACTTTGTGAACACTACTAAACAAAAAGTATCATTTATTCAGGTGGGCTTTGTGAAGCTAAGGATCCTAGAAGCATATCTCATTTGTACCTCTCTGGTAATTGACCAGCTTAGGGACCTTCACTTATGACTGAGGAACAAACAAGATTCCAGTCTCTAGGAGTAGGTACATTAATCAGCTTTTTGTCACTAAAACAAAATAACCGACACAAGCTATTTGTGAAGTAGAGAGGTTTATTTTGCCCCATAGGTTTTGTCAGAGGGTGACACATGCAGCCGGGCACGGTGGCGCACGCCTGTAATCCCAGCACTTTGGGAGGCTGAGGCAGGAGGATCGCGAGTTCAAAGCCAGCCATCAGCAATGGCAAGGCACTTAGCAACTCAGTGAGACCCTGTCTCTAAATAAAATACAAAAAAGGTCTGGGGATGTGACCCAGTGGTCGAGTGCCCCTGAGTTCAATCCCCAGTACCACACACACACACACACACACACACAAAAAAAAAAAAAAAAAAAGAGGGTGACACATGCAGGACCCTATGTCAGAGCAGATGGTAACCTCTCTAGCCAAGAAGCAGGGGAGACAGAACATGCCCCCTGATAACCTAAGTACCTTCCACTAGGCTTCACTTTCTAAATGTTTCAACGCCTCCCAATAGCTGTACCCTGGGCACCACATCTTTAACATGTAGGCCTTTAGAGGATATTTGGTATTCAAACTACAGCAGTAGGCATCTGCCTCTAAAAGGAATGGGCTGTTGCAGATCTTTGCAAGAAGAGAGGGTGATGAGACACTGCCATTTACAGAAAGACAGATTCTTTAATGATTAGTGCTATTTTTTAAAGTTTTATAATAAAAAAATAATTTGTAATTAGGGGAAAAGTAAATGCATATGTGTTTTGTAAGTTGTACAAAATACAGAAAATTATTATGTTGTTTAGAAAGAAAGCATTAATATTTCTTAAGCTCTTGCAGGGAGGGATGTCACATTTAGTTATATAGGAAAGGAATAAATAAATGTTTAATTTCTTTCTTCTCCTTGTAGGGATATAACTGGTGCCATGATCGGAATGTAGTAACGATTTTCAGTGCTCCAAACTATTGTTATCGTTGTGGTAACCAAGCTGCAATCATGGAACTTGATGATACTCTAAAATATTCTTTGTAAGTATTTACACTTGAGCATTGGTTGCTATTCCTGAATATTTAATTTTAATAGTGTTCATAAACTTAGCTAAGCCAGATTCCAACTTTGTAAGTCTCTGAAATGGACCAGTGATATGTTGAAACACAACAGAAGCTAACTCATCCTACATAGATTCTAATATGAATTATTAGATTTTTGGACTTTTAAACCATGTTTTAACAATATGTTAGATATTTTAAAATTTGCTTATTAGCCACCAGGTGTGGTAACTTATTCCTGTAATCCCAGTGGCTCCGGAGGCTAAGGCAGGAGGATCAGCAACATAACGAGGCCCTAAGCAACTCAGTGAGATACTGTCTCTAAATAAAAATATAAACAAGCCGGGCGCGGTGGCGCACGCCTGTAATCCCAGCACTTTGGGAGGCCGAGGCAGGAGGATCGTGAGTTCAAAGCCAGCCTCAGCAAAGGCGAGGCACTTAGCAACTGAGTGAGACCCTGTCTCTAATAAAATACAAAAAAGGGCTGGGGATGTGGCCCAGTGGTTGAGTGCCCCTGAGTTCAATCCCCGGTACCACAAAAAAAAAAAATAAAATAAAAAAAAATAAACAAAGACTGGGGATGTGACTCAGCTATTAAGTGCTCCTGGGTTCAATCCCTGGTACCAGTGCTTATTAGCCAAATGTTCTTGAAGGAGCCTGTAGTCCTACTTACTCACGAGGCAGAGACAGGGATTGTGAGTTTGAGGCCTGCCTGGGCAACATAGCAAGACCCTGTCTCCTCTTTAAAAAAAAAAAAAAAAATTCCTCTTAAAAAAAATTTTTTTTTTTTTAAATTTGGTTAGAAAAAGAAATTTTGGACAGCCGCGGCCCCCCCCCCACCCCCAAATTACTGTTAGAACCCTTCTTTCAAACAGTCTTAGAGGGAACCCCATTGTGAAAAGCATAGCTTCTCTTGACTAAACTTGCTTTGCATTTTTCAAGGGGAGTACAATTAGAAAAGTAAATGCATGATTCAGCTGCAATTATGGCTCTGTTTCATTAAGAGAAGTTAAACTTGGATAGGAAAAAAAGTGTAAATTTGACAGTTGAAGTTTTTAATTTTGATTGTTCCCAAGACATTAATTTATTGATCATGAATCTTGTCTGGTTTTGCAGCTTGCAGTTTGATCCAGCACCTCGTAGAGGCGAACCACATGTTACTCGTCGTACCCCAGACTACTTCCTGTAATGAAATTTTAAACTTGTACAGTATTGCCATGAACCATATATTGACCTAATGGAAATGGGAAGAGCAACAGTAACTCCAAAGTGTCAGAAAATAGTTAACATTCAAAAACTTGTTTTCACATGGACCAAAAGATGTGCCATATAAAAATACAAAGCCTCTTGTCATCAACAGCCGTGACCACTTTAGAATGAACCAGTTCATTGCATGCTGAAGCGACATTGTTGGTCAAGAAACCAGTTTCTGGCATAGCGCTATTTGTAGTTACTTTTGCTTTCTCTGAGAGACTGCAGATAATAAGATGTAAACATTAACACCTCGTGAATACAATTTAACTTCCATTTAGCTATAGCTTTACTCAGCATGACTGTAGATAAGGATAGCAGCAAGCAATCATTGGAGCTTAATGAACATTTTTAAAAATAAGTACCAAGGCCTCCCCTCTACTTGTGAGTTTTGAAATTGTTTTGTTTATTTTCAGGGAAACCGTTTAATTTAATTGTATGATTTGTCTGCACTCAGTTTATTCCCTTCTCAAATCTCAGCCCCATGTTGTTCTTTGTTATTGTCAGAACCTGGTGAGTTGTTTTGAACAGAACTGTTTTTCCCCCTCCTGTAAGACGATGTTACTGCACAAGATCACTGCAGTGTTTTTCATAATAAACTTGTGAACTAAGAACTGAGAAAGTCAAATTTTAATTGTATCTATGGACAAGATTGGTGCTGTTTATTTAAAAAGATTAATCAATTGATAAATTTTAGAATTTGTAGAAATCTAGGTAAAGAAAAATAAAAAAATCAAGGCCACTACATAATCTCTCTGGAACTCCTTGACATTCTTGACATGAACTTGAGGGTTTATTTGTATTGCATATAGTAAATTTGTCAGATTGCTGGTCTGCTCTTAACTTGTTTGTAAGAAAGGAAATCTATGCTGCTTCAGTAAGACCTGCTCGTGAAACCTTATAACTTGTGAGTTAAGTTTTTAAAGGGATTTGTTTTATTAGATGGCATGATTTTTAGGTAGAGCTTGAATTAAATGATGTGTGCAGTTTCTGGTTATAAATATTATATTGCTGTGTATGTTACATGAATTCTTTAAAATGATTGACAAATTGGTAAGTTTCTTAACAATTGTACATTATTAAGTCATGTTAAGAAAGCAGTGAAAACATAAGCCTGTGTTAAAGTGATAGTGAAATGAAATGGAAAAATATTGTTGGATCATGGTTTAGTGTTACGCGCATTGACCACAAGAGGTAAGTGGCATTTGAAGTGCCATTGTTAAACATTTACTGAAAATTTCTCTTTTTTGTCCTTTGAATGGAATTAGAGGCTAAAACAGTTCTCTGGGAACTAACATTTCACTTGATATTTTAAGCTATTGGGATAAACTTGAGGACACTTAATCATTACTTGTGAGTGTAGTAAATAAATGTTTCCTTACTTTGTACTGTGTTGAATTTGGAACCAATAGAGAAATTACAGCATTTCCCTTTTTTAAGAAGCTTGAGGAAAATACACATGTACACAATTTTGAAGTATATGTGTGTGTAAGTGGCATACATTTTATTGAGTGGTCCATTTTTTCTCTGATCTGAAGGATAGTATGTCTGGTATATGGGGTTAATTGTCCAGAGCAAAAAGCACTTAATATTTCTGCATATTTCCATTTAATTATTTTTTGTAAGAATTTTTTATGTATTTATTTTTTTTGCTTTGTCACTTTATACCTTAACTGGGCATGCAGCCCATCTATATGTAGTGGTTTTAATGCAATGCCCAAGTGATATGGACACCAAATAGCTGTTTTTCAGGTCCTATAAAATTGACTCTTAAGGGAATACATATCTTGTAGTTGGTGTGGTACTGTTGTCCAGGTACAGATTCTCTAAATCTTGTGGTTAGCAAAATGGGGCATGTGGCGAAAATTGCTTGGTTTTAGGATAATCGTTGAATTGAAGAGAATGACTGGGCTTTCCTTCTAAACAAGAATTGTTAGTACCTTACCTGCTAATGAAATGGGTTAAGAAAACATGTTGGTGAGTATGGTAATTTCCTATAAAAATTTCTAATTATGTTTGGATGGGAATCACTTCATTTGGGTGATATTGTCGATTTATTTCTACTGGAAACAGAAGAGAATGGGATTTTCATAACCAACTTTTAAAAAGCTGTTCGTGTTTTAAGAACAAAGGCCTGTCGAGAATGAGTGTTCTAACAAAAAATAATGAATGCTCTGGATTGGGGTTGTAACTCAGCAGAGTGCTTACCTAGCATGCAGATGGTCTTGGGTTTGATCCCTAGCACTGCAAAACAAAAGTTTTAAATGTTGCAAGCACTCTATACTGAGGGCTTGCAGCAGTTTGCTTTGCAACTGAATAAATGTGCTTATTTCTTGGGTTGAGAGTTTTAAGCAAACAAATGATGTTTTTAAAGATTGTGTAATATTCTGTTTTCTAAACAGATAAAAACATAAAAATTGTACTTATTAATGGGGTACTGTGTACTGTTTCAGTACATGTATACATTATGAGATGTTTAAGTTGGTTTTACCCATTTTGACTCATGGTCCCTGATGGTAGATCACCTATAAAAACTTAACAGTATATAATTATAACATGAAAGAATATAATAATTCATATAAGCTTTATGTAAAGACTTTGGGCCCATTTTAATGCATCTTTGTCAATTTCATTGAAATACTTGCAGAATTGAAAATTTTGAATTTAATGGGCCAAACATATCTGTCTCAAACATTTCATCATGTCTTTATGGTGAAAACTTTCAAAATCCTTTCTTGTAGGTTTTTTTTTTTAAAGTCTGGCATGTTGTTACCCATAATCACCCTGTTGTGCAATAGCACATTAGAACTCTTTCCTCCTATCTTGTTCTTAATGTCAACCTTTCCTTATTTTTCCCCACCCCTATACAAATGAAAAAAATCTGCCACCCTGCATATTAAATGTTAACTTAATAGGAAAGGGATAGGTATTTCTGTGGTTCTCAACCTTGATGCCTGTAGAGCGTCCTAATTTAAATTTTTTGGAGGAGTGCCCAGGTAATTCTAGATTATATTTAGTGTTAAGAACCCACTGCTATTTCCTCAACTACAAATGTAAGAAAACTGGATTACATGGTAAATGGGTAGTGTGGTTTGTAGATTTGGTAAACAACTAAAATGGACTGTATCACTCAACTTGTTTCAGTAGTGACTTTTACCTGTCTGGTATAAGTGTTCCCTTTAAACCATAAATGTTTTCCCAGAATGAGCCTACAGTTTAGTAATAGACTATTTGGAGATGGATCTCTTCCCATGAACTAAAGCTTGTTTTTCGTTAAAGCCTTAACTGTTCTCACACATTCCTTGACAATTTTTTATCTTTCTAATTTTTTTTTTTTTTTTAGTTTTTTTTTCCTTCGCAATTTTACCTGTATTTTAGTAAATAATCTTTATTGAGATTGTAGATATATTTGGGCATTCCCGATGATCTCTATTTCGATTATAGTTTGAGGGTTTTTTAAAAAAATATTCTTAGTTGTAGATGGACACGATACCTTTATTTTATTATGTGGTGCTGAGGATCGAACCCAGTGCCTCACGTGTGTGAGGCAGACACTCTACCACTAAGCTACAACCCCAACCCTAGTTTGAGCTTTTATGTCATAGGGCTATAAGTACATTTTATTTCTGCTTTTTTTTTTTTTTTTTTTTGTATATATTTAATTAATTGCACAAGTGCTGCTGTCTAGACAAAAATGGTATGTTGCTACAGCACTGTTGGCTTGCAAAGTATTGCTATCCTGGTAAATAGGTTAAATTTATCAATTGGTATATAAATTGGAAAGAAGGGAAATGTGGGTTATGTTTGACTTTAAATATTGAACATAGAAGGTGGGAATGTAGCTCAGTGGCAGAGAACTTAGCATGCTCAGGGCCCTAGGTTCAATCACCACCTAGCACCTTTAAAAAAAAAAAAAAAGGTGGATTATACAGAGATTAATGATAATTAAGTGGAATAGGCACCAAATCCCGGTTTACTTTTGTCATCTATCATGTCTAGACCAGAATTCCTTACTCCAAGAGGTAGAAGAGGAAATCATAGCTAGTGATACATTGCTGAAAAAAGGCCACACTTGTTTTTAATGACAATTGCAAACTCTTATGACTTAAGTTAAAAAGTAGTTTGTATCTTTAGGCTTGGCAGAAGTAGTTGGGCTAGTAAATAGTTTTCTCTGCAGTGTTGCTAATGCAGCAGACCACTACTTGTGGCTTATTTTACTGCACTGAAACTCTGGGAATCTTTTCTGGATAGCCTCAGCCATGGTATACAGTCTCAATCGTACTGAGTGCGATCCGTGAGGAAAACCTTTTTTTTTTTTTTTTTTTTTTTTTTTTGGTACCAGGGATTGAACCCAGAGGCACTTAACCACTGAGCCACATTCCCAACCCCTTTTTATTAGAGACAGGGTCTCACAGTTGCTGAGGCTGGATTTGAACTCAGGATCCTCCTGCCTCAGCCTCCCAAGTGGCTTAGGACTACAGGCACATGCCACCATGCCTGGCTGGGAAAAATTTTTTTTTTTTTTTTTTTTTTTTTTTTTTTTGTGGTACCAGGGATTGAACTCAGGGGCACTCACCCACTGGGCCATATCTCCAGCCCTTTTGTGTATTTTATTTGGAGACAGGGTCTCACTGAGTTGCTAAGTGCCTCGCCATTGCTGAAGCTGGCTTTGAACTCGTGATCCTCCTGCCTCAACCTCCCAAAGTGCTGGGATTACAGGCGTGCGCCACCACACCCCGCGGGAAAAACTTTTTAATAGATTCTACCATACCATGTTCTTCAAAGAGATGAATGATTAGGTCTGTTTCTTTTGTTTCCCTTCCACTCCTCAGTGGAAGGGAAACAAAAGATCTGCCTAGCAGATCTTTCTTAGTGTAGTGATAGGCTGCAGCTACCAGCAAATGACATTCCTATTAGTGGAGGTCAGAGTCCAGAATTGTGATAGAAAAGGAAATTAGAGTGTTCCTTGCTCTGCATAACACTAGGAAAGAACAAAGTGAAAGGTCTAATTAAAGCTACTGTTAATGCTCAAGACTGTTGAGTGCCTTTACCTGGAGACTGATCTGTGAGGAGACTCACTGGTCTGATTTGGTTCATGCTTTTTGAAGGGATTCCAGAACTGCTCCAGTGTGGTAGTGGAAAGGAGGGGGGGTTGAGGGGGTGGAGGGTGCGCAGGGGCGGCCTAGTCTAGTGATAAGGTTTTGTAGTCTTAGTAAAGTGTGAGCCTTGGTCAAGTATGTCTCAGGGGGGCTGGGGTTGTGGCTCAGCGGTAGAGCGCTCGCCTAGCACATGCGCGGGCCGGGTTTGATCCTCAGCACCACGTAAACATAAATGCATTGCATTGTGTACAACTAAAGTAAATAAGTAAATATTTAAAAAAAAAAAAAAAAGTATGTCTCAGGAAAAAACTAAGGTATGGTAAAATATGTCAGAATTGCAATCTGTAGGCTATGCTGTTGAGTCCAGCCTTTCCAGGTAAGTCTCTTCCAGCATCAGTAAAAGTGTTGGATATGTGTTGAATGCTGCAGTCAGAGGGAGAAGTTGGTCTTAAGCATTTCTTTTCTTTGTCTCCTGGAAACACATTGATTTCTTTCTTTCTCCCCCCCTCCCCTTTTTGGCACGGGAGATTGAACTGAGGGTTGCTTAATCACTGAGTCATATCCCCAGCTCTTTTTTTTGTTTTTGAGACAGGGTCTCACTAGGCTAGTCTTTTCTGAGACTAGTCTTGAACTTTAAATACTCCTGCTTCAGCCTCCCAGATGGCTAGGATTACAAGCATGTGCCACTATGCCCAGCAACACGTTGATTTCTAATTTGGTGGAAATAAATAAAACTACTATTGCAGTTTTAATCCTTCTAATGATTTGTCACTAAAAATTAAAGGGCTGGGGTTGTGGCACAGTGGTAGAATGCTTGCCTAGCACATGTGAAGCACTGGGTTTGATCCTCAGCACCACATAAAAATAAAGTTTTGTGTCCATGTACAACTTAAACAAACAAAAATATGTATAATATGTATAAGAAAAAAAGATGAACCCAAGGTTTTGCTTGCTTCTCCCCAGTAGCTGTGTTAGGACTGATTGTAGAGTAAAAGCACAGAGGGGAGAGTAGGTAGTTGAAATATGGGTCAAGGCTGAGGCGGAAGGATCATAAGTATAAGGCCAGCATGGACAACTTAAGTCCCTGTCTCAAAACTTAAGATATAAAGAACTTGGAGATGGCACTATAGCTGGTTCTCAAGACCTCTAGAGAGGCCAGTGTGCTGTGAGGCCTTGCATAGCCACTGCCTGTTGCCACTGTACCATATTTTGCCCTTAATTTCAGCCCTGGTTTTGGGTTTCCTTAAAATATAATCAGTGGTTACTTTGTATAGGTTTGGGGGGATTTTCCAACTTCAGATCCTAGGAAAAATAATCCTACTCTAGATAATAGGATTTTAAAAATAGGGCTGGGAATATGAGTGGATGATTGGTGAATTTTCAAAATGAAATTATTTATGTAAGCTACCCTTTGGAAACATTTCTGCGATCAACCTGAGTGGCAGATAGTCTAGAGCATTTGGTATGTTAAAAAAGTGCAGAGCAGGGGCTGGGATTGTGGCTCAGTGGTAGAGTGCTCGCCTAGCACGTGGGCGACCCGGGTTCGATCCTCAGTACCACGTACAAATAAAAATGCATTAATAAAACGCATTGTGTACAACTAAAAAGCAAATAAATAAAAATATTAAAAAAAAAAAAAGTGCAGAGCAAGTGATTTGTGGCTTCTGTAAATTTGATGTTGCAACCCTTAAAGTAATAGTTGGCATATTCTGAGTCAGCTTATATGTTTCCAGCACTCTCAGTGATGAAATAACAATTACTGCAATGGATTGAGTTGAATTCAGAGTGACCAGGAGAGCAGGAAATACTGGATATTCAATCCTGAAATGGCAGAAATAATCTACTAGTGAATAGTGTCCAGCATTGAGTATTTCCCATGTGCAAGATTTCATATGGATTATTTTATTGACTTGGGTTAACATTGTTTAGAAAAACACGGAAATTTCTGCTGTTGACATTCTAGTCTGAGTCCCTAACTTTCAGAAAGTATTAGTACTTTGTGGCCTTTGCTGGAACTTTTATTTAGTAGGGTTTGAAGGATGAGCAGGAGCCTACACAGCTGTTGGGTTGAGAAAGTGACCTGGGTTTGTGACTGACACTCTTCAGGAAGCCAAGTATATGACAGTCCCATTGGGAAACATGGTGAGGGAGGGAGGTTTGCATCTTGGGCTTTTTTGGAGTGTTGGCCTAAGTCAGGTATCTTCTGTTCTCAGAGGTCATGCGGTGACCTGTCTCAGGGGCATTTATTTGAACCAGATTTTTTTTTAATATTTATTTATTTACTTTAGTTGTACACAATGCAATGTATTTATGTTTATGTGGTGCTGAGGATCGAACCTGGGCCGCACACGTGCAAGGCGAGCGCTCTGCCGCTGAGCCCCAGCCCCAGCCCTTGAACCAGATTTTTAAAATTAATTGGCTGAGGATGATCCAGAAAATGACCCAGTCCACAACTTATTGATCCCGAAGATAACACTGTGCATAGAGAGAATTGACCAAATATATTAGAAAGGAAAATTCATGGTTTCCTTAAAGAAATACGTGTGGAGTGGGCACTCCATCTTCAATTTCTAAGAGTACATAGGTGTGAGATAATCCCCCCTTTTTCCATCTAAAAGGTCAATTGGGAGCCGGGCGTGGTGGCACACGCCTGTAATCCCAGCACTTTGGGAGGCTGAGGCAGGAGGATCGCGAGTTCAAAGCCAGCCTCAGCAATGGCGAGGCACTTAGCAACTTAGTGAGACCCTATCTAAATAAAAAATACAAAAAAAAAAAAAAAAAAAAAAAAAAAGGTTGGGAATGTGACCCAGTGGTCAAGTGCCCCTGAGTTCAATCCCTGGTGCCCCCCCCCAAAAAAAAGTGAATTGGGGAGTGTTTTTGTACTTGAAGAATGACTTGAATATTTCAGTTTCTGTGTATAGGACCTTGGAAACAGGTTGGCAAGGATAGTAATGAAGGAAGTCTCTTTCTCACTGTTTGTTATCTGACCCTCTCGCCTACTCTATCGAAGCCAGAAGCCAAGAGCAAATTACTTTCTTGTCTGGTGTCCAGTTCATGGAAGAAGACTTCACAAAAACTGCCCATCTCTCTGATCTGTATATATGATCTTGTTTTAAAAATATTTTCTGCTTTTATTATATATTTGTAAAATCAAGCAGTATGCAAAAAAAAAAAAAAAAAAAAAAGTTATCTCCAGCTTTACTCCTATGAGGTGATTACTGTTAATGGTTTTGGATACCTTCACAGAACAGCATATACAAGTGTGCCCATTTGAAGGCTGTTTGCGCTGTTAACTTCCCTTGTGATCATTATGTCATTTTGTGTGTGTGTGTACACCAATCACTATGAGCTTTTAGTTATTTTTACAAGTAACTGTGTTGGTGGAAGTATACTGGGTCCCTGAAGTGGTTAAATGTTAAGCAAGGAAGCAAAATGTAAGTTTTACAGTTTACACCAATTTATGTGTAACCACAGGTAGGTGTAGCTCCAGTGTAGGGTGACCAGTTGCCCTGGTTTTCCTTGGAGCTGGGGATTTAAGCAGAGCTTCCAATTCTCAAACCAGGATGGTTGGTCACCATAAGATGGGGTCCTGTACCTACATCTTACAAGCACAGAAAATGTTTCCCACTCTCACCAGCTTGACAGCATCCAGGCTCTGCTTTGGCTCTCAGTGGGTCCTGGTGGAGGGGAGGTGGTGATTGAGTGAATTTACTCAGTCCTGATTTCTAAAGATCCATCTGTTGTTCAATTTGATGTCTTTCCATTAAGTCTGTGACTCTGGAACCTCCTGATTGCTGACATTCCAAGCCTTATTCTGTATGCTTTCAAATCTGGATGCAAAGTTCAGAAATCATTGGTTTAAAGGGTCTATCAGAGGTAGGATTAAATTGACAGAAATAGAGAAATAGGAAGGGGATAAGCAAGAATGTTTGTGTTGAGGGTAAGTGATACGAGACTAGCAGAAAAAGCTTAGTTATCTCAGCCAGGAGTAAGGAGCCACTGCTCCCTGGGGAGCACAGCAAGTGAGTCAGGAAGATGTTGCCATGGTGGTTAAGTAACATTCATGGGGTAGTAAGCCATGACCAGGCACCAGCTGAGCTGAGTGGCTTGGTGGCATGCCACAGGTACTTTGAATTGGACAAATGACTGGACAGCCTTGGAGGGCGTGGGAGCCATTTTTACTTAATTGCATCACAGAACCATGGCCTTTTCTTGTAGACAACTATGTTCATTGCAAAGGAAATGGGGATTTGGTCCCAAGTATGCTGTGTGGGTCATTGTAGCTTTGAAGTTTCTTCATCGGCTGCTTCTGTTAACAAGTCTGCTAAAGTGTTAACAGTCTTTAATAAGACCAACAGAAAGAAATGGATTCAAGCACTCATCCAGCAACTACTCACTGAGCACCTGTTGCATACCAGGTGTTACCCTGCACTGGAATATGTATGTAAGGCTGTGTCCTTGTGATGTTTTTATTCATGAAGGATACATACAGAAATGAGATAGGAATAATGTGCTATAAAATAGCAAAAGGACAGGAGGCAAGAAGGTAAAAAGTTCAGAAGTGTAGTTTGTAGGACAGCAATGATCATGACCTGATAACATCCCTAGAGATCTCTGCCTTTAGCTGCTGGAGAGTTATGGTGCAGTGGTAAGGAAACCTGGTGAAACCTAGGGAAATTAATAAAACCATAGAGGTGCCAAAGGGACCATAGTTACTGCCAGACAATCCCAATGCCCCATACTACTTGGGTCCTTTCTCAGGCTTCCAAAGAACTGATTCACAGTCCTCTCAAGTTACCAATACCTCCCATGCACACTAGACCTTGATGACCTCCCTTATTAGTACTTCAAAGCTCAAGCAGACAAATGTTCTTTCTTGCCATCACAGGCACCAGTCTTGCAATTGTACCTCTGACCACCTCAATTGGACTATTTCCATGAGCATACAAACATGGGTTTCTGCTCAGTCTTAAAAACAGACTCCTTTCACCTCACAGTCCCTCCACTTAAGTGCCTGCTCCTCTTCTGCATTCCTCTGAGCAAAACTAGAAAGATTGTTTTGTCCTCACTTCTCATGCCACAGTCTTTTCTCAGCACACCACTCTGCTGAAATCAAGATTTAGCAAGGTGATTTTCACATTCCCAAGTATGTTATTTTTCTTTTATTTTTTTTTCTTATTTATTTATTTGCTTTAGTTGTACACATGCCATTGTTTGTACGTGGTGCTGAGGATCGAACCCGGGTCGTGCACATGCTAGGCGAGCGCTCTACCCGCTGAACCACAACCCCAGTCCCGTATATTATTTTTCTGATCTTAAATTCCAGTGTTTAGTATTTGAAATCATCAATCTCAGCCTATTGGCTAGGATCAAATAAAATGATTGACCAAAGCAATTTTCTGGAGATAATTTCTTCCTTGTCTTCTTTTTTTTTGGCACCTGGGATTGAATTTAGGGGCACTCAACCACTGGGCCACATCCCCAGTCCTTTTTTGTATTTTATTAGAGACAGGGTCTCACTGAGTTGCTTAGTGCCTCGCCATTGCTGAGGCTGGCTTTGAAGTCGCGATCCTCCTGCCTCAGTCTCCCAAGTGCTGGGATTACAGGCGCGTAGCCCAGCTAACTTTTTTGTTTTTTTGATACTGCAGATTAAACTCTGCCTCATGTACGCTAGGCAAGTGCTCTGCTACTGAGCTACCTAGCCTGCTAGTCTCTTAACCAACTGATGTTGTCCAGTCCCATCTATTTGCCAGAAAGCCCCAATTTTTTATTTATTTATTTTTGTACCAGGTATTGAACTCATGGGTGCTTAAACACCGAGCCACATCCCCAGCCCTTTTTATATATATATTTTTTTTATATAGGGTCTTGCTAAGTTGCTGAGGCTGGCTTTGTGTTTGTGATCCTCCTGCCTCAGCCTCCCCAGCTGCTGGGATTGGCAGTTGTGCACCACCACACCTAGCCAAAAAGCCCCAATTTATGCCTTATGCCAGTTTCTCCCACAGCTTATGTATCCATCTGCCTACTTAATGTGACTCAAAGTCTAACTAGCATCTCAAACTTAAGTTCCTGATCTCCCACACTCCTGGGGTTTTCTCTCTCTTAAAATTTTTAGTTGTAGATTAACACAATACCTTAATTATTTTCATTTTTTTGTGGTGTTGAGGAATGAATCTAGTGCCTCACATGTGCTAGGAAAGTGCTCTACTACTGAACTACAACCCAGGCCTCTTGGAGTTTTCTAATCTGTAAATTGTACCACTGTTCATGCAGTTTTCATTCCTGTAACTACACCTCCAATTACATCTTTCTTAATCTCCACTGCCCCTACCCTCATCCAAGCTTCCTAAAAAGTTTTGCTACTTTCCTCCCCCGCCCCAATTATAGCCCATTCTCTGCATAATCAAGAATGTTTTGAAACTAGAACTGATCGTGCCTCATGCTGCTTACCCTCATCCCCTGAGTCTGCTTAATGCAAATGGAATAAAATCAAACTTGTTCATGATGTCCTACAAGTAAACTCAATTTGCTTCTCTGCCTTCATCTCTTCATTCTCTGTCCCATTCATTAAGCTCTAATGATGTTGGCCTTGCTGTTCTGGAACACTCCAAGCTCATTCTTTTTTTTTTCTTTTTTCTTTTTTGGTACCAGGGATTGAACTCAGGGGCACTCGACCACTGGGCCACATCCCCAGCCATTTTTGTATTTTATTAGAGACAGGGTCTCACTGAGTTGCTAAGTGCCTTGCCATTGCTGAGGCTGGCTTTGAACTTGTGATCCTCCTGCCTCAGCCTCCCAAGTGCTGGGATTACAGGCATGCACCACCGCGCCCGGCCAAGCTCATTCTTAAGAGCCTTTGTGCACACCCTTTAGTGTGTCTCATATATCTTGGGATTGCCTTCTTACATATTTCTGCTTTGATGTATTCCTCTGTCCTCACTTTCTAAACCAGTTTTCTTGATAGTATTTATTCACCTAACATTCTCTTGTCACCAATTAGAAGGGAGGCTTCCTGGGGGCGGAAGTCTTTTTTCTCTCTCTTATCACTGTTTACAGTGGTGGTGGGAGAGTGGGAGAAAGGGAAGAGGGTGCTAAACACTCAATGACAAAGTCCATACTGGCACACGTGGGCTTGGACTTGAGGTTCCCCTGGAGAAATCACTGCCACTCAATAGTTCTCTGGCAGATAGGCCTCCCTGACTGGACACTCAGCAGTCACAGGCTGGCACTTGGCTTATAGTACATACTCAGGTCACATGACTTCACCTCACTGATATTTGCCCTCATCTGCCTCCTCGGATGCAACTCAAGAGCCCTCCTGGAGCTCCACAGGCAGCTGGTTGGCTGGCAAACTTTTCAGAGGTTGCTCTGTTGATCTTTACCCCAGTGTACTGGCTTCATGTGACACACATGGTAAATCATGCATGCCACTGTTTTCTCATCTGTGAAGGAGCCCTTGCTGCACTGCCTTGCACTGCACTGCCCTGTTCCTGTTGCCAGGACTTACTGTGTACTTCCCCATTTCACAGAGAAACAACTGTGGCCCAGAGGGCTGGAGGCTGGTTCCCAGGTCACAATGAGCATGAGATCAAGCTGCACTGGTATTTAGCCACCAGTGACCAGGCCAGGGGCCTGGACAAGACTTTGTCCTGCCGAGGAGAGGCAGCTTCTGAAGTCAGCCAGTGAGGGGGCCAGGGCTGGAGGACAAGCCTGGAAGAAGGTGGGCTCAGGAAGGAGGCACTATTTGGACAACCATCTGAACCTCTGGCACCACCTGCTGATCAGAGCAAGTCAGTGCTGGTAGTTCTTGGTTATCTAGGACCAGACCTTAGAGCATTCACATCCTTGTTCCTGCCTTTATTTGAACCCAGTGTGGCTACTCTGAGCACACACATCTCCCCTCTGGTGAGGGGTGGAGCACAGCATGTAAGCCATCCTCTTCTGAGAAGCTGTGACCTACCTGTGATGAGTTAGCCAGACTTGGGTTCAAATTCTATCTCTCCAAATTACTGAGGTATGGCCTGGAGCAGGTTATATAACCCATCTCAGCCTTGCAATTTCTCCTGTAAAATGGATGTAGTAATAGTAATTACCTCCTAGAGTTGTTGTGAAGGTAATATACAAGAAGACTTTACCTCCGGGCGCGGTGGTGCACACCTGTAATCCCAGCACTTGGGAGGCTGAGGCAGGAGAATCACGAGTTCAAAGCCAGCCTCAGCAATGTTGAGGCACTTAGCAACTCAGTGAGACCCTGTCTCTAAATAAAATACAAAAATGGCTGGGGATGTGGCCCAGTGGTCGAGTGCCCCTGAGTTCAATCCCTGGTACAAAAAAAAAAAAAAAAAAAAATAGACTTGACTTCATTGCCCCAGCAGGACCAAGCTCATAGGTACACTGATTTGAGCAGTGTTGCTTCTTAGTTCCTGCCTCAGGTAGGCCAACTTTAGTTTGACAAAACCCTCCAATCCAGTCTGGGCCCCGAGGGAACCTGACTTCTGATAGTGTAAGGGTACAAACATGGATGAAGAAGTTTTCTCCACCAGTTAAGTGCATAAACAGCTTCTGCCTGGAGCTTCCAATAGCAGCTCCCTGAGTACAGGTCCACAGGCCAGGTTGCCTCCAATTGAGGCAAGGAGGCAGACAAATGTTTCTTTCTGTGATTTTGTCCCAAGATTGAGATTCAAAGTTGGACTCGAGCTATGGGAAAAATAAGTCCTCTCTGTACAGAGACCTTGTAGAAATTTTCCACTGTCCCTCCCAACATCTCCCATTACTCCTCTGGCCTTGGCTGTGAATGGTTGGACAGCCATGTGAAAAGAGAGGCTACAGGAGCTCAAGTTTCCTTCAGGAATTGACACTGGCATTATGCTAAGGATGTTACATGCAACATCACATTATCACCTTTTCCCTCATTTTTTGAGTTATAATGTGCTTGCAGTAAAGTACACAAGCATAATTGTAGCTTAGTGAATTTTTATATGTGCACATGTGTGAAACCACCACCTATATCAAGATAGAAAGTGTCTAGCATCCCAGAGATTTTCAATCATCAGTTCTGGCCACCTGCTAGAGGTAACCATTATTATATCCCCACTCCTTAGATTTTGCCTCTTTTTTGATCTTTAAGTGGATTTGTACAATAAATACTCTTATATCTAGCTGCTTTTGTTCAACATTGTGAGATTAATCCATGTTATTGATATCAGTTTATTTTTCACTATTGTTTAGAGTTCCATTATATGAATATACTATAAATTATTTGTTTTTATGGTTGATGTACTTGTTATTTCTAATTTTTTACTTTTATGAATAAAGCTGCCACTATGGTTTGGATGTGGTTTTGGTGTATCCTCTAAGGCTTTGTGTCCTGGAAGTTTGTTTCCTGGTGTGGTGATGTTGAGGTGGTGGAACTTTTTACTTTTGTGTGTGTGTGTGTGTGGTACTGGGGATTGAACCCCAGGGTACCCTATCGCTGGGCTATACCCTCAGCCCCTTTTATTTTTATTTTTTAATTTTTAAAATTTTTGTTTAGTTTTCAATGGACCTTTTATTTTATTCATTTATTTATATGCAGTGCTGAGAAAGGAACTCAGTGCCTCATACATGCTAGGCAAGCGCTCTACCATTAAGACACAATCCCAACCCCTAGCCCTTTTTATTTTTTGTTTTGAGACAGGATCTTGCTACATTGCTGACCTTGAACTTGTGATCTTCCTTTCTCAGCATCTCAATTTCCAGGGATTATAAGCATTCACTACCACACCCAGCAGAGGTGGTGGAAACTTTGAAAGAGGTTTCTTAACCTCTTAAATTACCGAATTCAAAGTAATTAGGTCATGTGCCCCCCTCAGAAGGGATTAATATTGGTCTTATGAATTCTTTTTTTTTTTTTTTTTTTTTTTTTTTTGCAATGCTGGGGATTGAACCCAGGGCCTTGTGCATGTGAGGCAAGAACTCTACCAACTGAGCTACATCCCCAGCCCCCGGTCTTATGAATTCTTGGGAAAGAGCATGTTGTTGTAAAGCAAGGCCACCCCACATGCTTGCCCTCTTCTTTTTTTTGTTTTTTTTTTTTTTTTTGGTACTGGGGATTGAACTCAGGGGCACTTGACCACTGGGCCACATCCCCAGCCCTTTTTTGTATTTTATTAGAGACAGGGTCTCACTGAGTTGATAAGTGCCTCACCATTGCTGAGGCTGGCTTTGAACTCGCGATCCTCCTGCCTCAGCCTCCCAAGTGCTAAGATTACAGGCGTGCACCACCACGCCCAGCATGCTTGCCCTTTTCTGTGTGTGTCCTGTCCCTTTCCATTTCTCTGTCATGTTGTGATGCATCCAAGGGGACCCTCACCAGAACTTGGCCACCATGCTGTTTGTGCCCTTCAGCTACCAGAATTGTGAGCCAAATAAACTTCTTTACATTATAGTAAGTACCCAGCCTTGGGTATTTTATTATAGCAAGGAAAATAGACCAGCAGGGTAGGGCACACTGTAATCTCAGTGATCCCGGAGGCTGAGGCAGGAGAGATTGCAAGTTTGAGACCTCCATTGGCAACTTAGTGACACCCTGTCTGAAAATAAAATACCTGGGTTCAATCCACAGTAGCTCCTCTATCCACCCACACACAAAAGGACTAATACAGTTGCTATGAACTTTAAAAAAAATTGTTTTTTTTTTTTGGTATTGGGGATTGAACCCAGGGACACTTTACCACTGAACTACATTCCCAGTCCTTTTTAATTTTTTCTTTTTTTGAAACAGGTCTTGGATCAGATACCAGAGGTATATTATCCCTCATTGCTTTTAGCACTGTATATAAGAAAGAAAAAAGAAAAAAAGCCCAGGCACTGTGGCCCATGCCTGCTTGTCATCTCAGGGACTCGGGCCATCCTCGGCAATTTAGTTAGTGAGGCCCCATGCAGCTGAGTGTGTGAGACCCTGTCTCAAAAAATAAAAGGGGCTGGGAGCCAGGCGCAGGGTGCACGCCTGTAATCCCAGCATTTGGGAGGCTGAGGCAGGAGGATCATGAGTTCAAAGCCAGTCTCAGCAATGGCGGGGCACTTAACAACTCAATGAGACCCTGTCTCTAATAAAATACAAAAAACGGCTGGGGATGTGGCCCAGTGGTAGAGTGCCCCTGAGTTCAATCCCCGGTACCAAAATGCTGGGGGCCAGCCCCAGTCAGGGGGTACAACGCGAGCGCTCAGCGAAGTACGGAGGCAGAGAAGCAGCGATGGGGAAAATAACACACCTACACAAGAGTCAGGCTGTGGAATCTTCTGCTGGCTTATTTTCAGTTTGTACAAGTATATAAGGAATATTTCTTGGCATTACACATCCTTTTACATCATAAAACTTAGGAAAGAGGCTGAATCATTTACTGATTACATATCAGACATACATGTTTTCGTACAGATGGAAAGTTTACAAGAACTGTACGTAACTATCTGCGTATGTTATAATTTTTACACCATATCTCTAACTTAGTCATTCTTTCTGTATACTGTTTGAACTTGTTTGATAAAAGTCAACTCTTTCTATCAGGGATTCCAGAGCACTATTGTTTTTCTTTCATAGCAGTTGTTTATAAAATCTAGAAGCAGGGCAAGGCTGCATGTTAGCTCATGGGAGACTTTTTACTCTAAGGGATTTATATCTACTTTAAAAGTAAGAGAAATTTATTTTAATCACAAAAAGACTCTTAAAGCTTATTAACTAGAAATTAAGTACTTATAGAAAAAGGTTTGTGTTACTCTTTTCAAGAAAAGATAAATGTACAGAGTTAGTCTGGATCTAAATAATTGAAATAGGGATAACTGGTGGCCATATATATGAATAAAGAACTGAACAGCAGCAAGTAGAAGTCAAAGTTAACTCATATCTTTCATGAAAAAGGAGAGGGCTTTATAGAAAATGCCACAACACCAAAATAAATAAATAAATAAATAAAAATTAAAGGGGCTGGGGATGTGGCTTAGTGGCAAAGTGTTCCTGTGTTCAGTCCCCAGTAACAAAAAAGAGAGAGACAGGGTCTCATTAAGTGGCTGAGGCTGGCCTAGAACTTTTGATCCTCCTGCTTCGGCCTCCTGAGTCACTGGGATTATAGGCATACACCACCATACCTGGCTGCTATGAACATTTTAACATATCTTTGGGTGGACATCATAACTTATTTCTGCTTGTATATATCTAGAACCATAATTACTCAACCATTAACTAGATACTAGTTTACTGAAGTGTACCAATTTATACTCCCATGAAAGATATATGAAATCCCCAGTTGTTCCAACACTTGATATTGTCCTTCTTTTAAATGTAACCATCCTGTTGACTAAAATTTTCACAAAATTTCTGTGATATCTTATTATTGTTGTAAAGCTCCAATTTGCAGACAAGACTGGGGCTCAGCAAGGGGGAAGCCACGTATTCCAGATGACATGAGCTGTTAGCGGCAAGTGGGAGGGAGCAGTTCTGCATTATTCTTGTGCACCTGCGGCTGTATGAAATTTTAAATTCAGAATACTTGGACTTGGATGTACTAAGATGGTAGTGCTCTTATTTTCTTCATTACTTTCTACAGCCCTTATCTCCATTTGGTAACAAAAATGTAATTGGGACACTTCCTGGCATAGTCAAGTAAGTGCATGTCACTCAGTCATTTCAAGGATATACTCAGTTGAGTTGAGGCTTCTAACTCTCTATTTATATCCAAGATCACAGTCACATTCTGCATCATTTGTGTAGTCCTTGGTTATCATCATCTTCCTCTACTGCTTATGGAAGGGGACAGACCTCACCCCTGCTAGTTGAGGGTTGTCACTTTCATTTCTGCAGTGCATCTGGGCCATGTCTCTGGCTTGGACCATCTAGTTTGTTTATTTATTCATACTCTAGCAATTTTTATTTTTTATTTCTTGAGAAAGGGCTTTGTTAAGTTGCTGAGGCTGGCTTTGAACTTGCGATCCTCCTGCCTCAGCCTCTCCAGCCACTCGGATTACAGGCCTGTGCCACTGCGCCTGGACTGTTTATCACTTTAGTATCCCTGTATTACCTCCAGAAGCACCTTCCTGCCGATCATCTGCCCCCTCATTCAGTGACTTCCATGCTGCACAAGGGCCCTTAGGACATAGTGGGCATCCCAGGAGCATCATAATATGTTGATGTGGGATGCTGACATGTTAAATGGGGAGACTGCCCCCAAACTTATCTGGGCATCCTAATCTCTCTCTGTTGCTGGATTAAGTGAGGTGGGAATGGCAGTTTCTTCTCAGAGACCCATGCTGCTAGCTAACTGCAATGTTCTCCTCTAGCTCAATTCTTCCCCCACCTCAGCCTTTTAGAAAACTGGTTCTGGCATCAACATACTTCCTCATTCCCACATCTTTCAACAGAAGAAGATGAGGTTCAAAGAGATGAAATATCTCACCCAAGATAACATAATAGAGGCAGGTGACTCTAGGGTGGCTATCAAGGGAACAAGACAGAGGAGACACAGCAGCAGGCTACATCCAGGTCTTGGTCCAAGTAGACTGGATTACTTCTTTTTTTTTTTTCTTTTTCTTTTTGGTATTGGGGATTGAATCAGTGGCACTCATCCCCTGAGCCACATCCCCAGCCCTATTTTGTATTTTATTTAGAGACAGGGTCTCACTGAGTTGCTTAGCACCTTGCTTTTTCTGAGGCTGGCTTTGAACTCTCAATCTTCCTGTCTCAGCTTCTCGAGCTGCTGGGATTACAGGTGTGTTCTACCGCACCCGGGGTGGGGGGGGGATTACTTCTTAGTTTACCTACATGCTGTTCTTTGTGTTGTACCTCATGTCCAGAGTCTGTCCATGGAAAAGTGGCTGAGAAAGGGAGTATGAACGGGATTCGGAGCTTCCAAAGTTCATTTGCATGCACTGAGAGGACTTTTCCTTGTAGGAATCTTTCTATGGATGCTTTACAAAAGGAGATCCTCTCTGGAAATGAATTTACCATAAAAAAACAGATTTTTCCATACAGACTTTTTGAATTCAAGGCCTTTAGCATTCCTGGAGATAGTGTGCTGGGAATAGTTGCCAGTCAGAAAATGTACCTTGCGTTTGAGGGGTGTGGCCAACATGCAATATCTGGGCAGGAGCCTAGCTGGGGCTGGAACCACAGTTCTGCTCTTCAGGGGCTGTTTGCTACTGGGAAAATCCACTCTTGGCTTTTACTTCCTTCCTCTCTACAACAGTTTTTTAAAATTTTTTTAATTTTAGTATATTTTTTATTCTTTTTAGAACAAGTGGTTTTTGATTACATGGTACGTGGACTGACTGGAAAAGGATGAGGCTTCAGCCTCCTTGGGACCAGCTCTGGAACCAGGGGTATCCCTTTCCTCTTACACCCACAGACACATCCATACTTAAGGACATACTTATTCTGTATGGCTGGTCCTTTCTCACCTGGGCTGGCAATTATGGATTAATGAGTGGGATGAATCATTCCCAGCCTGTATCCCACATTTCTGAAATCACCTTGTTCTCTTGAGTGGAAGGTTCAAGAGAGCATGGGGTTGGGACTGGGGTTGTGGCTCAGTGGTAGAGCACTTGCCTAGTATGTGCATGGCCCGGGGTTCGATCCTCAGCACCACGTAAAAATAAAGGCATTGTGTACAACTAAAACAAATAAATATTAAAAACAAAAATAAGAGAGAGCACATGGGGTTGATCCAGGAAGTATAGAGTTAAGCCAGTCCCTTCTGACTTGGCTCCTTCTTGTCAGTGATTCATCAAGGAGTCCCTACTACATGGGTTTCTCATTTTACCCGGGGCTTAAGAATCACTTGGAGAACTTGTTTAAAAGGCAGGAAAACCTGCCTACAAGAAGTTAGATTCATTAGATTGAGAGTGGACCCAGGAATCTGTCTTTTCATTGACTTGTTTACTTTTTTATTTTACAAACCCTGTGTCAAGAGCTTTCAGTAGACTGCAACAATGGAGTTGCTATGCTATGTCCAATTTCTTGAAGTTAAAAAAAAAATGAATGTGGGTCAATATCAAAAGGATTCAAAGTGAAACTCACTCCAAACCCTGCCCCCAAGCCACCTAGTTCTCTTCCCTTGAAGCAACCAATTTCTTGTGTGTCTTTTCTGAGAACTTAGGTGGCATATACAAGTGAATGGAAATCTCTCTTTTGGTGGTTAGTGCTGGGCATTGAACCTGGGGCCTTGTGCATTCTAAGCATGCAAGTTCTACCACTGAGCCACAACCCCAATCCCCAAATCTTCGTTTTTAAAACAAGTATGTCTTGGTGATTCTAATATTAGGGCTTCTCAGAATTTGGAAAAACATAACTACTTCGTGCCAGGCCCCATGCTGGGTCATCAGGCTAGTTGTGTGACCTGGCACTGCTCAGTCCTGCTTAGGATGCTCATCAAGTTTATAAGGTGCCACCCTCTATTCCACAGGCAGATGAGCAAAGGGGCTCCAGTGGGTCTTGCCTAGGAGGTCTGAAAGCTATAGCTGCAGATAAAAATTATGAGAGCTGTGGGCCTTTCATCTTCTGTCATCAGTTGTGGCACCTGGCAGACACTGGATACCACAGCTTGCAGACAAAGACTTGGTAACCCAAGGAGCTGCTTAACCTGCCAGCCCAGTCCCAAACAGAGGAGCTGGAGGTATCTGATTTTTTTAGGGGGCCCTGTGTGGAAGTGTCTTTTGTCTTCCTGGTGTCAGGAATACCATCACATGCCTGTTGGCTACATGAACCAGGCGCCTTGGCCTCCTGGGAAGGGGGTGGTAAGGTTTTCTCCGTCGAGCAGGACAGGGTTGGGCAATTGCACAACCCCTGATTGGGGTGAGGCCATGTAAGGGCTTTCAGACTTGTGTCTTTCCTTTAGAGCTGCTTCATCCTATCGACCTTATCACAGTCTTCCGGGCGCAGCCTGTACAACAGAGTTCTGTCCTGCTAGGCCTGGCTGCTTGACTCACAGCGCGATCCCCAGCACTGTGAATGCCTCCCACATGGGGGCTCAGTGCTAGGTTACTGAAAGAATGGATGGCTAGATACACGCTTTCTCTTTGGACTTGGGATTTCAATGGCCATTTGGGTCTGGAAGCCTTTTCAAATGTCAAGGGAAGAAACTAAGGGTCAAGAACATCAAACTGTGGGGCTGGGGATATAGCGCAGTTGGTAGAGTGCTTGCCTCACATGCACTAAGGCCCTGGGTTCCATCCCCAGCACCACACACACACACACACACACACAGAACATTAAACTGTGAATGGAGTTAGGTCAAATCATGGCTCCGCTACTTAACCGTTGGAACCTCTTTTCTCACTGTAAAGGTGAAAAAGGGCTAACACTGTCATTTCATGAAGCTACTGTGGGGAGAGCCTGCAAGTCAGGGTGTATCATTTCAGCGACACACTCCTCAGTGGATCGCACACGCCCACACCCACCCGCGTTTTGTTTGTTGTTCCCAGTCTTTGGAGGATTGGGGTCTTTCACACAGCTTAGGGCAGCCCCTGCCTGAAAGACCCTTCCGGGCCGCGGAGATAACAGCAGCGGGTGGCTGGTGCGGGCTTTGAGGAGACAGAGCCGCGCTCTTGTGGGCGGGGGTGAGGCGAAAGCCCCTCCCCCGGCCGCGGCCCCGCTGCTTCTGGCCGGCGCAGCCCACCGACGCTCTGGGCCCGCCCCGTTCGCCTTGGACTGCCGTCAGGCGATCTCGACGGCCAGCCCAGTCGGCTGTGTGACGCCGAAGGCCCCGGGGTCCTCGGCGCCTGCGCCCGCTTGTATAAAAGCCAACGCCGCGCGGCGCCGCTGGAGTGGCCTTGTCCTGCGCCTTTTTCTTTCCTTGTGTGGACGCCGCCCCGCTCCCTTCAGCCTCCGGACCGCCGTCTTCTTGAGACCGAACACCGTGAGTAGCCACCTACGAACGAGAAAGGGCTGTGGCCCCGGGTTGCGGGGTGGGTGGCGGTACTGCAGCGGCATTGGCCTGCGCGAGGAAGGTTGCGCCTGGGCCTGGCCTCGCCTCAGGCCGGGTGGAACCCGTTGTCGACACGACTCGCCCAGGCCTGTTGTGGCCGCGCGCCCTCACAGCGCCTCTTGAGTGCGAAACGGGCTCGGGCCTTTTCTGCCGGCGAGCATGAGCCGGCGTGGAACTCGGCTGCAAAGCCTGGGCCGCACCGGGCCTGCCTCGGCGTTGTGCTTGCTGCCGGGGGCACCAGGGCGGGGGTGGCGGCGTAAGAGTGGGCGTGTGTCGGTGCCTGAATTTTTTGTCGTCTGGAGGGAGTATGGCGGTGGCCCGCTGCATTTTCGGATCCCTTCCGTTCTCTCGCCTGTATCTAGTGTCACTAGCCACCAGTCCTCACTGTGTTGAGCCGCCAAGACTCTGCAGATAACGGCCTTCTTTTTCTGAGTGTTTCTCAGCCTTGTTTTGCCATGGCCGAGAGCCACTGAAGTTGTTTATAATAGCAGGTACCGTCGTCACGGTGCTGTGACTTTTAGGAGCCCGGGCTCCTGAAAACTTGAGGTGTCTGGCTTTTTAGGGGGATGGAAAGTTTATCTGCTTTGGTTCACTTTTCAGTGGATTTCGGGGCCATGCATTTTATTCATCAGTGCCACAATAGAGCGAATGTGTCATATAACAGTCTTCAACACTCTACAGTCTAAAAAGAGTTGTTATAATTTCGGGTTACTAAAAACAGGTTTGTTTTTTTTTAACTTTTTGTGATGCGATAGAAATCATTTTGTGCCAACCTTGGAGGGTTCTCTAATTTCCAAGTAAATGAGCCTAAATAAAGAGCTAAAAAATGATTTTAAATCCGCCATTACTAAAAATTTAGTGTTTAATTCCACCGCAACCTGAAAGTTCTCTTTGTGAAGTCTAGGATTACAAAGTGAATCGAATTACAGATTAACCAATTGCCTTTCTGTTATTTAATAAGATCCTGGCTTCCTTAAGAGTAACTTAATACACGAATTTGACTATGACTAAGCACATCTTTCTTTATTGTTAATTATTTTAAGGAAATATGAAATTGTTGTCTTGCTTTTATTTATCAAATGAGTTATTTGGTTTGTGTTTCTGGAATGTTCATTGCAGTTGTATGGAATGTAAAAAGAATGTAAAGTGTTTGGTAATTAAAGTTGGGCTCACTTTAAAATATTTTCTTTCACAGATACCTTTTGTTGTTGCCTTATCACAGGGAGGGTCCGCTGCCCTGGGCCTTTTTTCCATTGAGCAGGACAACTGCATTATTGGCAGGCACTAAGTAACATGGAGAAGCAGACATGTTTGTCAGCTGAAAAGTGAAATCTGATTCTTTCTAGCCTTGGAGGAGAGAACTGAATATTTCAGTGGCTGATTGTAAAATGTGCTTTACCTTTTTGCTTCCATCTAACAGCTTGTTTGCTTGGGTGGTGGCAACAGCTGTCTCAGAAAAACTGAATGAGTGTTAACTCTTTGAACCTAAAATAGGTGCAATAATAGTTCGAAATGCCAAACTCTACATTTTGCAGAAAATTGACATTAATACAGCCCACCTAGAAAGCTTTAACACTAAGTTAGCAAATAGAGACATGGTAGGATTGTGAACACCTCAAAGCGTAGGCCTATATGTGAATTTTAGAGATCTTGAATTCATCTCTTTTTATTTATTTATTTATTTTGTACTGGGGATTGAACTCAGGGGTACTCGACCACTGGGCCATATCCCCAGCCCTTTTTTGTATTTTATTAGAGACCGGGTCTCACTGAGTTGCTAAGTAGGCTTTGAACTCAGATCCTCCTGCCTCAGCCTCCCAAATGCTGGGATTACAGGCGAGTGCCACCGTGCCCAGCTTTGAATTAATCTTTACAGTAGGATATTGCTGCTTTTTTCCTGAAGGTAGTAATAATTTGCTGTCTTTGCTGTCTTATAACTTTTAGTTTTGGTGGACTTTTTTCCCCAGAACTCGAGTCCTTTGAAGTTAATTGCATAATTTTTTTTTTTTTTGTACCGGGGATTGAACTCAGGGGCACTCGACCACTGGGCCACATCCCCGGCCCTTTTTGTATTTTTACTAGAGACAGGGTCTCACTGAGTTACTAAGTGCCTCGCCATTGCTGAGGCTGGCTTTGAACTCGCGATCCTCCTGCCTCAGCCTCCCAAAGTGCTGGGATTACAGGCGTGCGCCACCGCGCCCGGCGCATAATTTTTTGTAAGAGATCTTGTTCCTAATAACTCATGATTCATTTGAAGCAGGCAGTAGGTTATTATGGGTATTTGCCAAAAGATCTCAAACTGGGCCACCTGGACAATGAACAATGAGAGAAAAAACTCTGAATTTTAATCTCCTTATGAGGTTTAGGGAATTGTATTAACACCTGTTTTTTGTTTTGTTTTGTTTTAATTATAGATGGACACAATCTCTTTGTTTTATTTATTTATTTTTTTAATGTGGTACTGAGGATCAAACCCAGTGCCTCACACATGGCAAGCACTCAGCCACTAAGCTACAACCCCAGCCCCAACACCTGTTTATCCTTAAGTCCTTTTATTCTTTTGTATGTGGTTTTGCATTGGTTCAGACATAAATGAGCACATCCTGATCTACTCTTTGGATATGAACTCATTTTTACTGGTAGGTCTAACTGTGGGGAAATTACTATCTTATTGGATAGCTTTGTTTATTTGGACTGACCTCCTCAGGTTTGTAGGTGGTTAATTGTGGCAGTTAACTATTCAAATAGAGTAGTTATTATTCAGTGGGAGCAGAAAGCAAGTAAATATATTTTCCTTTGAATCTAATTTGCATCAGAAGTATAGACTGTAATTCTTAAATTTATACCAATAGTGAGTTAAGTAGGGCAGACCTTAAAAGCTTGGTTTCCTGGAAGTTATACTTTGAAAAAATTTTATAGAAATACTTGTAGTCTAGCCTGTGAAGAAGTACTTACAACAGTGTTTTACAAGGTTATATACTGTAGGTTCTTTGGACTTTATTATAATTTTTAAGTTAGACATGACAGGCTGTAGTTGATGAAATGTCACGTAGAACCTAATATCTCTTGAATTTCACATTTAATATACTTTTTTTAGATGCCTTCAATTAAGTTGCAGAGTTCTGATGGGGAGATATTTGAAGTCGATGTGGAAATTGCCAAACAATCTGTGACAATCAAGACCATGTTGGAAGGTAAGTCTATCAGAAAACCTGGGTGGGAGCAAAGGGGAAGAAATGTGTTTGAGATAACTTGTGAATATTGAATTTACATGAACTACATCTGTTGTAAGACTCAAGACTATGAAGGGTAACATTTTCTTTTTTCTTTTCTTTTCTTTTTTTTTTTTTTTTTACATTTGATTTTTTTGTCTTTAAAGTATAAACTGCATTGTTCTGACACAGGTCATCTTTTCTGCAGCAGTATCTAAATTAATGACATTTTTTATTCTTACTAAAAGGATAAAACCACAAGTTAATTAAGACCGAAGTGATTTTCAGGTGTCAGACAGTGGCCTATTTTTGGTTTTGGGATTTTGGTACTGTGGTTGGTAGAATTGTAAACGAATTGGAGAGGAATGTAGAAGAAAATGACTCTGAGCTTCAAATAAATTTGGATTCATAATTGTTTTTTTCTTTTTGGTACTGTGGATTGAATCCAGGGGCCCTTTGCTACTAACTATACCCTGAACCCTTGTTATTTTTTTGAGACAGGGTCTTTGCATTTCCGAGGGCCTCACTAAAGTTTCTGAGACTGACCTCCAACTCACAATCCTCCTAACTCAGCCTCCTGAGTCTCTGGGATTATAGGAATGTCCCTGCGACCAAATTCTAATGACAAAAAATAAAGCCTTTGGGAAAGGGCTATCTTACTGTAGCTAAATAGAACACCTTGTTTTAGCATAGGGAGTAAGTTCTGTAGATTGTAAGCTGTGTAGATGTCATTTAAAAAAAAAAAAAAACAAGGTTTCCCTTGTATCATTCCTCTGAAACTCTGCAAAGTATATATGGAACACAGCAAAGTGAGACAAGAAAACAGGTCCTGAAACTTTGAAACCTTCTTAGTGTTAGCAGTACGAATCAGTGTCTAAAATTGATGGGGGACAAAACTTGGTAGCAGTGGTGTTCTTTAGCACTGAAATGTCAGAGGTTTTTATATAAGCAAGATCTACCCCTTACAAATACATAAATAAAGAAATGGGTTATATGCCAAGTGCTAGTTATATGCTGGTGAAAAGAAGGTGAGAGATAATCTTTGCCATTGAAGAATTATAAACTAGGAGGGGAGCAGAGCCAGACAGTAAACAAAGCAAATTGTCACTTGGTGTAATTAGTGCATTAATAAACTTGTGTGCCTATTGATGCTGCAGGAACATCTTGGTTATTCTTTAGCCTTTCAGAAAAACTACAGTGTGTAGTACTAGTAAGATAAACACATATTTCAAGTCTAGTAAAATTAGAATGTTTTGGGAAACCATTCTGAGATAAAGTAGATAGGATTGATTAATAATTGAGGTTTTCAGTTGAGGTTTGTTGGGGCCAGTGGGATTTTGGTACTGTGGTTGGTAGAACTGTAAACGAATTGGAGAGGAATGTAGAAGAAAATGACTCTGAGCTTGAACTATGTTTTGAGATTCCTTCAAAAGATCTATGTATAGCAGAGCATGGTGGCACACACATGTAATCCCAGAGACTGCAGGAGGCTGAGGCAGGAGAATTGCAAGTTTGAGACTAACCTCAGCAATTTAGCGAGGCCCTACGGACTTAGTGAGACCCTGTCTTAAAAAAATAAAACAAACAAGCTGGGCATGGTGGTGCACGCCTATAATCCCAGCACTTGGGAGGCTGAGGCAGGAGGATCGCGGGTTCAAAACCAGCCTCATCAATGGCAAGGCACTTAGCAATTCAGTGAGACCCTGTCTCTAATAAAATACAAAAAAGGGCTGGGGATGTGGCCCAGTGGTTGAGTGCCCCTGAGTTCAATCCCCGATACATACATACATACATACATACATACATACATACAGTTCAATCCCCCATACATACATACATACATAAAACAAAATGGCTGGGAATGCAACTCTGTGATTAAGCGCCCCAGGGTTCAATCCCTGGTACCAAAATAAATAAATAAATATCAATGTAGTAGTTTACTTGGCAAATTTGGATCTTGGCCCCTGACTTTTAAACTGCTAGAGAGAGACTTGGTTTGTACGGTGAGTTATTAAGAGTATAACCCTGGAAGATGAAGTTAATGCAGGGCTGGGGTATTAAGAATATAGTAGTCATAATTGGACAAATCAGTGGAGTAGGATTTGTGGAAACAAAGGGTGTAGAGGAAGTATTTCTAGATGACTAGAATGATTGCCAGATTCATATTATATAGACTGGCTACTTAAGATTTTATTATAGTTGATAAGTTAGAGGACTGCTAACAGATATTTAGGTGGTAGAGGTAGAGGCTGAATTGTGGAGAATATGTCTTCAATTTTCTAATTAAGTGGCTTCTGCTTTCCAATAAAAGCTGAACGTAGCATTATTTTTGGTTATTGGTACCAATCGTGGGGCACTTGCAGTCCTATATCCTTGTAACTTACACAGATCACTTCTATTAAGTTTATAAACCCCTTGGTACATCCCACAGTCACTGTTCATCAAGTACCTGTTGAATGAAGAAATATGGTATGGTCACTAATAAAGAATATGAAAGCAATCCAAGTATCTCTAAAGGCAGGTGAGTAAGGCTTTATGTGAAAGACTAGAAACTGACAGTAAAATTGCTGCCTGTATACTTGCTTTGGCAATGAAAGTGTTCTTTATTTCATCTTAGTTGGTGCCTGACACACTAATCTGTCCCATGCTGCTTCAAAGAACATTTGCCAATTTTAAGAACATAGGGCTCCTTGAAGGTTTTATGTCAGCTTTGTTCGCTGAAGCAAGTGGATTGATGGCAACAGTTAAATGGTTCTGTCCATAGCTTTTGGAAATCAGAGGTTGAATGGTTTTATCTTAAGTACTAGTAGCTTATATAGGATTCTAGCCTCTTGAAGACTGGAGTCTTTTGAATTTGGCAACTTACTGCTTTCCTTGTTTTGCATCTGCAGTCTCTTTTGTTAGTTTCATGTGACTTAGAAAACAAAATAAAACCTTTTAATCAATGGACAATCAGAAGTGAAAATCTTGGCATGTGTACATGTGGATTGCCTTATTTGTTCAGGTCCAGGGTGTGGTATCAGGACACAGGTTTCTTTTAGAAGTCCTTGAAACTAAATAGCTTAAAGGAATGACTGTTGCTACTTGTGCATTTGGTTTAAAAACAAAAAATGCTTCATATCCAAGTGTTGGAGAAGTAAACCTTACAACTCTTAAGGAGCTTAATTTTAATGTGACTTAAGCTTTCTTCCAAATAACCTTTGGAACTAAAAAGCTGGTTTTCTGTTTTGTTTCCCATTATCTTAACTCCCTAAGCACAAATATTTTACGTTGTGTAACTTTTCTCTCGTTTAATTAAAAATAAGTTTATACTTGTCCAGGAAACATAAAATTGACTTAATCCAAATGGAACTTGAGACGTTGACATTTTATAGTTTTACTCTACATATAGATGGGATCAGGGTTGCTATTGTGGGAAGGAGAAGGGAAATGAGTGCATCTACCCATCCAGGGTAAGATGAATTAAGTTCTTTTTGAATCTGCTCCCTCTCTCTTCAGTACTGGGGAAACTGAGTAGTCTGCCTCTGGACTGTACATCCACAACCTGCCCAACCCACCCCCTCAAGTCAGGTCCTGGTAAGATGCCCAGGCTGGCCTGGAACTTGCAGTCCTCCTTTAGCCTCCTGAGTAGCTGGGATGGCAGTCATGTACCACTGTGCCCAGCTTGAATTTGTTCTTGCCTTTACCACTCCATTCGAACTGCTTGTTAAACTTAGTAACCTCCAAGTGGTCAAGTGCCTTATCTGTTCTGATTGTCAACTAGACCTGTTGACAGCATTTGATACTTGAAAGTTGGCTTCTTTTAGTTGCTTCCAAGAGACTTCATTATACTACTTACCTCACTCACAGCCTCTGTCTCCCATCTTGTTTTAGTCAGCTTTTTCCGCTGCTGCTTTGACTAAATGACCCCACCAGTAAAATTTTAGAGGAGGAAGAATTTATTTGAAGGCTCATGGTTTCAGAGGTCTTGGTCCATAGAAGGCTGGCTCCATTTCTTGGGGCTCAAGGTGTGGCTGACCATCATGGCCAGAGAGTGTGGCTAAGGGAAGCAGCTCACCTCAAGGTGATCAGGAAACAGACTTCACTCTGAGATACAAATATACACACCAAAGCCATGCCCTAATCTCCACCTTCTCCAGCCACACCCTACCACTTCAGTTACCATTCAGATAAAACCTGTTGGGATTAATTCACTGATTGGGTTAAGAATTTTACAACCCAATAATTTTTCCTCTGAACCTTCTTGCATTGTCTCACATGTGAGCTTTTGGCGGACAACTCACATTCAGACCATAACACATCTTTAAAGCCTGTTGTTCCCTAGGGCTTAATGCTTGGACTTCTTTGTTTCTATACTCATTCATTCCCTTGGTCATAGTCCCATAGCATCATAGCAATTCCCAAATTCACCTACATTTTTTTTTTTCCAGAGGGGTACTAGGGGTTGAACCCAGGGGCACTTTAATACTGAGCTGCATCCCCAGTCCTTTTAATTTTTTATTTTATAGAGACAGGATCTTGCTGAGTTGCTGAGGCTGTACTCAAACTTGAGATCCTCCTGCCTGCCGAGTTGCTGGTATTATGGGTGTGTGCCATAGTGCCTAGCTTTGACAGCCTTTTTATTTTATTTTTTTTTTAATATTTATTTATTTGCTTTAGTTGTACACAATGTGTTTATTTTTACATGGCACTAAGGATCAAACCCGGGCCGCGCACGTGCCAGGCGAGTGCTCCACCACTGAGCCACAACCCCAGCCCCTTTGACAGCCTTCTTAATAGTTGCCAGTGGCAGCTCCATCCTTCCCATGCCATAAACTCAGTCTTCTCTGGTTTCTTTTATATTCTTCCATTTTCTTGGCAAATTCTTTAGGCTTTTCCTTCAGAATACATACAGGATTAAACCATTTCTTATCTCCTCCTTAGGTATAAACCGTGTCCAAGCTACCATCTTGTTCCTGAATTATCAAAACCAGAGAGTTGCCCTCTTTTCTCCCTCCTGTTTTTTATTCCAGAAAGCCCAGTATCTTACTACTATTTAGCTCCCTATTACTCAGTTCTTATCTGCTTCACTTCCTATTTGTTAACACCAATCCAGTAATATTAGATTCCTTAGTGTTTTTGTTTCTTTTATTTAGTTTTTGAGATGGGGTCTTGTTAAGTTGCCTAGGCTGGCCTAGAACTCCTGGGCTCAATTGATCCTTCAGCCTCAGCCTCTTGAGTAGTAGGGACTATAGGAGTGTACTATGCTCAGACCTTAGTGTTTTCAGAACATGCCAGGCACTCCTGAGTACATTTGCTGTTCCCTCTGCTTAGGTGTTTTTGCCTCTTTTAGGATTTTACTAGGATAATCTTAGGAGAAATTTTTAAATTGCAACCCCACCCCCTCCATGCTCCTGTATTCATTGCTGACTCTTTCCTGCCTAGGACATTATCTTGAATACATTAGGTACTTAAATGTTTGACTAAGTATTGGCCATGTTGCATCACTGATAACTCTGTTACGACCATACAGTACTATAACTTTTGGCCTCTAATTTTGGTACTTGATAACAATTACATAATTTTTGTTAGGCAGCTCTTCTTTAGTTGTATAGACACTGAAGGATAGGTCCTTTTGATTGATTTATTTGTTTATTTTTAAATAGTTTTTTAGTTGTAGATGGACACAATACCTTTTTATTATGTGGTGCTGAGAAATGAACCCAGGGCATCACACATGCGAGACTAGTGTTCTTACCTCTGAGCCCCAGCTTTGTCCTTTTGATTTAAAAAAAAAAAAATTCTTATTCAGAATCTTTAAGCTAGGTATGGTGGTGCATGCCTATAACCCCACCTATTTGAGAAGCTGAAGCAGGAGGATCCTAAGTTTGAGGCCAAACTGGGCAACTTTAGCTAGACCCTATCTCATAATAAAAAAAGGAGCCGGGCGCGGTGGCGCACGCCTGTAATCCCAGCACTTTGGGAGGCTGAGGCAGGAGGATCGCGAGTTCAAAGCCAGCCTCAGCAATGGCGAGGCACTTAGCAACTCAGTGAGACCCTGTCTCTAAATAAAATACAAAAAAAGGGCTGGGGATGTGACCCAGTGGTTGAGTGCCCCTGAGTTCAATCCCCGGTACCACAAAAAATAAATAAATAAATAAATAAAATTAAAAAAGGTCTGGGGATGTAGCTCAGGGGTAGAATATCCCCAGTGTTCAATCTCCAGTACTGCCCTTCCCAGCAAAACAAACCAAAAAAAAAAAAAAAAAAAATTCACTAACCATTTACCCTTCATATAGTACTGGGGATTGAACCTGTGAACCTGTGGGATATTCTACCACTGATCTACATCCCCAGCCCTTTTTTTGTTTTTGTTTTTTTCATTTTGAGACAGGATCTGGCTAAGTTGCCAGTGCTGGTCTTGAACTTGAGATCCTCCTGCTTCAGCCTCCTGAGTCACTGGATTTGCAGGTGTGCGCCACTGCATCTGGCTCACCAACCATTTTGAGAATTTGAGTTAGACCTTTTTAGACCTACAAGAGAAACTTGTAGATTCATTATTATAGGTAATAAGTGCTTAGTAGACAAAATGTAAGGGTATATGTTGAAAGTAAGTCCCTCAACCCACATTCTTTTTTTAACTTCCCTAGACTTAATATCATTCACAGTTCCTTAAGTATTCTGGGGGTAATTTTTAAACAAATGTATAAGCATATTCCCACTTTTATTCAGATAACATTTATCTTTATATCTGGCTTTTAAAACTTTTCTTGATCATACCAGTATGTATGGGTTTTCTGCCTTGTTTTTTTTTTTTTAATATTTATTTATTTGCTTTTAGTTGTACACAATGCGTTTATTTGTATGTGGTGCTGAGGATTGAACCCGGGTCGCGCACGTGCTAGACGAGTGCTCTACCGCTGACCACAATCCCAGCCCCTGCCTTGTTTTTTTTTGTCAGTGGCTGCATGATGTGTGTGTGTGTGTGTGTGTGTGTGTGTGTGTATGTACATGTACATCTTTAAGCTGCTTTACATTTTTTGTTTTTGCAGTACTGGGGATGGAACCCATGGGCTTCATATTTGAATGGATTAAAATTTTATTACTGGGCTGGGGTTGTGGCTCAGCGGTAGAGCACTCGCCTAGCACGTGCGCGGCCCGGGTTCGATCCTCAGCACCACGTAAACATAAATGCGTTGCATTGTGTACAACTAAAGCAAATAAATTTTTTAAAAAATTTATTACTTACAATGCTTTTCATTGTTTTTCTAAATGCAGTCCATGTAAAGAATTTGGTATAAAGAGAGTGAGAATAAGGGTCTAGCCTTAACTTTTCTCCAGATGACTATCTTAAGTCAGTTTTTCATTTAGCCCCTCTTTTTTTTTTTTTTTTTTTAATATTTATTTATTTGCTTTAGCTGTACACAATGGGTTTATTTTTACGTGGTGCTGAGGATCAAACCCGGGCCGCGTGCGTGCTAGGCGAGCGCTCTACCGCTGAGCCACAACCCCAGCCCCAGCCCCTCTTGTTTAAATCACTTTTCTTTATCATTAAAAACTTCCCTTTTATTATATTCTGGTCCTACTCAAACAGCTTTTGGGTGGATCATGGACCCATTGTCGGGAATCACCAATTTTAAATGCTCTTTTGATAGCTATTTTTAGTAAAGTACTTTGTGTTTTCTTTCAGACAATATGCCGTGCAAGTTTGAAATATATCCTAATTGGGAGTATTATAGAGTTGGGAAATAATGGTCACTCTCTTCTGATTTTCTTAGATCTGGGAATGGATGATGAAGGAGATGATGACCCAGTTCCTCTACCAAATGTTAATGCAGCAATATTAAAAAAGGTAAGGTTTTTATTTATTTTTTAGTTCATTCATTCTTTGGCGCTGGTGATTGTACCCAGGGCCTTGAGCGTGCTAAAAATATGGTCTCCCACTGAGCTGCATTCTTAGCCCCTTGTAAGGTCTTCAATGAATTTAGCTTTTAAGCTTCTACATGCTTCCATTGTTCTTCGTCTAGATGAATAGTTCTGAATCTAGTATGTGACGCTTTTAATCCTGAAATAGAAAAATGTAGTTTTCTTTCTTTTTTTTTGTTTTTAAATTTTGGGTAGATCAAAATTTTCTGAAAGTAGACTTAACCACACTTGAACTTATTCTGGTATAGATTTTATTGAAGCATATACCGTCAGTGTTTTCCTAACATCAGTTAAGTCCTTTCTATTTAAAATACACTTAACCGTCTGTATAAGAACTTACTACCTAAATTGCTTTTAAATTTGACTGTTAAACACTTATTTGAATGATTTTAAACAGTACTATACAGAAAAAAGTTCTTTCTGCTCTGTTGCCACCATTGACCATTGTCATTGATTATTAGAAAGACTTTTTTTTTTTTTTTTTTTTGCGGTCATGGGGATGGAACTTGAAGCCTTGTGGCTGCTAATCACATGCTCTACTGGAAAGGTTTTTATACTTGGTACACCTATGTCTATGTAGATGATCTAGATGTAAGAAATCTGGGTCACAGGATGGTGTATTTGCCTAAATTTTCATAGATATTAGTTAAACAGCCTTTCATACAAATACTTCTCAGAGCATCATGACTACCTTTCTTAGAGTTATATTTTTGAAATGACTAAAACCAAAAATAAAGGAACACGTAACACTTCATTCTCATTTCCCTGTTAACTCTGATCCCTTTCCTTCAGGTAGTCATTTATTTTTTCAGTATTTTGTGTTGCATATATTAACAAATAAGTATATTTTTTCTCATTTTTAAGGTATCAGACTGTATACTTACAAATGTTTTCTTTATTCATATAACCAAATAAAATGGTGATCTTTCAACTCATAACATCTTTTTTTAAAATTCTGTGCAGTATGAACATGACTATAAATAGTTGTTGCAGTTTATTTAACAAGCCTGGTGAATATTTGAGTTGTCTAGTCTTTTGCATTAGCACAATTTTTAAGAGTATGTCATGATGATTTTATTATCAAATGTATGCCATATATTGATCATTCACTTTTTAAAAAATATTTGTTTATTTGCTTTAGTTGTACACAATGTGTTGTTATTTTTACGTGGTGCTCGGGATCGAACCCGGGCCGTGCACATGCTAGGCGAGCGCTCTGCCACTGAGCCACAACCCCAGCCCCAGATGATTCACTTTTCTTTTAAACAAAACACAAACATGAGAACAGAACAAACACCTCCAGGATTCACCATAGCCCTTGGAGAATAGGAAGAAACTCTGAATGGGGAACCCCCAAATGTTTTCATTATGCCTAAGGTCTCCATTTCTTTGTTCACTTTGGGCTGCCATTTTTTTTTAATCACCTCTTGGCTATGAGAGTCATGCACAGGAAAGCCTTAAAGTTGATTGTGACCATCTCATGTTTACTTGTACATGGTATAGTTTGTAACTCAGAAACAATATCAGATAAGCATTCTCAAATACCTACTTCCAGCCAACCTTTGCTGTCTTTATTTGAATTACCTTTGGGACTGGTTATATTCTTTCAGTGTACCTTCTGTTTATCCCAGAGCACAAAAACCCTAAAATACACATGTAATTTCTATGTTCAAGCATAAAAGTTTATTTCAGGACAACTCTGGTGGCTATAGTGTTTATACCCCTGTAGTGTCTATTGGTTGTCATACCCTTGGACAAGCTGGTCAAGTGGCAGCACAAAGCAGGGGGCATGCATAAACTCTGTTTTTGCCAAATTTGCTCCCTGTTCAATCCAGACACTGCCCCACAAACAAGGTAAAAATATTGAAGTCAGTGCTCTTATGGAACAGGAATCTATTTATTTGCCATTAATTAAATGGAGTTTTCAAAAGATATCCTGAGGTGGAGCTGGAGAGTCCCAGCTCTCAGGCTCTGGAGAGAGTGCTGGCACAGCTGCTCTTTCTGGGATGGCAGGAACTCCTAATTGCTCTTTCATTCTGAGGATTGAAGATATGGTTTAGTTTTGAATCCCCTTTGTATTTTATTTTGAGACAGGGTCTTGCTAAATTGCTGAGACTGACCTCAAACTTGGAATCCTCCTGCCTCAGTCTCCCAGTTTGTTGGGAGTACAGGAGTACACCACCACTGCTTCTTACATAATTGAAATACTTTTTTTTTTTTTTTTTAATATTTACTTATTTGCTTTAGTTGTACACAATGCAATGCATGTATGTTTACGTGGTGCTGGGGATCAAACCCGGGCTGTGCACGTGCTAGGCAAACGCTCTACCGCTGAGCCACAACCCCAGCCCCTGAAATACTTCTTAAAAAGCTATTATTTAATTTATTGAAGTCCCTTATGCTTGGCTTTTTTTTTTTTTTTTTTTTTTTTAATTCTTTGTGTGTGTCCTGGCAATATAATTTCTTAGCTGTGTCATCTTCTCTCAGCATTGTTAATTCTTCCAATGTTTCACTATGAAAAAACAAAAAAGGTCAAAAGAATTACATAGCAAACACCCATGTACTTACTACTTAGATTCTATAACTTAACACTTCCAGTATTGATTATTGGTCTTTATGCTGCTGTACATAATTTAAATAGTCAGTTTTCTGAAACTTTATGATTTATTCATTCCCCCTCACCAAGAGAACATGGATTTTCCTGCTTTGTCCTACATCAGTAGATATATGCTCATGTCTGGGTATTTAGAATTGCTTGTTTATAAGCATAATGCACATATTTTGTTTTATAAGGTAGTGCTAAATTCTTTTTCAAGGGAGTTCTATTTATACTCTCTAGTAGATGACTTTGCGTTCCTTTAAATACTGCAAATAACTGGTATCATCACAATCTTGATTTATTTTTCTGTTTAGAGTAGTATCTGACTTGGTATTATTTTTGTATCTAATGAGGTTAAGCATGTTTGTTTGGATTTCTTTTGTTAATTGCCTGTACATATATATATATGTATGTATATGCATATATACATATTTTTTTAGTTGCTGTTGGACACTATACCTTTATTTTTTTATTTTTATGTGGTGCTGAGGATTGAACCCAGTGCCTTGCATGTGGTAGGCAAGTGCTCTACCACTGAGCCACAGTCCCAGGTCCATTGCCTCTGTGTGTGTGTGTGTGTGTGTATATATATATATATATATATTTTTTTTTTTGGGTGGTACTGGGGATTGAACTCAGGGGCACTCGACCACTGGGCCACATCTCCAGCCATTTTTTTATTTAGAGACAGGGTCTCACTGAGTTGCTAAGTGCCTCGCCATTGCTGGCTTTGAACTCACGATCCTCCTGTCTCAGCCTCCTAAAGTGCTGGGATTACAGGCGTGCGCCACTGCGCCCGGCTTGTGTATATATTTTTTAACCCACTTCTTTATAGTGATTAAGATTTTAAGGGGGGGAGGGGACAAGGGAATAGGAATAATGGCAGACTGAGTTATCCATGACTACCCTAAATACATGTATGAAGACACAATTGTTGTAAAAATACTTTATATAAAACCAGCAACTTGAGAAATTGTGTTCTTTATATGTAATATGAAATGAAATGTACTCTGTAAACATGTATAACAAATTAGAATAAAAAAATGGGAAAAAAGTATTCAAGGTTAAAAAAAAAAATGAAAGAACTAAGAGTCCATGTACTGATATGATCTGACAATTAAAATATCACCAGTGGATACACCTAAGCAAGCACTTATAAGAAGCCAGTATCTGAGTGACCATGTATATAATACTTGCAAACATTACTGTCAAGAGAGTGAGTGTAAATGAGAATGAATAGTTGCTACTAATATTTCTGGACAAAACATGAAAAGGATGAGCTAGAGGATTCAGATTCCCAGCTCAAATAACATAAAAATGATGGAAGAAGCTTCTGTATGTCTTAAAAGTAACTAACATCACCTGTGACCATAAGACTGAGATTGCTGAAAACCAAAACCAGGATGTCATAATGTCAATTAATTACAATGCAAATTAAATTCCCAACCTTGCAAAAAAAAAAAAAAGATTTTTATATTCTGTAAGCTAACCCATTGTTGGTTGTATATATCACTGGAATCTTCTAGTCATGATCCTATCGGACTTTATGATTCTTTTTGTACATTTAAAAAAAATGCATAGTTTGTTTTTATCTAATAAAACTTCTACCCTCTAGGGTTGTAAAGATTCTTCAGGTTTTTTTTTTTTTTCCTATTCAGGCTTGTCTATTAATTTATTATTCAAGTCAACCTCTAACTAGTTATTATCCCAGTATAGGAATAATGCTGTCTTAGCAGTGGAATGACAATGCCCCAGAGGAATTGAACTTTCTTTATTGTAGGTCATTCAGTGGTGCACACACCACAAGGATGACCCTCCTCCTCCTGAGGATGATGAGAACAAAGAAAAGCGAACAGATGATATCCCTGTTTGGGACCAAGAGTTCCTGAAAGTTGACCAAGGAACACTTTTTGAACTTATTCTGGTATGTTTTTAATGTATAAGATTGTTCTAGAGCCTTTACTACTTCTTACAGAGTTGAATTTGCTAAATATATTGATACTAAATTTTAATACTTTCTAAACTCACGTGTAATACTATATTTAAATTCACATATTAATTTTATTTAATGTAAATGGTAATGTAATTTAATTTCATGTGAATGGTCCAAACACCAGTTATAAAGCAGAGATGTCAGATTAGATAAAAAGCAAGACTTGGCTATATGCACTCTGTAAGAAATGCACTTTAAATATAAAGGCACAATTAGGTTGGGATGGTAAAAAATGAGAGTAATGCTTTAACACTAGACAAAAAGGCTATAGTGACTATACAAAAGTAGATTTGGGATGAAAGAATTATTAACAGGGTCAAAGGGCAATTTTATAATAAGGGGATCAGTTCATCAAGAAGGCATAATCATAAACATTTATCTACCTAAAAGCAGAACCCAAAATTGAAGCAAATCCAGGAAAACTCAAGGAAGAAATATACAAATCTTTGGGTTGGGGATGTAGCTCAGTGGTAGAGTGCTTGCCTAGTGTGTTCAAAGCCCTGGGTTCTGTCCCCAGTACTGGGGGAAAAAAAAAAAAGCTATCATTGCACTACCTGTGTGGTAGACAGAAAACCAGTAAAGATATGGGACACTAATGCTACTAACTTTCTTAATTGACATCTGAAGAACATTATATATATTGTCAAGATGAACCATAGTCTGACCTAAAAAACAAGTCAAATTTAAAAGAAGTTAGGAGGGAGGGGAGTAGGGGAGTAGAGTGGGCAAGGGGTTAGAAATAATGGCAGAAGGTGTATGAAAATGGTATGAAAATACTCAATGGTATGAAAATACTTTGTGTAAAACCAATGACTTGGAAAACTATGCTCTTTATATGTAATATGAAAGGAATTGCACTCTAAAAGCATGTATAACAAATTAAAAAAAGTAGAAGTTAGACAATGTGTTCTTTAACTTCAATAGGATTAAATTAAAAATCTAATAACAGATACCTGGAAAAATCTGCAAATATTTGAAACCAAACACATTTCCAAGTAACTCATAGGTCAAAGAAAAAATTAAAGTATGCTGCCAGGCGCGGTGGCGCACGCCTGTAATCCCAGCACTTTGGGAGGCTGAGGCAGGAGGATCGCAAGTTCAAAGCCAGCCTCAGCAATGGTGAGGCACTTAGCAACTCAGTGAGACCCTGTCTCTAAATAAAATACAAAAAAGGGCTGGGGATATGGACCAGTAGTCGAGTGCCCCTGAGTTCAATCCCTAGTACCACAAAAAAAAAAAAAAATTATGCTGAACCGAATACAAGTAAACTACTTAAAATCTCTTGGGCACAGCTAAATTAATACCTGAAAGAAATTGATAGTACTAAAAACACTTATATTAGAAAAGTTTCAAGCCAGCAAGCTAAGCTTCTACCTTAAACTAGTGAAAGATGAAATAGCTCATAGTAAGCAGAACAACAAGAGTATTAAAGAGTAAGAATTAATGTCTTAAAATTAACTAGTTTTTTTTTTTTTTTTTTTTTTTTTTGTATTAGGGATTGAACTCAGGGGCACTCAACCACTGAGCCACATCCCCAGCCCTATTTTATATTTTATTTAGAGACAGAGTCTCACTGAGTTGCTTAGCACCTCACGCTGTTGCTGAGGCTGGCTTTGAATCTGTGATCCTCCTGTCTCAGCCTCCCGAGCCACTGGGATTATAGGCATGCGCCACCGCGCCTGGCAAAATTAATTAGCATTTTGATGTGATTGTCAGTCACTAACTTTGGTTTTAGCTTGAACCATCTAATATACTTTAATGAAAACAGCTATCATTTTACAGGCTGCAAACTACTTAGACATCAAAGGTTTGCTTGATGTTACATGCAAGACTGTTGCCAATATGATCAAGGGGAAAACTCCTGAGGAGATTCGCAAAACCTTCAATATCAAAAACGACTTTACTGAAGAGGAGGAAGCCCAGGTGGGTAACACAAAGTTTGTCTTTGATCACATGATTTCCAAGAGACTAAAATCCATTAACATGACAAGAAAAGAGGTGCCTTTATCAAGGAATCTTGAAACTTTAGGGGATAATAGTTACCTTCTGAGTCCTACATATACTCTTATTCCTCTGCCTATGAGTTTAAACATTTAGATAATACTGTTCTTTTATAAGCATAAGAAAAATGAGTTTTGAACCAAAGAGTTCCTTCATAATAATTCATTAGCACTTTCTAATTTTAGTACCTGGGATATATAGGCCATACATATTTGACCTCAGAAAAGCAGGGCCAAAGGATGAGTGTAGGCTAGAATACTTCTGAGCAAATTAGTGAATGGGGAGGAAATGAACAAACAGATTGACTGTTTGCATGGCTATGAACCAAAATTAGATGAATAAACTAATTGAACTTGCTCTCTCAATTTTGACTAAAGTAACTTGCCCATTGCCTGTTTATTTTTAATTCAGCAGGACTAGAATAAAAATCTGGGGAGGCAACAAAGGGAATCAGAAACTGTACTCTTAACCTAGTATTTTTCTGTTTTGTTGTGGGGGAGGGGTGGTTCTGGGGATTGAATTCAGGGGCACTTGATCACTAAGCCACATCCCCAGCCCTGTTTTGTATTTTATTTAGAGACAGGGTCTCACTGAGTTGCTTAGCACCTCGCTTTTGCTGAGGCTGGCTTTGAACTCTCAATCCTCCTGCTTCAGCTTCCCAAACCACCAGGATTAAGGTGTATGCCACTATGCCCGGCTATTTTTCTGGTTTTTACATGTCCTTCTGACTTACCTCATAGGCTGTTGATGAATCAGTATGTAATACAAGTCTCAGGAAGACTACTCAGGTTAAGGTACTTCCTTATGTCTATCTCTTCTTCTAGGTACGCAAAGAGAACCAGTGGTGTGAAGAGAAGTGAAATGTTGTACCTGACACTGTAACACTATAAGGATTGTTCCAAATACTAGTTGCACTGCTCTGTTTATAATTGTTAATATTAGACAAACAGTAGACAAATGCAGCAGCAAATCAATTGTATTAGCATAATATTGTCCTTATTGCATGTGTAGTTTGAGTACAGACTCTAAACCTATGGCTGAATTTCTTTTAGTGTGAGAGAAAGTTTCTTTTTTTCTTTACTCTGAATAAAACTGAACTGTGGGTTCTCTGTAGAAAGTGGCATTTTGGGCTTTCCCTCCTTTTGTAAAGCAATTTCTGCCTGGTTTATTGTCCAGTTAACTTTAGTGAGCTTTTAAAAGTTGGCATTGTAAATAAAACAACTTGCAAAAAGTTTTCTGAAATAGAATTAACAAATATTATCTATATTCATGAGTTGGAAACTGGAAAAAGGCTACTTGAAGTAAATGTTCTGAGTTGGGGTTGTTAGGAAGTCTTCCAGCCTCCTGGAGTCGATCAGTACCACTGGGTTTGATTAGCCTTGTATGTAGCAGGGTTCCCTTAATTGGACTGAAGGGTTTTTTTTTTTTTTTTTTAATTATCTCAGCTTTGAATATGTTGCCTAGAGACTCAGTTATTACCCATTGTGGATTTGGAAGGGAGAAATGTAACTATAGACAGTTTGATAGCTTTTCAATTAAAAAAGACACTTAATTCATGTGGTATGTCATCTTTTTATAAATCAGTGTTCCCATATGGGGAAAACTATTCATACTACTTGCATGTAAAAAGTAACCTTTAACATTGAAATATGTGGCAAGACCCGGAAAACATCATGATTGCAAGATACTTTCAATAAAAAGTAAGTTATGTAGTAGGTAGTATATGTGTCTTTTCACTTATGTTAAATGGGTTAAATTTGGATATATTTGGTTTAGCTTGAAAAATGTTTTTAGGCAGTTCATGTCCTAGCTCACTGCAGGCTACAGACATAATCAGAGTATACTGATGACTTCTGTCTCTTCTAATTGTCATTTATGTGATTAACTGGAGCCAGCGCTTCACTCCTTCACACAAAACTGCATGCCATTGTTTCCCTCTACAGTAGGATGAAATTTTTTTGATGGCTTGAGATAGTTCACAGATTTTTTCCTTTTCTACTGTGCTCCCTTTTTCTTTACTAGTTATCATTATCTGTATTCATATGTAATTTCACTGTATTTTCTTTACACTTACTGTGAGTTGTTCTGGTGCAGGTTATCATGACAGTAGCTTGCTTTTACTTCTCTTCCCATTTGTCCCAAATTCATCTTGCCTAATAAAATCCCTTGTGTAGTCTCATGCAAGTTCCATTTGTTGTCTCACATAATTCTCAATTTATTTTCTTTACCAGAGAAACTACAATATGCATTTGGGTCATACCTGGCTCAGTCTGTTTTTGCAGTCTTTGAGCTAAAAATAGTTTTTTTTTTTTAATTATTTTAAAACAGAACAACAGCAATAAAAAAACTAACAAAAACCAGACTGTATTGACCACAAAGCCTAAACTATCTGCTGTCTGGCATTTTGCAGAAAGTTTGATGACCACTGCAATTTGTCTTAGGAAATAAACTTGTTTTCCATTTGCCCTGGGTAGTAGGGAATATAACAGAGTCCATTCCTAGCTGGAGTGTCTCATCTGCCAATTCCTGTTATAATGATCAACTCCTACAATAAATTTAACCATCTCAGGTAACCCTAGTAGTATCTTGACAAATCCAGATCTTCACTGAAGGTCTAAGGTTACCAGCATGTGCCATTTTGAATTTTGTAAAAGAAATTTCAGCTTCTAGAAAATGGAAGCCTATGATCATTAACTCTTCATCTGCATAACACTTCAAGTTGTTAGAATGACAGGTGTAAATAACATCATTATCCATACTTAAAGGATAATGTAATCTTTCAGAAAGATTAATGAAAAGACAACATGGTAGTTTAAATTTTTTGTTCCATTCTTGACTTTTACTATGGCCCTAAGTCTGTGTGTGTGTGTACGCACGCGCACATGTATGTATGCATGTATGTATAGTATGGGGATTGAACCCAGGGATGCTCTACCCCAGCCCTTTTTATTTTTGACACTGGATCTTGCAAAGTTGTGAGGCTGGCTTTGAACCTGTGATTCTGCTGCCTCAGCCTCTCCAGTATCTGGGGATGATTGCAGGAGTGTACCACCGTGCTTGCTTGGCAGACAGCTTTTTGTGGTACTGGAAATTGAACCTAGAACTTTCTAGGCAAGCACTCTACCTACTACTGAGTTACATCCCCAGCCACTCCTAACTTTTTTTTTTTTTAATGGTACCAGGGGTTGAACTCTGGGGCACTCGACCACTGGGCCAGATCCCAGCCCTTTTTTTGTATTTTATTAGAGACAGGGTCTCAACTGATTGATAAGTGCCTCGCCAATCCTGAGATTGGCTTTGAACTCGCAGTCCTCTTGCCTCAGCCTCCCAAGTGCTGGGATTACAGGTGTGCGCCACAGCGTGTGGCTTTTTTTTTTTTTTTTTTTTTTTTTTTTTGAGATGGTATCTTGCTATGTTGCCCAGGTTGGTCTCAATCCTCCTGCCTCCTGGATGGCTGGACACTGAACCCAGTTCCTAGTCTTCAAACAAACAGAAGATCCTGATAATCTCAGATTAATGGGAGGTCTGATAACTCTTCCTGGGATAGTTATTTGTGGCTATTTATCTAAATAAATCCTAAGCATGGTGTTAAGAAGCCCTTTTTGGGCTGGGGCTGTGGCTCAGCGGTAGAGCGCTGTCCTAGCATGTGCACGGCCTGGGTTTGATCCTCAGCACCACGTAAGCATAAATGCGTTGCATTGTGTACAACTAAAGCAAATAAATATTAAAAAAAAAAAAAAAGGCCCTTTTCAGTGTGGCTGCAGTAATCTTTTCCTAACCCTTTTTCCGTATTCCTGCTATATGCTTATTATTCCTTTGTCTACCAAGAGTATTCCAGGCTCACACCTATAGTGAGTAACCCTTTCCCATTATCTATAACAGCTAGATCTCAGTCTTCAAAGGTATATTCATGCTTACATTTTTACCTATTGTGCTAAAGAAATGTGGCATGAAGATCATACCTTGAGGTTGGAGTCTTAACCTTTGCTGCTTAGTGCCTACATGGCCTTGGACAAGTTAAAAATAGTAGCTTCTATGATTTCAGTCTAATGCAGTCTGCTTTACGTTAGTTGTTCCAGTACTTAATTACAGGCCCTTTGATGGCAGGACTTACCTTTATTTAGCAGCACTACTCCATGTATTTCTGTATAAAGAACATTACTGAAAGATCCCTCATAAAATGCAGGTATGGAGCATAAAGAAATTGAGCAGTTTCAGTGCATGAGAGAGGAGAACTGGTTAATAGCCTTGGTTTGGAAACTGGTTAGTGGTTATGAATTATAAAGCCATTCTTCAATTACTAGTATACATAGGAGAGGGGAGAAATCCCTTCTTGGTCAACCTCAAGGCTTATTTTGTCAGGAAACAGAATGAGAGGTAGGTATTTGGCAAATTTGGGTGACTGCCAGCTAGTACCAAAGAACTTTGTCAATTTTTTTCTATAATCATAGAAAATGCAAGCTGCCTCCTGCAGTATAATGTGCTTTTTTTAAAGGTAATGATAACTTCTCTGACCATTCTTGGGCTTGTCAGCTTTTCATTGAATGTCTTTGTCACTTATGATGTAAAAGTAAACCATATCCTTCCTGAGTGTTAGCTTATGATTTTCTCCCTAACACTGTCATGCCCTCTCAGATTCTAGTAATTCTTATATTGTAAAAACAAGTTATTTCTTTTGATATGTTGTTCTATTTTATTGGCTCACTTTCTTGAGTCTACCCTTAATGTACAGAGTAGGTATTGTTTTATAATTTTTATACCTTAAGATTCATAAAGGCAAAAACGAAAGATTCATAAAGGCATCTCTCTCTTTTTTTTTTTTTTTTTTTTTGTATTAGAGACAGGGACTCACTGAGTTGCTAAGTGCCTCGCCATTGCTGAGGCTGGCTTTGAACTTGAGATCCTCCTGCCTCAGCCTCCCAAGTGCTGGGATTACAGGCGTTCACCACTGCGCCCAGCTTATAAAGGCATCTCTTTAAGTTAGAGAATTCAAGAGCCTGAATTAAAAGAAAAAAGTTCCAATACGGGAATTTTGAGATCTGGAACAATAAAGTGATTGCAGTATTTGTGTGTGTGTGTGTGTGTGTGTGTGTGTGTATGTAGTGCTGGGGATTGAACCCAAGGCCTTGTGCATGCGAGGCAAGCACTCTACCTACTTAACTATATCCCCAGCCCCAAGGGGTTGGGGAATTTAACACAGCCTAAGCCAGAGTCTGCCAGAGTGTGCCTCTGTTTCAAAGGACCTTGTTAAATCATTATAACTCTGAGAAGCTTTAGGAAGACTCTGAGGAGAGCTGGAATTTTGCAGTTCATGCAACTCAGTGGTAGAATGCTTGCCTAATATGTGCAAGACCCTGGGTTCAGTTAACAGCACTGATAAAAAGGAACTCTGGAGAGACCTAAGAGTCAGTTAATGCAGACTTTCTAAACTCAAAAGCAAAGCCAACTTGGCTTTTATATAATTAACTAGTTTTGGGTTTAAAATTTTTGGCAAGCAGGAGTTTGACAAGGCCTTGTTACCTTTGTGCCTCTGTTTTTCTAGAAATGGATACAGAAACTGATTCCTTCCTCTCTGGAACAGAATATAGAGACCATTCATTCTGTTTCCCTCTAGTTGTGGCCTTCCTAGCCAGGTTTATTATGCATAGTCAGAGCTGGGCATCAGTACTTCTATGTCAGCCTGGGACTCTGCAGCCAAAGAGAACTTGAGACCATAGGAGCCCTTTAAAAGATAGTTATAAAGATTAGGAATGTAGCTCAGACCCCTTGCCTAACATGCATGAGGCCCTGGGTTCCACCCCCCCCCCCAAAAAAAAAAAAAAAAGAGTAGTCACTGGGCTAATTAGAAAAGAGGAAAACACCTTCAAATTGGGAGACATGGGCTGGGTGCAGCTACACATCTGTAATCCCAGTGACTTCAAAGCAGGAGGATCTCAAGTTTTAGGGAAGCCTGGGCAAATTTAGCAAGACCTTGTCTCAGAAAGAAAGGAAAAAAAAAAAAAAATGTTGGGGGATTGAGGATGTAGCTCAGTGGTAGAACATCCCTGGGTTCAATCCCCAATTAAAAAAAAAAAAAAAAAAATGAGGACGCCTTGCTAAACTTGCTAGGCTGAGCCTTCACCGAATCCACTTAGCACAAGATGGGGGACAGTTGCAGTAGATGGGAGTAGTCAAGATCATCTGTTTCAAGGAAGGCTTAAGTCTCTGCCAGTTGTCTGGGAATGGATAAAGGGTATCCTGTCCTGTGATGTCTCAGAAAACAGAGTTGATCCTTAGCTAGCTGTGAGGGGAGACTGGTGTTATATTGAAGTTGAATTTGGGTTTGCAATTTCAAGTCACTTTCTGGCCTCATAGGAACATGGTGGTGAGTTAGGAGGATTTGAATTTCCTTTTGGAAGTCAGGTGTCCACCCCCGCCAAAGACTGGTCTAACAAACTAGCCAAAGGACACCCCACCACCACCACTACTACACAAAGGGCACATTGTTTATGTACCCAGTGTACTCCAAATGAGACACCAAATCAGATGCAACAACCCAGCCTTGCAGAAGCCCTGGTTAAAATGTAGTTTTTAAAAACAACTAGGCCAGTAGCCAGAGTGGAATTCTTTAAAATGGGACAGATGTCCAGAGAATGGTTGGTCTTCTGTAGCACCCTCCCACAAAGAAGTAAGTCTGGGATTACAGCTTCCAGTGGCCTATTTTAAATAAACACTACTCTGGAAGATGACTTTATAGATATTTTTTAAACATAAAATCCAAAAAAATTCAGTGATGTGAAGAAAAAAAAGTATAGTGGCTGTGCCTTGTGAAATTTTGCCCAACATTTGTAAATTATGGCTGGCTGACTGATCTCTTTCACGTTCACAATAGGTTTCAGGAGTGTATTTTAACGTGGTAACTGCCATGTAATAGGACATTTTTTTATTTTGGTACTGGGAATTGAACCCAGGGGTGCTTACCCACTGAGCCACATCCTAGCCCTTTTTAAAAATAAATTTAGAGACAGGGTCTCACTGAGTTGTTTAGGGTCTTACTAAGTTGCTGAGGCTGGCTTTGAACTCTGTGATCCTCCTGACAGGCCTCCTTTTATGATGATGGAAGGTTATAAAAGATTCTTGTTTTTATTTTCCTTAAAAACAGTATATCTTCTTTCTGCTCTCAGGGAAAGAGCCTAGTGTTCATGTGCACCAGTTTTGTTTTGGGGGTCTGTGGGATGCCAGTTTCTAACTCATCTCTTTTCCTAAGGGCACTGGGGAACAGGATGTGCTGCATCAGTTGTGGGGTAAAGGGATTAAGAGCAAGGTCTGTAATCTTAAACTTATTCTCAGCATAAGCCCAGCCTTAGGGGTGGGGCCAAAGTCCTTTTAGGGCAAATGACAAGGGTTGTCCCTAGCTTCTTCAGGTTGGAAATCTTGGGAATATGTACAACCATATTAGGCAATTAACCCCCAAGTTTTGTGACTGGAGAAGAAAAGGAAAGTGTCATGCTCTGTTACCCAAACCTCTTATTCCTCAGGGTCAGGCTCTGAAAAACAAACCCAGTAAAAAGTATCTTTATTCTCATGTTTAAAAAAAGTTTTTCTGTGATGATGCATTAACAATACAAAAATATTTTGAACACTACAATTGGTCCTTTTTTCTCAAGACTTTGCAACACTACACAAGAATAGGTGATCTTTGGATTCTGAGAAACCAGTGAGTGGCTAAAGTAGCAACTAAAGGCTTTTCTGAAGGGTGTATATGAGTACACAGACAGCCCTTTTTCTTTGGATTCAGGCTATGTACAGTGAGGAGGAGGCAAAAGGGGAAAAAAAAGTTAAATTAAAAGACTTGTTTCTCAAGGCTCAGGGTTGAAGCTTGGCTCAAAAATTGATTAAAGTAGGCTGTGGTGAAAACCTATGTCCACCACTAGAGGTTTTCTGGGCTCCTTTAGTTTTAACAGTCCTCTTTCCTGCAGCCCCATAGGGAAAAAACTGAAGCTGGCTTGGTCTGAATGCTAGAAGGCAGGCTCTGGCTATTGGAGGGTTTTGGATTTACCCTCTCTTAAATTGCCCAAGAGCTGGCTCAAGTGACATGGATGAGTTGGAAATGGAACTGTGAAAAAGACTAAACGGGGAGGGAGACATACTAGATTTGGGCCATGACTTCTTCGAACTATTGCCCGCAGCTTCTGGTGCCTGAGCTTTGGTGTCAGGGTTTCTTAGGCTGGTGAGTTGCTCAGGAAACATTTCCAAGTACTTTGAACTCCACCCGCACTTGCCTGGTAGGGTAATGTTAGGTTATTCCTGTTGCCAAGGTTGTTAGGCCTAAACCTATTCCATTCCCTCCTCTTCTTCTAAGCTCCTGAGAACATGGTAAGAGGCTTCCTCTGGTCCAGCTTATGAAGAGCAGCTGGTTTTCTGTAAACAGCTCCTCTATTCCCTTAGAAGAGAAGCATTGTCATCTTGGGCTTTGTGGTTATGATCATACTCAGATGTTTAGTCCATGAAGTGTTTGGTATGGGAAGGGTGTGGCAGAGAGGGGACTGATGAGGCATTTCTGTAGAGAACATAGCTGGGCTTAGTCCTGCCCTTCTGTGACCTATAGCAGAAAAGCAAGGGAGGAAGGGGCATCTGGCTAGTAAGACAGATGGTTTGGGGATGGGAGGTGGTGGACGACAATGTAGGCTGCCACAGGCATCAGGAGTCCCTTAATGAGACGACACACTTGCATTAATCTGGTCCCCACCACTTGAGAAGTTTGAATTGATGGCCTCACATTCTGGCAGAAGTTGTTCAGCCTCTGAAATCTTCAGGGCCTGGACCCTGCAAGGAGTATTAGCAGGGCTGCTGGCCAGTTTCCACATGATTTGGGCTTCTGCTCTAAGAGGCTGGAGATTGGCCCTTGGACGAGGCCAGGAGTCCTGTGCATGCTAGGCCGCCTGCCTCTGAGATTCCTGTTGCTGTACCTGTGTGTTCTGCAGGGTGCTGTGAGGGGCCTGTGGTGGTCCAGGGGCAGGAAGACTGAGAACAGTGGAGAGAACTGGGGATGTTGGTGCCAGCTCCACTGGGCTAGCAAGCAGTTCTGTGGGGAAGAGGGGCAGAAGGTATGAGGGTGAGTCCTGGGGAGCTGGGGATCTAGGGCGACCTAGAGCACTGTCATCGGAAGGAACGGGGCTGGGGCAGCGGCCTTCTCCGGGTAAGTACCGAATGCATTTCTTTTTCCTCCTAGGAATAGTGAAGAGAGTTATCTGTAAACAGAGGGTGAATTCACAGTCATACACCACAACCAAAAAATGCTGTCCTTGCACAGGCTGGCTGACCCATGACTTGGGTGAAGGATGTGCTTATGTCCTCAAACCTGTATCAGCCCTGCAACTCTTGGGTTTGACCCATACTAGGTCAGGTGCAGTTCCCAGAAGAGCCACAAGGTGGCACAGGGACATATTGTAAGTTGGCCTATGGGGCTCCCTCCTCCCATTACTCTCCCCACCAACCCTTCCCTGGGGAGCCATCTCCTAGTATGGGTCTTTGAGCTTCTGTTTCATGTTTGTGGGGCTCAGATCTGCATTAACGCAAAGGACTGCAATGCCTGTAGTTTCCTGGCTGAGCAATCCCTGTCTTCAGAGCAGGGCTAAGGGGAGAAGTGGATTGGGACTCTTGTGTATTACAACCCTAGAATTTTCAAAGCCACAGTTGGTCTTTTGAGTAGCACAGAATGATGGACCACCTTTGAGGACCTAATACACGTGCCTCCACCCATAAATTCCTTTCTCCTTGCCCTTGGATAGGGACAATAGCAGGCCTATCAGAGGGCTGGACAAGTGACCTTACTGTCTGAGTACCCTCAGCCTTGGCTCTGTCAGGTATGACCCAAACCTAAAAAAAAAGGCATCTTTAACCACTTGGGGATGAAACTTTTCATACCCATGATAAAACACACAAGTTTAATGCCACAGGGCCCTCTGGGTAAGACAGCCCAAGAGTACTGCTGCTTCTCTCTCCTAATCTCTCTAGCCCTCTGATCTCAGTAGGTATGAGATGGAAGAAAGTCACAGGCTGCCTGGCAATAAGGTTGTTTGGGTGGTTGTCTGATGTTATCACCTCGTTTTTCTCAGATTTAAGAGTTTAGGATGGAATGGGCATGAGTCCCACTTTGAAGAAGTGGAAGGCCATAATGATTTTGAGGCCTGGGAGCAGGGGCATAGGCTTCCTGAGAGATATGTGACAGATTTGTCTGCTAAGGACCTACTAGGCCTGACTAGTACCAGAGCCATCTCTTTAAGTCTGCTTTCCTTTCTGGAACATTCTGCATGTCCTTCTCCACTGCTTCCACCTAGACCCAAGTGCTCTCACAAGCTGTGTTCAGTGTTTACTCCCATTCTTAGGAAGCATGGATTACCCTATCTGCTGGGTATGCCAGGGGGCTGAGGGACCAGAGGGGGGCTGCAGGCCCAGCAGAACATGTGGAGTCAGGGAAGCAGCTTGAAGCAAAGGGAGAATGATGGTGGGGACAAACCCACCTGCACGGACCACACCAATCCGTCTGCTGGTTGAGGCCAAAGCGAGCACGACATTTCTTAGGCGAGCCAGTGTCTGCTCACAGCCATGCCAGAGGGGCAGAGCAGGGCAGAGGGCGAGCGGGCAGGCAGCAGGGCAGAGCAGGGCCCAGAAAGAAGAGGTAATATCAGTGTTAGCCAGTTATAGACATCCCACAGCCCCCATAGGCAGAATGGACCTCTCCATGGCACAGCCAGCCCCAGTGGGAGCCCTAGGCCCCAGAGCAAGGTATCAGGAAAGGAGGTAACCCAGCTGGGCAATAGAGTCAGTGGAAAGAATGGTGAGGGTGGGGTAAGGGTCCTCGGGCTGGCTCCTCTCTTTTGCTTGTGGGAACCCTTCTAACCTGGAGGCTGCAGAGAAGCCCAGGGAGGCTCTTGGGATCCAGCCTTTTCTGCACTGGGGCTGTTCATCTCTTCCCCAACTGCCTTGCCTATTTTATCCAGTTTTTCTTCATTCTTGCCAATGCCCAATTTTTCTGACCCACATTCCCTTAAGGGCTAAGGCTAAGTCTACAACTTACACCCTACACTACACATTTTCAGAGGGAAAGAGGATTCATTCCTAGCCTCAGAGAAAGAGCTGCAGACTTTGTCCTGCGCAGTCCCAATCCTAGTTTCCAGGTTCCCATTGTAGGGGCAACACAGCTGAGAAAGTCATGCATTGTGAGGCAGAATTATCAAGAGTTAGAGGCAGGAATCCACCCACAGGAAGGAGACCTGCAGAGTGGGGTTCCTGGGTCCTCTACACAGAGCACTTTACATTGCCATGAGAAACCAGGGTAAGAGATGGGAACATGATGGTGGAGAAACTGCCAGGCACTAGCTAGCAGACTGTGACCTGGACTGGGCCTGAGCCTGGGCCTTGGTCAGCCTCTGCCCAGACAGCCTGTTCCTCATCTCAGCAGAACCTAGCCAGCATACACTGGGTTACTCCTAGAACCACACTGGCAATTACTTACCAGCTCCTCTGGTAGAGGTTAACTGTAGGCAGGGCTGGCAAAAGTGGAGACTATATCACCTGCTAAATGAATTGGCTTCTACTGGTCTTCCCTTGGATTTAATATAGATGTTCCTTGCTTGGGGATTTGACTTGTGAAATGCAGGCCTTCATTTCCAGAGGGCCCAGGCCCTGAAGGTTCCTGGCTGAGTGCTCTGCTAACCCCTCTGGGCCAGAGCAAAGCTGCTCTTGAAATGGGGGCATGAAGAGGAGCCTACACTACTGCTGAGGCAAGGCCTCACCTGTGGTGGATTCTTGATGCTTTTCCCTTGACCGCCTTTTCTTTTTCCCCTGTAGGGAAAAAAGGAGGGATACTTAGATCTGGGAGGTAGACACTGGGCTATCCGCAGCCTGCTGTCTAGCCTAACTGCCCCTGGGATTCTGAGCATATACGCCCCTCCTACCTGGGGGCCCTGTTGTTTCTTGATTGCAGTTCTTGCTAGGCTGCTGTGGAGTACATTTAGGGGCTCTTCCCTCTCCCAATCTGGTCTACAGTTTGAATGGCCCCTTCCCCTTCATCCCGTGTGCCCCAATCAAAAACTGGGAACATCCCATGTGCAAATGCATTCTAGAGTACAGAACAGGATGTGTGGGGCTTGGCTTTAGGGTAGCTCCCCTGGCTTGCCTATTCTGAGCCTTGGACCCTCTATGCCCTTCAACCCCTTCTCTAATACTACATCTGTATTGGTCAGGACAGTAGCTCTGTTTTTCCACCTGAGATTGAGGCCTGGGACATGGTATCTTTAAGGTTCCCCTGCCCACCCCTGCTGGATGTCTCTGGCCACTCACGTAGTTGTCCCGCGCTGACCAGCCTGGATATAGTTGCATGTGCAGCTGCCTTTCCTTACGGGCCAATTCATAATACTTGGCCTGTTCTTCCCTTGACAGTGCGTGCCACTACAGGGGCAGGGGAGAATGGGGTGCATCACAGAGTCAGCAGGGCGAAGGGGATTAGGAGCCACCCCAACCCACTTGCCCATGGCCTCACCCTGCGGCCTAGGATCTGGTTAATGGCGGCGCTCTCCTTGAGTGTGCACTCTGCAATGACCTTGGCTCTCATCTCCTTCATATACAGCATGAATGCGTTGAGGGGCTTCTTAATGGTTGGCTTCTTAGCCTCCTTCTCTGCCTTGGATTCTGCCTGTGTCTTCCTAAGGGACAGATATCCAGACTGCTCAGGAGCAAACCCCTCCCCAGTGACCTCTGAATACCACTACCTTCCTTGAGTGTGGGTGCGTAAGTGTATGATCCTAAGGCTTTGTAAATGGAGTCTTTTTTTAACTGGCCCAAATGAGTGAGCAGAGAGCTAAGTAACTTCCTTACAGCAGTTCTATGGCCAAGTGGGAAATGCATGTATAAGGACTTCTCAGCCCCTCCCCTTAGTGCAAAATCTTTGTTCCTTGTCCCACCTACCCCTCCTGCTTGTAAAGATTAAAACCACGGGGCTGGGGTTGTGGCTCAGCGGCAGAGCGCTCGCCTTGCACATGCGCGGCCCGGGTTTGATCCTCAGCACCACGTAAACATAAATGCATTGCATTGTGTACAACTAAAAGTAAATAAATAAATATTAAAAAAAAAAAAAAAAGATTAAAACCACAAGAAGGCGTGGAGGGGCCACCAGGCAGTTCTTAGGTCTGGTGGGAGGCATGTGTATCCTGGCTGATAGCAGGTCTACTCACTTGGTCATCTCATACTTTCTTGCCCCTCTTCTCCCATTGGGTGTGTTTTCACTTACAAGTTGCGATCATAGGGCTGCAGCTCCTGCTTCCCTGAGGTGGGCACAATGGCTGGGTGGGGGATGGCTGCCGGGTGACCAGGGACACCAGAGCCCAGCATCAAGGATGGGTGTGTAAACCTGGCAACAGGAAGAGAATTAATACTGAGCCAGGAATTATGGGCAGACCTTCAGACATACATGGAGGCCCCTGCACAGTAGACAAGGACACAGAGGAACAGATTCCCCATCCCCACTGACCTGGACACAAGTATACAGAGATACATACAAATATCTGTTCCCTACACATTACACAGACACTGCAAAAATCCACGTATATGCCATTCAGTTGGTTACTAAATAGGCCCAAGTAGCTTTCAAATCTGTCATCTTCTCCCCACCTGCTGCCACCAAGTCAGGCTGAAGAGCTGGGGGCTGTCTGTGGGCCTCCTCTCTCCCACTTGACCCCCTCAAGGGCCCTTCCCACACAAAGCCAGCGTGACCTTTTAAAAGAATGCTGAAATTTCCCCACTGGCCACAGAATAAAATCCAGATTTTTTTTCCTCAGGTCCTGCACAGCTCTGCTTAAGCATCCATGCTGACATTTCTAGCTTCATCTCTACCTCATTTCCTGCCACTCTCCACTCATAGCCAAGCCCTATTACTGCTATTCCCTTTGTCCCTAACAGGAAATGTTAACCCTTTCCACGAGGCTCTCCCTGACCCATCAAGCCTGCTTGCAGTCTCCACGGGGCTTCCTGATTACCCACTGGCCCACTTAGCTGGTGCTATATCCATACCTCTCACCCTGTGCCAGGAGCTCCAGTAGGACTGGAAATGTCTGCTGAATTCCTTGATGTTATATCTTGACACCAGGTCTGTCACTGAGGGAATAAGCTAAGTGAAGGCACACATGTGCACTCCCCTCCCAGCTTACTTCCTTGCTGTTCTATGGAGGTTGCTCTGCCCCTTGCTGCTTGCACAGGTGTGGGATACCTGAGCAGGCAGCCCCCCTGAAGGACAGAGGCTGGGGACACTTATGTAGAAGATGCTGCCTCAACTTGGGCAGAGCTCCCAGGATGCCCCAGGAGGGATGCAGAACCCAGGTGAGTGCACACACACTTGCACACTGGCTGAGCTACCCATGCACAGCTCTTCTGGCTGCTTTGCTACTTTACTGTACATATGGCCTGGACTGGGGCCTCTTATACTCCTATGCTGTCAGGCATAGGGCAGCAGGGGGCTGCAGGATGACAGACAGACAGATGGACAAACAACTAACACAGGGTAAGCACTGGCCTGAGCATGGCCTTGTGTGGGCACTTAAGCCTGGGCAACAGGAAGCAGGAGCCTGGCTGCAAGGGTAGGGGACTCACCTGGGGTAGGGGGTGCCAGGGGCTGCGGTGGGGGCAGGGAAGTGCTGTCTATATCCGCAGGAAGGGGACAGGGGGTAGAGAGGAGGGCTGGGCCTGTGGTTGGGAGAGACAGCTGTTAGCAGTCTGGCTGCCAACCAGACATGGGAAAAGCCTTTTGTACCTTTCTTGGCCTGACCCATAATCTTTGAAACAGATAGGCCTCTGCTGGGATTACTTCTGGCATCTGCCACAAGGGGGCAACTTGTGCTTCACCCTGCCCATATTTCACTGGACCAGCTTGTGTTTAAGGGCTGGAACTGGTATCCTCTTGGGACCCAGCCTTGGCAGGCTTCCTGGGGCCCCTCCAGCCCGCCTCCTAAATTTCCTTGATAATACAGGGCTGATACCTGTACAAGGGCCTCTACATCCTCTACTGATACTGTCTAGATTGCTCTTCTGCCCCAATTTGCTTGTTTCAACTCTTGTTTATCCTTTGGGTCTTGTTTGCCTAAGTGACCCTTTTCCCCCAAAGCCCAAAGATTCCAAGCTAAATAAGGTGCCCCTCTGGGCTCCTACAGCTCCCATCCAAAGCAATGCTAATAGTGCCCTGTAATTGCCTGGCTTCTTGCCTGGATCACCCACTAGGCAAACTGAATTTGGAGAGGGCAGGGACCTAAGGATCAGACAGCTTAAGCAGTGCTTCCCTGACACCCATAACCCTCCCTACCTGGCACACAGTAAGGCACAGTACAGAGCCTGGCAGCCAAGTGCTGCCTGGTGGGAGCTAAGTCTCCCTCCCTGTCCCTAAAGACCCTCATTAGAGCCTTAGTGGGTAAATATCCCCTCTAGGCTCAAGTCTCTTAACCTTGGAGCTACTGGCCTACAGGACTTTGGAGAGGCTGGCACAGAGATCTGTGTCTGTAGAGCCCTGGCCTGGCTACTAAGCACTCCCTGCCCCCCCCCCCCCCCCCCTGTTACTAGGAATTGAACTCAGGGGCACTTAACTGAGCCACATCCCCAACCCTTTTTCTGTATTTTATTTAGAGACAGGGTCTCACTGAGTTTCTTAAGGCTTCACTAAGTTGCTGAGGCTGGCTTTGAACTCATGATCCTCCTGTCTCAGCCTCCTGAGCCACTGGGATTAGAGGCATGCACCACTGCTCCTGGCCTAAGTACTTTCACCCCACCTTGATCCTGAGGATAGTCCTGATTTGTATTTATAATGGCACTTTGTCCAAAAAGAATCTGGGAATGAAGGAGTGTGCTGGGTATAGGGTAAGGGAAGAGGCATGCTGCACCTTTGGCCTTCCCTACCCTTCCTGGGAAGCCAACCTTTCCTTCCACTGGGTGACTGCTCTACTCCCGAGAGCCTGGAGATCTGCCCAGGTAATGTTGTGGGTGACAAGTAAATGACTAAGTGGCCTGCCGAGACCCCATTCAAGCTGAGGACAGATCCTTTGGCCCACAATCAGGCCTTCTGACTTGGGTCCAGGCTGGCTTTTCCTGGCCTGTCCTCCATACACCCTCCAAGCAGGGTGGTCAGGAGCTTGAACTCAAGCAGGTACCATAGGGAGAAGGGGAACCTGCTGTTCAAGCAGCTCAGCCATGGAAGAGACCAGCCAACAGTAGACAGGCCAGTGGGAAGTGTCCCCCTGCCCATCAGGCAGCTGAGAAGCAGCACCCTCTCTGGTGGCTATTCATGCTGTCACCTCCCTGCTCAGGCCTACCTTTTCTTCCTCACATATTCATATAGCTCTGGAAGTCCCTAAGCAGTCCAGAGTTCTCCCATGATGGAGAGTTCAGGTTTCATAGGACTGGAACCAACAGCCAGCTTTCTGGCCTCTCTAGAGGAAATATGTCAAGCTCCTTGGGGAATGCCCTGGGCCAGGGAACCACAAGAACCCCTAGCTCAGAGCAGGTTGGGATACAATTGCTAGCCATCCTATGGTGTCTGTAAAGAACATGGAAGGGCAGGCAACATCCAACCAGCACACAGTGCCCCCTTCCCCTTCCCACTGGGCCCATACTCACCAGCTCACAGTGTGAGGGAGCTGTCCCATGCTGCTTGAGGTCAGAGAGTAGAAGCCAGAGAGGTCAGGGGTCTGCAGAGGCCTGTGAACTCCTGCCATGGAGAGGAGCCAAGTAACTGGGCTAGCCTGATCTGGGGGTGACTTCAGCAGTTCCTACATCCTAGAGCAACCTCTCTTTGCTGGAGGTCCAGACAAACTGGTTTGTTTAGGACTATCCCAGCATGATAACAGTGGCCCTCTGACAGGCAAGGGAACCAAGGGCAGAGGGGTTGACTCACCTGAGGGCACTGGTTGACAGTCACTCAGGAGGGGGTGGCCAGGCCTCACCCCTCCCAGGGCCACTGAAGCCCTGTAGTTGGAGCCTCTCTGCTGGGGGCTCTATCTGGCTTTCTGAGCAGGAGGTAGGCCCCTGGTCTAGAGGAACATTACCTGGGATGCCAGGGCTCCCTCCTACTAACCAGTTCCCCAGGTTTGAGTCAGCAGGTTTCCTACAGCTGACAATAGTAGATTTCAGAATGACTTTGGCTGAGGGGAGGTGAATCAGCTATCACAACCACCACTTTCCATTTTCTCACTAGGGGAGGAAGGCTACAGCTCATAGTGATCAGAAGAAGCTCATACTGCCACTGGGGCAGGCTTCTACCTCAACTTGAAGCCTTCACATTCTGACCTGGTACCATCTCCTCCAGCCCTCTGGTTCCTTCAGACTCCCCAGATCATATTTCTGGCATTTTCTTTGGACCCTGGGTTTGCACAGCCTTGGGTTCTCCCATTATAAAACAGAAGGCCTTAGACTGTTCTCATCAGACCCCTCCTCATCCCAGACCCATACCTTGTTTCTGGTTGATGTCCGCAGGTGCAGGTGTGGGGTGTGGGCTGCTGAAATGTTCGTAGAGAGGAGACAGTTGGGGGACACTGTGGGTTGGCTGATTGGCCTTGTTCTGAAAAATTAGGAGGGCAGGTGAACCTGGGGAGCACTGAAGGAGGAAGTCATGGGGAGGGACATGCATATAGGCAGAGCTGCAGTGAGCTGTGTGGGCAGCTCAACTGTCAAAGTAAATTGGTACTGGCCCAAACCACAGGCCTCAGGGAAGGGGGCATCCACCACTCAACCCACCCCGTGTCTAGCAGTGCAGTCTTCTTCCCATTAGCCCCACACTTTGCCCAAGCAATCAAAGCCTCTTGGATTTTCTGGGCACTAAAAGTTCCCAGAGGCATGTCTTACCTGTCTGGGAAATCTTCCTAACCTACCAGTCCCAGAGAATATCCAGCTTGTTTGAGAACCAGTGGCTTTTCTAGAAGGGCTGCTCACAGCCACCAGCCCCAGGCAGCAGGGCTTGGAGCTTTTCCTCCTCCAGCCCCTAGAATGGGGGTCCTGAGTCTGACCCTCAGCCCCACCTCAGTGTTAAGTGGATATGGTGACACCAGGCAGGACCCCACCTTGGTCCCCTAACTCAAGGGAGGTGGGGCCAACCCGCCCAGTCCCCAGTCTTCCGGTTTCCTCATCACTCTTACTTTCCTCAGGACTCTCACTTTTCACACTAGGCGCACAGCTCTTTGTCCTGAGATGACTCAGTAGACTGGGGGAAAGGGCTCTCCATATAACCCAGCCACGGGCAGTCACTGCCATGCCCAAGGCCCAGCTCTGCATGTCCTCAGTGCACACCTACGCAGGCCAGAGCTCTGGAGATTCATCATCCACAGTAAAGGGTCAGCTTCCCACTCAGAAAGTTTCTGGGGATGCTGCTGGCTAAGAGTGCTGATGAGTGATCTCAGACCCATAGCATAGAAGAAAGAGGGGATATCTTTGGGGCAAGACAGCAATGAGAAGGTTGTTGTGTCCTGGCCACCTAGGGTAAAATTCCCTGCTGGGTGAATTTAACCAGATTCTTTCAGATCTTCAGTTTCCTCTCCTGGTAATGGATGGGCCTTGCACAGGTCCCTTGGTACTTCTCTACTGGGGGTCTAGGGTAAGGATCGAGGGCAAGCTGGGTATGAGCCCCAGTAAAACTGGGAAGTGAAGCTCCCAGCTGGGCACAGGCTCCCACAGCTCTCAGCAACAGTCCTAGCCTGCCATCTGTCTCTGCATTCCTTCCTCCAGGCTATAAGCTGCACTGGTTCTTCTGCCTCAGGCAGACAGGAGCTGATGTCCTGATAGATGGCTAGCAACAGGTAGAGAGGTAGGCTGGGGCAGGTGCAGGATACGTGGACACATGTGATATCCTTCAGACACTGAGTACCTACTACATGCCAAGTACTGTGCCAAGCACCTCACAAGCCCAATCTCATCCCTACCAGGGTGCACACAGGCTGTCACTTCTTTTATAGAAACCCCAGCAGGCGCAGCCTCTAGTTCTCAGTTCTCATTCTTCCTTCAACCCATTCCTCCACCAGACAACTACTATCAAGGTCCCCAATGACTTCCACAATTCTGAACTCACAGGTCAATTCTTTTCTTTTTTTTTTTTTTTTGGTACCGGGGATTGAACTCAGGGGCACTCGACCACTGGGCCACATCCCCAGCCTTTTTTGTATTTTATTAGAGACAGGGTCTCACTGAGTTGCTAAGTGTCTCACCATTGCTGAGGGTGGCTTTGATCCTCCTGCCTCAGCCTCCCAAGTGCTGGGATTACAGGCATGCGCCACGCTAGCTCACAGATCAATTCTGTCTTAATTTTACCTGATCATTTTTTTAAAAAATATTCTTTTAGTTGTAGGTGGACACAACACCTTTGTTTTATTTATGTGGTGCTGAGGATTGAACCCAGGGCCTCACACACGTGAGATGAGCGCTCTGCCACTGAGTCCCAGCCCTAGTCCCTTACCTGATCTCTTAGCAGCATCAGACACAATTTGTTTCTCCCTCCTTTTTTTTTTTTTTAAATATTTATTTATTTATTTTAGTTGTACACAATGCAATGCATTTTATGTTTACGTGATGCTGAGGATCGAACCCGGGCCGCGCATGTGCAAGGCGAGCGCTCTGCTGCTGAGCCACAACCCCAGCCCCATCCTCCTTTTAAAAAAAAAAAAAATTTATTCATTTATTTAATTATACACAATGCCTTTATTTTTACGTGGTGCTGAGAATCGAACCCGGGCCGCACACGTACTAGGTGAGTGCTCTGTCGCTGAGCCACAACCCCAGCCCTCTCCTTCCTTTTTGAAGCCGAGTTTCTTCACTTAGCTTTCAGAATGCTACACATTCGCCTATTTTCCCTCCAACTCCACAGGCTACTTTTTCTGACTCCCCAATCCCTTTCTTTTCCAGGCTATTTTTTTTTGTTGTTTTGTTTTTTGTGTTTTTTGTGTTTTTGGTACCAGGGATTGAACTCAGGGGCACTTGACCACTGGGTCATATCCCCAGCCCCTTTTTTGTATTTTATTAGAGACAGGGTCTCACTGAGTTGCTAAGTGCCTTGCCATTGCTGAGGCTGGCTTTGAACTTGCGATCCTCCTGCCTCAGCCTCCCAAGTGCTGAGATTATGGGTGTGTGCCATTGTGCCTGGCTACCAGGTTATGGTTTTAAACATCTTCATCCAATGACTCCACATTTCTATCTCCAGTCCCCACTTTTTCTCATGGGATTCCACATTCCAAATGCCTATTCAATTCTGCTTGGAGGTCTAAAATGTCCCCCAATTGACTTTCTACCCCATATGCTTCTCTCTCTTCCTCAGTTGATAACTCCATCCTTCATTACCTGAAGAGTTTCTCATACCAGAAACCTTTGAATCATTCTTGATTCTTCTCTTTCTCTCATACCCCATGAACAACTTTCTACCTTCAAAATCTAGAATCTGCTCGGTGCAGTGGCATGCACCTGTAACCCCAGCTACTCATAAGGCTGAAGTAGGAGGATCGCAAATTCGAGGCCAGCCTTGACAACTTAGCAAGACTCTGTCATAAAATAAAAAGGGCTGGGAGAGCACCCCAAGATTCAATTTCTGCAAAAAATTTAAAAAAAAAAAAATCTAGACTTCAACCACTTTTTTCCTTCTTCCCTGTCTCCTACCTAGTCCAAGCTGTTGTCACTTCTCACCTGGACAATTGTAGCAGTCTCCTCCCTGTCCCCTCAGCCAGTCCTCTATCCAAAAGGCACATAAATCAGATCATGTCACTCATCTGCCTAAAGCCTCCAGTGGCCTTTCCTCACTTGGGGCTTGGAAAGCTCTGTGTGATCAGGCCCCAGCTCCCTCTCTAACTCTAGCATCTTCCACTCTCCTTCTTGCTTACAATACCCAGGATTTCTCGTAGGTGTTTCAGCCTCTAGCATCCTTCTCCATCCTTCTCCATGATGAAGCCAGTCGGGAAGCAGAAGCTGAGCGTCTATTCAAGTAAGAAACTTCCTAGAAATCCCTGAGGCTTTTTATCCTAACAGGTTCCCAGAACAGCACTAACCAGATGGTAGACTTTGGCAGCTGAGGGCAGGGAAACTGGGCACCAAGGAACATTAGACCCTGGCAGAAAGCATTGCACCATTCACTGCCTAAAGGTACAAATGCCTGGAGCCTCAGCCTACCAGGTGGGATGATATCTCCACAGTTGCCTCCAGAATCAGGAAGTTTTCAAGTCTACACTACTGCTTCAGAGAAGGTGCTACCATCCAAACTTGGCTCTGGCTCCTTAACCCTTAGGACTGAGGAGGCCTGGCTAGCTTAGAAGGAAAGCTGGGTATGGACAGCTCTGACCCTAAAAACCTTAGGAGCAGGGCCTGGGACCCAAGGTGCCAGCTTTAGGAAGACAGTCCTATGCACTCTGCCCAAAGCCGTTGCAAGGCAGCAAGAGTGTGGCTTGCCCCAGGTCATAGCATAGCTCAGGATGGGCCTATGGAACCTCATAAAATCCAGCTCAAACTATAGCTGTTGGCCTGCTATGTATGCATGTGACAAGGCAGTGGGGTGGGGAAGTTCTGGGGGAAATGGGTTTGTCCTATCTACCAGCCTTCCCTGGGAACTGGGGAAAAGCCTCATTAAGCAGGAGCCCGCAGCCAAACCACAGAAGTGCTGGGTGGGCAGGGGTGGGGCAGAGAACTTGCTGGCAGTTGGAGGCCCTGGGGTGGCCAGTCCTTTCCATGCTCATGCAGGCTGCCTCCAAGCCTCACTCCCCAGCCTCCTCCATACCTAGTGGTGGTAGCCAGGGGGAACCATCTGGCACAGGGCCCCTTGCCCTCCTCAGTGGAACGTCCCGCTCCAGGGCTCCAGCACAAGACTGTCCCAGGGCCAGGCTTCCCAGACAACAGGGTGGGGTCACTTGGGCCCCTCTCAGCCTTATGGTAACCATGCCCAGCCCACAGGGTAAGAGGCAGGCCTGGATAGACTGTCCCCACCAGGCCCTGAGTGCCTCAAGAGCACAACCTCAACTCTCTTGCTCTGAGAGCAGAGTACACGATAAGGGCTTAGAGCATGATGGGATGGGATGCATTAATACATGAGTAATTCAACTGCAGCCTGTGCTATTCTCTCAGGATATCCCAGGGCCCTGTTCTTTACCTTTGCCTGAGCCCCCATGGCCTCTCCCACCAGCCTGTGGCACTCCAGGACAAGTCCAGGACTCAGACCCTAGGGCTGTCTGAGAGTCACCCTCAGTCCCCACTAGTACTGTCCAGCCTCTTGCTGGACACCTGGATCCAGCTCACCCCCCAGAAGAGGTGGTCCTTCCTGCTGCTACACTGTTCTTACTGCTCAAAGACCTTTCCCCACATCTACTCAAGTCTACCATCCCAAAGGTGCTCCTCCCTTTTGGGACACTTTCCTTAGCAGATGGCTAGAAATTCTTCATCTGGTGCTCCAGGCTGTCCTCTTTTTCTACAGGTTGGAGCCAGGAAAAGGCCAGGGTAGGGCCAGGATGAAGGAGGTGGAAATGGGGGACTCCTGAGGTAGGTAGGTGTCTGCTCTGGAGTCAATCTTGGGCCTGGCTGGGTTGCCCCTGCCTCCCCCCAACACCTCCCCACACTTCCTGTAGGCTCAGGTGAAAAATAAACACAGTCGGCATTTTCCCTGCAGACCGCAGCGGTCTGCTGTGCTCGCAGGCTGTGTGCACGCTGAGAGCCCCTGCCACCGCCAGCAGAGAAACTCCCTCGCCTCTGACGGTTGACTCTGAAAACCCCCAAACATTTGAGCCCCACAACACTTTCTCAGCGAAGAAAGTTGCTGTTTCCTCTGGGCTCAAGACTGAGAGGGTAGAGGACATGCTTGGCCCAACCAGGCCCTCCCAAGAAGGCCTCCCTGTGGCAGGGACTGCAGGAGAGGAACCTCTCCCATACCAGGATCCATTGGCATATGTGATGGTTCGGGTGTACGACTGAGCTCCTACCCTGTGCCAGGCAAAAGACTGAAACCCAGAAGAGCATCTGCTAGTGACAGCTGAATGCCCAGTCCTGAGCACCTGAGATTACCTCAGATACTCCTAAAACAAATCTATAATACGGGTAGTTACTATCCCCAGTTGATTGATAAAGAAACTGAACTGCAAGGTCAGACAGCTAGTAAGTGGCAGAGCTAGGATGTCGCCTACTGTACTGCTGGGGCCCTGTTATTGTGGACAGAACAAGTTGGAGGGGGGTAGTGTGGGGGTGGGGACACTGAACTAATCCTAGAGCCAGTGCTCTAGTACCAAGCCAGTGCCTCTCTGACCCTAAAATGCTCTAGCAGGTCAAGGACCCTTGGTATGGGTTATGGCCACAACTGCCTGCCAGGGCTACTGGCACTAGGAGCCCATCTGATGGTGATAGTTGGACATAGCCCCAAGGTCCTAGCCATCACACCCCAGTTATGCTGGCCTGCTCCTCTCCTGCCCAGGTACCCAGTTCTTCTGGAGCCTCAGCACCTTTATCCACCACTGCCTCCTGCCCTCCACAACTTTCCATACTTCCTCCTTCTCCTTACTAGGCTGGCTCCTAATCCTGCCTCCAGCTTGACTGGAGGGTAGTTGGCTTGCCAGACACCTCTGCTGTCCAGGCTCTGTACTAAGCACACATTCACCGAAGATTTGTGGGATGAAGGCCTTTAGAATTCTGGGTGCCCCCAGACCTTCTGCACACCCCTTACGAATTCATCTGCCACTGTGACTTCAAGTCCTTTAAGCCCCTCAGACAAAAGGCTGTTCTTTCTTTTTTTTTTTTTTTTTTTTTTTTGGTACCAGGGTTTGAACCCAGGGGCACTCAACCACTTAAGCCACATCCCCATATAAAATACAAAACAAATATTTTGTATTTTATTTAAAGACAGGGTCTCTCTGAGTTGTTTAGCACCTCACTTTTGCTGAGGCTGGCTTTGAATTCATGATCCTCCGGCCTCAGCCTCACAAGCTGCTGGGATTACAGGTGTGTGCCACCACGCCCAGCCTAAAGGCTGTTCTTAAGGCCTGCCATGGAGCTGGGGAGAGGCCCTTGGGGAAAAGTCTGTGGAAGGAATGGCAGAGCCACACCTCAGGCCTTACGCTCCTTCCAGGGGCAGACACTGACTAGACAGAAGGGTGGGTATTGCCATGGTCATTGTTCTGCTTGGCAAGCGCACAGAGGTAAAGCTCAGTAATATAAGTGCCAAAATGTGACAACCCACTTGAGGCTGCCATATATTCCCATTTCATACATGTGGGAAGTGAGGCTTGGGGAGGTGAGAAAGTTGCCTGTGTCATACAGCCCTCCATCACCCTGTTCTGAGTTCTCAGGGTCTTCAAGGGTGCCAGAGAGCCACACCTCCTCCTCTGCCTTCTTCTTGCTTCATGCTTCAGCCATGGAGGACTACTGGTCCCAGGGGACATGCTGTGCCCTCTGCCCAGGACACCCTTTCCCAACTCATCTTGGCCAATTCCTATCCATCTTGCAGGGCTCATATAAATGAGATTTCTTTATGGAAGCCTTTCCTGTCCTCCTGTCTAAGGAGAGTCCTCTGCTATACCCCACTGCAACACTGACCAACCTTGCTGTAGCTGCTTGTGTCCTTGTCTGCCTCCTGCTCCTCCTCATGTCTGGGATTGTGCCCTGTATTGTTTTTAGGGAAAGAATTAAAGCTGAGCCCTCAAGGCTGGGTCTAGCAGTGTGGAGGCCCGGGGGCCCGGGTGGTGCTTTGGGAAACACGGCAGCACTGGGTACAGCATTCTAGCTGGGGCTGGGCATAGTGTCACAACAGCACAAAGGTTTGGAGGCTGGGAGAAGCTGGGATCACTGTTTAGGGTCAGGGGACATCCCACCTAGCATCCAAGACCCCTTGGTCTCCTCCCCATCCCCACTGCCTCTAGGAGTTAGAATGACTAGGCAAAGGCAGGGTGGCCACTAGTTCATACGGTGCCTGTGTACAAATTAGAAAACAACCCCTGCTTGTGGAGAGAAACCAGCCCAGCTCCCCTGGGTGCCCCAAGAGTGGCTCTTTCAAAAGGCCTCCTTCAGTTCTCACTTCTCTTGCCTGCATTGCCAGGAACTAGGCTCCAGGGACTGGCCCAGGGGCTCCTCTCCCAGGTCCAGTCCTGCCAGACAGCCCTGCAGCCCTCCCAGGCCTCCGTGTCTGGAGCCACCATCCAGAACCAGTGGTGCTTAAATGCTCCACTCTGGCTAATTGCTGAGTGGGATGCTCCCTGAAGCCTGGGCCCATGAGAATGAACTTCTCAGAAGGTGGCAGGTCCCCTAAACCTTCAAAAGGGTCTCAATTTGTGGGCTCTTCCAAGACCCCACCTCTGCTGATATACCTCAGTGGGGCCTGGAGGGCCAGGCTGTTAGAGCCCTCACTCATGCTCTTTTATCCCCAGCCCCCACTCCAGGCCCTGCTGCCCAGGACATGGTGCTCCAGAGGACGGCCCGAAAGCTTCTCGCCCACAGCATGCTGGACGCCCTGTGCCAGACGCCCACCACAGAGCACAGAGCTGTGGCCATGTGACCAGCTGACCTGGAAGGGCTAGGGGATGGGTAGGCCACACCCTCTGGACCAGCAGGCTTCAGTCCCACCTACTGACAACAGGCTGTTGCCATGGTTACAGAACCCTGCTAGGTGCGTGTGACCAGTCCATCAGCCGCTTGGCCTTGACATCAGATAACAGGGCCTGCCACAGCAGAGGTGAGGACTAGAGTCCCTACATGCAGAGTTGGCAAAACCACAGGCCAGCTCTAGGCCCAGCCCAGTCCCGAGTCACCCTCAGAGCTAGCTGAGCCCTGCTGAGCCGCCTAGCCTGGCCCATGGCCTCTCGTGGTTTCTATGCATTCAGTGGTTTCTATGCATTCGTTTACTTGCGTTTTCCTTCCTCCCCTTTGAGGTGAACGCCCCTCAGGACAGGATGTTTTCAGAGGAAAATATAAGCTTCCGGGAGCTGCTACAGCTGAGCTGCTAGTTGATGCTACCAACATGCTGTTTGGGGACTGTACAGCAGCCAGGCACTGGGCGTCCCCCTAGCCCAAGTGGTTACTCCCCCAGCTCCTCCTCAGTACCCTGCCATCCAGAAGCCCACCATGGACCAAGGCAAGCCAGAACACTGCATCAGCCCAGCCTCACCCAAGAGAAAGGAAGGGGCAGCAGGGAAAGGAACCAGGGCTCTGGAGGGAGGCACTGAAGCAGTTCAGAAGCTTTGTATCCCTGGGGGCAAAGCTGAAGGTTTTGCAGAAAGTTTGGCTTTGCAGAAAAGGCAGGAAGAGAACAGCAAAGGCACAGACTTAGAGATGGTGATGCCACCAGTAAGGGCCTAGAGTGACTAGCAGTTTATAGCGCTCCACCCGACCATGGAATTCCACCAGTCTTCCCAACTTTGCACTTTGCTGTGCAAATTTTGCAGATGAAGAGGGTGAAGCAAAGAGAGGTTAAATTACCTTTTTACAGAGGGCTTGTGCCCTTCCCACTCTATATATGGATGGATGATGGGTGAGAAGCTGCTAGAAGCTGGGGAGGCTCTCACCAGGGCTTATCTAGTGTACTGCCTGTGACTGAGAGCCAGGAAAGCCCAAACAAGACCCAGAAAGGAACAGGCTGAGGAGGACGGTCAGCAACGGCTCAGGGGTGGGAGAGAGGAAACTTGAAAATCTGCTTTCTTGCCCCAATTCCATCTAGCCAGCTTCTGAGAAGCAAAAAACAGGGGTCTACAGGTCACATGTACTGTCCAGCTGTCTCTTCTACCCAAAGAGGACAATTCTACCCTGAGGCCACATCTGGAAGTTCACTAGGTCTAACCCTTGCAGCTACTGCCAGTTAAGGCCCTTGGGGCTCTGAATGGACTCAGTCTAGCAGTTTATCCACAGGGGGAAAGGGCAAGGTGTGGAAAGAAGCAGCTGGGGACTTCTGGCCTCAGAATGCTCCCACCTCAGCCCCTCTTGCCCAAGGGGCTCACACCCAAGCAGAGGGAGGGGGGGCTGGGCTCCAACTACCATAGGGGCCATCTGAGGCTCCGCTCCTAATGAGGCTGAGTTAGGGAGTTCACACAAACCACACCAAACAACTCTTCCAGATGCACACCTGGTGTAACAGTGTGTAGATACAGGGGAGCGGGTGAAATACCACACTCCTGGGGCGAGGATTGGGAAGGAGTGGGATGGAGGAGCCAAGAGACCCAGCTATATGTAACACAATTACATGATGCCTATGGTGCATCACAGGAGAAGCCAGGAACACAGTTAAGATACCTGGGTTCAAATCCTTCCTCTAGCACTTATAAGGTGCAAGTCTCTCCAGGCTGGCAGCTCCATTCTGTAAGTGTCCATTACCTCATGGGGTTGTGGTGAGGGAGATGAGTTAATATTTGTGTGTGCTAATATTTTTTATATGTGCTTAGTTAAAAGCAAACTAAAAGCAAAGGAAAAAATAATAAGAAAAAGCAAGCATGTCCCTAGACAAAAACTTTTTAGGAAAGCCAGATCTGTGCCAGGTCAGGGCCACTGGCCCTTGGTTTCCTTTGGCTGGCAGCCTGATTACTATTGGGCCAGATTGCTGAGCTCCTAACAGGCCTGTGATGCCACAAATAGGGGGCGGGAGGCAGAGATAAGAAGAATCTTCCCTCAAAACACCCCAGTGAGGTTGGCGGGCAGCTCTGGCTCCCAAGCAGCTTTCCCCTGGGTGTCACAGCCATGCCCTGGGACTCCCTCTGCTTCCTCAGTCCAGCCATTTGCAGTGACTCAGGGCCTGTGAAACCCACTAGCCCAACCTGGGCTGCATAGAAGGAGGAAAGAGGTTGGGTGTAGCAGCAAGCTCTGGGCTGAGTCAGGACCAAAGCTGAAGAAAAAAAAAGAACCCATGATAGGCAGTTCCTAACCATGCTTCTGTCATGTACCAACATGAATCAATATTAAGGCCATTTATAAACTTTTACACATGGCATTTCTTCTAGAAGCCCCAGGATCCTGCTTCCCGACCGAAAAAGGCAGCTCTCCCAGTTTTGCAAGGGCTCCCAGAAAGAAAGGGAGCCCTGACCAGATTCAGAGCTAGGAGGTCACCCAAGCAAAGCAATGAAAAGCCAAGTCTTTCCTTGGGGCGAGGGACCAGCTCATGAACCCAACAGTACATGGGGTTAACTAACACTCGGCTCCTTAGCGGGCAATGCTCTCACCAACACACAAGCTAGAGCATGGGCTCCTTGGGTAAAAGAGACCCAAGTCCAAATCCTAACTTCCAGGTTCTAGTATGTTCTTAACCTCTCTGGAGCCTCAGTTTCCCCATCTGAAGAATGGGGCTAATGATAGTAGTTACTTTTACAGCTTCTGGCACAGGCCTGGCACTGGGGAAGTTCTACACACAAGTTATTATGGCTCTTGTTCTTTCAACCACTGTTTACTGAGCACCTACTATAACTAGGCCCTGTACTGGGCACTGAGAATCTAGTGGTGAAAGGAACAGATGTAGCTTGGGCCCTATGGATCCTCTCCAGCCCTTTCTGATCCAAATTACCATTCCAGAAAGCCCTCACTTCAACATGGCCACCAACCCTTATGGCCTCTACTTTCCCCACTTCATCTGTTCCCATATCTCTGCCCCCAGGGTTGCCCACCACAGCTGGGCAGTTCCCAAGGCCGCACACTGCTTCAAAGCCTGCCAGTAAGCTCTGGGGTGGCTGCCACAGCCAAGCACACACCAAGAGGCCAGCCCCACTGGACCCCGGCTGTACCCAGCAGAGATCTCACTGCAGCCAAAGCTCTCTCCACAGGGTGCCTCTGAGCATCTGAGGGCCCACCCACCCTCTGCCTGCCTGGCCACCGAGCCAGCCACAGAGCCATCTGATTTGAATGAAACTTCAAACTTAATGACTTTCATGCTGGTTATTTAAAACGCAATGTAATTTTCTTAAACACCCTATTATTTCCTTTGATAGCTACAAAGCTTCCCCCAATCCCATAAGCATGTTTATTTTTAGGGAAAAGAGTGGTTTGCAGTTGGTCACAGAGACACAGGGAAAAAGAACCCACAGAAAGCAGGGCAGAGAGTCAGCCGCAGCAGCCTGGAGGCCCTCCTGCCTGCGGACTCTCCACCAGGCACCAGGGGACCAGGCTGGCCTGCCCTTCTCTCACCAACATGTCAGCCGTGGCCCTCCTGTCCCCCACCTGACAGTAGCCAAGTAATTATAAGGATGATCTGGTCCCCTTTCCCACGCGTCCCTCAATGCTGCTGGGCCTCAGTGTCCTCATCTGCAGGGTGCTTCCACTAGCTTTCCAAGGAATTTCCTTCCTTTGGGCATTCTTGCACGGACATGTCTGGGGAAGGGTCCTGAGGCTACCACCACACCCTGGGCAGCCTCCTCTTGGCTCCTCCAGACATTCTGCTCTGGGTGAGGCCTCAAGGCCTGCAGCCTTGACCAGCTGGATGAGATCTGTGCCCTGATAAAGCAGCCTGAGGCAGTGGCTGCCCACACTGGGTGGGTAGGTGTGGCCCTGCCAGTCAGGGCTCCCCAGCAAGGGAGATGGCATGGTGGTGGGTGTGCGTGCATAGGTCAGCTGAGCTCCACCAATGCGGGGCGTCCTCTGGGAGCAGCTATTTTTAGGTTCCAAGCTTTCATGTGGCCAAATGATGTGGAGTTTACAAAGCATCTGTAATGCGTTTCAGATGGCGGCCCAGCAGGCCAGGAGGCTGGGCCCACGGCCACCAGAGCCAGGTCAGAGTTACTCAGAGTCCCCATTCTGGAATTCCATCACCTGTCCTTCCCTCTGCATGGCCCCTGTGGCATGATGGGGAGGCTCGCCTTGGTGTAGTCCCTGCAATGCCCAGGTAATCCCACCTGGGTCCCAGGTGGCCAGCAGGCCCCTCCAGCCCACCTTCTGAATCTTAGAAACCCCACAGCCAGGAATGCCCACCCACGACAGCAGAGGAAACTGAGACCTAGAGATGAGATGATTTGCTAGGTCACACAGAGGGGAGGAGGCAGCTTCCTTCCCCAACAAAGCCCCCTGCTCCCATGGGAAAACTGGCTTTTTTCGGAGGGGTGATTTGCCACCATTGGCACCAGGCCAACTCAGACGTGGTGGGGTAGGGGCAGCCCATACCAAATTAATGCCTGAGCCCACACCCCCGTTTCCCAGGGCCACGTCCTGCCCACCCATGCCTGGAGCCTCTGCTGTGCACACGTCATCTGGAAGCAGACAGTGTGGGGCCCAGACAGCTCCCTTGCCCTTGGAGAGAGCTGTCTGTTTTAAAGGGGGGCAGGGGCAGGGGGCGGGCAGGAGGAAGCTTATTTGGCAGCGCATCCGCTTCCTCTGATCTCCAGGGAGTTCTGGCTGTGCAGGCAGGGCTGTGGAGCACAGGCCGTGTCACCAGGCTTGCTCTGGGCTCCGAAACAAAGTCTGTGGGTGCAGCTCAGCAGACAGTCTCCATGGGTGGGACAGCCTCCCCGCAGGAAAGCACCAAGCTCACACCTTCCTAGCTGTGCCCCAGGCCAGGGCTGAGCCCCTATTCAGCAAGACAGACACCCTCCACCTACTGGGGTACGGGCCTCGAGAAGACCCATGTTCTAGCTGGACCAGGGGAAGGGAGCAGGTGCAAAACCTCTGACAGGACAAACCATCCAGGCTGCAGGCTGCTTGCAGGATGGGGCTGATGCAGGCCACACCTTTTTAAGAGAAGGAGGTGGTTTCCCAGGTCTAAACCTCAAGCATGACAGGTCTTTGAGATGAAGCCACTAAGTGTCTGAAGCAGCAGCTGACAATGTGCTGCGTTCTCAGAGATCCTCTCCTGACCCTGGTGATCTCGGAACCCTGCTGGAGGAAATGTTGGGCAGAGGTGCTCTCTGCACCCTGAGGGGCCTAAGCAAGCAAGCCACTGACCTCTGGGGTGTGGCTCCTCACCATAAACAGGGGACCAAGCTCCTGGACTCAAATGAACTAACAGAAAAATGGCAACTGCACTTTAAGGGGGCATTCTTGCCTTGATTAGCCAGCACCTTGGGTCTCCCCAGCCCAAGACCACCCTTCCCTTGGCTCTGCTCTCATTCTCCCGATCAATCACCCCTGCGTCTCCCAGCACCCTGCCCTAGCTGCCTCCCTGGCCCTCCATGTCCAATTCAGCCCACCTGCAATGGACACTGCCCTGCCCTTCAGAATGCCAATACATGTGCCCACCAGCCTCTCCCAGGCTCTGGAACCAGCCCTGCTGGGCATCGGCTCACATGCTGAGGCCTTAGTGCCGACCTTTCCAGCCTCACCTCACACCCCTCTTAGAGCCTGAGCCTGGGCTGCCCTGCAGGGATCAGGAACACCTGTCTCTGCCTCTCTCCTGCTTTGCGCAGCTTCCACCCAGAGTGTTCTCCCACTCGGCTGCACAAGCTCCTCTCAGGAAGCTTCCTAAGCCTCCTGCTCCTCTGTGTCCTATATCCAGCTCAAGCAGTACTTCGGGGCTGATGTGGGTCCTCCAGTGAGGGTCCCCTTGCCTTGCCAGGACTGAGCTCTGGGAGGGCAGGAGCAGCCTCCCCTTGTGCAGAGCCAGGCCAGGTACGCAGAAGGGGCTCAATAAATACAGTTTGGACTCAAGATTCTAGCAGGCTCTGGGCTGAGCCCAGCTAAGTGCCTGAGGGCCAGGTAGGCTGATGGTGACCCCTGGGGGAGCTGGCTGCTGGGCAGGGAAGGGAGAGCAGTGAGGGCTCTGGTCCAGCCTGAGCTTCAGCAGCACTGGGGCTCCTGAGTTCTCTGTGCACTGTTAGTCCTCCAGCAGCAGCCTATACGTGGGCACCACTTACACTGTGCCATGCCAGTCACCCAAGGAGAGTGGAACCCTCATTAGCCTCATTTTCAGATGAGAAAACTAAGGCCCAGAGGGGCAAAGTAACTTTCCCAGGGCCACACAGCCAGAGTAGCAGATACAGTAGCAGACTAAATGCTTTCCCTCCCTCTATTCCTCCGAAGGGCCTTGACAAGCAGCCTTCCCTGATCTGGCCTCACTGTCTCCACCTGCAGAAAAGAGGTTGTTCCTTGAGGATTTGTGCACTGTACCGTTGGGTGGGGGGTGCTCCTGTGACCTGATAAAACACCTGTTTCCTCCAAAAGAGCCTTGTTTGTACACAGTGGCAGGAAGCACCAGTCACAAGGTGTGAGGGGGTGTGCCTCTATGGCTTTGGGACCGCAGCAGCTGGAGGGGGCTCAGAGATGCTGCGGCTCTCCTTGACCCTCGGAGGCTCTGGGCCCACCTGACCCATCCTGACCACAGCAGTTATGTGATTTTTTTTTCTTTTCTTTTCTTTCTTTTTTTTTTTAATATTTATTTATTTGCTTTAGTTGTTCACAATGTGTTTATTTTTACGTGGTGCTGAGGATCAAACCCGGGCCGCGCATGTGCTAGGCGAGCGCTCTACCGCTGAGCCAAATCCCCAGCCCATCTTTTCTTTTTTTTTAGTAGCAGAGATGGAACCCAAGGTGTTTAACCACTAAGCAACATCCCCACCCCTTTTTGTATTTTATTTAGACAGGGTCTCACTAAGTTGCTTAGGGTCCCAATAATTTGCTGAGGCTGGCTTTGAACTCACGATCCTCCCGCCTCAGCCTCTCGAGCCACTGGGAATACAGGTGTGTGCCACCATGCCTGGCTAATTATGTGATTTTCAACCTGCACCCCTGAATCTCTGCTTATAGCTCAGTTCAACCTCCCTTTCTACAGAGGTAGGGGACTGTGTTCTCAAGAGTTCCAAAAGAGGCCATGTTCAATCCTTTTTTTTTTTTTTTGGTATGGAGGATTAAACCCAGGGGCATTCTACCGTTGAGCCACATCCCCAGCCCCCTTTTTCTTTTTCTGAGACAGGGGGTCTTCCTAAGTTGCTTAGGGCCTCACTATGTTGCTGATACTGGACTTGATTTCCCAGGTCGCTGGGATTATAGGCATGCACCACCATGCTGGGCTTCCACCCTCCCTCTTTTAATTCCACTCACACCCAAGTCTCAGCAGCTGGGGAGGTAAGCAGAACTGGTGTGAAGATCCTCATTTTCTGGCTGTAGAAATCAGCTCACTGGAACCCAGGAAGAGCTGGGAACTGAGTCCTAGCAACCAATCCAGAGCTCTTTGTCAGCCTTGGGGCCTTGGGAATGCCCCCTCTGCCCTATTGAGCTAGCTCGCCCTACCCTTCCAAAAGAGTCAGCAGGCTGCCCTAAAGTTGTAGCCATTCCTCCCTGCCCCTGTGGACACGGTGGAGCAGGAAGCCTGGCTCTCATCAGGGTCTGCAGGATAGGCCTCCTTTATGGGGCTTCCCTGGCCCACTGTAGGCAGCTGTGGGGTGGAAGCACAGTCCCAGCTTGGGAGCAGCAAAAAGGAGGGTCTGCAGACTGTCCAGATCCCACAGCTAATCCCACACAGCCTCTGAGTCAGGAAAGAAATGCACTTCAAAATAAACTGAAGTCCCACTATCCACCACAGACTTAAAGACAAGACTCCATATCAGTCATGCTTAGGCACTGCAAGGGCTGGGGAACAGTCGCAGGTTTGGAACCCACACAGAACAGGGGCAACAGGGCCACAGAACACTGATTCTTTCTACTACTTGACCCCATAATTCTCATGGAACATTATGCTCCAGGAAAATAATCAAAACAGAAACTAAGGAGTGGTTTGTACAGAGCCTCATCCGCCTGATAAAGAAGGTGGCCCAAGCCGGGCGCGGTGGCGCACGCCTGTAATCCCAGCACTTGGGAGGCTGAGGCAGGAGGATCGCAAGTTCAAAGCCAGCCTCAGCAATGGTGAGGCACTTAGCAACTCAGTGAGACCCTGTCTCTAATAAAATACAAAAAAGAGCTGGGGATGTGGCCCCGAGGTGGAGTGCCCCTGAGTTCAATCCCCGGTACTAAAAAAAAAAGGTGGCCTTTGAGTGAGCCAGGAGCCACAGGAGGGGTGCTATCAATAAAGATGATGTGCACGGGCATTGCTAGGAGCCTGCACCTCACACCAGGGGATGCATCACAGCAAGAATAAGGGGGTGCGCACAGGGGTGACCATGTGAGCAAAGGTCCAAGGTGGCTCCAGGCTAATGACCATGAGGCTCTTCTCTCTCTTTATTCTTACAAAACACCTTGTATAAGGGCTTTAAAGGGATGAGGAAGGAGAGTCTCTTTCAGATAAAGTTTTGGGGTGATGAAAGGGAATTCTCAGGATGGAATAAGTGGCTATGGCTCCCATACTGGCCCTAGGGATAGCACTTCCCCTCCCAAGAACCCCTGGCTGAGGTCAGGCAGTGAGTAGGGCACCCGTACACCTGAGTCCCCAGCCCCAGGGTTCAGACCCCTGTAGCCCAAAGTGGAGATACAGCCCCAGATGGGGGTCCACCTGGGGCCTAACCCACTAAGCCATCAATGGCCCCACAAGAGCTAGGATAGCAAGAGAGAAGGGATCAATCACAGACAAAGCCTGTCCCACACCCAGCCCAAGCCATGCTGGCACATCCCTGGGTATCTCTCTGGCAAAGCTGCTAGTCCTCACTCCAAAAATCTGGAAGGAAGGCTCGCCAGCCCATTGTAAAGATGCAGAAAACAAGGCCCAGGATGCTTCTGCAGACAAGCTCTCTTTGGGTAAGCATGGCGAGTGTGTTGTAAAGCTGTGCTACCTACATCATTCAGAAGAGCTGCCGGGTGGGCAAGGCAGCCAAGGCCCAAAGGCAGGATGAGGGAGGGTCCCACTTGGATGGTCGGAGGAGGAGACATCTGAATTAAACCCCACATGAGGATTAAGAAGGTGGGTGGCACCTATGCCAAGAGCTGGGGAAGAGAACTGCAAGCTGAGAGAACAAATGTAAAGGTCCTGAGGTGGGAAGAGCTGGCCAGGTATAAAACCTACCAGGATAGAGGGGCTGCTGTGAGGGAGAGGAAGGAGGTGGTGCCGATAATGAGGTGGTGGCTGGTAATGAGGCACTCAGGCTGTGGTGAGTGGTTTGGACTTTCCTCCAAGAGCAATGGGGAAGGCCCTGAAGTTTAATCAGGTGAGAGACGTGATCTGATTTGTTTTTAAAGGACCCCTTTGGCTGCGACATGGAGTCTGGACTGTGGGTTAGGGTAGCAGGGGGCAGATGGACCCTGCAGGAAGCTATTATGCCATCTGGATGGGAAATAGTGAGGGCTGGGGGTGCTGATAGGTGAAGTGGAAGATCTAGGATGCACCAAAGAGCATGCCAGTTCCTTCTTTATCTGTTAGACAACCTGCAGCCCTCAGCACGCTGCTCAGGGGACTGTGGTTCACAGCCCAAGCTGAGGCCAGCTCCGCCCGGACACCCTCAGCTGAGCCTACTTGACAGTACTTCTCCAGGTAGGACCTGTCTGGACTTATTCATCTGTCCTCTCTGCTCAGCTGGGCACTCTCGGGGGGCAGAGCCTGGTTCTGGTCATCTGGGTTCCCAGAACCTGGTAGCAGCCTGGTGCTGGACTCCCTTCTCACAGGCCTCACTCCAACCTGGGCTGGTGCTCAACTGCCACTAATGTCCCAGCAAGCCCATTGTGCCCCCCTGTTGGGGTGGAGGGCTGGGTGGTGTTCCGACACCTTCTCTCTGCACAGCTCCCCAGACAGGGAGACCGCGTGTCAGCAGCACTTCCTTCCTTTGCTAGAGTCTGGTCTTGCGCATACCCTCTCCTCTTGCTCCCTCAGGGCTTATTCCCTCGGCTCTCACCTGGACCTCAGTCCTGGGACTCAGTGGTGAACTCTATAGCCAGGGCCCCACATATAAGTCCACCATTTCCCTTGTGCCCCTTACACTAGAGCTGCCACTTGATCCCCAGGCTGGAAGGAGCCCAGGTAACTAGGATGGCTATGGGATCAGGGACTGGGAGCGTGGCATAAGCCTCTGCAACAGTCAAAAGCCACAACTGTTTTTTTTTTTTTTTTTTTTTGGTCATTGAGATGTAATTCACATTCCATAAAATGCACTATTTTAAAATGTACAATTCAGTGGCTTTTCGTATATTCACAAGGTTGCAACGGCCACCACCATCTAATTCCATCTAATTCCAGAAAGTAGTCATCACCCCAAAGAGAAACCCCATGCCCGTCAGCACTCACTTCCCACTGTTCCCTTCTCTCAGCCCCTGGCAGACTACTTTCTGTCTCTAGGGATCTGTCAATTCTCTATATTTCATTTAAATGGCAAAAGGCTCAGAATCCCTCCAGGTCACAGACTCCAAGAGGGGGCCATAGAAGGGGCCACACAGCAATGCTTCCTCATATCCTTTTTGGATAGAACCAGACTGGGCCCTTGTATGTCACCTGAGTTTCCCTTGGGAATACTGCCTTATTATGCTAATTTCAGAATCCCCCCAGGGTCTGGCCCAGGACCAGCTCACTAACCTACCTCTCTACTGCTACCCCATCCCAAGTCTCAGAATTGAGAAGAAAAAACAACACACACACACACACACACACACACACACAAAGAAACAACAGTTATGGTCTAGGCCAATAACTGCTTGCAAGCCTATGACTTAACTTCCCCCTTCCCCAAACAAAGAAGCCAAATACCAAAGAGCAACTTTTTTGGAAAAAAGTGTCTCCTCCCCCACGGCAGCTGGCTGTCAGTCAGGCATTTGGCTCCTGGCAAGTTTTGAGTCTGCTTGTTTGGAGGCCTTCAAACGTGGTAGCCACACAAGCATCCCACCCACACGTGAGCGGAGACGGTCCCTGGTGTGGGTTTGTCCTGCTATCTATGGAAGTCCAGTGATTCATCTTGAACATTTTAGATCTTTAGCACACATTTTTTGTTTGTTTTTTGGGTACCAGGGATTGAATTTAGGGGAACTTGACCACTGAGCCACATCCCAGTCCTATTTTGTATTTTATTTAGAGATAGGGTCTCACTGAGTTGCTTAGCACCTCACTTTTGCTGAGATTGGCTTTGAACTCAAGATCCTCTTGCCCCAGCCTCCTAAACTGCTGGAATTACAGGCACGTGCCACCACACTGGGTTTGAGCACAATTTTTTTAAAAATATTTTTTTAGTTTTCAATGGACCTTTATTTTATTTGTTTATATGTGGTACTGAGAATTGAACCCAGTGCCTCACACATGCTAGGCAAGCACTCTGCTACTAAGCCACAACCCCAGCCCCTTGATCAAAATTTTGGACCACCTACATGTCCTCAGAGAGGGCTGGGCAAAGGACGAGGAGACCTAATTCTAAGGTTTGTGGACAGGGCTTGGTAGCATATTGTCTGTCCCCTACAGATGGGCTTGGTAAAGGACCAGCTTTGGAAACACCTCCCAGGGCAGTTTTCCTCAGAGCCCTTTCTGGAGCTCCCAACCAATTAAAGAAGACTTTTTCTTGACTTCAGACACATTAACTCTTTTTTGTTTATTTGTTTGTTTGGTAGTGGGGATTGAACCCAGAGGCACTTTACCACTGAGCTATATCCCCAGCCCTTTTTATTTTTCTTTTGAGACAGGGTCTAACTAAGTTACTGAGGGCCTCACTAAATTGATGAAGTTGGCCTCAAACTGTGACCCTCTTGCCTCAGCCTCCCAAGTCACTGAGATTACCGGTGTGCCATATCACACCCGGCCAGACATGTGAACTTTGAGTCGGATGATAAATGTGATCCAAAAATATGGAGCCAATCTCTTTTGCTTTGTAAAACCCAACCATATTTGAAGTGTCCATATAACTCTCTGCATAATACAAACAACTACTTTTACTCGCGATGCGTTATAACTATCGAGTTTGCTTAAAATAGGCTCCCCTACATTCATGTACATTTCCTCACCCAGTGTTACTCTAACATAGGCTCCTGCCTCTGTCCTTGTCCCCAGCCCCAAAGAACAGCTGAGGCCAGGACACAGAAATTCAGTACCAGAGCCTATCCTTCCATGTTCCCAGAAACCAACAGTGGGGGCAGCAGCTGGGTGGGGAGGAGGGTAGGACAGGGTACAACACATAGACAAGCATCTGCCGCAGCTTCGGAAAAGACCGGAAGCTGAAAAACATTTGCCCCAGGCCAGGTGAGTGGTGCTGATCCTGACTGTGGGAGTCTACCCTCTGCCCACTCTTTGACCACTGTAAACCAAAGGACACCAAATGATCTCATAACCCACACCCTTACAGCAGAATGAAGCTTTTCCTGCTCTGGATACTCTCCTGCCACTTGCCTACACTGTAAGAGGAACCATTGCCTTCTCCCTGCTCTGCCATGGAGTCCTGGGAGCTAGCCTAGCCAGGAAGGTTCTGGGACCTAGGCCTCTTGTCCAGTCACAGCCCCAGTCCAAGCCAGTGGTTGGAAGGTGGGTTAAGTCAACTGGCCCCAAATCAAAGGGTTTATACCTTACAGGGAATCCAAAAAGCATTTGTTCCTGCAGGATGCAGGACTATGGGGAGAGTTGCTTCGTCAGGTAGCAGGGTCGTGAGGAAGCCCTCTCCTGCATAGACCTGGATACCCTTTATATCCCAGAGCAGAGAAGTCAGGCAGAGAGATTCAATAGCCAATGTGCTTGGTGTACAGAGATGAGAAGGGGTCCAGAGGGCAAAGAGTTCATTTCTCAACTCAGCTATCTACCAGGCTTTTCAGTCTGAGCTTCTGGAGAGCAGCCTGCATCTGTCTTCTCACCTCCCACCAGCTTTAGCAGGAAATAGCTCTCAGAACCTCACTGCCTCACTCCTGATCTGAACCAGCCTCACAGTCATCCTGTCCTCCTTCTGGGTGGACCCTGCCTGTGGCCCCACCTGCACTGGGCTTACATTTGAACCCAACACCCACCCACCACCGACCTCCAAGTCTTCCATGCACCCTCACCCCCAACTTGGGCCAACTGGGGACTACCTGAAATATTAATGTGAATTTTTTTAAAAGTGCAGTTTTTACTGTTCCGAAGCACTCCAAATAGGCTCTTCACACTTCATCTGGACCAATGGAAAAAAGCATGGTTTGTAATGATCATGAGCTCTAGGTACTTAAAGGATTTAACTCACAATTCACTGAGCTGGCCCCTTACTGATACCGCTGATCTGCAATACATCTCTGCAAACCCATCTTAGCGGGTAAGAGACCAAGTGAGCCTCCTCAGAACCCACTTGGTGTGTAGGGTCCTCCTTTGGCAAGGGCACACTCATGCCAGTAAGGACACATAGTGGGGAACCTTTCTCCTGCACAACCACAAGATCCCATCAGATCTCCTTTTCTGCCCATTCCTCCAACACCCAGGCTCAGGGCTTCCCAGGAGAAAGCTAACTGCAAAGCTCTGAGCTCAAATCACATTAAACATGCCAACCTCGGGAGGAAGGTGATCTCAGCTCAAAAGTTGTTCAAGACGACCCCACTCCAGCATCATGCAGCACACGGACCAGGCCTGCACCTGCTAACGAGCAAGCTGGGAAGACCAAAGCCAACAGCTACAGGGTAGGGGATGATCCAAGGCAGACCCTCCTTCCTCCCTCTAAAGTTCTCCTCTTGGTTCAAGATCCTACTGGTTGTGTACGAGTAAAAAAAGACAACCACAGAATGCTCACATATCCATTTCCTTCTAGGCAAAAGTCACTTCTTGCCCATGCCTCACCTACCTGGTCAAAGGAAGAAGCAAGCGCTTGGGACAATGGCTCCTGGGGTCACTTACCATCGGGGGCTGCGGCTGGGGATGCTGCCCTGCTCCTGAGGCTGGTGGGTAGTGCATGAGCAGGTTGAAGGCGGAGTAGACAGTCTCTTTGTACATGCCGCTGGAGCACTCCGGGGCCTTCAGGCCTGGAAAAACCACAGCTGGGTCAGATACCAACCAGCCCAGGCAGCTGCTCGGGCTGAAGGCAGTCTTGAGAGAAAAAATAAGAATTGCCAAGGGGTCTCCTTCCAGTTCGTGACTTGATAGGGAACGGAATGGGGGTGTCTTCAGTGCCAAGTTTTGTGGGAAGGACCCCGAGTCCAGGCCTTCTCCTGGCGGCCCCGAATAGATTCCCCACCCAGTCCTCCAGCCAAGGAACCTTGGCCAACGCTTTCTCCTCAAGGCTGGGGATTAGTCAGTCACCTGGGCAAGAGGGGAGGCGGAGATGGAGGGGTCTGTTTACTCCTATAAAGGTCAGGACACCGGAAGTGACTCGGGCCCAGCAGCGCCCGGGAAACCCGCCCCCCACTCCCCCCACCCCACCCCCGCTTCTATACCCTCCCCGAGTTGCAGCCGGGGGAGGCACCCCCTGGATTCCCTGTTTCCCCATCGAGGCCAGGGCCTCGGCGCGAGGAAGAAGAGCCAGGCCATGCAGAAACTCACCGTCCTCCAGAGACTCTGGAAGTTTGTCCGGGAAAAGTCTCTGCGAAGTGTGCTCCCGTCCCAGAGCCTGGAGGGAGAACCAGAGGGGCCGTGAGGGGCGGCGGGGACCACGGGGCTCAGGGGTTCAGGGCCGGGGAGGGGGGCTCTGAGGGATGGAGACCCGGAGGGCCGTAGGCGGGCGCGCTGGTCAGCTCGAGCCGGCGCCCGGCGCGGCGACCCCGACACAGGGGGCGCGGGCAGACGCTCACCTCGGCCCCGACCTCGGCCTCGCCGCGGGCTCCGGCGCCGGCACCCGGGATCCCCGCGCCTTCGGCCGCGCCCTCGGACTCGTTCACGAGCGACGACTTAAGCTCGGCCAGGTCGCGCTCAGGGCCCGCGGCGCTGTCGCGACTCTTGTCCTGCTCCTCGCCCTCGTCCTGGAAGGCCAGCAGCTCGTCGGGCGCTCCCAGGTCGTCGCCGCCGCCCGCGCCGCCCCCTCCAGAGTCCAGCTGCGGCATGGTGCCCTCCGCCCGCCGGGGCGCGGGGAGCGCGGGGCGCGGGGAGTGCGGGGCGCGGAGCCGGCCCGGGAGGCGGCGAGCCCGGAGTCTGGACCTCCGAGCCCGGATCGTGGCGGGCGGAGCGCGGGCTGACTCCGCCTGGGCGGGCTGTGGGCGCCGGGCTAGGGCGCGGGGCTGAGCGGCTCCGGGAGCCGGCGGGTCGGAACATCAAAGGCGCCGCCGGCGGAGTGCCGGGGGCGGGGCGGGCACTCCGGGGGCGGGCCCGACGGGGGCGGGGCCGAGCAGTCTGGGTCCGCCTCCTCCTCTCCCCGGAGAGGCCGGGACGCACCCACTAGGCATAGTCTTAAAGGGCTCGCTTTCCGCGAGTGAACCCTGAGTGAGACGTCGGACCAGCTCAAAATATCGTTACTCTTCTCCTGTAATGTGAGGACCCTAAAGGAAACTCCTGACCCTGTTTCCTCCCTACAACAAGACATTCTCATCCCGCGTCCAGGTTTCTCTTCCACTTGCGGAGGGTGCGGGTCCCCTAGGCCTTGGGACTTGGGTGTGGCTCCACATCGCAGCCTTAGTGTGAACTGCGTCTGGGCCCCAGGCCCAGTGTGCGCTGTGCTTTGAACTGGGGGTTTCTTAGCGCTTGGGGACTTCTCAAAGCCCCATTCTCTGCACCATCCTCCATGCCTGTGTGAATCTGGAACCTCCTTCCAGGTTGCCCGCCCACTGTGAGAACACAAGTGTACAGTCCTCACACATTTATTGAGCACCTGTTGCATGCGCATCTGTGACAAGCCCCTCAACCATGTGGCAGCTCCGAGGTGCGAACACAGAAGACTAGGAGGAATGAACCACTTCTCCGACCCTCCAGCCACCGCCCCCCCCATCACGACTTTCCCAGCTCAGTTCACGCCTAGAACCTGTGCCCCAGGGACTTTGGGCAGCCACGTGGACCACGGATTTCGACGTGGGGTCCTTCACCCGCAGCAACTCGATCTGGGAAGTTGCATTCCGGAGCCCATTGACTGACGATGGCCGGCGTTGAAGCTTCCATCTTATCTACTTGGCACCTGGAGCCTTATCCACAGGGACCTCCAGTGACTTGGTCACAGCTCAGCCTCTGCATCTACAAAAGACACCGGTTCTTTGGATCGCGGTTCTTTGGAACGGGGACCATGGATCCATCGGGGACCAGTAAACCCCAGATCCCCCAGCAAGTTTCTGTGTTGGATTGATTCAGTGTAGACGCTCCCGCCTCTTCTAAGAGCAGTTGAAACAGAGGGTATTTGGGGGAGGGGGCATAGGACGCCTCGCCTCTCTGGCGCAGGGCCCCACAGGACCGCTGGCAGCGGTGCAAAGCCGGGCCGGAAGACAGCCGCGCCGCCCCTCCGGGTCCAGGCCCAGCCTAGCTGGCTGCGGATCAAAGAGCCAGGGCCGTCCTTCTCAGTGTTCAGATGCTATCTGCGCCCGCCCAGCGGGGAGCCGCGGCCCCCCACCTCTGGGCTAAGGTGCCCTGCCCGATGGGTCTCTCCAGCTTGCTTCCCCATGGTGTGAGCTAGTGCTCAATTTGACCCCTAGCTTGGGGGGAGAGGCTCCAGCCAAAATCTACCCTGCTTGGAGAGCACAGACACATGGCCTCCCGTCCCCTCCACCACCATCAACTACCCAGGTTGTAGGGTCTGGCTTTAGGATGAACCTCCCCTGGGAAAGCTGAACGGAAATAGGGATCTGCTTAACCCAAAAGCGTTTGGGGTGGGGGTGGGGGCTTCTGTGTTTGTGGGTGACTACAGCTTAGGTGGAACCCCTACAGAACAATTAGTAAGATACATGAGGTCCCAGTGGACACAGGCTACTGGGGATTGAACTCTTCTCCAATCCAAGGAGAAAAGAAAGTAGTCAGGACAGGGCAAGTGAGGTGTGTCTTTTTTTTTTTCTTTTTCTTTTTTTCTCAAGAATAACTTTTTTTCAGCTTGGCATTAGCCTTTAATAAAAGAGTATGTTCTTTCTGCTTTATTGGTGTGAAAGCATCCTTTCTTTACTGAAATGACTGTGAGAATAAATTTTTTTAAATGACTTTATTTGGCTAAAGAAAAATGACTTTTTTTCTGATCTGTTCACTCCCCCGCTCTCAAGTTTTTTTGGACATTTTATAGGGCTGTGAAATCCCTAAGCCTGGGAACGGCGGCCCTATGATGTCCTGGCTTGGACTCCTTGCCTTGCTGGGAGGAACAGGGGAGGGGGAAGGAAGTAGGAAGAGTAGGGGTGTGAGGAGGGGTAATGCAGAGAGGAGGGCTGACTCACAGGCATTCACAGCATCACTGAGGGATCAGCTACTGTGCTTAGCCCTGGGCTCAGGCTGAGGTGGGGGAAGGAGTAGAGGTGCCTTCTGGGAGCCACTGGCTGCTTCCAGAAGTTGAGCACTTGTCAGAGCTAAGCTGGGGGCTGGATCAGCATGTAAAGAGTTGAGTGGCAGGAGTTGGAGTGGGCTGGAGCAGTCAGGGTGACTTCCTGGAGGTGGTTTCCACCTGAAGGAGGAGAAGAACAGGAGCTTAGACTTGATTCCCAAAAGGCAGGTACATCCCCACAGGAGCCCTTGGTCAGCACTGGTTCCTTTATCATTCCCTTATTGTCATTCAAACAATGGCCCCATAATACTGAGTTAGTACTATGTGCCAGGCATCCTGCCAAGAGCTCCACATATCTCTCATTTAATCATCACACCAGCCCTGTGACATGAGGACTATTATCTCCATCTTACTAATGAGGAATCTAAAGCTCAGAGAGGTTAAGTAAGTCACCCAATATCTCACAGCTTAAAAATGAGGGTGTCAGAACTCCAAACTCATGCAATCTGACTCCTGAGCCCACACCCTAACGACCACACTCTGGTGTTCCATTATGGCCCTAAAATTCCTAAGGAGTCCTTATCTGATGTGTGGTCTTGGCAGACAAATGCTGATGAATGAGCAGTCACCAATATAGAATCCTGACTTTCTGGGTGGCTCATGTTGTATGGTGGGGCCACCAAAAGGATTGGATAATCCCCCTGGATGGTATGCATGGGTGGTCCAAGCCCTTTGCTGGGTGAGAGGGCCCAGAGCCTCCCCCTGAGCCAGACAGACCTTAGCCTGTGCCATCTCTCCTGGATGCCCTGGGCTACCTGTCCTGGTCAGTGACTCAGATCCCAAAGACCATGGGCCCTGGGGCTCCTCCGCAGGGTGGTGCTTGAGATCTGCTGTGGCTGTCCCCTTGGAGGTTACAAGCAAGTTTCAAGTCCACCCAGAGTGGTCTGGACTCATTTAGTCAGGTCAGGGGTGGTGATTTAATGAGGCTTCATCTTCCTGCAAATGAATCAGGTGAACCTGATGGTCCTCAGATGTTGGATACAGTACCAAGTGAGGACCCTCAAGGTTCAAAGGTCTGAGAAAGAAAGCTCCAACTTTGGATCTGGGCAGACTGGTGTTTCTATATCTGCCCTGCAATTTACAGGCTGTGAGATCCCAGACAAATCACCCTCTCTGAGCCTCAGTTTTCTCCTGTGTGAAATGGGTGTTGTAACTGCCTTCGGCTGTTGGCGACTCGACTGTTGGCGAGAGGTTAAGGCAAATCACCATATCCTAGTAAAGAGCTTATAGCACAATGTCTGGCACATTCCAAGTGCTCTAATAAATGGGTGCTCTTGAGCTAGATATTTTTCGGAAGTTGTTAGGCTAATTGGCTCTTCATGTAACGTCATGTAAATCATCTGAATGTTCTCATGGCCTGAGCCCACTTAATCATAGCTAAAGCTGAAAATATACATTACCTTTCCTTTCCTTTCAAGTTCCGATAACATGAAAGGCACACGTGAACTCTCTGACCTTTTTTAACAGGGAGAACCTTAAAAAGTGGCATTTCCAGAAAATGTCTCAAAGGAGACCCAGATGGATTTAGTAAATTACAGCAGGGAGAGGTTCCTAGCAGCGTCTCTTCCTGCCTGCCAGCCTGCCTGGCATCCTGTTGGGACTTGCCAAAAGCGGCCTGGAGGCCCAGCTGCAGGCTCCCATCAGGGGAGCTTCCCATGGAGCGTCTCTCTCAGGGTCACTAGTCTGGTCACAAGTCCCAGAGGCAGTGTGGTTTGTTGCTACAAACACAGTTTGATCTCTGGAAACTGTGTGCTCCAGTGCGTGTGTCTGTGGGTGGCTGTGACCCGTATGTCAGCAAAGACACGCGATGGGTTTGAAACAACAGCCAATGATCCTGAACATGGGGCAAGAAGGGTTTGGGGTTATTTCTTCCTTCATAAAGAAGAAGGGGAGCCGGGCGCGGTGGCGCACGCCTGTAATCCCAGCACTTTGGGAGGCTGAGGCAGGAGGATCGCAAGTTCAAAGCCAGCCTCAGCAATGGCCAGGCACTTAGCAACTCAGTGAGACCCTGTCTCTAAATAAAATACAAAAAAGGGCTGGGGATGTGGCCCAGTGGTCGAGTGCCCCTGAGTTCAATCCCTGGTACCAAAAAAAAAGAAGGGGAGCCGAGCGTGGTGGCATGCACCTGTAATCCCAGCACTTGGGAGGCTGAGGCAAGGAGGATCTCGAGTTCAAAGCCAGCCTCAGCAATGGCCAGGCACTTAGCAACTCAGTGAGACCCTGTCTCTAATAAAATACAAAAAAGGGCTGGGGATGTGGCCCAGTGGTTGAGTGCCCCTGAGTTTAATCCCCGGTACCCCCCCCAAAAAAAAAAAAAGAATGAAAGAAAGGGGATCCTCTGTAGGTCTCCTCTCCCCCTCCCCCTGACCCTCATATTTTATGCAACACCAAGAATTGCTATCAAAATTAAAATGTAATAATGAAGCTAGAAATTAGTGTTCCCTGATGAAACCCCAAGAACATTTGGCCAAATTGGCTTGAGGAGAGGGGGAATTACAAGGAATCTGCTCAGTATGTTCAGAGGGCTTGTGACTATTTCCTGTCGCAGGCTGTGTGTGTGAGCTGTGGGCGTTTTGAGCGCACGAGTGGACTGGACTAACTTTGCTGCTCTGTCTGGGCTGTGCATGTGTATGTCCTTCTCACTGGCTCTGCCTTTGATCCCACATAGTGCCTGAGATGGGTGTGACTTGCCAAGATGTCAATCAATCTACTGACCACAAGACATCACTAAGCTAGACTCAACCGCCTGAAACCTGACCCCTTGCCTCATTTGAGTGGAACTTTCTTGAATGGCTCCCCTCAATAAATAGGGCTTCAGAACCATGCTCCTCTCTCTTTTGTCTGCCTCTCTTGCTTCCCTTGTGGGAGCTGGGGCCAAGGAGCCATCATTAGACCCTAAGAAAAAGGTGCTTTCTGTGTCTGTGTGTAATTATGTCATGCCAACCCAAATTCACCTGGAGTGACCCTGACTGATTTAGCTGTGTGTCGCAGCAATTTCCGACACTGTACCAAACATTGCCCAATGAATGGGCCTGGGGTTCACTTGCCAAAAGGATAAAACATCCTTGACTTTCCCCAGGAAGGGGTTTGGAGTCAGAGACACCAAAGTACCTGTACAAAGGTGGTCTTGGAGTGGCTGCCAAGTGCCAGGCAGTTCATTGGTCACCCAAGAGCTTGGGGTCTGGGTCCCCAAACCACCACTGGCTGTAGTGCAAACTCAAGTAAATCCTCTGCCTTCTCTGGGCCCAGAATCATCTAGAACTGCAAGGGTCCCTTACCTAGTTGCAGGTGAAGGATATGGAGAATAAGTCCAAGAACATTTTCCCTATCTGCAGCTCTTCCCCTATCCACCTTGTCCAGGTAAAATTAAAACTTTTGTCATTTAAAATCCCAGTCCTCAGCCAGAGTGAAGGAACACAAAAGGAACTCCATCTGCCTGGCACCTGACCCTGTCCTACCCTATTGGGTTTGCTGACCCCAATACAATAAGCCCGAGGAAATTTCCTATTCACATTCCTGCCCCACCCTAATGGATCAGCCAGACCCCAATACAGTGAACCCGAGGAATTACCCTCCTGTCCCACCTTAACCAAAGCCTGTATAGCCCAGACCCTTGCTTCAACTCTTTGCCATTTTCTGCCCCCAAAATGAGCCATGCCTGTAAGCCGGGAGGCTGAGGCGGAGGATGCCAGTGGCGCAACTTAGCAACTCAGTGAGACCCTGTCTCTAATAAAATACAAAAAAGGGCTGGGGATGTGGCCTAGAGGTGGAGTGCCCCTGAGTTCAATCCCCGGTATCAAAAATAATAATAATAATAATGAGCCATGCCAGGTGCTTGAGCAATGGACTCCGCTGCTGAATACTGAATGAAGAAAAGCGTGCTGATTCGAAGTTTGCTTCCTGTCTCCCGCCTTTGCCATGTGTGTGTTATTTGTGCTAACACCGGGCATGCCACAAGAAGCCCACAGCTATGAGATCAGAGCTGAGGGTGAAGAGACATCACAGATGCAGTAGGAAGCGGGGTGTGCCAAGCCCTGGTGTTGATGTGGGAACCGCCTGCAGCTCACAGAGAAATGTGCCCGCATTAACCCCGCTTTGGGCTGTCCCAGCCCCTTGAGGTAGGAATGTCTTACTAGGAAAGAGACACCATTACATCTCTCTTTTGGGGACAGGGCTCTCTGCTTATCCCTAGGGACAAGCCTGGAGCTGGCAAACTGCAGCGCTCAGAAATTGTTGGATGGATGGCTGAGCGGATGGTTGGGTGGATCATTCACGGCAGTGATCGCTTAGAATCTGGGGAGGAGTTAGTAGGTCTAGAACATGCTGTCTGGAACTTGCCATGTAGCACATGACATCAAGCCAAATAGAGGTCCTGGGAGCCAGTGGTTCATGTCATGGCATGCACTGTGGCAGTTAGGAAGGACTTCCTGGAGGAAGGAGGTCAGCCTGGAAGGCAGGTGGGGTTTAAGACAACAGGGCCCATAAATATACATTGGAGAAAAGATAGCCTCTTCAACAAATGGTGCTGGGGAAACTGGAAATCCATATGTAGCTGAATGAAAAAACTGGAAACAATGCAAATCACCCAATAGGGGAAATAGTTATATGCTAGCAGATCCAAACAGTGGAATATTGCCCAGCTGTTAAATAAAAGGTGGCAAATGAAACTCCACCTCCAGCAGAATACCCTCCTTGTGAAGTATACGCACAGTGCACCTCTGTAGTGCCAGCTCTGCATCTGGAGACTCAACCAACCTCAGATAGAAAATATTCAGGAAAAAAATTGCTTCTGTACTGAACATATGTAGATTATTTTCTCACCATTGTTCCCTAAACAATATGGGATAGCAGCTATTTGCAATGCATCAACATTGAATCCAGAAATGATTCATGGTATGCAGGAGGATGTGCTTGGGTTATATGCAAATACTGCACCATTTTATATAAGGAACTTTGGATTTGGGGATCCTTGGGGATCCTGGAACCAATCCCCCCTCAGGTGCCAAGGAATGATTCTGTCTACACCAAGACAGGCATAAAGCAGGACTAGAAGGAAAGGGACCAAAATGTCAGCAGTGCTTATCTCTGGGTGGTAGGATTCTATATTTTCCTAATTTTCTAAGATGGATTACTTTTAATATTAGAAAAAAATGAGCATATAATTTCATAAGCATGCCATTCACCAAGGTTGATGAGAAACACAACATCTTTCAGGTTTTAGGGAGGCCTCTTTCACTCTCTGGAGTTCTGTGATATTCTTGGGGGTTCAATACACAGCAGAATATTCAGGAAGGAGCCTCACATCACCCCTGATGTAGCGTCAATGGCATGCCTCTGCCAAGTGTCCTCCTGAGGTCCTTCCAGTTCTTAGGGAGTGCCTAGACCAGGGGCATTTGTTGCTATTGCTTATGAAACCCTCAGAGCAAACCACCAGCCCCTTCCTGAGTTTAGGAAAATGTCCCAAATCTTGCAATGAGAACAAAACAGATTATATCTGTATTAATTTCGGTTTGTTATTATAACAAAATGCCTGAGGCAGTTCAACTTAAAAAGAAAATTGGTTTATTTAAGTTCACAGTTTTGCTGGCTGACAGAGTAGCCAAAGCAATCCTCAGCAAGAAAAGTGAAACAGGAGGCATCACAGTACCAGACCTTAAATTATACTACAGAGCTATAGTAACAAAAACAGCATGGTATTGGCACCAAAGCAGACATGAAGACCAATGGTACAGAATAGAAGACACAGAGACAAACCCACATAAATACAGTTATCTCATACTAGACAAAGGCACCATAAACATACATTGGAGAAATGATTGCTTCTTCAACATATGGTTCTGGAAAAAACTGGAAATCCATATGTAATAAAATGAAATTAAATCCCTGCCTCTTACCCTGCACAAAAAACTCACCTTAAAGTGGATCAAGGACATTAGACCAGAGATCCTGCATCTACTAGAAGAAAAAGTCAGCTAAACTCTCCATCATGTCAGCTTAGGAATTGAATTCCTCAACAAGATTCCTAGTGGCGCACGCCTATAATCCCAGCACTTTGGGAGGCTGAGGCAGGAGGATCGCGAGTTCATAGCCAGCCTCAGGAATGGCGAGGCACTTAGCAACTCAGTGAGACCCTGTCTCTAATAAAATACAAAAAAGGGCTGGGGATGTGACCCAGTGGTCGAGTGCCGCTGAGTTTAATCCCCGGTACCAAAAAAAAAAAAAAAAAAAAAAAAAAAAAAAAAAAAAAAAATTCCTAAAGCACAAGAATCAATAAATGGGATGGTATCAAACTAAAATAAATAAATAAATAAATAAATAAATAAATAAATAAATAAATAAAAACTTCACAGCAAAGGAAACATTCAAGAATGTGAAGAGAGAGCCTACAGGATGGGAAAGAAATCTTTTGTCACCTGCACCTCAGAGCATTAATCTCCAGGATATATAAAGAACTAAAAAAAAAACTTAACACCAAAACAAACAAATAAACAAAAAACCCCAAATAACCTAACCAATAAATGGGCAAAGGAACTGAACAGAAACTTCACAGAAGAAGAAATATATGAAAAAATGTTCAATATCTCTAGCAATTAGAAAAATTAAAATAAAAACTACACTGAGATTTCATCTCACTCTAGTCAGAATGGCAATTTTGAAGAATATAAGTAACAAATGTTGGAAAGGATGTGGGGAAAAAAGTATACTCATACATTGCTGGTGGGACTGCAAATTGGCACAACCACTCTGGAAAGCAGTATGGAGATTCCTCAGAAAACTTGGAATGGAACCACCATTTAACTCAGTTATCCCACTACCTAGTATACACCCCAAAGGACTTAAAATCAGCATACTACAGTGACTCAGCCACATCAATGTTTAGAACAGCTCAATTCACAATAGCTAAGCTATGGAACCAACCTAGGTGCTCTTTAACAGATGAATGGATGAAGAAAATGTGGTGTATCTATGTTAGATAAAATCGGGCTGACAGGCCCTACCCCCAGGTGTATTGGGTTCTCCGTAGTCTGAGCTTTGCCTTCCCGGAAGTGCCCACCTCTCCGGGAATTCACCACGGGGTAGGCTCTCCCTTTCTGAGCCAATCCTGAGTTTACAGGGCTCACTTCCAACCTCCGGCAGCCTACGGAGTCAGCAGTCCTTTGGCTCGCCCAAGTTGCTATTTAAACCCTCACCAGGCCGGGTGCGGTGGCGCACACCTGTAATCCCAGCACTTGGGAGGCTGAGGCAGGAGGATCACGAGTTCAAAGCCAGCCTCAGCAATGGCGAGGCACTTAGCAACTCAGTGAGACCCTGTCTCTAATAAAATACAAAAAAGGGCTGGGGATGTGGCCCAGTGGTTGAGTGCCCTGAGTTCAATCCCCGATGCCAAAACAAACAAAAAATGAAACAAAACAAAAAAACCCTCACTAGGCAGGAACTTCTCCCCTTTTTTTTCCTTCTTCACCTCATCCGCGCTCATCTCCTTCTGCTGGTTCTCCTCTCTTCATGTGTCCCTTTGGTGTCTCTTCCAGCCATAGAGGCTGGTTAATAAACCCCTTTTTCTACATGGTGATCCCGGTGTGGGTTTTTGCCCTTCAATCTGGACAATGGAATATTACTCAGCCATAAAGAAGAATGAAATTATGACATATGCAGGTAAATGGATGGAACTAGATACTAATCATGCTAAGTGAAACAAGCCAATCCTAAAAAACCAAAGGCCAAATGTTCCCTCTGAAATGTGAATGCTAACACAATGGGCAGGGGGAAGAAAGAATAGAAATTTATTGGATTAGACAAAGGGGAATGAAGGGAAGGGGGGGAGGTGGAAATAGGAAAGACAGTAGAATGAATCGGACACAACTTTCCTATGTTCATATATGAATACATGACCAAGAATGGGAAGTTATACTCCATGTAGGTATAATATGTCAAAATAATTCTACTGTCATGTATATCTAAAAATAACAAGTAATAATAATAAAGGACAGGGCTTTCTTCAGGTGGGGTTGTAGCCTTCTCTCTATGTTATGGTGGGCTTTGACCTCATGGGGTCCCTGGGGGACCCGGGTGAACTAGCATCTTTTGGGAAGAGTTTGGTCTTTCATTAAGCTTTGTCTAGACTGGCACCTCTTCATGTTCCAGTTCCTGTAGTCCCTCTATCCTTCCTAATGGGACAGTTCCTCCCATGGATCCCCTCCCAGGACACTGACTGTCCCTGTTTACTACCTCACCCAGAACAGGCTACTTCCCATGGGCATGGGCCACCATCTTGCAAAGGGCTTCAAGACTCTCCTGGCTCAGGGCTCCATGGAGAGTGCATCTCTTGTTTCTAGCTTCATTCATCCTCTAACCCAGGGCAGTTGGGGTGTGGGAAAGGAGCAACTAGGACATGGTGGGCAGGGAAGACCTGTGCCAGATTCTGTCACCACTGCCTGTCCCGATGTCCACAGCAGTAAAGGGTCTGAGAAGTCGTGGACTAGAGAAACCTGTCTAGCCTCTGTCAGGCAAGTGTCTCCCACAGTTATTTGATTCTACAACAATTTTTCCATGAGTGTGTGAGTGTCTGTGTGTGAGAGAGAGAGAGAGAGAGGGGAAGAGGAAACTGGGATTGATTGAACTCAGGGTGCTCTACCACTGAGTTACTTCCCCAGCCCTCTTTTTTTCTTTTGAGACAGGATCTCCTTAAGTTGCTCAGGCTGGCCTTGAACTTGCGATCCTCCTGCCTCAGCCTCTCAAATATCTGGGATTACAGGCACCTGGCTCCATATATGATTTTCAAACCGACACAGTTCCCTTGAAAGTCTGGGGAACATGGGTGCCGTTGGTTTCAGGGAGCAGTGAGGAGTTCTCCTTGTCTAAAACATACAGGAATGCTGAGGGAGGTGTTCCCAGTTGGTGTTCTTATGGAGGAAGTTAGGAAGAGCTGAACCCCAGAGTGCTCCTGACAGTTCTAACCAGTCTCACCCCTGCCCTCCTGCATTCTCAGCTTCTTGGAATCATGGAACTTTCATCTGTGCCTAGCATTAGCATGAACCAAGCAAACTGTGGCATTTAATAAATGCTCCCTGTCAAGAGGATGGAGTTGTTGAATTAAGGTCTACTATGGCTCTTCATGCTCCTGGGCTGGCAGGATTCCTATATATATTTTTTTCCTTTCGTTGGCATTTCTGCAGGTCTGAGATGTCTGTATTTTCTTTTTTTTTTAATATTTATTTATTTACTTTAGTTGTACACAATGCAATCCATTTATGTTTACGTGATGCTGAGGATCGAACCTGGGCCGCGCACATACAAGGCGAGCGCTCTGCCGCTGAGCCACAACCCCAGCCCAGATGTCTGTATTTTCAAGGCCCATCCTTGGTCTCTGCCTAATCCAGAAAGCTTCCCCCCCCCCCCCCAGGTCCGTGGGGATCCTTCCTTCCCTTCCAGACTCCCATTGCCCTGAGAACTGAAGCCATCAGCTCATCCTGAGCTGAGGGGCTGTTTCCTGGAAGCGAGTCTCCTGTTCTGCAGCTGCTGTCTTCGTCTCCTGGTGGCGAAGAGCAGAAACTCCCAGTCGTGTGTGCAGTTGGGGTACTTCACTTGCTCATTGTGACCTAGACCTTGGGCACGTCACCCACCTCTTGAGCCTTCTTTTTCTCATCTGTTAAGTGGGTGTAGTAATAACACTTACCTCAAAGAGTTGAGAAGATGGGATGATTCATGCTGGTAATGACCTTAGTTCAATGTCTAGTGCAGAGCAGGAGATTGCTAAGTGGTAACCATTGTCAAGTACTGTTCCCAGACAGCAGGGCTGAGCTGGGAACCAAGCCCAGAGAGGTGCTTCCCAGGTGCTGTCTAAGCAAGTGACTGCCCCTGTGATCCTGCAGTGCTGGTCACTACTGGACAGTGGGGACCTGGGTGGGAGGGCACCGGGACCCCCGCCTTCTGAGGCCTGGCCGTTCAGCCTGAGTGGAGACTCGTCCTGCCAAGAGATGGCCATCTCCAGATGTCTGCGGGCTGGAGGAGCGGCTGGCCCTGTGGGGCCTGAGGGCAGAGACAGGGCTAATGGGAGGAAATTACACAGAGAGATTTCATCTCGGCTTGAGGAAGCACGTCTACCAGTCGGAGCCGGCCAACCGTGGCCCGCCCAGTCTGTGACAGAGGCAGTGAGCTCTCTGTCCCCAGAGGTGTGCGAGCAGAGGCTGGGGACTCTCTAGGGAGGGAAGCTGCTGCGGGAAGGGGGGGGGGGTTCTACCCTCCTGCTGCCTCCAGGGCAGTGGGCAGCCCCTGCTTCTTTCTAGGTGGCCCTGTCCCTCCTTGGACCCAGACGAGCCCACAGCAAGTCCTCTAACCATCTGCAGGCGCAGAGGTGAGTTCGAGGGCAAAGGTTTGAACTCCTCTGGCTCCACACTGGGGCTGGAGGCTGGGATGGAGCGATGGCTGTAGAGGCTTAAGGGATCTTAACCAACAACCCCACCTGTTTTGGAGAGGCAGCTTAGTGCAGGGGTTGGCAGCTTGAAGCCTGGAGACCAGGTACCTCCCTCAGACCTCCTGGGGTTAGGGAAGGCAGAGATTGAGGGCCAAGGCTTGTTCTTAGGTCAGCCTCTCCTCACTTGCTTCAGCTTGTTAGAAAACCAGGGACTGGAAGGAGAAAGATGGGAAGACACAGAGGGAGACCGCTGGGCTCTCCTCTCAATTTTACTCTGCCACATAGGTAGCTGTGACTTTGGGCAAGTTGCTTAACCTCTGTGGACTTTGTTTTTCTTACCTATAGATAGAATATGTGTGTGTGTGTGTGTGTGTGTATGTATATATGGAATATATATAGATACTGCCTATCTCTTGTGGGGATTCAATGCATTATTGTCTGTAACAAACTTGGAAAAGTTTGTAGTCCTGTGTTTGCTAAATAGATAGTTGTGTGCAACTCAGCTATGTCTGGTACTATCTATACAAGGGGCTTCACATCAGTCATCTTGTTTAGTCTTCACAACAGCCTAATGAGGTTGGGATTACTATTATTAGGAAAAGTGAATCCAAGAAGGTCAAGTTCCTTGCCCAAGGTCACAAGTTGGTGAAAGGCAGAGCTGAGGTCTAAACTCAGGGCAATCTATCTTAGGGCCTGAGCTCTTTGCCCTTGGCCTCTATGCCTCAGGAGTTGGCAGCCTCTCCAGGGAGGGAGTGTACCCCAAGAGCAGGGTGACAATACATCAGCGACAAGGGGTCAGAGCGATTCCCCTCCCTTCGGGCTGGAGAGATTCCCCTAATTTGTGGACTCACTGCTGAGTGACTCTGGTTACAAATTGCAGCCCTGATGAGTAATCTCCACTGCGGGGACCTGGAAGGAGGGGGTTTCTGGGCTGGGCAATCCCAAGGCCAGAAGGGGACTGGTTGTGTTTGCCTTGGTGGTGACACTGCTGAGGGGGGTGGGTCACCCCAGACAGCATCAGGGGACAGAGCCCAGGACTGGGAGACCTGGTTTCCTTGCACAGGGCCTGAGTGGGGGCTGTGGGCCTAGGCTGTCCTGCTCACCCATTTTCTCGCAGGACTTGTCTGCCTTGTTCATGACTGTCCCTGGGCAGGGCCAAGGCCTGGCCAAGAGCAGATGGCCCATGAATATTTTTCTGGGCTTCAGACACGTGCCAGCCCTTCACTGTGCACAGGTGCCTTCCCGTCTGTTATCTCATCCTATCCTCATAGCAACCCTGAGAGGTACAGTCTTTTAACCCTATTTTACAGATGAGGAAACCGCAGCTCACAAAGAGGAAGTGACTCGTTCAAGGTCAAACAACTCAAACCCCAGTCTTTGGGCTCTACATCGCCTTCAGCTCTGCAGCCAGCACAGATATCTCCCCCTTCCTTGGCTGAGGACAGTGGGGACAGCAGGAGCCCTCAGTTGGTGGAAGCTCTGGGGAGATGGTGCTATTGGCTATCAAGCAAACAGAGCCACAGCCTCCAGAGATTCTGATGGGCAACGGGGTGTCTCAGGTGCAAATGGTTATCCACTTGTGTAGCAAATTCTTCCTTATTTGGAGGAAAAGCATTCTGTTTCCTGGAGACAGAATGTCCAAGAACTGTTTGGGGTGCGCATGTCCCCATGCTCCGGCCTCCAGGTGGGTCTGCCTGGGAACGGAGTGATGAGCTCGGTCCTCAGAGCAGCATCCGCTCTGATGGTGAAAGTGGGTCCTTCACCTTCGGGTCACTGGTGGGCCTCTGCCGAGGATTGCGGTTTTCCTCGTCAGCTTTGCTCTTCTTATTTTCGTTCACAACTCTATTATTACTGACATCTGAAAGGGTTTCCCCGTCCCGGTCAAACTTTGGCTTTTGTTTTTATAATTTTAGAACTTCTGTCCACTCCCTCTTGTCTCCTCTCTCACTTCTGAATCCATCCATGGTTTTGGAAGAAATTAAAGCAAGTGTTGCATCCCTGTCTCCCTGTCCCTGTCCCCAGAAGGGCTGAGGCCCCAGGTGGAGCCGATTCTGAGGGCAGTGTCTGGGGGAAAGGGCACCTTTTTAAACTAGGGATTCCTTTTGCTGCTCTAAGTGGGCACTTTGGTGCCTCTAGCCCCCTTTGAACAGTGACCCATGCATTCTTCCCTCCAACATCCTCCCCTTTTTGGGGTGCTTCTAGCAGTCCCGAACCTGTTGACTGCTGATTAGTCCCCTTTTATCTTGAATGCATGGCAGAGACAAGTTGAGGGATGGGAAAGGCGTCAGCGGGGCCCCTCTGCTCATCCTGATTCATTGTGGGACTGGGTCTGTGGCAGAAAACTCCCCTTCTGAAGTTCACAGGCTGGGATGGGGGTTTCCTCAGCTGCAGAAGGCTGGGCCCCAGTGTCTGGCCTGCTGTGGTGGATTCAGGATCCAGGCTTGGGCCCAGGGTGGGGCTTGGAGCTTCCCGCCATCCTGACCCTGGGGCCAGTGCTGGCCTTTGGTTTCTGGGAAGGCAAGAACTGAGAAGCTGAGGAGCTACTGGGTCCTCAGAGATCAGTCTAAATTTCTGCCTCTCTGGAGTCTGAGAAATTCTCCCTGCCTCTTGCTCAGCCCTGCTCCTAGGACCCCAAGTTGGGGAGGGACAGAAGTCCTGAGGCTTTTTGCCCCAGCTCCTCCCAGGCTGAGGTGGGATCTGGCTTGCTCCTGAACTGCGCATGCCCACACGGCCATGCCGCTCTCGGTTCACTCTGTGCTTGAGAACCAGGTACTGCCCTGAGCGGGAAAGCACTCAAACCCCTTCAGTGCTGGGACTCAGTGCGTGAGACAAACTTAGAGTGTCTGCGTTTGCCAGCGTGGGAAATGCTCTCTTGGTCTTTCCTTTGCACCCACAGAAAGTCCCAGAGGTGCCCCAGGTACCAGCTTGTAGACTGCTTGGGGAGCTAAGCTGTGAGACTGGTGCATGAAGGGCTTGTCTTTTCACTGCTGCCGCCAGGACACCCAGAGAACCAGAAGTTAGAGAATAACACCGTATGGACAGGGCATGGGGTCCTTATGTCTATTGAATGGCAGAGACTGTGCTGCATATGCCTCAGAGGGAGAACAGCGGGAGATGAGTGTGGTCAGAAAGGGAGGTGGCGCACACCTGTAATCCCAGAGGCTTGGAGGCTGAGGCAGGAAGATCTCAAGTTCAAAGCCAGCCTCCGCAACTTAGCGAGGCACTAAGCAATTTAGTGAGACCCTGTCTCAAAACATAAAACGGGCTGGGGATGTGGCTCAGTGGTTAAGTGCACCTGGGTTCAATTCCTGGAACAGAGAAAGAAAGGAAGAAAGAAAGAAAGAGACAAAGGAAATGCAGGGGCCTTGCTGAAGAGCAAGTGAGGGGAGGCAGGAAGTGTGGGCCCTGTGGAGCAAGGCTGGGGGTGATTCCCCCCATTTCGTTTCTCTGGAACCAGCCCTGAGCACTAAAGAAAGAAACTGCTAGAACTCTGAGATTTAGGGAGAATGCCAGGACCTCCAGACATGTGCCAGGGGGAATATGAGGCCCAGGGTCAGGGACCTTGCTCTACTAGTGAATGTACTAGCCACCTGCCCCACGATCAGGAAATCCTGAAACACATACCAATGCAAAACAACAAATCTAAAGCACCCATTTCGTGTATGGGGCTTGAGTTGCTTTTATAATGAAAAAAAAAGTCGACCATTTAATGTTATAAAAAAAGTAGGTGGAAATAAAGTTTTGGGTGTGTGTGGGACAGTGGGGATAAAGAGCTTGCTGCCTTCACCAGCCCTGGTCCAGCATGACCAGGTGCGATTCCACAGCCTCTCCTCCCCGTGAACCAGAGGCAGGTGATCCCACCTGCAAACAGCAGGGGTTGCTTGCCCGCGCCCCCTGGTGGCTGGCTCTGGAACAGGCTGAAGTCTGGACACCAGTTCCCTCAAAAGGAAACCCCTTCTCCTCCTTGCCTTCCCGGACCCTGCTACATTACATACTAGTGGTGGATACTCTGTCTCTGGTCAATCACCAGGGGGCTGTGGAAGCATGCTCATCTGGGCTCTGAAGTGTACATACTGGCCAGACATGTAGGTTTCACTGACTCTAGAAAGGGTCTTTTGGAATGGAATGCTAATACCGGCTTAACAGGAGTGGCAGGCCACATCAGAGTCCAGGCAGTCACTCAGCTGTTCCCAAGTCTTCTGCCTTAGCCCCACCTTCAGTGTTGGTTACAGAGCTGTAACACATGGCTGGTAAGGCCCCTGGGGAGGGATAGTGCAAGCTGTCCCTGAGAGTGACCTGGCAGTTAGGAGTCCTGGTTCAGTGGCTCAGGCTGGTGGGATAACAACAATGACAGTAACAGCATTAGTGCATGTTTACTGAATACCTCCTGTGTCCACTGACACCCTCAGACACCCAATGAAGTCTCAGACCCACTCACAGAAAGGGATTACTTTTTATTTTTATTTTTTGGTACTGGGGATTGAACTCAGGGGCACTCGATCACTAAGCCACATCCCCAGCCCTATTTTGTATTTTATGTAAAGACAGGGTCTCACTGAGTTGCTTAGCGCCTTGCTGTTGCTGAGGCTGGCTTTGAACTTGCGATCCTCCTGCCTCAGCCTCCTGAACCGCTGGGATTACAGGTGTGGGCCTCTTCACCCAGCAGAGATTCTTTTTCTAAGGTTAAAATCTCTAATCCTGGCTTGGGAGGCTAAGGCAGGAGGATCACGAGTTCAAAGCTAGTCTCCGCAACTTAGCAAGGCACTAAACAACTCAGTGAGACCCTGTCTCTAAATATAATGCAAAATAGGGCTAGGGATGTGGCTAGTGGTCAAGTGCCCCCTGAGTTCAATCCCTGGCACCCCCCCCCCAAAAAAAAAATCTCAAGGGTAGAAATAAGAGTATAAGAAGCTCACATATATTCCATCATCCCAATCTAGCCATTATCAAGGTTTTGCCACAATTATTCCACTTAGTCCTCCTTTCTCTCTCCTTTCTCTTTCTTTTTTAATTAAATATTTTAGAGCAAGTCCAAGAATCACATCATTTCACTCTTACTTGCTTCATGATGTATTCCAAATTTTTTTTTTTTTTTTTTTTTTTTTTTTTTTTTTTTGTGGTACTGGGGATTGAACTCAGGGGCACTTGTCCACTGGGCCACATCCCCAGCCCTTTTTTGTATTTTATTAGAGACAGGGTCTCACTGAGTTGCTAAGTGCCTGGCCATTGCTGAGGCTGGCTTTGAACTCGCGATCCTCCTGCCTCAGCCTCACAAAGTGCTGGGATTATAGGCGTGCGCCACCACACCCGGCATGTATTCCAAAAAATATAAATAATATCTTACATAACCACAAAGCCACTGTCACATACCTCAAAATTAATAATTCCTACCTAGTATGTGAGGCAGGCACCCATATTACAGATAAGCAGAGACCCAAAGGCAGAAGTGACCTGGTCCAAGTTCACACCTCTTGGAAGTGCTGGAGACAGGATGTGAACCCAGAGAGTCTGATTTGGAAGTGCACTCTCTGGGCCTCAGTTTTTCTGTCTATGAAGCAGGGTTGATAATGAATGCTTTGCCACATAACGGAGTGATGCATGCATGAACCATGTTATTCTTGCTTCTAACAACAGTGTAAATAACAATGGAACAAAGGAGTCAGAAGATAAAGTTAATAGAAAATAGGTATACTTGGAATATGACAATTAGAGGAAATTAAGGTTGGCTGAGTCCTCATCCATATGTTAGCTTTTCCTTTATCTCATTTAATCTTTACCCCAAGCCTATGATCTTAATTAACAGCTTCATTTTACAGGTGAGGGAACTAGGGGCTCAGAGTGAGGAAGTGCCCCAGGTCAGGCCACTGGTAGCGGGTAAGAGCAGCTTTTAAAGCCAGGCTGGTCTCTTGGGGATGGCGGAAAATCCTAGGGTGTGTCAGGAGCTGCAGGTGGCCTTTGCCAAGGGCTTGGGGGCATCCTGCCATCATAGGGAATGTGTCCCCTAGAATTACTGCTTGTAAGCAACAGAAATTGGCTCTGGTGGTCTTGGGTAAAATAGGAGTTTATTGGAAGCATGTGGGATAGCTTGTAGAGTGGATTAGGAAGAAGCCAGGCTGAGAAAAATATGAGCTTGGAGCAGCTGAGGGGCGAGAGAGAGAAGAGAGAGAGAGAGAAAGAGAGAGAATGAGAATCAAGGGACCTGGCCCGGGGTGGGGTGTGGGGCATACCCCTACCCATCGCAGATGGGAGGTGGGCTCTTTCTTGCAGGATTCTAGAGTGCTAGGCCTTGGCCAGGGCTTTTTTTTTTTTTTTTTTTTTTTTTTTAACTAGCTTTATTTATTTGCTTTAGTTGTACACAATGCGTGTTATTCAATGCGTTTTATTTGTACGTGGTGCTGAGGATCTATCGAACCCGGGTCGCCAGCGCTCTACCGCTGAGCCACAATCCCAGCCCCCGGCCAGGGCTTTTTAAAGGAGCAAAGCAGAGAGGGAGCTGAAGGGGATTCCCCTAGGAGTCTCAGCTACTCTGGTTTTCACACTGTAACTTTGCTTCTGGTCCTCTGTGTGAGTCACATGTGAAAGTATCTTGTTTTGCTAGGCCTGTGTCTGTTGCTACCACCACCTTCACAGTAGCTGCCACCTCCAGGCGGGAGGCTGTGGGTTGGGTCCCAGGCTGCATGCGGGAGCCCGAATCTGGAGGAAGGGCAGAACCTCCCGTCTACCACTGGGTGCTGCAGTCGTGAGAGCGAAGCAAGTGTTGGGGGATTTTCCATCCTTTGTGTCACATGCATATTGAATGCAAATGATATGCAAAGAGCTGGTGCCCTGGGAGACTTGAAAGGGGATTGTGTAGCTCTGGCTGGTTTGTACCTTCTGTTTCCTGAAAATGCTCAACACCGCTGCTCCCAGGGAGAGCTCTGCCCCACCCCTCTCCTCCTGGAGACCTGTCCTGAAGGCCCCCGTGAGGGCCTTCAACATGAAATCTAAACAGTCTAGATGAACAAATAAAAAGCATTCTAGCCAAGTATGGTGGTGCACACCTGTAGTCCCAGCACTCTGGAGGCTGAGGAAATCACAAGTTTGAGGCGAGGCCATCCGGGCACCTTAGCAAGTCAAAAAAAAAAAAAAAAAAAGAGCTGGGGATGTGGCTCAGTGGTAGAGTGCCCCCGCGTTCAACCCTCAGTACTTCAAATAAAATAAATTAATTTAAATAAATAAAATCATTTTGAGCTACGGCTGTTCTCAGTGAAGTTCTTGATACTCTGATTTTAAGAAGCCTTTTTTCCCAGACCCTCAGGGAGTAGCCATAGCTATTGATTGCCAGAAACAGCTGGCGAGCTGGTTGGGTCTTTTTTTTCCCTCAGTGTTTTCCATTCTGACCTCTAATTAGACTATTTAGTGTGGACTTTGTGTGTGTGTGTGTGTGTGTGTGTGTGTGGTGCTGGGGATTGAACTCAGGGCCTTGTGCATGCGAGGCAATTACTCTACTGACTGGGCTATATCCCCAGCCCCTGGACTTTTTCTTCCGTTGCGAGTTAATTTAAAAACCAAGTTGTGAGGTTAAATGATGATTGTATTTGTTAATCAATCCAACCAGAGTTTCCTTAAAAAAAAAAAAAAAAAAAAAAAATTGTCATCGTCAAAATATTGGAGATGGGCTGTTTGAGACCCTGGGGATTTGTTGATTACAGTGATGTTCAGGATCCTGACAATTGACGATAATAAAAATTATCATTTATTAGACTGGAAGTGCCTTGGGAAGAGGTGAAACTGGAGATGTTGGTGGGAATGTGCACTGAGGACCATGAGCCTTTAGGCATGGGCCGGGTCCCATCTCCTGAAAGGGGGCTGCACATCCCTGGGTAGGCCCCAGGGTGCTTGCTGGGGAGTTCATAAATACCTATCCAAGATGGTGGGAGTTTGGGGGTTGAGAAGAGATTGCCACTCAGACTGTGGGATTAGCTGAATCTGCTTGCAATGCCTGGTGCCTCTCTGCCCCGGCTCTCTGTTAGAGTAGGTTCTGATGTTTTTCTTTCCTGGCATTATCAACATTTGGGACCACCTAATGTTTTATACACAGGGCTGTCTTGCGTATTGTAAGATGTCTTGCAGCATCCCTGGGCTGGACCCATTGGATGCCAGCAGCACACCCATAACAGCCCTCACACCAAAAGTGACGACCCAAAATGCCTCTGGACATTGCTAAATGTCCTCTTGGAAGCAAAATTACTCCCAGTGGAGGACCACCAAGTTAAAACATAATATACATTCATTGTAGAAATAATATAGACAAGTGTAGAAAATATGATAAAAATAACTAAATTCCAGTAACCAGAGTTAACCCCTGCTAAGCTTTAGGTGGACTTCTTTCTGCATTTTCTTTTCAGTGCTTTTACACAATGCGCTTATTTTTACGTGGTGCTGAGGATCGAACCCAGGCAGCGCATGTGCTAGGTGAGTGCTCTGCTGCTGAGCCACAACCCCAGCCTTTTTTCAGTGCATTTTTGCTTTTTATAAACCTGAGGCTGCCCTGAGTGTGCCAAGTGTGCTGTCAGTAACCTGCTAAGCTGAGTACTGTGCATGGCGGACATCTCCCCTCCCCGCCAGGTCTGCTCTGCTGTATCTCTTCTTGAGCTCCTTTGGCAGCACGCCTCTTCAGTGGTGGCTTGCTAGAGGGCTAAGGAGCATGGGGGAAGCTCAGCAGGACCTCATCTTAAGGACAAAAGGCCCAGGAGACCAATGCCATCATTCGCCCAGAGGTGATGTTGCTCTGGGGCTCATCCACACTAGAGCATCTAGTGGCCAGTGTCCACCCATCTTCATCTGGCTCAGGGCCGGGGCTGTGCTTTCCATGGCCTTGGTTTTGGGTGGTCAGGCCTGGTGGAGAGAGCTCACCTTGCAACAGGGGGCTGAGTCAGAAGCTCTCATGTTCCAGAAAGGAGGTAAGAGAGAGCACTAAACTCGTGAGCATCTGATGAAAGTAGGGACACTTTACTAGGAAAAAAGGCCCACATCTGCCCAGTTCTGTGTTCTACATGGTAGACCCCTTTGGCAATTTATGGGTACCAGGATTTTCATGAGAACCTAGAGATTTATCCCTTTCTTTTCTAGGAATATTTGTCAAGACCTTGGGAAGGCTCTAATCTCTGCCTTTCCCTGTTACACAGGCTGGGCCTCTTCCATGGGCAGTGGTGTCAGTCCTGGGCAATTGCTAGACAGATGCATGCATGGAGCTGGAGAATTGGAACCAAGACCCAAGGATAAAAGGCACAGGATACTACTTGGAGCCAATTGGAGACAACTGGAACTTCTCCAGTGATAATATTGGTCAAAGCAAACATTTACCAGCAAAGGGCATTTACTGAGCCTTACTACAGAGAGGCTACACACCTAATGTACCCTATATTGCCCCAGCCCATGGTGAGAAAGGCAGAATTATTATAATTGAGTTGCCATTTTATCAAGCTGGAAATAGGCTGAGACTTGCCCGAGGTCATACAGCCTGGTGTGTACTTCCATTCTCTCCTCTAGGACCAAACACGCCTGGAGCCAGGCTGTCTGTGCCCTCAGCCCTGAAGCTGCACTGCCGCTAGGGAGGATGGAAGTGTTTGCCTGGGCCACGAAGGACAGGCATCTACTCTGCCAGAAGGCACTGGGATCCATGGCCCTGGGCCTGCCTTCCCAGCAGGACGCAAGAATGCTTCTGGCTTCTGGCCTTACTTCCTTCCCCAGAAACTGGGCAGCACCCCACCTGGGTGCTTCCCCAGCTAGCCCCTTACACCTCAGAAGGATTGAGGCCAAGCTCTACTGGGTTGTCTCCTCGTCATCTTCAGGAGGCTCCTAGGGCCAGAAAGAAATGGAAGCAAAGTTGGGGGCATCTATGAGAGGGTGGAGCTTGCCCTAGCTTGGGGACATGAAAATGGGCAATGTGTACCTCAAGGGGCTTTAATTATATCATATTTCATTATATATATGTGCACATATATATACATGTAGGAACCCTAATTAAGGAGATAGCTAAGATTGCGGTTAGCTGAGAGCCATAAAAGATGTTCAAGTTTCACCTGATATTCATACATTCATCTAAGAATCTTTTTATGCCCGTGAACACTGTGTGACGCACCTGTAAGCTCGAGCTGTAAGCACTTGTCCTTGTTAAAGCAAAATGTATTTAACCGGGTGAGGGTTAGTGGCTGTGTGGTTGGAGTTAGAGTGGTTGAAGTTGTGTGGTTGGAGTTAGAGGAGAGTTGGAATTGCGGTCGGAGTTCGAGAGGTTGCTGGAGCCGGAGAGAGAAGTTAGAAGAGAGAAGAATAAAATAACTTTTTCATTTCCATCCTGCCTCTGAATTTTCTCCCGTGGCATCGTAGCTGCAAACGGCAGCAGCAGGCAGCTACATATACATGTGTATGTGTGTGTGTGTGTGTGTGTGTGTGTGTGTGTGTATATATATATTTTTTTTTTTTTTAATTAAAAAATTTTTTTTTGGTGCTGGGGATCAATCCCAGGGCCTTACACATGCAAGGCAAGCACTCTACCAACTGAGCTATATCCCTAGCCCTCATTTATATTTTGGAAAAAAAAAAAAAAAAACCTCCTTAGGTACATGGGACAATGTTCAAAAGGTATAAACAGATGTGCAGTGAAAATCAAGTTTCTATCCCTTCCCTGATGCAGCCCGTTGTAATTACTTTGTCTTTGTTTTGCAAATATCTGTAAACATAGGCCTTCCCCTCCCCCCTCCCTGCCACACAAATAGCACATTAAACATGTTTTTCTGCACTTTGGTCTTCTCACCTAACCAGAGATCACTTCATAGCAGCACATAGGTGTATCGCCCTCTGTTTAAAGAATGCCATAGTATCCCATTGTGTGCATTTAAATTAACTGGCCCTCTTATTAACTGGCTATCCTATAGGTTTTTTCTGACATGTGGGGCAATAAAAAATGCCACCATCAATGATCTTAGACATTCATCATTTCACACATATGCAAAGTCTACCTGGAGCTAATTCCTAGCTGTGGGATCGCTGGGTCAAAGAGGATGTGCCTTTGATTTGTGATGGTGATAACCAGTTGGGGAGCTCCCAGCCAAGGGGCTCATGGTTCACCACAGCCTCACCAACCGTGGGTATTGTTACAAAACACGCTGATCTTTCCCTTCTGATAGGAGAGAGACTGCATCTCACTGTGTTTGCATTTTCTTTATTATACTGAACATGAGAGGGTTCTCTTATTTGGTTAAGAGTCTTTTTTTTTTTTCTCTTTCAGTTCCTCATGTCACCTCTCTGTGCCCTTTGCCCATTTTTCCTTTGTTTTGGTAGGCTTGTGAGTTTGTAAGGGTGATGAGCAGGAGTAAGCCTATAATTCAAACGCCTTTGTAGAGCCACAGGGCCCAGACCCCTTCCTGCTGGAGGCCCTGCAGGAGACTCATGCAGAACAAGGGAACAGCAGGAAAATGTCCTGGGAATGCCCCCCTCTGGGGCTGACGCAGCAGTGAGCTGGTGGGGAGAAAGGTCAGACTTGCTGTCAAGCAATCTGGAAAGCAAGACTTTCACCTCAGGTGGTGTCATCCCATCAGCCTGGCTCTGGGTTGCTGCCTGTGGCCACCTGGGATCACGTGGCACACTTAGAGGCAATGCCATTTACATGGGCTCTAATGTGAATGGTGCCCTGCCCCCTGGAGTTAGGTGATGTGATGGCCCAATGGCAGCCTAAAAGGACCCAGCTATGGGTAGCTAGAACTGGTCTATGCTTTCTTGTTATTGGGCTGGTCCTATGACTTCCTGAGTATCCCGGTCTAGGCAGGGTCAGTGATGAGCTGTGTGTGCTTTGACCTACATCTGGGCAAAGCAGGACAGCCCACACAGAGTGTCCGTATTGGCCTGGGCATGGCCTCCTACAGAGATTACCTTCCCAGTCTACTAAGTGTACCTGGAGGAGGAATACCCAGGGTCCCTTTTGCCTGGGGCAGGGCAGATGGACCTGGGAGGGAAGGCTATGGGGAACATGAGGACAGGTGGAAAGAGGGCCTGATCATTCTGCTAGTCCATGATTGGATGGGCCCCAGATCCCTAAGGAGCTGAGAAGTGGGGTCAGCTCATTCAGTCCTTGGGCTCAGAGTGTCCCTCTGCAGAAGTCCAAGGGTACCTGGTCCCTCCTCAGGAGCCCAAGCTGAGAGAAGCAGCGGGTAGGAGATTTTGGCACTTCCTTGCTAGAAGCCAGCCAGACTGGGGCCCAGCTGCCCAGCCAGCTGGCCTCAGTGCAGGGCTGGCCTGGGCAACAAGAAGCCTGGGGGTCTGTGGGGAAGACAGGCCCTTTCCTGCATTTCCCAAACAAGCAACTGTGGCATCTGCTTGGAGGAAGACAGGAGCAGCAGAGCAGACTCCTTGGTGGGCTAGATGGAGGAGAGATTGGGGTTGCCCGTTGCCCCCCTCCCCAATACTGGGGATTTGATAAGCTGAGAGCTCTGGCAGGGGCAGCTCCTGGAGACTGCCCGGAATCCCACGACTGGGGCTGCTCAATCGAGCTGAAGCCATGGGGCCCTGACCCAGGCAGAGGCAAGGTTTTGGATGCTTTGTCCCTTGGCAAGAGGGAGAGGGCACTCTGGGACTGGAACTCCTCTGAGGAACACAGCAGAGGGGAATACAGCCCCTCCCTTCCCTCTTCTAGGACCCACCTCTCCTTGTAGTAGCAGGAGGCCTGGAGGTACAGGGAAGGGATCCCCAGGGACCACCAAAGTGTGGGAGTGTGGGGCTGGCCAGCTCTGTCCTGGCGCTGGGGAAAGGAAACATGGGTATCTAGGTGTCATTTCAGTGAAACTCGTCTGGTCTGCTGGGTAGAGTCAGATTTAGTATTTGGTGCCCTGTGCCTTGGGCACATGGGAGGTTGGTTCTCAGATTCCAAGGGCAAGGTAGAAGGCTGGAATTGGTCAGGCCCTTTCCTAGAATTTGTGTGTGGCTCTGGTTGTCCCCTAGCCACTCTGAGATGCTAGATCAGCATTTTCCCACAGAACTTTCTGCAATGGTGGAACTGTTCTCTCTGATGTCCAGTATGGTAGCCACTAGCCAGCCATGTGAAGCTATGGAGCACTTAGAATGGGGTTAAGGTGGCTAGGGAGCTGCATTTTAAATTAGCTTTAGTTGTAATTAATTTAAATGTAAATAGGCATATATGGCTAGTGGCCACTGACTTGGGCTCTGCAATTCTAGATTCTTGTGTTTCATTAGCCTCTCCCAGTTCTCTAGTTTCCCTGGATAGGAGGCGATAGGCGCTTCTGGTATAGAAACAGTTTCCCTGAGAGATTCCAGCAAACCCTATTCTTGAGATAAACGCCATTAAAAAAAAAAAAAAAAAAAAAAAAAAAAAAAAAAGCCGGGCATGGTGGCGCATGCCTGTAATCCCAGCACTTGGGAGGCTGAGGCAGGAGGATCATGAGTTCAAAGCCAGCCTCAGCAATGGCGAGGCACTTAGCAACTCAGTGAGACCCTGTCTCTAATAAAATACAAAAAGGGCTGGGAAGCCGGGCGCGGTGGCGCACGCCTGTAATCCTAGCACTTTGGGAGGCTGAGGCAGGAGGATCGCGAGTTCAAAGCCAGCCTCAGCAATGGCGAGGCACTTAGTAACTCAATGAGACCCTGTCTCTAATAAAATACAAAAAAAAAAGGGCTGGGGATGTGATCCAGTGGTCGAGTGCCCCTGAGTTCAATCCCCAGTACCAAAAAAAAAAAAAAGGGCTGGGGATGTGGCCCAGTGGTCGAGTGCCCCTGAGTTCAATCCCCAGTACAAAAAAAAAAAAAAAATTTTAGGTTAAATCTGTAAATATAGCCCACTGTGCCCTTCTCTTGGATTTCCGAGATGCATATTAACATGTTAAATGAAAGCACAGATATTCTGCCCACGGGAAACTTAGTTTTATTTAATCACATTTTTCCAAATGTATTTGACCACAGCGCCTCTCTTATTTGGGATCTACTGGTGTTCTATGGGGCTCCCTTCGGGACATCCTGGGAAAGGAAGCCAGACACCTGGAGGAAGCAGTGCTCCCATCTGGGGTGACTTCTGGTTCCTGCAGCATGTGTGTAGGGAACTCCAGAGCTCCTGGTTAAATTGAAGATATTTCCTTGAGTTTTCCCAGCCCATCCTGGCCTGGGCAGGACCCCAGCAATGGCCTTGGGAGGCTATATCACTGTAGGCTCAGTCAGGGACAATGGCAGCCTGTGGCCAGGGTAGCTCCTCCCACCTCTATCAGCTGTCCATTGGCCTTAGGGTTTGGGACAACAGCCTTTCAGTGTGGAGCAAAGAGGCAGCTGCCCCATTTTATGTCTTTTCAATTTTCTGCTGCTTTAGCCGACCAAATAGTTAGCCTGTCATTGTACCGTCAATGTACAGCTCTGTCCTTCTAGTATCTGAACTGGCCCCTGATGAGAAGAGACAGAGCATATCTGTCAGGTGTCCCCGCCTCTGTCTGCCCAGGTAGGCAGTTTGGAGGCCAAGGCCCAGAACTGGCTGCAACATCAGTGACCAGCCTTCCTGTTGGAAGGATCCAAGAGCTCCCACTGCAAGGGCTTCATGCCTGCTGACTGCATTAAGCCAAGTAGCAGAGCAGCTGCAGCCACCCACCCCCTTGCCCCATTGAGCTGGGATGGCAGGGCTCTGGTCTCTGGAGGCACTTCAGTGGGGTTGGTGCTGTGGATTGCAGGAAAGTAACAATTACTCTCAGGAGAGGCCAGCAGAGGATTCACAGCTGGAGGACGGTCAGGGGTATTCCACAGTGCTTTCTAGAATAGGGAATGACCAATGCGGGAGGGGCTGCCCTGGAGACTTTCTGTCCTTCAATGGAGGGTTTTGGCTCAGAAACCTGTTTCTGGGAGAAGGACCAGGCTTCCATGGGCAGCAGGGAAGTGTACCCTCAGTTCTACACTCCCCAGGACTCTGGGTGCCAGTGCAACCCTGCAATCCCTGGCCTAGCATGCCTGTTCTTCCCTACCCAGCCCATCGCTTTGAGCCAGAAACAGGAGCCCTGATGGAAAGAAGATCTGGAATGCTTTCCTCTGCTGACTTGGGCTCTTGACACCAGAGTACATCTGGAGTCACATCTGGGAAGTCTGGTCAGACCCCATGAAAGGCCATCACCAGCCAACTGTGCGATTGCAGGTCTGTAGGGCTTGGGCTGGGCTGGTCTCCTCCACTCTGCATCCTGTAGCCCCAGCCTGCCCCAGCCTGGAGTCTGGAGGCTTGGCCTGTTTTCTTGTAGACATGCTGTACACACATGCAGGGCTACTGTGACCTGCAGCTCTGGGGCACCGATCACATGGAGCACAACATGGCTGTGTGGGGACACACACGGACACACACACACACACACACACTTAAATGCATGACTACCAGGCTTCACTGTGCATACCTTCCTCACCCTACCTCATACTCCCAACATGGGCTACCCAACTGTAATTGAAAGGCCAGGCAGTAAGATGATCCACACAAGGAGGCTAAGCGCTTTCCAGGGGCACTTGAAAGGGGTTCCCTTTGCATCCAACCTTTCAGGACCACATCCAGCTCTCTCCAGTGAGGTGCACCTGTGCCCAGATGACTCATGAGTTCGCACAGGCCTGCCAAGGGCCTGGAAGCTGCTGTTCCCAGTTGCAGCAGGTTGCTAGTGATTTATGACTCAAGGTCATGAATCCATAAATCACGTTTATGCCCCTGGAAGGATGATTGTACATTAAGCTTGAAAGAGACCTTTGCTGTAGGAGTCTCTGGCAAACCCTGGTCAAAATTGTGAATCATTAGACAAGGAAATTCTAGCAGACTTACTGGTCCCTAGAAGCAGCAGGGGCTGCTATGGAAAGAGAAGATGTGAATGGAAATGTATGGTAGCCTAAATAAGTCCTGGTGGTGAACCTACTGAACTGTATACCAGTGCTACAAGTATGGTACCTCGTTGTTCCTGTGGACATGGGGCTGCAGGGGTTACCTGGGGGATCTGACAAGAGGGATTCCAGAATCAGTGTCAGAGAGTCACCCAGGTAAATGCTAGATGAGAAATGGATCCAGAATGGTCTAGATGCTACCCTATGACTGGGTAGCACAGGAGAGGCAAAGGGGAGACCCCAGCCTTGATCTTCTAAGCCTGGCTAGTTCTCTGCAGCCCACCCACACACTTCACTCTCCAAACCAGAGAGAAGCCCAAGACAGTGACTCAGAGCCCCCTTGGCAGTTTTGCTGATAATTTTTTGTTGTTGTTTTGAAGTGAGATGTTCTGCCTCTATTAAAGTCTTTAGGAAATTATAGTAATTTGGACTTTTTCAGACATGTTTGAATTACTCACAGTCTGGAATTCCCAGGCAGGGGGTGAGACTGAGAGAGGCAGCAGAGTACAGAAATCAGGGACCCAGGATTCAGAGTCAGATTGGTTTGAGTTCGAATCCCTACTTGGATAATTAGAAACCGTGTGAGTTAATGCTTGGAGCCTTGGTTCCTCATCTGGTTTTGGTAACTAACAGCAAGACTTAGCTCAAGGGCCACTGGGGGACTGAATGAGGTAATGAATAGGGCATGCTTGGCCCTCAGGAGGTCTGAGAGGAAGGGTTACTCCCTGGGCACCTGATTGATCAGTCAGGCCAAGTTCTCAATGAGCCCTGAGCCAGCCTGCAGGAGGCCTCACGCAGAACCAGCTCAGGCTTACGCATCAGAAGCGGGGCTGTTGGGTTCTGACGCAGCTCTGTGGCTGACTGGGGCCCAAGAACTTCCCTTCTCTGAGGCCTCATTTCCCACTATCTGGATTGTGACCGTTCTGTTGCAAGGACCTGCATGTTCAGTGCTTAGAACAATGACTGGCACGCCGTCCATGCTCCTAGATGATCATTTTGTCACCATCCCTGTTCTCTCTGCTTGCTCCAGCAGAGTGGCCACAGCTCATGTGCCTGCAGAGCTACTGGGAGAGTTTCTATAGCTCTGTTTTTGCCAAATACGGTGTGAATTTGTGCTTTTCTTGATCTGTGTGTGCCCCAAACTTTGCCCAGGCTTTCCCCTTAGTCAGGAAATCCCTTACTTTGCTGTCCCATCTACCAATGTCCATCCAAGACCCAGCTCAGGGTGATGGGAAGAACTTCCCTGACCTTGCCCAGTCTGAAACATTCACCAAGAGTTCAACCAACATCTCTTGAGCGCCTGCTCTGAGAACACGCTTGAGGGGATCCCTCGTTTCTTTTTCTCCCAGTCCATCTCCGTTCCTGAGCACTATTTTATCTGCCCTGTCTTCTAGCACTAATTTTTCTCTCTAGAGTAGACAGTATAGGGCCTTATAAGCTTGCATGAGACTCCATGACCAGTTTGGGGCCCCACAGCCTCTCTGTCTGGGATTTTCTCCCTGACCACAGACATCCTCCCCAGGGGGCAGGACCAGCTGTGTCATTCTTAGCCAGATGCAGATAGATCTGAGCATGCTCAGAAGGTCCAGGGGTTACCACCATTCACTGGGGATACAAAGACCTCAAAAGGTAGCCCCCAAAGGAAGATGAGGACTTCAAACTGTTACTGAGTCTTCTCCGTGGGTTGCATGCAGATCAAAGTCTAAAGGAAGTAGAAGGTTGCTCTCTGACAAAAACATCATATTTTTAGAAGCGTTCCGTGGTTTAGGATGTTTGCCCCAATGCTGCCTTTCAGTGGAGGGGGTGTTGCTGGGGGTGGAGGCCATGGGCTTCAACGTTGAGCTGAGGGCTGGTGGGAACGGGTTTTCTGGCACAGACCCAAGGGAAGAGGCTGAGGGTGGGAGGCTGGCCCATCATTGCTTATCCTTCGTGAAGATCAGGATGCTCAGGCCATGGCACTTCAGAGTTGAGAGGCAGTGGGGCTCTGAGGCCACTGGCACACACCTGTAATCCCAGCAGTTCAGGAGGCTGAGGCAGAAGGATAGAGAATTCAAAGCCAAACTCAGCAACTTAGTGAGGCCCTAAGCAACTTAGTGAGATCTTGTCTCTAAATAAAATATAAAGGGGCTGGGGTTGTGGCTCAGCAGCAGAGCGCTCACCTTGCACGTGCGCAGCCCGGGTTCGATCCTCAGCACCACGTAAACATAAATGCATTGCATTGTGTACAACTAAAGTAAATAAATAAATATTTTAAAAATGTATAAAAAGGGCCGAGGATATGGCTCAGTGGTTAAGTGCCCCTGGATTCAATCCTTGGTACCAAAATAAATAAATTAATTAAAAATATAAATAAATAAATAAATAAAAAGAAATGAGAAAACTGAGGCCCAGAGAAGAGCATAGGCCAGCCAACCTCTACCTTCCACCTCCCGTACCTACCACCAACATACATACACCCTCCCCATCAGGGCTTGCACACAGGAACAACATACACACACCCTCCCCATTTGGGGCTTGCACACATGAAACCGTTTGAGAACAATGCAAGCATTCTGTAATCAGGGCTAATTGCTGTGGTTCAGAGGAGGAGGAATGCCAGGCGTTTGGGGGTAGGACATCAGTGGGTCTCTGAACACACTGCCCAAGAATATTCCATAAAGAATTAGAATAGCCTTGGGGTCCAGGAGGGGGAAGCCCTGGGTGGATGAGAGGACCGTTGGGCAGTAAGGACAAAAACTAGGAGTTGAAACCTAGCTTGGCCTGAATGTGGGGACTGGGGCAGCGGGGCAGGAGTGTGGGTCATCCATGGAGTGGACGAGATCAGAGGATGAGCACCTCAGCGTGCACCTTGCTAATTGCTCATGAGTCTTATTTGCAAAGGTGTCTGGTTGAGGTGAACTAGCTGTAGTCTATTTAGCAGCAAGCAGAGAGTTGTGTTAGGGGCTGCCTGGCCCTCCCCAGCTCTCCTCGGTGCCTCTACCTTATAATCAGGGTGGCCCTGTCTTAATGTTTATGCCAAAATCCCCAGCAGCCAGGCTGGGATGGTGAGCTATAATTTATATCATTTTTCATATGGGTTATAGGCTCCAAAGCTCAGACTCCTTCAAATGGGAACCACATTGGAGAGGAGTAAACTGAGAGGAGGGGATGGTAACCAACATGGTCCTGCAAAGCCACCTGCTTCTCCTTTGGGATGTGCCTCAGTTTGTTGCTTAGATCTAGTGCCCAGCTGGCTTTTGGAAATGGCCGTGTCTATGCTGAGGCTGGGGTGGGCCACTCAGCCTCCAGGGTGCCCCCATGCAAAGCTCTACAGAGACTGTTGGGAGCACTGTGCTCTTTGTCCTCGCCTGTCCCCACAGAGCAAAGCCAAGCGGAGGAAACCCAGTGCAGGCAAAGCTCAGAGCCTGTGCGAGGCCTGGGGCCCCTGGCTGGTGCAGAGCAGTGAGGATTCTGCCTCCTCAGACACTGCTTCTTGCAAACTTCAAATGTGCCACCAAAGTAGGCAAGGAAGGCCTCTGTGCTGACAGATTACATTCCTGTAATCCCAGTGACTCAGGAGGCCTAGGCAGGAGGATTGCAAGTTTGAGGCCAGCCTCAGGAGTTTAGCAACACCCTCAGCTTTTTATGCTCTATTTCTTTTTTTTAAAAAAATATTTATTTATTTGCTTTAGTTGTACACAATGCCTTTATTTTTACATGGTGCCGAGGATCGAACCCAGGCCACGCACGGGCTAGGCGAGTGCTCTACCACTGAGCCACAACGCCAGCCCTTATGCTCTATTTCTTGATACCAGAGGTGGCTACATGGGTGTTCACACTGTAAAATTTCATTAAACTGTACATTTATGCTTTATGTTTTTTAAATGTTATTTTTCACAATAAAAATGATTAAGAGGGTCTTTGGATATAGCTCAGTGGTATAGTGCTTATGCAGCACCTGGCATTTGTAAGGTCCTGGGTTCAATCTCCAGTACCACACACACACACACAAAAAAAAAAAACCCAGAAAACAAAAATGGAGGCATTGAATCACTGGGCTCAGTACCTACTGCTCTCCCTAATTTGCCTCTTTTTTCCGTCTCATTTTCATCCCCTGGGATGCTCTCTCCTTCCCCTCATCCGTGCTGGTGATCAGTCCCCTTCCAGTTGTCTTACCCAACCTGGTTCATGTCTAGGTTTGTTGCTATGGTTTGAATGTGTCCCTCCAAATTTCATGTGTTGGCGGGATTGTGGTGGCTTAAACTATTCAGCCAACAATAGTGGTGGTTCCCAGCTATTCAGGAGGCTGAGGCAGGAGGCTTGCAAGTTCAAAGCCAGCCTGGGCAACTTAGTGAGACTCTTGTCTCAAAATAAAAAAAAAATTGCACTCCTGGGCTTAATCCTCAGTACTGCAAAAATAAATACATGAATAAGTGTAAAAAACTTAATCCTCAAATTCATCTGTTAATGATATTGGGAGGTGAGACCATTGAGAGGTAATTAGGATTAGATGAAGTCATGAGAGTGGGATCCTCATAATGGCATTAGTGATTTTATAAGAAGAGGAGGAGCCAGGCATGGTGGTGTATGCCTGTAATCTCAGTGGCTTGGGAGGCAGAGGCCGGAGGATCACGAGTTCAGAGCCAGCTTCAGCTATTGAGTGAGGTGCTAAGCAACTCAGACCCTGTCTCTAAATAAAATACAAAAAAAAAAAAAAAAAAGCTGGGGATGTGGCTAGTGCCCTTGAGTTCAATCCTTGTACAAAAAAAAAAAAAAAAAAAAAAAGATGAAGAAGAGAGACCCCCAGCTGGTGTGCTGGCTGTCGTATGATGCCCTCACCATGTTGTGATGCATCAACCAGGCCCTCACCAGATGCTTAACAGATGCCAATGTCATGCTCTTGGACTTCCTAGCCTCCAGAACTGAAAGCCAAATAAACCTCTATTCTTTATAAGTTACCCTACCTTAAGTGTTTTGTTATAGCAACAAAAAAATAGACTAAGACAGCTTGCTTTGGGGTTGCTGGAGTCATGGGGCTAGTGGGGCTTCCTGCCCCTGAGAGAGCCTGGAAGTTTAGGGGCTGATGGGAACCACCCTTCTCAGTATTTCTTGGCCCACCCTGGGCCTAGCCTGGTATGGTGGCACAGTTTCCCACAGGAAAGTGGTGGGTTTCCTCAGGACCCTGGGGACTGGTTCCCTGGCCCAGAGATACTCCACACTTTCCCTAGTGAAATATAGAACTGTCAGAGCTGTGTGGCCTAGGTTCCCTTGCCTGAGTTCCCCAGGGGCAGACACTGCCCACAGGCTGAGTAAATAGACCCAGAGGTCTTTCATGCATAGCCATCAGGAGGCCTCCAGTGGCAGGCCTGCCCAGGCAATGTCAACTCTCTCTGAGGGACACCCAGGAGGGCCTTGGCTGTGAGCAAAGGGCATATCTTTAGAACATAAACATTTTTTTGAAAGAAAAAAAAAAAAAAAAAAAAGCTCTGATCTTCAAAGTTCTGTTTGCTCTGTTTTCTTCAAGAACTATTGACACACAAAGACAAGTGTGTCTTTTAATGGGTGCAAGGAATCCCTCACTGTTGAGGTTGAAGAAACCAAATGAGAAAGTGAACCGTGTGGGACGGGGGCTGGCCCCAGAGGCTGGCTTCCCCCACGTTCCTATTTTTCTGGGGCACATGAATCTCCGCAGGCCTCCTGGCTCTTCCTCGGCCCTGTCAGGTGAGAAACTTTCCATTGTTGCCTTATCTGGTGGCAATCCGCTTCGCCTCCTTGCAGCAACCACAGGTGCACACAGATCTGAGGCCCAGATCTGTTCCACTCTATGCCAAGCAGAGCTGGGGACGCGAACCCCAGCATGAAACGGCGCCCACAACCGCAAGGCCCGGTGTGCGCCCTCTGAAACCGTAGGTAAAGACAATTACCGGCAATTTCCATAGCATGGTTTGTTTTTTTGTTCAAAGGCCATGGAGGCCTTCTCAGCAGCAAGCCCAAAATATAGTATTCCCACCGCATGCCGCCTTCATAAACGTGCGATAAAAGCTGTGGTCGCTTTGTCCCAGCTCTTCCTTTTAACAGTCAAACCTTCAAGTTTGATGTTGAAACTGCTTTTTTTTCTTAAAGTGTACTTTGATGGCTCAGATAACGCTTCCTGATAAGGAACCCGCCTTCAAAACCACTCACTGTACCTCGTGCACACCATTAGGGTGCACGTCACAAGGGAAAATCAGGCACCCTAAAATTATAAGAAGTGGGATGGGAATGTGCTGAGTCTGTGAGATTGTCTTCTCTGCTGCACTGGAGATTTTAAAGAAAAAGAAAGGGAGGGAGGAAAAGGAAGGAAGGAAGGAAGGAAGGAAGGAAGGAAGGAAGGAAGGAAGGAAAGACAGGTACTTATCAGAAGGGGGTTTGGAAAAGGAGAATAGGGTGAGTAAAGTCCTAGAAATTGCTGTTTTAGCCCCAGCAAAAATTGCCAAGATTCTCAGTCAGCTCATCAGTTTTGTTTAACTAGAAGACTTCATGAGCCTGCTGTTAAGTGGTCCAGAGTCCCCACAAGCTTGGAATGTCTGAGCCACTGCGTCTCCTGTGGTTGAATTGAAGTTCTTCTGTTTGGCTCATCAATGTCATGCCAATGGCTGCCCCTACCTGGAGTCATAACAACACAATAGGAATAGACCCTGTGTATCTTCACCAATGATTTTTTTTTTTTTTTTAGTGCACTTTGATGTCTGTTATCCCATCTCCTTTTCCATGGAATAGGCTGACACAATTATGGCAGCTACACCAACCCAATCAGGTGTCCTATGCCCATTTTACAGATAAGGTGATAGCCTTAGAGAAGTAACTGCAGAAAAAACCCTGAGACCAAGAGAGGGTTTCTGGGGGAGGTCCCTTAGTTGTGTCTGTAGAGACCAGGCATTTTCAAAGACCTCCAAGCTTTGGACAGGAATCTGTGGCTTCCCAGGTGTCTTGAGATAGACCGTCTTGGCTCTTGCTTTCATTTTCAGCTTCCTCTTATGACCAGGGACCCCAGAGATCCTGGGCCTGTGAGGTTGGGGTGAGAGCTGGCTTAGATCAGACAAACTGAAGCCTGAAGCCTGACTTAATAGCTGTGTGCTTTGGGTGAGTGACTTCAACTCTCTGTTCTCTGAGCCTCAACTTCATCAGGAAAATGCAGATTTCAAAAGTAAAAGTTCTATTTTTATTTTATTTTATTTTTTTTTTATTTATTTATTTATTTTTTTTTTTTGTGGTACCGGGGATTGAACTCAGGGGCACTTGACCACTGGGCCACATCCCCAGCCCTTTTTTGTGTTTTTATTAGAGACAGGGTCTCACTGAGTTGCTAAGTGCCTCACCATTGCTGAGGCTGGCTTTGAACTCGCGATCCTCCTGCCTCAGCCTCCCAAAGTGCTGGGATTACAGGCGTGCGCCACTGCGCCCGGCTTATTTTTATTTTTTTAACTGAGGATTGAACTCAGGGATGCTTTACCCCTGAGCTACCTCCCTAGTCCTTTTTATTTTTCTTAAATTTTGAGATAGGGTCTCACTCAGTTGTCAGGGCTGTCCTTGGACTTGTGCTCCTCCTGCCTCAGCCTCCCTAGTTGCTGGAACTACAGGTGCCGGCCACCATGCCTGGCTTCAGTAAAGTTCTTTAGGTGTAACTGTCCTTGCCAAGCATGACAGTTCGTGAAACTGTGATTCTATGAATTGCCCTGGATTTGCATAAGCATAACTTAATCTTACAGGCTTCTAAGCACTTTCGCAAATCTTTCAGCAGCCCGTTGGATCTCTACCACAGCTTTCTAGGGTGGGCAGGCAGGCAGGCAGGCAGGCAGGCAGGCCGTATTTTGGTATTCCCATTTGAGAAATGGAGAAATTGTGGTGCAGAGAGATTAAGTGGCTAGCTGTAGGAACCATGGCAAGCTGGCAGCTGGCCAGGACCTAGGCAGAGGGGCGGGAACCTTTGGGCCACTCTTTTGTGGGAGGTCCCACTGGTCAAATACAAAAGTCAATCAATCAATAAATTAAAAAAATAAAATCCTGGCTCCAGTCCTCACCAGCTGTGGCTGGGGATGGGATCCCTGGCCTCACACATGCTACACAAGCTTTCTACCACTGAGCTATATACCCCCAGACATGGTGCCTGGATTTGAACCTTATGATTTAATTTAAAATCCTGGACTTTAGGCGCCACACCACACTGACTTTTTCTTCTTCTTCTTCTTCTTCTTCTTCTTTTTTGGTACCAGGGATTGAACTCAGGGGCACTCAACCACTGCACCACATCCCCAGCCCTCTTTTTTGTATTTTATTAGAGACAGGGTCTCACTGAGTTGCTAAGTGCCTTGCCATTGCTGAGGCTGGCTTTGAACTCACGATCCTCCTGCCTCAGCCTCCCAAGTGCTGGGATTACAGACGTGCGCCACCGCACCCGGCACACACTGACTTCTTATCCCCTTCACAAATCACTTGAGGACTGCTAAGGCCCTTAGTCACTCCTCCCTTACTGGAGCACTCCCAGACTGCTGAGTGTGGGTGTTGTGAGTCTTTCTTGCTCCCTCTCTGGACTCTGAGTCCTGCAGGTTCTGCAGATGCATCCAATCCAGCTTTGTCTGCCCCACAAACCAGCCTGACATATGGTGGTTCTTGGTAAGCCTTGATAGGTGAAGGCTCAGAGAGTAAAAACAATGCTGTGTGCGGAGGGTACAGTGGCCAGTTGGGGCCTAGAAGCCTGGGGGCTGAACGTTCCAGGGCTCTCTGCCCTAGTCCTCACAGCACAGAAGTGCCATTTGTCCCACCTCACCACAAACTTGGTCCTGACTTTTCTAACCATGGAGAATAATGCGATGTTTAAAAGTGCAGGCTCAGGCTAGGCGCGGTGGCTTATGCCTGTAATCCCGGCACTTGGGAGGCTGAGGCAGGAGGATCGCGAGTTCAAAGCCAGCCTCAGCAATGGCGAGGCACTTAACAACTCAGTGAGACCCTGTTTCTAATAAAATACAAAAGAGGGATGGGGATGTGGCCCCTGAGTTCAATCCCTGGTACCAAAAAAAAAAAAAAAAAAAAAAAGGGCAGGCTTAGGGTTGGACGCTCTGTTCCCTATCCATTGTGTGACCTAAGGCAAGTGACCTTGTATTTCACGAGTGTAAGACTCCATCCATTGTAAAGTACCCCATATTTTATGTCCCACCGAGAAAGGAAGAACATTCCCTGTCATTGCAGCTACAACAAGCTGATGATTGTAAGACACATCTCAGTCTCAGAGATTTGAAGATTTGTTACAGGTTTTTCAGGAAAGAAAATATGTGAATGGCTGATCTGCACACAAAAAGATGCCCCAAATCATTAATCATCAGAGAAATTCAAATTAAATGCATAAGAAGATACTACCTATCAATCATATCCATCAGAGTAGCTCAAATAGCCCCCCCAAAACTGACCATCCCAGGTGTCGGCAAGGATGTGAGGCAATGGTACTGGGAATGGGAACGTAAAGCCACTCTGGACACCAGTTAGGCAGCTTCTCAAAAGGTTAGACATGTATCTGTTACACGATCCAGACCATTACTCCTACTCAAGAGAAATGAAATCAAGTTCATGCAAACATTTGTACACAAATATTTACTATAGAAACTTCATCTGTAATAGCCCCAAACTGGAAACAACTCAAATGCCTACCAGTGAGTGAACAAATCAACAAATTATGGTCTATCTATGGAGTCGTGCCCAGCAATTAACTGGAGTTAATACTGGAATAAAGAAGTCAGTGTGGTATGCTGCATAAAGTCAGGCTTTTAAAATGAAATCATAAGGTTCAAACCCTAGCTCGAGGGCTGGGGGGGTAGCTCAGTGGTAGAGTACTTGTGTAATGTGTGTGAGGCCCAGGATTTGTCCTCAGGCTCAGCCACCTACCTAAGGTCACAGCTGGTGAGGGCTGAAGCCAGGATTATATTTGATTGATTGATTGATTGGTTGAGTTTTTCTTTTTTGAGGTACTGGGTTCCCTGACGAGGTACTTGCATTTCTGCTCAGGTCCAGGCTAGTCACCAGTTGACTGGAGTTAACGCTGGTGTCCAGTTTTGTCCAGGAATTAACTAATGATCTATGTAACAACAGGAATAAATCTCACAATTATTGTGTTGAATTGAAAAAAGAACAGAATAAGAGTACGTATGTATGATTTGCTTTATATAAAACTCCAGAAAAGGTAAAGTTATCTTTATTGACAGAAAGCAGATCAGTGATTGCCTGAGAACTGGGGTGGGTGGTGTGTGTGTGTGTGGGGGGGGGGGGGTTGAAAGAATAGATTCTGAAGCTGGGTACAGTGGCGCATGCCTGTAATCCCAGCACTTTGGGAGGCTGAGGCAGGAGGATCGTGAGTTCAAAGCCAGCCTCAGCAATGGCAAGGCACTTAGCAACTCAGTGAGACCCTGTCTCTAAATAAAATACAAAAAAAAGGGGCTGGGGATGTGACCCAGTGGTTGAGTGACCCTGAGTTCAACCCCAGGTACCACAAAAAAAAAAAAAAAAAAAAGAAAAGAAAAGAAAGAATAGATTCTGAAAAGCGACAAGGAGACTGGGGGGTTATGGAGGGTTTTGTTTAATTGATCATAGCAATTGTTGCACAGGCATAAGCGTGTCAAAACTTATCAATTGTATGCCTTAAATATGTGCATCTTAATATGCTTCAATTGCACTTTGATTTGTTGAAAAACATGAACAGATATATGTTTTGAATGCTTTCCTGGTCTGGGCCTCAGGAATATCGTGAGATATAAATGAGGTAGGGCGTTTGTTCAGTCTGGTGCAGGGTAAGAGCACTGTAAATGTCAGCTCATGTCATTCCTGCCCCCACGCTTAGACTGCATGGGTACTTTACCTCTGCGGTACTTTACCTCGCAGTTTTTGTTCCACTGAGAGGCCCCTTTACAGACAGGGGCCTGGGGTTGGGAGAGGCAAGGGCTCTGCCCTTGGTCCCACAGGGAGCTGATGCAGTCAGGCCACCCTCCTGGTCCACAGAGGGTCCCACACCCTAGGCTGGGCAAAAGAGGACAATCCTAGTCTCCAAGGGGCTGGAAATGGTCTGTCTTGCAGGAGTGAAGGCCACCAGGGACTGTGACATGTGACACCTCGGCATTTGATACTGGGTCCTTACTGAGGGGACTGACCACAGTGAGCGGCATGAGAAAGGCCCCTGCTTGTCCAGCTTTGATGTCACCCACCCTGTGGCCTGTGGCATTCTTTCTACACACTCCTGTGCTGGCTGGGCCCCTGGTCCCCTGCCAGCAAGTGCTCTGAAGCCACTCTTTGCAATAACTGTGAGAAGCCCCCACCACAGGCAGTCTTCGGGGCAGGCCAAGGTTCAACATTACTCAGAGCTTCCAGTACCTATGTGAGTTCAAACAGGAAACTTGGTTTTTCCTCTCAGGTCGACAACAGCCTGTATTCTGTCTTTCTATTCAGCTCTGGGCTCCCTTGTGGACTAGGTTTCTGGGGTGAAAGTCTGGGTGTTCGTGAACCTTGGGGCCCTACCAGCAGATGCCTAGGCAGAACCAACTCACCCAGCAGGGCCCAGCAGGGGGCTTTGTGTCAGGCCTTGAGGACAACTTAGCTCATCTACAGTCTTGTGGACTCTTGCCAGGCACATAGTGGGCCTTCAACACATATTTGTTCAACTGATCTAGATTGAAATAACAAGTCCCCAAACAAAATGCAACCCTAGTTCAACAAATATTGCCTTCTCCTGCCCCCTTGGGCCAGCTACCCTGGAATCACCTGCCTTCCCTGTTCCCCATCCAAAAGGAGATGAAATACATCTGTCCTTTCTCAGTGTTTCTCAAATGCAGCCCCCCTTCCCTGTTGCCGCCTGAAGCGATGGCCGCTTGGAGCAACGAAGCTGCGGAAAGAAGTTCAGAGGCGAACTGGAAATAGGCTTTTTATTCTGATAACTTTTCTCTCTGGCTCTAACAACGACTTCAACACGCACCACACACACCACCAAACAACCAACACACCAAAAGGCGCAGACCTGATCAGCAATCTCGGCTCAAGTCTCTCGAGATCCTGGGCCAAGTCCTGCGTGATCCCGGGCCAAGTCCCGTGAGACTATGGAAGGCGGCAATGCCCAAACATCTCCATGGCCCGTAGTCAACCGCAATCTTAGCCATCTCCCCAAACAGGGCTCTTGCACTTCCCCCTGCCCTCTGTGATGGTCTCGGTTTACTCTGTCCTCACTGTCGAGCCTGGTCCCTCTCTACTCACAGACCTCACGGTGGCCAAAGTATTTTTCCTAGATGCTTGAGGGAACATGTGGCAAATGGACCTTCTTTGCTTCCCATCTTCAGCTCTGCTATGTGGCAAGTCTATAGTCCCTGCTGTGACCTCCCACCTCTGAAAGAGGCCAGGTGTGGTGGCTCAGGCCTGTCATCTCAGATACCTGGGAGGCTGAGGCAGCAGGATTGCAATTTCAAGGCCAGTCTGGGCAACTTAGTGGGAACCTGTCTAAAAAAAAAAAAAAAAAAAAAAAAAAAAATGAGGTTGGGGATGTAGCTCAATGTTAAAGTACCCCTGGGTTTAATCCCCAGTACCAAAACCCAACCAATAAATAAATAAATAAATAAATATAAAGAGTGCTGGGCATACAGCTTGTGGTAAAGTGACCTTGGGTTCCACTTCTAATACTGCCAAAACAAAAATATAAACAACCTCATCCTTGCTCTCTAGTGTGCTCCCTATGCTCCTACTAAGGATGGCTGGCCCCTTGGGAGTCCTTAAAGAAGCCACGGTCTTCCTGGTGTCCAGGGCTCCATGCAGTACTTGGAATAGGCCCCACTCCCCAGCCCCTGGACCTCTGAGTCCACTGACTCTCATCCTTTCACTGAACCCTTTCCTCTCCACTGCCCTGGCCTGGCTCCCCTCAGCTTACCTGACCACAGCCAGAGTTGGTCTCCCTCCTCCTCTCTATGCACGTGTCCATTTTGTATGCATCATGTGATCCACCGGGGTCTCCGGCCTCTGATGGCAGGGTTCTGATTTGGCTGTGTCACAGGCCAACCCAGCCCTGCTGAGTCAAGTTTAGTCCAGCACAGAGCAGGTGTCTGGTGGTGCGTGCTGGAGAGCCATCTCTCTGTGCCTTCCATAACCTCAAGGGATCGGACCCAAGCCTGAGACAGATTCTCCCCTGCCCCACAGGCTCCCTAGGTTTAGTAAGGAACAAGTCCTGTGGCACTGAACCTAAGATCAAAAGAACTGGACTCTTTCCAGAGGAATTTCTTGGGCATTGAGCACCTTTGATGTGCTTCCCTGGCTTTAGCTGGAGATATGACCTGTGGCTGAGGCGGGAAATTCAGAACCCACATTCCAGTTTCTTTTCTTTTTTCTTCTGGTACTGGGGATTATACCCAGGGACGCTCTACCCCAAGCCACATCCTCAGTTTATTTTTTATTTATTTATTTATTTTTTTATTTTTGTGGTACCAGGGATTGAACTCATGGGCACTCGACCACTGGTCCACATCTCCAGCCCTTTTTTGTATTTTATTAGAGACAGGGTCTCACTGAGTTGCTAAGGGCCTCGCCATTGCTGAGGCTGGCTTTGAACTCGCGATCCTCCTGCCTCAGCCTCCCAAAGTGCTGGGATTACAGGCGTGCGCCACCGCGCCCAGCCCCAGTTTATTTATTTATTTTTTTTTATTTTTTATTTTTTTGGTGGTACCAGGGATTGAACTCGGGGGCACTCGACCACTGGGTCACATCCCCAGCCCTTTTTTTTGTATTTTATTAGAGACAGGGTCTCACTGAGTTGCTAAGTGCCTGGCCATTGCTGAGGCTGGCTTTGAACTCGCGATCCTCCTGCCTCAGCCTCCCAAAGTGCTGGGATTACAGGCGTGCGCCACCGTGCCCGGCTTTATTTTTTATTTTGAGACAGTGTCTCGCGGTTGCTGAGGCTGACTTTGAATTGACGATCCTCCTGCCTCAGCCTCCTGAGTTGCTGGGATTACAGGTGTGTGCCACAGTGCTCGGCTTCCACGTTCTGTTTACACTGGACTCTGAAGAAAGTATTCCTGGACTCTTGGAGAAACATTCCCCTCCCTAGGCTGGGTGAATGCTGGGAAGGCAAAAGGGGAACCTGGCTCGTCTCTGGGCCTCCGGGTCTTCATCTGCACAGTGGAGAGTGTAACTACCTCATGGGGGCTGGAGTTGTGGCTCAGCTGTAGAGTGCTTGCCTAGCACGTGTGCAGCCAGGGTTTGATCCTCAGCACCACCTAAGAATAAAGGCATTGTGTACAACTAAAGCAAATAAATAAATATTAAAAAAAAAAAAAAAAAAACTACCTCATGGGCTGGTTATGCTGATTGAGTGGATGAATATGCATAAAACTCTTAAACAGAACGGGATACACATTTGTTAGTTCTGATGATGATAACGGTGATGACAATGCTGGTTTGTGGGGCACGTCAGCATGGCAGAAAGTGTACCAGTCACTGTGTTGGGAGGACAGGCCCCATGCACAGGGACCAAGCATCTCAGGAGGAGTAGGCTCCGTGAAGGTAGAGGCTACACCCTGTGTACATTAAGAATTTGTCAGCACCATGTAAAAATAAAGGCATTGTGTACAACTAAAATAAATTTAAAAATTTAAAAAAAATAATTTGTTGAATAGACTTAAAGAGTTTTTAGTTTTTCAGATCAGGCTGAGCTGAAGCTTTTTGTTTTGTTTGTTTGCTTTTCTTCCTGTGCCGGGGAAGGAAGTCTTTGCCAGGCAGTTAGGAGAGCAAAGAGGTTTAAATGTATGTTTAATTTCTTAAAAGATGAATATCTTTAAGTTCTTATTTACCAAGGGTGCAAATGAGTAATAATTATCACCCAGTCATTCAATCAGATCTCCTCTGGGAATTCCTGATGGGTTTGCATAGAGGCTCAGATGGGGCTAAGAGGAGAAAAACTGCAGAATTTAAAACAACTTTATGGCTTCCAGAGAGCCACATTGTTGTGTCAAGATCCTGTGTGTCAAACCTCCTGGAGTCTTTGCATGGGATGGCACCCTTAGAGGTCATCTGATCCAGCCCCCTGCCTTAAAGCCAGATGTTCATAGTTACCTGGAAATCACGTCTGGAGCCCTTTGAAGGCTGCTGTAGTGTAGGAACTCCTGGGCAAGGATGGGCCTGCTTGGGCCTGAATCCCTCACACACAGACTGGATGTTCCCTGGACCTGAGTCCTGGGTATCAGGCTATGCTGGTGCTGGGGAGAGAGCAGGGTGCTGAGCAGACTCGACTTGGTTGCACAGGGCTCAAAGTCTGAGGGGGGGGGAGAAAGATAGTGCATGAACTTTAGACACACATGAGCTCATCATCACAAAACACGCAACAAAGGAGATATCTCCCAGATGACAGGGAGGGCTGACCTCATGGGAAAAGACCTGGTCTGGGGGGCCCAGGAGGTTTGGCTACCCACTTGCCAGGTAGTATCAACCTTACCTGTAGGGTGTCTGTAGGAGCCTCAGCCCTGTTGGGGCCTTTTTTCCTCTGGTTCTACAGTCATTCATCAGCGGGAGGACCATTGACTCCTCCTTCCCAAGAGCCCGTAAGAGTTTTAAAAAGAAACCTGGAGAAGAACGGGCTTACATGGCCCTGCAAGGGGTCATGTCCAAGGGAGGGAATCCGTGGAAGTTGAGGGGAGATTGGGTACCTGGTAGCAGATACTCCTCACATATGTTATGAGACACCCACCATTAAAGCTCGTTCCCCATGTGAATCCAGACAGGGTGAACAAGGACCTGCATCCCAGCTCTCCTCTCCAGTTCACCCAGAGAGTGAGGGTTCAGCAGAGACCTGATGTGTGCATGGAGTGGGGGTCAGGAGATGCAGGAGCCCTGTTTGGGGAGATGGCTAAGATTGCGGTTGACTACGGGCTTTGGACATGTTTGGGCATTGGCGCCTTCCGTAGTCTCACGGGACTTGGCCCGGGATTTGTGAGACTTGGCCGGAGATCTCGAGGGACTTGGGCGAGATTGCTGAGGAGGTCTGTACCATTTTTGGAGGTTAGAGAAGCATGGACGGCGTGTCGGGGTGTAGTTAGAGCCAGAGAGAAAAGTTATCAGAATAAAGAGCTGTTTGTTTCCAGTTCGTCTCTAAACTTCTTCCCGCGGCTTCTTTGCTCCAAGCGGCCATCGCTTCAGGTGACTACAAGGAGAGAGGGTGGCAAGCTAAGTAGTACGTGAATAGTGTGGGAACGGTAATGTTAATAGTATCATGAAATAGTGTATTCATCAGCTTTCTGTCACTGCAGCAAAATACCTGACATAACTTATAACGAGGAAAAGATTATTTTGGCTCAAGGCTTCAGAGGTTTCAGTCCATGGTCAGATGGCTCTGTTGCCTTTGGGCCTGTGGTGAGGCAGCACATCATGGTGAGAAGCACAGGGTGGAAAAGAGCCTCTCACCTCATAGTGGCCAGGAAGCAAGAAGGAGATCAGAAGAGGATGGGGTTGCAGTATTCCCTTCAAGGGCACGAGCCCAATGACCTAACTTCCTTCCACTAGGCTCTGGCTCCTGAAGGTGCCACACCTCTCAATACACCATGGGCTGGAGACTAAGCCTTCTATATATGGGCCTTTGGGACACACTCAAGATCCAAATTAGCCAGGTGCTGTGGTGCATGCCTGTAATCCCAGCAGCTCAGGAGGCTGAGGCAGAAGAATTGGAAGTTCAAAGCCAGACTCAGCAATTTAGCAAGGCCCTAAGCAACTCACCAAGACCCTGCCTCAAAATACAATAAATAAAATAAAAAGGGTTAGGGAAGCCGGGCGTGGTGGCGCACGCCTGTAATCCCAGCACCTTGGGAGGCTGAGGCAGGAGGATCGAGAGTTCAAAGCCAGCCTCAGCAATGGGTAAGGCACTTAGCAACTCAGTGAGACCCTGTCTCTAATAAAATACAAAAAAGGGATGGGGATGTGGCCCAGTGGTTGAGTGCCCCTGAGTTCAATCCCCGGTACCAAAAAAAAAAAAAAAAAAAAGGGCTAGGGATATGGCTCCATGAATAAGTGCCCCTGGGTTCAATCCCTGGTACAAAAAAAAAAAAAAAAAAAAAAAATCCAAACCACACAAAACAGTGTAAGTACTATTGTGAATAGTGTCTAAATACTAGCATGAATATTGTGAGAATGGCGGTGTGAGTAGTGTGTGAATACTAGGCAAACAGTGTGTGACTGAGAGGACGGTATTGTGGACCATATATGAAAAGGCCTATGGCCTATTTTAAGGCCAGGAGGCCCAGGAGCTGCAGCACTGAGGGAAGCTCTGGGTGAACTGGAGAGGAGAGCTGGAACGCAGGTCCTTGTTCACCCTGTCTGGGTTCCCATGGGGAACAAGCTTTGATGGTGGGTGTCCTCATAACATGTGAGGATTATCCAGTACCCGGTGCCCACTCTCCCCCCACCTCCATGGATTCCCTCTCTTGGACATCTTGGACATGACCCCTTGCAGAACTGAGTAAGCCCTGAGTAAGCCTTTTCTTCTCTAGGTTTCTTTTTATATTTTTGGTGCTGAGGATTAAACCCATGGCCTTGTGCATGCAAGGCAAGCACTCTACCAGCTGAGCTAAATCCCCAGCCCTCCAGGTTTCTTTTCTTTCTCTTCTTCTTTTTTTTTTTTAATTTTTATTTAATTTTTTTGGGTACCAGGGATTGAACTTAGGGGCACTTGACCACTGGGCCTCATCCCCAGTCCTTTTTTGTATTTTATTAGAGACAGGGTCTCACTGAGTTGCTAAGTGCCTCGCCATTGCTGAGGCTGGCTTTGAACTCGCGATCCTCCTGCCTCAGCCTCCCAAGTGCTGGGATTACAGGTGTGTGCCACCGCGCCTGGCTTTCCAGATTTCTTTCTAAAACTCTTAAGTGCTCTTGGGAAGGAGGAGCCAATGGTCTTTCCACTGATGAGTGCCTCGCCATTGCTGAGGCTGGCTTTGATCTTCCTGCCTCAGCCTCCCAAGTGCTGGGATTACAGGCGTGAGCCACCGCGCCGGCTCCTGGGGCCACTTATGTAACTGTATGAGACCCTCTTTGCATCTCTCCAGCTGTAGAGGGGGCTGGGTCCCACGACCAGGAACAACCTCTGCAGAACCTCGGAAGTGAAGGGGCCCTTGGGGAAACCTCCAGTCTCTTATCCAGGGTTACCCTGAAGCAGGCCCAACCACCTAGGGAAGCAGGCAAAGGGGGCCTGGATTCCCCCTTCCGGGTGCAGTAGAGCTGCTGAGGCCTCAGGTCCGCCCACGCGGGCTAAGGGCGAGGCAGCTGCTGTCCCCGATCCCACCCCTACCCCTCACCACTTGTGCCCTCCAGCTTTTCGGTGATACTGGAACTAAGGTGGGGGTGGGGATGGGAGAGAATGTAAATCTTTTCATACTCAAAACTTAACTTCTCATTTCTTTCAAGACTCTCGATCCTAACCCAAAAGACGAAAGGGAGGCTCCGGGGGAATTCTGCACGGTGGAAAAGCTCCAGGTGTTACTTTTGGTCTGGGCGGAGCTGGTTTCCAGCATTCGCAACTTGAATCTCTGACCCTGGGCTCTGTCCCCGGACGCTGAGCATCATCGTTAAGGACGGGGTGCACCGGGACAAAGGCCGGGCGTCCCTCCCCCACCGCGGGGCCGGGCAAGGAGGACCTCGCCACCTGTCCTGCTGCTAATCCCCCTTTCCGCACGGGGAGGGGGAAGGGGCACAGCCCGAGGAGGCTTCTCTCTGTGGACCTTCCAGCCCAGCCCCTTCCTCCGGAGTCCCCAAACCCACCAGAGCTTTGAAGTGGCCGAATTTGCTGCCCCCGCACAGCGTGGCGCTGCGCCAGCACCTTGGCAGTGGCCACTCTTTGCATAGGAATGGGCGGGTGGTCCCCTGCTTGGCTCTCTTTGTAAGTCCATCCCCAGGAAGCCTGCGGAGGGGCTGTGGGGGAATCGCCTTTGGGCTGGCAGGGCCTAAATGTGTAGGATTAGCCTCTAAAACCTTGTAAAGATAAATTCCTCTTCGGGAATCGTCCCAAGTCTTCTCAAGTTTCTCTGGAGGAGGTGGGGCGGGCTGTCCCGTCCAAGGCCTGAAGAGGTGGCTGCGGAGGAGTGCGGGGGACAGGTTCGAAGGAAAATTCTATGGGCCATTCTGGCAATATATTTGTACCAGTACTTAGAAACCTTACAGGCCTTTGATCTATCAACTCCATTACAGCTAAGAAAATAATCATAGATGTGCAGGGATGTATGTGCTTACAAGGCTCCCTGGGCTCTGTCCCCGGTGTCCCCTTCAAGATGTGAGCAGGACCCAGGCATTCTTGGCCTCCCTCGTACCCTCAGCACGCAAATTACCCCATCCCAACCCAAACCCTAAAAGGTAGAGATTTTAGGAGACACCTCGGAAAACAGAAGCACGACCCCAGCGAAGGCCATGGTATGGTGTCCTAGAGGTTTTGGATTTTTTTTTTTTTTTTTTAAGCCCTTGTCTTCTCTGATGCCTCTCAGGAGGCCTGGGATGCTGGAAAAAGCTTCCACAGGATCTGGTCTTGTCAAACATTCACTTTCCTTTCCAGAAGGTGCTGGCCCTCTGGATGCAGGAGAGTCCCTCCACACTGTGGGTCTTTGCTCCCCATTCTCCCCCACCCCCATTTTCATTCTGAATTACTAGGAGCAGATTGGTGAGGGCTGTTCCCGGGATATATCCCGTGGGCTTGAGCACATGGTTGAAGCCGGCCTCTGAGTCTTCCAACATAAGGTTGATAGAGCAATGAAAAAATTCCCCTTGCTCTGTCTAGTAAGCTCTGGTAATCTTTTTAAGTTCCCATTTGGCAGTTTACTACTTTAAGTCATTTTATGCTTCTGATTTATTTAACATTCATTTTAATTTTCTTCTGAAAGCACAGTAGAGCCTGGGGGGGGGGGGGGGGGGGGGGGGGCTGTGTGGGTGGGAGTTCTGCTGTGGCTCCCAGAGGGGACTGCTACTAAGTAAGATTTGCTTTTACTAAAATACATAGACGGTCAGGTACAGCGGCCTGGCGCCTGTAGTCCCAGCGGTTTGGGAGGCGGAGATGGGAGGATTGGGAGTTCAAAGCCAGCCTCAGAAACTTAGCTAGGTCCTAGGCAACTAAGTGAGACCCTGTCTCTAAATAAAATATAAAAAAGGGCTGGGGATGTGGTTCAGTGGTAAAGCACCCCTGGGTTTGTTGCCGCCTGAAGCGCTTGGAGCAACGGAGCCGCGGGAAAAACTTTAGAAGCAAACTGGAGACAAACAGCTTTTTATTTTGATAACTTTTCTCTCTGGTTCTAACAACGACTAACACACGCCAAACACACCACTAAAATGGCCCTGACCCGATCAGCAATTTCGGCCAAGTCACTCGAGATCCCGCAACAAGTCCCGTGAGACTACGGGAGGCGACAATGCCCAAATCTCCACGGCTCATAGTCAACCGCAATTCAAGTCAATCCCCAAACAGGACTCCTACATGGGTTCATTCCCTGGTACAAAAAAACGTACACATGATTACCTCCCAGAGAACTTCTTGTCATTGTTCTAAACAATGACAAGAAGTCTAATTCACCAAATGCTTTGGTGAATGTACCAATTCAGCACAGAGTTTGCTTTCGGGGCTGGGGGACACTACTAGAGATTGAACATAGGGTGCTTTGCCAATGAGCCACATCCCTAGCCCTCGCTAAATTGCTGAGGCTGGCCTGGAATTTGCAATCTTCCTGTCTCAGTCTTCCTGAGTCACTTGGATTATAGGCATGTACCATCAAGCCTGGCAGCATAGAGACTTTCAAAAGATTGAAAATACATGAGCTGGGTGTGGTGGCGCACACCTGCAATCCCAGTGGCTCAGGAGGCTGAAACAGGAGGATCACAAGTGCAAAGCTAACCTCAGCAATTTAGTGAGGCCCTAAGCAATTTAGCAAGACCCTGCCTCAAAAAATAAATAGTAAATTAATTAATTAATAAAAAGGGATGTGGCTCAGTAGTTAAGTGCCCTGGGTTCAATCCCTGGGAAAAAAAAGAGAGAAAAGCCAGGCTTGGTAGTACATACCTATAGGCCCAGCTATTTGGGGGGTGGAGGTGGGGGGCTGAGGCAGGAGGATTGCTTGAACCCAGAAGTTGGAGGCCATCCTGGGGCAACACAGTGAGAGTCCCTCTCTAAACAAACAAAAAAAAAAAAAAAAAAAAAAAAAAGAAAGAAAGAGGGGAAAAAAAAAAAGGAAAGAGGAGGAGGAGGAAAAGAAAAAAAATGAGATCAAGATAGAGTACACGGGCTGGGATTGTGGCTCAGCGGTAGAGCACTCACCTAGCAGGCGCGCGGCCCAGGTTCGATCCTCGGCGCCACCACGTAAAAATAAACACATTGTGTACAACTAAAGCAAATAAATAAATATTAAAAAAAAAAAAAAAGATAGAGTACACTTGGGCTGGGGTTGTGTGGCTTAGTTTTAGAGTGCTCACCTAGCATGCATGAGGCACTGGGTTCAATCCTCAGCACCACATAAAAATAAATAAAAGGGGCTGGAGTTGTGGCTCAGTGGTAAGAGCACTTGCCTAGCATGTGTGAGGTCCTTGGTTCGATTCTCAGCACCACATGTAAATAACTGAATAAAATAAAGGTCCATCAACATCTAAAAAAAAAATAATAAAAAATTTTTAAAAATGTAAAATAAAGATTAAAAAAAAAAAAAAAAAAGATAGAGGACAGGACAAACAGCCAAACATCTCTAATATTCATTCCAGCAGAAGACAATGGGGATAATGGAGAAGCAATATGCCAAAAGCCAACAACTCATCTTCCAGAACTGGTGGAATGTGGGTCCACTAATAGAGAAATCACAGTGATTTTTGAGCGGAGAAAACATAAATCACTTTATACCCAGCCACGTTGTCGTGAAACTTTGTGACAGCAAAGACAATGAGAAAATCCTAAAAGAAACCACAGAACAAGGAAGAATCACCTACAAAGAAATCATAACAGCCATCTCTTCAACAACAAAAAACCAGAATAATCTCTTCAACGTGCCAAAGGAAAAAAAATTGTCATCCTAAAATTCTATAGTAAACTACATGCTGTTCGAACATGAGGGCAAAGGGAAGGCAGTTCAGACAAAAAGAAAAAAAAAAGAAGACTGAAAAGATTTTCACATACATATGTCCTCATTGCATCAAAACTGCTAGTGTTTTCCTCAGGAAGAAGGAAATTAAACTCTGAAAGAAGAAATGGAATGGACGAAGTGATTATGAGGGGGAAGGAGCAGATGTTGGGTAAATCTAAATAAGCTTTGCATATAAAACAATAATAATAGCAGCTAACTGTGGAGAAATGAGAAAGAATAAAGTACCAGTTAACAGTAATTGAGAAGATAGAGTAGGGTTATTAGAGGAAAGCCTTCTACATTTCATTTATTGTTTTAGAAAGAAAGTGAACCTGTTATGAAGTTACAGAAGCATGAGTTACAAGAGTAAATCTTGTACTTTTCTTTCTTTCCTTCTTATTCCTCCTTCCTTTCTTCCTTTCCCATCCCTCTCTTTCTTTCTTTTGTACTGGGGATTGAACTCAGGGGTATCTAACCACTGAGTAACATTTCTAGTCCTTTTATTGTTTTAGCACTTGCTAAGACAGGGTCATTGCTAATTTGTTGAGGCTGGCCTTGAACTTGCTTCAATCTCCCAAATTGCTGGGATTACTGGTGTGCACCACCATGTCTGGCTTGTATCTTTCCTTTTCCTTTATTATTATTATTTTTTAATATTTTTAGTTGTAGATGGACACAATATCTTTATTTATTTTTTAATGTGGTGCTGAGAATTGAACCCAGTGCCTCACACATGCTAGGCAAACAGTCTATCACTGAGCCACAACTCCAGTCCTGGCTTGTTCCTTTTTCTTAAAGAAAATTCTCAAATTGGATAAGTTTCAGGTTCCATCAATTGGGATAGAACAGTTATATATGTTAAAATATAAAGACAATTACTAAAGGTGTAAGAAATAAGACATAAATTCTTGTTATGGTAGGGAAAATAGAGATAAGAAAATTTGACCAAATCAATCAAAAGCAGGAAAATGTGGGTGGAGGAGAAGTAAAGAAAACACAGTCTACAAAGCAAAAAGAACACAAGCTACTGTGGCAGATGTGGCCAAAATTATTACTTAACCTTTGATATCTGTTCTTCTTTCTCACGTGGTAATAGAATTTTTAGCTAAGTAGATGTAAAATCTACATCTTTCAGCCTCCCTTACAGCTAGATGTGGCAAATAGTGTGTGACCAGAAGTGGTGTTGACATTTCTGGGTTGCCACTAATGGGAGAGGAAATTCCCTTCTCTTTATTCTTTTCCACTTTTGGTTGGCTAGAATTCAGATGTAATGGCAGGAGATGGCTCATCTATCTCGTACCATGATATAGAAGCTGTGTATTGAGGATGACAAAGCAATAAGAAAGAAAGAAAATTGGTCCCTGATAATCAGGTGGATAAGAGTCATCATAACCAGCTAGGACTTTTAAGAGAGGGATAAAAGTCTCTATCTTGTTTAAGCAATTTTATTTTGTTTTTATTTTATTTGGTATTGAGGATTGAACCCAGGGGCACTTTACCACTGAGCTACATCCCCAGTCCTTTTTATTTTTTCTTTTGAGACAGGGTCTCAATAGTTGTTTAAGGGCCTTGCTAAATAGCTGAGGCTGGCCTCAAACTTGTGATCCTCCTGCCTCAGCCTCCCAAATCACTGGAATTACAGGTGTGAGCTACCACATTGAGCTCTGTTTAAGTAATTATGAATTTAGTATCTTTGCAAAAGCAGCTGAACCAATGTGCAAACTAACTTAGTAAATACAGATATGTTAGAAATCACAGTAAAAGTAAATGGACTCACTTTGGGAGGCTGAGGCAGGAGGATCACGAGTTCAAAGCCAGCCTCAGCCATGGCGAGGCACTTAACAACTCAGTGAGACCCTGTCTCTAATAAAATACAAAAAAAGGGCTGGGGATGTGACCCAGTGGTCGAGTGCCGCCGAGTTCAATCCCCCGGTACCGAAAAAACAAAAACAAAACAAAACAAAACAAAACAAAAAAAGTAAATGGACTAGATTCACCACTTATAAAAACAGTAGTTTTCAGATTAGCACAAAACAAAAACAAAGCAAAATAAACATAAGCACACCTGTTTGTTATGTATAGCACTCATATTACATGTCCAGAGTTGAACAGTTGCAACAGAGACTGCACAAAGTCAAACATTCACTACCTTGCCCTTTATAGGAAAAAAATTGATAATCTTTGAATTAGTTTATAAGCAAATTTTAACAAATATCAAAGAACAGCTATCATATGGACCACATTCTCTTGTTTTAATGCAATAAAATTAGAAACCAAACAGATAGCCAGTATTACATTTGGAAGTATTTTGAAGACTTTATAGGGAAAAGAAGAAACCATAAAGGAATAAAGGAAATTACAAAATATTTGGAAATTAGGGCTACTGTTAGGGCTACAGGTATAGCTCAGTAGTAGAGTGCTTGCCTAGCATGTGTGAGGAATATTGCCAAAAAAAAAAAAAAAAATTGAGGTGAAGGAAATTAAAAATCATATTTAAAAAAATTGTGGATGGGGACTGGGGCTGTGGCTCAGTGGTAGCACACTTGCCTAATGTGTGAGGCCCTGGGTTCGATTCTCAGCACCACGTATAAATAAATAAAATAAAGGTCTATCAACAACTAAAAAAATTTTTTAAAAATTGTGGAAATCAAATAGAGTAATGAACAGAGAGAAATTTTATCTTTGAAAGAAAAGTATTAGCTGGGCGTAGTTGCGCACGCCTGTAATCCCAGCACTTTGGGAGGCTGAGGCAGGAGAATCGTGAGTTCGAAGCCAGCCTCAGCAATGGCGAGGCGCTTAGCAACTCAGTGAGACCCTGTCTCTAATAAAATACAAAAAGGGGCTGGGGATGTGGCCCAGTGGTGGAGTGCCACTGAGTTCAATCCCAGGTACCAAAAAAAAAAAAAAAAAAAAAAAGAAAAGTATTAAAAGATTTTATTAATATTAAAATATTAATATTATATTGAAAAAAGCTAAAAATTAATAAATTGTGTTTAATTTACTAGAACATTTATTCAACTTGTTAGAATTAGAAAAAGAGGGGCTGGGGTTGTGGCTCAGCTGTAGAGCACTCGCCTAGCACGTGCGTGGCCAGGGTTCGATCCTCAGCACCACATAAAAATAAAGGCATTGTGTACAATTAAAAAGCAAATAAATAAATATTTTAAAAAAAGAATTAGAAAAAGAATAACATGAAGAAAGTAGCAAAAAAGAAATAAGAATGAACAAAGAAAGAAAGAAAGAAGAATGGAAAGTAATAAAATAAAAAATAAGCAATGGAGAGAGAAACGAGCAGGAGTCAGTTCTTTGAAAAGACCAGGCCAGGCATGGTGGCACATACCTGTGATCCCAGATACCTGGGAGGCTGAGGCAGAAAGATTGCAAGTTCATGGTCAGCTCGGGCCTTGTCTAGAAATTTAAAGCATAGCCGGGCGCGGTGGCGCACGCCTGTAATCCCAGCACTTTGGGAGGCTGAGGCAGGAGGATCGCGAGTTCAAAGCCAGCCTCAGCAATGGCGAGGCACTTAGCAACTCAGTGAGACCCTGTCTCTAATAAAATACAAAAAAGGGCTGGGGATGTGGCCCAGTGGTCTAGTGCCGCTGAGTTCAATCCCCAGTACCAAAAAAAAAAAAAAAAAAAAAAAAAAAAAAAAAAAAAAAAAAAAGAAAGAAAAGAAATTTAAAGCATAAATAAAAAGGGCTGGGGAAGTAGCTCAGTGGTAGAGGGCCACTGAGTTCAATTTCCAATACTGGGGGTGGGGGGGAGACCAAGATAAATCTCTGGCAGAGATTTTGGCTGGTACATCTTGGTTCTGTATCCCTTGTACCATGTATCTACTACTTTGTAACACATCCTCTCAACACGTAAGTGTTTGAAGCAACAACCTTTTCTGTGCTTGTAATTCTGTGACTAGTGAGTCAGGCTTGGTGCATCTGAATACTTCTGCTGGTCTCACCTGGGGACGCTCGTACAGTTGCCCCGATCTGGTGGCATGGCCTCCCTAATGTGTCTGGCAATTGACCTGGCTGAGTCATGTCTCCCCTCAGGTTATTCCAGACAGAATTCCCACTGAGCAGCAAAACTGGGCAAGCCCTGGTACACAAGTGCTTCTCAAGCCTCTGCTTGTGTCATATTTGTTTATGCTTCATGACCAAATCATAACACATCTTGGCCAAAGCAAGCCATTGAATCCATGTGAGAGGGACTATGGGTAGGTAAGGACACAGGGATAGGGATTCATGGAGGCGGGACAGGGGCTGTTACTAGACCAACCAATCCAAACTGTTAAGTGTAAAAATTAACACTCCCTGAGTAAAATGTGGTATTCCACGTTGAATGCTGGAACAGAAAAAGGATGTTAGTGGAAAAACTGATGAAATACTAATAAAGACTAGAGGGGATAAGGTATTGCTCAGTTGTAGAGTGCTTACCTCAAATGCCACTGTATCACTGAGCTACACCCCAGCCTGGACAATTTAAATTTATAAAACCTAATGTAATTTGCCAAACTAAAAAGTTAAGAAGGAAATCATATAGTCATCTTAATAGATGCAAATAGAAAACACGTTTGTTGAAATTTTAATATCACTCATAAAACTAAATCATGATTGAAGAAAACTTCCTAAACCTGCTAAAGAGCAAATATCAAACACCTATAGCAAACAATATCCTTAATGGTGAAATATTTGAGGCATTTCTTTTAAAATCAGATATGAGAGAAATTTATCTGCTGTTGGTGATACCACTTGACATTGTACTGGATGGTTTAGCTAGCACAATTAGACAAGAAAAATAAAAAGAATAAAAACTACAATAGAGAAAAATTGGCTGGGCATGGTGGCGCACGCCTGTAATCCCAGCACTTTGGGAGGCTGGGGCAGGAGGATCGCGAGTTCAAAGCCAGCCTCAGCAATGGCGAGGCACTTAATAACTCAGTGAGACCCTGTCTCTAATAAAATACAAAAAAGGGCTGGTGATGTGGCCCAGTGGTCGAGTGCCCCTGAGTTCAATCCCCGGTATCAAAAACAAACAAACAAACAAACTACAATAGAGAAAAATTATAATTTTATGTGCAAGATAACATGAGTGTTTACATAAAAATTCAAGAACATCTACAGGGAAACTGTTTGAACAAAGAAGAATTCAGTGAAGTGGCTGGATATAAGGTTAATAGACAAATGAAAAAATTTTTTTAAACTGAAGAATTATATCCACAGCCTGGAGGTATAGCTCAGAGGTAGAACACTTGCCTAGCATGCATGAGGCCCTGAGTTCCATCCCCAGCACCTTAAAAAGAGAGAGAGAGAGAGAGAGAGAACGGGCTTTCGCCAGATTGTTTCTGGGGGAAGAGAAGAAAGAGGCGATCTGAAGCAAATAAAGTAAAACCTTATTTGCTAATTCTGAATGGTAGCTGAAAGTATATCTGCTATATTATTTTCTTTTTTTAAAAAGTTTTTTTTCCCCCAGTGCCAGGGATGGACCCCAGGGCTTCATGTGTGCTAGACAAGCTTTCTACTACTGAGCTATATCCCAGCCTCTTTTTTTCTTTTTTAAATATTTATTTATTTGCTTTAGTTGTACACAATGCATTTTTATTTTTATGTGGTGCTGAGGATTGAACCCGGGCCGCGCACGTGCTAGGTGAGTGCTTTACCACTGAGCCACAACCCCGGCCCTCCCAGCCTCTTCTTTTTTTTTTTTTTTTTTTTTTTTAATATTTTTATTTATTTTGCTTTTAGTTGTACACAATGCGTTTTATTCAATGTGTGTTATTTGTACGTGGTGCTGAGGATCGAACCCGGGCTGCCCACGTGCTAGGCGAGCGCTCCACCGCTGAGCCACAATCCCAGCCCCCAGCCTCTTCTTAATAAAAAATGTTTCTGTGTAATATACATACTACATTTAGAATGATATACATTTGTAACATATATGTGATTTATGAAGTGTAATTTCAAAATAGCTTTGCGGTCCCTTCAACTAACCTAAAAAAAATGAATTTTAGCCAGATGGCATGGTGCACATCTGTAATCTCAGCTACTTGGGAGATTGAGGAAGGAAGACTATAAATTTGAGGCCCGCCTGGGCAATTTAGCAAAACCCTGTCCCAAAATAAAAAATAAAAGGGGCTGGGGATACAGCTCTGTGCTGTAGCTCCCCTGGGTTCAATCCCCAGGATTTCAGAAAAGGTAAAGAAGGAAGAGAGGGAGAGAGAAGAAAAAAAGAAGGGGTTGGAAAGGGTACCTGACTGGGAAGAGTTTTGGTTTCCTTGCATGTGCTGACCTTGCTATTCATTCGTCCATATTTCCTGAGCACTTCCTGGTGCCAGGCACTCTGCCAGACACGGGGGAGGTAGGCACCTAGCTCTGGGTGGGTGGTTGAGCACTGCCTGGGATCAGGTGTGGGAGGTGTATCAGCGTGGAAGCTGGTGCCCTGTTGCCACTCAAAGGTGACCATCATTATTACTATGTCCATTATTACTCTTGGTTTCTAAGAAATGGCACCAAGTTGTGAGCTGCGGTTGGAAAGAGCCAACCTCCCATTAGTCGTGCTTCACTGTGCCCAAAGCACGCTCATTAGAGTCTGACTTTGGCCTGTTCCCTGCAGTTGCTGAGGCCAGCAGCCCAGCCCTGGAAGGCAAGAAAGAGCCTTTGTGGAGCAGAACAGGCTTTGGAGGGTTGGAGGGTGCAGGGCTGGTTGTTTTCGGGGATCCCTAGAGTTCTGGGGGTGAGTGTGACCACTCCTGAAGAAGACGCACAGTCTCCCTGGGCCTCTGCCCAAGCTCTAGCCTTCATTCTTTGCTGCTTCATCAACTTCAACTACCCAGTCAAACATTTATAATAAACAAATAAACAACAACAAAAACAAGACATCGAACTTGGGTAGTATTTAAGTTTGCAGTTGCTGAGAATCTGTTCTTGAACTTAAAGGACTATTGTTGGGTCTGGGTGAGAGCAGGGTATGGCTGGCCTTGTTATTCCAGCACAAAAGAACATCCCAGTTCTCTGAAAACCCTAAAAGCCCTTGCTGCCTTGGCCAAGCATGCAAAAATGGCTTGGGGATGTGTGGATGCTCCAAAGGCATCTGGTGTCAGCTCCTGTTCTGTGGGAAGCTTACGAAATGGGGTATTGACCTTCGAGCCTCCTGGCACTCCTGGGACAAAGCTGTTGTAGGTCTGGGGCGTGGGGATGGCTTGGAGGGTAGAGGAGCGCCTCCCAGGGCCCACCACCTACAGAACAAGGCACACGCCCTGGCATTAGACTCCCTTTAGTTTCAGTTGGAAGATGCAAGCTGTAAAACTCCGCTAGGCTCTGCCACAGCCAGTTTCCTCCTGGTCTGATGCCAAGGATGAGCTGGGTCAGAGCATGTCAGTGCCTTTCCCTTGAGACCACACCACCGACCCTGGGCCTTGGCTCTGCAGCCTGTGAACTCACACTGGCTGATGGGGAAAGAAGCTGAAAGAGTGCCCAGTGTGCAGCTCCTGTCTCAGCCTTTCTTTGCCCGTGGCCCCAAGCCTAGTGCTCCAGAGCTCTGTGCCAGCACTGCCGCCTCTCAGGCTGGCAAACCTGCTTGGATGGAAGGCCTGTAATTTGTGACTCATGGCCTGTCGCCGACCATGGGCTGGCAAGCCACGTACCAGGCAGTGCTGAGTCACTGGGCTTGCCTGTTCTGTGCAGCCTCTTTGTGGGCTTGGGTGGTAGTGGGTCGTGTAGAAAAGCCCACCTGGACTGCCCTGTGGAGCTGGGGCAGCTCCTGGGGAGAGGGCTATGCAGGGCCAGGGTCTGTCTGCTGGGCTCAGCTCCCTGAAGGGAAGCAGGTTGAGAGGTTTTAAAGGCCCAGCCAACTGTAGTGTGTCAGGTGCCACTAACTTCTGCCTCAGATCCCCTCAGTCCCTGGGAGTTACTGCCTCTTTTCCTCCCCTTGTTTTCCATCCCACCCTGGTTGGAAAATACTTTGCATAATAATAAAGACTGGTGCAGTGGGTGGTCTGCCCAAGGCCTCTAAAGTGGCCCTCAGAATCAGTGCCAATGTAGCCAGCTGGTAGAGTGCTGGCCAAGCATGTGCCAATCAGACACTGGGGGAAAAAAAAAAGCCAGCAGCTGGGGAACAGCCAGGCTGCATATGTGGGCCCAGTGGCTGCTCATTCAGCCTTTTCCCATTGTTGGATTAAAAACAAGGACAGAAGTTGCTGGGTGTGGTGGCACACACCTACAATCCCAGTGCCCCAGGAAGCTGAGGCAGGAGGATTGCAAGTTTGAGGCCAGTCTGTGCAACTTAGGAAGCCCCTTAACAATTTAGTGAAATCTTGTCTCAAAATAAAAATTAAAACAAAACAAAACAAAACAAAACAAAACAAAAAACAAACCTTAAAAGACTGGGGATGTAACTTAGTGGTAAAATGCCCCTGGGTTCAATTCTCCAGTACCAAAAGGGGAAAAAAAAATCCAATACGAAAAACAAAAACAAGGACAGAAATCAAAACAGTGAGGAGCTCCTTTTTCCTTTTCTTTTTTCTGTCCATCAGGCTGGTAACAAATGCAAATGACTCATAATATCCAGGGTTGAATAGAATATAGGGAAATGAGTACTGTCCTATCCATGGGGCAATGGGGCCCAGTGTCTTTCTGAAGCACCATTTGACAGTATCTCTTAAAATTATTATTTTTAATTTTAATTAATTAATTAATTAATTATTTTTTTTGGTGGTGCTGGGGATTGAACCCAGGGCCTTGTACATGCAAGGCAAGCACTCTACCAGCTGAGATATATCCCCAGCCCTTAATTTAATTTTTTTAAAATTTATTTTTCTGTTGTCTTGGGGATTGAACCTAGGGTTGCTTCACTTTTGAGCTACATCCCCAGCCCTTTTAATTTTATTTTGAGACAGGGTCTCACTACGTTGGTTAGGGCTTCATTAAGTTGCTGAAGCTGGCCTCGAACTTGCCATCCTCCTGCCTCAGCCCCCTGAGTAGTTGTGATTGTAGGTGTGTGCCACCCAACGTGGTGACTTTCACTTTCTAATATATATTTCTATATTATACCTTTTTACAGGTATATACTTACTTTTTTTTTTTAAACATTTATTTATTTGCTTTAGTTGTACACAATGCCTTTATTTTTATGTGGTGCTGGGGATTGAACCCGGGCTGTGCACGTGCTAGGCAAGCGCTCTACCACTGAGCTACCACTCCAGCCCCTATACTTACTTTTGAAGAAAAAGAAAACCGCCATTTAAAGCAAAACAGGCGGGCTCGGGTATGGGCTCGGTGGTAGAGTGCTTGCCTAGCATGTGTGAGGCGCTGGGTTTGATCCTCAGCACCACATAAAAATAAATAAAGTTAGAAATTTAAAAACAAACAAACAAGCAACTGTTCTTATGTGTCCTGAGGATCCAGTGTGTGTGGAGCACATGTGAGCAAGCCTGAGAGATCGGGGAAGTGGCTCGTGTTTCTCCTGCCTCCCGCAGCGCTGCCAACTCCTCCTGTGGCCTGTCCTCCCTCAGATTGAGAATCAGCTGGTGGGCACCACAGTGGGGTCTGACTCCCATTCCTAAAGGACTTCCCTTGTCCACCCTCCAGCCCTCCCTCTGGTTTCCTTGGGGGCCTCCCTGTCCCCTGCCCCTGTCCTCCCAGAGCTGCCTGTCTCCCTTATGGCCATTTCTCACTGGTACTCACCTCCCACCTGCCCGTAGAGCTGCACGGGGGACGCCTCAGGGCAGTCATCCTGTCAGAGCCTCACAAAAGTTTGGTGAGTAGCAGAATGAATAGTAAAGAGGCCATCAGAGGGACACTGGATGGAAGGACCTCCGAGGCACTCAGCTGACTCTTCTACCTAATGCCCAGAGGTCCTTTGCAGCAGGCACCATGAGCCATGGGGCAGCCACTACCTCACAAGGCAGCTCATTCCCTCCTTCCTGTGAGAAATGGCTTCTTGGGTTAATCAGGACAGGGAGAAGTTTGTGGTCAGTTGCCAGCAGGTAGAGTCTAGAAGCTTCTCAGGGTGAAGTGAAATGCCCCCATTTCCTGCAGCCAGGAGGGACTCGGCCTGCCACATATTGTACCTGTCTACTGAGACCTGGTCCAGTTCCTGCAGGTCAGCTCCACCCTAACCACCACGTTGGCAGGGTAAATTAAGCATTAAAAACAAACTAATTAGTACTTCAGGGTAGCTTCATTCAGAAAATTACCGCACTGAGGAGGTGTCTCATTTAGAACCGACTTAATTAAAAGACACTTGGTAAATTCCTGTAACAGATGAGGACAGCACTTTCCAGAAACGCCGTAATTGAAATGTTTTACTGCATATATCAAATGGTTATTAAATCCTTAATATAATAATTCCTTAAGAATGCCATTGTCAGTGACAAACAGCAAGCCACCCAACAAAGGAGCTAATTGTTCCCTCCTCTTGGCTCCACAACCCACAGGAAGTCATAACATAAGATTCCTCTGTTGATGTACTTCGTTCTTCACATTTTTAATGAGTGTGAGTAAATGCCAGCTCGGGGAGGAATCCACCATAAAGATAGAGACTGAAAAGAAGCCCTGTTTCTGCGAGTTGACTTGTGGTTTAGAAAAAATGCACCCTTTCTAGGTGAGGCACAGGTACTGGCTGACCCCCCGCCATGTTGGGTGAGCTGTGGCATGGGGGCAGCCCAGAGACAGATGCTGAGGGAGTCGCCCAGCACAGTGGAGGCTGGAGAGGAAGCCCTGCCCGTGCAGTGAGGGATAGCCTGGGAAGGGTGCCTGGCCCAAAGCAGGCAGGCAGGGTGGGGTGTGCCCACCTGCTGTTCCTCCAGGCATCCTCCCAGCCCAGCCTCTGGGCCTGTCAGCTTGTCCAGGCCTGGCTCCCTGTGGGCTGTCTTAAGTGCTTCCTGCCACAGGACCCGCCTCTTCCCTGCCGCACCTGCCCCAACACTGATTTTGGGATGGAGTTGCCTGCAGAATGGGGGAGGGTTGGGCAGTGGGTCCGCAGATCCACAGCAAATTGGCAAAATGCAGAATCCCCCCTGAGGACGAGGCTTGTGGGCTTAGGAGTGGAGGGGCCTTCTTGAAAGGAGCCAAGAGAGCCATCTGACTGGCAGGAGCAAATGGTGTGATCTCTCCATGCTCCAGTTTCCTCATTTACAAAAGGGGCGGATGTGTCTCAGAGCCTGGGTTTGGGGACTGGTGACATCAGTTTGAATCCTGCTTGCTGTGTACGTGGGATAGGGGAGCCTCTGGCAAGTGGGGAGAGCAGCAGCGCCTGCCCCGCTTTGCAAGGTGTGGCATCAGGGCTGAAAGAGTCACCATGTGGAGCGCCTGACACGCGGCCTGCGCTCAAGAAATGGATTCTGTAGGGGAAGAGAAAATACACTTTTTTCCCGTCCTTGTAAGTGTTTGGGTCCCCTGTAACAAAGGCAGATTAACAAGAGAAAATGTTTATTAAATAGAAGATTGTTTTTTGTTTGTTCGTTTTGTTTTTGGTATTCAGGATTGATCCCAAGGGGTGTTCTACCACTAAGCTATGTCCCCGGTGCTTTTGATATTTTATTTTGAGGCAGGGTCTTGCTAAGTTGCAGAGGTTGACCTTGAATTTGTGATCCTCCAGCCTCAGGCTCTTGAGTTGCTGGGATAACAGGCATGTGCCGCCATGCCTGGCTTAAATATAAATTTTTACTTGCTTAAATATGAATTTTCACTTGAGACAGGAGCCACCTTAAGAAAATGAGGACCTGAATAAATGGTTAAACCTCAACACTTTCATACTAGGTCTGACGAAGAGTGAAGGGTAGTGGGAAAATGTAGTAGGAATAAGGGTGAGAAAGGAAAAAAGAAAAAAAGGTGTAAGTGAACAGCAATAAGCTGGGGGAAATTTTTGCAAGCCTGTGGGTTTAGAGTCTCTGAGCATCCCTCTGTCTTTGGAGATAAGAACGGTCCTTTTCTAGCCATTTCCATGGCACTCACCTGTAATTTCAGCCGCTCAGGAGGCTGAGGCAGGAGGATCCCAAATTCAAGGCCAGCCTCAGCAACTTAAAACATGACCTTGTCTCAAAATAAAATAAAAAGGGCTGGGGGTGTACTTTCCTAGCACGTGCAAAGGCCTGGATTCAATCCCCAGCACTGTAAATGAGAAACAAAGAAGGAAAGGCAGGTAGATGAGCAGGCAGGCTCATTCTCTCTGGATATAGGAGAGCACCTCTCACAGGAGGCTCTTGTGACCTGCTTCAGGGAAAGATCAGAGTCCTTCTTATATCTGGTATGGTGCAAATTCCTTCAGCCTAATACATTCAATGTGCCAAGGCACCACATTTTGGAGTTGTGTGTCCCCACCAGTCAGTACTGATTATTAATATTATTGAATCTGTGTTTACAAGAAGAAAGGTATGGAACAGAAGGTACCATCCTGGTGGTGAGCAAAGGGGACCTGCTGCTTCTACCACTAGTTCTTACAAAAGGTCAAGCCTACAAGAAGGAGCTACCTGAAAGGGAAAGGTGATGTCAAATTGGACCCTGATCCCAACTGCAGGATGTTCTGGAACAGTCTTTCTGCATGCAGAGTGCTAATTGGTCTAGATTCCCTAACTTGCACAAGACCCCAGGGAATCTTCTCTCTAGCCCCAACCAGGCACAAGGTGGGGACTGCAAGAGTGATTTGTGAGCCTGGCACCACATTGTAACCCCAGCAACTTGAGAGGCTGAGGCAGGAGGACTGCAAGTTTGAAGCCAGCCTTGGCAACTTAGGAAGACCCTGTCTCAAAATAAAAAATAGTACCACTGGTGACTCAATGGTAAATTGTCCCTGTGTTCAATCCCCAGTACCAAAAAACAGGAGACAGCTTGTGTACTGGGGATTGTGTACTGGACAAGGCCGCTCCCTTACCATGCAGATGGGGAAGCTGAGGTGTATGGTGCTTAATTCAGGTCCCTCCTGCAGAGCTCAATGGTAGAGTCCCTGTCTCCCTCACCTCCCACTATGCTTCCCAGCTCCGGATCCTGTGCTCCTTGTACATCCCACTAATACAATCCAGAACCCACTGGTTCCCAGGGCATCTTGGAGACAACTGGAAGGAGCTGCCCCCATCCTCCTCACAGGCGGATTTCAACTGCTCTGGTGTCCTGGTCCCGCCACCCTTTTTAGGCACAACCTACACCATGGTGTGCAGTGCAATGTCTTGAGCAGCCAGGATCACACATGTCCTCAAGAAGCAGAGAACTCTTCCACTGTAGGCCTTCCCTCACTGCCAGAGGCTCCTGGTGGCTTTTTTTAAAAAAATATTTATTTATTTGCTTTTAGTTGTATACAATGCATTTTACTTTTACGTGGTGCTGAGGATCAAACCCGGGCCGCGCACATGCTAGGCAAGCGCTCTACCGCTGAGCCACAACCCCAGCCCCCCTTTTTTTTTTTTTTTTTTTTAATATTTGGTACTGTGGATTGGACCCAGGAGCGCTTAACCACTGAGCCTCATCCCCAGCCCTTTTCATTTTTCATTTTGAGACAGGGTCTCGCTTAATTGCTTAGGACCTGGCTAAGTTGCCGAGGCTGGTTTTGAACTTGGGATCTTCCTACCTCAGCTTCCCAAGTCACTGAGTGTGCTTACAGGTGTGTGCCACCTTGCCTGGCTCCTGGTGGCTCTTTTGCTGGAGAGAGTAGGGTGTCTTTTTTCTATTCATCCGGGTCACAGCCCCTGTCTCCAATCTGGTCCCCTACAGCACATACCCACAGCCAATTCACCAAAAAAACCTGAAATTTCCAGTGACATCCATATCCCCAATTTGAAATATTTTTAGTATTTCATTTCAAGAATTTTACATGCTTTGAATTTTTCAAGGAGTTCCTTAAGCTGATTCTCATTAAGTCAGTTCTGTCTTAACTCTGAGCCAAAAAGCACACTTTAGAAGCTTCCAAGAAAAACATGGAGGAGCTTGGGAGAAAATTATTCCTGCAGAAAAGATGGACCAATCTTTCTCCTGTAATTGGGAGGACACCCACCTCCCAATTTCACTCTCTCCCTATTCCACATTCTCTTTCATCTCTCCCCCTGCCCAGAGGAGAGAGGAGGGGAGCTCCTGGGGGGACTGGAAGTGTAAACGGGGCCTCTCTTCCGTGCATCCCCTGAAGGAAGCGCTGAAGAACTAAAAGGTTGAATAATTTAAAAGCAACCTGTACAACCACTGGAAAGTAGAATGATTAACTTCTCTGGAAAGGGAAAGTGTTTCAAATCCGGGAACTGTGGAAGGCATTATATGAGAGAAGGTGGCAGATTTGGTACACCTAAATTTCCATATGTAAATGAAAATGAAACTAAATGGAACAGAATAGAAAAGACACCCCTGAAAAGCTTCAAAAAATGTTTGTGTCATTTGAATTGGTAATTCAGTGTCTGGGGAACCTTTGCTAATGAATTACACTTAATTATGGAGTTAGGTTATGCATAAAGTTGTTTATTCCAGAATTATTTCTGATAGGGCTGGGGATGTGGCTTGCCTGGCATGCACAAGGCCTTGGGTTGGATCCCCAGCACTGCAAATAAAACAACAAACAAACAAACAGCAGAATTTTATTTTTGACAGTGAAAAATATAATCAGAAAATAATCTAAAATTGTTATGATTGAGGAATGGCGAAATCCATGTAAAAGAGTAGTATGAAATCATTTTAAATGCTGTTCCTAAAAATACTCACTGAGAAGCAGATAGGAACATTAGGAATACTGGTTTGACATCAGTCTGATTTGGTTAGAAACCCAGTGCTATCTGTGTGACTTTGGAATGTTCTCTCTCTAACCCTTAGTTTTCACATCTGTAAAATGGGGATAATGATGGAGCTGTATCATAGGGTAGGATTTCATGAGATAATGTACCTAAAGGACCTAACACAGAATAATCCCCTCAACTGTCACTTGTCATGACTATTGTTACTTTTGCATAACATAGAAAATGATCTGTGTTCATTCTTTCATTCATTCAGCAATTGTTTAATGAGGTCCTACTTGTGCCAAGTACTGCACGAATTACTAGAGTGAGCTACAGCAGTAAGTAAATTCTCAGTGAGAACACAGAAGGTATGCATGGAGCACAAACACAGATATGTTACAATAAAAAGATTCACTGGATGCTGTGGCACATGCCTGTAATTTCAGTGACTCTGGAGGCTGAGGCAGGAGAATCCAGAGTTTGAGGCCAGTCTCCTCAACTTATTGAGGCCTAAGTAACTCAGTGAAATCCTGTCTCTCAATAAAAAATAAAAGGGGCTGGGGATGCAGCTCAGTGGTTAGGCCCCCCTGAGTTCAATTCCCAGTACAAAAACAAAAAAGAGGCAGCATGAGGAGAGGGGCCCAGGAGGCCCTGAGTTTCCTCCTGGGGGAGCTGCGTGGAGACTCTGTGGCCTGGAGATGGACGCCGAATATCCTCCTCTGAGGCCCAGTCCTCTGGGACCCTCCTCTCACCCTATCTTCACCTCTGATGTTGGCCCCTCTCTGTTGCCTCTCCCCCTGCCCCCACCCCATGTACCACCTGCCTGTGTTTCTACAGTCATGTGACACCAAATCCTTCTTTATCCCGGGTTCCTACCCTCCACCAGCAGGTGGCTTTTCATGCAAAAAGCATCCCTTTGTTCCCTTTCTATGACCCACTTAGGTATCAAAGGCTTCATTCACTGGTGAGTTCCCAGGAAAGCTGGGCTCCCCCAGCTTGGGCCACTGCTCTGGGAAGGATCGGGAGAAGGGCCCCAAAGGTCAAGGACACTTTCTCGGTTGCAACCCTGCTAGGTCCACGTGTGTCCCTTCCCTCTCCTGGCCCTCACCCATTTCTGTACAAATTGAGGTGCATAGCTGTGGCCAGGCCTCTCACACACAGGAATGTCGCCACCACACACTCACGGCACCTGTGAAACTGGGTATGTGGTGACTCCTTATCCCTGCCTCATAGATGAGAAGACTGAGGCCTGGAGACGCGAAGCCACGTGCCCAAGGTCACCCCACTGGTAGGTGGTAGAACTGAGGTAAAAAGCAAACCAGGTCTTACCACCAGTATGTGCACAGCACTGTTTAGAAAACAGCTGAGATTTGGGGGGAGCCTTCCTGGCCTCCCCTAATGAGGTGCTGGCTACCAGGGCCTAGAACTAAGGGGACTTATGCCTGAGATTTCTCTTGACTCAACCCCTTCAAACCTTGGGCATTTCCCTCTATTTCTGGGCATGGTAGACAGAGAACACCCCAGCCCCAAGATATCTACCTCCCACCTCCCAGAATCTGTGACTATGTTACCTCACACAGCAAACAAGACTCTGCAGATATAAGTTAAGGGCCTGGAGAGGCAGAGTTTCTCCAGGTGGGCCTGATGTCATCGCTAGGGTCCTTCAAGGAAGGAGGCAGGAGAGTGGAGGCCAAAGAGAGGTGACAACAGGAACAGGAGGCCAGTTTCCGCTGGCTTTGCAGATGAGATTGTCACATCCCAGGAATGCAGGCAACTTCTAGAAGCAGGAAAAAGCAAGGAAAGGATTCTCTCTTAAAGTCACCAGGAGTGCAGCCCTGCAGGCACTGTGCTTTTAAGACTTCTGTCCTCCAGGGTGGTGAAATAATAACTCATGCTGTCAGTCACCGAGTGTGCTGATTTGTTAGGGCAGCAACAGGAAGTCAATACCCTGGGCTTCAGTAGTCCTTTCTGTGAACGAGTGGGGTCCCTGGCAAGATAGCCACACAAAGCCTGCAGTTCCAGCAGGCTCTGATTTTTTATGTTTTAATTTTTGTGGTACTGGGGATTGAGCCCAGGGGCTCATGCATGCCAAGCAGGCTCTCTACCACTGAACTATATCCTCAGCACATTTTATTTTGAGACAGGGTCTCACTTAATTGCCCAGATTGGCCTCAAACTTGCAATCCTCCTGCCTCAGTCCCCTGAGTAGCTGGGATTACAATCATGTCTTGCTTGTACCCTGTTTCTATTGACTGGTTTAGTGAACTTTTCTTTGGGAATCTCTGTCCCTGGCACCTCTTTCTCCTCCATGAAGGAGTTGTAGCCCTGTCCACCTTGGCCTTCATGGAGAGTTTGACATGAAGACACCCCCACCCCTGAAACCTGATTCTTTTTAAAAATTTTTTTAAAATATATTTTTAGTTGTCAATGGACCTTTTTTAAAAAATTTTTATGCGGTGCTGAGAATCAAACCCAGTGCCTCACACATGCTAGCAAACGCTCTACCACTGAGCCACAACCCTAGCCCCAAAACTGTTTCTTGTGATCAAGTCAGAAAGATTTCAGATATGCGGCTCAGAGTAATAGGAATGAGTTTATTGAAGGAACAGGGAAAGGGAATTGGGACACTCTCAAAGGAGAGAGTAGGTCCTTTCAGAGAAGAGAGGGACAGTGTGCCTTTCCTGCACTCCAGTTCTATTGGGGATTCCAGAGAACTTTCCAGAGAGTCCCACCCAGGTCCACTTCTTGACTTTTGACTGACAGTAGGATGACCTTAGGCTTTCAAGTCCTCACTGCCATGACAACCCTAGGTCACCTTGATCTATGCTGACCATTCTAATTGGATGATTACCCATAAATCCTTCATGATTTTATGGTTAGGAGGAATTATCCTTATCTCCCTGAGTTTTGTTTGGAATCTGGTCAATGAAAAGGGGTCACAGAAGTCTCCTCCTTCGGGGTAACTTGGGTTCCTCTTATCAACATTATTTCAGGTCTGCATCTCTCCTTTAGGTAACAGGCAGTTTGCTGAGGAATGTGACAGAGCCTGTCCACTAGCCAGGCAGGGCTGAAGGTAAATTGCTTCTTGGAAAAGAAAGCATGTGGGGCTCGGCACACAGGGCCCATTTTGTAGAAATTCCTTCAACCTCAGGTTCCCACTATTTGCCTCTGTCTGTCCCCTAACAGGACCAGCTCACAAAAGGCCCACACTGCCCTCTGGCTCCCTGCCGGGGCCTCCCTTCTCAGAATGGCTGGGGACGAGGGTGCCTCTGATGGCAGTGAGCTCTCTGTGGCCAGTTCTCCTGTCCTCCCAGCTCTGGCGCAGGGCCTGGAGCAGCTGCTCATGGAATGTTTGTGGAATGAGTGGAGGACCCAACCATGCCCGCACAGCCTGGGACATCACAGTTGTTTCTGGACCTAGACACACCCACGGGGATGAACCTCGCTGGGTATGGTGGCACACACCATAATCCCAGTGACTCTGGAGGCTGAGGCAGGAGGGGATGGTAAGTTTGAGGCCATCCTGAGCCACTTAGAAAGACCCTCAGCAACTTAATGAGAACTTGTCTCAAAATAAAAAATAAAAAGGGCTGGAAATGCAGTTTGAGGCAAGAGGATTGCCAAGTTCAAGGCCAGCCAGCCTTAGTAATTTAGTGAGATTCTGTCTTAAAATAAAAAAATAAAAAGGATTAGAGATTTAGCTCAGTGGTAAAATGCCCCTGGGTTTGATCCCCAGTACAAAGAGAGAGAGAGAGAGAGAGAGAGAGAGAGAGAGAAACCCACGTATGTGTATGTACAAAGGCACACACATAACTATGCACATACAAGGAGGCGTGTGCATACAGACACGTACAGATATGCTCACACGCTCACACACGTGCCGTGGGCTCTGCTCTGAAGGCAGAGAGGAAGGGCCTGTCCATCGAGGGAGTTGAAATGCTAGCTGACTTAGCAGCGCCTCAGAGGTCCTTATGAATCCATGGCCACCTGGGGCTTCCCAGCAGCTGAAGAGGACCCAGGCAGAACGGATGGGGCAGATCTCCCATGGACGGCGAGTGGGTACCCAGGTGGCGGCTGCCGTTGGTGGGGCCGTTGCACACACACCTGCGTGTATGGGAGCTGGAGCTGAGGCGGGAGGGGGCTGGGGCCCTGTATAGGTGTCTGAGTGGGCCTTGAAGTGAGGGGAGATGAGCCTCTACAGTTTAAGGCCCTGAATTATGATCCTCCTTGGACCTGGAGGAGGCCCAGCTTTAAGGCAACTCTTGTAGAATCAAGGGGGCACAAACTCAACCTTCTCTCAGTAAAGAGATTGGGGTGGGAGGCAGGGCATTGAGCAGAAAAGGTGCCCCCACTCTGGACTTAGAAATCCTTTGTTTGAATCCCAGTCTGCCACTTACCAGCTGTGTGACCTTGGGTGCTTGAAAAGTGTCTCTGTGCTTCAGCTTCATCCTCTCTGAAATAATCTAATGAATCTACCTGCAGGACTGGAATGAGAGTAGATGAGAAGTCAAGTGCTCCACTTATTGCCAAACTAAAAAGTGGTAGCCTAAGAAAATGGTGGCACTCGACAAAAGCCTACCCAACCCATCCTAGGCCATGACAGCCAGGGAGCAGGCAAGAAGAGTCCTCTACAGCCACCTCCCACCAGGCAGTCCCACATCCAGAATCCTGCTCTGGGTGGGCTAACTCCTGGGAGGTGTGTGGCCCAGTGCTGACCTGGTCCTAGCCCAGCCTCTGGTGCTGGCTTGCTGTGTGACCTTAAAGTAAGTTGCATTACCTCTCTGAATCCAGCAAGCTCATTATCTCTAGCCTGGAGCATGTAAAGTTCAAACACCTGAAACTGCTCTGAGAGGCGAGGGATGGGATGGGAGCTCTGGCCATGCCCATTCGGTCACCACTGTGCTCTTATTCTGCCTGGCCTGTGGACCTGCCATTCATGCTTACTTCTGTGACCACTGTCTTCCTGCCATCCCTCTTCCTCCCTCACCTTGAGGCTATTGATGGGCTCTAAGAAAGCCAGTGCCCAGACCTATACCCTCTGGGTGCCGAGAATGGGGAGCCCCCGAGACTTGGAGGGATCCTGCCCTCCTGAGTGCTCTCTCCTGGAGCTAGGGGCCTGGGGAACCCCAGTTTCATCAGGAAACACAAGTCCAACAGGCCGGGTCAGCCAGCACTTGCCCCTTCCCCCAGGAAGGCACCCCTGTGCTCTTGGGGGCTCTTGGGGTCTCACTTGCTGTCCAGGTGCTCCTGTGGGGTGGGGCACCAGGTCTTGGGCACCCAGGATGGACCTGTGGGCTGGGATGGAGGGTAGGTTGGGGCTAGTCTCGTTTCTCTACCCACGCCCCCAGTGACTGGACAGCTGCCCCTATCCAGGTTGGGTCCCCCACCAAGTCCACATCACGAGGGTGAATGTGGGGTGGCCGTGTCCCTGAGCCCCGGTGGAGGCTTTCTGAGCCCACCCCATCAGCACCGGGTCAGTGGGCGGCCTTGTTTCCGAGCCCCCCCACGCCCGCCTTGACTCATTCCGAGAGAGCATCGCCACGAGGGAGGGTTTCTGGCCTCTGACTTCACCTTTGGTTTGGTTTCTGCTCAGGCCGCTTAGAGCAGTTTTGTTTTTAAGTGCAAACCCACAGAGCTGCTTTCCCCGTTCTCTGATCCCCCAAAACAAACAGAGGATGTTGGTCTGCATTTTGGTTTGTTTTGAAGCTGCAGAGGAGAGTGAGGGAAATGGGTCACCTCAGGAGCTTCAGGGTGGCCAGGCCAGCCAGGGAGTGGGAGGGTGTCTAAGGAGGGAGGGTGGTGGCCAGGATGGCGCCTCACTCTCGAGGACTGGCTGGCTGGCCCACCCTGGGTGGGCCCTGCTCCCCATCCACAACAGGATGCTTGGAGCTCGGGGCTCCTTGTGGGGCCCGGCCCCATGCTGAAGGCAGCAGACCTAGTCTCAGGCATGCCTGTGAGGCTCTTGCTGTGTGACATTAGGCAAAGACTGAATTTTTCTGTTTCCTTTCCGGTTCTACTGAATCCTGGGCCATTCACAGCATTGACTTTTTGGGCCCACTGTGAGCAGATCCTGAGACCATTGGAAAAGTACTTGATGTCTTGCTGGGACCTTGGCCATAGGGGCTGGTGTTCCCCAGCCACAGACCCCTCCTCTAACTTTCCACTGGTCAGGAAGAGGCCCCCTCACTACCTGGGGTACATGATCCATAGATGTACCCCCATTGGGCCTGGGACTCCTCCCATCAGGTGCACAGGCACCCAAAGAAATAAAGATGAGGTCAAGGAACATTGGGCAGCAAGCTGTTTTCTGACCTCTCCTCTGACCAAGGTGAGCTCTATTCTGCCCAGAGCTTGCAGGTGACCAGAAATGTCGGAAGGAAGTCTGGGCCAGCCAAGATCTTGATCCACCAAGGGAAGGGGCTGTCAGTGCTTCTCTTCCAATGGGACCAGTGGCAGGGGAATAAGCAAAGATAATACATTTACTTCAGAACAAATGAATTAGCTCCCAAATATTTTAAATTTCTTTGTTAAAGAATTTTTATGTTTAGCCGGGCGCGGTGGCGCACGCCTGTAATCCCAGCACTTAGGAGGCTGAGGCAGGAGGATTGCAAGTTTAAAGCCAGCCTCAGCAATGGCCAGGCACTTAGCAACTCAGTGAGACCTGGTCTCTAATAAAATACAAAAAAAGGGCTGGGGATGTGGCCCAGTGGTCAAGTGCCCCTGAGTTCAATCCCTGGTACCAAAAAAAAAAAAAAAAAAAAAAAAAGACAGCTCTTCCTCTTTATATTGTTAACCCTAATGAAAGCTGCAGACCTTTTCAGGAGGAAAAATGCCATCCAGAATTTTGCATCCAAGGAAAAGGGGTTCAGAGTCCTCTGTCTAATTCTTGGGCAATTGGGAAAATTTGGAGAGAATGACCTTGTTGAGGGACCCTGTCTCTCATTTTGAAAGGAGATGTTATTGGATAACCTTCAAAGGACATTTTAAAGTGATAAGAAATTAATTGCTTTTCACAGTATGGGGGTGCTATTCTCAGAGGTCTTCCTCTGTTCCTAAGAGAAGGTAACCGATGGGCGCAGTGGCACACACATGTAAACCCCGAAGCTCAGGAGGCTGAGAGAGGAGTATCGCAAGTTCAAGGCCAGTCTCAGCAACTTAGTGAGGCCCTAAGCATCTTAGTGAGACCCTGTTTCAAAATAAAAAATAAAAAGGGCTGGGGATGTGGCTCAGTGATTAAATGCCCCTGGGTTCAATCCCTAGTTAAAAAGAAGGAAGGAAGGAAGGAAGGAAAGGAGGTAATTTTTGTGGAGACCTAGGGAAACGAAGCCCTCCCCTACTTCCAGAAGGCCCTATTTTGGGGTTCCTGGGGCTCTTGTGTATGAAAGGGGTGTGCTGGCACTTTTTTTTTTTTTTCCTTCACTACTAATGACTGAAAGTAGGGCCTTAGCAGGCAGGGGCTCTACAATTGAGTTATATCTCCAGTACTTGTTATTTAAAAAAAATTATTTATATTATTATTATTATTCGCACCAGATTTAACCCTAAGGCGCTTAACCACTGAGCCGCATCTCCAGCTCTTTTTATTTTTTTATTTTGAGACAAGGTCTTGCTAAGTTGCTGATGCTGGCCTTGAACTTGTGGTCCTCCTGCCTCAGCCTCCTGAGTCGCTGGGATTACAGGTGCGGGCCACCGTGCCTGGCTACTTTATATTTTTTTTTGTTTTTGTTTTTTTAAAGCTGCCCAGCCCATGGGAAAATGCTCTGTGCCTGTGTAGGATGTGCTCCTTCTGGGAGACCCCTGCAGCCTATCACGTCTTGCCAAGGCTCCAACTGGCAGAAGTCTGGAAATTTGTAAACGATTCTAGGCCCACATTCCACACACCTAATGTGAAAAAGGCCGGAGACTAGTGCTTGCTCCTTAATCCAAGGGTTGCTACTTGCATATCTTTAGGTTTTGGGAACCAAGAGATAGCGTATCGCGCCTCTTTTGTCACCCTCTGGCGCCACCTAGTGGTCAATTCTTTAACGGCAACCGGGATCTCAGAATCACCCGAGGGAGCTTTAAAAACTACTGGGCTCAGGTTCCATCCCTGACCAATTCTGATGACAAGAATCATCTGGAGGGGCTGGGGTTGTGGCTCAGCTGTAGAGCGTTAGCCTAGCACGTGCGCGGCCCGGGTTCGATCCTCAGCACCATGTAAACATAAATGCATTGCATTGTGTACAACTAAAGCAAATTAAAAAAAAAAAAAAAAAAAAAAAAAAAAAAAAAAGAACCATCTGGTGTGAGGCTCAGCATCCGTGATTATTAGCGAGCTCCAGATGATACCAACGTGGAGCCAAGGCTGAGAATCACTGAAACACTCTCGGTTAGTTCCTGGTCCTCTGCTAACTTGTAGAGAAGAGTGGGTAGGAGACATTCCAAGGCCTTCTGAAGGCATTCTTCACTTCCCTTGTGTGGACGCTTCCGCGACTCTGTAATCCAGAGGCACACAGGTCAGCAAGTGCTGACCTCTATAATGGGGAACCCTGCAAATAATGCAGGAGTTATGCCTGTGGACATTTCATTGAAGATCCAAATGTCCTCCTTGGGCATTTGTCCACTTTGTGTCTTTATTTCAATGATAATATTAAGTCGACATAAACACACCTTGGCTTACCTGTAGTGCCCTCAACCCAATTTTCTATGCAGGTTTTGGTATCCAAGGTAACCTTGAAATTTACTACCCTATTAATGTGGAGCAGAACTGTTAGGTAGCAATTAGACATGAGCAGTGGGTCAGGCGTTTAAGAAAATACTTAGAACAGAACAAATCAGCTAATGGACAGCCCTCCCTGGGTGTCACTGCAAGGTCTGACAAGATAGCTATTTCAAGACTCTTGCCTGATCTCAGCCCTAGAAACTATGCCTCTTACAACAGGAGGAAGATAGATAAATTTGGGGAGTAAGAACCAAAGGGCAAGGATATGTCTGCTCAAAAGGGCTTAATTGCTAAGACATTTTAGGCAAGACCCTACATGAGCAACTCAGACATAGGAAAGCAGCATGATTAAGACTGGAGCCCACTGACCATTCCAAGTAGGTAGGACCTGTCAGTCAAACTGATACCACTGGTTGCCGGTGACGAGTTCTGCTCCCTCAAATGTTGAAGTTTGAACGTTACAGAAGCACGCCGAGGCAAGCATATAAAGCAAGGTTTTAAAGGGGTAACATTGACTTCTCCCAGGAGGGAGAAGGGGGCCATTGCTGGTATCCTGGTATCCCAAGAAGCGAGGCAGATCTGCCTTTTTTATATGTCCTAGGCTTCCTTTGTTCTCCTGCTCTCTTCCCCTTATTTCTCTGACCAGGCCCAGAAATGCTCAGTGGGATGACCAAAAGATGAGAAGCAGATGGGGCTGAAGGGGGAAGGGCAGGATGGAGCAGCCCAGGACACAATAATTAACAACTTTAAAGCTCCCTGTAGGAAGGGGCAATTCCTGGGACAGCTTACCTTGGCAACAGGTTGGGGCAGGGGCATGTTCTTGATAAGGGTGGAAGAAGGGCTCTGAAGGAATTAACATTCCAATTCCTCAGGGTACAGTCTCCAACTTCTCAGGACTCACTCAAAATTTGCTTCCTTGAACCGATCTGACTCAATTTACCTATCTATACTGACTGCCTGTCTAATTCTGGCTTCAAAACCAAGACGACCAAGAGTTGCCCTTAGGTTCTGTCAATACAGAGCTGATGGGTGGGGCCATCTAGCAATCTCCCTCCTATCCCGGTAAAAAAGCTGGGACACAAAGAAGAGTTGTCACTCCCCTCTCTGAGAGGACCTACTCTCTCCCTTGAGGGTGCTTCTCCCCTTCTTCTTTCTCTTCTAATAAATTTTGTTACACTTTTTCTAAGTCTGGTGTCTTGTTTGAAATCCCCTCATGTAAGAACACAAGAGCTGAGAATACCACACAATTTCTGGTAAGATCTCATCTCAGGTATCATTTTATCTCCATTATCGGAACTACTTTCATTGTCATGGGCCACTTACCAAAGGGTGAAAGGACTTAACTGGTAAAGGATGAAGGATGTGCTCCAGTCAGGAGACTTGAAGAACATTCCAGAACATTCTACAAAGTTTTTTTTTTTTTTTTTTTTTTTTTTTTTTTTTTTTAGCAGTATGAACCAAGAAAAGACTTGGGGAATCAAGTCATCTTTTCAAAAGTCTTTTCCAGTTTGTAAAACGATGCTATAGTTATTATTATTATTATTTTTTTTGGTACCAGGGATTGAACTCAGGGGCACTTGACCACTGGGTCACATCCCCAGCCCTTTTTTGTATTTTATTTAGAGACAGGGTCTCACTGAGTTGCTAAGTGCCTCGCCATTGCTGAGGCTGGCTTTGAACTCACGATCCTCCTGCCTCAGCCTCCCAAGTGCTGGGATTACAGGCGTGCGCCACCGCGCCCGGCTATAGTTTTTTTTTTTTTTTTTTTTTGGTACTGGGGATTGAACTCAGGGGCACTCGACCACTGGGTCACATCCCCAGACCTTTTTTGTATTTTATTTAGAGACAGGGTCTCACTGAGTTGCTAAGTGCCTTGCCATTGCTGATGGCTGGCTTTGAACTCGCGATCCTCCTGCCTCAGCCTCCCAAAGTGCTGGGATTACAGGCGTGCGCCACCGCGCCCGGCTCCGGCTATAGTTATTTTTGAACTCATAAGTACCTGCCCCATGCAAGCCCATAGATATTCACATCACGAGTCATGGTTTTGGGGTGTGTTGGAGAAGTTATTGGCATTTGGTGAAGAAATAAAGGCAAAAAAAAATAAAGCCCCGTGGGCTCCTCCCTACCTCCCTCCCAACCTCCCATCTTACTATTCCACTCTTCTTGGCTCCAGCCCAGCCATACTGGGCATTTGGCTGCTCCTCAAACATGCCTGGCCCCCTGTGGATGCTCTTTGCTCTGTCTGGACCTCTTCCCCGCCCAGATGTTCTTATAGTTTTCTCTCTGAGGTCTTCATGCCCCAGGGTTAGTATCAGAGGCCTTTTCTAACCATCCTCATTAAATTAGGACCCCTGCCTAACTCTCTCCATCTTGGGTTCTCTGTTGCACTTTTCACTATTTGAATGACATCATTTATGTGTTTGTTTCCTTTTTTATTGCTTGTGAACCCCACGCGTTGTAAGTCCTCTAGGGTAGATACCATAGGGTAGGAACGATCGACCATAGTTTTTCCTGTCTCTGGCACATCAGCACCATTTAATAAGCACTCTGAAAAATTTCCTTTTATTCTGAAATAATCCTAGTTGCAAAATAGCACAGAGAGTCATGATAGACTTTCACTTGAATTATCCTAATGTCAAGATCATGTATCACCATAGCCCAGTGATGTGAAAAGGATTGACATTGACACAATTCACCAATCTACAGATTTTTTTGGTACCAGGGATTGAACTCAGGGGCACTCAACCACTGGGCCACATCCCCAGCCCTTTTTTTTTTTTTTTTTTTTTTTTTGTCTTTTATTAGAGACAGGGTCTCATTGAGTTGCTAAGTGCCTCGCCATTGCTGAGGCTGGCTTTGAACTCACGATCCTCCTGCCTCAGCCTCCCAAGTGCTGGGATTACAGGCGTGTGCCACCACGCCCAGCTCAATCTACAGATCTTAATGAAACTGTCACGAAGCTGGGCATGGTGGCTCATGCCTGTAATCCCAGTGGCTCTGGAAGTTTAGGCAGGAGGATTGCAGGTTCAAAGCCAGCCTCAGCAAAAGTGAGGAGCTAATCAGCTCAGTGAGACCCTGTCTCTAAATAAAATACAAAATAGGGCTGGGGATGTGGCTTAGTGCTTGAGTACCTCTTCAATCCCTGGTACCCCAAAATAAAAATAAATAAATAAATAAAACTGCCATGGACCTACTCACATAATTTTCTCTGGTTAAGGTTCTAATCCAAGCGGTCTCCATATGTCCATATCTCTTTAGCTTCTTCCAGTTGGGGACAGTTCCCCAGTCTTTTGTAACCTTGGCACTTTTAAAATATATTGGTCAATTATTTTGTGAATGTCCTCAATTTGTGTTTGTTGATTTTTTTTTTCTTGAAATTAGGCTGATATTATGATTTTGGCAGGAATACCCCAGAAGGGACGTTGTGTTCTCAGAGCGTAGCACCAGCAGGCATGCGGTGGTTATACATCTCCTTAACAGTGTTATTTGGTTACAGTGGACCCTGCCTGGTCTCTCCACTGTAAGCTGTTATTCTTTCTCCTTGTAATTAATATATAAACTGTGAGGAAATATGTTGAGACACGCAAATATTCTGTTTCTTATCATATTGTGGCTCATTCATTATCCATTGATGATTCTCGCATGCAACAATTACTGTGTTGTTTGGATAATGGTGGTTTTCTATCTCTGTCCTTCCTTCTTTTTTTTTTTTTTTTTTTTTTTTGGTACCAGGGATTGAACTCAGGGGCACTCGACCACTGGGCCACATCCCCAGCCCTTTTTTGTGTTTTATTAGCGACAGGGTCTCACTGAGTTCCTAAGCGCCTTGCCATTGCTGAGGCTGGCTTTGAACTCACGATCCTCCTGCCTCGCCTCCCAAGTGTTGGGATTACAGGCGTGCACCACCCAGGTTTGACTATGGGAGCTCCCAAAAGTTCCTGTAGGCTTCCATATGCACTTTTTTTTTGGTACCAGAGATTGAATCCAGGGGCGCTTAACCATAGAGCTAATCCCCAGCCCTTTTTATGTTTTATTTTGAGATAGGGTCTCACTAAGTTGCTCAGGGTCTCACTAAATTGCTGAGGTTGGTTTTGAAGTTGTGATCATCCTGCCTCAGCCTCTCGAGCCGCAGGGATCACAGGCGTGCACCATTGTGCTGGACCCATGTTTTTTTTTTTCCCCAAGCACAATCTTAGTTTCTGGAATCACAAGATGTACCAGACTCCCTTGTGTCCCCCTGACTCGGCCCAGCAGCCAGCCATGATTCCAAGAGCTCTTGTTCTCAGAGATAGACTGGAGCACAGAGCATAGAGACCAAGACCAAGACTGGAGCAACACTGCTTCAAGGCCCTCTCAGTGGGCAGAGCTTGGAAACACATGTACCTATAGGCGTGTGCACTTACTCCACATCCCTCCAGCTCTTTATCTACAATAAAAATCACAGATTCATACTATTACTTTTTTTTTTTTTTTTTTTTTTTTGGTACTGGGGATTGAACTCAGGGGCACTCGACCACTGGGTCACATCCCCAGCCCTTTTTTTTTTTTTTTTTTTTTTTTTTTTTGTGGTACCGGGGATTGAACTCAGGGGCATTCGACCACTGGGTCATATCCCCAGCCCTTTTTTTGTATTTTATTTAGAGACAGGGTCTCACTGAGTTGCTAAGTGCCTCGCCATTGCTGAGGCTGGCTTTGAACTCGCGATCCTCCTGCCTCAGCCTCCCAAAGTGCTGGGATTACAGGCGTGCGCCACCGCGCCCGGCTCCCCAGCCCTTTTTTGTATTTTATTAGAGACAGGGTCTCACTGAGTTGCTAAGTGCCTCGCCATTGCTGAGGCTGGCTTTGAACTTGCGATCCTCCTGCCTCAGCCTCCCAAAGTGCTGGGATCATACTATTACTTTTGATTGCAGTTCATCACCACAGGGTTTAACCTTTCCCTTTTTCTTTTTTTTAAATTTTTAATCATTTTTTAATATTTATTTTTTAGTTGTAGGTGGACACAACTAATTTTATGTGGTGCTGAGGATCGAACCCAGTGCCTCACACATACCAGGTGAGCGCTGTCCCTCTGAGCCACAACCCCAGCCCCTAATCTCCCCCCCCCCCTTTTTGTTTTTAAATCTGTAACTCATTTTATTCAATAGTGAGAAACTGGTTTTCATTACCCACAATGTCTACTTATTTATTTGCTCAACCCCAGTATTCACATTATCTTAGTTTCCCAGGGATTTCCAAACCAATCATCACAAACTGGGTGGCTTAAAACAACAATATTTTGGCCAGGTGCCGTGGTGCACACCTGTAATTCCAGCAATTTGGGAGGCTGAGGCAGGAGGATTGCAAGTTTGTTTGAAGCCAGCCTGGACAATTTAGTGAGACTTTGTTTGAGAAGGAAAAATAATAATAATAAAAAGGGTGGGGGATGTAGCTCAGTGGCAGAGTGCCCCTGGGTTCTGTAAAAAAGGGAAAAAAAAAATCATAGTGTGGAGAGGGTCACACAACATTTTCTTTTCTTTTTGGGTACTGGGGATTGAACTCAGGGGCACTCAACCACTGAGCGACAACCCCAGCCCTCTTTTGTATTTTATTTAGAGACAGTGTGGAGGTATAAGGCATGCTTAGTGCCTTGCCATTGCTGAGGCTGGCTTTGAACTCATGATCCTTCTGCCTCAGTCTCCCAAGCTGCTGGGATTACAGGCTTGGCCACCACGCGGCCGCATTTTATTTTCTCACGATTCTGAAGGCCAGCTCCAAAATCGGGGCATCCAAAAGACCCAACAGGTTCCTTCTGCAGGCTCTGAGAGGGTGGTACCTTGCACCTTCCTAGCTCCTGGTGGCTGCCAGCCAGCCTGAGTCCTTGGCTGGTGGCCATGTGGCTCCAGCCTCTGCCTCCCTGGTCACATGGCCTTCTCCCTGTGTGTGACCTCTCTCTCTTCTCGTATAAAAACACCATCCATTGGCTTTAGGGCCCACCTTCATTTAAGGACCCTTAATTTAACCATATCTACAAAGACCCTATTTCCAAATAAGGCATCATTCATTGTGCTGAGGGGTAGGACATGGACATATATTTCAGAGGGACACAGTTCAGACTACTACACGCAGAATAGTTTTGAATTACTGACCCGTCCTCTCCTGGAATACAACTTTACTAGTATAAGTGTGTGGAGATCTTTTTATCTTTAGTCTTATATAGTCAAAATATTTTTCAGCTGGGTAAGGTGGAACGCTCCTGTAACTCCAGTGGCTCAGGAGGCTGAGGCAGGAGGATTGCGAATTCAAAGTCAACCTCAGCAATTTATCAAAGTCCTATAAGCAACTCCTTGAGACCCTGTCTTTCTTTCTTTATTTTAATATTTATTTAGTTGCAGATGAACACATAGTATCTGTATTTATTTTTATGTGGTGCGGAGAATCGAACCCAGTGCCTCACACATGCGAGGCAAGTGCTTTTACCACTGAGCTACAGTCCCAGCCCCGAGACCCTGTCTTTAAATACAATATGAAAAAGAGCTGGGGATGTGACTCAGTGGTTAAGTGCCCTTGGATTCAATCCCTGGTACCAAAACAAAACAAAAGTTTTCAAAGTTACCTAGACTAGCTTTTTTCTTCCCCACCCCTTTGGGGTGTTTGGCTTTGTTATTCATTTCTAGTTTAGTTGGGTTAATTTATTAATATTTTAATTTCATGTGAGGCTACCCCTACATCCTCATTGATTTTTTTTTTCTTTTTTTGTACTAAGGTTTGAACCAAGGGTGGCCATGTGGCTCCAGCCTCTGCCTCCCTGGTCACATGGCCTTCTCCCTGTGTGTGACCTCTCTCTCTTCTCGTATAAAAACACCATCCATTGGCTTTAGGGCCCACCTTCATTAAGGACCCTTAATTTAACCATATCTACAAAGACCCTATTTCCAAATAAGGCATCATTCATTGTGCTGAGGGGTAGGACATGGACATATATTTCAGAGGGACACAGTTCAGACTACTACACGCAGAATAGTTTTGAATTACTGACCCGTCCTCTCCTGGAATACAACTTTACTAGTATAAGTGTGTGGAGATCTTTTTATCTTTAGTCTTATATAGTCAAAATATTTTTCAGCTGGGTAAGGTGGAACGCTCCTGTAACTCCAGTGGCTCAGGAGGCTGAGGCAGGAGGATTGCGAATTCAAAGTCAACCTCAGCAATTTATCAAAGTCCTATAAGCAACTCCTTGAGACCCTGTCTTTCTTTCTTTATTTTAATATTTATTTAGTTGCAGATGAACACATAGTATCTGTATTTATTTTTATGTGGTGCGGAGAATCGAACCCAGTGCCTCACACATGCGAGGCAAGTGCTTTTACCACTGAGCTACAGTCCCAGCCCCGAGACCCTGTCTTTAAATACAATATGAAAAAGAGCTGGGGATGTGACTCAGTGGTTAAGTGCCCTTGGATTCAATCCCTGGTACCAAAACAAAACAAAAGTTTTCAAAGTTACCTAGACTAGCTTTTTTCTTCCCCACCCCTTTGGGGTGTTTGGCTTTGTTATTCATTTCTAGTTTAGTTGGGTTAATTTATTAATATTTTAATTTCATGTGAGGCTACCCCTACATCCTCATTGATTTTTTTTTCTTTTTTTGTACTAAGGTTTGAACCAAGGGGTGGAGCTACATCCCCACTCCTTTCTAAAAAGTTTTTATTTTGAGATAGGTTATTGCTAAGCTTCACAGGCTGGCCTCATAATTGAGATCCTCCTGCCTCAGACTTTTAAAATTTATTTTTATTTTTTGGCACCAGGGATTGAACTCTGAACTCAGGGGCACTTAACCACTGAGCCACATCCCCAGCCCTTTCTTTATATTTTATTTAGAGACAGGGTCTTGCTGAGTTGCTTAGGACCTTGCTGAGTTGCTGAGGCTGGCTTTGAACTCACAATCCTCTTGCCTTAGCCTCCTGACCACTGGCATTACAGGCATGCACCACCTCGCTCAGGGCTTACCTCATTCTTACTGCCCTATTTCCACATGCCTCTTCAAGAAACCAATCTCACTAATTTTTAGTTTTTCCTCCATAGTTTTTTTCCCCCCCCACAATGATGATATACTTTCTTTTTCTCTTCTCCTTCTTCTTTGTATCAGGGATTGAACTCAGGGGCACTCGACCACTGGGACACATCCCCAGCCCTGTTTTGTATTTTTTTTTTATTAGAGACAGGGTCTCACTGAGTTGTTTAGTGCCTCGCTTTTGCTGAGGCTGGCTTTGAACTCATGATCCTCCTGCCTCAGCCTCCGAAACCGCTGGAATTACAATCGTGCTCCCTGGTGGAGATACTTTCTTATATCCCCTTCTTTCTTACATGAAAAGTAGCACCTCATAAGTACTCTAGTATTTTTCCCACTTAATATCCCTTGGGAATCCCCTGCCCACTCCACCCCTGGTAGTGCTGGAGACTGAATCCAGGGCCTCATACATGCTAGGCAAGCACTCAAACACCGAGCTACAGCCAGCCCTATTTAATTTTTTTTAAAAATTTACTTATACTGAGGCTGGTTTTGAATCTACAATCCTCCTGCCTCAGTCTCCCAAGCTTCTGGGATTATAGCATGTACCACCAAGCCTGGCTTTTTGTTTGTTTGTTTGTTTGTTTGTTTGTTTTGAGACAAGGTCTCATTAAGTTGCTGAGACTGGCCTTGAATTTGCGATCCTCCTGCCTCACCCTCCCAAGTAGCAGGATGACAGGGCTGGGACACCATTCCCAGCTTGAGAATCCATTTGTATCTTTTCCTCATTTTTGTTTATAGCTGTATACTACTCCACTGGGTCGTTGTACAACAATTTTTTCACCATTCTCTTATGCACAGACATTTAGGTGATCTGCAGTATTTTTCAACTTTGAACAATGCTGCAATGAATAACCTTGTGTATGCACATTTTGTGTTGTTGGAGGTGTATTTTCAGGCTTACTGGAACAAAAGGTGAGCACAAGTACAGTTTTCTTAGGTGGTATATCTGTATCCTAATGCTGCTATAGCAAATTCTCACAAATTTAGTGGCTTAAAATAGCACTCATTTCAGCTGGCTCCTATCTTCAATACCACAAAATAAATAAATAAATACAAATAAAATAACACTCACTTATTATCTGACAGTTCTGCTTGCCAGAGTGTGAAATGGGCCATTCCACACCAGGCCAAAACCAAAGCCTTGTCTGGGCCAGACATCCTCCAAGGCTCTTAGAGAGGATCTGTTTTCCCTGACTGGGAAATCAATCTAACAAAAGAGGTAAAAGACCTCGACAATGAAAACTACAGAACACTAAAGAAAGAAATTGAAGGAAACCTCAGAAGACAGAAAGATCTCCCATGCTCCTGGATAGACAGAATTAATATTGTCAAAATGGTCATACCACCAAAAGCATTATACAGATGTAATTCAATTCCTATTAAAATCCCAATGACATTCTTTATAGAAACAGAAAGAGCAATCATGAAATTTATTTGGAAAATTAAGAGGCCCAGAATAGCTAAAGCAATCTTAGCAAGAAAAGTGAAGCAGGAGGCATCACAATACCAGAACTTAAACTATACTATAGAGCTATAGTAACAAAAATGGCATGGTATTGGCACCAAAATAGACTTGTAGAGCAATGGTACAGAATAGAGGACACAGAAGTAAACCCACATAAACATGGTTATCTCATACTAGACAAGGGTGCCAAAAACATTCGTGGAGAAAAGATAGATTATTCAATAACTGGTGCTGGCAAAACTGGAAATCCATATGTAGCAAAATGAAATTAAACCGCTATCTCTCATCCTGCATAAAAATCAACTCAATTAGCCGGGCGCGGTGGCGCACGCCTGTAATCCCAGCACTTTGGGAGGCTGAGGCAGGAGGATCACGAGTTCAAAGCCAGCCTCAGCAATGGCGAGGCACTTAGCAACTCAGTGAGACCCTGTCTCTAAATAAAATACAAAAAGGGCCAGGGATGTGGCCCAGTGGTTGAGTGCCCCTGAGTTCAATCCCTGGTACCATTAAAAAAAAAAAAAAAATCAACTCAAAGTCGATCAAAGACTTAGGCACTAGAACAGAGACCCTGTGCCTGATAGAATTAAAAATAGGCCCAAATCTGTACCACATCGGCCTAGGATCTGACTTCCTTAACAAGACTCCTAAAGTGCAAGAAGTAAAATCAAGAGTCAATAAATGGAGCCGGGCACAGTGGCGCATGCCTGTAATCCCAGCACTTGGGAGGCTGAGGCAGGAGGATCGCAAGTTCAAAGCCAGCCTCAGCAATGGCGAGGCACTTAGCAACTCAGTGAGACCCTGTCTCTAATAAAACACAAAATGGCTGGGGATGTGGCCCAATGGTCCAGTGCCCCTGAGTTCAATCCGCAGTACAAAAAAAAAAAAAAAAAAAAAAAAAAAAAAACCAATAAATGAGCTAAGGAACTGAAACTAATGAACTGAATAGACACTTCACAGAAGAAGAAATACAACTGATCAACAAATATATGAAAAAATGTTCAACATCTCTAGCAATTAGAGAAATGCAAATAAAAACTACTCTAAGATTTCATCTCCTGTCAGAATGGTAATCATCAAGAAATACAGGCATCAATAAATGTTGGCAAGGATGTGAGGTAAAAGGTACATTCAGACGTTGCTGGTGGAACTGCAAATTGGTGCAACTACTATGGAATACAGTATGGAAATTCCTCAGAAAACTGGGAATGGAACCACCATTTGACCCAGCTATCCCACTCCTTTGTTTATGCCCAAAAGACTTAAAATCAGCATACTACAGTGACACAGCCACATCAATGTTTATAGCAGCTCAATTCACAATAGCTAGACTATGGAACCAACCTAGGTGTCCCTCAATAGATGAATGGATAAAGAAAATGTGGTATATATACTCAATGAAATATTACTCAGCTTTAAAGAATAGTGAAATTATGGCATTTGCCAGTAAATGGTTGGAGTTGGAGAATATCATGCTAAGCGAAATAAGCCAGTCCCACAAAATCAAAGGCCAAATGTTTTCTCTAATATGTGGATGCTAATTCACAATAAGGCAGCAGTGGGGTGGGGGGGGCACTAGGGAAGAATAGTGTTACCTTAGATTAGGTAGAGGGAAGTAATGGGGGGGGGGAATGTGGGGATAGGAAAGATAGTAGAATGAAACAGACATTATTACTGTATGTATATATGTGACTACATGACCAATACGATTCTGCAACATGTACACTTAGAAAAATGAAAAATTATATTCCATCTATGTATATCAAAGTGCTTAAATGCATTCTACTATCATGTATAACTAATTAAAACAAAAAAATAAAAAAATAGCATCAATTTGGGCTGGCTTCCATCTTCAATACCACAAAATAAATACATAAATAAATGCAAATAAAAATAACATTCACTTATTATCTGACAGTTCTGGTTGCCAGAAGTGGGAAATGGGCCATTTCACAACTAGGCCAAAACCAAGGCATTGTCTGGGCGGGACATCCTCCAGGGCTCTTGGAGAGGATCTGTTTTCACAACTTCTCCAGCCTTGAGAGTTGTATCCTTGCACCCTTTGACTCACAGTCAGTTTCTCTATTTTCTTTCTTTCTCTCTTTCTTTTCTTTTTCTTTTTTTTTTAAAAAAGAATATAAATGGGGCTGGGGTTGTGGCTCATCGGTAGAGTGCTTGCCTAGCACGTGCATGGCCCAGGTTCGATCCTCAGCACCATGTAAAAATAAATACATTGTGTACAACTAAAAGCAAATAAATAAATATTAAAAAAAAGAATATAAATGCAGTTATTTTATTGCAAAGTTGCTTGAGAGGTAGACATAATGAAACACCTGAAAACCTTCTGACTATCCAATTATATATTTTAGCTACTAAAATGGAGATTTATCAATACCTATGCATTGCTCCTGCTGGGCCGTTAGGCAAAACAATGAAGATTATTTAGTCGTGTATCTCTGTATTTGAAAACTAACAGTTCTTTTATTTCAAAGCCAGCAAGTAGCATCTTCCTTTGTCACAGTGCCTTTTTCTATATAGAACCTCCTTCTGGGGAAGTAGCTCAGTGGTAGAGCCCTTGACTAACATGCATGAGGCCCTGCTTCTGATCTCCAGCACAGCAAAACCAACCCTGTCTCCACCCCTAAAAAAGACTGGCCCATATCTGAGATTCTGAATGGAAAAATTGGGCAGGGTCCTGGAATCCATGCTTGATCGAAGTTCACTGATGATCCCTGATAAGGTGGCCTGGCCTCAGGGTCCCTTCCCATTGTGAGGTGGCAGTCATTCCACCTACATCAGGAGGCATTCAGGTCAAAGAAATAAACATTGAATACTATTGATTGACACCCAATTCCATAGCAACATGGGAGAAAAAACTTGATTTAAGATACATACCTAGGCGCTAGGGTTGTGGCTCAGTGGCAGAGCGCTCGCCTTGCATGTGCGCGACCCAGGTTCGATCCTCAGCACCACGTAAACATAAATGCATTGCATTGTGTACAACTAAAGTAAATAAATAAATTAAAAAAAAAAAAGATACACACCTATAGGATGGTTAAAATGCTACAGAAATATGTGGACTGGGTCTAAAAATGAATTAATTATACATAAGAACATAATTATAATTATAGTTGGTGTTGGGAGGAGAAAAGACTGTGGGTCATTTAAAGAAATGCATGTAGTGTTATATTGCCCTTGTTATATTTCAAGAGGCCATTCCATTTTCAGATTTTGGCTCAGTTGTCAACTTTTTAGAGGCCTTTCCCACTTCCTTTTTTCCCCCTAAGCACTGGGATTGAGCCCAGGGCCTCAGGCACGCTAGGCAAACACTATCACTGAGCTATACCTCCAGTTCCCCACCATCTTTGTTAAAGTTGGTCCCCTCTGAATCATTCTTAGTCTCTTTTTTGTCCCCACCATTGCACTTATCACATTTGCAAATGCATAATGCATTTCCCTGAAGTCTGAGCTCTGGAAAGGAAGGGAGGGACTGTCACCTTTGTCCCTGGTGGTCTCTCCCGGGCCCAGCACAGGGCCTTGTATATGCTGTGCAGGAGCCCTGTTTGGGGATTGACTTGAATTGCAGTTGACTATGAGCCGTGGAGATTTGGCCATTGTCGCCACCCGTAGTCTCACGGGATTTGTTGCGGGATCTCGAGGACTTGGCCGAAATTGCTGATCGGGTCAGCGCCATTTTTTAGGGTGTGTTTGGCGTGTGTTAGTTGTTGTTAGAACCAGAGAGAAAAGTTATCAGAATAAAAAGCTGTTTGTCTCCAGTTTGCTTCTGAAGTTCTTCCCGTGGCTCCGTTGCTCCAAGCGCTTCAGGCGCCAACAGGTGGCGGCCCGTACGGGGAACTTCGGAGCGGACAGGTAAGAACTGAAAGGTCTCTAAAGATGGGTTCGAATATAACTGAATCCCAAGTGATAGAGGCTATGCAAAGACTCCTTGATATACCTGACTCTGTTCTCAGTGAGGAGTATATAGACAAAAGTGAAAGTGATCAAAAAAGTGTAGATTCCACTGGGCCAACTGAGACCAGTAAAGAGAGTATTAGAAGAGACCCAAAAATGACAAAAATCCAAGCTATTAAAGCTATTCGGGAGTTATTGGCGAAAGCTGAAGGATACTTGCTCTCACTGGAACCTGGGCCTCAGGATATTGCTGTCAGTGAAATTAGCAGTGGTGAGGAATCTAGTAAAAGTGATCCTGAGAAAATGAGGAAAAAGAAATTAAAAAAGACCGAGAAAAAGGTCCGTCAGGCAGAGGAGCCACTTGTGTCCTCTACTCCTCCATGGGTGGAATCCATTACAGAAAATATGAAGGGTATTACTAGGCATTTGCATACCCTAGAAACAGAAATAAAAAGTCTTTCTGATCGCTCATGCGCTCTCGAGGACAACTCACAGATACATTGGGAACCGCCAGCATTTGAAAAGAAAAATGGACAGAGTGTGCATCAGTCAGTAGATTTCAAAACAATAAAAAATCTCAAAGAGGCAGTAATGACTTATGGGCCCCAAGCTCCTTTCACGTTGAGTATGCTGGAGTCCCTTAACTCCTTTAGCTTAACCCCCTCAGACTGGAAAAGTCTATGTAAAGCAACATTAAGCGGGGGGCAATTCTTGGTTTGGCGATCGCAATTCCAAGAACTTTGTATAGAAACGGCTAAAAGAAACGCGGCTGCAGGGTTTGAAAACTATAATATAGACATGCTCACAGGAGAAGGGCAATTCGCAGACTTACAGGCTCAAACAGATTATGACCCAGATATATATGCTCAGATAAATGCAGCTGCCTTAGAGGCATGGAAAACTGTACAAGGACCTGGGGATCTACAAGGTAGCTTGTCAAAAGTGATTCAAGGACCTAATGAGCCGTATGCCGACTTTGCTGATCGACTTTTGAGAACTGCAGGTAGTGTGTTTGCAGATGTTGACCAAGCTATGCCATTAGTTGTTCAATTAGCTTATGAAAATGCAAATAAATGGTGCCAAGCAGCCATCAGGCCATGGAGAACTAAAAAGGATCTTTCCGTATATATACAACTATGTAAAGATATAAATGACGCCTTTGTCACAGGAAATGTGATTGCAGCCTCAGTGAGAGGTGCTTCCTCTCGAAATTTCACAAAGGCTAAATGTAGATATTATAATCAATCACGATATTCCAGGCAAAATTATCATAATCAATCAGGCAATTCTAGGCAAAATCCCAAAAGAGAAATAAGACCAAGCTCATATCGTGCCCCAGGCCGCTGCCCCAGGTGTAAAAAGGGAAATCATTGGCCAATAAATGCCATTCAAAATTTGACATCCATGGAAATCCTTTGTTCAGGAATTCAAAAAACGGGGCACGGGGCCCAATACCCCGGGGCCCACAAATGTACGGGGCATTGCAGAAGGAGTATCCTCAAGCATCCACTCAGATGCTTCCCCGACACAATCCCTACTACCCATCCACTCCCTCGTCAGAGGAACAAGAGGAAATGCAGGATTAGACCTCTGTTCCACCGCCCGAATAGTGTTAACACCTGAAATGGGGGTTCAACTGATTCCCACAGGAGTCAGGGGACCTCTTCCCTCAGGGACTGTAGGACTTATTATCGGGCGTAGTCCTAAAAGCTTATTAGGTTTGCAAGTGACCCCAGGTGTAATAAACTCAGACTACAAAGGGGAAATAAAAATAATGCTTAGCTCACCCCAAAGTATAACTTCTGTTAATCAAGGAGATAGAATTGCTCAGTTGCTTCTCCTTCCCAATTTACATAATTCATTTAAAATGGGTATGCCTCAAGAAGGGAACAATAGAGGATTTTGTTCCACTGACTCAAGTCCCATGGCTTGCTGGGTTCGAGACTGTTCAAGGAGGCCTATGTGTAAAATAAAAATCCAAGGAATAGAAATGGAGGGATTAATAGATACTGGAGCTGACTCTTCCATTATTAATTTACGCCAATGGCCCAAGCACTGGCCTCTGCAAAAAGCTTCAACCAGTTTAAGAGGCTTGGGATATAATAACCTCCCAGATAAAAGTGCAGTAATTTTAAAATGGGAGGATGATGAAGGCCATAAAGGAACATTTCAGCCTTATGTTTTACCTAATCTACCGGTTACTTTATGGGGAAGAGATATTTTGCAACAAATGGGAGTACACCTTGCAACCAAGCCTGCAGATGTTAAATGTGAAAACCTACAGGGTAATCTTAACCATAAAAGAACTCATTATCAAGAAGTACAGAGTAATCTTAACCCTAAAAGTAATCATTGTCATAAAGGAAAAAGATATTTTTTTTTCGGGGCCACTGAGAAAATAATTTTGAAAATACCATGGCTTTCTGATAAGCCAGTGTGGGTCCCTCAGTGGCCCCTATCTAAAGAGAAATTACAAGCAGCCCACCAATTAGTTCAGGAACAATTAGAAGCAGGTCATATAGAACCTTCCACCTCTCCCTGGAATTCCCCCATATTTGTGATCAAGAAAAAGTCAGGAAAATGGCGATTGTTACATGATCTTAGACAAATCAATAAAACCATGCAAGTTATGGGGCCTACTCAACCTGGACTTCCTAGTCCCGTAGCTATTCCAAAAAATTTCCATCTTATTACTCTTGATATAAAGGATTGCTTCTTTTCTATTCCCCTACATCCTCTGGATGCCCCCAGGTTTGCTTTTTCCGTTCCTTCTATGAACAATAATGGCCCTGATCAGAGATATCAATGGAAGGTTTTACCACAGGGAATGGCTAATAGCCCCACCATATGCCAAATATATGTGGATAAGGCTATCCAAACCATTAAAAATAAATATCCAAACCTCATGTGTCTACATTACATGGATGATATTTTATTGGCCCACCCTAATCAAAAAATCTTATTTAATATATTCAGTGATGTGGTAGAAAATTTAAAAAAATATGGATTATATATAGCAGAAGAAAAAGTTCAAACCAGATCTCCCATATTATATTTAGGATTTAAAATCGTGGATACTTTTGTTAGACCCCCCAAAATTTTAATAAATAAAGAACATTTGACCACCCTCAATGATTTCCAAAAAACTACTGGGAGACATTAATTGGCTTCGCCCTACACTAAATCTCACTACTGGCCAACTAAAACCTTTATTTGACATCCTTCGTGGAGATCCTGATCCATCTTCACCACGAACATTGACTCCTGATGCTAGGAAAGCTTTAAAGGTAGTAGAAAAAGCCATTGAAGGAGCTCATTGTGATAGATTTGATTTAACTCAACCGCTGATGTTGATTATTATTTCTTCACAATATACACCCACAGGAGTATTTTGGCAACAAGGGCCTTTATTATGGATACATTTGCCCGTCTCTCCTAAAAGTATAATTGAATCTTATACCTCCATGGTGGCTAAACTTATTTTCAAGGACTTAAGACTTCTACTAAAATATTTGGCATTCACCCTGCTACTATTATTACTCCCTATTCATCATCACAGATTGAATACTTATGCTTCAATGATAATGATTGGGCTATAGCTAAATGCTCTACTTCTGCAAATTTTGATAATCATCTTCCTAAGTCCCCTATATTATCTTTTTGTATTAATCATCCTATTATATTTCCACAGGTAATAAAAAATCAACCTATTCCTAAGGCATTTAATGTATTTACAGATGGGTCCTCAAATGGTACTGCTACAGTAGTCACTAAAAAAGAAAATATGACTTACATAACTGCACACAAATCAGCTCAACTAGTGGAACTGGAAGCTGTGGTAAGAGCTCTGGAAAATTTTAGGGACCAGCCAGTAAACATTTTTTCAGATAGCCACTACATTGTACAAGCCGTCCCAAAATTAGAGTTAGCAGGACCAATAGCACCTCATACTCCAGCCTTTAAATTGTTTTATCAAATACAAAAACTTTTGTGGGCAAGAAAAGAACCTCTATTCGTAGGCCATATTAGAGCACATACTAATTTGCCTGGTCCCCTCCATGAAGGTAATCAAAAGGCTGATGAACTTACAAAAACAGTATTTATACTTTCAGCGCTACAACAAGCTACTTTATTTCATTCCCAGTTTCATGTCAATAGCACCACCTTGCAACGTAGGTTTAAAATCACAAAGGAGCAAACCAGAACAATTGTAAAAGATTGTAAATCTTGTATGACACATTTGCCCAATCCTCATTTCGGAGTTAACCCTAGAGGATTAATGCCCAATCATTTGTGGCAGATGGATGTTACTCATGAGCCAAGTTTTGGAAAATTGCGATTTATTCATGTGACCATAGATACATGCTCAGGCATGATTTTTGCTTCCTTACATTCTGGAGAAAAAGTTAAAGATGTTACATCTCATTGTTTGCAAGCTTTTGCTGCATTGGGCATCCCCAAAATGCTTAAAAAACAGATAATGGCCCCGCATATACGTCCTCATCTTTCAAAGAGTTTTGCGCAAAATTCAATATATCCCATAAAACAGGCATCCCATACAATCCTCAGGGTCAGGGCATTATTGAAAGAGCAAACCGAACACTGAAAATTATGTTATTAAAACAAAAAGAAGGAAATTGGAAAAGTCCTAAGGACAGATTGGCAGTTGCCCTGTTTACCTTAAATTTTTTAACTTTAGACTCTAATGGTTATTCTGCTGGAGACAGACATTGGAATCCACACCAACAACATAAACCTTTGGTTTACTGGAAGGATGTTCTTTCAGGTACATGGAAGGGTCCAGATCCAGTATTAATTTGGGGAAGAGGATCTGTTTGTGTTTTTTCCAAAAGACGAATCCTCTCCAATATGGATACCATCTAGATTAATAAAACAGGTACCACATCAAAATGATCAAGATGAAGTTATTGAAGAATCAAGATTAATAAAAAAGGTACAAAATCAAGAGGACCAAGATGAAGGTATAGAATGATTCCCTCAAAAGAGTCCTTCAAAATATTTCACAACTTAAGTGTCATTCCTCCCGGCCGGGACGAGGAGATCTCTCTTTAGTGTGCACACAATTGTATTTTTTTTTTTTTTCTTTTCTTTATATACATGTCTTTATGTCTGTACATTTGTCTACATTTCATGTTAATGTGACGTCACAAATATACGTTTGTATGTTTGTTCGTCTGTCCAGTGTGACGTCACAAAGAACAAAGCGCTTATGAAAAAGAAAAAAAAATATATATATATATATATATGGATCCAAATAACTTTAATTCATTTTAGGTTAAGAGTATTCAATTTAGGTAAATAATTTTATATATGAAGGTACTTTCAATTTTGATTTATAGGTGTCCCTGGGACTTCTCTTTAGCAAACAATATGACTAGTGCTATATAACCTGATATTTTGGTGTTTTGACTTAAGATTGTTTATTTGTTATTAACTTCATTTGTTTAATAGCTCATTAATTTCAATTATCTCAACAGGTAAAAAATTGCTCTGTATACAGAGATTCAAGGGTTCCAGCTAACAAATTATTTCTCTCAAGTGCCTTTACTTTTTCTTTAATCTATCTTTAATGCAGTAATTACCCTCAGTCTTTCTTTGTTTTGTTCTAAATATGACATTTTTCCAACTTATGTTTGTAGAAGCTCAACCAGCGATGTATGTGAACAAAAATCAACTTTAATTTTCTAATCTAATTATTCTATTTTGTAGTTTGACAACTCGCCTCTTGACTCAGTGCTGCAATAGCACTGCCTTTCCTTTAATAATTGATGCTTGAGTTTCTAGGTAGCGGGCCCTGAAGATTTGCTGGTGGCATTGTCTAAACATAAAAAAGACGTCTGCTGCTCAAACATCAAACAACCTCACCAACAGTGTGGCCTTTGCTCTACATGCATGGGGCCTCCTACATCAACATGTTATAACAAATGGACATTTTGATCTTTCATTGTTTGGGACTTTACGGGACAATGCCTTGCGGGTATTTGTCTAGAGAATTCAGTGTGTTACTTGATGGAACTTAGGGCAGCTGATTTGTTTAAACAATTTGATATGCTATGCAATTTGGCTCATCACCAAAAGGCTTGTCGACTTAAAGCCGCAACATCTCCTCACAATTGGACGGCTGTTAGTCATCATATATAGTCGATCCTAAAGGGCTCCATTGGATGGCTGGTTAGCCAATGACGGGTAAGATCCCCAGAGGGGGACAACCTAAGACAGGCACAGTCGCACGGGACAGTCTCATGTGGCCGACATATCAACCTAAGACAGGAGTCAAGGGCACAGCCTTGATTATCCGATGACGGGTAAGAATGTTGGTTGCACATAGACGTCCTAGAGCATTACCTCTTTTAAAACAAAAAGGGGGAAATGCAGGAGCCCTGTTTGGGGATTGACTTGAATTGCAGTTGACTATGAGCCGTGGAGATTTGGCCATTGTCGCCACCCGTAGTCTCACGGGATTTGTTGCGGGATCTCGAGGACTTGGCCGAAATTGCTGATCGGGTCAGCGCCATTTTTTAGGGTGTGTTTGGCGTGTGTTAGTTGTTGTTAGAACCAGAGAGAAAAGTTATCAGAATAAAAAGCTGTTTGTCTCCAGTTTGCTTCTGAAGTTCTTCCCGTGGCTCCGTTGCTCCAAGCGCTTCAGGCGCCAACAATGCTGCTCAGAAGTATCACCAGAAACATGAATGCTTTGAGTCTGAGGGAAATGTGGGAAATGATGAAGGTGAAGGAGACAATGGAAGTCCTTCTTCTGTCACTTCATGGCCATTGACTGTTGAGAATGTGATTAGATTAGTGTTTCTCAATCTCATTACTATTGCTCTTCATTGGAGGGAGCTGTCCTCGAGAGGATATTTAGCAGCATCCCTGGCCACTAACCAACAGATGCCAATAGCACCACCCACTATCCATAACTGGTGACAATCAAAAATATCTACTGATGTTGCCAAATGCCCCCAGAGGTTAAGTATTGAGATGCATTTGGAACTGGGTAAGATCTTAACTTTTTGCATGAAGATGCACTCAGGTGTAGAAGTATTTCCTCACCAGCCTTGGTTTCCTCATCAGTAAGAAAGACTGACACCTTTTTTTTTTACACAAGGAGAAGCTGTCTTGAGAATTTATTTTTCAGAATTAAAATTTTCAAAACCTTGCAGGATTTGGGGTGACAGACTTGGATAGTGCTGCCACCTGTTGGTAAGTACGTGGAAATGCACTCTTGGGCCACCCTCTTAGGGCCGCAGTGAGGCAACTCGCCTGCCGGGGTAGGAGGCACATGTGTTGGCTGGTCTGGGCCTGCCACTAAGACTGGGTCAGGGAAGCCCCAAATTAGGACATCCAGGGTGTTCAGCAGCCAGGAGAGTTAATGGGAATGGGACTTTGCCTATTTTTTTGGTCAAATGTTTGGCAATGTTAAAAAATAAAATAAAATCAGCTGGGTTTGGTGGTGCACACCTGTAATCCCAGTGACTCAGGAGGCTGAAGCAGGAGGATCACAAGTTCAAAACCAGCCTCAGCAATTTAGCAAGGCCCTAAGCAACTTAGTGAGATCCTGTGTCAAAATAAAAAATAAAAAAGGGCTGCGGATGTGGCTCAATGGCTAAGTGCCCTGGATTCAATCCCTGGTACAAAAACAAACAAAAAAATTCCCAGCCAACCGACCAATCAACAACAACAACAATAAAAACCAGGCCTTTATTTCCTTCTCCTTTTTTCTGCAGACACTATGATCTCTTTTCCTTAGAATCCCTCTGACTCAGGTCTTATCTGTACAACTTTTCATCAGAGCAGGAACCTTGAGGATTGGCATCATGGCTGGCTTCTGGCCTGTAAATAACTCTCCTTGGCCAGGCTGGTGGCAATTCCAGAGGTGATTCCCAGGCTGGGCTTGGTGGAAAAGGTAGGAGGTTGACACCACCAGTGACCACATCCAAACTCACCATCCTTCCCTAAGCCCACATGTTCTCTGACACTTCCAGCTCAGTTTGTCTGCACCAGCCCTGGAGTTACACAGCTGGAAACATCACCTCTATCTCTGAATCCCACTAATTTTGCTTTCTAAATTAGTTCTACTTCTCCTACTTCATTGCTATCCTCACCTTAGAATGAGCCACCTGTATCCCAATCTACCTGCAATGGCTCAACTGGGTCATTCTTCTGTCCTCTATGTTGTTGGCTGGGGTCATGCACATGGCTGATTCAGTTAGGAGCTTGGCTGGGGTTGGGATCTTCTAGATGGCCTCATTGACAAGTCTGGTAGCTAAGGGTGCTAGGGAGGCAGCTGGGCTTCTCTCTGCAGCAGGGACTTGTCATGTGGGGGCCTCAGGGTTATGAGAGCATCCAGGCCCAGAACTGGCACAATGTCCCTTTCTGATGTTCCATGGCTACACACCTGTAATCTAGCCACTCAGGAGGCTAAGGGAGGTGGGCCACAAGTTCAAAGTCAGCCTCAGCAATGTAGGAGGACCCTGTCTCATAATAAAAAAAGAAAAAATTCTGGGGATGTAGATGTAGATGGTAGAGTGGCCCTGGGTTCAATACGCAGTACAAAAAAAAAAATAAAAATAATAAATAAAAAATAAAGCTTAACTAATTAATGATGTAAGTTAATCCATTTATAAGAAAGATAAGAATGTTCCAGAAACAAAAATATACACTTTAACTACTCTTGGCAGAAGTACCTGGTACAATTGATGACAGCCTTAGGAAAAATGTTTTTAAAATACAGAAGCTTATAAACAAGGCACCTGTTATTAAATGTGGACTTCTTGCAAATGTTTATTCTTTCTTTTTAAATATTTATTTATTTGCTTTAGTTGTACACATTACATTTATTTTCACGTGGCGCTGAGGATCGAACCCGGGCCATGCACATGCTAGGCGAGCGTTCTGCCGCTGAGCCACAACCCCAGCCCTCAAATGTTTATTCTTACACTAGCAATTTTTCTAATTATAATTCAAGTTTAATTTAGCTAGTGTAACTTGCTACACTTCTTTAACAAATAGATGAAGATACAGCTAGCACAAGAGAATAAAGCCCATTTACCGTGAGTGGACTGGGGAAGGGGACGACCTCATTTTATATATTCAAGGAAAAAAACCCCAAAACACATAGATCTCATTTACCATCAGCAACAGCCCCCCCCCCCCCCCCCAGTTTTCCTGAGGGATTCTGTCAAAAGCCAGGTTATTACATTTCCTGCTATCCCCTCTTGCTTGGCCTTCATGTGAAGCATTATACAGCTCTTAGCATGACAATAGTGCACAAAGCATGGACGATGAAGACATTTTGTTCATCCTCATTGGCATTCAGGACCCATTGGAGAGCACTGAAGACTCTTGTGGAAATTCCTGAGTCACTGCCAGGCATGGTGACACATGCCTGTAATCCCAGAGACTCAGGAGGCTGAGGCAGGAGGATTGCAGGTTCAAAGCCAGCCTCAGCAACTTAGCAAGACTCTGTCTCAAAATAAAAACTAAAAATGGGCTGGGGATGTGGATGAGTGGTTAAGCACTCCCCCACCAATTCAATCTCTGCTACAAAAAAAAGAAAGAAAGAAAAGAAAGAAAGAAAGAAAGAAAGAAAAAAGAAAGGAAAAAAAAAAAAGAAAAAGCAAAGGAATCCTGGGTCATGGTATGAACCAGTCCCCCAAACTTGTGCCTCTGCTTCTTCAGGACAGTTTGCATGGTGACATTCTTCCCTCCTTTCAGCCTATCTTGCAGCCAACTCAATGCCCCACTGCATGAAGCCCAAAAGGGATGGGAATGTGAATAATCAAGCTCAGACTGAATATGCTGGAGATTGAACCCAGGGCCTCACACATGCCAGGCAAGTGCTCTACCACTGAGACACATCCTTGGCCCCTAAATGAATGAATATTCTCAAGAGCTTTCCTTTCATAGCACTTATCAAAGTCCATAATTGCACAATCATTTGTATGGCAATTTGAGCCATCTTCTCCTTTGACTCTAAGCTCCACAAGAGAAGGAACAGTGTCTGTTTCTACCCAGTCTATCCCCAGTTCTTGGTGCACTATCTGGGACATAGTGACCTTCAAGGAATACTGGCTGGATGAATGAACTCTGAGTCAGAGGGACAGGAAGGAAGCCAAGATATGAAGCATCTTGGTAGAGGCATCTCTCTTCACAGCACACAGATGCTGGGTCTTGAAGAAGATGTATTGCTATAGTTTGTGTAAGATACGGAAAATGACAAACCCCAAAGTAGTGTGGTATGGGGAGAGGGAGTAAGGAAGAAGGCAACACATGATAACATTCATCCTTTCCCAATGACAGGACAATCCCTAGAAAGGAAGCAAACATCATCCAATGACAAGACAATCCCTGGGAAGGAGATATCAATCAAGATTAGAATGGCAGTCTCTGGGAGGAAGCCAAAGCATTGATCCTTCCCCAAATAAATCCTTTCCCAGCAAGATTACAATGGGACCCTGAACAGAAAGAGATAAGCACTGAATGCTAACCCCAGACCCTCCCTTCTTTTCCCAAACATTGCCCAGTAAAAACGAATTTCAAATTTTCACAACCTGTTTCCTGAGTGCCCAAACTGATACACTCTGTCAATTAAACCACCTCTGAGTGTAGCATTTATAAGCACAGATTCCTCCTTTGGCCAGTGGCTCATTTTCAATCAGGAAAGTGTGTCTACCACATGCATGACTCCACTGCTGAACGAAGGCTTTGCTGATCCATGAAGTCTGTATCTGGCTCAGTCATTTTGTGCCAACACTTTGAAGGTTCATCTCCTCCAAAACTCGTGTTGACATTTTATTGCTCCTGTAACAGTATTAAGAGATGGGAACTTTAAGAGATGTTTAGGTCATAAGGGATCTCTATTCATAAATGTATTATAAACACCCTCTCTTATAGCTAGAGGGTGTTTGTTTCTCTCTCTCTCTCTCTCTCTCTCTCTCTCTCTCTCTGTCTGTCTCATCCCCCTTCCTCTCTTGCCCTCTCTTTGCCCTTGTGCCATGTGATGCCCTTAGCCATAGGATGATGCAGCAAGAAGGCCCTTGCCAGATGCTGGTGCCTTGATATCAGACTTTCCAGCCTTCAGAACTGTGAGCCAGTAAATTTCTGTTCATTTCCAACTACCCTGTCTCTGGCATTCTGTTATAGCAGTGCAAAATGGCCAAGAGATGGATGTAAATTAAAATGTTCCGAATCGATTAAAACAACAAACAAACAAATAAACCCAGGAAGTGAGTTCTTAGAAGAGCCACACTCTGAATTTCTTTCTGTGATTATGTAAGATCACAGCCTTTCTCTGGGCCTTTAGCTCCTGGTTTACTCCAAGTGCTTGTGAAAAATGCAGGTGTCATCCCTGCCCCAGAAATATTCATGGGGAGACTTCAGGCCAGAGGTCTCACCACTTGCAGGACTCCCCAACCTTCCAGGTGACTCTTTGGCACACCACATTTTGAGAATCATTGTCTTTCTATTTCTATACTTCAAGTTTGGGTTTTCTTTGGGCTGGCATGTCCTCTAGGATACCTAGTGACTCTTAGGTACCTGGTGGTTTTAATTGTTTCCCCAGAAGTCTTTGTGAACAAACAACCTGGTCTATGATCCCTGGAACACCAGTGTATCTATTTACCTTTGCGGCTACAGAGAGGTTATATGGTCCAGTCCCCTGGGGCTGGGCAGGATCACACTGAAGCCAGACTGGGTAGGGAGGAAACAAAACCAGTTTCTCTCCCACTTTAGATTTACTATGTGTGGGGTTGTGGAGTTTGTGTTTGGGGCTTGTGGTTTGCAGAGAAGGGGTGGGGTTCTTGACAAGGGGGAGCTTTGAGCATAGTTAAGGGAAATAGGTATTTCCCCAGGGGTGGGGAGGAGCTGGGGGCCTGAGAGAGGAATAGAGGCCTAATCTTCTTATGTAAGAGTCATGGAAGAACTTGTTTTATAACATCAGGGGAGCAGGACTGCTAAATTTAGATTCAAACCTGAAACTTTTGAACTTCGAGAGGCATCTGAGGCTGCAGCCTCTGGCAGGAAGGGCTGGGTCTGGGGCTCAACAGTCTCAGCCTGGGCAGGTGGGGAGACAGTGGCACAGAGGAAGGAAGGACCTGATGGGTTTTAGGAAAGCCACAGCACTTCCTAAAAATCCTAAGGTCAACACAGCCCTGCCATCCCTCCTCCAGCATGAAAGGCCCAGGTAGTCTTAGGTAGATGACAGGTAGGGGTGGGGACAAAGGCAGGGACAGGTGGGAATCAGTGGCCCACTTGGCTGCTGACTTCTTGTCTACCTGTCACTGCCTATGTCAGAAAGAAAATCCTTAGCCTGGTGTGGTGGCATGCCTATAGTTCCAGCACTTGCAGCACTTGGGAGGCTGAGGCAAGAGGATCACTTTTTTTTTTTTTTTTTTTGGTGGTGCTGGGGATTGAACCCATGGCCTTATGCATGAGATGCAAGCACTGTACCAACTGAGCTATATTCAGGGGTCACTAGAACCCAGGAGTTTGGGACCAGTCTGGGCAACATAGTGAGACCTGATCTCTCTCTCTCTCTCTCTCTCTCTCTCTCTCTCTCTAACAACAAAACCAACCAATCAACAAGCAAAACCCCAAAACAAAAAAATAAACAATCCTCCCCTTCAGTAGAGACAGGGGCTTGGGTGTGGTGGGAGGCATTGGGAAGGGCCAGTGAAGCTGCCGGCGCTCTGCAGCTCCTGCAGCCGGCTTTCTCAGTGAGGGTCTCTATAGTCTAGCTGACAGGGTGGTTGTGACATAGTTTTGGTATATTTTGGGGCATAAGAACTGGTAGGCAGTGTGATCTCAGCCAGGGCAGGTGCCTGGCCTGACACCGTACTCCTGTCAGTGGAGAGAAACCAGAAGCCACGCCCCCTTGGTCAGAGCGCACAGGAGTGCATGTGCGCATGCCTATGACTGCGGAGGTGGGGTGGAGGGGACACAGTGCCAGGCAGGGAAGGGCAGACACCAATGGCCAGGTTAAGGAACAATCCATAATGCCATCCTTGGTGCTGACACCCAGTAGACAGCCTCCCACTTGATAATTCATCAGAAGGATGCACAGAACTCACTGAGATCTGTTGTCCTCACATCACAGTTTGTTCCAGGGAAAGGATACAATCAAATCAGCCGAGGGGGGAGGCACAGACATCCCTAGGAGGGTTCCCAACAGAGTTGCCCTTGGCCTCTAACCAGAGGTCACAGTTGGTGTTCACCTCTCCCAGCAATGATGTGGGACAGCACACAGGGAGCACTGCCAACCAGGGAAGCCCACTAGAGAGCCTTTGTACCCGGAGTTTGTACTGGGATTCCACAGTGGACCGTCGGTGAGGTTTAGATCAGTCTGAAGTCCTTCCAAGGTCCAGCGGATCATGTCTGACTCAAATCCGCACCCTAAATCACACCGTTGGTTTATCTGGTGTGGCCAGTCCCCACCCTAAATCACATTGTTAGCTAATGGGGTGTGACCAGCTCCTGCCTTAAATAAAGATACTCCTATCCAGCATGACACTGCAGAAACTTAGAGATGACCTTCCAGAAGCTGGGGGTGAAGGCCAGACCTCTCCTTGGCAAGGTTAAGCTCTTTACTACACAGGCAGCCACACAGGGCTGTGAGTCTGTTCTTCCAGAACAGACAACTCACTGGGCATGATTCCCAGCTGTCCCCAAGATGAGCAACCCAGATAGAGGGGTGGTAAGCCACTCCCAACCAGTCAACTGGCTTTATGCTGAAAGTCTTCCTCATTGACTCACCATATACTGAACAAGGGCCCCATGACAGGCACTATGGGGAGGACATGGGAGTGGACAAATCAGAGCCTGTATCTGCCCCATACAGCATTCATTTCTAGTGTGGAAATCAGATAATGAAGAGCCACTGAACAATGAAATATTTAGAAGCTGTACTGTGTGCTAGGAAGAAAACAGGATTGATGGGGGGAGAGGGATGGGTGTGTGTGGGGGGGAAGGACCTGCCTTTGATTTTGTGGCAGAGAAGGCAGTTTTGAAAAGGTCCCATTTAAGCTGCCCAGAGAATGAAAAGGCAACAGCAGTGGCAGAAGTCTAAGCCCCTGGCAGAGGGGCACCAGGGTCTTTTCTGCCAACTGATGTCTCTATGCAGATTGTGAAACAAGAATAACAGTCTCCTCCTTGTGGCTGACATAGTCTTCTCAGGACCCAAGGCTTTATGAACTATGCATGGACCTCAGCCTCACAAATCCGTTGGCCAGTGCTGGTGCAGTATGTAAGCCATATAACCCTCCATGGCAGGCTTGGCCAGCCAGTGCCTGAAAGCCAGCACTGAGTAATAACACCAGGCTGTCACCAAGACACTGGTCATTTTAACTCCATTTGACCTTTTCCATATTTTAAATAATGAAAAACAAAGTTATGCCTGTTTGTAGAGGTCTTGGTGCCAGAAATTGGGGAATTCTTCAAGTTGCAGCCATCTAGGCAGTGCCTGCAAGTCAGGGGGGAAAGGCAAGTCCATTTTTGTTTTCAGGGTAAACCATATTTTCTACTCATTGGTGGTGCCAGGAAAAAGGATTCCACATCTCTTGCAATAAAATGGGATCCTAGCTGAAGTTTCCCCTGGTTTTTATTCTTCATCCTTTCTCAGAAACCAGAAGTTGTTTAGCGAAGGGGAAACCTTCTGGCTTAGAATCCCTGGTAGAAACTCAGACCCTATGAATTCTACTTAATTACACCCTCACCCATCTTTGAGAACGGCACAGCTCCTAGAGCTGTGCGTGGAGGCCTGGGTTTGCCACCTAATAATTGGAATGTCTGCATTCACTTCAAATCTCAGTTAGTTTTATGCAGGAAGTCTCTGTATCTTTTCATGATTGCTTGATTTTGATACATTCACAACATTTTTTAAAAGTTGGAAAGCAGACAAAACAAAAGAAGGATGTCTTAGTGCATCCAGGCTGTAATAACAAAATGTCATATAGACTGAGTGACACCTAAGTAAAAGTTCTGGAGACTGGAAGTCCAAGATCAAGGTGCCATGTTTTGGTGTCTGGTCAGGACAGCTTTCTGGCTCATAGACAGCAATTTGTAAGTGTCTTTACAAGACGGAAGGGATGAGTTAGCTTGCTGAGGTCTTTTATGAGGGCACCAATCTTATTCATGAGGGTTCTACCCACATGACCTAACCACCTCCTACAGCCACACTTTCTAAAAGTGTGGGAAAGGATACAATCAAATCAGCTGAGGGAGGATGGGCACAGAGATTAGGACTGCCATATGTGAATTTGTGGGGAAGGGGAATAAGCATTCAGATCACAGCATCATTCTAATGAATCTTTTACAGAATTGTCTTCCAGGGGTTTGTGTATTTGTTTCCTGTTGCTGTTATAACAAACTAACAGATGTAGTGCCTTCAAACAGTTCACATTTATTATTTTATAGTTCTAGAGGTCATAAATCCAAAACCAGTCTCACTGGGCTAAAGTTAAGGGGTCGCCAGGCCAGATCCTTCTGGGGGCTTTGAGGGGAGAACCTATCGCCTGGTCTATTCCAGTTTCTAGAGGCTTCCTGCTTTCCTTGGCTTGTGGCCCCTTCTGTCTTCAAAGCTAGCAGTGTAGCCTCTTCCAAGATGTTCTCTCTCTCTCTCTCTCTCTCTGACCCTCCCTCTTATCTCTGCTCCTGTCATTACACTGCCTTTGCTCACTCTGATCCTCTTTTAAAGATCCTTTCTTATTTTTTTAATTATTTATTTATTTTTGGTACAGTTGTGCGGCTGGGTTGAGCAGGGGCAGCCACCGCAATCCTTAGGTGCTGGTTCTTGTGACTGCTGGAAAGCAGTTGAGTGAAACAGAGTAGTAAGCAAAAGTTTAATGGAGTGAGAAGTGAGGGTGATGCACATACAGCATGGGGACTGCATGGACTGCCTCGAAGAGAGGTTGGCGAGGCTGGAGTTTTTAAGGAAACAGAGTCCTTTGTTCTTGCCTCAGTTTCCCTATCCTTCCTTAACTGGTTAAGTTACTGAGGCTGGTTTTGAACCTGTGATCCTTCTGCCTCAGCTTCTTGAGGCTGGGTTTATAGGAGTGCGCCACTGAGCCTAACGAGGACCCTTTTAAATTAAATTAAATTAAATTAACTTTTTGGCACTGGGGATTGAACCCAGGGGTGCATAACCATCGAGCCACATCCTCAGTCCTTTTTAATATTTTGTTTGGAGTCAGGGCCTTGCTACGTTGCTAAGGCTGGCCTTGAAATCGCCATCCTTCTGCCTCCTCAGTGTCCCAAGCTATTGGGATTACAGACATGTGCAGATACATTTTTATTTTTATTTATTTATTTTTTGGGAGATGAGGTCTTACTATGTTGCCTGACTGACCCCAAATTATTGGGCCCCCGCCTCAGCCTCACGAGCAGCTGGGACCATAGGCATCCACACCTGACTCTCATGAGGAACTTTTTTTTTTTTTTTGTGGTGCTGGGGATTGAACCCAGGGCCTTGTGTATGCGAGGCAAGCACTGTACCAACTTAGTTATATCCCATCCTTCATGAGGAACTTTGTGATCACATTGGGCCTCCTGGATAACCTGGATAACCCTTGTCCAAATCCTCAATATCTGTATGATCCCACTTAAACCTGAAATCTAAAGTAGTCATACTCAGCTGCCCATGGCGGTGCCCATGCCTGTAGTCCCAGCTACTCAGGAAGCTGAGGTAGGAGAATCACAAATTGGAGGCCAGCCCTGGGCAACACAGTGAGACCCAGCCTAAAGAAAAGTCATATTCATAGCCGGGCGCGGTGGCGCACGCCTGTAATCCCAGCACTTGGGAGGCTGAGGCAGGAGGATCGCAAGTTCAAAGCCAACCTCATCAATGGATGTGGCCCAGTGGTCAAGTGCCCCTGAGTTCAATCCCCAGTACCAAAAAAAAAAAAAAAAAAAAAAAAAAAAAAAAGTCACACTCATACTCATAAAGGCAGAGAGTAAGTAGAATGATGGTTTCCAGGAGCAGGGCGGAGGTAGGGGTGGGTGAGGGGTGGTGGGGGCACAGACAAAAGAAAATAGGAAGGTACTGGTTAAAGGGCACAAAGTTTCAGTTATGCAGGATACATAAGTCCTGAAGAGCAAAAGATCTACAATGTAGCATTGTGCCTATGGCTAACAATACTGTATTGCATGCCTAAAATAGTTGAGATGGTAGATCTAATGTGTTCTTACAACAAACAAAAAAGCAGGGTGGGGGGAGATGACTGTGGGAGGTGACAGGCATCTTTATGACTTTTCTTTTTTAAAAATTTTTTTAAATTGTTGATAGACCTTTATTTTATGTATTTATTTTTATATGGTGCTGAGGATCAATCTTAGTGCCTCACACATGCTAGGTAAGTGCTCTACCACTGAGCTACAGCTCCAGCCCTTTATGACTTTTCTTTAATGTCTTGTTGGTCACAATGTTTTCAAGGATGTTTACCTATCTATAAACTCATTGAGATGAATATGTTACATATATACAGGTTCGGTTTTTTTTGTCCCCTTGCCATTAATGTTGTAACAGAAAGATTTCCCCACAGGAAATCTTTGTAACCATCTTTCCTCAAGGCTGCATAAGGGGTTATGCTTCAGAATGCTCAAACTGGAAACCAGACTTTTGACTGTGCTGCATTTTCCTGCAGCTGGCACCCCTCATATTTAGGATTATTGCAGTAGTGTAGATTCCCAGCAGCAGGTCAGAAGGGGAGAATACATTTATGAGTATTATTACATACTGCCTAGCTGCCTTCTAGAAGGATTCTATCCATTTACACAGCCTCTCCTGAAGAATCTCATTTGATTTTCTTAAAAATAAAAAAGTTATTCTTTTCTAAATAATAAAAGTATTATATAATCATTAAAGAATATTTGGAAAACATAAAAAGAGCCAAAGGGGAAAAATCTTTTATAATCTCATAAAATGAAACACCACCTAATCATAATCTTGTAAGTACTTCATTAATACAAAATGCATTTCCTTCCAATACTTCTCTGTGTACATATGTATAAAATTCTTTAAAAAAACATGGATATAATGTTAGAACTTTTTTAGATTTAAGATACCTCATGTTTTTAGATATGCAAGAGAAAAGTAAATTTTCTTTTTCCCATGCTACTGGATATCAAAACTAGGACCTTGCACATGCTAGGCAAGCACTCTACCAACTGAGCTACACCCCAAGCCTCTTTTTTATTTTGTGACAGGGTCTTGCTAAGTTGCTGTGGCTGGTCTTGAAGTGGAGATCCTCCTACCTCAGCCTCCTGAGTTTCAGGGATTATAAGAGTGCAGCACAGTGTTTACGAATATTTTATTGTGTTCATCTTGGGATGGTTTCCATCCTGTTTACCCTGTGGATGACTACCTTCCATGTCACTCAGAATCTGGAAAGCTGGTGGGTCCTTTCTTCCCTGGGTGATGAATGTCAGGGTCCAATGTGGGGACCACAAATCCTGACTCCCCTACTGAATCTGAAGTCTGAGGAGTTCACTGGAAAATAAAGTGCTTAGATTTAATGAAAATTGAGTTTTATAAGACAAATAATTGATGCTGTTTATAAGTAAAATATTTTTCTCTTTGAAAAGCAGACTATGGCTGGGAGTGGTGGCCCAGGCCTGTAATCACAGCAACAGAGGAGGCAGAGGCAGGAGGACTGCAATACTCTTCAAAGTAAGCATCAGCAATTTAGCAAGGCTCTAAGATACTTAGCAAGACCCTGTCTCAAAATAGAAAATAAAAAGATCTGGGGATGTGGCTCAGTTGTTAGGTGCCCCTAGGTTCAATCCCCAGTATTGCAACAAACAACCCTCCCAAACCTACCCCCCCAACAAAAAACTATTTTTTTTTCTGGATGTTGTACATTATTTTATTTGAAGGGAGGTTAGGACCTGTAAGAAAACCCAATCCAAACTAGACAAGGCTGGAAAGTGCAAGACTCAGATATGGCTAGATTCAGGAGCATGATATGCACACGATCTGATCTTTGCCTCTCTTTTAAGGGGTGGTTCTATTTTTAAGGAAAATCTTTATTTCATCAGTTCCAGGAACTCTTTATTATCCAGTCTCACTGGTTCCTCCTTGTAGCTAGGGCGATGCGGAGCTCAGGCCCCATCACATGGCCACTGGCCCTGGAGTCAGCTCCATCAAAACTTATGGACTGGGAAGGTGAATTAGGATCCACACAAGGGCACGCTCCCAACAAAACAAAACAAGAAAACAAAAAACTGCAGGCGGGACAAACCTGTCCTCACAAACGTCCTTGTCCTTCTCCCACTCACGGCCACCCAAGAGTCCTCCTCCGGGATTCACTGAAGCTGGGTCAAGCTGAAGCAGGAAGTGCAGGAAGAACAGGGCCATTCAGGAAACTGGGCCCCAAAGCCACCTTCCCCTCTCCTTAGCACTTTCAAGGCCTACAAGGACACAAGACTCAGGACTGCCTGAGGGATGTGAGGCTCTAGGACTTTTCCCTACCACTTCATTTTGGGTTTCTTAGTTCGAACTTTCCAGGGAGGACTTGATTGGTCCAGCGTGGGTCGCGTGCCCACCTCCAGCCCAATCAGCTCTGGCCAACCGAGCGTGGGTGGGGCTGAGGGCGTGGTGGTGGCAAATCTGGTATAAATTGCTGCCTGCTCCCCATTCCCTCAGGGCTGTGAGGGGAGGAGTCCCTGAGTCAGGTTCTAATGCCCACCCCTGCCCCCCTGCCCAGTTGATTTCCTTCACCGTTTATTGAATGCTTGCTCTTTAGCTGTCCCATCTTAAAATTATAACAACATTCTGAAATTGAGGCTCTGACAGGTCAGAGTTTTTCCCAGGGTCACACAGCCAGTGTCTCAGAGGGCATCCGGTGATTAATCCCAAAATAGCACCCACAGCAACTGAGATTAGGGAAGCCTGGGGAATCCTCCAGGTTGAGGGATCTTAAAGCAGGTTTGAGGTGATGCTGGAAGGGCAGCAAGATGGTTCTCCCAGCCTTACAACTGGGCAGCACTGGTGGTGGTAGCTGCTGCAGGGCTGGGACCTCGCCTTCCCTTTCCTGAGCTCCCTCCCTCAGGTCCTGTCCTCCCGAACTCTAGCTTTACTGCACTCAGTGACTCAGCAGCTTTCCCTGCCTGCCAGTCTCTGGGAGTGGCTGGGCCTATGTGTGCTGGAGTAGCACCCCCAGGTTGGGAAGCAGTAAGTCCCCAGTCAGAGATGGGGCAACTCATGGGCTTGAAGACAAATCATCTATTTATTTATTTTTGGCTCCCTAGGATCTATTTTTGCTTAAAAATAATTTTTTTTTGGGTGCTGGGGATCAAGCCCAGGACTCCACTTGCTACATATACTTCTAGCCAATTTGGAAGGGCCTTTCCTCCTATTCTCAGTTACACACCACATCCTGATTCTGAGCACACGTCTCCCCTCTCCCCCAGGGCCTTTGGACCCCCCCTCCCCGCCCCCATCAGTTCCCTCCTCCTTCCTGTACTGGGGATTGAGCCCAGGGGCGCTCTACTACGGAGCCACATCCTCAGTCCTTAACACCATTTCTAATTCCGGTGGTCACTTTCCCATTTCATCTGCCATCTCCATCCAGAAGCCTACCCTGATTGTCTCTGCCAACGTCCCAGCTGCCTACTACTTTAGTCACAGCTGGCTGTGAGCAAGTGTCCTGATTCTGCAACCTGGCATCTCCTCCACGGGGTCCTAATTGCGTCGTTGGTCCAAGGCCAAGGGTGTGCAGAATCTTCATTCATCCTAGAATTCATTAATCCTCTAAGCCGGCTTCAGGTGGTCTGGCGCGGGACAATGGGGACAGTGATGAACCAGGGCATCAGCTTAGGCCTAGCAGGGAGGTGATCGTTCACTCTACACAGGAGGGCAGGTCCTGGCGGGGCAGGGGTCCCTGAGAGGCTCCCTGCTGGCCTGCGGAACCAGCGTGACCTTATCGCATAGTGAGATATTTGCAGGGCAAACTCGGCGCACTTGGGAGTTTTCTTTGCCATTTACAAGCTGAAGCACGCGGGAGGGTCCGAGGCTCCGGAAACGTTGTGTCCAGAGCCTAGAGCGCAGAGCAACAGTGGCCATCAGCTCAATACTGCACCACCTCCGGGGCCCAACGTTCCGGCTGGACGCGGACTGACCTCAGAGGCTCGGAGCCTGATTTAAGACTCGCGCGGACTTTGCTACCGGAGTACAGGGGCCACCTAGTCCACCCAGGCGCGGACCTGGTCCAGAGCCAGCTTCCCCATCAATTCCGGTGAGGGGATGTCCATATCCAAGGCCGAACAGGAGGCACAGGAACCCCGCGCCTTTACAGAGCCAGGAAAGCCAGGGCACCGCTCAGCTAACCGGAAGACCCCCCTCTCCTTCCCAAATGCTTCCAACCGGCCCGAGGTTCCGGCAATGACCAGCGTGTCCCCGCGCACGCACACACCACGCGCATGTCAGTCTCACGCTTCTCGGTCGCCCCGTGCCTGGGCGCACGCAGGCCCTCACGCGCGCCCGCACACGCCTGCAGGCTCGCGCGTTCGCTGCGGGCACAGGGCGAACCAGCAGGGTAAGAGCTCGACTTGTGGGAGGGTAGAGACCCAGGCCCCACCAGGGCGCTGCCCGGGGCGTGGCTTAGGGCGGAGCTCGCCCGGCTGGGCGCGCAGGGTGGGGGCGGGTCCGCGCCGCCGCTGTCCATGCGGCCCCGCCCTCGGTCCCGCTGCTCGCTCCCCTCGGTTCCTCCGCGCCGCAGCCCGGGCCATCCGCCACCGCTTCCGCAGCTCCCGCCGCCACTGCCTCCGAGGTAGGCGCAGCGGAAAAGGGCCTGGGCTCTGCCTGCTCCCCGGGTCGCGGGCCGGGCTCTTGGGGAGCTGAGGGGGAGGCGATGGCGGGAGGAGCGGGCGAGGGTGAAGGGCCTAGGAGCACTGTCCGGGGAAGAGAGCTGAAACGGCCAGCGCGGGCCTGCCTGGTCAGCAGCAGGCAGAGAAGTCCTGGCGGGTGGACCCCGAGAGGGTCCTGGCTGGGGAACTCGAGGACTAGGATCCAGAGGCGCCAGCGGTCGGGGGCGAGAGGCCACCTGGACTTGCGGGCGGAAGGGTATGGGCCACCGCGTGGAGGCCCGACCGGCCGCGGGTCTAGGTGACCTTTCTCGGCCTGCGCGCCCTCTGGCCCTCGATCCTGTCAGCGTCGGTCGGGTAGGGGCCCTCCCGACTCTTACGCTTCTTGGTCCAGGACCCTGCGTCTGTGTGGCCAAGCTGCCGCTGCGGGAATGAACTCCTGTGACGTCCATGCCCCAGAGTCCCCGGCCCTACACGTTCTGGTCGGCCCACGCCCGAAGAAGCTGGCGCCCGGCACATCCAGCGCGTGCCAGCGCCTTCCCGGGCGGAATGGAGAGTAGACTTAGGCCTCAGAGGCCAGGACTCGGGCCTGGGCAGGAGGCTTGGCCTCCGAAAACGAGATCCCCCGGGAAGCAATGTGGCCTTCTTGTCCTTAGAAGGCATTCCTGATTCGGTGGCTCATTCATTCGGCAAACTCTGCGTGTAGGAAAACTGGTTCTGTGTCTGACTTCAGATTTGAGGCCCACAGCCCTAGTAATTTGTCCAAGGTCACAGAGCTGGGGAGATACCAAGCCTCAGTTTTGTCATCTGTAGAATGGGAGCAGTTGTACCTCTCCTTCCCTGGGTTCTGAGGAAGAAAAAAAGAGTTGATGACTTAAGAACAGTACCTAGTGTGCACAAGGCCTCCATAGAAACCGTGACATTTACCCTTGAGACTTTTGAAGAAGCTGTAGCCCATCCCCCACAGACCATTTTACTCCATGAGGTGTTATGAAAGGGATTCAATAAATGTAGCTCCATTATTGTAAACATTATTGCTGTATTAGCATCAAGAATTTGTATACAGGTATCGAGTAACTTTCAGGATAATTCATGAAAAATCCTGTTCAGTTTGCAAATGACAAGGTCAGACTGGAGCAGTAAGTTTGCATGTGCAGGCCTTGAATGCAGAAGCAGACAGGTTTCACCTAGGCCTGTCTCACCTGAAGTTCCCTTGACCAGCCTCCCTTCACCAGGGGAGATAGGAGAAAGTGCTCCTCTTTTGCCTAATATTCTGCTGCTCAAAGGCCAGGGCAAACTACTCAGGGCCAGCCTTCTTTCTCTCCTTCCAAGCTCTGGACCTCAGTTCCTAGAGGGTCACACTTAGGCCACCTCGCACACAGTAGGTTCTTCGGAAGATCTGTGGAAGTCAGTACACTCTTTGTATCCACCTTTATTGACAGAGTTGGTTTTACTATTCTAGCACATGGCATATAGTAGGTTACATTAAGTATTCTTTGAATTATTGAATGGGCCTATGTAGGGGCTGAAGACCCAAGCCATAGTCCATTGATCCTGGACACCTTTTTGATGAACATAGACGTTTCACTCACTCACAGAAAATAGTCTTGCCTAGTAGAGAGTCTGAAATATGTGAAGAACTATAGCGGAATGTACAACCCCAGAGCATTTTGTGGGAGGCAAAACTTTTCTGATTTGAAATGACTTCTTTCAACACTTGGTCTTCATTCCTTGACTTCCCAAGTCCTATGGGAAACTTGTGGAACTGGTGTTTCTAGGCTTGAAGGCAGGGGGACATGGGTGAGTGGGTTTCTATCCAAGGCTATGGGCCAGGTGCCCCTTCCTTCTCTGATGGTGGGTGTATTGATGTCTTCTGCCCAACTTGTCCAGAGTAACATGCCTGGCCCAGGGGAATGCCTGCTCACAATTGATTACTTTGTTTTATTTCTGCTATTCTAGAGTTGGGCTATAGGCAGGTGCTATTGGTAGCACAGAAAGCTGGGACTCAGGGGGACCATACAGTGAGGAGGTACATTGGGCCTCTGGCCCTGCTGGATAATAAGCACATGTGGACTCTGAACTCTAGGCTGGTGGTGATAAGGGGCATCATCCCCCACCTTTGCCAGCAAGATGCTCCTGAGGCCCTGAAGTTCACTTTGCCCGTGATAGAATTTCCGTAGTGATGTCTTTGGTGGTAGTGACTGAGAGGTACATGTGTGGGTGAGAACTGGCCCAAGCCAGGAGGCAGCCTCCAAGGGTGCCACAAGGGTCTGTAGTCTTTGGTCTTGGGATCCCCCAGGCTCCTGTAGATCCACTAAGAATGAGCAAGAGGACCTTTAGCTGTGCCTGGGCATATTTTTTAAAAATTTTATTTTACTGCTTATTCATAGGAGATAGGGGGAGGGGGAATCCATGCTCTTTGCCCACAACTGGTCTGGAAAGAGACCCAGAGAGCAACCTGGGTTTGCAACACTGGTCCAAAATGAGCCATAGGGTCTAGTACAGGCTAAATCACTTTTTATGCCTCAATTTCTTTGCTGCAAAAGCATGATTACCATTGTCACTTTGTTTGTTGAGAGTCTGCTCAGTGCCTTCCTGGGGGCTGGATGTGTGTTCTATGACATTGAGTTCATCTCCTTACAAGTCCTGGGAGAGAGGTTCTGTTGTTTCCATTTCATTGGTCAGGAAGCTTGGCACAGGTAAGTGTCACACAGGTGGGCAGGGTGGTGTAGGGGTTTGGGCCTGCTCTGGTAGTCTATGCTGGTGTTCTCACACTGCAGTCACTGCTCCATGGGCTGTTTCAAGGAGCTAACAGACATGAACACCTTTTGAAAATTAGAAATTGCTGTTTGGACTGGAGATGTTATTCTTTCACAGCAGTTGGAGTGAGCTTGTGCATGGCTGAGTGTAGGCCAGCCAGCAGTGGATGGTGATCAGGTCACCCCTGTTTATGGCAAGGACAGTGGTGCTGGTGTCTTAGAAGGGTCAGTATTCCGTGGGATGAGGTGGGAGGCTTTCTTCCAGGACCTGACCCGACAGTATTCAGCTAAACAATGCCTCTTTATGGACAGGGAGAACTCTGGACCCTGCGGTTCAGGGTGACTTTTTGGCAACTGCTCAGCAGCCATTATTATAATAAGAAATTTACAAAATGTAACTTGTAATAAAACACTAGCTCTGTTTGTTGCATGCTTAAGGTGAATGAGCTGTGCTAGTGAGTGCTTTATATTAACAAACTAATGTATTTCTGAGTGATGCTGAGCCAGGTGTTCTCTCCCCACGTTAGAGCTGAAGAAGAGTGAGGTGCATAGGGGTGTTGACTTGCTCAAGGTCACATGCCTAGAAAGTAGCTGAGTAGGATCCAGACTCAGGTCTTTTTGACTCCCGAGGCTACCTGTCCCAAATGCAGTCTGTGTAATCCCAGTGGGCCAAGCCAGGCAGCAAGGCTCCAGAGGAGTGAGGTGCCTGAGTCAGACAGGAGCGCCTGGTGTGCTTGGACCCTGGACCCTGGACCCTGGACCCTGCTGTGTTGGCTGCCAGCCCAGGCCTTCTTCCCTTGGTGGGTGGGTGGGCAGGCAGCTGCCTCCCGAGTCAGCTACATTCTCCTGTGTCTCCTGGAAGGCCAAACTGGTGGCCTAGCTTCCAGGGTGTTTTAAAATAGAAGCAACGCCTGGAAAGCTGGGCTGCCCTCTGCGACTGTTGTGGAAGGGGGAGGGGAGGGCAGCTGCTTTGAGAACACAAACCTGCCACCAGAGCACAGAGCCTTGGCCTTGCCAGCATCTGGAAGCAGGGACTGTTCCCTGGGCTGCCTCTTCCTGGAGAGAAAGTGCTGTATGTGGGGGTTGGGGGAGGCTCCTGAGTATGATCTGTCCCCTAATATGCTGGCTTTCAGAGCTGGCCTCTGGGCTTACCTTGTGCTGGGAAGTTGTTTTTCCTGGTCCCCAGGGTTGGGGCAAAGTGTTTTGGTCTAATCTAATCCCAACTGGTCTGAAGCCCCTTCTGTAGGCTTTTTGCCTTGGCATGGCCTGTGTCTTTTCCACTGTTCTCTCTTCCTGAGGGCATTCCTGGGAGGCTGATGGTGATTTTGATTGCTGTGTTGGTCAGTGTCTTAGCAGGAATCAGATGCACATTTCCACATGGTGATCTGAGAGTTTAATGAGGAATTCACTAGCAGATAGGTGGACAGGGTGTAGGGTGCCCACAAGGGGGTACCCCTGGGTCTCTTAACAACCTGAGGCCTTCAGTGGGAGGGGGCGGTTAGGGGAACTGGGAGAGAGCTGGAGATTGGGAGGGGGCTCCCTATCAGGGGCTCTGGTTTTGTTTGGGTGGAAGAAAGCAGTTGCTGTCCACCTGAGGCCGGGAGGGGAGGGAACCTGGGGGACAAGGACCACTCTCCACTGAACTCCCTCTTCTGCATGTGCCTCACATTTGCTGAACCCACCCATCAACCCATTGATAACAGTCCATAATGATCAGCTCTGGGCACAGAGCAGCATGGGATGGAGAAAAGTGCATCTGGAGGGGCAAAGAGGATCCAGTATAATAGATTATGTCACCACTACCACCGACTGTTCTCCCTGTGCCAGACACTCCTTGGTGTTCTATCTATTTCACTTATTCCTTGCAACACTTCCTTTCAGGAGACTCCATTGTTAGCCCCCATTTTATCTTTTTTTTTAATTTATTTTTTATTTTTAAAAATTTTTTATTTATAGTAGTAGTATGTATTACAGTTCATACTGTACACATAGAGCCTCTTTTTACACAAAACAGTTTGTATACAAAGTATATTCGTAGCATTCAAGTCTTCAATCCTGCATTTAGAGTAATGATATCCATCTTATTCAACCACTTTTTCTCCCTCCCTTCTCCTCCCTTCCCTTTGACCATTATAGTGTTCCTCTAATCCTCCTATGTACCCTGACCCAACAATACTGTGAACCAGCCTCCTTATATCAGAGGAAACATTCATTAGCCCCCATTTTATAGTTAAGCAACATGAGATCCTGTGAGTATAAGTGGCTTGTCCAAGGTCACCCAGCCAGTAAGAGTTTAATGAAGAGATTCATTAACAAAGATGTGGGCAGGGCGTAGGGTACCTGACAGGGGTGTGGACCTGGGTTTATTAATACCCTGGCTACCTTCTGCCAGGCTCAGCCATTCTGTCGTCACTGCCCTGTGGACACCTGGATGGGCTGGGAAATGCCATGGCAGGGGAGCTCCTGGTCTGTGGTTCCTAGCTCTGGTGCTCTTTTGTCTTTGGGGTGGTGTCTTAACCCCCTGGGGTGTTAACCTGTGTTCAAGAGACTTCTCCCAGCTATTCCTGGCTGAGTTCTGGGGGCCCACAGCCACCCCCACTCCCTGCTTCAACCACTGACTACAGTCATTGTTGGCTCTCTGAGGGCTCCAAGGGTCTCTGCCTAGATCCTTCTGGGGGAGGATCTGCTGAGAAATGAGCATAGGTCAAGGTAGGGGTTCTAAGAGGTGCTTGGTGCAGGAAGTGAACCTGCTCTTCTCATTGGCATCTGCGGCCATCCTGCATGTGGACAGCCAGAGGCTGGGGGTGGGGAGACAGGAGGATTGGGGCCTGCTTGCCCTGGGGGATTCTCATGCACTCCAGGAGCTTTGCCCTACTGCTGCCTTTTGGGCAGTGTGGCCAAGCCATTGGTGGTCACCTGGGAGTGGAATCTGCTCCTGTAAACTTTGTCAGCAACCCTACCATCTCAGTATAGTTTGAATATGTTCTCACTATGAACCCTATCTACATATTCCTTCTGGCATCTCTACTTGCAGCAACCTGTTGGAACATGTTTGGCTTTTAAAATTATCAATGTACACGAACAATTTAAACAATGAAGTAGAATAATGAAAATCCTCTTTGAACTCCATCCCTTCCCCAAACCACCTTCCCTCTCTAAAAGCAACTCCAAGGCAACCAACCACAATTTATAGGTGGCTTGTATCTTTCCACACCCATTCCTACCATTCACAAATTCATGAATGTAGAGATGCATACGTAAAAAGGTTTTCCCTTCATTACAAGGAATTGGAAATTTTGTGACTTGGTTTTTTTTATTTAGTGTGTCATCGATGGCTATGTCACCCCATATAAATCCACCCCATTATTTTCAGCGATCATGGTGGTTCTCCTTATTTTAGCAAGTATGAACTTGTGAAAACAAATTTTGTTCTTTCATTTCCCTGTTGATGGACATTTAGGTTGCTTCTGGGTTTTGCATTGTGTGTGTGCATCCTTGTGTGCACACCTTTGACTGTGTTGGATACTACTGTGGTGGGTTCCTAGGAGTGGAATTGGCACTAGGATTTATGCTGTGTTCATTGCCTAGCAATTGCCCTCCAAAAAAGTGTACCTCTAGTATTCACACTTGATGCGAACAGGAGTGACTTCCACACCTTCACCAACATTGGGTATCATCATTTTTGGTTTTGCCAATTGCTGCTTAAATGAGATTCCTAAACAAATGTGTCATCACTCTGCAGTGGCCCCATGAGGCCCTATGTGAACTGTGTTTGGTTTTGAGACCATAAGTGGCTGGTTCTCTCTTCTGAAGGCACTTGGTCTCCTCACCTTGAGTCCAGCCCTCCTTAGGTATGGATTAGGGCAGGTGTGTGAGGGAGGGGTGCTAGTCCTGTGTCTTCCTCTTCCCACTCAGGGTGCTGCAGCTGCCCTGAACAGGGAGCTCCCGTTTCTGGTTACATTGTAATATCTTTAGTCCCAATTGTTAGATACTAAGTTTCCACCTCAACCACCCTTACAATAATGCCTTTTTTTTGAGTCAAGGTCTTGCTTTGTTGCCTGGGCTGCCCTCTAATTCCTGGGCTCATGAAGACCTCCTGCCTCAGCATCCCAAGTAGCTGGCACTACAGGTGTGTGCCTTCAGGCCTGGTGTACAGTAATACTTAGATGTTCATTGCTCATTCACTCATTGATCATAATTTATAATGAATACCTATCTTTTTAAAAAAAATATTTATTTATTTGTTTTAGTTGTACACAATGCCTTTATTTTTATGTGGTGCTGAGGATCAAACCCAGGCTGTGCACGTGCTAGGCGAGCGCTCTGCCACTGAGCCACAACCCCAGCCCCCATGAATACCTTTCTTGTGCTAGGCCTTGGAATAATTTACATCTAGCTTTTTCCATAATTTGGATGAATTTATGCATGATGGACTTTGAGGTACTTTGAGTTCAAAGGTGTGGTTTGGGGGTAGGTATGGGGAGGTAGGGGCATGGTGAGCAGAGCAGCAGTCACTGATGTGCAGCTGATGAGTCAGGGAGGATGTGTCCCCCCAAGATGGAGGTTATGTAAGTGTGTTATGCTGGGTGATATACTATCCCTCCCCTCTTGTGCTTCCAGTATGGCTGGATTTACATTCCTTAGCTGGCTGGAGTGGAGCTTGCATAATATGTTCAAGGTCAGCCAGGGAAGGGTTGGGTAGCTAGACTGGCAGGCTATGGAGGGGAACCAGGGACTAATGTCTCTGGTGTGATTTGCTGGTCCTTCTCAAAGTCATTAGTGACTGCAGTCAGGTCTGCACACCCTGCCCTGGGCCCATCCCTCTGTTTCCTGTTCCATCATGGGTGTGAAGCTCCCAGGTCTTCCCAGAAGCCCTCGCCCAGGCAGAGAACAGTGGTCCTGTCTTCCCCAGGCTGCCTTCTGTTTCTCTCTGCGCAGGGCTGGCTGTCTGGCCTGCATCAGACTGCCCTGATTACTGCTCAGCTTCTAGAGGCACATGGAGCAGATGCTGCAAAGACAGCTGTGCATGCAGCGACAGTGTGCATTGGTAAACTGCACAGATAGCAACTGGGAGCAGGTCTGGGTGAGAAAGGCAGGGAGAGGCCAGGGCCAGGGTTCATCCTCAAAGTTAGCACCCTCACAGGGTTCAGTGAGAAAGCTGGATGCTCCCTTCTCCTTCTAGTCCTGGCCTAAAGAAACAATGCAGATCATTGTTTCTACCATAAAACTGTCTCTGAAGTGGGTTCTGAGAATTGTATAAAAATGGGTGTTTTCTTCACAGTTGTAAGAAGGCTGAGCTCTGGGAAAGGCAGGGCTATCCGTCAGGGCTTTCCTTAATCCTGTCAAATAAATGAAGCAAAGGAGGGGGTGTGGGTGCACAAAAGGCAGAAGGGGAAGCTACATAGCAATGGGGCAGGTGGGGGTAGTGAAGGCGCAAGCCAGCCATCCTTTAGTTCTCAGGTTCAGGAGTGGGTTTGACTGCCCAGTTAGCAGTCCTCCCTGAAAGGTGCTGTGCTGAGGAGCATGCCTGAGCATGGGGCACCCCTACCTGAGCGTGGAGCATGCCTGCCTGAGGGCATAGATTGGGGGTGGTTAAGCTCCATTATTTTGTATTTAAGCAGATGGTGAAGGGATGGGACACACTTGTGAGAATGGTTAACATGGTGTGTTGGCACTTGGGTTGTGTTTTAGTTAACTGGCAACTTCACTTACATGCAGCTGGTACCCAATAAAGGAAGTGTTGCAGGACTTCAAGGAAGGGTACCACATCCCTGGGAAGGCTGGCTTTATTTGAGTTCCTAAGGGCCCCTCTTCTGAGCTCTGCCCTCCCGACCCCCTGTCCTTGTCTGGTAATCTCCTTAGCAACCTCAGGCTTTTAGGCTGATGTTTGCTGTGGGTGGAGTGGTTTTTTTTGACGGGTGGCTTTTCCTGTGGGGTTTTGGGGATTAAGTGATGAGAGAGGGCATTTGGGGAGCATTAAGTGATGAGAGTTCTGCCTTTTTCCCTGAGGGAGAGACCAGTCCAGATGCAAAGGCCACTGTGTCCGTCAGGCAGGTCCTGGAGGTTCTCCTGTGGGGCCCGGGAAGAGTAGAGGGAAGGCCCTGGCTGCTGAGGTGCCGGGAGGACTTAGACGACCCAAAGGTACCACCACTGGGCATTCCTCCTCTTCCCCAGGTCCATCCACAGAGCGATAACACCAAATAGAGGTGACCTGTCCACTGGGTTGTTAACCCTGGCAGGGATGGAGAATGTTCTAGGTCCTTTGCCAAGATGTCTGCAAGTCTGCTTGGGGCTGTGTTACCTCAGCTTTTAATCTAGGGCTGTTTTGTGTTGGCTTCTCCTAGGAGGGGCCAGGCTTATTTGTGCTTAAGGCCCTCTGCCATTAGACAGGTGGTAGTCTTGAGGACTTGGTAGGTGGTTCCTGGTGTGACCCTGGGGTCGATGTTCCTATAGGATTAGTTGGGAGGAAAGAACAAGTGGGAGGAGGGGATTCCTGAGACGCGATAGAGCCAGTGGGGGCAGCCTGAGCTGGATCTCCTCCCATCTTCTCTGTGCTCTGACCCAGGGTTCCAGCCTGTTCGTGTGCAAGAAATAACAGCAGCAGCAACAAAAATAGGACAGAGTAAACAGTTCACTGCTCTTCTCTGCTGTGACACATAAGTGAGCTGGGACAAAATTAGCAAAGCATCTGAAAAAAGTAAAATAGGGCCTGGACCACAATTTCATGATTCAACATTGTGGGGGTTTATAGTCCTTTTTTTTTTTTTTTTTTTTATTTTATTTCAGTGTGCCTGGCATTGCAGTGGGCTCTTGGCAGTGTCTCTGAAGTGAAGGCCTTGGTCAGGAATGCAGCTTTTAGTTGTGATCTTGTTCCCCTGGGATCACTTGAACCCCTCAGTCAGGGCTTCTGCTCCCCAGGAACATGCCATGAATGTGTTTATTTGTGTAACTGCATACATATTATGTGTGATTTCAGATGGGGTATGTGTAGATTCTGTTTGATAAATTAGGTATAATGTATTTTAAAAACGAATGGAACCGACCTTCTGGTTAGAGAGACTAATATTCTGTAATGATTCTGGGAATGGAGAAGGTGTGGGAGATGGTGGTGCTTTCTTATAACCCCCTCTCTTCCTGGAAAGGGTACACGGTATGTACTCTCCTGGATTAGGGTTTAATTCTATGTACATAGCTTGTCAGAGCAAAGTCTTCCCAGGCTGCTGGGGGCTGCCAGGGGCTGCCGGGTCCAGTGGCACACACCTGTAATCCCAGTGGCTTGGGAGGCTGAGGCAGGTGGATTGAGAGTTCAAAGCCAGCCTCAGAAAAAGCGAGGTGCTAAGCAACTCAGTGAGACCCTGTCTCTAAATAAAATACAAAATAGGGCTGGGGATGTGGTTCAGTGGTTGAGTGCCCTTGAGTTCAATCCCTGGTAACCCCTGCCTCTGCTCTCCACTACCGGGGGAAAAAAAAAAAAAAGTCTTCCAGGGATGTAGTGTTGTCTTTCAGGCAAAGACTGAGTTACTCTCTTTCCTTGAACATCAAGGTGCTTGATAAATATTTGTTGACTGACTTCGTGATATGTAGCAATCCAAATACTGCTTTTTTTTTTTTTTTTTTTTTTTTTTTTTTTATTAAATTGGTGCTAGGGATCAAATCCAGGGCCTCACACATACCAAGCAGGTGTTCTATCATTGAGCTCTATCCGCAGTCCCCCAAGTAGTACTTGGATAGTTGGTTTTAAAATAAAGTCATGCTGCAGTGCAACGAAGTTTTGTTTAAATTAATTTTTTTTTTTGGTATTATGTGGTTGAATTTCTTTCTATGTGAGGGATTGCCTAACTAGTTAGATCTTGTTTTATTCTCTATGAGGAATATGACACTCTAAAAGTGGGGTCCCCTATGGGCTGGGAATGTAGCTTGGTGGTAGGTACTTGCCCAGCTTGTTCAAGGCCCTAGTTTCAATCCCCAGTTTTGTATAAAGTTGGGCCCATTCTGGCACATAATAGGTACTCTGTAATATTTATTGGTTGAATAAAATCAGAACCACGTAGAAATACATCACCATAAAAAACTGATTTTTATTCAGTGCATTTAATATCCTAGCAACTGACATTTTGTAAGAAGATTGTTTTATTGGCAAGAGTCCTGCAATCCAGTAAAATAGCTGGCTCATGGGAATGTGTCTTTGATAGATAATTCATTCAGCAAAAATTCACAGACTGTCACTATGTTCTGGGCCTGTGCTCGGTCCTGGGGATACCTGGAAGAGGCTGATCCCCTGTCAACAAAGAGTTACTGAGTGTCTCAACTCTGGCCTCAAAGTGAAGGACAAGACAACACTTGCTTCCTCTGCCACACCTGGGAGGAGACAGTGCCTGAAACTCTTAGTGGTGGATAATTTTTATTGGTTGTTACTTGTGCTAATAATTTTTATTGATGGTAAACTAATTTCCATAATTACCAATGTATTTATTTTGGTGGTTCTTTTATTGCAGCAGAAGATGGCTGTACCTCCCACGTATGCTGATCTTGGAAAATCTGCCAGGGATGTTTTCACCAAGGGCTATGGTAAGTGCTGCTTGGAGGGAGGGGCATCTCAGCTACAAACCCAGTTGGCATGTTTGCCATTTTACCTAATGGTGTGGAAGACCTGGGTTGGTCCACTATTTAGAACTTCTATGTCTGGGAAAAGAGATCAACTTCCTGAGGTTGGTGAAGCAGTTTTGGTTGTGCACCCAGTAGGGGCAGCTTGTGGATTGCTGCTAACAAATGGATGCTCTCATTTTCTCTTGCAAGCAAGGAGCAGCCCTGGATGCTGCTGCAGTGGAGCGTGGCTTCTAAATATAGCCTGCCGTGCCCACGAGGCCCCGATGACTGTCTCTGCCAGCTGCAGGCACCTTTCTCTCAGGCCTCACTAGGAGTGCAGGTGGAGCCCAAGTGGGCTGTGCCTGTCTCTCTGCTCTGTTCCATGGCTGCTGAGCTCCGTGGAGGGAACCAGCAGCAGGGGCTGGGGCCCTCAGCCTTCAGGGCCTCCGTGTTCTTCCTTGTAGAAAGCATTTCTAAACAGCTGTGAGTGAGGCGATGTTCTTGGCTTAGTTACTTAATCTGTTTATGGTTTTCTTCTTTCTTTAGGCTTTGGCTTAATAAAACTTGATTTGAAAACAAAATCTGAGAATGGATTGGTAAGTTATCCAACTCACATGGATCATGGGTATTTGTTGTTGATTGGCAGATAACCACCCTGTGCTGACTGGCAGAACTAAAAACTCCTTTTTGGATTGTGTCAGTTTTGAGGTTGTCACTCATTGCATCTCTGTGTGATGGGTAGTCCAGGGAACTGTGGCCAGAGGCCCCAGTTTAGCAGAGTTTAGCAGCTGTTAATACAGGAAATGGTCATGGTTTCACTTGAAGCTTCCCTTCCTGTCTCCTTTCCTCCCTTCTTTCCTTTTTTTTTTTTGTGGTACCAGGGATTGAACTCAGGGGCACTCAACCACTGGGCCACCTCCCAGCCCATTTTTGTATTTTATTTAGAGACAGGGTCTCACTGAGTTGCTAAGTGCCTCGCCATTGCTGAGGCTGGCTTTGAACTCGCAATCCTCCTGCCTCAGCCTCCCAAAGTGCTGGGATTACACGCGTGAGCCACCACGCCCGGCTCCTTCTTTCCTTTCTATGCTGGGGATCATACCTAGGGCCTCCACTGTGCTAGGCAAGTATCCTATCACTGAACCTACACTCCCAGACCCTTCCTTGTATTTCTTATTTTAATATCAACCTGTGTTTAATGCCATATAATTCTTTTAGGAACAAACTTAGTAACCCCTTTTAGATTGTGCGTGTAGTTATTATTGGAAAGAAAATTTGAGTTGAGTTGCTGCCCTGTCAACAGTTGGTGGGTCCCCTCAACTGGAGGAAGGTTGTTAAGTTAAGTTGGATAACTTAACTTCAGCCCAGTGCTTCTTCTCTGAATGAGGCAGGAGGTAGGAGGGAAGGGAGGCTTTATTGGCCAGACTTAAGAGTTACAGGGGAGGAAGGAATCTGTCTCCCAACAAAACATTCCCCATGCAACTCCTTGAGGTAGTGCAGACTCTTTTATGCCTTTGTGCATTTTAAAGATCTAATTGAATGGTGGAATTAGCTGTCACCTGCCCACACTGCAGGTCTCAACTGTTGCCTGATGGCCTGAGTAGTACCAAGGACATGCTGGGCTGCAGGCTGTGACTGTTCCTCTCTCTTGAAGGAATTTACGAGCTCAGGCTCAGCCAACACAGAGACCACCAAAGTGACAGGCAGCCTGGAAACCAAGTACAGGTGGACTGAATATGGCCTGACGTTTACAGAGAAGTGGAACACTGACAACACACTAGGCACTGAGATCACCGTGGAAGATCAGGTAACAGCCCCTGTGAAGGGACGTGGGTTTCATTCATTCACACCTGCCGGCCTGCCCTGTGACTAAACCTGGTGGCACATTTCTTTTTTGTTCAGCTTGCACGTGGACTGAAGCTGACCTTCGATTCATCCTTCTCACCTAACACTGGGTAAGACTCTCATTTCTTCCCTGTGAGGGCTTTCTATGGTATTATGGGCCCAGGAAGCCTTTTGTGACAAAGGTTTTTTGAGAATGGGGCTGACGTTACCTACAAGGCAGCCTCCAAGACATAGAGATACAAATTCTCTGGTTTTCATTTGGTTCCAGGACACATCCACATCCATCCATTAATGAGCTGTGCCGTAATGAGCACTCCTTAATTTAGGAATGGTGTTTATCCAAACCCAGGTCTTGGTGTACCTGTCCTTGACCTTGTACTCATCTGGGGATCTGAGGGTGCTATCTTCCTCCTTACCACAAGGAGCTTCCTTTTTAATGGAGGATGCAGACTCGTGTTTAGCAGTGTTTTCGAATAAGATTCTGCGCTATCCTGTACTTCTGGCTGCGGCCTACAGAACGTCTGCTCCAGTAATTCTGTTTCATGTGGGCAAGCCTGCTGTGATGTAAGTGGCCAGGGCCACAGGGCAGCAGGTGACATTTGGAAGGAGGGGCTAACTGGTCACTGTTGCCAGACCATTTGTTGGGTGTGAGGGGTCCTTCTCCCATTGAGACCTTGTGGGCTTGACTAAAGGGAGCTCCTGAGGCTGCACTTTCCATGCGGGGCCCTCTGGCCACAAGCAGAGTAGGTTTGTTGGTTCTTGATGCATCAGGAGGCAAGTTAACTTGTTAGTCTGCCTCAGCTCCTGAGTGCCTGAGTGGCTAAAAGGAACTGTTCTCTTCTGGAATACATACCTGTTCTTCCCACTTAGAATGGTGGGTCCCCTCAACCGGAGGAAGGTTGTTTTTTTTTCACTGATGATGGTATCAAAGGCATGCACTGAATTTAAGTTTTAATTTTTAAGTTGAACAGTTGTAACAAAATACATAAAATTCACCATATTCATCATCCATAGTTCATTGGCATTATGAATTTCATTTTTCACCATTCCATGTTATCTTCCTTTTTTCTTTTCCAACAAGCGTTTATTCCTAAAAGCATCCACTAAGCCAGATGCTGTGCAAGGTATGGGGTGACCACAAGCAACTAGCGGGGCTGACAGCGTTCCTGTTCTCTGGAAATAAGTCTCTTTCTTTCTTCTTTCTTTCTTTCTTTCTTTCTTTCTTTCTTTCTTTCTTTCTTTCTTTCTTCTTTCTTCATGGTACTAGGGATTAATCCTACCTAGGGGTGTTCCACCACTGAGCTACATTCCCAGCTTTTAAAATTTGTTTTATTTATTTATTTATTTTTTGGGGGGGGAGTCTTCTCCATTTTTTTAAAAAAAATATATATTTGAGCCGGGCGCGGTGGCGCACGCCTGTAATCCCAGCACTTTGGGAGGCTGAGTCAGGAGGATCGCGAGTTCAAAGCCAGCCTCAGCAATGGCGAGGCACTTAGCAACTCAGTGAGACCCTGTCTCTAATAAAATACAAAAAAGGGCTGGGGATGTGGCCCAGTGGTCTAGTGCCACTGAGTTCAATCCCTGGTACCAAAAAAAAAAAAAAAAAAAAAAAAAAAAATATATATATATATATATATATATATATTTGTTTGCTTTTAGTTGTACACAATGCGTTTATTTGTACGTGGTGCTGAGGATCGAACCCGGGCAGTGCACGTGCTAGGCGAGTGCTCTACCGCTGAGCCACAATCCCAGCCCCTCTTCTCCATTTTTTAAAAAAATATATTTATTTATTTGCTTTAGTTACACACAATGCATTTTATTTTTACGTGGTGCTGAGGATTGAACCTGGGCCACGCACGTGCTAGGTGAACACTCTGACGCTGAGCCACAACCCCAGCCCTTTGTTTTATTTTTTAATTAATTAATTAAATATTTTTCTTCTTCTCTCTCTTTTTTTTTTTTTTTTTTTTTGTACCAGGGATTGGACCCAGGGGCGCTTAACTACTGAGTTACATCCCCATCCTTTTTATTTTTTGTTTTGAGACAGGGTCTTGCTAAGTTGCTGAGGCTAGCTTTAAACTTGTGATCCTCCTGCCTCAGCCTCCCAAATTGCTGGGATTATAGATGTGTGCTACCTTGCCTAGCTAAAATTTTATTTTGAGCCAGGGTCTCACTAAATTGCCAGAGCTGGCCTCAAAACTTGTGATCTTCTTGCCTCAGCTTTCTGAGTTGCTGGGATTACAAGTGTGTGCCACCATGCCCCACTGATAAGGCTTTTTTTTATAAGATGGTTTTGGATGATTGGCCAGGAGCTGGTTAACTCTTGTTCTCTTTTCTGCCATGATTCCTCCTGCCAGGAGCATTGCCTTTTTGCTGGTCTACTTACCCCAGGCACCGTGCCATCATACCAGGGAGCAGACAAGACCACATGCCTGAATTTGCTGCCTGGACTTTGCTTGCTGTCTGAGATGGCACACTTTGTGTTTTTCCGTGATCTTTGGGGAGTTATGAAGAGAAGAGGTTTGCAGCAAGTCTTAGAAACTTCTCTGCAGACCTCCCCAAAGGGAGAGATTTTTACACACATCCACACATGTATGCATATATTTATTCACTGTATTGAGTGACTGACTTGGACCATCTAGGTTTGAGTAAGTACACTCTATGATGTTTGCTAAATAATGAAATTGCTCAATGATGCATTTCTCAGAATGTGTCCCTGTCATTAAGCAAGCATGACTGTAATGATCAGAAGCAGCAAATTAATGTTGCTGTTGTACTATTTTTTTTTTTTTTTTTTTGGGTACTGGGGATTGGATTCAGCAGCACTCCACCACTGGGCCACATCCCCAGCCCTTTTTTGTATTTTATTAGAGACAGGGTCTCACTGAGTTGCTAAGTGCCTCGCCATTGCTGAGGCTGGCTTTGAACTCACGATCCTCCTAACTCAGCCTCCCAAGTGCTGGAATTACAGGCGTGCGCCACCGCGCCCGGCTCCGTTGTACTATTAATGGTTGTCTCACTGAGGTCTTCTTTCTGGTCCCTGATTTAGGATCATATGTTGCATTTAGTCCTTTGTCTTCTCTAATATGGGACATATTCTTTATCTTTCTTTGTCTCTCTTGACATTTTTGAAGAGTGGCCAATTATTTTATAGAATGTCCTTCAATTTGGATTGGCCTGATGTTTCCACATGATTAAATTCAGGTTATAAACAGGCGTGATGGCGCAGGCCTGTAATCCCAGTGACTCAGGAGTCTGAGGTAGGAGGCTTGCAAGTTCAAGGCTAGTCTTAGTAACTTAGCAAAACCTTCAGCAATTTAGCAAGAACTTGTCTCAAAGTAAAAAGGGCACTTGGGCTCAATTGCTGGTAAAAAAAAAAAAAAAAAAAATTCACGTTACACATTTTTGGCAACTATAGAAGTGATGTTGTGTTGTGTCCTCAGTATATGCTCTTAGGAAGAATATATTGCCAGGTGTGGTGGTGCATGCCTGTAATCCCAGCACCTGGGAGGCTGAGGCAGAAGGATCTCGAGTTCAAAGCCAGCTTCATCAATGGCGAGGTACTTAGCAACTCAGTGAGACCCTGTCTCTAAATAAAATACAAAAAAGGGCTGAGGATGTGGCCCAGTGGTCGAGTGCCCCTGAGTTCAATCCTTGGTACCCCCCCCCCCCCCCCCACACACACAAAAAAAAAAAGAATATGTCAGTGTGCCTCATTACTGGTGATAATGACTCCGATCACAGTTTAAAAAGTAGTGTTTGCTAGGTCTCTTTACTGTAAAGCTATTATTCTTTCTCTTTGTAATTAGTAGGTATCTTATGGGAAGATATTTTAAGACCGCAAACATTCTGTTTCTATCATGCTTTGGCACAGATAAAAGTAGCCTTTGGTGATTCTTGCCTGGGATACTTCTGTTTGGGAAATGGTGATTTTTTTTCTATTCCTATCATTCATTCCTTCACTTATAATTTGGGATATAAGGAAGAGCTGTCCCTTGTCCCTCATTTATTTAGTTGGTTATTTACATTAGTAATTTATACTAGTATGATTCATGAATATCTATTTTATGGGTTAAAACCCATTGTCTCTTTTATTTTGTTGCTTACATTGTCTCAGATGTGGCCATTGGGAGCTCCTTCAGGTTGACATGTTGTGCTTTGGACAAGCTCCTCTCATTTTTTTTTTTTTTTTTTTTTTTTTGTGGTACCAGGGATTGAACTCAGGGGCACTCGACCACTGGGTCACATCCCCAGCCCTTTTTTTGTATTTTATTTAGAGACAGGGTCTCACTGAGTTGCTAAGTGCCTCGCCATTGCTGAGGCTGGCTTTGAACTCGCGCGATCCTCCTGCCTCAGCCTCCCAAAGTGCTGGGATTACAGGCGTGCGCCACCGCGCCCGGCTACCTCTCATTTTTTTGAGCTCATCTTTATTTCTGGTTTTAGAAGATGTGTACCGGGTTCACCTTATACTTGCTCTTACCTGCTATTAGCCATTTCTCCAAGGAGACCTGTTTTCTTATGTTGGAGAATGGTGTTTAGAAGATAAGGTTGTGGGAACTATGTGTACATTTTCCTTTTGGGTATTTGAGGAAAGTTTTGATGACTCTTGATGGAGATTGGAGATGAACATTGGCTTCTAAAGCCACTGAGAGGTGCTGCCTGGAAAGCACCTAGCTCCTGAAGATGCTGAGTGTGACCACATCTGGTCTCTAATGCAGATCTGATTAGGGACTAGCACTCATCCTGAGTGTCTATTACAGATAAAAAGATTGCTTGCTAACCACAAATCAGAGTCAAGCCTCTCTTGGTGCTTGTCAGATTAGCACCACTGCTTAAATAGCTTTAAAAAAAAAAACACCCCAATGATATTCGAGAAAGGAAAGGCTCCACAGCTGTAGTGCACCGTGCTAGAAAGAACAGAAATCTCCGTAGAAGCCTGAGCCACTGCCCCAGCCCTCCTCCTTCTCTTCGGGAGCTTGGGTCACTGGCCAGGATCCCATGAGACACTGGGTGCCATGGAAACTGGCGTGGGTGGCTCACACACTGGTCAGAAGCTTTGCCATGGGCATTAACACTCTGTGGTTGACAGCAGCTTTTTATCTGATGCTCATAAGATGCCCTATTTCTATATTTTGTGGCTTTCTGCTCTGGAAAGTCTCTTTTTTTAAAAAAAATATTTTTATTACTTGTTGATGGACTTTTATTTCATTTATTTATATGTGGTTCTGAGAATCGAACCCAGTGCCTCACACATGCTAGGCAAGCACTCTACCACTGAGCCACAATCCTAGCCCCAAATGTCAGCCTCTTGACACCTATTTTGTTATCAGTCATCTGCCCAAACTCAAGTCTCCTTCCTGCAAAGAACTGGCAGACCAGGCTAGGTAGATTTGGAATTTTTCTCATTGAAAGGTAATTTGTTTGTTATTCCTCTTTAAAATGTACAGAAACTGGGGTTAGAAAAGATGGTGGAATGAGATGGACATCATCACCCTAGGTACATGTATGATTGCATGAATGGTGTGACTCTACTTTTTGTACATCCAGAGAAGTGAAAAATTGTGCTCCAGTGTACAGTGAATCCAAGTGCATTCTTCTGTCATGTATAACTAATTAGAATAAATAAATAAATAAAAATAAATAAAATTTACAGAAACAACTTGAACAGAATTGAGGTCTAAAAGTTTCACTGTCACTTTTTTACTTCTTTCCAGTGCTGGGGATTGAACCCAGGGCCTTGTGCATCCTAGGCAGGCACTCTGCCATTGAGCTACATCCCCAGCCCCCTCATTGTCACTTGGGAAGGGTGTTGGCTTTCTTTTTAACTGTGATCTCTCAAATTATGTTCTCTTTGAGAACTTTGATTGCTTCAACTTAATTTTTTTTTAATTATGGAAAATCTCAAATACACAAAATTACACAGAAAAGTATACTAAGCTGTAATCGTTTTCTCATATTTTGCCTTTAATAATTGCCAACCCATGTCATTTTTTATTTAGACAGTCATAAATAACTTCTCCACTTGAATATTAAGTAAATAATAGCATGTAATTTCATATGTAAATATTGTAGAGGTATAGTTAAATGGTAAGTGTCCTTTTAAAAGAGGCATAACCATAGTCTTATTATTAATTGAAAAAAGTTAATCAGAATTCCTTTATATTGTCAATACTGAGGATTGAACCCATGGGTGCTTTACTACTGACCTATTTTCTCCAGTCCTTTTTATTTTTTGTGGCTCCAGGAATTGAACCCAGGGCCTCTCACATGCTAGGCAAGCACTTTACTACTGAGCTACATCCCTAGCGCAGTCCTTTACATTTTGAGACAGGGTCTTACTAAGTTGCCAAGGTTGGCCTCAACAACTTGTGATCCTTCTGCCTCAGCCTCCTGAGTTGCTGGTATTACAGGTGTGTGCAGCCACACCTGGCTATATTGTCAAATCTTTAGTCTGTTCAAATTTATGTGATTGTTTTGTGACTTTTTTTTAAAAAATAGAATAAAAAATTTTCTATGTAAAATTGGGAAAATTGTGTAGATGGCTTCTCAGTCTCTTAATTTTCAGATTTTCTTTCTTCCCCCTTGCTACTTATTACAAAGAGATAATTTGTTCTATAGTTTGTAGTTACATATAGACTGGATTTTACTGTTTGTATCTCTGTAGTATCATTTAACACATTCATTCCCCTACCCCCCCTTTTTTTGGGGGGGGTGAATTGGTAAGTCTAGAGGCTTTATTACATTTGGATTCTGTCATGGGGTGTAGGGGCTAAAAATAGAGGTAGTGCTGTGTGCTTCTGCTGCTGGTGGGCTGCACACAAAAGCCCTCCATTTGTCTGATGTCCGTGTTATTCATAAGCCTACTTTTATAATTCGTCCTTCATTTATTGGTAGAATATTACAATAAAGAGAAAATTCTCATCAACTATTTTGGTGACCTTGAGGCACAGGTATACGGGAGAGGAATTGATTCCTTTTTTATTTTCAGACTAACAAGTTGGTTCTCTAGTGTCCAGAGATGCTGATTTTTTGGTGTCATTATGAATTCATAGATTAAACATGTTTGATATGTTTTAATCCACTGCCAATATTATTATTTTTTAAAAAATGTTTTCATTAGTGCATGATATTATTTTTACCAAATAAATCAAAGCCCCTTCATGTGAGCTCTTTAGTCTTTTTGCTCTAATCCCAGGAATGTTTGATAGCTGTGGTAGCTAGTGCAGGATCACCTTGTACATTTTCTACCCAGACTTGTAATTGGACATTTCTCAAGGAGCAGTGGTTCCTCTGAGGAGGGATTTTTTTAAAAAAAATAATATATATATATTTTTTAATATATTTATTTATTTAGGCTGTGCAGTCCTTGGGGGCTCTGAGCAGATCAGATTTCTCCTTTGGTCTCTACTGAAAATGCAGGTGGCTTCAGGATGGGTCTATTTTATAGCTGAACACCAGAAACAACCAGATGAACATAGTTCAGATTCTTTTGATTAATTCAATCTTGTTCTCCAATGTTTGCTTTTGGTAAAAGACAATATGTTTGCAGGTGATATGACCCTTCTTTGGGGTTTCTGGTTCTGGAGGAACAGACATCAGAGGCACTGAACTGGTCATAGACTCAAATGTGGCACCATTAGCTTGGACCTGGGGTCAGGTGCAGCCAATTATGACTTCTGGCCCCCATGACTGCCAGGCCCCAGCTTCTACATCAGCACTCAGTTCTCTGAATTATGTGCACACTGGGGTCTCACAAACATGGCATTGAAAGCTATCTTACGCTTTGTATTCACTTAGAAGGGATGTAGTATTTGTTTTTATACTTACTGGGTGATCCACAAAGAAGATAACCATCTCCTTAAAACTGCTGTTTAGGTAGCTGCCTTCATGACAGATATCTTTTCCACAGGTTTGGAAGATGGCAAAGATGCATCTGTTTCTTAATTACATGGTAGCGCTCTGCCTAATAAATGCTTGTGCAGGCTGCTCCATTAAGCCTAAGCAGAGGATAGAAAAGAAGGATTACTGAGTGCTTATTTTTCAGGTCCCTCTGCTGTGCTCTCACTTTGTTACTGTGCCTCTGCAGACTGGAATCCAGTTGAAGAGAGGCTGCATCCTTCCCAATGTGACCAGTAGCTGCTTACCAAAGACCTGAGGCCCTGACTTCATCTTCACCCCCTCCCCCCCACTTAAACTGGGATTAAAAAAAGAAATTTGCATTCCTTGGCATGATGATACCAAGGTGAGTTAGCTTCTGATTGTAATTTGATTTCTTTTCCCTCAGGAAAAAAAATGCTAAAATCAAGACAGGGTACAAGCGGGAGCACATCAACCTGGGCTGCGACGTGGACTTTGACATTGCTGGGCCTTCAATTCGGGGCGCTCTGGTGCTGGGTTATGAGGGCTGGCTGGCTGGCTACCAGATGAATTTTGAGACCGCAAAGTCCCGAGTGACCCAGAGCAACTTTGCAGTTGGCTACAAGACTGACGAATTCCAGCTTCACACTAATGTGTAAGTGTGCATGTGCAGGGTTTGAGTGTATCTCACAGGGGGGTGATTTCCTTTTTTTTTTTTCCTTAAGTGCAACTTTTTTTTTTTTTTTTTGTACTGGGGGTTGAACCCAGGGGTACTTAACCACTGAGCCACATTCCCCCAGCCCTTTTTATATTTTATTTAGAGATAGGGCCTTGCTAAGTTGCTTAGGGCCTCACTAAGTTGCTGAGGCAGGCTTTGAACTCATAATCTTCCTGCCTCAGCCTCCCAGCTACTGGGATTACAGCTGTGCGCCACTGTGCCTGGCCTAAGTGCAACTTTTAATCACTGTAATGTGAGTTTGTTTGCATCAGATTAATCAAATGGCCTCTTGGCATTGTTCTGTTTCCCACCTACCCATTTCCTAAAGTGTTTTAGTTTCTGTTCTGTGAATAGCAGATACTGCCACTGGTACCCAGGATAACTGATTGGTTATAACAAGACATGGTGCCAGTCCAGGGAGTGTCCCTTTTCTGCAGTGTTCTGGACCCTGGAGGTCCTTTCAGTTTTAGTTAACAAAATGGGGGACAGGGTGGGGAAGATGAAGCTCTCTTGCTTGCATAATGCCTGAGGATCAGCTTTCATGCTTAGTGGAATGGAGACATGGCAGATAGATTAGGAGATGATTATCTCAGTGAAGTGCAAAGGTCTTCTCTGCCTTTTTTTTTGGTGGTGTGTGTGGGGGGTACTGGACATTGAACCTGCCCCAAGGGGTGCTTTACTACTGAGCTACATACCTAACCCTTTTTATTATATTTTGAGACTGGGTCTTGCTAAGTTACCCAGGCTGGTCTTGAACTTACGATCCTCCTGCCTCAGTCTCCCCAGTAGCTGAGTAGGAACCATACAAACCACTGTGCCCAGAATGGTGGGGCTTTTAAGTTTATTAATTAAGGACAGTGTGAGGAAGGGAAGAAAGGATTAAGCTTAGTGTTGAAAGGTTTCTTTTTTTTTTTAATATTTATTTTTTAGTTATAGTTGGACACAATACCTTTATTTTACTTATTTTTATGTGGTGCTGAGGATCAAACCCAGGGCCTCGCATGTGCTAGGCAAGCGCTTCCACTGAGCCACAGCCCCAGCCTGAGAGAGCTTCTTATAATCATACTTGAGAGTTGAAATAGAGTCATGGTTTAGGTTAAAGCGAACAAAGATTTTAATAATAAAAATATTCTTTTAGTTATTTTCGGTGAGAAATGAACCTGTGGTACTAGATGAGTGCAGCTCTACCAACTTTCTTTCTTTCCACTAGAGGTCACTACAGAAGTGACTTCTTAAACTTAAGACCAATTAAGTGGCATTAACATGTAAAATAATACTATTTGTTTTCTTGAGAACTTTTTATCATTAGTTTAAATTTTGAAAATTTGAGTCTTTTTTTTTTTTTTGTACCAGGAATTTAACCCAAGTATGTTTAACCACTGAGCCACTTCCCCAGCCCTTTTTATATTTTATTTGGAGACAGGGTCTTGCTAAGTTGCTTAAGGCCTTGCTAAGTTGCTGAGGCTGGCTTTGGGATCCTCCTGTCTTAGCATCCTGAGTCACTGGGATTACGGTTGTGCTCCACTATGTCCAACTAACAGTTTGAGTCTTTTAAAACTAAAGAGTCTGAGGAAAAACTAATAGAGGCAGTTCAGGGATGGCCAGGGAGGTGACGAGGTGTGTTACAGAGGGGCAGCACCAGAGAATTTGGGGGATGGAATTACTTTGTGTTCTGATTGTTGTGATAGCTACACATATCTGTATGTGTTGAAAGTCATAAAAGTATGAAAGTATGCATCAACATAAGGTGGATATCTTTTTTTTTTTTTTTTTTTAATTGTACCACTGGGATTGAATCCTGAGGTATTCTACCACTGAGCTACCTCCCCATCCCTTTTTTTTTTGGTACCGGGGATTGAACTCAGGGGTACTCGACCACTGGGCCACATCCCCAGCCCTTTTTTTGAATTTTATTAGAGACAGGGTCTCACTGAGTTGCTAAGTGCCTTGCCATTGCTGAGGCTGGCTTTGAACTTGCGATCCTCCTGCCTCAGCCTCCCAAGTGCTGGGATTACAGGTGTGCACCACCGCGCCCGGCTCTCCCCATCCCTTTTTAAAATTTTGGGACAGGGTCTCACTAAGTTGCCAAGGGTGGCCTTGAACTTGTGATCCTCCTTCTTCAGCTTCCCAGGGAGTAGCTGGGATGGGAGGTGTGTACTACTATGCCAGGCCGATTTAATTTTGTATTAAGAGAGTAACACACAAAAAAGTCATAGGAAAAATATTAAGCCGTAGAAGTGTTTTTAAATTCAGAATTCTGGCTGGAATGGTAAGTGCGTCCTCAGCTTGGAACTGGGAGTTGGTACCAGTTCTAGGAGGAACGATGGCTATTGGATGTTTCCCTCATACCTGAGCTTTGGTATTTTCAATTAAGGAACAAGTGGACATAGTTTATTTTTGTCACTGGCATGGAGGCAAATGACCCAGCTTCTCAGGGCTGCCCTGGTAGTGAACACCCAGATGTGGAACAGACTTTCTTTGTGCTTCCTGGAAGTCAATGTGAACAGGGAGTTCCTTCTGCTTATGGTTTTAAAAGCTAAGTGTAGGAAAGCAATGTTTTGTACCCAGTTTTAGAATATTCTGGAAACTATGGCCTTTTTAAAAAACACATTTAAGCCCAAGATATTTCCCTATTTGAATATCATACTAAAGCCATTAGAAAATCTATTGCTTTCAACAGGCTGCCATTCTGTAGCATGCTTGGGCTTCTGAGGAAGACAGAGGTCCCAGAGAATCCGTGCCTGGGCTCTCTTTGTACTTGCTGGAAGCATAAGGTCTGGCTAAGTTTCATGGGAAAACTGAAAGACTTTGGAATGCATTTAGTGAGCATCTGCTTCAGGGAGACGGTATGGTGAAGAGCAAAGTGGGGTGAAACAGCAAGAACTTGTAGTACTTAAGCCCTTTGCTGGTCTATCTCACACTTACCCATGCCCAAAGTGATGAGGCAGAAGTACCCAAAGTGATGAGGCAGAACTTTTTTTTTTTTTTTTTTTTTAAACCTTTATTTTATTTATTAATTTTTATGTGGTGCTGAGGATTGAACCCAGGGCCTCGCACGTGCTAGGCAAGCACTTTACTGCTGAGCCACAACCCCAGCCCCAAGGCAGAACTTTGACATTGATTTTATGTCAAAATTTTTTGAGAGGGTTCAGGCAAGCGTGAAGACCAGTTGATGCTAGGAGGATGCTTATCTCCACGCCCTTTTTAAATTACAACATTAGCAGGCGTGGCAACATAAGCCTGTAATCCCAGTGGCTCTGGGGGCTCAGGCAAGGAGGAGTGTGAGTTTAAAGCCAGGCTCAGCAACTTGGTGAGGCCCAGTCTCTAAATAAAATATAAAAAGGGCTGGGGATGTGGCTCAGCAGTTAAGCACCCCTGGGGTCAATCTCCTGTGCATACAAAAACAAACAAACAAACAAACAAACAAGCAAAATCAACACCATTAAATATTTTCTTAAATTTTAATCAAAGGAGTTTGAGCTCATGTTTATGAAATCAAACAGTACAGAGGTGCTTATGAAAAGCAGTGGTTCCAGCCTGCCTCCACCTGCTTGCAGTAGCTACTTGAACAGTTTACATTTTCTATGGTTTCTGCTGGAGGAAGCATGCTTCTGACTGGGCCCTGGTATGTACTGAGAAGGAAGTGTGGACCCTCAGCTTTTCACGTACATTTTATGGATGGCAATGACCACACAACCATATACATGCTGTTCTGCAAGTTCTCTGGGAAGGGCAGACTTCCTAGTCGAAGAAATTGAGCAGGGCCTCAAAAAAGGAAGAGGAGGATCTGAATGACTGGGGGTGGGGACAGGGAGGGATTTCCAGTGACTGGAGTCAGTACAGTATGTTTGGAAAAGAGGAGTGAGTTTGGGCAGGTGGGGTTTCATTTAGAATATTTTTGTGAGAGAAACATTTTGTAACATAGCAAGAAATTCCCTTTCTAATCCTGTAGGACTTTGGATATTGCAGCACTGGTGAACAGTGGACATCTCAATTGGGAGTTAAGGTCTTTTGTTACTGCTACTTCTGCAAGGGGCTGGGTGGGTTCTAGTTTGCCCCCAACCATGGCTGTGGATTTTTGTGCTGAGGGCTAGAGCATTCCTCCCAAGGAACCTTGGGGCCAGGTTTCTCACCAGTTCTGGTTGTGTTCTCTTATTTCCCTCACCCCCCCTTTTGTTAAGTGCAACAATGTATTTTCACAAGATATTAATTATGGACATTTAATACATTTAAAAAAAACTAAATAGAGTACTTCAAAATCATTTTGCACAAAAAGCTTGCAGATCACATTTATTTAATAACAAGATACATGATTTAATAAAATGTTTTTGAGAACTATAATTTTCAAAACTGAAGTACAGAAGTATTGAATAAACCAATTTATGGCACAAGGCATCATAAACTTATCCTTGCAAACAGCAGGTAGAATTTTGTGCTAGAAGCAAAATGGAGAAGAATTTAAATTAATCCCCAAATTCAGGGAATAGATAAGTTTCTTGTTAACTTATGCTTAATTTTATAAGGAACAGGGCCTTTAAGCATCTGGTCATTTTTTTTTTTAAATAAAAATAAAGACATCTCAAATATCAGTAGTATATTTTTTTACCTTGGCAAATTTTGTTTTCTTCTTTTGCGGGGGAGGATGTACCCGGGATTGAACCCAGGGGTGCTTAATCACTGAGGCACATCCCCAGCCTTTTTAAAATATTTTCTTTAGACACAGAGAGTCTCACTGAATTACTAAGTGCCTCGTTAATCTGCTGCGGCTGGCTTTGAACTCGTGATCCTCCTGCCTCAACCTCCTGAGCCGCTGGGGTTATAGGTGTGTGCCACGGCACCCGACAATTTTATTTTCTTTGATAATTTGGAATTCTGCTGGTCATTCATCAAATTTGTGAATAATAGCTGATAATTTTTTCTAAACTACTAATATATATATCAGCCTTAAGATGCTGATTTATTTGAATTTTCTTGTAATATAATATTGAATTCTGAAAGATCACTGTTAAAACTATTTGTTGTGGGATGTGAATTTATACACCTAAAAGTTAGATAAAATTTGATTTTTTTTTTTGGCTGGGATGTAGCTCAGAGGTAGAGAGCTTGTCTAGCTTGTGAAAGGCCTTAAGTTCAATTCTCCAGAGCTTTCCAAACAAATATAAACAAATCCATAAAATTATAAGACAAAAAACATACTGGGAAGAAAACCTTGTTTAAAAATTTTTTGGTTTTTGTTTCATTGGTAAAGTTTATATAACACATGAAGTTTGAAACTTAAAAAACCTAAATGATAAAAAGTCAAGGGCTGGGATTGTGGCTCAGCGGTAGAGCGCTCGCCTGGCACGTGCGCGGCCCGGGTTCAATCCTCAGCACCACGTATAAATAAACGTGTTGTGTACAACTAAAACAAATAAATAAATATTAAAAAAAAGTCAAGATAGTTAACTATCATTGATATGTCTGTAACCATCATCAAAAACTATACATTTAAGAATCAAGCTGTTTAAGAGTCTATAAGTCAGATGCTATCAAATTGCCATCTATAATCCATAATTTTTTTACTTTTTAAAAAAATATTTTAAGTTATAGGTGGACACAATACCTTTATTTTACTTATTTATTTTTATGTGGTGCCTTATTGTAACTTATTGTAACATGCTAGGCAAGCACTGTAGCACTGAGCTACAACCCCTGCCCAATCCTTTTATATTTTTAAACTCAAAGACAAATATGTAAGATTCAGTAAATTTTAATTTTCCAGAAGTTCTCAGAATGATCAGAGTCATCCTACATGTATAAAAACACAGTTGGGTAATCTATTTTCCACAAATGAACCCCTGTTTATATTGTGAGGTAGCAATCAATGACCGTATGAATATCTGTGGTGGCAGTGCTTTCTACTCACAAACATTCCCTCTTCAGGTAAAGAGCATGAACAAAGAAAGGACAAAGAGAATCTACATTTCATTGATTCGTTGATTCTGGTGTTTTTGTAGTATGTTAAATGCCTGATTTCAATTTAATAACAACAAAAAAATAACCAATATTTAGTCTGAAAAGTAAATGTATGTTCCCCATAGCAGATATTGGCAACTTCCAACACAATCTCTAGGAATAATTCCAAGTCCTGAATGATGCTTTAGAAAAACATTTCCAGCAGTCTATGCAGGTTATTTAGTTCAATTTCATCATTGGTGATAAATGCGCTGTTGCTGCAGGAACTTTAAATTCTACTGCTGCAGTTTTTTCTGTGTGTGTGTGTGTGTGTGTGTGTGTGTTCTGAGGATTGAGCTCAGGGGCCCTTGACCACTGAGCCATATCCCCAGCCCTATTTTGTATTTTATTTAGAAACAGGGTCTCATGCCTTTGCTGAGGCTGGCTTTGAGCTTGCAGTCCTCCTGTCTTAGCCTCCCGAACTGCTGGGATTATAGGCGTGCACCACTGCACCCAGCTTCTGCTGCTGCAACTTTTAAGACTTCTGTGAAAGGGGTATTCTCAGAAGCACTTAGAACTTTGTACAACAGCTGTAGGTCTGATGTCAGCATGATCTTAAAGGAAACCTTTGACATGGTGGAGCAGGTCTGGACAGATGCCAGACACCAACTTGGCCATATAGCCCCACTTCCTCTGCAGTGAGGAAGTGTTTCTTCCCATCCCATTTTTATGATAGGATCATTTATAAAAGTAATAACATGAGCAACAGAAAAAAATAAATCACTCAATCCCAATGTCCTTGTTGTTGCTTCTATTTTAAAGAACATTTGGAAGCAAATTTTAGGTTCTTGACAGCTCTTGTAGTTGACTGGGCTGCCTTTGGGTGTTCCCAGTGATGATTGAAATAGCTCTTACCTTCTGACCCTTCCTGACTCTGCTATGTTTCCCATTCTTATTAGGCTTATTGTAATTTAATACCTGTTTTGTGAAATTTGGTGAACATCTGATCTTCTCCATACCAGTGATGGATTCTGTGCATTTCCAGCATCCCTGCTTTCTGGTTGATAAGGGGAAGCTCTGCGTGGGCTCCAGCCCATTCCCTGGGCAGCTTGGCATCTGTGTTGTACTTATTTGCAGGAACGATGGGACAGAGTTTGGTGGCTCCATTTATCAGAAGGTGAACAAGAAATTGGAGACGGCTGTCAATCTCGCCTGGACAGCAGGAAATAGTAACACTCGCTTTGGAATAGCAGCAAAGTATCAGATTGACCCTGATGCCTGCTTCTCGGTGGGTACCTGTAGAATTCCACAACTCCCAGGATTGCTGGAGTTCTGTACTTCCACTTAAAGATTTTCTCACTGTGAAGAGTTCTACATGAGTACAATTATAATAGTAATAGTACTTACTGTGGGTGCCAGGCATTATATAGAACCTTTTACCTGTGAATTATTACATTTAATTTCAGTTAAGATAGATACTGTCTTGCTTTTGCTTTTTTAAAGTCATCTCTGTTTTTACAAATTTGGAACTGGAGGCTTAGGGAAGCTGATTAATTTGCCCAAAGCCACCCCAGCAGGAAAGTACTGGATTTGACCAGACAGCCTTGCTATGAGCTTCTTCCTTTAACCAGTCCCTGTTCCATAATACAAATTGTAAAGGGGGGGCACCCTGAAGCCTAGGGCTTTAAGTGTTTATTTTAGCCCTCCTTTTTCATTCTTGTTTTCAGTTCCTGACATGCACATTAAGAAATCAGTAGTCAGTTGGTGTCTTTGTTTTGCAGACTCTGTAGCTTTGCTCTTGAGTCCTTGAATTGGTACACAGTGTTTGCAGTAAATTCTATTGGGCTCATTTCTGTGGTCACAGGACATTGTAGGCTCTACTCTTTTTGGGGTGGAATGAGGAAGTTTCATGTTGCAGAATGGTTTCTGCTGGTTTGTGTAATTTACAGACAGTCCATTTTAAATCTCCTGAACTGGGAATTTGGCTCTCTTAACATTAGGCACATTAAAAACAAGGGAGAAAGGGCCTCATTGTTTGGAAGTTATGAACAAAAAGAAAGAGTTATAAGGGACATAGCCTGCCAAGAGCCTTCATTCTTTCTGCTTTGCTCTTATGAGGAATGCTAGAGTTCTTAACAATTCAAGCAGGAAAACACATTACCTACATTTGAGATATTTCATATTGAATTTAATGAATCCTGTAAATGAGGTGGTTATGAAAAAAAAAAGATTTGATTCTGAAGCCCTGAGTTGGTTGGACAAAAATCTCTACTCACTCATTTTGAAGGAAGAAGTATGAAACACTTAGTTTTTCACTTGCTCTTATCTTTTTTCTATCTAGGCCAAAGTGAACAACTCCAGCCTGATTGGTTTAGGATACACTCAGACCCTAAAGCCAGGTATGTGTTGCTTGTGGGTGAAGTCAGTTCTCAGTCTTAAGAAAACTGTGATGCTGGCTTGTTGATTTTTTTTTTTTTTTTTTTTTGGTACCGGGGATTGAACTCAGGGGCACTCGACCACTGGGTCACATCCCTAGCCCTTTTTTTGTAGTTTATTTAGAGACAGGGTCTCACTGAGTTGCTAAGTGCCTCACCATTGCTGAGGCTGGCTTTGAACTTGCGATCCTCCTACCTCAGCCTCCCAAGTGCTGGGATTACAGGTATGCTCCACCACGCGCAGCTCTGGCTTGTTGATTTATGCTGTGGCTTATAAATTGCCTACATAGGACATTATAAAAGTGTGTGTGTAAAGTTTTATAATTAAATGTTTATAAAGGAGCTGCAAATTTAAAACATTTGGAGAAATTGAAAAATAGTAATCAGGAGGAAAAGAGGCTGAGACTAACATGTTAAAATTTGGTTACTTTCTTCCATCTTTTTTTTTCCAATGTATATAAATAATGATACTTATTTCCAGCAGATTCTGAAAACTAGCCTATAAATCATTCCCATTGTAGAAAGAGAGAGATATAGGAAAAGTGGTTTGCAGATTGTCTTCTGTATAGTTGGCGAGGTGTGTGAGAGCTCTAGGAGATAATTCCACCTTTCAACCCAGGAAGGCTAGGATTATATGATGTTAGAATCAAGCTACTCCTGGAAAAATCAGCCCATTAGATCTAAGATTACAAGCTACTCTTGGGAAAATCACTTGTGTGTGAGTGTACACATGTGCACATGTGTATGCATGCTACACATGTGTGCATGTTGTGGAGGTGAATGTAAGACCTCATGTCTGATTTGGGTTGGGATTCCCTTTCAAGGCACAGTTGCTGAAGAAGCCTACTGTGCAGTACCAGCAGTAGACAGACTACCTGTAGCTGGGGGATGATGAGAGGAAAAGGAAGTAGGGTTCTAGAGTATATTTAGACAGGTTTTCTGGTCTGTGGAATAATGGTAATTAATTTTGTTGTATAAGCTCACTCTAGGATACAGATTCTGAATTTGGTGTTAACCTTTCTTCCCTTTTCTTTCTTCCATTCTTCCTCCTTTCTTCTTCCTGGTTTTCCCTGCTGCAGGTATCAAACTGACACTGTCAGCTCTGCTGGATGGCAAAATGTCAATGCTGGTGGCCACAATCTTGGTCTAGGACTGGAATTTCAAGCATAAATGAATACTGTACAATCGTTAATTTTAAACTATTTTGCAGCATAGCTACCTTCAGAATTTAGTGTACCTTTTAATGTTGTATGTCTGGGATGCAAGAATTGCTAAAAATCATGTTAGACTCCAGGTTAAAGAGGATTCAGCTTTAAAGTGTTACCATTACAGAGGTACAGAAGAAACCGAGTCCAACAAAAAGGTCCTTTCAGCTGTAGACTTGTGTGTTGTGAGGACTTGGTGGCCCCTCTAGAGATGCCAGGTTTCCTTTTTTTTTTTTTTTTTTAACCTAGAAATGGCTGCAAGTGGAAGCTGATAATGTATAGGCACTTTGTAAATCTGTATATGAGTAAATGAATGGAATTGTGACTTTCTGAAAATCAAACCTTGGTATCCTGACTCTAATTGATGAGGAGCTCGTTGCTTGGTGGTGTGTAGAAACTCATCTGAAAGGGACTTTTTTAGACAGATCTTCATAATCTTTTTCCACTCTAGCCCATCATCACTTCTTTTACCAAAAATAGTCCAAAAGTAGTCTGCAGGGTGCTCGTCGGTCACTGTTTCTTTTTTGTGCCATTTTGGGGTGGAGGGTAGGGTCACTGTTTCTTTCGTGTATTTTGGAGTGGATGAATGCCAATAATTCAGGACTTAATTCCTTTTTGTGTTTGTGGTTTCCTTGCCCTTGCACCAGTGTCTGAAATAGCTTTCAGGAGCTCAGCTATAGGCTGGGAAGAGTTTGCGTGATTGTAATCACACAGTGACAACACTAGGAATCTAAATTGGACTTCTGTTATATTCTCACCACTCAATTTATTTTTTAGCAGTTTATGGGTACATTTTAGAGTCTTCCATTTTGTGTGGAATTAGATCCTCCCCTTCAAATGCTGTAATTAACATCACTTAAATTAAAACTTGAATAAAATATTGAAACCTCCTCCTCTTCCTATTGTCCTTATTAACAAAAATGTGTATGAACAGGGCACTTGTTTAGATTTGTTCTTTGTCTCCTTGCTCTGTTGTGTGTGTGTGTGTGTTTACTAGTTTTCTTTTGCTATGTAACTGTGGATTTAACAGCTTAAAAGAACACTCTTTTTGCCGGGCGCGGTGGCGCACGCCTGTCATCCCAGCACTTGGGAGGCCGAGGCAGGAGGATCGCGAGTTCAAAGCCAGCCTCAGCAATGGCGAGGCACTTAGCAACTCAGTGGGACCCTGTCTCTAATAAAATACAAAAAAGGGCTGGGGATGTGGCCCAGGGGTCGAGTGCTCCTGAGTTCAATCCCCGTACCAAAAAAAAAAAAAAAAAAAAAAAAACAAAACAAAACAAAAAAAAAAAACACTCTTTTCTGTCACAGTCTGCAGGTCAGAAGAGCCCTGGCATACCTGCCTCGGCTCTCTGCTCAGGTTCTCACAATGCTGAAAATTAGGGTGTTAACCAGGCTATGTTCTCATCCCAGCAAGAGTCTTGGGGGTCCTTGTAGACCTACATACTTGTGGTAGATTCAGTTATTTTTGCTTATAGGATAGAGGTCTGTGTTTCCTTGCTGGCTGTCAGCTGGGGTCCACCCTCAGTACCTAAAGGTCACCAGCATTTCTTATCACATGGTCCCCTTCATCTCCAATGCCAGGAACAGAAAAACTCTCTCATCTTACATTTCAAATCTCTCCCAGGAGATCCCCATCCCTTTCAAGGGTTTAGTCGATTAGGTTAGGCCCACTGAGGGTAATGTTTTCATAAATTTAACTGTGGGGTAAAGTAACCTAAGCATAGTTAACATACTATCACATCCACAGATTTTTTTTCCTGTGGATCATGGAGGGACTCATTTTGGAAGAGGACTGAAGTGTGTTTTATTACAGGAAAAAGTCCTATTTAAGTCTGAACCAATTTCAGAGCCAGGATTGAGGGGTTTATTTGTTAAGCTGAGTGTTGTTTTCTTAAAAAAAAAAAAAAAAAAAAAAGACTTCATTTATTTATTTTTGTAGTACTGGGGTTTCCATTCAGGGCCTTGAGCATGCTAGACAAGAGATCTACTACTGAGTTACACCCCTGGCTCTTATTATTTTTGGTACTGGGAATTGAACTCAGGGGCACTCAACCACCGAGCCACATCCCCAGCCCTATTTTGTATTTTATTTAGAGACAGGGTCCACTGAGTTGCTTAGCGCCTTTGCACCTTGTGTGGACCACCACACCTGCACCCCTGGCCCTTTTTTTTTTTTATCTTTTGTGTGAGTAGTACTGGGGGTGGAACCCAGCCAGGGCCTTATACATGTAGGCAAGTGCAGTACTACAGAGCTCATCCCTAGCCTGAGGGGTGTTTTCTGTACTCACAGAAGTGAAAGCTCCTGGGCACTTGGGGGGACTGTGTGCTTTGGCTAACTTGGAAGTTTTTGTAATAAGGGCACCATTCCGTCTATATGGGCTTGTGGTGGACTTTGGAAAATAAGCAGATGAATGGCTTCTTAGTTTTCTTAACACAGACTTGAGTGTTTCTGAGCTGTCTCTGGAGCCAGATAAATGCTATGGGAAAAACGGATTCAGAACACAGGCCCTTCTCTACTCTGTAGAAGCAGTTCAGCTGTTTCTGGGGACAGCAGCAATCTTCTGAGGGAGTCAGACAGTGGTGAAACTGTGGACACAATAAATGTCTTTATGCCATGCTAACTTTCGTGACAATGAATCAAATGGGACCTTTATAAATCGAATCCTATATCTGTTTATTAAGGAAACATTCACAGAAGGAACACAGACTAATGCATTGTGCCAAGGCTCAAGTAAACTTCCTGGAAGTTTCTAAATTTGCATTTTCATATACTTGGGGTTTTGTGGTTTAACTTACAAAGTTTAAAAAGTAACAGAAGTGTATTTAGGAAATCTGGAAGCTATTCACAGTGGCAACCCCGCACCCCTACTTTCTACCTACCTTCCCTGTTTCTTCTTTACCATCTTATGCTTTCTGCTGTTGTCTCCCTCACAATAAACTTTACACAGGCTTTGTGGTCCATTTTGCTTTCTTTTTGCTTTCTGCTGTACCTTGAAATATGGAGAAGTGCTAAATATTTGTTGAAATAACAAATGATTGTGGGGAATGATAATAATATTTATCATTCCACCACCCAGATATGACCACTATTAACATTCTCGTTTCCATTGCCTTTGGGAGGAGGAAGTTCACTTTCCTGAGCAGTCTACTTGAAACAGATACATTTTCCTTTAAAAACCGTTCTTATTGAAAGCATACTACCCCGCCATGTGGGAGGCAGCGAGGGGCTTGCCCTGGCCCTCTTTAGTACCTTTCTCATCACGTTCTTAACAAGCGCTTGAGTGTAGAGATGGCTAATCCCGAGCCGTAACGCCCACCACCTTTCCTCCTTATTCCTGTTTCCAGTTGCTACGTCATCACGCTGGGACGTAGCTGCCTAGGGCCACGGCGCCTTACGCACTGCCTGACGTCACGACGTAAGCCTAGCAACAGCGCAGGCTCCCGGCCGAGTCCGTTATGGCCGCAGCCGCCCAGGGGAGGATGAAGGGGGCCGCGCAAACGAACCTGCTTCCCGGGCCTGGCATCCAGATCCCTGGAGGGCTGGCGTGGACACTGGTCCTCGTGCTCCTGCTAGCGTCCGCCGAGTGTCCACTGGTAAACGGGGCGCGACGGCAGGGCGGGTGCGGGAAAGAGGCGAGGGCCTGGGTGCGGGTCTGAAGACAGACTGGGCCAGGGAAAAGGGCGCTTCTGAGTGTCCGGAGCAGACGGTGTCTACTTGGGGCATATCGTGTCTGAAGAGGTCCAAGGCAGTGGGGGTCCTACAGGGTCAGAGAAGTGCGGTTGAGAGATGCAGACACCTGGGAGCTGGGAGAAGAGTGTAGATGGGCGGGGAGCTGGGGAGTGGTGGTGTGGTCCAGAGAGTCTTCATGAATGGACTGTCACAAGGAGTGGTGACCGTCGGGTTTCCACAATTCTTTGGAATGGGGAGTTAGGGTCTTGAAAAGGGGCCGGAGGTGACAGGGGCTGAAGTGATGCTCCGGGTTGCGGGGTGTGGTGTCTATGGAGGGTCCCAAAATATGTGTGTGTGTGTGTGTGTGTGTGTGTGTAGGGGGCGGGGCGGGGACCTAGCAGAGCCGTGGAAGGAGAATCTCCCCGCTCCCGCCCCCCAGAATGAATGAGGTCGGTAGTAAAGACCGAGGTGGGCGGGAGCAGTGACCTAGTGACTGGACGGACTGAGCTGAGGGAATATTTCAGAGAGTGAGAGGGAAGGAGAAAGAGCTGCTTTCAGGTACTGGTGCCTTTCTGAGGTCTTGGAGATTCTGGTGCATTGGTAAATAGCTAGGGTACGGGGCCATTGGGCTCCTAAGGAGCTTGGGAGGAGAGAGTTTGGGAACCGGGCGCAGTGGCGTGTGCGGTGGCGCACGCCTGAAATCCCAGTGGCTCCGGAGGCTGAGGCAGGAGGATCGCGAGTTCAAAGGCAGCTTCAGCAAAAGCGAGGCACTAAGACCCTGTCTCTAAATAAAAAATACAAAATAGGGCTGGGGATGTGGCTCAGTGGTCGAGTGTCTTTGTGTTCAATCCCTAGTACCCCCCCCCCCCAAAAAAAAATTGTAAACCGTGGTCCCCTTCCTTGTATCTTGGGTTAACCAGGAAAACACTGCCTAAATTTAATGGAGCTGTAGGATTTGACAGAGAAAGGATTTCCTCTCTTGCAAATGTTATGTTCTAAATCAAGATAAGCTTGAGACTTAGTGGGGGAAAATCCACTAGTAAGAATTTAGAATGATTAGCACTATCTTGTTCAGTAGTCTCGATTTTCTTTCAGTCCAAGACACAGTCTTTTTCTTCCAAAGTCGTTTTTGAGTTTTCAGATGAAAAAATAGTGTGTGTGAACCAGGATAGTTTTCTTCCTTGCCAATCGAGGACATCCAGCCATACATTTTACTACAGTGCTTTGGGTGCTTGTTTCCTCAAAAACACTGAAGACAGTACAATACATTGCCTTGCCAGAGTTGTTTGCAAGTTTAGGGAAAGGACTGTGGTCACTGTGATCCTTTTTCCCTTTCATCATTAGTAAAATGTAATGATGATTTCCCTGGTTGATGTTGGCTTTTCTGTTCCTAAAGTATTTCAGTAGCATAATTGTTTGGATCATTTAAACATCTAAGGAAAAAAACGACATTTAAATATCTGTATTTCCAGCTGGAATGTTTAAGAAGTATGTATAGCTGGGAAGTAGTTACTGAAATAAGATTTTTTGGTTGAAAATCTTGTGTTGGGGGAGAGGGGCAAATGAGCGGTACTGTGAAGTATTAAGGTGTCCTTTTGTCTGTTTTTATTTCTTAGAGTACTTAAATATTGCCACAACCATATTGAAGGTTTTAGGGAATTTTTGTCTTTTTAAATTGTCTTTATATATACCTATTTTGAATGTTATAAGTTCAGATTATTTCCTACTGAAAATAATTTAAATGACAATGAACATATATGCTTTTTATAGAGGAGCAGCTCCATTGCAGTAGTGTAGCATTTATAAAGCTTGGGGTAATGTAAGTATTTTTTGCAAGCATGCCTTATGTGGAATAATGTCAATGTAATCACTTTTATAGTAAGAAAATTTAAACCTAGGATGTGTTGGGTTTCAAATTTCAAATAAGCCTAGAGAAAGTTACCATGTTAGGTTTATTTAAATTTGTTTCATATTAGGTTTCTCAAAATTTCAGTGCTTAGGTGTATTCTTGGAAGTGTAGGAATTCTTAAGTTTTATGTTTTTGTTTTGATAAAATCTAAAAAAAAAAAAAAATACTCGTTTTGCATCACTGGATGACCAGCTTATGTTCAAGCCTCACTGATCTGTTTCAAAAGTGCCTGCCTTTCTATATTTGCTATCTTTGTTCCCAAATGATCACCTTAGTTTAACCTGTAATACACTTAATTTTTAATGCAAGGTTTCTTAATACCAGCATGTGAATGAATTCTCAGGCTCTTCTGCATTCTCAAGTTTGAAAAATGCCAATATAATTTTATTTTAAGGCAGTTTTTTTCAAAAAAGAAAAAAAAATAAAGAAGAAAACTTTAAAAAGTCTTATTTTTAAAATGTTAAGTTTTAGCTAAAGAGGTAATACCAATTAGGAAAGGGTAGAAATGGAAGATTTAGGGGCTGGGGTTGTGGCTCAATGGTAGAGCACTTGCCTTGCAAGCGTGAGGCATTGGGTTTGATCCTCAGCACCACATAAAAATAAATAAAATAAAGATATTGTGTCCATCTATAACTAAAAAATATAAAAAAAGAAATGGAAGATTTAGATGTCTAGAGTAATGTGTATGTTTGAAGAAGCTAAGCAATTAAATTCATATAGCAGGAGTTGTCTCTGTTCAGAAAACTCTTTACAGCTAACTGGATCAATCCCTCTGATTTGAAGGAGAGGAGGTCAAGGAAGTCGATCTACTTTGGATCAAATGTTTCAGATGAATTCTTAGTTTATTTTCCTGTGTGGTATTTGTATATTACTTTTAAGTTTTTATTTCTTGAACAATACACATTCTGCTCCTACTTGATGCTAGGTATTGGAGTTAAACAATGAATAAGGGTAATATTAAAGGTATTCTTAGAGTAGGTGGTGTTTCCTGGGCTTTTCAGGAGTAGGGATAGGTGCAGAGATGGTGCTTGGGATGCTATGTAGAATTGGTGGTGAGAGTTGATAAAGAGCACATTCAAAGCCGGGCACGGTGGCGCACGCCTGTAATCCCAGCACTTGGGAGGCTGAGGCAGGAGGATCACGAGTTCAAAGCCAGCCTCAGCCGTGGCAAGGCACTTAGCAACTCAGTGAAACTCTGTCTCTAATAAAATACAAAAAAAGGGCTGGGGATGTGGCCCAGTGGTCGAGTGCCCCTGAGTTCAATCCCCGGTAACCCCCCCCCCCCCCCAAAAAAAAAGAGCACATTCAATAAACATTAAATGCCTACTACTTGCTAAGTAGGTGGTGGGGGTGGAGCAGGTAGGGAGATTAGCAAGTGATACTGAAAGTGAGTTAACCAAGCCAGATCATGTAGGATCTTGTAGACTATTATATAGACTTGGGTTTTTGAGAGAAAGGGAGAGCCTCTGGAGGGTTTTAAGTAGAGGAGTGACCTCATCCAATTTAAATTTTTACAGGTGACTGGCTGCCCTGTTGAGTGTGGACAGCATGGGTCAGGGTGGAAGGAGCCAGATCAATTAGGAAGCTGTTGTAATAATCCAGGTGAGGCTTGGACTAGGCAATAGCAGTGGAGAGGTGAAAAGTCTTTAAATTTTAAAGGTAGAGTAACAGATTGGATGTGAGGTGTTAAAAAAATGACAACTCCAAGGTTTTTGGATTGAGTAACTAGAATGATGGAGTTGCCATTATTTGAGATGGAGACTGCAGGTACAGCAAGGTTTTTTTAAATTTTGGAGTGGGGTTTAGATATTCATTTCTTTATTTTTTTTTTGTTTGAGATGATTAGCAGTTGTAAGAAAATGTAGAGATCTTCCATACCCTTTACTCAGTTTTCTCCAGTAGTAGCATCTTGTAAAACTGTAGTATAATATTACATCCAGGATATTGTTAAGATTTCTATTGGTATTTCCAATCAGGGGCATTTCCATTACCACACTTGTTGCCCCCCTGAGGCTACCCCCCCTTCCTTCCTGCTCCACCCTCTCCAGAACTTCTGGCAACCACAAATTTGTTTTCCATTTCCACAATGGGATCATTTTGGGAGTCTTATATACATGTAAATCGTGCAGGATATAACCATTGGATTGGCTTTTTTTCACTTAGCACAATTCTCTAGGGATTCATCCAGGTTGTAGTGTGTCAATAGTTTGTTCCTTTTTATTGCTGATTAGTATTCCATGGTATGGATATATTATACTTTAATTATCCATCTGTTGAAGGATGTCTGGTTGTTTCCAGTTTTTGGCTATTATGAATAAAGCTGCTGTAAACATTTGTGTACTGATTTCTGTCTGAACATAAGTTTTCATTTTTCTGGAATAAATGCCTTGGCATATAATTTTGAGTCATATGATAGTTATATATTTAGTTTTTTTTAAAGAAACTGCCAGATAGTTTCCCAGAGTCTCTGTTCTGTTTTACATTCACACCAGCAACATATGAGTGATCTGGTTTCTCTGCATCCTCACCGACATTTGGTGGTGTTCTTACGTTTTATTTTAGCCATTCTGATAGATGTGTAGTGATATCTCATTGTGGTTTTTGATTTGCATTTTCCTAATGGCTTATTATTTTTTTTATATGCTTATTTACCATCTGTGTATTCTCTTTTGTGAAATGTCTCTTTATGTCTTTTGGCAATTTTGTGACTGGATTTTTTTTTTCTAACCCTAAATTTCAAAGATTGTCTCATATCTTTTCTAAGGGATTTATAGTTTTATATTTAAATATGTGATTTATTTTTAGTTAGTTTTTTTTTTTTTTTTTTTTTTTTTTTTTTGTGGTGATGAAGATTGAACTTGCCCTGCCACTGAGCTATATCCTTAGTCCTTTTTTTAAAAAAATTTTGTTTTAAGACAGGTCTTACTAAGTTGTCCAGGCCAGCCTTGAACTTGCAATCCTCCTGCCTCTACCTCAGCCTCCAGCGTAGCTGGGATTACAGGTGTATAACACTGTGCCCAGCAATTTTTGTATAATTAAAATGGTGGATTACATTGATATTGAACCAGTTTTGCATCCCAAGAATAAACCTCATTATTGATGGCCTATACTTTTTATTTTTGTATTTTGGTGGTGCTGGGATGAAACCTAGGGCCTATGTATGCTAAGTATGATCTCTACCATTGAGCTACAGCCCCAGATCTTTTAATTGATTTTTATTGTACTAGTCAGCTTTGTGTTACTCTAATGAAATACCAGAGGCTATTAACTTATAAAGAGTATGGTTTATTTTGACTTATGGTTCTGGAGTTTCCATTCTAAGATTGTGTGGTCTTATGGCTTTGGGTCACTGGTGAGGGCAGTCATCATAGTGGAAATGTATGGAGGAGCAAATGTTTTATACCAACCAGGAAGCAGAAAGAGGAAGAGGAAGAGTCAAGGGTTCAAAATTCTCCTTTGAGAGCATGCCCTCATAACCTAAGGATCTTACACAAGTCTCTACCTCTAAAGGTTCCACAGCCTCTGAACAGTACCAAACTGGGAACCAAACCAAACCTTTAACACATGGGCCTTTGGACACCATTCAGCATCCAAAATAAAGCATTTATATTGCAGATTTTTATTTGCTAATATTTTTAAAAGATTTTTTCATGTATATTCACAAAAGATATCAATCTGTAGTTTCCTTTTCCTGTAGGATTTTTGGTTTTGGTATTAGGGTAATAGTGTTAGCTTCATAAAATGAATTGATAAGTATTGTTTTTTTATTCTCTGGAAGAGAATGTGTAAAATTGGTATTGATTCTTGTTTAAATGTGTGGTAGAAATTGGCGAAACCATCTGAACCTGGAGATTTATTTCTTGGGAACTTTAAGGTAAGAATTATATTTCCTAAATATTTATAGGGCTAGTCAAATGATATATTTCATAGTAGGTGAGTTGTGGTAGTTTGTGCTTTTCAAGAACTTTGTCCATTTCATCTAAGATGTCATATTTATGTCTGTGGTGTGGTTCATGGTTATTTTTCATTTGATGTCTATAGCATCTGAGTTGTATCCCTTATTAATTTCTGATATCGATAATTTATGGCTTTTTTTCCTCATTTTAATTTGTCTTTCTTGCTAGGCATTTGTCAGTTTTTCTGATCTTTATCTTTTCAAAGAACCAACTGTTTCATTGATTTTTGGTATCTTCCTGTTTTCAATTTTATATTATCTTTATTATTTGCTTTCTGGATTTTGAATTTGTTTCTTTTCTAGATTATTGAGATAGGAGCTTACATGATTGGCTTAAGACAGTTCCTCTTCTAATATATGCTTTTAGTGGTATAAATTTCCTTGTCATTGTTTTAGCTGTATCTTGCATACCTTGATATGTCGTGTTTTCATTTGCATTCAGCTCAATGCTTTTTTTTTTCCCTTGAGACTTTCTCTTTGATTTATAAATTACGTACAAGTATGTTGTTTAAGATAGGTATTGTAGCTTATGTCTGTAATCTCAGCTACTGGGGAGGCCGATGCAGGTGGATCACAAATTCCAGGCCAGCCTTAGCAAGACCTTATCTAAAAAAAAAAAAAGTGTGGGGAGAAGAATCATCTGTCATACCACAAACCAGGAAAATGTCAAGCTATATGAAAAACACAATCAACAGATGCTAACAGAGTTGTAGAGCCCTTGCCCTCATGAGTTCAATCTCCAGTACTGGGAGAAAAAATAAAAGTGTATTGTTTAGTTTCCTAATGTTTGAAAAATTTTTTTTCTTTTTCCTTCTTTCCTCTTTCCCTCTCTTCCTTATTGAACCCAGGAGTGCTCTTCCACTGATCAACATCCCCAGCCCTTTTAAATTTTGAGACAGGGTCTTGATTAATTGATGAAATTCACCTCAAATTTGTTATCTCCTGCCTCAGCCTCCTGAGTCACTGGGATTACAGATGTGTGTCACTTCTTCTTTTATTAATATGTTTTGTCTTTTCTTTCTTTCTTTTTTTTGTAATACTGGGGATTGAACCTAGGGCCTTACATGTGCTCAGCACATGTGCTACCACTGGGTTACATTCCTAGCCTCAGTATCTGGTTTAACCCTTTTTCTCCTCTCTTTCTAATCTAATATGTGCTAGGTTTTTTGTTAATTGCCCCTCAGGTCTTTGAGGCTCTGTTTATTTTTCTACAGTCTGTTTCCACAGCCTGGATAATTTCTATTGTTCTTTTAGTTCACCAATTTTTTTTTCTCCTGACTCCCTTCATTCATTCTGCTCTTGAGTCTACCTCTTGAGCATCTTATTTATTCATTTCATTCTGGGGATTGAATCTAGGAACAGTCTACCACTGAGCTACATCCCAGCCCTTCTTATTTTTTTTTTGTTTTTATTTTTTTGAGATAGGCTTTTGTTAAGTTGCCTAGGCTAGTCTCTGGCTTGTGATCCTCCTGCCTCAGCCTTCTGAGTAACAGGGATTACAGAATGCACCACCATGGCTGGTTCTTTTAGCATCTATTGATTGTGTTTTTCATATAGCTTGACATCTTCCTGGTTCTTGGTATGACAGATGATTTTGGAATGAAACCTTGACTTTTTTGTACTATCCTATGGGACTTATTTAATCTTTCTTTTTCAGTTTTTTTTTAATATTTATTTATTTGCTTTAGTTGTACACAATGCAATGCATTTATATTTACGTGGTGCTGAGGATCGAACCCAGGCCGTGCACGCGCTAGGCGAGCGCTCTACTGCTGAGCCACAACCCCAGCCACCACCCCCCCCTTTTTTTTTAACACTGCTGTGGCAGGGGTTGCTGCACATCACTGCTGTGTAGGGGTAGAAATCTTATTATTTCCACTTGATTGCTGTTGACACCTGAATAGTAGTGGTCTCCTTGTTTTTCTTGGGTGGGCGTAGGAGTTCTGGCTTCCCTCATGGTCTGTATTGACATAATTGTGGGGGTGGCCTTGTTGTTGTTTGATGATGGTTGAAGTCTTGACTGTGCGTTTGTCCTCTTCTGGCACTGTTCCACTGGGGAGGGGAAGAGGGTACCCTGTTGCTCTTTCCTGATCTTTTGGTTAGAGAAAGTAGCCTTTTGGGGGACAATTTCTATCTACCTGTTTTAGTCAGCTTTTTTTTTGTGCTGTGACTAAAGGACCTGACCTGCACAATTATAGAGGAGGAAGAGTTTATTTGAGGGCTCACAGTTTCAGAGGTCTTAGTCCATAGAAGACTGGCTCCATTTCTTGGGGCTCAGTATGAGGCTGAACATCATGATGGAGTGTGTGGCAGAGCGAAGCAGTTTACATCATGGTGATCAAGAAGCAGAGTGTCAGTCCACTCTCCAGATACAAAATGTATACACCAAAGCCACTCCCCAATTCCCACCCCCTTCCAGCCACAACCTACCACTTCAATTAATCCCATCAGGGATTAACTCACTGATTAGGCTAAGGCTACAACCCAAACATTTCTTCTCCAAACCTTCTTGCATTGTCTCACAGGTGAGCTTTTGGGGGAGACCATATCTAAACCATAACAATACTCCTTCTTGTTTTTAGGTTGCTTGCTCCTTTAGCTGCAAGTCTGGGATACATGAGGTAAAAAGGAAATTCAGGGTTGTGAGTCAACTTTCCATCACTCTAACAAATACCTGAGATGTTGAACATATAAAAAGAAAAGGGTTACTTAGGGTCACAGTTCTAGAGGTTTCAGTTCATGATTGGTTGGCCCCATTGCTTTGGCTCTGTTGTGGCACCTCATGGCAGGAGCTCATAGTAAAGCAGAACTGTGTACTTCCATGACTGGGAAGCAGAGTTGGAGAGGGAGGGAGGGGGGAAGAAGGGAAGAGCTCAGGGTCCATGATCCCCTTCAAGGGAGCTCCCAGTGATCTGACCTCCCAGTAGGCCCTATCTTTTAAAGTTTCTACCACCTCCCAATCCTGCCAAGCTGGGCACTAAGCCTTTAACACATGGACCTTTGGGGGATATTCCAGATCCAAACTATAGCACCAGGGAAGTCACCACCATGTCATTTCTTAGGTCCTGAGTCTTGTAACTTCCCTGTCTTGTTCTTTCCACTTTTCAGAATCTTCTTATGTTATACGTATATAATGTTCAAAGGTTTTAGTGGTTCTTAGTGGGAGAAATGGAGAAGAGTACATCAGTCTTCTTGTAAGCCAGTGAGAATCCATTTTGAATCTGTTAATTTGAATGTCAGACATCTGAGAGGAGATGTCAAGCAGGCGGTGACATGTATGAGTCCAGAATTCTGGCAGTTCACAGAAGTTCCCTTCTGATGGCTTCATTTTTATCTGAGAAGTTAGGAAGTGATGTCAGTTGAAAATGAAGGTAACAGAGAAGGTGTTGGAAATTTGATGATAGAGGAAAATATGAATCGCCTTCTAAGAGGGGAGGAGGGTAAAATGGACTAGGAAAATACAGTATAATTGCTAGCATCTTTAAACATAGATCTGAATTTTTAGTTTTGAATTTCAAATGAAAACAGTGGCATGGTTGTGTATTTATTTCCAGCCATGTTCAGCTACTTGATGCCCTTGGTGAATAATCAGAAAGCTTGATTTAACTAGGGGTAGATTTTGCCTCACCAAATGAATGGGACAAAGTGAGTGAGAGGGAAGGGAAGGGAATGTGGATGTAGGACAGGGATTGTCATGGCTGAATTGAATCTTGGTAAAAAAGCGAAAAGTATGTATTGGTGGGGTTAGGTAGTGGCCAAGAGTGGCTGAAAAGGTGTTAAGATCAGAGAGTAGTAGTTTTGGTGGATTGAGAATACCAGGGAATGAGCTGAAAGGATGGGAGGCTGTGTCAGCAAGCAGAATGCATGAAACAGTTGATGGAAGAGTTGTGATAATAGATAATGACCATGGGTAAGTGAGCCTAATGTAAGGAGGGAGGGCTAGCTTATCAGAAGAGAGGAGGTCAAGGATTTTGAAATCAAGATAGGAGTACTTGTCTTAGATTAACTTTAGAGCCAGGAGCTGAAATCATTAAAAATTAGAGGACACGACCTGACATAATTGAGTGATAGCTGAAGATGTGAGACTCACAGCTAGTGGAGCTTATGGAGGGAATGGTCTAATCAGGATGGGGCAGAATCTGTGGTACAAGGATGTGGGAGAATAAGACAGTTATTAATTAAAAGGACCGTAGGGCTAGTGTGTCTTTAAGGGACAGTTAGGTTTTAGTTATACTGAGAGAGTGAAGGAGAGATCTGCTGAGGATTGTAAATCCTAGAGTGCTCCATGGAAACTTTCTTTTTTTTTTTTTTTTTTTTTTAATATTTATTTATTTGCTTTAGTTGTACACAATGTGTTTATTGGTATGTGGTACTGAGGATCGAACCCGGGCCGCGCACGTGCTAGGCGAGCGCTCTACCGCTGAGCCACAATCCCACCCAAACATTTCTTCTCCAAACCTTCTTGCATTGTCTCACAGGTGAGCTTTTGGGGGAGACCATATCTAAACCATAACAATACTCCTTCTTGTTTTTAGGTTGCTTGCTCCTTTAGCTGCAAGTCTGGGATTACATGAGGTAAAAAGGAAATTCAGGGTTGTGAGTCAACTTTCCATCCACTCTAACAAATACCTGAGATGTTGAACATATAAAAAGAAAAGGGTTACTTAGGGTCACAGTTCTAGAGGGTTTCAGTTCATGATTGGTTGCCCCATTGCTTTGGCTCTGTTGTGGCACCTCATGGCAGGAGCTCATAGTAAAGCAGAACTGTGTACTTCCATGACTGGGAAGCAGAGTTGGAGAGGGAGGGAAGGGGGAAGAAGGGAAGAGCTCAGGGTCCATGATCCCCTTCAATGGGAGCTCCCAGTGATCTGACCTCCCAGTAGGCCCTATCTTTTAAAGTTTCTACCACTTCCCAATCCTGCCAAGCTGGGCACTAAGCCTTAACACATGGACCTTTGGGGGATATTCCAGATCCCAAACTATAGCACCAGGGAAGTCACCACCCTATGTCATTTCTTAGGTCCTGAGTCTTGTAACTTCCCTGTCTTGTTCTTTCCACTTTTCAGAATCTTCTTATGTTATACGTATATAATGTTCAAAGGTTTTAGTGGTTCTTAGTGGGAGAAATGGAGAAGAGTAACATCAGTCTTCTTGTAAGCCAGTGAGAATCCATTTTGAATCTGTTAATTTGAATGTCAGACATCTGAGAGGAGATGTCAAGCAGGCGGTGACATGTATGAGTCCAGAATTCTGGCAGTTCACAGAAGTTCCCTTCTGATGGCTTCATTTTTATCTGAGAAGTTAGGAAGTGATGTCAGTTGAAAATGAAGGTAACAGAGAAGGTGTTGGAAATTTGATGATAGAGGAAAATATGAATCGCCTTCTAAGAGGGGAGGAGGGTAAAATGGACTAGGAAAATACAGTATAATTGCTAGCATCTTTAAACATAGATCTGAATTTTTAGTTTTGAATTCAAATGAAAACAGTGGCATGGTTGTGTATTTATTTCCAGCCATGTTCAGCTACTTGATGCCCTTGGTGAATAATCAGAAAGCTTGATTTAACTAGGGGTAGATTTTGCCTCACCAAATGAATGGGACAAAGTGAGTGAGAGGGAAGGGAAGGGAATGTGGATGTAGGACAAGGGATTGTCATGGCTGAATTGAATCTTGGTAAAAAAGCGAAAAGTATGTATTGGTGGGGTTAGGTAGTGGCCAAGAGTGGCTGAAAAGGTGTTAAGATCAGAGAGTAGTAGTTTTGGTGGATTGAGAATACAGGGAATGAGCTGAAAGGATGGGAGGCTGTGTCAGCAAGCAGAATGCATGAAACAGTTGATGGAAGAGTTGTGATAATAGATAATGACCATGGGTAAGTGAGCCTAATGTAAGGAGGGAGGGCTAGCTTATCAGAAGAGAGGAGGTCAAGGATTTTGAAATCAAGATAGGAGTACTTGTCTTAGATTAACTTTAGAGCCAGGAGCTGAAATCATTAAAAATTAGAGGACACGACCTGACATAATTGAGTGATAGCTGAAGATGTGAGACTCACAGCTAGTGGAGCTTATGGAGGGAATGGTCTAATCAGGATGGGGCAGAATCTGTGGTACAAGGATGTGGGAGAATAAGACAGTTATTAATTAAAAGGACCGTAGGGCTAGTGTGTCTTTAAGGGACAGTTAGGTTTTAGTTATACTGAGAGAGTGAAGGAGAGATCTGCTGAGGATTGTAAATCCTAGAGTGCTCCATGGAAACTTTCTTTTTTTTTTTAAATATTTATTTATTTGCTTTAGTTGTACACAATGTGTTTATTGGTATGTGGTACTGGAGGATCGAACCCGGGCCGCGCACGTGCTAGGCGAGCGCTCTACCGCTGAGCCACAATCCCAGCACCGGAAACTTTTCTTTATAATCATTCCCATTGGTATCAGCTTGTATCCAAAAAAGTCAGATGTAGAGAAGCAGTTGTTTTGAAACTCAGGGTTAATTACTTGGCTTTCAGTTATTTTTAATTTTATTTAAAAACATCTCTGGCTATAATTTGGGACAAAAGTTAAATGTATTATAGAAATAGTAATGTCTAAGTTCCTGAACTATAACTAAGTTGAAGTGATAAATGTAAAAATTCTTTTTAGAAGTCCCTGTTTAATAGTTTCTGAATTATGCACTCTTCTATAGGTCCTGTTTTTCTTTTTTTCTAGTTAAAAATTTCAAGGAACCCAACAACTGAGAATACTTTAAGAGAGTTTTTCTAATTTATTTTCTTTTTTATTTTTATTTTTGCAGTACTGGGGTTGAACCTAGGGCCTCACACATGCTAGGCAAGTACTTACCCACCCGAAATATATTCCCATCCCCTTTTTAAAAAATTTTATTTTTAGACAGGTCTTGTTATGTTGCCTAGGCTGACCTTAAACTTTTTTTTTTTTTTTTTTTTTCCCAAAGAATATTGGCCTTTAATTTTATCCAAAAGGTGACCATGGAAAGTTAATGAGTTAACCATCAGAATAACATTTAACCAAAGGTCCCAGATACTACACATGGCCATCTACGGATCTCTGCAGAAATGAGTGACAATAGTTTACTATAAAATTTTGACCTTAAACTTTTTGATCTTTCCTGCTTCAGCCTTCTGAATAGCTGGGTTTACAGGTGTGTGCCACCATGTCTGGCTATTATCATTTTATTAATTTGTATTTTTTACTTTTTTCAGTGCTGATGACCGAACCCAGGACCTTTCACGTACATACTAGGCAAATGCTGTATAACTGAGTTATATCTATCAGCCCTAATCTTTAAAAATAATTTATTAAATTATTTTCTTGGGAGACTATTCATCCTAGCTGAAACCAGCTATGTGAAATAGATATTAACTGTTAAGTAAAACAAGTGTATTCACACAAAGGGTTGTCTGTACATGGACACATTTGTGAAAGGCCTAGTGTGGCTTGGTTTAATCTAATCCCTACAAACTATTTTACTTTTTTTTTTTTTAAAATTTTTTTTTAGTTGTTGATAGACCTTTATTTTATTTATTTATATGTGGTGCTGAGAATTGAACCCAGTGCCTCACACATGCCAGGCAAGTGTGCTACCGCTGAGTGCCAGCCCCAGCCCCCTAAACTATTTTATTTTAATTTGATAGGTTTTAAAATATCATCTGAATATATTTAGATCCTACAAGACTTTCTTTTTTTTAAAGCAATAGTAGATGTCCTTGAAGGTCTTCAACAAATGCTACATTCAATTATGCATTAGAAACTCTGTTTAATTTCAACAGGAATTCCTTTGTTGAATCTGCGTCTATTGATACTTCTTGTTTTTATAAGTTACTTATGTAAATAATTTAGTAAACATGCTGAGTAGGTAGGCCGCATAGGGAAATAAGGATTGGTGTCTACTAGAAATCATTTCCCATATCTAGATTGCCTTCTCCAGTCTTTGTAAATACTTTTTTTTTCCTTTTTCCTTTTCATACTGGGGATTGAACCCAGGGTACTCTACTGAGCTACATTCTCAGCCCTTTTTTTACTTTTAGATGAGATTTTGCTAAGTTGCTTAGGGCCTCACTAAATTGTTGAGGCTGACCTCAAACTTGCAGTCGTTTTGCCTCAGCCCCCTGAGTTGCTGGGATTGCAGGTGTGCTCCATTGTGCCAGGCTGTAAATGCCTTTTTTTTTTTTTTTTTTTTTTTTGGTGTGTTTTGTGAGGTGCTGAACATTGAACCCAGGGCCTCACACATGCTAGGCAAGTGCTGTATCACTGAGTTTACATACCCTGCTCCTCCCCAGTCTTTATCATAGTCTAATATAGCTGTCACTTAGCTTTCAAGTTCCAGTGTTTTTGTTCTTTATGACTTTCCCCTTTCTTTTTCCTATAGCTACTTTAAAAACTCTGAATGAGGGAGTATTCCAGTTCAAGTGTCACTTAGGAATGCTGGATAGCTTGCTTATACCTTCTCTTAAATCCGTTATATTTATAAGTGTTTAGGTTTCCAAATTACATATCTTTTTTTGTGACTTCTTGAGGCCACGATTAGCCAGCTCTCTGTTCTGGGGATAGAGTGGAGCCTGGACAAAGATGACTGAAGTCCAGCCTCTCCATGAAGGGAAAACAGCTTGGGATGGGTAAAGGCTGTGTGTGGACTTTACCATCTGACCTAAAGTCAGATCTCACTGTTTTCTTTCAATGGTGGGCTATGCCACAGTGGGTCCATTATGCTACTCAAATTGTTACTAGCTTGCAAAGCAATTATTACCTGATGAATAATTGACTTAAGAAGAAATGTAACTGATTGCTGGGTATTGAGACTTAATACTAGTTCTTGAGAGAAAGTTATAAGAATTTAGCAGAGAGTAATGCTTAATGAAAAATTGAAGTAAATATTGCTTTTAGCTTGGTAGAGATGAGTTGGTGAGATTTCAGGGCGTAATGTCTTTCTTTATTTATTTCAGCTCTATCACTAACCAGATTCACTGACCAAACTGTAGGAAACTCAGATGTTTCTGCTTCAAATACGAATGCTTTAACACAAGCAAACCTGACCAAATCTCCTATTTCCCAAATCAGTACCACTCTCCCTCCCTCCACCAGTACAGAGAAAAAGTGGAAGAGCATCTGCAGCCACCCCATCCCTCTCCTACCACCTCTCTGTCCCAAGAGGAAGCTGAAAACAATGAAGATCCAAGCATAGAGGAGGAGGATCTTCTCACACTGAATAGTTCTCCATCCACAGCCAAGGACACTCTGGATAATGGAGATTATATGAGAACCAGACTATGACTGGACCACCAGCCCCAGGGATGATGAGTCTGATGAAAACTTTAGAAGAAAACAGGGGTTACATGGAAATCGAACAGTCAGTGAAATCTTTTAAGGCCCCATCCTCAAATGTCGAAGAGGAAGACAGCCATTTCTTTTTTCATCTTATTATTTTTGCTTTCTGTATTGCTATTGTTTATGTTACATATCACAACAAAAGGAGGTAAGTTTGGGGATTTTTTCAGCCTCTCTAGTAGTGCATTATTAGCTCAGTCATATTTCTTATCAACTTATATTTTAGTTTAAATTGGTAAAATATCAAGATGTCTAATTGATTTGTAAATCTGTGGTGTATTTTAACAAATTACAGACAGAATGTTTGACTAGATATGCTTCTAAAAAAATTAGTCAAATTTCTTTCTTCTTAATGAGTAAAATCAAGTTCAGTATTTTTTTTTTCTCCCCCCCCCTTTTCAGTACTAGGATTGAACCCATGGCTGCCATATCACTGAGCTTTATCCCCAGTTCTTTTTATTTTTCATTTTGAGACAGGGTTTTTTTTTTTTTTTTTTTTTTTTTTTGGTACTGGGGATTGAAACCCAGGGGCATTTAACCACTGAGCTGGCAGTTAACCTCAGCTTTTTTTTGGTACTGGGGATTAAACTCAGGGGCACTGACCACTGGGCCACATCCCCAGCTTCCCTTTTTTTGTATTTTTTTAGAGACAGGGTCTTACTGAGTCACTAAGTGTCTTCACCATTGCTGAGGCTGGCGTTGAACTCGTGATCCTCCTGCCTCAGCCTCCCAAGTGCTGGGATTACAGGTGTGCACCCCTGCGTACCGGCTAACCCCAGCTTTTAAAAAAAATATTTTATTTAGAGACAGGGTCTTGCTAAGTTGCTTAGGGTCTAAGTTGCTGAGCCTATCTTTGAACTTGTGAATCTCCTGCCTCAGCCGTCTGAAGCTGCTGGGATTATAGGTGTGTGCCAAGTGCCTGGCTGAAATGGGGTCTTTTTTTTTTTTTTTTTTTTGGTACTGGGGATTGAACTCAGGGCATTTGACCACTGGGCCACATCCCAGCCCTTTTTTGTATTTTTTTAGAGACAGGGTCTCACTGAATTACTAAGTGCCTCGCCATTGCTGAGGCTGGCTTTTGAAATGGGGTCTTAATAAGTTACCCACAGCTGGTCTCAAATTTGGGATCCTCCTGCCTCAGTCTCCTGAGTTGCTGTTGTAACAGGCATGTGCCACTACACCCAGCCTCAGTGTTTTATTGTTTTTTTAAAATTTATATGTATATTGCTATTTTAGTGTGAGTACTATGATTTAAAAAAACATTTTTTATAGTACTCACATTGGCTTTAAAAATATTAAATATTTATTTAGGAAATTCAGAAAACATTAGTTTAGAAAATTAAGCTACTACCGAAGGGGGGGGGGGGGGGGGGTATTAATATTTTTGGTGTATTTCTGATTTATAAGTGTGTATAATTTACATACATGTGCATAATTTTTAAGATGAATGTTATATAGTTTTTTATCTTTCCTTTTTACCTAACAAATCATGACCATTTTCTATAAATATTTTTATTTATTTATTTAATTTATTTATTTGCTTTTAGTTGTACACAATGTGTCTATTTGTACGTGTTGCTGAGGATCAAATCCGGGTCGCAGCCACGTGCTAGGCAAGCGCTCTACCGCTGAGCCACAATCCTAGCCCCTCTATAGTATTTTAAAAAAAAATTATTTATTTATTAGTTGTATACAATGCCTTTATTTTTACATGGTGGTGAGGATCGAACCCGGGTCGCGCACGTGCTAGGTGAGCGCTCTACTGCTGAGCAACAACCCCAGCCCCATTTTCTATAATATTAATATTCTTTAAAAACATTGTTTGATAGCTGCATAATTGATTTAGACATTTTCCTGCTGGACATTTAGATGATTTCCAATTTTGGTTTATAAATAATATTGTGACAAACATTTCTGTTCTAAAAATTAGTTTGTTGTATTAATAAGGAGAGATATGTAGCACTGGATGGGTGATTTAATTTAAAGTGCATCTCTGCACCATATAGTCCCATAAAGACTGAAGAGTTGAGCCTTTCAGAATACTCAAAGAGAACGCCTGTGATCCCAGCACTTGGGAGGCTGAGGCAGGTAGGATCACGAGTTCAAAGCCAGCCTCAGCAATAGCAAGGCACTTAGCAACTCAGTGAGACCCTGTCTCTAATAAAATACAAAAAAGGGCTGGGATGTGGTCCAGGTGGTCGAGTGCCCCTGAGTTCAATCCCCTATGGTACCAAAAAAAAAAAAAAAAAAAAAAAAAAAGAATACTCAAAGAGAGATCAAACACAGAAATTCCTTTTTATTTATTTATTTTTTTTTGGTAACTGGGGATTGAACTCAACCACTGGACCACGTCCCCAGCCCTTTCTTGTATTTTATTAGAGACAGGATCTCACTGAGTTGCTAAGTGCCTCATCATTGCTGAGGCTGTCTTTGAACTCTCAATCCTCCTGCCTCAGACTCCCAAGTGCTGGCGATTACAGACATGTATGTGCCACTGCGCCTGGCTTTCCTTTTTTAATATTAGTGGTTAGGAAATCTCAGTTCTTGACTTTATTGCTTTTGATTCCTGGAAAGTCATCTTCCTATTCTGTGCTTCATTTTCTTACCACAAGAAATGGCAAAATTGGACCGATAATTTCAAAATGCCTTACAGCTTTGAGAATCAGTGAATCTAATAATAGCAAATAGCAAAGAAGTCCAGCGTGGTGGTACACGCCTGTAATACCAGCAGATTAGGCAGGCTGAGGCAGGAGGATCATGAGTTCAAAGCTGGCCTCAGCAAAAAAAGTGAGGTGCTAAGCAACTCAGTGAGGACCCTGTCTCTAGATACAATACAAAAATAGGGCTGGGGATGTGGTTCAGTGGTCAAATGCCCCTGAGTTCAATCCCTGGTTACCGCCCCACTCAAAAAAAGAAAAAAAATAGCAAAACAAACCCAACACTCAGGTTATTTGTCATTACTAGACCTATCACTGGCTTTGTGAGTATTTGTAGGTAGAAAGAGTTTTGAATGCTAGTGATATTGTCAATCCCAGCATTTGGTGTTGGACTGTCTTCGTTATAACCTCCTAAGGGACTTGTAAAAAGTAGGCTACTGGGGCTCCATCTCAGCTCCTAACTCAGCCCAGAAATCAGAGTCACTCCTATGTCCCATTGACATCTGTGAAGCACTGTCTGACCTTGTTCATAAGATGAAAAACAAAATAGCCTTTTTTTTTGTTTGTTGATATTTTTGATTTGAGAACTGAGGAGAGATTTCACTTGTAAAAAACTTTTACTGTATCCTTCTTTTTCTCTTTTGTACATCTAATTATTATTTTTTTTAAATTCCAGATTTTCCTCCTAGTTCAAACGCAGGAAATGGCGTGATGGCCTTTGTTCCAAAACAGTGGGAATATCATCGTCTAGACCAGAACGTTAATGAGCCATGCCTTCTCTGAAGATTACCAATGATTATATTTTTTAAAGCACTGTGATTTGAGTTTGCTCATTAAATAATTTTATTTGCTTGACTTTTTATATGATATAGTGCAGATGTTTGCCCATAGGCAAGGTTGGTACTTAAATGAGAGGCGGATCTCTCTTTTGCCTTGGTGCTTTGGAAAATTGGAATGTCACACGTAGGGAGTATGTAATTTTTAAATCTACATTTTTAGAGCTGAATTCAATCAGGTGTCTGAAATGTGAGTTTAAACATTACCTTACATTTACACTGGTAGTTTTTGTTATTTTCCATTCAATGTATTTGTTCTGGAAGTAATGCTACTTTTAAAAGATCCCAGACTTGGGGCTGGGATTGTGGCTCAGCGGCAGAGCGCTCGCCTCGCACTCCAAGTGCGCGGCCACGGGTTCAATCCTCATCACCACGTAAACATAAATGCATTGCATTGTGTACAACTAAAGTAAAATAAAATAAAATATTTAAAAAAAAAAAAAAAAAAAAAAAAAAAAAAAAAGATCCCAGGACTTGTAACTAAATTCTAACATAGTTTTTAGGTACTATTGACTTAGATTCATTCTCTGCCACCCAGATACTATTTTTTAAATACACATTACTTTGTGGTCCCAAACCAAAATGTGCAAGGGTATATATATGGTAATATACTTTGCATTCAAGTAACAGCTTTTTTTTTTTTTTTTCTCCTACATTAAAATTGCTTTGTGTATTTTAGGCAATTAAAATACAGTTTAAGATACTGAGACTGCTCAATTCCACTACAGTTTTTAGGTAACATATTAAATGTGTCTAGAAATTCTGGCTGAAGAGACTGAATTTGCAGTGAACATAGATAAAATGTCATATGGATACCATTTTTTAGTTTGAATTACTGAATTAAATTATAGGTAGAAACTGGTAAAATGTTAAAACAGATGAAGAATTACTTTTAGTTAGCAGTTGATTATACCACAGGTTCATCAAAAGTTTCAAGCAGTGGGCAGAGTTTAAAATTATATGATTTGTTCATTTTGGTTCTTATTGTATAGTAAGTTTGAGTAAATTTTAGGGCCCATTATCACTTAAATAAGACTGTCTCAGTCTTTCAAATTAAAATTATACCTGAATAAAGTTGTTTTATATACATACAATAGATATGTATATATAAAATGACCTTTTCCTCTCATGGACTTGTTTTATTTTTTAGTTTTTTTAGCAACTGGAAATTATTTACTGTATTTCCTTTGAGTCCCGTTCTATCACAAAGAATTGATCAGTATGTAAATAAGTGATTTGAACCATGTCTGACTTACAAGTATCACTACAACTTTTCAGAAAGCATCACCTCTACTATGTGTTAAACAAAGCCCGGGTGAACCACAGTCATGTGCTTTGTATAGAGATGGAAGAAAAGCAGTACCGTACATCCTTCCTCTCGGCTGGACAATTGACTGCCCCAATGAGGAAATTCAAGCACAATAAAAATACACCTGAACTGTTTATTGCAGTAGATTTTTTTCATATTTGAAATTGTATTATTTAATATTTTAGAATAAGATTTTTAAAAAATAAATACAATATATAATTCCATGATTTTTACAATTGTGTTTCATTTCAGATGGGGGGGTAATGTGTGACAGAGGGCGGTGCTGTCCTGGGAGAGGAAAGTGAACTTGACTAAAGCTTGCTGTCATTCCCTGTTAGTCTAAAAAAAAAAACTAGAACTTTGTCTCTAAGAATGCCACCTGTATTTCTAAGGGCAGGGATTGTGGCTCAGCGGCAGAGCGCTCGCCTCGCACGTGCGCGGCCCGGGTTCAATCCTCAGCACCACGTAAACATAAATGCATTGCATTGTGTACAACTAAAGTAAATAAATAAATATTTAAAAAAAAAAAAAAAAAAAAAAAAAAAAAAAAAGATCCCAGACTTGTAACTAAATTCTAACATAGTTAGTACTATTGACTTAGATTCATTCTCTGCCACCCAGATACTATTTTTTAAATACACATTACTTTGTGGTCCCAAACCAAAATGTGCAAGGGTATATATATGTAATATACTTTGCATTCAAGTAACATGCTTTTTTTTTTTTTTTTTTTTTCTCTACATAAAATTGCTTTGTGTATTTTAGGCAATTAAAATACAGTTTAAGATACTGAGACTGCTCAATTCCACTACAGTTTTAGGTAACATATTAAATGTGTCTAGAAATTCTGGCTGAAGAGACTGAATTTGCAGTGAACATAGATAAAATGTCATATGGATACCATTTTTTAGTTTGAATTACTGAATTAAATTATAGGTAGAAACTGGTAAAATGTTAAACAGATGAAGAATTACTTTTAGTTAGCAGTTGATTATACCACAGGTTCATCAAAAGTTTCAAGCAGTGGGCAGAGTTTAAAATTATATGATTTGTTCATTTTGGTTCTTATTGTATAGTAAGTTTGAGTAAATTTTAGGGCCCATTATCACTTAAATAAGACTGTCTCAGTCTTTCAAATTAAAATTATACCTGAATAAAGTTGTTTTATATACATAAAAGATATGTATATATAAAATGACCTTTTCCTCTCCTGGACTTGTTTTATTTTTTAGTTTTTTATAGCAACTGGAAATTATTTACTGTATTTCCTTTGAGTCGTTCTATCACAAAGAATTGATCAGTATGTAAATAAGTGATTTGAACCATGTCTGACTTACAAGTATCACTACAACTTTTCAGAAAGCATCACCTCTACTATGTGTTAAACAAAGCCCGGGTGAACCACAGTCATGTGCTTTGTATAGAGATGGAAGAAGCAGTACCGTCCATCCTTCCTCTCGGCTGGACACTTGACTGCCCCAATGAGGAAGGGAAGCACAATAAAAATACACCTGAACTGTTTATTGCAGTAATTTTTTTCATATTTGAAATTGTATTATTTAATATTTTGAATAAGATTTTAAAAAATAAATACAATATATAATTTCCATGATTTTTACAATTGTGTTTCATTTCAGTGGTAATGTGGTGACAGAGGGCGGTGCTGTCTGGGAGAGGAAGTGAACTTGACTAAGCTTGCTGTCATTCCCTGTTAGCTATAGAACTTTGTCTCTAAGAATGCCACCTGTATTTCTAAATTCTTATTTAGCTCCAATTTCCAAATGGGTGTTGAAACTGAAACAAAGTAGGATAACAAAGGAAAGGAGCTGCTCAATGTGTTCTTCCTAGCCTCCTGGACTCCCTATTGTCTGGGACAGGAGCCTTTTCAACTCGGAGGCTCATCCCCCTTTAGTGGATCTAGATCTCCTAGGTACTTCCTGATGTCCCAGTCTTTGCCACTCAAGTTCCGGTGCTACCATCAAGCAGTATTTGACTTTTGGAGCTTCAGATTATACATTGATTAAAAATGCTCTTGGGGGCTGGGGTTGTGGCTCAGCGGCGTAGCGTTCGCCTTGCACGTGCGCGGCCCGGGTTCGATCCTCAGCACCATGTAAACATAAATGCATTATTGCATTGTGTACAACTAAAGTAAATAAATAAATATTTTAAAAAAATGCTCTTGGAGTCACAGAGGCATCTGAGCTGCTGGGCAAAGGACTGAAGTCTCAATTTGAATCTTACAGCACTTATGTATGTTACTCATGTGTGTGTGATCTGCTCCCTTGTCCCAGACTTTCTTTCTGGATAGACCAGAAGCTCTACTCAGTGTTGGTACTGATGGCATGATATGTTACCCTTTAGCTCCCATCTGTGTCTTAACTGAAAAGGAATGTGTTGAAACTTGAAAGACAGACAGAAATAGACATTTATGCCGGGCGCGGTGGCGCACGCCTGTAATCCCAGCACTTTGGGAGGCTGAGGCAGGAGGATCGCGAGTTCAAAGCCAGCCTCAGCAATGGCGAGGCACTTAGCAACTCAGTGAGACCCTGTCTCTAAATAAAATACAAAAAAGGGCTGGGGATGTGGCCCAGTGGTCGAGTGCCCCTGAGTTCAATCCCCGGTACCACAAAAAAAAAAAAAAAAAAAAAAAAAAAAAAATAGACATTTAGAATTTGTACAGGCTGGCACGCAGGCATGTCTCGATGAGAGTTTCTTGATTTTAGGTGTAAAGTCAGAGTGAGTGCAAACTTTGGGGAGCATGTAGTTTGTCCCAGAGTCTCTTGAAGAACAGGAAGTGGCTGTTGCTGTCTTCTCACCCCCAATTTGACACTGTGCCTGGCACTTTCTAAGATATTCAATACAATGTTTGAGAAATGAAGAAAAAGCAAGATAAGCCACCTCTGCAGAGGATCACATAGTACATAGTTTATACTAACTGGACACAACAGCTCTTAGGCTTGAGAGCCAGGATGTAGCCTGTCAATCATTATCTGCACATCCACATTCCTACTTGAAGCTGAAACCCATACTGGCTATGAGATGTCACCCTTCCCCCCAAATACCAGGTCTTGGTTAGAGCAGTTGCTGCCTGTTGAGGTCATGGTCACTGCTGACACAGCTGCCAGTCCTACTAGCTCTCCCCTCCCCTGCTTTGTGTGTGTATGTGTGTATGATGATTGCACTTCTGCTTTAGCTGGTTTGCTGCTCTAACAGTTTGTCTCCCTTATGGGCTCTACCTGAAGCTGTTCCATCTTGTCTTCTGAAGGCAAGATGTCTTCCAAGGCAACAGAAGAAGGATACCCTGAGGTTTGAGGTCTGTTTGGTCTGATCCAGCACAGCCTTGTCTGGAATTTTTGTAGTTAGATTCTGTTCACCTGTGTTTTCACTTTGACATGAGGAAGGGAAGTTGCTGGGACAGATTCTGAAAATGGAGTGAGGACTATTTCTGACTCACATTTCAGGAGCCTGATCTCTCATGATGTTCTGTTTAGGCAGCTTAAGTAACTCAACAGATTTGATTTTGGATAAGCAGCAGCTTCTGCTGAATGAGCTCTATTCCAGCTCCTTCCAAAAGAGTCCTTGATTCATTTCCTATCAGTAATGAAGCTCGAGATTTAAAAGCCCCTGCATCCTACTTAGGAAGTCTTTATCTGTCACTAATATCTCTGCACTGAAACCTTCAAACTGCTTCATTTCTCTGCTGGGAACCCCAGAGATACCATGTTTTGTGAACCCCTTCATTTCCTGGATGCCCTTCTCTTTATAACCTTTGTGCCTCTCTTGCAGGCATGAGGGTTGGATGCACTGACACCTGAGACCTTTCCAAGGGAAGCAGTGCCTTGCAGTGGTTTGGAGCTGTGGTGGGCCCTAGAATCTCAGAGATCGGGATTCCCACTCTGGGCCTGCCCCTGAGGCTCAGAGTTTCCCTCAGGCCATTCTGTGGCCTTAAGAAAGAGGCAAAACATATTTCCTGTCTGTTCCTTGGGAGTGAGGAAGGGTCAGGGGTCTCAAGGAATAACAAATATTTTGGGCCTTATTGGGGCTAAAGTTGGCCTGGCCCATGTTGTTCCTACTTGGTCTTTAGAAATACAGACCTAGGGAAAAAAGGAGGGAAAGGATGGGTGTGGAGTGGGGCAGGGGCTGGATGACCTTGATCTGAGCTTTTTGTGTCTCAGTTCCTACCTTCAAAATTGGTGATTGATGAGCTTCCAGGTCTGTTAGGAGGAGTAGATAGTTTTTGTTTTGTTTTGTTTAGATCAGGCTCCAGATTCCCTATTGCTCTAGAACATAAGATGGCTAAGAAAGGTGAGAAGAAAAAAGAGTATCTAAAGGTCCTCAATATTTAGGTATGTTCTCTTTTAAAATTTCTTTTATTATGATTATGTCATAGCACATCATAAGGAAATACATAAAATCAGCTGGGCATGGTGGCACATGCCTGTAACCTTAGTGACTCTGGAGGCTGAGACAGGAGGACTATAAATTCAAATCCAGCCTTAGCAACTTAGCAAGACCCTGTCTCAAAAAAAAAAAAAAAAAATAAAAAAATCAGTGTATAGCCTAACATGTTATTATGAAGCAAATACTTGTGTAGCAAAGTGGAACTTTGGGGCACCCCAAACCCTCTGCCCAAGCACTTAAGCACTGTCCTCACCCTGCCTCCACAGGGAGCATTTAAATTTTTTTTTGTTTGTTTTAATTAGTTTTATATGACAGTAGAATGCATTTATGCACTGTGATATATTATACATAGATGGGATATAATTTCTCATTTTTCAAAGTGTACATGTTGCAGAATCATATTGGTCATGTAGTCACATATATACATATAGTAATAATGTCTGTTTCATTCCACTATCTTTCCCATCCCCACATCCCCTCCCTCCCCTACCTTCTCTTTCCTCTACCTAATCTAAGGTAACACTATTGTTCCCTTGTGCCCCCCGCCTTATTGTGAATTAGCATCCACATATTAGAGAAAATATTCGGCCTTTGGTTTTGTGGGATTGGCTTATTTCGCTTAGCATGATATTCTCCAACTCCAACCATTTACTGGCAAATGCCATAATTTCACCCTTATTTAAAGCTGAGTAATATTCCATTGAGTATATATACCATATTTTCTTTATCGATTTATCTATTGAGGGACACCTGGGTTGGATCTATAGTCTAGTTATTGTGAATTTAGCTGCTATAAACATTGATGTGGCTGTGTCACTATAGTATGCTGATTTTAAGTCCTTTGGGTATATACCAAGGAGTGGGATAGCTGGGTCAAACGGTGGTTCCATTCCCAGTTTTCTGAGGAATCTCCATTCTGCTTTCCATAGTGGTTGCACCAATTTGCAGTGCCACCAGCAATGTATGAGTGTACCTTTTCCCCCACGTCCTCGCCAACATTTATTGTTGCCTGTATTTTTGATGCAATCACTCCCTTCTATCCACCTCACACTTTTTTTTTCCTCCTTTTTGGTAGTTATGGATCAAACTCGGGTGCTTTACTACTGAGCCACAATCCCAGCCCTCTTATTAAAAATATTTTTTAATTGTAGATGGACACAATACCTTTATTTATTATCTTTATGTGGTGCTGAGGATCAAACCCAGTGCCTCACACTAGAGTGCTAGGTGAGCACTCTACCACTGAGCCACAACCCCAGCCCAATCCCAGCCCCCCACCCCTTTTTTAAAATTAAATGTTGAGATAGGGTCTTGATAAATTGGTCAGGGTCTCGCTAAGTTGCTGAGACTGGCCTCAAATTTGCAATCTTCCTGCCTCAGCTTCCAGAGTTGCATGTCTTCTTAGATTTACCACAGAAGTAAATATCCCTAAACACCATCATCTGTATAGTTTGCAAATTCAGATAAATTGAATCATACAGTATGCGTTATATACTTTTATAACAGGCTTCCGAACTCATTCAACATTAAGATTGTGAGATACATCATGTTAGTTCCGTGGATGGCTGTAGTCCATTTTCTTTGCTGTGTTGTATCTGTTGTGAAACATATACTGCCATATGCTTATCTAGTTTACTGTTGGTGGACATTTGAATTGTTTCTGATTTCAAACAATTATGGATGATACTGTTAGGAATATTCTCACATTTTTGCTGTTTCGCAGGCATATGCTTAGACGGTTCAGTTGCTGAATGTATGTGTTCAAGTTGAATAGCTAATGCCAAACAATTTTCTAAAATGATTGCAACAACCTCTAGCACTGTATGAGTTTCTTGTTCTTCTAAAGGAAACAATGCCTTGCTGAGGCTTGGCATTATTAGTGTTCTTATTTCAGCTTTTCTGGGGGATGGTTTGACTTTGCCTTTTCTTGATGATTAATCATAGTGATTATTTTTTCATATGTTTATTGGATATTTGGATGTCCTCTTTTGTGAAATGCTGGTCTATAATTTAATTTTATATTGAGATGTATCTCTCCCCCTCTTTTTGTGTGTGGTAGTGCTGGGGATTCAACCCAAGGCCTTGTGCATGCTAGCCGAGCACTCTACCACTAAGCCACATCCCCAGTCCTATCTTTTTCTTACTGGTTTGGGAGAGTCCTTTCTTTTGGATATGAACCCTCAGTTGGTTGGAATATTATTGAGTTTTTTTTTTTTTTTTTTTTTTTTTTTTTTTGTGGAAGATCAAATTCAGAGGCACTCAACCATTGACCCACATCCTCAGCCCTATTTTGTATTTTATTTAGAGATAGGGACTCACTGAGTTGCTTAGTACCTTGCTTTTGCTGAAGCTGGGTTTGAACTCAAGATCCTCCTGTCTCGGCCTCCTGAGCTGTTAGGATTATGGGTGTGTACCACAGTGTTTGGCTTGAGTTTTATTTTTAAATGGCAAATAATTTTATATATTTATGGTACCATGTAGTATTTTGATACAAGTTTACCTTGTGAAATGATCCAATGAGGGTAATTAATATTCTATCAACTCATATATTTATCATTTCATATATTATCATTTCTTCTTTTATCTTTTTGTTATTTTGAAATATATAATACATTATATATAGGAAAATCAGAAATTATAGAAATAAAGACAAAGACTCAATTATGAGTGGAAGCAGGACTCGGTGGGCAGATCAGGCCTGATGGGTGTGATCTCAAACAAACAGCGAGAGGTTGTGTGTTTATTTTATAGGTTTTAAACATCAAAGGGATTCACTGTGGAAGGGCTTCTTGAGGTAAATAGGATGAAGTTGAGCAAAACAGCTTGGTTGGGACTTATCAGTTTATGCCCATCTCTTCTACCTGGGATTTGAAGTCAAGGCTTTTGAACTAGTAAATTCCATGATAAACACCAAATTCTCCCTATCAACAGACGTCACCTTGCAAATGTTCGTTTCCCTTGGTGCTCTCCAGTGAAAGATTCCCAGAAGCAGAGAGGTTCACTGTCCAGGTTTACCTAGTTCAAAGCAATGATTTATTTACTGCTCATGACAGTATTTAACGTATATTAAATGTAAAAATACATAATCATATGTACTTGTTTCAAAATAATTATAGATTCGTATGTTGTTGTAAAAAATAACTATGTCCTATATGCCCTTTACCCTATTTCCCTACAATGATAACTTTTTGCAAAACTGTAGCACTAGAGCAAAACAGTATATTGGCCTTGATACAGTCAAGATGAAAAATACTTCCATCACCACAAAGATCCTACTTGTTGCCCTTTTGTAGCTTCCCACTTCCAGCCCCTCCTTAGTAACCACTGATCTCTTTTCAATTTCTGTAATTTTGTCACTTTGAGAAGGTTTCATACATATGGAAACATACAGTATATAACCTTTGGGGATTGTCTTTTTCACTTAGCATAATTCTCTGGAGATTCATCCAGGTGGTGGCAAGTCTCAGTGGTTCCTTCTCTTCCCTTACTGAGTGGCGCTCCATGGTATGACTGTTATCTTTAATCCTTCACCTGCTGAAAGGTGTCTGGGTTAGTTCCAGCTTTTGGCCATTAATGCATAAAACTGCTGTAAATGGTTGTGTACAGATTTTTGTGTGAACAGAATTCTTCATTTATTGGGATAGTAACTCCTGGAGTGCAATCACTGGGTCATATGGTAGTTGCATTTTTAGTTGTATAAAACTATTAAACTGGTTTCCAGACTGGCTGTCCTGTTTTACATTCCCACCAGCAACATAGGAGTGATCCAGTTTCTCTGCATGCTTGCTAACATTTGGAATTGTCACTATTTTTTTATTTTTTTACTTTAGACATTCTGATAGGTATGTAGTGATATATTATTATGGTTTTAATTTGTATTTCCTTGATAGCTAATTATGTTAAAATCTTTTCATATGCCTATTATTGTATGTGTATCCTGTTCAGTGACATGTCTCTTCATGTCTTTTGCTCTGATTGTAATTCAATGATTTTTTTTGCGGGGGGGGGGGGGGTTGACTGGGGACTTGGCCACTGAACCATATCCCCAGCCCTATTTTATATTTTATTTAGAGACAGAGTCTCATTGAGTTGCTTAGTGTCTCACTTTTGCAGAAGCTGTCTTTGAACTTGGAATCCTCCTGAATCAGCCTCCCGAGCCGCTGGGATTACAGGTATGTGTCACCATGCCCAGCCTAATGATTTGCTTTTTGCCACTATGAGTTTTTTTGGAAACTTTTATTATAGTAAAATATATGTAACATACATTTTATTACTGTGGCCATTTTAAGTGTAAAACTCAATGATATTAATTACATTCACACTGTTGTGCCATCCTTATCACTATTTTCAAATGTTTTCATCACCCCAACTGAACCTCTGCAATCATTAAACAATAACTCCATCCTCCACCTGCCCCTGAAAACCTGTATTGAACTTTCTGTCTCTATGAATTGGCGTATTCTGAATTTTTCATATAAATTGGAATCATTCGATATTTTTCTTTTGCATCTGATTTATTTTGCTTAGCATAATGTATGAAGTTGATTCAGGTATAGTGTATAGAAGAACTTCATCTCTCTTTATGGATGAACAGTATTCCATTATATGTATATAGTACATTTTATCTGTCCATTCATTTACTCATAACACTTGGGGTGTTTCTACCTCGCAGTAACATTGGCATACAAGTGCCGTTTGAGGCCCTGTTTTCAATTCTTTTGGGTATATACAGAAGAGTGGAATTGCTGGGTCATCTGGTAATGCTACATTGTGTTTGGAGGAACTGCCAAGCTCCTTACCACCACAGCTATACCATTTTACATGACCACTGGCAATGTATGAGGGTTCCAACTTCTCTATGTCTGGGCCCAAACTTGTTTCCTGGGTTTTATTTATTTGTTTTCATTATAAGCATCTGAATAGGTGTGGCATGGCATCACATTGCAGTTTTGATTTATATTTCCCTAATGAAAAAAGATGTTGAGTTTCTGTTTATTGGTTGTCTCTCTATCTTGGGAGATTTCTCTATTTGAGTCCTCGGTCCATTTTTACACTGAATTATTTGATTTTTGTTGACTCTAAGATGTTATTTATTTTAGGTCTTGATCACTTACAGATATGTGACATATTAGCTTGATCACTTTTTAGATATATAATGTATTACAAATCCCATGATATGAAGTTTGCAAGTTGAGGAGTACAATTCAGTTCTAGTCAAGAGACCTGAGAACCAGAGGAGCTGATGGTATAAATCCTGGTCTGAGTCTGAAGGTCTGAGAAACGAGGGTCGGGTAGGGTGAGGAAGGGCATGATGATGTGTGTCCAGTCCCTGAGAATCATGGTCATGGATGTCTAAAGTCAGAGAAGAGGAAAGGATGGATGTCCCAGCTCAAATGCATACACGCTTTTCTTTCACCTTTTTGTTCTATTTAGGCCTAGCAGATTGGATGTTGCCTGCCCACACTGTTGAGGGCAGTCTCATCCACTCATGTAGCTGCAAGTGACAAGCCTCAGGTGATCTCTCCCTGCCCTCAGCCACAGATTTCCCAGGACCTCCTTCACTGACCTGTCGGATCCTACCTGCACTGCTTTCTTCTCTCCAACAGCCTACCTCCCAGTTTCCAGCTGCTTTAGCTCTTTCAAACTCTGATCTCTGCATCCTCAGCTCTGTGGTAATATCATGCTGTTTGGCCTCTGGCTCTTTGAAACATGATTGAGAAATTGTCCTCAAGCAGAGAGCTGGGTGGCTGGGTGATTGTCCAACTCTCTTATGAGTTTCCTGTCTTTCAGGGATCATGGTCCTACACTGCCTGCTTTTGCTGCCTGAATTGTAGCCGTATATGTATAGCATTTGATGTTCGTGAGTGTGTACAGATGATGTATACAAATATGAATATGAATATATATCTTCTATTTTTATAATTATTTACAGTGGGAGGACTAGACTGGTACCAGCTACTCCATCTTACTTAGAGGCAAATGTTCCCCTTTTTATTTCTTAATGAAATGAAGCATGTGTTGGCAAACATGTTGGGACAGATGCCAGGCAGAGCTAGCCACTCTGATTCCTGCCTTTGTTGGGTCTCCACGAGCAGCAGGTCAGTCACTTGTGAGGCTCCGCAAGGGCACAGGTATGATGTCTTATGCTTCCTGTGCTCAACATGCTCCAAATGAAGGGACTTGGACGTGAGAGCACTGGTGGCAAGATTATTTTGGATCCTGGAACTCATTCACCTTATTGTTGCCAACAAATAAAAAGGATGTTCAGCTCTCATTAAAAAAATCTAGTTCTGCCTGTTTGAACCTGCCATTGTGCGGGAAGGAAGTTAAGGTTGCTGAGCTGCCTGGCAGAGGGAGGATGGGAACCTAACTCAAAGGTCTACTGGGATTCTTTGCTGCTACAAGTCATTAACACATGGGCTGGACTCCTGGCATTGGGCTGGCAGGCAGAAAGCCATGTAGTAACAGGGTTCCAGAGGAAGTGGCACACAAGGGACCTCTTTGAGCCCATTAGGAAGGAGGCCCAGCCAAGTCAAACACCAGAGCCGAGAAGTTACTCTGAGACATGCTGCACATTCAAAGGAATGTGGAGCTTGGCATCTCTCCCTGTGCCAGAGCCCACAGGTGACTCATTCATGTAGTAGACGGTTCATACTGAGCCAGGCCCTGTGCTGAGTTGGGGATACAGGATGAGCGAGAGATTCTTCAAGAACATGGTGTGTGAGTGGGCTACTGGGGTCAAATCTTAGTTCCAAAGAAAATGAGTTAAAAAATTACAAAAAGTTCATCTTTTCCACCTTTGAAGAAAAGAACATATGAACCAAATTTATTTATTTATTTATTTTGGAAAGGGACCCAGAGGTTTTATTTTGAAGCTTGAGAGTACTACTTTGAGGGGGACCCCTGGCCTTGCCTATCCCACCCCTCTTAGCAAAGTCCCTTTAGGAGCTCATACCTAGTTGTTTTCATAGCTGAAGTTGGGGATGATCTCTGGCCTTTTGAGGGGGACGCTGAGGACACCTTCTTGTTCTCTCCCTCCTCGTCACTTATCTCAGAGCAGATGTCTGAACTTGAGGTCTGCCCACAGGGTAGGATTAGGTGTGGCTCTCTGGACTCCATCACTGGTGCTCTCAGTCTGTGAAGAAGTTTCTAGTAGGTAGAAAGGGGTAGTTCTGGGGACTAGGGTTGTGGCTCAGTGGTAGAGCGCTCACCTAGCATGTGTGTGGCCCGGGTTCGATCCTTAGCACCACGTAAAAATAAAGGCATCGTGTACAACTAAAAACAAGTAAGTAAATAAATTTTTTTTAAAAAAGAAAGGGGTAGTTCTGTTTTTAGTGCCCCGAGTCTTATTCTGGAACAGGGAGATTGTTGGCCAGGGTGAATATTTTGGGGTTTTTGTGTGTTCTTTGGGAAAGTGAATCCACACTCCTCAGATAGGATTTTCAGGATCCTCTGAAAATCCTGTTTCTGTCAAAGGGAGTTCTCTGAAAGTCTTGGTGGTTCTTAGACTCCAGAGACTTCCTAGGTTTCCAGAGATGCATCCTGGGCTTCCTTTTGTTAGTTTTGCAAATACACCTCGGACTTCATTTCTTGGTCATGCTCTCTTTCCATAAATAAAGAAAAGCAGGTAGGACTCTCTTATTCTGGGTGTCATTTGGGGGTTCTCTGGGCCATACTGTAGGATAAAGCCTCCATTTTGGGGCTTGGGTGCTTCTCAGGACCCTATGTGTAGAACATGCCCTTGACTATGCCTTATCCTAGTGGCCCTGTCCTTTCTCTGCCCCTCCCACTGAGTGATCCAATCCATTTCTTCCTTTGATCCTTCATCACTGCCTGGATGATGGTGTTCACATGTGTAGTGCCTTTCCACAGGCAGGCTTAGGTTTCTGAAAAAGCAGATTTTTTTTCCCCCCAGGGAAGAAGTGTATGACTTGATTGTCAGAATTATGATGGCTAGGTACAGTGACAAGCATCTGTAATCCCAGTGATTTAGGAAGCTGAGGCAGGAGGATCCCCAGTTCGAGGACAGACTGGGCAACTGGGATCCTACAAGAAGGAGGGAAAAGGAGGGGGAGGGGAGGAGGGAGGGAGGGAGAGAGAGAGAGAGAGAGAGAGAGAGAGAGAGAGAGAGAAAGGGAAACATGAAGATGCAAACCAGTATCCAAATCTTTTTGATAGACCAGCATATGAGGAAAAGATTTTCATGATGTGTAGTGTGCTTTGAGCTCCTATGAGTCTCATTCCTTTTTTTTTGCTCTCCTGGCACAGGGAGAGGAAGTTTTGGTATAACTGGCCCTTGAAATATTATAATAATCACTTGGTGGCCCCCTTCAGCTTATTTTTAATTACAAGGTCTACTGCATTGTTAAATGATTAACTCTGACAATTACGTATCTTATCATTCCATTATCTCAATGAAAATGAAAACACCAAGGTCATGGTGGCTCACTGGAGGTTTTGGTCCACTACAGCTGAAATGAAGCTGAATCAGATCAGCAAATGTTTGCAGTGTGTGAATGATGGAGACAGAGACAACTTGGCAAACACAGGTGCTTGCTGGGCCAGTTGGGGACAGGCTGGTGGAGCCCTTCTACATGGTGGGAGGTGCCTTTGGGCTGCAGTGGGTGACAAGCAGCTGCCACTGTGTACAGCTCCTCTGGGATGGACAACCTGAGGCAGCCAGAAAGCAGTGGTGTCCTTCTGCCTCTTCTGCCAGTTCCCATATGAATTTCCAAACCCCACTGGTCTCCTAAGGCTGGTTCCAGACTGCCTGACCTGTCTCAGCCCAAATTAGCTTCTTCTGTGTCTGCACTCACCGAGTAACAACACCAGCAACACTGTAACTGAATAACAATAACTGGCACTTACCAAGTACTTACCCCGTGCATAATGCCTCGCCCACAGCAGGGTCTTGGCAATGTTCAGACATAGGCCCTCCTGGCCATGCCACCTTCTGTCCAGCAGGGGGCAGTGTGACTACACCACAGAGGAAAATGTCTGCCACTCAGGAAAAGGGAAGCTTCGGAGTTTCTGCCAGATCCTGGAAGGCTGCTTCCGGTTTTGACAGTGAGCCCAAGGCTCCCCCAGCCTGTGTGGGCAGAAGGAAGCACAACAGTCGCCCTGGGGGTCCATCAGTCCCACCCTCAAGTCATTCTGTGTTCACTCCCAGCTTCCTTGACTCCAGGGGCAGGCGTGAACCTGGAGGACTGGCTTGGCCTCAGCCCATGAGGCTGACACAGTGGCAAGAAACCTGGCACACAACAGGAGCCACTTGGCAGGAAGTGGAGACTGGAGGCCCACTGTCCCAGGCATGCTATACACATCAGGTGATGGGCCCTGCTTGGTGAGAGGCCAGATGGCCATTTGGGACAGTTGGTTTGGTAGGCAAATCCCCTGGACGGCTGGAGCCCGTGAAAGGCCCCATCTACCCCATAGCCTGGGGCCACTGTGCCGGGTGTATGATTCCAGGAGGGGAAGTGAGTGAGATGTTGCTAGGACGTGGTTGTGTCAAGCTCTGACCACTCACGCCTGCGGGGGACCTCTGTTAGAAGATCAGGTGCAGGCTGGCTCCCTGCTCTGGGCCACTTCTGTTGACCCAGCTCTGTGATTGGTTTCATGGTTTGGGGATCAGACAAAAGCTTCCCAGAAGTGACTCCACAGAAATCTGGTGACAACCCTGGGGCCTGCTCAGGACTCTGAGGGCTCTTTCTTTCCTTCTTTTATTTTTCCTTCTCTCCCTCTCTCTCAGTGGATTTTGGCATCTGGTCCCCATCAAAGATAGACTGGGAGATTGCTGGCCACCCTCTGTGAGCAGTGCAGATCCTGGGCCCTCAGCATGACCCATGTGTGAAGCTCCAACTCTGATGAATCGCTGGTGCTGCCCAGCTCCTTAGCTTCAGAGGGGCTCCTGGTTCAGATTCTCATAACAGCCCAAGTCATCTTTGTAGCTTCTCCAATCCTTTCACAATTCACTGGCCTGTCATAGACTGGCAACCCTGAGATAACCATCCACTTACTTTTGGGCAGTGGGAGGGGGGTCCATCAGAAAACTTGTGAATTGTGATCTGCTGGGTGTCCCAAGGCAATGCCTATAGTCCACCTGCTCCCACCCAGCAGGTGGCTCCCTGAATCCAGCCTTCCCTGTACCAAGTCCTACAGCTTAGGGAACCTGCTCAAGGAAGCTGCCTCTATGTGTGTGTGGTGCACGCTTGGTGCATGTATGTGTAGGTGTTCCCACGTGTCTGTGTGTGCATGCTGGCATGCATGTATAGGCACGGAATCATCTGTGGGCCTCACAGGTGGAGGTACCCTTTCCTTCCCCAGTCTGTTGGAGAGATTTGCCTGAGATGCACCTGAGGAGGAAATGTTCCTGGATTCCTGATCTAGTGTGTCTATTGGGGCTATTTACATACTCTGGTTGATACTAATACTAAATTCTACCTGGTGTTTCTTGAGTACTTTAGTGCTAGCTAAGTTCTTTGTACAGATTAACCAATTTAATTCTCACAAGGGCCCTATGATACATATTTAAATAATATAATATATGGAAGTGGCTATCTGCCTATAGCCCCCTTGTGTGAGGTGAACCCTGAGCTGTGGAAAGGTTGAATCTAACTCTCAGGCAGTGAGTTGTCAAGCCAGTAACTTGGGAAGGGCTCAGAGGAGGCCGGAGGACAAGCAGGAGACAAGTTTCAGATCCCTCCCCATGCCAGCTGCTGGCAGCCACCTGATAGGGAGAGAGATGGGGCTTTACGATCACAGCACCACCCATTCTGCACTGTCCCCTCCCCAGCCCCAGCTAATCTTTGAAACTGGGAGGAACAGCTTTGTCCTTTAGGCTTGAGGTTCTGCCATACTTCAGTCTGATGGATAGGACTGATTCCTTGGAATTCCAGGAGGCTGGCAAGGCAGATGTCTAGAAGGTGGAGAAACTGAGGCTAGAAAGTGTAGGAGCTTGCTCAGGGTCACTAATCAATAGTGGGATCTACCCACTGGCTGCTCTGAAAAGCCACCTTTGCACTGTTCCTGCGTCTAGCTTCCCCGCTGCTCGCTGCAACCACCTCCGGCGCCACGGACTCCCGGCAGCTTTATCGCCAGAGTCCCTGAACTCTAGTTTCCTTTTTAACCCACTGCATCGGATCGCCGGTGTGCCCCACCACGTCAGACGCGGCCGTGGACACTAGCTCCGAGATCACCACCAAGGACTTAAAGGAGAAGAAGGAAGTTGTGGAGGAGCCAGAGAATGGAAGAGATGCCCCTGCTAATGGGAATGCTAATGAGGAGAATGGGGAGCAGGAGGCTGACCGTGAGGTAGATGAAGAAGAGGAAGAGGGTGGTGAGGAAGAGGAGGAGGAGGAAGGTGACGGTGAGGAAGAGGATGGAGATGAAGATGAGGAGGCTGAGGCAGCTACGGGCAAACGGGCAGCTGAAGATGACGAGGATGATGCTGCTGATACCAAGAAGCAGAAGACCGATGAGGATGACTAGACAGCAAAAAAGGAAAAGTTAAACTAAAAATAAAAGGCCACCATGACCTATTCACCCTCCACTTCCCGTCTCAGAATCTAAACGTGGTCACCTTCGAGTGGAGAGGCTGGCCACCCGCCCACCGTGGGCAGTGCCACCTGCAGATGACACACGCTCTTCACCACCCAACCAAAACCACAACGTGAATTTGCAACAGGGGAGGAAAAAAAAGAACCCAAACTTCCAAGGCCCTGCTTTTTTTTTTTTCTTTAAAGTACTTTTAAAAAGGAAAATTTGTTTGTATTTTTTTATTTACATTTTATATTTTTGTACATATTGTTAGGGGTCAGCCATTTTTAATGATCTCGGATGACCAAACCAGCCTTTGGAGTGTCCTGTGTCCTACTTCTGACTTTACTTGCGATGTGACCATGTTCATAACAATCTCAAAGGAGAAAAAAAAAAAAAAACTTGTAAAAAAAGCAAAAACAACAACAACAACAACAACAACAAAAATCTTATTCCGAGCATTCCAGTAACTTTTTTTGTGTATGTACTTTAGCTGTACTATAAGTAGTTGGTTTGTATGAGATGGTTAAAAAGGCCAAAGATAAAAAAGGTTTCTTTTTTTTTTTTTTTTTCCTTTTTTTGTCTATGAAGTTGCTGTTTATTTTTTTGGCCTGTTTGATGTATGTGTGAAACAATGTTGTCCAACAATAAACTGGAATTTCATTTTGCTGAGTTGTTCTAACAACAACAACAACAACAACAACAGAATAGTGGGATTTACTGGCTTCCTGGTCCCTCCCCCAAGGCAATGTAGACCCTGAGAGGGACTTTGACAATCTCTGCCTGAAACAAACAGTCCAGTCAGGTCAGAAGCAAAAAGGTCACTTTTGAAATCATCTAATATCAAGTGTGATATGTACATTTTTATTTTTTAAATTGCTAATACATGTGCAAGGACAAATTAATTTGGGTAGTATAAAAAGGAATGGTGACAACTAAGTCTCCATCCCTCTCCAGTCCCCCTGTTCCTCTGCCCTGATGTAATCACTGCTATTATTTCTTGTGTATTCATGCAGATATAATCAAACACTTGTATGTGACAGGCTGTTGTAAAGAAATGCTAAGTTTCAACTGATGTCCCCAAAGCTGCCAGTCTAGCAAGAAGGACCCCAGGAAGACCACTTGGGTAGCTTGGATGCAGCCTGTGTAACTGGGGGAGGGCTGGTGGCTGATAAACTCCTGAAGGGTTTCAAAGTGAGACCTGCAGGGCAGATGGGAAGAGAAGAAGAGGAGCAGAGAGGCCAGGAGGAGGGAGGGAGGGAGGGAGCGTGCGTTGGGGTTGAGGGATAAAGAAAGAGAGGGAGGGAGAGAGAAGAGCTGCATTTGCCTGCTGATGGGTAAATGTTTCTTATAGAACAGACATGGGCTGCTAGGGGCAGAACCTAAAAAGACTCTCCAGAAGGGGAGACCCTAAAGATAGGTGACTCCCAGATTCCCAGAGATTGAAGGAGAAAATCAAGCAGCTAAACCAGAGAAAAATAAAACCCAGTGTCCCAAGTTGGGGTCTTCAAAGAATCCCCCAAAGTACTCTGTAAGAATAAGGCTAATTCCAGAGAAAACCAGCTTGAAACATGAGACCAGAGAAAGGCAATAACAGATGACTTTGGTCACGGTCGTGGATAATATCTTTCCTGCCCTCTTCCTTCTCCTGCTTCCACCCTTACTCAATGTGGTGACCAGAATGTTTGGACCAATGGGCATTTTTGGTGGCAATGATTTTATCACTATGTCCTGGAATGAAGTTGATGGGAAACACACTAAAAGATGGCTTGGTCTGTACGACAGGGGAAGCTAGATCAGGGCTCCAGAGCCAAACTTCAGTCCTCACAATGGAAACCCATGGTCACTCATTCATCTCAGACCTAAGCCAGTTGATATGCCAGAAGCACATGATTGAAGGTGCTCTGGGCCCTTCAGAGGAAGAAATCTTCAACAGAGCCAGAAACATGGTCCCACAAGTGCTAGACAGCTAGCTGCCCCTGAGCATTCTCACTGGGATCCACAGCCTTTGGATCTGAGGACTGAGGAAATCTGCAGTCATTTTAGGAGCTGCTTGCTACTGGGTTTTGATTTTTGCTAATTCCTGGGAACCTCCAAAACCACTGTAGTCTACCAAACAAGGTTTTTGGTGGTGATAAATGGAGTTTTTGACATACTGCATCTCAAACTGGTCTGGGGACCCACTCTGTGATATTTTCTTAGTCTCTAAAAGTATAATTGGAATAGACCTACCTATTCTGCAATTAGCAGAACCATTCCATTAGCTCCCCAATCTGTGGACCAAGAACGATTATGGAATTTTCCCTTCTGACAAAAATAATAAACCAAAAACCATTATTGCATTTTTGGCAGGGGGTGGAGGGAGGACTTCAGACATTAGCATAAAAAAATCTCCAAAGATGCAGAGGTGGTGATTTATTTCCCATATTCATTTAACTTATCTATCTGGTCTGTGCAGGAAGTGGGTGGATCTTAGAAAATTATGATTGATTACCATAAACCTAAATCAGCTGGTGACTCTAATTGCAGCTGCTGTTCCAGTTGTGGTATCTTTATTGGAACAAATTAGCACAGCCCCAGCACCTGGCCTGCAGGTTTTTAATGTAACAAGTGCTTTTACTTGTACCTGTCAGAGGCATTGTTTGCATTGTCTCAGGGTTGGGCCATCTTCTCTGCTATTGGCCATAATGTAGATTGTAGAGATAGATCTTTATCATCTTATCATTGCAAAGAACATCAGTGGATCTGCTGCCTTGATGGCAGCATGCTTATTGGACCTGATAAGCAGGAAGTACTTTATATTTTAGAAGTCCTTGTAAGACATATCTGAACCAGAGGATGGGAGATAAACCCCATGAAAAGTCTTTGAAGTCTTTGGGAGTCTCATGGTTTGGAGAATACAGAGCAGGGGTTGGGGAATCTTTCTTGTTGCATCTTCTACTGGCCTACCTTTAAAGAAGCACAATACCTGGGGGCCTCTTTCTATTTTGGAAGGACTAGGTATCAATTTGAGTCTTCTGCTCTGACCCATTTATTAACTTCAAGGTTTGCAGTTTTGCATAGGACTCTGAAGGAGGTCCAGGCAGCAGTACAAAATGCTTTGACCCTAACCTTCATGGTCCAGAAGATCAAATAATACTGGAGATGTCTGTGGCAAATAAGGACACTGTGTAGACTCTAGTAAGTCCCAATAGGATGATCGTCACATAGAACCTTAGGGTTTTGATGAAAAGTTATGTTTTCTTATGTAAATAGCTATTCTCCTCTTGAGAAGCAATTCTTGGCTTTCTGGGCCTTATGTCAAGTGAATAGGCAACCTGAGCTACCCATCACGCACTGGGTATTATTTGGCACCCAGCCATAGGACAGGGCTTATACAGCAGCAGTCCATCAAATGGAAATGATATCCAGAAGAATGGAAGTACATTCAGTTTCATAAGTGACCCAGACCCCTTTGACTCTATTCTTACTGCATTGGCTTCTTTTCTTCAGTTCATCACACCAATGGCCAGATGGGAAGTTTCTTGTAACTAGATGACTCAGGAAAAACCACTGGACCTAGTTTACACATAGTTCATCATGATACGTGGGCACATTCTGGAAGAGGACTGGTATAGTCTTAAAACTCAGTAATGAGGAGTGTCTATGAGAAACAGTGGAGATAAATCTTCCAAAAGGATAAAACTTCAAGAACTGCCTGTGGTTATCCACTTTCTATGCACACAGAAGTGGCCAGAAACAGGAACCTACTCTAATTCCTAAGCAATGGTGAATAGTTTGGCTGGATGATCAGGGACTTGGAAAGACCAGGATCAGAAGATCATGATGGAGCTCTGGAGAAGAGCCTCTGATACAAAACCATGCCTTGGAATATTTGACTCCCCCACCATGGAGGGGACAAAGATTTGCTTTCCCTGAAATAGGTATTCTAGATGTGGATTTGCCTCCCTTCCCTTAATGCTTCTGCCAGCACCATTCATGGACTTAGGAAGCCTTCTGCACCATCATGGGGCTCACATAGCATTGCTTCTGACCATGGAACTCATTTCATTGTAAAAGAAAATAGCAATGTGTTAGTGCCCATGGAATTCATTTGTCTTACTATGTACCTCATAACCCAGAAGCAACTAGTCTGCCATTAGATAGAACCATGTGAAATTGCTGATATTGAATTTTGTTTGACTTATAAAAAATCAACATTTTCACTGGTTTGTCCCAATATAAGAGCAGAATGGCCTATTGAGGATTTGTGTATGGCACAAATTGGAGACAACATCCTGAAGGTCTGGGGTTCTATCTTACTAGATGCAGTTTATGCTCTGAATCAAAGACCAGTTATGGTGCTGTTTCTCTCACAGTGAGAACACAGGAATATGGGGACCCAGAGGGTGAAACTAGGAGTAGCTCCCTTTCCTCCCATACCTAATGACCTACTCATGTGATTTTGGCTTCCTGACTTTGCAATTTGGGGCTTGGTAGGTTTGGAAGTCTTGGTTTCCGAGTGAGAAACTGGCAGACTCAACCATAATACCACGGAACTGGAAGTTGCAATTGCTACTGATCCACTGTTAGTTCTTCATGACACCAAATCAACAGGCAAAGAAGGTGTTTGCCATATTGGTTGGGCTAACTGATCCTGATTACCATTTAATATACTTTCTATTCTTTGCAACAAAGGTACATTGCAATAGCTCAGTCTCTGCTGAGTTTAATTCAGTTTCTCTTCCATCTCTTACAAATGCTCCCTATTAGGGTCACAGAGTAGCATGAATAATTCTTATTTTTTTCCTGTGGGTGGGAGCGTCCTCTCTGACTTGATCCTTGACCACACTTGGAACTGTAGTCCACTCTAGGGAGGATGGGAATGCACCAGGAGAGAGCAGCAGAGAACAGAGCAGAACTTTTGGTAGTCTTTCAAAACATGGAAAATGAAAAGAAAGATTTAGCAACTTCACTGTATGTTTAATACCACTGTGTGCTTAATTCCTTTCCCAAACACTCCTCAGGGCTTCTGGCAGTTTCTGCAGTGCAGCATTTGGAATTGCCTCTTTGTTTCTCAACTTAAGGGATAGGTTGGGGTATGAGTCAGAACTGTAAAACAGTCACATTTTCCCTCCTCCTTGTCACAGTGTCCAGTAATGTCTGTTTAATGGGCTGGAAATGAGGTTCCAGGTGTCCGTGTCAGGGCTCCCAGAAGGTTATCTGGTCGGGCCACTTTCATTCAAAATTAATGCACTCTATGGTTGGGGGTGTGTGAATAAACTCATTAGGGGAGCTAACCGATTTCCTCATTGTCACCTAACAGCATTCGGTGTGTGTGTGAGCTTAGAATAATGTGTTTTCTACAAGCCAAATGGGAAAATGCTCTAAAGTATTTCCCTGAATTTGGCCTGCCATGGTTGTAAATTACCTTGCTTAATGGACTTTGGGATTCTGTTATCTATTTGGAAACTTCGGAGCGCCTAGAGAACCAAATCAAGTGTCTTAGTCCCCAGGAAGGGGAGGCAGATTTAGATTTACAACTCTAGGAACATTGTCACTGGTGTCTGTTGTGTTTTGCAAATAACTTTCCTGTGGAATAAGTTCTTATGATGAAGCTGCAGCCACTTTTTTTTTTTTTTTTTTTTTTTTATAAAGTTGCCTGAAGTAATAACTATCAGGGCCCATAAATCCCCTCTGAAAATCAGCATTCTAGGAAGGTTTCTGGCAATGATTCCACTCTATCCCCACCCCAGCTGCACATGGGAGCCCTACCAAGGTCCTGGCAGCCTTCAGGGCATTTACTAGATGCAGCTAAAATAATCATAACAGTAACTTCAGCTCCCATCTGTAAAGCACTTCACAGGTTCCAGGGGGGCTTGTGGATCTCATCTCACCTGATGAGATGTGGAAGCTGAGGCCAGAGATGTCAGCCACTAGTGAGGTATGGAAGCAGAGTGGAGGCCAGGCCTTCCAACTTTCATCTACTCTCTATTCTCTACTGATGATGGTTAATTATGCATTAACTTGATTGGACCATACGGTGCCCAGATATTTGATAAAACATTATTTGGGTACTTCTGTGAAGATGCTTTTTAATATTTAAATATGCAGACCCCATAAAGCAGATTACCTTCCCTAAGGTGGGTAGGCATGATCCAATTGGTTGAAGACCTGAATAGAACAAAGACTGATCTCTCCCAGTAAGGAAGCAGCCTCCTTTCTGGTGATTGATGGACAGGGGCACATTCTGACCTTTGGACTCAAACTGGGTCATTTGCTCTGTAGATTTTAGACTTACCAGCCTCCATAATTATGTGAACCAGTTCCTTAAAATAAATCTCACTGGTCTTTGAGATGGTGCAAGTCTGAGCTGGACAGAGATGAAAGGGCTAAAACTGGTTGTGAGATTAAAGTGTTTATTTATTTTTTTGCAGTGCTGGGGATTGAACCAAGGGCCTCATGCATGCTAAGCAAATGCTCTACCTCTGAGCTACAACCCCCACCCAAGTGTTTTTATTTAAAAATTTGAAAAAGTTGATTCTGATTCTAGTAAAATACACATAAAAATTTACCATCTTAACCATTTTTAAGTGTACTGTTCAGCAGTAAGTGTATTCACATTGTAGTATAAAGTTTTGATTTAAACTGGATTTCTAATTTCTGAAAATGAGCTCACCCTTATGGTACAGAGTGATCTCAGAGGTTATGGGATTTGCCTGAAATGACTCCAAGGAAGGAGGAAGAGCCAGCTGAGTGTGTTTGGAGATGGAGCGTTGGCTGCTGGCCCGCTGGAGTGGAGGTCTTTTTCTCTGCCAGGCCCAGAGTCAGCCACAATGCCTCACAACTGGGTGAGGAAGGGACAAGAACTGGAGGGGATCGGGGGAGGTGTGTGGCATTTGAGCCCAATGATGGAGAGAGGTGGGTTTTGAGTGAGATGGGGAGGGGGAGGGGTGTGCGGTGGCCAGTGCAGAGAGCAGTGTGGACTAAGGCCAGTCTCAGCTTGTCCCTGCCTCCCTGAGGTCAGGATACTGCTAAGCCTGCTCTGGCTGTGTCCACCCTGGTGGTCATATACCTTCCTCTCTACCTCTGCAGCCTGTCTGGCCCTCCAGTGGCTCTACAGTCTGGAGTTGTTCTCTGCCCAACCCCACCTCCCCTTGGGTTTCCTTCCATTCCTTGCTTGAGAAGTAGCATTTTATAAATAGCCTCAGTGATAAAACCTTAAATATAGCACCGCTGGGAGCTGATTTACCCAGTGGCAGAGCTGAGAGTGGGTAAGTGTTATCTAGGGTGTGACAGCAGTCTGATGTGTGCAGAGTAGGGTGGTGGTGCCAGCGGGTGCCCCAAGGTCCCCATGCCCTGAGCATCACCAGGACTGGCAGGAAGGAATGGGTGAAGGGTCACTGGGTGGAAGCCTTTGGCTACACAGAGATGAGCTCCCTGGTCCACCTGGTCCCTGTTCCTAGTCCTTGTCTGAGCAGAAAGACCTGCCTCTGGGTTTCTCCTCTGACTGGCTTCTTAGAGACAGTTAGATAGCAGAGGATGTGGCTGGGCAGTTTAGGGAGGAATCAACTTTCAGGACCAGGCCTGGGGTCCTGCTTATAGCTTGTCTCTGAGCAGTTCGGCTCTAAGAATGGGCCACATCCCAGGCCTGGGGGTCTGGCCCCTTCCTGTCCTCAGCCGGCTCCCACCTTCATTGTTCTCCACACTGTGGTCACAGTAGCCTTCTCCTGTGGCCTCACAAGACCACAGCCATGCTGATTTACCCAGTGGCAGAGCTGAGAGTGGGTAAGTGTTATCTAGAGTGTGACAGCAGTCTGATGTGTGCAGAGGATCTCTGCCTGTATGAAATGCCCCTCTCCTCTGATTCCTTTGACCAGGCCCTTCTCCCCAAGCTTCACGTCCAATCTAAATTCTGTAGATGTGACCCTTCACCCCTGCTGGGAGGAAGCCGGGACTCTGGTGCACACTTGTGAGCGCTCTGTGTCTCTCATGCACTCTCGGGAGTGACTGTCAACAGAGCGTCTGCCAGGTGTGCAGGCTCCATGAGGATGAGGGCAGTTGGGCTTGCAGCTCACTGTACCCCTAGCATCTAGTGGGGGGCTCAGCATACGGGGGCTGTGCAGTGGGTGTGCAGTGAGTGGAAGGAAGAACATCTAGCAGAGCCCACATTTCCTCAGAGCCAACACCTTCCTCCATCTCCTGGAAACATCTGGCCACTCCACAGCTGGGTCCCGCTGAAGGAAATGGAAGGGCCAGCTGAGACCTTGCACCGGGATGTACTGAGGACACGGAGCTGGGAGAGCCGGGCTGCAGTCTTTAGCTGGGCAATAGGGTGATGGCCGTGCCAAAGGTTCATGGCTGGTGCCATCGTATCTGACTCACGAGCGATGCAGAGGGCACAGGGAGCCAGCTCTAGGCCCCTCAAGGCAGGTTGTGGAGGCGTGGGGCCTCCAGACCAAGGGCAGCTGGGCAGTGTGACCTCTCCACGTTCTAGGAGGGGTGTGCATGTGTCAGGAGATGTAAAGAAGAAGCCAATAGGAAGGTGAAGGAATTGGCCTCAGTTCCCACATTCTGGAAATTTTCCTATGGAGTCCAAGCAGGGCTGGGACCGTAGCTCGGTGGCAGAGCTCTTGCCTAGCATGAGTAGGCCCTGGGTTCCAACTCCAGCACTGGAAAATATAAGTCAAGAAGAACCCATGGTGGGCTGGGTGGTGGCTCAGTGGTGGAGCACTTGCCTAGCATGTGTGAGGCACTGGGTTCGATTCTCAGCACCATGTATAAATAAATAAATAAAGGTCCATCAACAACTAATAAAAATATTAAAAACAAACAAACAAACCCCATGGAGTCCAGGTTTTGGGACCACGCTGGCAGCGTTAAAGTGACTACACGGAAATTCAGATCCTCTGCCAGAGAGCTCCCCCGGGAGCTCCCCTGGGACAAGCCCCCACCCAGCAAGCCCCAGGTGAAAGGAAGAGGATTAGCAGCAAGGAGGCCACAAGCCTTCAGGGCTCCCATGTGTGAAGGGGGAAGACTGTGGGGGCTGAGAGGGGAGAGAATAAGGACAGATAGGAGAAGGAAAGGAGAAGAAGACAGGGAAGGAGATGAGGAAAAGGGAGGCGGAGGAGCAAGGAAGGAGAAAGAGAGGAACGGAACCGAGAGAAGAGAGGAGCCCTGGCCACAGGGTGTTGGGGACAGGCCTGGCCCAGAGGGTCCCTTGAGACATGGATTTCAGCCTGGTGGCCAGTGGCAGAGAGCCTCTTGGCCTTAGCCCCACATTCACAATTGCATCTTTACATGAAGATTTTGGGAGTTATTCCAAGTGAGGTTTTAATGTTAAAAGCACTAATTTGTGAAATGTAAGCATTTAAAAGATGCCACAGGATTTATAGCACCACATTGGCATGTCTGTGCTCTTCAATCTATTGGAAGCCTAATAAAATGGCAGTCATCCAGACTTCTGGGCCTTGGGCAGCCCCACTGAGAGGACCTTTCGCAGGGACAATACTCCACATGGCAGGAGCCTTAAGCCCGGGCCTCACCTGTATGCACTTGCAGGGTGTCTCACCTTGCTGGCTTGGTCAACTCACCAGGCTTCCTCTGCTGAGAGACATCAGTAATGTTCCTTCTGGTTAAGGCTGGAGGGATCTCAGCTGAGGGGTATGGGGATGACGGAACTCTTGACTCCTGACACTGAGCAGTAGATTGACAACAGCTTATTAGTCACACTCAGCCTGGGGAGGAGGATGCAACACAACACCCAGGGTCACCTGGGGGTTGCACTCAGGAACAAAGTGAACAACCAGGGGCTGTGGGAGGCAGTCAGGAAGCGTCAAGAGGGTGGGGAACCCCCTGATCTTCACTGGAGGGTGTGACTGACTTAGTGGAATCATTGTGGGCTGGCAGGGAACTGAACCCCAATATGCAGGGACAAGCAGACAATACTCCTTATCTGCAGGAACAAGATGGGGAACTTGAGGTTAGACCCTCAGAGATCCTTCCAATTTTACCAGATGTCAAGGCAGTGCATAATAACAGGCCTTAAAGCACACAGAGAAATTGGATTTAGAATCCCTGCCTCCTGCTTCTGGTGCATGGTGAAGGAAAATGACTGGGGTCTGAGCAGATGGCCCTGTGCTCATGGAGCTCGGTGAGGGATTGGGAGACGCTCGCAGGAGATGACAGGACCCCAGGAGGTCCCCCAGGAAGACAAATTAAACTCTTCCTCTTGAATATTCTCCTGGGTACTTCTTGAATCTGTCCTGCTCTGTTGAAGTCAAATCAAACTTACTCCCAGTAGAGGACTGCTATCATTTGAATATGTCCCCAAAGTTCCTGTGTGGAAATCCAATTCCCAAATTCACATGCTAGTGGTATTTGGAGGTGGAGACTGTGGGAGGTAGTCAGGGTTAGATGAGGTCGCGAGGGTGGGGCCTCTATAAGGGCATTAGTGGCTTTATAAGGAGAGGAGAGAGGCCTGAGTTGGCACGCTCTCTGTCACTTCGTGATGCCCTCCATTACGTTATGCTGCAGCATGAGGCCCTCAACAGACATGGCCCCCAGATCCTGGACTTCCCAGCCTCCAGGACTGGAAGAAATACGTCTCTGTTTCTTATAAATTACCTAATCAGTGGTATTATGTTATAGCAACAGACAACTGGACGAAGGCAAGGACTGTCCCATTTTTCTGACCTGATGGAGAGGGGATACATGTGTCTTCAGGTCAGTGGTCTCAAGGCCCGGGGCCCAACCACCGAGAGAGCAGATCGACCCTGACAAGTACAGGCTCAGGGTTTGGGAGGCAGGAAGCCCAGAACACAGTGCCCCTTCCCATCTTCGCTGGAGACTCTGGGTCCAGGCTCACAAGCATGGCTTGGAGGGACAGTTGGTAGGATGGGGCATGGGGCAGTGCACCCAGGGCCACAGAATCCAGATCTCCGCGGTTTTGTCTTTGGATTATGATCTTTGTCTGCACCTTTCTAGACTGACAGGTCAAACCCCCCCAGTGTGTCTTTAACCCCAGCAGCCTCTGCCTTCTCCCTCCCCAAGCTTTCCTGCTCCTCTGTGCCCTGCACCAGATCCAGGGGCTACACAAACCTCAGCTGCACCTTCTGGAGCTCATGCTGTGATCCCACCTGCCCTTCCCTGCACCTTTTCCCACTCCACAGACACTGGAGCATCTTCTCTGCACAAGCCCACCGCCCCGTGGCACTCTGCTGAGCTGTATGTGAAGACACTGGATGAAGGAAGAGTTTTTTTTTTTTTTTTTTTTTTTTTTTGGTACTGGGGATTGAACTCAGGGGCACTCGACCACTGGGCCACATCCCCAGCCCTTTTTTGGATTTTATTAGAGACAGGGTCTCACTGAGTTGCTAAGTGCCTCGCCATTGCTGAGGCTGGCTTTGAACTTGCGATTCTCCTGCCTCAGCCTCCCAAAGTGCTGGGATTACAGGCATGCGCCACCGCGCCTGGCTGAAGGAAGAGTTTTTTGGACATTGCTATGGTTTGGAGGTTCACGTGTTGGGAGATGGGGCTCAGTGGGCAATGCTGGGTGGTGCAGCCTTTAAGAGATGGGTCTCTCTTAAAGAGCTGGATGCCGTGGTGGTGCACGCTTGAAATCCCAGCCTCTAGGGAGGCTGGGGCAGAAGGATCACAAGTTTAAGGCCTGCCTCAGCAACTTAGCAAGACCCAGTCTCAAAATAAAAATATAAAAGGGCTGTAGATGTAGCTCAGCAGCAGAGTGCTTGCCTAGCACCCGAGGCCTTGGCTATCTGCAGTACTGAAAAAAAAAGAAAAAAAGGTGTTGGTCTCCTGTTGCCTGCAACATTTATTTGGATTCTCAGTCACCAAAGTTGTTTACTTTTAATTTTTTTTTTAGTTATACATGACAGCAGAATGCTTTTTCTTGACATATTATACATACATGGAGTATAACTTCCCATTCTTGTGGTTGTATGTGATGTGGAGTTTCATTTATTCATATATGAACATAGGAAAGTTATGTCCAATTTATTCTACAGTCTTTCCCATTCCTATCCTCCCTTCCTTCCCCCCCACTCCTCCCTGTCCAATATGGTGAACCTTTACTCCTCCCTCCCCCTGTCTATTGTGAGTCAGCATCTGCATATCAGAGAGAACATTCAGCTTTTGGTTTTTTGGGATTGGCTTATTTCATTTAACATGATAGTCTCCATTCCATCCATTTATGGGCAAATGCCATAATTTCATTTTTCTTTATGGCTGAGTAATATTCCATTGTGTATATATACACCACAGTTTCTTTATCCATTCATCTATTGAAGGGCATCTAGGTTGGTTCCATAGCTTAGCTATTGTCAATTGAGCTGCTGTGAACATCGATGTGGTCATGTCACTATTGTACGCTGATTTTAAGTACTTTGGGTATATGCTGAAGAGTGAGATAACTGGGTCGAACTCCACTCCAAGTTTTCTGAGGAATCTCCATACTGCTTTCCAGAGTGGTTGCACCACTTTGCAGTGCCACCAACAATGTATGAGTATACCTTTTCCCCACATTCTTGCCAACATTTACTGTTACTTGTATTCTTGATAATTGCCATTCTGACTGGAGTGAGATGAAATCTCAGTGTAGTTTTAATTTGCATATCTCTAATTACTAGTGATTTTGAACATTTTTTCATATATTTGTTGACCAATTGTATTCTTTTTCTGTGAAGTGTCTGTTCAGTTCCTTTGCCCTTTCATTGATTGGGTTATTATTATTATTATTATTTTTATTGGTGTTAAGTTTTTTTAGTTCTTTATATATCCTGGAGGTTAATACTCTATCTGAGGTGCAGGTGGCAAAGATTTTCTCCCATTCTGTAGGCTCTCTCTTCATGTTTTTGATTGTTTCTTTTGCTATGAAGAAGTTGTTTAGTTTGATAGAATCCCATTTATTGATCCTTGATTTTACTTCTTGTGCTTTAGGAGTCTTGTTGAGGAATTCGGTTTCTAAGCTGACACAATGGAGAGTTGGGCCTCCTTTTTCTTCTAGTGGGTGCAGGGTCTCTGGTCTAATGCCTAGGTGCTTGATCCTCTTTGAGTTGAGTTTTGTACAGGGTGAGAGGCAGGGATCTAATTTCATTTTATTATATATAGATTTCCAGTTTTTCTAGAACCATATGTTGAAGAAGCTATTTCTCCAATGTATGTTTATGGTGCCTTTGTCTAGTATGAGATAACTGTATTTATGTGGGTTTGTCTCCGTGTCTTCTATTCTGTACCATTGGTCTTCATGTCTGCTTTGGTGCCAATACCATGCTGTTTTTGTTACTATAGCTCTGTAGTATAATTTAAGGTCTGGTACTGTGATGCCTCCTGTTTTGCTTTTCTTGCTGAGGATTGCTTTGGCTATTCTGTCAGCCAGCAAAACTGTGAACTTAAATAAACCTATTTTCTTTTTGAGTTGAACTGCCTCAAGCATTTTTTTATAATAACAAACCGAAATTAATACAGATATAATCTGTTTTGTTCTCATTGCAAGATTTGGGACATTTTCCTAAACTCAGGAAGGAGCTGGTGGTTTGCTTTGAGGGTTTCATAAGCAATAGCAACAAATGCCCCTGGTCTAGGCACTCCCTAAGAACTGGAAGGACCTCAGGAGGACACTTGGCAGAGGCATGCCATTGACGCTACATCAGGGGTGATGTGAGGCTCCTTCCTGAATATTCTGCTGTGCATTGAACGCCCAAGAATATTACAGGACTCCAGAGAGTGAAAGAGGCCTCCCTAAAACTTGAAAGATGTTGTGTTTCTCATCAACCTTGGTGAATGGCATGCTTATGAAATTATATGCTCATTTTTTTCTAATATTAAAAGTAATCCATCTTAGAAAATTAGGAAAATATAGAATCCTACCACCCAGAGATAAGCACTGCTGACATTTTGGTCCCTTTTCTTCTAGTCCTGCTTTATGCTTGTCTTGGTGCAGACAGAATCATTCCTTGATACCTGAGGGGGTTTGGTTTCACGATCCCCCCCAAATCCAAAGTTCCTCATATAAAATGGTGCAGTATTTGCATATAACCCAAGCACATCCTCCTCTATACTACAAATCATCTCTAGATTCAATGCTGATGCATTGCAAATAGCTGCTCTCCCATATTGTTTAGGGAACAATGACAAGAAAGTAATCTGCATATGTTCAGTAGAGAAGCAATTTTTTTCCTGAATATTTTCTATCTGAGGTTGGTTGAGTCTCCAGATGCAGAGCTGGCCACTACAGAGGTGCACTGTATGTATACTTCACAAGGAGGGTATTCTGCTGGAGGTAGAGTTTCATTTGCCACCTTTTATTTAGCAGCCGGGCAATATTCCACTGTTTGGATCTGCTAGCGTATAACCACTTCCCCTATTTTGGGTGATTTGGATTGTTTCCAGTTTTTATTTTTGCTATTATCAATAATGTTGCAGTAAACATTCTTGAATGTCAATTTTTCTTCATGTCTCTGATGAAGCAATTAGTCAAGTGTTGCTGTGCAAAGACCTGCTTCGGGAGCAAGGAGGTCTTTGACCCAGAGGCCCCAGTACAGAGGCAAACAGGTATCTTCAGCCTCTCTCCTGTTTAGTGGGCCAGGTTTGAGCTAAACTCTTTACCTGGATTCAGATTTTCCGACAACCCTCTCAAGTGATTCTATTCCTGTTCTCGGTGGACAGATGAGGAAACCAAGGCACTGACAGAGGCTGAGTAATTGCCCGAGGCCCTAGAGTCTGTAGGTGGCAATGCTAGAAGTTAAAAACAAAACAAACAAAAGCAAATGAGCCACCACAGTGTGGGGACAGTCGCTCTGTCATGGGCGTGGATCAGATGGTCTACAGCGCCGGTTCCCACGCGCCCGCCCTGGTACTGTCTGCATCTCTCCTTTCTCTGCTGCTCAGGTTTCACACACCCCATCTTTCCGGTGGGTGTTCTGAACGCTTCCAATTCAGGACTGTTGAGCCTCACACTTCCTCTGCATTCACTTTGCTCAGAGCTCCTGTCCACCTCCAGCTACCACATCTGAAGCAGTGAAAAGAGAACTTCAAAATGTCACTGGAATGGGAACAGCATGTTCTCTGGTGGAGGGACCCACGGTGACTCACTGCTGGGCTTCTGTCCACTGAGAACCTTCCTCCTAGCAAGGGGACACTGTGGCCAGCAGAGCTTTTGGAGTCCACGGCCCTTGCCCCAGCAGCCCCCCTGTGGCATACGCTGGGAAGTTTTTCTCTACCAGGGGGCCAGGAACTCATGGATGCCCTGAGGAAAGAGGTCCGGACTGTGGGGGATACACAATCCTGTCACCACACACACTCTGGACTCTTTCTGGTCCCAGGAGCCTGAAGAGGTCTCCCCCATTTCCAGAATGTTCTTTCTTCCAGAGCTGAGGTGCTAGTGAAGAAAACACAGTGAGCCCATGATGCTGCAGAGAGTGCCTGATTGAGGGTGGCGGGAGGTGGGTTGAACCGTGCCACCAGAAAGATGCAAGAAGTCCTGACCCCCAGTGCTTCAGAATGCGGCCTTATTTGAAAATAGGGTCCTGGCAGAGGTCATTCATTAAGATAACACTGGATCAGGGTGGGCCTTAGATCAGGGACTCATGTCTTCACAAAGAGACCATGTAACAATGCAGCAGATTGTGGAGTTGGAGCTATAGGTCCAGGAGTGCTTGTCAACCTTGGGAGAAGGGACAGGAAGGATTCTCTCCCAGAGCCTTCAGAGGGAGCATGGTCCTAATGATACTTTGATTTTGAGTTAGTCTCCAGAACTGTGAGAGAATAAATTTCTTCTTTTCTTTCTTTTTTGTTTTAAATTTATTTGGTACTGGAGATCAACCCTTGGGACACTTAACCACTGAACCATATCCCCAGCCCCCATTTTTAAATACTTTATTTAGAGACAGGGTCTCATGTCTTGCTAAGTTGCTTAGGGCCTTACTAAGTTGATGAGGCTGGCTTTGAACTTGCAATCCTCCTGCCTCAGCCTTCCAAACTGCTGGGATGACATGCGTGTGCCAACACACCTGGCTGAGAATAAATTTCAGTTACTCAAAGTCACCCAGTTTGTGGGTGGGGGGTGAATCGGGTTGCTTGGCAAGACTCCTGTCTCTGGAGGCTGGGAAGCTGTCCCCGGGGAGGAAGGACATGTTAGAGCAGGGCATTTTACCCAAAAGCCCAGGCAGGAGAAAACCTTCAAAGCATGGCCTCAACCTGCACTCCTGGTGGTTTTACTGGTCTGTCCCTGGGACCTTCCCCATTTCTTTGGATTTGTAGCCTACAGGGGCCTGATGGCCCACACCTGATGTCCGAGGACTGGGCTGGCTGAGTTTTCGGATGTTATAAGATCAATACTGAGATTGGACTTCATCTGTCCAAGCCAGAGGTATAAAGTGATTTTCTTTAAATCATCTCAAAATGTTTCTGACTAGAATTTGAAGTCTGTTTACCAGCACAGGGGACTCTATGATGCTTTCTACCACCCTGATTTTTCTTTTTCTTTTCTTTTCTTTTCTTCTTTCTTTTTGTGGTACCAGGGATTGAACTCAGGGGCACTTGACCACTGAGCCACACCCCCCAGCCCTATTTTGTATTTTATTTAGAGACAGGGTCTCACTGAGTTGCTTAGCACCTTGCTTTTGCTGAGGCTGACTTTGAACTTGCCATCCTCTTGCCTCAGCCTCCCAAGCTGCTGGGATTACAGGTGTGTACTACTGCACCTGGCCTGATTTTTCCATTTTAACCAGAAAATGAAAATAGTTAATTCGAGAGTCATGGTTGAATGTGGGAACTACCTGATTCTTATATTCATCCTTTTCTCTCTCCCTACCATAAAGTGAATTTGGAACAAGGAGCAGCTGGCCAAGGGAGGGAAGCTGCGGTTATTTTTGTTGTTGAGGAAGAAACCTGGGCTGGGCCCTGGGGATCCACAGTGGCCACCACCAAAGCCTCAGCTGGGGTAGCCCAGGGTAGTGTTAAAAGTGTGCTTGGTGGCATCTGAATTTTTCTGTCTCCAAAGCCAGCCCGAATGACCTGGCTCAGAGTAAAAACTTTTGTCCCCCCCTCTTCCTTTGTACAGTCACCATTTAAAAGTCCTTCACTCCTGTTTGGAGTTTAGACTGTCCTGGTGCTGACGTCCTGCTTATTTGCTTGCGTGATTGTATCTTGTGTCTGTCTACTCTGAACCACAAGCTCCGGGAGGGATTTTGTCCCTTTTGTTCACCTCTTGCATCCCCAGGCCCTAGAACAAACCTGGCACAGAGTAAGTGTCCAGAAAACATTGATCAAATCAACAAGTCAGAAAAAAGATGGCTGTTTCACAGAGACACATACCGGCTGTGATTTCAGATCGAGAAGGAGATGGGCAGCTGCAAATTTTTCCCATGAGAGAAAATAATTCCAAACCATCTATTTACAGGGCCTTCAAGTTCTCCCAGGTCCTTCACAGATATAAAGTGCTATAGTGGGCATTAGGGGCACTGTGTGACTGGGGGAGGGGGCAGCTGAGGCTACATGGGGAGGGAGCCTGTGGTGGAGCAGGGTATGGGACAGGTGGGCCAGGAACCTGGTTTTCCTTCCTGGAGTCCATTTCCTGGGTCCTGGACAAGCATGGCCTGTTAAAATAGTACTTACTAATTTTTTTAAATGTTTATTTATTTGGTTTTAGTTGTACACAATGCAATGCATTTATGTTTACGTGGTGCTGAGGATCGAACCCTGGCCACGCACATGCTAGGCGCGAGCACTCTACCACTGAGCCACAATCCCAGCCCCACTTACTAATTTTTGACTTGAACTTTGGGGCATTGAAAAGAAAACAACTGGCTCATTCAGTCGTTTCCAAAGTGTGTTCTAAGGACTGGAGGCCCTCAAGGTGCTTTGAGCAAAATCTGCAAGCTCTTCTGGCTCCATGGAAGGTGCAAGGGGACAATCACCCACACATATTAGGGTCTCTTAGAAGCTCTGTCCTGCAGTAAGGGAGCCATTAGCTTCCTTGAGTCCTGTGTTTCCTTTTGATTTTGGACTTTGGAAGCCTCCCTCCTTCTTTTTTTCCCTCTCTGGTAATAAACACCCTGCAGTAGGCAAGTTGGATGTCATCCAATTCCTCCGTTCTTTCCTTGCAAGGGAAGCCCTCATTCAACATTTCCAGACGGTGTCATGCCAAGGAGCAGGGCACAGGGTGGAAACCTCAGGGATAAAGTCTTGGATCTGTTAACAAAGTCTCTGTGGGCCCTTGAACTTGCTGGTCTTGGGAGGATCACTGGGTTTCTTGGGAGGTGGGTGCCAGGTAGCATGCAGGATGGTCTGTAGGGGAAGGAGCTGACTCCTGCAGCTGGCACTGCCCTCCTAGGACAAGAGGAGTAGGCAATGGTTAATGAGTTGCCTTTCTTGCCCACCCCAGCCTGCAGCTCCCTGGGCCTGACTGCATTACCCCTGTCCATGCAGATTCATCTCAAACTTGTTTGATGCTTCTCCAAAGAGCTCCATCTGCTTCCCCCATCATTCCTGACAGGTGGCTAACACAGCTCTCTGAAGCCCCCAAACGCTGGGAAGCATCTTCCGCAGAATTGACTTGGCTTTTATGTCACATTTCTGTCTCCCCATCGTGTATTTGCTACAACCACAGACATTTGTATGAAATGGAATCTATGTTTGTAAGGGCTCATCTGCTCAGGCTGCCTCATGAGCAGGCACTGGGGGACAATCTGTTTGGCCCTAGCACCCATCTACGCAGCTCCATGGGTCCCCATGCAGGATGTCTCCAACCTCTGAGAGAGGGGGGATGCCATCCAGCCGGGATTTATGGCCTGAGTGGGCCTCCTTGGGCCACAGGAGCATCTGCTTCAACACTGGAACACTGTCACTCTCTCTCTAAGCATATGTGCAGACTTGGGTCTGGCCTTCCCCAGGCTGCAGGATTGTGTTGTGGTAGTGCTTGGCTGGGGAAGGGGGTCCTGTTGGCCAGGAAGTGCAGCAGGGAGTCCTGGGGCTGCGGGACCTTAAACAGGCTGACAGATTCGGATGAGCCGGGGTAAAGGATAGGAAGAGAGGGACAGGACCCAAGTGTGATGCAAAATCAGTGAGTCCATCTCCTCTGCCATCCAGACAGGCCCCAGGGAACATGGACTCTTCTCAGTTGCAAAGTACTTCCTCCTGCATTTGGTGATTTGGAGGGGAGATTATGGACTAAATGTTTGTGTCCCCAAACTCCGAGAGAGGTGGGAGACTGGGTAAGACAATTGTTGATGGAAAGGAAGAGGCCCCAAGCTTGCATCCAGTGTTGAAGAGAGGGGGAGGAATTGACAAAGACTCTGAAAAGATGCTTCCAGGGAAGGAGGAAAACCAGCAGGGCAGGCTGTGCTGGAAGCCAAGCCCTAGGCTTCAAGGGAGGCCTATGGTATTCTTCACGGCCCTGATCACGGAGCTGCTGCAGTTTGGGCACAGGACCCACGTGGGTCTCATCAGAGCACATCTGGGGCCCTTACTGGAATCCCAGAGCATGAGAAGCCAGTTCTCTTACATCTTGCAGTGCTCAGATGTGTCTGGTACTGTTGGTAGCCACGTTATCTGCCCGAGAGACCAGCTAGCATGGCAACCACAAATGCCAAGCTGTAGGGAAAACAAGGGCCTGTTGACATTTCAGTCCCCCACCGCCATGCTTAAACCCTGCACTTTTAGTTATATCAGGCAATAGATGATCCAGGTTTGCTTAAGTCAGTGTGCATTGGGTTTTTGGTCATTTTTCACCTGAAGAGTTCTGACCAAAGCAGACATGCGCCCAGCCCTTTATTACTCACGCTGGGAGACACCCCCCCTCCAGGCTGCTTCCAGGATCTACCCCCAACTGTTCTGTGGGGCTCCAATCCTCTTTCTATAGGGGTAACTTACAATAGTTCCTTTTATCTGAGGACGGAGGATAAAGCAACGAAGAATCGCTGTAGGGTTTTTTGTTTTGTTTTGTTTTTTTGTTTGTTTATTTCTTTGGTGGTTTATTTGTTTATATATTTAAAAAGGGGGGATGACAAATCCATGTCTGTGCCTTCCCTGGATGATGGAGGTGAACAGGAGGTGCTGAAGCTCGGGGAAGGGTCTGGCAGGATGAGCTCCCACATCAGGAATAAGTAGGGTGATGGATTCCAGAGAAACAGAAATCTTCCAGGGTGGAGACGTTGACCTGAGGTGCTAGGAGGAAATGAAAGCAAGGAGAAAGCTTGTGTGTGTGTGTGTGTGTGTGTGTGTGTGTGTGTGTGTGTGTGTTTTGGCTCAATCCACTGGGTGGACAGCAGTAGAGCAACCGAGTCAGAGAAGGGGCTGAGAGGGAGCGACCCTTGGGAGGGGCACATGCAGGCCTGAGCTCCCGAGGCCCCCCTCCCTGTATCTTTGACTCTATCTACATGTTTGCTTTCAAAGGGCATTTCCCCTCATGCCTTGAAACCACTTAATTCATTAGTTCCTCATCGTTTATGTCCTATTTCATTATGTTATAATCTTTACAGTTGTTAATTTGCATTTCATTTCCTGCAGTGACAATAAAAAAAACCCAACTCTCTACTCATGAAAAATGTTATTGTTGTAAATATTTAATACAAATCACAAAGGCTCCCCATCCAGACCCATTTCTCATAGCTGCGCCACCCTTTGTCTGAGGCAGGGAGGATTGAAGGAATTACCAAGAGCAAGAGCTCTACCTGCCCCAAGGGTCCAGTGAGGCAGAACTGGTCGAAGGCTGGAGGAACAGCACTTGGTGACAGCCACAGCTTCCTTCCCTTGTGTACCTCATGTCACTCCTGACACAGACCTCACAGTGCTGCACCTGGGCATCTCAGAGGCTAAGGAAGACAGATGGCCACTTCAATGCCCAGCGTGGGGGAGTCTGTGACCAGGAGGAGCAGGGCAGGAATGGGGGTAAGGCCATCCCTGGAGGAGAGCCAGGAAGCTGGCGTGAGGTGGCCCTGGCAGGGAAGGAGAGGGTGGGTTGCTTCACATATTCCAGCCCCAAACCCCTCAACTGCTTACCTCCTGGCCAGTACAGGACACTTGTCCCCTGAGGCTTTTTAAGAAAAATCGCACTAGGAGGAGACATTTCTCTGCCCTGGAGGCCAGTGGCGAGGAATACTGCGCCCCTGAGTGAGCCTGCTCAAAGTCTACACCTGCAGGGGCTTCCTTACATTCTGCAGCAATGCACGAGGTGCTAGAGCAAACCAGGAGGCCAGGTCAGAGCTCTGTCTGCTGGGGCCCCGGGTGAACCACGAGGTCAAGGCTGTGAATGCTGTCCCTGCCCGGGCCTGTGACCCTAGTTCCTCTCCAAAATGTATCTGGGTCCCAACCCTGACCATTCACTAGCCCCCAACTGTCCCTGACCCAGGATGAGCCCTGCCTATATTCCCAGACCTACCTGGATCCCACCTCCAGGCTGAGCCCCAGCTCTGACCTTACCCTGGCCCCATTCCTGCTCCAGTGCCCAGTTTCACCTACCTGCTCTCCGGGGTAGCCTGGCCTCATATCTCCACAGTCACACTAAGCTCCCAGAGAAGTCAGAAGGCCCCAGCATTTATTCATGATGTTGAATAGACTCTGTTATCTAATTCTATCCTTTCTTCTACACTGAATAGCTGGAATTATCTGATAAAGTTCAAAAAATTGTTTTCTTCTTTCTTCTCTCCTTGCCCCTCTTTTTTGAGTATTGCTAAGACTTGGGAATTTTTTTTTCATTAAAGGTATTAGAATCTTCATGATTATCGCTATTATTTTTAATCCTAAATTAGCCCCAACTTTGGCCAGTGGAATCACGGTTAGGTTGGGCTTGTGTCCTATATACCTCTTAGTTTGGACCATCCCTTGGCCTGCTGGCCTAGGGCATTCTTTCTCCTTGTTCTAGAACTGGAATTAGCTGTTCTCATAAGAAACTCTCAATCTTTTTTACTTAGTCTTCTCACAGGCTAAGCCTAGAGAATGGACTTACTTATTTCTTATTCAATGGGTCCCTTGGAAATATTGCCTGTGATATACTGGCCCCTCTTTGAAGATGGTGTCTTTGTCCACAACAGTCATGACAAACAGAGATGACCTTTGGGTAGTAAGTGTGGAACAAGCCACCAGCAAACAAGGGCAACTGGAGTGGGATGAAGAGTGTCCCCCAAAAGATGTTCATGTCCTGCAACCTGAATACGACATTGCTGGGTAAAAAGGCTTGTGATGAGGAGCTTGTGATGAGAGTGTCCTGAGCTATCCAATGACAAGTCTTATGGCCAATGACAAGTATCTTTATAAGAGGCAGAAGACACAAAGATGCAGACATCAAGAAGCCACATGAAGACGGAGGCTGAGATTAGTGTTTGGCAGCCATAAGCCAGGGAATACCCGGAGCCAATCAGAAACTGGAAGAGGTGAGGGAGGAGTTCCCCCTACTGCCTTCAGAGGGAGAGTGGCTCTGCGGGCACCTTGATTTTGGATTTATGGACTCCAGAACTGGGAGAGTTAAATTTCTGTTGTTTTTAAATCAATTTGTGGTTCTTTGTTATGGAAGGCCTATGAAACTCATGCAGGCACCAAGAAGAAGTTTGTCTGAAAAAGTATCAAAGTGATTACCGCTGGGGACATCAGAATGGTCCTTATGCTCGTAGGACAGTTGGTCCTTTGCATCTGTGGGTTCTACAACGGTGGATTTGACTCGAATAAAACATATCACAAAAAATTGAACACATACAGATTTTTGTCCCTACAACTATTCCCTAAATGATATAGTGTAACAATTATTTACATAGAATTTACATTGTATTAGTTATTACACGTAGAGATGATTTGAAGAATCCAGGAGGATGTGTGTAGTTTACATGCAAATTCTATACCATTTTATATGGGGGACTTGAGCACCCTTGGATTTTGGGATCTGTAGTGGTCCTGGAACAAATCCCTCATAGGTACTGAGGGATAACTGTATAGTTTGTTATGTTTTTATTTGGAATTATTATTTGGATCCTCTAAAGTCTTGACCTGGCATTGTCCTTGTGTCTGTGATAGCTGGTGTTGTGGTGTGGTGGCATTTGTTGTGGCCCACAGAATGGTGAGTGTAACTCCTAGGTGTGGGTAGCCTGCTTGGGGGCCCTGCACCCAGGAGTCTGCAGAGTTCCCTCCCTTGAAATGCTGCCAATCCAGCCTGACAGCCCTCCCCAGAATGGATGGGCATCCAGGTGTTTTTCTGTGTCCCCCATTCACTGGCCCTCTTACTCAGGGCCATGTAACTGAAGCGCAACTCAGAAGGCTTGGGCCTGGGGCAATGCTAAGGCGAGACTGATGTGCTGGTCAGGAGCCTGGGAGCATGTTTCCTGGCTAATGATGAAACTGCTTGACTAGAGTGGGCAGCCCCAGAGTGCAGGAGGGAAGGCAACCTGCAAGGCTAGGGAGACACTCGCAGCGGCAGGAAGGCTGGAAGAAGAGTGGAGAATGCTGTGTGCCGAGGCTTGCAGCTCAGAAGCATGTCTGACTTGGTGAGGGGCATCAGCTGGAGGGCACCCTGATGAGCAACTTTGCTCAGCAACAAGAACACAGACTTAAGGCAAACTCACCCAGGCTGGCCAGGCCTGTCCTAGGGAGAAAAGGTTCCCAACGGCTTAGGGTTCCTCTCAGAGGAGCCAAAGCTCCTGCATTGTTGAGAGTCATCCGACCTCAGGCTTTGCTGAGTTTCTTTTCTTTTCTTTTTCTTTTTTTCCACCACAGTGACTTGGAGCTTTTGGGACAGGTCAGGGAATGAATCAGGTCAGGGAAACCAAGTCAGGCCTGGAGACTTAGGCCAGAAATGAGGAGATCCCAGAGGAGTGTATCCTAAAGGAGCCCCACCCTCCATCCCTGGGATGTGCAGAGCCTTGACCTTCAGAGGACAGCAGGGCAGGGAGATCTGACCTTGGTCCCTGAGCAGAGCCCTCCAGCTCCAGCACAGTGAAACTGCTATGACCCTCCTTATCTCCACTAATGGCCAAACAGAACCATAAATTCCGATTAGGGAAAGACGCTGGTTGGCAATGACATACAAGAAAGTTTGTGATTAGTGAACTGTAAAAGCTAACATGACATGCTCATAATTGGGATGTATTTACTGCGTGAAAAAATGCCACGCTGCCATTCGGGCAAAGTGACTTTGAGGGAACTTTCTAGAGGAGACTGACACAACTTCCCTCTTTTGCTTACCAAACAGCAATAACCATTATTGATGGTGCTTTTCAAATGGCAGCTACAGAGAGGGGCTGTGATTTCTTGTCAGAACTGCTTTATGGTGTCGTATTTTCCGGGTGTTTAAGAAGCCCTGTTCATTTGCTGCATTATCCCAGGTGATTTATGGACCCTCAAAGAGCTTACTTCATTTCGATGTTTTAGGCATTTCGCTTTTTTTACAACAAACCTTATTCCAATATAATCAATGGAAGTTTCTCCTTCTGGCCTGGGAAGGTAGCACCATGTGAGTTTATAGCAAAATCAATATGAGGATAAATGGACAGCCAAGAAAGTCCATTGTCAGGGTGGAAAAGAGCCTTGTAAGTCCAGGGCCCAGCAGCAGAGCCATCAAGAGGGGCTTGTCCAGAGGCTGGCCTCGCTGACCACGGCCTCAAGGTCCTCTCCTCACTGAGGGATATTGGAACAACAGAGCCAGGCCGTGGGAAGAGGGCTCAGCCATGCTTTTATTAAATGTTTGTTTATGAACGACCCCCCCTGCCAGTCTCATTAATGTTCGAAGCTGTTTGAATGTGTTTTCTAATTAAAGTGAAAAATGATTCCCAAACACATCAGTGTTCTAATGTTTGCTTTCTAGGGGATGAGAAAGCAGATGAGTAGCTCACAGCTGGGCCTAGTGTTCCCTGAGGGGACCCTCACAGCCACAGAGGACCCTGGAGGAGCCCCAGGTCTTCTGGCCCGTCCCTCCCCCTCGTCAGTGCCTGGAAGTCTCCATATTTTCTCTGGAGACACGGAGCCGGCTGCCTCTTTCAGAGGGGCATGGAGAGGGGCGACAGTGTGGGGCACCAGGAGGTAAATGAGGTCATTTAAGACAAAGGAGAGTCTGCTTTGGTGGAGAAGGAAAGCTTATAGACCTCTTGAGGTCCCTTGGTGGGACACAGTAAATATTGAATTAATGAGCAAACAAAAGTTCAGGCTGGAAATAAAATCAAATGCCAGGCAGAGTGGACACAGGTAGGGGCATACTCCCTCTCCTGGAAGCCTCCTGTGCACAAGCCACTTACTGCCCCACCAGCTGGCCTTAGATTCATTTACTCATGTCTTTGTGCACTGAGCACCTCAGGTGGGCCTAGGCCTGGGCCTGCTCAGGCGCTGGGGACACAGTAAGGTCAGCAGCACAGTCAAGCTCTGTCCCTCAGGGGGCTGGCAGTGTAGTGTGGGGGAAATGAAAGGAGTAAGTAAAGAGGCAAGTGTAGAAGTGATCAGTGTCACAAAGGAAAAGAACAGGCCAGCTCCCCGGTCTTCTAAATCACCCCTGCCACCTTCTGACCAGAGAGACCAGTGGCGATTCTAGCGCTTGATGACTTCCATCCCAGGTGGTTATTAAATCTAGTTCCCAAGTAGCCTTCCACCTACTAGGAATGATTCTAAGAAAGGCCACAGAACACTCGGGGCCACCTCTTCCTCCTTCTCTGCTCGTCTTTCCAGACAGCTGGATGGAGCCGGCAGAGAGCTCTTTTGAGGCTTGGCTGTTTGTGCCTGTGCTGAGCACTGAGGATTCAGAGGCCCACGTAGTTATAGTTCCTTTCTTTATGACATCCACACTCTCATTTTTGCATTGTTCAGCATTTAATTATCTCCTGCTTTGGGTGGGTCCCTTTTGATGTCATGTATTAGAGTCCCAGCAAGACTGGAGGTTCTTCTAGAAGCCCCTGCAACCTATTTGAGCACAGGCCCAGACACAGAGTCATAGGTCCCACTAGGCTTGCTTGTTCCTCTCCAGGACTTGTTGCCTTGCTCTAAATTGCAGTGACTCTCTCTGTCACCAATCCACAAACTTCTAGAGAGCCTCAGCCATGTGAGGCCAACTGCCCACACAAACCCATTTCCCCCTAGCCACAGTGGAGGGCAGTGTCTGGAAAGCCTGTCCAGGGACTGACTATATTTTCCAGCCGGCCTCTACCCTGCCCTGTACCCCATGTGCCCAAGCATGGGACATGTGATGAATTTTTAGCAATAGAGTATAAATAGAAGGTATGTACATAAGATATAGAAAATGACAAACCTCAAAATAGTGTGGCCTGGGAAGAGGGAGCGAGGAAGAAGGCAACACATTGATAACACCGATCCTTTCCCAAGACATTCTTTCCCAGTGATGAGACAATCCCTAGAAAGGAAGCAAACATGACCCAGTGACAAGACAATCCCTGGGGAGGAGATATCTATCCATCAAGCCCAGACTGGCAGTCTCTGGGGGGAAACCAAAGCATTGATCCTTCCCGAAATAATTGATCCTTTCCTATGACAGTACAATGGGACCCTAGAGGGAAAGAGATGAAAACTGAATGCTGACCCCAGTCCCTCCATTAGACACACTTTGTCAATAATTAAGTCACCTCTCAGTGAGCACAGACTCCCCCTGTGGTAGGTGGCTCGTTTTCCACTAGGAAAGTGAATCCGTCAGATGTGTGATTTCACTGCTGTGCTGATCTGTGAAGTTTGATTTGTGAAGTTTGCACCCAGCTCAGTTATTGTGTGCCAACAATGTGTGCTGCTTCCGGACCAAGGTTCTTCCTCTTTTCATGGTGAAGCTGCAGGATGGAAAGATCCTGGGGCCCTGAATTTCTGTGTGGAGGGAAGATGTCCACTCACCTGGGATTCTTGCTTTGAGCTGTTATGTAAGCAGGAAATAAATGACTATATGCGTTTGAATCTTTATACATATTTAGATCTCTTAATTAATAGTAGTACAAATAGATATTAACTAAAATGCCTTGTCTCATTCATTACCTAGCCCAGCACATAGGAAGGACTAAACAAATAATCCCAATCCTGCCAGTGAATAAACAAGTGCATGGTTAGCAGCAGGTATTTTGTGACTTTACATTAACAGTCCTTGGGTGGGGTTGGGGCTACTGTCCTATGTTTTCAAGAGTGGACAGAAGTAATGTGGCCAGTGTTGGATGAAATTTCAACTTTGATGGGGGATGGGCATGGAAACAAGGGAGGAGTGTGTCAGAGACAGGTACCAGGGGCCTCTTCCCCCCTGTTTGGGTCCAGGACGAGCCCCCTGTTTCTGGCCCTTCCCAGGATACACTTTCTTTCTTTCTTTCTTTTTTTTTTTTTTAGTACCAGGGATTGAACCCAGGGGCACTCAACCACTGGGCCACATCCCCAGCCCTTTTTTGTATTTTATTTAGAGACAGGGTCTCACTGAGTTGCTAAGTGCCTCGCCATTGCTGAGGCTGGCTTTGAACTGGAGATCCTCCTGCCTCAGCCTCCCAAGTGCTGGGATTACAGGCGTGCACCACCATGCCCCACACCCAGTATATACTTTCTTGGCAACCTGCCCATCTCCCCAAGCCTTTCATTTGTGAGGGAATTGTGCCCTTAGCCCAAGAAGGTCTCTGGAATCACCATACTTTCTGCATTTTGTTTTTAAATTTAATTATATACAAAAATACATGGAAAAGCAGAGCAGATAATATAATGGACACCCATCTGCCTGTCACCTAGATTTAACCACCAGGTACATCTTGCCATATTTGCTTCATATTTTTCTGAACTATTTAAAAAAAAATAAATTATGGACATGCTATTTTACCTGTAACTATTGTAATATGCCCATCTAAAAATAATACACATATGTAATCATAATGCCATTGTTATGCTTAACAAAGTCTCCTGACACCATCTAATTACCCTATGTTCAAATTTCTCCAAACATGCCTCCTAGACTAGTTGCTTCAGGGACTAATGTCCAATCAGGGACCTAATGTTGCATTTGGTTCTTGTCTGTGACCTTTGGAGGAGCCCAGCAGCCTGGGTCAATGACTCCTCCAGGCCTGGGGTGTGAGGATGTTTGGCTGTGAAGCTTGGCTGCAGGTCTGAGAAGATAATTATTCATTACTGAGAATAAGTACAAGCGAATCATCATAGCACACAGGGCTCCATGCCCTGTAATTTATGGGCCCTCGTCATGGGGCACTTAATGTCTCTAAGTGCTTTACATCATTAATTAGATACACCTGGGACCCCAGCAAGGGCACTGCAGCATGACCAGGGTTACCTCCAGCAAAGCATGAGAAACCAAGGGGACCGCTCAAGGTCACCAGGCAGATCTGGGCCTCAGGGTGTTTGGGTTCCCTGTGCCCATCTCCTGGACCCACAAACAGGGTCCTGGACTTTTCTCCTAGGGCAGAAGCTAAAGCCCAATGGGAGAGGGGCCAGGGCATGACCCGGCCCTGGCCAAGCATTCCCAGGCCCAGGACTGGATTTGCTTTCTTTCCTTGTGGGGAACCACCAACTGAGTGAGCACAGAGCAGTGCAAGTTTCCCGGTCAGGTCCTGGGCAAATCAGGTCACATTTTAGACACATTAATGAAGTCATACTCAAAATTCAGGTGAATCCTTTCCCAGAGCAAATGATTCTTTTGTTTGGTGAATAACAAAATCTGTCCACAAAGTATCAGATTTCTGTGAACTGGGTTTTCTGGAAATGAATATAAAAAGTATAGGAGTTAAATGCACAGACCTTGGAGTTGAACCCCTCAGATGCCAGACTCTGCCTCACCACAGGTGAGGAGCCTGTGTCAGCCTCAGTGATCCCATCCACAGAATATGGATTTTAACACTATCTACCCTGAAGAATGATTATGAGATTTAGGTGAGACAATACTGACTTTAGTGCCTGTCACATAAGAAAATAATTAATCAATGTTGGCTAGCTTTTATTAACATTTATATTGTTGATTTATTAACCCAACACACAGACAATCAGGCAAAATGTCACAGAATTTAATTCTGGTTCAAGGACTCTTTCAGGTCACCCAGACTGTACTAAACCTGGAAGAAGATCCCATGGTACAATGACCACAGGCGTGGGTTCCTGGTGGGACGGGGATGTCGGAACAGGACAGGGTGCTTAGTGCCCAGGGAGGTGATCTGGGGATGATCTAGGGACCATCCATCACAAAGATCCAGAAAAATCCCAGGCTCAGGTTCTAAGGCTCATCAGGACAGGCCAGCCCAAGACAGATGCTTGGGCATGTTAGTTAATCTCCCTTTCTGTTTTTTTTTTTAGTACCAGGGATTGAACCCAGGGGCACTCAACCACTGGGCCACATCCCCAGCCCTTTTTTGTATTTTATTTAGAGACAGGGTCTCACTGAGTTGCTAAGTGCCTCGCCATTGCTGAGGCTGGCTTTGAACTGGAGATCCTCCTGCCTCAGCCTCCCAAGTGCTGGGATTACAGGCGTGCACCACCATGCCCCACACCCAGTATATACTTTCTTGGCAACCTGCCCATCTCCCCAAGCCTTTCATTTGTGAGGGAATTGTGCCCTTAGCCCAAGAAGGTCTCTGGAATCACCATACTTTCTGCATTTTGTTTTTAAATTTAATTATATACAAAAATACATGGAAAAGCAGAGCAGATAATATAATGGACACCCATCTGCCTGTCACCTAGATTTAACCACCAGGTACATCTTGCCATATTTGCTTCATATTTTTCTGAACTATTTAAAAAAAATAAATTATGGACATGCTATTTTACCTGTAACTATTGTAATATGCCCATCTAAAAATAATACACATATGTAATCATAATGCCATTGTTATGCTTAACAAAGTCTCCTGACACCATCTAATTACCCTATGTTCAAATTTCTCCAAACATGCCTCCTAGACTAGTTGCTTCAGACTAATGTCCAATCAGGGACCTAATGTTGCATTTGGTTCTTGTCTGTGACCTTTGGAGGAGCCCAGCAGCCTGGGTCAATGACTCCTCCAGGCCTGGGGTGTGAGGATGTTTGGCTGTGAAGCTTGGCTGCAGGTCTGAGAAGATAATTATTCATTACTGAGAATAAGTACAAGCGAATCATCATAGCACACAGGGCTCCATGCCCTGTAATTTATGGGCCCTCGTCATGGGGCACTTAATGTCTCTAAGTGCTTTACATCATTAATTAGATACACCTGGGACCCCAGCAAGGGCACTGCAGCATGACCAGGGTTACCTCCAGCAAAGCATGAGAAACCAAGGGGACCGCTCAAGGTCACCAGGCAGATCTGGGCCTCAGGGTGTTCTGGGTTCCCTGTGCCCATCTCCTGGACCCACAAACAGGGTCCTGGACTTTTCTCCTAGGGCAGAAGCTAAAGCCCAATGGGAGAGGGGCCAGGGCATGACCCGGCCCTGGCCAAGCATTCCCAGGCCCAGGACTGGATTTGCTTTCTTTCCTTGTGGGGAACACCAACTGAGTGAGCACAGAGCAGTGCAAGTTTCCCGGTCAGGTCCTGGGCAAATCAGGTCACATTCTAGACACATTAATGAAGTCATACTCAAAATTCAGGTGAATCCTTTCCCAGAGCAAATGATTCTTTTGTTTGGTGAATAACAAAATCTGTCCACAAAGTATCAGATTTCTGTGAACTGGGTTTTCTGGAAATGAATATAAAAGTATAGGAGTTAAATGCACAGACCTTGGAGTTGAACCCCTCAGATGCCAGACTCTGCCTCACCACAGGTGAGGAGCCTGTGTCAGCCTCAGTGATCCCATCCACAGAATATGGATTTTAACACTATCTACCCTGAAGAATGATTATGAGATTTAGGTGAGACAATACTGACTTTAGTGCCTGTCACATAAGAAATAATTAATCAATGTTGGCTAGCTTTTATTAACATTTATATTGTTGATTTATTAACCCAACACACAGACAATCAGGCAAAATGTCACAGAATTTAATTCTGGTTCAAGGACTCTTTCAGGTCACCCAGACTGTACTAAACCTGGAAGAAGATCCCATGGTACAATGACCACAGGCGTGGGTTCCTGGTGGGACGGGGATGTCGGAACAGGACAGGGTGCTTAGTGCCCAGGGAGGTGATCTGGGGATGATCTAGGGACCATCCATCACAAAGATCCAGAAAAATCCCAGGCTCAGGTTCTAAGGCTCATCAGGACAGGCCAGCCCAAGACAGATGCTTGGGCATGTTAGTTAATCTCCCTTTCTGACAGTTGTGTCCACCTCCAGCATGGGGAGGACAGTATGGAGTTTCCTGGAGAGTGTGATTTCTCTCAGAGACTGGCATAGGCTCCTCTAGGGTGGCTGCTTGTGATGCCAACCCAAGGCCTAAACTTTCCTCATGAGTCTGTGGCTCCAGAGATGGCAGCTGCCATCGGGAGCAAGGATGCTGTAGTGTTCCGATATCCTCCACCAGGTGCAGGGCCTGTCTGCATGTGCCCATCCCTGCATTCCAGGTCAGCACTGGAGGATTCCTCTCAGAGCATGCTCCTGCTAGGGCCAGCAGGCCCCTGGATCTGGGTACTCCCAGCTGAGAAAGTGGCCTCTCCGAGGAGCAGCTCTGGATGCTGGTTCAAGGACTCTTTCCCCAGCCCTACTGCTTGGAATGCACAGCAAGTGGCCTCTGCTCCCCTGACACAGTATTTTTCAAAGTGACGACCCAATGAAGCAATTGCTTTTCCCATAAGGATGGAGATCTCTGCAGCCCACAGCCCACAGTGTGGCTCCTGCAGCATCTGTTGTTCTCCTTACCTCCTCTTGGGCCTCGCCAAAGACCTTCTCTATTTTCATGCCCATTGACAATTTACAATGGCACCAATGGTGAGGTCAAATTCTCCTCTGAGTGGACATTTTCCTTAAAAAAAAAAAAAAAAAAAAAAAAAAGGGCTCCACAATGTCCTGAATACCTTGTGAAGAAGTCTCTAATTCCACCAGTGCTCTTTGGATTATTATTAATTTTTTTTTGGTACCAGGGATTGAACTCAGGGGCACTTGACCACTGGGCCACATCCCCAGCCCTTTTTGTATTTTATTAGAGACAGGGTCTCACTGAGTTGCTAAGTGCCTCACCATTGCTGAGGCTGGCTTTGAACTCGCGATCCTCCTGCCTCAGCCTCCCAAGTGCTGGGATTATAGGCGTTTGCCACCACGCCCGGCCCTCTTTGGATTCTTTGAAAAGCAAATTGAATTATGATGATATTTTATTTATAGACAAATTATAGTTATAATCTAGAAAGTTTAATGGTGGATGAGCCCTGGCGCAATGCTGGGCTGGGCATTATTTGTGTATGAAGTGACTATCTGCTGTAAAGTTCCCCTGAACAGATAACTCCAGAGCAAACGGAAAGAAATAGGTAGTTCTGGAAGTTGCTACTGAGCTGACTGATGGTTGGTGAACTTGGTCAATGAGACAGGCACCATATTATATGGTGGAGGTGGATCTCTAGGCTGGAACTGCTGAGAATGGGGATAAGAGGATGCCACTGCAGAGCGCGCATCAACTGCAGCTAGGGGGAGCAAGGAGTGGGGGCAGGGTATGCTCAGCTGTTCCCTGAGAGCCCTCTGCCTTCCCCCACTGTCCCCCAGGAGTGTCCGCTCCAAGATGCACATTTGCCTTTGGTTCAATAGTCCCTCCTTGCTGCCCTGCCTCCTCTGAGGAATCTTCTCTGGTTAAAGCAGACAGGAGATGGCGGTGCCTGGTCCACTACTCCATCCATCTTCTCACAGGAAGGCCTAGTTCTCCAGTGTTGTCTGCCTTGGGCTTTGGCCATTTTTGTAATGAATATGGATCAGCCTAGGACATGGGGTGGCAGAGTCCTTGCTCCCATCTGCCTGGGGTATGTGAGCATCGGAAGAAGTTATAAATCTGTGTGGCTGCAAGTTGATTGCTGGGGAAGGCATCTTTGAGGGCCCACCGTCTGAGACACCCCAGAGCTTCTTCTAGCTGCCATACCAATTGCCTGCCAGGTGGACTACAGTGGGTGCCTGGGATTCCAGGCAAATCCCTAGCCCTGCCATTCAGACACCCAACTTCTTCCAAAGGGCCAGCCTGAGAGCTGTCTAGATGATGATGGGATTTTGAATACCAGTGCCTGTTGTCCCTGCAGGAGGACTGGGAACTGCGCTCTCCTAAATCACAAGCAATAGCAGTGCGACTGTCATCACATTTTGTTATTCTCTGCCTGCATTTACATAACATTTCTGCAAAGTGCTTTATAATCATTTCATTAGTCATTCATTTGCTTAATTGCATAGCCTTCAATTCAGTTAGAAAAATATGATTTTTAAATTCAAGTTTCCATGACCACAAGTTTTAATTCAGAAAAACTTTTGTTTTCTTTTTCTTTTCTCTAGAGTTTGGAAATTCTCCCAAATTTTGTACCCTATCTCACCAGCAGTGCCTGGTCATGGAGACAGATTTGAAAGTGGCTGCAATGGTGGTCTGGTTATAAGATCTAATTTAGAGTGGCAGAGAAACCCTGCCCACCACCTTGAAAGGGGAAGAGGGTCAGAGAGAGCTCTAACCACAGCAGTTAGACAGGGTTCGGTTGCTGAAGAAGACGTACAGGACCCACAATGACAATGCTTACAAATCTACCATTTAGCGTGAGATGAGAATGTAATATAGCAGCGGTGTTACACTAAGGAACTGTGTCACTACAGTATGGTCTGGAGGGGCCAGGCCTGAGTTTCCATTGTTCTCCTGCTGGTTGCTCTTTGTCTCTTGGATCAGGAAGTAATAATAACATGTGCACTGAACACCTCAGAACTAGGTAACCTGAAATGGTGCCTTGGCCAGGGCTTCTTAAAGACTCCTGCTGGTCCAAGAGGCATATTTCTTGCTATGGTACTAGCCCAGTGGCAGTGCCCTTTGATGGGCTCGCTGAGAACAGGTGCAGATCATCAATCTTACCGCTATCAATAAACGATGCTGTCAAGCTGGTACAAACTGCCCCGAAACTCCTTAGACCCATAGTTTCAAAGCAACACTATTAATCAGTGAGTTTCCTGCCACGACCAGGGCTTGGTTGTATGCAGCTACATCTCTTATTCCAATAACACAGCTTGGACTGATTCCAGGCCTCCTGGAGTTAACCCTGGCGGCTCGGCTGAGTAGGTGTGTGTAAGTATGAAGAGGACACAAAACCTGCCCACTCTGTCAGCATGAACCTGGGGGACCCCAGGGGAGCTGTGGGGCCCAGCTTGCACGGGACAGGGTTCCCCACCCTGACCCGGGCCCCAGGCTACCCATGCTCCCTCCTCTCCTCTCCATTCTCCATTCGATCGTCCTTGACTCCTGAGCATGCAAGATGGATCCTGCCCTCACTCAGATGTCACCTTCTCTGTGAGTCCCTTCTCGTACCCAACTCCCCTTCCCTGCTTTCTTTCTTTTTCATTTATAATTCACATATTACATTTTTCTCTTTCATCTTGCTTATTATCTTCTGTCTCACTAGTGGAGGTACCATGAGCAGGTGGGTTTTTATTTTTTTTTATTTTTCCACATCTGTTTTGATCATTGTCCATCCGTGCCTCAGATCGAGAGTGCTTGGCACGAGCTGAGTGGATGTCTCTACTTTCTCACGGGGTACCCCTGGTCTTTAGAATCCAAGCTCAGGCCCCTCTTAAGCTGGGCTAAATGGCCTTTTTGGCTTCTTCCCTGGCTTCCTCCCTCCCACCCAGCATGTGCCTGTCATTTGTCACCAGCTGTTTCTGGGTCCGTTGGTGAGCCTCGTATTGGAACTACTGCCCACTCCATGCACGCTGTTCCCTGTCGGGAATCCTTGCACATTCTTTTCCTTCCTTCTCCTCCAGCATCACCACCTGACCCTCACACCCGGCTTCACTCCATCTTTCAAGGCCCAGTTAAAATGTCACTTTCTCCTGGATGCCCACCCTCACACTGCTTCCCCAAGACCAAACCGTCATGACCAAACTCTCGTGCAAACTGGCAACCAGCCCTGCCCCTGCGTTGTGATGTCCTGTCTATGATCACCTGCCTACTGGACTGGGAGGCCTCGAAGGAAAGGCTAAGATGATTTCCGTGACCACTACAGTGGCCACCACTATCAGATTCTGGGCATTGGGTTAAGTGCTTGACATGGATTATCACATTTGCTTTCTCAATCTGTCCATGAAACAGATATATGGCTACCCTCACTTTATAGAGAATAAAACTGAGGCTCAGAGAGGCTAATAAATTACTGGGTGTCACATAGCTGGTCAGTGTCGAAGCCAAGAGTCTAATCCAGATTTTACCCTGAAAACCTGTGTGTGTTCTTAACCACTCCTACTCTGCACCACCTCCTGCCTGTGTGTTTATATTTCTGTAAGCCATGATGTTGAGGAAAGTGCTACTTCCCACACTTCCAGTTTCTCCCCACTATTCCTCTTTTACCTCACCCCTCACCGTTCTTGGTTGACAGGTTGGGGGATGAAGGGGACATATTTACAGTCTACCTTTTAATCCATGGGTTCTGCACCCACGGATTCCACCAACTACAGATTGGAAATATTTGAAAAAAAAATTACATCTGTACTGAACGTGTGCAGGCTTTTTTCTTGTCACTATTCCCTAAACAATACAGTACGACAACTATTTATACAGCATTTACATTGTGTTAGGTAGTGTAAGTCATCTAGAGCTGATTTAAAATATACAGAGGATGTGTGGAGGTTATATGCAAATATGGTACCATTTTTAGAAGGAACTTGAGCATCGTAGATTTTGGTGTCCATGGAGGGGTCCTAGAACCCACCTCCTGTGGTCACCAAGGCTCGGTTGACTGTACCTGTCCCTTTCCCTTTACTTGGTCCTGGGAGCTGGACCTGGATGGCACGGGCTTGTAACTGCTCCGGAGACAGCAGTTGCCCCCCACTCCCCACCTCCCCTCCCCATGGGAAAACCCTCTTGATCCTGAGGTAGAGCATGAGGGAGCCACCTGCCTCCAGTTTTAACTATGGTCCCCAGTTTAGCCTGTTTAGAAATAAAGGTGGCCTTTTTTGTCTCCCTCCTGCCTTAGAGTCTTATTTGTCAATTGGTTTGGAGTTCAGGCAGAGAAGGGGTGAGCTGCTTATCAGGCCCGGAATGTGGGTGCGCGAGATATTTCCTGAGGTGAAGTGAGGTGGGAGAAGATCCTGCAGAATGGCAAGGGAGGGTGGATCAGGCTCTTTGTGAAAAATGGAGATGTTTTCCCTTCCCGATGAGAGCCCTGGGGCAGACGAGTGGCTGTGCTAACCCTGGGCCCTGGGTTATCCCACACTGGGGCTTAGTGAGGGCGGGATTGAGGGGGCGGTGGCCTCCAGGGCAGCTTCTCCATCTGCAGGTGCTGTGGGCTCCTCCTCAGTTGGCCTGGCTTCAGTCCACTGCTGGTGACCCCGTGGCCAGTCTGTAGAGAGTAAGTGACTCTGTGACCTGTGGGGGAAGGTGGAAGTCCTCTGGCCTATCCTCTGGGCCCTGTGTGTGCATTCTGCACCTACCCCAAGCTGAGAGGCCAGCACCTCTGTCTGCCAAGTGTCTTTCCCTGCTTAGCACCGGTGGCCTCTCCTCGGCTCTGGCCTGAGAGGCAGTTGGGAGTTCCTGCTGCCAGTGCCTAACCTCTGTGGCTGTGTCCACCTCTCAGAGGGCAGGGCTGATAGTCCCTCTACCTGGCTTGGGTTCCAGTGGTGTCCCTGGAGCCTGGGACAGGCAGCCTGAGGTGAGGCTGCTCCTGCACTGGCATGGCTACTCAGAGCTGTGACTCAGGGCTGGTGGCCATTCTGTTTGCAGCTGCTGAGCCTCAGGCACATGCATAGCAGCCTGTGCACGGAGCTCAGAAGAGGCAGGAATGCAGAGGGACAGGGCCTTGGTGCCCTCAACACCCTGCCTCTTGTGTGTGTCCTTCTAAGAATATCAGTTCACCTTTGATAAAGTGCTTATGGGGGCAGAGTGGCTTCATGCAGCCCCTCATTGAATCCTCACCACCTCTTCCCCCATTCTGGCTAAGGTCAGAGGTCACACCCTAGGTTCCCTTTTGCAAGGGAGTCATGAGCTGCTCTGAGTCTTGTGACAGCTGCTTTAGACCCATTTCAGGCTATAGCTTCTTGCAGAGTCAACAACATCATCCAGGCAGGGACTGGGTGAGATCCAGTCCTCCAGGCTCAAGGTTCCTTATAGAAAAAGTCAAAAGTTCCTTCATTATTTGACTTTTCAAAGCAAGTCACACCATTCATTGTTCCTGGTAGCACCATCAGCAGCTCCCAGTGCTTCTTCGGAGACCCCTGCCTCCCTCTCCCCTCCCCTCACTGTGAGAGGTGAATGAGACTGGCGGGGGTGAGGGGACAGCCTGGAGCTGGGTGTGGCCCTGCCCATTAGAAACTTCTGGCCCAGGGAGAGCCCCGTAGGGCCTCTGGTCCTTTTCTATGTAATGTCTGATCCTTGCTGGGCCCTGAATCCTCAAACTGCCACTCTGTGGAGGTCATATCACTTACAGGGCTGAGCCTGGCCCTGCAGCCTGCTGGGCTGGAGGATAAGGCCAGGTACTATTGGTCACAGCCCCTTGGGGTGCCTGGGGTGTATCAAGGCAAGGGCTTGCTGAGACAGAAGGTCCCTGGCATTTCAATGGCTTAGTTTGGTAGGCCATAAACTTTACTTCATGCTCACACCTAGTCCATCCATCAGGATTGCTCCTGGTCAGGCAGCTCTCCTCCAAGGAGTGACTCAAGGACGCAGGCCCCTTCCATATCATGACTCCTCTGGCTTCAGTGACCCCCAATTACTAAGGAGTTGTCTCCTTTCAGCCAGAATGTAAAGTGGTAGGGTGGGTCCTGCACAGAAGGGCTTGTGAGGGGCACACCTCCCTTCTGCATGCCTCCCATGGCCACTTCTACCCACAGGGCTGCTGGAAAATTCCATCAGGCTAGAGGCCTGGGAAGAGAGTGAAATAAGTACTGGTGAACACAGTCCTGTGGGGTGAGGAGTGAGGCCTTCTGGGTGTTTGTGTCTCTTCCCTTCACTGTGCCTGGTACTGAGGGCCATCAGGGAGGGACCCTGTTGTCCTTGTTCTTCTTACCCCTATACCATGCAGCTTCTGCCCTAAGTTCTGGCTTGGCCCTGTGGGAGGGACCAACTGCAGCCAGTGTGTCAACTGCCACTCCTTGGGGGCATCTCTCAGGCTCTCTCAGTCCTGGGCTGCAGGCCCCAGTGCCTCTGTAGGGTTAGGGGCCGTGAGTAGTGATTCTGGGTGAGGGCTGAACTCTACCTTGACTGATGCACCAGGTGACATTGGGTGAGGCTGCTTACCTCTCATGGCCTCCAATCCTCCACGAGACCAGCCTGCCTCTTGGAGTTATCGGAAGGGAAAATGAAGGAACCCGGAGAAGATAAGGGGCTGCAGAGAGTTGGAACAAAGGGCGGCAGAGTGACATCTGAGCATGCCTCACAGAAAGTCAGGGATGCCTGGCCTGCGGATGCCCAGGTAATAACCACCATGCATGGTCCATTAGCCACTGCCCTGCCATTATGGCTGGCCATCCACCTGGACTGTTTGTCCGATTATTCTGCATCATCAGCAGAGGCCCAGGGGATCTTAATGCATTAGTAGTATTTGATCCAGCCCCGTTCTCTTCCAGTTAAAAATAAGGCTCATAAATTGAGGCCATGCCCAAGGGGACAGTGATGTTATAAGCTCATCACCTGATGATATTCAAACCTAGTTATAAAAATACACAGCACCTCCACACCCGGGAGCTAGCGACCTACTTTATACCTCATGGACTGACACCGAATCAGTGGGGGTAAGGTCCCGGCCACTGCTGTTTTTAAATTCTTGACAACTCGTGGTCTCTGGCTGGTTGCTTTTCTGAAAGTCTGAAGCCCTCTCCAGAGTGTTTTCTTGGATGAGTGTTGCAGCACGCTGGGTTCCTGGGCCTCAAGGCAGGGCTCCTAAGGCACAGGTGGGGACACCCTGGGTTTCTTCCTATCTTCACCATCAGGGTGAGGGTCCCCTGGAGTGAGGAGCAAGTCCTTCCCAGGTACTGGTGTCACTTCCTTCACTGTGCCTGGTACCGCAGGTCCTACAGGATGGGGCCTCATCCTGCATCTAGAGTTAGCTCTGAAACCACCCACCTGGGAGCCTCTCTGGGGTCCAGAGCCTGAGGACACAGAGAAATACCCACTGCTCCTTGCTCATTCATTCAGCAGGTGTTTACAAAGTGCGTCCTCTGGGCTCCCTCGTGGACCTCAGCCTCCATGAATTGACTGAGCACGTAGAAATCACAATGTTGGTAGGTTCCCCTGAGGCACTGGGGGACCCTACAGTGTGCAGGTCTGACTTGGTCACTGAAGTCAGGGAAGGCTCCCTGGAGGAGGTGATAGGGAGCTGAGATCTGAGTAAGCCTGGTGGGGGAGGAGGGTGAAGACTCAGGAAAGGGGCTGTGGAGCACAGTGGGGTCAGCCGAGGAAGCCTCATCGGGGCCACGTGACCACAGTTGCATCTGGTTTTTACCAGAGTCCACCGGTGTCTCAGAGATGGGTCTCCTGCTTGTCCTTTCCTATCCCTGTCTCCAGCAGCCCGGGAGCCCAGCAGGTGTGCAGAAAGCCCTCTCTGGGATGAATTTGAGAACAGCTCTTCATGTTCTAGGGAGTCTTCTAAGTTCTCGAGGCTTCTGTAGCTTCTTTGAGGTCACACAATAGCTCAGAGTCAGCTACCTGGACGAGGGTGTCTTAGTGTCACCTTGGTGGCAAGTACCCACACCTATCACGGACCTCCTATGAATTTCTTTCTTTTTTTTTTTTTTTTTTTAAATATTTACTTATTTGTTTTAGTTGTACACAATGCATTTATTTTTACGTGGTACTGAGGATTGAACCCGGGTCGCATACGTCCTAGGCGAGTGCTCTACCCCTGAGCCACAATCCCAGCCCCTGAATTTCAAATATAATCTTTTTGCTGTTGTTGGTACTGGAGATGAAACCCAGAAGTGCTCTACTGCTGAGCTGTATCTCTAGTCCTTTAAAAAATTTTTTTGAGATGTGGTCTCACAAAGTTGCCAAGGCTGGCCTCCAACTTACGATCCTTGCCTCAGTCTCCTGAGTAGGTGGGATTACAGGTGTGCTTAGAGCTTCAGATATACTCTTGATATATATTTTTTTAAGAGAAAAAAAATGAGATTGTTTTCTGGCTTGGGAGTGGGGCTGCCTTCATATTTAAGGTATTCAGAAGCAGGGCCTGAGCAATTACATTGCTCCTCCCGACCTGCAGCCGCCCGGTGGATCCTGACCTCTCACTCACCAGTGTGTGGGCAGATGGCCCTGCTGCCGGGTCTGTGGGTGGCTAACATGCTCTCTGTGGCTGATTCCGGCCTGATGAGGCTCTAGGATGAGGCCAAAGGGCACATAGGTGCCACCATTTGGTGGCACTTTTGAGGGTGGTCCTGAACCTTGCAGTTAGTTGACACTGATAAAATGAAGTGACTCAAGGAAGCACAGAGCATCTCTGTCCCCTGGGGCACTCTGGAAGGCCAGGTGGGACCTGGAGGAGGTGAGGTGCTGCCCCAGCCTGAAGTCCTCAGTCAGCACACCCGCCTCCTCTACTCTTCAGCTTAACCCTGCTCACTCATAATGGTGGCATCTGCCCTCTGCCATCATCCTGGGAGGGGTCACAAGAACTTGGACTTACTTGAGAATTTAGGTTCTAATGGGGTTCTGGAAAAATCTTCACATCTCTCTCATCATCTCTGAGGCTGCACCTACCTCTGTTTGTTGAAGCATTCAACCTTCTAAATTTGCTTCTCCCCTAGAGGAAGAAACCCTCCCAATTCCCCCAGTCCAGGACCACCTGGGACACCCCCAGGTTTCCAGAGCTTTGAGGCCAGAACTTGGCATTAGGGGGTGTGGCTAAAGAGCTTCTTACTGATATTACAGTTATAATTGTCTAATTGTTGTGGAACAATTACAGTATAATTAGTGTCATACATGGGTTGGGCTGCTCTGAATTGCTGCTACATAGATACTTACCAAAGTGCTTCCCCACTTGGGCTCTCATTATTTCTTTCTAAAATGATCCTATGATGTCAGATGTTACTAACTCATTTGCTGACGGAGGAAACTGAGGCCCAGAGAGGCCATTTGACTCCCCTGGGCTTTCTCATCAATCTGTGGCAGAGCTGTGGGTCCCCAGCACCCACGGTTCCTACTTTCCACACTCTGGGTTGCTCGTCCAGAGAAACCAGATCTAACGCAGATGGGCAGGCTCCTTCTCTCCCCAAAGTCTCTGTGAGAGACGGGTTGCTGGTGCTGACCCTTTCCAGAATATCTGGCTTGAAGGTTACACATGACTCTAGGGGCTTATATGTTTTCTGGCCCACATGTAGATTTCCCAGGACCAAAGAAGGACCGAATTGCATGCAGGACAGAGAAGGGCCTGGGTCTCCCACCATACACCTATAGTTCTGGAATAATGGAAGCCAGTGACAGGTCATCCCAGCCTATATGAGATCAGCTGGCTCATGACCTGGGCCATCAGTGAGGCAGAAGGAGTGCTCCTGGCCAGATGTGGAAGGAAAGGCGTAGGGTCATCCAAGGAGAGAAGCAGGGACCCTGAGAAGCCCAAGCAGACCCATCCTCAAAGAAAAGTCCCATGTGTGTCTCGGCCAGATGGCTGATGCTCCTGCTGGGGCCGTGCACATTGCTTGTCCTGGATGGTCCCTTGGGGGATGAGGCTCTCCGATCAGTATGCTTGGAGACGAGTCCTCCGCACTCCTGCTAGCCTGCCTACCCTGCCCGATGCATTATTAATGAGGCAGCCTTCATTTCCAGTTTTTGGGTAGCTAATTTGTTCCTACAATCATGATTTCAAATATCACATGAATAATTCAGAAAATTATTTTACTGTAGTTAGATAAGCCTGTTAGCTGTCACATATCCGAATAAATTAGCTTCTCCATCCCAGGGGGCACGGACGGAGGTGCTGGCCGTGCATCAGGGGCCTAGCACAGAACTTGACTTCAAGAGACCAGGTCTGCCTTGGGGTTGAGGGGGTAATAGGCACTGTAATTTGTCACGGAGGCGCTGGGTTTGTGCTGGGAGGAGTTGGTTGGTCACAAATGGCAATTAGTCTCCCCTGCTCAGATCTGGATTAGAGATGCATGTGGCTGCTCAACAAGCCCCGGATGGTACAGCAATGACCCCTCCAGCTCAGAAATGCAGACAAGTGTCCATCTTATACATGTGAAGCAGCTGGTTCTGCCGAGCGGCAGTCAGACCTGGAAATACAAGACTCTCCTTCCCCCAACCAAACACTTTCTTCAGGAAGGCAGCACATGGGTAGAAATTCTCCTGATTTTTTCTTTGGTGGTGGTGGTGGGGGGAGAGTGCCCTGGCTCGATCCCTTCTGTACTGTATTGTATTAGGGAATTTGCTTCTCTTTTCTGAGCCTCAGTTTCTTCATCTATAAATTGGGCTCAGTATTCCCAGGAGTACCTTTCCCACTGTTTTTTTTTTTAAATATGGAAATGAGGTAATGGGTATTAATATCTGAGAAAAGGCAATCCCAGCCCTGTCCTGGACACTCATTCTGTGCTTGAGAACCTATGGCTTCAGTCCCTTTCATCCTGGTGGGATATTCCGTTTTCAGGAGCAACTCTGGCTGGGATAGGGGACCCCTGTGCCAGGGGTAGTAAGTTCTGACCCTGAGCATGGAGCTGGCTCTGGTGTAACCATTTGTCTGAGATCTCCACTGGCAAGGGCAGAGTCCAAGTGCTCACGGACCCCATCAGAGAGCAGCCTGAGGAGCACAGTCCAGAGGGAAGAAGGGGGATGGTCTGGTGGTATTCCTCCCTGTGCTTGGCACCATGCTCACCAAATGCCTGCGGGAAGAATGGCTTGATCCTGTAGGAAGGAAGGAGGCTCCATCACGTGGGCTTCATGCAGGGCTCAGCTGAAGGGCGAGGTGGGAAGCAGTTGACTGGGGCCCTTGGAGGTAGCAGTGAGATCCGAAGTTGCAATGTCAGGGGCTGCTGGTGAGGCCAGGTGGGGCTAGGGGCCAGTTCAGGGAAGGGGAAGAAGGAGGTGCCAGGAGGGCAGCCAGGAGGGACAGGAGAGAAGACCAGTGCCCAAGGATGTGTGGACCGTGCCAGCGCCAGTGAGCATGGAGCAGAGGAAAGGGTCAGGGCGGCATAGCACTGAGGTTAGTAATGCAGGCTCTTGCCTCAGACTTAGGGTCAGTCTTGATGCCACCACCGGGCAAAATATGTGACCTTTACAGACTTCTGTTTTTTTTTTTTTTACTTGGGAAGCAGAGTAGATAATAGAGTTAGCACAGGAAGGGCACGAAAGGATTAACTCTCACCCTACCCACATCATTAGAATTATGATCATCATTGGTTTCCAGAAACTTCTTGGCTACCCCAGACTTCAGAGCTTTCCCTAGAGTCCTGGCCAGGCAGCACCAAGACACGGGAGAGGGAATGTGCTTGCTGTGGGGTCACAGCCTTGGGCACACTTTCCTGTGTCCAGGGATCCATGGGGGTTGCTTGGCCACCGTAGCTGGCAGATGGTCCATTGAAACACCCAGTGCTGGCCAAGCTGGGGATGGTGGAGGCTGTCCACACCTGAAGGGCAGGGTGGTTCTCTCTTTTGGGGGAGGTCGAGGATAGAATGGGGAGACCTTCCCAGGAAGGAGGAGTCAGAGTACTGCCCATGACCCTTGCAGAGGACGTGATCTGTGAGATCACACAGAAAGGGGGATTGCTGGGCCGAGATTCTGAATGCAAGCAGCACTGCTGAGCAAGCCATTTATCAGGATCATGGCGACAGGTGTTTAAAAGGAAAAAATATTTGCAAGTGTGTTTTTTTCAAAATGATTAATATTCAAATTAGGGTTGGAGATCCAAATCGCTAGAGTGTAACTAGGCAGAAAACTTCTCTGACAGCTTATAATTTTCAGTCCATTCCACCGTCCAACCATCCCCCCTCCCCACCCTTGTGCCCCAAACTATCCCTAGGCTGCTACACACTTGTCTTGGGAGGGCAGCGGTTCCTTGGGGATTCAATTCCTTATTTTTATCATGTTGTGGGCACCTGGACCCCCAGCTGAGAACAGTTTCCCTGTGACCAGCCAGAGATCTTGAGGGTCCCCCCTGCTCACGTGCTCCCCCTCTGCCCTTGGACATCCCCCTGCCCACATCACACTCCCAAGGGTCCATCCTAAGCCCAGCTCTGAGCACACCAACCCCTGCTGTGGCGATGGTACTGTTAACCTCCCTGTTTACAGAACAAAGTCTGGATTCCTTTTTCTGGAAATTATCAGTAGGTCTCTCTACTATGGTTTGGATAAGTGTCTCCCAAAGACTCATGTGTTAAATACTTGGTCACCAACCTGTGGCACTACTGGGAGGTGATGGGATCCTTAGGAGGTGGTGCCTAGAGGAAGGAAGTTAGGTCACTGGGGCCATGTCCTTGAAGGGGGTATTGAGACCCTAGCCCCTCCCTGCCTCTCTTGTGGCTGCCATGAGGTAAATGGGTCCCTCCACCTTGTGTTCCCCTGGTGATGTTCTGTCATAGGCATAAAAGCAATGGAGCCAGTTGATCATGAACTGAGACCTCTGAAATCATGAACTAGAATAAACCTTTTCTCCTCACCAGTTATATATCTCAGGTGTTTTATCACAGTGATGCAAAACTGACCGACACAATCCAAACTAGCCTTCCAACCCTCCAACCTCTGTTCTCTGTTCCAGCTAAGTCAGGACCCATGGTTCTCAGGTAGGAATCCATTCACCCCTCACCTGTTGCTTGTGTGGTGGCCTCAACTGGAGTGCTTTCTCTTCACAGGTAGCAACTTTAAAAAAATTTCATCAAGGCCTACTTCTCCTAAGCACATACAATTCAACTTACAGTTTAGAAAACTAACCAGGCAGAAGGGAATATCAATATAGTACTTATCTTTACTTCTCAGGTTGAGAGAAGACTATAAATTCTAGCTTAAATACTGTTCCTAATTCTGAACTAACTGACTGTTTCTAATCCTGAATCCTTTTGTCTGAGGAGGTTTCACTGAGCATGTGACATGAATCAACCTGTGGCAGACGGGGTCCACCAGGCCACCAGACACTCCACCTGCTCCCAGGCACTAATATCTTTATCCTTGGCTTCTCTTTCCTCTTCTAGACAGAGTGTCCCCTGAGGAAAGGTCCAATGCCTTCAATCTCTGTGTCCTCAGAATTTGTTATCTATCTGTTTATTCATCTAATAACTCCTCTGTTCATCCATCCATCCATCCATCCATCCATCCATTTATCCCCACCCCCTACAGCTATATACACATCCATCCATTCATCAACCTACTTTTTCATTTATTCATCATCCATTTGTTTGTTAACCCAACCAAAGTTTATTGAGCACCTAATGAATTTTAAGCTCTTTGCTAAATGCTGAGAATATAGCAGTGAAAACCTAAATCCATTTCTTCCCTCAAAAAGCTACTTGTTTACTGGCAAAGGCTTAAGGGCAAGAAAGTAACTAATTACCAGTCTGGTGGGGGCACTCTGGGCACAGACCCAGGCGGATGGGGGGGCAGAAGAGAGGGGTCCAAAGAGGCCTCCTGGAGTAGTGATGTCCAGGCAAAAAAAGAGAGTGCTTCAAAGTGTATAGGCTTTGGAGTCAGGTGGCCCTAGATTTAAGTCCCCATTCCGTAGGCTGAGGGACTGAAGATGATAAACTAACCTTTCTAAGCCTCAGTCTCCTCATCTGTGAAATGGAGATGACAGTTGTCCCATGGTTATTTTGAGGATTTAATGAAATAATAATATATGTAAGAGACTCGGCAGCGTGCCTGGCACTTGGTGTGTGTACAAATCTCTATTAAGATGAGCCCTGAAGGGAGAGTAAGAAATAGCTAAAGGCAGAGTATTCCAAGAAGTGGGACGTGCAGGCAAAGACCCAGAGGCAGAAGAAAGCATGTAGCACATTGAGACTCAGTCCGTGTCCTCCTGTCTCCAGGAGCAGGTGGATGGTGGGGAGGGCAGGGGAGATAGTCAGGAGCTGGATGGGGTGAATGTGGTGAAGGTCCTGGAGCTGGTTGGGCAGGGCAGGGGAGATCTCAGGAAGGAAGGACCTCGGTCAGACAGGAGGATGTCACTTCAGAGAGCTGGAGTGGGCATTCTGAGGAAGGTGGCTTAGCTCTCCGTGTCCTTGGAGATGGGTAGGGAACCAAGGCCAGGCTACATCCTTGTCTGTCTGGTATTCAAAGGCTCCAGAGGCCCCTAGACCTCTGTTGGTGGAGATTCTTTCACAGGTGTGACCAGGATAAAAGCATCCAAGTCCTAACCCTATCTCCCCCTCCTGCCTCAACCCATCCCTGACTGAGAGGACCCCAACCTGTGTGTGGGAGTCTAGCAGGAAGGCCAGAGAACATAAAAACTGACATAAGAAGGAGGAAGTGCAGGAGGGATTGGAGACCCTCCAGGTCTGGGTGGGTGCAGTTGCAGGGGGATGGGATGCTAACAGAGAGAAGGGTGGAGAAAGACTAAGAATTTTGTTGTGCTTTGTAAATGGAATTTCCCTTTGGAGAGAATGCTTGGTAATTATATTTAATTTTCAAAACCAGTACTTTTTAAAAAGCAAAGGTACATCCAGATTGGCCCATAAGGCAAGCTAACTTTGTGTGGCTTATGTGGCTAAGGCACTCTAGCCGAAGAGAGGTTGGGAAGACCCACGGCCATGTACATTCACTAGGAGTTGAGCCAGTGACCATACCTGGGCACCCCAAATAGTGTCATTTCCTCTAGAGCATGCTGGACTGTGGGCAAAATTTCTTTTACCATATTCCCAGCCATGGCACAAGAAGGATATAAATAGGGCTGGGGTTGTGGCTCAGTGGTAGAGCACTTGCCTAGCATGTGTGAGGCCCTGGGTTCCATCCCCAGCACCACATAAAACTAAATAAACAAAATAAAGGTATTCTACAACTAAAAAAAAAAAAAAAAGGTATAAATAAATGAAATGTAATATAAATTTGGGGTCCTCTATTACATGGATATTTAAAAAGTTGCCTTAAAAGACACCTGAGCGAAATCAGGAATGAATATTTCTCTGAGTCATTTTAATTTTTCAGTAGTTCATTGTGCTAAAGTTCACATAAAATAACCAGTATATCTTTAAAAGATGCAATTTGATAAGTATTTATAAATGTATACTTGTGAAACCATAATCACAATTAAGATTCAACATATACATCACCTCCAGAAGATATTTCCTGTCCCATTTTTAATCCCTCTCTTCTGGTACCTCCTTCCATCTATAGGATCTGCTTTCACTCACTATATATTAGTTTATGCTATTTACATTAAATTGATGTCTATCTCTACATATTAGTTTGCATTTCCTAGAATTGTATGTTAATTTTATTTTGTTATAAGGCTTCATATACTTTTATCATAAAAATAGGCAATTCTACTTTTAGGTATCTACCCAAGAGAAACGAATATATATTTATACATAAATATTTCTAATACTCATATTAGCTTAATAGTGTAAACAAGTATCCATGAACAGGTGAACTGATAAACCAGTGAAACCCCATGCATGCAATGGATACTCTCCAGAAATAAGGTGGAAGGGTCTACTGATCCATACAATAACATGGTCACTTTTAAAATCATTGTGTTCATGTAAAAAAGTACATTCTGTTTGATTCCATGTATTCAAGTTCAAAAACAGTGAAAATAATAATGAAATGTTCATCAAGTTAAAAAAAAAAAAAAAAGACACCTGAGCCAAAAAGAAAATCTGGGACAAAAATTAAAAAAAAATACATATAGATTTGCATTTCTCTAATTGCTAGAGATGTTGAACTTTTTTTTCATATATTTGTTGATTGATTGTATATCATCTTCTGAGAAGTGTCTGTTCAGGTCCTTGGCCCATTTATTGATTGTTTTTTTTTTTTTTGTGTGTGTGTTTAGTTTTTTGAGTTCTTTATATACCCTAGAGATTAGTGCTCTATCTGATGTGTGAGGGGTAAAATTTGCTCCCAAGATGTAGGATCTCTATTCATCTCACGGATTGTTTCTTTTGCTGAAAAGAAACTTTTTAGTTTGAGTCCATCCCACTTATTGATTCTTGATTTTAATTCTTGCACTATAGTGTCGCCGCTTGAAGCGATGGCCTCTTGGAGCAGCAAAGCCGTGGGAATAAGTTCAGAGGCAGACTGGAAACAAACAGGATCTTTATTCTGTCAGTTTCTCTCTCTGACTCTAACAACTTTAATACGTACCACACACCAGCAAACAGCCAACAACCAAAATGGCTCCAACCCGCTCTGCGCTCGGCCCAAGTCTCTTGAGATCCTGGGCCAAGTCTCGTGAGACTATGGAAGGTGGCAATGTCCAAAACTCCATGGCCCGAAGTCAACTGCAATCAATAGCCATCTCCCCAAACAGGGCTCCTGCACTATAGGAGTCTTATTAAGGAAGTTGGGGCATAATCCAACATGATGGAGATTAGGGCCTACTTTTTCTTCTATTAGACGCAGGGTTTCTGGTTTAATTCCTAGGTCCTTGATCCACTTTGAGTTGAATTTTGTGCATGGTGAGAGATAGGGGTTTAATTTCATTTTGTTGCATATGAATTTCCAGTTTTTCCAGCACCATTTGTTGAAGAGGCTATCTTTTCTCCAATGTATGTTTTTGGCACCTTGTCTAATCTAAGATTTTATCTCACTCCAGTCAGAATGGTAGCTATTAAGAATACAAATAACAATAAGTATTGGTGAGGATGTGGGGAAAAAGGCACACTCATATATTGTTAGTGGGACTGCAAATTGGTTCAGCCAATATGGAAAGCAGTATGGAGATTCCTATGAAAACTGGGAGTGGAACCACCTTATGACCCAGCTATCCCACTCCTCGGTCTATACCCAAAGGACTTAAAAACAGCATATTATAGGGACACAACCACATCAATGTTTATTGCAGCACAATTCACAATAGCTAAATTGTGGAACCAACCTAGATGCCCTTCAGTAGATGAATGGATAAAGAAAATGTGGTATATATACACAATGGAATATTACTCAGCAAAAAAATAGAATAAAATCTGGCATTTGCAGGTAAATGAATTGGAGAATATAATGTTAAGCGAAGTTAGCCAATCTCAAAAAACCAAATGCTGAATGTTTTCTCTGATATAAGGAAGCTGATTCATAGTGGGGTAGGGAGGGGGAGCATGAGAGGAATAGACAAACTCTAGATAGGGCAAAGGGATGGGAGGGGAGGTGTGGGGGCATGGGTTAGAAATGATGGTGGAATGAGATGGACATCAATATCCAAAGTACATGTATGAAGACATGAATGCTGTGAATATACTTTGTATAAAACCAGAGATATGAAAAATGGTGCTCTATTTGTGTAATATGAATTGTAATGCATTCTGCTGTCATATATAACAAATTAGAATAAAAATACACATAGAAAAACTGTATTATTCTATAGTCTTATTTTCTATGTTACATATAGAAAAACTGTATTATTCTAAATTCTATGTTTTAAAGATGAAATACACATGTGAAAACACATTTATTAAACTAAGCTCTACATCAAAGATCTTAGACATGTAAGAAAGAGACCAAGAAAATTAGAAAAGCAAGCAATAATAAAGCCAAGTAAGATGGAAAAACGAATATTGATGGACAAAAACCAATAATTGGTCTTCGAAAAAATAATCCACAAAGCCATTAGTCCAACCGATCAGAGAAAGGACAAATGCATAAACAAATAAAACCAGAAATGAAACATGAGCTGCAATAAATATTATGAAAGAGATTTGTAAGATTTGGGGAGTATATTGATTTCATTTATTTGTGGATGTAGACACATAGCTGCAAAAATGTCTAAAATATTCCTCCTAAGGATACAGGCACATTTCCAAGGAAAATGCATCTTCTTGCTTTATTATTGGGTTCTGTTCCAGGTTGAATTGTGTCCCCTCAAAAGGTGTGTTAAGGTTCTATCCCTAGGCACCAGTGATTATGACCTTAATGGGAAATGGGGCCTTTGCAAAAATAATCATGTTAAGATGAAGTGATTAGGAGAGGACCTGAATCTGATGTCCTTGTAAGAAGAGGGACATTGGAACACAGATAGGGAGAATGACTTGTGATGGCAGAGAATGGTGTGGTGCAGCTGCCAGTCCAGGATCCACCGAGGATGGAACACCAGAAGGTAGTGGGAGCCAGGGAAGGTCCCACTCAGGCTCTCAGAGGCAACATGGCCCTGCTGACACCTTGCCTGCAGAACTGTGAGGGAATGAATATCTGTGAGGCAATACATTTCTGTTTGAACCACCCCATCTGAGGTACTGTTATGGTAGTCATGGAGAACTAAGAGTCAGCTATTGGGCCACATTTGTATCTCAGTTCTTGGTCTACTTAATCTGTCACTCAGAGAGTAGAATGTACAGTTAGGGGCATTTCTGCCCATCTTTCTTGCCTGTTTCATGGCTGTGTTGTTTAAGCCACCATGGTGGCTAAGCCACCTGTGTGTGTTATATGTAATTACTGTTTCCTTTTTAGAAAACTATTCTATTGTAACTCTGTGTACCTCACAATACTCTTTGCTACCTTGTCTACATTTTTTGTTGTAAAGTAACTCTTGCTTAGGGCTTTTTTTTTCCTTCCATAAGTGGTAAATATCAGGGCAACATTTTAGCTTTTACTATTTATGGTCAGGGTTTGTGAGGGCTTTTATTACAGGTTCTATAGGCCGATATCCATGCTTATTTTATTTTAGAAATTTCCAATGAAGCCTTTCTAGAGTGATTGATCATGTAGGTATGATACACAGGCACAGGAGCTGGTGCAGGGACACATGTCCCTGGCTTTGTTCTTACAGACCATGGAGTTCCAGAGAATTCCATCCATGGTGGCTCTTTGTTTGGTGGGGAGGTCACTTATCTGCATTTCATGCCAGGACCCACAGAAAGATAGGACTCTCTGTCACTGTCCACAAAGAGAAAGAAGAGTGGATGTAATGGTTAATTTGAATTGTCAACTTGATTGGATTATGAGATGCTGAGGAGCCAGATGTGGTGGCGCACGCCTGTAATCCTAGCACTTGGGAGGCCGAGGCAGGAGGATTGCGAGTTCAAAGCCAGCCTCAGCAATGGCAAGGCACTCAGCAACTCAGTGAGACCCTGTCTCTAATAAAATACAAAAAAGGGCTGGGGATATGGCCCAGTGGTCGAGTGCCCCTGAGTTCAATCCCTGGTACAAAAAAAAAAAAAAAAAAAAAAAAAAAAAAAAAAAAATAGAGATGCTGAGGATTAAGAGGCTTATGGGTGTGCCAATGAGGGTGTGTCTAGGAATGACTGACGTGTGGGATAGCCAACTGCAATGGAGACCCTCTCAAGCATGGGCAACACCATCCAATAGGATGATGGCTTGGATGGAATTAAAATTGGAAGAACAAGGAAGCTGTAGCAGATGCAAGCTCAATTCTTTTTGAAAGGGTTCTTTGTTGCTGCTGCGATCATCGAACTCTTGCTTCTTTACTCTTCCAAAGTGGACTCTACCAGTGATTCTCCAGAAGTCTTCGGTCTCGTACAAGAGTAGCACTGTCGGTCCCTCTTGTTCTGAGGCTTCAGCCTCTTGGGCCGCGCAGCTACTGGTTCTTCCAGCTCTCCAGCCTGCAGACAGCCATTGTGGACTATCCAGCCTCCAGTTGTGTAAGCCAATCTAATAAGTCCCCATTTACAATTACACTTCCTGTTGATTCTGTTCGTCTAGAGAACCCTGACTAATGCAGTGGAGAAAAATGGAAGAAAAAACACAAGGGGAGCAGAAGGGCAGAGAGACTGAGGGGGCAGGAGAAGGGAGGCTCATGTTGTAATGCCATCGTCCTGAGGTCTTCAAGGAGATTGTAGTAGACTGTTTCGGTCAGTGTTGTTTTCTTGCTACCAGAGGTTTCAGAGGCCTCAACCCTGGTCCTGTTCCATGAATGATGCACACTTTGGACCAGGGTGGGATTGAAACCATGGGCTGTCTTCTATGTCTCTTCCTGGCATCCTCAAGCCTTATGCTGAGATGCTGTCTCTGCCTCAGGGGGTCTGAAAGCAGCTCCAGTTGTTCCGTTTTCAAACTCCTGAGTGAGCTCTGCCCCAAGTCCTCCAATGCCATTGTGACTGTGAATTCCCCGGAAAATCAGGCTTTTCTAGGGCAGAGCACCCTATGGCCATCTTATAGGAGGCCATGAGGCTCTAGGGCCTCTCATACCCCTAACTTCAAGATGCCGCAGCCTTTAACATCAGAGGGGGCACCGAATCTCATCACTCTCAGAGACTAGCCAGTCTGTTGGCTCCCGGCACAGATGAAGAAACTGAGGCACAGCATGGTGAAGACTGCTGCTGAGGGCCCACAGTGAGCTGGTGGCAGGTGGTGGCTTTCAGGCCAGGGCTCCCTTGGCTTTCTGGGAGGGAACTGGTGCTATCCTCACCAGTCACTCAACTTTCTATGCCCAAGTAGGATATCCATCCCCGAGAGCAGCAGGTCTTTGGGAAGCTGGCCTGCCCTGAGCTGGTCCTGGCAGTCCTCACAGGGGCCTGGACAGAATCCCTCTTCAGCCAGCACACGTTCTCTTCTCATTTTGATTTCCAGCTCCTGTCCAGTCATTAGAGTGAGTGCATCCATCACTCCACAGCTTCCACCCTGGAGCCTTCATGATTTAAAAGTCCTCTGCTGAAATATGCTCCATTAGTGGAAGCCATGGGTCCAAGTCCTTCCTGACCTTCTCTAGGCTGGAAGTTCTAACTTAGCTGAATTTATTTATCTAATCATCAGCAACCATGATGGGGAGGCCCTAAAACTCTATAAACCAAGCAGCATAGGAAAGGGGTGTGCAGCTGACCCTGGGGGTGGTATGCTCTGACCCTGGGACTCAAGGTCTCCACTGCCCTGCCTTAGGAACTTCACTTGGCTGGGGGTATGTTCTAGGATCACTGAGTAAGTGGACCTTGACCTCCAGAAAACATAGATAAAGTCGCAGCCTCCAACATGTCCAGGGCACGTGTGCTCACCCCGGCCCACTTCTGGGTAGCATACTGCAAGCTTGGCTAACAGCTCCATGCCAACCCTGGCTTTGGTTTGCCCTGGATGGTGCCCACTGGAGATGTTCAGAACTTTCCCTGTACCATCTCACTGAAAACTCACAGCCACCTATAAGACAGGTATTATTATTATCCCCATTCTTCAGTGCACGTCACCTGTCCAAGGTCTCAAAGCCACAAGTAGCAGAACTGGGGTTTGAATTCAGGAGTCTTTAATCCCAGAGTCTGTGCTATTAAGCACTCACAGTCCTCCACTGCATGATTGGAGAGGGTTTGGTTGGAGTAGAAGCTGACCTTAGATCTTCCTTATGTTCTCTGAGTCCCTTCTCTACACCAGCCAGATCTGTTCAGAGAAAAGAGTGTGTCTGTCAAGTTCAGTGGCCCTCAAAGCCAATAGCCTGGTGAAGCTCAGGGCTGGAGGCAGGAAGCTGGGGTGAGGGCTGGCTCGGGGTGCAACTTGCTCAGGGCTGTTCACTGTCAAGCCTCCAAGTCCTAGCTGCACTTGAACCCCCAACCTACTGAGACCAAAGAGCTGTTCTAAAGGCCAGAGGGAGGGTCCTGCTCACGTCCAGCCTGGCCAGGAATGTGTGTGGCTTCTACAGGCCCACTGGCTCAGCCTGTTGGAGAAGCACTCTTTTGAAAGTTATCCAAAACAAGTGACAATCCTCCCTGACCCCAAAATGCTAGGGTAGCTTTGGGATATACCCAGGGTCTCCATTTCTATTTTTGATCACTAGAAAAACTTCATGTATGTTTTTCCCTTCTCTGAATTTCTGGGCATTGATCAGGGCCCAAGGGACACCGGAAGCGGAATGAAAGCCAAATGTTCTCTTGGATAATTCATATTTGGAAAGAAGACACCTGGGACAACTCTGAAACTTTGGGGACATTCTGGAAAGTTTAAAAGTTCACAGAGAATGCAAAGAAATTCCTGAAATTTAACCCTGGGACACCATGTTAGTTATTAAATCTTCATTATTCCAGTTTGATGTATCGGGGATCTTCCAAATAACAAAAGTGGAATAAAATATAAATCTTGGGTTTCTCACCTCCCACTGTGTGTCCTGAGTGGGAACCTGGTGGTGTGGAGACTTCGCTGGCTGTGCTTAGTATCTTCTGTCTCTGGGTGACCTCCGACCTACATGTGCACTTAGGGGAGGCAAGAAGTGGATCTGAGGGAGGCTTATGCCTGGTCCCTGAGCCTTCATGTCCAAGTGGTCAAGATGGTCCTCCCCAGGGAAGTTCACCCAAGACATCTGTCTTAGCCAGCACCCTGTGCCCCCCACCTACCGTTTCTCCTCTACAGCTCAAATACATTCCCTGCAGTCCCTGCAGTCCCCGTTGTCCCCGAGCCTACCCACTCCAGAGGGGGCCTGCTCACTGCTGCTCCCTCCACAGATTCACATCTGCAGTCTCCACCTCAGGAAGGCCCTGGAACATTTACAGCCTTGGAAATAGTCAGAATGCGCTAAAAATGCAGTGACAACAGCCGTCTTTGGAGGATATTTTTAAGGGTGATAGATCTGAGAGTTATTAGTGCCAGAAATATGGGGCTTGTCTTATTTTTAAAAACAAGGTGCCACACCTCCAGATGCTGTACCTTACACCTCAGGCCATGTCCTCAAACAACCAAGCCCTTGTGTCCCTGGGTGGAGACCCTGCCATAGGGTGCTGGGGACATTGCCAGGAAGTCATTCCATGATGCTCACGTTGGGCTCCCCATCTTCCTTATTTCCAGCTCGGGCAGAGGTCCCAATCTGCAGAGGTAAGGCTCCCATCCCAGCCCCTTCCCCAGCTCTGGCGTGTTCCACACAAGACTCGTGCAAGAGACTGGTGGTCTGTGGAGCTTCTGGGCACAGAGACACATCTGGCAAAGAACCTCCCATGCAGCAGGTAGGGCTGACCTTTCTAGCCAGTGTCCCAGGGCTCAGCTGCCAGGGACCTGAGTTCCATCAGCAGGCACTGAGGTCTCCTGGCTTCAGAGGAAGATTAGCCCTTTTGTTTGCTGTGACACTCAGGAATAAGCAAACCCTCAGGGAGGGGGCATGGGCCCTCAGTTTAGGTCAACACTGCTTCCAATGTGACTTTACCTTCCGATCAGCTCTGTCTTCTACAAATATGATGCAAGCCACATATGTAATTTAAAATTTCCTGGTAGCCACATTTAGAACAAATAAAGAGGAACAGATAACATTCATTCAAATAATACTTCTTATTTAACCCAATTTATCCACAATGCTATCATGTCAACACACAGAACTATGAAGGAGATACCTCACATTCTTGTTCTGTACAAAGTCTTTGAAATCCAGAGTGTATTTTCTACTCACTTCTATCAGTTTATGCTAGTGACACTTAAAGGCCAAATTGCCACATGTGGCTAGTGGCTGCAGTATTGGACAGCACAGGCCTAGGGACTGTTCTGGGTGGGCAAGTGGGAGGGTACAGGAGGGGGAGGGGAACAACCCCTGGTCCTGGAGAGGGGGTAGATTCAGCATCACTCATGGGCTACCTGTCTCCAGGGACCCAGGGCAGCAGGTAGCCAGGGGCTGGTCCTCAGGTCTTTTGCATGTGCCGTTCTCTCCCCGGAAGTTTGACTGCTCTGGGTGGGTGTGGCCAGAGCATCAGGCCTGGAAAAGCTCAGAGGCAAACTTGCCAGGGACATGGACAGCCAGTCCCCCAGCTCTTTCCCATCCCCACAATACTACATTTCTGTCAATGGAGGTTCCAGAGCACTGGGAGCTAGGAATAAATAAAACAGACAGAAAACCAACAAAAACCAAACTGAATTTCCCTATCCCCCACCCACTCCTAAATCATTGCTCTCATGGAGCTCACCTTTGATTTGGGGTGTGGCAGAGAAATACATAATAAGCAAATATATATGTATATATATATATATATACATATATATATATATGGTGGTGATGAATGCTAAGAGGTGAAATAAAGCAAGAAAGGAGATGGGGTGACCCATGTCCTAGGACAGAGATGTGCCTGGTGTGTTTGAAGGAGGGAGTGGGCAGGAGAGTGAAGAGTGGGACAGGGGAGGTCAGAGAGGGGACTGGACCCCCTCCACATGGGGCCTTGTAAGCTTTTGCAAGCACTTTGGTTTTTACCTGGAGTTAGATTAAAAAAATCACTGGAGGAGTTTCAGCAAAGAAGTGACATGATCTGACTTATATGTTCCCAGGCTACTGGATGGGGAATTGGATTAGTTTCTAGTTGCCACCGTAACAAATTACCACCAACTTAGTGGCTTTAGAAACCACAGATTCAATTTTTTCCAGTTCTGTAAGTCAGACGTGTGACACAGACCTTGACCTCAGCTGAAATCAACGTGTCAGCAGAGCTGCGGTCCTTTCTGGAAGCTCCAGAGGAGGGTCAGTTTCCTTGATCGCTCATGAGGTGGAAGAATTTAATTCTACACAGTTGCAGGCCTGAGGTCCCATCAGCTGGGGTTGCCCTGCCCTTCCACAGGCTGCTCCTTGCATGACCTCTTGCATCTCAGAGCCAGCAGCACTGTCAAATCCTTCCCATGCTACCTTCCCCCTGACCTCCTTCCATTTGTCATGTCTGTGACCGCAGCTGGGGAAGGTTCTCTCATTTAAGGATCTATGTGATTAGATGGGGCCCACTCAGGTAATCCAGGACAATCTCCTCTCTTTTTGGTCCTGAAACTTAATCACACCTGTAAAGGCCCTTTCAAATTATAAGGGGACATATTCCAGGTGACAGAGAATAATACATTTGGGCATCTTAGGGGTGGGGCATCCTTCTGGCTGCTAGGTTAATAGACTGGGTGATGGTGGTGGAGGAAGTCAGGAGACCCAGAAGGGGCTGATGCAATAATACGACAAGAGAGAATGGCGGCTTGGACCAGGGTTGTAGGATGGAGGTGGAGTCAAGTGATCAGATTCTGTACACACACACACACACACACACACACACACACACACACATACACACACACACACACACTTTTGTGGTACTGGGGATTCAACCCAGGCCTCATACATCCCAGGTAAGCTTTGTATCCCCAACTCTTCTGTCCATGTTTTGAAGGTAGAACTGCTCATAGATTGGGCGTGGACATGGATGTGGTACACAACAGAAAGGAGAAAATGAAGAAAAAGGATGACAACTAGGCCGGAGCAGCTGGAAGGATGGCGTTGCCACTTCCTGAAACAAGGAAGGAGGAGCAGGTTTAGTATTTAGGGAGTCAGGGTGGGAATCAAGAGCTCTCTAAGACTTCCTAGTTGCTGTGGAATCCTGATCAATTTAAGGAAGCTGAAAAATGGGGGACACTACCAAGGGGTTTGCTGCACCAGCACAGCACTTCCCCTCTGATGAGAGCCAGTAATGTGTGGAGCCACGTGGAAAGCACCGGGCAGCTCCATTCTTGGTGGCAGGAAGCTGGCCACAGCTGGATTGCCTTGAGGGCTCACTCTCCGGGGGAATTTGTCTCCCACTAAGGCCCTTCATTCAGGCCCGTGAAGGCAGAGTTGTGGGCTCCCTGAGAAGTGTCCATGCCTCCCACCCGGTCCTTTAGCCATGGTCTGCATGTGATGTCTGTGGTCTCCCCAGGCCAATGATCACGATCCCCTATGTTCAAGATCCTCGTCTTCTGTGTCTGTGTCTGTGTCTGTGACCCTTCTTGTCGGACATCCATGATATCAACATCTAAGATTGCCTGTGTAGAGTCTCTACAATCTTCTCTGTCCCCATTCTTTCATGTCTGTAATTCTTTCTTGAGGCAGTTGGACAGTCTGGGACATGGCAGGATGCCTGTCCCAAGTGATGTCACTCTGGGTGCATGTCGGGGAGGTGAACGTGGCTAACTTGGAAATGTGCCTGGCCTGGGAGCCAGCTCCCCCCATTTCCTCCATCAACTCCATCTCCCCTTTCCTTCTTTCCTTCACCTGCCTCTTTTGCCTCTTCCTCCTCCTCATTCCCGGGGGGGCTAGTCTGTTGCTCAGGTCTATGTGGGGGTGTTTGCTATCTACCCACTGTCTGGACTCTTCTCCTGGGCACAGAGATCTGAGATGGTTTTCCTGCCAGGTTGTGACTTAGAGGGGGCATCTGATAGCCTGTTCTGGGGACTCCTTGGAAGAGGAGCTACTTTGGGGGATCTTCCACAAGCTGAGGAGCCAACCTGGAGAAGTGCCCATGACTGTGACCTTCATTGGGCTCCTTTGCTGGGTATGTGGTAAGTAACGTCATTAAGATGAATGTGTGTTTTGGTAAAGGGTGTAAATATATGAATAGTGTCCTCTCCAGCCCCATAGATCACCCTGTGTTTATTCAGTGCCTGGTGCATAAGCTAGGAGGCACGCGTTGCTATTGGGGGCTGGGAGTTTTAAAGTACATTAAAGGAGTTTACTGAAAACTCTTGGCAAACAGATAAAATACAATTACTCTAATTCCCAAGGCATTGCAGACAGAATGTCCTGAAAACCTGCAGTGTAATAACTCACAGGGAGCTGTGGCAGGCGGCCTTTGAGGCATCAGAAGCACTGCTTTTGTAAACTTCAGAGGCGGCCAAGAACTGTCCCCTGGGAGCCTTGCGTCCTGCATTTTATTAACCTCCCTGTTCCTGGTGAGGAGTTGCGGTAGGAATCTTGCCAGCAGGGTTGGCTTCTGCCCTTTTCTAGGGTTACCATGTAGGGGTGGAGGGAACGAGACCTCCATTGTTCTCTGGCTGCACCCCTCCCTATCCTTGTGACCTTCAGCCACAGGCCCTGATGGTTAGTCACCTTCACAACACTGAATTATGACTTCCTGTGAAGCGTCCTGGACATGCTCAGTGGCACAGGTAGAAGTGGGGTAAGAGCGATTGGGTTTGATAAGCACCTAGAGGACTTGATTTCTAAGCAATATGCAGGGGACGTATATGTGGAGGTGGCCTTGCCACCCCTGGAGCTTGCGTGAGATCCCACAGGTGCTATGCTTCCCTTCCCCTTTCCATGGAGATGGAAAACGTCCCAGAACATGCAGACTCCAGGCAACCAGCACCCTGTGCCCACAGTGGACACAACCACTATTCTCCAGAGCACAGGGAAAGCCTGGGCACCGTGGGGAGGAGAACTGGTGGACTGGTGGGTGGCTTGGCTTCTGCTTATCTGTGTGACCAAAGGCGGACAACAGCCAGCACTCAGAACTTTGATGGCCCTGGACTCTTTTCTGGGAGCTCAGGATGGGCTTTCCTTGAGCAGGGTTTCTCCCTGGCTGCCAGTTCTGAGACTGAGGGTTGGCCCACTTCCCAAAAGCTGGGCCTGGGTCTGCTTTGCTGAAGGGTGGGGAGGGTGAGCAAGGAGTCCTTAGCAGGTGGTGTAAAGAGATGGAGGAGCTGGGCGCGGTGGCGCACCCCTGTAATCCCAGCACCTGGGAGGCTGAGGCAGGAGGACTGCGAGTTCAAAGCCAGCCTCAGCAATGGCGAGGCACTTAGCAACTCAGTGAGACCCTGTCTCTAATAAATTACAAAAAAAGGGCTGGGGATGTGGCCCAGTGGTCCAGTGCCCCCGAGTTCAATCCCTGGTACCAAAAAAAAAAAAAAAAAAAAAAAAAAAAAAAGAGATGGAGGAACAGTCAGAGGGCAGAACTGGGGGCAGCCTGTCCCCTTGGGTGAAGGCCTTTCTATTGTCTGTGACCAAGTTCTCCCAGCAGAACAGATCCTTGTGGGAGAAGGGTCTTCCACAAACTGGAGACATGGTAGCAGATGAACCCCAGTCGATCACATGGACTAAAATATCAGGGGCCTCAGAAAGGTGTCATGTGGGAAGAAAGGTTAGCAGGGGAGATTTCCCAACTGCTACCTCTACCCATTAGTTGACAGTGAGGTCACATTCTCACCTGTGTCATGCAAAGACAATCATAATAAGCAACTCTCAAAATAGCAATGCCTGGGATTTACATGCATGCACTTTCAGGGGGCCAGAGAGAGCCTGGTGTTCCTGGCTGCCTCCTTGGTGTGCCTCAAGTGCTGTCCTCAGGGATGGCCCCAGAGCCTCCAGCCAGAGTCTGGCTTTGATGTGTCTAAACTTGGGTGCTTGTTTCTTTTTCTATGAGGATGTACACAGGATTTCAGTTGCAAATGAGCATAATTGTGTTCTGGTACTTTGCTTACATAGACAGGTGTCCTTGGAGCCTGGGCCAGTCAGAGCTCTGCTGCAGGTGGGGATTGGGAGTAGCCCAAGTGGCCCACAGGGACTTGACCTGTGCTTTCCTCCAGTCCCAGGTTATGGGGGCCTGGGAAATTGATAGCTTTGTCTGAGACTTAATTGCTTGGAGAGAATAATATACAGAGTCCCCTCAGGGAGACACCGAAATTAGACCTCCTTGACTTGACTGACCCCTTCTCAGTCATGGCTGCCATTTAAAAGCATCCTCCTTGCACCCTCCGCATGACCGAGCAAGTGGTATTGCTTAAAGTAGTTGTTCAATGGGGCAACTTATTAATCTAGCATTAGCTACGGTAGTTAAGCTTTTAGAGATAATGAAATGTAAATGTGCCTCCAGAACATGCCTCGATTCCTGCAACCAAACACATTCGTGAAGAAAAATGGTTGCAGTAAGTTTATAGAGAATATTAATTGTGTGGATTTACATACTCTACAGATGGTGATGCAGATGCCGGGTATAGTCGGGAGCCTCTGAGAGTGGCCAGAGAGAGGCCTGGCCTTTCTTTGCTCTTCCCATTGGGGATGTTGCCTTAACTGTTTCCTGAAGGGTTCTCACGGGAGTCTATGGAGGAAGAAGCAGAGGTGCAGGAAGTTTAAGAAAGTTTAAGAAGCCTATCCAAGGCCACATGGGGGTGAGATGCAGGGCAGTGCCTGAAGCCTGGGCAGGCTGCCTCTGAGCTCTGACTGGTCACCATTTCCTTACAGGAGGCCTCCCAGGCTGCCCTGCTACCTGTGTTCCTGGCAGGTCCTCAGCTGGTCACTCTGCGTCTATCCTGACCACCTCCCTTTTCCACATCCTCTGTCATCAGGAGAGTGACCCTTAAAGCCATAAAGAGGCAGCGATTATTATTTTTTAATCAACAAGTGTTAATTATTGAGTGCCTGTGCGTGCCAGGCTCTATGCCAGGCATCGGTTCTGGTCACTCATGGAGCCGATGTCTCAGCAGTCAGCAAATAACCATCAAGTAGATGTGCAATTACCACCTGTGCAAAGGGCCATGAAGGCCAAGTGAAGAGAGTAATGGGAAATTAGAAAATGATGGTAATCATAGAGCAGACACTATCTGCTATGTGCCTGCAAAACATTCAAAATAGATCACCCCATCTCAAAATTAAAAATAAAATGGGCTGGGGATGTGACTCGGTGGCTTAATTCCCCTGGGCTCAATCCCTGGTGTCAGAAAAAAAAAAAGTGTGGGGGCACCGATAGAGCTGTGACCTCAGAGACACCCCAGCCACTCCTTTCCTCTGCGACTACTTGCAGGGTCTGGCCAGAAACCTTTGCTTCCCACTACCAGCCCTCTCTTCTGTGCCTGTGTCCAAGAACAGACTCCCACAGTTTTCAATCCACCCCTCACGGGCTGTTCTTGACTTAGTAGAACCTCCCATTTGTCTATGTCTGCACATATCCCAGCTACCTTCAGAGCATTTTCCAGCACTTCCTCCCACTGACCAAGTGTAAGGTTTCTTTTTTTAAAAAAATATTTATTTATTTACTTTAGTTGTACACAATGCAATACATTTATGTTTACATGGTGCTGAGGATCGAACCCGGGCCACGCACGTGCGAGGCGAACGCTCTGCCGCTGAGTCACAACCCCAGCCCAAGTGCAGGGTTTCTATAGAACAGGATCTGGGGTGGAGGAGGTGCTCAGTGAACATTTGTGACCTGGATGAATGAATGAATGAATGAATGAGGCTTTCCTATCCCTCCAGCCTTTGGAGCCTCACTGGATTTTTATGAGCTCCAGCTGGCATTTTATTCCTATAATGGGTTTAACGGTGTCCCCCCAAGTTCATGGATACTTAGAACCTCAGAATTTTACCTTATTTGAAAATAGGGTCTATTGTGGATATATTTGGTTAAGGACCTTGAGATAAATCATCTTGGATTGGGTGGGCCTGGAAGTGTCCTATATGAAGGGGAGAAGACACAGGAGAGACACAGAGATGGAGGCAGGCTTTGGAGCTATGCATCCAAACGCCAAGGAACACTGAGCAGTGCTGGTAACCATGTGGAGCTAGGAGAGAGGTGTGGAATGAATTTCTCCCTCAGACCCTTGGCAGAGACCCAGACCACTGACACCTTGATTTTGGTTGTCCGGCCTCCTAAATGGTGTAAGTTTCTGTTACTCATCTGTGGTAACTTGCTACAGTGGCCCTAGAACACTAGAACAAGCCCTATTGTCAATATTTTGCCAGCTCTCACTTTTTTCTAGTCCAAGGGCTTGGTCAGATCAGCAGACAAGTCTGGCTCCCTGCTCTATGTTCAGTGCCCAGCATATCAAGTGACCAGCCATCCTGGTTTTCCTGGGGATTGAGGAGTTTACTGGGATGTGGGAATTTGAACGCTGAAACCAAAGTCCTAGGAAAGTTGGGACAAGTGGTCACCCAGTAGTATGGTGCTTGGCTGGTGTCTGAAAGGTGGTGGCAGTTGTGTCTTTTAAGTAGGCAGAGTACGTGGCTGGGCTAGCTGCACAGGGTATATGCAAGGATTTTGTGCAAGACCAGCCGAGAGCTGGACAGGGAGGCTGAGGAATTAGAACCTTCTCTGGGCACTGGGGAACTGCAACAGGTCTGTGGGCTGCAGGGCCATTCGTGGGGAGGCCTGGGGATTCCTTTGCTGGAATTCCGGGGAGCTCCCTCTTGGCCTGTTCCTGGGAGGCCCAGGCATTTCGGCCCAGAGAGGACTGTCTGCCCCCAGGTGGCAGCTGGCACCTGCCAAGCCCAGGAGCTTCTTTCTGAAACGAGTGCAGAGAAAGCCCCAGCGTCTCACAGTCACCCTCCTCTGTTTGAATATTCTGAATGGAGCTGATTGCCTAAATTGAAGGTATTATGCTATAATGATTGTTATAATTAAAACTATTATCATTTGAAAGAGACCAGAACATGGGGAAACCACTGCAAAGACTTTTAAAGCTTTTAAAGCATGTTTTTGAAGCAGATAAAAGTGGCTTTGTGTGGAGTGTTTTAAAGACAGGGAGCCTGTATTCAAGAGGGCACTGGCGGGCTCTGAAATGCAGGTCTGGCTACATCAGGACAGGGAGCCTGGCTCTCAGCGAGGTGGGTGGTAGCCTCTGTGATCTGCTGGCAGAGGGTGGCCACTGCCCAGTTGGCCCAGACCCAAGATACAGGCTTTGGGCAGTGCAGGCAGGGGAGTTGTTTGGAAGGGCAGGAGCCAGGCTGGAGCAATGTTCTGAATGCGGGGTTTGTCGAAATAGTCCATGTGCATCCCCCACGTCTGGGAAGGACAGTGTGGCTCTCAGCTCTGAAGGAGGAAGGGCGGCAGTGTCTAGCCCACAGGATTCCAGACAGCAGCAGCAGAGGCTCTAGCACGGTGGGCTCAGGGTAGCCCTGGGCCAGTAGGACCTGGGCTTGGGTCCTCTGTGGCTCAGATTCCAGGCTCTGGACCTGAGTTGGATCACAGTCCAAGAAGAGGAGGGGTCACACAGCAGGGAGCAGCTCTTCTAAGACCATTGAGCATCATTCTTCTCTCTGCCTCAACACCCACACCTGGTACAGATGAGGAAACTCAGGCTCCAAGAGGGAAGGGATGGAGCAGGGTCACCTAAATGATGTGTGGTAGGGCTAGGCTCTGAACCCCAACTCTGGGGTTCTGTGCTTTTCACCCTGGGAATCTCCCTGGAGAGCCAGGCTGTTCCTCTCAAATGTGGGGGGTACCAATCTACTGTTTCAATAAACCTGGCTTTCTGAACAATCCTCCATCTGATCCCAGATGCCATGCTTGCCAGTTCTTTGTTGGATTGGTAGCCTGAGTGTGAACTTGTGGCTCAGTGGAGTGCTTTGTTATGTTTTGTCCCCTGCTGTCAGCCCAACTTTTTTTCCCTAGTTTTTCTTTTCTTTCTTTAAAATAATTTTAAAAATCATGTAATATATGAAACCATTCCTGTTAAGATTTTAAATGTAATTTGATTGATTAAATACATTTAATGCTCAAACAATCCCATGAGGCAGATAGTATTGTCTCTTTTATAGTATAGAAATTACACAGGCAGACTTAGAACCCAGGAAGAGCCTATGTGTGGGATTCCTGTGTTATATGTGAAGGGTAGCAGAATATGCTACTGTAAAATCCACCACTTTGGCATGTGGATCATGGTAACCATGAAGGAGCAAATGCAAGTAAAGCTCTCCATCCTTCTTCTATTTGGCTAAAAGCAGAACATAAATGTACAGGAGGGTCAAAGGTTGATCACTAAAGACAATGTAGATCTTTCTCAGCCTGGTGGCCTGCACCAGAAGAATCTACATAACAAGCTTTACCAGCTGGTCTTTATCTACCATTTGATTTCCATTTATTTGCCTTCCCACAGTTTGCAGGTCCTAGAGACCCAAGGGTCTTATCTTTGTCATGCCACTTTTCTAAAACTTTGTTCTTAGATGCCATATAAAGCAGAGTTGTAAAGCACTTCCTTTTTTTTGTTTTATTTATTTGTTTATTTTAATAATTTTTATTTTTTTTTATACAAATGGAGCACAACTTTTCTTTTCTCTGGTTGTACATGATGTAGAGTTACACCATTCATGTGTTCGCACCAAAACAGACATGTAGACCGATGGTACAGAATAGAGGACACAGAGACAAACCCAAATAAATACCCAAATAAATAGTTATCTCATACTAGACGAAGGTCCCAAAAAACACATATTGGAGAAAAGATAGCCTCTTCAACAAATGGGGCTGGGAAAACTGGAACTCCATAAGTGGCAAAATGAAACCCTCTGTCTCTCACCCTGCACAAAACTTAACTCAAAGTGGATCAAGGACCTAGGAACTAGGTCAGAGACTCTGCACCTAATAGGAAAAAAAGCAGGCCCAAATCTACATCATGTCGGCTTAATAGATATGCCCAATCGCCCTCCACAGAGACTGTCCTTAACAAGACTTGTCCTTAACAAGACTCCTTAAGTGCAAGAAGTAAAATCAAGAGCCAATAAATGTGATGGATTCAAACTAAAAAGCTTCTTCTCAGCAAAAGGAACAATTAATGAAGTAAAGAGAGAACCTACAGAATGGTAGTAAATTTTTACCACACGCCCATCAGATAGAACACTAATCTCTTGGATATATAAAGAACTCAAAAAACTTAACACCAAAACAAAACAAAACAAAACAAAGCCCAATCAATAAACGGGCTAAGGACATGAGCAAATACTTCACAGAAGAAGATATACAATCAATCAACAAATTTATGGAAAAATGTTAAACTGCTCCTTTGAGAGTTACTCTTTCCCTGAGCTTTGGCCCACATGTATATATCATAGACACTAATATAGATATCTTAATAATCTTCTGTTTGTTTTTCTCTTGTTAATCTGCCTTTTGTTACAGGGCCCCAGCTAAGAATTCAAAAGAATAGAAGGAAAATTGTTCTTTTTTTTCAAGAAAATTTGCTTCTATATATCTTTAAGGAGAAGGTGAACATCTTTCTTGGAAATAAAACCCCTCCTCCAGCAATCCTACTCCCTCCTCCTGCAGAGAGGACCAGAGCAGGTCTTATTTTAGACTTTTCCCCATGAATTTTGTGAAGTGATGGAAACTTCTACCAAGATGGAATCACTTTGGTGAGGAGAGAGAGAAAGAGTGCGTGAGCGCGAGAGAGCAGGCACATTTTAGAATGGAGCTAGAGATCACCTGACGGGCTGCACTTACTCTGACCCAGATCTGCCCATGCTATAATGTTGAGTTCACCTATCAGTTGTGGACTCATAGACTTCAATGGCTCCCTGCACTAATCATTGTAGGTTTTTGCCATCTTTTGTGTGTGTGTGTGTGTGTGTGTGTGTGTGTGTGTGTGTATCAGGGATTGAACCTCAGGGGCAGTCTATCACTGAGCCACATCCCCAGCCCTATTTTGTATTTTATTTAGAGACAGGGTCTCACTGAGTTGCTAAGTGCCTCACCATTGCTGAGGCTGGCTTTGAACTCACGATCCTCTTGCCTCAGCCTCCCAAGTGCTGGGATTACAGGTGTGTGCCACCGTGCCCAGCTTCCTTGTCCTTCCTTAATGTCTCCTTTCTACCTATTTCTTATGTCTTCTATCCTACCTCACTTTCACCAAACAATGCATCTTGGAGCTATCTTCCTGCCAGTACCTTACCCTTTTTAACTGCTGCTGCGAACTACAGTGTTCCCTACTTGACTTTCTATAGAATATATACAAGTAATCATGAAGATGAAGATTTAAAAAAAAAAAAAAAGATGTGGCAGTTTGGCAAGCATTAAAAATATGGCTATTATTGAGTGTCAGCAGGGTCAAGGGAGAACTCTCCCTCACTGCTGATGGGAATGTACTTTGGTACAATGCAGACTCTGTGGAGGGCGATTGGGCATATCTATTAAAATTTAAACCATTGTACCAGCCACCCAGCTTCTAGACGTCTAGCCTAGAGAAATATGCACATCCATGGCAGCAAAGAGGTGTGTCCAGTAATGTTTCTGTAGCCCCATTAACAGCACAGCATGGAAGACCCCCTGTTTTCTCTCCGGGTCCCATCTCTCAGTGGGATTTTTTTTTTTTTCTTCTTTAACTTCCTAAGCCAGGTTTTGTTTATTTATTTATTTTTCATCCAAAATACAATTATAGGGCTTATAATGAAAGATGGCAGTGCCCTGCCACCTGGCTCTCCATTCTCAGCTCCCAAGAATCATGTGTTTTCAATATTTAAACACATTTCTTGTATTTTCTCTGTATTTCTATGCAACTTGATTTAACAGCTCTATCTTGACTTTTTAAAATTTTAGATATGATCCATTGAACTTCCTTGGGTGGAAGGGGAGGATTTTAATTTTCATTACTTTGATGGCATTCTCCTTGTCTCTCCACAAGCTCCCCTTTCCTCTGTCTCCAGAGAATGTTAAATCTTCATTTTGGGCTGAATCAATATTCAGTGTTTACATTATGTTGACTATATAGCCATTATTCACAGTGAGCCACATATAGTACTATGATTAAATTTTTCTTTCTTTTACAACTTTTAATTTTCTCAAAAGTTAATAATTGCCCTGTTTCTTTTCATTTGTTTTGTTTCATATGTACCAATTACAAATTATTTCCCAAACTCCATTACAGAACTGAAAATCTTGGAATATTTCAAGCATGTCAGGCAATCTACTTGTTTTGTTTAGGTGAAACAGAGGAAGGGGGTCTTTGCAAAGCTTTCCAGTTCCCCCTACCCCAGACTGTTGTTTTTCTAGGAAAATTTCCCTCTAGAATGTTCAATACCATCTTTGGGACAACTAATGGACCCTGGATTCCACTGTTTTGACCATGCACTATGTTAGTTTGTTTTGATACTGTGACAAAATATCTGAGAAAGTCAACTTGAAAGGAAGAAAGATTTATTGTGGTTTACAGCTTCAGAGGTTGCAATCCATTGTTGCTTGGCCCCATGACTTGGAATGCATACCAGCACAGTATATCATGGTGGGGAGCATTTAATGGAGGAGGACTGTTCATGGTAGTCAGGAAGCAAAGAGAGAGAAAAGAAGGTGATGGGGTCCCAATATTCTCTTCAAGGTCACACCCCCAATGACCTAACTTCCTCCCCGTAGGCCTCACCTCTTAAAGTTCCACCACCTCCCTATAGTGCCACAGTTTGGAGATCAAACCTTTTACAGATGAGGCCTTCGGGGGACACTTCCTGAATTTTCCCTTTCTTTTGGAGTAATATTTCCTCTGGTAAATTCCTAAGAAAGTGTGAGTAGGCAGAATGTTTTTGAGACCTTGTTTATCTGAAAATGTCTTTATTTTAGCCTCACGTTTGATTGATAGTGTGGCTGACTCTAGATAATCACTTTCCCTCAGAAATTTGAAGCCATTGTTCTATTGTCTTTTAGCTTCCATTGTTGTGGAGACATCAGATGCCTTTCAGTTCTGAGGTTTGTGTGACCTGCTTATTTTCTTTGCAAGTTTTTAGTCTTTTTCTCCATGTCTTTGTTTTACATCCATGATGATGTTCCTTGGGATGGACTTTTTTTTTTTTAAAGTTTAATTCAGGGTACCATATACTGAAGGATCTGTTAAATCGTGGAATATCGGATATCATGTATTTTTTTTATTTTTTTAAAAATATTTATTTATTTATTAGTTATACACAATGCCTTTATTTTTACGTGGTGCTGAGGATTGAACCCCGGCCGCACACGTGGTAGGCGAGCGTTTTACCGCTGAGCCACAACCCCAGCCCCTGTAGTATTTTTTTGATAATTGCATCCTCTATGTTTTATTTTTTTTCTGTAATTCCTGTTAGTTGAATGGAGGACCTCTGGGACTAATCCTTGAATCTTCTTATCTTTCTTATTTTCTACCTTTTTTTCCTCCTCCTCCTCCTCCTTCTTCTTCTTCTTCTTCTTCTTCTTCTTCTTCTTCTTCTTCTTTTATACTGGGGATTGAACCCAGGGGTGCTTAACTACTGAGCCACATCCTCAGCCCCTTTTTTAAGAATTTTTTTTTAGAGACAGGGTCTCACTGATGGGTTGCTTAGAGCTTTGCTAAGTTGCTGAGGCTGGCTTGAATTTGCAATGCTCCTGTCTCAGCCTCCTGAGCCACTGGGATTACAGGTATGCACTACTTTTCTATTTTTATGGAAATTTTTTTCTACTTTATTTTTCAAATTTTGTTGATTTTATTAATTTATGCTATCACATTTTTAATTTCTAAGAGTTAAAATTTTTTTTTCTGAATGTTTGTTTTATTGTCCCCTTGTTCTTTTCTCGTGAATGCAATATCTTCTACTTTTTTTTTTTTTGGTACTGTGTATTGAATCCATGGCCACTTAACCACTGAGCCACATCCCTACATTACTTTATTCTTTATTTTGATACAGTGTCTTGCTAAGTTGCTGAGGCTGGTTTTGAACTTGCAATTCTTCTCCCTCAGCCTTCTGAGTCACTAGGATTACATGTATTGCTACTATGCCCAGCTCTTCTAATTTTTTTTGAGGATACCAAAACACATTAACTCTATCTCTTGTGTTTCCTACAGTCTCTTTATTTTCTTTAGAATTCTATTTTCCCCCTGTTTTCCTTGATCTTTCAGTTAGAGACTTTTCTGAAATGTCAGGTGATCTTTGGCTATCCACGGGTATTTAAGTGTGAGGTATCAGGTAACACTGCATACTCTGTGCTTGGTGAGGCTCTGGACTACATGGGCTTTGGTATAGGATGATTGGAATGAGGGACTTGGCCATTTCAGTATGGGACTTATTGGTTTCAGTATCTTTAGGTCTTTTCTCTTGGGGTGATCAATTTCTCCAGATAGAAATCTTCTCTCCTGCTTGTGTGTGTGGGGTATGGGTTTGGCCGAGAACTTTCTGGAAGGTTTACTTTACGCTCCCAGTTTTTAATATGGCCCTTTACCCCCATGCTCAGCTGTGTCTGACATCCCTGAGTTCAGGATCTCTTTGGTCCAAATCTTTTGAGAGTGGATCTCTCATCTCTTTCATGGTGGGGGTAGGGTAGTCCTCTTGCCAGGAGGTGGGAGTAGATTTCTAGTTTCCATGTAGACTTTCTACAAGTCTTCCTGTTTTGATTTTTAAAAATAGACTTTATATTTTAAAGCAGTTTTAGGTTCACAGCAAAATTGTGAGGAAAGTACAGAGAGTCCCATATACCTTTATACCTGTCCCTCCACTTTTTCTCATTGTCAATGTCCTCCACCAGACAGGTACATTTGTTACAATCATTGAACCTATGGTGACATACCATTATCACCTAAAGTCCATAGTTTACACTAGAGTTTATTCTTGGTGTTGTATATTCCATAGGTTTAGATAAATACGTGACATGTGTCCACCATTACTGTCTTAGGGTATAATAAAATATAAACTGCCCTGTGCTCTCTCCTTCCCCCTAATTCCTGGCAACTGTTGATCCTTTGATGGTCTCCATAGTTTTGGCTTTTCCAGAATATCATATAGTGGGAATCATATAGTATATGGCCTTTCAGATTGGCATCTTTCACCTAGTAACATACATTTATGTTTCTTCCATGTCTTTTTATGGCTTGATAACTCATTTCTTTTTAGTGCTGAATAATATTCCATTGTCTGGATATACCCCAGGTTTTTTTTTTTTATCTGTTCTTCTCCTGAGGGACATCTCAGTTGCTTCCACATTTCGGCAATTATGAATAATGCTGCTATAAACACCTGAGCGCAGGTTTTTATGTGGACATAAGTTTTCACTTCATTTAGGTAAATGCCAAGGAGCACAATTGCTGGATTGAATGGTAAGTGTATATTTAGTTTTATAAGACACCACTGAACTCTCTTCCACAGTGGCTGTACTGTCTTGCATCCCCATCAGCAGTGGATAGGAGTTCCTGTTGCTCCACATCCTTGTCAGCATTTGGTGTTGTCTGTGTTCTGGATTTTGGCCATTCTAACAGGTATGTAGTAGGATCTCATTGTTTTAATTTGCAGTTCACTAATGATCAATGTTGTGGAGCAAACTTTCATATATCTACTTGCCACATGGATATCATCTTTGATGAGACCCTGTTCAAAGCTTTTGCTCCTTTTTAAATTGGCTTGTTTGTTTTCTTACTGTTGGATATAAGGCCCTGAATTTAGCCTCCCCCAGGCTGCTGCCTTCTGAGGATTTTGGTGCTTCTGCAGTTCCTGGAGCTTCCAGGTTCTGAATGAACTTGCTCATCAAGCCCAGGCTTTGGTTTCAGCTTCCTCTGGTCTGCTGAGTCACTTAGCTCAGGCCTATCTGCTTTTCAGCTTCCAGACTCTTACATTCTGTCATGTTCTCTCTTCTCTGTTCTTGTGGGTTTCTGTCACTTTAAGATCCTCACTGCTATTTTAGGGAAGTTTTCTGGGGAGAGAAGGAGCCGAGATAAATGTGTATGTTTAGTCCTCTGTGCTTACCCTGAACTCCTGCATTTCTTCTTTACATCAGAAGCATGAGCGGAGGCACAGCCCATCTGTTTAAATGTCCCCATAAGGATAGTCTGTACCAGGGCCCTGTTCTGTTGCTGGGATGCTGTTGTATGTAAGCAACTAAAAATCCAACTCAAATGGCTTAAACAATAAAGGGATTTATCTCATTTAACTAGAAGCTCTGAGGTAGGTAGGTCAGCTCCTGGTTTGACGGAATCCCAACAATGTCATTGAGGGCACCGGTTCTTTCCACTCTTCTGCTCCACTCTAGTGTCCTTCATGCTCACAAAATGACTGCTGTGGTTCCACCCAGCCCTAATGTCTTTGCATATAAATGTGTCTTGCAGAAAAGATAGCAACCCTTCCTCGTTTCACTTTCTTGTTTGCATAGATGTTACATCCACAGGTCTGTAAATCTAAACTATTTAAATGGTGTATGATAAAATGTTTGCCTATTATTTCTGTCCTTATCTGCTTACAAATAGGACGTTCTTGTGTATTCTTCCAGAATCTCTCTCTCTCTCTCTCTCTCTCTCTATATATATATATATATATATATATAATAAGGCATATTATAAGCAAATATGAATATATAGTTTTATCTATCCCATTCCCATTTTCCCAAACAATAACATACTCTATGCATTTTTGACGTTTTTATTTTTTAAATCTCCTATCAAGATATTTTGATATATAAAAGTACCCTCAATTTTGTTTTATAGCTATATCATATTGCATTCTGTGAATATAGCTTTATTTGTTTAACCACTCATATTTTGGTAGATATCTAGGTGGTTTCCAATCTTTGCTATTATAACCAATTCTGCAAATATTTTAGTATTCTTGTAGGATAAATTCCCAGAAGTGGATCTGCTCAGGCAAGAGGGCTATGTATTTGTAACCTTGACAGAGATTGTCAAATTGTCCTTCCCGGGATTTGCACCAGTTTATAACTCCCATTAGCAATGTATAAGGGGCCTGTTTCCCCACGCCAACAGAATGTGTTCCCAACCCTTTGGATTCCTGCCAATCTGATGGGTGAAAAATAGTCCTTGGATGTCTAGTTAAGAGCTAAGAAACCATTCCCAGGAACTCCTCCGGCAGACTGGTTCTCCTGAGCAGTGTCTCCTTGGCCAGGATTTTGTGATGTACCTATTCCTAAAGCAGCATGAGCAGAAGGAATGAAATGGCCTTAATTGGCTTAAGGTTAATTCAGCTTTCCGTCCTGTGGTAGGGCTGGGATGCCAGCCAGCCTCCCCCTGCAGGATGCCTGGACAGCACTGGGGTTCTGTTAGCAGGGGAGGTGGCTTAGTGGCTGCTGGGTAGGTGTTCAGCAGAGTCCGTGATTGTATTCTTAGTCCACCCACCTGCTAGAGGCCTGACTTCAGATGTGTGCCTCCAAAGTCAGGCAAGGCTGCTCCTTAGAGTCCCTGTTCTCACGCGGTCAGTGCCTGACATGGCTGCCTAGATTTCTGTGTGGGAACAGCTTGTTCTATGGCCAGATCAAATACTGGTTGCAGAAACCATGTCAGGGAAGGGCCTAGGCTGTATAACTGGGAGCCTGATTTCAAATCTCCACTCTGCCTCTTACCAGCGACATGACCACTTAGCCTTTCTAAGTTTTCTCAGTTATAAGACTGGGCCATGGGCACCTATCTCGGGGGCTTCCTAGCTCATTGGAAAACTGAGAGGTATGGAAGCAGCTCAGGCCTGGGTGGACCAGGAGATCTCGGCCGGAGACTGCTCTGTCAGGTCTCCTGCCTCCTAGAAGGTGGGGGATAGAGGGGCAGGAGGCTATTCAACCAGCATTGCCCTGGGTCGTGAGCTCCTGGGGATGGAGTTGGGGAGGCTAAGTGTCCTTGTGTTCCTAAGCCCAGCACACAGCCAGGCTCATGAAAGGGGCTTGCTTGATCCATGCTTGTTGAGTGAATGAGAGAACAGCAATAAATTAAGGCAAACCAGCTGCTACACATCCTAATGGTGTTTGTTGTTCGGCATTCTCGGCCATATTGAGGCAGAATTTCCCTTGATACCAATCTGTATCGAATCATTTACACATGCCGAGCCTCCTGATGACGCGCACTGTTTATCTACAGCATCAGCTTCGTATTGATTTATCAAAGCCCATTTTGCACGAGGATCAATAGCTTAATTGCATCTCCGGCCGACACGGGGATACAACCTGTTTGCCACGTAGAGAGCAGCCCTGAGTTGAGAGCCCGTCAAAGCCTTTGTTCCCGCACTCAGAGCTGCATTAATGGCCAGCGACCAGCCATTGTCACTGCCCTGGCAGAGCACAGTTACTTTAACCTGGAGGTCAGGACCAAAAGAGACCTGGAAGCCTTGCTGGGCACGTATGAAGGTGTCTGAGTGGTGGCCTGAGGGGCGTCAGCAGTCAGGGTGGGTTTCTTCCTCCTGACCTATCCTGTGGTGAGTGTCGCTCTGTCGAGCTCTGCATCTGTGGTCATTTCTCATGTCGACGGAACGCTTCCAACAGGGATGTTTTCTCTTGTCTGTACCATCAGGGTCTGCCCCACACAGAGAAAGAACTGGCCGAATGCTGCAGAAACGAAACGCACGCGTTCTTGCAGCACTTCTGGGTGGTCTGAGCAAAAGTGCGAGGCTAGGACAGTAGGTGGCGCTGTGTCAAAATCTCAGACCCAAGTCTAGGAGGAGAGTCTGTCAGAATCCACCCAACTTTAAAATTAAACTGAAAACGATGATTAAGCATTTCTTACTTTTTCAATCTTGAAACGATATCAAAAAGACTTATCTTATAAATTTTATGGAATTTCAATCAATCAACGACTAGACTATCCATTTATTAAGCACCTACTAAGTGCTGGGAATTAGCGTATTAATTCTGATGGAATGTTCCTCTTTATGTAACATGTCTCCCTGTCTAATCTATCTATATTACTTACCTTTTAGAGGAATATGTTGATGAATTGTTCTATTAAGAGAGAATAAAGATATTTAAAGTCTTTAATGGGAGAGGAATCACAAAGGAGTTTTTAAGACTAACTTAGAATTGTATGGAACATTCAGCACATTATGCTAATTTTTTTTTCAGAAGCTGAACAACTTAGAGGGGAAAAAAATCAGACTGTTCCCATCTTGTTGTAGAAGCTGGGTAATCTATGTCTCATCAATGCTAACAAATGTACCCCCTAATAGCAGTTTGTGTTTATAACGGTGAGAAATGCTTCCCTGGAAAATATTATTAGCACTTATATTATCTTACAGATTATACTCTCGCTCAACTCAGAGTCCCAGTAAAAATATAATGGCAGATTGTAGCCGATGGGCTCTCTATTTTTGTGGTAGAGACTTCATTATTTTGCAAAGTTGAAAGAAATTCTTTGAAAATACAGGGGTGCACGCGCACACACACACGACACACACACACACACACACACAGACTTGTGTAGCTCATACATGCACACACATACACAGGTGCCAGAGCCCAGGTTGGCTGAGGAGTGTGGTGTTGGAGAGGGTTGCAGGCTGCCAAGTCCCAGGAGCTTCCCTTGTAGGTTAGGTTGTCTGAGACTGCGGGGTGCTGCTTCCTTAGGACAGGCAGAGTGGGAAGTGTCCCCTAGCTGGACCCTGCCCCAGCTCTCACCCTGAGACCCACATTCTTGCCCAATCAATAGCCACCTTCCCTAATAGATAGATGGTTGGCTCCATGGGGATAGGGTGCAGGGTGTCTGGTTTCTGCCATTGCCTGAGCACTGAGCACAGAGCCTGGAAAACCTCAGGGACGTGGCAATTCTGGATGCCCAGAGGAGTTTTATTTACAGAGGCCAGAGAGGTGGGGCCAGATGCGTTGTCATCCAGGGACCCAGCGGCACTGCTGTGCCAGCTCAGCCACCTCTGGAGGCTGAAAGAAGGATCCTAGGCTTGGGCTGTACCCGAGGGTGGGACTGTGTTGTGGAGAGCTTAGTGTGAGGACAGAGGAGGGGGCAATCTGTCTGCTTGGAGCGCGCTGGAGAGGCGTCTGGAGGAGGCGGGGCAAGGCAGGAAGAGGAGAGGGAAGGACCTCAGTGAGGCCGGGAAGCAAGAGTGAGATTAGGGTGTGTGCAGGGAGCTAAGGGTGTGTCGGGGCAGGGAGGGACCTGGCTTGATGTGTCCCCAGGCTTTCAGACCCCAAGGTGCTTACACCCAAGGCTCTGATTGTCTTTCTTTCTTTCTTTCTTTCTTTCTTTTTTTTTTTTTGGTACCGGGGATTGAACACAGAGGCACTTGACCACTGGGTCACATCCCCAGCCCTTTTTTGTATCTTATTAGAGACAGGGTCTCACTGAGTTGCTAAGGGCCTCTCCATTGCTGAGGCTGGCTTTGAACTCGCGATCCTCCTGCCTCAGCCTCCCAAAGTGCTGGGATTACAGGTGTGCGCCACTGCGCCCGGCTCTGGTTTTCATTCTTTTAGTCCTCGGAGGAGCACTTGGGGCTTTTCTCCTCTCAGAAACCTCTTCCCCTTTCTCAAAGGGCCATTTCCCATCTGCAAGCATGGGGTAGGATGACCAGTGGACATCTTTCCACCTTGTGTTTATGGTGCATGAGTATGGTGGCCGTGCGCTTCTCTGAGCGTGGCTGCATGTGCTGAACAGGCAGGCAACTCCCCCTGGAGCTCACGGGCCAGCGGAGGAAACAGGACCATCAGGTGAGATGCCAGAGTGAGGATCTGCTCTAGCCCGTCCTCTGTCTTTCCATTCCACTGATCCTGAGCAGGATGTTTCCAGATGTGGAGGCACCCACAGGCAGGACTATTGAGACCCCTTGGGGCTGATACTGCTCCTGCACCTGGAGCATGGCGGGTGGTGTTCTAGAAGTGCTTAGAAGACAAATAGTCAAAGGGGCCGGGGAGGGGCTCCAGCCTGAAGCTGGGAAAAGATCCAGCTTCTCACCCTCAGACACCAAAAGGGACCCCAAACCTTGTTCTGGAAGGAGGAATAATACTTGGGGGTGTGTCCAATGCTGGTCTCTCAGCAGGGCCAGGGGCTTCTATAGGGCCTGTCATGCCCCTCAGCTGGAGATGGAGCTCGGGCCCCCTGGAGGCTGGTGGTCTCTAACTATACCCCTGTCACCTCTTTTAGATCTGGAGTGAAGTTCCTCGGTCAGATTCCACACATTCTGGAGTATGTGCCAGGGAAGATGCTCAGCTCCCAAAGCCCCATCACTGAGCAGGGCTGGGCCAGGTCAGAGTCTGGCCCTGCATGGGGAAGCAGGAGCCAGGCCAGGCCTGTGTGCTGTCTGATGGTGGGAGGGCAGTGATGGGCTTCTTTTGATTACAGATACCAGTCTGAGTGCCACCCCTCCGTCTCCTTGTTGCCAGTGTGGGTAATATTCTTCTCAAAGCCAAAGGGAAAGAAGTACCAGGGACAGGATGATCTGTGTAGGAGAGAACACAGGAAAACAGCCACCTGTTACTACCATGCACAGGACACAGAAGGAGCTCCAAATGGGCGAGGAGTTTGCATAGGAGCAGAACAATGGCCAGGAATCAGTTTGGGGGAGCAAGAATAGATCAGAGCAACAATTTTTGCCAAAGTGACTGAGTCCAACCTGGGGTCCCTTCAGCTCTGGCCCTGCCTCCTCTCCTCTCTGCTCCCTCCCTGCTAGTGGCTGCCCTGGCTTCCCCAGGCTCCGGGCCTTCTCCCTGCCTCCAGTGCCCTGCATCCGTGCTCCTTCCTTCTCTAGAAGCCCTCTCTGGCTCTCCCCAGCAGATGCCCAGAGTCCCACCCCAACCCAGAGCCGCCCCTTCACATAGTACACATACACCAGTCTGTTTGCACCTATCTTGGGTCCCTTGAGGGTAGTGACTGCCATTATTATTATTGTTGTTGTTGTTTTGTCTCTGTAGCTTCAGGGTCTTGTCTGGGGCTGGAGATGATGTTTGGGGTATGAATGAATGAGGCCAAAGAGCATACATCTTGACCATTTTGGGGAGACAAAGTCCAGATGGGCAGGAGTCCTGGTACAGAGTGTCAGTGCTCAGCAGACAGGGGCTGGGTCTTTGGACGGCTGTGTGCTGGGATAAACTGGGGAATCTGCAGATCTCTGACCCAAGGCTGGGGCTGCTTGGGGGTTTCTCCAAGTCCTCTCTTCCCAGAGTCTAGAGAGGATGTGAGGGAGGGTAAGGGGTCCCTGGGACCCAGAGGGCTGAGCCCACAGCTGCAGCCCCTGTGATCCCAGGGTATGGCTTCCATGTCCCTCTGTAGAGCCTGCCCAGGTATGTTCTGGTGGGAGGATGTCTAGGAGCCTCAGATTGCTGGGCTAAGAATGGCCCAGCCTGGCTGCTGCAGGAAGCAAGCAGGAAAGTGCTGCTTGGGACGCTGCTGCTCTCTCACCTCCCTGGGTAAGTGGAGGAGAAGCACAGCCCGGGCAGCACCTTAGCAAGAAGGACAAAGGCCTCAGGGTGGTCGGGACTCTGCACCCTGTTCCCCTGGGAAAAGGTCGGGTGTCCTAGTGTTCTAGGAGAAAGCAAACTGAGTTAAATCCCCGTTCCCAGAAGACACACAGGGCTCAGCACACATGCTGTCTGCCCTCCATTTCCTCCAGATTCAACCAACTGCGGGTGGAAAGTACTAGAAAAACATTGCATCTGTACTGAACACGTCCAGACTTTTTTCTTGTGATTATTCCCTAAACAATGCAGTATAACAACTATTGGCAAAGCATTTGCATTGCATTAGGCATTATAAGTAATCTAGAGATGATTTAAAGTATCTTGAAGGATGTGCATAGATTATATGCAAAACTGATGCCATTTATACAAGAGCTTGAGCATCTGCACATCTTGGTATCCGTGGGGGGTCCTGGAACCAGTCCCCACGATAGATACTGAGAGACAGCTATATTTAAGAGTGAGGTACTAGACAGTAGAATGGAAGTGTGTGTGTTTGTGTGTGTGTGTAAATGAGAGAGAGAGAGGGTGGGGAGGGAGAGAGAGGAACTGCATTGTGGGGTATATTTTGCTTCCCAAGGATGCTGCAAACAGATGACTGAAGACAAGATACCAGCAGGTCCACGGCCCTTCAAAGCCTTCTCCAGTTGCTGGTGGCTTCTGGCAGTTTGTGGCTGGTGGCAGAACACTCCAGTCTCCATCTCCTCCTTCACATGGATGACTTCCCTGTTTCTCCGTGTCCTTATCCATCTCCTATAAGGACACTGATTAGACTTAGGGACCACTCTGACACAGTATGATCTCAGCTTGATTTTTACCTTAACTACATCTGCAAAGGCCCTATTTCCACAGAAGGTCGCGCTGTGAGATTTGGGGTAGACATACATTTTGGGGTGGGGAAGGGCACCATTCAACTCATCACTGTGTGTGGGGGGCTTGTCTATATCTGTAAGTCTCTTTTCTTGAGTTGGTAATTTTCCTTTGAGACAGTACTTCGGTTTGAACACAGCCTGTCCCCAAACTCATGGAAGGGTTTCATCCCCCATGTCATATGTTAATGGTATGAAGAGGGTGGAAAATAATTCGACTAGGATGAGTATCTGGAAACTCATTAGGATTAGATAAGGTCATTAGGGTGGAGCTCCAATGATTGAATCTTGGTGTCTTTATGAGAAGAGGGACAGAAACCAGACATGCACATATAGATGCTGCTCTCTGTGTCTGAGCCATGTGGTGCTCTGTACCACTTTGGAACTCTGTCAGCAAGAAGACCATCACAAGATGAGGCCCCTAGACCTTGCATTTCCAGGACTGTGCACCAAAATAAACCTATTTGCTTTATAAAATTAGACTGCCTTGGGCATTTCATTATAGCAGTAAAAAACAGACTACTTCATACAGGTAACGGTTGTTTCCAGGAACAGGCAGGGGAAGGGCTGGGATTCTTGCCATTTGAGAAGTTCACTTGTATTTCCTTTGTCTTCAGTGTGGGCTTGATGCCCAGATGGGCCTGGGGTCCTAGGGCACAGCATCCCCTGGACCAGCCTCTTCTAAAAACAATCCTCCAGCCTTCTGCTCTCTCCGCTGCACAGGTGAGGGAGGGCACAGGGGATCAGCACCCTTCTGTAGATTTCCTTTGGGATTGAGGCCACTTTTGCTCCCACTCTCAAAAGTGTGAGGCCTCTGATTCCAGAGTCTGTGTGGGGTTGAGGAAATGCAGATCAGCTGCTTTCAGCTTAGATGTGGCTTTCTTGATTCTGCTATGTCAGTCACTGTTCAAGCATCTGCCTTCCAGTTTCCCAAATTTTGATGCTCTCTCTCTCCTGTTCCATTCACGTCTTGGTGGGTGTTTTCTCTGCTGTCAATCTCCTCCTAGTTGGGCTAGTGGACTTGATCACATTTAGAACGAGGCCTAAACTTTCCCTGGGCTTACAGGAGCTGGCTGTGGCCCACTTCTCAGCCTCGCCCATCCTGCTGTTCATCAAACTCATGCACCAACCTTGGACTCCTGACCTTGTCCCCTCTCCTTCTTTCTCCTTAAGAATGTCACTCTTCAGAAAGGCCCCACCCAGATCTCCCACCTGTCCTCTTTTTTTCCCCCCACTGTACCCCGTGCTGCCTTCCTGGAGTGACAATTTGTCTTCGCCTATCCATGCACGGCGTACAGTCCACTGGCCTGCATATGTGCTCTGTACCCCTCGCAACCTGCTCTGTGTAGGGAAGCTCACTTGTGTGGGTTGCCTTGGTGACTCCCTCAGCCCTGGTTTCCTGTTGAGTTCATTCAGTGGGGGCACGGAACTGGAGGGGGGGGGGGAAGGGAGAATCCATTTCCCTGAGGGGTCTTCATGGGTGAGCGGTGTCCCTTTGCTGAAGGCTTCTGCCCTGGTGAAGGGGCCTCTCCGTTGGGACACCTGCTCAGTATTCTAGGAACTTGACCCTGAGGCCCTGAAATGGTTACTGCTTCCCACATCTCTATCAACAGTCCCTCTCAAAGCATCAAGTTTGATGTTGTGGTCAGTTTCCTGCTAGGTCTCCCACGTGCTCTTCTTTTTAATTTACTGCTTTACCACTCATCTATCTTACTGGACTATCCATTTCATGGGGACCAGCACTGTCTAGTTTACTGCTGGATCCCCAGGGTCTACCTCTGGGTCTAACACATGCCTAGCACATACAGGGTCCTCAATAAGTGTCTGTTAAGTGACAGAGTGCACCCATGCATGCCCTTACCTATCCACACAGGCACCCATGCATATATGCAGACATATTCACACAGCAAAGGCCTCTATAGCTTTCAACAACTTGGGGCTGTCATATGGTATAGGACAAAGGGGGATCCCAAGCGAGTGGGCTGAAACCTTCTTGACCTCTTTCCATTTATTAGTCATTCAGTTTGTGGAAGCCACCAGTGCTCCTGCTGTGTGGACCTTCTGGGTCAACTTAACTTCTCTGAGCTCTTGCTTCTCTCCACAGGAATAGTGATAACTTCTTGGTGACCACCTCTCATTCCACCACTGTGGAATGTGGGATGTGCCTGGTCAGCTGTAGCAGCAGCAGGAAAGGCACAGGAATTCCATGAAGAGCTTACTGTATCAAACTGCCTTCTGGCTAAGTGTGTACTCAGGGCTATAGTAGCTGGCCCTGGTTATCCACGGGATTTATTGTTCCAAAGAGGAGGTGAGGCCCTGGGGGAAGGCAGCTGGGCAGCCAGGCTCCAAATGATACAGGACCCCCCTGGCCCTACAGGAGACCAAAGAAGGACAGATGGGCATCTGTGCAGGAAACTGGCTCCCAGTTCAGCCCGAGTACAGAGACCCCTTCATGCTGTCTTCTCTCTCCTTTCTTCTTTTCCTTCTGCTGACTCCTCTGCTACCTCCCTTTCTCTCCTAGGGAGCTTGGCACTTTCTGGAAGCTTTTTGGGGGGAGGCTGGGGAATGAGGTTCATTCTCACTGATGCTTTTAAAGGAGGCCATAAAACCTCTCTGAGTTCAGGTTTCTATTACACGGGTAGAATGTGGAAGCTGATGATAGTCTATGAAAATTCAATAAACCTTGAAAACAGCATCAGGGTTGATATCTGTAATTTAAAATAATGGATACCAAGAAATTGTTTCTCATTTATCTCTACTGCTGATAATGTGGCACCAGAGAGACTTCATTAGGTGTAAATTTTTTTTTTAACAACAACAAAAAAATAGTGTGTCATTTATCTCAATCAATGACAGATGTGGGGGCTGGGGTTGTGGCTCAGCAGTAGAGTGCTCGCCTAGCACGTGCGCGACCTGGGTTCGATCCTTAGCACCATGTAAAAATAAAAGGCATTGTGTACAACTAAAACAAATCAATAAATATTAAAAAAATATGACAGATGTGGGAGGTGGCCGATGATTTGGTTTAATAACACCCACACCCAACCAAAGCCTCGGTTCTCTTCACAGTTTAGAACAAGTAAATGGACACACAGAAATCACTTGACAGTGGGAGAGGTGCAGAAACTTAAAGTTCTGTATGGAAATGTCACTTTTGGTTTGTTCAACAGCACATCTGGCTGTGGTATTGCTTGAAAGGTGGGGGTGGGGCCTGACAATGCGGTCAGGTCCCTGCGACGGCTGCAGCCCAGTCTCATCCTATTGAGGAGCCTTGAGCTTAAGCTGGGTGCCTGGGAGGGGGCCTTGGGCCTTGGGAGAGTGGCCACGCACCTGCTCCTGAGACAGCTGTGCTTGCTGGATGGATTCTTGTCTTGTGTGTGTGTCTCTCTCTATCCATCTCTATGTATGTGTGTGCCTGTGTCTCTGCATGTATGTGTACATGTGTGTCTCTGCATGTATGCGTCTGTATTTGTGGGCACCTTTGTATATGCATGTGTCTCTGTGTGTTTATATCCATGTGTGTGGTTGTGTGTGTGTGTGTGTGTGTGACCCCTAGGCTTCTCCCAACCGAGTCAGAGAGAACATTCCTCTTTTTGCAGTATTCTCATTTCAGAAACCCACGATCCAAGCATCCAGTTCCTGCAAGTGACAAACCGGCAGAGTAAAACACAATCCACCCAAGGGTGATTAATTAACTCCATTTTTAGGACAAAGAACAGTTTATGTAAGATCTTAAACTCCCCCACAGTCCCAATGTGATTGAGGGTGGGAAGTATGGAGCCCAAACCTCCAGGGATCTGGAAGTGGAGTTTCCACTGAGCCCCCAAATTTAGATCATCTGTTTCTTTGACCACAGGCTGGTTATATGCTGAGTGGCAGGCATGGTGCTGTTGAAACCTATGGAGGACAGGGGACAGGGGACACAGGTAGGTCCACAGGCACTTGCTCAGCTAGGCGGGGGTGGGGGTCCCAGGAGACACCCACCTGCTGCCTGTGAGCGCCTGTTCTCCTGCTCAGCCTCGTTCACGTGTGCCCTTTCTCCGCACCACAGGCTATTTGCACTTCCGATGTGTCTCAGATACAGGCCCTGTGTGAGCCTCTGCCTGCCCCCCCTTATGCATACATGTTCACACACACGTGCACGCATCCCCCCACCCCCAACAGCAAGCAGTTCATCCAGCGATAGCAGCCAGGGACATCCTACTGTTAGGAAACGGATCAAAGCATGCTAATTGATCAAATAGTAAATGCCAGCTAAATGCAGCACTGAATAATTCACCTTTTCTCGTGCGTGCGAGCAACTTTGCAGTGACTGAAATAGGAAGCGGGAATTTTCATGCTGATAACGGTGTTAGCAGGAGAGGGAGGAAATGTTGTTTGTTTTCCTGAAGTGTTGCGAAATGTGTGAGAACCAAAGTCTTCACTTATTAAATTCAGCCCTGTGGGAATGCAGTGTCAAGATTTTTCTCCCTCAGCCTGATTTTTAAAGAAGCAGGTGGCAGGGGCCTGGAGAACACCGAGGGGTCTGCAGACGAGAGCAGGTGAGTTCCTTGGTGGGAGGAACAGCTGATGGGACCCAGGATGCTTTGCCTGGAGAAGACTCAAGAACACGGTGGTTGGGGGGACCCCCACGGTGGTAGGCCCAGCCATGGACCCTCAAGATGTTCATGTCCTAATCCCAGGAACTATGCACATGTCCCCTTACATGCCCAAAGGGACTTCGTGGATGTGACTATGTTAAGAATCCCGAGACAGGGAGGGGATTATCAAATGGACCTGATGAGACCATAAGGTCCTTTTAAGAGAGGCAGGAGTGTCAGAGCCAAGGTAGATGTGACCACACAAGCAGAGTTCCGCATGATGCTACCATGAGCCTCGGAATGCAGGTAGCCTCTAGGGGAGGAAGCAGGTCTCCTCCAGAGCCTCCAGAATTCTGCTCCGTCAACACTTTGATTTTTAGCCTTGTGTGATCCATTTTGGATATCTGACCTCCTGAATCTTCAGGTAATACATTTATATTATTTTAAGCAACTAAATTTGTCATGGTAGCAATAGGAAATGAATACAGGCATCCTCAACTTTTTCCTTGTAGCTTGCTATGTTTCCCAAATAACATCATTGGGCCCACTCCTCTGGGGCATGTATGGAAAACAGATATTCTTTATTATATTTGTAATTAGTAACATTTATAACATGTGTTATGCTCTGTGTAAGAGCTCTACCTGCATACTCCTACTTAGTCCTTCTAATAACCCTATAGTTAGGTGCCATTAATATCTATGCTTAGTGGATAATTAATGGTGTTAGTTGTTTACTGCTGTTTAACAAATAGCTTAAAACACCAAACATTTATTATCTTACAGTTTCTGTGGGTCAGGAATCCAGAAGAACCTTAGGGGTGTGGTTCTGGCTCAGGATCTCAGGGGACTGCCATCAAGGTGTCTACTGGGGGCCATGGTCATCTCTAGCTAGGCTGGATGGCTCTCTAGCTGGAAGCTCCTTGAGATGGGGTCTTCTTCATAGGGATACTCACAATATAGGCAGCTTGTTTCCCCTAGAACAAAAGATGAGAGTGTGTATGTAGGGCAACGAAAACAAGAACCCATTTATAACTTAAACTTAGAAGTGACGTCTATCATTTTGACCATATTCTATTCATTGGAAGTCATTGGCCAGATCTAGCCACACTCAAAAGAGGAGCTTACACAGGATTGTGATTACTGAAGGCTGAGGACATTGGGGAGAGTCTTAGAACTTGTGCATGACACCTTTGGATAACCGAAGTCCAGAGAAGTTAAGCAAGTAAAAGAGCTAGAATTGGCGTCCAGTTCCGGGTTGAGCTCAGAGCCATCTCCTCAACATGTTTCCGTCTTGCTTGATGAAGGTCATGTAATCTGCACACTCTTGCCACCCTCAGGCTTTATTTTGATGGCTCCTTGGTGTGCCCATGGTCCTCCTGGGCACCTCTGTGCTAGTGTGGGCCACCTGCACTGCTGTTTGGTTTATGGTTGGTCTGTCCTGATGGAAGGATGGGGAGCCAGACCCATGGAAGGAGGAAAGAATGAAGAAACAGGCTCAAGGGCAGTTTGCTATTTAAGAAAGCAACACGGAGCCACAGGGTGAAGAGTTCTTCTGGGACCCCGTCCAGGACTATGCCTGGATGTGCCTCCTGTGTTTGGTTATCTCTGTGTGGCCAAGCTCCCCAGCTTGGCTAATTCCTGCATAACCCCTTATCTCTTTGTCTCTTTGAACACATGGCACTGTGTGAGGAAGGGGCGGTGTCCCCAAAACCCAAGGTTTTGGGGGGCCCACTGTGGGAAAAAGAGATAGTGTCTTCTGGACATGAATAGGGGGTGGTATCTATTGTCCAGATACCTCCTTCCTCTTCATTTTGGAAGGTAGAGGGAAGCAAGACCATGCTCAGGGATCCCTAGAAGGTCAATGTCTTCCTGCAGTAGTGGTGGGGGTTTCCCTCTCATGGTGTCAGCACCCGGGTGTTGCCCTCTTCCCAAACACCATCAGCTGGGAATCTCTACACGGTGGTTTGCAAAGGACCAGGACCAGCCACGTGGGCCCTAGCTGAGACTTTTTAAGATTTAGACATGCAAATCCCCAGTCCTTTCTCCCCAGAACTACTGAATTAGAAACTCTGGGGTGGGGCCCAGCAATCTGGTGTTTGAACAAACCCTCCAGGTGATGCTGCTGCATTTGAGAACCATTGCTCCAAGCAGTCATGTCCCTTTCGACCCCAACAAAGCTTTTATATTTTTTAAAATTAAAAATTCCCAAAGTAAAAATATTTAACGTATAAATGTTGGAAGATCCAGGGAGACACATAGAAGGAAATTTAAATCTACAGATCAGTATTAACTCAGTGTATCTAGCTTCATTGTTAAGGTGTCTGTGTATGTTTATGAATATGCATAATGTTTAACAAAATTGAAAGTTTACTGTAAATGTTGTTTTGTTTACTGAATTTTAAACATTTGTCCCTATCTTAAACGTTGCCCCAGCCCATGCCATTTACTCAGGCTGTGTAGTATTCAGTTGTTGGAACGTATTGGCTTCTAACCAATCCCTGGGGTTGATGGATCCAGTGTTGGTAGAGGGCATCGATTGTGAACTGTGCTCAGATGTGTTCACAGTGCAAACAGATGGTGAGCAAAGCCAATTAACCTCTCCCTCCTGTCTCTGGGCTTGGAGGGCGTACCAACCCGGAGGCTCCTGAAAGTCCGGGGGTGGGGTCCTAGACCCGGTCACAGGACAGGAGAATGCACACCCTATGTCCAGTGAGTGGGGTTTTGGGGGAGAGGGGAGTCAAAGAATCTGAGTCCCTGTCACAGAGACTGTACTTTGATAGGAATAGAGATAAGGAAGTCAACATGCTGATTCCAGTTTTGCTTCAGAAACAACAACAACAACAAAGAGAGAGAGAGAGAGAGAGAGAGAGAGAGAGAGAGAGAGAGACTCATGAAAACAAAACCCTGTGTTTATATTCATAGAAAAATGCGTGGCGGGCTATAAACCAAAATGTTAATGTGCTTTCTGAGTGGCGATGTTATGAGATATTTTCATTTTCTTCTTATTGCTTATCTATATTTCTTGAATTTTCTATAATGAACATCCATTACTTTTGTAATAAGAACACTGAAAAGAAGACTAAGGTAGTCAGAAGGAGCTTCTGTTTTGGGGGGAAGTTGTTGGCAGGGTCTGTTGAGTTGCACTGAGGTAATGGGTGTCAGAGAAGGAGGCTTTGGGGTCATGGGGTCACGGGACAGACTGAGCATCCTGAGTCTGGGGAGATGACCCTGGACTTCCTGTCAGTTGATGGAAAGGTGCTTTTGGACTCAGAGGGTGCTGGCAGGGAGGGGCGCTGTGGCCTGGCCTCCCCAGCCCTGCAGGGTGTATTTTGCATGTTCCCAGCCTGGTCAACAAGTGACCACAAGGTGAGCCCTGCTTGGGGCTGTACCAACCTGGGTAAGGGATGGCAGGCAGGAAGGCATTGAGCCCCAGCCTCCCCCTCCTGAAGAGGCTGATTAAGAGAGAGTCAGGGTTATTAACCCCTCCCCCATCTCCTGGGCTTTCACTCGCCATGATGCCCTGCGGAAGGAACCTTGAAAGACAGCGCTCAAATGAGTTTCAGTGACATCTGATCTGATGCTGAAGGGGTTGCGCTGGTTTTTTATTAAAGTTCATTACTTTCAATTACAAACGAGGGGGTTTGGCGGATTTATGTCTTAAACCTAATTGAACCATTTTCCCCACTCTTTTCCCCAGTGTGAAACATTCTCACCTTTTGGTGCAGAAAAAAGCAGAGAAAAAAAATTTCTTAATTTTTCTCCATGTCTTTGAAGGACATGGAAAATTGAAGAAAACATAATGGACTGAGTTTGGAAACAAGGGACAAGGGGCTGCATTTTGGTGAGTCTGTGATCCTGGGGTCCCCCGAAATCCCGAAATCAGATCCTAGTAGGGAGAGGTCTAGCTCCAAGGATTCTGGGTTCTGCTATGAGCTCCACTATTAGGTTTGCTAGGGACCTCAGCAGAGAGGTCTGCAAGGTTGATGGAGAGAGTGGCAATGGATGAGCTCCGAGTCTAGCTGCTCTTTACTTTTCTCTCTTCCGGTTCTCCTAACAAGATCTCTGACCTGGAAAACAATTTTTCTGACGGAAATGCTTGAAAGGAATGAGCTAATGGAGGCCCGGCTTCCATGGGACCTCACAGGGGCTTCATCGTGTCTGGCTGAAGGGGGGCACAGTGTGAGTTAGGAAAGCGGGCAGGCTTAGTACTACTGCACTCACAGTCTCTGATTTGTTTCGTCATGTTTTTCCTAAAGTGATTCTGCACTTTCCTAAAGTGATTCTGCACAAGTCCGAGCTTGGAAGGCATGTGATCCAGGGAGTGGCGAGAAGTGAGCCTGGGGATTAGAATGAAGGGTCCCCGAGGCCATTGCTGGTGTTACAGGGGAAATGCAAGACCCCGTGGCTCGCCCTGTGCAGGGCTACTGCCCTTGTTTGCTCCCACTGAAAAAAGCTCCTTATTTTTTTAATTCTCTTTTATTGCTGAGTGATATTCCATTGTGTATATATACCACATTTTTTTACCCATTGATCTACTGAAGTGCATCTAGGTTGGTTCCACAGTTTAGCTATTGTGAATTGTGCTGCTATAAACATTGATGTGGCTGTGTCCCTGTAATATGCTATTTTTAAGTCCTTTGGGTATAGACCAAGGAGTGGGGAAAAAAAAAAAAAAAAAGCGGTCCTTATGGTAACAAGTGTGACAGTTCCCACCCCTCCCCAGGCAAGAGCCAAAGTGGAGGAATGGGAAGCTTGGGGCAGCATCTTGATAGAGTGGATTCTAGGCTTCTGATCTCTTTGTTCCCTGCCTTTTACTGGGATCTGAAGGAAGTTGGGGGTGGAGGGGCTTAGGAGGGAGGGTCTGCTGTTCTGGTGCAGCAGGGGTGATGGCTCTAGAGCCTGATCCCTCATCTTTCTGACCCCAGCAGGTGGCTCCTTGGCCCTTCTCATGAAGTCTACCTAGGCCGCCCATGACTGGTGCCTTCCGCCCTCTTGGTCAGTTGGCACTGCTGACCTTTACTGCCTGGGCCCAGTGGGAACACTTCATCCAAAGTGATGAAGGCACTGTTCTTGGCCAGGAGCTCGCTGGTTAGTCAGGAAGATGCCACATGTTCATAATTGACGATGCTTCTAGCAGAGGGTGAAAGGGTCCCAGAAGAGGGACTTCCTGTGACATTCAAGTGGCAGTGAGCACTTGGAGTCAGGAAAGGCTTTGTGGGTGAAGAAGCCTTTCTCTGGGGTCTGCAGGACTGGACAGGGGGATCTTTGAAGGGAGGGTGTTCCAGGCTGGGGCCTGTGAGGAAGGTGTGTGAAGCGGGTGAGAAGAGAAGTGTAGGCTCCATGGTGGATCAAGGGTGAGTGGAGGGAGAAGAGCCAAGTAAATAGTGGAGGCATCTATGGGGAGCTTTAAGGGCCATTAGTAAGAGGGGACTCTGGGGTGTCTGCCAATTTAGGAGTGACTAGGTTAGGGCTTGCTTTGAGAAAAATTAGTTTGATAGCTGACTGACAGGTCTGGGGCTGGCAGCAGGGGTGGAAAGAAGAGGAGGGGGTAGGGTGCTTTGGAAGCTTCCTGGGGAAGGGATGGGATTATTCTCCTCAGTACCCCAAGCATCATCATGGAAGGTGCAGCTAAGGGTGCATCATCCAGAAATGTCCCTGGTGCTGTGTTGTCTGGGGCCATGGCTAGGAAACTGGGAGTCTTGACTCTTAATCTACTGTTAGATCTGGGCCCTTGAGGGTCTAGAGCCTCATCCCCAGCCAGAGCTGACAATGGTGGTTCTCTCTCTCCTATCTTGGAGGACCAGAGATCTCTCTCATATTGGTTATCTGGGCCATGCCTAGTCTGTCAGATAGCAACACCTTCAGAAAGACTTGAACACACTGAAGACCCTGCCAGACAGAAGGTTCTTGGGGAGCCCATGATGGTGGGGATGGGGAAGCCCAGAACTGGCACTTGAAATGTGTCATTGTTTTATTAAAGTTTAAAATTTAATGAAATGAAATTTATGGGAGATGTTCCAGCACCACATATCCTTCGGCTTCTTGCTGATGCAGCAAGTCAGGGGCCCAGCGGTGCCTCCCCGTGTCTGAATGTTGCAGATGGAAGGGCTTGGTGGACTCATGGGGCCGGTGGTGGGGGTGGGCTGGTGGATGGTCAAAACTCATCAGAGCTGGTTGTGGCACGGAGCCTTGGCCAAGGTCATGTCCTTGATGCTGCTGTTGAAGACCTCAGGCCTCTCTGCCCTCCTGACCTTACTACCTTTGTTGCAGCAGCATGTCCTTGAGACAGACATTGAGGATATACTGAAAGTGCTCAAATTACCCACACAGGGAGCAGTCGAGCAGAGTGATAAAAAGACTGCAGAGCCAAACAGCCAGGATCCCAGCTCTGCAGCTTACTTGATGCACAAGTTCCTGGGCCCTTCCTTTCTGCATCGGCATGATGGCGATACTGATAGGTCCTCCCTCATTGGGTTACACCCAGGCAGTGCTGTGAGGCACTTAACCTAGAGCCGAGACCCTGAGCACTAAATAAGTGGTCACTTTTTTTTGCTTTTTATTATTGGCCATATGTTGCTGGGCATTGGGTCACTGCCCTCACAGAGTCTGCAGTCAGCATGAGCAGATGGGCAAGTACAAGTTCATAGACATCTGAAATACTTGGAGGCATGCTAAATGCTGAGAAGACTTGACAGAATGTGGAGGCATGTATGCTTGCACACATACACTCTATATACACATGTGCACGTGTTTACAATCTGGGGAGGCTTTTAGGAAGGGCTGATTTTTGGCCTGGCCTTCAGGGAGGTGGGGAGGATTTCAGTGAAAAGACCTGAGAAACTTTAGCTCATCCAGGTGATCTATGCCAATATCAATACTGATAAATCATGTCAATAGTGTGTACTCTGGATGTGATATGATGAAAATGACATATTACCTCCGTGTCCCCGCAAAAGCTCATGTGGTGGGCAATGCAGCAATGTCCAGAGGTGGGATTTTTAAGAAATGGTTGGATTATGAGGACTCCAACTTTATCAGTGGATTAATTCATTTAATGGATTAATAATTTGAATGGGCTACTGGGTGGTAATTGTAGGCAGGTGGGGTGTGGCATGAGGAAGCAGGTCACGAGGGGCATGCCCTTGGGGACTCTAATGTGTCCCTGGTAACTTTCTCTCTCACTCTGCTTTCTAGCTGCCACAAGTGGAGCAGCTTTTCCCCTCCATGCCCTGCCACCATGATGTTCTGCCTCACCACAGGCCTAGAGAAACGGAGTTGGCTGACCATGGACTGAACCTCTGAAACCATGAGCTAAAATAAATAATTCCTTCTCTAAGTTGTTCTTGCCAGGTATTTCGGTCACAGTGACAAAAAGCTGACTAATACAACAGTCTAATCATGAGTAAAACATCAGACTAATTCCAATAGAAAGGCATTCTACAGAATTCCCCAGGCAAGGTCATTAGCAACCAGGAAAGTATGAAAAACTCTCGCAGCCCAAAGGAGCCTTAGTAGACAGGACAGCTAAATATAAGTGGTATCCTGGATGGGATCCTGGAATAGGAAGAGGACATCAGGTAACAACTAATAAGGTCTGAATAAAGTGTGGATTTTAGTTTTCTTTTTCTCTCTTTCTTTCTTTTCTTTTTTTAAAAAAGGTTGTAAATGCATATTCTCTGAAAAGGGAGAGGTAGAAAAATAGCACAGAACAGTTCCAGGAAGTTATTAACAGTGATTAAAGGCCAGAACTCCAACCATTGTTGATGTTAGTGATAATAATGATAATAACAATCCATTATTGGCTCAGGGTGTGGTGAGTGTTGTGAAAAAGTCACAGCCTAGTCTGGGGGCCATGAACCAGTGGGCACTGGGGATTCCTGATGGGGAGTGCTGGTGAGCATAGCTGCAGGTCTGCAGTGAGGGCAGCTCCAGGGCGCCCCTGGTGCCAGTGCTCAGAGCTTCCCTTCCTCAGATCAGAGAACAGAGCTCCTCAGAGAAGCCAGATGACAATATTTTTAAAAATCAGAGAAATAATTAGAGTTTGGCCCAGATTTCTGGAGCTGAGAGAGCAGCGAGACATTTGCATGAAGGCCTTGGAGGGTCTAGAGCTCTCTTCCGTCATTTATAGCTTTCCTTTTAATCGCTATTTATTTTTAAATATCTGTCTAATGTATAATACAAGCTTAGGCTCTTGAGGCCATTGCCTCTCCTTTCAGCTCTGTTTCTAAAATCCCATTTACGGAGGACAAATAGCTTTTGGGTAGAAAAGTCTTTGCCTCTTCAAAGAAGCAGTTAGTGGCCCTGCTCCCCTGACTGTGCCTATCTGTGGTTGGGCAGCACAGTGAGATTATTTTAATTCCATTTAAACTCTCTGGGGGTCTGGCTACGGAGGGAAGCAGCTGCTGTCTTTGTTGGCTTCTTTCCTCTTAGAAGTGCTGTGTAGGTTTCTTAGAGCGTGTGTGGGGGGCATGTCGATGGCATCTGTAGGGGTCTGTCTCCGCCCCTTAGCCCCCATCAAGGCCTAAGGAATGGGCCCCAGCATTTCTCTGAACTTCAAAGGTCCTCTCAGCAGGATCTTTGCTGCTGAAACTCAGGGGTGTGTGTTAGCTGAGTTTGTATTTATGTGCCCAAATGCCCTGGGCCATGGTGCCTGGCTGGATTTGAGAAGCAAGCTCATTTCATAAGCCAGGATTTATGGAGCACCGACTGTGTACTAGTCACTGGTCATGCAGAGATGTCAAGTCATTTCTCAGCTTGGTAGTGGGGTGGGGGGTAAATCCTGCAAAGGGGGAGATGCGGGTGCTGTGGGAGCTCAGAAGTGGGGCACCTGACTCAGCTGGGGAAGGCTTCCTGAATTAAGCAGAGGCTACCTTTCCAGTACTTTCCTCCTCCTAAAGAAAAGAATGGAGCATTGTGTCTGCCATATGCAAGCTTGGCACCTTGAGAGGAATGGTGTGAAATGGGGACATAGCCAGACATAGGTAGCTCAAAGGACTGTGGAGGTGACAGTGAGGGACAGCTGGCCCCAGAGTCCACTTGGAATGATGGGATAAGTTCAGGTGGGGGCAGGGAGGGTGGGAGTGTTCCTTATCCTCAGACCCTTGGACTAGCTGGGGGACAACATCATGTGGGGAAAAAACTGTAGGTGTTACATCACCTAGCAAAGAGGACTTGGCCAGAAAGTGGCTCCTGCTGGTGGGGAAGGGAATTAATTATTTTATTGACTTTTTGAAGGACCAACAGGAGATTGGTGAGTGTCCCTATCTTAAGGATGATGTAGGGACCAGGGACCTCAGATGGTCTCTCTGATGGACCCTCTGCTGGGGTCACTGGGAGATAGCATGGGGGTAGGTTCATGTTCCCTTTCCAGCTGGTGCTAAAGAAGTCCAGGTATTCTTCTTGCCTTTGTTGAACCTAGAAGTGCTCCTTCTGGTGCTTGGGGGCTTATGGTTCCTGGCTGGGGTTTGGGGGGCTTATGGGTGTCTTCTTCAGGAATGAGAAGACAAGTAAGTTTGAGAACCCCTGGCTGGGACTCTGTGCTATCTTGAGAATAAGATATCCCTGGGCCTTGTGGCTCTTGGAGAGCAGACCCTTGAGCTGTGCGTGTGGCTCCCTTGAGGATGGGCCAGTCCTGGGCCCATTAGTGCCCTGGGTCAAGGACTTGCTGGGTTCTAGTGTCAGGTCACTTATCCTGGCTTCTTGTTCTGCTTCCTCCACTCCTCAGTTTTGACATCTGTAAAGTGTGGGTAGCTAAGATTATATGCGACATTCACTTGATATGTGGCAAAACTCATGTCCCCACTTGCTCCTGTATTCTGCAAAGTCCCTTCCCCCAGCTCCTTATTAGGCCTCAGGGACCCAGGGAGCGGCCAGAACAGAACACCCACCAAGACCCGCCTCTCTGGTGACTCAGCTCTTAAAACACAGGAAAAAGTCAGAGCAAAGGATGTGAAGATGAACTCCATAACGGGATCTCAAAATAACTCCTCTGACAGCTTGGGATGGGTGGGCAGCACTAATTTTATCTGCCTGCAGTTCCTCGATTCACAGTAACAGCAAAGTGCCCTTCCCAGATAGGGCCAGATGGTTCAGGGTGGTTTTAGAGTGGGTATAGAACCCCTGCTGGCCTGTGCAGCTCCCAGCAGGCTCTGTGTGGACATGGAGACGCTCTAGTTCGAGCCCCACGGTAGGCACAGACCCTCTGGAGGGCAGCCATCATCACCAGGAGACTCTGGATTTTTGTTCTACCAAAGTCCATGTTGGCAAGACCCAGAGTCCTCCCTGGATTTTGGGCCCAGTGATGGGCAGGCATTGCTTTCCCTATTTTATAGGTGGAAAGTAGAAGATCTAGAGTTTACTTGATTCTTTAGGCCACATGCTGAGTCAGAGGCAGGGCTCAGTTTAGAACCTAGATTCTTCTTGTGTTGTCCCAAGATGGGTCATCCTAATGAATTCTTCTCTTCCCTCATGTCAGTCATGCTCTGACTTTTTCCTTTTCCCCCCATCCTCTGGAGTTGTCCTGTCCAATATGGTAGCCACTAGCTATATAGCTACTGAGCACTGGAAACATGGCTTGTCCAGATTGGTTGTGGTGTTGTAAGGGCAAATGTACCCTGGAATTTAGAGATTCACTACAAAGAAAAAAAAAAAAGATTAGTGATTTTTTAAAAAAATGCTGATTATATGTTGATGTGATCCTATTTTGGACACACTGGGCTACATAATATATATTTTAAAAATTACTTTTTGGTGTGGTTCCAATTTAAAATCATCCACATGCCTACCCTTTTGTTTTCTCCGACAATGCTATTCTTGAGCCTTGCTACTCAAAGTATGGTCTTTAAGCCCAGCAGTATAGACATCACCTGGGACCATGGTGGAGATGCTGGATTCAGGCACCTGTCTAGCCCTGCTGAGTCAGAACTGGCATTTTGGTGGCATGCCAAGGTGATTGACAGGGTCACTGTAGTTTGAGTAACTGAGCTTAGCTTGAGCTTGCTAAGACCCTTTTGCTGGGAGCCTGAGCTCACCTCTAAGATAAAGACTCTGTCCCACAGGTCCTTTTAGACTCCTGAGTCAGCTGTGGCTTCTGCTCTGAAGGGTTTTCAGCTTGGGGGCTGGGAGTGGGATCTTGAGAAGACCCCTCAGGCCTTTAGGACTGGTGAGTGAGGTGGCAGAGACCTGAGGAACAGCACCTCCCTCAGGAAAGGGAGGGACAATATAGGGCTGGATCATTTCACAGCAAAGACCTTCCAACCAAATATCCAAAGGATTGTGGATGACTGGTCTCAGTGGAGACTTAACAAATTAAGGCAGCTGTACCAACCATGACCTCAGGGTTTGTTGCAGCAAGTAGGAACAGTGCTTGCCTGCCACCCGCCCCCTGTCCCCCAAGCCACCCTGCCCTGTGAGTTTCCCCAAGGTGTAATGAAAGAATTGTTGGGTTTAACAGATGTAGATATGTAGAATGTAGAATGTAGTTGTAGAATCCCCAGATCCTGGAAGCTGGGAAAGTTGAATGCATAGCTACACAGCGGCTCAGTGGTGGCGGGGCTGCCACACGCAGCCAACCCCAGGACTCCTCCTAAGCTGATTCCCTTGTGGTGCCCACTGAGATTTCCCCAAAGGCTTGGGGGTGGTGTGGTTTGCTGCAGGACAGAGGTGCTGACGCCCAACAGCTTACAGACACCTGATGGTCACGGCCACTTTTCTTTCAAAGTCAGGACTCCTGGCTGTGATTCATGTCCATGGTGAAGTAAGGGTTTGGAACGAGGTCTCCATCTGTCACCGATACATTCCGAAGAAGGAGGCAGAAGAAGAAGGCTGGTCACCTGTGTTTCTCTCTCTGATGTCAGACCTTGCAAAGTCTAATGGTGACTCCAGCCTTCTAGGATTGCTTCCCAGGCGTGGGGAGAAGGATGTATGCAGTCCTTCGGGCTGTTGGGATGAGATTGTGAGGCAGGTGATCTCTACCCCCAGAAAGGGAAGGCTGGCCTGACATGTGCTGCTGGGGATGCACCATATCACAATGTGTAGGGGAGAGCAGCAGGGGTGCAGCTCAGGAATAGCCCGTGAGGTACTAGTTGGATGGGGCCAGGCCAGAGGGACTGCCCAGGAGACCCCCTCTCCCAAGCCCCAGAGGTGGCTGCCAGGAGGAAGTCCTCTGTGTGTCTGGGGCCCTGTGTGGGCCTGGCTAAGTGCAGATCTCCCACCTCAGTCTGAGCAGTTGACCTGGCACCCCAGCTGATGGGGAGGGGGCTCAGCTTCCATGGCTGTTAGTCTCAACCCTAAGGATGTTGATGAGTGGAAGAAAAAAAAAATCTGTATTCATTTTGTTCTTATGTGTTTGCATTTATTTTTATTTTTATGGGTTCTGATTTTTCCCTGAGTTTTCTAGAGAGGCTTCTTTTGACAAATTCAAAATCTTGCCCCAGCTGCTCTCAAGTGGGGGGAAAAGTTTTCTTCCACCTGGGTTGGGATAGTGGGGCAGGGTGCATCGTGGGGACCTTCCCATGTGGACAGGGCACAGTCAAATGGAGTTCCCTACCTTGGGGAGAACAACAGGTGTGACATCTGGGGAGGCCATTTACTTTCCACAACACCATCTTTCCCCTCTTTAAATCCTGCTTGACTTTCTGGGCCAGCTCTGTGCCCCTTCTTCCAAGAAGCCTTCCTGGCCACAGTCTCTTTCACCATTTTTGTGCTAGGTCCTATCCTAAATGATTTACATGCACTATCTCTTTAATCCTCCATCATGCTAGAAGGTGTGATATAATTATCCCCATTTTCAAGATGAGGAGACTAAGGCTCAGGAGGGTAAAGTGGCCCATACAAGAGTCTGTGGCTGCCAAGTAGTTGAGCTGAGATTCTAAGTTAGGTCTTCTACTGCACACAGCAAGTGCTTAATGTTTTGTGTCTCTCTATACTGGGTGTTGATTTTTGAGTTTCTGTGTCAGGTAGACTGAAGGAACTTGTTAGGCTTGGGGAACTAGAGGTGTGGGTGGAGAGGTCTTGAGAGAAGGCCACAGCCCCATCATGAGGAGCACGGGAGGCTTGGGTGTGTTATTGGAAGGTCGGCCCTTGGTGTAGTACTGAATGGTACAAACATCCCAGACAGAATTCTGGGCCTCCTGCCACGGCAGGGGTAGGGCATATCACATACTCAGGCATCCCTCTATCTGGTAGCCTTGGCTGCTGACAGCCCCCCTGGCCCATAGACAGGAATTGGTGGGTCAAGAAGTCATTGTGTAAATGCACTTTGCGTCTCAATCTTTAGGTCTAGAAAGATGAGCACATCATGGAAAGAAAGATAAGGTTTGGACTGCATTGTGTTCTCTTGGCCAGATACAGAAATATCAGGGTTCCTTCTGCATCTACACAGTAACTAGCCATTACTGAAGGTGCCTTGAGCTGTTCTTGGTGGGTACTTAAGACACCACTTGGTGTTCCTTAGGTGAGGTAGGCATGAGGGACAGGGACATGTCCTTCCCTGCTCACTGTGACCTGGGGTTCTCAAGCTGGAAGCGTCCCATTCTGCCTTCACCAATCTAGCCCAGGAGGCTGATCTTGGGCGACACACCCCATTCTTCCCTCCGTGGCCTGTCCACTATCTTGTTGGGACAGTAGTTGGCAATCACTTACTTGGTGGACATGTGGGTAAGGCTGTTTAGTTACACATGAAAGTTTATTTATTCATTCAACAAATATCTGTTGAATGACCACCAAGGGCCTGGCTTCAAGCTGGTCAGTGAAGATGCAGAGCTAAATATGACCTTGCCCACAGCAAACTGGCTGTGATACCATGTTTGGTGAGTGCTATGGTAGAGATAAGATAACAACAGCCATGATTCATCAGACACTTTCTATTTTCCAGGAATTTGGTGTGGAGTTTCTTCATTTGATATATATATATTTTTATCACTTACATTTTATACATAGGGAAACCAAAGTCCAGAAAAGATAAGAAACTTGCCCAAGTTCACACAGTCAGTCGGTGGAGAAGCTGGGCATTGAACTCAGGTGTGTGATTCCAGGGGCTACACTCTTTACTGAAGGGCTGTGCCAAACACTCTAGCAACACAGAGGAGGGAGGCACAGAAATCAGCCTAAGGGGGCTGTGGAAGAGAGAAAGGCAGAGCTAGAAGTCTACTTGGGCTTTGATCTGGCTGTCCACTACAAGACACCTAGACTTAACGGTATAAAACCACAATAGTTATTTCCTGCTATAATTTCTCATGGTACTGGGGACAGACTGGGCTCATGCAGGGTTCTTGTTCATGGTCTCTCATGTGGTTGCAGTCAGATGGTGGCTGGTGGGGAGTTAGCCTTGAAGGCTTCCTTACTCGCCTGTTGGGAGTGGAGACTGTCTATTGGCCAGGTCCTCAGCTGGGCCATGATTGCCTCCCTGTACAACCAGGGCTTTCTCACAGTATGGTGGTTGTCTTACAAGAAGAGTCATCCTAAGAGAGTCGGGCAGAAGCTGTCTTACCTTTTACGACTTAGCTCTGTATCTTCTGCTGTATGCTATCCAATTGAAGGGACACACTAAGACCAACTCGCATTTCAGGGAGGGTAATTAGACTCTGCCTCTCCTTTGGAGGGGTGTCAGAGGGATAGGTAGGCATGCTGGCACAAACCCAACAACAGAAAACAAGTGGAAGAATAAGTAAGAAAACAAATCCCAAGGAGAGAAAGTGGGAAGGGTGTTCCAAGCTGAGGGGACCTTGAGAGAGCAAAGACTTATCTGGGAGGCCACAGGATCATTTGGGACCTTGACAGTGTAATTCTGATGGTGTAATTCTGACGGGGACATTTTCATGTGGACTTGATCCTTAAAACCAAAAGGCAGTCTGCCTCTGGTTACTCACTGGGCTTTATGGGGCTTTGAAAAGCAGATGGAGGCAGGGCAGGGCCAAGGCCTTCTAAAGACCTCAGAGCCCTGGGAGTGTCTCTGGTTGGGGATTCACAAAGCAAGTGCCATTGCTGAATCCTTTGATCTGGGGCGAGGCCTGGGAATCTGCACATTACCACTGCTCCCCAGTGCTTCTGGAATAGTCTTCACCCCTTGCTGGTATCCTGGGTGTCCAGAACCAGGGCAAGGGCACAACCCAGTGGGTAATGGGATTTGCTCTACTTCTATCATTGGAGAGGGTGGGAAAGGAGCTTTTGAGATCTTTTGAGGAGAAGCCGAAAGGTGTCCTGAGGAAGGACCTCTTTTGGGTGGAATGTGAATTATTACCACTTGGCGAAGAAGCTGCTGGTGCCTCTTTCATGCTGTGATCACCAGAGAGGGGCTGCTCCTGCACTCAGTGCCTTCCTTGCAGGTACTGTCGGGCCCGAGCTGGCTGCTCTCTGACCATCCCCTGCACCTGGCGGGGAGTGAAGGCTTGGTCTGGGTAGGAGCGCCAGACCCTCCAGGGTTCTTTCTTCTTCTTCAATCTAAGGCCCCGATGCTGGACGAAATGCTGCTTGCACCCAGGGACAGCCAAAAGGAGAATGGATGTCACTCTTCAGACTTGTAGTGGAAGGTTGGAGTGAGAGTCCCCCGCTGGCTTTGGAGAAGGGAGCTGCCATATTGTGGAGGGCACAGGAAGCCCCTGGGGACCTGATGATCGCTCCAGAACTGACAGCAAATCCTGGCTGACTGTCACCAAGAAAGTGGGGGGTCTCCTTCCTTCACCCCAAGCACTGGATTCTACCAATAGCCTGAATGAGTCTGGAAGTGGGTGTTCCCCACTCAGCCTCCAGCTGAGAACACAGCCAGGCAGACAGACCCCTTGACTTGCCTCGTCAGCCCTGGAGCAGAGAATCCAGTCTAGCTCTGCCTGGTCTTTTGACCTGAACAACTGTGAGATTAACTCATGGATATGGTTTCCAAGTTTGTGGTCATTTGTTAGGTAGTGATGGAAATTGAATACAATGGGGGACTCAGTTAAGGCAACATCTGGGCCTGTGGCAGTCAGGGCTGGCAGGAGCCCTGGCCTTGAGTGTGACTTGCCCTGTGGCCACAGTGGTTCAGTTCCTAATGGCCTCTTCTGGACCCCTGGGTCTCATGGCTCACCTCCCACAGAGCCCCCAATCACATGACAGCCCACTTTTTATGGCTGGCACAGCCACATTTTATTGTCGAATTAGCAGGAATAACAGCAACATTTTAGTGGCTGATTGGGAGCTGTATATTAGCGATCGTATTAATAAGTGCACAGTGACAGGAGACCAGTGAGAGTCAGAAAATGAGACATTGTATTTATCCCCAGTGCAAAATCTTTTTTATTATTAAAGACACCGGGTTAACTGAGGATAGATTTAATGCCTGCTGGTAATTTTATTGGATAATCAGCAGCCCAGGGTCCCCACTGCAGCTTCAGCTCTGGAACCCTCATCCAGGGCCATTGGGGACCTTGGGAAAGCTGTGGGGCTGGAAAGTTGCAGATGTGGGCCACTTGCTTGGGACTTTCTCCTGGGTCTGTTGCTCCCTGTAGGTGGGTCCTGGGGGGCTGATTTGAGGCAGGGCAAGTCCCTCACCCATTTGGAGATGAGCAGAGGAAAGCCGGTGTTAAGTTTTGAGGCATCTGAGATGATTGTCAGAACTGGTGACGTCCTGACTTGGGACTCATTGCTGGGAGTTTTCTCAAGGGGAGCTGCTCAGCAGGGGGCCACATACCTGAAGTGTCCTATATCCAGGACAGCCAGCCTCTGCTCTGTCCTGTCCAGTGCCTACCTTGGTCTGCTGCTTCAGGTGCCCAGCGTTGGAGCAGGATAGGAGTGCCTGGCACTGGCTGGAGGAGCCCTGGTGCTAAGGACCACTGGACAGGAGGGGTTTGGGCTGGTGTCTGTCTCACTGGTGTTTGCAGTGGAGCATGCATCCTGGCAAGGGAACTCTACTTAAGACCCTGGCAAGCTCTTAGTCCTCTGAACAATGCAGAAGATAGAATAAGAGACAGGGGGGCTGGGGGTGTAGTTTAGGGGTAGAGTGCTTGCTTAGTGTATGTAAGGCCCTGAGTTTGATCTCCAGAACTGCAAAAAAGGGGGGAAAAAAAAAGAATATGAGACAAGCACAGAATCTGGAAATGTTGGTTTGCTCTTGGACAGGCAAGCCCCCTAGAGTCGGTGGTTCTTTGGCACCAGCTTAGATTCCTTCACTGTTTCTCTGTGGGTCTTCCTAGCATCCTACTCAGTCCCTTCTATCCATGGATCTTCTCAGAGACTCAGGAGCAACCTTCTCTTTGCACCTTCCATCTCCCTCTCAGCAAATCCTGGGAAGAGAAGACATGAGCTGGCAGGCGAGGCGTCCCTGGGGCATAGAGGATGGGAGAAAGTACATGCCGCTGGCCTGGGCTTACTTCTGTTCCTGCTCTGGTCATGTGATGTCTACCCTGGGTGTGCCACTGACCTTCCTGACCCTTACTGCCCTCAGCTGTCAATGATGACCACCATCTGGACCTCACAGGGGCAATGGTTTTAAGAACCAAAAGGGAGGATGAATGAATGCCTGTTGAAGCTTTCTAGATTGTCTGGCACTTTGAGGGTGATCAGCGTGGAGCACACCATTATTTCTAGAAGGATCAAGAATACTTCTATATTCCTGGAAGAACCTTCTGGCATATGTAGAAGTCAGTTTTTTCGTTTGTTCTTCCTGGAAGCACTTGGTGCTGTGTGTTGGTGATAGTGTGTGTGTGGCCAATAGGTGCCCAGTCCATATTTATTGACTAGATGGACCCAGAGATTATAGACCTCTGTATGTAAGCAGATGTGTATACATATGTATACAGATTATATATGTGCATATATGCAGATTTGAGACCTCTGTGCATAAGGTCCCCTTTGGGGATCTTGACCTGGGGGTGATGATAGTGGAGATATTTCCTAGGTTTCCTTAGACCAGTTGATCTTGTTCTGATGCCCAGGTTTAAGGAAGCCTTGAAGGGGGACAGCAGCCAGGGATCACAGGAGGAGAAGCTGACTCTTCCCAGCTATGGCGGGGAGTTTGCAGTACCTGTGGACACAACCCAGTTTTTCAGCCCCCTGTGATCACTGGGAGGCCTCCTCCCTCTCCCCAGTCACACAGTTCCCCTGCCTCCATTAAGCCTGGAACGGATACAAAACTGTGCACAGCAAGTGCTCAGCTGAGGGATGAGCAGTCAATTTTGGAAACTTTCCATGTGCTACTCTGGAGAGCTGGAGTGAACTCCTGGGAGGGGGATCCTCTGCAGGAGGGCTGATGAGGGACTGCTTGGCTTCTCTGTACATTTTGTATCTTTTTCCATCTTTTTTCGTTCCTTACCTCCACATTGTGGTCCCCAATCTCAAGGCCTGTGTAGGCTTTGGGCCTAGCTCTTTTTAGCCTGAATAGCCAGCTTTAAAAGTCCCCAGGGTAATAAAGGTTGGTTCTGCTTCCCACTGCACCTAAAGTTGAAGAAAGCAGATGGAAAAGGGAATACATGCAGCTGGGCTGGGCAAGTGAGCCTGTGGAGGACATCTCAAGGGTCCAGGAGCTGGCAGCCTTTTGGGGCCATGATACCTTCACCTTCCGAGACTAATTGTGCAGAGACTAGCAAGAGCTCAGGACCCTGAGATGGTTCAGTCATTCCGGGACTGAGGACTGGAAAATCTGTGTGATTGTTTATTGCCTCCATTTTTTATTACCAGCAAAACTTTAATTACAGCTCTCACTAAACCTACTACCTTCTGCCAGCATTTACAAGGCAATAAATTTCCTCTTCTCGCCTTACACAATCTGAACCTCCAATAGGGCAGTGCATATGCACTAGAAGATATTGATTCCCCAAAGAAATTATAACAGCATTTGTTCTCAAGTAAACACACAGAGAGGCTATTATAACACCGAGGAAGAGTCGATTGTCTTTGCTTTATTAAACAACACCGCGCTCAATTGGAAGCACATCTAAATTATCAAGAGATTGGTAGAACAGAGAGGCAGCAGTGCCCGGAATGAGGCTTCCAGTGGGAAGAATCTTAGATAGAGGTTAGACGGAAGGCTTTGTCTCATTCTCCTTGTTTCTCATTCCCTCATCAAAACACCCTGCTCCCCCACCCCTCACCCCTGCAGTCCTTAGTATCCAAGGGCATTGATCGAGGTGCTCAGTGAGGGAGGGGGCAGCTCACTGCAAGCTGGCAGAAATGAAGCCTGCACAAGCCCTGCCAACTGGCTAATGGCCCCATGTGTATTGGCAGACAGTAAACAAAAGCCTTTTAAAAACTTCTTGTTGTGTTACTGGCAGGTAGAAAAGGTTGATGCATTCATCAGCCTAATTTGGAAAATGGTACACAGTCTATCCCAGCTTTGGAACACCCAGAGATGCATCCCACTGAGCAAAAGGGTGATCATCCATGACCTCACCCCCATATGGCAATTTGAGGCAGAATATTTTATTGTGCACAACTTAGTCTACAGTCCTGCAAGAGGAGTGGTGGGATTGAAGCTCTGAGGATGCTGTGTACGATGCTGGTGTGTTCTATACGGTGTTCATGGGGTGGTAACTGGTGTCCTGTTAAGAAACAGCTAATTCTCTCTTAGAGAAGAGGAAAGGGACTGGGGAGGGGGAGGAGAGGGTAAGAGTGGGCGATGGGGACTGGAAACAATCAAAGTACGTTACATGCATGTATGATATGCCACAATCAGATGCATTATTCTGCATAATTAATATGCATTAGTAAAAAAAAATGAAAAAGATAACTCCCCCAACCCACTTTCTATGATTAAGTACTTTTATAAAACATGGAACAAAGTTAAACAAATTTCATTCCACAGGACTTTCAGGAACTTTCTGCTACTATGCATTATGAATCTGGAAGAGAAGGAAATGATATGTAAAATTCTCTAAAAGTAATTGTTTTAAAAAGCAGAAATTGTATTTGGTAGGACTAGGTGTCCCCCTGCACCCCAGAGCATTTTCTTGGAAGTACTGGCCTGTAGGAATAAAGCAAAGGTAGAATAGACCGTGAGAAGTGATCTGGGTATTCCTTTCCTTGATGGAGGTGTAGAACCAGCTTTCTGAGTGAGTCTGAGTGCAGCGGCAGGAAAGTCTGGCTACCCAGTGGCCAAAGCCTTTGTAAAATGGTGCCTGAGTCCTCACAGTGACTCTGAGTTGTCTACCATAGATATGGTGGGTAGTAGCTCCCTGCAGGGTGGGTTCAGCTGAGCAGAAACAAGTGCTTTAAACAGAGGTGTCTCTCACCAGAACATAGTCCTGGCTGTCTTATCTCCATTTGAGAAAACTCCATGTTAATGGTGAGGGGATTTTCTATGGCCTGTCTTTGAGATCACCCTGATCTAAGAACAGCTGGAAAAGTTGTGGCTGTTGTATTTTCTGAATGGCTGCACCACTAGCTCTCCCGTACCTCATGTCCATGCATGTCATGTCTTCTTACAGCACGACAAGGACACTCTTGCACTGAGGGGTGACTTTTATGTTCTTTTCCTTCAATATGACCAATAGAATATGCAGAAGTGAAGCTGCATGGATTCTGTGGCTGCCATAGAAGCTTCCACATGGTTTGCCCTCTCTCCCCTAGGATGCAAGCCTGGGAGCCCAGAGCCAACTTGTAAAAGTCCAACCCCTTCTAGGGTTGCACCCACATGGAGAAATGACAAGAGATAGGAAGAGAAGAGAGGCCGGAAGAGCCTGATTTCCAGTTCTTCAAGTCTTCCCAGACCAGGGACCAAGTGGGTAAGATGTCGCCTTTGCGATAAACCCAGCCAGCTCTATCATGTGACTGCAACCTCACGAGAGGACCCAAACCAGATTCTTCTGGCCAAGCTGCTTCTGAAATCCTGATCATAGTCACTGTCAGAGATAATACTTGATTGACGTTGTTCTTAACCACTAAATTTTTGAGGAAGTTGTTTGACAGCCATCATAACTGGAACAGAGCTCCACAAAATTGATGTTGAAGTCTTTGAAAAACTATCAAAATGACAGACTTGGCTCAAGGGGGCAAGATCCTTGAAAGATGGGAGGCCCCAAGGGGAGATCCAGACGTGTGGTTCCACTTTTACTCCTGAGGTATTTGCTGTCTTGGATACAGTTGTTGAGAAGCTGAGCAGAAAGTGTCTCTAAATGTCTAAGTGGGGCACAGAATTGTCGTCTATATAGAACTTTGGAGAAAGTTGGAGTTCAGGCCCTGTCAGGTAGGAAGGTCCCTGGTAAGCGCCCCTGGACTTTGAGTTGCAAATCCTAAGAGTAAAGTCACACTTGAAATAAACCAGCCTCACCAAAGCTGAAGGTTACTTTTTTTTTTTTTTGGTACCAGGGATTGAACTCAGGGGCACTTGGCCACTGGGCCACATCCCCAGCCCTTTTTTGTATTTTATTAGAGACAGGGTCTCACTGAGTTGCTAAGTGCCTCGCCATTGCTGAGGCTGGCTTTGAACTGGCGATCCTCCTGCCTCAGCCTCCCAAGTGCTGGGATTACAGGCATGCGCCACCGCGCCCGGCTGAAGGTTACCTTTAAATCAATGCAGTTGTTTGCTAGGTGAAGGTCATCTGTCCCTCCCTACTCTTCCACCAGAATGAAAATTAATTCTCTTTTGAGCAGGACAACATCATTCAGAAACTCACATTTTCTCTACAACATCTAGATTAAAAAAAAAAACAAAAACTGGGGATCAAACACAGGGATGCTCTACCACTGAGCAATACCTTTCTGTTTTTTATTGTGAGACAGAGCCACATTAAGTTGCCCATGTTGGCCTCAAACTTGTGATCCTCCTGTCTCAGCCTCCCAAGGCGCTGGAATTACAGGCCCAATATCTGGATTTCAATTACAAAAATAGTTGTGCACCAAGATAAGAATTGACTGAAAACCAAGAAAGAATACATATTGTAGAACAGACTTATGGGAAGTGTGGCAGTTGGAGTTATCAGACATGGACATTAAAACAACTCTGATTGATATGTGCAAGAATTTGAGAAATAGCATAGAAAATTTCTGTGGAGAATAGTAAACTATAAAATAGTCAAATGGAAATTCTGGAACTGAGAAATCATAACTGAGAATTTAATAGGGGGAATTAGTAGCATATGAGACATAGTGAAAGAGCAGATTAGTGAACTGGAAGAAAGATCAATAGAAAATTTTTAGTGTGAAGACAGAGGAAAGAAATTATAGAAAATATAGAAAACAACATAAGAGATATGGGGCATGGTGAAACAGTGCAACAAAAAGTCCAGAAAGAGGAGAAGGATAAGTAGAAACTATGTTTGAAAAGAGAGCAGCTGAGAATTTCCCCAGACTGATGAAAACATCATGACACAAGTTCAAGAAGCACTATAAATCCCAAGTAGAGTAAATTAAAAGAAACACAGCTAGACACACCATAGTAATATTCATAGTAATAAGAAAACGAGGAAATCCTGTTTTTCTTCCCTTTGGAGTGAGGTTTGGAGTCTGGGAAGCGTTGGAGTGCCAAGGTGATGAACCAACAGAAGGAAACAGCCTCGCACCTGCCTTCAGGGTGCTCATGGCTTAGTGAGGTGGAGACAGATGATGTCAGACAAGTTGAAAATGGGGGACAGGTGGGAGGTGGGAAAGCACTGGCGCAGGAAGGGCTGTCATAGAGGGTGTGATTCAGGTTTGGGGACAAGACATGGCCTACCTAAGGGAGAAGTGGAGGCAGATACTGGAGCTTCTGGGAAGACCCTGGGTGCCGAGGAATCCTCAGGTGGTGGAGACACTGTACAAAGGAGCCATGCCTCTCAGTGTTTGGAGCTGAGGTCAGGGTAGCCGCCTGCAGAGGTAGCCCTCTTGAGGAGGTGACTTACACCTCCACATTGCTGAGGAGCGGAGGGTGAGTGTCCACTGAGAAGTGCCATCTGGCCCCTTCATCTACTCCTTCATAGATGGACCCCATCTGTGGACCTTCTAAAAAGAGGAAATATTAAAAGATTCAAAAGAAAAAGGGACCAATTTCCTTCTAAGAGCAACAGTAAGCAAGACACTGACTTCCAAGAAACGTGAACATTGAAGCCCATGGAATGATATTATTCTAACCTAGAAGTCTATATCCAGTGAAGGACTTCTTACATTTTCAGATGAACAAAAATTATTATCATATTTGCCCTAAAGAAGACAATAAAAATATTTCTTAAGACAGAAGGCTATTGATCCCAGGTCAAAGTATGAAAATTGGGAAATGAACGAAAAGCAATGAAAACTTACATAAGTATATTTAAAAATCTGACCAGTTGTGTCTTCAGGGGTTAAAAAATTTGAAATTAAAATACACAACAAGTAAAGCACAAAAGGCAGTAAGGTGGAGATAAATGAAATTAGTGTTGTAAATTTCTTTCACTGTCCAGGAAATAACACAAAATGCTAATTTATTTTAGTCTTTCACAAGTCAAGAATGCATTTGAATTAGAGTATGCACAATAAACTTTGTAAAATAGCATATAACAAGCTAAGAGTGGAGAAAAATGAAATAATAAAAATACTTAGGCCAGCTGCAATCCTAGCTGCTTGGGAGGCTGAGGCCGGAGGATTGTTAGTTTGAGGCCAGCCTGGGCCATGTGGGGAGACTCTATCTCAAATTAAAAATTAAAAAAGGATGGTGGGGCAGGGCTAGGGATATAGCTCAGTTGGTAGAGTGCTTGCTTTGCATGCACAAGGACCTGGGTTCAATCCCCAGTACCACCCCCCCAAAAAAAAAATTCATAAAGAAGAAAGAAAAGAAAAAGGAGGGCTGAGGTAGAGTATTTCCTGAGCATGTGTAAGGCTGGGGGTTGGAGTCCCACAGTGAAAAAACAAAGAAAACCAACCAAACAAAAAATTACATAATTATATAAAATGTAAATAGACCACATACTCTAATTATAAGATGAAGATTATTAGATTAGATAAAAACAAAACAATATTTCTTAAAGGCACATTTTAGAGAGATTGAGAACAAAAAGGGATATACTATGCAAACATTAATCAAAGAAAGATAGCACAGCCATATTAATACTAGTAATACAGAGACTCATTATTAGAGATAAAGATAATAATTTCATGATGATAAAAGGGTCAATGTCTCAGGAATTTATAACAGTTCCAGATTTATAGGCACTTAGGTAGACTCATAATATATAAAGTAAAAATTGTGAGACTTAGACGGAGAGTAGACAAATTTGTAATCATGGTGGGAGATATTTTTCCCCAAGTTAATGGAGAGAATTTTCTCAACTTTAAATTTTTTTTCCATTCAAAAACTCTTTTTTTCTCCCCCTGGGGCCTGATACTTTTTTTTATCTCTTAGCAAGCTCTAGCAGAAGACCAAATGCACGGATCAAAACACTTATGGAAAATGAGCACAGTGGACTGGGCTTTCTCTGAGAGCTTGCTTTATTTGGGGTGTTGGTATTCATAGGGATTTCTGTATTATGTGTAAATAGACTGGCTATGCGCTGGAAGAGATCTTCGGAGTCACGTGGTAGTGAGTGCACTGCTTTGTCCAGGTATCATACAGTAAGTGCCCTGCTTCCTGGCAAAGTTCAGAACCTGCTAAGAACTGTAAAGAATGCCAAACCTCCAGTTTTGTGCACTTCCAGAGACTTATTCTCCCCACTGCCTAATATTTTATGGCAGAGTCAGAACAACGGAGGCTCCTGCAAGGAACAGACACGGGCTGATAGATGATGCCAGTGAGATGTCCCCAAAATCAAGAGACAGAACATCAGAATCAGGACCCTGTGAGTTACTAGCAATAGTTCAGGGTGTCCCCAGTGTCATGAGTGTCCTGGGCTCTTGATGTCTTGCCCACCTCTTCCAAGGGACCTGTTCTGCTGTGGTTTAAACATAGTTTGTCTCCATCAAACTCATGTTGAATATACTTTGTATACAACCAGAGATATGTAAAAATGTGCTCTATATGTGTAATATGAATTGTAATACATTCTGCTGTCATATATAACAACGTAGAATAAAAATAAAAAAGAAAACAAACAAGTAAGCAAACAAACAAACAAACAAAACTCATGTTGAGGTTTAATTCTTCAATGTGGGAGTATCAGGAGGTGGGACCCCTTAAGAGATAATTAGGTCTCTGGGGTTCACAGTTGTGAATGGTTTAATATTGTCTTGGGGGAGTTTGAGTTCTCTGAGACTAGATGACTATTCTGGAGAGTGAGTTGTTATAAACCTCCAGGCTTCTTTGTTCCATCTCTTTTCCATATGTGCTCCTTGTCACTCTCACACAAGCCTCTATCATGATGATCCATGTTGTGACATGGCCAGAGGGCTGACCAGGTGTGCCTTGTTGTATGGATTTTTCAGCCACCAGCATCATAAACCTTTTTCTTTATGGAGTATACAGCCTCAGGTATTTTGTTATGGCAACACAAATGGACTAATATATTTTCTTTCTGTTTTGGAAAATAAGACTAAAATGTGTCCTTTATACAACTGAAGTTTTCTGTATACAAAATATATTATTTTATGTCTTACCAGAAAGAAAACTTCAATTGTATAAAGGATACATTTTAAATTCAACAAATATATAGATTTATACCATTTTATTTTTAGTATCATTTACTTTTTTTTTTCGATTCTGAACAATATGGAAAGAACAAAAAGGTAGAATTCAGAAAATTAGTATTTGGAGCATTAACTGCTACTTTTATTTTTGGTGAAGCTTTTCCAGTTCTTTTTCAATGTATGTAATTTTTGCTTTTTTACCCCCAAAACAAAATTAGGCTGATATTATCCATGGGAGCTGCTGAATAGTGTTCTAGTGCATCGTTTCCCTTTTTTCATTTACACATTTCCTTACACAGTTCCTTATCATTTACATATTTACTGTTTCTGATTTTTTGATTGTTGGAAATGATGTTACATCCCTCAGTTGTATTATCTAAATCTTGTGTGTATCCAGTTTTTTTTTTTTAAATGATAAATATAATAGAATTGCCTGGTGGAGGGAATGGCCATAGGCATGGCTTTCAATTTACATTGTGAAGTTGGCCAATGTCCATTCCCATCAGCACAGGGCTCTTGAACTTCCCACCTCCACCAATAGGGGACATGATTCTCCTTATGAATCTTGGCAAAGTTAGTAGATGGAAAATGGTATCTTTTTAGTCCTTAAGTCTGCCTAACTCCATCTCTAGTGAGTCGAACATCTCTCAAGTGTTCATTGTTCACATGTGCTTCTTCTATTGTTAAAGTTCTGGTCATTCTAGATTAATTCTGTGGGATAAAAAAGGGCTGAAGGTTCTTGTAGAAAATAGATTGAGATGTGTCCAAAGGCCCTTTCAATGTTTTTTGTAATCAGATCCAAAAGCATTTGTTTTAAAATTGTCTGGTTGAAGTTATATCTAGAATATCTGAACAAAAAAGCTCAGGGAGGGCCGTATTCCATCTCCCAGTTTTACAGATGGAAAAACAGCCCCAGAGAGGTCAAGGGGCATGTCCAAGGTCACAGGGTGTATTTTTCGGCTCCTATCTGCTTCTTCCTTTATTCATCATGTATTATGAAACTATGGTGTTTAGAATGTTTCATTCTTTTCTGGAAATATCTTCTTTCTCCACTCATCTCTGGGCTAGAGAAGGCTGAGATTCCCAGACTGTCAATCTCAGGAATGTGACAGATTAAGAGAAAACCCAGTCTACATGTGAGTATACTTGAAGAAGAAATGAAGAATCCTGACTCCAAAAGTTCTCTGTGATTCTAAATAGACTTCCTCGAGATGTTGTCAAGCTTTTGCATATTAAGGCTTTGCTTTAATGACCAGATTAAAATCTTCTGTGTATAATTTATGATTTGAATGAACATGGTACTCTGAAAGATGTTTAAGTGTTTGAAAATAATTTCTTAGTAAACCTTTAATATTGTCATTTTGTCAATTCCATTGATTCCCTTAGAAAAGGCTTTAGTACTGTTTCAGAGGCTAGCTGCTACAGTAACAACTCCCTGAATCTCAGTGACTTAAACAGTGGAAGTGTTTCTCTCGCTCACTCAGCAAGTCTAGTGGGAACTGAGGAGGACCTCTGCTCATCACAGGCACTATGGATCTGGGCTGCTGGAGGATTTGCCTCCACCTGTGAGATGAAAGCCAGTGTAGCAAATCACCCACTGATTTGTTTTTTTTTTTTTTTCTTTTAAGGCAGAGGTTGGCAAACTATGGCCTTTGGGCCAAGTCTGACCTTTCACCTGTTTTTGTACATTCTGCAGGTAGGAACTTTTTTTTTTTTTTTTTTTTTTTTTAAAAATTTTGAAATGGTTAAAAAAATCAAAACAAGAATAATATGACACATAAAATTGATAATAAATGCAAATTTCAGTGTGTATAAGTAAAGTTTTATTGGAACATCAATGCACCTATTTTATTACATGTTATCTATGACAGCACTGGTGTTACAAAGGTGGAATTGCATAGTTGAGACCTGGAGGGTACAGCCCTTAAAGCCCAAATATATATCTGCCCTTTCATGGAAAATGTTTGCAGCCTTTGTTGTAAAGCAGTTACCTGGAACCACACACAAGATTTTCATGCTCGTGTCTTATTGGCCAAAACCAGTCCCATGTCCTTGCTTAACTTCAAAAGAGATGGAGAAATGCCTAGGAGGAGAACGGGAAATATTTGGTGAATAGCAGTGATGATTACCCCATTGGCAGAGAAAAGGTAAATTCCTACCTAGGATCTGGCTGAGATCTCATTCATTCTCAATTAATTGAATCTGAACTAAGGATAATTCACCATAACTGTTTGTCCAAAGCCTGAATTGCTTATGCTCATTCAGGCCGGGCCCTCCCGAAGAATGACTGCAATCGATCTGTGATTATTCTCATAACTGCAATTTACAACTTGATAACAACAGCCAGAGAAATTTATAAGCAACCCAATGAGCAATTGTAAGAAAAAAGAAATCAATTCTAGTTCTCCAGAGTGCAAGGGGACATTTAATACTGTAAATTGTCTGATCTCAGCTAGAAAAAGAAACAAGAAAAGCATTTATTTTCTTATTCACATCCTCCTTTGGAGTAAGCGCTTTTGACCCTTATTTGTGAGCAGCGTTTCCCCCAACAATGTGGGAGGAGAGATAGCGGGGTTGCTACTGCTTCCTGACATGGGGTAAGCTCCTCTTCAACCCCGGACAAGAACAGTCAAGCCCATACAGGCTAAGCAAACCACGGAGTCAAGAAGAAATGTGAGCAATTTAAAAAAGTGCTGGCAGGGATGTTGGATCCAGACCCCCCCACCCTCCTTGAGATGGAGGTGCATGTGTGCTCAGTCTTTCTCCTTGGAGTCTGACCGATGATACCAGTGTGTTCACCACCACAGGAGCAGTTGGGGCACGCCTTACCCCAGCCACTTTCTGCCCCTTGGACACCCTGGATGGTGAGCAGGGGAATCTGCCCAGCAGTTCCACCGAGTCAGCCTCTCTCCTTGCTGCTCAAGCTGTTTTCAGTTTGCTCTCCTACGAATTACAATTCCTCTCATTTAAAAAATCTCCAGATAGTTCTTGTGCTATTGTGCACCACAATTATTCGTAATGAATCATCCCCAGAGGGCATGTCTTCATGAAGTCTTTTCTACTTCCTTCTGGTTCTGGCAACTGAGTAATCAGAGTATATAAGAGCCCTTGTTCCCTGCCATAAAATAAGTTTATAGAGATATAATTAGCAAGAGTATTATCTTCATTTGGACTTCGCCGTGCTAAATGTCCTATAAGGGTTGTTTATGAGGCGATATGAATGGTTATGGTATTAATAACGTGATTAGCAAGAAGTATCAATATTTCCCACTACTTACTCCTCCTAATGAGGTCACAAGTGGAGTTTTGGGGTGGGGATGAGCTGGTGGATTTATAGGAAGCTGTAAAGAAGCACTTAGGAAGCTTTAAAAGGAATTTGGTAATCTTGCAATGTAGGGCCCTTGTCCTTTGAGTTAGTAGCTCAGGGTTGGTCTCCACGTACAGGTCCTAGAGGCCCAGGATATGCTGTACTCTTTGAGATGTCCCTGCAAGGGTCCTTCCAGGGGCCCAGCTCTCTAGCAATTTCCTCCCAGAAGCACTCAGCACTCACTGATTTCAGTGTCTTTTATAGTGATGGGCAGGATAGGCTTATGCCCCTTCCTTCTGAGGGTTCCAGCCCCTGTGTTTTCTAGCACTCTGGCAGGTCCTGAACATTTTGTAGATGCCTGGAGAATTATAGGGAGGACAGCTGTGGAGGCTTAGACACCATCTAGTCTGGTTGGCCACTTTACTGATGGGCAAGCTGAGGATCTGACAGGTGGTTTGTTTTGCCACAGTCCCATGTGGTGAGAGGCAGAGCCAAGGGTGGGGGTCATCTCCCCCAGGTGCTAGGCCTGGCTTTTGAATTGACAGATGGGATAGGAGAAGAGGTGCCAAGGCCAGGCACAGGTGGCTCTAGCCAGGCCCCAGAGTCTCAAATGTCCCTTCTCTGGGTTCCACGGTTAGATGCAGGGGGAGAGCAGTGGGATTGGAGGCAGGGCCAGTGTCAGGTGCCAGATCTCTCTTGTTTTAAGCTTGGCCATGCCCAGGCCTCAGTTTCTTCCTCTGGGAAGTTGGGATGACTTCCTGTCTTGACGGGCTCCCTGTGTGCTATGTGAGTCATGTGGAAGGCTCCTGAGAAAGGGCTTGTGTTGCCGCCTGAAGCGCTTGCAATTCAAGCCATCTCCCCAAACAGGGCTCCTACAGGCTTGTGCATCCGTGCTCCCCTCCCTCACCCGGACAGGGCAGGCTGGGATGGAGGGGGAGTGAGCACAGTGAGCAGGCCTGTCCCCAGGCCTGTCCCCCTGGATGGCAATGGTGGCCTCTACTTCCTCCATGAAGCTAGGGTTCCCAGAGGGGCCTCTGGGAGGTGCTTCTAGCCTGCTGTGTCAGTGGTTGGCTCATCTGCCTGATATGTCCTCCTGATCAATGGCCGAGGAGCCTGTTCATTGGGGGGAAGGATGACTGGCTCCCTGGAGCAAGTTCTGGGCCTCTGGGAAGGCCTTCATCCCCAGGCCTGGCAGTCAGGTGCTTCTTTGCAGACCTTTAGGAACCGACAGTTTGGGTTCTTTCCTAAAACTTTGGGGGCAGCAGGGATGGCAGACCCACTGCCCTTTCTCCTTTCCCGTTGACAACCGCGGGAAAGTATCTGCCAGCTTGTGAACCCCTGAAGACTGTCTGATTCTTTTCTGTTCTCACAGTGGTGGACATAGTAGGTGCTGAATAAACCAGTGTGAGAGGAGGGCTTGGGTTTTGTCATTAGAAACAACCAAAAAAATTTGAATGTTTCCTTGGTGGAAAGTGACTCCCTCTGAACATCCTGGGATAAGATGGTGCATTTTGGAGGTCTCAGAGGAGTGGTTTATGGGATAAGCACATGGCCTGGGTGAGCCCTTCTGTGCATTAGTCCACTTGCCCCTTTGACGTCAATACCGCCTGTTTGCTGTTACATGTCTCTTCTTAGCCCCTCTCAGATCCTATTACAGCAGCATAAATTGAGTTACAGCATTGAAAGCTCTTTGTTTAGTGAACCAAGCACTTTGTATTAGTTACTACATCTGTCTTGTTATTTTGCATCATCTTTGCTGGGAGCCTGCATGCGTGTCCTCGAGGAGGAAGCTGTAAAGACTAAGTGATTTATGAAATCTATTTTGTTCTTTTGGTTATGCTTAAATGGGATAAGCGGTGGTGTTGGGGCTCCAGCATTTCCAGGAGAGGAGGACGGATGGGCCAATGTCCCTGTTGGTCCTGAAGAATCATGGTGCAACGGTACCCAGTACATAACTTGCCAGGTTGCCACCAGGGTTTCTCTATTCTAGAAACTGCTGTGAACAGTTAACAAATAGGGCACAGATTAGGTTCAAGGATTATTAAGATGGCCAATTCTTTGTACAGTTTAAAAAAATAGCACTTTCCCCCCGTTATAAAAGTAATACATTTTATATTGTGGAAAATTTGTAAAATAGAGACAAAGTGTGGTAAAAAGCAAATTCCAAACCTCAGCACTGAGAATGAAATGCTACTAGCTCTTCATTGTGCTACCTTGACTCTCCCAATCACATGCGTGTGTGTGTATTCCTGCACACATGTACTTATAATTTTCACAAGAAAGGGATCAAAAGTATATTTGCTCAGGCTGGGGCTGTAGCTCAGTGGCAGTGTGCTTGCTTAGCATGTGTGAGGCACTGGGTCCGATCCTTAGCACCGCATTAAAAACTAAACACATAAAGGCATGCTATCTACAACTATTTTAAAAAAAGAAAAAAATTATAAAAAGAAAGGTATATTTACTCTTTATCCTCACTGCCATGGTGTCTCTTGTTCCCCAGGAAGCTTACTGACCCATCAGCTTGCCAAGAGCCTTCCTTGCTCTCTGAAGACTGAAGACTGACCACGTGATATCCCTCCACGGGAGTTCCATGCAGCCAATTATCAGCAATCAGGGTGTTCTGCCTCTAGATTCCCTCAATGGCTCTGGCCCTCAGGAAATGCCAGGCTGTTCTGAGTCCCTAGTCTCTTCCCTGCCCAAGTGTCTGTGTGGCTGGTCTCTAAGGTTTTAGGCAAATCATGATCTTGAGACCTGCAGGATCCCCGTTGTGCCCAGGCCTCCTGTTCCGGCCTTTGCCCCCAAACTTTGGGGTATGTGGTAGGTTGAATGGGTGTCTCCCCATACAAAGATATGTCTGTATTCCTGCCCCCTGTGAATGTTATTTGATGGCCTTTTCCTGCTTGAGAATGGCCCAGGGAAGCTGCGTGTCAGCCTTGTACATGACATGCAGCATCAGGGGTGAGATGGTGGGGAGGAAACTGGTGGCTCTCAGGCCTTTCCTCCTTGTGAAGGAAAATAATACAAACTTAGATGTTGTCTCCCTGTCCTTAAGAGACTCAAGATTTCCACTCTTCATCATTCACAAGTGATGTCAAAGGATCTCCATCCTGGTGCTGATGCAAAAGAATATTTGCTCAATGTCTGCTTTCCAATTTCCCAGCAAGATCAATTCTCCTTGTCAGAAACAGTCATCCTGAGATTGTATCTGTATTGAAATCGGCTGAGCTCAGGGGTGCTGTGGGGGGTGGGCAGGGATTTTTTGGGTGGGGCCTGACTCTGTAGTCAATATTCTTTGACCTCTGAGCTTGCCCTGGCTTTGTTCAGTTGATCGTCCTGCTGCTGTCAGGAAAGGCTGTCCTTGAACATGGCTGAGCGATTCATTACCTGTCAGAGGCAGCCAGGTGTGTCTCTGCACGTGGCCGTGCGGGGGCTCCTCTAGTAGGTTTAGTAATTAAAAGCAAACAAAGCCTGGATGGAGCCCTACTGGTGTTGCTGGGGGCACTGAAGCAGAAACAATTGGGAAAACAGCCAAGTGCTCCAGCCAAGAGGGTGCAGCCTCCTGAGAGGTGACAGAGAGTGTCCCAAATCCCCGGAGTCAGGGACAAATGGCTCCACTGCAGGCTGTCTTGTTGGACCCACAAAATTCCTACTCCCAGCTGAGGCTGGGGTGGAACTGTTACTGATCATGCAGTTAGGCCTTCTGTGGTGAGAGAGACAGAGGGCAAGGCCCGGGCTCTGCCCCACTGGGCCCCTTTATTGAAATCAAAGTGGGTGTTGGAGGCATCCTGAGAAGAGACTGAGTTTTAGTTATTAAGTAAGTGGCAGAGCTGGAATTCAAACCCAGAGCTTCCTGACCCCTAAGCTGTGCCTGTGCTCCTTTATTTATACTTGGAGGTGTATGATAGATTGAATGAGTGCCTCCCCTGCCCAAAGATATTCCTGCACCCTGTGAATGTTACCTTATCTGGAGAAAAGGTCTTTGCAGATGTAATTAAAGATCTTAAGATGGAATGATCACCCTGGATTATCCAAGTGGGCCCTAACACCAATGACAAATGTCCTTATTAGAAGAGAAAGGTCAAGGGGGATTTGAAACAGAGAGAAGACACAGACGGAAGAGGTGGCAATGTGACCACAGAGTTAGAGACTGGAGTGAGGTGGCCACAAGCTGAGGAAGTCTGACAGCGGCTGGAAGCTGGAAGAGGCAAAGAATGCATTCTTCTTAGAGCCCCTGACCTTCTCCCCGTGGCTCTGTAGGATTTTGGGCTTCTGGGTTCTAGAACTGAGAGATTAATTCTTTGTTGTTATGAGCTACTCAGTTTGCTACCATAGCCACAGGAAATGAATATTTGGGGGCTCAGTATGTGCTAGAAACTTGGGATGTAAAGCCCTTTTTGCAATCCCTAAGACATCATTTTGGATATCAGAGACAGTCCTGTTGGCTGTGGCCTGGGTGTGGGGCCTTGGGGCGCCCTTTGAGTCCCTCTCTCTAGCACTCTCATGACACTGCAAGCTGCCATCATCTCGGTGTCCTTCTCGTGTACCCCAGGGTCCCCAGCCGCGGAGCCCAGTGAAAGCTGACCCGATGTTGCCTACATTTTTTATGAATGGATTTTGCACAGCTTGGAGGTCGCCTGCCTTCTGCCTGGAGGCAGTGGCAGGAGCCTGGTGCTGTTTGGGGCAGCCTCACCCACAGTTGACCTCACAGGAAGGTTATAAATAGCAGCCAGGGATGGGTTCTGAGTGCCTCGAAGTGGAAGCACAATCGCTTGATGACAGGTGAGCTCAGGGGAGACAGCGTAACGCTGGGGCCGTCGCTTCTCCGCTGTTCTGACGGTAATCGGAACAGGCAGATGTCTCCAACAGCTGGGGCTAATGGGCTGTCAGACAGGGTTCGGCCAGCCTGGGACATCCGTGCTCCCTGGCATGGGTCCAGGCCAGACTGTGGGCGCTCAAGCATGGAGCCATGGGAGGGATGGACTTGGCACCTACTTGCCCCGTCCTGCCCCGTGAAGACTCACCAGGAATGAGAGTCGATTACACTTGTCCTGGACAGCTTTATTTTTTCATTTATGGGAAGTGGTCATTTGAATTATTGATGAGAGATTAAAACTAAGCTAATCCAATTCAATTTCTCCAATAGATAAAACTATTTATAATTAACCTAGAAGCAAAGGTCAACACCAGTGGTAAATGGCTGTGAGGGCAGGGGAATTGCAATGAGGAGCTAGTTTGTGTTAAGGTGGAAATTATCCAAGAACCTCTTGAGAGACACTTGGAAATGAATTTGTGAGTGGAGACCAAAGTTGTGTGCTGTATACAAGACCTTCATCTCAGCCTTGGGATTTTTTGAGCAAAGCATCAGCAGGGCTTCTTTCTTGAATATGTGCTCCTTCTAGGATGTGTGTACTCCAAAGTGGAATCACAGCAGAAGGAGGGGAGATCTGAGACCTGATTTTGTCTCCTGAGTCCCTGTGTGAGCCAGACATGGCACCAAGTTCCAGAGTGACTCAGTGTCTCTGTGAGAGGAGGAGGAGGTAGGGCCAACCCCCAACCCCCTCCATCTCTGCACCCAGATTCTTGCTTTGTGGTCGGTTGTCTTGAGTGAATCCAGGCCACGACAGGAAAGGGCTGGCACCTGGACTGCCCCTCTCTTTTCACACTCAGCCACCCCCCGAGTGTGTTCCTTGACCTACCTGTTCATGGAGTCAGGTCCTGGTGGGAGTCCTGAACTGAGGTACCATTTAGTGATAGGGCAAAGAACTCAGAAATCTGACAAGACAGGAATGGTTTTCCCGGCACATGTCTGCCTTTGCCTGTCCCCTGCTCCAAGTCTACCTGTGTGCTTTGGGCAGAAAAAGCCAGGCTTGGTTACTTTGGCAATGACTATCCTGGTGAGGAGCTGACACAGATTTCCAGTGTGTCATTTAGAAAGGAGCAGACCTTCTTTGCCCCGAGTCTTTTTACCTTTATGATTGAGCTGAGTGATGAATTACCTCTTGTTTAATGGTGGTGAAACATATTCAGTCATTGTGAGATTTTGAAATATGTATTTGCTCTTTGCTACAGTTTGGATTTGAAATGTTCCCCAGAGGTCCCTGTTTTAAAGTCTTGATACCCTGCCTATGGGGCTATTGGGAGCTGGTAGAACCCTCAGGAGGGGGGGCCTAGTGGAAGAAAGGTAGGTCACTGGGGATGTGATCTTGAAGAGGATATTGGGACCTTGGACCTTTCCTTTCTCTCCCCTCACCCCGCTTCCTGGCCACCAGGAGGTGAGCAGGTCTCCTCTGCTACACTCCCACCATGATGTGCTGCATTCCTACTGGGCTCAAGGCAATGGGGCTGTGGGTCCATGGACTGAAATTTATGAAAATGTGAACCCAATTAAACCTTTCCTCCTTTCAAGTTGATTATCTCAGGTCTTTTTCACAGTGACAGAAAGCTGGACAACACACTTTTCACTCTAGTTTCCTGGCACAGAGTTCCGAAGACCCTTGGAATTTCCTAGGTGATGAGAATGTGTTCTCTATGCTAATGTGATGACTGGTGGCTGGTGGCCCCTAGCTAGCCTCAAGATGCGAACTGGTGGCCAGAAAGACCAAGGCATAATTAGAGGCTTTGAGCCCTACTTCTAGCAAGGGGAGATGGCCAAAGGTTGAACACAAGGGACAATGAGTTGCTTGGTCATGCGTACATAAGGAAGCTTCCACAAAAACCAAACTGGGCTTGGGGAGCTTCTGGGTAGCTGAACACAGGGAGGTCGCTGGAGGGTGGTGCACCCAAAGAGGGCAGGGAAGCTCCATGCTCCTCCCTTCATGCTTGTCCCTTGCATCTTTTCTACCTGGATTAAACTGGTAAAGTAGATGTTTCCCTGAGTTCTGTGAACCATTTTAGTCAATTAATTGGACCTGAGGTGGGGATTTTGGGAACCCCAATGTATAGGTAGGTGATCAGAAGTATAGCTGACACCCTGTGACTAGCTTGCTGTGGGTGGCAGTCTTGTGGGACTGAGCCCTTAACCTGTGGAATCTAATCCTATCTCCAAGCAACAGTGTCAGAAGCACATTGAATTGGAGGACACTCAGCTAGTGTCCCCTGGAGAATTGCTTGGTGTGTGTGTGTGTGTGTGTGTGTGTGTGTGTGTGTGAGGGGGGGAGGACCCCCATATCTGGTGTCAGAAGTACTGTATTGAGTGGTGTGGGAGTAGAGGGAAAGAACACTTTGGTTATTTTCCTCTCTCTGGAGGTATAACATCTATCTAACTATAAAACTTAAAAAGAAAACTTTATGAGGTAATTCAGTATATATGTAAGACAAATGAAAAGGAAGCTGCTGTCCCACAGGGGAGTTGTGGCCCTACCCATCTAGCCTTTTCTTGCCTAGGAGGAGGGACCATGAAGACTCTTCCTGCCTTGCTCCCAATTTTGGGATGTGCTGACCCCTCACTTTATAATAGAGGGACTGAGACGGAAAGAGTGAATTGGTGCATATGCCCCAGTGGGCTTCTGGCTAAGCAGAGCTTTCCTGGTTTCTAGTCTGGTAGAGGAGTAGGGAAGGAAGGAGGGAGAGAGGTGGTTTGCCCAGGACACTATACTGCCTCCCTGGGAGCTGTTCTCTGCTGGGCCTTTGGGTCTGTGATTTCCTGAGAAGCGTATCACTTAATTTGGGGCCAAGGCCTCACTATGTCTTCCCTCTAAGGGAGTCTGAGCGGGCCTCTGGGGAGGAGACCAGAGGGGAATGGAAGGGTGATTCTGGGCACAGCTCTGGGATCCTAGCCTGTGGACCGTGATTGGCACTCAGGGACCAACAGGCTGCCACAGGACGCGCTCTTCTGATGTCTTACTTTCAACTTGTTTCCTGAGAGGATGAAGCTGATTTTGGAAGGAGCTGATTGGCACATAGGGGTGGCCCAGGAGTGCTGGCCTTGACCAACTCCCTGTCCTACTTCTTGCTTTTCTTCTTTGTTTTTCTCCATCCTGTAGGAGCTCTTGGCTTCTTGACCTGTAGAGTGAGCTCACTTGTTTCCAATAGTTCGTATATTTTACCTGTTTATTATAATGGTTACTTGTTTACCATCTGCTTCTGTGCCCAGGCCCAACCCACCTCACATACCCCCAAATGCAGGCTAATTCAGGATATAGATATTGTCCATTTTGTTCCCTGCTGAGGTTCAGGTAAGATCTCAATAGCTTCTGTTAAATGGGAGAATTAATGAACGAATAACACATCCTTTCCTCATACCTGCAGGCCTTTGGCCTTTCTCTGCTTTTTTAAAAATTTGGCATTTCTTTGGGTGGAATTAAGGTACATGGGTTCCAGGAAAGGGTACTTAATGTCTGATGAAGAACTAAAAGCTATTTCTTAAAGATAGGATCCATATTCTTTTTGAAATAATGCCTTCCCAAGCTAGCCTGTCTATGTTCATTTCCATGACAGTCCCTAGAATGTCAAGGTCCTCAGTTTCCTAGCCTCCTGTGGGACCCTGTATTATTTTGTGTGGCTCCAGCCTCACCCTTCTTAGATTTATGCAGTTTCAAAGTCTATCTCCCCTCTCAGTAATGAAGAAATAAATAATTCTGCAGTGTGTGACCCCTGATTTTAATTGGGTTTTAGAGCAAGTTTGAATAAACGAATGAATGAATGAGGGAATGGGGTTTCTTTGGCTCTAAGAGCATGTTCTTATATAATGAGCTGAAACTATTACATTAATTTCCTAAAGACCTCTGTTCAGATTATTTGCAGACACCGGTCAATGCTGTATATAAATTGAGGTCTCAAAAGGCTAACTTAACAATTAATCAAAAGCATCTCTAAGCCCCTCAAAATGGAAATAGCCCCAAGATTGTAAGAGGAAATCTACCTTCAGAGACCTCTTGTTATTGAAGATGTGCACTTTGGACACATCCAGGGAATCTGGAGCAAACTCTTTTTATAAGGGTCCAAAGGGGTGAGGAGTGTTCATACATCAAAAGCATAATTCTTAGCATTTTGTCATATCAGCTTTTCTCTTTCTTCTTCAGTGAGAAGTCTTGGAAAAGTCCTCTCTGTCACTCAAGGAGTGCAGCAGGTTTGATTTAGAAATGTGCATGAGTGTGACCCCCTACGGTCACTTTCCCCTTCTCCCTGTACCCCCTCTAGGCTCCTGTAACATACCTGGCATCTGAGACCCCTCTGCCTTCCATGGACCTGCCTCCTGTACTGCCATAATCTTCGCACCCACATTTCAGAATGGCTTCTTACTTTTAGTACCTCACTCCTCATTCTCCTTTCTGAGTGTGCTGCCTGATCATCCTGCTAAAGAATCCCGGATGAAGCAAGAGCTCCCCGACTCTGGCTTCCAGGTCCTGTTTAATCCAGCCTGTTGCTTCTACACGGCACCCTCTCCCCTTTCTCCAGATGTGCTCAACTCTTTACTTGGGCTGCTTCTCAGTGCCCCATATCCCTCCCCACTCCTCTCTCTCTCTCTCTCTCTCTCTCTCAATTTCTGTTTCCAAACCCTCACTTCCACTCTTATTGTTTCGGCCACTCCAGTAACAATAATCAGGACCACATCATTTATTGTCCCAAGCACGACTGTTTTGATAATGAAAGGGGATATTATTAATAATTGTTTTGGGGCAATGGGCAAAACTTGGATGGTCCCAGGAAACTCTATCTTGTGGTCATCTTGGCTATATTAGCTGTGTCCTACCTTTGTTCTCTTTCACTTTCCATCTCCATTCTCTCTTCTACTAAGTTCAACTCAAGTCTCTCTTGTCCTTGATGGCTTGTTTCTAGGAAGCTTCTCTGGGTTAAATCTGAGTTTCTAGGCTGAGGTTATAAGGCTGCATGCCAGAGGCCCTTTGTTTTCTCTGGCTCTATGCGTATTGTCTGGTGACTTTCTGGAGGTAGGTGGTGGTATTCAGATTTAGAACACAGGTTCTGCAGTAGAATGGGTCCTCACTGTTAATGCCAAGACATGGGCCACAGGTAAGGGCACATTGTTATTAAGTTATGCATATTTTTGAACAGATATGTATTTTTGTGGGGGGAGGGGCGGTGCCAGAGATTGAACTCAGGGGCACTTGACCACTGAGCCATATCCTTAGCCTTATTTTGTATTTTATTGAGACAGGAACTTATGGGGTTGCTTATGCCTCACTTTTTTGCTGAGGCTGGCTTTGAATTGGTGATCCTCCTATCTCCTGAGCTGCTGGGATTACAGGAGTGCCTGACTCACATATGTGTTTTATTTGCCATCTTATTGGCTTTCTGGATCTCCTTAGGGAATTTCCACCTTTTTTTTTGTTTATTTAATTATTTATTTACTTATTCATAATGCACAAGTATAGCATCTTTTTACATACAACTGCTTGTATACAAAGTATATAAATACCATTCAAATTTTCAATCATGCATTTAGCATAATGATATCCATCTCATTCAACCACCAATTTTTTTCCCTTCCCCCCTTGCTCTCCCCCTTCCCCTCCCTTTCCTTTGACCATTCTAGTGTTCCTCTAATCCTATGTACCCCCATCCAACAACACTGTGAACTAGCCTCCTTATATCAGAGAAAACATTCGGTATTTGGATTTTTGAGATTGACTAATTTCACTTAGCATTATATTCTCCAACTTCATCCATTTACCTGCAAATGCCATTATTTTATTCTTTCTTATTGCTGAATAAAATTCCATTGTGTATATATACCACATTTTCTTTATCCACTCATCTACTGAGGGACATCTAGGTTGGTTCCACAACCTAGCTATTGTGAATTGTGCTGCTATAAACATTGATGTGGCTGTGTCACTGTAATATGCTGTTTTTAAGTCCTTTGGGAATAGACCCAGGAGTGGGATGGCTGGGTCATAGGGTGGTTCCATTCCCATTTTCCCAAGAAATCTCCATACTGCTTTCCATAGTGGTTGCACCATTTTGCAGTCCCACCAGCAATGTATTTAGTGTGCCTTTTCCCCCACATCCTCTCCAACATTTATTGTTGTTTGTGTTCTTGATAGCTGACATTCTGATTGGAGTGAAATGAAATCTTAGAGTAGTTTTGATTTGCATTTCTCTAATTGCCAGCGATGTTGAGCATTTTTTCATGTATTTGTTGATTAAATGTGTATCTTTTTCTGAGAAGTGTCTTTTCAATTCCTTAGCCCACTTATTGATTGGGTTATTTGCTTTTTTGGTGTTAAGTTTTTTGAGTTCTTTATATATTCTAGAAATTAGTGCTCTATCTGATGTGCATGTATTAAATATTTGTTCCCAATTAGTTGGCTCTCTATTCACCTCACTGATTGTTTCTTTTGCTGAGAAGAAGCTTTTTAGTTTAAATCTATCCCATTCATTAATTCTTGGTAATAGTTCTTGCGCTACAGGATTCTTATTAAGGAATTTGGGGCCTAATCTGACATGGTGGAAATTGGAGCTTACTTTTTCTTCTATTAGGCGTATTGTCTCTGGTCTAATTCCTAGGTCCTTGATCCACTTTGAATTGAGTTTTGTGCATGGTGAGAGACAAGGGTTTAATTTCATTTTCTTGCATATGGATTTCCAGTTTTCCCAGCACAATTTGTTGAAGAGGCTATCCTTTCTCCACTGTACATTTTTGGCACCTTTGTCTAATATAAGATAGCTGAAATTATATGTATTAGTCTCTGTGTCCTCAATTCTGTACCATTGGTCCACCAGTCTGTTTTGGTGCCAATACCATGCTGTTTTTGTTACTATTGCTCTATAGTATAATTTAAAGTCCGGTATGGTGATGCCACCTGCTTCACTTCTTGCTCAGGATTTCTTTGGCTATTCTGGGTCTCTTATTTTTCCAGATGAATTTCATGACTGCTTTTTCTATTTCTTTGAAAAATGACATTGGAATTTTGATTGGAATTGCATTAAATCTGTATAATGCCTTTGGTAGTATGGACATTTTGACCATATTGACTCTACCTATCCAAGAGCAAGGTAGGTCTTTCCATTTTCTGAGTTATTCTATGATTTCTTTCTTTAGTGTTCTATAATTTTCCTTATAGAGGCCTTTCACCTCTTTTGTTAAGTTGATTCCCAGGTATTTTATTTTTTTTTGATGCTATTGTAAATGGGGTAGTTTTCATCATTTCCCTTTCAGAGGCTTTGTTACTGATGTACAAAAATGCCTTTGACTTATGGGTTTTGATTTTGTATCCTGCTACTTTGCCCAATTAATTTACTAGTTGTAAAAGTTTTCTGGTAGAGTTTTTTGGGTCTTCTAGGTATATTATCATGTCATCAACAAATAATGCTAATTTGAGCTCTTCTTTTCCTATCTGGATCCCTTTAATTTCTTTCATCTGTCTAATTGCTCTGGCCAGAGTTTCCAGTACTATGTTAAATAGCAGTGGTGAAAGGGGGCATCCCTGTCTTGTTCCAGTTTTTAGAGGGAATGCTTTCAATTTTTCTCCATTTAAGATAATGTTAGCTCGGGGCCTTGCATAAATAGATTTTATAATGTTGAGATATGTTCCTGATATTCCTAGTTTTTCCAGTGTTTTGAACATAAAGGGGTGCTGTATTTTGTCAAATGCTTTTTCTGCGTCTATTGAGATAATCATATGATTTTTATCTTTAAGTCTATTGATGTGATGTATTATGTTTATTAATTTCCGAATGTTGAACCAGCCTTGCATCCCTGGAATAAACTCCACTTGATCGTGGTGCACTATCTTTTTGATATGTTTTTGTATCTGATTTGCCAGAATTTTGTTGAGGATTTTTGCATCTATGTTCATTAAAGATATTGGCCTGAAGTTTTCTTTTTTGGATGCGTCTTTGCCTGGCTTTGGAATTAATGTGATATTGGCCTCATAGAAAGAGTCTGGAAGAGCTCCCTCTTTTTCTATTTCTTGAAATAGTTTGAAGAGCATTGGTATTAGTTCTTCTTTGAAAGTCTTATAGAACTCGGCTGTAAACCCATCAGGTCCTGGAGTTTTCCTTGTTGGTAGCTTTTTGATGGCATTTTCTATTTCTTCGCTTATAATCAGTCTGTTTAAGTTGTGTATAGCCTCCATTTCCAGTTTAGGCAAATCATACGACTCAAGAAATCTGTTAATGTTTTCAATATTTTCTGTTTTATGAGAATATAAGTTTTCAAAGTAATTTCTAATTATCTTCTGTATATCTGAGGTGTTTGTTGTGATATTCCCTTTTTCATCACGAATGTTAGCAATTTGAGTTTTTTCTCTTCTTTTCGTTAGCATCGCTAAGGGTCTGTCAATTTTGTTTGTTTTTTCAAAGAACCAACTTTTAGTTTTGTCAATTCTTTGAATGGTTTCCTTAGTCTCAATTTCATTAATTTCTGCTCTGATTTTAATTATTTCCTGTCTTCTGCTGCTCTTGGTGTTGATCTGTTCTTCTTTTTCTAGTGCTTTGAGGTGTGATGTTAAGTCATTTATTTGTTGGTTTTTTTTCCTTTTAAGGAATGAACTCAGTGCAATGAATTTTCCTCTTTCATAGTGTCCATAGTGTCCCAGAGATTTCTATATGATGTATCTGTGTTCTCATTTACCTCTAGGAATTTTTTAATCTCCTCTTTGATGTCTTCAAACCCTTGTTCATTCAGTAGCATGTTGTTTAGCTTCCAGTTGTTGGAGTGTTGGAGTAGTTTTTCTTATTCCTTGTTTTGTTGTTGATTTCCAATTTCATCCCTTTATGGTCTGATAGAATGCAGGGTAGTATCTCTATTTTTTTATATTTGCTGAGAGTTGCCTTGTGACATAATATATGGTCTATTTTGGAGAAGGAGCCATGTGCTGCTGAGAAAAAAGTGTATTCTTTTACTGAGGGCTGAAATATTCTATATATGCCCATTAGGTCTAAGTTATTCATTGTTTTAAGGAGGCCTAAGGTTTCTTTGTTTAGCTTTTGTTTGGATGATCTATCCATTGGTGAGAGAGGTGTGTTGAAATCCCCTAGAATAACTGTGTTGTGGTCAGTTTTACTCTTGAACTTGAGAAGAGTTTGTTTGATGAATGTAGGTGCTCCATTATTTGGGGCATATAGATTTATGATTGTTATAGCCTGTTGATGAATGGTTCCCTTAAGTAGTAAGAAATATCCATCTTTGTCCCTTTTGATTAGCTTTGGCTTGAAGTTTACCTTATTTGAAATGAGAATGGAAACCCCTGTTTGCTTCCGTAGGCCATGTGAGTGATAAGACTTTTCCCAGCCTTTCACCTTCAGTCTATTGATGTCTTTTTCTATGAGGTGTGTTTCTTGGAGACAGCAAATTGTTGGGTCATTTCTTTTAATCCATTCAGATAATCTGTGTCTTTTGAATGGCGAGTTTAGGCCATTAACATTCAGGGTTATTATTGAGATGTGATTTTTATATTCCCATCCATTTTTATTTGTATTATGATCTTTAGCTTGATTTGGTTTCTCTTCTGGTTGGTATTTCCCTTAGTTTAATATCTCCCTTTGTTGATTTTCATTGTTATTTTTCTCTTCCTCTTCATGAAAAATGTTGCCCAGAATGTTCAGAAGTGCTGGCTTTCGAGATGTGAAATCTTTTAACTTTTGCTTGTCGTGGAAGGTTTTTATTTCATCTTCGAATCTAAAGCTCAATTTTGCTGGATATAAGATTCTTGGTTGACATCCCTTTTCTTTCAGAGCTTAAAATATGCTATTCCAGGATCTTCTTGCTTTTAAAGTCTGGGTAGAAAAATCTGAACATAGTCTGATTGGTTTCCCCTATATGTAATCTGCTTCCTTTCTCTTGTGGCTTTTAATATTCTTTCCTTGCTCAGTATATTAGGCATTTTCATTATAATGTGTCTTGGTGTGGTTCTGTTGTGATTTTGTATGTTTGGTGTTCGGTAAGCCTCTTGAACTTGGTTTTCCCATTCATTCCTCAAGTTTGGAAAATTTTCTGTAATTACTTCATTAAATAAATTACTCATTCCTTTGGCTTGAAACTCTGCCCTCTCCTCTACTCCAATCACTCTTTTTATGTTTGGTCTTTTTATGTTGTCCCATAATTCTTGAATGTTCTGTTCTTGGTTTCTTACCATTTTTGCTGTGTAATCTAGATTTTTCTCTAGGATATATATTTTGTCTTCATTGTCTGAGGTTCTTTCTTCCAAGTGATCTACTCTGTTGGTGATACTTCGATTGAGCTTTTATTTTGGTTTATTGCTTCTTTCATTTCTGGAATTTCTGTTTGGTTTCTCTTTAGAGCCTCTATCTCCCTATTGAAGTAATCTTTTACTTTCTGTATTTGTTTATGGAGTTCTTTGTCAAAATGATCTTTCGCCACCTGTATTTGCTCCCTCATCTCATTTTTGAGGTCATTCTTAATTCCGCAAACATTTGGAATATGTAATTTCTAAATTCCATATCTGGCATTTCACCAACTGTGCATGCCATGAAATATACTGAGGAGGTATATTGATTTGTTTGTGTCACTTTCTTCCCTTGTTTCTTCATATTGCTTGTGCATCTATTCTTCCTGCACTGTGGAACCTTGACTATTTTGATTTTACCTTAAAACCTTACGTTGCTCTTGTAGTACAATGCTATCAGATCCCCTTTATTTCCTTTACACTTTAAAATCAAACACTTTCTATTCAGAGAATCCCAGTTTGATCACAATGTACAGATTTAGTTAACCCAGATATTGTTTCCAATTTACTCTGTACGCTTCTGATGGGGTTTTATAGTTTCAAGTAATGGACACAGAGGTGATATGTTTAGGAAGAAGGAAGTGAGTGTATTGACTTGTTCTTTCTTAGAAAGTATGAAAAGAGAGTTCTATGGAAGTGGTTAGTATCAGCAGACGAGAGAGAAAAGAGAATGGAGTGAATGATTAGGTGGAAAGACCGATTTATATATAAACCTAACTTATGCAGCGGTTGAGAGAAGAAATAAAGAAAAATGGAAAAGAAAAAAAGAAGAAAAAAAATGACCAAGGAGTAGAAATTAGTGTAAGAGAGAGGAGAGAGAGAGTGAGTCTAGAAAATAGAGAATAAACTATATATAACACTTTGCTATATATTTCAATTGTACCCGTTCTAAAAATCCCAATTTCTGCATATAACTTGTTTTTGCCTCTGTTGAGTATGCAATGGCAGGGTGTAAATAGGGAAGATGAAGGAAGAAGAAAAAATACAAAAGTGAGAAGGAAGAAAAGAAAGAAAGAAAAGAGGAGCAGAAGCAAACAAACACACTGTCAATCAAAACAAAAACAAAGCAAAAACAAACAAAAAAACCCCCTAAGAAACAACAAAACAAACAAACAAACAAACAAACAAAAAGAAAAACATTGAATCCAGGAACAAGTCTCAAACAAAATGGACCCTTGGAAGCCCTTCTTTTTTCCCTTCCAGTTTAAGCCAATTGACCCGGATCATGTCCAGTCAGCAATCCTGTTAGTGGAGACAAGGCTATACCTTTGGCCAGTTGCAGAATGGCACAGTGGAAGAGTGGAGGGGGCTTGTCCTCTGGTTGGGCCCTGCGTGCAGCAGCAGGGAGATGCTACTCTGGGCCCTGGAGGCCAGGCAAACTGGTGGCTGGGTCTCTCCTTCTGGCGGGCGGGTCGAATTTCCACCTTTTTAAGGAGAGATTTTTTTTCTCTTACTATATGCAATTGAAACTACCAGATACGTATTTTCTAGCTTCTCTTGCAACCTGGGTGCAGGAAGGGACATCTGGACTCTAGTCTGGTGAAGGTGGCAGTTGTGATAGTGGGCAGTGGTCCTAATGGTGGTGTCCCATAGCAGGTGTTAGTGGCAGCTCTGGCTGATGTGTCTGCACCTGGCTCTGTGGCCTCTGTGGTGGCTCCTTGGGATCAGTTCTAGAGCAGATTGAAGGTCTGTTCATGGTGCTATGCCTCTAGGCCTCTTCTCTGGACCTCCTGGTGGCACTAGGAATTGTTTAGCATCCTTTGTTACAAAAAATGTTGGCCATAAGTAAAAGTAAAGGAACCCTAAACCTAAAGAACCCTAACCCTTGAATAATCATCAGGCAGAGTCAACAATTATAAAACATTTGTTCCACATTCTCCTCTCCTCCCCTATCACTCCATTTTTTCTATTTAAAGTATTTAAGAATATTTTATTCCTAATAAATACTTCTGTATGAATATCTGAAAACAAAGACATTTTTACATGACTTTATTATTTTTCATCTAGTAAAATTAATATCAATCCCTTAATTTTGTCTCATATTCAGTCTATATCTCCTTGATGGACTCAATAATGCTTTTTAATAGTCATATAAAAATTGGGATTCACACAAGATCTACACTTAGTGTTTGGTTTTTATATCTCTGGTGTCTTTCACTTTCTGGTTTTTTTTTTTTACTTGCTTTGCAGAGGAATCCAGCTTTGTTTTCCTGTGAGATGCTTCACATTCCGGACTCATCTCTTTATGTCCTCATGGTAGCATTCCAACTTGTTCCTCTATCCCTAGCATATCTTAGAAACAGGAAATCCATCTGAAGACTTGATTAGATTAACTGGGCAAGAATATTTCATAGTAGTGTTGTATACTTTCACTCCGTATCTAGGAGCTCATAATGCCTGTGTTCCCACTTTTATAGCTATTAAGTTTGATCAGTGTGTTCAGTGGGTGGCAGCCTGAATCCTTCATTGAAAAATTAGGTCAACTTGAGTGGATAAAGAGACACCTAGAAAATTAGTTAAATACACTTTTTAAAAAAATATTTTTTTAGTTGAAGATAGACACAATACCTTTATTTTTATTTATTTATTTTATGTGGTGCTGACGATAAAACCCAGTGCCTCACACATGCTAGGCAAGTGCTCTATCACTGAGCTACAACCCCAGTCCAGTTAAATACACTTCTAGGTGTGTCTATGAAGGTGTTTCCAGAGACAATTGTCATATGGGTCAGCAGACTGAGAGGGGGAGACCCACCCTGAATGTGTGTGGCAAAATCGAGTAATTTGAGGGCTCTGTGGCACAAAAAGTAGAAGGAGGAAGCCTGAAGTGTTTTTTTTTTTTCTCTTTTTTTTTGCTGCTGCTGTTATCACCCATGGACATCAGACTCCAGCTTTCTCAGCCTTTGAGTGACTCCTCCCAGTGACTCTCCAGGGACCGTCCAGTCTTTCAGCCTTGGACTGGGACTGCATCATTGGTTGCTCTTGCTCTGAGGCTCCAGCTTTTTGGACTGAGTAGCTACTGGTTTCTCTGGTTCTTTAGCCTGCAGATGAACAATGTGGGCTTACCCAGCCTCTGATTGTATGAACCAATCTAATAATTTTTCTTCTATAATTATAGATACAGTCAATTGATGCTATTCCTCTGGAGAACCTAACATAATGTGTCTTAGTGGAGGGAGAATGGGAGGGTGGAGAAAGCACCTGCTTCTCACCTGCCTAGGTGGAGAGATCACAATCATTGCTTTCTTTCTTCTTCTTTTCTGAGGATTAGTCACATAGCCAGTCCACGATGCAAGAAGGGCTGGGAAATCGAGTCCCCCCAATGGGTGGGTAGCTACTTCCAGGGAATTCCTTAGCCCATTTATTGATTGGGTTATTTGTTTTTTTAGTGTAAAGTTTTTTGAGTTCTTTATATATTCTAGAGATTAGTGAATGTGCATGTACCACTGCGGGGAAGGAACACCTCATGGACGCTTCTCTAAGACATATATTTTGTCTTCATTGTCTGAGGTTCTATCTTCCAGATGGTCTATTCTGTTGGAGATGTTTTCAATTGAGCTTTTATTTTGGTTTATTGCTTCTTTCATTTCTGGAATTTCTGTTTGGATTCTCTTTAGAGCCTCTATTTCCCTATTGAAGTAATCTTTTACTTCCTGTATTTGTTTTTGGAGTTCTTTGTCAAAATGATCTTTTGCCTCCTGTACCTGCTCCCTCATCTCATTTTTGAGTTCATTTTTAAGTTCCATAAACATTTGGCATATGTAATTTCTAAATTCCATCTCTGGCATTTGACCAACTGTGCTTGCCATGACATCTGCCGATGAGGTATCTTGATTTGTTTGTGTCATTTTCTTTCCTTGTTTTTTCATGTTGCTTGTGTATCTATTCTTCCTGCACTGTGGGACCTTGACTGTTTCGATTTTACCTTAAAGCCTTATGTTGTTCCTGTAGTACAATGCTATCAGATCACCTTATAATTCCTTTATACTTTTAAAACCTAACACTTTCTATTCAGAAAATCCAAGTTTGGTCACAATGTACAGATTTTGTTATCCCAGATATTATTTCCAATTTACTCTGTACATTTCTGATAGGATTTTATAGCTTCAAGTATTGGATACAGAGGTGTTATGTTTAGGAAGAAGGAAGTGTCTTGAATTGTTCTTTCTTGGAAAGTATGAAAAGAGATATCTATTGAAATGGTTTAGTGGAAGTGGTTTAGTATCAGTAGACGATGGAAGAAAGAGAATGGGGTTGACTATTAGGTAAAAAGATCAATTTATATATTGCTGATAGTAAGTTGGAAAAGAAAAAAAAAATGATAAGTCCATGGACGATTCTGCTGTGACTTTTCCTTGGTTTGTCTGGGGACTGTCTTAATGATGTAATCCACACATGGAAGCTTCAGGTGCAGTATTCCTATAGATTTTACTTTTGTTACAGGTTTGAGTGTGGACTTTTCATTTTGCTACTTGTTACTCTTCTTGCCCTCTGAGTGTTCCTTTGATGTCCCAGTGTCCCAGAGAGGGTCAGGCTTGGTAAGAACCAGATGAGAAAAGGATTATCACCTTTTGTTGAAGGCATGATGTCATCATGGATCACTCAAGAAATTCTGTTACTCATCAGCAAAAAGTTCTTTTCTCTAAAGAGAGGGCCTTCTTCCTTTGATCCATGTTTTCACAATTTAATAATTTCTTTCTCAACTTCCTTATGAATTTTCCAAAGTTTGATAGTGACCTATAATGTAATCTGTACTAAACTTTTAAAAGGATGCATTAAAACAAGTTTTTAGAAAACCTATAGCTTTCAAACAGAATCAATGGTTTCTCTTGTAACGTCCCTGAAAAATTTAAATGTTACAATTATTGCCCTTTTCTGAAAGTAGCAGTCTGTTTATTAGAACACACTATTTACTAATGTGGTATATTGCTTTACTCTCTAATAGTTTAATATATCTTTTTTTCTTCCCTCAAGCAAGTTTAGAAGTCTCTGGGGAGAGGAGAGGTTATGTTTCTCAAGGATCATCCCTGGCTCAGGGCTGGCAACAAATCTTGCTCGGTGGATTGGTAGACTGCTCTTCAATTGCCTTGAAAAGATGTGAATCCCAAAGTATAATAACTAGAACTTACAAAAGCTCAAGCTGCACGTGGTTTTGGGTTTGGTGGAGTGTCGTAGATCTGGGGGCCTTTGTGTTTCGTTCTGCTTGCAAAGTAACTTGGTTTTCTCCCTGTCATGCAGAGGCTAACAGAATGTGTAACATAAATCATGGACTTCAAACAAAATATCATTTATTTATTTGTAGGAAAAAATGTGCAGGTTCATCTAGTGGGGTTGGGGACAAGTAGGTAATGTTGGTACCAGATGAGTGTCTGGTTTTGACTGTGCTTCTTGCCCGCGGGGAAGAAAACCAATGTTGTAACCAGGAAGAATGCGCCCTGCATCTGATGGCCCTGTAATAGCATAAACAATGACAAGTTCCATAAACATCACAAATGGGGGAATTTGCCTTGAAGTTCCTTCTGGGATCTAATTTAAAGGCACATCGTGGTGAAACTGAGGTCACGAGGGAAGCAGAAATGAGTGGAGAGAAATGTGGTGTGACAGCCAGCTGCGCTGCTCCTTCCGTGGGAAGGCCTTCTGGGGAAGAGGCGCTAGGTGGGATGTGACCCTGGAAAATGTGGGTCAGGTCTGCTGACACCAGGTACCACAGGACAGGAGCTGTGCTGTGCTGGGTAGAGATTTAAAGCAAGAAGGTCTGAGTTTGAATCTTATCTGAGTCATTTACTCTAATTGAGTGACCTTGAGCAAGTCACTGTGCCTGTGAGTCACCACGTGAAAAATGGAGCTGAAGCCAATTCCCACTTGGGCTGCTGCAGGGATTAAAGGCAATCACATCTCCAAGGGCAGAGAGGGGGCTGTCACCCTGTCATTTGATCAACAAGGAGGCGCTGGCCAGGGATAATTTATATTGGGTCATCCAGCCTGAAAATTCTTTATGTGCAAAGATTTGTTTTATAGTTTCTGAGGGGGAAAAAAAAGAATTTTCTTCTTTTTTTAAAAACCAGAATTGGAAATTTGAAGTTGGAAACAACTCCAGGGCTCATCCAGAGCCCTGCACGTGGGCAGTCTGCTTTCTTCTCGATCTGTGGATATATTGTCAATCTCTTAGGTCACCTAAATCTGACTGCGACTCCAACGCTGCCCAGTTTAGCAAGTAAAGAATGCACGGAGAGGCACTTAAATTAGAGCCTGCAGCTTGAGGAGGCCCTCAGGCTGTGTCATTCTGCAGAGTGGGTGCCTTGTGTAGATTGCAGGAGGTGAACTCAGAGGTCCCCACCAGCCCTGTGATGGTGATGACACCTCTGTTCTTTCCAGCCACCGAGCACAGCACAGAACTCCAGGTGTCACTGGAACTGGTTATCTAAAAATTGTCACCAGGGAAGGTTTCCTCCTAAGGGCCCTATACCTCATGCTGTTCCTGTCCCCGTCTAGCTGGGGACAGACAGAGCATCTGTTTACTTGCAAAGTGAGGTTGGCTTCTTGCTCCTGTTCCAGGTGGTTCTTATTTTAGTCAAACTCTGTGGTGTCTCAGCGATGGAGGGAGGCACACACTGCCTATGTGAGACAGGGACATAGCACGAGAGAGGATTGGGGACACTGTGTATGTGGGGTGGGCGAGTGGGTGGAGGGCAGTTCTGGTCTTTTGGTTCTTAAAATCCTGTTGATCTTCCTGGAAATCACGCATATGTCCTTTGTCTTCAGACCCATCTTTTCTTGTGATTTGTTGGAGGGAAGAGCTGGGTGCGAGCTTGAAGCTAGCACCTTCCTGAGTTGGGCAGAGTCCTCTCTGGGCTCACAATGGTGGTACATTTCCTCCTGCTAGAAAGGAGCCTGGGAAGAGGGAGGATCTGGTGTGTGATGGAAGGTGTAGCGCTGCCCAGATCTGTTCTTTAAGGCAGATTGAACCGGAGCCTCCCCTGGAATCGTGGGAAATGTGCTCATCCCTCTGTGGTTTGGAAGATTATGCAGCTCACACAATGCACTCTGTGAGAAGGCCGGGGGAGCTGGATTTAATTTGATATCTGTCGGGAGACTCCGGCAGTGTGTTTCCGTGGTGCAGAATCATTATTTACAATGAAGCACTTACAGAGGAGTAGTAAAGTTAATGGAGGTTTCAGTGGAATTAGCCTTGTTAAGATCCCTAGCGACACAGCCGGCTCCCATCCAGGGAGGAGGCTGTGCACGGAGAGAGCGCAGTCTGGAATGTGGTAGAAATCCAGAGGGACCCAAGTGGTGAGCCCCAGGCCTTCAGATGCTGGCCCATGGCTGGACTCCGTGATGAGGCTGCGTCTCTGGTCGACAGCTCTGCACAGCCTTGCTGTGAGCTCCAGGCCCTGCAGAGAAGATGCTGTGAATTCCACGATCCAGCGATGGCTTTTGCTGGGGCGTGAGGGAGGTTGGGTGCTGCAGCGTGTGGGTGGGGAGATGCCAATCATCCCTGAAGGGGCAACCAGGCTGCACCACATGGAAGGCGACTTACCTAGGTGGCCATGTGCCATGAGAATCTTGGATGGAAGTTCCCCCCGGCGAGGTTGCCATGTCTACCCCCAACTGCCTGGGCTTGGGAGCCAGGCAGACATGGGCTTGAACCAAGGTTCCACTGGATGACCTTGAACTTGTTATGTAGCCTCTGGAGCTTCATTTCCCCTATCTCTAAAACTGGGATGATCATCGTGCCAGTGATGACGTAAGTGGTTGGGGGGACCCAGTTCAGTCACCTATGGTCTGAGAAGCAGTAAGTGCCGTGCCTGGGCATGGTGGCCCTTCACTTGCTGTTTCTCCTTCTGTCACTGTGCTCCAGTTTTCTGGGCCAGAAAGTGTCCAGAAGACATTTCCCACACTTCCTTTCCAGAGGAGAGAGTGGCCTTGGTTCTTCTTCATTGTCTTGCTCTCTCCCTTCTCTTTTAGTGGGTCCTCTGGGGCAGGGGCTGCTAGGAAGGTGGGTCCCTTTTTCCTTCCTCCTCTCCAGGTCTAGGTAATACCATCTCTTCTCTGTGACTCCCCAGTCTTGGGGGACATATTGGCTTCTCGTATTTCTGATTCTCAGGGTCACCTCATTTTCGTCTTCCTGCCCCAGCACTTCTGTAAGCAGTTCACAGTGCTGAATCTCCTCCGTTCAAGGGCTTCGTATGGTTTCTGTCTCCCTGAGTGGACTTTGATGTATACTGTAGGACTCCGTTAATCACAGTAAGAGGCTGGCCTTGGAATCAGACCAGGCACTGTTTGCACATCCTGACTCCCATCCTTGCTTCCCACGTGACCTGAGCCCTCACATCCACATCTGTAAAATGGGGTTGCTGATTGACTCAGCTTCACAGGGTTGTTTCCAGGATGTTATGAGGGAGGGTAGAAGGAAAAAGCTTCACACGCTGTGCTCATGGGCAGCAATGCAGTGTGAGGGTACGGCTCTAGACGTGTTTGTTGTTTTCTCAGCTTGGCCAAAGGAGTACTGAGGATGCCACAGCACTGGGGACAGAGCAAGCGAAGTGTTGGGCCTGGGCTGGGGTATCTGTGAGCAGCAGGGAGCTGCAGGGGGGCTGGTGGGACCCTGGACGGGGACTTCCTGGAGCCATCTTTGTATCCCACCCCTCCATTGCTCCCTGCCATCTCCCAGTTTAGCTCAGAGGCCCAGTGAAGTACCAAGGGCTGGGCCCTCCCTGGTGTCCCCTGGTAGAAAGACACCATAGGTGGTATGACCTTTTCTCTGTCTCCAGAGCTCAGATAAGAGAGGACAGGTCAGTGCCTCAGTCTGAGGAGCCATGGGTAGCATGGCTTTTAAAATCGACTTAGTCATTCATTTTACCTAATTAGCCAATGACCTAACACCAACCTATAATGTTATTTTCTGCTCAGAATGACACTCATGGGGTTTAGGGAGCGGAATATTTTATCTGCTGCTTGATAGCCAAACTTCCAGCACTTGCTGGCTCAGACCCGCCAGTGTGGATTGGTGGCACCGGCCCCGCCCAGTGGGTTATCTGAGAGTTGCAGGGCCAGGGAGCCAATCAATGCATCAGACTTCAGGTCCCTGTGGAGTGCCAGGTCAGCATCCTTGCTGTAAATGGCTTTCCCTGGGCTTTCTATCTCTAGAAGGGAGAGTCACGCTGAACAGACTAAGCCTTGGCAAACCTTGGAAGAATCTGAATCAGCAGAAACAACTTGCATCCTAAGCAGGTAATCTGGATGGTGGAGATCCACCCACCTGGCTATGCTCTCTCTGTCCCTGACTTTCTCCAGAGTGGTTCTGGGGAACTGCAGCTGGGGACCTCAAATTCAGAGTAGCTGCAGTGTCTCATAATGCAAGGGCCTCTGCATCTGCCCCCACCATTGGGAGCCCACCTCCCTCACGGGCATCCTCTCCTTCACCCAGCTTCCGGGGTACATATTTCTGTCCCTGGCCATTGTCCACTTTCCTCACCTTGCTGGGGATGTTCTCTCTCTGTGAATGCAGGTCCAATTTATTCTTTTAGGCTCTAGGGGCTGTCAGAGCCCACTCACCTCGCTCCTTCCTATTCTCCTCTGTGCTGTGTAACAGACATGTCATTGTGTTTTGCTTAAAGTGGTTCTCTAGGTCTTTGCAGATGTCAGGCTGGAGTCCCTTTGTAGGTCCCTGTAATTCATGGCGTGGCGGTGGCGTGACAAGCCCTATTGGGTGTGGATTTCCATTTTGTGCCCTTGATACAATTATGGGTACTCATATCAGGAAGACGGAGCTTTCAGGGTGTTGCTGAGCGGGCCAAGTCAACTTTACTTTGGGAGGTTTCCAAACCTGACTTTGTGTCGGAAATACCCGAGGATATTTAAAAATGCAGTCGCCAGACTTCACTTCATAGGCTGTTTTGGTAGATCTGGCAGAATGGCTTGGGAATGTGCATTTTTAAACCCACACAAAGAATTACCTGTCCCCCAGGCAATTCTGATATCCAGCAGAATGTGGGAACCCTAGCATGGAATAACACTCAGCTAGACAACTACCCTCATAACCATGCCACACCCTGCTCTCCTGGGACAGTCTTATTTCACATATTCTATCCTCTGCTCTCACAAGCCACTAGTCCAGCCACTAGGCTTTATCACCCAAGGAGAGTTGATTTTTCCCCCCTTTCTTTCTTTTCAGTGCTGGTGATTGAACCCATGGCCTTGGGCTTGCTAGGCGAACGCTCTACCTCTGAGCTACACCCGGCCCTCAGTTGGCCTTGAGTGAGTTGGTTCTGATGTGCCACTGGGATTGTGAAGCACAATCACTGTGAAGCCACAAGTCAGACTTTCACCTACATGTGTGAAATACGAGGGGAGATAAATTACAGCAAAATTGACAAAAATGTAAACCCTTAGACACGGTTTAGAAATTTCATTACTAAGCTCCAGTTATTAGTTGTCATCCAGATTCCTTATTTTTTTCCAGGTAATTTTAAACTCTTTCTCATTGTATCAATTTGTTTCACAATGACACTTTGGTGCCTCTGGTCCCTGCTTGCTGCCTGTGGCAAACCTCCAAGGTTGACATAGAGTTGATCTGTTGACTGCTTTTATACTTTACACCGTGTGATACTTCTCTATTCCTTATTATATTTGTTTGTTTGTTTGTTTGTTTATTTCCACAAGAGGAAGCTTAACTTTCTGCTCCTCCAAGTTAGCTGACCATTTTCTTTCCAGAGCATCTCAGAGAGAAGAGAGGAACTCTGCAGCCATCTATGTTTTTCTTCACCGTCCTCTTCCATCTGACCCATCTCCTGGGCTGGGTGAGACAGCTTTCTCCAAGATGTGTGAGTGGCACAACACACCGCACCCCCACCCAGGCATGCCTGCCCAAGCTGGCTTCCAGAAGAGGAACATGTTCTTTTTGCTGAACACTGGAAGATTTTTGCTGTTTTACACCAAGTGTGGCTTCCTTACAATCTCCAAATGGAGGGTGCACATCTTGCCTGTCTCTCTTTTTCTTCTCCTCCTGCCCTGAGGCTTGTGCTGAGACCCGGCTGGCCCTCAGGAAACACTCCTGTATAAAATTCTGTTGAATTTCTCACTCCTCTCGCACTGGGTCCACCCTGGGAGGCAGGCACCAGGAATATTAGTGTCAGGTTGTGTGTTCTCACTTCTGCAGGGTGTCGCTGTCCTTGTTGGTGACACTCTCTCATTTCACAGCCCCTGTTGTAGGATGTTCGCCCCAGGACAATATGCTTGTGGAAGGACCCAGCGATGGAATTTATTAATATGAAGGTGTATGATTCCGGCACATGCTCAGACTTCCAAATAAGTATATTGTCTCTTTGGAATGGAATTGCTTTCACCCTGTGCAACTGTCTTACAGTATTCATTAATTCTACTATTAGAACCAGATTCCTATTAAAGTCAGTTAATAAACTGTGATAGTCTCTGGGTGGACCTAGAGCCAGGAGATTCTGGAGCCTGATAACAGCAACGCCATGGAGGTGGGGAACAACACTGTTCTGCTCTTTGGCATGGGGCAGCTGGCTCCAATCACATATGCAGTGAATTCAAGGCACCGTGAAGGAATCTGTTGCAGAAATGGAAAGAAAAGAAAGAAAAATCAATGCAACCTCTGTGTTTTTAATCTCAAGGCAGGAAAACCTGCATTGTGTACCAAATGTAGGAGAACAAAATGCTTCCCAGATTTGACATTATGCATTTCTCAAATCTACCATGCATGAAGCTTGCTTGTTCTAGACCCCTGCAGTCCAATATGGTAGCCACTAGTTTCACATAGCCATTGAGGACTGGAAATGTGGCTAGTCCACATTGAGATGTTCTATAAGTATAAAGTACACCAGCAAGTTTGAAGACTTGACACAAAAAATATGTAAGGTATTCAATTAGTTTTTACTTTGATTGAAATGATAATGTTTCAGATATATTGAGTTAAAAAATCTATTACTAAAATTAGCCAGGCACAGTGGTGCACACCTGTAATCCCAGAGGCTTGGGAGGCTGAGGCAGGAAGATCAAGAGTTCAAAAGCAGCCTCAGCAATGGCAAGGTGCTAAGCAACTCAGTGAGACCCTGTCTCTAAATAAAATACAAAATAGGGCTGGGGATGAGGCTCTGTGGTTGAGTGACCCTGAGTTCAATCTCTGGTACCTGATAGATGGGCTTGGGCCAGTGGGCCACCCCCCCCCCATGGAAATTTTCATGTCCTGAGAAGCAAACTTGTTTCATTTTCCCTGGGCAGGAGCCAATAGGCTTAAAGTTTGCCCTGGTCCACGGGCAAAGAGCCAATAGCTAGTTAAGGGTCGCTCTGGTACACCCCCCACCAGAAATCCCTATTTAAGTTCCTGTCTATCTGGAGCTCACACACAACAGCTTGTCCCTGCTGAGAGGAGGCAGCCACTGCACCAGCCTTAGACTCACCGTCTCTAGCCCGACGGCAGCTGCCCCAGCCAACAGCTCCAGCCTCCAGCCCGGCGGCAGCTGCCTTAGCCGACAGCTCCAGAGACCACAGCTGGTGTGACCAGCCACCCACCTTCCATTCAGAGCTCACACACTCCCCTCTCCCTGACTCCTCTCTCCCACTAAAGCTTGCACACTCCCCTCTCCCTGACTCCTCTCTCCCAGCACCTATTCGACCTCCGACCAGCCATAAAGGCTGGTGAATAAATCTCTTGGCTGCACGGTTGTCACTGGTGTGATTTTTGCCCTTCAGTACCCACCCCCACCAAATTAATTTTACATTTCATTTTTTCCTTTTTTAAAAAAATGTGGCAATGAGACAATTTGAATTTACAATTATGGCTCACATCAGTGGCCTATGTTCTACTTCTGTAAGGCAGTGTGGAGGGTAGATTTACCCCTGACTGGTCAGGAGGCAGATGATTTTGCCTAGAAGTGAGTATGAGTCTGTGGACCATCTTGGCTTCTACTTTGCTCAGAGTTTGGTCTTCCTGGAAAGTCAACAGAAAGTTAACAAGCTAACTCCAGGAGAGCCATCTTCTGGTGACCTTTCCAGTATTTTTATTCCTTGTTCAGACCAGAAGTGTAACCACACATGACCCAACCTATCCACCATGTTTAGAGTACAGGAAATACCCAACAAACATTTTTTAAGCAACTACTAAGTGTCAGGCACTGTCCTGGGCACTGAGATGTGGAAGTGGACGTGGCAGTCAGGTTCCTACATTTGTGGAGCTTGCATTCCAGTGATGGAGACAGAGTATATAAGCAAGTATATAAATAAACAAACAAGATTTTTTTAAAATTTATTATGGGCAGTGATGATTGCATGGATATAAAATATAGCAGGGATAGTGAGTAAAAAATGGTGGTGTTGAAGAGCTACCTTAAAATGGGTGGTCTGGGAAGGCCTCTCTATGGAGGCAACATTTGAGTTGAGATTTGGATGACAGGAAGGATCCCAACAGAGAGATTCAGGTCGAATGTTCTAGGCAGAGGCATTAGCTTGTGCAGAGGCCCTAAGGCTGCTTGATCAACTTGGTGTGTTAGGACCAGAAGCCAGACCCATAGGGAGGGGAATGGTAGGAACTGAGGCCAGAGAAACATCAGAGAACAGATCACCAGGGGCCTGGTAGTCGTGCTGAGAAGTTCTGATTCTAATCTAAGAGATGCTGGGAACCCTGCAAGGTTACCCGTGGGGAGTGACATGATCACTGTGGCTCCTCTGTGGAGGATAGACCTTAGAGAGAGAGAGAAAAGCGTGGAGCAGGAAGACCAGTGGAGGTGGTATTTCCAGGAAAGGGATGTGGTGGTGAACCAGGACGATGGGGTGGAGAAGGAAATTGGTGGCAGAGCCGTCTGGGGTGGCTGACTGTTTGCCTGTGAGGTGTGAGGAAAAGAGAGGCATATGATTGACACCTGGATCTTTATCGGAGCAACTGGATGTTAGGATGATGGAGTCCTTTACTGAGCGGAATGAATTTTGTGGTAGGAGGGAATTGAGAGAGTTATCAAAAGTGCAATTTCAGTTATTCATTTAGATATTCCAAGTAGAGACATTGAGGAAGATCTTGGGTCTATGACCCAGGATAGTATGGAAGCCATGGGCCCCTATGTGGTATTTAAAGCTGCAGCTCTGGATGGGATCCCCAGGAGTGCAAGTGAGATGGGGAATGGAAGAGTCCTGAGAGCCTTGGCCTTAGGATCCTTTAGCATTTAAAGACTGAGCAGAGGTAGAGTTGGATAGAGGGGGGAGGCATGCTCCCAAGGGGGTTACTCCAGGAAGCAACCCTGTTGTCTATGACCCCAGAGGACACCCAGGATTGTTCAGGATGGAATTTTAGGCAGGTCCTCACTTATGAGAGCAATCCAGACCAGCTTTGTGGAAGAAGTAAGCCCTGAGGAAGCCTCGAAGGGCAGGGAGGATTAAGATGGGAGAGGGACCCCCTAGGAGTGAAACCAACACTTGAGGCAGGAGTGCATATGGGAGCCCCCAGGGGAGTGGTGACGAGGAAGGGGATCATGAAGAGGCCTCCATTAGACAAATGAGGAAACTTGTCAGAACTCAGTGACATTTCTTTTTCCAAGTAGATGTTTTGTGTGGGTGTGTGAGTGAAATACAGCTGGACAGACCCACGGGTGTCCACTCGGAAATAGTGCCGACTTTTTAGGGAGTGGAATGATGAGATTAAGATGACATTTGGGGCTGGTCCATCTCTCACAGGACCATGGAAAAGGCAAGAGAGCTTTTCAATTACAAATAGTGTAGCCATCACATCCAGCAGAAGTCAGTAGGACTAGAGACGGAGCCCTGAGAAGGCTGTGTCACCTGAGCCAGATAATTATGACAGCCTTCTGGCTCTTGTCTGGAGTGTCACATGTTGAGAGGGGCAATCCCACTTGCAGCAGCAGTCCCAGGACTCAGATCCTCAGTAGCCCAAAGCCTTGCACAGGCATGTGTGTACAGAGGGAGTCCCGAGCTTTGATTCCCAAGCTTTTCTTGCTCTTGAGAATGGATCACATCTGTGGAAGGAAAGTGCCACCAAGCATGTGGCATCCCTTACACCCTTGAAGTACCTGTCCCTCCACCCCCATTGTGTGTGCATTGCTTCTATCTGTGTCCTTATTTATCAAATATCTACATCCCTAACTCAGCCAGACCACCCCGGGGCAGCCCTGGTCTGCCTGTGTGCCTTGCGATTCCTCCAGATTTTAGTGCAGGAGCTGGCCAGCAGCAGGAGCTCAGGGTCTAAGGACTGATTGGAGGAAGCCAGGGGTGTCCTCTGGGTCTGGCCTGTCAGGGCGGGATCACCTCACAGGTAAGGTGAACCCTGCCTCCCATTTTGTAGCAGTCACAAGGTGTCTGCTTGGAGCCCTGCATCTGCCACCTCTGATAGGGTACTGAAGTTGGTGTCTACTCTTTCCTGTGCTGGGGGGTGGTGTATTCTGAGTGCATGGTAGTTTGGGATTTGTTTCTATACAATATTCTTTCTTTTTTGTTTTTTCTTTTTTGGTGCTATCCTGACTTGCGAGGGACACTCTTTCTTTGAACTTTTTGAAACTTTACATCTTGTTGGTTGAGGCCAATTCTACTGAAAGTGGTGTGCAGGCCCGGGAGGGGCTGCTGGAACATACTAGTCTAACACCATGACTTGCTGGTGGTTAGGTTACTCCCACATTCCCCTGCCCCCACACCAGCCCCACCACCTCTGAGGCTACCTTATCTACTGCTAAGGAATGGTTCTTATTGCTCTGGCCCTTGGCTTAAGTTCACACCACCCGTTCAAAGTACCTGCCCTTGAATGAGCAGATTGAGCTTCTGTGCATACTATAGAACAAGTGATCCTGGGGGCTTTACTGGATTCATCAATTTTCTGCTCTATTTTCCAGGTTTAATCAGGTTTTATTTGTGTGCACGAAGGCAGAGGAGTGAGTGAAGGGCATGTTTGTCCCCCACAGTGTTCGGGTTGTCACATAGGCCCCAGGGTCTCTCCATCTTTTCTTCCAGCACCGAAGCACAGAGGGGACAGCTGAGTGAGATCCCAGCTGGCTTGTTCCTGGACGTCCTCTCTCAATGACCTTGGGGGGAAGGGAGGTATGAGGTAAAAAGAATTCTAGAAGGTTTGATTTCACCATCAGGCTTTCAAAGTCATCCTGGAGGATACAAGCCAAGATAGCATACTTAACTTTCCTCTTTAGTTTTTGGATTTTATTTTTAATACTGTGAAGTTCACACAGAAGTCCCTTAACATCTGGACTTCCAGCTGCAGGTGTTCTCGTTGGTTCCCAGGCTCACGCTGGCCCTCAAGCCTGGATGGGTTTGAGGACAAGATGACCAGAGTCATGTCTGATAGCAGTTAATTGGCTTGGACCATCAGGACTGGAGCGAGAGCTCAGCCAGATGTGCCCAGGTTGGGCGACAGGGCTGCGTTCCATTCGAGCCTGCCCTGCCCTGGGGCTGTGCCCTTCTCCTGCCCTGTCTCCTTGCATCTAGCTTTGTGGGGTCCACATGCCCTCTCCGCCCCGGCTCTTTAGAAAAGCTTCAGGTTCTGTTCTGTAGAGACGTGCTAGCCTTAAAGTGGGAGAATCTTACATTCTAGTTTGGTGTGAGCACATTTATAGAAGTTGGAATCCTGGGAGGAAAATGAACTATTTGACTATATTAAGAAAAAAAAAACTTGGTTGAAGGTTTCATATTTTATGCCTTAAAAACCGGAAGTTCAGGGTGTAACCCAGCAGGGGTTTATTTGAGGCTGTTCCATGGGGGAAACCTTTATTTCAAGGAGTTGGTAGTGTCTGGGGGGTCGAGAGATGGAGACAGAAACTCTGCAGTGGGTGGCCTGGTGGTCTAAGTGTCTAAGCCCAGGAAATCTGGGGTCAGGTCTAAACATGTGACTTGGGTCTCCCTTGGTTCCATCTGCAGTGAGAAGATGTGCCTCTCTGTCTATTGAAACTTCAAGACGCAGCCTGTGGTCCTCCTTCCCTGGCCTCTTTACCAAGGCCTCTGGTTTCCGTGCTTTGCCTCGATAGCCCACACGTCTACAGCTCTTTGCTGGTTACAGACCATTGCTACTGAATTTCAGAGGCCACATCCAGCTGGTAGAAAGAGAGAGAACAGGGTTCTAAGGGGGTGAAGCGTCATGACCGGACTCCTTAAATTGTGAGCATCCTCCTGCGTGCTTAAGAATCTGTTTGCAGAACATCCTCTTTGATCATTTCATTTGTCCTCCATTGAAATTGTTAGGAGCCCCCTTGACCCCAGTCATAAAAGAATGTTTTAAGGAAAAAAACTCTCTGAAGAAGAATGCTATTTACAGAAATGCAATTTGAACTCAGTCTCCATCTATACCGCTGGGTGAGGCGAGGTGCTCAGGGGGTCATGCTTACATTTCAAAAGCAGCTGCTTCCCCGCCAAGGCCCCGAGCATTTTAGTTACAAGAAGTAAATATTAGCCCTGCCTTGCTGTGCGGATACTGAGGAACAGAGAGGCGGGGGGACGTGCACTTCCTTCCCTGCCTCTTCTCCAGACCCAGTGGACTACTTGATACGAAGGGGCCGTCTGACAACAAAAGAAATCCTGCCATCGTTGTGAGGAGGAACTTGGGCGGCTCATGCCTATCCATGGCACTTACACAAATTCATGAGCGCAGGCACGGTGGACCCCCCTCACCTGAAATGTTTCCTGGAGCCAGGAACTTGGGCGTCCACCCCAACCTGGGTGGTTTCTGCAGGGACTGGGCTTCCCAGGGTGACATCTACCTACAAGTTCACCCTTGTCATCCCTTATGCACAGCGGGTGGCCCCACCCAGGGTGCTTCAAAACCTGCTTGGGAAAACAAACATTCCCCTGCCTTCCTGGTCACAGGGCAGGATCACCGGCACCAGACCCTGGTCCACCTGGCGCTGCTACCCCCAACACCCAAGGATTCCTTGGGGGCAGGCGTGCTTCCTGTCCCCCATCTTCACTCAGCCCTGGGCCAAGCTTCCTACACGTGGAGCTCAGGAAAGGTTTTCTCCTGCTGCTGCTCATTAGTGACTCTGCCTGGGCTGTCCGAATAAGAAAAATGTTGCCAAGAGGGGGCCCAACCTGTGAGAATTGGAGAGCTTTCCGTGGGGTGGAAGAACAAATAATCAGGACAAAATATACTGTGATAAGGAAGCCTGCCCTTTTGTTTACTGACACGCATCTCTGCTTCAAGCTATTTTAAAAATGACTATTTCATTTGCAAGGTGATAAAAGAATGAATGGAAATTTACCTATGAGCGTCTCTATAATTGAGTGCCTATCTGCAGGATGAATAGTGGAAGCAAATTATCCACAATAGGCCAACTCTTTGCTTTCCTAGGACTGTGCATTCTATTCTTCCTGTTCAATAGAGAATGTTGTCTATTTCACCAAATTAGCCAAACACAGATAATGTTGTCAAAGGATGGCTCCATTAGATTTCACAAGATGTCTGACACCAATACAAAAGCTCTACCCTCACAGCTTTTCAACTTCAATTTCTTCCTACATGACTCAAAAAATAAATTTGTTTTGTGGGCCAGAGATGATGAGTTTGACAGGTTTTCGGAACAGAAGAGAAAAGAAAAGTTAACAGTATTGACTTGGGGTGATTCCAACAAATTCCATGAAGCCGAATACCATGGGGAGGCAAGCAACTTGGTGACCTGGAGAGGACCTTCCAATTGGGGTTGAGGGGTCTGGACCCCAGTCATGACCGTGGTTTTGGCTCAGTTTGCACATTGAGCCACAGAGATGATGGTCCTGAGATCCAGAGCAGCGACTGAGCTAAGAAGTCTGGTAGAAAACGAAAGGCTGGGGAGGGGACACGCCCACCACCTCAGCATGATCCAAACCCACAAGAGTGCTCAAATGCCAGCACCATGGAGGTGTCCGCTCTGTAGGGAGAACTGAGCAGAGGGCAGGGCCAGGACTTCCTGGACGTATGCAGCTCTCCGGGAGAGAAGACCATGCCGTGTGGCTCTGGTGACTTCAGCCCTCACACGGCTCTTCAGGAAGACCCGAGTGGTGATCACTTTCTATTTGCTCACTTTCTTTTTTATTTAAGAAATCTTATAATGACAGAATCTTAAAAAGTAACCCCACAGTCTCACCACCCTGATAGGCCGCGCACATTCTGCGCGCTCCTTTCCACACGCACGTGTGGTGGGTGGGGTTTTCACTCCCTCTTCTCCACCCTCTGGTGGGAGCATGGCACACACCTCCCTTTCAGGGCGTAGGCTGGACGGGCGCAGCTCAAGGGGAGACTGGAGGCAGAGGCTTTCTGCCTACTGGTGTGTGGAGCTATGCCGGGGGTGGATTATGTGGCAGAGCAGGCGCTTGGTTGCCTGGTGGATGATGGTGAGACCACATTCTCTTCCAGTCTCTCCCAGGGGCCTGGCCCTCAAGTTTGATGAGAAATGGGTTGGGAAATGGGGTGTGTCTGGGAGGGTGAAATGGCTGAAGGAGTACTGAGTCTGAAGACGTATGAGGCCAGAAGTGGGGCTCTTAATCTGAGGGGCTTAAGAAACAGGAGAAATGGGGTTGGGCCTAAGAGAAAGGAGGGAGGCTTGGAGAGGCTCTGAAGACGTTCTCAACATAAACAGTTCTGAGGGCCAGAGGGTTGAGAAGTCCAGCCAAGGAAGGCTTCCTACAGCTAACAGTGGGTGGCTGGTGTTAGAGGAGATGACTCCCCTGTGCTTTTTGTCACAAATCATGCAAATGATGTGTTAATTAGCCAATGGACTGTTTTATGATATGCTCACCCTTTTAATATTTAGGGGTCAGGGATACAGTTTTGAGATTCTCTCTCTCTCTCTCTCTCTCTCTCTCTCTCCTGTGTGTGTGTGTGCATGTGTATTTCCAGGCACAGTAAACCCATTAGTCTGAGTTCACTTGTCTTGCCAGTGTGATCCTACGAGGGTGCACCACGTTTTCAATGGCCATGCAATCTGTGGTTTGCTCTTTTGGTTTGGTGTAGTGTGCACTGCACCTTACTGGTGGTATAGTGTCCTGGCAGACTCTGAGGACAATGTGGCCAGGCAAGGCTTTTCTCAAGAGTGCCAGGAGGGACACAACTTTTCATCTGGGTAGCTGTGGGAAGGCCCAGGTCTTGCTGTCTTCACCAACGGTACAGGCAAGTTTGTTCAGGGAAAGGGATAATGGGAACCACTCTAGGTATCTCGAGCAGAAAGTGATTGAATAGAAGGATTTAGAAGCTTACCCAATTATTGGAGGTGGGATGGGGAAAGTAAAGTCAGAAAGGCCACATTCAGGAAATTTGGAAATGGAGAAATTTCATGGGAAGCTGCAGCTGATGGTTTCAACTTCCTGTAGCACAGAAATGGGAGATTCTCAACTAAAACTTGGAAGCTACCAGCAAATTCTCAAATCACCTGCTCAGAGCATCTGCCTGAGAATCAGGACTTCTCCTCTTCTGCCTTTCAGATCTCATGGGAGCACCTTGCATTGGCAGAATTTAACCAGAACCCTGCTGACAAGGGACTGGGAGCTCTCCTATGATGTGAGAGAGAGTATAGAAGGGGGCACAGCGATGCCAGGTAGAAATAGCTATCTTGGCACAGGATCTTCATAGAATAGTAGAGCTCTTGGCACAGCAAAGGGACTAGACACATGTTTACTGAGAGAATGAATATGGGGTAGAAGTAGCACTGAGAGGGGCATCCCTATCTGCCCAGAAAGACCATGTTTCTGCCCCCCAGGCTGGGGCGAGTGGTGGACCTACATAGAATCTACTCCCACTTAGAAGAGTGAGGGGGTGGGGTCTGAGGAAATGGAAACTGTGGCTATTGTGTGGGAAGCTTCCTGGTTCCAGAGTAGTAAACACAGGGCAGGGGATTGGGTTGAGGTAGAGGGCCTGGGTACAACTACGATTGCTCTTCTTTTGCCTAACTGTGCTATGGCCAGATCTTATGTGCAGACTCTCAGCTTAGACATTTGGTGTATAAGAGACAATTTGTTCAAGGACACATGGGTCACTCTGGGGAACTACTGAGGATGAAAGCTATATTCATCTGACTCTTGCTTGTAAACAATAGGAAAATTCAGATGTCTGCCTTCAGGCAAGGCTGAATCCAGCAACACAAGTGATGTTCTTTCTCTCACTTCCTCTTTCCCTTGGCTCCTTTCCCTCTGATTGTCAACTTCTCCCCTGATGAATGGGGGCTTCCTTCAGATAGTCAGGGAAGATGGCGACATGTTTCCAGCTGTACCCAGATGGAAAGCAAACTTCCTTTCTATATATGAGTAGAAGAACCAGAAAATGATTGGTCTTACTCCCTTGTGTCCATCTAGGCCAATTACTGCTGGGAGATGAGATATTATAATTGTTTCAGCTTGGCATTCCTGCTCACCTCTGTGGCCAGAGGCTGGGGGTAGGGGAAGGAAACCATGATTGATAGCCCAATAAGAAGGGCTCCCCAAAGGAATACAAGTTGCCAAGAAAGCAACTTATTTCCAGAAGCAAAGAGAACAGGAAGAGGCTTAGGCTAGGATGACAGTGCCTCTAGGCAGAGATGAAATGCCCTGTGAGGGACCTCTGCTAGGTCAGCACCATCATCCTGCACGCATGGACCTGGGCATCCAGCCAAGCCCTGCCCCAGCTCTGGGAGGGCTGACCAGCCTCCAGCAGTGTAACCGGGGATGCAGCAGCTAGTTCTCTCCCTGGAGCATTGCGAAGGTTCTTGCTTCCCTCAGTTATGTTGCATTTGCCGTGAACTTCGTTTTAAATGTCATATTTGCTTTTTCCCTGGATACTATGTCTGAGGATAACTGGACTTTCCAGCTGCATGGGTTTTATGTTGAAATATACCCAATCTAGGAGTGATCTGATATTCTCCTTTTCTATCCTTCTAGATGCTTCAGCTCCTCCTGGCAAACTTTCTACTCGGGAATTGTAGAATCTGCATTTATCTGGTCAACATTTACTGAGAATCTAACTGTGTGCCCTGGAGATTGGCCTCAAACAAAACAAATCCAGTCCTGGTCCTCACAGAGCTTAAGGACCAGCAGGGAAGTCAGGTGTGGCAGGGAAGTCAGGTGTGCCACGAAAACAAAGACATCACCCAGCGGGTTACCATGTTACCTAGTGGTTATACTCCTGAGGTGAAGCGCGAGGTGCTCAGAAGCTCAGGCCTGACCTGGCCCATGGTGTGTGTGTGTGTGTGTGTGTGTGTGTGTGTGTGTGTGTGGTGGTTCCTGGGGGAGGAGATGTTGGGCTAAAAGCTGAAGGATGGCCCCAAGTTTGGATTTTGAGGCAAAGAGGCTGGGAAAGGGGTGAGGAGAGGGGTGTTCAGATGCCAGTGCTCTGCGTGGGGAGTGAGGGGCTGCTACCCGGCATGGACCGGCCTCGAAGGTGGGAAGGTGCAACGTCTGAGGGTCCCCACTTGCTGCTCCCAGCTCGCCTGGGAGTAGGAACCTGGTTCTACTCCAGTAGAGCTCTCGGCAGTGAGCTCCCTGACCCCCTGGTGGAGAGGAGTGGGTTTCCCTAGCTGCACTTGGGCATGAACCTCTCTAGTCAGGCTCAGCCTGGCGGTGGGATGGGGCTGGATCCTGTAGTTGTGGGGCCTTGGTCTTGGCTGGCAGGGAGGGAGGCGGCTGGGCTGTTGTGCAGGTGAGAGAGGGCAGGGCTCGGAGGGAGCCCCATGCGACTTGGAGGTAAAGCCAACTGAACCCCTGGAGGTGGATGGGGGTGGGGTATGTGATATGCAGACAAAGAGAGATCAAGGGTGAGGGCTGGCTGTGGCCTGGGGGGAGGGGAGCACCACCACTGAGGCGCAGAGGCTGGGAAGAAGCTGATTGGAGGAAATGAGCACGGACACATATGTTCTTGAACACTTTAAGTTCAAGGAGATGCCAGGGAGGTAATTGGATGCATGAGGCTGGGCTGTAAACACAGGATGGAAATCATGTGGGGTCAGGAGAGGCCAGGCCCGGCTCCCCAGCCCCAGAAACCGGTGGAGTTTGGCGAGAGGAGAAGCAGCCGGCGAACTGATAAACCCGGACCAGGTGAAGGCACAAACCTGCCTGTGATAAATCATGCCAGCGTGGCCTGGGCTGCAGATGCGTGCTCGGAGGACCCCTGGGCGCTCCGGGCCTGTCGCCGGGTGATGGATGACGCAGCTCCCCACCTACCCAGCTCCCGCTGGCACCGGCTTCCTGCCACCTCCACGCAGTCCCTCAGGAAAGGAGCAAAGAGCTGAGCAGGCTCTCCGTGACAGCCTTTTAAAAGTGACTTTTAAAACTTCTTATAATTGTTGATTAAAAGGCCCATTGCTCCAAAGGCTCTGTTTGTGGTAGAAGTAGGAAAGTCATTTGAGAAGAAATTTCTGGGGAGGCGAAGCGTTCCAGTAAATTGGCCAGGCGGCATTTTCAGTTCCAGGCGTATGTTTCAAAAGCCATTAAAAGCCCCTCAAGAAAGGATTGCAAAGTAGTTGTTTAGAGAAAGGAAAGATTTTTGGGGGAGGAGAAAATGCTAGCCGGGGGCTGGTAGGAGCAGTGGGAGCAGGAAACCTCCACTCACCGGAACCACGGTGCAGGGCTGTCCCTACCCCACCGCAGCCAGACCGGCTGCTCCTACGGGTCCCCTCCCCTCGCTGGTGCAGGTAGGTCCCTTCCATGCATCCCACTTTGTCCTGACTTCACGTCTCCCTCATTTGGAAGGAACACTGCAGGCTTTCTGAAGTTCACCTGTTTTGTAGTCTCCTTTCTCTGCATCTTCTTGGCTTCCAGTAGTCCTCTCTGGATTCCCGTAGCTCACAAAGTCTGAGTTTCTGAACATCCCCTGAATTTCTGCAGCTCATGACAACTTCCTGGGCTTGGTTGTGACCTCATGATGCTGTCTCATGCAGGTCTCTTGTCACACAAGCTGGGAGATACGTTGAGAGAGAAGTGTGCGCAGGGTGCTGGGAATGGGATCAAGCCACAAATACCACATGGCTGCTTGCCTAGTGGCCAAGCTGTTGTGGGGGAGCTGGTCCTTGGCATCACCCCTGTCCTGGTCCTCACTAAGCCCCACACAGGGTAGCCCTGGCAGGTACCGGCAGGGAGACTTAATAGTGGGGTGTGTGTGTGTGTGAGAGAGAGAGAGAGAGAGAGAGAGAGAGAGAGAGAGCTTCCTCTCTAAGCCGGGCTTCATTGCTGAGCTAAGTTAAAATCATGTCCAGGAGCCATGTATTTGAGAAAGGTTCATTTGTTCACAATAATAAAATATGGTATTTTTAAGAAAACTTCCCTACACGGACCCTTTTCCAATTTCATTCCTTTGGCAAACTAGGCCGGTGGATGAGCTGAATTTCAAAGATTAGAACATTCCAAACCTCCGAGCCCATCTTTTGGAATCCCAAAGGGTGTGAATTAAAATATGATTTTCGGTTCTTTTCAGCCTGAGGAGAAGCCTCTACAGGAGCAAATCACTTGAGAAAGAACATGAGGAGCCACAGCAGTGGCGTGGGCGTGACCACGCATGAGCAGAGGGGTGGTGAGAGCAGACCCTAGCGAATCTCAGCTCCTGGAAAGCTGAGGCAGGATTGCAAGCTGGGTACCTTAGCAAGACCCTGACTCAAAAACAAAAACAAAAGCAAAAGCAAAAACAAACAAACAAACAAAACAAAACACCCCCCCCCCCCAAGAACAAAACCAAACCAAACAAAAAACACACAAAAACCCCCAGCTGGGGATGTAGCTCAGTGGCAGAGGGCTGGAGGCCCTGAGTTCAGTCTTCAGTCCCCAGGATTGCAAAGAAAATAAAATAAGTCTAAACAATAAGAGTGAGAGACACTGAGTCTACAGAAAGGATCTCCCACCCCATGCATACCTGCCTCATATGCCACAGGTGTGCTGGAGCACCAGGCTTTGGGCCTTTCCCAGGTGTAGAATTTAGGCTTCACAGAAGAGGAGGCCAAATTTCCCAAGCCTTCATAGAGAGACTTGGCACCTGTGAACATTTGTCTCTCTCCCTGGAACCTCCTTATACATTATTTCACTCCTTTCCAGGTCCTATAAGATGCTCTGTTAAAGCTGCTTATGCCAAGTGGATAATACTAGGAAATTCCTCACTGTGCTTCCTTCCTGGAGATTCCCAAAGAACATTAGCATTTCAAAGGTTCCAGAAGACTGGCAAAAGAAACCTGTTAAACTTTAATCCTGTGTTTCCTAAACTACTTGACCACTGATCCTTTCTGTTACAGAAAGTCAAAGAAAGTCCGATGGGAGTCTCCTGTACCAGGTACTTGTACCCAGTGGGGTACTCTGGTTACTTTATATTCTCATGCTAACTGCCTTGTAGATTCACCAGTTCTAAATTTCCTCCCACCATGAAATCTAGGCAGGGTGGGTACCATCTGGGCTGCTGTGACCTCCTCTGAGCTTTGAGCAAGCCTGCTAGAGCCAGAGTGCAGACACATCTGTTCACCCCGCTCGGCGTGGAGGCCGCTGTGTGGACCTGCTCGTGGACCTGCACTGGCAGGCCAATTGCTTCCTGGTTCTTTCGGAGTGTTTGGCTGGATGGCCAGTCTGTACACTCACCTTCATGGCCAGATGAAGCTCACCTGGGCCAGGAAGTTCCATGGAGGATAAGATGCAAGCAGAAATACTCCATCTGTCGAATCCCCTCTTCCCTGTAGCAGCTCTGTCCCCAGGCTGTTTTGACTGCCTTGTTATGCATACGGTAATGAAATATTAAAGTAAATTCTTCCAGTTTTGAAAACCTTTTTTTTTTTTTTTTTTTTGGCTCAGGTACCAGGGGCAGCCTGAACATGTGACAGAAACCCATGGAGCTTGGAGCGAGGAGCAGAAGGATGAGGAGGAATCACTTCAGAGGCAGGACTTCCACGAAAGGGGCCAGGAGTGGCTAAGGGGCAGCCATCTTCTCTGTCTTCTTCCTGCTGGCTGTGAAAGGGGGGCCCTGCTGGCTTGGAGACTTGGAGGACGGGGGTGTGGTGGGTGCTTCCATAGAGCACTGGATTGGGATCCTGTGTCCTTGGGCCGGTTCTCATCCCTCTCGAGTTTCTCCACTGATAGAACTAGGTGGGTGACCAGATGTCCTCTGGGACTTGTCATGGTTTACATATTACAAAATAAAAGTTTTCTGGGGATTCTACTTGAAGTTGGTTTGTCTTTTCACACATTTGTTACTAATGCTGTCTTGATTCCTATTGAGATAAATTGAAGCCAGTGGCCATCCTAGGGGAAAAAACAAAACAAACAAACAAACAAAAAAAACCCAAAACCCTTCATTGACTCGGCATTACCTGGGTTTGGCCTGCTGTGACTTGGGCAAAACCCAGGCTTTCCTGCCTACAGAGATCTTGCTTGATCTGGGTAGCCACATCTAAGGGTCAGTGTGGCACTTGCCAGACACATTTCCTAGCTGACCTCCTGGGGACAACCGTGTGATTTGATTTCGTGTAGTGTTATATCTGCGTCTCTGACCATATCTGGGGTGGAGTCTGTCCTGGGTACAGATATACCAGCAGGTCTTCCGAAGCCTGTCCTGGTTTGGCACTGTCCAGTCTTCTGTCTTGAATGGGCCCTGACCTGACCCATGTAAATGATGACCTCAGAATGGCCAAAGCATTAGAAGGGCCTGAATCTGTCTCTCTCTGGCAATGAAGCCCCAAAGCTCAAGGGCATGTGCACACCAGTCTCCCAGGGAAAGAATGAGCAGCTCCCCTTTGGATGATTGATTAGCATCTTACATTTCTGTTTGCCAAGGTGTCTCAGAAGCACAGGAGCAGATGGCTTCTCGGGAATTCCTCTGGGGAACCAGGCTTCTACGAATCCAGCACCACGTGGAAATCCAATATTCAAATGAGAGAGGAAATTGGGAAAGAAAATATGCTCTCTTTTCCTTGTTCTAAGTTACAACCTGGATATAGAGCTAGAGGGGTCACAAAGGGCATCCACATTCCTGTGGTTCCCTGCCAGTCAGGGGCTCCTTCTAGCAGGACCAGGCAATGAGGTCATGCTGACCCTGAGGGGTTGTGCTGAGATGTGAGGCTGAGATAGTGGGCTTCAATTCAATTTGGGGGACTTTGCCTAAGCAGCTGGTGTGTGCCAGTCCTGGCCCGGATGCTGTGGGATCAGATCAGATATTGCACAGCCTAACAAGCATGAACTCCTGGCATAGACCTGGGCTTCTATCCCTGGCTCTGTCATCTTCCAGATGAGAGATATTGAACCAGAGCCTTAGGTCTCTGAGCCTCGCCTATCCTCATCTGTAGAATGGGAATCATGAGCCTATACTTCAAAGGATCAGATGAGTTAGTGCTCACCAGAACTTAGCACATAGTACACTTTCTTTTCTTTTCATAAAGGTTCCTTTTAGAACTATATAGCTATATATAGTAGTTGAGTTCATCCCAACAAACTCATATATACATGGAAATTGATTTCAGTTCACAGTCCCCCCTTTTCCCTCCTGTCCTCCCTCCCCTTTCCCATTCTCCTTCCTCTACTCCACTAGACTCCCTTTTGTTTGTCTATTAATTTGTATTTGACTGCTTCTTTATGTTATGTTATCTTATCCTTACTTCCCCCTTTCCTTTATTTTACTCTAGCTTCCACATATGAGAGAAGACAGTCAACTTCTGAGTTTGGCTAATTTCACATAGCACAATATTCTCCATTTCCATCCATTTACTGGCAAATGCCATAATTGTTATTTTTATGGCTGAGTAGAGCTCCATTTTATATATATAAATATATATACACATATATACATACATATACATGCGTGTTTATATATGTGTGTATATATATGTATATGTATACATATATATGTACACAATTTCTTAATTTATTCATGTTAGGTATCTGGGTTGATTCCATAATTTAGCTATTGTGGATTGTGCCACTATAAACATTGATGCAGCCGTGTCATTGTAGTATGCTGATTTTAGATATTTTGGATGAATGCTGAGGAGGGGATAGCTGGGTAATATGGTGGTTCCATCCCTGGTTTTTGAGGAATCTCCATACTGCTTCCTAAAGTGGTTGTACTAGTTTGCAGTCCCATCAGCAATATGCAAATGACAGAGTCCACTCGCACTGAGCACTTGGTGCTTTGGGCCAGACCTAAACCCCCACAGTAGGTAGTGGATATGTGTCCCGCTTTCAGGATGACAAAGCAGAGAGGAGGAGAGGTGGTGTGAGCTTTCTTAAAATCACTTGGATTGTCACTGATGTGGGTGAGACTGGGGTGGGGCTCTCTCAGTTCTCCATGAGTTATCCTGTCCCTGTACCATGAGGTGGTCCCTCAGCAGGTCTAGGACTGAAGAAGAGCCTGTTGGTTGGCCTCCATCCTTACTGTGTTTTGACAGAGGTTGACCATTAGAAGCATGCTTCTTGTTTTCTTAAGTTTTTCTTCCCCATCAAGAAGAGCTCTTATAGAATCCTAAGGAATTTAAAAACCTTACCCAGGCCTATGCCCTGAAGCCAGCAAGGACAGCCCATCTGTGAGGACACATTCTGAGAGCCCCCCTCTCCCCACAGCTCTGACCTTCTGCCTCCTGCTCCGAATCCATGTTTTATAATGTCGCCTGCACTTTCTGGCATTTGGCTTTTCTTGTTCCTTTCCCAGAGGTTTGGTCCCATTAATGTTTATGAGGCAAATAAAACTGGGATTGCTGCTTTGGGCTGTGGGACCACTGCCGACCTGGGGAGGGACGTCCAATTTAACCTGTTCCCTCTCCTTTGACTTTCCATGACTTCCACTGTGTTCTCCAGGAAGATGAGTGAATGGAGAGAAAACGTGATTACAACAGAAACTTCACCTTCTTCACCTAACTTCAGGGCTGTCAGTTCTTTGCTCCAAGTGGGAACTAGAGCCATCAAGAGTTCCAAGTGTAGGAAACACGGCTGATGTTAAAATGTTAATTGCTACATGGGCATGCATGGTTAAAAGAGGCTCTGGGGCTGGGGATATAGCTCAGTTGGTAGAGTGCTTGTCTTGCATGCACAAGGCCCTGGGTTCAATCCCCAGCACTGCTAGTGATCAATTAAAAACTACATAATTTTAAATTAAAAAAAAAAGTTACGAAAGAGCCTCTGGGGACACACAAACTCTGGGATGTTACGGGTGGTGTGTTACTGGTTTTCCACAAGGAGGTGGGTAGATATGCATGAAGATGCCTCATTTCTTTATGGAACAAGAAATTGACCCACATCACTGCAAAGATAAAAACCTGTCCAACTGGTGTGTGGTGCTATGTAGAACCCCATGTTTTTAGCAAATGTAGTACTTTTCTATTCCTGAATGTACATAGTCCTAGATGGGATTCTTGGTGAGACCTGGGGTGGGGACCAGAGGTGGTGGGATGTGGCACAGCAGCTGCATTTGCTGGGAAGCTGTAGTTGGGCTGCATTATGGGGCTGTATCTGGAGGGAGGGGAAGCATATTCTTTCTGGGGCTGTTGACAGGGCTGTGAGCCAGGCAGAAGGAAAGCAGTTATATCATTACATGCCACTCTTGTCTCAAGGGGCCAAATTAGCTGACTCTCCAAAACGAGGGTCTACTTTTGACTTTTTAACTTACAGGCTGATGCAGATGCTTGCCAGTTTGCTCTGAAACCTTCCTAGAACAGCTGAGGTGTGCCTGGCCCAGCAGGTGAGGGTGAGAGGAGCAAAATGCGGTTCTGATATTGAGGATCTCACAGATTAGCAGGAATATAGGACAGACCATATCCTAGATGGTGATCATCAGGATGGGAAAATGTCGGGAGGAAAGGCTTGGAGAAACTTGAGGGCAAGTCCCCCATGTCAGACGCAAAGACTTCACCAAGGAAGAGGAGGAGAGCTGGTCTTGGACAGTGCACAGGATTTGTATAGCTAGGACTCGGGTAGACAAGGTTTCAAGAATAGGGCACCTGAAACTTAGGTAAGTGGACGGAAATGAGGGTGGGAGGTTCAGCAGAGTTGAACCTCAGTTGTGGGAAAACAGTTGGAAAGGGCTTTGAAGATACTCAGGGGGTACTTGGTGAATAATTCTGTGAGTGAATGGATGGGCCTTTATTCATTCAACGAACATTTAATGAGTGACTCCCATGTGATAGACACCATGTTAGGGTTTGTAAAAAATGTATACAGCTATACCATATATAGCTGTAAAAAACCCCAGGAATCTCTCTCTCTTGTGCATGCACAGGTGGACACAGACAGTGCACGTGTATATGTGTGCCCACAGGTTACAATTTGACCAGGGTAGCAGAAGAGACCTCTATGGAACACTGACTTCTGAGTACTTTTAGAGGGATGTAAGGAATTAATCAGGTAGATATTTGGGAGAGGAGCACTCCCAGATAATTTGAGCAATTGCACAAAGAGCATAATGGAAGGCATTTGCCTGGCAAGCTGAGAAGCAGTGAGGAGGCTGGGGGTGGCTGCGGCAGAGTGACGGAGGAGACAGTGGTAGAGGACCAGAGAGGTGGTGGAGCCTCAGGGGCTAGCATAGACTTTGGACTTCATCCTGATCAAAATGGGGGCTCTGGAGGGATTTTGAACAGAGGCATAGTGTGACATGATATTTGTTTTTTAAACTATCATCCTGCATGTTTTGTGCAAAGATGACCTTTGGAAGGCAAGGGTGGAGTCAGGAAGAACAGTTAGGAGTCTGCTTCAGGGCTGGAGGACAGGTGGTGATAACTTTGTTTCTAAACATGCAAGATTTCTTTTTAAAAATATTTTATTTTTGATGAGCATACATTAGTTGTACATATTAATGGGTGCATTGTAATAGTTCAACAAATGCATATGACATACAGTGACTAAATCCAACCTCCTTCTATCCATCCTCTTGCTATTGAATATTCAGTTCAACTTTTTTTTTTTTTTTTTAAAGCCTCCACAGATGAGAAAGGATATGTGGCACTTGTCTTTCTGTGTCTGGCTTATTTTACTTAACATGATGTCCTCCAGTTCCATCCATTTAGGGGCAAATGACAGGATTTATTCTTTATGGCTGAATAATATTCCATGTGTGTATGCACCATATTTTCTTTATCCATCAATGGGTTCCTACATCAATTTCATATCTTAGCTGTTGTGAATAGTGTCAAAATAAACATGAGGGGCTGGGATTGTGGCTCAGCGGTAGAACGCATGCCTAGCATGTGCACAGCCTGGGTTCGATTCTCAGCACCATGTAAATAAAGGCATTGTGTACAACTAAAATAAATAAATATTAAAAAAAAAAAAAACATGAGAATGAGGGTATCTCTTTGGTATGCTGATTTCATTTCCTTTAGATATATACTTGGAGGTGAGATAGGTAGATCATATGGCAGATTTATTTGTAGTTTTCTGAGGAACCTCTATGCTGTTCTCCATAGTGGCTGTAATAACTTAAATTAGCGTGTGAAGTTCTTTTTTTTCTCCACGACCTGCTGGCATTTGCTACTTTTTGTTTTCGTTTTTTTTGATAATAGTCATCCTAACTGGGCTTGGATGACATCTCATTGTAGTTTTGATTTGCATTTCCTGGATAGCTAATGATACAGAACATTTCTTTTTTCATATACGTGTTGGCCATTTGTATTTTTTACTTTGAGAAGTTTCTATTCAGGTCATTTGCCCATTTTAAATTGGACTACTTGTGGTTTTTTATTGTTCAATTTGTTGAGCTCCTTACGTGGTTCAGGGTATTGATCATTTGTCAAGTGGCAAATGTTTTCTCCCATTCTGTAAGTTTTCTCTTCACTCTGTGGATCATTTCCTTTGCTATGCAGCATTTCAGTTTGATGTAATCCATTTGCCTATGTTCACGTTCACTTTCTGTTTTGGGGGTCATATCCAAAATCGTTGCCCATGTGAATGTCTTAAAGTGTTTACCCTATGTTTTCTTCTAGTAGTTTCCATAGTTTGAGGCCTTCCATTGAGGTCTTTGGTAAGGTGAGAGATAGGGGTCAAGTTTTAATCTTGCATATGTGGGTATCTAGTTCCATGTATGGTTTATTGAAGAGGCTATCTTTTCTCCAGTGTATGGTTTTGGTGCCTTTGTCAAGAATCAGTTGATTGTAGATGCATGGGTTTATTTCTGGGCTCTCTTCTGGTTCTTTGATCTGTGTGTTTGTTTTTGTGCCTGTATCATGCTGCTTTGGTTACTGTGATTCCATAGTATGTCTTGAAATCAGCATTGTGATGCCTCCAGCTTTGTTCTTTTTGCTCATTTGCTTTGACTGTTTAGGGTCTTTGTTTTTATATGAATTTTAGAATTGTTTCTCTAATTCTGTGAAGACTGTCATTGTTATTTTGATGGGGATTGCATTGAACCTGTAAATTATTTGAAGTAGTATGGACATTTTAGCAATGTTAATTTTTCCAATCCATGAACATGGGAAGTGTTTCCGTGTGAGTGTGTGTGTGTGTGTGTGTGTGTGTGTGTGTGTGTGTGTCTTCCATTTCTTTTATCAGAATTTTATAATTTTCAGTGTAGAGCTCTTTTACTTCCTTGGTTAAATTTATTTCAAGTATTTTTTATTTCATTTTTAAATTTATTATTTTATTTTTTATTTATAATAATAGTATGTATTACAATTCATAATGCACATATAAAGCATCTTTTTACATACAACTGTTTTTGACTGTCATGAATAGGACTGCTTTCATGATTTCTTTCTCATCAATCTTGTTATTGGTATACAAAAATTCTACTTATTTTTGTATTTTGATTTGTGTCCTGCATCCTAACTGAATTCCTATCAGTTCTTATGGTCTTTTGCAGGAAACTTTAATTTTTTCTCCATATAGGATTGTCATTGGCAAACAGAGGAAATCTGATTTTTCCCCTTCCTATTAGTATGCTTTACATTTTTTTGTCTTGTCTAATTGTTCTGGATAAAAACTTCCAGTGCTATACTGAATAAGAGAGGTAAGAGTGGACACCCTTGCCTTGTTTCAGATCTTAGGAAACGTTTTCAGCTTTCCCCCATTTAGTATGATATTGATTGTGGATTTATCATATACAGTCTTAATTATGCTGAGGTATGATTTTTCTATACCTAATTTGTTCAGATTTTTTTTCATTGTGGATAGCTATTGAATATTTCAAGTGTTCTTCTCCATCTATTAAGGTTATCATATAATTTTAATCCTTCATTCTATTGTAATATATTATGTTCCCTCACTTGTGTATATCAAACCATCCTTGCATCCCTGGGATAAATCTAACTTGGTCATGGTAAATGATCTTTTTGATGTACTGTTGAATTTGATTTGCTAGTATTTTACTGAGAATTTTTGCATCAATGTTCATCAGGGATATTGGTCTATAGTTTTCATTTCAGGTTCTTACCTGCTTTTGGTATGAAGGTAATGCTGGTATTGTAGAATTAATTTGGAAGGATACCTTACCTTTCAGTTCTTTGAAATTGGGAAGAATTGATATTAGTTTTTCTTTAGAAGTTTAATAGAGTTCAGCAGTGAAGCCATCTATCTGGTCTTAGACTTTTCTTTGTTGGGAGGCTTTTTATTACTATTAAATCTCAGTAATGGGTCTGCTTAAGCTTTCTGTGTCTTTGTGGTCCAATTTTATTAGATTACATGTGTCTGGAAATTTCTCCATTTCTTCTAGGTTTTCCAATTTGTTGCCATATTGTTGTTTTTGATGATCCTTTGCATTTCTGTGTTATCAGTTGTTATGTCTTCTTTTTTTATCTCTAATTTTATTTACTTGTATCTTCTTTTCTATTTTTCTTAGTCTAGGTAAAGGTTTGTCAAACTTTTCAAAACAAACTCTTTCACTGATCTTTTGTATTTGTTTTAGTCTGTTTTGTTTATTTATGAGCTGATCTTAGTTATTTCTTTTCTGCAACTAATTTTGAGCTTGGTTTTGCTTTTAATCTATCCAGTCAGTCAATGTCTTTTTATCTGGGAATTTATTCCATTTACATTCATGGTCATTACAATATGTAAGGAGTTACTCTTGTCATTTTGTTAATTTTTTTCTGTTTGTTTGAAGTATCATGTTTTATTCTTTCTTGTTCATCTGTATGGTTTATTGTATTGATAAGTTTTTATTTTTTTCTATTTCTCCTTTGTGCATCTACTTTGCCAGGGTGTTTTATACTTTCATGTGTTTTCATTATGATAGTTATCTTTCTTTTGCTTTTGGAAGTAGGAATCCCTTAAGCATTTTTGCAAAGCCATTCTGATGGTGATGAATTTTATTTTTTTCTTGTTCTCTATTTTTCCTTCATCTCTTGGTTAGTAGTTATTTTCTTTCAAAACTTGGAATATGTTATTCTATTCCATCTTGGCCTGTAAGACTTCTGCTGAGAAATATGCTGCTATTCTAATGGAGGTTTCTTTAAACGTGGCATTTTTCTCTTATACTTTATAGAATTCTCTCTTTTTCCTTTTTCTTCTATAGTATGGAGGATTAAACCTGGTGGTGCTCTACAACCCCAGCCATTTTTTTTTTTTTTTTTCAGATTTTAAGACAGGGTCTGACTAAGTTGCCCAGGTTGGCCTTGAATTTGCAGTCCTTCTGCCTCAGCCTCCCAAATAACTGGGATTACAGTTTTGCATCCATGCATCCAACTTCTTTCTTTGTCTTGTACTTTCAATGGTTTGACTACAATATGTCAGCGTCAGGATCTTTCCTGTCTATTTGGTGTCTTATGGGCCTCCTATACCTGTAAGTCCACATCTCTCCCAGGATGAGAGAAGTTTCCAGCCATTATTTCATTGAACAGTTTTTCTATGCCATTTCCCCTTTTATACTCTCTCAGGGACTCCTAAAATGTAAATATTTACCATTTAATGGTGTTCCAAAGGCCCCAGAGGCTGTCTTCATTCTTTCTTATTGTTTTCCTTTTTTATTTTATCTGACTAGGCTATTTCAAAAGAACTGTCTTCAAGTTCAGACATTCTTTCTTCTGCTTGATCTAGTCTGTCATTGAGGCACTTGACTGTATTTCTTATTTGACTTATTGAGCTCTTTATTTCTAAAATTTCTGTTTGGTTGTTTTTAAAAGATTTCTATTTCTGATGAATTTTTCCATTCATAATATGCATTGCTTTCCTAATTGTGTTCAATGGCGTGTTCATATTCTCTTCAGTTTTACTGAGCTTCTTTATGATAATTCTTTTATCCTTTATCAGTCATTTCATTTATTTTGATATTTTGGAGATCTCTTGCTAGTGAGTTATTGTGTTATTTGGAGGTGTTGTGCTACCTTGTTTAAAAAATCTTTCCTGTGCTCTTAACATTGAGATTTGAACATCTGGTAGGTCAGTTATTGCTATTACTTTTTATGAGGTAGCCTTCATAGTAAACTGCTTTCTTCTGAAGAGGTGGATGGTGGTTTTATATGCAATGTTGGTTTTTGTTCCAGCTAGGCACCATAGCGTAGTCTCCTTGTAGCTTCTGTGGTTTTAATGACTTTGGGTATGGTGCATGCCACATCAGTGTTGAAGAGACCCACTGTCTCTGGGGGCCATGCAGGGGTGGGACACACCAGCAGCTCATGCATGTGTGGTGAGCACAGCAGTGGGTGTGCCCACTGTGGGGTGCCCACTGTGTAGTCACTCTGACAATGGGAGTAGGGGCACCAGTCAGGGGATGGGTATTTCCTCAGCACTGCGGAGGTGAGCTTTGCTGCTGGCAAGGGCCTCTGGCACTGGCAGCCCCAGCAGTAGTGGGGGGCTTGAAGCACTGGCCCTCAAACCAGGTTTGGTGTGGGCCCAGACCCTGTGTGAGGAGAGGTGGTGGTGGGCATTACAGTATCCTCCTGTGGTGCTTGTTCCTGGCCCTGGCAGCAGTGTGTACGGGCATGGCGTGGGGTGGATTTTGTCAGCTGGGACCACATGGACACCTGCTTCTGTGAAGCAGGTTTGGACCACCCAACACAGGTAGAGCCCTGTGAACGGATTTCTCTGAAAGTCGAGGACCAAGTTGTGGCAAAACCAGTATTGTGGACTGAATGTTTTTATCTCCCCCAAATTCACACGTTGAAACCCCAACCCCAATATGGCTGTACTTGGAGATTGAAACTCAAAGGAAGAAATTAAGGTTAAATGATATAAAAATGGTGGGGCCCTGTTCTGGTAGGATTCGTAACTTTATGAGAAGAGACACCAGAGCTCCTCTTGCCCTTTGTGGACATGGCAAGAAGGTGGCCTTTGACTGAAACAGAATTAGTCAGCATCTTGATCTTGGACTTCTAACCTCCAGAACTGTGAGAAAATAAATGTCTGATATTCAAGCCACCCGTCTGTAGCATCTTATTGTAACAGCCATACCTCACTAATGTACCAGTTTCTTTGGTGTCCTGGCTTTTTCTAGAACTGTGTCTTTTGCCACTGTTCAGGTCCCAGCACTTTAGTAATTGGTCCCTAAAGGGGGCTTTTCCCTCTCTAAACAATTCAATAGATTTGAATGGATCAGAAGAGTCATTGAACAATTATCTAGTGATGAGTTTCTTTGTGGAGTCCAGAGAGAAATGCTGGAAGAAAATTGGTAAATTCTTTTCATTCTTAATAAAACCTAACATTATCTCACTAATGCCTGATATTAAGAGTTCAAAGTCATCTGTATACCATTGATCTTCAAAGGAAGAGAGTTCATAATTTATTTGACAAGGCCTGAAAAGATGTGGGTGAGGCTTCCTTGAGGTAGGGATTGTAGAGCATTGAATGAATTTGTAACACGGCCGACTCCCCGCTACCACCTCCCCACCCTCCTCCCTGGGTTCACCTGGAGCCTACATCTCCTTGAGCATTATGAGCCTGCTGAGGGGCAGGGACTTCCCGAGGCAGCTGGTGTCCTCATTTCCATCTCTGGTCTGAAGAGAAGCAGGTCCTGGTGCCATCTGATGGAGCTAGTTTTGAAAGAGGGGCAGAGAGGGTTCCCATTACGGTCAACCTCTCGGGGTAATGGATGTTTCTGGGATCATAATGTTTTCTCTCCCTTTCCTGAGGAAACTCTCCCCCAATAAAAATGAGTTGTCAGCTGCTCTTAAGGCCCTATAAATTGATTTTGACTCTGTCCATTATAGGTAGCTTCTGTGAGAGGAACCGGTATAAATCTCACTCAGTCAGGGAGTGTTTAAAATGGCAAACTTCAGAGTAAAGGTTTAACAAAACCCATAAATAAAACTTCAGAAGTAATGGAAGTGTTTATAAGCATCTGTGGAATTCCGCACAAGAACAATGAGCCCGGTTTGGGTGCCAAGAGATTGACTGAGGTGACGTGTTCGCTGTGAGAGAGAATATCCATCTTTCTTTGGCTTTGGCTCAGGGCAGCTGGACCTTGGAGAAGCCACAGAGACCTGAGCCCTGCTCCGTAGCTGGGCTCCTATAGCAGGGGTTTATCACTGTCAGGGCTGTGGCCAGTCACGGCTTGGGGGGCTGCCAGAGGGAGTGGACCTTGCCAAGGACCAGCGCCTCCAGTCGACCACACTTCCAAGCCTTCCATTCGCCTTGTGTTTTGGGAACACAAAATATTGCAGTGATCATAGAATACATTCAGAGCAATGTGTCTGCGTCCCATTCTCCAGCTAAAGAAACCAAAGTAAAGAGTGGCTTGTGACTTGTTCAAGCCCCAGAAAAAGCCATTCTTAGAAGCTGGAGGAGAGGCCTTGTCTTTCCCACCATATCCCCCTTCCCTCACCTGTATCCACTTCGGCATCAAATAATAATTGAATCTGCTCCATGCCAGGCCCTGGCCTCGGTGCTGGGGATGTAGAGACGCATCAGTGTGTACCTGTCTCTCTTGGGCTTTCACTCTGTCTCCTCTGACATCCCTCGTGAGTGGTGATTCAACGAGCTAATGCCTGACAAGTGCAAGAATGGTGCTGGCACTTAGTTCCAATGGGGCGGTAGCTGCCAAGATTATTGCATTTGTTGTTGTCATCATGGCCACCTGATGGGGCCATGCAGGTGCTCTGCAGCTGCTCCTGGGAAGTCCTCCCTGCTCTCTCAGTTTTTTTCGTCCTCCAGGTGGGTCTCTTTGGGGTTTCCCCCACCCATGCCAGGTGTGTTTTCCAAGCCCAGGCTGCATTTGCTTGGATCCACCAGGCCTCCATCCCAGCCTGGAAACAGTCCTGTCTCCAGCCACCTAATGCAGCTTAGTTCACGCCCACAGATAGAGCTTGGGTAGCAAATCCTCTGGTAGACTTTGTAATGGGACATAGATCATTACAGATGGGATTCAGGTTTTACAAAATATTTTAGGAGGGAGATAAATTAGATCATGAAAAGTGCATAAGGGACATCAATTATGCAGGAGCCAGAAGAATGATTATCAAGTGGTCTGGCCTTAGTTTTTGCCCATGAAACATTTAACTGTGGCCGTTAAAAGAGAAAACATCCCTGGCTCCCTACATCAGAAGAGTGGGCTGGTCCCAGATGCAGGCTTTGCCCAAGGGAGACATAAAGTACATGTTAGCCTGCTTTGCTTGTGGCACTGGAGGAGTAAAAGGCCACCTGGGAGGTGTAGAAAGCTGGAGTGGGGCTTGGTTAGGTGAGATGATTCCAGAGGCTCTGTGAGCGCAGGGGGCCTGCCCAGTTTGGGGTAACGTTTCCAGCCACTCTGAAGCAGGGAAGAAAGGTGTGCGTCAGAACATCACAGGTGAATGGTTAGAGACATCGCTACTCGAGGGTCCTCGGCAATCCCCCAAAGGTGTCAGGCTTGTCCTACCCCCTGCCCAACATCAGCACAAACCTGGCCCCAGGTGTGCTGGCATCTGCTGAACCCACCTGGCCTTGATGCTGCTGGTGACCATGGGCCTCTGGGAGAAGGGGCCAGTGATCATGACCCTGCAAACTGTCCATGTCGCCATCTCAACAGGCTTCAGCAGCTGTGGCTGGTCCCAGACATGGCCATGATTTCTGTCTCTGAAAGAAACCGGGCCTTCCTCTGAGCTGCACCACTTGACCCTTGATTCTGCTGTGCTCTCGGGGTCCCCTGAATATGTCTCATCCCCACAGGGACCATGAGCTGTGCTTATGGAAGGTGGCCCCTTCTTCCTCCTCCTCTTGTCTATGTGGGCATTGAGCTGGGCATGTGGGTGCTCCATCCTAACCTTTTGGGGGTGGGCGAGGGTGAGTTACCTGCTAAGGACATTTTGCCAAGCATTCCTAGGCTCTCCTTCCCTGTGGTGGGTCACTGTTGGCCTGTCTGGCATTTTTTTTTTTTTTTTTTTTTTTTTACATGAGGGTGTGTTTCTACCTGGAGTTGGTCTTTTGGTTGGCAGGACTTTGGCCTCTCTGTCCCATAGGGTGCAGCTATAAATAGCCATCAGAAAGAATAGGGCAAAACAGCAGTGACCTCAGTACATGATGTCCCCAGTGGTGTGACTCAGTGGGAGAGCTAAGCACCATGTGGGAGACTGAGTGTGCTTTGGGAGCTGAGAGCTTTGCAAAGCAAGGCCCAGCAGGTGGTGGGTGATAGTGGTGGGGATAGGTCTGTCCCTTCTTGAGCAAAAATATGTTCCTCCTGGGTTAGGCTGTTATCACCACCATGGTCCTAGTCTTCCCCTGCTGTCCAAGGTCTCCATTTCACTGAGTCCTGTTAAATCCTGCCTTGTTGCTAGGAAAGAACAAAAGCTTTTTCTTGTAGAGTGGAGGAAGCAGGGATATGAAACATCACAGGATTGGGATTTTGGCAGATAATAACCCTGCTCTGTTGTGTGACCTTGAACAAGTTACTTATCCTCTGTAGGTCTCAGTTTTCTTAGCTGTCAAGTGGGAATGTCAGTAGTGTATATCTCACATTGTGCATATAAGGTGAATTCTCTGACCAGTACTCTTCAGAGAATGGTGCTTTCCCCAGGATGGGCAGAGCCTTTAGTCCTGCGTGGACTTTTAGAGGTTGAAGTTTTTTGGGGAAACTTGGTGCTCCTGGCCTCAGTCTATGTGTCTGTGAAACAGACTTAGTATATAGTCAGGTTATTCATAAAAGCAGGTTACTTTTTTTAAATGCTGAAGCTATTTCTCACCAGGATATACCCTACCCATCTCTTTTATATTTGCATTGCTAGATCATTACTAGTATTAATGACAATAGCTAACATTTATCTGAAGCTTCTCATGGTACAAAGCTCAGGGACAAATGTTCTGGATACATCCTCCCCCCACTTTTAACCTCATAACTCAAATGTTGCAGCGGAGCCCAGACAGGTGAAGCAATGTGCCCAAGGTGTCAGAACTAGTAGGTGGAAGAGGCAGAGTTTGAACCCAGGTGGTCTAACCACAAAGCAAATAAATAACAGGAAGGCCTGCACAGTAGTAATTTCTCTAAGCCCTACCTGTGAGCCCACCATTCTAGAATGGGGCTGACTGTTGGCTGTGGGGGCAGGAAGGAAACTTTTCTGAGGTTCTTTGCACACCTGGAAAGAGGAGCCCCAGGAAGGCAACTTCATTTCTCTTGGATTGTGGCAACAGTCTAGCTGTCATAACTTTCACTGAACTGAAGTCTAGTCCAGAGAGAGAGCGCTTTCTCCGGACCACTGAAGGATGCTCACCTGCTGAAATGGACAAGCCACAGACTAGAGAAAGGCACAGACTGCTTGCTCATTTTGTGAGCTGTTGACTAAAATGAACTTGGATTTTGCTTCTTGGGCATTTTGCATACAATGGAAGGAAAGTTTGGAAGACATTGCCTGGGGCTCAGGCTGGGCAAGAGATCCCACCATGGTGAAGGAAGCTATGGTCACGTGAGGGTGTATGTCTGCTGGGCTGCAGCTGGGTTGTTTACAGATTTATATCTAAGACTAATTCATCACCCAAGCCAGATGCCTTTGAGAATGAAAGAAGGTGTTATTAATAATTATGCTAGGATAATAGGCATTAAATTGGATCTGTCCTTGGATACACTTGCAATTATTCCTATTATTTATAAAAGCAACATATCTGGCTTCTGAGGAGCAGGATACTGTTTGTCAAGTTTGAGTTATGACCACATTTAGAAGTCACATAACAGATTTCATCATTGAGGTCAACTATTAAAAAGCAGAGAAGGTATCTCGGAAGAGCCAAGCCACAGAGCTCTTTGCAAGGCTGTGAGCATTCGTGAATTTCTATACTAGGGTTCCACTCCTTTGTAATTGTCAGCTTCCCATTATTGTAACAAATGCATGAGATAAATAAACTTACAAAGATAAAAGGTTTATTTTGGCTCAGTGTTGGAAGTTTCAGTCCATAATTGGATGGGCTCATTGCTTTTAGGCCTCTGGGAGGAAGAGAGGGGCAGCCCATCATGGCAGCACCATATTGGGTAGCAAATTTATTCATCTCATGGCCAGGATGAAGGAAAAAAGAGAGAGAGAGAGAGAGAGAGAGAGAGAGAGAGAGAGAGAGAAGAGAATGGGGTCTCACAATCTCCTTTGAGGACATGTCCCCAAGGACCTAAAACCTTCCATGAGAACCCCACCTCTTAAAGATTCCACCACTTTCCAATAGTGCTGGTGGCCACACCTTTAACACATGGGCCTTGGGGGATCTTCCAGATCTGTCTTAGTCAGGTTTTTGTTGCTGTGACCAAAATACCTGACAAGAACAAATTAGAGGAGGGAAAGTTTATCTTCGCCCATCATTCTAGAGATTTAGTCCATGGTCAGCCAATATATGGCAGGGCCAAGGTGGAGTAGGGCATCATGGCAGAAGGGCATGGTAGGGAGCACAGGTCATTCATGATGGTCAGGAAGGGGGGGGGAGGGTATGGGGGGAGGGGCTGCAGGGAAGATGAACCCTTCTAGGCTCACCTCCAGTGACCACTGCCCCCTAGCCACACCCCACCTGCCTACAGTTACCACTCAGTGCATTCAGACTAGTATGGACTGCTTAGGTTACAGCTCTTACAATCCAGTCATTTCCCCTCTGAAAGTTCCTGCACTAACACAGGAGCTTTTGAAAGACACCTTGTATCCAAAGCATAACAAGATCCAAACTATAGCATGCTATGTGGGGTTTCCAGAAGTCAGAAATCACTTCTCAAATGGAGAATGATGTTGCTAAAGAGTAATTGGGATGCTGGCAGACCTTCCCCAGCAAACTGACAGAGGGAGGCAGCAGGCAGGGCCCTTATTCCATCCCACAGAGGAATGTGAGGGTTGAACTCAGCTCATTGTGTGCTTCCTGGATTGTCCTCATGATTGGCATGGGGTGGGACATCAGGGATATCGCCATCATTTTTTTTTTTTGGTGGGGGGGGGGCGGGCTGGAGGAGATACTAGGGATTGAACTCAGGGGTACTTAACCATGGGACCACATCCCCAGCCCTATTTTGTATTTTATTTAGAGACAGGGTCTCACTGAGTTGATGAGCACCTCGCTTTTCTGAGGCTGGCTTTGAACTCACGATCCTCCTACCTCAGTCCCACAAGCTGCTGGGATTAGAGGCTTGCGCCACGGCACCTGGCTCGCCATCATTTCTGATGGAAACAGGCAGGGGCTGATGGATATGCCTGGGTTCCTGGTTTTTGTTGTGCATAAAGACACTCTAACCTGCTCTTTCTCCCTCTAGGTCTTGGGTTGTTCCCACCTGTGTGTGTGTCACAGTGAGTTCGACAGTCTTGCTGCTGCCAGCTCTCCTGGCTTCTGTCCCTCACCTCTCCTACTGGAGAGGGACTGAAGCTATCCTTTCTGATCTCAAGTTGAAAGATCACAGGGCAATACTTTGTTAGCCTGGCTGGCTATCCCTGATAGGTCACGTGACTATCTATCCCTGATAGGGCAGTGAGGTGGGGATCTATGACAGGCCCATATTTGGTCAGAGGTCTACTTCTGGCCATTTGCTGTAGCTGCAGATGCCAGGAAGAACAAAAATGGTTGCTGCACTTCCTACCATGTGATTGTAGAAGGAAATGATTACTTGTGCGAAGAGTGCTTTTTCTAGAAGAGGGAAGAATGAGGCAGATGAGGTTCTAGTAGCCAGGGACACATTTTTTACCAACAGTAGCAGACTTATAGTTACAGAATAAATCTTTGCCGACTTGATGGTAGGAACACTGTCTGAATTAAAGGAATGTTTTTTTGATTACTAGTGAGCCTAAATATTTTTCCACAGATTTGTTCCCACATGTATTTCTTTTTGCGTGAATCACCTTGTCTGTGCCTTAGCCCTCCTCCCATGGCTGTTATTGAGCATTTTAGGGGCGTGGAGGTGGGTGAATCTGAGTTCAACATCTTCCACTTCCTTTGGTGGGGAATTGTGTTGACTGTATTCACTCCTGTTGGGAGATCAGTGTGGAAACCCAAGAAAAATGCTCTGTGGTTAATCAAATTTTGTGTATTATGAATGGTTATTAAATATTTTATGTGAGAATTATAATTACTGATTAAAGCCAATATCAATAGCCTCAGATAATCAGTGTGTAACACTAATTAGAAGGTACCTAGTAACCCCCAATGAATTGTCTACAGCAGTTTAGAAATTGCTATAATTGTTGGCAAGCTGAGCTGGGAGGTGAGCATGCTGGGGGGCGGCTGGCTGTACGTGTCCTTCGCTGTGCTGAGTTGATGGGCAGGGTAAATGAAGTGTGGCAGGACTCACTTTGCTGATTCAGACTGTTCCCCAGGGTGGCTGACTTGCCTAGTGGGCAACATGGTGAACTGTACTGCACCCTCTGATCTCTGGTAATGGGCTGTCTGGGTTAATGAGGTCTCACTCTGGATGGAGGGAGATCTTTAGCCTGAGAGATGGGATAGTGATCACAGACTCATCTGTGTGCACGTCCCTCTAATCCCTTCTCCTCCTTACACACACGCACACACACATATGCACACACACACACACACACACACACATTCACATGTTTAGAATGCTTCTTTTTTTTTTCATTTAAAAAAACCTTGACATGTAGTAATTGTACCTATCTGTTGGGTATGATAATTCAATACTGTATAGTGAATGCAGGAGTGACTTGTGTTGGGAGATCAGTGTGGAAACCCAAGAAAAATGCTCTGATCAAATCAGGGTAATTAGCAACTTCCTTCTTAAACATTTATCACTTCTTTGTGTCAGAAAGCTCTGAACTCCTCTGGCACTTTATAAGATACATAATAAGTTGTGCACTATAGTCATTCGATTGTCTGTAGAACACAGAACTTACATTTTTATGAAACCAACTTTTTTAATGGAAGGCTTCTTGTTTTTGAGAGTTTTGTTCTACCTCTAGGTGGGCGGCAGCTCTCTGTGCTCCATTGCGGGCTACTGGTTGTGAAGTGCCTGGGTCACCTTAGCACCCAGCTTGGGGCCACCTGATATGTCTTCTGTGGGAAAGGGGAGGGGGAGACTTTCCCAGCCTCAGGACAGCACCTTTCTCTTCCCTGGGAAGTGGCTAGAAATGATCACCAGGGGCCAAGGCAGAGGACTAAGAGCATACGGCAGGAGCCAGAGGTGGGGGGACACAACATTGGGTCAGAATCCAGGCTCCACTTATCATCAGTCCTGGGGCTTGGAGACACCTTGGCACCTTTCTGAACTGCAGTACCTGCCTCACCCCCACCCCCTGCACCCTAGCCCCGCCCCAGTAGAGGATGTTGACTCCTACTGTGTGCAGGTCATCTAGAGAAGCACAGCCCTGCGAGAAGCACAGCCTGGAGCCCTTGGTGCTGGGTGAGGCATCCTGCTCCAGGTCCCTTCCTAACCTTACGTTCTTGAACAAGTGACTGAACCTCTGAGTCTTGGTGTCCTGAGGACAAAATGTGGATAATAATAATACTACGGCCTCACTGGGTTATTCTGGGGATTAAATGAGTTGTAAGGGACATACAGTAGTAAATGTTACACAGGTGTGGTGAAATATAAGTCAATGAAAATCTATGTCATTTTCCCTGTAATGGGCCAGGTGGCACCAACAGAAAGAAAATGCTCAAAATGTCCCCTGCGCTAAATACTGAGGATAAAAGATGAGAACAAGCCAGGTCAGGTCCCCACCCTGCCAATCCAGTGGGAGACCCTGACAATACACAGGAGGCAAGCAAAGTAGCAGGATCATTTCCAGTGGTGGTTTGGGCCGTGGAGAGCCCTGATGCAGGGCAAGGTGACAGACACTTCAGGTGGGAGGGAAGGTGACTTCAGGCAAATGGAGCCGGTGTCACTTGTGTGGACATCAGCACGGCAGGAGAGAGTGAGTCACTGGGGGAGGCGGAGGACCGAGCAGACACAGACGGTGTTGCTGTAGCTGCTCTGCCCCTGTCCCCATGTCCCATTCTGCTGCTCATGCACCCCCTGGCCCCCAACCATCCTGTCCTGGCCTGTGGCTCTTTGTTGGACTGACCTCAGGAGGAGGTACCTGGGGATTTTCACCCCCCTTGGGGACAGCCGGAGCCAATGACTGATGGGTGCCAGGGTAAACATCTGCCAGCCCTTGAACCCTTGATGGGAACATCCCTGAGAAGTGGCCTCTATGGTTTCCAGGGATCCCTCAAGGGGGTGAGTCACAGTCACCCTGTGGGGCTTGGCTGGACCGTTCGCGCTCCCATGCCTTCTTTCCTTCCCCTCCTGGTTCTTGCTTGCTTCCCTGCTGGTTTTTCATGGGAACATTTCTCTGAAAAATCACTTTTACATGGCCCTTCTCTTGGGTTCTGCTTCTAGGGAACCTACAACAGTCTCTGAGTCAGGGATGCGTCTGATCTGCTGAAGGGACAGTGAGAAGACCAGCAGACAGCCAGGGAGGCCGGATGGAGGGTGGAGAGGGTCAGGCAGTATGCTATCACTTGGGGCCTCCGAGGCTGTGCCAAATTTAAAATTTTTTCAAGAGCAGTGGTAAGTTATTGGAAGTTTTCATGCAGGGGAGTATTAATACATAATTTATTTTGTAAGGCAAGATCTCTGGTCACTTTGTAGAGAGTGGACTACTAGGGGACAAAAGGAGAAGCCGGGAGATGAGTTCAGAGGCTGTGGTTGTCACTCACCTGGATAAGTGGGCTTGAACTAGGAGGGTAGCACAGGAGAGGGACTTGGGGTTTGTCTTGGATGATTGACAGATGGACTCAGCTGTACAGTTTGCCCCCACTCACAGAAAGTCTAAAAGTTCAAAATGGGGACTTTGGGCTTGTATTGATCCATAGTGGTCCTACTCCATGGGTCCTCCTCTGCCCGGCTATAGATATTAGCAGTGGCCTTTCCTCCTGAACCTGGGAGACTCTTATTAGTGACTTTTTACCATGTTGCTTTGTACCTTATCCCAGATATTCATGCCTGCCTTCATTTCTGCTGTTGGGCTGTATTATGGTTCATATATAGATATTCTTCCAAAAGCTCATGTGTGAGATAATGCAAGAATTTTCAGAGGTGAAATGATTAGATTGAGAGAATTAACCCAATCAGTGGATTAATCCACTAATATGGATTAACCAGGTGGTAACTATAGGCATATGGGTGTGATTGGAGGAGGCAGGTCACTGAGGGTGTGCCTTTGGGGTTTATATTTTGTCCCCAATGAGTGGAATGTTCTCTCTGCTTCATGATTGCCACGTCCTGAGCTGCTTTCCTCCTCCATGCCCTTCCGCCATGATGTTTTGCCTCACCTTAGGCCCAGAGCAATGGATTTGGCTGTCTATGGACTGAGACCTCTGAAACTGTGAGCACTGAATAAACTTTTCCATTCTAAAATTGTTCTTGCCAGGTCTTTTGGTCACCACAGCAAAAAACAAAACTGACTAAAACATGCTGTTTCTGGATTGGGCCTTGTTAGAGGAGTCGCGTGGGAAGAACCTGGGAAGGATGGTAAGGTCTTGGGCAGGTCTCTGCTCATCTCCAGGCCTGAGTTCTTGCTTTGAAAAGAAAGGAGTCAGTGCTGGGAGTGCCAGTGCCCTTCTGAGGCCTACTCTGGGGCCTTTCAAAGGGAGAGTTTGGAGGGTGCTCCACCTGGGATATGAAAGGCCAAAGGCTCTCCCTCTCTCTCAAGAGCACCAGCTCAAACACAGCTTCTGTAAGGCAAACCCAGTGGATCAGTGTGTTAACATCTTCCCACAGGCTGAGAATTCCAGCAGGCCTTTCTGGGGACCTTTCCTTGAGCCCAAGAACCAGACAAAGCCTGTTAGCTGTGATAGGACTGAGCTGGGATCCATTTTGCTTCTGCAAGTAAAGACAAGATTTCCTCAGAAAGCAATCATAGTTGTTCTAAGTTATGTTTCCTGCAGAAATAAAGTATCTGGAATATGAAGATGCTTGGCTCTGACTTTCAGGTTTCAAAGGAACAGTTCTTTAGAGAAACCAACTCCTTCCTGCATATGACACAAGGGTCTATGGTGAACTTTAGTGGGTGGTGGGCTTCCTCCCTCCTCCCTGATGAGCTGTGCATCTTTTTATGAACTGAATACTACACAGGATGCTGCAGAGGCTGACACCAAGCAGGGCCTGTGCCTTGATCTGGAGGACACAGGTGGTGCATCTAGGTTTCTGGGTGCTGGGCCATCCCTCAGTTGCCCCAAGGACCCCAAGGAAGCTTGGCAGCCGCTACCTTGGTAGTCCTAGCTCCCACTGACCTGCACGGACACAGCTACTTCAGCTTTTCCTGAAGTAGCTTCTGGTGTCTTGATGGGGGTGGGGACTGATTTGTCTATGGGGACTTTTAAACTATGCAAAACTCAACTAGAAATTCCACTTCATAGCGTCTATTCTAGAAAATAGTCCTCCATGTGTGCAAAGAGATATGTATGCAACTATTCATTGTAATTTGTTTTTAATAGTGACAAAATGGAAGTGGCCTTAAGTGTTTTGAATATTAAATAAATGGAGGAAGAGCCATATTAGGACCTTAAAAATCCTTAAGCTGGATATGTATCTAGTGTTGTGGAAAGTTCCCGAGTTTTGTTATTAAGTGAAAAAAGTGAAGTTGTAAAATAATTTGCATAACAAACCATTTATGTTAAAAAACTTCCCATACATGGGAGTCTCCATGTACATAAGAAACCAAACAAAGCAAACTGAAAACTGTCTTGGGAAACAACTGGGATTGGGTGTGGCGTGCTCAAGGGTGCCTTTTGATTCATACCTACAGTTTGAATATTTGAAATATGTTTTTCAAAAATACTTGTATAATTAAGAAGGTTGTAACTAGATAGAATATAATTTTTGTTGATTATAAGAAAGTTGTTAGATACAGAGAAATGTCATCCTGCATACCATTAGTAACATTTTGGTACATTTCCTTCCAGTCCATTTTTTCCTCATGCATTTTACATCATGTAAAGCATAGTGTATATGCAATTTTGTATCCTTTTTCTTCTTAACATTTTGTCATAAACATTTTCTGGGCTGTTTTTCAGACCCTTTATAAATATATTTAATGGCTATATACTTTCCTACTGTGAGTATTTAACTATTTTTCATTTTCCCATCCCCTTTTAAAAGAGGATCTCTATTTGCCTTGTGTGTGACAAAATACCTGAGATAAACAAATTATAAGAAGGAAAGGTTTATTTTGGCTCACAATGGTTTCCCTCCATGATCAATCAATGCCATTGCTCTTGGGCCTGTGGTGAGGCAGCACATCATGGTGGGGAGTATGTGGTGGAGCAATGTTGCTCACCTCATGGTAGCTAGGAAATGAAGAGAGAAGAAAAGGCGGGGCCAGGGACCCAATATCTCCTTCAAGGGCACGCCCCCAGTGACCTAACTTCCTTCTACTAGGCCCCACCTCTTAAAGGTTCCACCACCTCCTAAGAGTGCCACTGGCTGATGACCAAAAAAGCACATGGGCTAATGGGGGACGCTTATCCCAAATGTAGCACCTAGTAAATCTTCTACCAGTCTTGTGAGATAATATCCTGGTACGTGGGGAAGTCAGTGTGTGCATGTGTGTGCGCGTGTGTGTGTGTGTGATGAGAAGCTGAGACACTATCTGAGGGGTGGACGGACTATCAAGGCTCCCCTGAGGGTCAGTCAGGCAGAAGAGGAGGCCACGCATTGAAGCAGAGGCTGAGAAGCCAGGTCAGCGGCACCTTTTGGTCACACAGGCCTCTTCTGTGAAATCGTTGACAGTGGACCACATGATGTGATCTGTACAGGGACCTGGAGGCCAACCTTGGTGCTTGCTCTGTTTCCCTTTCTGGAAACCTTTTTCACCACTCTGTAAACCGTTTTATGATCTGCACAGAGATGGGGAAGTTTCTGGAGGTCTGCACTCTGTGGGATCTTGTCTCCAAGAAGGCCTTCTGTGGGCAGTCAAGCAGGAGCTGGGCCCATCTCTCCTCTGGGCCTTAGTTTTCTGCTTTGAGGAATGGAGGTATTTGTATCAGTTAGGGTCTTATCAGGAAAGAGTCAGAAAATCCAAAAGGGTAATTTAAGGGAGGTTAAAGAAGGGACTCTCTTTAATGGTGTGGCAGGATTGGGGGACCCAGCACTTAGGCTTCCCTCCCATCATCCAGTCTCCTGCTGGTCCTGCCTGTTGGTAAACCAAAACCCAGAGAGTTGGAAAGTCCCCACCTTTCCCCCTGCCAGGACACATAGCAGGCTAGAAAATGTGGGAAGTAGCTCTGGATAGAAAATAGAAACTCTTTATCACTCTCAGCCCTTGCACTGCTCTTTTGGAGGGAAAAACTGTGGCCCCAACATAATGGAAACACAAAGCCCACGAGCTATTGCATCTCACCATAATATGTCAACTCAGTTGTATTCTCACCAGGAATTGAATTAAAATGCTAACCTTTGCTTGTGTCCTTTGTATATGGTGGTAGGGAAGAAAAAGAGAATAAAATAAACAATCAACATGAAACACAGGTGCGTCTGCTCTGTAGCTGGTTGGGAGGCTTCAGTCAATCATCAGAGCTTTGACTTTTCATCAACCATTCAATATGCCATTGATCCTCTGCCAGCACCTTGGCTGTTGGTTTATTATTATTTTTAGCCTGGTGGTGTGACCCACACCTTTGTTCATATAGGATCAAGGTAGTGCTGAGTACTTGGATAGTTTTTGTTTCTGTCTCCACAGCTGCTTTGATCAAGTAGTGGGGTGATTGGGGAAGCAGGGGACTGGCATACCCATGGGAAAGACATTTTGTTCATCCGATTATTGGGAGCTTTCTGTGCAGGGGCGTCCTCTGGTGAGGAACGTGTGAGATGTGGATTTCTTCTCACATGCTGTGCACTCACTCTGGGCGGTCCTTCCTCATACCTGTCTTTGTTGCTGTCAATGTTTCAGCCTTATTCTCTCTATGTTCTTGAGTTTACTTGTTAGTGATTTACTATAAATCACGGTAGGGTTAGCAAGCTATTTTATCTTCCACGTGATGTGGACAACTATATGCGTTTTCTGAGATTCTGTCTGCTGGAAGGATTTCCCTTCACCATTGTCTTTCAGGGTCACTTTTTTTTTAAAACCAGGGATTGAACTCAGGGGCACTCAGCCACTGAACCACATCCCCAGTTCTATTTTGTATTTTATTTAGAGACAGGGTCTCACTGAGTTGCTTACTGCCTTGCTTTTGCTGAGGCTGGCTTTGAACTCTTTATCCTCCTGTCTCAGCCTCCTGAGCCACTGGGATTACAGGTGTGCACCACTGTGCCCAGCTAGGGTCACTCTTGAATGAAATTCCAAATAATTGTCCATTCTGACTCATTCAACATACTGTACAAACCATCAGCAAGCCAGGTCATGGGTTTTGATAGATAGGCTTGGGCCAATGGGCCACTTCCCCCATGGAAATTTCCATGAGAAGCAACTTGGTTTCATTTTTCCTGGGCAGGAGTCAATCAGCTTAAAGGTCTCCCTGTTCCCTGGGCAAAGAACCAATAGTGTTAAAGGTCGCTCTGGTACACCCCCACCAGAAATCCCTACTTAAAGCTCCTGCCTGCCCGGAGGAGCTCAGACACAACAGCTTGTCCCTGCTGAGAGCAGGCAGCCACTACAACAGCTCCAGACTCACTGTCTCCAGCCCGCCGGCAGCTGCCCCAGCCAACAGCTCCAGAGACCACAGCCAGCACGACCAGGCACCCACCTTCCGTTCAGAGCTCGCACACTCCCCTCTCCCTGACTCCTCTCTCCCACCAGAGCTTGCACACTTCCCTCTCCCTGACTCTTCTCTTCCTATACTTCTTCTACCTCCGACCAGCCATAAAGGCTGGTGAATAAATCTCTTGGCTGCACGGTTGTCTCTGGTGTGATTTTTGCCCTTCAGGTTTCCTTTCTGTTTATTAGTTATATGGAGCTCCCTATGAGGAGTGGGTGGAGATAGACCTGTTGAAACAATAAGAATCAGAACCCTGGGATTCTAAGCCACCTGCTGTACAATCTACTTTTACCCTCTGGACCCATTTGGGCTTAATCCTACATATGCCATCTGCATTTGACAATGGAATTCTGCCACGTACTTCTAATTTCATGATTTAGTGGATCACCTAATGCTCAGTTCATTGTCACTTGCTGTCCCATGTTCTGTGTTTTGTCTTGGCCAGGGCCTAGAAAAAAAATCAGAAACTGCTTTACAAATTGATTACTCCTATTATAAGAATTCTTACCCTAAAATCTTTGGGATTCATGCTATGGTTTCTCTAGTAGGGCTTGCTGGAGGGTGTATCTGCCACAGATATTTCTACTACAATTGGATGTGCTGGGTCACCAAATAACAATGTAGTTTATACCCAGGACCTTCTGTAGAAACTTCTCTTGATTCAGACCCCCTCTCAAAATTGGAATATTTGCCAGTTATCTAGCAAGAGGTTAGAGCAAGATGCCCAAATGTGCTGTTTCCTTCACAGTCCAAAGAGGCCCAACTAAACCTTGTGCTTTTCTTTACAGTAAATGGTGGAAGGAAAAGCAACCTTTTTTTTTTTGTCATGTTACAGAGACTCTATCTATATGTTCTATATTACTGCACCCTTGGAAACTTCACTCATATGTCAGGTCCTTGAATTTTTGCAAGGTTTTTCCATCCATTTTCCAGCATATACATACCTTGCTAAAATATGTGTTCTACTCACTCATTTGTGCTCACTAGGTCCAATTAGCATAACCATGTAAACCTGACAGACTATTATAGTCTTCTAGAGGCTGACCATACAATTAAGAGGATGCCTCAGCAGAGAACAGGCTATATTGTGACAGAGAATAGGAGAGTTGAGTAGCTTTCAGATAGATAACGAAGGTATACTGCTATCCCTGCTATGTGAAAGCAAATGTTTTCTGGTTATATTTACTGACTTGGACTTCTTGTATCAACTGAATACCATGTTTTTATGCAAGGGAAACACAACTTTCTTGTATGAGGATAAGGGTCAGCTTCAATACTTCAACCATCAAAGAAACTTCAAGAAGATTTAGGGATTAGAGTTTTCATCTACCTAAATGTCTCCATCCCTTGTATCTGGGACTTACATCTTCTCCACAAGTGCCCTTATCTTAGTACAGGGTTTCCCAACTTTGGCACTACTGATATGTTGGGCTGAATAATTATGGGGGTATATTCTATGCATTGTGGGATGTTTACAATGTCTTTGGCTTCTACCCACTAGACATCAGTAATAATACCCACAGTTGTGACAACACGAAATATCTCCAGACATTGCCAGATGTTCCCTAGGAAGCAAATCCCTCCTGGCTGAGGGCTAGCTCACTGCTTTAGCATAAGTCACCTGCTGCAGACACATATTCATTGGTCCTGCTGTTCTGTGTGCTTACATTTAAGCTTTGCTAGACCTTCAGCCATACTTTCCCTGCAACTATAAATAATGAGGAACCATTTCCAAAAGACTATCATGAAGTCTTTGTGGCTTTCCACCTGTCTTGTTTTTTGTTTTGCTTAGGAATTCTGGGTTTTAATTTTGTTCTTTTCGGTGAGTATTCTCTCCAGAGTTGTCAGAAACAGTGAGTGCATCCCAGGGTCCTTGTAATTACTACTGCTACTATGATGACAAGTGTCAGAGCCACTTTGGCCACCAATGCTTTGTCTTCTACCTGCACTCCATCATATGCCACCACCAGAGGTAATCTGAACTGTAATACCTCAGATTATCACTACCTCATCTACCCTCAGAAAGAAGCTGGTCCATACTCCCATTAAATGAGTGAGTAACCCAATACTCAAATTCCATTTTAGGACCTGTTTCCAGGGGCCCCTGCCAATACTATTTTTTTTTTTTTTTTTTTTTGTGGTGCTGGGGATTGAACCCAGGGCCTTGTGCATGTGAAGCAAGTACTTTACCAATTGAGCTATATCCCCAACTCAATACTAATTATTATAAAATTTAGGAGAAACATGGCACACTCAAAAAAGTAATGAAAGAGAAGTTAGGACTGGGGTTGGAGTTCAGTGGTAGAGAGCTTGCTTAGCATGCCCAAGGCTCTGGGTACAATCACCAGCACCAGGAAAAAAAAAAAAAAAAAAAACAAACAGTTAATGGAAGGATAATGTATAATGGTGTGAGGACAGTGAAGCACCCAGGATCAAGTAAGAGCAGATGTGGTTAGACTGGCAGAAGAACTGGTAGGAGCTCTTCTGGGATCCAGTGAAAGCTATATACCAGGGGAAGAAGTCTCTCAAGTTATTGCAGCCTTGGGTAGAGAAATGTAGCTACTGTTATATTGATGTTTGAAAGGAGAGGAGGTAGGAGATAAATATTCACACCTCTCTCCCTTTCTACCCAGGGGAAGGAAACCCTTTATGCCACCTGTGTGGATCAGCTGTCCGGGTCACAGAGTGAGAATGGAGAGGAGTGACAGGAATCAACTGGTTCTTAACTCTTTTTTTCTCAATCCTTTTTGTGTGGGGATCATAGAACTTCCTTTGCAGCAATTTAATCTCCCAGCCCCTATATGAATTTGCAGAATCTTTTCATCAACTGTCTGGGATGTAGCTAGGTGGTAGAGTTTTTCTCTAGGATGTTCATGGCCTTGGGTTAGATCCCAAGACTCACAAACAAACAAACAAACAAACCAACTAAAATCACTTAGTCACTTTTGATTGCTACATAATAAAGACAAAATTTTAATTTTGAGATCTTTATTGTTAAAGTTTATAAAGTTTTCCACAAACAACACTTAATAATAGTAATTATATATTAGAACAGAATAAACTCTTTCCCATTTAACAACTGACAATAATTTTAGAATATAAAAAGAGTAGCTAGCATTTATTTTGTTCTTTCTATGCATTAGGTGCCACAGTATTTTGCAGGCATTAGTTAATTTAATTTCTTTTTAATTAGTTATGCCAGAAAAAATATGCTTTGCCAAGAAGTAAATTATGACATGTTTGTTGGGAACTAAATATATATTAAAATACAGATTGAAATTTAACTATGTGGTTCAACATCAAATAGACAACAGCTGCTTTCATGACCTGGTATGTTGGGTTCTTGAATTTTGCACTAAAAAACATAAATTGGTCTATTTATACAGTGTTTGCATTGTGTTTCAAATGACAAGAGAAATGGCCTCATGCTGTTATTTGTAAGCACTTTGCCACAAATAACATATTGCATGTGTGGGCTGTCTTTATTACCAACAAGTGAAAAGCCAAACTGGGTATAATTGTCACTATATTTTATTTTTTAAATATTCTAATTTTGAAGTACTAAAGACATCTTGATGTACTAGATGTGATTTCTGATCAGATGGATGCAACTTACTTGTCTGGCAAAAATCATCCTGGGGTGATTTTGCATAACTATTATAATTTTTTACAGTCTTCATTAATTTGTTGTATTTTAACATCAGTGTTTCTTATGCTTCCTGACTTTAACCAATGGCCCATTGTGAGTGTAAATTAAATAATGTATGACTAAGAATCAGGGCATTTAAAAAGAGTTTAATGATCAAACCCACTATGGCAGTTAGCACTTGTTCAGCTAAATTACAAATCAATTTCAAAACTGATTTGTTAGCAGGTTCATCTGATCTCCACAAATTGCCATTCTTGCTGTCTCGTTGCATGTTAAGGAGATCTTTAACTTTTAACAATTATTTCTGTGATTTTTTAGAGAATTGGGAATAATAGAAATCCTTGCTTATGGATATGAACACTAGCTACCATCAACAATCCTGCAGAAGATTTGCAAATGGCAATTTTTGTTGGGCAGGGCAAGGGCCTCCTTTGCTATGGCTTTTCCTGGGGGTCACGGAAGATTTGGAGGAGGCTGGACAGGGATAACCAGACTCTAGAGAGTGGTGCTTCCAGGAGATCAAGCATCCAGCATGACAAAGCTGAAAGAGACACTGGGATCGCATGATCTCTATCTCTGAATATTTTGAACCGAGGAGGAGACAGAATCATGGAGAATTATCAGAGTTAAGAGTCAAGATGAGAACAAGCACTGTGCCTTCTGTCTTTAAAAAAAAATTCAGAAAATGTTTGCTACTGGGCACATATCCCATGCCCTGGAATCACTGGTCCTCATTTCCTGGGCAGGCATGATAACTTTCCAGGGCAATTGGACCACATGGCCAGCTGGGGCTAGGTGAGTGGGAGGGATGGGCATTTATGTTTGGGAGTCCAGAAATGGTTTCAAATCCTGACCTCAGATGTGTACCTGGGCCAATCAAGTCGATGTAGGTTTTCTTCCAGATTTAGAAAGTCTTCATTGAAGCCAGAAGTTGCTGGTAAGGTCAACAAGCGGATGTGGAGATGCCCTGATGTCTTTTGCAACAGGCGTTATGTCCTATTTGGGCGAGCAGTGTGGATTTTCACCTAACAGTCTTTCTGATCCACAGGGCAGACCCCGAGAACCCTGAACACCTGACGTAAAATGCAGGCAACCATGGCTGTCCTTCTGGAGCGTCAAGGTGCCCCAGCAGGGGCACTAACTTCTTTGCCTGGCAACACTTTCAAAGCCTTTTTAAATTGGAGCTTTAGTCTATCATCCCTTTTCCATAACAGAAAGGCTCTCTGTTCTCTGAGGGAAGATTCAGGGTAATCTTTTTACTGCCCGGTGGCTCTGTCTGCAGCACTGCATAGTAGATAAGCCAAGTCGACAGTGGTCTTGGGGCAGGCACAAGAGCAAACTTACTCAGAGATGAAACTCTTCTGGGCAGATGTGCCTGCAGCAGTGGCAGGTCAAGTGGTTTGGCTCTGACAGTTTTCTGTAAAGTGTAGGGAAAATTCCATTCCTGTTCATTCAGGGAGGTCTCTGGCCTCCCTCTTATGATCCTACCTCAGGCTAGGACTTCATGTGAGTTAGAGTGACTGCTTTACCTGTTCTTTAGTGCCATGGTTCTTGTCTTTTGAGTTAAAAGCCCTTTGAGAATCTATGAAAAGGATGAATCATGGTCTCCATGAAATGCTTACTTCAGAGGTGCATGGAATTTTGTGAATGCTTTTAGTAGGAAGTTCATAGGCATTTAAAAAATGTTTTATTAGTGCACTATAGTTACACATAATATTGGGGATCATTTTGACATAATCATACAAGCATAGAATATAATTTGCTTTACTTCAGTCCCTAGAACTTCCTCTTTCTTTTCTCTTCTCCCTTCCCCTCTTCTCCTTCTTCTTTTCTATGGATCTTCCTTCTATTTATAGTTTCTAAAATTATGCTTCATAGATGTACATAGAGGTGAACTTCACTGTGGTATATTCATACTTTCCAGAAATCTGTACTCTGGAGGTTTGGGATGCTGGGGGAGGACTGCACACGTGATCTCGGGTGGCAGAGAGTTGGACCTATCACGATGCTGGGCAGACGCCCCGCTCCATCTCATGGGGACAGACAGGTGCAGGGTCTGGTGTGCACTCTGTGTGGAGGAATACTTCCATGTGGGCAAGAGTTAGCCGTTAAAGTCCTATTCTGGGTATTTCTTCTTTGGGTTCCCAGCCTTTTTCTTCTGCTTTGCTGATTCACGTTCCTCCTCCTCTTCCGTCAGCCAAAGTAGAAGTCACAGTTTTGATCTTTGCTTTTGTCTCTTTTGTCTAATTCCTCTCCCTGAGTAATCCTGGCCTTCCATCAACCTTTGTGCCACTGAACCCGCGCCCCCCCCCTCCCCCCCCGAACTCTCAGCCCTGTGTTCTCCCTTGAGCTCCAGACTCCTTTCTAGTGTGCTACAGAAAGAGATATGGCTCAAATCACCATTCCTGCTTCCATTGAGCACACTTCCCACGACCTGCCCTCTCTATTCCTCTCTCTGTGCTCCTTTGCTTAGCCAGCTGCCTACTAGCACCCTGTCAGTCACCACTGATGGCCTCCTGAGCATCATGGTGCTGGTGTTCCCTTTTTTCCATCCCCAATATCATAGCCAAGCTCTGCCTCCATTCCCACCCCTCTAGAAGGTTACAGAATCCTCCCATGTATCTCTCAGCGCACCTTTTCCTTGAGTCATATGTACTAAGGTCAAGTAGCTTTCTAAGCTGTGACCATGCTACCGTTAGGCTTAGAAACCTGTTGGTGCCCATCCTTGTAGACCTGTGGACTCCCTAACATAGACACTCAGGGCTGTCCACAACCAGGAATCAATGAGGTAGATGCTGCTGATGCCCCAATCCTACCCCTTGGATCTTACCCTATCAGCACACATAGGCCCTCCCTCTGCCTGCCAATACTGGCATGTCTATGTGTGAGGGCCACTGGTGTAGGTCAACAGAGCCCAGTTTATTATTTGTCAGGGCAGATGACCTGAGCCCTGAGAGCAGCCCTCCCTCCATAAAGAAATGACTGGTGCAGCTGGTATGTAAGTATCCCAATGCCCTTGTTCCTGGGGTAGATTAAGACTGAGGTGCCTGTTCTGCACTGGCTCCCAGAGTTCGCTAGTAGGGGAGAGCTCCAGTAGCCATCTGGACTGGTGCTTCCTGGGGTCTACCTTCTAAATATGCTACTTGTACTTACGTCTTCATTTCAAGGTCAGCTTCTGGAAGAGTCATGTTAAGTCACCTTCTCTGCTTCACCCCACCAAAGCCTCTGCCTTTACCTGACCATCTCCTGGGTCTTCCTGTCTTTGCATCTTTGTTCAAGCCAGGTCCTTGATCTGAGGTGTGGCCCCATCTCTGCTTTCTGCAGACATTTTATCGTTAGGCTCTCCTGGAAGCTGGCTTCTCCCCAGGCCAACCCAGGGCCTGCAGTCAGCACTCCCATTGAACTTTCAGCTGCATCTCCACATTATATTGTCATCTGTTGCATTTGATATCTGTCTTTTCCTTGAGAATGAGGCCTTTCTGTGTTTATATTCCCTGCAAAGCCTAACCCAGAGTTTAGCACTTGGGCCTTCACCAAATGGCTGCTGAACGAACAGCCCACCCGAGCTCCTCAAAATCACTGTGACCCTCTCGTTTCACTCTCGTTGCCAAGACACCCATTCTGAGATTCAGTGCACAGTGCCCTGAATTCTTTCTTTGGAGGGAAGTTGAGAGTCCTCTTCCAAATGGTTCTCCAAACTAGAGGCCAAGAAGGGCTCTTAAAATCCACGAGGCAACCAATATATTCAGACAGCAAAGCATGTAGCAGGCACAGCGTCTAAGTCAGAAAAGTTGAAGGTGAGCCTCACATTCCACATGCTAACCATTAGCTCAGGGGCAGGCATGCTTTTTCTGTAAAGAGACAGATAATAAATATTTTAGGCTTTGTGGGACATGTATGGTCTCTTCTTTCCCCTCTCCCCTCCTCCTTCTTCTTCACACTCTTCTTTTTCCTTTTAAAACCCTTTAAAAATATAAAAAACACTCTTAGTCCTTGGGCACTACAGGAATAGACTATGGGCTGAACTTGGCCTGTAGTTCATGGTCTGCTGACCCATGTGCTAGTTCAACAATTCATCCACCTGGCAGTTACTCCTTCTAGGGGTCCCCCCCACCGGCCCCTGCCTCAGGCTGGGTTCATATCCTGCAGGTGTTTGAAATATTTCTCACAGTGCTTACTGTTGTCCTGGGCTAGGGACTCATTCTTGCACCTCTTTTCTCCATTGCTGGGTGGCTGCGCTCTCTCAATGAGGTTCTCTCAATTCTTGATTGCAATTTTGATTTTAGCTGGAGCTCAGCTGTCTTTTTGTTTCTACAAGTCTGCTCCTCTTCACTGAGTTTTCTCTTAATAGCATCGTCTTTGCTTTTTAGTTGGAAACTGATTCCATCTGCAGCTCCTAATGGGCTCCAATCCTTTGCTTCTTCCCCACCACATTTGTAAGTGCCTTTCTCTTGTTATTGTGGCTTCATGTCCCCACTGGGCTCTGGCACTGGGTTTATCCACTTCTCCTCCCTTTCTGCCTACCAAGGACCTTCCCAAGAATCATTGATAGCCTCTCTACCTAGACACAAGAGTCAAGTCTTTTCTATGGTTGGAGAGACTCTGCCGTTGCTCAGATCCTGACATCATATGCTGGAAATCACAGCCAGTGAATGACTGAGGGGCCATCTGCTTGCTGGTTGAAATCCAGTGCTGTTTTGGACTCAGGGATTTTGGAGTGTCAGAGCCCTGTCTTCCTCTGTCCACCATGGTGGATGCCTCATGAATTTGATCATCTGTGTTCTCTTTATATCAAAGGATTAAGTTATGTACAAGTTGTTAGTCTTTGCAATAGATAATGAAGATAATATCTATGAATAACTCTTTTTTGATGCATAGATATATGATAAATAGAAAGCTTATGGTTTAAATCCCCCTGCCCCACTGGCGTTCTTTACTTATAGTTACCCATTCTACAGAAATCCATTACCAACAAAGCAGAGAAATAATTTGCTGGTTCCAGAGTTTCCCTTGCTTTGCAGAAGAATTCATTGCTAGCTTTTATAAAAGTGGTGCGCTCCCTTAGTGCATGTTAAGTGGTTTTATTTGCAAGGTTTTGATTTAGGTATAACTTTTGAGGAGCATAGGGATTGCATACAGCATGGCATATTCATGCTCACCTGGAGAAAATTGTTACCCCATGTATGTGAGGAAAAGATAATTTGCAAGTCTGATGTGGATATTCTGCCCTCAAATCCCACAGGGCAGTTAGTTCAGATTTCTGAATGCAGATTTATCTTACTCTTTTATCTTAAGAAACTCACCTGTAAGAATTTGCCTTTGGAAGGCAGCAAAGTCAAGATCTGAGGCTTGGGGTCGAATGTGATTATGGTCCATGGAAGGAACTGAACAGATCATGGTGGCATTTGAACAGAACCCTCAGGGAACTCCACCCAGTGAAGAGAACCCTGGACCAGGTTTCTCTTTTCTCAGAGGTATTAAACTTGGTATTCTTAGAGCCCAGAGGTTCCATCTGTGGGCTTCAGGGACCCACCAGCCCTCTGCAAAGGTGCACAGTTTATTGTGCTTGTGTTTATGTTTTTTTTTTTTTTTTTTGGTGGAGAAAGCCTAGAGCTCTTCTTTGAATCTCAGGCTTACCTGTGGGATGGATGGTCTCAAGAAACAAGGTGGATGGACTTTTGACTTGTTCTCTGCTGGGTAGCCAGTTCCTGGACAGTACTTGTGCACTGGAAGGTCCTCAATGTGCATTTGTGGGTGGGATTGATTGTGTATGTGAGCGAATAAAGCGGCTGCCCCAGGACGTGAACCTGGGCGGCTCTGCTCCCAGTGCATTCTGTCCAGCACATTCCCAAAGGAAAGGGGCTACTCTAGTTTCTTTGGATGCCTGTCTGAGAGCTGAGAGCCAGACAGAAAAGTCTGTATTCACCAAAGACCCAAACTGAGAATCAAAGACCCAAATCACTGCAAAAGAAATCTCAAAGCAATAACCAAAGCAAAGACTGCAAGAGGAAAGACAAATTGGATTTTCTGAGGCTGGCTCTCTAAGCAGTTACCTCTGAGCCTGGGGAGGGTTTGTGCTCTGGCCAGCCCTGGCTGCTGGTGGGCAGGGACTGTAGCACAAAGCACTTCTGAAATGACCATACTTATGTGGTAGGAAGCAGCTGCCTCAGGCTGGCTCATGCTCAGGCTCGGGCTCCGGTTAACCAAGCACGGGCCAGGCTGCTGCTGCCACAGTCTTATGTCCAAAAGTACTGCCAGGGGCTGCCTTGGGCCCTGATGGAGTCAGGGGACCTGGTGTCAGGCTCTGACTCTGGTTCTTGGCATACGTCGGATTGCCTTCCCTGCTTTCTGGATGTCAGTCTCTCTCTTACCCTAGAAGCCTAGCAGTGTCTTCTTTTCCTTTTCCCAGGATTGGTTGGGAGAGGCAGTGAGGAGTTGGTATATGTCTAAAATGGGCTTTATACACTAGAAAATGCATAAGGCACTTGGGGAAATAGGGAGTCAACTGCGTGTGCTGGACCGGGTCCTCCTGTCTGGGCTGTGGGGTCTGTGTGGCTGTACCCTGTGGTCGGCTGTCCAGAAGATGCTGCCAGTGAGCAAGAACTGCCTGGGAAGGCCATGGGCAGTTGAAGCCAGCAGGAACTTGGGAATTCATGCAGGAGGTGCTGAGGGACTGTGAGCCTGTCCTGGGAAGCTCATCCGTGGCTCAGATGAACATGTGAGGAGAGGGCACGGGAGCTGGGGCTCCATCTGTGCCCTAAGATGATAATCTGGCCCTTTTTAGACAGAAAGAATTGTTTACTTAGAGCCAATTAATGAATGCCAAGATGCTGGAAGGACTGAGCTGAGTGAGACTGGCTTAGCTCACGCACCAGGGCAGAGCAAAACTGGCTCTTCTGGAGGCTACACGTGGCCAGGGACTTGGGTAAGTCGAGTTACAGACACACCTGCAAGAGCTACGGGATGTGTTCCAGTTGATAAAGGAATTCGTGTCCTAAGTGGCTGGTGATTCATGAGTCACAACTTCAGATGGGCAATGAATGATTCTCGACATTTCTGGGACCCTTGAAGTTTGGCTTAGACTGAATGACATTGCAAACAGTACTTCTGAAGTGCTTCCCAAGGGAGAGGGCAAAGCTGTTGAGAAGGGGACAAGGGTTGGCGGGAATGTTTAATACCATTTAATAGCATTGGGATTGGCCAGCTTCCACCCAACACTCTCCCAGGCCCGGTAGCTTCATGGTTAGATGGCCCCGACTGGTCCAAGTCAGTCAGGGAAATCCACACAAATGGTCCAGTGAGAACAAAGCTTAGGACTTTAGTTCAGTGGTCTGGGAAATGGCACTCTCTTTCAACTTTGGATGTAAAAAAGTAAGTGTGGAGTCTTGGTTGCTCTTGGCAACCATTTTGTGACCAGGAGGGAAGCTGACCTGAAGACAAAATTAGCACACAGAGGTAGCAGAGTTGAAAGGAACACAAGCAAATGAAGCTGAGATTTCTGAAGAGACAGGTCAAAACCTCTCTCTTTACTTGAACCTTTGTGGTTCAAGTCCATATGAGCAGCCTTTTCTGATTCCTGCATTTCTAGCTGATTCAGAGGGCCAGGACATGTTGGTTTCTAAGGATCCTCTCAGTCCTAGAAGTCACTGACTCATCTTGATAGTCTGTGCCCTGAGACCATAACCAAAAGCAAGTGAAGATGAAAGTTTGGGGCTATGACTTGAGGGTTACAGCTCTGCTTGCCAGGTACAAGGTGACCTGCTGGGTTCCTGTTTGACCCAGTCATGACAGGACCCTTTAAAGGTATGGAGAAGCCCTTTTTGCTTTGCTGAGCATGTAAGTCTAGAGGCTGATCTAACCTATGACTTGTTAGGGGTTAAGAATGGTCTACATCTAGAAGAACCTGAAGATTTAGGGTTGTTCTTCAAATGCTCTGTGGATTGGAAATTACTAGTGCATTGAGAAAACACTCTTTCTAAGTTGCCTTCCTGCTTCCCGGAGTCAATTATCTGTAAGTCATAGAGCTCACTCTGGTACTTAGAATTACACAGTTCCTAAGCCCATGTGTCAGGGGGATGGTGGAGCCAAACAAGCAGGCTTCCATTTTTACAAATCCTCAGACGTTTCCACAAAGGCTCCCTTAACTGTCTCTGACAGTAAGAAAATTAATAGATGCAGCTGACAATGTGTAAAATGATTGTGTGTGTCGAGGTCTCAGAGGATAACATAATGTCTTCACTAGAAATGACTGGAGTGATGGGGACTAGTAGCACAGGAGATGGATGGGCAGTGAGCCTGCCATGGGTTAAATGCCATCATTATGGGCTCTTTCAATCAGTAAATAGCTGTCAAGCACCAGCAGCCTGCCTAACATTGGCTGGGTACCCAAGAATCGAGCTTGCGGGATGATGTTAAAGAAAAGGACGTGTCCTTCGACCTTGAGGAGCTGCCCCATCAAGCTGGGAAGATAAGGGACACATAACTAACAGCCAGGACACGATTTCAGGCTGTGTGGGTTTTCAGAAGATGGAAGAAGGAAACAATTGTTGGGGTCCAGGCTTTCTCAGGGGAAATGGGGCTTGAATTAGACTTCAAAGGAATCCAGCAAATCATTATTTGGAATGGAATTATGTATTATTGAATGAACCTTGAAGCAGCCATTCATTGGCTGGGGCTGGAAGATTTTTATTTACTGAGAATGTTGAAATAAAATTTATTATAACAAGAATTGGCCTGCCCTGTATTTGTCCTATATTTAAAACATGTAATTTTTCACGGTAACAGCAGAGAACATGAAATTTAAATGTGGGCTTCTTTATGGAGTCTTGGAAATGACTTCTTCCTGGATGGAATTGGACTATTGACTGTGTTAGGTTTGGAGGTGATTGAGCAAATAGTATTTTCTATTTGATCTTATTATATTTTAATCACATTGCAAGAAATGTCAGAATAGTACAAAATGAGAAACTTCACAAGCTCATATTTCATTATGAAGTCGGTTTGTACAGAGCTTTGGAAAGGACCTCACTCACATCGATTTGCTGCAGCGATCAATTATGGCTTAGCTCTAATGGCATGAAGCCCATGTGCAAGGAGTTTCCGCCATGCTGGGCCTGAAGGTCACTTCGCCACATCCCTCTGCCTGGAGCCGGCCATGCTGTTCTGTTTTATGGTGTGACTTGAATCTGAAGGTCAGTGGATGAAATACACTCACTGTTCCTCTGGTGTGCTAACATATCAAGCCATCATGTCTGAGCAAATATTGCCTGTGGGTTGAATCCTATTCTGATAGTCTCCCCCTACCCCAGATTTTCTCTTTCTATCTTTTTCCCATTCCTGCAGGCAGCAGGCTTGGAACTTGGGTGCCTCAGTGGGACTGCATGGCTGGGCTGTAAGCAGAAGTCACTGCTTGACTTTTTGTTTTTAAAAGCCCAAGCCATCATGTAGAATGAGATTTTAGAGTAAGCAGAGGCAGAGAGATTTCCCCAAATACTCTTTTTCTTTTTGTTTTTGTACTAGGGATTGAGCCCAGAGGTGCTTAACCACTGAGACACATCCCCAGCCCTTTTTATTTTTTATTTTGAGGCAGGGTCTCACCAAGTTGCTTAGGGCCTTGCCAAGTTGCAGAAGCTGGCCTCAAACTTGCAATCCTCCTGCCTCAGCCTCCCCAAATTGCTGGGATTACAGGTATGTAATACACCACACCCAGCTCCCTCAGTACTCCTGAATGGAAATTGCCCTCTCTAGGAACCTGGAGGCATGTGACAAGTCCCAGATGTGGTAGGTCGGTGGAGATGGCACTGAAACATTAGGGTCCCATGTCCCTGCATGATGGTGTGGAGACAGCAGAAAATGGAGACTGGGAGGAAGTCACTGGCTAGTCAGCAATTCCTGGGAAGTAGAGGCTCTGCCCCTTTCCAGGAACTGCACAATTCTGGTGAGTCTGGGAGGGCTGGAACCCCAGGATGTTGACCTCCATGGCCCCTGGACATCCAATGACTCTGTGGCTTCCATTCACCACTCAAAGGGCTTATAGTGAAAGCCAGCCATTCTGGTGTCCCTGGTCTGATCTCCCCGAGGGTCTGGTGCTTCCTTGGGGATGCAGCCATGACAGAGCTGCTATTCTCGGGGCAGCCTGCCCTTTGCCAGCCCTGTGCAGTTACTGGGAGTGGCCCCTCTCTCTTACTGTCTGCACAGACTTTCTGCAAAGTCCAGGGAAGCTGGGGTGGGGATGAAGGGGGGAATTGGAGAAAAAAATGCTTAGACAGTCTGGCTTTTCCACAGTAGCCAAATACAAAATGCATCTTGGCACCTAATGTTATTTTTTCTGCCATCCTTTTAAATAGAGAACCATAATGGGAAACACAAAAATTATCACTCATCTCATCTACAAAAGAATATAGAATCATCTAGTGTTGATACTATCAACTCAAACTGGCAGTTCATGTGGCATCCAACAATGTGAAGTAGCCAGCACTGTGTCTCCTTCCAAAATTTAAAATATCCTGTGGCACTGAATGAATTTCCATAGCATCTTGGGGTAACTTGACATACAGTTTGAGAATCATGGGAATAGGATTGTTTTGTATGTTATAAAAACTTTTTTTTTTTTGGTATACTTGAAAGGTGCTGTATTTGTGTGTTGCATATTACTAGACCCTGCTGTTAGGCTTTCAGGTCATTAACAAGTTTTCTCTATGATAAGCATCACTACAATAAATAGTTGCATAGGCAAGTCTTTGAGCGCATTTCTGGTTCTTTTATTAGGATAAATTCTCAGCGTGGAAACACTGTCTTTGACAGCCAAATGTTGAAGTTGTTGATATGAATCGCCACATTTCTCTGAAAAGGGTGTGCTAGTTCATGGTCTCACCATGCGTGTATAGGAGGGCCCGTTTTCCACACCATCACCAACACTAAGTATTGTCATTTTTTTTTTTAATCTTTGCCAGTCTTGTTGCAAATCCTTGCCCAATTTACATCTCTTTGGTGCTTAACAAGCTTAGAATTTTTCATATTTTTTTATTAGTCTTTTCTGAATTTCCTGTTTATATCTTTTGTTTGTTTTTCTACTGGAGAATGGTTTTAAAACATGCCTATACATTCTTTGGCATTCTTCCTTCAACAGGTGGAAGCAAATTACCATCCCTGTGAATGTGGTTTGGACTTAGATATTCACTTCTTAGGGATACAGTCTGGCAGAAAAAAAATAATGTGGAACTTCTGTCTTCTGGCCATAAAAGGCATCATTGCAGTTTCTACTCTTTGGAATCATTTATTCTGGGGAAAGGCAACTCCCATATTATGGGATGCCAGAGCAGCATTACGTAGAACCATGAGCTACGTGGAGAAGACTGAGGTCTCCTATCAATAGACAACCAGCCAATCCTGCCTCTAGATGACGCATATCTTGCCTGACACCTAACTTCAGCCTCATGGGAGACCTAAGCCAGAGCTTCCCAGCTAAGTTCCTCCCCAGATTTTGAGCCTTAAAACTGTGTGAGATCATACATGTGTACAGTTATTTCAAGCTGCTAAATTTTGGGGTGAATTGTTATGCAGCAAGAGATCACTAATACAGAGCATTTGTCTTTTCCTTATTGACTTGTAAGGGCTTTTTATTTACTAAGACTATCAATTACTCATAGACATATGTTGCAAATATCTCTTGGGATTTCCCTGAATATGCATTGAATTTATAATTATTTTCGGGAGAAGTAACATCTTTACTTTTACTAGGGGAAAAGAGTATTGACTCTTTTTTGTTCAGGGACATGGATTTAAATCTTCTTTTACATCTATAGTAAATTTGGTTGTTTTATTTGTTTAGGTCCTGCCACATTTTATTTGTTTTTGTTTGTTTAGGTCCTGCCTTATGTTTAGTCTAGGGATATTTTATATATTTTTTGTTGATGTGGTAAGTGGGATATATTTAAAAAATATTTATTGATTATTGATGATAAGATTAAGTGTAACAAAAAAAAATCAGTGAACTTGCTGATACATTGATTCTCAACCTGCCTGGGTTAAATTTTTTTTTAAAGTGTTTTTCTAAAATATTCATTTATTTGCTTTAGTTGTACACAATGCGTTTATTTTTACATGGTGCTAAGGATCGAACCTGGGCTGTGCACGTGCTAGGCGAGCGCTCTACCGCTAAGCCACAACCCCAGCCCCCTGGGTTAAAATTTTTGAATCTTGGTTGCCGTGTCTGAATATTCCTTGATGGGTGGATTGTAAGGATGAAGTCAAATAATCTATATACAAGACTGAGTGCAGGGCCTGGTAGGTGGTAAGCATGTAATATTTGCTAGTATTGTATTTATTTATAATCAAAGGAAATAAAATCAAATGTTACCTGAACTACCTCCCTTGACCCAGAATAACCAAACTGTACATTAATAATGTGCGCATACAATATGCATAATGAGTCATTTCACTAACTCTGTCAGGGCTCCAGGCTGCCCTTGTTCCATAGCAGTGAGATTTGACTGTCTTACAGATGTGTCAAGTCCTTGCATTTGAAATCCTTGTAGGCTGTACAAATTAGTTAGCTTTATTTTACATTGTACAGTATGTGGAATAACCACCTCTTGACTTCAGCATTCAAATTCATGTGAAACTTATGCAAATGACACGTCCCCGAATCACCTAGCACCCTGGGTGTCTCTGTCTGAGGTCTCTACTGCCTCACTCTCCAAGATCTGTGTTCCTTCAATGCATCCCTCTGAGAGATAGCTATGGGCACCTCCAACCATCCCCCCAAATTTGTGTGCTCCCTAAGGGTAGCACCACTGAGCTCAGTTTGTTCAGCAAATGTTTACAACATAATGTCAGACTCTTCTTGTTTTCTTAGACATTAGCTAAGACCTGCAAAGTGGATGGGAAAGTCTTAGTTGTAAAGTACCCCACATTCTAAAGCAAGGGTCTCCATCCACCACAGCCGTTGAACACCAAAATGTGGCGAGTCCAAACTGAGATACACTGTGAGTATAAACCTGCACTCGATTTTGAAGACGTAATGTGGAAAGAAAAAATGAATGTAAAATATCTCAGGTTACATTTTTATGTTGTACCTACACTGAAATAAAAATATCTTAAATATACTGAGTTAAACAAAATAAATCTTCAGGTTGAATGTAGTTCAGCTCATATAAGTTGCACCTGGGAGCACCCTAAGCTACAGGTTAGATTCAGGTCTATTCCATTTGTGCTCCTCCTGGGGTCCTGGCTCAAGGGACTCAGCCTGCCAGCATGCGCTCTTCCCATAGTGGGTGATGAGCATGGGAGCCAAGTTGAACTACTTACACAGAAGTAAGACCACTGCTCATGTCACTTCTGCTAACCTTCAACTGAGAAGTACAGATCACATGCCAAGCCCAACACCATGGAGACAGGGTGGTGTTCTCCACCCACCCTGGAGAAGGAGGAAATGAACAGCAAGTGATCACAGTCCACAATTCAGAGAAAAGCCTTACAAGGTTTAGAGATCAGGGATTTGGCCTCAGGCATCGGCAAACATCTCTCTTAAGAACATGGAAGGATGAATAATGATCTCCAAAGATGCCCCTGTCCTAATCCCCAGAACCTGTGAACATGCCATCTTACATGGTGAAGGGGACTTTGCAGATGTGATTAAGGATTTTGAGATGGGGAGATAATCATAGGTTGCTTGGATGGGCCTGATGTAATCACAAGGGCCCTTCTAAGACAGGGACAGGAAGGGTGAGAGGGAAGGAGGTCAGGATCATGGAAGTGAAGGGGAGCAGAGCAGGAAAGAAGTGGCTATGCTGCTGGCTCTGAAGATGGAGGAAGGGGCCACTACCAAAGAATATAGGGAGACGTAAGAAGTTGGAGGAGGCAAGAAACCTGGCTCTTCTGGAGCCTCCAGCAGGAACCAGTCCTGCCAACACCTTGATTTTAGCTCTGTAAGACTCATTTCAGATACTGACCTCAAGACTGTTGAGAGAATACATTTGTATTTAAACCACTGAGTTTGGAGTAATTTGTTATAGCACCAACAGGAAACTAACACAGAAACCTTTCTATTTTGGCAAGATTTAGCAGATTCCAAACACTGAAGATACAAAATACTTCCTAAAGATTGAAGTACCGGGAAAATTTGATAACATGTTTTGGGACATGTGTGGGACAGGGATCTTGGCAGTTTTTCCTGTGTCTTACCACGCAGGAGTGCTGGCATGCTTTTTATCCTCTTTATCTGCATCTGGCTTCTTCCAGATGCAAATGTGGAATAATATAGTCTCTCCAGGAATGGTGGCTGCTCAGCTTTCCTTTGTTTGTGGTGGGTAACTGGCCCTATTTTTGCTTCTTCTTGGTGGCATGAGGTTAAAATCTTATTAGCCTAAGCATGTAATAGTGTTCCTACTTTACTGGTTATAAACACAGCTGGAGGTGATGTTGAATTTTATCTATGGGGGAGTCTGGATAAAGCAAGAACTATTGGGGGATATAACTCAAGAGCTGTCTTTGAGCTGTCACCTGACCAATACCACACACACTAAGGCATTAGAAACTGATCCAAGACTCTAGAGGTTCTTTATACTTCCTCCCTCCCTCCCTCTCTCCCTCCCTTTTTCTTTCTCTCCTTCCTTCCCTTCCTCTATGGAGTAAGAATAATATGACCCATTTTTTAAAAGCCAGGTAGCTGGGAACTATGTGAGGGATGACCTGGGGTAGGTCAAGTCAACCAACAGGGAAGTTGGCACATTCATCTGGTCAGGAGGTGATTAGAACCTCATCTAGGGTAATGACAAGCAGGAAGAATTTTGGAGTGGAATGGTAGGTCCATATGAGTTTGGTTTTGGATCTGCAATTTGGGACATGTGGTGAATACTGACTAAAGATCTTCTCTGAGTATTGAGGGCTTAGTCCTCCACCTGGCCTGGGTGTACATTGATCATTGCTTTTTTTTTGTTTGTTTGTTTGTTTGTTTGTACTGGGGATTGAACTCAGGGGCACTCAACCACTGGCCACATCCCCAGCCCTTTTTTGTATTTTAGAGACAGGGTCTCACTGTGTTGCTAAGTGCCTCACCATTGCTGAGGCTGGCTTTGAACTCGTGATCCTCCTGCCCCAGCCTCCCAAGTGCTGGGATTACAGGCGTGTGCCACTGTGCCCGGCTTGTATACATTGATCATGGTTAACAACTGGATCCCTTTTTGGGACTTACCCTTGGACTAAAGGAGCTGCATTGCCCAAAGGCTATGGAAATTTGGGAAGACATGGTTACCAGGAGAGAGTGACAGGCACAGAAGGCAGTCTGAGAGTTTCTGATAGATAGGCTTGGGCTGATGGGCCACCTCCCCCATGGAAATTTCCATGAGAAGCAACCTTGTTTCTTTTTCCCTGGGCAGGAGCCAATGGGCTTAAAGGTCACTCTGTACCCCAGGCAGGAGCCAATAAGCTTAAAGGTCGCCCTATTCCCTGGGCAAAGAGCCAATAGTGTTAAAAGTTACTCTGGTACACCCCCCACCAGAAATCCCTACTTAAAGCTCCAGCCTGCCTGGAGCTCAGTCTCAATAGCTCATCCCTGCTGAGAGGAGGCAGCCACTGTGATAGCTCCAGACTCACCGTCTCTAGCCCACTGGCAGCTGCCTTAGCCAATAGCTCCAGACCACAGCCAGTGCGACCAGGCACCCACCTTCCATTCAGAGCTTGCACACTCCCTTCTCCCTGACTCCTCTCTCCCACCAGAGCTTGCACACTCCCCTCTCACTGACTCCTCTCTCCCTGTACTTCTTCTACCTCCAACTAGCCATAAAGGCTGGTGAATAAATCTCTTGGCTGCACGGTTGTCTCCAGTGTGATTTTTGCCCTTCAGTTTCCAGTTAGTTTGACAACACAGAGGTCATTGGTAACCTTGAAAGGAGAAGCTTGTGAAGAAGGGCAAGGTCTGGATTGTAGAAGGCTGCAGGCCTCCGGAAACAATGAGGGGTATCTGGACAAGGGGGTGGGAAGGAAGTGGGGCATGGGAAGACCTGCCAGGCAAGGTGGGGATGCTATGAGTGAAGAAGTTAAGCTGAAGGTCATCCAGTTGGACCAGTTGGACTCAAGGGTGGGGAAAAAGTGGGAGGGATGGCTGGAAAAGTGGGTGATGTTTATGGATGGTAGATAGGGATGCTAGAAACACGGATGGATCCAGATGTGGGTACTAATGATAGACTCTGGATTAGAGCAGAATCTACCAGGTTGGCTTTATGTGCTTGCCTGACCATCACTAGGTTCAGGATATTGCCCTCCAGTGGGCACTGGACTGGGCCACTCCCGTGGATGCTTTGACCCTGGTATCTTGGAGTTGGTATTTATGAATGCAGAGGTAGTGTATTTTCTGAAATGAATTTCATTAAGCTCTTGTGATTCCTTGATCAGTTTCCCATCCTGTCTAGCAAATTTATTTCTAATACTTTTTATTTTACTAAAATTATTTCAAAGAATTTAATCCTATTTTCTGTAAATTGTACAGAAAGGATTTAATACATCAATCAAATTGTATCCATTATAACTTCTGTCATTGTGAATGTTCTTTTGTGACCATTGTTTCTATCAAATCCAATTTTCCTGGACAAATATTTGCAGATTGAAATTTTATCAAGACAATTTAATCTCTCTTTGTCTCACTTCCTTGATATACATATATATATATATATATATATATATATATATATATCACGAATTGTCCAATGTGAAGTTTTAACCATTATCAGTTCCATTTTGAGATTATTTCTTTTAATAAAATTCCTTATGACAAGGATAAAAGATGATAGCCTATACTTATTTCTTCACTAATTTATTACAAAATTATGAGTAGGCTCCCTGAGATGGTTCTAGTTGGCGCTCTTGTCCAGGGTTGCCAATTGAACTGTGAGTTTAATTCCTCTATTTCGGATTTCTTTGTATAAATTGCCTCCTCTGTTGGCAGAGCACTGTGGGTCAGGATACCCTCAGGGCCAACATGGCACTGTGGAACTTCCAGCCTGGCTCTGCACTGTTAATCACTGTGCTAATACTTGCAGACACTTTCTTAATGCATCCTCCTTACCCCTTTTTTTTTTTAAAAAAATTTTTTTTTTTTTATGCAGGTGGGACTGCAGCTTAGAGAAGTTAAGGGGCATAACTGGGATTTGAATCCAGGTTTGTATGAATCCAAAGTCCACTTCAAGCCATTGAGTTATGCTATGATTCACTGTATTTGGCACCCAGTAGGTAGCTGCTCACTGCCAAATGCTATAGGGGTGGGTGGGTGGGGAAGGGTTGGTTATACTCCCAAAATGTCTGGTCCAGACCCTCCCTATCATCATCACACACACACACACACACACACACACACACACACACATGCAGACCCAAAGGCCCAGGGAAGAGAAGGAATAAACCTAGGATCAAAGAGCTTTTGGGTGGCTCAGCCAGCTGGACTCAGTTGTCCAATCCCCTATGCCAGCTTCTGGTGGTACTTGCCTCCTGCCTTAGCTCAGCTGCCTATCTGTGGCTGTGAGTCTTCCCCATCTCACTGGGTAGATGATTTGATGAGGGAGCCAGGCATCTGAGTTCCTGAGACTGAGAGATCTTGGATTCCAATCTCCTTTTCTCTGGGGAGTTGAAAGAGAATGTCCCAGTGATGAGGACTGTAACATCACTGGTAAGGAATGACCATGTGCACCAGTTGCCACACATCTGCCCATCCTGGGTTCATGTGGCTCTGGGCAGGGTCTCATTTCTTCATTGGAAGGAGTCAACCGAGCCCTGGGGATTGCTTTTCCCTGTTGGTAGGATGCTGAGCAGGGAGCCAAGGGCATGCATTTATAGCCTTTTTGGTCTCTACTGTGAGTTGTGAACCTCTGATCCTGAAATGACCACAGAGAAGGACTTTCCTTTGTGCTGTTATAGCATGTTTACTCTGTTTTTAATAAAGGAAGCAGGCTATTGTGGTGCCCATAATGGCTATCCTAGTTAGAATCATAATAATATGAGAATCCAAAAGAACTCTTGTGTTTTTCTTTTCTTTCTTGCAAGTCCACATTCACACAAAGAAAGGAAGTGTGGGGCTCAGAGAATGAGAAAATAACTGCACACTTGACCTAATTAGAAGGAAAGAAAGCTGGCTGGCAGGTTGGAGGCTGTGGCGACTTTTCTCTACGTGCGATTTGGGGCATCTGTACAGGCAGGGTTGACCCTCAAACTTGATTGTACCCCATGACCCCTGCACAGACAAAAATAATCACTGTTGTATATGGAATAGAAGAGGACTCTTAAAACTCAACATGTTAGTTATTTCCCACTAGGGAAAGAAAAATCTTCTCTGAAAGGGGGGATCATGGCCTGTTGTTTACTGGTTAAAGCATGGGCTGAGCAGACTGCTGTTGCCCTTTCTACCCCCCTCCTGGCTTCCAGGGGTCTGGGCCAGGGACCTGCAGAGGTGCTAGGTTAATCCCAACCTAGTGATTTTGCTCTTTGGAACCAGAGCTACTTCTTTGGTTTTCAATCTTCTACCCAGAATGCAGCCCCAATCCAAAGGTTCAGTTCTGATAGAATGATTTTGCAGATGGGGCAAAGGAAAGTCCATTCTCTTGGCTGTTCCTGGACCCTTGATTGGCTAAGAATCTCAGGTGGACAGCCACCTCAGGAGTGTGCCTGGGAGGATGCGACTTTCAAAGCGACAGCCAGGGCTCTGACAGCGTTTGTCACCCCCAGAGACTCCAGCCTCCATTAGCAGCACAGATGGGGAAGAAAGGATGACACCGCTGACCCCATGAGCCTTCCTTTGTTCGAACTCCATTAGCAACTGACCCCTCAGCCTTTGTGAGAGGAAGATTCCAAAACCCACCCACCACTCCAAATAGCTTTCAGCGGAAACAGGTGGTCTGTATTCCTCTTGTAGATGGCTTTGGGCGGAGAAAGGAGGAATGGCTGTTGTGTCTCTTGAAAGCATTTTGTAAAAGGACTATTTATCCTAGGTATAGTCTATTTTGCCCAACATCTCTCAGACAGTCAATAATTCCAGTTTGTTTATGATTATTCTTGCTCCCTCCCCCTCCATCTGCCACCAGAGTTTGCGCCTCTCGCTGTAGCCGCCCCACCGAACGTGGGAGCATCTGTCTCTCTAATGACCGGTCGTGGCAATCTCCACTGCTCAATATGGCCAGATGAAGAAAACATTTAATTCCCACTCCATGGGGCACTCCAAAGCCAGATTTGACAACTGTTCCATTGAACACTAGTATTTCACAATTTCTTTAGATAAGTACTAGAAATAGGTCTTACTCTCAGAGGAATATATTTACAAGATGGGGAGTTGATAACTAGGCCACTAGAATGACAAATAGTTCTGAAATACTCTGAATGACGACTTTGATAAACGTGCACCGCCTTCTGGGAGATGAAATTCTTCCGGAGTGTCTTGTTGGTAGCCTGAAGAGCCTGCTGAAGTGCTATCAAGGAATGAGGGCCTCAGGTCCTGCTTCCCTTCTTAGAGTCCGAGGAGCAAGAGCTTTTGCTGGAAGGCCTCCAGGCCCAGCATGGGTGGCAGGGAGAATCTCTGAGAAAGGGAGAGCCCAAAGGGCTAGAGCTGGGGGCAGTTGAGTTAAAAGAAGCTTCATGCAGAGGTGGGGTACACTCAGGGTGGGGAGGTGGGAGGACCTGGAGGAGAATGATATCTAGGTATTTTCTGCAGTTAAAGTGAAGAGATGTCCAAGCAGGAGCTGGGTGGAGAGGGCTGCTCTGTGGGCAGAGAGAGGGGCAAGTTCTCAGGGCTGTCATCGTCTGACTGTGGCTAAGATGACTAGTGGTCATGAGTAGCAAGCACAGGGGAATTGCATCCTGTGCTTGGCTAAGCTTCTCAGGTATGGAGGAAGGGTCCTAGAGGCAAGGACTAAGAACAGGATGACCATGTTGAGGCTCACCGTGTAGTGGGCACTGGGTCCAGAAGAATCCTAAAGTCTGGTTGACATTATAGGAGCTGGGAGGGGAGATGGCCAGGCTCCTCAGAGCCCTCTGGAGGTGGGGTTTGTGTTCCTGTTCTAGGGACTTATTTTCCCTCTTGCTTCTTCCTTCTCAGGAGCTATGGCTGGAGTCTGTGATCCAGAGAGGCCAGCTGGCCTAGCCCATGACTCTGATTCTGCTAACCCCAACTTGTCCCTTTTAGTTCTACATACCAGAGACCTGGGCTGGGATGGAGGGAGGGTGAGCTGGCAGATGGAAAAATCTCTTCACTTTGTGACATGGCAAACCTCCTTGGAGACCAGGACAGAGAGGAAACGGGCACAGAAAGTGTGCCACGATTCTCCTTCCACCAATGCCTTGCTGTAATTCCCTGCTGCTTTGGGCTTTCTGAATAATTAATTGGTGGAGGAAGAACCTGCCCTGGATTTTGTAGGTAATTAGTAGGTCAGGCACCTACCAAAAAGATGATTTCTTGGGGTCCCTCTGGGTTCTGCATCTTCCCGGCATTGTCCTCTCCTGGAGCTGCTTTGAGAAAAAGTCACCTTGCTTCTGCTGGCTTCTTGGCTCAAAATATTTGATTTACCTTCCCCACCCCACCCAACGCCTCCTAAGAATCTGTAGTCAGCTCACACAGTGGAGGAGTGAATTCCTACAGATGAGGATTGGGAGAATCCCTGGGGAAAAGAGGCTTTTGAGGCCTGTTCCCTTCTGCAGAACACATTTAACTTAAGAAGGAAGTGGATTAAACACATTTTGTTATGAGATTTTCACCATGTCTCTTGAGCGGTTATAATACCAGGCTCAAGCATTTCTGCCCTACACCCTACTTAAGTCATCTCTGAGGCTCAGGGTGATTTAGTGATGATGTGATGCTTTTACTTTTGACACCTCCACTGTGCAACAGGACAGAGAAGGATGGCAGGATGGTGGGAGGGCAGGGCCTGGCTGTCAGATATTCCCTGCAAGGCTGGTTCTGTGTGCAGCCTTCCTGTCAGTTCAGCAGGCCAGTAATCCCCACTTTATCACCTGCACTGAATATCAGAGTGTGGGAGGCTGGAAAGGGGCAAATGTGAACATGTTTCAGGAGCTGGCACCACGTGGGTGGGCCTCCTTCCTTTGCCTTTATCCCACGGCTGTTATTTCACTTAGCATCTGGGCACTTGAGCAGGTTGTACATGGTTTACAACCCAAGGGGGCCAATATGGGGGCTGCAATCCAGTCCTCACTGTCATACCAACCCATGTGCCTGTAGTGCTGACTCTGCTCACAGGGCACATTTTCTGACTTATACTCTGAATAGGCTGCTGGAGGCACTGCCTGGGAACCCCCTTCTGGTCTCAGAGTGGAACCTGATCTCTCTAAATTCCTCACTTTGTGAGTCTCTCCAGGAAAGAGTCCTCATTCCTTACATCCATGTACTCTGGCTTCTCATCTGCCACTTGCCCCAAACTGTCCCTTGCCCCTGGTTCCCAGTGTCCCTCCTCTGCTATCCATGTATTATTTCATTCCTTAATGGACCTGGAGCCCGGTGGATGACTCCTGCTTCTGGGTGCTGACTGATCCAGAACAGTCCCTCTGGTCCATTATCTACCCACACCACCCCCTACTGGAGAACATCCCGTATTTCTGACCTTCATTTCCTCCAGCGCTGCAGCCTGGTCCTGTCATCAGATGCACCATCCTTAAAGGTGGCTCTGTCCCCAGTTCTGCCTGTGGGCCCTGCATTTGCACGTTCAGCCCTGACAAGTACAAGGGCTGTTCTTGGAGATCTCTGACTCGTAGTCTCAACTTTGTTTGTCACTTTTTGCCTTTCCCAAAATGGTTGAGTCGGTAGGACTGGGGTGGCTGTCCCACCATCAGGAGACCTGACTAGATAGATCATGAAGTTGAGTTTGTCTGTATGTCAGGAGAAATGCTTTTGGGCTGACTCTACTGTCTCCTGCCCAGAGCAAGGTTCCTCTTCACCCAGCCAGTCTACCCAAATCCCTAAGCAGTTCACCAGGAAGGGCTTTAAAAAATCCAGTAACAATTTAGGAACTTCCTTTTGCCTTCTAGGCCTAAATTCTTCCCAGAGACTTCCCAAGGACTGGGAGCTAGAGTTTGAACACAGTTGAAGGCAGAGTTTGCGGGTTCAAAACTGAGTACCTCAACCATTTCACAGTCTTGACACTCCTCACCCATTCCAAACCAAGTCAATCTATAACCATGCTCCAGCATCAGTCCAATAGCAGTTAAGATCTAGGTGAGGTCTGAAGTTAGGTGGAAGGAGGAGGAGACAGTCAAGGACATGAAGATGTTTTCCAGCAGCTCTGTAAGTGCTAACAGAAACAAAAAGAAAATTAACCCAGATTCATTTTCTAATCATTAGGCCTTATTAGAACCTGATTACATAATCTATCTCAGTTTACATACTATCTTAACCTGCTTTTAAAATTGATGGTAATAGGCCTTGAGAGCATCATATTGGACTCATACATCCAGCTGGGGTAGATGGGCTGAGGCAATGTATTGTAAACATAAATCCAAGAGAACCAGAGCTCTCTGTACAACGAGAGGCTGTTATGGTTGTTGCTTTGTGTTATGGGATTTGCAATCAGGATTGACCAACCTTTCAATAAATGGTCTGCAAATTACCAGGTGCCATAGCTCTGATAGAATCATTGGGTTTGGGTTCTCTGGGGGTAGTCCTTTAACGTCCATAGGCCTGCCAAAGCTAGCTAGAGGAACTTGGGAAGGGAAAACTTTATCTTTGTATAGAATAATTTGGGCAGCAAGTTTAGTGCACTGGTTGATTTCTGTGCAGATCTGGGTTGGGACTACTCTGGAAGAGAAGAGGCTTTTGAAGGCCTGTTCCCATGGCTGCAGAGGGAAGAAGGCCTCTGTCTCTGAAAATGCACAAGAAGGCCCATGTTAGAGGCATGGCAGGGAGCAGCTATGGCATTCGGGCTGGGTGCTCTATGGTCAAGGAGAAGTGTTTCACCTATTTTCACTGTGCCCCTAGTGGATAGGAGGACTTATGGGAGCATTTCCTTCAAGTCCCTAAAGAAACCTCACTTGCTCTGTAATTTCAGATATGGACTAGGCAGTTCAGCGGTTGGCAATTGTTATTTTCAATAGTGGATTTTACCATTTCGTTACCTAAATGCCGATCCCATTTCTCTTTGATTTCTGTGGTGAAAACAACACAGATCTTTGTGCATAGTCAATGTCTCTTCCCAACACTGGTTTTCTGTCTACTCTGGTTCTTGTTCATTTAGTCTGGGAATTGGTGTTTTGTTTGGTCACTGCCAGCAATTTGTGTAGCTTTTGGGGCCAGAAATGACTTTTTTTTTTCCTGCCTAGGGGGAAAAATGTCACTGTATGTGGAAAGCAATTTCTTCAGATTCAGGAAAAAAACTGACTTTTATGATTCAGATATTAAATGCATTTTTCTTGTGCTTTGTAAGTTTTTAATTTTCCTATAGGAGAAATATTCAAATAGCTGTCTGAATATGTCTCTCTGAGAGAAGAACAGAGTCATGTAGTTTCATGAAATTTCATTTATGATCTCCCGTGGACTAAAAAAGAGACTTGCACATACTCAAGTGGGTTTGGTAACTGATGTGCTCTTCAAAATGATATATGTATCACATGCTTTTGAATCTGTGATTTGTAGATCTCAAATCCTTTGAAACAAGGAGTGACAAGACAGGCCTCTAGTACAAAGACTCATTGTGAGTGTTTCAAGGATAATGGGGTTGTCTCAACTCAGTGGAGTCCTTAATATTAATTTTCTTTGCTTTATTTTCCAAGGCATTAAAAAACTTGTTTTGCCTAACATATTAGCATTCATTTCTAGGCTTTGAAAACTAATCCTACTTTGAAAGGAGAGTTTTAAATTTGAAATATGAGGTCTGTATAGTGGTGCCTTGAAATCATTAACTGTCCCTTCAATATTAATTGCAGGTATATCCATCATGGGGAACTTGTTTGTCATTAACGTGAGGGGGATGCAAAAGAAGGAGCTCCTGGAACCCCTCCAGGGGTAATGCTGTCACTCAAAACTTTGTTCTGGAATCGATCCGACCTCAGAAATGGGCTGTTACCTATTGACGAAATGACAGTTCATGGTTTTAACCAAGCTGAGTGGCGGTTTTAGCAAACGGAGCGGGAGTTGGTTCCTGAATCTGCCAGACAACATTGGCCCTGAGCAAAGCTTTTATGGATGAGTTTGATGATACTGAGGGGTCAAAGGGCAGGGCAACTTGGAATCCATATTTAATTCCACATCTCAGTCTACCTGCCATAAGCTTGGGCTGCTTGGGAAAGGTTTGTTTGGTTCTCTGGGTAAAGAAACATTAATGTATGTATAGACTATATATACACATGTTTTCAGATTTTTACATATCCCGTTCACCTGTTCCCAAGAGCTCCTGTGGCTTGTCACTCTATGTGCTTATTGACTTATATGCTATTGATTCCCTGTTGGGACTGGTGCCTTTTCACTTTTTGCTCTTATTCAGCTATTTTGCCTGTTAAATTCTAATCTGGGTCTAAAACATTTTCCAATAAAGACAAAACTTGAGGATCTTCCAGCTGGAAGGGATAATTTATCTATAGAAGGCCCTGTGGGTATTTGCAGTGAAAGGGCTTTTGTTGTTCTAAGGAAGGAGTTTCCTCCAATGGAAATGTTTCTGCAGTTCCAAGGCAGAATGGTCCAGCAGTGAGCATCCCTTTTTAAAATTGGGTTTTTGATTCTGATCTAAGTTTCTGTGGTTTCTTATAGAATAACATCTTCCTGAAACAGATGAGGGAAGGTAGCCAGGGCTAAGTCCTCATTCCTGAAAACAAACAGCTTTGACACCATTGCTGGGAGAAAATGGCCCTGCCTTCATCTCCCTGCCTGTCTCTTTGATGATTCAAAGGATTTTCTACATAGTCCAGGTATGGGAATATCCAATTCACTTTTACTCTTCTATAAATTCAACCCAACAAATACCTATTGAGTGCCAGCTCTGTAAAATTACCATGGAAACCCAAGTGGAATCTTTAAAATGTGCTGTGGAAATGGTTGAGAGTTCCCACATCCCATCAACACTTCGGGGAGCAGGAAGGGTGCAGCTCAGTCCAACCCATTCTTGCTCGTCTGCTTGTGTTCACTTAAACAGCAGAAAGGGAGAAGCAGATGGAGGAGAGTTTGTGAAGCAGGTAATATGGCCTTTTGTCCTGGGTGGTGTACTGTTGTGCTCCCAGGGAGAAGGGTGAGGAGCTAGGACTTTGATCTTTATTGGAGCAAAGAGCTGAGTTCATTTGCAGCTGCTTCTGCTTGACAGTGTCATCGCCCACATGCTCTGTGGCGGGGCAGGACCTACAAAGGGATGTCTCGGTGCCTGGTGACAGCCTTGTCTGAGGTACCTTGCAGCACAGCAGGGGCTGTGGACTTCAGAAGATCAAAGCCTCGATTATGTGATGCACTCATCGCAGTGGGGGGCATGCTCGGCCTGACAAGGGCTGGAAACTGCAGAATCGTGGTCCTGATCCAGGTCTCTGAGGAATCACGGGACCCCACGTTGCTTGTTCTTAAGTAAGACAGCAGTTCCAACTGTGCTTAGAAAAGTTCTGACTTAGAAAATTACAAGATGGGGCTTTGGCATTGAAGATCATTGCACTGGTTATAAATCTTTAGGTTTCAAGTGACCTCCTCTGTTCTTCCCTAAAATAAAATGGTCTTAAACCATGAAGGACATTTAGTAGTCCAGTTCAAAGAAAAGTCCAGATGTAAGTTCAGATGAAGGTTTACCCAGGAACTGAATGAGGTCACTAAGGACACATTCTACTTTGAAAGGAGAGTGGAATGGGCCCCAACTTCCAGTCACTCCTAGGACTGCCAACTTTCTCTTTTATGTCTAACAGGAAGTAAACATAGAAATGCCTTTGTCTCAATTTTCCCAGCAGTCTGAGAACTGGCTTGAATCATGTGATTACACCTGTATCAATCTCTGGTGGACAGAAGGAGCTCATAAACTCTCTCCTTGCAAGTAGAGTTAGCTTTTGGGGGGTCAGATGGAAATGAGGAGCTGTTTGGGGGAATGATTCAGCAAGGCAAACAACAAATATTTGTTACAGTTTTACAAAGGACATGATTTGAGTTCACCCTTACTTTTGCTTGCTAGTATCTGTTCACAGATAACATAAATGTCACCGGATACCATTTAGTTGAGAATTTACCATTAGATCTCAAAGACACCAATGTGTTAAACACTTCACATGAATTTCATTATTTAATTCTTATATAACCCCCTGAGATCATTATGACCTATCAACATCAAAGAAACCAAAGAGATAGAGAAATCAAAGAACATAGAAGTAAAGTGATTTGACTAAGGTCACAAAAGCAGTCAATAGTAGAGCCAAACAGTATATGAGCCCATGTTTGTGATTCCAAAGTCCTTGCATTTAAAGGGACAATACCAGAACCCCTATGATATTCAGAGTACCGGATAAAGATTTTCCATCAAGCAAGGGTGTGAGTCTTTTTATGGACACCCTGTCTTTTGAGAGAAGTGGCCTCCAAGTTCCTAGATTCCAGGCCTGGTCTTGTCAGATTTTGAGTCTCTGCCTTCCCCTGATCCTCAGCACCCTCATTTGGTAAAGGACAGCTTGGACTGCACGGTCTCTGGGGTGTTCTCCACTTCAGATAGCCTGGGACTTCCTAATTCTGAGCTATACTTGGATTTTCTTGCTTCTGGGAAGCAGGAAAGGGATTCCCCCGACCCCTACTATACTCTATCCTGGGAGTATTCTTTAAATAGGTTCTTTATTTATCTATTTATTTACTTATCTAAATATTTATTTTTTAGTTGTAGTTGGACGCAATACCTTTATTTTGATTTTTTATTTTTATGTGTGCTGAGGATTGAACCCAGGGCCTCGCACGTGCTAGGCAAGCACTCTACTGCGGAGCTACAACCCCAGCCTTAATAGGTTCTTGTTTTGGCCCTAAATGAAGGGAATAGCCAAATATTTTCCTTGCTCATCTTGGGAAATCTAAAAGCAGCAAATCGCGTCAGAGGATGGTTTTCTGGTCATCTGTCTGGATGATGGTAAATCCGCTGGGAATGTGTCACCTTTCAGCCTGTGGAATTTCATCTTAGCGGTGTACACGCCTGTCACTTAGACAGGCAGTCACCCTGCCGTACACACTGTTCCTTCCGGAACACTGAGGAGCCCACACACCTTCCAATTTATAGGGCCAGATGGAAGAGGCACTCCCCTCCTGATCCCCAAAGGAGGAAACGGTTTAATTTTCAGTAGCTCCTGGGGCTGTTCGTCTGGCTCAGCCTTCATGACGTCCCTTCCATCTCTCCGTCTCCTTAGGGCCACCCCCCTGAGGGCCGAGGGACTGATGGTCCAGCAAGATAGGTGTCGCATTTGTCGTTATGTTGCTCTGTATGCATCAACTTTGTTTACCGCTGAACATCTGCCCGGGGGCAGTACCTCTGAGAATTCACTTTCTCTCCATTTGTGTGGGTGTCCCCGTCACCAACCTTGAAAATAGCTTTTGTTTCTTTATATATCAGCTCCCTTTTTGTGTGTAAACCCTTTCTTTTTCTTCTCTCTGCATGTGTCTGCCTTGGGTGTTGGTGAATGACTGTGCTCAGCTAGTATCCATGCTGCCACCGGGAAGGCGGGACTGGGGGTGCTGGATGAGGCATGAGGTGACACTTGTGACAGTGGCTGAGTATGTCCAGCCCAAAGTTGGCCTGCTTAGCCACTCCACAGAGTAGCCCTGCTTGTTCTTGGCATCTGGTGGGCCAACCATCAGGATGATTGACTGTATTTGTATTCAAATTAATGAAGTGCTTTGTCGCTGTGTGGACTTGCTGGAGGTAAGAGAGCACCAGGTGTCCACAGCCCTGATGTAGTGGCCCCCATGCAGGAAGGCCATATGGGCAGAAAGCTGTGTGCACATTTCCCTTCCATAGGGTCTAGAAGTAGAGGTTCATCCATGATGATGCAGCACCATTCGTCCTAGTGATGTCACGGCTCTAGGGGATGCAGGGTGACGGAGTCTTCTAATGATGTCAGAAGCCAACTCTGAGGTATGAAGTGTGGCACTGAATGTCTCCTTAAAGCTACACACATCTGGGCTGGGGTTGTGGCTCAGCAGTAGAGCGCTCGCCTCGCATGTGCGCGGCCCGGGTTCGATCCTCAGCACCACGTAAACATAAATGCATTGCATTGTGTACAACTAAAGTAAATAAATAAATATTAAAAAAAAAAAAAAGCTACACACATCTCCCCAACCACATCTTCCACCTACCCTCTGACACGAGGGCTGGTAGAGAGGACATACTGACTGCCTGTCTCCTTCTGAGCTGACTCTGTGAAGAATGACCTGGGAGCAGGGATGTGCCCGGGGTCGGGTGCACCTGAGTTTTACTGTGACAGTCTGAGCCTCAGTTTTTCCACCTGGGAGAGGAGGGCTCTGTGGCCTCTCAGGACTTTCTGGCTCCTGATGTCTGTTACGTGATGTGGCGGATGCTGTTGGTGACTGCCCTGAGGCTCTCCTGCAGGTACTCCCATTCCCTGGCTGCTGTGGGTGGCGGCTGAGATTGCCTTCTGCCAAATGAGAGCTACCTTGAAATTTTGTCCCCACCCCTGGGTCAGGGGATGGTCCACAACCAATAACTGGTTGATAAGAAGGTACATAAGACCAGGCCACTTGCCTCAAGGTGGGGTAACATCGTGGGGACCTTTGGTTTCAGAGCACACCATGGGATCAGGCTGAGGCCAGACTCCACCTACAGCTGCATTAGTGTTTCTGCTTCTTGTGCTAGCCACCCCTCTCCCTCATGACTTTTCTCTGGAAAACATATGTTTAGTAAAACCACCTGAACCCAAATCCTTCTCTTAAGCTCTGCTTTAGGGAATACAACCTAGGATATGGTCACTGTTAACCTGGATCCTATCATCAGCATAGAATTGTCTGGAAAACCATTAACTGGGGATGGGGTGGGGGAGTTACCTTCCTTTCACTCCATTCATGCCAGCCCATTCTCCTTTGCTATTTCACTTGCTCACAATATGCCCAACTACCCATCTATTCCCCCATCTATCTACCCTTTGAAAACTGATTTTTTTTTTTTTTTTTTTGTACTAAGGATTGAACCCAAGGGTGCTTAACCACGGAGCCCTATCCCTAGCCCTTTCATTTTTCATTTTGAGACAGGGTCTCACTAGGTTGCTTATAGTCTCACTAAGTTGCTGTGGCTGACTTCAAACCTGAGATCCTCCTGTCTCAGCCTCCTGAGCTTCTGAGATTATAGGCATGTGCCATCCTGTCCTGCTAGAAACTGATCTTCTGCCCTCCCCATGAGATAGAAAGATTAGGATATAGATTCTTACCAGATGGACACTGCTTGGCCCCTTCAAACTCTCCTAGGCTGGGCTGGGTGCCCTTGCTTTCAGCCCAGAAGAATTCCCATCCCTCCAAAGTGGGCAGTGGCCTTGTGGACCTGGCACTGATGCACCTTTTTTTTTCTGTTCTATTTCATGAGCTTGTTTTCCTCCAGGCTCACCACCTGGCCCTGGGCACTGGCAGGAGCAGGCCAGGGAGTGTTTTGCACTTACAAATGGAGGAGGAAAAATCGAGGTGAATTACCAGGCTGCTGTGTGAGTGCTTTATTGATTACACAGCGCCAATCAAATTAGCTGTTCGAAGAGAATGCAGATGGCGCCACGCGGAATGGATTTTCTATGTCTCCTAATTGCATTATTTCAATCAGCGGGTGAACATTGCGTGGCCTGTGGTGGGGTTGGGATGGGGGAACAGGGCAGGTTGATACGCTGGGTCAGGCTGAGGATAGGGGTTTGAGAATCACAAGCATTTTAATATCAAGATTGAGGCATTAACAGAATGAGTCCGGATTGCTTTATGGATTAGCTGCAGGGCAGGGGTGGTGGGGGAGGCCTCCAGGCACATGCTTAGAGAAGAGACTACTTCCACAACCCTTAGAGTCTGGAGATATGTCAGTCCCAGGGACAAACAGACTGAAACAACTCTCTTCCACATTTCTAAGGTGGTATTGCTTAGCCCTTAGGCGCTCACGTGCTGCTCAAACCTCAGTTTTTTTTACTACCTGGATGCTCCTTGTCAGGCTACTAACCAGCTGTGAGCCTCAGTTTCCACATTTGGAAAATGGGGCCAATTAAAGTACCTTCCTCATAGCAGGGAGTTATTATTGTCAGGATGAGAGGAGATGGTATTGAAGGGGATCAGGTATGCAAATTATTTAGTACACCGCCTGGCACATGCTCTGTGCTCAGAAAACATGAGTGCTTCTTCCTGAGTGTCACTGCCTTTCTTTTGTGCACTTGGAAATTTAGGACAGCTCACAAGTTAGGTTGTGGGATGTCTGGTTTAATGATGGAGAAAAAGCCAAATGCATCATTTCTGCTCCTCTAAGAAATCCTCTTGTTGGGGGGGGGGTAACATTTGGATTTTCCTCTGAGAAAGATAAACATGGAGATCGTCCCCAAGACCCCCATGAGTGGAACCGTCATTCTCTGCTGCTGGTGGGTTTGCTTTCATAGCAGTTCCCTCATCTACCCCTTGTTACCTGGTGCCCGCCAGTGGACTCAGTTTGAGACAGGGTCTCACTAGGTTGCTTATAGTCTCACTAAGTTGCTCAGGCAAGGCTCACTGGATCACAAAACCACTTAACATTTAAAAAAAAAATCAAAGTCCTCATTTATTGCTTCGTCTCTGTGCAGGAGCCCTGTTTGGGGAGATGGCTTGAATTGCAGTTGACTATGAGCCGTGGAGATTTGAGCATTGTCGCCTTCCGTAGTCTCACGGGACTTGTCCCGGGATCTCGAGTGACTTGGCCGAAATTGCTGATCGGGTCAGCGCCATTTTGGTGGTGTGTGTGGCGTTTTTAGTCGTTGTTAGAACCAGAGAGAAAAGTTATCAGAATAAAAAGCTGTTCGTCTTCAGTTTGCCTCTGAACTTCTTCCCGCGGCTCCGTTGCTCCAAGCGCTTCAGGCGGCAACATCTCTGGGTGATAGATTCTTGGAGGATCTACAGTTTATGATCATTTGTGGTTCTTCTTCTGGGTTAGGGATTTCTTCATAACTAGAGTTGAATCTAACAGGAATTTGGATTTGGTCCTCAGTTTTTTTTTTTACTACCTGGATGCTCCTTGTCAGGCTACTAACCAGCTGTGAGCCTCAGTTTCCACATTTGGAAAATGGGGCCAATTAAAGTACCTTCCTCATAGCAGGGAGTTATTATTGTCAGGATGAGAGGAGATGGTATTGAAGGGGATCAGGTATGCAAATTATTTAGTACACCGCCTGGCACATGCTCTGTGCTCAGAAAACATGAGTGCTTCTTCCTGAGTGTCACTGCCTTTCTTTTGTGCACTTGGAAATTTAGGACAGCTCACAAGTTAGGTTGTGGGATGTCTGGTTTAATGATGGAGAAAAAGCCAAATGCATCATTTCTGCTCCTCTAAGAAATCCTCTTGTTGGGGGGGGGGGGTAGGTAACATTTGGATTTTCCTCTGAGAAAGATAAACATGGAGATCGTCCCCAAGACCCCCATGAGTGGAACCGTCATTCTCTGCTGCTGGTGGGTTTGCTTTCATAGCAGTTCCTCATCTACCCCTTGTTACCTGGTGCCCGCCAGTGGACTCAGTTTGAGACAGGGTCTCACTAGGTTGCTTATAGTCTCACTAAGTTGCTCAGGCAAGGCTCACTGGATCACAAAACCACTTAACATTTAAAAAAAAAAATCAAAGTCTCATTTATTGCTTCGTCTCTGTGCAGGAGCCCTGTTTGGGGAGATGGCTTGAATTGCAGTTGACTATGAGCCGTGGAGATTTGAGCATTGTCGCCTTCCGTAGTCTCACGGGACTTGTCCCGGGATCTCGAGTGACTTGGCCGAAATTGCTGATCGGGTCAGCGCCATTTTGGTGGTGTGTGTGGCGTGTTTAGTCGTTGTTAGAACCAGAGAGAAAAAGTTATCAGAATAAAAAGCTGTTCGTCTTCAGTTTGCCTCTGAACTTCTTCCCGCGGCTCCGTTGCTCCAAGCGCTTCAGGCGGCAACATCTCTGGGTGATAGATTCTTGGAGGATCTACAGTTTATGATCATTTGTGGTTCTTCTTCTGGGTTAGGGATTTCTTCATAACTAGAGTTGAATCTAACAGGAATTTGGATTTGGTCCTCAGTTTTTTTTTTTTTTTTTTAAAGGCAGGTGCTTCTTGGGTAGCCATGCAAGCATGGTGTTGCCTGTGGGCTCTGAGAGCACAGCTGCCTCTTTTTGGGGTGCTGCTAGCTAAAGGGAGTTGATCAGCGAATAGCCACTCAGCAAGGCCCAGGACAGCAACTTCTCTCTGCACTGGAGATTTTACAGTCCCCAACCAAAGACTCCTACAAAGCCTGGGAACAAAGAGTCATGAAAAAGTGAGGAGGAAGTGTGGGTAGGAGCTGTGGTGCCCCAGCCAAGGCTCTGTTGTGTCACTGAAGTACTAGCTCCATTGACCAACCTTGGGCCAAGGGTGGCCTCCAACTTGAACTCTGGGGTCTTTTGGCTGTCCATGTTGTGGTCACTTGTTCCTGTCATAAAAACATTTCTTCATTTCATTTTCCAGCCTCATCTGTAACCTTTATCCTTTCTTGGCTAAGTGCGTTATCTCTCTGAGGAGAAAGGAGGTGGCAGGTAAGGGGCAGCCATAAGACAGCATGAGGGTCCAAGTTGTCACTTAGAGAAGCAAAATAAGTTCTTGGGGTTAGAAGGACAGTTATTCCCATTACCACCATGGTCAAGTGGAATGAGTTGGGGAAAGCAGAGGGTGGAATCAGGACCCTGTTCAGGTTTGCAGAGTCATGGGACCAATCCTCTGTCACTGGGGGCACAAACATGTCTAGGTCACTGGAGAAGAGAGGAGAGGCCCAGTGTACCTCCTCCTCCATGCTGTTCATAGGTGGAGACCAAGGTCTGGGATACAAAATGCTTTTATAAGAAAACATATACACAAACAAGTAAACCCCAGTAAGTTCAGAGTTTACAATACTGAACATTCAGAGAGAGAGAGAGAGAGAGAGAGAGAGAACTCTAAGGAAAGTAGGAAGGCTGCCATCAGGCAAGTCTCTGTGTTCTGGGACTGTGTATGGTGGAGGTGGCAGGGTGAGGCTGGGAGGTGGAGCCTGGTGACTTTTTACTTCTGGTTTGGCATGAGCCATGGTGTGGGGAGCCTGGCTAGGATGCTGATGAGATGCTTCTACTCAATGAATGATGATGATGCTTCCACTCAAGGTTGAACACTTTACCAAGAGCAGTCTCCAAGCCTGGAGAAATGTAGACATGCCAAGAAAGTCCCCAGGAAGTTCCCACCCCTTCCTTCCTATGCACAGCGAGACCCAGGCTCTCCTGTAGACCTAGCTCCAGTGATACATTGCTGACATCCCCCCGGGGTCAGCCTTTCATTTGTTTGGACCCATTATGGACACTGACATGACCAGAATCCAGCGGCAAATCTGTCTCCTTTACTCCCTGGAAACCAAGCCACAGGTTGGACACCATCCAGTCACATTTGCAGATGAGGGACTGGTCAGCAGAACCAGGAGGACCAAGGGTCGTGATTCTATTTCCTTAGCTTGTGTCCAGTCTGCTTCGCCCTTCCCTCTCCAGTGTTGCCCTGGCTCTCCAGGCTCTCGGGCCTCTGGCGTCTCTTGCCTGGACTGTGATGCTATGGTCTTCTCCCTGTGCATCCAGATGGGTAGCAAGAAGTGTTACAGAGAATGTATAACATAACCAAAGCACCAGTATTTCAAAATAATTTACTTTTTTCCAAAATAGCAGATTCAAGTGTTGTTTGAATCTCATTTTCCTTATTCTGTAGTTTTGATGGAAGATGGGAGGTGACAGGACAGGAAGGGTTTGAGGAATTTCTTGTGTCCTGTGGCCTGTCTTACCCCCATTACAGCCCGTGTTCCGGAAATGCCCCCAGTGACTTGTGCATATGAACACTGACAGAATCAAAGAGGTAGCTGGCATCTTGGACTTTATTTTTTTTGGATAGCAGTGGTTGAACCCTGGGGCACTTAACCACTGAGCTATATCCCCAACCCTTTTAATTTTAACTTTTTATTTTGAAATAGAGTCTTGCTAAGTTGCTTAGGGTCTCCTAAATCTGGCCTTCAACTTCCAGTCCTCCTACCTCAGCCTCCTGAGTCTCTTGGATTACAGTCATGTGCCACCATGCCTGGCTCACATCCTGGACTTTAAACAACCTCCTAGGAGGCCTTCTTGCCTTCAGTCTTCTTTCCTCCAATCCTTCCCTTCACACTGTGGCTAGAAATATTTTTCTGGAATACAATTAAGCATGTCCTCTGTGGCTTCCTTTTCCTCTAGGACAAGAATCACTGTCTTTGTGAGTCTCGTTGACATGGTCTGCAAGGCTGGTTCCTGATCCTTTCCAGTCTGCAGGCACATCCAGTCCCATGACTTGTCACCTGAGAGTGTGAAGTTCAGGGCTGGTGGAACACAGGCAACAAACAGTTCTACCCACTGGCTGTCTTGCTTCGCACTTGAAGCATCAAAGGCTGCATGCAGTCTTGTCTGACAGAGTTGGAGTATCAGTGGTGGAAAAGTGAAGGTTTACTTTGGTGATTCTGCCATTGTTTGGCTTTGTTTTCTCTCTCCCTCTTTCAAGTGAGCTGAACACCAGGGAAAGTCTTCAGGAAAGTATTTCTTTGATGCTTAGGGCCATACAAATTATGGGGTTGTAAAATAAAGTCCACACTGTGATGAGAGGTAGGACACCTCTTTAGCTTGTCGAGGCCCTATCTTGCTTGTGAAAAAATAGACTTCTACTGGAAGTTGGCAAATATGTTTTTCTACAGCTGTAGTTGCTGAGGAATCCTCAGATGCTTGTTAATACCAATTGAGCATCTCTGATCTGCAAAACCTTAAATCCCAAATGCTCCAAAACCTGAAACTTTTTGAGAGCCAGCATGATGCCTCAAGTGGAAAATTCAACACCATGAAACCTTGTTTCCTGCACACAATTACTAGAAATACTGTGTAAAATTATCTTCAGACTTTGTGTATTAGAGGGCTACACATTCAACATAAAGGAATTTTGGATTTAGATTTGGGATGCATCCCTAAGATATCTCATTATGTATATGCAAATATTACCAAATCCAAAAACAATCTGAAATCTGAAATGCTTCTGGCCCCAAACATTTTGGATAAGGGTTATTCCACCTATAGACTCTGACTGAGAAGCAAGAAGGGAGCAGCTTTGATTTAAAAGCAATGGTTAGGGCTGGGTGTGTGGCTCAGTGGTAGAGAACTTGCCTTGCATATGTGAGACCCTGGGTTCAATTCCCAGCCCTGGGAGGGGGAAAAATGGTAAAAATTGCTTGAGGGACCAGCAAGCATTTTGTTGAAGGAAATGCTTCCGGGGGTGGGGAGCTTTCCAGGGGACATCTTTTGATGGCTATTCATGAAGAGATACTTTCCTCCCACACTGCCCCAGGCCTGTCGGGGAGGAGGGAGATTATGAAGGACACTTATTGATAGATGCCTCATCTGCCAGTCCCCCAAGGACCCCTATTCTATGAGTCTCTGCATCATGCTCCCTGACTCTTGCTGGTTTACCTGTGAAGGCAATGTGGAAACAAGTGGGTGCTTCAATGTGTTTGTGAGGAAAAAGATGACAAGCAGGCAGGCTGAGGGTGGAGATCTGACACATGGGTAATCAGGGCCCTTGGAGCAGAGAGCAGAGCAGATGAGATAGAAGAAATAGATATTCTAGAGGAAAACACTGAGTTGAGAGCAGACCTGTGTGTGCAAATTGAAAGGGCCCACCATGCTCCAGGTACAGCAAGTGAAATGGGACCTGTATCTAGCTACTGCCTGGTTGTATAGGAAAAAGGTTTGTATTATACATAATTTCAAACATACAAAAAATAGAGGGTACCATGAGGTCCCCATGTACTTGTCACTTGGGTTGACAGTCACCAGACTTTCACCATATTTGCTTCATCTATCCTTTTTATTTCTCTTGTTCTTTTTCTTCTTTCCTATTGTTTCCCTTCTTTTAATTTTTTCTGAAGTGTTTTAAAGCAACTCTCAAATGTTATATTATCCCCTCTATATTATTTATTATATATCTCTTAAAATGCAGGTATTTTCTAACATTGCTACCAGGCTATTATCATACCGAATACAATTAGCAAAATAGTCTTGGGTATTATCTAACCATAACATGATTTCTTTGAATGTTTATAAAATGCTTTTACAATTGGGTTGTCTCAGTCATGATGCGAAGAAAATCTGTATGTTGTATTTATTTGCTTCAGTGGTTTTAATATGTCCTCAAATTTTTTGACACTCCTCCCTTCAAAAGATGGAGATTAATTCCCCTTTCCTAGGGTGTAAGCTAGATTTTATCACTTGCTCTTAACAAAGAAGGGGGCAGAAGTAACAGGATGTGACTTCCAAGGTTGGGCCACGGAAGACACTGGATCTCCCTACCTCATGCTCCCTTGAAGAGTTCTCTGTGGGGGGAAGCCAGTTTCCACATCACAAAGATATGCGAGTAGTTTGTGGAAATGTCCACGTGGGGAGATACTGAGGCCTCCAGCAAAGAACCAGTATTGACTCACCAGCCATGAGACTGAGCCCACCTGAAGGACTGTCCTAAGTTCTGGCCCAGCCTTCACGTGAGGCCAAGCCCCAGCTTACACTTTCACTGTAACCATGAGACACTGAATCTCAGCCTCCAGCTAACCCACCTCTAAATTCTCAGTCCGCAGAAGTTATGAGATAATAAATGTTCATTTAAGTCACTACTTTTTGGAGTCATTTTTAATGCAGTGATAGAAAACTGATGAAGTTGTTATTTTTTAAAAGCCTCTTTCTTTTTTTGTGTGTGGTACCGGGGATTGAATCAGGGGCACTAGACCGCTGAGCAACATCCCCAGCCCTTTTTTGTATTTTATTTAGAGACAGGGTCTCACTGAGTTGTTTAGTGCCTTGCTTGTGTGCTGAGGCTGGCTTTGAACTCGTGATCCTCCTGCCTCAGCCTCCCAAGCCACTGGAATTACAGGCGTGCGCCACCAAGCCCAGTTTAAAGTCTCTTTTAATCTGGGCCATACCACCGTTTTGATTTTTGTCATGTTGTAGAAACTGAATCAGTCACTTTACAGAATGTACACCATCTGGATTTATCTGTTAACTTCTCTGTAGTGTTATTTAGGTTGCTTTTCTGTCCTCTGCATTTCTTGCAAATGGAAATGTTCTATAACCTTGATTTGGGTCCAATATTTTTGGCAAGCATATTACATAGGGGGTGTTGGGTGCATGCAATTTGAACATCATGAGATAACTGTGTCTGGGTATATCATGTTTAGTAGAGAGATTAATCAGTGGGTTCTAGTGGTCTGGCAACATTTTTTAATTTCATGACTGGAGGAGAAAAGTCCTAAATGCAAGCATGTGGTCAGAAAAACTAGATTACCCACCGTGGGACACATTAACAATCTAAGATGTTACAACAAGCAAAGCTGGTTTTTATATGTGAGTAAAGACAACAGAATGGACTGATTTACATGAAAGTTTAAATATATGTATATATCGCAAACACATTTGCTTCTTAGGGGAAAATACCTGAAGAATATATATCATTTATTCATGCATCCACTTGTTAATACAACAAATATTTGAAGACCTCCTACTTACCCAGGCACGATGCCAGGAAAGGGCTAGAACTTGAACTGTCCAGGAAGGAATGAAATTATAGACTTGAGTGTAGAGAAGCCATGTGTGGAATGAAGGGCCCGGTGGTGAACCTGAGCCAGTGACACACAGAGAGATGTCAAAGCCACCTTCATCAATCTGCTTGTCTGGGTCTGGCCATCATTCAGAAGCGCCGGGAGGGCCCCTCCTTCACAGCTGTGTGATTGGAAGTGGGAATGGGGACCTCAGGGGTCCCAGGCGGTGGGCAGTGTAGGCCTGGGCTGGACTTGTGAGAAAGAAAAGAGCGTCATCGTGGCACAGTGTAGGATCTGGAGCTGGGCAGGTGGTGGGAGGTGAGAGGCTGAGCCAACGCATCAAGAAGGGAGCCCATGGGGCTGGGGTTGTGGCTCAGCGGCAGAGCGCTCGCCTTGCAGGTGCGCGGCCCGGGTTCGATCCTCAGCACCACGTAAACATAAATTCATTGCATTGTGTACAACTAAAGTAAATAAATAAATATTAAAAAAAAAAAGAAGAAGGGAGCCCAGGAGCAGGCTGCATAAAGCAAGGCCAGCAGTAATGGGGAGAGGGTGGATTTCGCTGGGCGTGCATGGGGGAAGAGAGCCTGCTCTTTGTTGAGGAGCCTTTCTAGAAATTTCTCACCCTCTTCCTGGGGCTGAACTAAGGATACCAAGGGGATATTGAAGGAGCTGTGGAGATGGATGCCAGAGATATGCAGAGAGCAATTGAGACGGCACCCCACAGCCCTCTGGTTCTGCCCAGTGTCTCTTCTGCCCAGAACCCTGGGGTCCACTGACTATAGGAATCCCCTCGTGCAAGACCATCTTCCAAAATGCCCAGTACAAGTCCAACAGTGGACACAGGTTCAGGTTGGTCTCCTTAGTCATGACACCTCCTCTCCCTCTCCCTCTAGTAATGAGGCCCAGGAAGGCTCTAGGGGCTGCCCACTGCCTGACAGAGGTTTCCTGCTCCTTTGGACTGGGCCTGGGCCTACATGGTCAAGGAACCTGGCTCTGGATGGGCCTCAGAGGTCTCACCTCAGGCATCTGGTGGGGAACACATAGGTTAGCTCAGTACCACCATCATCTGGAGGTAGGGGTGCTTATCAAATGACACCTGGGTTGGGTTCTCTCCTGCCCTCTGCAGAAAGGGCTGGGAGAGGCTCTAGAGCAGCTGTCATCTTAGTATGAGGGAGAAGAAGAAGCACCAGTTTTAGAGATAATTAGAAAATGCTTATTTCTCTTGTAGTTACTTCTATGCCCAGATTTAACAGAAAGCTGCCACGCCCTCTGCAGATGGAGCCCGTCTCCTTCCCCTCTGGGTGAGCTGCTCTTTGCACCCCTGGGGTAATGCAATGCAGTAGCAGCCCAGCCCCTGCCAGCAATCCCTCTGGCCTGCTTGCTCTCTTGTCCTGTGTTCTTTATTGCTTCTCTCCAGAGGTGGTACAAATGCAGTGACCCCCAAACTCTTTGGCCAAATTCCAAGCTCCAAATTCCCAGTCTGTTCCCCCTCCTGCCCCCCTGCACATTTATAAACCTCCAGCCCATCCACTCTCTGAAAAATCTTCTTTCCACTTTCTGGATGCTGTGTGCAAGGAGAGCTGGACCGGAAGTCAGAGTGTCTGTGTTCTTACCTTGGGTGTGTCCTGGGAGTGTCTCTTGACTTCGCTGGTTTTCGGCAATGTTCTCATCTTAAGCCAGCACTCTCGTCCACATAGGATGCTCTGTGGACTCACTGGGGCAATGTTTGGTTATCTTTTCCCGAGTGTGGGTGACTTGCTTTGTGTCTATCTGTGCCTTCAGGTCAGGGCGCATCTGGTTCTGTCCTACCTGGATCAAAATGTGAGTTTGATCAAAACTGGAGTTTCCAAGAACACAGTTGACTGACCTCAACCTCCCTGAGAGAGTTAACAGGTGTATCAAGAAAGACATTCCCCATCCTAAACTGTCCCTTCTCTCTGCTGCTGATAAAAAGGGTCAACAGGCCTGCTCTCTGCAGGGCAGATCAGAGTAAAGCAGCCCTCTGGCCATAGAGTGTCCTAGTCAGGTCCAGAATCTGTGTGTCCCCTTCCCTGGGGCCACCTCCCATCTCTTTTCTTCCCTCAGACACAACCAAGGCATCAAACACCCCTTTCTTGGTTTCATTTCTCTCTTTCTCTCTGTTTTGTTTTCTGCCTTTCAAGTTCTACTGTGTTCTCTAATTGCTCCAGAAGCCGGACAGATGGGCTGTTTTCTTTAGCCAAGATGAAATTTAAAAATCATCTCAGAGTAGATGGGAGGCTCAGATGTGTCAGGCATCTCCTCGATGGCTGGTTTGCCATCACAAAAGCTTTCGGTTTCTAATACGCCATCTGGGCCTGGCCATACTTCTCTCCAGGAGGCGTCTAGCAGCTTTGCTGGACGTGATGAAGGACCCTGTTGGCCAGAAATGGTTGGCTGGAAAGTGAGTCTTCCCGACTCATGTAGCAGCAGGGTGATTTGGCTGGGGAAGGGATGTCAGGTCATCCTGCCCCGCACGTCCCTTGTATGGCAGTGGGAGCTGAGGATTGGAGGGCAAAGAGTACCTTGGTGAGAGGAGCAGAGTTGGGAGTCTAGAACCCTCTGGCCCCTGCCCTAGGGGTAGGTAGTGGACAAGGTGATATCTTCACACTCCAGTTTGCTATTGGCTCTTTTATCTCCTGCTTCAGAGCCTCAGCCTGTTCATCAAAGACAAATCCAATCCTACAAAAGAACTGCTCCAGCCAGGCTAACCTCGCATGTACTTCATTCAAGCTTGAGCTTCCGAGATCGATGGACTGCTCATAAATGGACAAGTGGTCTACTGCGTAACCAGATAGCCATGTCGTGCATTTGAAGGCCACTGAACTATGCTGATCGTGAGAAGGTTGTCTGCTGAGCCCCAAGAGGGAGCCGGGAGTGTTGGGCGTGCTCAGAAATGCTCCCACTGAGCTCACCCCTCTGCTCCTGAAGCTGTCTTCTAAAGCCCAAAGCCAGGTGATTTTGGAGTCTGACATTTGCCTCCTGGGCTGGGGAGTGGGGAGGTACAAAGGACTGGATTCTATCTACCTCACTTTCTGAATCATGTAATCTTGAAATTTGCCTTCTTTTCCTTTTTCCCTTCTCCCCTCATTTAGTAGGGTGTGTTGGTGGTGGGTAAATTTACCATTTAGTCTGTAGGTGGTAGAATATTGACGTGGGAAGAGGGAATGTCACCCAGGGATCTTGGGCTTGAAGTTGGATGCAGTAACTAGGAATGACTTGGGGCTGTTTCCTTTCAAAAGGGGTTGAGATGGTAATGTCAGGTGGGGGGATTTTAAAAAGTGTGCGTGGGAAACTTCCACAATGAACACTTATTTACTGGGCACTTACTGGGTGCTGGGCGCCATGCTGAAGTTTCTCATGCATTATCCTTCTGTGACTCTGAATAGGAATATTATCCTTATTTCCCAAGTAAGGAGCTGTCACATGAAGTATAAGTAGCTCTCCCAAGGTCAAGCGTTAGTCAAACCGTGCATTCAAACCTCAACATTTTGGTTTCAAAGCCCTTAAGTTTTACAGCTGTCTGGACAAGGGTGTGTGTGTTTGTGTGTCGGGGGGCACGCTCACATGTCAATATGTTCACTAATGTGCATACGCAGGCATGCGTGTGCCAGGCAGCCAGGGGTTTGCAAGTGACAAGTTCATTATTTCAGCTACTTGGCATCTCTCTTCCTTTTTCTGGTGACAGTAACTTGTTCATGCCTCAGCGCGTGGCTGAACTGGGCCTATCAGATTCTGTTCCCTGGACTTAGAATCTGGAGAAAGAGTGTGCTGAGGGCTGTTCCCAAGGAGGTGGCCATGCCGCGTGGGGGCAGTTCCTGGGCTGAACTGGAATCTTTTCCAAGGAATCCCTTCGCCTTACCCTGTCTTTGACTCTCTGAGTTATGCTGTATCCTTTTGACAAATTTCTCTCTTTTTTTCTTTTTCTTTTCTATTTTTTCACCTTTTCTTTGTTCCCCTCTTTTTCTTTCCCCCATCCTTTTCTCTGAGCTTCCTCCTCCTTCCCTTCCTTCTTTGCTTCTGATATTCATTGCTTGTAACAGAGGCTTTTCTCTTTATGTCTCCCCCCACCCCCAGTAGTTCAGTCTGGTTATAGACCTCTGTGTCTCGAAGTCATTTTGTATCATGTTTCCACTCCCAAGGGGAAACTTGCATGTGTCCTGGAGTCCTCTGCCTGTCTCCAGCCTCCTCGCTGTTCTCAAGGTTCTGTGTCCCAAGTGTTTATTTTGCTGGAAGCAGGATGACCTCCAATCTGCCACTGTTAAGCTAGTGTGGAAGGGTTCTCAGGTACGGGTGTCTGCCACGCAGGCTGACTCCAGGAGATTTCGTTCAAGAACCTACAAGTCCAGCCTTCTTCTCAGGTCCATATTTTTCGATCCTCTCCTTCCATTCTGGAAGCATCTCTCGTGGGAGTGTGGCATCCTGTTTCCAGTGATGAGTCAGGGGACCTTATTTTCCTCAGAGATGATGTTTCCAAATCAGGTGGTAGAGTGAGTCCCTCTGAGAGGGTTTTCTGGGGCTGTTATCCTGATGGAGGGTGCACAGATCCCCGGGCATTCCCCTGCAGAAGTGCTGACTTGGAACCTGTGTCTGGGACAGTTTTGCTCCCCCACCCTCTCAGTTCTCTTCTTGATCATTGAACAGTGTTGGCCATTTGGCTACGCAGAAGTTGTTTGCTGACCACTCCTAACCTGCCAGGTGCTAACCATGACCCTTAGTCACTTTTCTACTCCAAAGGCTGTGCACAGGCTTGGAGCAATGCTGGTCTGTTGGCTTTCTGTCCACAGACTGGAACCCTGTCTCCTCTGAGGGCCTCTCTTGCTCTGGGTCAGGCTGAGACAGAATGTCCCAGAGCTGGACCAGCTGCCACCCTCACCTTAACCCTTTCCCACTCTTTCCTTATGTGCAAAAAGGACCAGCAGAACCCGTCTGTAAGTTCCCATTGCTCCTCTGCCCACCGCTTCCTTGCCAGACCCTTAGTTCCTGATGGGACTTCAAGGACTGGCATTGGCTCCCCAGCCAGAAACTGCTCCAGTCCTCTTGGTTTCCCTCACACTGTGTTCTGGAACCTCTGCCTGTCTCCAGATTTCTCACTGTCTCTTTGTGCTGTGTCCCACGGGTTTATTTCAGCCATCCAAAACAGGACGTTTCCAATTCATCCCTGAATTGCCATATTTAAGCTTAGTGTGGAATGGTTCCAGGGTCCAGATTTGGGAAAGAAGTCTGTATCCTGCTTTGCAATCTTGTTTGCTGAAGGAGCCCTAATTAGGAAGGGCTGTTGTAGCTAGCTGGAAGCCATGGGTTCCACCTGATATGTATGTGACGCACCTGTAGGCACCCGCAAACCTGAAGGTATATAACCGGGTGAAAGCGGTCCGAGTTAGGAGAACGGAGAATTCAGTCAGCCGGGCAGTCACTCGGTTGGTCAGAAGAATCAGAGCGGCCAGAACGTAGGCAGAGCGGTTACAGAAGAGAAACCAGATAAGAGAAACCAGATAGAAGAAGTAATGACTGGTCAGAGTTAGGCCGAGGCTCCTGAGGAAGACAGAAGACAGAAGAAAGAAGAAGGAAGAAAGAAGAGAGAAGAAAGAAGCTCTAATCTTTCTCTAAGCTAAGCTCTATCTTTCTATCTTTCTAACTAAGACTCTAAGCTAAGAAGAAGCTCTATCTTTCTTTCTCTCTAAGACTCTAAGAAGACAAGAAGAAAGTAGAAAAGCTCGCTTTAATCTTTCTCTCTAAAAATCTTTCTTTCCCTCTTTAAGCTCTAAGAAAGTAGAAGTAAAAGTAGTAAAAGCTCTACTCTGCCTCCGAAATTTCCTCCCGGGTTTCGGTACCAGGCAGCTTACAGTTTGCCTCAACAGTTACAATATTAGCTGGGTCTTTCTCCTGTCCTGAAGAGGATTCTTGTCCCACGTCGACCTTGTAGAGCAGCCTCACCCAGTCTCTGGGTTCTGGAAGAAGTCATCTATAGGATTGTCCCTTCACAACTGGCCTCGCACCACAGCCCTTGATGACTTCCCCAGGTCTTCCCAGTAAGGAGCCAGTGGTGTGCTGCTGACTTTCTCATGAAGGTCTTTAGGATTCATTCACTGCATGGATACAGCTCCAACAAAATGACTTCAATGATGGGAGAGGAAGTCATGATCTATCTTTCTTTCTTTCCTTCCTCTCTCTCTCTCTCTCTCTCTCTCTTTCTCTTTTAAAGTTATACTAGTGTTCTGATCTGTCTGCTACAATTCCTGAACCCCTCAGGAAGTCGCCATCTCTATTTCAGCTTCTACTAGGATCAAGCTCAATCTCCTTATCATCATTAAAATGCCTTTTGCTGATGCAAAGTTTGCTGCCTGTGGGAGCTTTTCTATTTCACTTTCTGTCTTGCTACTTCTAAGAGTTGATGGCTCTTTGGGTTCCTGCATCTTTTCTTTGTCTGAGACATAGTTAGCTCTGGATGTGGGATGTGGTTTGTATAATGAGAAGACATGATGGAGAATAAAGGGATGGTTCCCCACCTGCCACCTGGCTTTCGAATGCAGAGTTAACACACTGACATGCCACTGGCTTCAATTTGCAGCTCGGGAATAATTCAAACATTAACATAGGAGTCTCCAGACTTTGAAAAAAAAATGGAACTGCTTTCATTTGAAACAGTGCTTTATCTTGAATGTGAAGTGGTAATCTGCCTTTCTTAGTTTCATTCGGCAAAGGATGGAGGTAAAAGAAAGAATTGTTCAAACTGGTTTTATTTTCATTATTTGAAGTCTGATTGGTTTCACAAATTGAATCCTTTCAAACCTTTTTGAAGCTGAAGGTGTATTTATCCGGTTGAGATCCTCTTCCTGCCCAAGGAGTTGTATTCGGAGCCGGCAGCCTCGTTTCTCTTCAGTCTATCTCTTCATTTTTGCAGCATACACAATACAAGAATACATTAAACCTCACGACTGAAAGGACTCCTGGAAAGAAATGCCCCCCAGAGCCACAAACCCCCAAACAAACAGAAGCCCCTTTGCACCTTCTTTTGGCTCTTTCCTGGAGACACAGGAAGTTGGGAAAATTTTGGAAGCAGTATGATTTCCTGGAGGACAGTGAGGAGGGTTGTGCCACAGGGAGATGAGGGAAGGATGTGCAGGGAGAAGCCTCCCTTTCCTAGGGACAGGGGACCCATCAGCTTCAGGGCCACCTGTGTGAAAGGAGTCCTGCAGGGACTGTCATCTGTGCTGTGCTGCGGTGGATGCCAACCCCTGATACCAGGTATGCCCAGCATCCCACACAGCTGAGTGTACTAGGGATCTGGGTGTGCCATGGCTAGCGTGGCCCCTCTGATGAGCCTGGTTTCCTTCTTGCACATGTGGGTGAGGTAGGCTCGGGCCCAGCGGTCAGACCTAGGAACCCTGACTTGCTCATATGGGTATCAGTGCCATGGGGTCTGGGAGGCACTGATATTTTCTCAGCTGACAGGGACCAGAATCACTCAGCATTCTGGAATAAATAAAAGTAGTAAGGTTTGTCTACTGATGCCATTATCTTACTGATGCCATTATACTTAGCTGACTTGGTCTGGATTCTGTACTTCAGAACAAAGTCCAAGGGCGAAAGATGGTGGGGGAAGGGTGATTATCCTTCAAATTTTTATCTTAAGAATGATGTGGTACTGACAGAATTCTTGATCCTGACTCTGCCCTTGTGTTTTTCCTAAACTGTGTCCCCTGATGTCAACAATGGAAGTCCATCTGGTGCCCAACACGAGACAGAGCACCCTTTTCATGTGATTGACTGAAGTTTGGGAGTCATGAAGACAGCTTCGATCTCAGACCTCCACACGCCTTCCCTCAAATATCATGAAGGGTGCTACTAATAACATGGCCTAGTGCTTCATCCTCTTCCAATCTCCACATCCGTCATGGTGTTTTATTATCACTCTGCGCATTCCTGCTAGGGCCAGTGTGTGGTCCAGGCCACCTCACCCAAAGTTAAGAAGACTCCAGCTGGTAGCCCAGGCTGGGAGCCAGGATTTCGTAAAAGACAGGAGAGAAGCAGAGGGAGGGTTTTGACAGTGATTGTCTCTATGATTAACAATTTAAAATCATGACATGTGTGCCTGAAAGATATTCCTATCCTAAACAAAACAAATCAGAGATCCGAGGAGTGGGAGGCTCACGGAGAATGCATCTCTGTGTAGAACAGTCATTTACTGACACAATAATGCTGCGTCTCAGTAATAGGCCATTTTCCCCATCACTGCACCAACTAACCAACCTCCAACTTGCATCTGAGTTTTCTTCTCTGGATCTGGTTTGAGTCCCCCCCACCCCCAGCAAAGTCAACACAGCGAAACTTACTGCATTCCCAAATACCTCTAAAGATGTATTCCAGATTTTATATAAAAAAGGCAGGACCAAAAATAGCAAAAGCAATTTTAAAAAGAGGACATATTGGAGGGCTTACACACCTTGTGAGACTTACTGTAAAGCTACAGTAATCAAGATGGTAGACACATAGATCAATGAAAGAAATAGGCCCAGAGACAGACCTTTGCCTATGTGGTCAGTTGATTTTTGACAAAGATGCCAAGGTAACTTGATGAAGAAAAGACCGTTTCATCAAATGGTGGCAGAACAGCTGGATGCTTATAGAAAAAAAAAAAAAAAATGAAACTCATTTTTTACCTCATACCATATAAAAAAATTAATTCAAGCTGTATCACAAACTTTAATGTAAATGCGAACAATACCAAATCTTCAGGAAAAAGATAGAAGAGAATGATCCTGACTTTTTGGTAGGCAAAGATTCTTAGGACACAAATATCATCAACAAGAAAAAGATCAAAGTGGTAAATCAAAAATCAAAATTAAAATCATCTGTTCTTTTAAAGGTACTGTTAATAAAATGAACAAGCCACAGGTTGAGAGAAAATATTTTCAATACATATTTTTGACAAGGATATTATATTTAGAAATCAAAAGAATAGCCACAACTCAATAATACAAAGATAGGATAACCCCACTTAAAAAAATGAAAAAAATATTTGAATAGATACTTCACATACAGAGAATACGTGAGTGGACAATGAGCAAAGAAAAAGATGTCCAAATGATTAGTCACTACGAAAATGCAAATGAAGACAAGGAGATTCTATTATATAGTCAAAAGAATGACTGCAATTAAAAAAACACTATGTATCATGAGGAATTAGAGCAACTGAAACTTTCACACCTTGTTGGTGAGAAAGTATAATAGTTCAGTCACATTGTAAAACAGTTTGCCAGTTTCTTATAAAGTTAAAAATACACTTACAGTAAGATCCATCAATTTCAATTTCAATTCTGGCTATTTATCCAAGTGAAATAAAAACATGATCACCTAAAAACTTGTACATGAAAATTTATAGTATATTTACTCATAATAGTTAAAGGTGGAAACAATCCAAGTGTCTATCAACAGATGATAAATGATAAACTGTGATATGTCCATACAATGGAATCTTACTCAGCAATAAAAAGAAATGAATTACTGACAAATATAATGACATGAATGACATTCAAAAACATTATCTTGAATCAAAGAAGCCAGACATAAAATAATATATGCTGTAGGATTTTATGTGAAATTTTAGAAAAGACAAATCTGATCTGTGGTCACAAAAAGCAGATCAGGGTTATCCCAGGATCGGTGGAACTGACTGGGATGGGGGCACCGAGGGACTTTGTGCTGTGATGGAAACTCCATATTTTGATTGTGTACACATTTGTTAAAATTCATCAAAATACATGCTTAAATACATGCATTTTACTATATGTAAATTATACCTCAAAAAAGTTAATTAAACCAGGCACGGTTGCAGACACCTATATTCCCAGCAGTTCAGGAAGCTGAGGCACGAGGATCACAAATTCAAAGCCAGCCTCAGCAACTTAGCAAGGCCCTGAATAACTTAGTGAGACCCTGTCTCAAAATAGAAAAAAAATTAAAAAATAAAAAAGTTTGGGGATATGGCTCAGTGGTTAAGCAACACTGGGTTCAATCTCTGGTATAAAAAAATTAATTTAAAAAAGAACAAAGCACACTAACAACAACCACAAAGACATCATCCTAATGAAATAATAGAATTGTTCTGAAGAAAAACAGTGTTTCTCTCAAAGGCCTCTTTTGAACTTCAGAAGTTAGGGTTCTATAAGGAGTTATAAGGGCCCTTTTTACAGCTGAGTAGTATTCCACTCTCTGATGGATCCCAATTAGCTTATCCATTCACCTGTTGATGACATTTAGATTGTTTCCTGATTTTAATTATTTTAACTATTTTTGAATAATTGTTGGTGCTAATGAAGTCTCAGAGCTTGCTCTGTGGATGGGAACCAGATGAAACCTTTCATAGGCCAGAGAATTGCTGCCTGAAAGGTCCCTGTGGCTCAGGACAGACTGATTTTCAGGGACCAGGAAGGGGATTTTCCCAAGTCCAATTGGCCATCGGCAGAGGGCTAGACACTGAGACTGAAGGAAACACTGGTTTGGAGAATGTCATCCAATTCAGTAATTTAGAAAGGGCTCTAAAATATTCCTGGTTTTTATTTTTAAAGGAATTTGATTCTGTGATCACAGGAGTTAAGTATTTGGTATTGATTTCTCCTTGACTATAAACCTCAGGAGGGAAGACACTTGTGCTCCTGCTCCCTCTTGCATTCCAAGTACCCAGTGCAGTGAGGAATCTTGTGGTTTACCCAGTGTGTTAGTCTAGATAAAATAGGCTGTGCTGCAGCAACAAACATCCTCCGGAATTCAGTGTGATTAAGTGACAAAAGTTTATATTTCAGCTTGAGTTACTTCCATGGCCTTGCCTAACTACACCGGGGCTGGAAGTACAGTTTTCCTTCCATGTTCCCAAAAAAGGAGGGATGTGAAATGAGGTTTGGTGAACACCTCGCATTATTTCTGCCACACTAATTCTAGAATAGGTTATGTTCACAGCTTGACACCCATCTCTGTGGATGGCCTGAGGTTTTTGGAAGTAGGAGCCTTGCATAAAATGAACACAGCTCTTCCTGAGAGTCTACGTCAAATGCCATGCCAACTTGTGCTGTTGTGCTTTTGCACTTTTGCTTGTGCAGTACCATCCATTGGGCATGCCTTCCATTTTTCTTGTTGGAATGGACTAAACTTCTGACCCATTCTTAGATACTCAAGTAAGAGTTACTTCTTCTAATGATCCATTTGTAATCTGCAGCCTGATTAACTGTACACACATTTAGACACTGTCTTAGTCCATTTTCGGTTATTATAACAAAATGCCAGTGATTTATAAAGAATAGAAGTATATTTGGCTTATAGTTCTGGAAGCTTGAAGTCCAAGAGCATGGTACTGGCATCTGGTGAGGGCCTGGTACTGCATCATAACAAGACGGAGGGCATTGCACTGAGAGATAGAGCAAGTGTGCTAGCTTAGATCTCTCTTACCACTAATCCCACCATGGAGGCCCCTTCCTCATTACCTCATCTAATCTTAATTACCACCCCCAACCCCTCCCTGTAAGTACCATTAACACATGGATTTGGTGATTAAGTTTCCAATACAGGAAATGTGGAGGATACATTCAAACCAGAGCAGATGTTTAACTGCACTTTATCCGGTGCCTGCTTATATACAATCCCATGGTTTCCAACAATGCTGCATGTCACAGCATTCTTCCCTCAATTAGTCCACAAGCTCTTAAAGAGTTGGCACAGTGCTTTCTTCTGCTCCTCCACCCAGCAGGGGACTAAGCTGTTGGATGATCAATAAATTTGCATTTTCAATAGTCATCAGTTGAACAAACCAGGGGTGTAGAAATGTCCAGTTGATGGGGCTGAACTGGGAGCAGAGAGCCCAGGTTTAGCAGGTGTTGGCTGCACAAGGGTCTCCTTGTTATTCCTCCTGGATGTTTTCTGGTTGGGGAAGATTTCACAAGGTCTTCCACCATGTGAGTGAAGGCAGATAAATTTACCTGTCATACACATCTCAGTTACCACTGAACAAAAACCAGGTAAATCCTGAAAAATAAAGACTTGTGGGCCATGGCTTCTGTTCCTTTGAGAAATTTAAGAGTTCTGGCCTCAGGTCCCTTCATTACCAGCCTAAGTGAAGTTAATCTGCCTTCTTTCTCCAAAGTCTATGCTGGAGCATAATGAATAAGAGGCATAATCACTCTGGTATCAAGATATTCCTCTCTGTCTGTGCAAATGTTCTTGGGTGTGTAATGTGAACATGCTGCACTCATTTGGAGCCATTGTTCTCTCTAAATGAGAAAATGCAAATGAGGCACTCAGGGTACGGTGCCATAACTCGCTGCATAAAATTCTTGACATCAACACGAAGCTACTTAGCATAATTTTCCTGTTAATAAACTGCCAATTTAGTCATTTAGGTTTCAGCTTCCAAAGAATGCAACAGCATCAGGCTGGATTTTTTCCCCTCCCCATACATGCCTGAGTTTATTATTTTGATGTTTATGTTAAAACATAGGAAATTGGAGTTTATGTGATTATTTGGAGATCTTCTACTCTAATTTGTTTGCTTTCATCATTCCCGAAGTCTTTGCTCATTTGAAAGGCAAAGCATGATTTTTCAGAGTATTTTCTCCTGTTTAGGACAAAATTTCCATATTTAAAATGACTGAGGAACATTTTGAAGATTTGATGGAGGAAAGCTTGTCCAGACCAGGGGGTTGCACCTGCAGAGATTCTGAAGGACACAGGGAATCTCAAGGGCACAAGGGGTACCTGTGGCTTCTGGTCACTGCAGAAGTCTTATTTCTGGAGCCCTTCCCCTCTGCTGCCCTCTGCCTCCTTCCATGCTCCAGACGCATCAGCCTCCACGCTGATCACTAGTCTCTGAAGCAATATCCACTGTGCGCTTGCTATGAGCCAGGCATGGAGATATTGCTGGGTCAACATCTCCTAATGGGGAGACAGATATGACTCAGTGACTCATACAGCCGCAGTTGAATCTGAAGCTAGAGCAACACATGGTGCTCTGGGAGGGTAAAGCAAGACTCTGACTCAGTTCCCCCCATCGAGGGCTCACAACCAAGATTTACTCACATATGTGGCTTGGCAGATGTTTTACAAAGCTTAGATCACCTGCCAAGTTTTTCTAATTCTTCAAGTTGTTATGATATGTAGACACAGCCTAACTAGAAGCTTCAGGCATTTTTGAGCACCTATTCTGTGACAGACACCATTTCAACCACCAGAGATGCGAAGCTCTCAGCTTCCAGGTGAGGTGGCTGGGCTTCCGGGTCAGGCAGCTATGAGTTAGAATCTGGGGCTACTCCACTTACCAGGTCTGCATCTTTTTTTTTTTTTTTTTTTTTTAATTGCAATGAATTTATTTGTAATATTTCATTATTATTTTCGTTCTTTCTCCCCACCGCCCCCCAGGCCTGAATCTTGACTCTTCCATTTGTGAAATGAGTGGCTGAGCTGCACAGTTGTTGAGAAGACCAAATGAGCTGGTGAAATCAAGTGACTGCCCTGTGGAAAGGGCTTGATAAGCCATCAGTATTTTATGTTGCTTGAGAGGAGGAACCACGCTGGACAACAGTCATGGCTGGTATTTTTTTTTTTTTTTTTTTAATCTCACTTTGTGTTTAGAAGGAGGCTAGGTCCATGCCACGTCCAAGTTGGAAAGGAGGTCTTTGTGGAGATGCCTCTTCCCATCTCACTATATGACTCAAATCTGGAGCCCATTTGGGCCTCTTGTGCTGTGTCCAGCTTCTAATTTCTTCTGGGGGTCAGTGGCAAGGGTCTGGGAGAAGCAGGCTGCACCTGGTGAGTGCTTTGTCACTGTGGAAAACTCTGGTGGTGACTCTCTCTGTATCTCCAAAGTTCCAGCTGGCAAGTGGGGACAGTACCCAGACACTCTTAGTGGGCTGGACTGTTTGAGATCTAATGTTTGTGGATGTGCACTGCCCACCACAACAGTGTATGAAGGACCGAAATGGCTTCTCCCGGGTTTCTTCCCTGCAACCTATCCCATCTCTCTTGGGTTTGTTGTTTCTCTAAAATACTCAGATATTTCTCAGGCAGAAAGAACAAGACCCTCCCATTGCCTCCTATCTAGAATCTAGTTGCTTGGTTCAGTAAGACAAAAGCTCCCTGGCTGGAGGTTGGATTGGACCAAATAGGGGATGTCATGGGAAAATGGAATGAATGCCCCAAAGCTGACTTGAGCTCACAGTTCTTGACTCAGTGCATCTATCCTGCCTTCATGGGAATTTGTTTTTTCTCTTTCTGTCTGTAACCATTTTCGTGTTTGTTGTCTATGGCACAAAGGTAGCATCAGTGGTTCCAGACTGCAGTGAGGGGAAGCCTGGCAGGCCTATGGCAGTCCAAGTCAGGCAGGGACGGAGGACCTGAGTTGTTTCCCTCCCAGCAGAGCATGTACTTTGCTTTTTTATGGGTTCATCCAAAGTGAAAGTTGGAATGATTACGCAAACCAAGAGTTTATTCTTTGTTAATTCTAATAAATAACAGAGTTGCAATGGTTATGAATTTAAAAATAAAGCTAAAAATAAGCATAACTTGATAATTTTTATGTTTTGAGATAAAATCTCAATAAAAGTTTTTCTTCAGGCTGGGGATGTAGTCCAGTGGTAGAGCATTTGCCTAGCATGCACAAGGCCCTGGGTTCCATTCCCAACACCTAAAAAAAAAAAGAAAGAAAACACGTATTCATTATGGATTTTGTCCATTTTGAGTGAATTCACAAAGACCTCTATTTCTGGTATTTATTTTCTTTGAATAGCAAGGATAACTTCCTACATAAGTTTTAAAAAATATTGAACTATTGGTTCAGTTCTAATGTCAAGAGTAGGATGTGATTCTAGCCTTCCAGTGACTCTCAAAACTATTTTTTCCTCCAAGTGGAATTTCTCTATATTTGATTTTTCCCCCAATTCAACTATAACTTTAACTAGGAGCAAGTTTCATCCTAACTCCTAATTAAAGCAATTTTCAAAACTTAAAAATTTCACAAATTTCCAGGCTTACTGGGCTAAACCTTTCTTTTTCATATAAGGTTACTAAAAAAGTCCCCAATGCTAATATAGCACTTAAATTTAGCATTTTTTCCTCCAAGGAGAATTTCTCTAGATTTGATACAGTGCATTCATCTGACTGGAGGCAGGGGAGAGAAGGAGGTGGAAATGCTTTATAGACCACGTGCAACCCGCTGGCTTCCTGCCAGGGCTGAGCTGGGTGGCAGGTAACCTCCCACTTGATTTTTATTGTTTTTTATTTGTTCTAATGACAGTAGAATGAATTTGAGCACTTTGATATATCATACTTAAATGGAATATAATTTCTCATTTTTCAGATTGTACATGTTATAGAATCACATCGGTCATATGGTCATATCCTTCTTGATTTTTTGAGACACCACACAGCTTCATGGGTGATGGCCTTCAAAATAATCCCCTCAGCAATCCTGATTCTTATGCCAACTGGGATTTGGTCTTGAAATCTGCCCAGGACAAATTTGAGACCAGCCTAATGTGTTCTAGGTTCAGCCGTGTTTGTAACCAAATGGGATTATAAATGGTCTTCAGAAGTTTTACCTCTTAACCAGGGACTGTTCTCAGGGGTCACGGGTGTTAACTCATTTAATCTCCATTTTGTTACAGTAACTTGCTGGGCCATGTGGCTCGTGAGAGGTGTGGCTGAATTCCAACCTGGTTGGCTTGGCTCAGGAATCACGTGTCTCGGGGCGCTCTTCCCCTGAGCATGAGCATCACAGATACAGGCCGCAGCAGGCAGGCCCACTCTACGTGTCTTCACAACCCTGTCAGACCTACTTGCAAAGCATCACAATTGCCATATCAATACTGGGGATGATGCCATTGATTTTAGTGGCATTTAGATCACAAGAGGCTGTCTGGAGCTGCGCCCCGAGATTTACGCTCCCCACATCCATTAGAGCTAATGGGAAGCGTCTGCATAAATCATGAGTGGTGATGGGGAGTTATGGCTCTGGGTTGCCCTCTGAGTGTTTTAACTGCCTGCTCTGAATTGAAATGCTCACCTCTCTAGTTATCATGTATCTCCCTGGTTGGTTGTCTTGGGGACATCTGGGTGTGGGGAGAAAAGTCCAAAGCCCTGGGCCAGATGTTTTGTAGCTATGTGTCCTTGGGTAAACTATATCGTCTCTCTGAGCTATACTCAGTTTTCCCATCTGTAAAATGAAGCGGTGTCTCAGGACTCTGTTGCCTGGAAAGTTAAAGTCCTGAGCCCAGCAAATACCAGTGCTCCTTTCCTCTCACTATCTCTTCAGGGGCTCTTCACCCAGCACCCATGGGTGGGCCTGAGGGGTTGTAAAGCCCCTGAAATGTACCCTACGGAAGCATTTTGGTTGGGAGTAGGGTCCCTGTTTTATTTGTTTGTGTTTGAGTTTTCCCCAAAGAGTTCATGACCCAGAAAACTAGATCAGGCCAGGAACTTCTCAGGGATGGCTTTTTCTTCTCTGTAGTGTTGGGCCCTGGACCTGACCCCAGAAGGTGCTGGAAGAGTGAACCAACTCCATTTATTCTGGGGTTCTGAGCACTGTGTGCTTCCAGATGTGGGATGTGAAGTGGCTTTTCCCTGTGGGAGCTGTCCTTGGGCTCACCTGGACTGTCTTCCCCAGGGAAGAGGTCCTGTGCTAGCTGTTAAGTCCACTGGGCTGGCAGGGTCACCCCTGCCCACCCATGCCCACCTTCCCTGGACCCTTTCAGAGACCACCTGGGAAGGTGCTTCTGGCTTTCCTTCCTGTCCCTTCAGCTTCTGCAGTCTGATGAGTAAGACTGTTCTCGGTCTCTTAAGCTGGGGGCTGAGCTTCCTTTCAGTCTCTGCACCACACGGGGAATTAAGAACTTCTTAGTCTGTCCAAAGACCACGTGACTAGGTGTCCAATTGTGAAAACTGGATAGTGTTCAAGGTGAATCCTATCCCAAATGCCATCTTCCCTCCTCTAGGAATGGAAGCCCCTCATTTTTTCCAGCACTGGGCCCCAAGAGAGGTTCTTCTGCTCTTTGACATCTAAATTTCCTGACTAAGAAAACTGCCAGGTGTACGAGCTGACTCAAACCTGGTGAGGCTGTGAAGCCCAGAAGAGAGGTGGGCTCTCTTCTGTGAGCACAGAACAGTTAGAGAAGAAATTTCCTGTGTTCGCTTGCTTATTTGTACATGCGTTTGTTTACTTGTTCATTCTTCAAGGCTTTATGGTCCCTAACAGTGTTTGTTTTAAATGTGGAGATAAACATGAGGCAGTGGTATGTTCATTGTGTGAAAAAATGGTTCCTCTCATGTTATGAGATTGTCCTGAGTCACTCAGCTGTCTTCTAGTCCACAGATGCCGCAACTGGTCCTCAAAGGTTGGTTCTTTACCTATTGGCCTGTGGTTTGAGCATGTTTGTACAAAAACCAGGTTGCATGGCCAGGTGCCTAGGCCCAGGGAAGGCTTTTACATCAGTTTTGTGGGCACCTTTTCATGGCCAGCCTGGGACTAAGAGCTGCAGAGGTAACAGTGGATGGGAAAGGAGACGCTGCCAAATCCCAGGAAGGTGGATTTGAGCCCCCTAAGGTAGTGCATGTGTCTGTGAAGGCAGCCATGTACGGGTCCAGGGCAAGAAAATGAGAGAGAGGGCATTTGTCCTGGTTATCATCCCAAGTGGGAACCTTGAGTGACAAGGGGAAGGCACTATTAATGAATATGATGGACAGTAGGTATGAACCAGGACAGACATGGCCAAATGAGACATTTGGCTTCTGTGTTAGTTTTCCACTGCTATAACAAAATACCGGAGGAAAAACATAAACTTAAAAGAGGAAGAGTGTATTTTGGTTCAGAGGTTTTATTTTGTTTTAGAGCTTTCAGTCCATGGTTGGCTGGCTCTGTTGCATTTGGGCCTGTGGTGGCACAAAACATCAAGGCAATGACCACATGGTAGAGCAGAGAAAGGAAGGGGTCGGGGTGCTCACCTCCCCTTCAAGGCATGCCCCCCAGGCCCCACCTCCTAAAGGTTCCACCACCTCCCAGTAGCCCCACAGGCTGAGAACCACGTCTTTAGCATTGAGCCTTTGGGACATTTAAGATCCAAACCATGGTAGTTCTCTTGCCATTTTAGACTGAGAACTAGGGAAGCCTTCATGGAGTGGGGAGTCTTGGGCTGAGCCTAGTGGAGAGCAGCACTTGGCATTCAGATGATAAATCCCTAGGAAGGAAGGGTATGGTCAGATGCAATCAACTGTCATCTTGGTGAGCACTTTGGTGAATCCGCTTTTCTCTTTTCCCAAGGACTAGGCATCTTGAAAAGCTGATGGCTGATGTGTGAGGCAGAGAGGAGACCCATCTCCCCAGGTGGTGGGCAGGAGTGCTGGCCCTGCCCCCTTACCACTCACACCAGCCTCACTTCCGGCCGAGAGCTTCTGCATGCAGTTGTTCCTGGATTGCAGAGCAGGGAAGGAGCCATGTGGGCTCTGCATGAGTCGTTTCCTAAAGCCAGTGTCTTTCTGGTCCTCCTGCCAAGCATGCCCCAGGGAGAGCACTTTGGGCTTTCTCAAATTTACGGAGAGGTGTCAAAGACCCTTCATCTCCAAGCCAATAAAAATAAAATTAATGGCCCTCATGAAAGTGATAGTTTTCCTCTCAGATAACTCCTTTAGAGCTGGCTGGGGGCATGAGCATTATGGATGAGCCTTATGCTGTGTCTGGAATCTATTTACACTGGGGTCTCTGGCTCTTCAGGTGGCTTGAGATGGAGATGCCATTTCTCTGGGCACCTGGGCAGGGAAGGAAGGGAAGAATGAAAAGACAGCATGATCAGGGCAAGTCACTGTCCCCGGAAGGTGGACACAGGAGCCCCAGCCTGCTCTGAGATGCTCCAGAGCGGGGCCCAAGTGCAGAGCACTGACGGCTGCATGTCTGTATTTCATCAGACAAAATAAACATCTCTGAAAGTGCTCTTCCTGCTGCCAAGATAGGGGAAATATACTGAAGAAGCCAGTGTTTTTAGAATAAGGGAAGCCAGCCCTTGCAGAGCACATATCTCAAGTAGAAGTCAAATGTGGAGTTCATGCATAAGGGAGAAAATGTGGTTTATCTGACAAAACCCGCCCGCCAGCTGTTATCTCAGGATCGGAGCAGATTCTAGTGAATAGATGTGCTCTTGTGTTGGGGGACAATTGGCCCAATCATGATGAAGCCCCTCCACGTCCTCCCCTGTCTTCTCCGTTTCTCCTCAAGTGGTTAGAGTGGGTTTGATACGGGTGGTCTGGTCAGCTGGAAAGATTTCCGCCCTGTCTGTTTGTGACAGCTGTGCTTCACTTTCATGTTGGCCGTCTGTTTACAATTTTGTGAATAGAATGATTTGCAAATTGAATCCTTTTTCATTCTCCAGGGAAATTTGTTACAGATTGATACTATAATCAATAATGATAGGAATAACTGATAAATAATAATGAGAGGTGATATTTATTGAGTGACTGCTATGTACCAGAGCCTGCCTGGGGTGAATACAGTGATGAAAACGTCATCAGCTTTCCTTTTCCCTGGAAATTAAGGCCAGCTCTGCTTCCTTCCCGGCCCTATCTGGGAGATGCTTAGCAAGGTGACATCCCCTCATCATAGGTGACCCTTCCTGGCCTACACCTGGGCCAAAATAACTGGTCAGTTCTCACATTTCAAAAGGAGAGAGTAACCAGAGATGAAGGTAATACCAGGAGATTGACCTGCAGCTGCTTAGGCAGGATGCTGAGAGAGCACGTGGTCAGGGGCCCGTGTGGCCTCTCCTCTGTGATCCTGAGGTCTCTCCCACGTGCCTGGAGGCCGCGAGAAGCCTGTGGATCCAAGTATGTCTGCTATAATGAAGCAGGGCTATGCCAGGTCCAGGGGAAGCAGTGGGCAGGCCCAGTGGGTCTGGTTTGACGTCTCAGGGTCAGCAGTGGTCTGGCTCGAGGATAATCGAATATCTGAGGGCAAGGGCCATCTGGGAAGAGGTCCCAGTAGGGCATCTTGCCACTCCAAAGTAGGACAGAGAGACTGACCCACAGGTGGAGAAAGGAAAGGGCAGGGCCAGGAAACCTCCCTTGGAAGCTCTGCTGGCATCCAGATAAATACAGGCTACCTCCTTTCAGAGGGGAGGTCACAGTGCACTGCTGTCCTACCCTTTTAATGGAATGAGTTCGTCTCTCCTTCCCTTCCCTCTCTTCTTTGTGTCCCTGTTTCCTCCCTTCCCACTCCCTCTCCCTCCCTGCCTTCCCCTTTCCTTCCCTCCTTTTTTCTACCTCACAGCTATTTAGTGGCAATGTCATGTACTAGCCTCTGTTCGAGGCACCGGGGATACACATCCCCAACTTTCAAGGAAGTCACAGACTACTTTTTCACCTGATAAACATGCCTGCCAGGAACACAGACAGAAAGACAGTGCTTTGAGCAGGGAAGCCTCCCCAGTGTGCCCAGCCTCAAGCAGGACTTGAAGGCTGGGGTGAGGGAGGGGCGGTGCAGACAAAGGCTCCCAGGCAGGAGCAGACGGGCCCATTTCACAACCCACCTGGATGGTTGCAGCCTCCAGCCAGAGCTCCCAGGGGCTCCTGGTGAAGCTTTACCAACCCTGGTGCCTGACCCCGCTTGCAGATGCTGGTGGGGTTGGCAGGGGATATAGCTTGAGCGCTGGGAGTTTGAAAGGCTCTCCCAGGTGATCCTAACTGCGCTGGCAAGGAGGTTACTGTGAGTGAGTGAGGAGGTGAGGAGGAGGCCCTGAATCTGCAGAAAGTGAGCTGGGCAAGGGAGAAGGCCAGACAACTGCCCCAGGGAGAAAGAAGGACTGGGACTCCTTCCAGTCCAGAAGGTGAGAGGGCTGTAGACAGGGGAGGGGGCTTTACAATGAAAAAAGTCCCAGAGCTACCCCATCCTCCCCACCAAGGAGATCAGGTCAGTCGGAGGCCTTCAGCCTGCTGCGACCAGATCCCCTGGAGATGGCTGTGGAGATAGGTGTTGGGCACATGAGAGGCAGCCCCTTGCTGTAGGCCCAGCCCCAAGGAGAGATAAGATAAGCCTATCCTTGGGGTGTGATGATGATTGTAATTCCAGGAAGAAAGTGATTGGCTGGAAATATTAACGGAACACCAAGTCACCAGGCATCTGTGTACTAGGCCCATGCATGCGGGTTGGAGGGGGAAGAGCATATAGCATGTGCTTATAGAGCACTGGCCTGGAGTGGAGGGGAGAGCAACCAGGGGTGCTGGGTAGAATGGGGAGGTGGGAGGAGTAGTAGTGAGCCCACAGACAATGGCCAGTTCCAGAGTGTGGCCCAGGTTGTCACAGGAGACCCAAGAAGGAGGGACAAGCACTCCCTGGAGTGAGGAGGTGGGGGAGGTAAGAAGCTCTCTCAGCACGGCTGCCCCACACTTGATTGAGGGCATGGACAGAGCCGGGCACCTTCCCAGCTGGTTCTGACCACTGTGTCTCGTGCAGCGAGAACCACTCCTCAGCCTCTCAGATGGTGGCTTGTCTTATCGTTGTCCAGGTAGATACTGCCTTTTCTTCTTCCCTGGTCCCAGACAGACAGCTCCCTGGCTCTTTGCCTCATGGGAAATGAGGCTCAGGAGCTCACTGCCTTGGTATAAGGTGGTTCCTCACTGCAAGCCAGGAGCCCTTGAGAGGAGTCTTGGGGCCTGGTGGGTTCTCTCTAAAATTCCCTCTGGCTTTCTATCCTTGTCCTCGGAGAAACTTGTGCTCAGTCCCCAGAGCACAGTAGCCTGGACCCAGCTCACTTTATCTCTGAGGCTCAGAGAGAGGAAAGGGCTTTCTCAGGGTTATTGATAGAGATAGGATTCAAACCCAGAGTTCTGGGCTCCAGGGCCCTTCTGCCGGGAGCAGGCCATGGGGATGTTTTCTAAGCCTTTCTTCTGTGTGCACATCATTCATTTCCCCCAATTGTTTGGCACTATTTGGTTTTATTGTTGCATTTAGGTCCTGGGAGATGATTACGTTCCATGAAATGGAGTGATTGATTGACCTTTTGAAATGTCAGCAGCCGCTCCTGGCTCCAGGGGACTCTGTGGGCCTTGTCAGCCCACACGAACAAACCTCTTCCATAATCGGCAAGACAGCTGAGAGGGGAGCTTCTGGTGGGCCGTGGAGCTTGGCAACAGCTCACAGGCAGGATTCTGGAGGAACTGGGGCACAAAACCATCCCTATGATTTAGACAAACCCTTCCATGGGATTGGGTTAGGGCACAGGAGAGCAGCAGCAGGGAATGGGTAAGTCAGGTTGGTTACTGAGCTGGGGGATCCGTTCCCTACACACTCCTCCTTATAGAAAAGGGAGGCTCGACTAAGCCTGGCAATTGCCATGGATGCTTAATTCCTGCTAAAACAGTGGCATTGTCTTTATGATCCCATGGCCGTGCAGTGTGAGAGAGCCTCCCGCTGTCCTGCTTGGCCATTTCCAGGCCTTCCTGGGCCTTCTGCATAGGTGGGTTGTGACCTGTCAAGGGCCCAGTGGGGACAATGATGGGCTGCTAGAGAATGGCAGAAGCTGATGTTGCATGGGGGCCCCTGGGCACTGCTTTCAAATTTCTCCTGCAGTCATCCTCACCCTGAGCAGTACCCGCTGACCTGCTGGCTTCCAAGTTTGAGGGCTCTGGAGTACCAAAGGGGAGGGATTGGAGTAAACCATCCTGATTTTTGGTGTGTTGTTGAGAGTTCACCACACTGAGGGGGTGACGGAGAGGCAGTGTAGGAAGGCCAGGTCAGACCTCAGCACCCGAGCCAGGCAAAGGATGCAGGTGAGGCTCGTGTCTGAAAATCAGCAGAATGCAGCTCTGCCTGCGTGAAATCAGCTTTACCTACTCTGTTGGCAGGCTTCTTGGGAGCAGTTGGTAGAGGAGGGGGCTCAGCCCTGCCTTCCAGTCTACTTGGGGAGATGACCCAATGCAGAGGACGTGTATGAGATTCCTTGTCATTTTAATGATTCCAATAGCTAAGGGGTGTGTGTGTGTGTGTGTATGTGTGTGTGTGTGTATGTGTGTGTGTGTGTGTGTGTGTGTGTGTGTGGGGAAGCTTTCTGGGAAAGGAGCAACTTGCTTTGGGCCCTGAAGAATGCAAGGGAGAAGGTGGGAAGAAGGACAAGTGCTCTGGCTGGGGACCCAGAGGACCCGTCACAGGGAGGGAAAGAAGATTGAAGATACTACTCAGACAGGTATTGGATTTCTATCTTTGCCAACCCCCATGTCCCCATCTTGTTGTGTTGCCCCTGACGAGTCCCCAAGGAGGGTCCGTATGGGATTAGAGGAAACACACAGTGTAGGGATCCCGTGATCTGATTTGTGGCTCAAACCGAGCAGTCCCAGAATCAGGAAGGGAGGAACCTGGTAGCCAGGGCAGGGAGTGATGGAGTCTCTTTTTTCCAGAAGGAGGTATGCAGATCCTGCAGGCCTCTTCTTTGTCATTTTCCTAAGCATGGCTAGAACTCGCCCATAGAACGCGTAGTCCACCAACCTTCACATTGCACCACGAGTATCAGGCACTTTGGCCAGTGTCCAAATGCCTGTGCAATTTAGCCTCATGGGAAGACTGTATTGTGATAGCATCCCCTCTTCCAGGGTTCCAGAGCCTTTTCATGCTTCCAGATCACAGATGAGCCCTGACTGTTGGCCTCCCATTTCAGGGCAGGAGTGGGTGCGCCATTACAATCCAGCATGTGGCCTCCCAACACACTTAGCATGTAGCAGACTCATCCACCAGCAGGACTGGCCCCTGCCTCAGTCACATGAAGTTGTGATGACAGGCATTGGGCACACTCCTGGAGGTGACGCCACTGGTGACAGTGCCTGACCATCCCAGACTGGGAAGCTCCATGGAGGATGGGAACCCTTGAGCTGTTGTGAACTTGGATCCAGAGATTCCCTTGCCATATTTGGGTATCGCCAATATGCTTCTCAAATTCTATGAACATAGGCAATCTTATGCTTTCGGGGCCCTTTGGTGGGACTGGTGTCCTATGCTCTGGCTCAATTTGTGTCAAATATTTGTGGGTCTGCCTTGCATATGTGGACCTGAGCCCTTAGTCACTGTGACCCCAGCCTTGACCTGTAGGGCAACACAGGAATGAAGAGGTCTTTCTCAAGGATCTCCACTCATTTCTCTAGATTCTTCACTGTGGCTTTGCCCATAGAATCACAGAACTGCTGGTCATGAACTCCTTGAAGCTATTGGTTCAATTTCTTAGCATGATTATATATATAATGGAAAGGAAGTGTAGGAACAGCAAAATCAAAAACAAGCCTTTGAAAGGTTAGTTATGGAGCTGAATTTCCTGGCTTACTCCATCATGCATGCAGAATTGAGTTCTGCTGATTTTCAGTCACAAGCCTCACCGGCATTCTTTGCCTGACTTTTCCTGGCTCAGGTGTTGAGGACTGACCTGGGCCTTCCTCTCGGTCACCTGTCTCCCCTCAGGTCAATGAACTCCCACCTGTCCCTAGAGGAACAGAGAGGACCCTTCTGCTGCTGGCCAAGTGCTTGTCTCTGATGGTGTTGGAGGGCTCTCCCTGTCCCCATCTCCTGCCCCTCCAACCCTGTGGGGTCCTCCTCTCTAGCACAGTCTGTCCTCCAGCAGGCGAGCTAAGTAGCAGCTGTCCACAGTGTGTTTGGAGCACAGGCATTTTCCTTCAGAGACTTTTTTCCTATATTGTCTTCAATGGAAAACGAAGAGCCTACAATGATTGAGGATCAGGTCTTGCCATCTCTGCCAGCTGCCTATCGTGGAGTAGCAGGGATGGCAATTCTTGCTGGGCCCTGTGATCACTACCCTCTCTCTGGGCCTTGCCTCTGTGAAGGCCCACCAGGCCTTGCAGTTCAAAGGGCAGCATTTATTTCCTTTTGCTAGTTCCTGGCCTTCCCTTCCCTCTTGGAATCTTGCAGAGCTTCTATCGCATTTTCTGTTTCTGAATCATTCTGAGTATGAGCCTTTTGCAAGGGCTGGGAGATCTGCTTTCACAGAGGCACCATCTCCTTTCTAGAAGTTTCCCCAAGCACAAGTCCTTTTCCATCTTGGCTGGCCAGTCTGTCTGATCAGGGTAGACTGTGGTCATCTGCACACCCGGCCAATGTCTTCCAGAAGTGTCTGGTGAAGAAGGGTTGGTTGGGCTTATGGCTGTGTCCAGAAATGGCCCAGATGGGCATGCATTTAGCTGACTTTTCTGGTGTCTAATTTGGGCTCTCATCTAAGTGACAGACTGTGGACAGACAGATAGAGCCCTGGGAGTCTGCGGTTGAGGCTGACCCTGTAAATGCCTTCTTGCTGGCTCCTCAAAGTTGATGTCCATGCGGGAGCCCCTTTATTACGATCTAATTGGAATGGTAACGGATGTAGCATTCTGCCACAGCTAACAGCGAGATTGGAATTTGAGAAGACGCAGAGACAAATTACCTCTGAATTTTCTTGCAGCCGTAAAAGCTTTTTACTGTATAGTAATTTTCCATTTCTGCTGCAGGCATATTTGCATATTGCTTAACAATTTATCTTTTGTCATTTGTCAGATATTATCCATCTCCTGTTAATAAGCTAAGACAGGTCATATGAAGACTTTGCAGGCCTCCTGGGTTCACAGCGTCAGCCGGGTTGTCCTGCCCACAGGGCCTCCCTGTCATGGGAGAGGGCAGAACATGGCAGGGCAGCAGCGTGGTCATGTCAGGGACTCTGTCCACAGCACCTCCCACTCCTGTCCCCATGTAGAGAAAAGAGCAGCCATGAATGCATGGAGCCCTGTCCCTGCCTGTGTCTCTGACGCCTTCCAGGGAAGCTGAGATCACTCAGCTTTTCAAGTGAGAATGGGCCTCCATGTGCAAGTGGAAGCAGCCCTTTCCTGGATTCCACTCTGCTCCGGCTCCCAGTCTCCCTTTCCCTCACTGGAACCGTGTCTCCACTTCTACAGCAAGGATTCTAGAACAGGGTGAATTAACTACTAAATTCACACACACACACACACACACACACACACACACACACACACACATATGTATATACACATGGGAGATCTGCTTTCACAGAGGCACCATTTCCTTTCTAGAAGTTTACATATATATTACATATATTACATACACATGTATATATATATATATATATGTATGTGTGTGTGTATGTAAGTATCCTGCCTCCCAAACTAAGTTCCCATGGAACCCCTGTCTGTAGAACAGGTAATGGCCTTGGGGAAGTAGAGGATGGGGCCTTGCATTCCTGCTTATTTCCACTGAACTCCTTGCTCTCCTATGCAGAGAGGCTCTGAGGCAGCTCCATGACCAGCTATCCCCGCACACCCCTGCCCCCATGCCCCTGCCCCTGTGGAGCAGAAGGGCCTGGCAGGATGTTCCTGCCCCGCCTCCTGCTGGCCTCCTGAGGTTCCGGGCTATCTGCCTATTCTCTTAGCACCCACTGCTGGTCTAGTGCTCAGGCTGGGAGTGAGAGTATTTCCCGGTTCTTAATTAAGAGGCTAGGACTCTGCTCATTCCAAGTCCCTGATTGGTAGCAGGTTTAGTTGGCCATTGGTGGACAGATTTTGAGAGGAAAGAAAAATGGTTTAAAGCTGAATGTGTGATTAGATTTGCATAATTGAATTGAAATAGAATTAAAGGGTCGTATGTTTACACAACGATGCCTAAAATCAGATTGCAGTGATGTGTGCTTAGTACTAAAATGGGTTCCTTCGGGACACGTGGATATTTGGTTTCCAGAATCTGCCCAAGAGCTGGAGAGAAGTCAGGGTCTGGGGGGGATGGTCTCTGGAGATACCCATTAAGGGGCCAGAGGGGTACTAATGACAGTGGCAGAGTTTACTGAGCATATCCAGGACCTGGGCCATGTGCTATGTGATTTACGTGGATTTCCTTAGTGAATCCTTGCATCTTTTTTGTTTTTTGGTACCGGGGATTGAACTCAGGGGCACTTGACCACTGGGCCACATCCCCAGCCCTTTTTTGTATTTTATTAGAGACAGGGTCTCACTGAGTTGCTAAGTGCCTCACCAATGCTGAGGCTGGCTTTGAACTCGTGATCCTCCTGCCTCAGCCTCCCAAGTGCTGGGATTACAGGCGTGCGCCATTGCACCCTGCTAAATCCTTGCATCTCTTGAACCCAGCAAGGGCACTATAGGACATATTCTCTGTGGAGCTGAGTAGGGTGAGCTCAGGCATTTGCACGGAGCATGTACCCATGCCTTTCACTGGCAAAACCATGCAAGCATGTTCTACTATGTGTACTTTGTGAGCAACCCTGGGTTTTCTTTTTTCTTTTTTTTCTATGTATCTGTTTCCATTTATGTTTATAAATTTGGCCCCTGCTGCTACTTTGATCTGAAACTAAATGTCAAAATGTACTAATCAGAGGATGTGTGCAGGAAAACTAAGAATCAGGATGAGCAGTGACAGATTATCATGCGGTGTCCTCTGAGGTCAACTGCGTTCCCCCCCAAAAGGCCAGTGTGTACTCAAACATTCAGGGAAATGGAAATCTGCTGCTGCTGCCGCTGGTGTGTGTGTGTGTGTGTGTGTGTGTGTGTGTGTGTGTGTGTGTGTGTAGCGTTTTGACCAGGTTCTCACCTGGTTTTTGTATTCAATATAAAATGTCTTCCTGAAGGCCAAGTCTTGACAGTTGTCATAATTATGATAGAGACACTGACATTTCTCATTCACGCAAAATGTGCCTCAGGATCAGTCTGTGTCTGAACTGGCAGAGAAAGGCCTGTCCTTCTCAAAACTGCAGGATGGCTCCGCCTTTTCATCTCTCAACACTGTCAGTTTCTACAAGAGAGTCAGAGTCTTGTGGACTTTCCAAATGGGGGCTGGGAATGACTTCTTCCAAACTGTAGAACTGGAGCCTCAAAGGGTCATTCTCCACTTCACCCTTGGAAAGCCTAGGAAAGTGGGTCATGTTAGACTCAGGGAGTGGATGAGAAAACCCCTGAGAGGTCGCCCAGTAGCTGGGAGAGCAAAATGAGAATGGGCTGCCTGGTTTCACATCTTGGTTCTGCCTCTTGGGAGCTGTTTGGCATGGCTTGTTCTTTTGTGCCACTCGATCCGTTGTTTGGAAGCTCACACCGGGCAACTGCTTGATCATGCCTCAGGGGCCACAGAATGAAACCTGAGGGCAGGTGTGACTCTAGCGAGAAACGTGGAATCTAGTGTGGTGCAGCCCAGCCCAGGCTAGTTTATCCAAACTGTAGCCAAGATGCAGACCTGGCAAAGTAAATCTTATATAAGGCACTGGGATTTTTGAAGTTGTTTCTTACACCATGAAAATATACTAGCACCATTCCTCAGGCAAGTGACTAACTCTTCTGTACCCCTGCTTCTTTATGGATAAAACAAAAACACTAACTCCAGCCTTGCAGAGTAGTTGCAAGGGTTAGGTGAGATGAGCACAGTGCTGAGGTGTAGTAAGTACTTGCATCTTGAATAGGCAGCTTCGCCAGGGTGGTTTTTGATGCTGATGGTGTTGGTGGCAAATGGGGAAACCCTGACTTTTGGGCAGAAACTGATTCTGGCTGTTTTTGCCCATTCTGGCTTCCCAGCCCCAATGAGCCTGGCTCACTCACTGGAACACACACGGTCTGGCCTGGATTCCTCAGATCCTTCCCAGGACACTGGTTAGCCTGAGTGACATTATGGCAGGTGTCATGGTGAATGCATCTTTGTTCCTTTTAACTATTTTAAATGTTGCAGCATTACCCTTGAGAAGTAGAGGTTGGGTTGGGGTTCCAGACCTCTGGAACACCACTGGTTATCTTTCCCCCTGGCTGCATTGAGATGCTGTCTCTCAAGGCACTGATCTTGTCTCCATTATCCTGTGAAGAGTCAGAAGTTGATACCTTAGGTTTAGGAAGAAATTGTTCTCTCTGAAGGGAAAACAAAGGCAAAAGAAAAACAAAGGGTATGAGTGTTGTGGGTTTGTCTCTTTTGAGGAGACCCACCAGGTCTTACAGAACTACTGCTTGGCTCCCTGGGTCTCATTCTACTTTGTAGCCATTAGTCTCTCCAGCTCAAGAGTCACTTGACCATCTTTGTTGTAAGTAGCTTGAGAGCTCCACACTCTCAGGGAGCTTTTTGGATGACCCTGGGACCTCCTCCTAACAGTGGGGTCATTTCCCATAGGTAGAGCACTGTATGTTTCCAGGTGCTGTGTCAAGTGTGTTATCCATGTCACGGCAAGTAGCAGTCATGCTACTCCATCACAGCGTGACAGAAGAGCACATGGAGGCCAAGAGAGGCCGAGTGCCTGGCCCTCAGTCAGCGAGCAGAGCAGAGCTGGGATCTGGCCTGAGGTCTGTGACTGCATGATGGGCTCTTCCTCACCACAATGACCACTGCATGTGATGACTTGTGTAACAGTGCTGGGGACGGCACCTGCAATGGGGCTCAACCCTTCAGTACAGATGTTCTTGTGCTGTCTCTAGAAGTTTCTTTTTTTTTTAATTTTTTATTATTTTAATTTGTTATACACATTTGCAGAGTACATTTCATTTCATATTACATATAAAGGGCACAATTTTTCGAGTTGCTGGTTTAATATAAAGTATTTTTACAACAATTGTGTCTTCATACATGTATTTAGGGTAATTATGGATAACTCAGTCGCCATTATTCCTATCCCCTTGCTCCCTCCCCTCCCTCTCCCCCCTTCTTTGTTCTATTTAAAGCTCTTTCATTCCTCTCATTCCCTCTCTCTTGCCTTTATAAGTTAGTATCTTCATATCAAAGAGATCATTCGACCTTTGGTTTTTTGGAATTGGCTAACTTCACTTAGCATTATTTTCTCCAACTCCATCCATTTACCTGCAAATGCCATGATTTTATTCTCTAGAAATTTCTTGACTTCTGAAACAGGGCTCTTCCTATTGCCCTTGGGGGTGCTTCTTGATGCTTCTTGTACACAAGCAGGGTAGGAATTGTAAGTCAGGGTATAAGGGAGTCGTCTTCTCTGTGTATCTTTGGCACTCAAGGGTCAGACTGTTCCCCCATTTGGTTTTTGCCAGGCAACCATGCACACAGTGGGTGTTTGATAAATCCCTCCTGAGTTAAATTGAAAGGTACGAAAAGAGCCCGTCATCAAGAAAGTGCTAGAACTCAATAGGAAATAAAGCTGTTATGCTGAAAGTAAAGGCTTAGAGAGGAGCTCTTGACCACTGGAGTAGTCCCTTTTTGAAACCTTTTCTTTCCTGGTGACAGGAACAGACACTGGGAGAATGCAAGGTAAGTGTTCTCCAGAAGCAAAGGAGCTGTGGAGAATCACAGCTTGTCCTAGCGCCTTGGTGACCCCTTTTTGGTGGATCGTCTCACAGCATCACCTGGATGATGGAGACTTCCCTTGGGCCATGGGCAGCTTGTTCTCCCCTGTTCCTGTGGGCCAGAGGCTGCACAGGGGATCACTGAAAGCTGTCATGTGTGTATGGCATTCTGTCAGTGCCAGAAGGGGCCCATTTCAGATTAGGTTTATAAATTCAGCCTCTTAAAAAGAAAGAGCTTCTGACAAGTGGGGCTTTCATTTTCACTCCTCATTAACTACTGATGTGCCTTGAGTTTTCTTGGGAAATTCATGCAAATGAGGGAGGGTGTGGAGACCGTCTTTCCATTGTTTCCAAGAAAGCGAATGTGTGCTTTTGTCAGAGGAGGGATGTCCTCATGATCTGGGATGGGGAGGAGCTAGCTGGTACCATATTATGACTGCCCAGAGTGACTGACTCTGGAGGGGTTGCCTCTGGGAGGTGACGCTAAGTTGACCTTGGCCTCGGGCTTCTTGCATCTTTCCTTGTGGCGGTGGCTGGGAAGAGCGGGGTTCTCACATGGTGCCTCCCAATCCTTGGTCCACCAGCAGGGCACTCAGCACCAGCACAGAGCACATTTCCTGCTTATGTAATGCCTTTGCTATTCGCTGGCAGGGACAAAGAGGAGAGCTTCACAAAAGATGTGCCCACAGTTGCCATGGTGGTTTCCAAGCCCCCCTCTTGCCCTCGGTTAATTCCTCCTCATCATCCTGTGTTTCAGGCTCTGCAGCTGAGGTGGCTATGTCATCTGGTCCCAGGAGCTTGTGCCAGGGTGTTGGAGCTCCTCCACTACAGAGGTTCCTCCAGGGCCATCTGGGGGTCAATTTAGGCTTCAGAGACAGAAGCTGAAGCTCAGCAAAGGCCCCCTCTTAACCTCACACTCTGATGATTTCACACCTGAATCTTCAGGCCCCTTCTCTGTGTGTACCTATGTGTGTGTGCGCACGCGTGCGCACACACACACACACACACACACACACACACACTCATACACCTAATGCAGAGACTTTCTGGGGGGTGCCAGCCCAGGTGGAGCTTTGTCCTCCCCCCTCCCCTTGGCCTTTCTTGCCTAACCCAGAGAAACAGGAGGGATTTGTCTGTTCATCTGCTTACCCGTGCATTTGTAGTTATTCCTTCATCAGGTGCTTTTTTGAGGTCTAGCCACACAGCAAGACAGGTGCAACACAGAAATGATCAGGATGGAGCCATCAGCAGGGGAGAAGGCTATGATACGAGCTTAAAACAGAGACTACAGCATGCTCAGAGGGATCCAAGATAAAAGGATTTGGGGGCTTAGAAGAGACAGAGATCAGCTTGAACTCAGCTTAAAAAAAAAAGCTTGAGATGAACCAAGATAGAGCAGGGGGACTCTAGCTAGGGACAGGGTCAGCATGACCAGAGGAACCAGGCACAGACTCCAGAATAGGCCCTAAGGGTCAGCCAAGAGGCCATTAAGTGGAACAGACTCCCAGAGGATAGTCACAGGACCTCAGAAGCATCCTAAGGTAGAATTCAGAACCCTGCACCAAGCCTGTCCTCAAAGCCTTCAGATAAAGCCTGGAGAGTCACAGGCCATAGCTATGACCACTCCCCATGCCCTTCAAACAAGGAGTCAGTAAAGAGTATGTGGGTGGGAAGGACAATATGGACATCAAGAGCCAGATAGACTCGAGTTCTGCATAGACTCCCAGGTACCAGCTGTGTGATCTTGGGCTAACCTACAACTTCTCTGAATGTCAGTGTCCTTGCAGTGAAGAAGACAAGAGCCACCTCATAGGGCTTGTGTGTATGTGAAGATTAAATTAGATAATAGCTATGAAGCACTAAGCACAGACTCTGACCCATGCTTCATTGGAGATAGATAGAGTACCAGGAGAAGAGTGGCTTGATCTCAAGAAAAGAAGGAAGAGGTGGGCCGGGCTTGATCATGAATAGAGCCATCAGGAACAAGCATTGAATTGGGGCTGTTTTTGTGGAAAGAATAGACGTCCCCAAGGCTGAGCTCCAAGAGTCTACTCATGTCTAGACTTACATCTAATCCCATCTCCTCTTCCCACAGTCTTTACTCATTCCCGATTTGCAGGGATGGGATAATCTTTGGTGTTTTGCTGTTTCTCCTTTGTCTCTGGCCTTTAGGGACAGAAATGGTGTCCGAGTCTGAGCTTTGCTTTAGAATCCTGGTGATGATAGGTTTAAAGTGTATCTTAGTTCATTTTCAGTTGCTATAACAAAAATACCCGGGACTGGTAATTTATGTAGATGGAGATATAGTTGGATCATGGTCCTGGAAGCTGAGAGGGTCAAGAGCATGGTTCAGGCATCTGCTCAGCATCTGACACAAGAGTCTTCTTGGTGCATCATAGCACAGGGGAGGGCATTATATGGAGGTACAGAGCAAGTGTGCTAGCTCAAGTCTATCTTCCTCTCTTTATAAAGACACTAAACCCACTGAGGGGACCCTATCCTGTGACCTCATCTAATCCTAATTACCTACCGAAGGCCTCACCTTCAAATACCATTTTTTTTTTTTTTTGGTACTGGGGATTGAACTTAGGGGCACTCCACCACTGGGCCACATCCCCAGCCCTTTTATGTATTTTATTAGAGACAGGGTCTCAGTTGCTAGGTGCCTCGCCATTGCTGAGGCTGGCTTTGAACTCATGATCCTCCTGCCTCAGCCTCCCAAGTGCTGGGATTACAGGCGTGTGTCACTGCGCCTGGCCAAATACCATTAACATATGAATCTGGGGATTAAGTTTCTAACACATGAAATTTTAGGGGATACATTCAAACCATAGCATAGGGTTTGGCCAAGGCGGGAGCTGGACTTGAGTGTTGGGCTCAGTGACACCCCAGATACTGTTCTTCCATAAGCCCTAGGCAAGTGGTGCGGGGACTCCAGACTCTGGACTCTTCAGTCTTATGGGAGAAAACTGATTGAGTGGAACCTGTTCAATCTTTAAAAAATGATGAGTTAAGGGAAACAAAAGTTCTGTGTGCTTTGTCATTTGAGAAGCCTGCCTTCCCTCCTGACATTTGACAGCATGGAGCTGTGCCTCTCCGTCCTTGGAGCTTGTAGCGTGGGATGAGGGTGCTGGCTGTCATGCTGGGTGTAAGGCCTGCAGACCGTGAATATGAGCCAGGACCTGACATGCAGGGTGATGGTGACAATTTGGAAGCCAGAGGGGAAGAAGAAAATGTGCTAACGAAGCTCATTGCTGCTGGTGCTCAGAGCTGGTAGTTGTGATGGTATTTGTGGTGGTGATTATGAGGGAAAAGTGCTAAATGAAGAGTCCTGCATTGACCTGCAGGCCTGGTGGTCTGTGGTGTTCATTTCTATGGCTTCTGGAAAGCCTAGGTCTCTGGGAGGGGAGGGTTTGGGCTTCCAAGCACTCATGTGATGCTACAACACGGTGACTTCAAACCAGATGCATGGACTGAACACTTGTGTCTCCCCCACATTCATATGTTGAAACCCTAGCCAGGCTGTTGGGATTAGATAGCTGGTGATTAGGTCCTGAGGGTGGAGCTCCTGGTGGGATTGGTGCCCTCATCAGATAGAGAGGCAAAAGCTTGTTCCTTCTCTTCACGATGTGAGGACATAGCAAGAAAGTGGCCACCCACAACCCAGGAAGCAGGCCCTCAGCAGATGCTACAATGGCTAGTGCCTGATCTTGGACTTTCAGCCTTCAGAGCTATGAGAAATAAGTTTGCATAGTTTAAGCCCCCAGTCCCTGTCATTTTTGTTATAGCAACACAAATGGGCTTTGACCCAAGACAACGGATAACACCTGAAGAGAAGGAGAGACAGTGAGCTCTGTGAGGACACTATGAGCCTTTCCTGGGACCATGCATCTATGAGGAGGATATTGGGCAGTGTCCATCTTTATTGCTGGACCGTAAACCTCAAGAGGGCAGGAACCATGTGCTATACCTTGAATGTGGAATGTCCCCCAAAGACCCACATGTTAAAGGTTTTGTCACCAGTCTGTGGCACTGTTGGGAGGTGATAGAACCTTTAGAAGGTAAGGCCTTGTGGGAGAAAGTAAAGTCAGTGGGGACATGCCCTTGAAGGAGATCTTAAGACTCCAGCCCCTTCTTGTCTGTCTCTTTGCTTCCTTGCTGTCTTGCAGTAAGCAGCCTCCTCTGCTTCTGCTGCCATCCATGATGCACTGCCTCACCACAGGCCCTTGCAAGTGACCATGGACTGAAACCTCTGAAACTGTAAGTCAAAATAAATCTTACCTCCTTTTACATTAATTATCTCAGGTGTTTTGTTACAGCAATGAAAACTGAATAGCAGGTCATGTTTCTTTTTACTTCTCGTGGTGTCCCCAGGACCGAACAAAGTACTTGATTTGAAGTGAATTCTCAACTAATATTTTGTGGATGTTATTGTTGACTGAGAGGAGATGAGAAGATTTCTGTGGGGCAGGGGTGCACAGAGAGCTGGGGATCATTCATGTAATGTTGGCCTGTGGTTTCCAGGTGTGTCTGGGACTTATAGCACTCACAAATGGGCCTTGCTGGAGACAATGGGATATAGATGTGACACTCTTTGGAAGGATGTTCCTTGGTCTCCTCTCCCAGGTACTGCCCCCATCCTAGGCACAAATTTCATCTATTGATGCTTTTTATGGCTTTGCTAAGAGGTGTAAGGGAGTCTTTGTGTCTCGTTTTTGGAATCATTGGATCTCCACAAAGAATTCTGGTAGTGCTCATAATGCTTGGTGCAGGACATAATTAAACATATGAAGCTGGCAGTGAGAGACCTTGTGAGTACAGAACCGAGACAACCAAGTCCATCAATGTACAGTAAACTATAATTGCTGACATTAACTTTGATAGTCAGCTTTCCATCACTGTGATAAAATACCTGAGAAAATCAACTTAACGGGAGGAAATTTATTTTGGCTCACAGTTTCAGAGGTTTCAGTCCACAGTTGCTTGGCCCCATTGCTTTTGGGCCTGTCGTGAGGTGGAACATCATGGTGGAAGCACGTGGGCAAGAGCAGGGAAGTGGCTCGTTTAATGAAGCAGCGAGGGAGAGAGAGAGAGAAAAGAAGAGAGGAGAGGAGAGGAGAGAAATAAACTAAGGTCCTAGTATCCCATTCAGGGGCCTATCCCCAGTGACCTCATTTTCTTCCACTAGGTGCTACCTCTTAGAGGTTCCACCACCTCCTAATAGTGTCACAGGCCACTGGCCAAACCTTTAGCATGTGGCCTTTGGGGGACTTTAAGATCCAAACTATAACACTAACCCATGCTGATTTCTCTCAAAATGTCAAATCAGAATCCTCTCTTCACTTTGCCTGGAAACAGATGCAATTTCCTCAGGAGATGTTTAGGGTATTGTAATCTGGGAGGATGCAACAATTTTTTTTTTATAATTGTATAATTTGTATATAGTTCCTTGTAATAAAATGTGATGATTATAGTCTGTTCTCATAAAAGTCTCCCTAATCCTCTAATTATGAGAACATGTTTTCTGAGCTCCACAATGGTCCATCCTGAAGTTTTTCAATTTTTGAATTTTTTATGAGAGTCAGTGAAGAGCTGGGATTCTTCTAGCTGTAGGCTTTTCAGTGGGTTTGGATCTTCTCAGAAATTCAGATGCAATGGGCCCATCCAGGATTTGCCTACCCAGGGGAGTGGACCACGAGTGAGATAACTTTCTTGCAAATGGAGGTCCCTCCGTACCTGACAGAAATATTGTCACCCAAACAAAGTATCTGCCCATTTAGGCAACACACATTCAATGATTACCCAGTAAATGCCCAGCCCCATTATGGGTCTGCCTATAAAGACCTATAATGGAGCTCTCTGCAAAAAGGGCAAGGGGACACCCACAGGAAACAATCCCACTAAAAGACATGTCATTTCAGTCGTGAGGTTAGCTGTGGATGTGAGGTGACAGGGCAATGAGAATAGGTGGCAGTGGGACTGGCCTGATCAGGGAGGTTGGGGAGACCTTCCTGAGAAAGTGAGATTTGAGGGGGACTACGAAAGATGAGTAGAATGAACAGCAGGGTGGGGTCCTATTGTGGTTTGGATGTGAGGTATCCCCCAAAAGCTCATGGGTATGATCATGCAAGAAGGTTTAGAGGTGAAGTGATTGGGTTATGAGAGACTCAACCTAATCAGTGCATTAATCCCCTGATAGGGACTAATTGTGGTAACTGTAAGCAGGTGGGGTGTGGCTAGTGGAGGTGGGTCCCTGGAGGCATACCTTTGGGGTTATGTTTTGTCATGGTGAGGACAGCTCTCCTGCTCCGCTTCTTGGAGCCATGTACCTGACCTGCTTAACTCCACCAACTCCTTGTCCATGGTGTTCTGCCTCACTTCAGGCCCCGAGGAACAAAGCCGGCCATCTACAGACTGAGACCTCTGAAACCATGACCCCCCAAATAAACTTTTCCTCCTCTGATGGTTCTTGTTGGATCTTTTGGTTGCCACAGTGAAAAAACTGGCTAAAACAGACCCCCAAACTAAGGGAGCAGCACACAGTGGGAGGAGTCTGCCCAGTTCTCTGCTCTTCTCAGAAGACACCAGTGTTTCTCCTTGCTCCTCCTGGCCGTTGGAGAGGGAGGACCTCATCTCAGACACACGGAACTCCAGTGGAGATGTCCTGTCCCCCAGCAGCCCACCACAGCCCAACTTCTTCTATTAACATCTTCCAAAAGGGATTCTTTTGGTCCAGCTCTCTGCTTTGCAAGTTATGGTTTTGAGGACTGAGCCCAGCTCCTGTTGCACAAGCCCAGGCCCCATCACCTCTTACTGTGTCTCACCTGGATTTAACAACAGCCCTCAATCATCCTTCACAGCCAGAGGGATCATCACATAGGACAAATCTGAGCATAACACACCGCTTCTCAAAAGCCACCATCGAAGTGTTGGTTTCCCACCACCAAAGATGCATCTCTGTTCGGACTCCACCAGCTTCAACACTCCCTATGTCCCAGGGTCTCTGTTTCACATTTCCAGACACCCATCTACGCTTGGGGTTGTGGGAATGCCCTGATTGCACTCTCCTCTGGGCCTTTGCAGAGGCTATTTATTCCCCTTGGAACATTCTTCCTGCCCCAACAGGTTCTTGCCTCCCTATCTATCTACAAATGCCTACCCATCCTGCACTTCTGATCCTAAAAGTCACCTCTTCAGGGAGGTGTCCAACAACTCCTGATGTACTCCTCTTCCCAGCTCCTTGCTTTCTGTCTTCATCACATGTTGTTACAGTTGCTTGTTTAACATCTGTTTTCTTCTGGACTGTAGGTTCCATAAGACCAAGCACACATCTCTCTTAACATGTTATAGCATGCCGCTAATGTCTACACTTCACATGAAAGTCTATACACACTGCCTGACCCAGGCAGTGTTCAGTAAATGAGAGAGTGAAGTTGTAGCTTGAGTGTCTTGTCCCACCCCTCCCACTCATGAGGATGTTCTTGACGACTTTGGAATGGTTTCTTCGAGCACAGTTCCCACAGGCCCTATCCCTGCCCAGGATGTGTGCTACTATTGATATTATTTACAGAGCAGCTCATGTGTGACATTTCTCCCGTCAAGTGAGTTGGTTTGGGGGGGACAGAGAGCCTTTCCTCTGTTTACCCCATCTTCCCCGAGAGTCCAGCCCTCCATGGGTGGGTGTGACTTCAGTTGGCACAGGTTCCAGCAGGGGGCCTGGACTGAGGAGGACTTCATGGTGGCTCACCCTTCATTCCTACTTGGAACAAGGTGAACAATTCAGAAGAAAACCAGGAAGTGATATGAAAGGTCCATGACCCTGGGTTTTCAGTTCTGGCCATTTCAGGACGTAGATGTGGGTCAGAGCTAAATCTACAACCAGACCTAACCCTCCAGGAGGACAATCTGTTAGAGACCCTAGCTTGGGTTTTGCCGGCAGTGTGGATCCCCAGGAGAAGGCATTAGAGACCTATTGTTTCTGGAGGCTGTAACAGAGTATATGGCTGGCAATTATGTATTTCTGATCCATTAAAGAATGCTTTGGCATAGGAAATAGAGATTAGAAATGAAATTGCAATATAATCAAATTGCATTTTTATGGAAAGTACTACATTTTCCTCTAAATAAAATTCAGTAACAAAATTTTATTTGCTTTACCCAAAAAAATGTCTTTCTAAATTGATTTTTTCAGAGAAATTGTGAAAACCAACATGGTTAAAGAGAAGAAAGGTCTAATTCGCTGGTCTTGGATCAAAGCATGGCACAGGTATGATTGGCGAGCTCAGGGTACCCTTGGCTCAGAGGTTCGCTGATCCCCAAAGTCTTCTTAGCTAGTTAGCTCATCATTCACAGAGCTTTATGGGAGATGGTATAAATCCTGAGATGCCCCTACTGGGGTGGAGGAAATGTGACAGCAAGAGAGGGCTTTTTCTTTCTGAGTCATCCTTTATTAATGGAGCAGCAGGCAGGTGTGCAGAGGAAAATTATCAGAAGAAGCAGATACAAGGTTTTGAGTTTGGAAACTGCAAGAGAAGAGGATTTGCAAATCACCATCTCTATGACCAGAGGTTTACAAAAAGGATTTTAATGGTGCATGCCTAGCTCCCAAATATTCTTGTGAAAAGTCAAAAATTCAATTTGTCTAGCCAGTTGTTTGCTCTGTGTCTTTATATTTGGAAACAGCTGGAGCATCGTTGGAATTTATCATCCACCCAGATGCTTGATATTCCCTACATGGGGCTAGCACACAGACAGGAATTGAAAATGATTTATTCTTTCTCTAATAACTGTAATCAACTATAGTTTTCAATAACTATAATCAACCATCAGGTATTTATTGATCCCTCATGCTAGGCAGATGCAGGGTACAAGAGACATATGTCATGATCCTTCACTTAAGGAAAGTGGCATCTTGCTTGAGTAACAAAATCAGCAAGTGTGGCATAATTCAAGCGTGGTTCTTTCCTGTCCTATGAAGTTCTTCCTGGCATATGTTGGGATACAGGGAAGGCTGGGAAGCCAAGAAGTCTTCTTGGAGGAGGAGGACTAGAACCATATTGGATCTTATGAATGAATTTAAGATAATGGATGGAAAGAATGGTCCTTTGATGGGAGAAAGAAGATGGGCATGATCTCAGCGGGGCAGAGGTATGGAGGTGAGGATGAGTTGATTTGGGGAAGTGGAGTTTGAACAGGAGGGAATACTGAAACCACTTGTCTGATTGTGATTGTGGGTTAAATTCGGGGAACAAGGAACAGTAATCTTGAATACCTAGAGAAGAGCCAGATGGAAAGGGACCTTCACCCTCAAGTAAAATAAAAAGTAAAAAGCTTTCCCTTTATTTAGGGAACCGTGGTTCTCCAGCAAGCAGCTCAGAGTTAGCGCAGAGGATGCTGTCACCTGCATGCCCAGCACAGCATATGCTGCTGTCTGTAGAGGGAGTAAATGACAATTCTCACACATGTACCCACAGCAGTACTTGAATACATTGGAGGTTTTTGTGGAAAAAATATGCAGGTTTATTTTAAAGATTTACTGAATTGGAAGTAGCTGCTTAGCACTGTGGTTTGTCTCAAGCGATGTTTTATGAATTTACTCAGTGACTCTGGAGTTTAGGAATTCGCTCGTTATTGCAGGATGAGGAACTTCTGGCTTACAGGTGGGCCACCACTTGCCTAAGTAGAGTTGGCACAGGAGGTGTTTGGACAAGTCAGGGGGACAGCCCAAGATGGCTCTTTAGCAGAGTGAAAGGCAGATGGGAGAGGTGAGGGAGAGGAGTGTGGCTATCCAGAAAGGCCACTATGGAAAGAATGGGATGAGGGGCTGGAAAGTGGAGGAAGAGCAAGGAAAAACCTCCGGGGACCACAGGGAGGCCAGGCAGCAAGGGGGTGGTTCCAGTGTCCTGCTGGGGAGCCACGCCAGGGGGTCAGTACTTTTAGTGATGCTCCCATTCAGGCCATGGCCCTCACACCTGGGAGCTAAAGAACCCAGATGCATCAGTGGCTTATGTGGTTCTGTTTTCTCAGGCTGTGAAATTTGATACCTCTCCCTCTCCTCTGCCCCCAGCTTGAAGCTACGGCTGATGGGGCTGATGGCGCCACAGACCTTAAAGGGGGATCACGAAGCCCACGTTTCTAGCCTGCAGATTGTGGGGACCGTGGGCCCTATGATAGTTTCCATCAAAGCCACATGATTACCAAGGAAGTCGGAGTAATTGAATTTAGAAAAAAAAACAAGTCCAGAGCCAGACCTGTTTATCCCCATTGAAGGCTAAGACCAGTCATCTGGCTTTTGTGGGAGCCCTGTGCACAGAATCTCTGTTCTGTTCTCCGAATGCTTCGAATGAGTAAAGTGGAGAACAACGGAGAACAACGGTTGTTCTGATGCTACGTCCTAAGGCATTTTTCAAGTCAATTACAAAGCACAAAAGCTTTTTTTTTTTTGGCCAGAGAGAACTGATTGTTCCCCAAGATCGGTCCTCTTCTTGACAACCGTCATTTTCAGCTGGACACATGATTCCCATTCCCCGGCCTTCCTGACAGCTGGATTGGACCATTTATTGAGTTCTGGCCAATAAGAGCTGAGTATGGTGACGTGAGCCATTTCAGGATGTTTGCTGAAAGTGTGTGCCTTTATTTCCCTCTTTTCTTTTCCAATTTTGTCTAGTATGCAGGGAAGGAAAGAAGGAGGCCATCTGGGATCCTTGGGAGGGTGGAGTGGTCAGAGAGAAAGAATCTGGGCTCCTGACACCATGCAGCTACCACACCCACCTGGACGGATTGTGGCCAAATTGTTGTGCCGAGAGAAATAGATGACACTCTTCTTTAGGCTACATTTTTTTTTCTTTTTTACTGGATCTCTTCTCACATAACTGCCTCTAGATCCTTGTTTATAATTTTTTTCTAACTGGAAAGTTGAATGTGTACAGTTGGAGAAGAAGGAGAGTGTATAAACAAACCACCTTAAGATTTTGGCAACTCAAAAATGTTTGAATTTATTTCTTGGGGCATTCCTTTGTGAGTGGGAGGGAGGAGAGTCTTTCCAAAGACCTGCCAGTCTGCAGCGAGTTTGAAAAGTCTCCATCCTGTGAAGCCCCTCTTGAATATGCATCAGATTTCTTCCCCCTCTGTCTGATTATTACCACCCTGGTTGAGGAGCTCATCTCTTCTTGCTGGATTAAAACATAAACTCCAAGAGGATGCTGCTTCTTTCACTGCTTATCCTCACGCCACAAGGAGGACCTAGCAGATAATAGGTCATCAAGTGGTCATAATATACACAGAACTCCAACTGAAGAGCTCAGACCTTGTCTCACAGCCTTTCTCCCAATCTAGTCTGTACAATCATTTTTCTTAATCTTTCTATTGCGTAGCTCCTGCCATATAATCCACATCCCTGGATGTCAACATGTGACATAGGGTCCCTTGTGATCTGGGCACGGGCTCCATCCGCTGCTCCACCTGCAGCCTCAGGCCGTGGGCCAGTTCCCACTTGTGTGCCTGTGCACATTTTGTTCTGTGCACACTTGCGCTGTCATCCCCCAATCCTTCCCCTATGAATTCTCATCCTTCAAGAATCAAGCCTTGCTTCCTCCCACCCGCTGCTGTCCAGGCTGAGCCTGCCTCGCGGCTCCCTCAGTGCAATCTGACTTCCGTCGCACAGTTTGCTTCTATAGAAGTCAGTTGCCCCCTCTCTCCAGGGCTGCCTGAGGGCAGGGACTGGCTTGCCTACCTCTTCCTTCCTGATGTGCAGAGTTGTAGGAGCCCTAATTAAGGAGATGGCTAAGATTGCGGTTGGCTGTGAGCCATAGAGATGTTCAAGCATTGCCACCTTCCATGGTCTCGCGGGACTTGGTCCGGGACATTGTGGATTGGGTCGGCACCATTTGCACGATCTCGTGAGACTTGACCCAGGACATTGCATATCGGGTCTGTGCCATTTTTGTGGTGTGGTGGTGGTTGTAAGGTGTGGATGGTGTTGGAGTTGTTGTTGGAGCCGGAGAGAGAAGCTAGCAGAATAAAGAGCCTGTTTGTTTCCAGTCTGCCTCTGAACTTATTCCTCTGGCGTTGTTGCTCCAAGTGGCAATCGCTTCAGGCAGCAACACAGAGTAACAAATGAATCAGCTGATCCTGGCTTGACTCTAATAACTTTGAGTAAGTCATTTCCCTGATCCCTCTGGCTCGAGTCTCTCTATGTGTGAAATGGGGACAGTGGCACTCCTGCTCATCTCATGTGGCCTCTCCAAGGGAACTGAATAGGTAAGTGTCACCTTTTGCATGAATATGGATATATATCATTAGGCAAGCTCTGTGAATGCGATGGCATCAGAACCACATCCAACAGATATGATCGTTTCTGACACTGAAACAAATGAACTGCCCAAGGGATGGGCCTCATTTATTAATATACTTGTCAAGTACCTACTGTGTGCAGGCACTGTTTAAGCACTTTTTTTTTTGATACCAGGGATTTTACCTGGGTGCTTATCCCCAGCCCTTTTAAAACATGTTTTACTTTGAGACAAGCTCTCACTAAGTTGTTTAGAACCTTGCTGAGTTGCTGAGGCTGGCCTTGAACTTGCAATCCTCCTGCCTCAGCCTCCTGAGCTGCTGGGATTACAGGCATGCACCACTGCACCTCTAATTTTTATAAAGTTACCTCATTTAGTTTTATCAGCCACACTGAAGTGGGTACTTTCCTCATCCCCATTTTATAGATGGAGAACTGAGGTGAGGTCAAAAACACTGCTTAAGGTGCAGAGCTAGTGAGTGAGGGTACAGGGTCTGGATGCAGGCAGCCTGAGTGGGGTCTGAGCTGCTGATTTCTGCACAAGCTAGCTAGGGTCAGAGGGATGGTAGTTTTGTCATGGAAAGTGTATAAGATGCTCACAATTGTGATTTTCTTTTGGAATCAAAGGAGAATTTCCAAACACAGTCCTATGTGCCATCCAGTGGGCTCCTCGCAGACACAGTGCGGGTGATTCCACAGAAATGAATGCAGACCTCTTAATCAGGGTATCTGACAACTGCGCCATTTGCCAGGGAAATTATGCCCCTCTAGAAGTGATTGTGGGGAGAATAAGAAAAATAAACGAGTCGGGAGTATGTCAGAGCTGATAAGCCTCAGAGACACTGCTAGAACACAGTGAGGACAGGGGATTTTAAGGCAGTCACGGTAGAGCAACGGGGACTGGTTCCACGGGCACCCATCACTGGGGAACTGGAGCCTGCATCCTGCCTGTGCTGGCCAGGAACCCACATCCTCCGGCTCAACCTGGCTAGTGGTCCCAGACTTCCTTCTGTCCTGACCTGCACAACGTGGGTACTGAATGGGGCTTGGATAGTTCTACTGAGTGATCTGTGGAGGAAGAAGAGGAGAGGCGAGTCAACTCCGTCCTGGGCAGGGCTTACGACAGCACCAGGAAGCAGTGAGAGTGTTTGCACAGCCACAGGGAGGAGCCTTCCCTGCACCAGCACAGGATCTCAGTTTCCAAGCGCTTGCACACCTCTTATCTGTACTTTTGTTTGTTTTTTTTTTTTTTTCTCTCTGTAGATACAGCTCGGCTTGTGCTAGGCCCTTGGTGGCCGCTGCTGTATACACAGAGATTGTCTCTAGATCATCATCTCAGCATCTCCTTCCCAACACGGCTGAGCCTCAGGGTTCACTACTGTGTCCCTTCTGAGGTACCGTTTTAAAGCACACTCACTTTGAACCCAACTGGAAGGCTAGTGTTTGCCATTTCAAAGCTACATTTCTAGCAAAAGAAACACAATGACCAACCATTCAGAAAAGTGGATGGACTCATCCCAGGGGAGAAGCTGGGTCCCTGCAGGCAGGTTCCTGACAATCCCTAGCACGAGAGGAGCAGCTGCCCTTGTGCTTTGAAAATGAGGACTGTGTGTTTCTGTTGCACCTATTGGCCCACCCTGCCAGGGCTGGACAGGCCCTGTTGATGTGGTCTAGAGCTGACTGCTACCTACTGTTTGTTAGAAAAGAATTTATAGGCTCTTTGAAGTAGGTCCTCTGGGTATAGATATGGCGACGTGTCTGCCATTTAAATCTTGTCACAAGTATATCTCAATCCCTGGAGCTTCTCTTTGGGAAGAAGCAAGATGCCTAATAAAACAATGAATAATAATTTGGGGATGTTCATTATTTACAGTTGCCCCAGGTCATCTATGAATTATGCAGCCCTCAATTACGCTTGATTTCTTTCTTACACGTCGCCATCTCTCCAGACTGCCTTCACTGTGGGTGATATCCATGCACCAGTTAATTGTACCATGAGGACAATTTCCCATTTCTTGAAATGCTTCGAGTCCTGTGGTTGAATGCTTATGTTCCACAAACTCTCTATGTCAGCGATGAGTCCCTGGATACTTGAAACCAGAAAGACCAGGGATTAGGCTTGGCGCAGAACCCATGCATAACTCTCCCTGCCATTCACCAAAGAAAGGCTTCAGTGGGTACTAGGAGGAGAGAATTTTGAAGTCTTAGTTGCAGAAGTGGTGTGGGGTAAGAGAGAGGTCAGGACCAGCGGCTGCCTGTCTCTGCTTGGGAAACTCACGGTGGCTTTGGAGACTGGTTGAGTCACTTGCCCAGAGACATTCGGCCAGTAGGTGGAGATAGGTGCCAGCCTGGGCTCCTCACAGCCAAGCGCTCTCCTCTCTGCATCCACCCCACGTTGACCTGGAAGGGTGGGCAAGGAGAACAGGGAAGGAGGGTGCAGGGCAGCAGGCAAGGTGAGCATCCCCCGATTACCTTTTGCTTACCCATCACTTCCAGTCCTGCGCGGAGCATGTAACTGAAAACAAGACCTTTCCCTAACGCAGAGTTTAATGATCCCTTTAATGCCCGAGCAGTAGCATCACTTCTCTCTCTCGCCTGTTCCCTGTCAGCCATGGGGCATTAAACTGGTGATAAAAATCCCTTTTTGGTATGGTCCACAAACTCACCAAGAGGCTCCCGGTAGCAGTATAGCCATCCAGCATGAAATCAAGAGGCAATCACTTCAGATGAGGCGAGCTGAGCTGCGCACAAGAGCAATTAGCTGGGCTGCACGTCCTGGGTCCCGTCCTTCACCATCTCCTTGTGCCCACACCACCCGCCTTTGCCCCAGCAGGAAGGAGTCCACTCACAGCCCCGCAGCCCAAGTCCAGCCCTGAAGCAGGCACCCTTCTTTTCTGCATTTGGGGAAGTGGAAGAACCTTATCACGCACATTCTTTAATCATATTGAGCACAGCATTCCTGACCCATGTGGCCCCTAGAACAAATGTCCTTAGTTATGTTTTCAATCCAGAAAACATAAAACCCAAAAGAGAGAGAGAAATGAGGAAAAAAAGGGGGGGGGAAAGAAATGCCCAGTTATGAATATGCATTAACATGATGCTGTGTTTGGAGCTGGAAACGGGAGCCATTTATTTTAAGCAAATCAGATCTTGATGCATGGCCGGTGAACGTGCCGACTTCTCTATCACGCAAACATGCTGGGCAAGTTTGATTTATATGGCGTGGCTGTGAGGGTTTTTTTCCCAATTAAAAACGAACCGAGAAAAATCATTAATTTAACTACTGTATATTAAATTTGCATTAAAACATCCGTTTGTCTATATTTATATGTGAGTTATTGAAAATGTGAGCTCATGAATTCTAATTTTTAAGATCACATGCCAAATATCAGAGATAAATTTTATTTATTTCTGCAATTAATTCTATGAGAACAAATAGCTCTAATTTAGGGGATGGCAGATGTGACTGTCCGCTGGTGCCCTCCCTGCATAACAAACATAACATTCATCTTTTCTCATTAGGGTTTCCCTGTGCCTGTAGCTGGTCTCAAGATATGTAAACCTTGGCTATCTTTCTGTACCTTGTGCTTCCAACTCTCCTCGGCTGACATGCCCAGAAAATACTTGGGAAAATATGGACCGTGTCAAATCTCTTTTTCTGCTTCTCTGTGATGTGCAAAAGCTCCCACCACATCCCAAAGGCTAAACAAATATTTCTTTCTAAGATATCATGACATTAGCCACTTGGGTTTCCCATCAATATGGCTCAGTGGTGCCCAAAGCAAATCCTGGGTGGGGGGTGACTATACCCAGGCTTTACTCTGCAGAGGAGGACTTGGCAGTTTTTCTCTAGGGCCACTGCTCCCACACAGGCCTCAGCATCAACATGTGGATCTTAAAGAAGGAAAGCTGCGGCTCAGCCTTACCATCTGAGCATCAGGGTTGCTGGTTAAACATTAGATTTTGTATTCCCTGTTCTCTCTCTGAAGGAGACCACCCCCTCCCCCTCCTGCCTGCCTTCCTTGGCTGGGCTGAATGTATCAAGTATGGTAGGATGCAGTGTAGTCATAGCAGATTAGGGCTCCAGTCAGGAGGCTACAATGACAGGTGACAATCTGATGGGGTTGTTCTCAGAAGCTGTGCCCCCAGGTGCCTAGAGAGCAACTTTTCCTTGAAGTCCTTTAGGTGGACAGTTGTACATGCCACCAGCATTGGTGGTTAGCAATGAGTCCTTCCCACACTGCTGTACTTTGGATATTGAATGTCCTGCAGAGGCCTGTGTGTATTCAAGGCTTAGTCCCCAGGTACTACGTTTTGGTTTTAATTACCCCCTAAAGGCTCCTGTGTCTCCAGGGCAGTAGGGTTTAGAGGCAAGGCTTTTGGGAAGTGAGTGGATCATAAAGGCTCTGACCTCATGGGTGATTAATCTGTTGATGTTTGAATGGAGGCTGTGGGAGGTGGGACCTGGTTGAAGGGACGAGATCCTTGGAGGGCATGCCCTTGGGGACAATATCTCGTCACTGCCCCCCACCTCCCATCTCTGTCTCTCTTTCTGCTTCCAAGCAGCCATGAGCTGAGCAGTTTTCCTCCATATCCTTCTACCATGAACTTCTACCTTGAAGCCAGTTGGCCATGGACTGAAATAATGAGGCCCAAATAAATCTTTCCTCTTTTGCAGAGAGGAGTATTTTGGTCACAGCAACAAAAAGCTGACTGATACACCAGGATAGCACTTTGGGGAGGTTCTGTGGACCTTTAGAAAGAAGGACCTAGTGGGAAGTCCTTAGGCCACTGGAGGCATGACCTTGAAGAGGATATGGGACCCTGGCCCCTTCCTCTTTTCTCTTTTGCTTCTTGGCTGAGAGGTGAGCACATGCTCCACCACACACTTCCTGCCTTTGCCGTCCAGCACCCCTATCAGAGGCTAAAAGCAATAAGTTCCTGATCATGAATGGGAACCCCTAAAACTAAGCTAAAATCAACCTTTTACTTCATAAGTTGATTGTCTCAGTTATTATGTTATAGTGATGAAAAGCTAACACACTCATTTGTTTGTATGTGCATGGGAGAATTATGCTTTTCTTAGTCATTAATTCAAGTCAGTTTCTGCCCTCGAGGAGCAAAGCAGGCAGTGACAATGCAGGGTGGTGTGTGCTATGTCTGGGCCAGGCCAAGGGTTTGGAGGCAAGAATGGAGAGAGATTCTGCTCCCACCTGGGAGGCTGTCCCTGAAGTGTTTTCACAGCATCAGCATTCTGCTCTGATGGGTGTCATGTCTGAATAGCGGCTGATGCAGTGCATCTTCTGACCTCTAGATACAGAGAATTGCAGATGGGACTATCTTTGTGCAGAGGATGAAGGGTAGATCAAGAGAAGCTAGGCCACATTGGAAGTCTTTTCATCCTACTAGAAAGGGCTGAGAGACTCACTTGCCCAGTGTCCCTTCTGCAAGCAGGACAGGGGTCTCTCTTCCACGGCCCAACACCATTGGGACCTACCAGAAAGAGGCCACTTCCTCCATGCTAGGAGCTCATTTGGGCATGGCTTGGTGGCCTTATTTTCTGGGTCTGACTCAGGCCTGGCTTTGGATTTGGCTAGGGGCAAAGAGTGGTTTCCAGGAGTCACTTCTATCCAAGGGAGCCCCAAGGCTGAGTCCGAGATGTTGGGTCCTCCAGAGACCAGGCCTTCTCTGCTGGGGGTGAGGGGTCATAACTGTTTTCCCATAGCAGGGAGCTTCCAGTAAGCTGGAATTTACACTGGCCTTGCTCCTCTCCTAGGGAGTCCCCCAATTCCTCCTGATTAGCAGCATTTCTAACATCACATTTTGCAATAATCTTCCACAGGAACATGCAAGTCAAGTATATCCCATTATCAATGACAATTATCATGTCAAGTTTTTTTTTTTTTTTTTTTTTTTTTCCTTTTCCCTCAGTAACAGGATGATCAGACACTCTCCCTTTGATTTTAGTGAATAAATCACATTTACATTTGGGCTTTAGTGTATGTTGACATATTCAGACATGAATTATATGCACAATGGGGGCCCCGACAAGGTTCTTCTGGTGGCTCCAGATGGGAAACATCTGACTCAGGTTTGGTGGAGTGAGGAAGGGCTATACCAGTTGGAGAACGTTCCCTTTCTGCTCCTGGCCTCACCTCACATCATCTAGGGGCAGCCCAGGCGAAGCAGGTGGTAGGAGAACCATGTGCCAAGGCCTGCCCATGGTCCTGCCTTTCCAGACAGTTGGGCATCAGAAACAAAGCCAGAAGGAGGCTGAGATGGAGCTTGTGCCAGCCCACCTGCTGTCTGTCTCTTCCTCCTAGTTTCACATCCCTTCCAGGAAGCTGGGGCTGCACCATTAATGATAGACCACCAGAATATGGGAATCACCATAGGGAGGCAGCCCTGTGTGCCCCGCTGGGCCTGTGCCATGCTCACTTCTGCCTGCCCTGGCTATTTCTGCTTCACCTGGCTGTCAGATGCCCAGCTCCCACTAGGAGGCCACAGCACACAATGGGGGAGGCCCTGGTTCTAAAGTCCCCCAGGTCTGGGGGACTAGCTCCGTTGTGTGTGCATCTCCCTGAGCAGATCATTTGCCTTTCTAAGCTTCAGTGTCCCCACCTGTACCAGGAGAAACCCCTGTAAAGATGTTCACTGTTAAGTCCTAGAGGATGGTGGCTGATGTGATGTTGGTATTTATTCTGCTGTAAATGGAGAACTGCGTGGACTTTGTGTCTACTCTGTCTTCTGCCAAAAGGCGGAGACAGGGTGCCTGTGAGGAGGGGCCGTCTCCTGTGGGACTGAGGAAGGTTTCCACTTAGTGGATGGTATTGAGGACCCAGGAGAAGTAAAGCTCTTCTGTGATAAAGAACATGGGCTGCTGCTTGCTCCACATGTGATCATAGTTGACAGGAGATCAGAGGGTGAGATGAAGTAATCCTCTAAGGAGGGTGGGCCAGGTGTTATGGGAACCCTGGACAGGGACTGCTCACTTTAGGTTGTAAGATTCCCACAGGGGAAGGAGGTGGCATGAGGGAGAGGTGGAAAGGTGAGGCCCACCTGTGTTTGGAGTTGCACACCTCCCCACCCTAGCTTAGGTGTTGCACACCTGGTGGAAATTCCTGGCTCAGAGGTGTTCCTCGTCCTTAACTGCATGTTCTGGAGCAGGGATAGTGGGGTGTTGTTCGTGTACCTCCAAAATCCAGCACAGTGCCTCAAGGAAGCTCTAGTAGTATTAAATAAATGAATGAACATATGAACAAACGAATGGAAACGTGAATGAATGAGTGAATGGATGAGAAGGCATAAAAGATTATGTCATATTGTGAATTGCAAAGTGGGCTTTAGGATATAGACTTTGGGGAACCACTGAAGGATTTTTGAAGTGACCAGAATTTATGACAAGTAGGATCAAAATAAGACACATACCTGCCCCTCTGACATCCTGCCCCTCTGACATCCTGTCTCATCTCACTGAATTGACTTTTTTGAGTTCTAGAACAGTTTTATCCATGGCCACACATGCATCTTATCTAGTGTGGTCACCAGGAAGCCAACTGCTTGGGAGTTTGGTGACAAGATAGCTCTTGGTGGGAAGGAGAGGGAGGCTGGGTACCCAGGGGTAAAGATCATAGTCCAGGGAAGCAGGGACAGGGATCTGGGTGTGGCTTCTGTGAGAAGGGAAAAGTGGGGCTAAGAAGAAGGAGGAGGACATGTGTGGAGGCTTGCAGAGAAGGACATCTCCCACCTGCTCAGGAGCTGAGCAGGCAGCCTGCTCTGCAAACAGGTGATGGTCTGTGACTCTTTTGTGGGTGTTCTTAGAGTTTAACTTTCAGGAATTCCCATGTGAGGCCTGAAATTAATCCAATCACTTTCCAACTATCTGAGTCCTTGCCAAGGAGGTCACTTCTCAGCTGCCCCAAAGTGTTGAGCCCATCTTACAAGGCTTTTCAAGAGTTTGGGTACCCAGGTTGCTAGGAAACATGAGATCAGCATGGAATCTTTGGATTCTCACTGTGCAGGAAGGAGTTGGCTTGGCAGGCTGGAGAGTGGGACCCCAGGCTACTTGCAAGGCTGCACACAGCTGGTGTCTAGGTACTTAGATGGTTCCCAAATGACAAGGGTGGCTCACTGTGCCTAGAGTATAAAAATGATTTTAGTCTGGATTTTCTTTTCTTTCTTTCTTTTTTTTTTTTTTTTTTTGAGGTGCTGAGGATTGAACCCAGGGCCTCAATGTGCTAGGCAAGTGTTCTATCACTGAGATACACCCCCAGCCCTAGAATTTTGGAACTTTCTAGGCAGAGGTTGTCTTGATGACCAGCCCCTCTGATGTGCTTCCTTGGAGAGAAAAATGGCGTGCATGTTCCTGGGGAAAGAGTAAGCTCCACGGGCCCTCATGGGAGGGAGATCATATATGGGAACCAGCACATGTGTCCCTCCAGACTCTGCCTGTGTCTTTTCTTCATGATCCAGCAGCATATTCTTACTATGTTGTTGTCACAAATCTTAGCTCTGAGCATAACCATCTGCTGCGTGTCCTAGTGAATCTCTGGACATGGGAGTGGTCTTGGGGAGCTCTGATAGGTCACCACCTTCTCCACCTTCATCCAGACCACGAGTGCATGAGGACAGGAGTTTACTCACCCTCCTGTCTGTAACCTCCTGTAGCTGGACCATGAACACAATCACTGTGCATGATGCTCGAGTGAGTCTGATTGCTGAAGGTCACTTTGATGATGCCATGAGGTGAGGCCAGACAGAATTGGTCTCACAGAAGAAAGTGACAGTAATAAAAATAGCAGGTACCATTTGTTGAACACTTATTCTACGGAGGGCACTATGCTAAGGTCTTTGCCTTCAAATATTCAAAACCAAGAGTCAGTTCTCAGCCCTCAGCTTATGCAATCTCTGAGCAGCACTGGATAAAAATCAGTCACAGCTTGCTTCTTACAGGACTTTCTTCACAAAGAGGCTGTGTCAGTATTGCCAGAACTCAGTCAGGATTCATTCAGGAAAATGGAAAACATAAGAGGGTATTTTGTTGTAACCAACATTAACTTCAGAAAGCAATAGTAGTCCAATATTAGGGAACAAATGGATATGGAAGTTGCCAGAACTTAGAAACTTGGGCTGGGGGGAGGTGTTCCTATGGAACTGGGACTCAAGTGTCTGAGGAGGAGATACTGCTCAATTGGTGGAATAAGTTGGAGATTGGACTCAACGAGCACTGTCAAGGTAAAGGCTATTGCTGGCACAAGGCTAATGGGAGCAAGGAAGTCACCATCTACCCTTCCCCTACAGGAAGTACCTAGCAGGAATACAGGTGGCACAGGAGAATTCTCATTTCAGGGCCTAGCACCAGCCTCCTAGAGCAGAATCTAGAACAGTGGCTTGAGGGCTGAGCGTCAACAGCCGGTTCACCAACACTGTCTTCCCCTTTGGTAATTCAGCATCCACACGCGTCCTTGAACTTTCAACATCAATTTGTGTGTTCAGCTCATCAGACACAATTATCCTTCACACAAACAAACATGTTCTCTCCCCCAAAGGGAAGACACAGAATTCCAACAGTCACCAGATCCATCTCTGGTGAAGCTAATTATTTTTCTAATTCAGTTCCGGTTCCACAGAAATATCTGTAATGTAAAGACTAAAACCTTCGCTCATCCCTCATGTAAAGTAATGGGAAAGAGGAACAGGAAAGATAAATTGGTTAACAACTACACAAGCAGAAGAGAAAACAGGCCGAGCTACTACAGGCATTGTTTCTGGTCACAAGGACACAGTTGACACTCTCTTGCTGTCCTTCCTTCCTTCACTGTCATCTGGTTGGGGTTCTTTATTGGTAGGGTATCACAAAACTTCCTTCTATAATGGACCTGCCTATTATGGTTATGTCAGTTTTCCATTAACTTGGGGTAGACATGGAAGTCAGTACAGAGAATATCTACTAGGCTTCAGACATTGTCTTTCCAGCCACTGCTGTACAGCCACAATCGAATTTCTCCTTGGTGAACAGGATCGATATTCCCAGTAAAGCTTAGTTCACTTGCATATTTGTCAGTTGCATAAAGAAGCCCCCTTGGCCAGGGAACAGTCTCTATTTCTAAGTCAGGGGCATTATTTTTGCATCTCCTGAAAGACCTCTTCCCTTGAATATCAAGATCTCCAAACCAGCAAAGATCATAGTAGCAAGGATGGAATGAAACATTCTGTGATGGTCTTCTCCATCCCCAGACCCATGTGTTCTGGCCATGAGGAAAACAGTACCATGTATTGGTTACTGATTCTGTGCTATATTGTACCCTGTAAGTCAGAATTCCAACCTTAATAGATGTCGTCTCCTAACTGGTGACAGAGCTGAATCTTGGGGTGCTATTCTACCATTCTCTCAGAACAGCTACTTCTTCCCATGGGATGTGTGTTAAGACCAATGTATTGCTTGTATCTGAGTCCATTTCTGCACTTTTTTTTTAATTCTATGAAATAGGATCCCTGATCAGATGCATAATGGGTTTCCCTCTCTGTCCTTATCCTCCCACTCCCACCCCACTAATTCTCTCCCTTGTGGGCTTCTTCACTTCCCACCAGTCTCTAAATACTGCTCTATCCAGGTCTTCATCCTTGGTTCTGTTTTCTTCTAGATCTCATCTAGTCTCAGGACTTTTGACACCATCTAGATGGTGATGAATCTCATATCTGTATCTCCATCCCTGACTTCTCCCCCTGAAGTCCAAATTGCTCATATATACAACTGTCTGTTCATTGGTTCTACTTGTGTATCTAATACGCATCACAAAATAAACATATCTCAAACTGGATTCTTGATTTCCTTTCTGGACATACCCACATCCCCCCATACATGCATCTGTTATTCTCCTAGGTTTCCCATTTCAGTTAATGTTTCCAGTACTCATTCTGTCACTGCTTGGATCTGAAATGATGGGAATATCCTTGCTTTCTTGCTTGCTTTTCCTTATACTCCACCAAGGACTCAGCATATTCTGTCATCTTTGCTTTAAGAATAATTCTAGAATCTGACTAGTTCTTGCTCCCCTGGAGTCTAAGGCTGCCATTATTTTTTTGCTTGAATTATTAGGACTGTCCTCATCACCTTCCTTCTAGAGTTCTTCTCAACCCCATAGCCAGGTGATGCTCTTAAAATATTTCTTAAAATATTAAAATATTTCTTCTTAGTACCACCCAACATAATCGACATTTATTTGCTTCTTTGCTATCTGTCTCCTTGCATTAAAATGTGAACTTCACATACAACATGGTGACTAGGGTTAATGATAATGTATTTTATTCTTAAAAAATGCTAAGAGAGCAGATTTTAAGTATTCTTACTCTCAAACTGATAACTATGTGGGTGACACATATGTCAATTAGCTCAATTTAGCCAGTCAACAATGTGTGTATATATATTTGAAAAGATCATGTTGTACATGATAAATATATACAATTTTATTTCACTTAAAAATAAAACATTAAAAAATGTGAATCTCATGATAGTGGGGACTTCATTGGTTTGTTCACTGTTGTCTTCTCCACTTCTAGAATAGCCTCAGGCATACCATAGGATTTTTTGAGGGTGGGTAATAGGGATTGAACCTAGGGGTACTCTACCACTGAGCAATATCTCCATCTCTTTTTATTTTTTATTTTGAGACAGAGTCTTGCTAAGTTGTTGGGGCTGGCCTCAAAATTTATATCTTCCCACCTCAGCCTCCTGAGTAGCTGGGATTACAGGTATGCATCAACCATGCCTGCCTATGCTATAGTTATCAGTATATATTTGTCAAATAAATGGGCACACACATATTTAATCCTCACAACAATCCTTTGGAGACATAAAAACTCAGATTAAGTCACTTGACTAAAGTCACTGAGCTATTAAGTGGCAAATTCAGGATTTGAATTCTCTATTGAGCCCAGAGTTGTAGATCCTGAGACTTCCATAGATTCCTCACTTCCTGATCTACTTGCAAGTCTGCTCAAAGCCTAGAGACAGTATTTTCTTAGGATCAGAAATTAAGAATGTAAATCCCCATTTACGAAATTATTCACTTGCAGATTATTTTATGACCCTTAGGTCAGCGTTTCCAGAGGATGGAATCAACTTGGCTCCTTAACTTAATGGTCTCCGGTCTAAGGCTTTTCTGGTGACATGCAGGCCTCTTTTTTTGAAGGTAAAGTGCAACAGAGAACTCAGATGTCATTAATGTGCAATCCCATGAATCATGAGGGTAAAAGGCACCCCCAGTACCATCCAGGGGCCAAATTGTGGATAAAACTGCCTTGTTCCCATGGAGCCCAGCTAGATGACCTGCAGGCCTCAGGACATGGTGCTCTACATTTGTCTGTTTGGGGAAAAAAAAATGTAGCAGGAGAATTTTTATTCCAGGGGAAGTAAATGTTTTATGGATTCAGGCTGACGTGTGTGAGAATGATTCTCTATTTGAGGATTTCAGCTTTTAAACAGAAGCACAATTTGTCAATTTTGGTTTCAGTTTTACAAGCACTATCTTTTCCGAAGACTAAATTTGTGTGAGCGCGAATATACTAATGAAACATGACATTTTCGTCTATTAAATGCACTTTCTCTGGGGAAGGGCTCTGAAAGAGTTCATAAAACTTCTCAGGGCATCTGGGGAAGCACGTCATTATATCTATAGATGTTTGAAAGAAAGATTAAAACCCTTGTGGTGGAAAAGTACTCAGAGTAATTTAAACTATTAACATCAAAAGACCAAACAGAATACAGAATTAGGTGAGAGAGGTAAAGGGCTACACACTATCCCCCCTTTTCCAGTTCCTAATAAGTGACTGACTTACAAATATAAGAAATTTCCATGATGACAATATTCACAATTTAATTTTCAGGCTGATACAAAATTGACTCAGTTTAATCCTAAGAAGTCCACAAGAGCAATCCATCTTTCAAGCATCTGAGCCTGTGAATAAAGTAAAAATCAAAACCTTATGGTGTTCTTGCATCCTTATGTAAATAGAAAATTGGCAATATTAGTAATTATTTTCAGTGGCTGTTTTGTTTGTTTATTTTTGTAGTCTGGGAATTGAACTCAGATATTCTACCACTGAACTACATAAATAGCCCTTTTTATTTTATTTTGAGACAGGGTCTGGCTAAGTTGTCCAGGTTGGCTTTGAACTTGCCATCCTCCTGCCTCAGCCTCCTGAGTCACTGGGATTACAGGTGTGCACCACAATATCCAGCCTCCAAGTTGGTTATTATCAAATTCTTTCTAAGGCTGAGAAAGAAGGCTATTCTAAGAAAAAGAATAACACAAGGAGAAGTTACATTTCAAAGTATTTTTGGAGAACTGGAATCTTGAAAGAAGAAACTAATTAATAAAAAAGTCTTGTTAAAAGCAGGGTTACTTTCAGAAAGCTAAGAATAAGTGGAATTTAAAGTGTTCTTAACAAAAGGTATTGTTGTAGGATTTTTCTTCTATCTGAAAAGGCCAGAAAACCCCAGAGGTAGTGTTAGTCTATGGGGTTACAAGGTAGAAAAGAAATGTAAGCCTCATTTGTCCATACTAATTTCGATGTTGGAATCCTCTTAAAAAAAAAAAAAAAAAAAAAAAAGTTCTTAAGACTTTTTTTTTTTCCCCTCGGAAAACAAATAAAAGGAACAGAATTAATCCCCTTTACCCATTATTGCATTTTGTTCTGTTCTCTCTAATGGCTCTTATATCCCTTAGTCTAATAGAAAGTAAATATTCTGCTTAATCCACTTATACATGTATGGATGCTTTCCCCTACCACCCCAGGACTGGCCACGGAGTCCAGCTGTGTCTGGATGACAAGTCACTGTGTGCGAACTATGGAGCATCCCAGCTGGTCCCAAGGCCATCAGGCTCCCTCCACACCCCTACCTACCACTTGGCCTTTCCCTGTATTCCTGCCAGACCACAAGCCCAGAAACAGGGTTTCCCTGCCTAGGCTGTCAGGAGAGAGGGGAGGCTCCTTCCTGTCTCTCTGCAGCCTCTTGAGATGTTCACCAGGCTCCACCAGAGTGAGATAGGAGCTTTGTCTTACTGACTCCCTCAATGTTTGTGTACTCTTCACATTTGTGTATTCCAAATCCTAGTCAATTTAGGGTGGTCCTTGTGGGCTCATTTTGCAAGCCAGCTTCAAAGGTTTAAATCTCAGAACCTGGGGCCAGACTTGGCAAAGGGCCCACAATTGGCTGAGCCCAGCAGGGACTGTGGCCCTGTCCTTGCCACAGGTCCTGCACCAGGCAAGGCATTGACAACCACCAGCTCTAACACGTCATCTCATTGGCCGCTCATAAGCACTCCTGTGGGCCGCAGTGTTAGGGAAGGGAGGTGAAGGGCTTCCTGAGGGCCATTAGTGTCTGATCCACATTTGTCTTCTACATCCCTACCCAGCCACTGCCACCTGGGTTCAATGAAGGGGTGGTTCTTAAAAGTTTTGACTTGTGCACACTCCTTCCAATTGAGATTGGGAGGCATTGGCAACAAATCTTTCCCTCTGTATGTCCATCTGTCCTCCTTCGCTCCCTTTTTCTTCTTCCCTCTCTCTTTTAAATGTCAGTTTACAAACATACTCCCCACCTTGAAGTCACTTTATGTTCCCATTTCCTCTCCTGGCCCTGTTCACCTCAATCCTATGTGCTAGCTGCTCCTACTGCCCTAATGCGTTTCCTTTCGGATGAATGGAAGGAACTTGCTTATCATTCAGGTATTCGCTTACCTGTCATTTATTCAGAGAGACCTGCACAGTCCCCTCTGCCTAACTTACCTCTGCCTGGCACTATCCTATCACTGTTTTATTTATTTTAAAGAATAAATCATAACCTGATTTGAAGAGAATTTGTTTGCTTCTTCATTATTTGTGTTACCACAGGATACAGTCTCCACAAGAGCTTGTTCACTACAACAAGCCTGATACCTAAAATACAGCCTGAAATAGCATGGACTCAATAAATGTGAAGAGATTTCTTGGCTAAATGAATGAATATGCGATTCTAATGAGAAATCTGCCAGCTTATGTCAAGAATATTCAATTTTCTACCTTAATGCCTATGGGCAGGTTCCCCTTTCTTTACCCACACAGCTCATGTGATTACTCTGCTTGTATTCAATTTGCATTTATTGAGCACCTCTGTGTGCCAGGCATGGTGTTCTGACATATACTCTCTGTGATTTCCAGGCAGCAGAACAAGAAAGTTCTCTTTCTCAGCTATATGGTTTTGTTAGTGTACACACACACACACACACACACACACACACACACACACACACGGCAAGCTCCTTCGTGTGCCTGCTTCATTTTCTACGTGATTTGCCCAGGTTCCTGTTTTACTGGGATCTGAATTCATATAGTTTGCTTTTCTTGTTATTACAGTATTCAAAACCCTATCCTGGTTACTTAGTGTGTAGATCTTTATGGTGACCAGAAATGAGGAATAATAATAATACTACAGTCCCCATATTTCTAACAGTCAGAATTGCAGGGATCCCTACCATTAAAAAGATAGTCAAAAGCTTTGAAGTACATGGAGAAAATAAAAGAAATCCCTCGGAAGGCAAAATCATGGCTATGCAGCAGCTGTATTTTACTTAGTAGGAAGGCAGTGCACCCCTGGGTACCCAGACAAACCGTGTGTGACTCAAGTTAGCAGGACAAAAGCAGTGATCCACAGACAAGAACACACGGGGTCCTTCATCTGCAGAGAAGGGGACACAAGTCCTCTGAGACAGTGTGGTGACCTGGGACCTTAACATAGGACACCACCCTTCCTGCAGTGGGTTCCCTGTTGGTGTTGTATCATAGCCTTTTGTGCTATAACTATTGCTAAAGTGTTTGTCAGAGTCACCATAAAAGTTTTATTAGGCTCCTAAGACTACTCATGGCCAATGTACAAACAAGAACTGTGCTGTGGAAAAGTAGACTAAAAACAAACATTGACAAGCCAAGTCTTGACACTTAGAGGAAATTAGAGTGTGAATCTTGCCCCTCCCTGTTTTCTCATTGCTTCTCTCCCTCTATTACAGCTCTTATCAAGCTTTGCCTGAAATTATGGTCTTTTTTACTTGTATCTTTCTCCTTCACTAGATTGTGAGTCCCCGGAGGCAAAGAGGATGTTTTATTTATTTCTTGGCCATGGCTCTGTGCACATAATAGGCTCTAGATAAGCATTTGTTGATTTGCATAGAATTAAAGTTTGATATCTGGAAAAGTCACTTAAATTGGAGAACTCAAAGTAGAGGCAGATGAATTGAATTGGAATCCACAATTGCTGGTGGGTATCATGGGATGTCAAATTAAGGATCTGGGTTGGTTAATTAGTTGATCTTGATTGCTTCTCTGTTGGCTGCTTTGAAGTGCAGAGAAGCCATCTTGTTCCATCTTCTTTTAGGGGAAGAACATTCAGTACTGAGCAGTAGCCAGCATGGCAGAGCCAGGAGGAGGAGACATTCCTACCACAGGAGGGACTCTGGATGGTCAGGTCTGGGGCTGCTTCTCTGCCCTGCAACTGCTGAGGCTTTAAATCACAGAGAAGGGCTGGTGGTGCCACATCTGTCCCCACAGCCAACCCTGATATGAGTCAGTTCTTCCAGACACCTTGGGATGGGAGGTAGAAGCTGGATAGAGTACAGCTCTGGAGGCCTGAGGGCAGGAGAAGCCTCACTTCTCCACATCTTTCTAGATGCTTTGAACTCTGGATGCAAAATGCTACTCCTCTGACCTCTGCTGTCTCACATACATCAATTGTTATAATCTTTTTATTTTCCTCTCTCTTTTTGATTTCAGTCAGTACTGTTGGTCTTTTCCTTTGTATAGAAATTATCAATTTTACTCCCCCATTCCTTCTAGAATAAGAGCTTGGACTTTACATTTTATTTATTTGCAATTTTATTCACCTGTTCATTCTAGAATAAGAACTTGTCCAATACATTTGAGTTTTCATGCTGGCTCAGCCACTGCCTCAGACAGGATGGTCTAGGATATGCTGTGGTGATAATCCCATGTCTTGGTGACTTAGGCCAAAGCTGATTTATTTCACTATCATGTTTTATGACCACCACAGGCTGGTTGGGACCTGGGCTGAAGGAGCAGTCACCATCTGGAGCATCATTGGCTCCTATGGCAAGAGGAAGCAATTGTGGCAAATTTTGAATTTCTTTATAGTCTTTGTTTTAGTCAGTTTTTTTTTTTGACCAAAGACTTGACAAGAATAATTTTAGAAGAAGAAAAATTTATTTTGGGGCTCCTGGTTTCAGAGGTCTCAGTCCATAGACAGCTAACTCCATTCCTTTGGACCTGAAATGACACAGGACATCATGGTAGAAGAGGGTGGTAGAAGAAAGCAGTTCAGGAAGGAGAGAGAGGAGTGGGGGAGAGAAGTGCACCCCTCACCACGGACAAAATATAAACCCCAAGGGCATATCTCCATCAACCCACCTCCTCCAGTTAGACCCTACCTGCCTATAGTTACCACCCAGTTAATCCCTATCAGGGCATTAATGCACTGATTATGTTAAGGCTCTCATAATCCAATTATTTCACCTCTAAACTTATTCACATTGTCTTATACATGAGCCTTTGGGAGACACCAAATATCTAAATCATAACGTTCTGCCCCTAGCCCACAAAAGCTCATGCCTGTCTCATGATGCAAAATACATTTAGTCCATTTTCAAGAGCATTAACCAAAAGTCTAAATCCAAAGTCTCCTGAGACTCAAGGCAAACTCTCAGTGTGAGCTCCAGTAAAACTCAAAAGCAAGTTACATGTGCCCAATATATAAAGGCACAGAAAAAACATTTCCATTCCAAAAGGGAGAAATAAGGGCATAGGAAAAGGTATGGGACCAAAGCAAGACCAAAATTCAGCTGGGCAAACAAGTCCTGTAGCTCCGCATCCAACAACTGGGGCACATGGCATGATGATGTTCTCTCCAAAGGGCTTTTGTAGCTCTGCCCCTATGGCTTTGGTGGTTGAGGCCTACATAGCCTCTCTTTTGGCTTGTCTGTGCTTTATTCCTGCAAGTTTCCTTGGCAGACATTCCAGGGCATTGGCATTTCTTAATTTCAGGGGGTCTCCACTGTAGCTTCAGCTTCCTCCTCATGTTTTCATGCACTGTCCTCTCAGGAGCTGCCTTCAGGAACTCCAACCCTGCACTTTGCCTGGCTTCTCAGGCCTTCTTGATGGAAGACTTCGTGACTCCCTAACTCCAGTATCCTGCGTTCCTGCAGAATAAGCACCACGTGGTTGACACCGAGGTCTATTGCCCTCTCAAGCAGTAGCCAAGCCTTTGAGTGCCTGGGTGGCTGAGCATGGCAAAACAATTTCCTAGGCCCTTTTGTGCAAGCAGGAATTTTTCTTTTACACCCTTGAGCCCGAGATGGGTATGGTCTTGCCAATTCCTGAAATGATTTCAAGCCATCTTTACTTTTGTTTCTTGATAAAGTATTTAGCATTTCTTTAGTGGTTGATGTGTTTTACAACCACATCTTCATAAGCCCCAGTTTTACTTGTAGTTTTCCGCCAAAACTGTAAGTTTTTCAAACCTTTGACTAAAAGCTGTCAGTAATATCCATGCCACCACCTGAAGTTGTGCTATCTTGAAATTTCCTCTGCCAGATTAAGAAGTCCATCACCTTTAAATTAAGCCTCACAGAATGTCTGTAAACAACTTCTTAGCCAAAACATAACATGAATTGCCTTTAGTCCAATTTCCAATAGAGTCATCCTTTTCCTCTGAAACCTCATGAGCCCAATATTTACTGTCCATAGTCCTATCTGCATTCTGGTCTTCTGAGCTCCCATGAGAATCACCTGTTAAGCTTCACTTATAATAATCTAAAACTTTTCCAGCAGGATAATCTCTAAATTTTTCAAAATTCCTCCCATAAATTCCAAAAAGCTCCAAAACTTCTGAACCACATGGTCAGGTTAGTTAGAGCAACAACCCCACTTCTTAATACCAATTTCTGTTTTCATTTTTTTTTTTTTTTTTTGTACTGGGGATTGAACTCAGGGGCACTTGAACATTGTGCCACATCCCCAGCCCTTTTTTTGTATTTTATTAGAGACAGGGTCTCACTGAGTTGCTAAGTGCCTTGCCATTGATGAGGCTGGCTTTGAACTTGCAATCCTCCTGTCTCAGCCTCCCAAGTGCTGGGATTACAGGCGTGCACCACCGCGCCCGGCTCCAATTTCTGTTTTAGTCAGCTTTTTCACTGCTGTGACCAAAAGAACTGACAAGAACAATTTTAGAGGAGGAAAAGTTTATTTTGGGGCTCATAGTTTCAGAGGTCTCAGTCCATAAATGGCTGACTCCACTTCTTTGGACCCCAGGTGAGGCAGAACATCATGGCAGAAGAATGTGGTGGAGGAAAGCAGCTCAGAACATGGACACCAAGAAGCAGACTGATTCCCCCCCTGGGGACCACAGATAAAATATAAACTCAAGGACACACTTCCATCAACCCACCTCTTACAGCCACACTCTACCTGCCTGCAGTTACCACCCAGTTAACCTCTATCTGGGGATTAATGTATTGATTAGGTTAAGGCTCTCATAGACCAATTAGTTTACCTCTAAACTTAATTACATTGTCTTACACATGAGCTTTTGGGGGACACCTAAATATCTAAACCATAACAGCCTTTCTCCTGGATGTGTCACACATTCCTTCATCTTATCCAGAACAAACTCCAAGCTTCCCCTCAACTCTAATCTCACCAAGCATTTGGAAGGAATATCAGAATATTTGCAAACAATTCTGATGTCTAAAAAGGCATTTACTAGCTGTATGACATTAGACAATCATGAAACTTGCTCAAAACTGCAGTTTTGCCTATTTAAAAATGGATAATAATGGAACCTTTCTCTTTGGTTGTTGTGAGGATTAAAATGGATGTTGCATGTTTATCCATTAGCAAGTGCTGTGTAACAAACTGTCCACACTTTGGTGGTTTAAACAACAAACTTTTACTTAGCTCACAGTTTGTAGCTCAGTGCTCCTTTGCTCAGGTATTCTGATCTTTGCTGGAGTCTTCCATTTATGTGTGATCAGCTCTAGGTAAGACAGGTGACTCTGCCTTTGTTAGCTGCCTGGCTGTCTACAGAGACACCTCAGCTCTCTTTCGCAGAATCTATCCCCCTTTAGCAGGATAGTCAGGTTTTTCTCATGATGCAGGCAGGGAACCAAGAAAGTGAGCAAGAGAACAGAAGAAATCTTAAAGCCTAGGATTAGAAGTGGAACACCCCTTTCTTCTGCATCCTATCTGCCAAAGAAAGTTTACAAAGTCAGCAAAGGAGCATCAAGCTACAAACTGTGATCTAAAAATGTTTGTTGTTTAAAACAACAAAGTTTGGGATGTTTGTTACATAGCACTTGCTAACAGACACACACACCTCATGTCTTTTAATCCTCACAGCAACCAAAGACACTGCTTCTGTTATTATCCATTTTTTTTACATTTTCATGGAGTCCAATTTAGCAATTTTTTTCTTTTAAGGACCAGGTGTTCAGCATTGTATCTAAGAAATATTGCATAAACAAAGTCATGGAGATTTTTCTTGATTTTCTTCTAGAAGTTTAATAGCTTTAATTTAGGTCTATGATCAATATGTCTTAATTTTGAGTGGGGGGATGATATGATTCAATGTATAGATCAAGGGTCTTTTTATTTATTGATTAATGGATTGCATATGGATATCCAGTTTTCCCAGCCCATTTGATAAAAAGATTAATTTCTATCCACTGAACTAGCTTTGTACTTTTGTAAAAAATCAATTCTCTGGCAAGAGTACATCTTGACTGACAGAATTAAGGACCTCTGAAGATCTGATACACATAAAAGCAATAATGCTGTTAGCACTTGTTCACATTAGTGTTTTAAGAACAGTGGAAAACTTACAATATGAGGAGTGCTTATTAAAGAAAAATGGTTCAAAATACAGCAAGAGTCAACTTTTGTTGCAATTCATCTGATTCTATCCCCATCCCATTCTGGACTTAAGCTGCAATTCCAATGATGGGGGACCAAGAGAGGAGGGCTGTGTTGGTAGAAAAGAGGACATGGGTTCTGCCATGTGGGTATCTTGGGAGCTGAGTGTGTAGCTAAGCACAGGGGCCTTGTGGGAATGTGTCAGCCTAAGAGTGAGACTAAGATTTAACACAACTAGCTATTCCAGGCCAGGATTTTTATTGTTATTTGTTTGGTATGGGGGATTGAACTCAGGGGTGTTTAAACACTGAGTCACATCCCCAGCCCTATTTAAAAATATTTAATTTAGAGACAGGGTCTCTTGCTGAATTGCTTAGGGCATTGCTAAGTTGCTGAGGCTGGCTTTGAATTTTCAATTCTACTGCCTCAGCCTCCCAAGCCATTGGGATTACAGGTGTGCCACCATGACTGGCTTTTTGTGCCACCATGACTGGGCCTTTGTCTTGAGGCTCATGGGAAGCTTTTTATGGCTTTTACTTTTGGAGAGCAGAGAATCTAAGCCTAGCACTTTGGAAAGTCCCTATAGTTGCCACAGGAGGCCAGTCAGGGACATGGATGGAGTAAGGCATCCTGAAATAAACTCACCTTCCCTGAGATAGGCTTTTGAAAGGGAACCCTCAGAATTGTTGCTTTATCCGAGGTTTATCTCCTTTGGACTTACCTGGATCTTAGTTATATTCTTGTTATGGTTTGGATCTGGAATGTCCCCCAAAGGCTTATGGGTTGAGTGCTTGGTCTCCAGTGCAGTAGTGTTCAGAGGTGGGGCTCTTGGGAAGTGACTGGATCATGAAGGCTCTGACCTCATTGGTGGATTAATCCATTGGTGGATTCATAATTTGGTGGCATTATTGAGATGTGGTAGAAATAGTAGGACATAGGGCCTAGTGGGAGGAAGTAGGTCACTGGGGGTGGGCATACCCCAGAGGAATACATCATGCCCCCAACCTCTTCCTCACTTTTTCTCTGCTTCCTGGGTGCATGATGTGATCATCTCTGTTCTGTCATGTACTCCCATCTTGATGTTCTGCCTCACCACAGGCCCAAAATGATGAAACCAAGCAACCATGGACTGAAATCTCTGAAACCACTAGCTGAAATAAACCTCACTTCCTTTAAGTTGTTCTTTTGTCACAGTGACAGAAAGCTAACACACTTTAGATAACATGGTAACAGGATCTTTTACTCAGACTAGAGGCTCTGTAGGAACCTGGCTGGAAAGCATCAGGTGGGCCCTCAGCCATGCCCCAGGCCAGTGCTGTCTGGCTGAGCTGATGGAGGACAGGGTGCACTACAGCCCTTCCTGATGCCTTCCTATGGCAGGACATCTCCCAGCTTGGGGACGTCGTGCTGCACATTTCCTGCCATCTCTCTTCTGAACTTACTCTGTTTTGAACAATTGAGATAGAAACCCAGCACATACTGTCTTCTGAGCACTTTATGTCAGTCTTTGAGGACACATTCAGAGAACACAACCTCCTGTGGTGTGGGGTGTCCACTGGGAGCCTTGCTTTCCCTCTCATTCTCACCCCAGCTTCAGGATTAAGGGCCCTCATATGCCCCATCCACTTGCCAGGAAGACTGAGGCCCTGGTGGCTGAGCCCCCTGGGAATGAGCATTCTAGAAGAGGAACCAGAGAAGGGTCAGGCAGGTATAACCCAAGCAGGTGAGCCCAGGCTGTTGGGGAAGCGGTTTTGGTGAAGGTTTTTTTTCCTGGTGCTCCTTAAATCCTATCAGCGAGGCATCCAATTATGCCACTTATCTTAGGCTATAATTATTAAAATACCCTGAATTGTGATGCTAATAGCAAATTTGCTAAATGGAAATGAATTTTTAATATCATAATTTGCCTTTTCCTTTTTATCTGATTAATTTTCTCTCTAGATGTCACTTCCTAAGAACAAGTGAAATGCAGAAACATTTCTTGCCCTTTCTGCTAGGGACATATTTAGCTAGATTTCAGAACATCTCTGAGTTTTTCAGGACTCACCCAATGGGCCTGTGTGCCTTTGTTTTGATGACCACTCACCTCCTGCCCAAGAATCACTCCTCCCTGGGCAGCCTAACTGAGGCTTGATGATGCCACAGAGAAGGCATTCAGGGCACCAGGTTAAAGATGTTCCTAAAAGGGGCTAAAGTGTGTGTCCCCAGACCCAGGTGGTCTGTGGCGACTAGCAAGGTCCCATTGGCAGCATAACTCACAGGTCAGAATATCCCTGGCCACTCAGGCTCTTAGCTTGGCCCGTATGTTCTGGAACACACCCTGGGAGTATCTCTTGGGCTCATTGACTAATTTTCTCCTGCACGCCACTGAGCCTGAAGGAGACAGAGCTGTTGAGTCTGGGACAGGGACAAAAGTTGCTTTTCTCCCCTTGTCATACCCATGTCCACAGGTATGCTGGTGTTCAGCAAAATAAATCGGCGTTTTGACTGACCAACCAAGGGTGTAGGAGAGTGGCTGATATCCTGGCACCCAGGAAGCCCTATTCTGAATCACCCCTATCCTCTGACTCCTGAAACTCTATTTCCCCCCTTAGGAATGGGTGGTCTCCCTGGGTTGCCTCAGGTGCTGATGTGACAGACCCATGCTGACTCTCACCCTCCATCCTTAAACATGCCTGTGACTCACCCTGTACAGTGAGCCCAGCTCAGGAGTGCATTCTAGGGTGCATTTCACAGCACACAAGTATATTCAGGTGTTGAAATGATCCTTGATACTTGGTCCCAGGTCTAGCACCTCTACCACCTGCTAGTCCTGTCACAAGAAGACCCTCAGCCAGTTATTGTTTCACTCACCACAGATAAGCAAGTGAGAAGTTGTTATCATTCATGAAAGGTGAGCATGAGCTCCTGATTTAACCCAATTCATTGATTTGCCACAGAATACAACTTTGTTCATTCAAGTATTGATTAAGTGTCTGCTCTATGTGCCAGGAACTGTTCTAAGTGAGCAGACATAAGAGCAAACAAAGTTGTGGAGTTTGTATTCCAGGTGGAAAAAAATAGATAACAAACAAATACAATATGAAGTATGTGAGATGGCAACAAGCAATGTGAAGAGAGTGAGAAAGGTAAGAAAGATGCAGAATGAAAGGGAGGGGACTAGGCGTGAGGATGTGGTCATTGGAAATAGTTGGGGGGTGGGGGAACAGTAAGAGATGAGGCCAAAGAAGGTCTTAAAGGCCATGTGAGGACTTTGCTTTGACACTGGGTGAAATGGGAGGCCACAGAGGGCTTAGAGCTTGCAATGACATGATCTTTATTATGCTTTAAAAGGATCATTCTGGCTACGGTGTTAAAATTAGACTGTAGCAGGACAAGGGCAGAATTAGAGAGAAAGCTATTACAAAAATCCAGGCATAAAAGGAGGGTGGCTTGGACCAGGATAAGAATGGTGGAGGTGGTGACAACTAATCACATTCTGGACATGTTTTAAAGACAGGCCGACAGAACTTAGCTGATGAGTTGAAAGTGGAATGTAAAGAAAAAGCAGAATGGAGGTAATTGCAGTGCTCCTGCCCTGGGAACCCAGAAGCACAGTGCTGCCCTTTGTTGAGATGAAAAAAGTTGGAGAAGGGCAGCTTTGAAGAAGATCGGGAATTAGGTTTTGGACATGCTTAGTTTGTAAATGCTCATCGGACAAGCAAGCGAAGGTATGAAATAGGCAGTTGGTTGAGCCTGGAACTCAGGAGTTGAGATAGAAATTTGGGAATCATCAGCATTTTGATGGCATTTTCAGCCAGGAGACTAGAGTAGAATAGAATTCAGATATCAGATAAATAACGATCCTTTAAAAATTTATCTGTAGCAACATTTTGAACAAGTAAAGGAAAACACTGCTGCAGTGTTCCCTTCTCAATATGGGAACCACTTAATTTCTTTCTGTTCAGTTTCTTTCTCCAGTCATATATTTTGATTCTGAATAAAGGGGTAGGGGGGAGTTTTTACTGTTAAGAGAGGGAGATTAATATAGAATTGCTTCAAAATGGGATTCAAACTGTGGATCCCACTCAAGTTGTTTTCAAAAAGTGCAGCCAGGAGACGGTATTGCATGGGAAGGTCCTTGCATGCACTCATGAAAGAGGAGAACAGGGTGTTAAAACTTCCAGAGTTCTAGAAATAGACTTCTTTTTTTTTTAAAGCAGTGAACAGTTGAGAAAAAGCTTTTAACATTTTAAATACCCTTTAACCAGGGATATTTATTTCTGTGAACTGATTTACATATAATTAGAATACCTACAGGTTCTAAGGGGAAAATACATCCTTTTCCTGAGCTATAGAAATACAATGTTGGAGGCTTTTCAGGGAATAGGGAATAATAAAATGGGAGAAAAATATCAGAGTTCAATTTCTTTTATAATTCACCAATATTTTCAAGGCTTCCAAATAGATTTTTTAAAAAGTAGCTATGGGGCAGTAGTTCTATATTTTCCATCAATTCTCTAATTAAAACAGGATTTGGAAAAGAAAAAAGTGCTTTGTTCACTGAAATGATTCTTTACATTGAAGAGGCTATAAAGGGAATTTCATAATAGTATAATATATCTGAGCAGCTCGGCAGATTCACGTGCAGATGAGATTCTGCTGGCTCTTGCAAGCTATTCCTTGGCGATCATCTTTTCTCTTCTTGTTTTTCATTGGTGAGTGATAAGATATGTGGGGCACTACCATGCCTGACTTTCCTAGGGGGACTTTAGCCATCATGAGGTTGGTGGGGTCAGGGCCTAGAGAGCACCTGATGCTCCAGGTGCTACAGCAGCCCCGCCTCATCTGATTGTTTCAAACTGAGGGGCTCCTAGACAGGCCCCTGAGCAAAAGTCTATGTATGCAGAGGCATGGTTAGGATTTTTTGGTCCACATTTCCATGATGGATGAGTGTTTTTAGATTTAGAATGCAGAGGAAGAAGAAAGGAAGAAGAAGAGAAAGAATCTCAGGCCCTGTAGTCAGCCAGATGTTCCCAGATGTTAGTCCAGCTTTTGCTTCCAGAAGAGGTTTTCTGGGCTGTGGAGCCAAGTTCCTTTTCAGTCACAGAACTGAAGGTTACTTGCACACCAGAACAAACCCCAGTGACTACCAGCTCAACAGAGCGACTAGCCAAGGTGGACTATGGCCACTGGGAAAACCATTCTCAGGGGAAAACCCTGTGGTAGAGACATCTTGTACTTATGTTTCTCTGACCCTCTTGCATTTAGCTTCTGGCCAGTTAGCTGTAAATAAAAACAAAGTTGATCAATTTAAGGCTCTGGCAATTAAAAGTGAGTGTTTTGTGTTATTATTATTATTATTATTATTCCCTCTCTTCTTCCTGCTGTAACAAGACAGAAGAGAGTTAGATTGATTCCTGAGTCACCATGAAAATGTGGCCTGACTAACACTCATTGAAACCTGAAGATTTGTTGGGGTAAGGCACTGAGATTTAAGGATTTAGTTGTTACTGCTGCAGCATAGCTGAGCCTATCCTTACTAGTACAATTCTTAAATTTTCAAAATCACTTATGTAATTCATGGGGTCTTAGTCACTTGTGTGGTTTGGGTCTAAAAAGACATGTGACAGAAAATGAGCCTCATTGTTCCTTGTTTAGGGGCACCACAACCCTATATGTTAGTGATGGAAGATTTTTTGAGCAGTGGTCACCAGATAGGGTTTGGAGTCAACTTCTCAACTTTTACCTGGGTAGGTACATAGATTCTACTTTCTATAATATGTACAAAATTAGATTGTTCTCACATCCTAATCAAGGAGACACAATCTTCAATAGAAAGAGCAACATCCTATATAAAATTGTGTGTATTGGGTCATCTTTCATCCACCTTTGAAGCGATTCATGACACTCTAAGCTAATAAAACACCTTGCTGAAATAAAACGATCCATCCAAGCAAATAAAAACCCTGACAGAGTTACTATATGGCATTTTCTAGGGAGCTATAACCGTGATAGCTAGTTCATTGAGAACTAAGTAGAAAACCCAAACACTGGCAAAGCTGCAAAGGAGAAATGAATCACCATGGGGGGAGTCTGTGCCAGGAAGCACTCTGGGGTCATCAAATATATGGACTCTCAGTGTGAGAGGACTTTGAGCAGGCAGCCAGGCTGGCTTCTTGCCACGGGCATGCGAGGGTTGTCATCCGTGGGCTTTAGATGTTTACAGTGCTTCCCTCCTGACCCACCGCATGCCAGACTCCAGGCAGAAGGAGCAGTAGAGGCCAATCTTCTTATTAGGAGGCCTGTGGATCTGCTGGGGAGGTAAGATCTGTTTCGGAACATCCTTAAACACTGAAGAGTTAATAGGTTTAGGAAATATCACTGGGTTTACAAAAGAAATATAGAGAGACTGTGTTGGATCCTATCTTCAGGAGCATTCCTTACCCCCCATGCCCTTGATGTTGATCTCATCCTCTTAGAATGGGACTGAGACCCTTTGTCTGGGTCCCCTTATAGCATTCTGAACAGGCAGCCATTTGAAATATGTTCAAATATTTCCAGTGTCTAGGAGCTTATTGCCTGTCAAAGAAGGCCTACTGGACAATTCTCTGTGCTGTGTTGAAACCTGCATTCACCTACAGATGTAACACCTGCCCTTGGGTCTAATGCCAAGCAAGTCCACTCCTTCTCCTGCACAATAGCCCTGTGGGCCTTTGCTCATGGCTCTCAGGCCCCACCTTCCACTTTTATACAGGGTTTCCTACACTTTCTTTCCTGCCCCAGTGTCTCAATTTTACATGCAAGCATGATATGGCTTCAGGACCACTCACCTCTTGGATGGCCTCCTGGACTTGCTCCAGTTGTCGAAGGCCCAGGTCTGAGGCCTCACTGGTTACATCTGCCCTGACTGACATACTGCCTTGAAGTGCACCACCAACCCAGAGCAGGTGGTGGAGGGTTTCTGGCCTTGAGAGTCTCCTTCCTCAAACTTCTCTATCCCATCATAAAGGTATGGAAACATCTCCTTTGGGACCTCACTCCTATATCAACCAACGATGGCAGAAAGGGGGGTCGTGAGAGCAAACCCATGTGTGTGGCAGTTAAACACACTTTCCTCATGTCATCAGTGCTATAGATGAGGCCTGTGTCAATGCCACTGTTCTTCAGTGAAAAAACTGGTTAGTTCAGAGAACTAGCTGTTTTGTTGGTCCCATGAAATGTCATTGGGAAGGAACAACTCATTGATATCTCCTTTGAATTTTAATTTTTAAAATAGTTCAAGCCTCACAAAAATTTAGGGAAGTAGTTCACAAAATTATTTCACGAATCGTCCCCTAATGATAATTTCTTACACAGCCAGAGTGCATTGTCAAACCAGAGAGCTGATGTTAGGACAAGACTTTTAACTCAGCTACAAACCTTATTCAGATTTCCTGTTTTCTTGTGTGAGTGTGTATATTTGTAGTTCTATATTTCATCACCATGCAGCTTCAGAATATAGAACTGCTCCATCACCACAAGGTAATTCTCATATGACCCCCTGATAATCACATCCTTCCCCAACCCATTAACCCCTGGCAACCACTGTTTCTATCACTATAATTTTGTCAGCTTGAAAAATGTTTTAGAGTGATTTTTTTTTAACTTAGCATAATGCCTGTGGATATCTTCTGCTACCATGTACTCATGATCCTAAATTACTGGATGGTTTAGTATTTTAAACAAACTATGTGACAAGACCTCCCTAATGGGTATGGTAAAAATCAATAAGCCATTGGCTTACAGGTGGAAGAGTGACTCTTGCCCCCAAGGCCAGTACATGGGGCGATCCCAAGGAAGCTCACAGGCACAGCACAGCTCTGAGCAGATCCTCTAGGCTCTGAGACCAGGAATGGGCATACCTGACTTTCTACTTTCTTCTACCAAATACCTCTGTGATTTCAAACACTAGCATTTTTCATATCCTAGAGATTGCAGCATTGTTAAAAGGTGGAAATGAAAATCAAGAGTAATAAAACGTGTCATGATTTCTTTTATAGATTGTGAAATTTTGCTATAGATTTCTTTCAGGGAAGCATTTTAATAGGGGGCAATGGGCTGTTGTATTCCCAACTCCCTCCATGACATATGCCTTCAAAAGGTGTCTGTATTTTGGTTGTCTGATCTAGAGAAAAGTTGTACAGATTCATATTTCATTCCAACTTTAGTAAACTTGGAAGTGATTAGCCATGGAAAATATCCACTGTCATTTGGCAAATATTAATATCACTGTAGAGCATTTCAACTGTAAATGGGAAAGTACAATATGTAAAAATTGAGGATTAGCTAGAAAAGCAAGCTGCTCGTGTTTTAGGAATGTAAATGGTTATTTAGTGAGCTTATCTGCGTATAACACTACCACCATATGGGGAATTTGGACTCTTGTTATTAAACCTTCCAGAAACTTAGAAAGTTTAGTGGGAAGAAAATTGTCTAAAACAATCTTCAAGAAGTCAAAATTCATTGGCTACAGATCAGCTGATTTGTCACAGAGTTTAAGCAAAGTAAAACTTAGTGTTGATTGCTTTTATAAATATAATTGAACATGTATATATGGTTGGATTTTGGTAGTATAATTATTTTTTAAATTCAACAAACATTATTTCAAGCCTAGTTTGCACAAATGCTTCTCTGATAGGTATCCAAGAAATATTTGTTGAATAAATAAATAAATAATGAATGAATGAACGGTTAAACACGGACAAGTTAATTAAAATGTGACCAGATGATTAGGATTCTTAAATGAAACAAATCTTAGGATAACACAGATGTTCATAATGAATCTGTTGTAGCCAGGCACAGTGGCACATGCCTGTAATCCCAGCACTTGGGAGGCTGAGGCAGGAGAATCACAAGTTCAAAGCCAGTCTCAGCAATAGTGAGGCACTTAGCAACTCAGTGAGATCCTGTCTCTAAATAAAACACAAAAAAGGGCTGGGGATGTGGCCCAGTGGTCGAATGCCCCTGAGTTCAATCCCCGGTACCAAAAAAAAAAAAGAATCTGTTGTGGATAAAGATTGAATGTTTTAATTTTTTTTTTTTTTTTTTTACAAATTTATTTTTGTGGATAAAGATATGGAATTGTGGTGGTATGAATTTTGTTTCTTTTCTTTTTCCTTTTCTCCCTCTCCCTCCCCCCTTGGTGGTACTAAGGATTGAACCCAGGGGCACTTTACCACTGAGCTACATCCCAGACCTTTTTACTTTTAATTTTGAGATAGGGTCTTACTAAGTTGCTAAAACATTGCTGGCCTTTTTACAAACTTGAAAAAACTTCTTCTTATCTCAGCCAACCAAGTCACTGGGATTACAAGTGTGTATCACCATGCCCAAATATAAATAAAACTTTGTATATTATCTAAACCAATTCTAGAAATGATTATTAAATACTACAGGTTGTATATTATGCATACATTGGAAGCCACTTTCTATATTTTTCTATGTTTTGATTAACTATAGATGACATATATTCAAAATATACTTCTAACCAGAGAAATCAGTGACATTATCTCTTTCATTAGTAAGCTCTACCAGATCAGTCTGCAACATATTACTAATGCTAATGTTAATGTTCATACTAATGTTAATGTTAATTTTAACATAAATACTCAGCAACTATCTTTCTGAGCCCTTATTAAGTACCAGGTTCTGTTATAACATGTCATGAGCCTGGTTGCATTTAATTCTCACCACTACCTTAAGAAGTTATTGCACCATCTTTACAAATGGGGAAACTAGACTCAAAGGACTTCAGTGATTTTTCCCAAGGTCATAGTGACAGGAAGTGGCAAAATCAGGGTTTGTACACAGGTGACTTTCTCCAAAGCCAGAGCTCATCATCTCCTCTGCTCTCTCCATACAGTTTTATTCCTATCTGTTCATTAGAGCCAGCGTGGATGGCGCTTGAGGTGAGCCTTGCTGGATTTACTGTAGCTTCTTAGGAACAATAGTAACTCCTTTTTTTTTCCTTCAAAGATTTGCTTCCCTAATCCATCTGGATCAGTGTGATCATGCAGAAAAGAAAATTAAAGTGATGAGCTGATGTAGGTAGGCAAAGAAGAGAAGTGTTAGGCCTCACAAACCTGGTAGTCACTATCATTGATATCACTTCACAGTGACTGGCAGATGGGACAGTGTGGGGACTTGTGAGTCCTTGGCATGTGCCCCTAGAGAACCTAGGCTGGCTCCATGCTCGGTGCAAGCATGTACCCTTGACCACATCTGGAGATATTCTGCCCACAGCCCGCAGGGTGCAGAGGGCCAGTGCCCAGCAGGAGGGCAATAGTTAGGGCCAGCCTCTCTTGCCGGCACTACTGGTAAAGATGTCAGAGTTTTCTAATGCCAGCACTTTGTATGGGAGTGTTCCCTGATTCCCACAGACCAGGTTGGGTTTTCCTTGCTGGAAGCTCCCGAGGTGCCCTGCACTTTCCGTACTCTGTGGAAATTGCTTTTTAGACTGTTTATATGTCTGCAAGTGCTCAAGGGCAAGAGAGAGTCTACTTGCTCACTGCTTTGTCCCCAGGCCTGAACGAGCCCCAGAGCACAGTGACTGCCCAGTAAGTAATCTCTAAGTAGTTTGGAATGTTTAGCCAATCTAGAGCAGAAAAACAGAATCTTGGGGCTATTATGTAAAGGAACTGATGAGGTCTAGAATTTTTCTCCCTATCTGAATTGGGGCATGTTGTATATGCAGGTCTCCTGGTTTCATTCCCCCAGACCCGAACTCCTTTGTCAACTTCTCTTTCTTTCTGTGTTCTTTTTCTGCTCCTTGATGACCTTTTGTTCCCTTCTTTATTTTGTTCTGTTTACCCTTCCTTCTCTCTGTCCCTTTCTTTTTCTTTTTCCTTCTATTTCTCTAAAATTCTTTTTAAGGAGTTGATGGCAGGGGGAAGGTATAGTTCTTAATAGCTTAGGGACAACTCCAGGAAGAAAACAAATAGAATGTTAACCTTCCAAACCAGCAGAAGAAAATTCTTTCTACCCAGTAGAATATAATAAGGGCGGATAAAAAGAAGGTATGAACTCTTTATATGTCCTAGAGATTAATGCTTTATCTGAGGTGCATGTGGTAAAGATTTTCTCCCAATCTGTAGACTCTCTCTTCACATTATTGATTGTTTGTTTTTTAATGAGGAGAAGCTTTTCAGTTTGAATCCATCCCATTTATTCATTCTTGATTTTACTTCTTGTGCTTTAGGAGTCTTGTTAAGGAAGTCAGGACCTAAGCCAGCATGATGAAGATTTGGGCCTACTTTTTCTTTTAGTAGGCATGGGGTCTCTGTTCTAGTGTCTAAGTCTTTGATCTACTTTGAGTTGAGTTTCATACAGGGTGACAGATAGAGGTTTAATTTCATTTTGTTTCAGGTGGCTTTCCATTTTTGCCAGCACCATTTGTTGAATAGGCTATCTTTTCTCCAGTGAATGTTTTTTGGCCCCTTTGTCTAGTATGAGATAACTATATTTGTGTGGGTTTGTCTCTGTGTCTTCTGTTTTGTAACATTGGTCTACATGTCTGTTTTGGTGCCAATACCGTGCTATTTTTGTACTATAGCTCTGTAGTATAGTTTAAGGTCTGGTATTGTGATGCCTCCTGTTTCACTTTTCTTGCTAAGGATTGCTTTGGCTATTCTTTGTCTCCTATTTTTCCCCAAATGAATTTAATTTTCTTTGATATGTGGATGCTAAATTTGGTGGTGGTGGGGTTTTAGGGAAGAATAGAATTACTTTAGGTAGAGGAGAATGAAGGGAGGGGAGGGGATAGAAAGGATAGTAGAATGAAACAGACATTATTACCTTATGTACATATATGACTACATGACCAATGTGATTATACAACATGTACAATCAGAAAAATGAGAAATTATACCCATTTATGTATGATATATCCAAGTGCATAAATGCATTCTACTATCATGTATAACTAATTACAAAAAATAAAAAAATATTTTAAAAGAAGATATGAAAAATAAGGTGGGTGAATAAGATGGATATCATTATCCCAAATGCATGATTGAAGATTTGAATGGTACTAATATACATTATATACAAGCAGTGTTTTATAAAATGATGCTCTATATGTTTATTGTGAATTATAATGCATACTACTATTATAAATACAATAACTTTGAATAAAAAATAATGAGAACAAAAAAAAAAAGAAATAAGCCAACCCCCCCAAAAAAAGAAGATATGAAAAATTAGGAAAAGGCAGAAATAAATGCTAATATAAGAAGAATTATGATAATTATAAATAGCTTAAGCTCATTAGAAAAACTGTAATGACTCTACTTGAATTAAAAAGATAAAAATCAAGCAATATGCTGTTTATAAGAAACATATTAGAAAAAAGGCTATAGAAAGGCTAATGAAAGATTTACCAATAATAAGCCTAGATAAGAATTGTAACATCAGAGAAATCATAATTTAGGGCACAAAATATTAGAAAGGGAAAATGAGGATGTTATATATTGGCTAAACAAATAATATATCAAGAAACATAGTGATTATGAACATGTATGACCCTGACAATACAACACCAAATTACATAAAGTAACAACTGACAGAGCTAAGAAATAAATTAAAAAATCATAGATTTAAATGCACTCTCTTAAAAACTAGTAGCTAAAGTATACAAAATGAGCAATGGTATAGAAGATTATTATAATAAAATTTATATGTCCCTATCTATCTGGAGAAAAAACTTTTCTTTTCAAACACACATAGAACAAACACAAATTATATATATGCTAGGCCACAGAGAAGAATGTCTGTTTTCTGTTGCTATAACAAGATACCACAGGCTGGATAATTTATAACAAACAGAAATTTATTGGGCTCATGATTGTGGAGACTGAGCAGTCTGATGGCATGGTGCCAGCATCAGGTGAGGGCCTCCTTACTGCATCATCACATGGCACAAAAGAGGCAGAGAGAAACATCAACACTCACTCATCCTTTTATGAGGAGCTCATGTCCTTGATCACTCACACACTCTTAATATAATAATTTTAGTCCATTTATGAGGACAGTGCCCTTGTGACTAATCACCTCTGTTCCACCTCTTAATACTGCTACAGTGGCAATTAAATTTCAACATGAGCTGTGGAGAGGACTTTCAAACCACATCAGCCACAGAGGAAGCTTTGTTTGAATTTCGCATCTGTAAAAGAATTAACATTATACCCACAATGCTTCCGACCATGATGCACTTAAATTAAAATTTAAAACTGTGGCTAGGAATTTAAAAATACTACCAAATAGCTCAAAGAGAATGGCAATGAAAATATCACATGGCATTTTTATGTATCATGTTCAAAGCAGTATTCAGAGGTAAATTTATAGCTTTAAATACATTTACCAGAAATTAAGAATGAATGAAAACAAGAGAGTTCAGCTTTCGACTTACAAAGTTCAAAAAAGAATAAGTCTCAACTCAGATAAGCAAAAATAAAGGACATATACAAGAAAATAGGCAGAAATCAATAAATCTAGAGAACAAAAAAAAAAAAAAAAAAAGAAATTAACTGAAGGTGTTCTATAGAAAGACTAATAAAACAGAAAAGCCTCTGGCAAGACCTAGATGAGAAGAGGAAATACAAAGCAACAAAATATGAGACAAAAAGATGAACTAGATGAAGTTCTTGAAAAATGTAAAATCCCTGAAGTGGCCCAAGACCTTAGAAGTGTTAACTCTTTATGAAACTGAAATGGGATCATCATCACAGTTTTAAAAAGCCCTGCTCCACATAGTTTGACAGCTTTGTTCAACAACACTTTCAAGGAACAGATAAGTCCCACCTTAAAACATCACTACAGGAAAACAGAAATCAAGGGGAAACTGCTCAGGTAATTTTATCTGGCTAGTATAACTTTGGTTTCCAAACTGGATAAAAGCAATTCAGGAAAAGGAACATTTAGGTCAATTTCACTATGAACATAGATGTGAAAAAGTCCAAATATGTTATTAGTACTCAAATCTCACATTTTTGTCTTTTAAAAAACATATAATCCAGTTGGGTTTATCCAAGAAATTCAAGAAAGCTTAAACATTTGAAAAACCTATCAATGTGACTCAATTTATTAATGGAATAAAGGAGAAAAAATGTTGTGACTATTTTCGGAGATGCAAATGAAACATGTGATAAAGTTCAACACCTATTCATTATTTTAAAAAATACCCCCAGAAAACCCAAATGAAAGGGAAATTTCTAATCTTAGCCAAGGCTATCTACTAAAAAATATATTTAAAGTGCTATTCCTTACAGCCATATTTATGAAGGAGGAATTTGAGACATCCCAGGTGACCCTCATTAGGAGAATGGATAAGAAAATGCAATCTATATATTTGGTTTTGTTTATCTTTTTTTCAATAAAAAATATATACAGAGAGCAATGCAAATACATCTTAATATAGTATTGAGTCAAGAATGAAATTTATAACATTCTGAATTACAAAGACAAACATAAAACAACACTTCATATTTTTCAAAAAAATACCCAGATATCTAGTGACACCAATTAATACATTAGAGAGGGTGCCTATATGTAGAGAGGAATAAATATGGAAATAGGGAACTAGGAGAAATAACCAAATAACCAAACCAGCTAAGAGCCCTGCGTGGACCAAAAAGATTGTGTGCATTGAACTGGGCAATGAGATTCACTCCACTCTGCACATTCAAGGGCCAAAAGGAAAAAAAAAAAAAACAAAAAAAAGTTCCTGTTCATCTCATCTGATGTGGTGACCTGTGGAGTGGTAACTGTGGTAACCAGTAGTTCCTGGGGCTAACTCTTTTCCTGGTCATCTCAGGCTCAGAGTTACTGATCTTGCTATATTCCGGCTCCCCACTGAGCCCAACACTCCTCACCCAAACTGGGCAGCCCCTCTATACCACGTGCTAAAAACGGCCCTGAGTGTCTAGGAGGCTTACAAGGGAAGGTGGGGGTGGCCACAGCATATCAAACTTAACCAAACTCTCATTTGACCTCTAGATTCCTGTATTTGAGAATCTACCTACTAATAGGCATCTTCAAACATATTGAATGTCCAGAATGGACTTCTGGATTTTCCCATGGACTGCTCCAAGTTTGCATTCCTTTTCATCTTCTCCGTTGTAGTAAATGACTCTCCTGCCCCACTTATATCCTGTGACATATTTTTTATTTAAATAAAATATATTTATTTTTTGGTACTGGGGATTAAACCCAGGGGTGATTAACTACTGAGCCACATCTCTTGCCCTTTTTATATTTTATTTAAAGACAGGTTCTCTCTAAGTTACTAAGGGCCTCACTAAGTTGTTGAGACTGGCCTTGAACTCAAGATCCTCCTGCCTCCGCCTCCCAAATGCTGGGATTACAGGCATGTGCCACTGTACCTGGCTCCTGTGACATCCTATTGCTAATTTTTATCCAATGTGACTTTAAGCTATGGCCTGAATCTAACCTCTACTAAAATGCTAGCCTAGTGTAAACCAGCAGGTATATCACTAAAGACTTAGTCTCTTAACTGCTTTTCCTTCTTGTGCCCTGCAGGCTGTCCTCCGTCCAGCAACCAGAATGATTATTTAAAGATATACATCAATTCACTTTCCTGCTTGAAAGTTCCCTTGGCATCCCCATTCACACTTGGAATAAAAAGCCAATTCCCTATCAGGACCCACTTGTCCCTACCTTATCTGGCCTCTGGCACCCTCTGTGGCAGCAGTTCCCACCACACTGCTTTGATCACTCTATTACCTAGACTTTTCTTTTTTCGGGGGGGCGGGGGCAGGGGGTACCAGAGATTGAACTCAGGAACTCAGGGGCACTTGACCACTGAGCCACATCCTCAGCTCTATTTTGTATTTTATTTAGAAACAGGGTCTCACTGAGTTGCTTAGCACCTTGCTTTTGCTGAGGTTGGCTCTGAATTCATGATTCTCCTGCCTCCACCCCCCCGAGCTGCTGGGATTACAGGTGCGCGCCACTGTGCCTGGCTACCTAGAGACTTTTCTTGGCTCCTGGGCATTCAGACTAAGGCTCTTCCCACCTGTGAAACCTGACATGCAGTGTCCCTTGTGCTCTGGATGCTCTAGCAGGTGCTGTTGGTGCCTTGACCATATCATATCCATTGATTCTCAGTGCTTCTGCGCATATGGCCAGACTTCCCCTTGCCAGAACCTCTGTCTTCTTGTCTGAGCCTTTTCTGTGGTGAGCAACTTCTCTTCCTGTACAAATGACAGGTCATATGTGCCAGAGAGTTAGTGTTCCCTGTGATCAGCTAAAGAGATGAGAATTGGAGTACAAATACCCCAACTCTCTCACCCATTTAGGTGGGATGGGGTCTTATAGGTATGTGTCTTACACATGGCAGTGTTAAGCTCTAAAGTGATAGTGGTCCACGGTGATAACTTGCTTGGTGACTCTACATTTATTAACTTCCTCCTCTTCCTTGTCTCACTTTCTTACCCCTCTACCAGCACTTCCGGAGACCAACCTCTTAGACAAACTACCTGCCCGTGATTCTTTGGAATCATTCTTCTGGGGGAATCCAAACTAAGATACTACCTATCCTATTAGGTCTCAACTTATACCTCCCCTTCTGGAATGAGCAGCATAGCAGAGAGTTCAGAAGGGTGACATCTGGGATCAAATTGCCTGGGTAAGAGCCTGACTCCTCTGCTCAGTAGCTTTGTGAACTTGGGCCCTTGTGCTCAATTTTCTCATCTTTCAAATGAGAAGTAATAATTGCAATCTACCTCATTGGGTTGCTATGACAATTAAATGCATTAATAAATATAACGCACTTAGAATAGAGCCTGGCCTGTAGTTAGCACTTAATAAGCATTATCATGCAATCCCTGAACATGCCAACTAAAATAGGTCTCGATCTTGTTACTCTTAATTCCCTTTCCTGGCCTTTTTTTCACTGAACACACCACTATCTGATATTGTATGCAATTCTGTTTGTTCATCGTTTGCTTAACAGGCCCCTTGGTGTGTGAACACAAGGACTCAATAGTAGTCACCACACACACCCCAGATCCTAGCACAGGGCCTGACTCACACCTGATACGCAAGGGACATTTGCCCAGTAAATGACTCTTAGTTAACACCACTCTTAAAAGGCCCTTGAAGAATTCCCCCTACTGTCTCTCAGGGGCCAAGTGGCCTTAGGCAAACCTGTTCTCTTCTCCAATCTCTCTTTGTGTGTAGGCAGAAGGTAAAACTACGGTGCTTGATAGAATGGACACCATTTACTGACAGAGTCTGCACTGGGCATGACACAGGGCCATGCATTGTGTGTATCTCATTGGTTAACAAGATGGCATGGTTTGAGAATTGCTGTGGATGTGTAGGGAGGGGGTGGGCATTTGTGGGCATTTATTGGCAGGAAGTGACTTTATTCAGGACTGTGTTTGCAGAAGCTCACCCTGCAGTACGTGTGGTTAAAGGGGTGGTTAAGGACGAGGGCTCTCAGTGCAAGTCCCCATGCTGAGATGGTTCCTGAAGGGCCCCGCCAACTGCATTCTGAAGAGACACACAAGGGCCCATTCCCTGATGGCCTGTCTCCCACCCTGATCCAGGTGAGCCGGGAAAAGGCTCCAGTCATCATCTGCAAGGCCAAAGATAAACATACCCTGAATAAGGACCAGCTGGAGGACTACAAGCTGGTGCAAGTTATCTCAGGATCACAGTAAGGGAGAATTAGATGGTGGAGAAGATGCCAGACGAGTGAGGTCAGCATCACTCCCAGCCCAAGGTCTGAGGGCAACAGCCCAGAAAAATATAAAAACAGGATGGAATAGGCATTTTGCATACAGAAACCTGCCCTGAGTCAGCCCTGGATATCCCCAGGATCTCCTCACTGCCCCAACAGCTACTGAACCTTTCCATCATGTGTCATCCCCTGCATGTGAACAGGCAGTGCAAAACTAATGTCAGTGAGGAGCAAAGAGATAAGGCTCGTTCAATGCACCAGGTGGCCTGATGGCTCACTGGAAGAGATACTTCCTAGGTAAGGTGGAAAATGTGTGCTTCAGATGGAATGAGCACTGGGGTGGACTGAAACATCACCTGTTAAAATCCATGTGAATGACATGAAAAGCCCACACTATATAGAGCCAGTCAATATTCTAGAAACTGGAGAAAGGACAAAATCAAGAACAAGAACAGGCTGGAAGATAGCCAATCTGGGCTCAGGGGCCTTAGGTAAATTCTAAGTCTTCTGTGCCTGTGTCTTTTTCCCCAAAAGAAGATCGGAATAGTTAGCAGTTTGTCCCTAGATAAAGAAATGCATCGAACATACATGTGCTACAAAGGTGAACTGTAAATACTGACATTACTCTGTTTTCTTTCCAATGAGCCAGACACCCATGCTGGACATCAGCCCATAGTCAGCAGTGATGCTCACCATTGTAAACCTTTGCATAGTTTCATGCACCATTTTCGTTAGGTTGGATAGATGGGACTCCCATCTTACAGGAAAGAGAGTCTATGGACTAGGGAATCCAAGGAAGTAGATTTTGAGGTGCACAAGTCCAATCCAGCATCGGTTGAGAGCAGGCTCTAAGTCAGAGGAGACTGGTGGGGAAACAGGTGTCCAGAGGACTCCTGCAAGCCACAGTCCAGATTGCCTGCAATTCACAGGTTGTGGAAGCATCCCTGGACCTCAGCACAGGAGGCCTTGGATAAGGCCTGCCCTTTCCTTGTCCTGGGAACCATCATTCTTAGTTGGGAAGTATTCAGGAGTTGGTCTGGATTCTAGAAAGCCTGCTTCAGCTGGAGGTCCTGACCAGCAGTGACAGCACTGTGGACAGAATAGGGTGTTTGTGTTGTTCAACTGTTCATCACTGTGACCAATACCTGAGAAAAACCACTTAGAGGAGGAAAGGTTTATTTTGGCTCATGATATCAGAGGTTTTAGTGCATGGTCTTTGAGTCTGAGGTGAGGCAGAACATCATGGTGTGAGGGCTTGGCAGAGGAAAGACGTCAGCTCTTGGCAGCCAGGGAATAGAGAAAATAGAGGAAGGGGACACAGGCAAGATGTAGTCCCCAAAGGCATGTCCCCTGTGATAGACTTTCTCCCACTATGCCTCATCTGCCTCTAAGGACCACCACCTCCCAGCAGTGCATCCAGCTATCAATGGTTTAATCCACTACTGAGGTCAGAGCCCTCATGATCCAATCACTTTCCAAAAGCCCCAGTTCTGAACATCGCTCTATTGGAGACCATGCCTTCAAAACACAAGACTTTCAGGGACATTCTACTTCCAAAACATAACCCATTGCAAGCTCCAGGCTGAGCTGGGATCTCAGGGCATCAGCACAGTCTATCCTCAGGCAGGAGTCATTGAGAGGTACCCTTGATGGTCTTAAGGTTGTACTGGTGGGATCTCAGATCTGTGACTCAGCCTTTCCCCAAGGAAGTTCTCAAGTGGTGGGTGTGCTAGAGGGACCACATGAGCATCAGTAACCACCTCTCTTCCTCTCTGCCAGTAGAACTAAGGATTCCCCAAAATGCCAACATGTTCTAGGCCATAAATTTCACTGCCAACTATGACTTTGTTATGAAATAGTGGACCTTTACCAGAGGGTCAAAGATGAAGCATGGAGTCAGCTGAGCTCCCCTCCTGTGAAGCAGAGAGGTGTCAAGATTGCCAAGTGCACCTTCTAAGGACATCTCACCATGGTCTGGCTGACTGGTAGCTGAGCACTTCCAGACTAGAGTGACTGAGGTCAAGCAGTCCCTTTTGCTTGCCTGCCATCCCAGGCCATCCCAAACAGACTCTACTTTAACCCCAACCCTTTTCTATTGCCCGGATTGACACCTGTAATTCAACAGGCTGACCTGGCTCCATGGACCACTCATTTCCTTCGGTGCTCTGGAACCAGAGGACTAGCTGACTTTTGCCTAGAAGCACTGCTAACAGGCATGGTGCCCTGACTGCACCCAGGTACTGCCCTCCCTGACACCTTCCCAGGTGATAGTCACTGGCCTGGGGTGACATTCCCAGATTTAGGTCATCATCCCCAGGCATTTCAGGGTGCCCCAATGGTTAGTGGCTTTGGTGCCTGTAATTCTCTCCCAGTGCTCCTGGACGCTGGCCTGGGATCTCTGTGGGGGTCCTGGCCCCTCCTCCCACCACTCTGGCTCTTCTCAGGCTGCACCAGGGTCTCTCAGGGTCTCAAGAGAATAAGGGTGTCTTGGTTATCACGTACACAACCCTCCCTAGGAGCAGAGAGAAACACTCTCACATGGACTACACTTCTAACCTGGCCAGTAAGGACAACTACATTGGGGTTGAATTTTATACCACTTAAAGTAGCATTCACTACTGCATCCTGGGCTTTACCAGATTATGGAAGATGGGAGTTTGAGGGAGGGAGCTAATTTGGGGGTAGGGAGGGCAATTTGAATATTTGTACAAAAATAAAGAATGTTTCCTGATTGAGGCAAATTAATTGTGAATAGAAAATTCTAGACTTAAGTATTATATGAAAATCCTTTCTATTATTAAAAAAAAAGGGCTAGGATTGTGGCTCAGCGGTAGAGCGCTCGCCTAGCACGTGGGCGACCTGGGTTCGATCCTCAGCACCACGTACAAATAAAACGCATTGAATAAAATGCATTGTGTACAACTAAAAGCAAATAAATAAAAATATTAAAAAAAAAAGAACAGGGCCTCTTGAAGTTCTACCACATGGGCTTAGAATCCATATTTTATGGCATGGTGGCTTTGGGAACATTGTAAAGTTCTTTGAGTCAGATTTCTGATATATAAAAAAGAGCAAGATCATCGTACCTCCTCAAAGGTTATAGTAAAAGTTAACTGGGATAGTACATATAGTAAAAGTTAACTGTGTCGTGCCCAGTGTGTAGTAAGTGTCAGTACATGGTGGCTGATATGATGACTAAATACCCAGTTCTACCTTTTGCTCATGGGGAATGAGCTGGGAAAAGGTTTGCATAAGTCCACTTGGCTCCTGAGAGGCACAGTTGGAGTTATTAGAAATTGCTTGAAATACATATTTGGATTAATTATTACCAGACTATGTGGTGGAAATTAGCAAACTTTAGGTCTTCTGGAATCTTTTTCTTGTCCAGCGGAAGGCCTTTTGTAACACATGTGGAAGCTGATGAGGAAAGTCAGAATGAATGAACGAATAAAGAAAGGAAGGATGAACCTCCTGGTATGGCCTGTCCATGCTGACCTTTCTTTTGATTCTACACTGTGAACTGCTAGGACTGCGTGTACAATGCAATCTGGTGCAGTCTCCCATTAGCGGATGTGTGTGTGTGGGTGCGTGTGTCTGTGCGTATGCTTATTGAGATTAACATGGGAATAAATCACAGATGTTTAATCTTCTTGGTCCCTGACAGGCCAGTTAAGCAGAAGTTATCAAAGACATAATTTAACTTGCGTTTCTTTTTCAGCTTCCATCAATCTCAGCATGGACAGTGGTGGACTGCAAAGTGCCTCATGAATTAATAAAACAGACATCAGCTTATCCAGCCTTTACTGCTGTATTGACTTCATTTTAGGATTTGACCACAATAAACAGCAAGGAACTCATTTCCTGCCCAAGATGCAGAACAGTTAATCCTCAGCAGGGGAAAGAAAATTCTAGGCAGGGGCCTGAGTGGCAGCAGGGAGGGGTACATTCCTGAGTCAGAGAATTCCAGAGCTTGTGTTCACACTATATCTCCTTGTGACTTGAGTGTTTGGGACACTGTGGAGGTCTCTAGCTTGGCCGAGGTGCCTTGTGGAGTATGCATCGCTTCAGAAAGTTTGTCATCAGAGGAGACGAGGCTTCAGAGACAAAATACCTCATGAACTACTGAGTGCGCAGGTTGGGACAATGACATGCTTGAGCTGGACAGGAGTGAAAACTTCCTCCCCTCCCTTCACCTGAGTTTCCTCTGGGGAGGAGACCAAGGTACATCATCACTCAGGGCCTCCTAGTATTAACAGTCTACAAAATGACTCAGTGTGCATGTACTCTGTAGATAACATAACAATAAAAATGAAACCCCTAAAAGATGGAATGTAGGAAGGACATCTATTGTCACCATGAAAAGTGTGAATACTTCGTCTAGCCGATCATGTCTTTCTGACATTTGTTTATTTGATATGTCTGTGTCTTGATTTGAATACTGCCTAGATATCAATGTTAATCAGAATAAGTGTGGATTCTTTTTCTAATTTCAGAAAGTAGGCACTAAAGAATGTACATTCTTTTCATGCTTGCTTGGATTATTTACCAAGGCAGGAGACATTCTGGGCCATAAAAAACACCTTAACAAATTTAAAAGAATAGAAATGATACAATGTCTGATCTCAGATCACAGTGTAATTAAACAAAAATAAGTAACAGAAAGATAGTTGGAAAATCACAAAATACTTGGAGATGAAGCAATTTATTTCTAAATAAAATATGGATCAAAGCTGAAATCTCAAGAGAAATTTAAAAATATTTTGAAATGAATGAAAATAAAAACACAACTTGCCAAAATTTGTGGGCTATGGTAAAAAGCAGTGCTTAGGAAGTTTATACACCGAATGTGTGTAATTAGAAGAAAGATTAAGAACCAGTGATCTAAGCTTTCACCTTAGGAAATAAAAAGCATTAGGCCCAGAGTATGCAGAGGATGAGAAAAAACAAACAAACAAAACAAAAAACTGCATCATAAATCAATGAAATTGAAAACAGGAAACAAAAATTTATTTCTTTCAAAAGATAAATAAAATCAATAAGCCTCTATTTAGTCTAATAAGAGAAAATGATAGACACAAACCATTCACATCAGAAATGAAAATAGGGTCATCAATAAAGATCCTATGGCCATTAAAAGGTTAATCAAGGAATACTAGGAAAGACTTTGTCCACAAATGTAATAGCCTAGATGAAATGGACCAATTTCTTGAAGAAAAAAAAAAGTCTTCTAAAACACAGAAGAAAAAAAGACAATCTAAACAGTCCTACATATATATATGTAAAAGAAACTGATTCAATGATTAATAATGTTCTAAAACAAGAAGCACAAGGCCCAGATGGATTCACAGGTGAGTCTGCAAAGCATTTAAGGAAGAAATATGAATTCTTTAAAAATCTCTTTCAGAAGATGGAGGCAGAGGAAATACTAACTCATTCTATGAAGCCAACATTCTCCTAATGCCAAAATTTGACAAAGACATTACAAGAAAAAGGAACTGTAGAATAGTATCTCTTATGAACATAGATTTAAAAATCCTCAACTAAATATTAGCAAATCAAGTCCAACAATGTTTTAAAATAATCATGCACCCTGATCAATTGGGATTTATTATTTCAACATTTAAAAAAAAATCAATTAATGAAATCCATCCCATCAACAGGCTAAAGAAGAAAACTCACATAATCATATCAATTGACACCCAGACAAAGCATTTGATAAAAATCCAACATTTATAATAAAAACTCTTAGTACACTAAGAACAGAGGTGAATTACTTCATTGATAAAAACTATCTACGTCAAACCTATAGCTAACATTACACTTAATGTTCAGAAACATGAAACTTTGCCACTAAGATCAAGGATGTCCCTTCTCACCAATGCTTTTCAGCATTGTGCTGAAAGTCCTGGCTAATACAACAAGACAAGAAAAAATAAATAAATAAAAGGTGCACAGCTAGGAAAGGAAGAAAAGAAAGTATATTTGTTCACAGATAACATAAATGCCTATGTAGAAAATCTTAAAGACCTGACCAAAAAAGTTTTTATAACTAACAAGCAATTATAGCAAAGGTGTAATAAGAGGTTAAGATATAAATATCAACTGATTTTCTGTTTCAAAGCAATCAACATATGGAATTTGAAATTAAAAACACAATATTATTTACATTAGAGCCTCAGAAATGACTTACTTTTGATAAGGTATGTGTAAATATATATATGAGGAAAGCTAGAAAAACTGTGATGAAAGAAATCAAAATAGAGCTACATGAAGTGATATTCCATGTTCATGGATAGGAAGACTCAATATTGTCAAGATGCCAATCCTTCCTAATTTGATATATAGAAATTATTTTTTAGATATTAAGAAACTGATTCTAAAGTTTTTACAAAGAGACAAAAGACCCAGAATAGCCAGCACAATAATAAAGGATAAGAACAAAGAAAAAGGATGGACACTGCTTGACTGTAAGACTTTCTGTGAATCTATAGCAATCAAAAAAGTATGGTATTGGTAAAAAAAAAAATGACAAAGAGATCAATGGAACAGAATACTAAGAAATAGATCCATATAAATGTAGTCAAATGATTGGTTTGACAAAGGAAAAAAGCAACATAATAAGACAAAGATAATCCTTTTTTTAAAAAAAATGGGAATTTAGACAGATTTTACACCTTTACAAAAATTAATTCAAAAGTGAATCATAGACCTAAATGTAAAATGCAAAAGTATAACATTCCAAGAAGATGACATAAGAGCAAATCTAGATGTATTAGTCAGCTCTTCATCACTGTGACCAAAATACCTGACAAGAACAACTTAAAGGAGGAAAGATTTATTTTTGACTCACAGTTTTGGAGGATTCAGTCTATGGTTGACCAGCTCCATTGCTCTGAGCCTGACTTGAGGTAGAGCATCATGGTGGAAGCGTACGGCAGAGGACAGGGAGAGAAAGATCAGTCTCTCTAGGGAATACCCCAGGTGACCTACTCCCTCCAACTAGGTCCTACCTCCTCATAGTCCATTCAACTGTTAATGGATTAATCCACAGATGAGGTCAGAGCCCTCATAATCCAATCATTATCTAATGCCCCACCTCTGAACCTTGCTGCACCGGGGACCGTGCTTTCAACACATGAGCTTTTGGGGAGCATTCCAGGTCCAAAGGACAACACTAGGTGAACTTGGGTCAGTTGATTTTTCACATATAAAACCAAAGACACAATCCATAAAAGAAATAACAAATAGGGGCTGGGATTGTGGCTCAGCAGTAGAGCGCTCGCCTAGCAAGTGCGCGGCCCGGGTTCGATCCTCAGCACCACGTACAAATAAACACATTGTGTATAACTAAAGTAAATAAATAAATATTAAAAAAAAAAAAGAACATGCCTAGGGTTGGGGTTGTGGCTCAGCGGTGGAGCACTTGCCTAACATGTGTGAGGCACTGGTTTTGATTCTCAGCACCACATATAAACAAATGAATAAAATAAAGGTCCATTAACAACTTTAAAAAATATATTAAAAAAAAGAAATAACCAATAAATAAGACTTCATTAAAATAAAAATTTTCTGCTCTATAAACAACACTGTGAAGAGAATGAAAAGACAAGCCACAGACTAGAAGATGATATTGGCAAAAGACACATCTGTTAAGGAACTGTTACCCAAAATATACAAAGAGTTCTTAAAATTCAATACTAAGAAAATAGATCCATATAAATGTAGTCAAATGATTGGTTTGACAAAGGAAAAAAGCAACATAATAAGACAAAGACAATCCTTTTTTAAAAAAATGGGAATTTAGACAGATTTTACACCTTTACAAAAATTAATTCAAAAGTGAATCATAGACCTAAATGTAAAATGCAAAAGTATAACATTCCAAGAAGATGACATAAGAGCAAATCTAGATGTATTAGTCAGCTCTTCATCACTGTGACCAAAATACCTGACAAGAACAACTTAAAGGAGGAAAGATTTATTTTTGACTCACAGTTTTGGAGGATTCAGTCTATGGTTGACCAGCTCCATTGCTCTGAGCCTGACTTGAGGTAGAGCATCATGGTGGAAGCGTACGGCAGAGGACAGGGAGAGAAAGATCAGTCTCTCTAGGGAATACCCCAGGTGACCTACTCCCTCCAACTAGGTCCTACCTCCTCATAGTCCATTCAACTGTTAATGGATTAATCCACAGATGAGGTCAGAGCCCTCATAATCCAATCATTATCTAATGCCCCACCTCTGAACCTTGCTGCACCGGGGACCGTGCTTTCAACACATGAGCTTTTGGGGAGCATTCCAGGTCCAAAGGACAACACTAGGTGAACTTGGGTCAGTTGATTTTTCACATATAAAACCAAAGACACAATCCATAAAAGAAATAACAAATAGGGGCTGGGATTGTGGCTCAGCGGTAGAGCGCTCGCCTAGCAAGTGCGCGGCCCGGGTTCGATCCTCAGCACCACGTACAAATAAACACATTGTGTATAACTAAAGTAAATAAATAAATATTAAAAAAAAAAAAGAACATGCCTAGGGTTGGGGTTGTGGCTCAGCGGTGGAGCACTTGCCTAACATGTGTGAGGCACTGGGTTTTGATTCTCAGTACCACATATAAACAAATGAATAAAATAAAGGTCCATTAACAACTTTAAAAAATATATTAAAAAAAAGAAATAACCAATAAATAAGACTTCATTAAAATAAAAATTTTCTGCTCTATAAACAACACTGTGAAGAGAATGAAAAGACAAGCCACAGACTAGAAGATGATATTGGCAAAAGACACATCTGTTAAGGAACTGTTACCCAAAATATACAAAGAGTTCTTAAAATTCAATAATAAGAAAATAGACATTTTGATTAAAATAGGCCAATGGTCTTAACAGACATCTCATCAAAGAAGATAACACATATAGCAAATAAGCAAATGAAAAAATGATGCTCCATGTCATATGCCATCGGTGTCATCAGGGAAATAAAAATTAAAACAATGACACACTACTGCACATTTATTAGAATGGTCAAAATCCAGTACACTGACAGCACCAAATGCTGGCAAGGATGTGGAGCAATGAGAATTCTCATTCATTGCTGGTAGGAATGTAAGATGGTACAGCCACTGTGGAAAATAGTTTGACAATTTATTACAAAACTAAACATGCTGTCCCTCTATCTAAACATACTCTTACTGTGATCCAGAAAATCATATTTCTTGGTATTTACTCAAAGGAGTTGAAGACTTATGTCTACACCAAAACCTGCCCATGGATTTTTATAGCAGCTTTCTTCATAACTGACAAAACTTGGAAGCAACCAAGGTGTCCTTCAGTAGGTGAACGGATAAATAAATTCTGGTGCATCCAAACAATGGAATTATTCAGCACTAGGAAGAAGTGAGCTACCAAGTTATGAAAAGGCATGGAAGAATCTTAAATGCATATTTCCAAGTGAAAAAAAAGCCAATCTGAAAAGGTGACATACTGTGTGGTTCCAGCTATCTGACAGAATAGGCAAAACACAGTTTTATGGCAGTAAACTACTCTGTGAAGTACTGTAATAGTGGATGCATATTATTATCCATTTGTTTACTTTCATAGAAGGTATGATGCCAACAGTGAGCTCTAATGTGAACTATGGGCTTTAGGTGATGATGGTATATCAGTTGTACCAAATGCACCTCTCTGGTGGGAGAGATTGATAGTTGGGGGAGAAGGAGGTACATGGCAAATTTCTGTACCGTGTGTTCTATTTTACTGTGAACCCAAAACTGCTCTAAACAATTAAGTTGGGTTGTGTGTGTGTGTGTGTGTGTGTGTGTGTGTGTTGTAAGTCAGCCCTGAGTTGCTGTCCCTGGTCTGCAGATTGTCAGCATCCAATAGACACTTTGAGGCTGGGGGAATCATGGCTAATGAGCATAGCTTGACTCAGGAAACATCTGCATTAATCTTTCCAGTCTTAGAATTGTGCAAGGTCCCATATAGGTGGTTGATAAATGCCCTGATTTACTGAGCTGATGTGTGACTTTTTTTTTTTTTTTTTTTTTAAGTGGTACCTGACGATTGAACTCAGGTGTGCTCTGTCACGGAGCTACATTCCTGTCCCTTTTAAAAACATGCAATTTTGAGACAGGGTCTCTCTAAGTTGCTGAGGCTGTCCTCAAACTTGTGATCTTCCTGTCTCATCTTCCTGAGTTGCTGGGATTACAGGTGAGCACCACCGTACCTGGCAATATGTGACCCCTCTTGCTGAGAGTCAGGTATAGAGGTGTTCTGGAGAGTAAAATTTACCCTGGAAAAAGCAAGGCCTGAAAACTGTAGGCAGAGGATACCAGCTCCTGTGCTTAGGATCCTCATTTACTAAACCACACTGCAATTCGGTGCTGCCTTCTTGGGTACTGAACTGAATTGGAGTACTTGCGTTGGCCCAAAACCTTTCTAATTATCACTTCTGCTTTTTTTTTTTTTTTTTTTTTTTTTACTTATTCATCATGCACAAGTATAGTATCTTTTTACATGCAACTGCTTGTATACAAAGTATATAAGTACCATTCAGATCTTCAATCATGCATTTAGGATAATGATATCCATCTCATTCAACCACCAATTTTTTTCCAACCCCCCCTTACCTTTTTAATTTCTATTTATCACATCTTTTGTTCTCATGCTTTTAGCTGCCACTCTGTGCATGTACTGGCTCTAGAATTATTTATTTTCCTTTTGTAGTTATTATTTGCTAGCTTTGTGTGTGTGTGTGTGTGTGTGTGTGTGAGAGAGAGAGAGAGAGAGAGAGAGAGAGAGAGAGAGAGAGAGAGAGAGCACAGCAAATGGATTTCTGGCTTTCTGATGAGATGTGCATAAACCTTTAGTTATGGCTTGGGACTGTGTATGCATCTCTCCCTTCTTCTTGGTTCTTAGCTATCTTAGCTGTGTGCTATATCCTGGAGAGGAATGAAGAAATAGCCCATGGATTCCAGAGATGACTCTTCAGATACTTCCCCCAGAAAGATTGTCATTGAGGATTTCTATATAAGACTTCAGAGCTGTCTCCAGCCCTGTGTGGGCTCCATTATACCACATTTCCTGAGCTCTGCTCCCAGGAAGGAAGGAGAATCACTGAAAATGGTTTAGAACATACAATCCTTTCTGATTATCTTCTTTGGGGGAAGGGGTGGTCACTGTATGAAACGCATTTCACTGTATTGACATTGAGGAGTGTTTGGTAAGGAGTGATATGTTGGAGTTTTTAGGGGTATCTCTCAACCATTGCTTCTCCATCTCTTGGTGCCTCCGACAAGATAAAGACTATGGCGAATGGATGATAGAGCCAACTAGGCAGGGTTTAGACATTTTAAAATTAGATCCTAATTAATAGATCTCCTAATTTACAGTGGATTCATTTTTATGCAGCATGGGAGACAGGACAAATCTACCTTGTAGAAGATCCTACTCCCAACTTCTGTTGCTTTTTTTTCTGTGTTTGTTGTGTTGTATTCTATGTGTCCCAGGAAGATTACATCTGGGTGACCAGTGGTCCCAGGGCCCCCCTTGTAGGAGCCAAGATTATTTTCCTTAGTCCCCTAAAACAACAGAAATGGTACAGCTTTCTCTGTCTTGGAAGACTTTGACAATGTAAGGGGATTCAGAGGACACCTCCCAGACGTGAGCCACTCCCGTTGTCTCTCTCACCCCTCATCTTCTCATCTCAATAAACGGCACAACAATTCCCCCAACCACTGCAGACTAATGTCTTGGTGTCATCCTTAACTAAGCCTTTCTCTCATACTTCATATCTATCAATTCTTGATACTTCTGTCTCCACACTATGCCTTCAGTCCATCTCTTCTCCCCCTCTAAAGGATCATCCTCACCCATCTCTCTGGCTGGCCTGGAAGACTGGGACAGTCTACTCCCTGGTCTCTGTGCTCTGCAGATCAGCCCCCATTCCAAAACATCCCCCACCAGTCAGCAGGGGATCAATATAAAACCTTAAATTGGCTCATGGCATTTCATTGCTCTCAACACTGGAGGCCTTCTTACCACAGAATAAAATCTCAAGGCCTCACCACGGGCTGTACCTCCTGTGTCCTGGTCCTATGTGCCTCCCTGATCTCATTTCAACTACGTTGGACTACTTGGTATTTCTCAAGAATTCTAGCTGTGTCCCCATCCCAGGGCCTTTAACTTGCTTTCTTCTTAACCCAGACATTCTTCCTCTACAGCTTCCTGTGGCTGGTTCCTCTCCTCTTTCAGTCTGAGTTCGGAGGTTGCCTCCTCAAAGATGCTTTCTCTGATGCCCCAGGTCCAATGTTCTCCTCTTCATTTTCCTCCATTTAAGCACATCCTTGAACTGATGACTGCTTGTAGTTATAAATACATACACACATATTTATAAGAAATATATATATTTCTTCCCTTTATTCATTATCTGTTTGTTCCTCTAGGAGGGCAGGGACTATATCTTTCTTTATCACCATTACATCCCAGGGCCTTATCATTTCCTAGAATGGCCATGACAAAATGCACACACATAGTGACTTAACACAGCAGACATTTCTTCCTCCACGGTTCTGGGTGTCAGAATTTCCAGCAAAGCCATGCTCATTCTGAAGTCTCTCAGGGGAGGAAACTTTCATGTCTCTTCCAGCTTCTGGTGGCTGTGGGTGTTCCTTAGCTTGTGGCTCTATCACTCCAGTCTCTGTCGGCCATGGTTGTACTGCTTCCTCCTCTTCAAATCTCCCTCCCCCTCACTCTTATAAGGACAGTTGTTATTGGTTTGGTGCCCACTTAGATAATTCATGACAACACCTTCCTCTTCAAATCCTCAATCACTGATCTTTTCCATCGAAGGCATTTTTGCCATACGTTCTGTGGATAAGGGCAAGCAGATATCTTTTGGGGGCTACTAGTCATCCCACTATACTTAGTGAAGTTCTGGGGCCTAGTAAGGCTCAAAGAATACTGTTGCATGCATGAATGAGTGATAACTAGTTTCTAACCAGAGACACCAGCCAGTTTGCCTCAGTGACCCCCCATCCTCTATTAGAAATACTTGCCCTTGGAGGTGTTTTCTGAGCAGATGCTGAGTATCCTGCATCAATCTGGCTACACACTAGTGGTGTGAACTTCTCTTATCATCCTGGCACTGTAGGTATCTCCTGGGGCTTCTCTAGCTCAGCAACAATAGATGAGGTGTGTGCTCAGCTTCAGAGACCCTCTGAATATCCCTGGGGAGGATAAAGCAGGCCCAGAAACAAAAGGACGACTGTGTACTGGTTAGGATCCTAAAGGAAATGGGATTTACCCACTGGGTCGAATGAACTTTATTCTGCAGACTACTATATAGTTAAAAAGCAAAGGGAAAAAAATAAGAGATGGTGAGGTCCACAGTGGGATGTTATTGCTACCATTAGTACCAAAGAGACAGGGGAAGAGATAATGTTGACAGAGTGCTCTGAGTGCTGAAGCTAGGGAGCAGGGCCACCCAGCAGGAGTTATAGTCATAGAAAGATTGGGCCAAAGCAGGCAGGGAGCAGAGAAACACCCAGCTACTCTTCCATCTCTGATCTACTGGTGCTTCCTTTCAGAGCTCAACTGGGGTCAGAGGAAAAGAGCGCTTTTAAATGCTGTCCATAGCCCACAGAGGTCAGCCTCCTGGACCCAGAGTCAGGAAGAGAATGGAGTGTGGGTCTGGGTAGGCAAGTGGAAAATAACCAGCAGAGCAGGTTCATGGCTGTGCCTCTGTGGATGGATCAGAGAAGCAGAAGAGGCTGGCAGTTGGTCCCATGTAAGCAAACAGTTAAGTAAGAAATTTAGGGTTGGGCTCTCCTCTCTCCCCCCATGGCCACCCCTCCATGTAGCAGGTAGCAGCACCTCCACTGTTCCCTGAACCCTCATCCCAGTACACGCCCTGCTATTGTCACTCTGGGAGCCCAGCCACTGAGCCTTGTTTGCAAAGGCTCTGGAGAATGAAGATGCTAAGACAACAGCAAGGGGGTAGGAGGGGGAGAGAGAGAGAGAGAGAGAGAGAGAGAGAGAGAGAGAGAGAGAAAGAGAGAGAGAGAGAGAGGGAGGGAGAGAGAGACAAGGACGCAGAGAGCCAGGGCTAAAGGCCACCAAGATATTAAGGGATCTTAGCAAGAGCTTTAATTCCATGGCAAGTTTCATGGTTCAGTCCCTGCCCTTGCCCCAGGGTTAAAAAGAAAAAAGAAAACTCTTTTCTTTTTTAACTTACAAGCTGGAATAAAGAAAAGGACAAGAACTGGAATAGTCTTTCTCAGCACAGCTGCAAACTTGAACTCTAGTGACCAGAAGGGCTGCTCCGGCTGAAAGCACAGATTACATGTCTCTTCTGGACACCCAGACATCTGAGCTCAATGAACCTTCTGTATGCCTAGCATAGCACATCCCTGTGGCCCTGGGAAGGACACATTTTTATAAAGCAAAATAACTCCAACCCTTTGATGACCACTCAAATTCAGGAGATGAAGAAGAAGATGATGCTGATCTACTATAGGAATAAAGAAATGTTGGGGGCTGGGGTTGTGGCTCAGCGGCAGAGGCTCGCCTTGCATGTGCGCGGCCCGGGTTCGATTCTCAGCACCACGTAAACATAAATTCATTGCATTGTGTACAACTAAAGTAAATAAAGAAATATTAAAAAAAAAAAAAAAAAAGAAATATTAGGAAGGCTAAGTAGCCTCCCAGCACTAGAAGTAAGAACAGCTTCATTCTGTTCTCAGGGCTTCTTTGCACACCGTCTTGCCCCTTTCTCTCTTTTTTTTAAAAATATTTTATTTATAATATTAGTATGTATTACAATTCGTAATGCACATATATAGCATCTTTTTACACACAACTGTTTGTATACAAAGTATATTTGTACCATTCAGGTCTTCAATCATGCATTTAGGATAAAATGATATCCATCTCATTCAACCACCTTTTCTTTTCTTTTTTTCCCCCCCCCCTCCCTCCTTGCTCCCTCCCTTCCCCTCCCTTCCCTTTGACCATTCTAGTGTTCCTCTAATCCTCCTATGTACCCCATCCAAAAACACTGTGAACTAGCCTCCTTATATCAGAGAAAACATTCAGTATTTGGATTTTTGAGATTAACTAATTTCACTTAGCATTATATTCTCCAACTTCATCCATTTACCTGCAAATGCCATTATTTTATTCTCTTTTATTGCTGAGTAAAATTCCATATATATATATATATATATATATATATATATATATATATATATATATATATATACACATTTTCTTTACCCACTCATCTACTGAGGGACATCTAGGTTGGTTCCACAACCTAGCTATTGTGAATTGTGCTGCTATAAACATTGATGTGGCTGTGTCACTGTAATATGCTGTTTTTAAGTCCTTTGGGAATAGACTCAGGAGTGGGATGGCTGGGTCATAGGGTGGTTCCATTCCCAGTTTTCCAAGAAATCTCCAAACTGCTTTCCATAACTGTAATCGCCTGAAGCGATGGCCGCTTGGAGCAAAGAAGCCGCGGGAAGAAGTTTAGAGACGAACTGGAAACAAACAGCTCTTTATTCTGATAACTTTTCTCTCTAGCTCTAACTACACCCCGACACGCCGTCCACGCTCCTCTAACCTCCAAAATGGCGCAGACCTCATCCGCAATCTTGCTCAAGTCCCTCGAGATCTCCGGCCAAGTCTGCAAGATCCCGGGTCAAGTACGGAAGGCGCCAATGCCCAAACATGTCCAAAACCAAAGCCCGTAGTCCACCGCAATTTAAGCCATCTCCCCAAACAGGGCTCCTGCACATAACGTCTTGCCCCTTTCTGAGTTGCTACTAGCTCTCACCTGCCCCCTTGAGAGCCTGGGGGTAATACTAGCTTCAGTCTATTTTCTCTTTGATTCTTCTGAGTTCTGTGGCCTGTGCTCCCTTTGGGGCAGGGTCTCACTTAACAAAGCAGGACAACCAATTAGTTTTGCTCACACCACACTACATGACCATGCAGTGTCTGTTAAGACAGGAAACAGTCTCTACATCTACTGACAGCTCCATGGGAGAAGTTCCTGTCTGAGGAACCTGCTTTGCCTTGAAGGTGGAGTCCACTGTGGGTTGTGAAGATCTTCAGAGGACCACTGAAAAAGCATATGTCACCCTTGATCTTCGAGGCCCAGAGGGGAAGCATGACAGGTACCAGACCACACATCAGCATGAAAGAGGATCATAAAGAGGACTCATGAGGAACCAGGTCTGAAGCTCATCTCCACACAATGATCCTTCTGAAGACCATTATACCTTTCCTTCACAACGGATGTAACTTGAAGGTATTTGTTATGGTTTAGACATGAGGTGTCTCCCAAAAGCTCATGTGTGAGACCATGCAAGCAAGTTCAGAGGTGAGATGATCAGGTTATAAGGGCCTAAACCTAATCAATGCCTCAATGTACTTGAATGGATTAACTGGGCAGTAACTGTAGGCAAGTAGGGTGTGGCTGGAGGAGGTGCTTTGGGGAGTTTATGTCTTGCTTCTGTAGCCAGGTCCTGAGCAGCTTTCCTTCACCGTCCCCTTCCACCTCCATGTTCTGCCTCCCCTGCGGCCCACAGCAATGAGTCGTCCACCTGCAGACTGCGACCTCTGAACCTGTGAGCCCCTAAACAAACATTTCCTCTCTAATTGTTCTTGTCAGATCCTTTGGTCACATTGGCCAAAAAAAAAAATAAAATAAAAAAGCTAACTAGAACAGTTTTTCATGATTACAACAGTATGTAAAACTTGCTCGTTGCAAAATTTCAAACCATCCAAAGAGACATGGACTAACAAAGGAAATTCCTTTACCATCTCAACCTACGGTGGTAACAACTTTTTGGAATTTACAGGGTATATATATCCGGATTTTTTCCATGCCTATCTAAAATACATGCAGATATATGGTTGAAAGCCAGATTCAAATGTATACATTCTCTCTCCTGCATCCTTCTTATTTTACTGTAGAATATATGGCAATCTCTTCTTTCACACCCAATGTATTTCTGAGAAAGATGTTTGAAAGTTAAATATGCAAAAGTGAATAATAGACATCCATTTTCTAATGTGATTGCAATCTCAGAGATCTAAATTATTCTGGTGTCTTACTCACATTCTCGCATTCTGTTCTTAATGCTTTACAGCCAAGTGCGCTAGCTTATGTCCCTGGAGCAGCAAATCCAGTCTCGGGGCTTTCCCTTGGTAGGGCCCCAGTGATGTCATTTCAATTTGATGAAGCCTATGAGAACTTGTTTTCTTGTTGAAAACATCAACATTTTAATTTCTTATTATTCATTTTTATAAGACCACAAGGGCAAAAGGCAATCGAATATTTGAGTACAATTGCACAAAAATGCTTGGCTGAGCAGAAACAGCATGCTCCTGGATCTGGATTGGGGGACCAGCATGCAAGGACACCCTGCAAAACTTGAATACACATCCTTTCTCCAAGTCCCTAAGACCTAAATCTGGCATCTGAATCATGGCTGAGAGGGTCTTTGTGTCCAGAAGGGTGAAACTATTCAAAAGTTGAAATGATAAGTCCACTGCTGCCACCAGGAAGCCCTAAATCCCCTATGTGGCTCTGCGGGGGTTCATTGCTGAAACCGTATCATGGATCTTTCTGGGCAACAGAAGCTGACACAGATCATTAACCCATTGACCCCCGAACTTTCAATTCTGTGACTATTTCAACAAAATTGACACAGGTGCGTTAAAATAGGCCAAGAATCATCATTTCACCTTATTATATCATTTTTTTATCATTAATAAGATTAATTAATCATGATTAAGTAATCATTCACCTATGACTTTTCTTAAAAGAATGAAGCTCTAAAACCAAATATTTATCTCAAAATTTCATAAGTATCATATTTGTTGTTCAATTTAAGACTTTAGGTGTTTCAAAAATGGGCCATAATGGGTTAAAGGGAAGGGAGCTCACTGACAGGAGACTGGGCAGCTCACACACAAGGAGGGCCAGGGAACAGGGCTTGGAGTTCTGCTTTGAGGAACCATGGCCAAACCTACACTGCAGAACTGTCCTATGTGAAAATGCTACTGCAGAGACCACCAGGAAGCCCTAGATACCCTACGTGGCTCTGCCGGGAGTTCATTGCTGAAACTGCACCTGCCACACACACTGGTACCACTTCCCATCAGAAACCCAGCCTTCCGAGTGCTAGTGGAGTCTGTCCTGACCACAGTCCTCAACAGCCAAAAGCTGCTCCTCTTGGAGCCAGACTGACTCCTTTTGGAAGTCTTGGGCAGTGTCTGCTCGGTGGAGCCAGGTTACACACCTCTGTTCTAGCTGCAAAGGAAGCTGGGAAGTAGGGTTTTCTTTGAGCTCAAGAAAAAGATATCACATATCAAACATTAAGAGGGTTCAAGATCTTCTCAGAAACCAGAAAGAAAGAGGAGGAGGAGAAGGAGGAGAAACCTTCTATATATACAAATAGTGGATTCCTTAAATTATGGTAGGTTCTTTAAAGACTACATATATTTCACAGCTTGCACATACCCATGTGTATACTATAATTTATTTAGGAAATCCCAAATATATTCAGATAATTTCTTTTTTTAAACTTTGGCTATTAAAACCCATACAAGCTGGTGTGGGTATGGGAGTGTGCTTTTGGGGTTTGTGTTTTGTTTCTGTTGAGAGGAATTCTCTTTCTCATGCCTGTGATCCAGCTACTCCACAGGGTGAGGCAGGGGGATCACAAGTTCAAAACCAACCTTGGCAACTTAGTGACATCCTCTTTCAAACAAAAATATATTCACACGTATATATCAAAATAAGCAAATGTACCTGCATACATTAGCTTGGTTTTATAGAATCAATTCTTAGAAGTGCTGCTCACGGGGTATTTAAAACCTTCCATTTTAATAAATATTATAACCTTGTATTCCAGAAAGCTTGCTGAAGTACTACTTTTCAGCAAGGAAAAAACATGTTTAAAGGAATTGCTAACTTTAGGGCATTTTAATGGTGTTCAAATACATACACAAAACCATTGGTAATGCAAACGTTTCTCTATGATAGCTTACTAACAGGAATATCTAGAATAAATAGGACAGGAATAACCACCTGTCCTACTGAGTCTGATAATAAAAAGTTAATTGTATTAGTAATCCATGAATCTACACATGGATTTTCTAAGCTATTAATGTGAGCAGAATGTGACATTTGTGACATTCCATGAACCCTTAGGATACTAATTCCAAGTTACTCAGTCAGTGGCAGGGCTGCTGTATATGGTACAGGGTAATGATTTCATCATTCTCAGAGTTGCTATATCAAAATCTGGTCTATGGGAATTGTGCCCCTGGAGTTGTGCAGTATATAACCTGCACAACAGTACATAGCACCCCTGCCAAGCAAAGCAATAGGGGTCGTGTGGAAAATCTTCCAACACTCTTTGGACTCCTAATTCATTTGTCTAAGGCAACTGATTATGAAACATTAAGCCCGGTTTCCCCTCCAGAGCAGTGAGACAGCCATGGTGACAGCTCCTAAGTACATAAGAAATGCTTCTTGAATCCTGTGACATTTTACATTCCCAACTTTGCCCAGAGGCCAATGGTTCCTCCTTCCAAGTGACATATTGATTGTACATACATGCAGGGTGAGTATGATTGTGTTCAGTATTTTGAGCTCATCATCTGTTACCCCATTTTTATTGTCATCCTAGGCCCAGACAGTATCAAATTGGAAGCAGTAGGGTAGAAAATTACGAACAAATCAAAAAAGACTACAGCTGTGAAATGAATCAGGCCAGCGTTCTACATTTAGTGTTTCTCCTGATGAAAACACCCCTGCTCCCTTTCTTTGCCCTGTCGGCAGGTCTCAGAGCCACGAGTATACTGGGATAATTAGAGATCCACTCTGACCTTGCTTTGAATTTACGTACAAGGTGTCCCCTAGAGCAGCAGATTCTACTGTCCTAGAAACCATGTCACATCTCGAAGGCTACCAAGGTGTGACAGCGAGGAAGCAAGGAAGGATTGACACGTGGTGATTAATGTGACTGTGAATGGCAATTTCACTCTTCCAGGGCACCAGGGATGGCCCATTCCCCTGGGGTTTATGAGCTTCTCATTAATCACACCCCTCCAGGTGGGTTTGTGACCAAGGGGGTAATGAGAGGACACCACGTTGCCAGCTGGCATGAATGTAGGTGCGACTCTGTCAGGGTGGGTAATTTCATGCATCATCAGAGTGAAAAGCCTTAACAAATGGCATGTGGGCAACCAGCACCTTGTCACCACGATAACTGCAGGCTCCTCTGTCGTTGCACAGGGGCTTGTTGTCATTTTTGTGTTTGTTTAACATACCTGTGGTGGCTGTGAATGGGGCCTGCATTTTAATGTTAATCAACCAGTACAGACTTTCTTCCTGCTGTAAAAGGTTAGTTAGTTCTGGCCAGGTGTGGTGGCACATACCCAGCAAATTGGGAGGCTGAAGAAGGAGGATCACAAGCTCAAGGTCAATCCTGGGCAACTTAACAATGTAGTCTCAAATATATGATGGGCTAGGGGCTGTGTCTGTCGCTCAGTGGTAGCACAATTGCCTGGCATGTGTGAGGCACTGGGTTCGATTCTCAGCACCACATAAAAATAAATAAATAAAATAAAGGTCTATTAACAACTCTAAAAATATATATTTAAAAAAATATATATATAATGGGCTAGGGATTTGGCTCAGTGGTAAAGCTCCCCTGGGTTTAATCCCCAGTTCCTCAAGAAATAAACAAATAATAAATTAAAAAATAACAACTTAGTCCTGACTCTTTTTTTCCAGTTCTTGGAGAACTTGGGCCAGGAAAATTGGGGCCTGGGAAATATTCCTGTCTCTGTGCTGTGTTAGCCAGCTTTCTGCTGCTGTGACAAAATATCTGAGGTTAATCAATTTAAAGGAGGAAAGGTTTTATTTGGGCTCATGGTTTCAAATTTTTCAGTCTTTGTTCTCTTGGTCCCATTGCTTTGTGCCAAATATCATGGTGGAGAGTGTATGGTGGAACAAAGCTGTTCACCTCATGGTGGCTCGGGAGGCAGAAAGAGTTTGCTTTTATAACAAAACCTTAAAACCCATTGAGCTATGAATCCTAAGCCAGGAGCTATGAATAAGTGGATTAATCCGTTTTGAGGTTACAGCCCTCATAAATCAACCACCTTCAAAAGCTCCCCCTCTGAACATCCTGTATGGAAGGACCAAGCCTTCAACAGATGGACTTTTGGGGTACATAGAAGATCCAAACCATAACAGGTGGTAGACCTTCAGAGTCTCTGGGGAAGATCACTGAGTGGGATGACTGCATTTGTTCTGCACTCAGGCTCAGCCCTGAGCAGGCGACACAAAATAATAGACAAAATCTTGTCTGTTCTACTTGCCATAGGATGTCCTGAGCCTGGGTAAGGAGAAGAGGCAATCCCCTCAAGAAAAGCCTGGTGGACTGGGCGCAGTGGCACATGCCTGTAATCCCAGTGGCTCTGGAGGCTGAGGCAGGAGGATTGCGAATTCAAAGCCAGCCTCAGCAACTTAGTGAGACCCAGTCTCTAAATAAAACATAAAAAGGGCTGGAGATGTGGCTCAGTGGTTAAGTGTTCCTGGGTTCAATCCCTGGTACCATAAAAAAAAAAAAAAAAAAATGCCTGGTGGGAGGCTCCTACCTACCCTGCCCTGCCCTGCCCTCCTCAGGACTCCTCAGATATCCTGCAGGGCTCCCCCAGGGATTCTGCCCTGTTTGGAATTTTACAACTTAGAGTTCTGAGTTTGCTTGGGAAGCAAAGTAAGCTCTAAGGACAGGGTGATAACCCCTCTCTGAGAAGGACCAAAGGGTATTTTACTTTCTTGGGAAATCCTGCTCCTCTTCATGCCTACCCTATGAGCTTCACAGGTCTTATTTGTTCATTTGTGGTTGGGAAAAACCTAATGGGCTGGCCAAAGACTCTACCCCTACACCCCCAACAAAGGCCAAATGGGGAGCCCAGATTTCCATACTCACAAGGCTGTAATGCGGTACCCCAGTCCTTCTACCAAACTAATATCAGAGAAGGCCAATGTGTTAGTCAGATTTACATTGCTGTAACAAAATATCTGAGGAAATTAACTTATAAGAAGGAAAGGTTTACTCTGGCTCACAGTTTCAGAGCTTTCAGTACGTGGTCAGTTGGCCCATTGCCTTTGGGCCTGTGACGAAGCAGAACATCATGGCAGGAAGTGTGTGATGGAGCAAAGCTGCTTGCCTCATGGTGGCTGGAAAGCAGAAAGCAGAGAGAGAGAGAGAGAGAGAGAGAGAAGAAGGATAGGGTCCCAATATTCCTTTCAAGGATATGCCCCAAATGACCTAACTTCCTTCTAGTAGGCCCCACCAGCTAAAGCGGCACCTCCTCCCAACAGCATCACCAGCTGGGGACATTGGGGGGACACCTCCAAGCCAAAGCAACCAAGTAGGAATCCAGGACCTTCACTACCACTTCCTCTCCCTCAGCAATGTGGCCACTCCCTCCACCTCCCCTGAGCCCCTGATGCCAGAGGAGTCCAAGTGGTGAACTGTAATGAGGTTCCCATCCTTCCCTCTCAGAGGGTGTCAGCAGAGGACTAATGAGATGGAACTTCCACCCCTGCCCAGCAGGAACAAGCAGCCTCCCTCTCCTCAGGCATCGGTGGAAGCTGGATATGAAACCTGGGCTTCTACTACTCAGCAGTAACACAGGCACCCCTCACCCTTCTCCTACTAAAGCAATGTCAGAGGAAGCTGGATAAGACGGAAGGTTTAAATAAGATCCAGAGTCTCAGAACATAACATTCAAAACGTCTAGACTTCATTCAAAAATCATTCATCATACAAAACAACCAGGAGGATTTCAAACAATGAAAAGTACAATCAATAGATGTCAATGCTGAGATGGCAGAGGTGATAGAATTATCTGACAAGATTTTAAAGCAGCCTTCATAAAAATGCTTCAGTAAGCAATTACAAACACACTTGAAACAAATGAAAAAAAAATATGGCTTCTACAAAGAAATAAGAGATATGAAATAGAACCAAATGAAACTTTTAATGCTGAAAAATACAATAGCTGAAATTTAAAAATTAATGAATGAGCTTAATAGCTCAATAACCCAATATGGACATAATGGAGAAAATAGGCTGAATCTGTGGGACCTGTGTTACTAGGATCCTGAAAGGAGAGGAAAAAGAGGGCAGGGCCATAACAGAGTCCTGTTATGAAATAATAAAGAAATAATGACTGAAAATGACTGAAAACTGAGAGATAGCTAAAGAATCAACATATGGATTTAAGGAAGTTAGCAAACTCTAAACAAGATAAATCCAATGAGTCCACACCAATAACACATTGTATTTAAATATCTAATGGCTAAAGACAAGCAAACCTTTAAAGCTGCAAAAGACAAAGCCAATTTGAATGACAGAGAATTTTCTATCAGAATCCATGGAGGCCAGAAGGACGTGACCCAGTTTCAACTAATGAAAGAAAAGACCTGTCAACCCAGGATCCTATATCTGTAGTAAATAGCCTTCAGGAAGGAAAGAATAATTAAGACATTCTTAGAAAAAGGGAAAACTGAGAGAATTTGTCTCCAGCAGAATAATTCTAAAAGGATGTCTCAAAGACATATTCTAAAAAGAAATACTAAAAAAAGGAATTTGGGAACATCAGGAAAGATTTAAGAACATGGCAAGCAGAAATACAGATAAATGCAACAGACTTTTTTTCTCTCTTTGAGTTTTCTAAATTACATTTGCTGTTAGAAGCAGAAATTATAACATTGTCTGATCTGGCGCTAAATGTATGAAGAGAAAATATTTAAGATAATTCTATTATAAACATGAGGAAGTTAGATTCCTTTACTTAAACTGGTACAATTATGAAAACAGTAGACTTCAATAAGTTATACACACAAATGTAATTCTTGGAGCAGTCATACCAAAGCAATATAAAGCATCAAGATGGAATTCTAAGAGAGTATTTGAGTCACTCACAAGAAGGTAGGAACAAGAGAACAGAAATTTAAAAAAGAGAGAGAACAAACAGAAAACAACAAAAAAATGACAGGCTTAAACATTAACATATCAATTGATTGTAATGGTCTGTATACACTAAATTAGCAGAATGAATTAAAAAACATAACCCTACTACAACAAATTCACTTCAAATGTAATAATATAGGCAAGTAGAATGTAAAAGTATACGAACATTATTCAAAGAAATCCAACATAGCCAAATTAACAGCAGATAAATTATACTTCAGAGCAAAGGAAATGTTGAAGATGGATAGAGGGACATTATACAATGGTAAAGGCACCAGTCCATCAGAAGGAATGGCAATTCTAAATGTGTATGCACCAAACAATAAAGCTGCAAAATGTGTGAGGAAGAAACTAAGAACTGACAGAAGAAACAAATAATCATGGTTGGAAATTTTGAAATCTGCCTCTTATTAAAAATCAATAAAACAACTAGATAGAAAATCGGTAAGGGTTTAGAAGAATTAAAAAATATATCATTGGATGTAATCAGTCAATAGGATCTAATCCATGCTTCTAGAACACCCTAACCCAGCGTCAGCAGAATACACATTCTTTTGAAATGTGCACAGAGCATGCACCAAAATAGACCACATCCTGACCATCAACAAATTTGAAATAATTTAAATCACAACAGGGAGTGTTCTTCAAACATATTGGTATCAAAGGAGGAATCTATAACAAAAGATAGGAAATTTTCTAAATAGTTGGGGGGGAAAACCCAAAAAACAAACAAAAAAAAAATTTAAATACAGGTCAAAGAGAAAGACTCAAGAGAAATTTTTTTAAAAATTCATTAAACCATATGAAAATGTACACAGCATGTGAAAATCTGTGGGGCATGGAGCAGAGCTGAGTGGGAAGTTTATAGCACTGAATGCAAGAAAGAGGAAAAGTCCCAATTCATGTAAAATCACACCTCATGAAGCTAGTAAAAGAGAAATAAACCCAAAGCAAGTAGAAGGAAGGAAATAATAAAGATAGAACAGAAATTGATGATATTGAAAATGAGAAACCAATGGAGAAAATCAATGAAACAAAGAGATGGCTCTTGGAAAAGATCAATAAAATTGACGAGCCTCTAACAAGACTGACAAAGAAAAAATGGGGGAAGGCACAAATTTACCAATATCAGGAATGAAACAAGGGCTATTTCTATGGTCCCTGCAGTCATCAGCTGGAGAATAAAGCAACACCATAAATAACCACACACACCAAAATTAAATAAATTTTATGAAATGGGCCAATTCCTGAAGAAAAAAAAAGTTCACAATTCACCCAACATGACATAGATCATTTGAATAATCCTATAATAATTAGTAAGTTGAAATAACAATTAAAAACTTCCCAAAGAGGAAAGCTCCAGCTTAAACACTGCCAGTTGTTCAGTGCCACTTGCTGGAGAGCCTGTTCTGTCCCCATTGAATAGTCTTGGCACCTCATTGAAAATCAATTGGCTATAGGTACATGTATCTGGATTTTAAATTCTGTGCCATTGGTCTATATGTGTACTCTTAGGCCATCTTCAGTGGAGGATTCTACCAAATATTTAAAGATGTAACACCAAATCTAAACAATCTCTTCCAGAAAACGTAAGAGAAGGGGATATGTTCCAATTCATTTTATGATGTTATTATTCCCCTGATACCAAAACTGGACAAAAAAGAAAACTAAGATCCACATACCTCATGAATATAGATGCAAAAATCCTTGACAAATATTGGCAGAAAATTTAGCAAAATATAAAAAACGTTACATATACTGAAACGAAGAGAAAACTTTTTAAAAAATGCTGGTGGTAGAAATCACAGAAGATCTAACTAAATGGAGAGATATGCCCAACATAGTAAAATGTCAATCCCCTCAAATTGATAAACAGGTTTAACACAACTCCTAACTAGAATCCAACAATATTGCTTATACATATAAACAAGATCATCATAAAATTTATATGAAAGATTCAGGACCAAGGATAGCTTAACATAGGAAGAATCAGCCCACTCAATTCCAGGATTTATATAGGTATAATAAACAAGTCTATGTGGTAGAGGAAAAACACAGAGGCCTGAGGAACAGACTAGAGAAATAGGAGGCAGATCTTTAAAAATATGCCTAATTGGTTATTTTCTTTTGTATGGGATGGAATTCATATAAAATTAATCATTTTTAAATGAACTAACTGGTGGCAGGCAGTATATTCACAATGTTGTGAAACCACTACCTGTATCTTGTTCCAAAACATTTTCATCCCCGCAAAATAAAACCCCTACCCTTTAAGTAGTTGCTCCTCACCCCTCCCTCCAACCACTCATCTGCTTTCTGTTTCTGTGGGTTTACCAATTCTGGATATTCTTTTACTTAACACGTTTTTCAGGTTCATCCATGTTGTAGCATGCTACAATGTTTTTATGGCAGGACCACATTCTGTTGTGTGTGTGCACCTCAGTTTGTCTATCCATTTATCCAATGGTGGACATTTGGGTGGTTTCCAACCTTTTGGCTGTTTTCAGTAGTGCTGCTAGGAACAGTCACATGCAACTCTGTGTTCTGGGTTATAGCATCCTTCCATGTTTAACTTTTTGAGGAACTGCCACACTGTTTTCCATAGCAATAAAACCATCTTTATGTTCCTATAAATAATATATTTCCAGGGGCTTGGGATTGTGGCTCAGCGGTAGAGCGCTGGCCTAGCAGGTGCGCGGCCCGGGTTCAATCCTCACCACCACGTAAAAATAAACGCATTGTGTACAACTAAAGCAAATAAATAAATATTTTTTAAAAAATAATATATTTCCAGTTTTCAGGTCTTCACCAACATCTATTTTCCTTTCCTTAAAAATATTATTATGGGGGGCTGGGGTTGTGGCTCAGCGGCAGAGCGCTCTCCTAGCACGTGCGCAGCCCAGGTTCCATCCTCAGCACCATGTAAACATAAATGCATTGCATTGTGTACAACTAAAGCAAATAAATAAATATTTTTTAAAAATATTATTATGGGCATCCTGTGGATGTGAAGTGGTAGGTGATTGTGGCTTTGCTTGACATTCCATAAGGCAAACTTGGGAGTATTTGTATATCTGTTCTGGAGAAATGTTTATGAAAATGTTCCAAAACATTTTCATCCCCCTGAAATAAAAACCCCTTCCCTTTAAGTAGTTGCCCTGTTTTTAATTGTGTTGTTTATCTATTCATTAGGGAGTTGTAGTTCTTTATTTATTCCAGACAGTAGTCTCTTATAAGATGTATGTTTTGCAAATGTTTTTTTCTTGTTCTGTAGTTTGTCTTTTTACTTACTTTCTTTTTTTTAATTCTAAGTTGTTATAAATGATAGCAGAATGCATTACATTTCATATTATACTTATAGAGCACATTTTTACATGTCTCTGGTTGTATACAAAGTATGGAGGTCAGCGGGACTGACCTGAGCCTGGCCGCACTCAAGCAGAGGTCAGCGGGACTCTTACTTTCTTGATAATGTCTTTTGATGCACAAAATTGTTTAATTCTGGCAAAATCCAGTTTATTTTTTATTTGTCAGTCATGCCTTTGGTGTTGTATATAAGAATCCACCACCAAAATCCAAGATCTTGAAGATTTGCTCCTATGTAGTCTCCCATGAGTTTATGATTTTTACTCTTATACTTATGTCATTGATCAATTTTAGCCTCATTTTTGTGTGTGGTGTGAATTAAGGATCCAAATCCATTCTTCTTCCAGTTGTTCAGTGCCACATGTTGGAGAGCCTGTTCTGTCCCTATTGATAGTCTTGGCACCTTATTGAAAATCACTTGGCAATAAGTACATGTTTCTGGATTTTAAATTCTGTGCCACTGGTCTATATGTCTGCTCTTAGGCCAGTACCACGCTGTTTTGATTTCTGTAGCTTTGTAGTAAGGTTTGAAGTTTAAGTTCTCTAACTTTGATCTTCTTTCTCTTTTTGGCTATTCAGGGACTCTGACTATTTCTGTACAAATGATTTTTGACAAAGGCACAAAGCAAGTCAATAGAAAAAAGCTAGTGTTTTCAATAAATGGTGCTAAAACTGTTGGACAACCATAGGAAGAAACTGAACCTTGACCTAAGTCCTGAGACCTAGATCTGGCTCCAAAATTTACTCAACATAGGTGACAAATTTAAATGTTAAACATAAAACTCTTAAACTTGTTTAAACGTGGGAGAAAATCCTAGGAATCTTGGATTTAGACTTGACACCAAAAAAGATATCCATAAAAAGGAAAATTGATAAATTTTACTACATTAAAATTTAAAACTTGCTCTGCAAAACATCTGCTAAAGGATGAAAAAAAAAAACAAATAAACAAGGTAAAGCTTGAACAAAAACATTTGTAAGCCACATATCAACCAATGACTAGTATTTAAATGTATAAAGAACTCTCAATGGATATCATTATCCTAAATGCATGATTGAAGACCTGAATGGTACGAATATAATTTGTATACAAACAGTTGTATGTAAAAAGATGCTATATATGTGCATTATGAATTATAATACATACTAATATTATAAATAAAATATAAAAAAGAACTCTCAAAGCTCAATAGTTAAAAAAAGAAGAAGTCCAATGTTCAAAATGGTCAAAAGACATGAAGAGACATTTCACCAAAGAGAATAGAAAAACACGTTCATCATCTTTAACCACTGGAGAAATGCAAATTGAAACCACACTGAGCGATCATTCTATACCTGTAAGACCAATTTTTAAAAAAAAACAAAACAACAAAAACAAACAAACAAAAACTGTGGCAATGGGAAATGTGGACAAGGCTGCAAAAAATAGAACCATTTGTGTTGCTACTGGGAACATAAAAGGTTATAGCCATTCTGGAAATAGTTTGGCCAATTCTTTTTTTCTTCTATTTTATGAAACATTTTATTCAAAATTGGCCATTTCTTTAAAAAAAAACCTAAACTAAACATCCAATTATTGTACAAACCAGCAATTGCACTCATGGGCATTTATCCCAGAGAAAAGAAAATTTATATTCACATAAAAATTTGTACACAAATGTTGATGGAAACTTTGTTTGGAATAGCCAAAAAATAGAAACAACCCAGGTGGTTTAACAAATATGGTTCTTCCATGGATGGAATACTACTCAGTTAGACAAAGGAGGAAACTATTGACACATGAAACAAGCAGGATGAATTGTGTGGTAATCATGCTGAGTAAAGAGAAGCTGGACCTCAAAGGTTCACGCTGTGTGATTCCTTTTATAGAATTCTTGAAATGACAAAATTGTAGAAATGAGAAGATCAGTAGTTGCCAGGGGTTGGGGATGAATAAAAGGAGGTGATGGGAAGGTTCTTGACTGTATCAAGGTCAATATCCTTTGTGATACTGTACACATCTTGTAAGGTGTTATCACTGGAGGAAACCGGGTAAAGGGTACCCAGGACCCCTCTGTGTCATTTCTTACAACTGATGTGAATTTACAATTATTTCAAAATAAAAAGGCTAACTAAAGGAATCAATAAGCGACATGTCATTTAAAAATCTTTTCATTTCTAACTGCCACGGGTAACACGCTGTGTTTAGGTGGAGGTCAGATAAGGATGTTTATGATTCCTCTTCTCAATTTTTCTTTTAGCTGAAAAGCATTGACTGCTGGATGCTCAAGTCTGTTCAAATTTTAAATTGTTTTTCTCCTTAGTCATATATGTTTGATTTGTGCCCATAATAGACTGTGTTTAAAGATGAGAAACGTAAGGAGCCTGAAGATGAAATACAAGATAATTAAGAGAAAAAAAATGGCAAGTCTACAATTCTGCTTCAAAATTACCTTCACCAGTCTGTAGATTGCATTCATCTGATAAAAATCCTCATATAGAATATCAAGATGTCTTTGGTACTTCAAAAACAGTGTTAAAAAAAGAGGGTGACAATTATATCCAATTTGGTTTTTCACTTGTTGGGAATAAAGGCTCCACACCTACAATGTGTTATTTGCAGAGTGCTTTCAAATAGTGGCCTGAAATCCTTCTCCTTCTGTCATTTATAAATAAAACATGGACACTTTAAAAATAAAACAGTGTTTTTAAGCATACAATTTCAGAATTTTATATATCAATTCTTGGAAGGTAGTTTTGACCTGTCAATACTTTTTAGTATACCTTTAGTCCCTAAAGTAGATATGACATCAATTTTTCATATTTGTCAGAAAATTATGCTTTTTTTCCATAGGATTTAGTGAAAGTCAAACATGTGTTTTTTGTTAAGTGATACAAAATGAAATTTGTCCATAATATCTGCAGTATGAATATTATTATTGATGCATTAAACCAAATTTTAGAAGACACTATAGTGCCTTACTCTGAAGTAATTTGTTTAAAACTGCAACTCACTCCTTTATCACAAACTACACCAAAATGGCAAAACTATTTTAAATTTTTTTGAGCAGGGTTGTAGTGAAAGGCATTTGCAAGTCACATATGGCTAGGCAGTGCTGGTGTGTGTGTATGCATTTGTCAGCTTTAAAGCATCCTGTTCGCGTCAGTTGTTATGTGCTCACGGTCTTCATCTCGTGCAATTAGGAAATAGAGGGTCCTTAATTACATAGTCTCCATAACTGAAAATTGCCATCATCTGAGCACTGGGTTGGAATCCAGAGACTTCAACCTTTGACTAGTATGGGAGCTTGGCAGATAAAGCTCACAGCACATCCCCACATTCAAAGAGGGGATGATAGCAGTATTAATAACACCTGCCTCCTATGCTGCATTTCTGAAGCCAAATAATACATCAGCTTTTTATTTATGTTTGGCTTCTTTCCCATTTGGTTTTTTTTTTTTGTTTTGTTTTGTTTTTTGTTTTTAACTTCAGGTAATGGAAAACCTTAATCCAATGGATTTAAGTAATACAGGAAATAAAAATCCCAAAGTACAACAGCTTCAAAGTTGGTTATTTCAGCAGCTCATTAAGGACCTATGTTCCTTCCTTTTTTCTTGTTCTTCTTCCTTCCATGTGACAGCTTAGGTATTTCTAGGATCACAAATTTGTGGCAACGGGTCTAAAGTTTCCTTGTAGTTAATGACAGTATCAAGAGGGATAGCAGTGTCATCTTCTGCACACCTCTTTATCCCCTACCATGGACTTTTTCTCTTCACTCCCAGGCTAAAACTGGGCCTCCTGTTCACCACTTAGCCAGTTTCTGGCAAAAGTTCCATGACTGGCTTAGACTATGAGACATCTGAACAGAATTGATGTTCCATAGGCAGAAAAAGAAGAAAGAAATGTGTTTTGAGTATGCATTCAACAGGTCTATCATGGTCTCCAAGACCACATTGTTGGTTCTGATACTATATAACAAAGGTTCAAAATGAGTACAATTAAGTAAATACACCAAAAGATTCAGCACAGAAGGTTGTCTGGGCACCTATATGTAGGACTTGGATTTTGAGATATGGGTTAGCTGCCATACACACATACACAAAGACAGGTTCTGAGCCAAATCCTGTCTCTGTCATTTGCCAGCCAAATTGCCTCGGATGAGCTGTGTACCTTCTTTTGAGCTTAATTTATTAAAATTGAGATCTTATGGAGTGGTTATGAGGATTAGGGGAAGAAATACATATAAAGGGCTAGGATTGGTGCCTAGTGCATAATTACAATCAATAAACGTGAGGCGCTGGTGTAATGGCATTGATGATGGGTTACACATGATTGTGCCTTTGCACAGGTGAAGAGCTGATCCCTTCTGCTTTTACTCTTGACACTGGCAACCATCACCTCTTCCAAAGTTTATTCTTTATATAGCAGCTAGAGTGACCTTTAAAAACATATAGTAGATAATGCCATTTTCTTGCTCAAAATCCTTCAGTGGTTCCCACTTACAACTAAAATCAGATCTCACATCCTTCTTTAGTCTCAAGTCCTTGCCTCCCTCCCTGTCTACTACAGCTCTTCAACTGGATCCCTCTGCTTAGCCACACTGGCTTGGTTCACATCAAGCCAGTCCCCCATCATGTTCTCTATGCCTATTGTGACTTTCCACCTGACCTGCTTTTTTCTTGTCCTCCTATCTAGTAATTGTTCTGTTGTAAGTATCTCCACAGAGAGAATTCCATCCTCTGCCCTCTCTAAAAATCAACAGGGACAAAAGCTTATACACTAATACTTTATCCAGAAGGAGTACAGTCCCAAGAAGAAAACTTTTGAGTTTTGGTTTCCCTTTTTGTGTTAGTTTCCCATCACTGTGACCCAAATAACTTACAAGAGCAATTGAGAGGAGAGAAAGTTTATTTTAGCTCATGGTTTCAGAGGTTTAGTCTGTGGTCGGCTGAGTCCTTTGCTCTGGGCCCAAGGTGAGGCAGAACATCATGGCGGATAGGCATGGAGAAGCACGGTTCATCTCATGGCTGCTGGGAAACAGAGAGAGGGGAAGGGGACACAGATGATGTACCCTACCAGGGTACACCCCCCAGTAACCCATTTTCTCCATTGACACCCACCTGCCTGCAGTTACCACTCAATTAGTCCATTCAAACTAGGATGGACTGATTAGGTTATAGCTCTCATAGTCCAATCATTTCACCTCTGACTATTTCTGCATAAATGCCAGAGCTTTTGGAGGACATCTCATGTCCAAAATCATAGCACTTTTAAATAAAGGAAGTTGGCCCTTCCTTTTACTTTCCTGCTAGGCTCCAGCTGTCATCCCTCTCTCCTGCCCTGAGCAGGGTGTGGTACTTGGAAGTTTGTAAGCCTGGCCTTCTCATCCCAAATTCTGCCTTGTGCACATCGAATTCTTAGAGTAAGAAAGCCTAGCTTCCACCTATCACCGGTGCCTTTCTTGGGTCCCTTACACCATTAATCTAGCCCTGGGAGTTTGATGGGACTTTTGTCTCCGGAATAATGCCCTAGAGAAAGCTTTCATTGTTCATCTCCCTCCACTTTTTCCATTCACAACTCCTTTCCTATCACTGCATCTTCTCATTTATCCTAAGTTCTTAATTAAAATTCCAACTCTACTCCACTTCTTCATTGCTTTGAAAAATTTCCCCAATCACAGTTATGTCTTGAATGAATACTTATCTCTCTGCTGGACACTGTTCTGTCTAAACCAAAGCTAAAAACAATTATTTCGGAATGTGATTTTAGATCTAGGATTTTGAATTTATTGCCTATGTTCCCTGGATTTCTGCATGAGTCAATGAATCATCATTTAATATTATTAGAGTTAGAGGAAACCTTTAACATCATAGCTCTTTTTAGATCAGAGAAACCCAAACTTCTACACATGCAAAGCATAATAAAAATGTGAACTTTTAGGATAAAAGATGGTCTTCAGAATTCATTTAGTATGACTGCCTCCCACTCCACCCACCCTCAATTTTCACATGAAAAAGGAAGAAACAAAACTCAGAAAGGGTGTGATTCATCTAGGCTCAGTGGGCCCAAGGGGCACAGGCAGGAGAGAGGCCCAGTGCTGGTATCTTCTTGGCCAGACTCTCCTAAGTACGAGGCTACTTCTTCAGTAAACAGCTTGGCTTGGTTTGAAGATTTACAAAGACATTTTTGGACAGGTTGCAAAATGTTAATTTATGTGAGACAAGGAAATCTGTTTTCTGTCTTTTCCTGTGTTCTTTCATGACTTTTCAGTCTGACTTCTAACAGATCCCTGAGTACCTTCTGCCCAGTCCATATGGGTCCCCAGGTATAACCTGATCCACAGCCAGTGGTTCAATCTGGAGGAAGTGCCTCTTTTTCTCCTGATCCCCATGACGATGTGACATCTCTGGGTATCCTGATGTGCAGCTGTAATCTGAAATGACCTATGGGAGACTCACATTGCTTGGTAGCAGTTTTTCATTGAAATGATTGTGGTTTTGGAAAGAATTGAAATAGAAAAGAAACTTAAAACTGATAAAGTAAAAAGTATTTAGCATGTTTAAACTTCTTGATCTCGTAGAAACATTAATAAATTTGCTTTGTGCATTTAAATCTGTATGGCTGAACTCCCCAATAATTTAGGTCATGGGTTACAGGCAGTATTCTGAACTTATGTTCACAGTTCCTCCATTCCAAGTTTATAGAATGGTGTGAAATTCAAAACTTAACCATTTCCCCGCCCCCAAGAATCCTGATTGGCTACTAAGAAGCAGTGTGCTTGTAAGTTCCGAAACTGGGTTTTAGGCAAATTCTGAAATTCTCTGTGTGAAATCTAGCCTATTTTCCAATTTGGGGTGTATTATTAGACGGAGAATTGCCCTGGGAAGCGAAAGCACAGGGCACTCCAAAGAGGTGTCAAAGTCTACTGACATCTTATGCTGCCTCCCTGGAGTTTTGTTTTATTTCGTCATTCACAATTCACCTTTTTATTCCAAGGTGACTTTTAATTCCACTCTTATTTTATGCATAGTAGTCACAATCGCTCGCTTCAGATGTTAGCATTATCTCTAAGGGATAGTCCGTACATCTGGTTTGCAGCAACTCCATTCTCCCTCTTCTTTGGGAAGCTTGAAGAAGCACAGTGCTGTTTGCTGCATTAAACATAGCTATTTCTGATCTTGGTCAATCTATAGACCCTGACTTATGTATGACCTTGAGTTATTAAAAAACAAAAACACTCAAAGTCCTGCCTTGATTATGTAATATGGCCACTAGGCTGACTCAGGGACTTTGTATCCAGAGCTAAGAAATCTGCTTTTCCATACACCTCCACATCTGAGAGATGCTGAACTGAGCTACTAAGCTGTGGTGCTCCATCTTGACCACAGACTTAGAATTAAATTTCAGAGGAAGGCACAGCATGTTTCCAAATGTCCTTGCTTCTTTTTAGGTTCAGGATATCTTTTCAAAAGGAAAAGATAGAAAGTGTCTTCCTTCCCTAAATCCAGCTGCAGAGAATCTGGCTTCAAACCAGCCTCAAAGGTTCAGTCATGTGTATCCTTGTCAAAGATTCATGGTCAAATCTGAGAGAGCATCATGCTGGTAATGCCAGGGGTCACTAAGGATAAAGTAGTACTTATCCTTCTGAGTACAAGTCATAATATCCACGTGGGAAGTCACTTTCGGGTCTTAACCTGGGAGTTACCCAGATCTTATCCAACACCTCATTTTACAGAAGGGGAAACTGATACCTACAGTGTGGATATGACTGGCTCTGGGCAGTGGTAGAGGGACGGCTAGATCCCAGACCAAATATCTGTGGTGGTCCATTCACTGCAGTATCCCCATTAAATAGCACAGTGGCTGGTATGTAGGAGGGGCTCAGTCAAAGGAAAGAACAAATATAATACATCTTCCACACCAGCCCTCTATTATTCTTCCCCTTCTCTTGATATTTAACTAACTTCATCTCCAGAAAAGCCCTGCTGTCCCCTGCTGCAGGCCAGGAGAGATCCCAGGTCTGGCCATCACAGGGCTGGCCTGACTGGGCTCTCCTTCCCATTCAATGCCAGATTGAGGTTCCAGTATATTCATTTGGGAGGTAGGTGGCTGGTTGTTATAAAGGTGTTTCCAGTTTATTTGGATCTTAAAAGCAGATGAATATTGAAGAGAGATTCAGAAAAGTTTGGGAACCCCAGGCTTGGGAATGGTGCCAGGACAGAGAAAACGTCTTATTTTAGGAATGAGTAGTCTCAGCTTGGTCAGGCTAGGCCAATGTCACCTGGGATTGCTCCTGTATGCCCATGATCTCTTAAAAGTTTCTGTGGTTGGGAAATGTCCGAATCAGAACAGAGAAATTAAAACTTTGCTGTTTCACAGATTGTTGGCTCTCAATGGAGGGGGAATGTCACCGGACTTTGATTCCAAGGGCAGGTCTCTTGGTGTGGTGTGCTGACCCATTTGGACTCCACAAGAGATGGAGACCCGTTGATTGAGACCAGTTGTACGCCCTAAGAGCACAATCTTGAGTAACCTGGACAGGAAAGGAGCTAGGGGAGGGGGGAACCGAGGTTGTCACCTGCTGAGCTCCACTAGAACCAGTGACCGGAGCGCTCTTCTGCCCTCTCCCCTTGCGGGACAAAGATGTCCCCAGCGTGCCCGGAGTCCTAGCGCTCAGCGTATGCGCCCTACTGCTCCGCGCACCTGCCGCGGGCGCCGTGCGGGTCTGACCCGCAGGCGGGCTGGCGGCGCGCACAGGTGGCGGCGATTGGGCAGGCGGGGCCCGGAGGGTGACGTCACGGGCTCTGGTCCCGGCGGCAGAAATAGGGCAGCCGCGGCGGCGGTGGCACAGCAGCGGGCAGCGGCGGCTCAGAGAGCTGGCGCCTCAACAGCCTCCAGCGCGCCTGAGACCCGCGGACAGCCAGAGAGACCGACCAAAGGACGCAGGGACGGGTCGCCGCCGCCGCCACGGGGTGCTCCCTCTGTTCCGCCTGAGTCCGGCCCCCTGGTCTTCCCCTCGGCCCCGGCTGCCTCAGGTAAACGGGTACAGCTCCGGAGCAGGCGCGCGGGTGTGTGTGCTGGGGTGTGGGATGCCAAGGCGATGCCACCGCCACCAACTGGTCCTACTGTTCCCTGCTGGGGTCCCGGCGCCCGCAGCTCCGCGTCTCGCTGCAGGGCCCGCCGCGGACGCTTGCTTGTCCTTACAGCCCGCACTGGGAGAGCCAAGTTTGCCCGCCTGGCCGCGGGCACGGGACCACAGGACCGGGGTTTGGCAGGGTTGCAGTGTCTGGGCTAAGACTCGAGGTAAAAACTGGGGCTCTACGGCTCGTGGCTGGGTCTGCAGGGGGGGAAAACAAGCGACCCTTCTGGCGCGCGGGGCGGCAAGCAGAACCGCTCAAGATGAGCCCAAAGCTCGCGCCGGGCTGTGAGACCCTGTAGACGCCGATCTTGGGATCCAGACCCTAAGCTACCTCGGCGGAGCCAGGCGAAGTGCAGCCCCTCGGCTCGGACCCGTGCCCTTGGCTCGGGGCTGAGGCGCGGGGCGGGCATCCTCAACACCTCCTTTCCCAGGCTTTGTGAGGAAACTTGCGTGTCCTCGCTACCGCCTAAAGGGCCTGCTGCGCCTCGCCTGGCCCTCATTACCCCGAGGTCCACGGTATAGGAAGCTGGAGAGGAGGGAACCCGGACAGAACCTGGCTTTGGGCAGGCTGCGGCTCTTGCTCTGCGCGGCGGACAGCTGTTCAGAGCCGGTGGTTAGTGTTAACCCGCTGGGGAGTCTCTAGGGAGCTGTTTGTTCTGGGGACACACAGGTTGGGGGCTTGGCCCAAAGAGAGATTGTAGTGTGAGTGATCTCCGTCCCTCTTTGCTCCAGCAAAGAAATCATTTCCAAGTTTCAGTGGGATCTAAGGGATGCAGGCAGAGCGCTCCGTTTAGGTCGCATGTCGCCTTGAGTTTGGGGACAACTGGGTGTGAGCCTTCAGGGATCCCTGCAGCTGACAAAACGGCGCCCCACGCGGGTTCGCCCAAGGCCTGCCACCTGAGGACTGCGTGTCCTGCAACTCTGCAAAAGCAGAAACCATCTACCAGCAGTAGGGTTTCACACGGTGCCCTGAACTTGGAGAGCATCCAATGCAGCGCATCCGTCTACTGAAAGTTCTCTGGGAGTTGAGCTTGACCAGGTATGCTTCAGGGCTTAGAGTTGGTCTCCAGATGCGCTGTCCAGCAGACTTCCCTCCTGATAACTGTCCCCGACACTGATGGATAGCGCTTCTGCAGCCTCTCCTCTGCTCCCCTCTAGGTGTCGCTTCCGTCGAGGTTTCCGTTGAGTGAAAAACAGCGCCAGCAGCTTTGGTCTGTTCCCTTAGCAAATTTGTTGCAAACCAGTGCGCCAGGAATTGTACTAGATGGGGCCCTGAGATATCAACATACGTTCATGTTCTCTGGGCAAACATAAACGTGCTAGGCAAAACGTGCACCAAGATCCCCACCATTCTCTCAGTGGGTGGGAGAAAAGGGACAGGAAAAGATTAGGACTTTTCTTAAAAGTTCTAAGTTATTCTCCTACCACCAGCCTTTGAGGAAGTAAGAGATGATTTTTTAACATTCTTAACCCCAGAATGGACCAGTTTCTCAGGTGGCCCCTTCTGGCTCCCAGGACAGGCTCTGCATCTGGGCAGTGGCACAGCAGAAGGTATACCTGGGAAGCAAATGGTCAGGGGAATGAGTGATATGGCTTCTATGACACCAGAGCCCCAGCATCTCTCAAGCAGTAACTCAGCCCCTGAGTCAAAACCTGCAGGGCTCAGGTTTGCTTCCTGTCTCAGTTGCAGGAGGAGGCACTGCAGCACCACCAGCCCATTTCTGCCATCCTCAGCTTGAATAGTAGCTTGCTTTCTCGCATGCTAGAAAAGAAGATAGCACCCTCTCCCAGGACTTCAGATTGAGCCAAAAGTCATGCAAGAAAATAGTCCAGTTGCTGTAATGTATTAAAATTCCTCATTACGTTTGTCCCAGTGGCTTTTTTCCCCACTCTTAATTTTATGTTAATTCCAGGAAGGCTTCCCCCCCACCCCCCACAATCCAGGGAAAATAGTCCAGTTGCTGTAATGTATTAAAATTCCTCATTACGTTTGTCCCAGTGGCTTTTTTCCCCACTCTTAGAATTTTATGTTAATTCCAGGAAGGCTTCCCCCCCACGCCCCACAATCCAGGGAGGGGACAGCTTATTTTTATGTGCATCAGGAGAACCTTTATCCCTCTGGCTATATGCCCTATAGGTGGGTAGAGAAAGGAAAGGTTGAGTGTCCTACCATGACTCATTTAGTATCTTTCTCCTTTCTGCTAGGGACTATAGGACTTTTTAAAAAGTAACCTTATGTTGTGATCTTTTGTTTGATGGATGCTACATTTTAGAGATTGGCATTGAGTAGTAAAGATTTCATGAAATCTATCTTGATTCCTACCTTGTCTTTTTCTTTTTTCTGCAAACTCAATCTTTTTGTGTTGCTAATGTGGAGTCACCCCTACCCCTACCCCATGCTTTCTAACTTAATGATTAGATAGTTGTTTCAAGAGCATATCTTCTCTTTTACTTTCTGTCTCTTAATGCATAACACAGAGCATGGAATGTCAAATAAAATAAAATTGTAGTCAAAAGAACACAGTACTTAAAAGATATAATTTAAGATTAGAGAGGTAAGGGTTATTGGAAGCCATGTATGTGTTAAACTTAGCGGTAAATAGGAATGCCACAGGTTTATGCATCTCACATTTAGGTATCTGCATTATCAATGGTGAAAGATATAGAATAGATAATTGATAGAAATGCAATCAAGCTTCATTATGTCTTGCTACAAGGGTAACCTGATATGTTTCCAGACCTGTTTTCTCTGGATTGGTGTTTTAGGGATTATCTTAGGAAATTTGAACCATGTTTTCCTAAAAACACTCACAGATCAAAATTAGAATTCTAAGTATTTCAGAAGAAATTTCCAGATAGCCTCCTGGTTTCAGGTTGGGATTGATACTAATCCCCTTCAATATTGGTGGACATGTAGAAGAGGACTACTGGGCTTTGGTGCTCCCTGGTTGATTTCTATTTGTTGATTGCTAACATGCCACATGTCAAATACAACACATTTAAAGAGATCTGCTTGAGCAGACACTTTATCCATTAGAAAGATTGGGAATGCAGATGCCTCAGGGTCACAAATTTGACTGTTCTCCCAAGATGCTAAGTGGCATCACTTGTTTCTACCAGAAAAGCTATTTGTGTGGCTAATCCATAATTACTGGTCTGGACATGTTACTGTGTTCTGGAAGAGAGGGCAAGAGAGAGAAGTGGTGAACAATGTCCCCCAAATTATGAGGGCCAGAATTCCCACTTCTCCCAACAGAGCTGGCTCCTGGAATAAAAGAGTTGACTTAAACCCATTGCCAATGCAACGTCTATGCTTTTCTCTGGCCTCTGACTCTGTTCAATAAAGATAGCTTCTATGCCAGTGTGTGTTCTCTGGGAGGGGCAGATCTCAAATTATTCATATTAATACCTACTTGTCCTCTAACAATTTGCATTTTTATGTTATGCTTTTTCATTTTTTTCAAAAAGCAAGTTGGCATTTAGAATGTTACATCATAATAATGCCTCTAAAATCAAAATAAATAAAAAAAGCACAGAGATCACCTTATTTTAGAGCATCAGAAAATCCTGTGGTTTTCATAGAGAGGGGAGGCAGTCTGGCAGGGTTCCTTTAGCACCAAAAAAATTGAAATTTGTCTATCTAGGCAGAGCCTGCAAATTTATGCTCTATATGTAAATTTGCAATAATGTAAGAAACCAAGGAGTTTCTCAGAAGGCAGGATGCTGGAGTTTTAGTTTAGGTCTGGCCACTGGCTTGGTGACTTCCACAACCCTGTGGTCTCTCGTGTCTGGTATGGGCAGCAGTTGAGCTAGTACCTGCTTCTCCTGGGCACGCAGGAGTGTTGTGGAGAACCATGGAGGAGGCAGTAAAGTACCTCTGCCAAACAGGATGTCTTAACTTGTACTTCATGAATTGTTTGGAAGGAAAGATAGTCTTCCTTTGAGGACAGTCCTAGGTGGGTTTATAACTAATGCTTAGAACTCAGGATCCAATGAAACTTTTAAACCTAAGTTAATCTCAAAAGGAGATCCAGGTTGAAAGACAGAGTGTATGACCTTACAAACGGCACCTTCCCAGTTCTCTAATGGGAACATTCTTATATTTTCCTCACTCTGAAAGCCCATAGGGCTATTTGACCTTGAGGAGTAATTAATTTGGTAACAAATCTACTTCCTCAAAGCTATGGGTGCTCCTTGTGAGCTGAGGGGCATCCTGCATCCTTGCTGCCTAGAATTCTGTGAAATTTCTCATGGATTTTTTTTCTTGGTCCATAAATAAAGCAGCAATGAGGAGTGTGCACCAAGTGTCCCATGCCCTGGGGCAGAGTGCGGGAGGGTGACAACTTGTCTCTTTTCCCTTGCTCTGCATCTTTGGCCTTGGGTAGAGCCATGCCAACTAGAGGAGGAGAGGTCTTGGCAGATTTCAGAGGCAAGGAGGGACTAGGGACTCAGAGCTGCCTAACTTGCTTTACATAGATTTTCCTCATCACACTAAAAACAACTGTTTATCAAGATAAAATATTGCTAAAGCTTGAGAGGCAGCATAGGATAGGGGTTAAGAGTATAGACCATGGTCTACCTGCCTGGCTTGGAATCTCAACACTGCCACTTATTTCCCATGTGGCCTGGACAGGGTACTTAAACTTACTGTGACCCTGTCTCCTCTATCATCAGATGGGGAGATAATCATTGTCCTCCTCATGGAGTAGAAAAAGAGAATTATGAGTTAGTACCTCTAAAGCATTTAGAACAGTGCCTGACACATTATAATTGCGATGTAAGTGTTAACCAAATAGATAGTCTGTATTTGGTTATTAGATCATCAAAATTGATTTAGACCTAATATTAATTCTTTTTATGAACCAATCTGTCATAAAACTCGAGTTGTAAATTGTTAGGCTGTTGCTGCCATAGATGGAGTGAATTGTCAATCACCGTAAGTATAAAATGACATCTAAGGTACATCCACTGTGCAAATGAAATCAGAGCTGGTGGTGGCCAAACAGAGCTCACTTTTACAAAGAAGCTCCCTAGGAGTATCTCAGGGATTAGCCTGCTTCCTGTTTTCCCTGTCTTCAAAACAACTTAACAGGGAGCCTCAATGCAAATGATAACACCAGTGACAACTCCAGGTAAAAAGCAGGGTTCTGAAACACAATTCAGAAACCAGCTAGTTAACACCCTGAAGGTACCTCTTCAATGAAGTGATTTGGTACTTGCCAAAATGACAATTGAAATGAAAGGATTTTATTCTGAAGCTATCCATGAATAATAAAACATCAGACACAATTGGCCTTAGATTACTAGGCAAATTGAAAATGAAATACTGGGCTTTGTAACTTGTTTGTTTCACAACTCCAGGAATTGACATCTGTATGTTAACCAGAATGAATTCTGATTATGTTGCAGTTTTTAGTTTATTGGGGCTAGGAGGCATAAAAAGAGAGAAAAGGAGACTTTTGATATGTGTGCTTACCCCATGAGCAATGTTTGATATTGGATAAGTAGGGAAAATTTCATTAAAAAGCAGGAAGCAATGTCTTTTAGTTTTAGCTTAAGATACTCTGGCTGTCTCTTAAAAATTACAAAAATCCAGGATCTGCAGTCTCTGGAATGTGTCTGTGTGTTCACAAGAAGATAATTTATGAGAAGTAGGGAGTTGCCCTATTTATTTTTAGAAAAACTGGTTGCAATATGGGAAAGATATTTTTACTCTCTTTTAGTCCTGAGTATGGTTTCTTTCCCCAACTCCTCCTCATCCCTGTTAGAATTCACCCACCAGAGCTAGAGCCCTGGAATTGGGAATGCAGAGTTGGGCAGCAGCTGTTAATGCTACAGGCTACACCCAGACAGCAGCCGAAGTTGCACCATGCCACTCCACTCTGCTGTCTTCAGGGTACAGAGCAGGTGTTGAGGCTGTGACCTTCAGAATACATTGACTGGCCCCCTGGACTACTTACCAAGTAGTTTAGCTATGCTAACAGATTTCAATGATGAATGACCAAATAAATAGATGTAGGAGTGGACATCTCTGGACTCTTTTTGAAACCAAGAGACATCTTTTCTTAAAAGATAGTCATCTCTTATAACCTTGCCTTTTCATACGCTTGTATTATATACCCATAAATTTTAGTCTGACTTCTCTTCCCTGTGGGCATTTCTGTTTCAAACTTGGGACATAAAGCAAACATGGAGAGGCAGCTCTATTTGGGTGTGGAAGGCAGCCAGAAGAAACCCAGATGTGACAGGAGTGTATTTGTTTAGTGGCCCTGGCCACAGCACCAGTGATCAGGTAACAGCCCCTGCCACTTGTCTAGAGCAGACATCCTTCAAGGCTATTCACTTCTCAAGCTCTAAGGTCCCTCAAACAACCAGTTGTTTCTGACTCAGACACCTGCTGGGCCAGGTCATACCTAGTCCTGGGCCAGGTCATACCAGGTGTTGGTCTCCAAGGAGTTCTGTGTCTTTCATCTCACCAGCCAGGATCAGGGTGCAGGATGGACCACATGTAATTAAGAACTAAATTGTATGGTGCATGCTTAAATCAATAACCCCTCAAGTTTCCTGGAGTAAGAGCTGTAGGTTCTGTGTTGTGAGTTCTACATGGCTCTGCCTTAGACAGATACTGAAATTATGGTTGGAATATATTCGTAATGGAAACCTCTTATTTAGAAAGTCCAGCTAAGGGATAGGGATATAGCTCAGTTGGTAGAGTGCTTGCCTCACATGCACAAGGCCCTGGGTTCAATCCCCAGCACCACAAAAGAAAAAAAAAAAAGTCCATCTAATTGGACTAATTGCACAGTCCATGTTCTCATTATTCTAGCACAGTGCTTAGCACATGGTAGGAACGTAGACATTTTTCATCCATGTAATTATTTGATTATTTTGAATTGCCCATCCCTTTTCTTGAAGGTCTTTAGACAATAGTGTTAGAAAGGGAGTTTTAGGAAACACCTTAAAGATGATTGAAATTCTATTATCATTTACTGCTTGGATTCTACGAACACGATTGGTCTTCAAACTAAAATATTAGAACTTATGATGCCATTTTGAAGCCCATCATCTTGTAAACTGAGGTGTAATCCACAAGCAAGTTGCCACAGCTTAATAGAATTCCTCATGAGCATTTCTTGAGCACCGATTGTGTGTGCAGTCCCAAATGCTTTCTCGGAAAACTGAGGCATGAATATGCTTAATGCAGGTAGTCTAGCTGTCTCTCTCTGGTTTGTTCTTATCCATGTAGTGGCAGGTGGCATTTCCAAGTGGAACTTTATATACCCCCCAGCATTTACAGAGTTCTTGCTATGAGTATGACAACAGCACTTTCAATTCTCACAGCAACCTTATGAGGTACACTGTATTGCCCCCAATTTAGAGGTGAGCAACCTAAGGAACATAAATCATGCATCTTCTCCAAAGTGGAATAGAAGGATGGGTGCTGGGCTTTAAACTTGGGTTAATCTGATTCTGCACAGGTACTAACTAATTGTGACTTATTATGCACTCTGCAAAACTTAGTGCCAGACGTTTGTCATTTTCCCAACAGACTGAACAAAATGAAACCAGGAAGCTTTTGGCTGCATCTTACACTGCTTGGGTTCTCCCTGCTGGCTGTGCTGGGATGGATGGACCCAGGAACCAGCAGAAACCTGAACGTGGCTGTGAGGGAGTCCCAGGTAGAGGTATGTTCAAATCACTGCTGACGTGACATTGCCAGCTGATTGCTTTTCCATGTTATAGTATCTGATTTCCTTTCCACCTTTAGTTGAGATCAGTTAGAGCACTGTGTGAATTAAAATTGCACTCCCTTTTTGGTGGTGGGGGACGGAAGGCGGCAACCTGAATCGATGAGGACATGAGGCTTGTATCTCACACACTACAAATTCATTCCAAGCTGTAGTTAACACAGCTAGTCTTTCACAAAGACCCTCAAGAGAATGGCCTTTCTGTGTATTTAATACAACTCTGAAAATGCAGACTAATTGGTGGAACACACCCATGAGAACTAATGAAGTATTTGAATTATAAAATAGATTTTAAAAAGAAATGGACGAATTTCAGGTATATAGATAAAAATACCAGGCTGAGAGAGAACTGGCAAGTCAAGATCCTAAGGGAGACTGGTTTAATGAACAGATAAGAATGATTAATGGCATGTTAGGTATATATAAATGCTTCTAAAGTGCTTGAAAAACTTGTTCTTAAATACCTCCCTAGAGGGTCTGGTTATACCGCTAATTGCTTAGTGAACTGGTCTTAAATACTGGAGAGGATTCATAAACTGCAACCTCACCCTGCTCAGGATAGTGGGCTCCATGAATTCATGGAGTGGTTCATGGGGATGCAGGTTTTCTGCAGAAAATGCCTTGTGTGTGCTAAACCTTACGAAATGACTTACACCTTTTCATTGAAACCACCTGGGATCTTCTTCTGTATGCAATGACAGATAGTAATTCTCAGGGGGCTTTTCAGGCATCCTTACTTCCATTTTCTCACTTAATGCACGCCTGTCTCCTATTTTCCATACTTATATTCTGTCCTGTGGAACGAGAAATAAAAAAATACCTCAAAAAGTCAACATTGCCAGGGAGTGAATAACGATACACAGTGTAGAGTAGGATTAATGCGTTATTTGATCAAACGACATGACTTCTCTTTCATTATTACTTAATTGTCATGCAATCCCCAAACTGCAAGCCTTAGTCTTCGGGGAGCTTCAGAAGTAATTTAGCACACACTTTTCCTGCTGATGTTGGTGTGGTGTGTTCTTTTGTGACCTGCTGATGATTAAATAGAAACACTAACTCTCCCATCTAAATCCATGAAGAACGCACCTTAATGCTCCTTTGAAAGAGTCCGGTGGCCTATATGCAGGTGAGAAGAGCTTTCCCATGTGGGAAGGGCTTAATCATTAGACTCATATCCAGACAAAGGAAAAATGATCGCGGAAATCCTACAGCTATATGTGGAATAGTTTTTATCTTGTTTCGTTTTTATTGTGGAGTTGTTAACAGCAAGGCAAACCTACAGAGAGGCTCAGGCTTCTTATTGGAGGGGCTCATTGGCTCACTGTCTTCAATCACTTATTTCAATTAAGAGTCAAGCCAATTAAGGTGGGATGTAGCTGGAGGTAAATGGAAGGTAAGTTAATATCACCTAGGGCCTTTTCATCTGAGCTGTTTACACCTTAACACTTTGTCTACCAACCAGAACCAGCCACTGCTCCTCCTCCCGAGGAAGGAAGACTTTTATGTTAGGAGTGGTTCTGTCCCCAGGCTGTTAACCTCCCAAGTGGCTTCTTCAAGGGAAGGATGTCTCTTCCAAATACAGGAGCGACTGCCCTATCGCTCATACTTCTTGGCTCTAGATTTCATTTTTGCAGTGTTTAAACTTCTACTCATTGAGTCTGTTTCTATTCATGATGAATGCAGTGATGATAATGTGAATGGTCCCAGTACACAAGAGGATCTCTGTAAATGTTCAGCTCCAGCGAGCAAGACATTTATTTTAATGACTTGGTTGCTGACATTGGTCATGATCTACATGTTCCCCATGCCCTTACTCACTAGGGTCCTGATGTGCCACTCCTGTCCCTTCTTTCCACATGTCTGAGTCTTCCCCTGCTCCAAGGTAAATTCTTACCTTTTCTCTAGAACCTTCTTTGACTGCTCTTTGTCACATTGGGGTCCTTTTTCTGAACTCTTGGTCCTTTTTCTCTTCTCTTCTTCCTTTGATATTTTTAGTTTGGCATGTGGATGAAGCCTGTCTTATTTATCTTTCTCTTTCTCCCTGTGTCTAATAATTTTATGAGGAAAATAAAGGCTACATGTATTTCAAAGTCAATCAAGGATTAATGCAACACTCAATCCTGGTCATGAAATCACCCTAGAGCTTCCAAAATTCAGACTAGACCATCAGGTCTTTAAGTGGGTGACCTGCCTCCTGAACCTGGCAGGTTTATTTCTGGTAGGGACGAGAATGGTCTCCCTGCAGGCTCTGAGCTATTAACGTACCTATAATTCACTGTCCAGACCCAATTATAGGCCTTAGACAGTTTCCTCAGACAGCTTTATTTCCTGGAAGAATCAAAACCAGAGTTTCCTGAGACTCAAAATAAGTTAAAACAAAACAAAACAAAACAAAACTTTTTTAGCAGTAAATATTGAAATGTTTCCATGAGTGTTTTCTTCCTGATAGGAGTTCCTCACAAAATATTCATTAAGATGTTTGAAGTACTTAGAAAGCATTAATAAGATTTGATTTGTCTTTTAAGTTATTATACCAATTACTTGAACGTCCTAAGGGTAAATAAGGATTAAATGACCAATGTGCATGTATTCACATATTTTTAAAGCAGTTATAGCAAGTGTGAATTTTATTAAATTATTGTTTTATGTACAAAGACCACAGTTGAAGTAGCTTCAAGGAGTTTATCATTTTACAGATGTAGATAAAAAGAAATGTAGCTGGGTGGAGTGCTTCTTTAATAAGAGCTGAGTAGGAGAATGTGGCTTAGAATGCTAATACAATTCTGGAATCAGAGGAAACAATTCTGAGAGATGCAACTTATTGAAATTCTGAAATATTATATTCTCTTCCTTTCCCCAACACTCTGGCTAAGATTAATATACTGTACGTTAAGCATCCTAACCTGAAAATCTGAAATTAGACATGACATGTTGGTTGAGGGCCAACACCACACCACAAATGGAAAATTCTACACCTGACCTTGTGAGATGCTTGTGGTCCAAATGCAGGTGCACTAAAAATACTGTGTGAAATTACTTCAGACTATATGCATAAGAAACAGATGAAATCCATGTTTAGACGTGGATCCTGTCCCCAAGATATTTGTGTGTGTGTATGTGTGTGTGTGTGTGTGTATGTATGCAAATATTAAAAAAAATTCAAGATCTAAAACAGTCTTGGTACCAGGCATTTTGGATAAGGATACTGAACCTGTAGTAAAGTCAATATCAGAATTTTACCTTTTGGGGAACCAAGGAACTAGGAAAACACAAGAAGTGATGTGGTGATAGACACAGAGAGCTGGCCTACTCTGGAGAGATAGGCATTTGTGGCAGGTCTCCTTGTCCCTGACTGTTCCAGCACCAGGGTCTGACCCAGTTGCTGGGCTCTGACATTGAATGGTGATCCTTAAACAATCTTACACACCCTTCATGCATTTCACTTAACTTTTTCTACACGATTCTAAGCAACTATAAATATAAATGCTAGTATTTGTTCCTTTTAAAATTATAAAATTGTTTTCTTCATATGCCTCAGGGCTTACAGACCAGAGCTTTGGGATCAGATGCCACATGTTTTCAATATTTGCAAACTTTCTCAAATTTATAAGGGATGTATATGAAGGTGGGATCAAGTTAACTTCGGTGTGGTTTGCCTCCTTCCCAGACCTGGGGGTCGGCCTAAGAAAGCACTGATCCTACTCTGGCTGACAGGCCGACCCCTTTTGCAGGTGTGGGCCCCAGACACAGTGCAGAGGTGCCATTCCTGTCCCTGCCAGAGAAGCTTCAAGTTGGCTCCCAAAAGCTCTCAGGCTTCTTCCTGCCTTGGTGGGACATTTGGGTGTATGTTAATCTTTTAAAAAATATTTCTTTATTCTTACACATCTTATTGACTTTAAGAAAATGCTACCCATCCTTTCTTTTTTTTTAATTTTATTTTTATAATTTTTAATATGTACAACTCATAGTGCATATATTTAGTATCTTTTTACATACAACTGTTTGTATACAAAGTATATTCGTACAATTCAGGTCTTCAATCATGCATTAAGGAAAATGATATCCGTCTCATTCAACCACCTTTTTTTTTTTCTTTTCTCCCCCTCCCTCCCCTCTTGCTCCCTCCCTTACCCTCCCTTCCCTTGACCATTCTAGTGTTCCTCTAATCCTCCTATGTACCCCCATCCAACAATACTTTGAAATAGCCTCCTTATATAAGAGAGAACATTTGGTACTTGGATTTTTGAGACTGACTAATTTCACTTAGCATTATATTCTCCAACTTCATCCATTTACCTGCAAATGCCATTATTTTATTCTTTTTATTGCTGAATAAAATTCCATTGTGTATATATACCACATTTTCTTAATCCACTCATTTACTGAGGGACATCTAGGTTGGTTCCACAACCTAGCTATTGTGAATTGCGCAGCTACAAACATTGAGATAGCTGTGTCACTGTAATATGCTGTTTTTAAGTCCTTTGGGAATAGACCCAGAGTGGGATGGCTGGGTCATAGGATGGTTCCATTCCCAGTTTTCCAAGAAATCTCCATACTGCTTTCCATAACAGTTGCACCATTTTGCAGTCCCACCAGCAATGTATGAGTGTGCCTTTTTCCCCACATCCTCTCCAACATTTATTGTTGCTTGTGTTCTTGATGGCTGCCATTCTGACTGGAGTGAAGTGAAATCTTAGAGTAGTTTTGATTTGCATTTCTCTAATTGCCAGTGATGTTGAACATTTTTTCATGTATTTGTTGATTAATCGTGTATCTTCTTCTGAGAGGTGTCTTCTCAATTCCTTAGCCCATTTATTGATTGGGTTATTTTTTTTTTAGTGTAAAGTTTTTTGAGTTCTTTATATATTCTAGAGATTAGTGCTCTATCTGATGTGCATGTATTAAATATTTGTTCCCAATTAGTTGGCTCTCACCATGCACAAAACTCAATTCAAAGTGGATCAAGGACCTAGGAATTAGACCAGAGACAATACACCTAATAGAAGAAAAAGTAAGCTCCAATTTCCAACATGTTGGATTAGGCCCCAAGGTCCTTAATAAGAATCCTGTAGCGCAAGAATTACTACCAAGAATTAATGAATGGGATAGATTTAAACTAAAAAGCTTCTTTTCAGCAAAAGAAACAATCAGTGAGGTGAATAGAGAGCTACCCATCCTTTCTAGCAAAGCTCTTCCTGGGATTCCTGGTGCAGAACCCCTGGTGGTCTGTAGGGTTTGAGGTCTACACTTTGGCGTCTCAAATCACCCTTGTGCTCAGCCTGTCTATGGGCATGAAAAGAAGCACCCTCCTGCCCCTGAACAGACGGGTTCATGCTGGGTGTTTGGTGTGTTCTCACATCTCACCTGCAGCTCCAGCCTTCAAGTGTTTCTCCTGTGTTTCTGTGGTGTTGCCTGTCCTAAGCACTCACTGTATGGACTGGAGCCCTGGACTCACTTTCAAAGAATCTGAGACTCTGGGAGAGGCCCCTCAGCATGAGGTAGATTGACACTAGTGTTACCAGAGGCACCCCGTTGTTCAGGATCTGCATTCTGACTGCAGGTGTGGTGCCCTGGCAGAATCGTCTTCTTGGTCCCCAGCACTTGGCCATGGCTCCCAGCTGACTATTCTGTGTCAGGGTGTGTTAGACAGCTTTCTGTCAATGTGACAAAATCCCTTTGAGAAATTAAAAGAGGAAACATTTATTTTGGCCAATGGTTTCAGAGGCTTCAGTCCATAGTCACTTGGCCCCCTGGACTGTGGTCTTGTGGTGAGGCAGAACATCATGGCAGGGACTGTGGTGGAGCAAAGCTGTTCACCTCCTGGTGGCCAGCAAGCAGAGAAAGATGGGGAGAATCTGGGGTCCCAATGTCCCCTCGGGGGCATGCCCCCAGTGACCTGCTTTCTCCAACAAGGCCCCCCTCCTGAAGTTCTCACTGCCTCGCAATAGTGCCACCAGCTGGGGACCAAGACTTTAATCCATAAGCTTTTGGGGACATTTAACATCCAAACCATGAGACAAGATGGGAATTTTAGTTTCTCAGATAAAGTGGGGAGGGTGCCACCTCCCACTTGCAGACCAATGAGTACATCCATCATTTTCAAGGTGAAAGATGGTAGCAGATCCTTCCAAGTGTGTCCCCACTTGCAGAGTTAGCATGTGCTATGCCTTGCCCCAGTGCATCCTGAGTCTGCTCCAGAGCCTAACAAACTGCAGCATGCTTGCCAGCTGCTTGGGTTCTGGTTACAGTGCAGATTCTGATGTCCAGGTCCTGAGAGTCTGCATTTCTCATAAACTCCAGGTAATACCAATACTTCCCATTGCAGGGAATGCTGGGCAGAAGAAAAACCCTAGAGAAGTCCCAGCCTCCTTCCCCCTTGTGCACATGCAGGAAGGAAAACCCCAGTTGGACTGACCTTGGCCCTTTTAAGCTTTTGTGAATGTGATGGTGCTTAATATGCTGAAGAAAGTAAGAGAAACGGACAGGCTATATTCCTGCTGCTAAATAGCTCCATGAGACTGAGAGGAGATGGTAGGTGAAGGGAAAGGTAAAAAACTTAAATACCCTGGGTTCAATAGTCACTTTTCCCTATTTTCAAGCAGGTACACAGGTCATCTTGGATCTCTGAACCTGCTTATTGGCTAGTCTGTTGGTGATTTTAAATCTCAAGGAAGGTGATTCTAAACACTGAAGGTTGCCACAGCCCATGCTACAGGGCACCCACCATACACACCCACCATGGTACCTGTACTGGTGTCTTACCCACCTCTTTGTGCCCAGGCCCAGCCAGGCTCTTTGGAGACCACCATGTCTGGTGGTCTTGTTTTTAGGTCTCGTTTTTATTTTATTCTTGGGCAGGGGAAGTTAGATCTTACGTTTTTTTGTGTGTGTTGGATATTTTTCCTTTATCTCTGTTCCCAGCAGGCCCTTTCAAACTCTGTACCAGTTAGCAGACTGTGTGTTCTTTTAGTATTTTGAGATCAGAGTTGACAGAGTTTTAATTGGCCTTGAAAAATTCTGTGACCCAGGAAAATAAGCATTTATGAGTTCACAGAAAACCATTATTTTTCTTCCTCTTAATTTAGCATTTACTCATCTAACTATTTATGCCTCCACTGCTAAATAATCCATCTCCTTTAGGAAGCTTCCCAGACTCGTAATCAGGACATCAGGACCTGCTTGGATGATGGGGCTACAGTCTCCATTTGTTGGAGAGTTGGGAGCATCAGATCTGCCAAGCCCCAATCATCTGCTTGATTTATCCTCCATGACTTGTGGGTTATGGCTCTGCTTCCCATTTAGAGAGAAGTGAATGTCACTTTGTATCAGACAGACTCTAACAGGCCCCCCGTCCTGCCAGACCAGAACTGTTGTCCTTCTGCCTCTGCTGCTGTGGTCTCTGTTATGAGGCTCCTGGGCCCTGCCTTGTCACTAGCCATGTAGGAGGCGGAGGGTACTGGCTCCAGAAATGGAGGACATGGCATGCTGTGGGCCCTGTTCTCTGAGTGGGTGACATCTGAGGAGAGTGCAGTGGGAGCTGGCACGTTGGTGTTGGGTGGAGGAAGCTAAGTGGCTGAGAAGCCATCTGACTGTTGGGCCTCAGCTCTTGGGAAGGTGACCATGTGCCTTTCAGCCTGAGGCATTCCTAAAGGCCTGGAGCACCCGCAACCCCAGCTGTTCCCTTCTAATAAAAAGCAGCTTTGCTTTACTCCTCCAGCAACAGGAAAACTAGGAGTGATGCTGGTGGCTTGTGGGGCTCAGGTTTCCTTCAACCCAAGGGTTTGTTGCAACCTGACTCTACCTGGGGAGAGGGGAGAGGGCAGAACTAGTGTGGATGGCAGGCTGGTGTTAGACGGTGGTGGGGACCGGGTGGGGGAGTGCACCATATGAGAGATTTCTCTCCCCTCTGGCTGTGGAGGTTCTGGGTGAGGCCTGTGTAATTGCTTGTGGCCACAACTCCAGATGGAGCCCTTAGTTTTTCCTGTTCCTCTGCATTCCAAAAAGGCCTTGCATCCAAACCAAAATCCTTCTGGAAGTCTTAGCCAGAGATGAAAGCAGCCATTGTTGCTTTTGGTAAAGTGCTTGAAAGCTTGAGTTTTCATATTATTTGGGGTCTGGATTGGGAGAGAAAGAGAGAGAGAGGAGTGTGTGCATGCGCGCTTTTTAAGAGTCGCAAAGGGAATTTGTCCTGCCAAGTGGCTCTGGGAACCACCCCTGCTGGTCCACTTACCACCTGTTTGGGAAACATCCAGTCTCTGAGGGGACGTGTACCACAATGACCATTCACGCTTCATCCCTGGTGAGGGCCTAGACCTCCAGAGCTCCACCTGATGATCTTCTGCTGCACACCTCTCCCTGTTCTGCTCAGATTCCTCTGTGCTTTTTGTGGCTTGCTTGGGTGCTGGCGGGCTTGCTCCTGCCACAGCCCCTGACTCGGGAAGCTCTGCAGCTTAGGGAGAAGTGGCTGCTGTGTCCTCCCCTCCTGTTGACCCTGACCCTGGATGTTCTATGTGCCTACTTTCTCCTCCAGGGTATTTGTTATTATTTTCAACAAGGCTCTAGCTGGCTTTTCCTGCTGGGGCTGAATCCCCTACTTTACAATCTGCCTGCCCACCCAAGGAGTCCCCAGTGCTACTGTGGCCTTGGGGTACCCTCAAGTCACAGAGCCAGTGGCTCACATCTGCTTCTTCCTTTGCCAGGTATGTGGCTGAGGATCGCTTACCGTCTACAACCCTCAGGTTAGCATGAGTCAAATGTAGGCATAATAGACCATTTTCAGAGCTGTCACTATGACTAAGATGTGTGGTGCCTGGTGCAGAGTGGCACTCATAATATGGTGGTCAGAGCTGTGGTTTTGTGTTCATCACCTCAGAACCCCTGTAAGTACCCTCAAGATCCAACCCATAATGTAAGTGAACCATCTTTTATCATTTATTTTGGTATCATGTAGAGTTTAGGCTAGACTCCTTACAGAAGAAACCCCAGGGGAAGATATCCTTCCCAATATCCTTACTAAAGTAATAGAGGCTAAGGAAGTCCTATGGTCTATGTGGAGGGACAGGACAGGACCCCCTGACTCAGTTGCTTTTCCTTATAGTGGTATGTGAGGCCCACCTGGCTTTGGTTATCACTCTGGGAAGAGGCCAGCATCATTGCTGTAGGTATACCAGACTGTTGCCGAGATCATGTAGCCAGAGAGAATCATGGCATCCAACAAATCAGAATGCTCTATCGTGCTTAGACTTTTCACAGTCAGTGGAAGTAGCTCTTGATCCCTAACAAAGGAAAGGGAGGGCTTGAGGGTGGCAGGAACAGTCTCTTCTGAAATGTCATTTAGTAGCTATGAGACTCCTGATGGCTTTTCTTCATGCTAGTCTTACAATTACTTCTAAGCATGTTCAAGCCCTGCTGTCACTTAAAGCTTGCTTCTTTGCTTAAAGAAAACAGAACCTTTCTCCCATTTTCCTTTCTAGCCTTGCATTTAAAACACGCTTGAAAACTTTCTCCCCAGAAAAGACCTTGAGTTCTGTGGTTCTGCTGAGGCCACTTTTGTTGCATCCATTCTAGGCAGACAGACTTTCACGTCCGGATGGTGGGGGATGTCACACAACAGGGACCACCAGGCGGATGCTCCAATTGGAGTGCTGCTAAAATATGCCCCTCCGTGCCTCCTCTTCCTCCTCCGCTCTATTCTGTTTGGTTGTCACATATGCTGCTCTTTTCACATTAGCATGTGGCTATGATGAATGGGCTCCTCTGCTTTGTGCTTGGGTGGTTTAGGATTATGTCTTTGTGTCCCAAAGCAGAACTTCCGTTCTGACCTCTTATAACCTGCCGAGATGGGTCTCTGAGCAGGCCAGCTGGAGATACCTAGTGTCTTAAGTCCTGGAGATCAACAGATCTCCACTGAGTACCCAGCTGAGTGCTCAGCCCTGTCCTAAGCTTAGCCACATGGTTAAGGAGAGATTGGATCTTTGATTCCATTCTGAGAGCCTGAGGACCATTGGGGTGTGAGGGTTGGATGGAGGGAGTGATCAGCTATTGCAGAATGGATTCTGAGTTAGCAGGAGGGATGAAACAACTATGTTAATGATCTTTCCTAACACAAAAAAGATATAATGACTAAATTAAGTGTTCAACTTTAGCCCGAAGAAAATTAGGTCTGTTTATTGAGTAATAAAGGGAGAAGTCACCCCTGCCTCCCCCACTGCTCTTCCCAGTGTAGGGTACTTGTTATCCAAGTCCAGCTGACTGCCACCCCAGGACACAGGGGACCAAGGGGGCAAATCTAATGTCATAATTTTGTCCTGGCCCAGGACTCAGCTGGTCTGAAGCCCTCAGAGGATGGACTGGGGCTGGATGAAGCTAGGATCTCTGTGTGTCGTCTGGGATACTGCCAAATGCATCAGTGCTGTGTCTGAACCCCTCTGGGCCCACTCTTCTAAGGTGATTCCATCCAATAGGATTATGTCATTACTCCTAAATCCCACTCAGGGAATTTGGACAGGTGGTAGGGATAGCCGTTCATGACTGCTATTTCATCTTGCTTAGGGTACTGAAACATGTCTTGTTACACCTAGTGACCCAAACTCATACTGGAGGTCATATCCCTTGCTGTAGGAATCCCACCTTGATCTAGGTGTCCATCCTGATCCAATTGGTTGTAGTCATTTTTTAGTAATTCTTTGGAACAAAAACCCTTCTAAGGCCAGGCTTACTAGCACAGAATGATCTGTGATTCATTATACATTCTAGATGAAAATGTATATAGATTTAAATCTAAACTCTCTCAACTGTTCTTATATTTTGAGTAAAGATGATTCTGAGCTATATTCTACAGGAAGTTCCTGTCTGTGGGCTGATAGCTCGTTGTGGGATTTTGAGAAAGGAGAGGAAGCCATTGCTAGCTTTAAGAAATCGCCTCCATACTTGTGCATGGGGAGCTGCTAAGACAGTACAGTGTATTCAATTAGCTGTGTGGGTCATGCCTTGGGTGAGCGAGAATGGGAGCAGATGTGTTGGGTGGGAGTGGATTGCTCAGGACCCTGTTGGAGATGGAGGGCCTTGGAGAGGGTGTCTGGGATCTGGGTGGGTTGAGTATTTATTTAAGGAGGAGGGACCCTTCTAATTAGAGATGTGGGTGACTGAGGACCATGCCAACTGAGGGGACAGAACAGATTGGCCTAGCCAGGGTGGCTATTTGGGCCTGTTGTCCAGTGACCCACTAGAGACCCTTTGGTGGCCAGAAGTAGAATCACCTGCTAAAATGGTGGTTTACAAAAAAGCATTATCATTAGGTCATGGATGTTCATCCAGAAATAAGCACAGGATGCTGGGGGCATAGAGTGGTTGGCAGCCTTCTCTCATTTCCCTTCTGTTGAGTGGCACCATCTCTCTCCTCTGCCTGTTCTCTCTGCAGACTGGCCTTTCCACAAAGCTGTGAGGCCTATCTGGCTGCCCCAGTGTGTCATGTAGTTGGTGGCCTTGGCCCTGCCACCAACTTACAACTCTGGGCCTAGACTGTCTCTCTAGAGGTCTGGTCTGTGTGTTCAAGAGAGAGAATTGTCAGCCCTAGTCCAGTTGCCTGTGGCTGGGGGCAAGTCCTGACATGCCAGGTGGCACTTGGGGGATTGGAGGAGAGAGTGTGGGTACAGGCTAGGGCAGCTTTGGTGGAGGGTGAGAGAAAATACTGTGGGTGGTGGACAGCTGGTAAGGCTGAAGAGTAGTCTCAAGTCTCTAAAAAAGCACTGGGAGAAATGTACACTGAGCCATTAGGACAGGTGCTTTAAGAAATGGAAGTTTCTGTCCTTTGAAGCTGGAACTGGAGTGGGCATAGGCTCTGGCAGGAAGGAAATGTGGGGCATTTCCTCTTTACTCTTTTCTTTGCTGGCTACCTTCCTCTACCTGTCTCATTAGTATCCTCATCATGCTCTCACCTCACTTGATCTGCCTGCAGCTGGACAGTTTAGATGGCCAGTATACTCATTCCCAGGACACTTCAGCAGATAGGTTAAGCCTTGCCTCTGCAGGCTCACTTGAATCTTTCCAGTCACCACTAATTCTCCCCGCACTTATCCTGGTACCTATGATCCTGTCTCCAGGGTCTGTGCCAGGTTTTGCATGTGTTCCCCAAGAAGTACGCACTGAAAATTTCAACCCCAATACAATAGTGTTGGGAGGTGGGGCCTAATGGGAGGTGTTTAGGTCATGAATGGATCAATGCCAATTATAAAAGGCTTGAATCTTTGAGCTCACTCTCTTGCTTTCTCACATCCTGACTTTGCTGTTACACCATGAGATAATGCAGTAAGAAGGCACTCTCCAGACCGTGGCCTCTCCATCTTGGACTTCCCAGCCTTCAGAACTGTGAGCCAATATATTAGTGTTCATTATAAGTTTTACAGTCTCAGGTGTTCTGTTATAGCAGCACAATGCAAACTAAGACAGCTTGTATCCATGTCTCACCCATCAGATTGACTAAAAGGGAACAGGCTTTGGGGATCAGATGTAGCTGTGTCATCCAGAGTTACATATGCTAGGTCTACAGGGAACTCCTTTGTGCAGCTGAGTTGGGGTTACATTATTCTTGGGAAGAAAGAAACACTACACAGGAGGGGAGTTGTAAGTTGACTGGATTGCCTCCTAGAGAGTCTACTACCCTGTGGGATCCAGCAACAGTATTGCAGTGGAGTTGTTGTAGGGTGATTGGTCCCACCACCAGGAAAGACAAGACGGGATAGATGCTCCCTCATCTCTGAGGCTCAGCCCTGCTCCTAGCAAGGTGCAAAGTCTTGTTCCACCAGAAACTTGATTTTTGCTGTGGCATCTGTATATATGACATCTATCTAGCCAAGAGTTAGAGAGCATAGGGAACCAGGGCCACCTCTAGGTTGGGGATGACAGGGGAGTGACCTCTGGAGCTCAGGCTGGGGGGCTTAATGGCTCTCCTTATCCTTTGCTTACAGAAACAAGGAGGAGATTCCCCATAGTTATCAATGAGAGTATTAACAAACAGCCACTATTTTATCAGAGTTTTTTGTTTGTTTGTGTGTGTGTGTGTGTGTGTGTGTGTGTGTGTGTGTGTATTACTGCATTAACTTTTCAGAAAGACTATGAAGCACTTTAACTTGCTTACTTTGCAGATGGGGAAATTGAGGCTTAAGGACAATATGAACTGCTAGGCGTCTCCCCTATACCAGGTGGAGCAGAGTTTACACCTGGTTTCCCACTACTGGGCTTGTGCTTCTAACCTCAATCCAGTGCTTTTATCCCCAGTCCATATCTGGGAGGCTAGGAAAAGGACTAATGCCACTGATCTTTGAAAGGCCAAAGCAGGCAACATGATCAGAAAAGGCACCCCATCGGCTGGAGGGCAGCAAAACTTTAGGTAGCTTCCTGGGGCCAGACTGTGTGCAGCCTTTTGACCTTCCCAGTGGGAAGGGGTGAGCTCTACCCCTACTCACCCTGCTCCTCTGCACACATGCTTGCATGTGCACGTGCACACATATGCACACACACCCCACCCTCTCACAAATGGGGAAGGGCTCCTGGGAAACAACTGAAACCTTGAGAATTAGTATCCCCTTGGGTATTTCCTTGTACTGTTTCAAGGGTGTAAGTGGGGACTTTTTAGCTATTAACTTCATACAGGGCAGGGCCTGGCCGGGCCATCGCTATGTCTGGGCATGGGAAAGTATTTGTCGGCTCTGGGTGGAGACCTAAGTATGATGGTGTGGTGGCCCTGGGAAGTTCCAGAGGGTTGACAATAGTAGACTCCCTTTCAGAAGTGAGGCCCTGGGCCTTGACCATAAGGAAGAAAAATGCCCAGCATCAGCAACCAAGTTGCTGACTGTCAGATAAAGTCTTTGGGAGGGTCAGGCCCTACAGCAGGAAAGTGCTGGTGTGTGCTGACTTTTCCACAGGCTGCTGGAGAGAGCAACTGGTGATGATAAGCCGAAGACCAGCCTCCTGTGGAGTTGCTGTCATGGAGCGAGGACTCCTCCCCAGAGGCGAGAATGGGATGCATCCCAGGCACGATGGGCACCAAGCTTGGCTAGGCCTTGGTAGTGGGATAGTGGGTAATAGAGCTCCTCAGGGCTTTCCCACCTCTCTGGGTATGTGGATGGAGCTGAGGAGACCAGAGGGAGCAGGAAGTTGCAGCCATTGCCCTATGGATGAGCACGGTGAGTGCTCAGAGCCCCCCAGGAGTGAGGAGAGTGGGGAAGCTCTGTGGACAGGCAGGTACACCCTGGGTACATGAATCCTGGCATTTAAGTAGGTTGGAGCAAACAAGCCAATGGGCAGCCTAAAAGGATAAGAGAAAGTCACAGGTGACAGCCTGGACTGGGTTCAAAAGAGTTGTAGGCAAGCAGCCTGGTTCAGTGTTGATGTGATTCACAGGTCAACACTGGACAAACAATGAAGCCTTTCTCTCTACCTTGTCTTTTCCAGCCACTGCCCCCTGGCCATTGGCAAAGGAGCAGGTCCTTCCATGCCCCAGAAGCCCAGAAACATTGAGGAGCACCTCTTTTAGGCTGGCTGCTGTGCCCAGTACCAGGGACACAGTGCTTAGGTGTGCTCAGCATTACCCAAGGGCTGTCTGTTTTAGAACCACTGGGTTAGCTATGGAGGAGATGAAGAAACAAGACCAGTCTCAAGGAGAGAGTTGGTTCAGGCTGTTGGGACAAAGTTTCTGTGTGCTTTTGCCCCAAGCACAAGGCCCCTCCTGGGAGCTGTGGTGGCCGAGGCTGGAGGTGTTTCTCCAAGCTGTCTGCACATTGCTTCATTCTGTTCTCTGCACAATCATAGAGGCACTGCCCTAATCTCATCCTCAGATGAGGAAACCAAAGCTTATGGAGTTTCCCACCTAAGAGGATAGGGAAGAAAGCTGTCATTCTTCTCTGGATCCTCAGACGGGCCAGGTACCAAGTAAATATCAACCCAGCTCTGCTGACCATTGGTGCCTTTCTTCCTTAAGACTCCGTTATAAAAGAAAATTGAAAAAGAGCCTTATTATGCCTTTGAGGCTTTTTAATTAAATATAACTCATTTAATTTAAACTCCTTTAAGTTCCATTTTTAATATAAGTGTTACAGTAGCACAATGAAAGTGCCTTCTAATCAAAGCATGGGGGGTATCTCCTCATATGCAAGCAGATGCCCTGGGGCGCCCATACCAATTATTTATTCAGACAACAATCAAAAATCACCAAGTCCTGAGGATAAGTCATGCATGGTGGAGGTATGGGAGCGGGAAGGAGTCAGACCTAATTCCAGGGGCTGTGAGGCTGAAGGAGGGGCATGTCAGGAGGGCTCAGCACAGTACCCCACAGAGGAAGCTGGAGAGGGAGGCTTGCTTGGTGGCAGGGGGACTAAACTGTCCTGAGCAAATGAATGTCATGCTCCCACTTGAGTGTGACCAGTTCCATCTCCTCCCCTCTGCAGCCGTGGCACCAGAGTAAGAACCAGCAGTGGCCTTAGAAATGGTAGCAAGTACCTCCATGGCAGTGTCCACTCACTGAATGCTTACCCATGCGGGGTGCTGTCCAGCCTGGCCTGCAGTGGGCCTCCCCAGCTTGTTCACCTTCTCCCTCGGCCCTCCCTGACTCTAGAATATGTTGTATGTTTCTATCACATCATCTCTATCCACCCCCTCACTCCATGTGCAAAAACAAGACTGAGAAATAGACTCCAAGCAGAGGACTGTACCTGAGGGCAGCCTTTCTTCCTTTTTTTGTCTTTTAGTTTTCTAGGCACGGGATATTTTCAACCTCATCTTGGGCTTACATCTGGCAGAAAGAAAACCAAGTGGCAGATTAGAATATTATGTTAAACAGGTTGATGTTGTTTTGTCATCCACTAGATGGTACCTGGAGGGGATCACAAATAATTAAGACACAAATTCCTATCCTTTCCTCTCCAGGGATATCTGACCTTGCTCTTCTCCTCCCTGTCCCCAGACACCTGCAAAGTGGCCTTCATTTTCTTAGGGAGCATAGACTATTGGAACAAAGCCAGCACAGGGGAGAGGCTTGCTAGTTTGGCAGGACAACTTGTGGACATGAAACTTCTTGGAGTAGAGAAAGCCTCATAGGGTGTCCCTTGGCTTCTGTGGAAACTTATCTATAAAAGGAAGAGTATAGACAGTCAGGCTTCAGGGACAGTCAAGTTTGTCCCATAAGCCTCATGAAAAACTTGACTCACCCCAGTATTCTTACCAGGAGGTCTTTAAATGATCTGATCTCATCCTAGCCATACGATGTGTGCTTAGGGCCCCTAGAAGGAGATGGTGGAGGTGTGGACCGTGGTGGGGTGGGGTGGAGATGTGCTTGAGGCTACAGTCCAGCTCTGTGTGGTGGGTAGCTCTGCACAGGATGACTTAGGTTCCATCAGGCCCTGCTAGTGTTGGTGGAAATGATGACACATGAAAGAAGTGGTCCCTTGTGCTGCTAGATCCCCCAGCTGCTAACTGTTAATGATAGTCCTCAACATGGTCATTACTTCTTCTGAGGGACAGTGTGAGTTACTTTCCAAATCAAAAATGTTTATTAGTTTTGAATTTGTTGGGTTGTCAGAGAGAGATAAATGTGAAGTGCCTTCTTTTCTTCATAGTCCTTCAGTCTCACTGTGTGTGTGCGATGATGTTCAACAAGGTGGGTGATCAATAGGTTATTGACATTTACTCCATAAATGCATGTTGGTGTCCACTTGACTTGTCACTTCTGTAGATTCACTGCACAAATCTGCCTTAAATTCAGAGCTAACTTTTCTTCTTTAATTGTAAATAAGCAACATAATACAAAGCTTTAAATGATATCAAAAATTTAAATTTACTCAATCTTCATTTTTTATTTATTATTTACTTTTTAAAATGAGAAAACTAACATCCCAATAATCTTATTCAGGAAAGCTTGGAAAATATCCCCATGTCTTTTTTTTATATCTGTCTGATATCTGGAAATTGCCATTGATTCCATTTCTGTTTAGTGTCACGTTTTTCTCCTTTACTGATTACTCTCTGATCCTCATCAGAAAGCCCTGGTCAGAGCATCTGTGGACTTTGCCCATGTTTCTGAGACAAATCCCAGTTCCTGGGCCATCTGTCTGCCCATTTCACAGATGTACAAACTAAAGCAGGAGGTATCTAAGTGACTCCCTCATGGTGTAGCTGAGGGAGCAGCTACTAATAAAATAAGTTATTCAGACCCACTGAAGGCTTTGAGGGCCCACTTCAGTCTCCCTCATAGACATAATAAAACTTATGTTTTCAGGTGAGCCCACAGGGATGCTATTGATGGGTTTGTCATGGTAACTTTTAAAAAATAGTCAAGTAGAGGAATACCTTAATAGTAAAAGAGGTTACTTTGATATATTTTTTTAAATCATCTAGACATTATCTTTTTTTTTTTTTTTTTTTTTTTTTTTGTGGTACCGGAGATTGAATTCAGGAGCACTCGACCACTGGGCCACATCCCCAGCCCTTTTTTGTATTTTATTTAAAGACAGGGTCTCACTGAGTTGCTAAGTGTCTCGCCATTGCTGAGGCTGGCTTTGAACTTGCGATTCTCCTGTCTCAGCCTCCCAAAGTGCTGGGATTACAGGCGTGCGCCACCGTGCCCGGCGACATTATCTTTTTTGTCTCAACAAACTTCCCTTCAAACTCTCTACCTTACTTTAGACATCCCAGTCCTGCATGAGCTCTGGATTCTTTACACTGATCCATTTGTGGTTAGATAGGAAATAGGAGGCACACAAAACTTATGCACCATGCCCTTTGAGTTTGAGCATCAGTGTTGGGGAATCACACTTTCTCTTCCTATGTGACCCTGCCCAGCCCTCCCTGGTTCAGTTCTTAGTCTCCTGTGGTAGTATGAAAAGGACGGGAGGTATTACTTGATTGGGCAGCTTGTGATAGGGCTGATTGACAGACACCAGGGCCCATGGTGTGTGGAACTTCCTCAGCTCTCTAAGCATATGAAGGTTCATATTGTCAACTTCAATCCACCCTCCTTGACCTGTCTTTAAGGCAGTGAGCCAGTGGACCCAGAGTACATACACCTGTCCCTAACCCCAGGGAGTTCCTAGGGGCCCTGAGGCTGCTCTCTGTAAGGCAGGTGGTAAACACTGACACCTCAACCTGGTGGCATTTCTCAGCAGCCAGCCCCTACTGAACACTTGCTGAAGGCTCCACATGACTGGAATGAGCCATGTTTGTTCAGTTTCTCCCCTAGAATATTCTCTTCCTTGCTTGTTTCTCTCCAGCCAGCCCCGAGTTTAGGAGTAAACCTCCAACCTTCTCCATCACTTGGCTTTGAGGACTTGGACATTATGTACTGGGAAATCTATCAACTCAGTGGTTTTACTTCTGCCTTTAACTCAGCCATCTAAATGAGATAATGTGTACAAAATGCTTGGTGTGCGCTCGGTGAGTGGGAGCTGGTAATGGAATACATGCCACAGAAGGCATCACTTTATTTAGCTGTATTCTGTCAGTCCAAGTGAAGAGTTTATTTGCAGAATGGTTTCTTGCTAGTAAAAATGAAAGTAGCTGGAGTTAAGTTTTTAAAATTCAAATGAATAAAAGGAAAAATTGTACAGAGGCTTGTTAAAGAAGCATTAGTTTTTAAAGAGCATCTCAGATATGAACAACTTAGAAATTGGATGTCAGAATTTCAGTAGGAATGGGGCTGTTAGCAAAGCTTCCTCTCCTCTGTACTCAGTGATTTCTAAACTGAACATGTGAGCTTCCCTTTGTAGTATGGAACATTGAGACCTGAGGAATCCTGAAGCTGGGAGCTCCCTTCACTCCTTGATGTTGGATAGAGGCACTGTCATCAGGGGCCACCATGAAGACACTGGCATGGAGACTTCTGCAGTCCTGGCCTGTCTATGGCATTGCTCAGTCTGCACAGACCTGGCCATATTGAGCTCCACTGAGCTTACTGTTCTCTTTCTTTCTTTCTTTCTTTCTTTCTTTCTTTCTTTCTCTCTCTCTCTCTCTCTCTCTCTCTCTCTCTCTCTCTCTCTCTCTCTTTGCATGGATACTTTTGAATCCCCACTTTCCTAACCCACATAATCAACATTTTCCTGGAGGTCACTGCTTCCCCATAATATTCTAAGTGACAGTGAGACTCTTTCCCCCATCAGGGATGACTGGGAACATGGATGAGGAGTTGTAATGATGGACTAGGGAAGGCTCCAACACCCTTTCCCTGTGCCTTGGCCCCTGTGCCCAAGATGGACATTGGAAGGCTCTAGGGATGGCATTTGAGAATCTGCATTCAAACTCTTACAGTAGCTCTTGAACTGCTTTTTGGTAGCTAAGAGTCTGTAATAGACTTCTGGATTATGAAAAATATTACTCAGCATTCATATTATATTGATTCAAAAATAAAGATTATGCTGTTCAACTGCACAGTAAAATGGAGCTTTATGGAATGGTAATTTTTTACTTAAGTTCTTCTACATTATAGTGGGAGATAATGGATTCAGGAAGGGTACAATGAGGAATAAAGCTGTTGTATTGTATTGGTTAAATGACATTTAAAATGATTTGGCTGTCAAATTCGTGGAAAGGTTATGAGCAGTGAATGAAAAATCTAAAATTAATTCCTTACTTCAAGAAAGTATGATTTATACCATAATAAAATTAGATTTTTAGTTAAAGAAATTTAGTCATTAAGTAATGCCCGTACGCTAACTCTCATTTATAACCATCTGGTTTGAAGCTTCTGCAGAAAATAATTTCTTCCTTAGGCAATGCATCCGGGGCCTTGGTGTCATTTATGTCAATGAATTTCATTCTGTATATTTCTGCTTCAGCTTTTAGGGAGTTGCTTTTTCAAGTACTGGAAAGATGAATTCTTATTTAGCCTTAATAATTGAGGGAGTCATTGAACTTATTTACCTCCCTACATGGTCTTATCTTTCTCTCTTAGTTATTTTCATTAATGATGATCATGGTGATGATGGGTAATGTCTGAGAATTGTGTGTGCCAGACAACTGCTAGGCATGGTACAGGCTTATTTTTTATTTCATTTAATCACCACAACTGCTCCATGAGGAATGAACTCTTCCTATATAAATTTTACAAATGCATAAACTGAGGCTGAGGACAGTTAAATCATTGAACAAAGGTGAGAGCCCCATAGCTGGTGAGACAAGTCTCGGCGCAGCCTGGATCCGTCTGATTTCAGAGAGCCGACTCTTAATCTCTGTCCTATTTTTCATGAATGTTTGTCAGTCACTTTCTTTGAGACAGAAGAGCACGGAGCTAGGACTTCAAAAACTTGAGCAAAGTCCTGGCTGGGCCACTTCCTTCTCCTGTAATACTCAATAGAACTGTCTTAGTCCATTTTCTACTGCGATCACAGAATACCTGAGACTGGGTCGTTTATAACTGCTTCCTGTAGTTCTGGAGGCTGGGAAGTTCAAGAATATGGCACCAGCATTTGGAAAGGCCTTCTCTCTTTGTCATGACAGAGCATCACACAGACAGGAATTGCATGCTCTAGACAGAAAAAAAGAAAACTTGAGGGTTGGGATTGTGGCTCAGGGGTAGAGCACTCGCCTAGCACGTGCGCGGCCCGGGTTCGATCCTCAGCACCACGTACCAATAAACACATTGTGTACAACTAAAGCAAATAAATAAATATTTTTTTTAAAAAAAGAAAGAAAGAAAGAAAAATTGAACCAAACTTAAAATCCTTGTGTCATGAGCCCATTCACATGATAATTAACCCATTACCATGGTAACATGCTTAATCCATGACCTAAACACCTCTCAGAGGTTTCACCTCTTCATACTGTCACAGTGGCAATTAAACTTCAACATAAGTTTTGGAGGGGACATTTAAACTACAGCAAGAACTTTCTTGATCTATAAATTAGAGACTGAGGGTTTCTTCCTCCGTTCAGAAAACTTCTGGTATATACTCTTGGGTACTTTGTCTCATTTTATTTTTAAATTTTTTTATTGAAGCATATCAAATAAAAAGTGTGCACATATCTCAAGTGTAGGGCTCAATTAACTTTTACAAAGTGAACAGATACAGAACATTCCCAACATCCCAGAAGCCACCATGCCCCTCTGCCATTAACCCCCCAAAGGCTAACCACTAATCTATCACCATAGATTCTTCTTTCTGAAACTAGTAAAAATAAAATCTTAAAATTGTGCTCTGCTGTGTCTACCTTCTTTCATTCACCATCATGACTGAGATTCATTCCAGTCACTGCATATTACAGAATTCATTCTTTTGCATTGCTGTCAAGTTTTCTGTTGTATGGATCTGTCACCATTTCTCCATCCTACAGCTGGCAGATACTTGGATTGTTCACTGTTCTTGGCTGTTGACCTCATGCCTCTGATCAGCATTCTCATACATGCATTTTGGTGCTCAAATGAACATACTTCTGTTGGACATGTACCTGCCAGTGGAATGGTTGGATCAGGAAAGCAAGTCACAGTAGTTATTTTAACAGAATTTAATGTCAGGAATTGGTTTAACAGACAGTGAACGATTAAAAAGGCTAAAAGGGACACCCTGAGATAACCAAGTACAATACCTGCAGGAAGCAGCTGTTGTCTCCAGGGAAGGAGGCACACAGAACTCAGGCCAGGAAGTAAGTTCCTGCCAGTGTTGGTCCTCTGAGAATAGGAAAATTATAGTTGCTCCATATCTTCGTAAACATTTTGTTTCATCAGGTTTTAAAAATACTATCTATGCTGTGGTAGAGAGTAGAGTCCTGTTGTGGTTTGAACTTGTGAAATGCCTGTTCAAATCTTTTGCTTATTTTTCAGTTGGGTTGTTTGTCTTTCTCTTATTGATTCATGGGAGTACTTTATATATTCTGAGTGAGTCCTTTATCAGACAAATGGACTACAAATATATTCCCTTAATGACTCACCTTTTCACTGTTTTAATTGTATCTTTTAATGAACAGAAGTCTCAATTTTAGCAAATATCATTCTTTTCCTTAACAGTTCTGCTTTCACATCCTATTTAAAAAGTTTCTACCCATTGAAGGTCATGGATATGCTCTCTTATGATACCATCCAATGCTTTATTGTTTTACCTCTCACCTTTAGACCTACAGTCCATCTGGAAATGATTCATAGTGTATGGTAAGGGAGGTGGTTGAGATTCTTTTTTTTTTTCTCTCAGATGTCCAATTGATCTAGTTGCCAGCTGTTGAAAAATCATTTTCACCCACTAAATTGCCTTGACACCAGAAACTGAATATGCATGGTTTGTTGCTTATCAGTATACCTTTTCTCTTTCTTAGGGATTTATTCAGTTGCTAATTTTTCAAAAGACCAACCTTTTAATGGTGCAATCCCCTCCATATTATTGATTTTTGCACCTATCATATTTCTTTTGTTCTACCTTTTTTAGCTTAAACTATTATTTTTCTAGTTTCTTGAGATAGATGTTTAGATAATTTCTTTTCAGCTTTTTAGTTTTTCTTTCTAAAAATGCATTCAAAGCTATCATTTCCCCCTAAGACTGCTTTAACTACATCGTATAATTTTGAAAATGTTATAATTCAATTGTCATTCTGCTCAAAAATGTATTTCCTTTGTGATTTTTTTTCTAATGGAAATTATATGATATGCTTCTGAATCCCTGGGTCAAATATTTGGAGATTTTCCTTGACATCTTTTTGTTACTGATTTCTACTTTACTTTCACTATAGCCAGAAAACTCCACATAGTTTCTACACAATTTTGGTAATTTGAAACTGTTTATGGCTCAGCATATAGTCACTTTTTATAAATGTTGAATGGAAACAGGATGAATGTGTGGTCTACATTTGCTGGGTAGTGTTTGGTGTAATCAATTAAATTGTGTTGGGTCATCATGATGTTTAACTGTCTTTATCCTTACTCATTTTCTGTTCCACTTGTTTGATCAGTCAGTGACAGATTTCTTAAATTCTTCAACCAGTGCTGTGGGTTTTAAAATTTCCCCCTTAGTTCCTTTAGCTTTGACTTTATATATATTTAGGCTATGCTACTAGTTGTATAAAAGTTTACAATTGCTATATATTCCTGTAAACTGGCCCTTTTATCATTACTAACCACCTGTTTTATCACCAACACTGATTATTGCTTTAGAGTCTACTTTATTTATACCACCTTTCTCTTGATTGGAATTAATATGGTTTATTGTTCTTATCTTTTTTTTATACCAGGGATTGAACCCAGGAGCACTTAACCACTAAGCCTCAACCCCAGCCCTTTTTTAAATTTTTTTTTTTTTTTTCTTTTGAGACTGGGTCTCACTAAGTTGCTTAGAGCCTTGCTAAGTTGCCGAGACAGGCTTTGAACTTGTGATTCTCCTGCTTCAACCTCCCAAGTTGCTGGAATTACAGGCATGTGCCACCATACCTGGATCTTTCCTACCTTTTTTACATCTAGCTTTTATATATCCTTTTATGTCCTTATGTTTATTGTATATCTATTACAAACAACATAAGTTGGATTTTAACTATTATGCCAATATTTGTATTTATTCCATTTATTTTTATTTTTAATTAAATTATTTATTCTAATTTGTCATACATGCTTGCAGAATGCAATTCATTTCATATTACATATATAGAACACAATTTTTCAAGTCACTGGTTCTACACAAAGTATTTTCACACCATTTGTGTCTTCATACATATACTTAGGGTAATGATGTCTAACTCATTCCACCATCATTCCTATCCCCTTCCCCCCCTCCCTTCCCCTCCCTCCCCTTTGATGTACTTAAAGGTCCTTCATTCTTCTCATCCCCTGCCCCTCACCATTGAGTCAGCATCCTCATAACAAAGAAATCATTTGACCTTTGGTTTTTTGGGATTGGCTAACTTCACTTAGCATTATTTTCTCCAATTCCATCCATTTACCTCCAAATGCCATGATTTTATTCTCTTTTAGTGCTGAGTAGTGACATTTATATTTAAATCTAATACACACACACACACACACACACACACACACACACGAAAGGGAACAAGAAGGACATGAGTCTAATATCTTGCACACAGTTTGCCCTGGGATTATATGAATATGACTGATTATGAGTAGCCCCATATAAAGGGCAAGAAAACAAGTAAAAAAGAAAAAAAGACCAAGAAACAAGTAAAAAAAAAAAAAAAGCCTCAAATAAGAAAAAAAAATGTAGCTTCAAATAAGCCTCAAATAATAAAACCTAAGAAAAGATTTTATTCTGCCCAAGGGAGACAAAAATGAATCAAGAAAGAATGGCCCTGGTTAATGCAGCAGACTTTCTGTTTACTCCATATACTCTTGAATAATTTCTATTCCCAAGTATATCAAGATGATCCACCAATGTTCCATTTGTCTATCAAAGAAAAGTAACACGTCTGTGGAAGGCAATAAAGTCATCCCCAGGGCTTTCTATGTATAATCTCAGCATCCATACTAAACTTGTAGGAATAGCATCAAATGACAAAATTCAGGGAAATAGGCAACAGAAATAGACCCACAGGCTATCTAGATCCTAAAATGAATAGACACATGCTTTAGAATAATTATGACTAATACATTCATGAAAACAGAAAAAAAAATGCTGAGATGCACCATAAGATTAGAATCTACTAGACAAGAATCAAATGGAAATTCTAGAACTGAAAATTAAATAAATAAAAGAATTCAACAAATAAATATGATATTTGATTCAACACAACTAAAAATAGAAATAATCGAATGAAAAATCAGTAGACTGAAGATCTGAGAGGAAAAACAATGGGTATGAAAAACACAGAGAAGTGTGTAGAAAAAAAGAGACAGGTAACACAGTGAAAAGGTCTAACAAGTGTGCAATTGAAATTTCAAAGTCTAAGGGGAGAAGAAATTGGTCTGAAGTAGTATTTGAAGACATATTGTTTGCATATTTTCTAAAATCAGTGAAAGGCATCAAGCCAGAAATTTGAGAACCTCTACAAACCCTATGCAAAATCAATACAAAGAAAACCATCTATATATTCACAGAAAAAGTAATTGAAGATGTTAAAAATAGCTGGAGAGTAAGTGATGGCAATAGAGCAGCAGTGCAGCAGTAAGAGTGATAGCTGACATTTCAGGAGAAAATAATGGAACCAGAGGACAATGGAATGACACCTTTAAAATTCTGGGAAAAAGGGTAAAATTATGGCATTTGCCAGTAAATGGTTGGAGTTGGAGAATATCATGCTAAGCGAAATAACCCAATCCCACAAAACCAAAGGCCAAATGTTCTTTCTAATATGTGGATGCTAATTCACAATAAGGTGCGGGGGGGGGGGGGCACTAGGGAAAAATAGCATTACCTTAGATTAGGTAGAGGGAAGTGAAGGGAGGGGAGGGTTGGGATGTGGGGATGGGAAAGATAGTGGAATGAAACAGACATTATTACTGTATGTATATGTGTGACTACATGACCAATATGATTCTGCAGCCTGTACACTTAGTAAAATGAGAAATACTATCCCATCTATTTATGACATGTCACAGTGCATAAATGCATTCTACTGTCATGTATAACTAATTAAAACAAATTAAAATTTTTTTAATCTGAAAAAGAACCTAAGAATTTAATATCCACTGGAAATATAGGTATTCGCAAGTTTAACCTCTTTTCTTTTTAATCAATATTTGGAAAATGAAATGGGAAAACCTTGAAAGATAAGATGATTCTAGTTTTACTTAAACTATTCCAGAGCTTAGTAAAAGGAAAACTGTCAAATTCATAATATGTAGGTGGTATCATTGAAATTCCTAATCTGAAAAAAAGATACACCAATATAATTTATGAATATAAATACAAAATACATAGACCAAAAAATGTAAGAACATATGAAAAACCTATCAAACAGATCCTGGAACACCTTTTAAAAAGTATATCCTGACTAAGAGAAGCTAATTTCAGAAATACAGAGATGGTGGAACATTATGAAATACACGGTATATGTCATTATGTTAGTAGAGCTAAGAAGAATAAAACTCATATGATCATCTCCATAAATGCAGAAAAAGTACTTGATAAGATTCAACACATATTTTGTTTTATTTTTTATTCAACAAATGTGTATTGAGCATCTGCTCTATTATAGCACTGAGGGTGCTAGAGAGAAAAAGATACTGGCTCCATCCCAGCTCTCATTCCAGTGAAGGAAAGAGTCAATAAATAAATGAGTAAGGGAACAAGCTATTTTTAGATAGAACATACATTTATTTTAAAAACTAATAAAATGCACATTGACTTCATTAATAAAATAAACATAACTCAGGCCAAAATACTGCATTTTGCTTAATAGGGAATAATGAGAATTTCTTCTTAATGTTGGAAACAAGATAAAAATGCCCACCATGTTCACAACATTTAACATTAGAGTAAAGAATTAGTTAAGGCAATAAAACAAGAGAAAGCAATTAAAAGTATAGGAATCAGAAAGAGAGATAAGATCATGCTTTTTGTAGATTATATAAATAAACATATAGGAACCCCCCAAAGAATCAATGGAAAATCTATTATGAACAATAAAAAAATAAAGTGATCATAAAATCAATATAAAAATTAATTGATATCATTTATACAAACAAAAACCAGTTAGAAGATGTAATATAGGACAAGATTCTATTTATGAAGACAAAAGATATGCAAAAAAGATATATTCAATATATACACAAAGAAAATTATAAAACACTCCTTGATATTTATCCTAAAGAACTAAAATCAGTATACTCTAGTGATGCAGGCACATCAATTTTTATAGCAGCTCAGTTCACAATAGCCAAACTATGGAACCAACCTAAGTGCCCTTCAACAGATGAATGAATAAAGAAAATGTGGTATAGATACACAATGGAGTTTTTCTCAGCCATAAAGAAGAATGAAATTATGGCATTTGCTGGAAAATGGATGGAACTGAAGAATATCATGTTAAGTGAAATAAGCCAGACTCAGAAAATCAAGGATGAACATTTTCTTCTATGTGCAGAAACTAGACCAAAATAAGGGGGGGGGGGGAGGGAAGAGGAGGGAAACAGCATTCTGGAGATTAATTTGGTTCCTTGGGCTGTGTGAAGGGCTGTCAGCCCATAACAGGGGTCCTCCTTCAGTCTCCACTCAGGCTTGTCACTCATTAGAGAGGTGCAGTCAGGGAATAGAATTTGGGTGGAACTCACTATTCAGTGCCTCCTCAGTCTCATCTCTAAGGTTGTCTCCCTCTCCTGCCCATAAGAAGATGCTAGACAAGAATGCAAAGGTCTGATAGACAATGCTACTAAATTGAAAATCACCAGTGCAAAATGATCTTGGTTGCAATGGCAAGGAGGTGGCTGTTTTTGCTTCCATGGCCAGCATGGACTTCCAACTTATTCTCAACCTTAAACTTTTTATCCTAAGCTGGCCATTTGCGATACTTTTTGTTAATGACGAAAACACAGCATACATTTACAGCCTTTTCCCCTCATTACCTCTCACTGGGGCTTTTCCCATATCCTGAGCTACCCTGCGTTATCCCACCGCCCTCCCTTTTCTCCTGCTGTTTTATCTTCCTAGTGTACTGTCCCTCCCATATTACTGTCTGAAAACCTGCCCATTCTTTAGTGCTATTTTCAAAGTTTCTTTAAACAGCACTTTTACTTATGTTTCCTGCTGAATGTGAAATACTGGTATTTATCATGGCAAATCACCCTTTGATTTCTTAGTAATTTGTATTTCTTCTGTAGTTCCCTGTTCAACTGTGAATATTAATGCAGACTCTCTTGTATCTGGGTGATTCTGAAACAGTTCGCTTATTGTACTCACATAGCTGTCATCAAAAAGATGAGACTGAATTAGGCAAATCTAAGGGTTCAGTTTGGTCTAGTGGCATGGACTGCCTCTTCAAGTTGTCCATAAGATCCAGCCATTGGAAACTATGAGTTGGGTATAATCAGTCACCTGATGAGGTTAGTGACCCATGTGGAAGCAATGGTGATCTTTGCTGTGACACCACAAATTAGAACCTGCTTCTGATTAGATGATCTTGGCCCCTAAAGTACCTACATACCAGGCGGAAAGTACCTACATACCAGGTGGAACAGTATCTGTATTAACACTTGGGACCAGCCCAGATTTCACATAAGGAAGACCCTAAAAATTAACTGTGCTTATTAAAAACTGCATGATTAAATGTGTATGTATAATTTATTAATTTATATGTATTTGTGTAAGCCCCCATGGCAACAAGTTGTTTACATTTATAGCTCCGTGTGTGTGTGTGTGTGTGTGTGTGTGTGTGTGTGTTTTGTGTGAAATTAGTAGACCCAACATTGCTGCATGTCACGTTCTTACTAGCCTGTTCACCTTTTTGTGAATATGTGACTAACAAGAGGTGAGGTATTTGCAAGAATCTATAAATATAAATTATTCTTCAAAAACACAAGTCTTTCTTTTCTTTCAGGAATCAAGAAGCTTTGAAGTCACAAGAAGAGAAGGTAGGAGAAATGCACTCATATCCATTTCACTCTCAGTGTTGACATTTGGGAAGTAGTTTGCTGAAACTAAGATGAACTTCAGACTGTGGACAGCCTGTTCTTTGAAATTTCATGTGGCCTTTTCCAGGAGCTGAGTGCTTAGCATTCGGCTCTAGAGACTCGAGCCCTGCAGGACAGGTTTGCCTGTGAGAACTATGACTTCCATCTTCAAGTATCCAAGGTGGGACCTGGGGAACTGGCTCACTTGTGAGCGTGACCATGGTCTCTTAAGAGAAGTCTTGTTTTTGCATTTAATTTGAAGTCATTATTTGGATTTACTGAGTGAAATCAATGTCAGTAAAAGCAAAAATTGGTTTATAGTTTGAGGTATTTCAATATCTGGAAAGAGACACCACTGTGAAAAATGTTTCTGATTAGATTTTTACGGCTTCAGCTCAACTTAAGTAGAAATAACCAATTAATTTTCCTTTTGAAAACAATTCCACGATGTTCTATTTTCCTTGCTGACATTCCTCCTGCACATTTGTTTTCTGGTCTCTGAGGTAAGCATATGTGGATGGTAATTTCAGAAATCTTTTAGTGGAAAAAGAAATTTTCCTTATTCACTTTCAATAATAGTCCCTATTAGCTTTTGTGTGATTTGTGGAATCATTAACAATCATTTCCTTTTTGTAGAGGTGGGAAGATAAATTCAAAAACCAATGTGAGTTCTTGGTCAGGAGTGTGGCCTTTGGTTTTCCTCTTCACTGCATCTTTCTCTGTGTTACTGTCTCCAATAAGAGTAGCAGGATTTTTAAAATATGAGCAAATTCCATATTGACTCCTAAATCTAGCACACACTCACTGCCGGGTTAGTTCCTATGTTAGGCAGCCCAGTGAGAGACAGGCTGGTCACATTGTCAACAGTCTTTCTAGAGCTTGAGAACATAAATTTACAGTATTATTTATATTGGATCCAATGGGTTGCTGCTGTCCATGATGTTGAAATCCCAAATCTGAAGGATCTGAGTAACCTAAACACTAGGATTAACTTCCCAGCTCCCATTTCCATTTGCCATTGTCTTTGGTTTTGGACCCAATGTCCTCTGGACTGTATCCATAAGGCAAACTGCATTGTGTGGCTATCCATACCAAGTGAAACTGGATGAAGGTGGATGGGACAGGGAAGGATGTTTTCACTGAAAGTTGTGTTCATGAGGGAACAGTGACTGTGTAAGTCAGAGAAAAATAGCCTGAATGAGAGAAGTTGACATGAACTTTGGTTTTGAATAATATGCTATTCATGTCAGAACCCCTGAGCATGAATGTTTGGAATTAATTTGCATTAAGGAATCACATATACACTTAACCTTTTGGGAATCTTACTGTTCTTGTGCTGGAACCATCTCTAATAAAGCTGGGTTTGTGGAAGAATCATATAAATTTTCACTCAAAGGCTTAAAAAGTTCTGATTGAACTTATGACTTCAAATCCCCAGAAGAATAAGATCGTCCAAAGGCCCAGTCAGTCCGTGCTGTCCTTACTTACAACTTCCTTCTCTTTGGAAGCATCAGCTTTAGCAGCTGGCTGACTGGGAACATATGCTTTGGGTTTATACTAGCAAATTTGTCCTGACATAAATTTCTTCCTTCCTATTATGAGCTAATGTCATTCTAGCTTGTCAAAGTGGAGTGTTTAAGAGTTCCTGAAAATAGTTCAGTGGTTTGATGTCAATGCTTACAACCTGGTAGGAAGGAAGGAAGGAAGGCAAGCAGGCAGGAAGGAAGGAAGGGAGGGACCTTGCAGGTAGGTTCCAAGTATTTTGGGGTCTGACAATTCACTGACATGTGTTGTAGAGTTAATCTCCAGAAAAGTGTATGAGTATAAAAATGACAGAGGCACTATGAATATTCAATAAATGATTACTCCTACAAAAAGAAATAGATCATTATTATCTAGCAACATGCACTTCAGAGTGGTTACTTGCTCTGACTTGACCTGGAACAGAAGGAGGAACAGGTAACTGAAGCCCAGTTCACCAGGCCCAGGAGAGTCCAGAGAGGTCCAGAGAACCTCTGGACCCAGGTCTGGAGAGGCAGCCTCCTCACTGACTCCTGACTCGGGAGTAAACATTCCATTTGGGGTTAAGCATCACAAATGGGTGGCCCATACAACTTTGGAAGCTCTTGACAGTCTATGAGGTGAGAAGTGAGAGGAACTAAGATTAGCCTTGGAAATGGAGCTATGGGAGCAAGGGCTTTGGGGTAATGGGAGTGCCCTGTGTGCCTTGGCCCTGCTCTCTGCCTTATTTCCCTTTCTCTCCTCCCAGCCTTAGGTGCATCGTGTTAATGACCCACAGATCATAACCTAACCTTCTCGCATCTGACCTTACACTGTTCCCACAGCCTCCATGCTTTGTCCTTCATCTCAAACCCACTCCCCTTCAATCCTGCCAACTCTTTCTTGAAGTGTGTGGTTTTCCCTAGTTCTTAGATGTAAGGGCTCCTAACAGGTTATTCATTGTCTGAACGAAGAAACCCTCCCCTCCATCATCCCCATACTCCGAACGGCCCCAGCCCAGAGCCAGCAATGCTCAGCAATTGTTTCTTGACTTCAGCACAAGCTACGCATCTTCATTGTCTGTGTAGTCTTTCATCCTGGGCCTGTCTTGGTGAGATACAAGAGAGGCACAGAGATCTTTTGTTCTTAAAACATACTTTCTAAGACTGTGGATATCCGTTAGATAGTCCTGCCTGAGGCACTGATGAAGTGCTTTGTGTCCAAATAAGCTTGGTATTCCAGGTTGTCCTCAAAAAGATATGTTGAAGTCCTAACCCAGAACTTGTGAATGTGACTTTATTTGGAAATAGGGTTTTAGCAGATGTAACCAAGTTAATGTGAAGTCTTACTGGATTAGGATGGGCTCTAATCCAATGAGTTTCATCCTTAAAAGAAGAGGGAACTTTAGACACAGACACATTGGAGAATTCCATGTGATGATGGAGAGAGTGGATTGTTGGCAACTGCTAGAAGACAGGACGAGACAAGGAAGGATTGTTCCCTAAAGCCTTCAGAGAGAGAATGAGAGTATGGCCCTGTCACCCCCTGATTTTGGACTTCCAGTTTCCAGAACCATGAGAAGATAAATTTTTGCCGTTTAAGCCAACTGGTCTGTGAAATTTTATTATAGCAGCCCTAGGATCCTGATATACTTGGAAAATATTGATTCAATAAACTTAAGTTCATTTTTGGTCCTTGTTCAATGATTTTTTTTTCCTGCAGAATCTGTCCTGGTTTTTCATACATTAAATATGACTCTCAATAGGGAATTCAACATGCAATCATTTTCCAAACTTAGTCTTCCATGGAATTAAACAAAATGGACTTGGTTGGCTTTGGTGCTCAGGGGTGGCATTCCATGCAGTACCTTTTGCAAACCCTGTTCTAGAGGGCACGGGAAGGAGGAGCGCTTCCTCAGAGTACCCTGGCACCTGAGACTGTATTCTAGGGACTGAGCCAACACAGAATGGTGAGGTGGCAACAAGGATACCCACCAAGTTATTGTGAAGTTTTCAGAGACACTCCCTTTCCACTCTGAGGGCCCATGCTGATTGTGACTGCCAGGAGTCATCTACTCACACCAGTACTTTTCTCTGACTGATCCCATCACATTGAATTACAGCCATGAGAGAACACTTGAGTAAGCTGAGCAAGTGGTTGGGATAATTCAGCCCTTGTCAGCCATCTCTGAGGAGCAGGGGGTGTGTGTGTAAGCTCTTCCAGATGTCGGTGGTTGTGCTGTGATTAGAGGCTGCCAGTTTTGGGATGGGCACCAATGTCACATTGCATTATTTACCCTCCCAAGGATGGCTCCCTCACTCTGGGTTCCAGGCCTGCCCAGGCCAGCCTGTCCTGCCTTCCAGCAGGTCTCTGAGGGAGACTGAGAGAGGAAGTCTGCTGGGAAAAGGAAAAAAGGGAGTGACAGTCACACAAACAGCCCTTGAGTGGCTCTGGTTGCTCAGGCTGCTTAGCAATGCAAATCAAAGTAAACATAACCTGCCAGTGCTCAGTGGGAAACTAGAGTCTCACTTTCTGAAAACCTTGGAATTAGTCCCTATCTGGCAGCTGCCTCTAATGGCCCCTTTATAGTTCCCTGCATCTGGGTGAACTTCAGCTATCAAGAACTGCATCATGTTTACCATTAATTTTGATTTTGTTTAGCAGATGTTTTCTGGATCTCTTGTTGCCTGCATAATCTATCTCAGTATAATGTGAAGTAGCTGACTCTCTTGGATGAAACAGATTAATAAAACTCTTCGGTTCTTTTGAGGTAACTTCTTTAATGACTGCAGATGTAGGGAGTTTAAAAGGAAGCCATCCAGAGTTGACAGTGCCTGGGGCAGTGGGTCTTTTTCAATTCAAGACTGCCATCTGGGGAAAGAGATGGAGTTTCCCTCCCCACTCCACCCTCACTCCTAACAGTAGAGCATTGCCCTTTCTTCACTGGGCTAATGAAGTTGAGAGTGACATCTATCTGTGCACACTCCTAACCCTACAGTACACCTAGTTGTCCCAAGTTGAATGGGAAGCGGGTGGCACAGCTGGCTGGGATGTTCTGCTTAAGTATACAGAGTCAGCATTCAGTTTTGATCATGATCAATGAGTGCGTGGTAGAATCCCACCTCTCACTTATAGTGTGACTTAGGGACCGTTACTCAATCTTATCTGAAAACAATGGGGATAGTAATAGTGCAGGCCATTAGTCCCAACTCTGGGTTATAGAAACCCAACTTATACTGACAGAAGCCTCAAAGGCTCAGGAAAGTGCAGAATCCAAGGGCAGATTGGGCTTTCAGAGGAGCTAATACAAGGACCCTCCACTGTCCCTGTTCGTCCTTCTTTTGGCATGTTGGCCTCTTCCTGGCCTCTTATAGGATGGTTACAGGCAGCTGCAGCTCTCAGTCCTGCCTGTCTACCAACCCAGAGGGTGAAACCATTTCCCTCAGAATGACAGCTGAAGAAAGCCAGCAAGGACTCAGATCTGCTAGGCTTGTGTTTTGACTCACACTCTAAACCTATCATGTGGTCAAGGGGCTGAGGGTGGTGGTGGATAATGTACTATGATTGGCTGAGATCACGTGTTCTCCCTTGAGGTTTGCAACCCACCCCCCCACCCCGACCACAGCAATGGTTTGATCCTGGAAGGAAGGATGCTGGGCAGTCATGCCATCACGGCCTTCACACAGCCTCATGGAGAGGTTGAGGTGGGTGATGGTGCCCATGGAACGCTTGGCACAGTGTGGGCAATGCTGGTGGTGCTCCACGATTTGATAATTTTCATTATGTCTCTTCTCATCCTGCATCTACATATCTGGCAGAGACATAGAGGACTTTCTTAAGTCCCCAAGTCCATTCTTCTGTCTCTAAACAGGGAATTTGGATGTTAAAGCCTGTTGACTAGCCGGGCGCGGTGGCGCACGCCTGTAATCCCAGCATTTTGGGAGGCTGAGGCAGGAGGATCGCGAGTTCAAAGCCAGCCTCAGCAATGGCGAGGCACTTAGCAACTCAGTGAGACCCTGTCTCTAATAAAATACAAAAAAGGGCTGGGGATGTGGCCCAGTGGTCGAGTGCCCCTGAGTTCAATCCCCGGTACCACCAAAAAAAAAAAAAAAAAAAAAAAGCCTGTTGACTTTTTCCATGAAGAATTATCTTACACTTAGCCCATTCTTATCCCTCTCCTCTGTCAGAGTCTTTCTTTAACTTTCTGTTCTAGTTGTCTCATTATTATCTAGGTCACAATCAGAAAAACCAAACCATCTTCTTCTTGATGGTGCCTTAAAAAACTTAAGGACAAACACATATGAAACTTCTCCCAGATCAGGGCCTTTCTGGGTACTGGGGTCAGAAATTGTCCTCCAGCATCACAGATACCAACTCTTCATATTTTCTTTCAATTACTATATCATAACAGGCTCTGTAATGGTAAGAAACAGTCTTTCCCAAGGACCATGGCAGACAAGGGCTCTTCCTCAAGTCCAAATAAGGCATACACCAGAGGGTTCTCCAGGTGCAAACAACTCCCAGGTTCTGTTCCATAAGGTTCTCCAAGGCAATCCTAAGTACCTGGACCTGGAAAGACCAGCCTGAGCTAAGACAGCCCTAGTGAGCCTGGGTTCTCACTCCTATCCTGCTCCTGAGCCCTTTGATCCATGGACCATCCAGTTCCTGGATAAGTGACTATTCCATCCTGTCCCCTGGTGAGTATAGCAGGACTTTGTGGCATATAGCTCAGGGCTTCTGATGGAACCAGTCACCCAGGACCACGGCATCACTCATCTGGGGGAGGAAGCCTGGGTCCAGGGGCAGCTCTTCTACTGTTGTGTAGGTATGAGTCCTGGAAAAGCAAGAGACAAGTCTCTTCTTTCCAGGGTCTCCTGTCCCTGACATACAGTGGGCACTGAAAAGGTGTTCTATGGCTGACATATCCCAAAGCTGACCCAGCTCTGTCACTTCTCCATTCCTCATTCTGGTACAATCACAGATAAGGGGCTTCCAGGTTGGTTGGCTGTGGACCCACAGTGCCAGGACCCTTAGTCCTATCTGCTGGGCTTGCTCTTCCTTCTAGTTCCTTGGAAGTCTTATTCTCCTTGGGGGTTGACATTGCAATATTTGGAACATAGGTGTCTATCTGAAATTTGTGGGGTAAGAGTCATATTTTCAAAGAAGTCATGATCCATCAAGGGTATAAACACTGCAGATTCCTAAGTACCATAAAATCAGCTCTTAACAGGATAAGATCATCCTGAAGCAAACTCATCCTACCTAAGGCTCAGGGTAGAAGTTGAGGATGGTCCCACAAGATCTGCCCAGGGCCCCTTCCCCACCCGGGAGGCTCATCTTTCTTCTTTACATTTCCAGCATCAAGTTAAGGCTGCCATTTGTTATCTTCATTCCTTGCCTGGCCCCCAAGCTGGAAGGAGTTTCCCTGCTTTTCAGGAACCCTTGAAATGATCTGCTCTGTGTAAACACTGAAGCCCTTTTCAAACCTCATGAAGCTGTTTGCCCTGGCATATTAATGTGCCATCAGCAAGCCTCTGGGGTTAATTATCTGTGACTTTAAAATCATTTGTTTCTGTCTCTGTCTCATTGCTGCCCAGCACTTTCTTTATTAGGAAACAAACCACAGAATCCAACTGACCATTATGTTCTAATTCTCTTCTTGTCATCAGAATTAGTTCATCTCTTAAAAATTCTTAAAAGAAAGAAAGAAAGAAACCCTGACAAACCTGTCTTCTCATTGTTTTCAGACTGTTGTCTCTTCACACACCTTTAATCTCTGCTTTGGCAGGAGTACAAGCAAAACTAGAAGTAGTCTGCAGGCTGAGAGGTCTTATAAGTTAGTTGGCTGCCAACATTTTCTTTTCCCAGATTGGCCTCACCCACTCTGGGGGCTGCCTGCCACCAATCATTAGCCCTTTTTGCTGCTGCCTATGTGAGTTCTTTTGCTGCTGCCCCAGTATGTCTTCCAGAGTACACACTCTAGTGAAGGAGTCATGGTGCCCCTGGAGTCATAGTGCCCTTCCCGGTCAGGTGGCCAGGGTTGGGAGATCTTCTGTGCTGTAACTCCCCCCACTAGTCTTTCCTATGCTCCTATCTGAGTTATCCTTCTTGATTACAGCTGCCATTTAGTTCCCAGAAATGTTTCAGGTCCTGCACAAAGAAAAGTGTGCACGGTGCTAAATTTTATATAAGGGCAGATGAGCTTGCCCTGAGCTCCCCAGGTAATCAGGGCACATGCACCATAGAAATGAGCAGGTGGGATGGTCACTGGCTAGATGGAATATTGACAGCGACCTACAGTCTTCCAGGATGAGGTTGCAGCCAGCAGCAGAGGCGTGAGCAGTGTCTAAATGTGGTCAGCATGATCAGATGGTGCACAAAGGTGGTTTACCCGTGGACCAGGTTCCACCTGCCCTGTCCTCTGGAAGCCACAGCCTCTCAGCTCTTTCTGTGCCCCTCAGTTGCTCTTATCTCTTCACTGCTTCAAAAGCAATGTCTGGGAGCCTCGTTGGACAATGACTGTTTGAAATGCAGAAATAACTCCCATGGAAAGTGGCACAGTTCTTAGGGTTTATTGGTTGCTAATGAAACTTTCCTTGAGTAGGATGGAGGTCACTTGGTATGCAGGGATGACACACCTTTGTAGCTGAGTCAGTTAAGAAGATGCACAAGTGTCCTATGGACAGAAAGGCTCACCTGTGTGCCCACACCATGGCTGGCCACCTCTCAGGTGGGTCCGCAACAGAATGTGAGAGAAGTTGCCCAGCGTAAGCACCTCGGAGCCTGGAGGAGCAGCTCTTCTGCTGTTCTGGTGGAGGTGAAGTCTCAGGGTCTTTCCTCCAGAGGATTCTCATCCGTGGTGCATTGTGTCAGTGGTGACTTTTTGTTTCAAATAACAAAACTCTACTGAACTAGCTCAAACAAAAAGAGGACTTATTGCATGTACATAATTAGTTAATCTGGCGGGGGTGAGGGATGTTGGCTCTAGGCAGTTGATGTGGGACCCAAGGATCTGGCTTTTCATTTTACCCCTGTCAGCTGGCTCCCTGCAGTGAGTACCACCATCCCACCTCAAAATCCCAAGTGCAGTGGAAGAGAGAGAGCCTCTGGTGTGCTATTTCCCACGAAAGTGCTCGATTTCTGTGGGATTGGACTTGCTCAAATCCTGTATCCCCCACCCCTGGATCAGTGACTGGGGCTGGGGGATGCCCAGTGCTGCTGGGTTTAGGAGTTGCCAGCTGCACCCTGTTCAGCATATCATGACCTGAGAAGGTAGAGCCCTAAGTAAGAATTGGGACTGGGTCTGAGTAGGGCACATAGAAACGGGAAGGTTAAAAAAAAAAAGTCCTTGTGCATATTACCAGTTACTTTATTATTTTGTATTTGGTGTCTTTACCCCCTTCACTCACCAAGGGAATTTGAGCACCTCCAAGGTGAGCTAAGATTCATTCAGCAAACCTTCCCCAGCCCTTCGGGGGAGGGTGTTCTCTCCCCATCCTTACAGATGGAATTCAAGGCCCAGGGATTAAACTGCTGACTTCAGATCACAGAAGCTTTCAAGGGAGTGTGAGTTTGAATCCAGAACTTAGGGGACAATTTCAGGACACTTTTTTTTTTTTTTTTTTTTTTTTTAATTCATCACAGCTGCCTCCAGTGATTGGGTCTTCTGTTACCTGTCCCGTGTGAAGGATACAGGATGGCAGGTGTGAACTGTCCCTTTGGACCTCCATCGTGCTCTCTTCTCTGAACCTTTAGCCAGAGCACATAGAATCAAAAGCAAAGGGGGCTGGGAATATAGCTCAGTTGGTGGAGTGCTTGCCTTGCACAAGGCCCTGGGTTCAATCCCCAGCACCACACACACACACACACACACACACACAAAAAAAAAAGCAAAGGGGCAAATTCGTCCCTCATGGTGGCTTCTGTTCCTTCCTTGATGGTAATTTTCAGAAAATTTTATTTTCCATTTTTCGTAAGAGATCCCCTTCTTTATGGGGAAGAGGACAGCAGGGCTCAATAGACTGACTGCTTTGAAGGGAGCATTTGGGGACAGGGGGCAGGCAGGGACTCAGGCTGGGAGTGGGCCTTTCCCATAGCCAGAGGGATCAGGAACCATTTTTTTTTTTCCTTTTCTTTTACTCTAGGTTGTTTTATATGACAGCAGAATGCATTACAATTCATATTATGCTTGTAGAGCACATTTTTACATCTCTGGTTGTATACAAAGTATACAAAAAAAAAAAAAAGACACCATTTGTGTCTTCATACCTGCACTTAGGGTAATGATATCCATCTCATTCTACCATTGTTTTTTGTTTGTTTTTTACCCTTTTGCCCCCTCCCTTCCCATCCTTCCCCATTGGCCTTTCTAGTGTTCCTCTAATCCTCCTGTGCTCCTGTCCCAACCCCACTGTGAATCAGCTTCCTTATATCAGAGAAAACATTTGGCATTTGGATTTTTGGGATTGGTTAACTTCACTTAGCATTATATTCCAGGAGCCAATTTTTAAATAAGCAGCTTTCCATTTGTCTGTGTGTGCAAGACAATTTAGGAGCAAAGGGCTCACTCCTTTAATATTAATTCTGTAGTTGAGAAGGTTCTTAATGGAAACATTTTCAGTCTCTTATTCAAGTTTCATAAACGCCCTCTGTGACAGGCATTGCAAATCTAATTTGTAAATAGTAAAAAAAGGTTGGGGGGTACTTTGAACACTATAGGAAAGTGATCAAAGAATGAACACAGGCTTCACTGGGGGCATGCAGGAGACCACCTGTCCTCTGTGGAAATGCAACAGTGTTTGGACCATTCTGACTAAAATGTTCAGGTTCAACGAGCGGACTCCTCGTTCTGCAGCTGACATGGCATAGGGTTAGGGGGACCTGAGAAGGAGCCCTATCTTGTTGCTGCCTTCAGAGAAAAACAGAGACCTCCAAGTTCAGAAAAAAATGGGCCTTTAAAAAAGTACACAAGGCTGGGAAATGAGTTGTGGGAGTCCAAGTGCATTTTGATCTGTTTATTTTACTAATTTTAGTGGTTGCTTGCTCGCTTTCTTTCTTTCTTTCTTTCTTTTTTCTGGAAGCAACATTCCTCTCCAGCTGCTTGGCTGCTTCATTTGAATTTCTATCTTTTATGGGAGCCACTGCATATTTGGACACAAAATGGGAGTCCTGTGGCTAGAGGAGACGTTTATTTGTTAGGGTCAGATCCAATCTCACGCTTAGAAAGCAGCTAAAAATAAAATGAATTGAGGTTTGGGTTTATTCGTTTTTTAAAGACAGTAGGTCTATAAAGCTGTCTAGCATATCACTTCTCCATCCTTCTGCAGAATTTAACAGAATATCTTATACTTGGATGGTGTCAGGCATTCAGAGAGTTTCTCATTTGTCCTCTCATTTGATACACTCAAGAAAACCTGGGGGGGGGGGCATGGAGAAAACCCATGAATTAGGAAGAATGAATATGTTGTCATTGGTAATTGACAGAGGAGGACATTGGTGCTCAGAGACAGCAAGGGACTTGCCTCACGTCACACAGCTAATTGATGATGGAGCTCATGACTGCCAGTTCTGCACCCTTCCTCCGGTGCTTCCTCTACAAACATGAGCTTATGATAGAAGTTTTCAAATTAAGACTCAATGGGAAAGCACACTGTTTTTAGTCCTGTTTTGGTTCTTTTAAAAATAAGTTATCATAAAGGTAAGTTTTCTCATCTGTCAATGTAATGATCCCATACCTTGGGGATTCAGAATTTTCAAAATGTGTGTGGAGGAAATAGTAAAAGTTAATCATTTTCACAGTACCTGTCTGTAGTGAGCTTTAATTATCACTTGACATATTTCATGGTTTAAAATGATGACAGTTTAAAATAGAGCCAGCGAGAGCCAGAAAAATCCATTCATTACCATGTGTCGAATGCTATATTAGAGTAACCCCTGAATTCAGATGCTGCCCAGATAGATGGCTCTGCAGCATTTTCTGATAGCTACAAATGTCCCCGGGACTGAAACCAGATCTGAGAATTCCATTCTGATTGTGCTGGGACCATCCACAGGTGCTCGGCTGAGGCCAGACCTGTGGTGTGAGTCTGGTACCACATTCCAGAGGCTGAACCCCCAGTGTTCTCCCTAGTCCAGACCTCTTCCTGGTCTTTCTGCAGCCTGCTAATGAACAAGATAATTCACGTGAAGTGTGCTTTGCGTGAATGAAGGAAAGCCATGCAAACTACGAGGCGACAGATGTCTCCCGGTGCCTCTTGGGAAATTGTACACCTTTCCAAGATGAGAAGGTTGCACGGCAGCATTTTGTTGTTGTCCTTGTGGTTTCCTACGTTCAGCCCCATCTGTGTGTTCTGTATGTTTAGGGAATTAATTGAATAATTGTTTCTTTTCCCAAGAGATTTCTGGAAGTTAGAGCTGTCCGGAGCTGACCTGTCTGTCCAAATTTCACATTTCAATTTGGAGAGTCGTGGGAGAGGCAGCAGCAGATGAAGCCATCTCAGAAATGTAAATGCTGTTTGACACATAATAGCTCAATGCTTATCCACTGCTGACAGCAGGAGCCAGTAGGACATGGGTGTCACAGGTCAGAGACACTTAGAATCTAGGGAGAGACATGCCTGTGGCCAATCCCTGTGCAGGTGATCTGAGAGAACCCTGGGCTTGTGCAGCACTCTGGTCTAGGTGCCCCTAACATCCCCAGGCCCACTCCCCAGGTTTTCAAAAGGTCAGTCCCATAGCGGGTCTTCATGGTGTGCCCTCTGTACCAAGCAGCCTGCCTGAGTGCTGGGCGTGATGGTGAGCAGACCCCTGTCAGGAATTCTGGCCCTCTTCTCAGCTCCACCATTCATGGAACCATCCCAGCACCCCAAGTTCAGATGGAAGGTCCCCACAGGCTCACAGGCTTGAGTGGATGAAGCAGTTTGTCTGAGGTCTCATGACTATGAGTAGCAGAGGCATCTGAGCCAGTTCTTAGGCCTCTGGGCTCTTTTCCTTTCTTTCCTTACTTCCTGCTTTTGAAGAAGTGTCCCCCCCCCCCTCTCCAGGGTGGCACAGTGTCCAATGCACCCTAGATACTTCATCACCATTTCCTAGTGATGGGGATTCTGGCTAAATGAATGTTCTAGCCAAGTTCTCTGTTATCATTTCTACATACTTTGTTTTTCTGCCTTAGAAGAGAAGAAAGTACCTGTCCTTTTTAAAGCCTGTGCCATAAGTTTTGCCAAGTTTACTTATTTTAACAGTAGTCCAGTGTGGCCACATAGCATGACCCCTGTCTTAGCAATGACAAAACACAGGCTTTGAAAAGGTTATTGAATTGGTTGGCTGCACATTTGAGTTAGCTAGTAGCTCTTTTGCTGTTCTCACTGTCACTAAACCTTCAGAGTCCTTTGAGGGAAGGTCTTCCTGTATCTCACTGTTCCTTAGAACCCTTGTCCTGATGACTCTGGCTCTAAGGGAATCTGCAATGTCTTTTCTTTCTTTCTCTCTCTCTCTCTCTCAGGCCATTTCTAAAGGGACTGTCTTGAAAAGCTTAGGGATCATAGACACATCTATAGCAATGCCTAATGAAAGTAGAAGAATATGGAAGACAGAGGGAAATGGAAAAGGAATGTCTTTCTAGCAGTCACTGGGAATCTGCTGCAGAGCCTTGGAATAGTGGTGGGAATGCTAGTCCAAGCTTGGGCCTCTGACAAACCCAGGCTTCGTCTCTCCTCCTTCTCGTCTTCTACCTCTTCTTCCTCCTTTTTTCCCTTTTTTTTTTTTTTTTTTTTTTTTTTTTTTTTTTTTTTTTTTTTTTTTTAATGCTGGGATGGCACCCAGGACCTCATGTGAGCTAGGCAAGCAAGCACTCTACTGCTCTACCTCATCCCTCCCCAGGCACCTCAAGACTCTACCTCTCTCACACCCTCTGGAGGACAGAGGCAGAATTCCATTTTGTGGCCTGGTTACCCTATGGCAGCCTTGAAGTAGGCTTTATGTTTGGAGCACAGAGAATGAGTAGCAAGAGCAGCAAACTGCCCAGGAGTGCCTTACCCTTTACCCTAGGGGTACTGCGAATTCTGTGGTTCTACTCCCATGTTCAAGAGGCCAAAAGAGACTTTTGTCCACACTGCCTCCTATATGATGTCAAAACCTAAAAGGTATTAGTCTCATCCCCCCTTTCCTTAAAACGCCCTCAAAGTCATTTTGGGTCCTTCAGCAGTTGCATAATTTCTACCAAGCCACATCAGATCCTGCCTAAGGAACTCCCTAAGCCTGGGTGTCTCTTTGTAAGAAAACCAACATGGACTTCCCCAAGACCTCTGAACATGATTTTTTCTCCGTATTTGTTTTATTTATTTTTAATTTTTTTATTTGTTCTAATTAGTTATACAAAATAGCAAAATGCATTTTGATTCATTGTACACAAATGGAGTACAACTTTTCATTTCTCTGGTTGTATACGAGATGTAGAGTCACACCACATGTTATGTCATACATGTACCTAGGGTAATGATGTTCATCTCATTCCACCATCTTTCCTACCCCCACTCCCTCCCCTTCCCCCCCTCCCCTTTGCCCAAAGTTCCTCCATTCTCCCCCCACCACACATACCCCCATTATGGGTCCACATCCATTTATAAGAGAGAACATCCGGCCTTTGGATTTGGGGGATTAACTTACTTCACTTAGCATGATATTCTCCAACTCCATCCATTTACCTGCAAATGCCCATATTTGTTTTATATAATAAGATTCAGACCAGCAGCCCATGGACCAGATACAGCCTGCATCCATATTTTGTTTGACTTACAGTGTTGGTCTATGGAAGTTTTTTGGCTTTTGTATCTTAACTTGGCTGAATTGCCATAATTTAAATATAAGGAAATTTTTATATACATATCCAAATTTGCATCTTATCTTGGAGAGTGAGATACTTTGGCAACCCTGGGCTGATTCCACCTCAAAGCAACAACAGGCTGAAGTGACAGCAGCCATGTCCTTGGAGGGTACATGCTCTGCTGTTGGCCACAGTTCACACCATTCCCTCGTGTGTCCCTGATACTAGATCAAGCAGTAGACATGGTTCTAAATATAAATCTGACAAAATGGAAATTCCTAAAGCACCACATTCACTAAATTGTCTGTGTGGCCTTGGGAGGTATTTGAGTTCTGCCCCCCAACTTTGTACTCAGGTCTAGAATATGTCCATCATGGCACAGCAGAAGCAGATGTCAATAAGAAGAAAGCAAGGGGGAGGGAAGCCTGGAAGTTTAGCATGAAGGCTGAAGCAGTCCTTATCTACCGTGTTAGTCAGCTTTTCATAGGTGTGACCAAAATACCTGGTTTCAGAGGTCTTAGTCCATGATCAGATGAGTACTTTGCTCTGAACCTGAGGTGAAGCAAAATGTCATGGCTGAAGGGCATGGCAGAAGAAAGATGCTTAGCACGAGTAGCAGGGAAGTAGAGGAAAAGAGAGGGGCCAGGGAAACCAGAAACCCTTCCAGAGCACACTCCAAGTGATATACTTCCTCCAACTAGGTCCTACCTCTCAGTAGTCCATTCAGCCATCAAATGGATTAATCAGAGCCCTATGACCCAATCATTGCCTAAAAGTCCTGCCTCTGACCCTTGCTACTTTGAGGACCATATTTTCAATATATGAGCTTTGGGGGAACAGCTATGTGTCTTTAAAATGGAGCAGTTCCTTTAAGCACTTGAGACATTCCATGTATAGTATAATTACTTTCCAAAGATATTTCCAACTGATATTCTGTTACATCTAAATATACATTTACAGGACTCAGTAGACCAGAATAGCTCTAATTTATGTACTTTGGTTCACTGGGTTAAAAAAAGACATTTTTAAAGTACATTTTTAATCTGTGTGTTTATCCCAAATATGTTGTTTAGATCCTCCAGAATCAGTCACATGGTGTTAGAAAAATATTACACATGGTGTGTTCTCTGAGCTGATTTAGAATTTAATGAGAGATGACATCTCAGCCTGAGCGTGACTGTGGATAACTATGGAATCTGGGCTCAGAAGTGTCCTTCCTAGAGCTTAGAGGAGCTTATGAATTCCCTCAGTGTCATTTTCTTAATGTGCAAAACTCAGATGATAAACAGTTACTGCCCTTGTGTGGTGAAAATTAATGCTTGCTGAGTACAAGTATTGTTTTAATAAAATAGTCTTAATTGTTTGCTTTGTACATTTTCTGCTTTATTATTTTTATTATTTCTCTTGCCTCTGTAATTGGTAATTATTGAATTCCCATTATTTCTTTATTAGTCATTTTATAAAAGCTATCTTGTGATTTATCCTTCCTCCCACGCTTGCTTTTCCCCAAATGTCATTAACAGAGGCAGGAGGCGGGCGCATGTTGCTTGACTCTAACGGGGCTGGTGGTGCTGTGAGCAGCCTCGTGCGGCTCACCCTTGCCTCTAGGATTGATCATTTCCAATTACTCGGCTGCTGTGCTGTGAAAGGACTTATATGAAGCCCGGGAGGTTTATTAGGAAAACATTGTAATAGTAAAGTAAGAGGGCAGGATTAACAGGGTCTGCATGGGGACTCTAAGTGTCTTCTCTATAGGAAAGAAGGGCAAGATGTGCCCTCCTAGCTGGGAGCAGGCATTGAAAGTGTAAATGACCACATCATGTGGCACACTAAATAAAAAGGTGAGAAAATCATCATTTGTACATTGCAAAGAAGTCAAAATCTCTTATGCCTGTGAGTTGTACCCCTATAACATTTCCAGCCACCAATACACAGGTACTCTCTCCTGTTCTGATTTCTCCTCCAATCTCTCCTCATCCCCTACCATGTTGGATGTATCTCCTATCATCCATTTTTTTCAGAGTAGGCTTTCAAAATTATATATTATACCAATATTATTTGAGTATGATTCAACTTACTGGCTATGTACTTTGGGGAAGTGACTTCTTGGCCTTGGTGTTCTGGCCTCTGAAATGATGGTAATAATTCCATCTACCCCATGTGACTGTGGCATGGAATAAACCCACATATGAAAGGTTATCATAGCACTGGCCCACCTTCTGAGCAGGCCCTATGTTATCCTGCATGGTTAACTATTATTCACCCATATTTGGAGTTGGGAGGGTTCTGGGGTTGTCTTCTAAGTGTGCCCCAGTACTGGAACTACTATGTCTCTGGTGAGCACTTGCTGAAATGCATTGGTTTAGGAAGCCTTGGATTTAAGCTGGCCAAGTTATCTTCTTTCACCACAACTATGTAATCACATTTATCCACTGTTTCAGGAAGAGTAGGCACTAATAAAGTGAAAACTCTGGAAGTATTTGTGCAGTGTTTTTGTTTGTTTGTTTCTGGTTCTAAGGAATCTACTAGAAATCTTAGCTGACTCTTCCACTTAAAACGATTTAAAATCATAGATAAAATATTTACATGGTCCTTTAATGACATCAGTGAGAAATCAGGAAAGTGAAAAATTCCTAAAAAGCCAAAAACTCAGGGACAGTGGAAAATTAGAACTCGGAAGCAGACTTTTGCTTTAAGAATATTTGCTCAGTGCAAAAGACCTTGAGCTTTGATTTTTATGACCTTGAGGGGTATGGGGGACAGGAACTAAGCCTAGAACAGATGGGTCTTTTAGAAATCCTCCTCCACCTACAGTGGAGACTCCAACAGACCCCAGTAGGCTCCATCTCCAGCAGAAAGGTGAAATAGAAATAAACATGCCCTGTCTTCCCTCAGGAAAAAGTGAAGGAAATTGCCTGCCTCAAACCTTGGTTCTGGCCTAGGTAGGGGTCAGAATCTCTCTTCTGAGGATAAAAAACACAAGCTGAGTTTCCAGCAGAATTCACATGACGGGTGTGAAGAAACCCTAAGCCAAGAATGAAGTTTAAAGTAGTCCTCATTGGGAGTGTTCCTAGGCACCTGGTAAAGAAAACACGGATCTTAACCAGAACAGTCCTTCTCCAACACAGCCTCAGATGATTTTCACATTCTGCTAGCCAAGGAATATGATGAGCTCACAATCAAAATTCAGAAAATCAAACAGGAAAGCAAGACAGCAAAGTAAGAGCCAGCAGAAATGAAACTATACAGTATTCAGATATTAGGATTAATAGATACAGAATTTTAAAATATGCATAGAATGGTAAAAAATAAAATAAGAAGGGTAGCTGAAAAGATGAACAAAGAAAAAGGCTATCATGAACTATCTGGATTATTGGGGAAAAAATAACCAAATAGAATTTCTAGAAATGAAAGAGATAATTGAAATTTCTAAAAAAAAAAAAAAATCAATGCATGTATTTAAGAGCAAATTAAATATAACTGAAGAGAACTGGAAGATAGCTCTGAAGATATACCCTACAATGCAGTCAGGAGGCAAAGCCATGAAGGGGTGTGGGCCACAGAGAATAGGATTGTTGAAAGGATTATAGCACTTGTATTTGGGGTTACAGAAAGAGAGAAAGCAGTGCAAGCAATACCAGAAGAGATACTGGCTGAAATTTTTTACAAAATTAAAGGACAACATCTACCCTCAGATATAGGAAGTCAAATAAGCTCTAAACAGGACAAAGAAATCTATACCTTGTACATCATGAGGACAAAATGACCAGAAAAACAGCCAGAGAGAAAATACACATTACTTATAAAGAGTCTTAAAATTTACTTCCCTGTGGAAATCAGAAAGCAGTGGAATAATAGCTTCAATGTGTTGAAAGAAAATGTTGGTCAATATAGAATTTTAGGTCTATGAAACCATGCCCCATACCTCTCTTACTCTATCTTCTATTTTTCTGTTTTGGGGTTAAATCACCCTTTCTTCAGTGTGCCCATTTTGATGTTAATCCTAGTCTATGAATTCTTAAACCTAGATACTGTATTTTAGAATTCTAGAATTTTCATTTGATTCCTTCTAATAGGTTCATATTATCCATTGAAATCCTCTGTCTTTTCTTTACTTCATGCATGGATAGTGATTTTGAAGTCCTCTGCCTGCTGGTGCCAATATTGTTAGCACCCTGGTTCTGTTTCCATTGCTGATTTTCTCATGACTATAAGTTTCCTCTTCCTGATCTGCATGTCCAGACTCAGTAATCACCTCTCCTTTTGTCTCAAGAGGTCATGCTGGCTCTCAGCTCCAACCTTCTAATCACATGATGGATCTTTCTGGAACCAGGGACAAATGCCAGTCAAATTCTTATTTACCACTGAATCTCAACTGCCTGAGAGCCCAGGATGTTTACCAATGTCTCAATACTTTGAGTCAGAATCCCCATCTACTCAGTGCTGTGCAACCTGTCAAACCTCTGTTCAGCTTCTACCCCTGACCCCCAACTCCAGAGATGTTCTGTTCCAGGCCCTGGAATCTAGCTACTGTACCTGTAGCTTAGGATTTAACTTAGAACAAAGAGAATCCTATTCAGACACCTGGGGGATCCTTTTTTACAGCTTTCTGTTCTGAACTCTGATCTCCAAATTCCAGCCTCCTTAGTAATCTCAGGCTCTGAGGACTTTTTTGTCTACCTAATAAGGCTGCTGCTGTCTAGTTGAGCTCTAATTCTCTATGACTAGGTTTGAACCATGAAACCACTGAAAACTCCTCTCAGGAAGAAAACTAGAGTGATGGTGGGACTTACCTCATGTGTTTCCAGTCATTCCAGAGTTGCAGCGTGCAATGTCTGCTGACTAGTAGCAAAAATGATTATTTTATAGTTCTTGTCTAGGTGTTCAGTTATTTGGGACAGGAGGTAAGTCAGATGCCAGCCATTCTATTGTAGCCAGAACCATAAGTTGGCAAAGTCTCCTTTGATATAGAATTTTATACCATCAAATATCTTTGAATAAAAATTTTTAAATGGATATGAGACAGACGGGAAAAGGTACACTCATACATTGCTGGTGGGACTGCAAATTGGTGCAACCATTATGGAAAGCAATATGGAGATTCCTCAGAAAACTTGGAATGGAGCCACCTTTTGACCCAGCTATCCCACTTGGTTTATACCTGAAGGACTTAAAATTAGCAGACTACAGTGACACAGGCACATCAATGTTTATTGCAGCTCAATTCACAATAGCTAAACTATGGAACCAACCTAGATGCCCATCAACAGATAAATGGATAAAGAAAATGTGGTGTATATATACATAATGGAATATTACTCAGCCTTAAAGAAGAATCAAATTATGGCAGTTGTAGGTAAATGGATGGAGCTGGAGAATATCTAAGAGAAAAAAGCCAATCCCAAAATCTAGAGGCCAAATGTTTTCTCTGATAAGTGGATGCTGATCCATAATGTAGAAGGGGTAGGGAAGAATGGAAGAACTTTGAATTGGGCAGAGGGGAGTGAGGGGAGGGGAGGGAATGTGGGGGTAGGAAGGATAATTGAATGAATTGGACATTATTACCCTATATACATGTATGATTGATTACACAACTGGTATGACTTGCACCATGTACAGCTGGAGAAATAAGAAGTTATGGTCCATTTGTATACAATGTGTCAAAATGCATTCTAATGCCATGTATAACTAATTAGAACTAATTTTAAAATAAATAAATAAAATTTTAAATGGAGAACATTTCTGACAAATGAAATAAAAGGTTTGTCAATATACCTTCATTAATGTAAATTTTAATGGAAGATCTTCAACAAGAATAGACTATCTAAGATGCAAGAAGAAATAATGAGCAAAGTACATGGAGAATATTTGGGTTCATGTAAGTACAAATTGCATGAAATAATAATTATGTCTTATAACTTTAAAAGTATGGAAGAAATATGTGATACTATAGCATCTAAGTCAAAAGAGGAAAGTTCAGAATTTTTATCCTGAAATCTTTGTATGGTTAAAAAAGAAGTACTTATAAACTTAATTTTGGTAAGTGTACAGAGTAAAAGTGTCTAGGGAAACCACTAACAAAGTATAACTTTCACATTTAGTAATGGGAAAAAAAAATGATTGGAATGAGAAAAATACTTAAAAGCCCAGAAAGAAGTCAAGAGAGAAAATGAAAAATTTAAAGGTAGAATGAATAGAGTATATGAGATAGGATATTAACTATAAATATAACCACATCAGTAATTACAATAAATATAAATGTACCAAATATTCTAATTGAAAGATAATAGTTATCAGAATAGACAAAAATGCCCAGCTTTTGGGGAAGAAAACGAACATGTAAAATACAAGGGTCAGGACTGGGAGTGTAGTTTACCCAGCATGCATGAGGCCCTGAGTTCCAACCCAGCACCAAACAAAATAATGATGATAAAATAAAATACAAGGATAAGGAGAGGCAGAAAATAAAGGGTGGAAAACAATATTCCAGGAAAATATAAGGAAGAGCCCAATTGTAAATAGTAAACTGAAGCAAAATAAAGGCATAAAGCATTGGTACAGATTAAGGGGATCACTAGGGCTGGGGGTGTAGCTCAGTGGTAGAGTACTTGCCTTGCATGCAAGAAGCCCTGAGTTCTATCCCCTGCATGGCAAAGCAAAACAAAGTGAAAACAAACAAACAAAAAAGAGGATCACTAAGTAATAACAGATTAAATTTTCCAGGAAGATAACTGATCTAAATACTGTGCATTCACCAAGGATCATGATGTCAACAAATATAAAGCAAAATTGGCAGAAATGTGAAGAGAAGGAAAAAAATCCATAATTGCTGTAGGAACTATCACATAAGGTTAAGTAATTCCACTAAAATAGAAGAAAGGACCAGAATTGACAAGTTAAATATCCAAGTCACAAAGTTAGGAAGAGTAGCAGGATAAGCCCAAATAAAGTAGAAGGAGGTAAATAATAACAGTAATAAAAAGGAATGGATAAAACTGAAACAAAAAATACAACAGAAAGGATTAACAAAGCCCAATGCTGACTTTCTGATAAAACAAACAAATAAAAAAACCCCACAAAACTCCAGCAAGAATAATAAAGGAATGACAAGCGATATGATTAATGAAGCTGCAGAAATTAATGACAGAATCTCATTTTGCCAATATATTTGAAATTTCTTTTTTTTAAATTCATTTTTTATTCTAAGTTGTTAGAAATGATAGCAGAATGCATTACATTTCATATTATAGAGCAGACTTTTACATATCTCTGGTTGTATACAAAGTATATTCACAGCATTCATGACTTCATACATGCACTTAGGGTAATGATATCCATCTCATTCTACCATCTTTTTTTTTCTTCACCCTTTTGCCCCCTCCCTTCTCCTCCCTCCCCATTAGCCATTCCTCTAATCCTCCTATGCTCCCCATCCCAGCCCCACTGTGAATCGGCCTCCTTATATCAGAGAAAACATTCGGCATTTGGCTTTTTGGGATTGGCCATCTTCACTTAGCATTATATTCTCTAACTTCATCCATTTACCTGTGAATGCAAATTTCTAGTGAGCAAATTCCTAAGGAAAAATATTGCCAAAAGATTCTCAAGTAGAAATAAAACCTGATCAGTCTTATAATATTTAAAGAAATAGAATCAGATTTCTACCTAAAAATCTCACCACACAGAAGATATGAGATCCAAATATTGTACCAGTGGATAATAGCAAATGTATAAGCATCAATAATTCTAATCTCATATGAAATATTCCATAATACAGAAAAATTGGGTATGTTTACGAGGCTAACTTAAAATTTGATATAAAAAACTTGGCAAGAACAGTTTGGGAAAATAAGACCAGCTATAAATATAGATGTAAAAGTCCTAAGCAAAAATTTAGCAAATGAAATTTGGCAGCCTATTAATAAAAGATAACAAACCATAACAATTTGGCTTTATCCCAGAATATGTTTGGTTGCCAACAGAAGTCTCTTGATGTATTTCATCATACAAAAATTTTAAGTAGGGAAGTCATATGATCACTTCAGTAGATACAGGAAAAACGTCTGAAATATCTAAGTTCCATTCATTATTATAGAAAAGATTATTAGGCAAAAACACTAGATAGAAGGGAACTTCTGTAGTGTAAAGCATAATTAAAAAACCCAACACCAAATAGGAAATATATTGAGTATAATGAAAGCCAGAATTCTCACTGTTGTGAATTATGAATAAGGAAAAAAGTATAGAATATACCCTTTGTTTCTGGCACTGAGTTAGAAGTTCAGAACTCCAAGTGTGTGTGTGTGTGTGTGTGTGTGTGTGTGTGTGTGTGTGTGTGTGAGAGAGAGAGAGAGAGAGAGATACCTTGGTAGCAATGAATACCCTTGACACCCAGGTTCTCCACTAATGGGAACCAAGATTCCTGAGGAAAAAAAATGGTTGAATCCAGCTCTGGAGGATGAAAACGTACACGAATGAATCTAGAGCATTGTTTTCAGCCAGAAAGTTAAGACAGTGCTTAAAGAATCATAGGGTTGTCAAAACGACATTATAGCTAGCTTAAGAGGGTTCACACAGGACAATTTGAGCTTTAAAAACGATAAAGAAAAATGACTACCCTAAATACATGTATGAAGACACAATTGTTGTAAAAATACTTTATATAAAACCAGCAACTTGAGAAATTGTGCTCTTTATATGTAATATGAAATGAAATGTACTCTGTAAACATGTATAACAAATTAGAATAAAAAATGGAAAAAAATAAAATAAAATTATAGTTAAAATTTGTGAAAAAAAAAAAAGAGATAATAAGTAAGTGGCAGATTATATTTTCCAAACATGGTTACAAGAGTATCTTCCATTTTCCCATGTGTTTCTGATAATGTGGCTTTGACTCTCCTGTCATAAACAGACACCTATGTCCCCTCCCCTTGAATTGGGGACTTTGTCTAGAGCACAAAGCAACCGCATGGACCAAACCTCCTGAGGTCACTGTGCTCTGAGGAAGGCCAAACTAGTCCATGTGGAAGAATGGCCTGGGAGACCTTGAACCCAAGAAGAAAAACGCCATACCAGCTGCACCTGACGACATCTACATGTGAGCCCCTGAGCCAGAACCACAAGGCTGTACCCTCCCCAAATACTTGACCACAGAAAGAGTGAGAAAGTGAGAAATGTTTGTTGTTGTTTTAAGCTACTAGGTTTGGTGATGATTCATTGCATAGCAACAGGTAATCATAATAGATTGGGGGCCAGGCTGTGAGATGGTATCATAATGAAAACTCTGAGCACCCAGTTTGGAGACTGTGTGACAGGAAGGAGCAGGAGGGGCCTGGGGGAGACTGCTGGTGGCAGCTAAAAGGGCCTGTGTGAGAGCAAGAGTGTTAGCCGCCACCTGAAGAGCCCTCAGGAAGCTCCCAGGGGGAGCTTCCCAGCAGGAAGGGAAATGCCATTAGAAGCTGGATGAAAGGGGACCCTCCATCCAGTTGGCAATATTGTCACCTATAGCAATGTAAGACATAGTGACTGTATCATCTGAACTCAAATATGCAACTGAAGAGATTGTCAGGCAGAATATTTAAAGTACGCCCTGACTGCTTCTTGCCTGTGATAAAACATGAGAGGGGAGAGGGGAGTTAAAGAACAGACTAGTAAGTATAAAGGGGCCAAGATTCACTGGGTTTGAAAGTTAGAACTGTTTTCAATTGGCAGCCCCTCAAAGATGGCAAGGATATCAAATTAAGATTTCAGGGCAAAGAGCGAGTCCATGAGAGAGAATATAAGATTCTTTGTTTAAACCTTAGAAGTATTTAAGGTATCATAGACCCTTTCATCCAGGAAAAAAAAAAAAAAAAAAAAAAAAGAAAGAAAGAAAGAGAGAGAAAGTTCTAAGGATGTGAAGGGTGTGAAACAATAAGGCCTCTAGTATCTTAAGAACGTTGTCCCTCAGCAGCCTCACAGGGGCCCAGGATGAGTGGGGCTTATCTCAAAGAGATTTATGGATCTGGCTTTTGTCTGAAAGACTATGTATTATGTTTCTCTGGAGAAACAAAATCAAGAGGATGTGTATATATATATAGAAAGATTTCTTTTAAGAAATTGGCTCATGCGGCTGTGGAGGTTTGGCAAGTCCAAAATCCGATGGGGTCAGCTGGCAGGCTGGAGACCCAGGAAAGGGCTGCAGTTCAAGTGTAAAGGCCATCTGCTGGCAGATGAGTGGCAGATGAGTGGGGAAGGTCAAGTTTTGTTCTATTAAGGCCTTCAACTGATAGGATGAGGCCCACTCACATTATGAAATATAATCAACTTGACTCAAAGTGTGCCTATCCACATGTTAATCTCATTTAAAAAAAAAAAAAAAACCAAAGACTTCATAGAAACATCCAGAAAAGTTTGAGACCAAAGATCTGAACATCAAGACCCAACCAAGTGGTTTCATAAAATTAACTATCGCAGAGCACATTTTAAATGATGCATTAAAAATGCATAAGTTTTTTCAATTTAAAGCTTGAATTTGAATAGAAGCAGTTTTTAAAACAACAACAAAATGGCCTCTGACTGCCCTAACTTCTATGGGCAGGTAGTAGACTGAGAAAACCACTTAACTACAAACATAAGTGACTTAGTATGGAAAATAGTGGTGAGAGAAGGAGACAAGAACCACAGGGCATTATCCCTGGCAGCAGTAGATCTGAGTCCTAAGGAACTGGAGATAAGTATTGGATGGATTTCAGAACCAGTATCTCATGTGGGCCTCCCATTTTGCCCCCTTTTTAGTGGAAATATCTTTAGAAGCTTCCCTATGCCTGGCCAGCCATTATACCTTGGTGTTTAGAATGGGTGTGACAGAAGGAATAGGGTTCTTTAGTTGACACACCTTTTAGATTAAGAGGAACAGCACCCAAGTTGCTGAACCCAAGGAACTTCACCTGAGGAATCTCATCTGAATCTAGACCCAATATAGATACCAAAATCATGGATTCTGTGCTGTTGCACTAATAATTTGGGGAACAGTAGGGAAAGGATTGCCTGTTGGGGGGATGTGAATTGTGGCCAGGGAGTAGAGCAGAGAAGATTGTATTTTCCAGAGATACCTCTCATCAAATATATATATATATATTTACAATATGAATTTGTTTCTATGAAGGGTGAGATCTATTTCCCTCCCCTTGAATCTGGGCAGGTTGTCACTATGGTCAAAGTGATGCTATGTGACTTCTGAGGCTTGGATCTAAAATATTCCATCTTGCTTGCTGGCTCACTCACAGAGGAGCTCAGTACCTCCATGTAAACATCTTGACTGTCCTGAGGTTTCCATCCTGTGTGGAATCCAAGAAAGGCGACTTGGTGAAGCTACACAGAGAAGCTCCAACACTAAACAGAGGGGGAGGGAGGAAGGTTCAACAACCCCCAGCTGGCTAGCCTCCCACTCTTCTGGTACCAGAAGCATCTGACTGTAATCACACAACGGACCCTGAGTCAGAATCCTCTCCTTGAGTCCGTTCCAGATACCCAACCCATGGAAACCGTGAGATGCTAGGTTTTCATCACTGGGACCAAAATACCTGAGGAGAACAACTTAGAGGAGGAAAAGTTTATTTTGGTTACAGTTTCAGATGTGAGTCCAGGGTGAGTCCAATTCCATTGCTCTAGGGACAAAGTGAGACAGAATGTCAAGGCGGAAGGGCATGTCAATGGACAATTGTTCTGTTTGGTTTCTAGCAGCCAGGAAACAGAGAAAGAGAGAGAGGAAAAGGGCAAAGGGAAGATAAACCCTTTCAGGACACATACCCTGTGACCCATCTCCTCTATCCATGCCCCACCTGCTTACAGTTGCCACTCAGTCCATTCAAACTAGGATGGATTTGTCAGGTTACATCTCATAATGTGATCATTTCCCTCTGAATAGTGCTGCATTAACACAGGAGCATTGGGGAGATACCTGATATCCAAACCACAACAGTGAGAAAGAGCTAATAAGTGTTATGTCAAACCATGAGTCTTTTCAATGACTGGTTACACATCAAAAGATAATTGGAATAGCATAATAACACATTGAATGAAATGGGAATCCATGATCTGTGCTTATATAAGTGATTAGCTAAATATATGAGGATCAAGGAAACTCATGTAAGAAATGCCAGATAAGAAATATAGAAGCAATGAGGGAACTTCAAGTCACCAGTGGATTCTGAAAATCAAGAATCAAAATTTAATGACAGAGTATTTACATATTCTGGAAGTATTTCTCCACAAATTACTTTTTAACTACAAAGGATAAATAGTATCTCTACTTGGAAGATAGTTAGTAGATAGCACCTTAACAAGCGATTAAAGCTTCCACCACCAATATTGGGGAAAACCAACATCATGGGCGTCTTGATGTGAGGTACTGAGCAGGACAAAGTGTCTATTCTGTAATATCCCTGTGAGAAGCTCATAACTTGAATCTTATAAGGAGTCCTCAAACAAATCCAGATGGAAGGGCATTCTACAGAATAACCTGCCTGTCCTCTTTAAAAACATCAAGGTCAAGAATCAGAGAAAGGCTGAGGAACTTTTCCAGATAAAAGGAAACTAAGGAGACATAACAACTTAGTGCAATCTGTGACCATGGGTTGGATCCCAGTCTAGGAAAGAAAAATAGTTATAAGGACATTATAGGACAATTGACAAAATTCAAACGTGGACTATGGATTAGTTGGCAGTACTGTAACAATGCTCTCATGTACAACTGTACTGTAGGAGGATACCTTGTCTTGACCTTAGGAAACGTATGCTTTAGGGTTATAGGCACATGAGGAATTGAGCTAATTTTCAAATGGTTCCCATAAAAGTATAAATGTACACATATTTACACATCTATGTAGTGTATGTGTAGGTACACTTACATCCCTATACATATACATGTGCATGTATGTACACGCGTACATGGAGTGAGAGAAGTGATAAGTGAATAGTGGGAAATGATGAACCTGACAAAGAGAGTTTCTTATTTCTTGCTATTTTTCTACATCTGAAATTATATCGAAATTTATAAATGAAAAATTCTGCAGCAAAAACTGTTCCTAATAGAAAAATGTTGAAAGCATTCCATTGAAGATGAGGTTGTGTGCTAGCTCACTTCTATTTAACTTGCACTAGAGGCCTACATAGTGCAAGAAGGCAAGACAAAAGAAAAAAGCAGCATAAAAATTAGGAAGTATTAGAACTGTGATTATTCACAAAAAAGCCACAAGACTGTGAATAAATGATTAGGATTAACTAACATTTTAATAAGGTTGTGAAAGTACAAAATCAATCTATGTAATAGCAACAAAGAGAAAATATAACTTAAAATGATACCCTAATCAAGAATATACCCAGATCCAAGAATGGCTATAATTACAATGTATGGGATCTTCATGTAAAAAATTGTAACACTTTGTTGAAGTAACTAATAAGTAAGAAACTCAATATTTGTAACAGGTTTATTCTCCCTCAAAATGATTAGTTTATTAACTTTCTATCAGAGGTGTGTGTATGTGTATACATGTTTTGACAAATTGGTTCTAAAACGTGTGGAGAGCCAAGGTCCATGTACCTAGAGTAACGATGTCCATCTTATTCTACCATCTTTCCTGCCCCCATACCCCCTCCCCACAACTCCCTTCCCTTTGTCCAATTGAAGTTCCTCCATTTTTCCCATGCCCCGCGCCCCCCCCCCATTATGGATCAGCATCCACTTATCAGAGAGAACATTCATCCTTTGGTTTTTGGGGATTGGTTTACTTCACTTAGCATGATATTCTCCAGCTCCATCCATTACCTGCAAATGCCATAATTTTATTCTCTTTTAATACTGAGTTATATTCCATAGTGTACATATACCACATTTTCTTTATCCATTCATCTACTGAGGGGCATCTAGTTTGGTTCCATACTTTAGCTATTGTGAATTGTGCTGCTATAAACATTTATGTGGCTGTGTCCCTGTGGTATGCTGTTTTTAAGTCCTTTGGGTATAGACTGAGGAGTGGGATAGCTGGGTCATAAGGTGGTTCCATTCCCAGTTTTCCAAGAAACCTCCATACTGCTTTCCAAGATTGGCTGCACTATTTTGCAGTCCCAGCAGCAATGTATGAGTTTGCCTTTTCCCCCACATCCTCTCCAACATTTATTGTTGTTTGTGTTCTTAATAGCTGCCATTCTGACTGGCATGGAATGAAATCTTATAGTAGTTTTGATTTGGATTTCTCTAATTGCCAGAGATGTTGAACATTTTTTCATGTATTTGTTGGTTGATTGTATATATTCTTCTGAGAAGTGTCTGTTCAGTTCCTTGGCCCATTTATTGATTAGGTTATTTGTTTTTTTGGTATTAAGATTTTTGAGTTCTTTATGTATTCTAGAGATTAGTGCTTTATCTGATGTGCATGTGGTAAAAATTTTTTCCCAATCAGTAGGCTCTCTATTCACTTCACTTATTGTTTCTTTTGCTGAGAAGAAGATTTTTGGTTTGAATATATCCCATTTATTGATTTATGATATTAATTCTTGTGCTATTGTGTCTTATTAAGGAACTTGGGGCCTAATCTGACATGTTGGAGATTAGAGCTTACTTTTTCTTCTAATAGGTTTAGTGTCTCAGGTCTAATTCCTAGGTCCTTGACCCACTTTGAGTTGAGTTTTGTGCATGGTGAGAGATAGGGGTTTAATTTCACTTTGTTGCATATGGATTTTCATTTTTCCCAGCACCATTTGTTGAAGAGGCTATCTTTTCTCCAATGTACATTTTTTGGTGCCTTTGTCTAATATAAGATAACTGTATTTATATGCATTAATCTCTGTGTCCTCTATTCTGTACCATTGGTCTACAAGTCTATTTTGGTGCCAATACCATGCTGTTTTTGTTACTGTTGCTCTGTAGTATAATTTAAGGTCTGGTATAGTGATGCCACATGCTTCACTCTTCTTGCTAAGGATTGCTTTAGCTATTCTGGGTCTCTTATTTTTCCAGATGAATTTCATGACTGTTTTTTCTATTTCTATGAGGAATGCCATTGCGATTTTGATTGGAATTGCATTAAATCTGTTATAGTGCTTTTGGTAGTATGGTCATTCTGACGATATTAATTCTGCCTATCCAAGAACAAGGTAGATATTTCCATCTTCTAAGGTCTTCTTTAATTTCTTTCTTTAGTGTTCTGTAGTTTTCATTCTAGAGGTCTTTCACATCTTTTGTTGATTCCCAAGTATTTTATTTTATTTTTTGATGCTATTGTAAATGGGGTAGTTTTCCTTTCAGAGGATTTGTCACTGATATATAGAAATGCCTTTGATTTATGCGTGTTGATTTTGTATTCTACTTTGGCAGCTTTAAATCCATGATAAAGCCTACCAGGCCCTCTCTGGTTCCCTGCATACTATCTTGGTCCTCAAGGTGCTGTTTGCAGCTGGGCAGGACGTCCCTGGAACCATGGCCGGAAGTTTCACAGCTGACTTGGTGTCTGTGGGTTATGTCCCTGATTAGGGGTGGGGATCAACTGCTGCAGAGGTATTTGGGCCTCTGAATAGCAGCTTTTCTCTGGGTGCTCCAGGGTCTTTGGCCAAAGGACAGAATTGAGCTTGGTGTTCCAGGAGATGGCTGGCCAGTGCCCCCAGACCAGCCTCTCTGATCCAGGATGTCTATAGGTGACATTGCTGCTGTTGTTGACATTGCCACATAGACCATCAGAGCAAGCACCACTTTTACTTACCATGCAACGTGTATGTCATTGCCATCCTTTCAGACAGGGTGGAGAGGCCAGGTTCTGAATCCCAGTTTATAAGTGGCCTGTGGGAGGAGTCTCAGGCCTCTTTAGCAAGGTCTTTCTTGGGAGCTTTTTACCCACAGGGCATTGGGTTCAGCACCATGCCTACCTCCTTGGCCGAGCTCCACAATGGAGGCTTTGCAATATGCCCCACGTCCAGGAAAGAGGCTGTCTCTGCTCACCGTCAGGCCTGGAGATTGCACTGAACACAGCTCCTATGCTGTGAATTTATAAGATGCACAGAGGGGATCAGCGAGGGCAGTGTGTGGTGACCGGATTCCTGAAGCAATTTATAGTGGTTGGTCTGTGTGGCCTCAAACAGATGTAGGGCAGTGCTGGAAAGAGCAAGGCTCTGGGGACAGTCCACTTCCTTGCATCTTATAGAGGCTACCTGCCTCCTTGTTTTAAGGCCCTACAATCACCCTGACATCTACTTCTGTCACAGCCTCTCCCCTAGACTCTAACCTGCCTTCCTGCAGTTACAATGGCCCTGCTAGAATCGTGCAGGATAATTTCTCCATCCTAAGCTCCATCCTTCATCACATCCACAAAATCCCTTTTGCCATGTAAAGGAGTACACTTAGCCGCTGGGTATGAGGACCTGGACATTCATGAGACACCATCTGCCCACTGCAGGGCAGTCTCCAGAGCCACACCCTACTCAACTCCTTGACCTTGAGTGTGTGTGGTTTGCCTTCCCAAACCAGCAGAGATTATTGAAATGGTGTATATGGTGGTGACAGGCGCCAGAAGTGAGCTCACTGGAATACTTTCAATATCACTCTTTTGAGAACACGGCTGTGTGTGAGCAGACCGATGCTTTCCGTTCCCATCTAAGTCTGTGGTGGTATAAACTAAAGCTTGACTGCCGATTGGAAAATGATCATCTTTCCCATTCTATATTCTCATCTCACACTGGTGATTTTGGGTTGTAACTTATAGTCTTAGCCAATAAAACAATTTGTTGTCCTTCTGTGGCTGCACATCCCCCATAGTAAGAGACATACTTAGAAAGCTGTGCTTTGGGAGAATTTCCCTTACAGGCCCTTGGCTTCTGTCTAGAGGGGCTCTCCACCTACCACGTGCTGCTTCGGCCCTACTTCTTTCCAGCAGATCTGCAGCAGCAGAGGCAGGATGCCCAAGTCCTTCTGAGTCACCAGTAGGAATAATTTCAAAACACAGACATGGGTGCCTCCCTGGCAAGATGATCACAGAAGTGAGGGCCAGAGGTCTGGACCCAACCACGTGTCTCCTCTCTCCTCTTGTGCCTCTCACTGGTAGTCCTGGGGAGCAAGGGGCAGCAGTTTCACCAAAGGGTTGCCTTGTGAGAGTTAATTTAAGGGAATATGCTGGCAAGAAGGTTGCCAAGATTTCAGTGGAGAGATGTTGAAAGAAATAGAAGAGAAAATGCCATAGTGGTCAGTGAAAGTCCCCTTGCAGAGGGTCGGTTGGGTGGCTGCATTAGCCCTCCTGGCAAAGAAGGACGTGGGGTGCATGCAGGGCCCAGCCTCTCAGCTCACCTCCCAGATGGGAGGATCTGGCCCCATTGCAGGTCTGGGCATTGCTTGCTGCAGCCAAAACCCAGACAGCACTGACATGAGGCAAGAATGCAGAGGCTTGTGGGTTTTAGTGGAAAAAACAAAACAAAACAAATAAACCCACAGAACACACTGCAGGACATGCGTCCATCTGAATCTCACCTTGCTCTGCTTGCTGGGTCTCTGAACTGGGACATGGACCTGGGTTTGAGTTGCTAGGCTTTCCCTGGCCAAGGGATCTTGGGTTTGCATGCACTTTGTGGGGAGGGGCCTCTGTGGTTAGGTGGGGTCCTTGGTCCTATGTCCACCTGAAAGCAGCCTGGCCACACAGTGGTCTCCAGCAGGAGTAGGGGCTTTTCTGTCTTTCACTGTACTTGCTCTTCTGCCAAGATGAGTGAATATGTCTTATCTTCTCATCTGACTTCTACCACCCTGATTGGCAGGAACTCTGTGCTTCACTTACTTCATGCTTATGAGCCTCTGCTTTTTTGCCTTGGCTAGTGCTGAGCACACAAACACGTTAGGTGATTTAGGATCATATGTGGCTCTTGAGAACTGCAGCAAGTAAGTTGGCCCCAAATGGCCAGCAAAGGACACAGGAGCTGAGGCAGGAGCTTGGAGTCCTTTGTGCATGGTATCTTTAACCTGCTATAACCTTGAGAGTGCATGTGAGTAGGAGACATTTCTGCGGCTCCTGATGGCCAACAAGGGCCGCAGCACTCTCCAACGTCCGCTGTGGCCTCCAAAGATGCTGACATGCTCGTTTTCTGAACCGGTTTTCTCCCTTAAGTCAGTGATTCCCACCCTGAGTTTTATAGCCCCCCAGGGTGTCTCCAGTTTTCTCAAGGGCTGGCAGAGAATTCTCAAAACCATTTTCTTCAAACAAAAAACAAATATGCAGAATACAGCAGTTTTAACTGCATTAGGAGGAGGGCAAGAAGAAAAATGCCACAGAATCTAAACAAGCAAATTGGGTGTCACACTCGAAAAGGTTGAACTTGCTGCCTTAGAAAAAAGAAATGGTTCCACAAAGCCAGCATCTTCTTACAGTGGTTTGGAGCTGTGTTTGGGGGACAGTTGCACAAACCCAACCATACAAGATTTTTTCTTTTAATAAAAAAAAAAAAAAAAAACTCGTCTTATGACTTTCTTTTCCTTTTCTATGAAAAATGTTATAGATGAATAGTGTTATATAAAGAAACTCGGTTCAACAGAGATCAAAACCAGCAACCCTGAAGAGTGAGTCTTTAGTGAAGAGAACTTCAGCATTTGCCAAGTCTGTTGGTTCAGGAATGTGATCAGAACTGGAAATGTGCTGTCTTAGTTGGGGACCTGCCAGCTGCCTGTAAAATGGAGATGTCAGTGATAACACACACCTCACAGAGTTAGGAGAATTGAATGAGTTTGTGTTCATAGAAACATGAGAACAGAGCTCAGCACATAGCAAGCACACCCTACCAGTGTGTGCTCGGCGAGATATTGAGAACCTACATGTGTCAGGAACAGTGCTAGTAAGGCAGGCTCCTGGTCTTGCAATTGTGTCAGGTTCAGGTCTAGTGAGGAAGACAGAGAAGGAGACAGCTGAATGCAATCCCCTCTGATGAATGCTAGGTCCACACCAAGTCACATGGGGATTCTTAATTAAAACATGGATTTCATTTGTTAAGATTTTGGGCAAGTCATTTATCTTTTCTGAGCCTTGGGGTATTTGTAGGGAATGCAAGGTTTTCAAGAACAAATGGGCTCCATGATATCAGTGACTTAACACCGTACAAGTTTACTTCTTATTTCAGTAACAATTCTGAAATAAGGAACAATTCTGGGCAGATGCTCAGATTGTCAAGGCAGCTTTCCTCCACATGGTCTTTCAGGGACCCTGACTGTTAGTGGCTTCCAAGAGTGTCAACAACCCAGTCAGCCCAGCAGGGGACATGGAGGCGTGCCTACAGGAGGTTCTCAGGCCACACCTGGAGATGGCACTCATTGTCACTATCCACGACTGATGGAGAGATCTTAATCACATGGCCCTGTCTAATGACAAGAAGGGCTCAGCGTATGGTCCAGGTTTTATCCAAAGAAGAAGACATTTTGCTAGACATCTGACTTTGCTCATTCTAAAATAAAAGGTGATGTTTCTTGCCATGCTGACTCCCACAGGGTCACCGGGGATACTACGTGCAGTGATGGGTGTCACCTGAATTGGAAGGAGTCATGCAGACCAGGGAGTTGGCTGTTCCCTAGAGCACAGTGGCCTTGGCTTGCAGGAGGCAGTGGAGCAGGTGGCATTTCTGCTGGCATCTCGGCACCACTTTTGCATCGTGTCCTGACCAAAGCAGTTCAGTTCAACAAATGCTCACCCAGGATTATGTGCTTGGGCTTGCACTAGGTGCTGGGACACAGTGATCCCATGACAAGTTTGGTGTGTCCCCCAGGGGGGCATAGATGTGAATTAGAATGACAGTGCAGTATGACATGCAGAATAAAAGTATGCATAGGGAATTGAATTCAGACAAAGCCATCAGGACAGCTTTCCAAGGACAGGATTTCTAACCAGAGAGCAGAAAGAGTTGACCCAGCATGCACAGGGTAGGTCAGGGACCAGGTAGAGGAGGGAGTTTGATGCAAAGGGAATCCCAGGAACAGAGGTCTGGGTACAGAGAATACAGCGTGGGTGAAGAAACTCAGTATGGCCAGAACTTGGATGTGGGGAGAAGCCATGAGACAGAGAGATTGGAAGATGGTGGCGAGCTTGGTGTGCCACTGTAAAGCTTGATGGGCAGCTCACCTTCCCATGGGAAATGCCTCCTATGTTAAAGGCAACTTATTTCCTGGGGCCACAATGGAGTATATTTGGAATTATTACTGAAAAAGTATGAGAGGGCATAGTATTTTACCTGTGACCACATTCCACCCATTCCTCAATGTACATCATTAACCAAGTCCCTGAGATGATGGGCAGATACTGTGAAGATTATACCATAGTGTTTGGACTAAGCCAGGAGTGACCCTTGTACCCAGCATGCACCATTTGGTCTAATGAGATTTGAGTCTTAACAGACTTGTAGGCTAGGGTACAGTGTTCCCAGAAATGGGGAGGTTGAAGACCAAGCAAGGCCAAGGCTGCAGGGCTGTGCAGTGGACATCAGGGAGTCACTCGGATCCTCTTACCTGGACCAAGAGCTGATGTACCTGGCTAGACCAGGCACTTGCACTCCATCTTTGCATGCTATGTTTAGTGTTTTTTTTGGTTTGTTTGTTTTGATTTGTTTTTTTGGTACCTTGTTGTTTCCAAATAAGAAATATAATACTGGTGAAATCTATAAAAAACCTGAATGACTCTTGCTACTCTGAGTTTCCTTGGCTGTGTTTAGCTCTTACTGGACCAGTCCTGGTCTGCTGGTTGTTTAACAGTGTTGTGTGTCCGGAATGCTCAGAACGTTGGTAAGTAACACAGCGAACACACTCCTGTGTGAGAGGAAGAATGGTATGGCTAGAGGACGCAAGAATGCATGTTTGCTGACCCCACCTGATTTGGTGGTGAAGCCTGGTCCTCATGAGGAGCCAGAAGTCCTTTTTGGTGAGAGTGATGTGTCTCTGTGAGGCATAAAGCTACATCAGTCTTCCTGGAACCTTGGCTAATTTTTGATTCTCTGGTTCTGTCAGCCACGCGTTGGACTGAGTACCAAAATATACCCCTTGATTTTCCGAAAAGTGGAAGAGGTTCAAACACAGAATCAAAATAAAGGATAATTTTTCATTTTCTACTGAAACCTCTCATTTTCCAGCAGCACAGAAACAAAACAAGTGGCAGTGGGGACATGTGGGGACTGTGAAGCGGCACATTAGTAGTCTTTTGCAGAGAGCAGCACATGCCTGATGCGGTTCTCTGGTCAGAGGGATGCACTCAGGATTCATCTCGGTCCACAGCAATTGTGGTTTCCGAGGCTTTCACTGAGCAGCTTGCTGCCACTTGTCCCTCTATTGGGAAAATTCCTCCTCAGAGCCCTGAAGAAATCAATTGGCAACTCCACTGACCACGCTCAAAACCTCCGCCATTCACAAGCCCCTCTTGGTCCCACATTGGCAGCACCCAGGTTGGCCTGAAGCTCTGCTCCTCCTCCTCCTCTACATCCATCCTCCCCGCCCACTGCTCCCACGTGGCCAGGTCTCATCCTCAGCCCCTGCAAAAGCCTTCCTCTGAGCCTCCTTGACCCTTGCTGACGTGGTTTCACTCCACAACTTGTCCACACACATCTTTTTCTCACACGTGGCCAGCTTGGTTTGGGGTTGAGGTGGGTGTGATAAGCCAACTCACGTGGAGGTTTCAGTGGCCAGGGATCACTGGGTATCGTCACTATTTTTCTGCCCCAATTTCTAGGACATCATGGATTGTTCCTCACCCTTCCTCTCCAATTGTTTTAGTCAGCCTTTTCATGACTGCAACCAAAAGACCTGACAAGAACAATTTTGAGGAGGAAAAATATTTTGGGCACTCAAGGTTTCAGAGGTCTCAGTCCATAGTTGGCCAGATCCATTGCTCTGGGCCTGAGGTGAGGCAGAACATCATGGCGGAAGGGTAGGAGAGAGGAAAGTGGCTTAGGATATTACACCAGGAAGCAAGAAGAGAGAGAGACTCCACTCACCATGGACAAAATGTAAACCCCAAGGGCACGCCTCCATCACCGACTTCTTTCAGCCACACCCTGCCTACCTACAGTTACAGCCCAATTAATCCCTATCAGGGGATTCGTGCACCGATTAGGTTAAGGCTCTCATAACTCAATCATTTCACTTCTAAATTTCTTACTTCATCTCACACATGAGCTTTTCGAGGACACCTCACATCCAAACCCCAACACCAATGAAGAGTCTCACTCCATCTCTGCATGCTTCCTTCTCTCTGGCTGTATAGTTGGGATGCCCTGGTTTACATGGGTCCCTTAAAAGTTCATGTGTTGGAAAGTGGTATCTAATAGGAGGTGATTAGTTTCTGAGGGCTCTGATCTCATGAATGGACTAATGTCATTATCACAGGAGAACATTGGTTATTGTGGGGGTGGATTTGTTATGAAAGTGAGTTTGGCCGTCTCTTGTGCAAATCTGGCTTTCTGCCATGGGCAGTGTGGTGCAAAGGCCCTTGCCAGATGCCAGAACCATCCTCTTGGATTTCCAGCCTCCAGAATTACAAGTCAATTGAGTCTTTTCTTTATAAATTACCCAGTCTGTGATATTATTACATCAACAACAACAACAACAAAAATGGGCTAATACTTGGGCTTTTCCTGTCTGTGAATAAATTCTCCTCCTCCTCCAAGATCAACCTAAGTTTCCATCTCTGCAAAAACATCTCAGTTCCCTCTCTGTCCACCTGCTCTCTCTTCACCTGTGCTTGATAATAAGGCCAGTCTTCATCTCCCTGGTTATGTGTTTAAGTAAACAAATAAAGCTACAATGTATCCATCATTCTTTATGGGCCACAGATTAGACTGAGTCCTTCATGAATATTGCCTCATTGAATAAGTACAATACTCTAGTAAGTATCTGTATTAGTCTGTTTCCTGTTACTGTTAACACAATACCAGTGCCCTCCCTGTGGGTGGCATATGATAGGCACTTAGCAGATAGTTACTGAAATAGTCAGTAACTAGATAGATATTATGTCTTCCCCAGACCTAGTGCCCAGCATGGTACTGAGCATGTAATACATGCTTAATTAACACATCTTCAACTGACTTATTTGAAGGACTAAAGTGTTAGGAGAATATGGACTGTTCCTACTGGCTGGTGGAGTAAACTGGAGTTATTGGAGTCAATCTAAAGATCCAGGTGCTCCTCGGATGGGCCACATGATCTCAGGTCCTATCATGAGACTCAATTTCCTCATTTGTGTGACAAAGCGTTGTGCGCAGGTCCTGTGGACTCTGAAATTCTAGATGCTTTTATTTTTGTTCTCTGAAGAGGTTAATTAGGACGAGGTGCTCTTTAACTGGCAATTACACAGCTGAGACAGAGCTTGTTAGTGAGGACAGAATCATTGCCAAGGCCGGGATGGTTACTGATGATGGTTTGCCAGTCTCAGGAGAATGGAGACCGTGAGGAGATTGCTTAAAGTGAATAAAAAATTTCCCCCATTCACCACCAAATGGGAAAGCGATGGATCCAGAGCTGGGGAGCATTACTGGGCAGGATGTTTTCAATGCTCCCAATTTAGCTTGCTCTAATTCCCCCTAAGCATGTCTTCATTCACACTGGGAAACAAAGGAGCTGCCTTGCAAGGGAGCTCTGCTGCTTCTTGTTCCTCTAAGGGCCAGGCACAGGTCATCCAGAATGAACAGCGGCAGTGCAAAGAGGAGGAGGGATCCAGCCCTCACCAAGCATCCCAATCCAGCAGCTCCGTCTAGGGTAGAATGTACAGGAGAAGCTAATGCACACGGAGATCTAAATGGCTGTCAAGCATCATTTGCATTTTTTTCACCAAAGGGATAGATATTTAATGAAAGTCCTTGAGACATCAAGCTTGCATATCCACCCTGGGCCTGTTTGCCAGAATGGTGGAAAGGCTGTGGCCCTGTTGCTCCCACAGGTTGGAAAGACTACGTAGCAGAGTTAAAAGGTGAAGTCTCGGAGAACTTTTGGATCCTTGAGGGTAGTGGTTCGAAGACCCTTACCTAAAGCATTTATAGACAAATTAGCAAGAGCTAATTATCAAGGGCTTTAAGGAGGACTGAAATCTAATCTTCACCAGAGGATCCAAGTGGGTGCCCAGATGGGGGACATCCTCCACAAGCCAGGCAGCACAGCAGGGGACAGACAACAATGCATGCGACCAGCTTGTGGAGCCTGTGGTGGGGACTGTGACATTTCTGTCTCCGGTTCTATGTTTGACTCACCGCAGCCTCGGGTAACACTCCTGGCATTTCTGGACAGTCCTTTACGTGCCACATAGTGTTGTAAGTACTGGTCTGAAGAGGTGTGGGTTAGAGGAAGCTCAGGTCCCACGGTGTTCCTGTTGCCTTCTATTCCCCAAATGACAGCCATCTCTAAGAGGTGAGGCCACAAGTGGGTCCTTCCCAGGGACTCCTTGGAGTTGACACGGCTCTGAACTTTTTCTCTTGCATTGCCAGAGACTGTGACTCTAATCTTTCACCTTTCAGGCACCATAAAACCTCCCCCTTTGTCTGGAAGACAAGAGTAATGATAATGACTTATCTTAAGCCCTTCATGACCTCCCATTATCCAGTTTCTCCCAGGGCATTGTGCCCTGGGTGATCTCGCCCTTGCAGCTTTTGTCCTGGGTCCCTGTGCTCCACACACCTTGACTTGCCCTTTTTCTGCCCCTTCCGTGGAAGAAACTTCATCCCACCTTGGGTCTTTGCCTAGATATCTGCCTTCAGATATCCTGTGGCTGCTAGTCTCTTACCATCTGTTGTCCCTGCAGGGGGCAGTTCCCCCAGAGAGGCCATGGCTGGAAGGCCCATCTCGGGAAGCTCCTTCTTCCCTCCACTTCATAGCAACTATCACTATCTCAAATGGTTTTCTTTATGGTTTACTATCTGTCTAGGGAACTAGATTGTGAGCTCCATTTGGGAAATTGCCATCAGACTTGGTTACCACTGACTTACTTGGGTACCTAGAATAACTTTGAATGACTGACTGACAGCAATGTCAGGAGCAGCTACTATTTATTATGTACCCATTATGTATCAGGCTCCCTATATTCCTCATCACATCAACACCATTTGATCGGTGCTATTACCTTCACTTTTCACATGGGAAAACCAAGACTCAAATTGTATTCACTGTCATTTTTATAGTAAGCATGATGGCCAGGATTCAGACCCAGATCTCTCTGGCCTAGAAACCCATGCATATTCTATAAAGAACAAGTTAGAAAACTTAATACGTTATCCTCCATCCCTCCCTTAGTGTTCATGGCTCACCTGACCCAGCTGGCCTTTCCCACCCATTCTCCACCCACGCAGTTCCCACCAAGGCAGCAAGCCCATTAAGATTTCTCTCTTGTACATCCTCTATTAGTCTACCCAGGCTTCCATAACAAAATACCACTGCTGGGTGTATTAAAGAGCAAAAATTCATTTTCTCCTAGTTCTACGGGCTGAAAATCTAAGATCAAGGTGCCAGCAGGAGTGGTTTATGTTGAGGCCTCTCTCCTTGGTTTGAGATGGTCACCTTCTTGATGTGTCCTCCTGCATCCTTTCCTCTGTGGACATGCAGTTGTGGGGGCAGATCTCTGGTGTCTCTTCTCCTTCTTATAAGGACACCAGTCTTATCACATTAGGCCCCTACTTTTATGACCTCGTTTAACCTTAATTACCTCCTTGAAAGTCTGACTCTGAGTACAACCACATTGAGGGTTAGGAGATGTCAACATTTGAATTTTGGATGAACACAATTTAGTCTAGAACACATCAGTCATACCCATCAGATTAAAATCCAGAACTAATAGTTCCCAATAAGGAGTTAACAAACATTGACATCTGTGATCCCAACTCATTGACCCACTGAGTCGTGTGCTCTGTTAATGACAATCATGCCTTTTAGAATGTATTCTGGATGAAGCCCCTCAGCTCTGAAGGGCCACTGGGGCAGACACATGCTAAAAATGTGTCATTTGGATAATCAATTAGCTTAATTTAAAAAGTGGCACCACTGAAAGATCGAATGTAGAAGATGCTACTGAAAATTGTCCCAGCTGTGGCCACATGGGAGAGATGCCTGCATCAGCATTCTGTCATGCTTCGGCTTCCAGAATGTAAGCAGGATGTGAAAAAGCTGGAGAAGATCCAAAAATAAACTACAAGGGTGAATTAAGGGAGAGAAAATAATGCAATGAGGGAAAGTGATAAGAATCGTGTAGTTTTTTTTTTTTTTTTTTAATCCCAGTACACAAGAGATTGTAGCAAATAGGTAATTTACTGTCTTCTGGGATGGTTAAAAGAAGAATGCTGACCAATTTTATTGGAAAATTTAATAGGAAGCTTGGACTTCAATTCAGCAAAAGATGCAAAGAAGCAATCACTTTGATTTTTTTAGCACGATGAAAAGCTAAATTAGACCAGCGGAGGAATTGTACCCTTGGTAGTCCTGTCCTGCCTGACAGCTGCTTGTCTTGAATAGTTAGCATGCAAATAGTTACCAGTGCACCTCTCTCTTCCTGCCCCACCATAGGATTCTTGCCCCTTGTAAATTTCCCCAGTAGCTGTATGTCTCTGAGGGAAACTCTGGGGACCTAGGGAATGGTTGGCCTATTGTACTTTGCACAGTGTCTACTGAAAGTTTCTGTGTATCTTTGCCATTGAAGGCAGCCCCAAGCTCTTGGAATGATTCTGCAATTTATAAATCCATCTATGGGAGGAAGGAGACCAGATCAGTTGACTTGTGAAGTCCCTTTGTGTCCAAAATACCTAGAAGCCAACTTATAAATTAAAAGTGGGTGCCTCTACAGCCTCTCCATGAAAAGAAATTCAATAAAAGTCCCCACAAAGACATTAATAGCCAAATAAAGAGTTAATAGGATCCCTCTCTGGTAGTTAATTTAGAAAGACTTTATAGGATAATGGGCAACAAATTGGAAAAGGAAATAATGTTTATTGAGAATCATTTTTCTGTTAAAATACAGCAGATTTACAAAGGGGATGCTATTGTCCCCACTCATATCATTCATTCCAAGACATTTTTAAAATTCAAGTTTATTTATTTTTAAAATCCACAGATTTTCATGTATGTATCATGTATAACAAGATGCTTTGAAGCATATTGTGGGCATCTCCAAATGCCCAGGAGACTGTGGGTGGCAAATAGGTAATTTACTGTTTTCTGGAGTAGCTAAAGGAAGAATGCTGACAAAATTTTCTGGAAAAATTAATAGGAAGCCTTGGTTTCCAGTTAAATCTAGCTAGTTCACATCTGCATCACCTCACATAACCACTGTGGTTGTGGTGAGAACATTGAGTGACCACTCTCCTAGAAGTTTTGAGTGAAAGCTAGATGCCAGGCCCTCACACAGGAGCTAAAGATAGATAGCAAACAGCTCAGAGCTCCTTCCTTCATGGAGTTTACAGTTCTTCATCAGTTGATTTCTGATGGCAAGGAACAAAAATACAACCCAAGCTGTGTTAAGAAAGGAGGAAGGGATTTATAACTGGGAAGTCCAGTAATAACTGGCTCCTTACGGTCATTGGATTGGATTCAAGGCTCAACAGGAAGCAAGTGATAACCAAAACCCTAAGAGTCCCTCTATCAGGTAGAGACTGTACCTGGGGTCAGGTAGAGACCACATTTCGCCCCTGAGAGCAGCTTCGCCCACAGAGTGGGGTTGGGGTAGTTTCACTAAAGCAGTTCGGGATAAGCTGGCCCTAGAGAGGAACCATGGATACTTGATGGGGGAAAATGGCAGTTCCATTCCACAGAGGGGAAAACAAATTTCAGACAGCCTAAATGAGCCCCACTCTTGCCCTGCCTGGTACCGCTTCAGGAAGCAGCAGGGGCAGTTTCCTGTCCTCCCTGTCAATGCAACCTTCTTCCTCCATATCAACTCTTCAAAGACAGAGACCAGTCCTCTCCTCCCATCAGAATTCATCTTGCCCACCTTTCCTCCTCAGCACCTGGTTGTCTCCTATTCAAAATGTCGCCTCATCCTGTGCTGCTGTGTGCAATGAAAGGAAGAACATAATAAAGCACACACACATATTGGTTTATGATACGGATGACTTCAGAAAAGCAACCCTGGTTTAAAAAAAAAAACTCACATTTTCTTTTCTTTTTTTCTTCTTCTTCTTCTTTTTTTTTTTTTTTTTTTTTTTGGATATGTGATAGTGGGGCTTGAACCCCATGGCGCACTATCACTGAGCTACATCCTCAGCCCTTTTCATTTATCAGTCAGGGTCTCACTTAAGCTAAGTTTCTAAGGCAGTTCTCAAACTTGTAATCCTCCTGCCTCAGCCTCCTGAGTAGCTGGGATTACAGGCGTGCACCACTGTGTCAGGCAGGTATTTTTCTTTCAGTTCTGGAATTGAACTCAAGGCCTTACACATACTAGGCAAGTACAGGAGCTAAAGATAGATAGCAATTGTATTTTGAGATAGAATCACACTAAGTTGCTAAGGGTCTTACTAAGTTGCCCAGACTGGCCTTGATCATGCAATCCTCCTGCCTCAGCCTCCCTAGTATCTGGGATTATAGGCAAGCTGGAACATCATACTTTCTGATAGCAGGGACCTATACTCAGCACCATGCGTGTGCCAGGGAGATCCTCAACGTCCACATGTGGAGGAATGTGCTGTTTTCTCTTCTGGGGTGCTGCACTCCTGGGGAGTTCCCATCCTAGTGTTCCCCATGGCACTCCACACACATGTATGTAATCTGACTCCGTAGATGCTGGTTAAGTTGAAGAGAGGCCTGCAGGATGGCAGGGAAGCAGGTAGACACAGGTCCTTCTCATCTCCACAGGTCACGACTCTATCCTAATGTCCCATGGCACCGTCTGAATTCTCAACTTACCTCTTCCTCCAAACCCTGGGGTCTTACATAAGGCATATAACCACACTGCAAAAGAAAATGAGGAAGACAGGCACCAGGAGGAAAGAAAGCAAAAGTGGGGGGGCGGTGATAAAAGAAAAGTTGATCAAAGAACAGAGAAACTCAGTTTGGCTTATTTTCTTCCACGCTCTTTTCCTGCGTTTTACTTTTTTTTAACACAGTGGTGCCCACAGTCTACTTTAGTGGCTTGTTTATCTCAAGTAATTTCCTATAATCTTTTTCTGTACAAAATTGACCCCTAATCTTCTGTGGCTCCCCTTGTTAGGGCTAACACCTACCTCTCCTGCCTAAGTATTATAATTAGACCCCAAATGAAATGTATGTGACTGGTGGGGTCGAAGGCTCTGTGCCCCCTCTCTCTGATTAGAAGATCTTAAGGATGACTTATATTGAATTCTTGCTCCTGATTACACCTCTCAGGGCAGAAAGGATTCTTGTTAAACAACAAAATTCTCTATAAAAGGCAATTTGCTGGGCAAGAAGGGATAATATCTGGTTGGAAAAGTACAGTTAGTTATTGCATGTAAAATGCCAGCAGGGCCCAGTCACCATTATTACTGCCATTACCTTCTCTGAAAGGCATGTGGCAGTCCTGCCACCTTGAAATGGACTTGGTTCTCAGGGCTCTCCTTTGCGTTGCTAGGTTGTGGTGAGCAGACACTTTGGTGATGGGTGGCACGAGAGCTTCCAGGCAATAACCCTGAGCTCATTCCTAAGGCTGGATCAGCACCTAGCCAGGTGCCAGGTTCTGGGTCCTGAGCCCAAAAGACCTAATCCGTGTCTGGGGGACGGTTGTTCATCTGGGAGGGGCCAACTGTACAGACAACAGTTTTTTGCCCATTTAGTCATTGTATGTCCAGGAACTGGTGGGCACATTCTGGCTTATAGAAGAGAGGCCCTGGGGTGGAAATGTGTTGTAGGTTTTTACATCAGAACAAATGGTAGCATTTGGAAAGTACCATGAATGAACATTACATGGTAAGGACAAGTGGCAGAGCATAAAGGGCAGAGATGGGGGTGGGGAGGGCCATCCTTGCTTGGAGGACGTTGGTCTGCACTTGACAAGCCCAGGAACACAGAGCTCCGTTATATAAAAGTTTTACCGTCTCCTGAGATCTCAGTACTTTGATCTGCAAAGTGATGCTAATAATCCAGGCTCTCACTGGACTGATGAAAGTCTTGAGAAAAGCACTAACTACATGCAAAGATGACTGTGATGGTCAGAGAATTGTCATATCCTTTGTAACCTGGATTTGAGAAATGTTTTAATTTTTTCCTCCCAAACTAATATGTTTGCATTGTAGTCAATTTGGAAAACACAACAAAGCACGCAAATTTTTTGTTTTAAATTACCATCCCAACATTAAAAAACCATTACCATTTGCATATATGTTCCATTCTGTCTAGGTTTTTCTCTTTAAGTGTGGGTTAAGGAAAGCAAGCATTTAGTATCTTCTTTCTTCCTCATTTATATAGTCATATTTTTTCCGTTAACATAGAGTCAATTAAATTGTTGAAATTTAGAGCAGAACATCTGCAGAGTTTTAGATCTTTTGAAGCACAGTGTCAAATTGCTATTTTCAAAGGTTATTTCAATTCACATTCCCACCAGAAATTTAAGCTAATGTCATTTCCCCCTCACCTACCCTTTTCTGGTAATTAACATTTCTAAAAATCTTTACTAATTTGATAGTACAAAAATGGTATTTCATTGTTTTAATTTGCCTCTCTTTGATTATTGATGACAATGAATATTTTTATTGGCCACTTATATTGATTTCTCTGTAGCTTAACTGTTTCCTGATCTTTGTTTCTATTGGTATGCTTCCTCTTTTTCTTACTGATTCATAAAATGACATTTTTATATATTAATGACATTTACTTTTCAGTATATATTTGCAAATACTTTCCCAGTATGTTATTTGTCTTTTAATTTTGTAATGGTGGGTTTGACACTACAGAAAAATTTTTTAAAAAATGTTTAATTAGTCAGATTTTTCAAATTCCACCCTCCTATGGTATTTGCATTGGTTTATGTGCTTAGAAAGTGTTTTCCAAATTGTGATTGAGCTAGGTAGGCTGCAATACTCAGATATCTGGTCAGGCATCATTCTGGATGTTTCTATGAAGGCATATTTAAACTAGATTAATATTTAAATCAGCAAACTTTGAGGAAAGCAGATGACCCTTCATAATATGGGCAAACCTCATCCCATCAGTTGAAGGACTGAACAATAACAACAAAAAAGGATTAACACCACCCCCCCCACACCCAGGAAAAAGGAAGTCAGCCAGCAGATGTTTGGGGACATGAGCTGCAGGGTTTGAACTTGCCAACCTCCAGAATAACATGAGCCAGTTCCATAAAATCAATCAGTTTCTCAATCAGTCAGTCTGTCTCCCTCTCCCCTCTGCTCTTGCTTTTTCCATGCACATTCACATCCTATTGGATCTTTCTCTCTATCGAACCCTGACTGATACACAATCAATCCAAAAAGTATATAAACATTCGTCTGTATTTTCTTTTAGCAATAATATCATGCTTTCAGTTTGCACATTTCTAGTTGATTGAGAATTTAATATTTGCCATGAGTTGGAGATTTAGTTTAGTTATCTTACATGTTGTTAACTAGTTGTCCCAATGCCTCTTGAATAGGACATGTCAATCCCTTCATCTTTGCTTTGAAGTGACACTTTTATTTTACACATATGTTCCTAGGTTTTTCAATTTTGGTCTGTCCCTACTCCCATGCCCACTGTTTTAGTAACCCTCATCTTACAGTGCATTCTAGTGCAGGCAAGAAAACGCACCACACTGCCATTGCCAAATATCATTTTGGAAATTTTTTCCGTGGGAGTTTAAATAATTTTTCTTATGTTCCAAAAAGAAACCCCATTGGAAATTTATTTTAATTGTGTTAACATTAAAGGTTAATATGAAGAAAATTAAAATATTTAAGATTTTGAATTTTCCCATTCATGGGACATAGTCTGTCCATTTACTCAAGTCTCTTGTTTTTTTCAATAAATTGATCATTTTCTTCATACGTATTTTGCATATTTCACAGGTATTTTATATTTTTGGTTTCTATTTGATTTTTTCCACTATATTTTCTGTAATTGTTTTCTGTTAATTTATATTGTGAATAGCACTTTCCTAAATTCTTTTGTAAGTTTTTAAATTTTTTTTAGTTATAGATGAACAATATCTTTATTTTATTTATTTTTATGTGGTGCTGAGAATCGAACCCAGTGCCTCACATGTGTGAGGCAAGTGCTCCCGCCACTGAGCCACAAACCCAGCCCTCTCTCATAAGTTTTAATAGTAATCTTTTGAATTGTAGATTTTTTTCCCAGGAAAGATGATCATTTTCTTGCCACCTCTTCCATGTTTTTATTTGTTGTTATTGTTGTTGTACCAGGGATTGAATTCAGGGGCACTTGACCACTGGGCCACATCCCCAGCCTTTTTTTGTATTTTATTAGAGACAGGGTCTCACTGAGTTGCTAAGTGCCTCGCCATTGCTGAGGCTGGCTTTGAACTCGTGATCTCCCCGCCTCAGCCTCCCAAGCGCTGGGATTACAGGTGTGCACCACTGTGCCTGGCCTTTTCCATGTTTTTTGACTGGTGTTTTGTTTTCTTATCTAATTGTTGTGACTAGATCTTCCAGAAAATAAAGTCATAGCACATAGCACATGAGTTTGTCTTAATCCTAACGTAAAAGAAATGCCTCTGATGGACTCATCATTAGATGATACTGGTTGTTATTTTATTATGAAGAGCAAGTACCACATTCTCCTGTACAGGAGAAATTTTCCCTTGGGAATTACTTCTGAACTTAGTCTAGTTCAGAAGTAACAAGAGGAACATGTGCTCTCTCACCTTTGCACTTTGTGCAGGCAGAGTGTGTAAGTGTGGGTTCTAGAGCCAGATTTCTGAGTTCAATGTCTGACATTTCTGCTTTCTAGATGTGGGGATTTGAACACATTACTTTTTAATTTATTTTATTATTATTATTTGCAGTACTGAGGATTGAACCCAGGTCCTCTTGCATGCTAGGCAGCTCCACCACTGAGCTATGTCTCCAGCTCTACTTAACCTTTTTGTGTTTCTGATTCCTTACCTTTAAATAGTGCAAGAAGCTGGGCACGGCAGTACACACCTGTAATCCCAGCAACTTGATAGGCTGAGAGAGGAGGATCACAAGTGGGAGGCCAGCCTCAGCAAGAACCTGTCTTGAAAAAATAAAAAGGGCCAGGGATGTAGCTCAATGGTTAAAGCACCCCTCAGTTCAATAATTGGGAACCCCTCCACCAAAATTGGCTGTTAATATCTCCTCAGTAAGTATTGGCCATTAGTTATTATTGCTATTATTTTTGTTGCCCATATGAAATTCACTTCTCCCAAATAAATTATTGAATTCTCAGAAGAAGTCCTCTTTGGTCATGGTATGTTACTGTTTTTGTTTTAATTTTGTTTTAAAAGCACTGGGTTTAATTTGCTATACTTGGGGATTTTCTTCGTATTATTTTTCATGAGCTAGAGCTGTAGTTGTTAGTTTTTGGTGTTTTATTTCTCTTATGTTTGTATCAGTGGTGACTCACTTTGAAAAGTGAGTTTGGAAATTCAGTTCTTTCCAATACATGAAATTGTTGAATGCTGTTTGCCATTGTATCTACTTTGATGTTGCTGTCACTAAGCTTGACTTTTCATTATAGGTTTTTCTGATTCTCTTTTAGTCAACAAATGTTTATTGAGTGCATACTATGTTCTAAGCTCTGATTTACATTTGTCTATCCTTTGATCTTTCTGTGTTGTCTGTTTTGTTTACTTTTTAAAGTAGACACAGAGACTACTGGGCCAGTCTGAGTCCTTTATTTCATAGCGGAAGATTTAACTTACTTTGTTATATGTGTTATGATTGGAATTCCTTCTTCCAGTTTTCCTTTTTCTAATTTGTACTTCCTTTGTCTTTCCTTGTTTTCTGTGTTTTGCTCTATGAACTCTTATTATTTTTTACCATCTTTTGGTATTTTATATTGTATGGTTCTTGATTTTAAATCTCTTACAAGTTACCTTTTAAATTTTTAAAGACTTTTACATTTATTTTCCTCTAATTCTCTAATCCATTGCAATATTCTCTTTTAAGCCCCAATATTAATAAATCTTAATTATGTTTCAACCTTTGTTTCTGTTTTTAATTTTTTCTCCCTACCTATACTTTTTACTTTCTATAATTATTAGGGAGTTAGAGCCAAAACAATTAAAAAATATTTTTTTAGTCTTTCATTTCAAAAACATGTTGACAATTTTTTAAACCCTATTCACTAACATAATAGTGCTTATTTAGATTTTCTCTTGTATTTTTGGTTGCATGGCCTACTGAGGGTTCTTTTATATTATAGTTTCAGGAGACATTAATTTTTTTCCTCTTAGGTTAGTTATGCTAATACTATACTTTTAAGCAGTGTTTTTGAGTGAAGGGCACATGAGTATTATGTTGTCTTAAATGTTGCATATCCAAGAATATGATACTTTTATACATGAAAGTCAGCCTCATATCCATACTGCTTAAATCAAATTATTTTCCTTTACAACTCTATATATGTTGCCTCATCATCTTCTAGTATTTTGTGTTCTAGAATAAAAGTCTAAGGGAGGCCCGATTTTGTTTCTTTTGAAAAAAAAATATATATCATTTTGTTGTTCTTTTGTTTTCTTTTGCTAAACTGCTAGAACCACTTGTACTTTATCCTTGTTATTACAGTGTTTTATTTGGGTAAGTATAGATATAAAGTGCTCACCATGTTCCAGGAGAAAACATGATAAGAATGTTTAATCTGTGCTTTGGCCTTTAGGAAAATAATATTGCTAGTTGTTAGTTATGTGTTCTAGCCTCAATGTGTGCAATTATCAGGAGGTACAGGAACTCCATTGCCTGCCCTACCCACTGTCCTCTCTTCTCTGAATTTAGAAAGCAGATGTCAGTTATGCTCATACTTTTCTGTCTCTTGCAATAAGCTGCCCTACCTCCGATCTTGTGTTTCCTTCATTATTGTCTATTGAGTCTCATCTTCTATTTTTTCATGTTTCTCCTCTTTATGGATTTCTGCCTCTTAAAATAAAACTAAGAGTCATTTTATTCCATTGAGGTGAAAAAGTTTTTTTTTTAATTTTCTTCTGAACCCTAGAATAGATTGTTTTCAGGGAGGACTCTTCAGGAGGGTATTCTTGTCGTCTAGGTGTGTAGACTCCACCCCATCTCTGTCCCCACTCCTTTACCCCCTGGTCTCCTGCAGGGTAAACATCTCTTTTATTCTCCATCTACAAAGAAGCCATCCATTCCCCCTCACTGTGGGCCAGTAGTCAGGATGCTTGGTTGACCTTGTCCTTGCCATCTGTGAACTTGGGCAGCTGGGTCAGATTCACAAACATCAGATCCCATAGAATTAGAACTGGAAGATTTCTGCAGGAAGAATTTGCCTCATGCAGTCATGTTTACCCAAGTGTACCTACTAGCCCCCTGGCTGCTTCCCTGTCACGCAGAGTGTAGAGATGGTCACAGGGCAGACTGAAGTTGACAGTATCTGCTGCTGCTGGGATCACTGATGTGGATTCAGGATGTCATGGCTTGTTGTATTGGTGAGCTTTGCTCTCTCTCAAAAGAATACAACTTTTATCTCCATAAAATAATTAGTAAACAATGCATCTTTATGGAAAGAAACAGTTCTATGTTATTAGAGTATATATGATGTGACTATAGGTATACCGAGAACTAACATGCTCATAGATTGAAATTAGGCATAATTAAAGCCAAATGCTATTTACAGGACACCATTAGCAAAGGTGCAGCTTTCTGAATGGATCTATGAGATGGTAGAAAGTCTTATTCCATCCCTTAGCATCACCTTACTAATCTAATCCCACCTCTATTGACAATGCAGGCTACCACAGCACCCTGTGCAAAAACCTATTGCTTTTCTTTCTGAGGGTACAGGTATTTTAGAATATACCTGTGTACAAATGTGTGCATTTATCTGTTCACAGCATATGACACATAATTTATGATACAGAGTGAAAAGGGATTGAAAAACACATGTGAGCTCCCTAAAATGCCATTGAGGATATATAGAAATATAATAGAATGGCATGTGTTGTAAAAGTCAAATACGTAAAATTAATTAAAAAGATACCCACATGTCTTGTGTCAGCTCCTCAATTAAAAAATAAATTTAAGCAGTATATTGAATAGTTGTTGATATTAAACTTCAAATCTTCAACTCAATTGATTTCTAAGCCCTCTTCCTAAGACCATAGATCTTTCCTAATATGAGGTTGTTGGCTACTTGTATCATATAGAATGGAAACTCTGAGTTGTGGAAGGATCTGTGTGGTCAGCCATGAGCTTGACTGCATGTTAGACTATGCCCACCAGAGAGACATGGGGAGAAACAGCAGGGCACCTCAGCACCAGGGAAAGGCTGAGGCTGTGGTGAGCAGAGCGGGTGTCCTGGGCTTGGGCTCTAGAAGGGGAAGATAGCTCTGTCTAGCTGCTTCCTCTCCAGCAGGGGAGTCCTGTAGAATTCATGCTTCAGAGTCTTCCCAGGTCAGTTAATGAAGTGACTAGGGGCGTGACGAAAACAGCCAGGGACGCAGGGATCTTGCAGAATGCTGAAAACTACAAATTGGTTGGAACCACCAAAACTGGATCCAAATCCAAAGCCACTTGCTCCCAGGACCTCTGTGGCTATAGTTCCTCATGCTTTGCACTGTGGTTCTACCTAGGCTGGCGCTTGCTTCCTTCTTCACTTCTCCTTGCATCAGCCATGCCAGCTGGTGACATCCCCCCTCTGTCTGGTCTCTTTTCTCTGCTGCACAGCTTCTGAATACCTGTAGCTGCTTCTTCCTCAATCTCAGGTTTCCTCTGACCCCTTCTGGTTTCTGGGCTTCCTCAAAACCATCTTGAAGCTTCCTCTAGGTCTCAGTTCTGGTTCAATCCGGTTCATTCCCACTTGTTGTTGTTGTTTTCTTTCTTTTTAAGCTTAAATTTCAAAAACAGAGAATCCAACCAGCTCTGCTCATCTTTCAGAATGTGTTGCTGGAGAATCTTTGGATTTGCTGTCTCTGGGATAGATGTGTGCCTTGATCCAGTTAGACCTAGTCATAGGAAAGTCATGGAATACAACGATGGCTGCCTGAAGCCACCTGCTATGGTTTAGAAAGAGTGTCCCCCAAAGACTCGAGTGTTTAAAGCTTGGTCCCCAACACAGCCATGTTCAGAGGTGGGGCTTTCAGAGAGTAATAGTCCATTTATAACTGAATAGACTTTTAGGAATTAGTGAAAACCATAGGTAGTTGGGCATGCTTAGAGGAATTAGGTCACTAGGGGCATGCCCTTGGAGACTATGTCTTGTCCCTGGCCCCTTCTTCCCTCCCCCCTACTACCCCACTCCCAGACTTCCTGGCTGCCTTGAGCTGGGAAGCCTTCCTGAACCACTCCCTTCCACCATGATGCTCTGCCTCACCTCTGGCCCAAAGCAATGGAGCTAGCCAATCCTGGACTGAAGGCTCTGAACCTATAAGCCAATATAAATCTTTCCTTCCTAAGTTGTTTTTCTCAGATATTTTCACAGTGATGAAAAAACATACCACCACATTAGCTGTATCTGTGGCTGAGACAGTTTTCCTTAGAAGGGGCTGTGAGTGTAGTAAGAACAGCAGTTGACAGTGGCCGCTGGGGAGGAGAGAGGGGCACAGCACAAATATAGCAGGCTAGTTCCTTGTCCTTAGGAACTTCAGATCTGGTTGGACAGACAATCCATGTGATTCATTAGTAAATGATGCAGGAATCTCAGAAAGCTAATCACATCCTACACCATGGACCTAGCCCATCCAACCATGCTGTAGAGAGAGGCTAGTCTAGGTCAAGTGAGTGCAGAGAAGCCTGGATCTCTGCTAGTTTGGCTGTTTTTGAGGTGTCCTTGGGGACATGCTCCATGGCCTTGATGAAACTTGCAGGGAATACATTCCAGACCCAGAAATTGAGTTCATAAAACTCATTGATCTGGAGCTAAGAGATGACCAAGCAACAGAAACATCAGCTGCTACAAAGCCATTACAAAAATGGCTTCTAGAGCAGGGGACATAGTTCACTGGTAGAGAACTTGCCTAGTATAAGCAAGGCCCTGGGTTCAATCCCTAGAATGACCATAAAAAAAAAAAAAAAAAAAGACAAGAAAAATAGAGTGTCTTCTGGGAGTGATCACTCCCAGAGCTTCTTTGACAGAGAGCTGGCTTTCACGTCCCTATGTCACAGATGATTTCTGAGTCCAGAGGAGATGACCGGCAGAGGCCTCCTAGTGCGGGTTTCAGCTCTGACCCTCCTCTGGATGCCTTGAGCTGACACACTAGCAGACACAGGGACAGAATCACAGTGCTTCCTACTTTCCAGGAGGGACTCCCTGGGCTCTTTGAAGACAGTACCCTCTGTCCACACATTATGTTTTGTTCCTATATGCCTTTAAAATGTTTGGTTTTCTCCCAATTCTCTGGGAGCAGGTGATAAAATCTGGGAAGGGAGTTGAGTCTATGGCTTTTCCTTCTGCTAGGAAAATTGATCTTCCTGAAAGCCTGTGTGGTCTGATCTCAGGGAGGGCTGAGGACATTGCCGGGTAGGTCCAATAATAAACTCTGGAGAGGTAAATTAATCATGGAGAGCTGATGGGAAGGTACAACATGAGCACAGCCTGGGAATATTCAGGCACATACCCTTGGGGCTTGAAAGGTAATTTCTTATATAGAAACGGACAAGATCTCATTTGGCTTACCATTGGGCCTTTTGGGGTCAATGGCTTTGTTAATGTCTGATGACAACAAGTGGTTTTGTGTAGAACTACTGTGTCTGGAGTGTTGGCATAGGCTGCTGTCTATTGGTTAGCGGCATTGTGGGCCAGACAACCATGACACTTACTAACTCAGTGACCACAGATAAATTAGTTAACCCCACTTAGCCTTCGTTCCCTCAACTGGAAAATGGAGATAATATTGGTGCCTGCCTCAGGCTTATTTTGAGGAGTCAAGGAGATAATATACAATAAACACCTTGACCTAGGTCCTGGCATATAATGGGCTGTCAAATGTCAGTTCTGTTGCTAATTATGGATGAATAGACCAGAGCTTTTGACCACTCACCATGTCTGAGCCATGGCATCTGGGATTTATCTTTCAATATTTTTTCTTTTTTGTACTGGGAATTGAACTCAGGGGCACTTGACCACTGAGCTACATCCCCAGCCCTATTTTGAATTTTATTTACAGGCAGGGTCTTTTTTTTTTTTTTTTTTTGATACTGGGGATTGAACTCAGGGGCACTCAACCACTGGGCCACATCCCCAGCTCTTTTTTGTATTTTATTAGAGACAGGGTCTCACTGAGTTGCTAAGTGTCTCGCGCCATTGCTGAGGCTGGCTTTGAACTCGCGATCCTCTTGCCTCAGCCTCCCAAGTGCTGGGATTACAGGCATGCGCCACTGCGCCCGGCAATTACAGACAGGGTCTCACTGAGTTGCTTAGCACCTCGCAGTTGCTGAGGCTGGCTTTGAATGCGGGATCCTCCTGCCTCAGCCTCTGGAGCTTCTGGGATTACAAGAGTGTGCCATCGTGCTCAGCATCTGGGATTTATTCCAGACCCTTGCCCCAGAGCTTTGTAGTCAGTGGACACAGGGGTGACTCCTGAAGCCCCTGCCCAGGGCAGAGGCAGGGCTGGAAATCTAACCAGAGGCTTCATGCTGTCTTTCCTGTGCTCTCAGTTGCCTACATACATAATTGTATCGGGCCCATCATCCATAATGCTTAGTGTTTGGCAACCCAAGAGCTATTGCAATCCTTCTCTGAAGGACCCTGTTGTTAGGAAATGAATCGTTTCCAGGAGAAAACAAGTGTAAACTCCAGCAGCCGCATTCCTAAGCTGAGAGCAATCACTGTCAACAGTGAGCAGAGGCGCTCAGTGGTCTCAGCCTCTTTTAAGGATTCCTTGGGCTATATTGGTGCTTGATGAGCACCTTGCCTCTCTGCGAGGGTGTTCAGGATGCTGGCCATGGGTGAGGAGGAGGCAGGCTCTAGGACTGCCAAGGCCCCTTTTTGACTAAGATCAGAGAAGAAGGAATTAGGAAAGCAAATCTCCAAACATGAAAATAATGATAAGAGAAGGCTGGCCAGGCCTTTGCTGCTTTGTGAAAAGAAGGGGAAGACTCTTTCCTGGAAGAGTCCAGAAGCTCAGGGGAGAGGAGATGTGGAGGGTAGGCAGCAGTATGGGCAGAACCCCGGCTAGAGGCTCTCTTTCCTGTGGCCCGAAGGAAGCGCATGCCCAGGGATGGAAACACGAGAGGGTAGCAGGGAAATGTCTGCTTTTATAAATTCGTGCCTGGCTTGTTTTTCTACTTAGTTTCAGAACAAAGCAGTAGATCACTAAGATGGCAAAGGCAGATTCTGAGCTGCTTCCATAGCAGCCTTCAGATCAGCCTCAGAAAGGACCTCACGGGGCCAAATTCTTTTAGCCCAGTCAGGAAGACCTTAAAGAGCTAGTCCTGTGTGGTGCATCATTCATTTTTATTTTTTAAAAAAATAACCAAACTAGTATTTGTATTGCCACTTTTTTTTGGGGGGGGAGGGTAACTGGGAATTGAACTCAGGGGCACTCGACCACTGGGCCACATCCCCAGCCCTTTTTTTTTTTTTTTTTTTTTTTTTTTGTATCAGAGACAGGGTCTCACTGAGTTGCTAAGTGCTTCGCCATTGCTGAGGCTGGCTTTGAACTCATGATCCTCCTGCCTCAGCCTCCCAAGTGCTGGGATTACAGGCGTGTGCCACCGCACCTGGCTTGTATTGCCTGCTTTTTAAAGACACAGTCCAACTTATTTTAGATGAAGCTTGCAGAAATACTTGCTACTTATTTACTCTGCTAGCCAGCCATTCCTCCAACAAATATTTATCCAACAAATATTTATTGAATATTTTCACTTGTGCCAGGTGCCATTCTGGGCCCTGGGAACAGAGGTGGACACCTAGACAACTTTGTCTTAACCTGATTCTCACCTTGGTTGGTGCCCGTCCTCAACCCTCAGATTTCTGAAGGCCTTCTGGGCAAATATGCTCTCACAGAAACACTGGGCAGATGTGCTCCCCCTGACACAGGTGAGAAAACTGAGACCAGAAGTGGTTAGCAGGCACACGGGCCCTCCAAGTAAGTGGGGGATCAGCAACTAGAACTTTCACTCTCATTCTCCATCTCCTCCTGTCTACCCAATTGAGTTTCCAATCCCTTCTGTTCCCCCTCTGCTTGCCACATCAAATCTTATCTGTCCCTTTTTTCATTCCTCTAGGGTTGAGCTGTCGACTTTGAAGGGTGACAAGTTGACAGAATCAACTCATCTGTCTCGTGGGGGTAGGAAACTAATCATGGCTTAAGGTTACCCTTCCGTGCATTTGCTTGTACCCTGGAACAAGGTCATTCTCTTGTTAAACAACTCTCCACCTGTGGCTCCAAAGACTCTGTTGACTAAAGTTAGGCTTACACATGGACATAAACTTTATAACCAGGTATAAGCATATTTTTACCATGTCACAAATCCCTGGATAATCAAATGAAGTGACACAGCTTTTATTTTTTTCCAAAATAATTATCAACATTTTCCCAACGATGCAAGTTTGAGTGACAACAGTGATGATCTTTCATTCAATGAAGACTTCATGAAGTTAAAGGTCCTTTCCCAGTTCTAAAAGAGACTCACCCCCATTTGCTAAGGATTGGCAGGCAGCCCCATTTCCTACTGTCCAGGACTCTGCAGCTCTCTTACCCTAAGTAAACCCACTTGAAGAATATATTCCTAAGCAAGTAGGATGGGCATTTTTGATGGAGATTGAGAAAAAATGTAGTGTATTGGATTTTATCTTGCAACTGATTTGTTTCTGCCAGACGTTGATATGTAACCCTGGTGCCGTGATTTCAGGCCTCGGGAGTATTCATGTTATAAACAACCTTCCGTTGCTTCATCTGCTAGTAGGAACCTTAATTTATCACATAGAGGGTAGAGTTGCCGTTTCTCATCTACTTGTAAAAAAAAAAAAAAAAATCAGGCAGCTATAGGGAATGCATTCCTTTCTTAAAAAGTCATTCTTAGGAATAAGAGAGAATTTTATTCTAAAATATCTTCATCCCAATGGAAATAAAAATCCTGCTTAATGACTAGGAATCTCCCCCAGGATTTGATTAAGAAGAAACTGCAAGGAAGGCTTCTCTTCTCTCATTGTTTGTCATCTGGGCTAGTTAGACTCCAGGAAGAAAATCTTGTCTCAGGCTCCTGCTGGTACCAGCAACTCTGGGACACAGCTATCTGCCCTCAAGAACCTGCAGAGGCCACAGGTGTGCTGTGAGGACACTCATTTATTTAGTGACCTGCTGATAGCTGCAGAATGGAGAAGAAGGGAAGGACCCTCCTCTGTTCTTTAACCTCAGACATGATGCCCTTTTCTTCTGTGCTTAAAACATAATACACTCTGGGTTGGTTTTTTTTTTTATGATTATAAAAACAAATGCTTTTTGTGGAGAATCTGAACATATAAATATCTAGAGAGGGGAGGACAAAAATTACTCATAATCCCAAAACAGTTTTCATTATCATTCTGATTTTTTTTTGGGGGGGGGTAACTGGGGATGAGCCCAGGAGTACTTCACCACTGAGCCACATCCCCAGCCCTTTTTTATATTTTGGAGATAGGGTTTGGAGATAGGGTCTTGCTAAGTTGCTTAGGGCCTCACTAAGCTTAGCTTGCTTAGAAAGATAGAAAGATTAGAGCTGGCTTTGAACTCATTCATTACTTCTTCTATCTGATCCTCCTGTCTCAGCCTCCTGAACCCGTTCTCCTACTGGGCTTTCATTATAGGTGTGCCTACCTGACTTCATTTCAGCCTGTTCTCCCCATCTCACCCCTCCCTCCCTCTCTTCAGCCTGTTCTCTCACCTCTCTCTCTCTCTCTCTCTCTCTCTCTCTCTCTAGTTTTGTTTTTGTTTTTTGTACTGGGAATTGCAGCCAGGGACCCTTTGCCACTGACAGGGCCCCTTAAATTGCTTAGGCTGATCTCAAACTTGTGATCTTCCTGCCTCACACACAATGGGAAAGATCAGGCATGAAATAAATTATTATATCAGTGATTATTTGATTATAATTTTGATAAGAGCTACAAAGGAGAAGAATGGGGCAAGTGCCCCCGACCTTAGTCTGGGGAAATCAGGAAGGCTTCCCTGAGGAAGTAGCATGAAGGCTAAGAGCCAATACCTGAATAAGGCTTTCTAGACAAAGAGCCAGGGAGAAGAGTAGGAGGGAGACAAGCACTCTGGGGACCTGAGTCCATGTGGCTCACAGAATGAGGAAATGGATGGAACAAGATACCTGGAGAGGCAGGGATGGACTCCATGACTCATGCCCAGTTAAGGACATTGGGTTTCTCCTAGGAGCAGTGGCAAGCCATCACAGGGCTTTAGTTGGGGGTTGGATTTGGGAGATTTACAGTTTTGAAGAACTGTTCCTTTATAAAGAATGGGTATTATGGAGTAGCTGTGAGAAACTGAGCAGCTCCAGTGGTTTGGAATAGAGTGAAAGCAACAAGGAGGTCCCTACCTGCCTTTTTCTGTGTTTGAGTGGCACATTGACCAGCTATAGAAGCTTGTTTGGTATGAAATAAGAAAGAGGTGTCAAGGATGCTTCTTGGATTCCTGTCTTCCACATCTGGTTGGAGGAGGGCACTCAACACTTTAGTGGGAAACCGAGGGAGAGACCCAGGTCTTTTAGGGTCCTTGATGAACTCTGGTTTAGGCAGGTTGAGGTTGGTTTACCCATTGGAAAGGAGAAAGCACATCAGCTTGGCTAGGCAGGACTGGTATGCACATGGGCATTGGGCTCAAGGTCAAGATTTGGGAGTCATTGGCATGTGGATGGTAGAAGTTGTGAGTGGCTGAAATTGTCCAGGGCAAGATGGCTGGAACTGAAGAGAAGGTCTAGGTCAGGCCTGAGAGCCAGAGCCCCTGTGCTCATCATGGGAGGGTGGATGCACTTGGGGCTAGGCCTCCTCCTCTCCTTCCTCCAACTGCATCTGAAGTCCTTCAAGACGACTTCTCTCCCTTTGCTTTGTGAACCCCTGTGGTGTGCTGGAGCCAGTTTGCAGGTGCATGAGAGCTTACTGTTAAGTTGTCAGGAGTTTTGTGAGCCACTTGTTTGAAACTGGCCATGATCACAGCATTCACACATGGAAACTGGCAAGTGCTGCTAATTGGGGCTTTTTCCTTTGCCCCCAGAATGGATTGTTAACCATTTACCAGTGCACCTCTGTTTGTCACCAAACTCTGTCTTTGCTTCTGATGTCATTTGAGGTTTTTTTTTTTTTCCTCCCTTGTAATGTTCAAGGGAGAGTTACCTGTGATCATTTTGATTTCTTTCTTCAAAGTCTAATTTTATTCTAACTTTCTCGCCCCTTTGGGGAAAGAGGGAGGAAAGCAAACAGCATGTTGAAACATTGAACTTTCTTAGTCACTGTATTAGTTTTCTATTCCTGCTATAACAAATTACAACAAATTCAACACCGTAACAATATAAATTTATAATCTCCAAGTTTCTGCAGAGGAGTCTTCATGGGCTTAGGGAGAATCTTTGCTTAGGGAATCACAAAGCCAAAATCAAGGTGTTGGCCAGGCTGGGCTCTTACTCATAGGCTCTGGGGGAAAATCCATTTCTAAGATCATCAGGTTGTTGACAGATCTTAGCTCCTGTGAGAGTAGGCCTAAGATCCTCTTTTTTTTTTTTTTTTTTTTTTTTTTCCTGGCTGTTAGCTAGGGACCACTTTCTGCTCTTAAAGGTCACACACCTTCCTGCCACATAGCCTCTTCCATCCTCAAACCAGCAATTACACATCAAGCACTTCTCATGCTTCTTCCTCTGTCCTCAGCCAGAGAACACCTTCATCTTTAAGGTTCATGTCATTAGATCAAGTCCACCTGGACAATCTCCTCATATTAAGGTCAACTGTGCTGGTATTAGTTTCCTGGAGCTGCCATAACCAAGTGCCACAAATTGGGACATTTAAAGCATTGGAAATGAACTATTCTCTCATAGTTTGTGAAGGGCAAAAATCACAACTGTGCAGCCAAGAGATTTATTCACCAGCCTTTATGGCTGGTCGGAGGTAGAAGTATAGGAGAGAGGAGTCAGAGAGAGGGGAGTGTGCAAGCTCTGGTGGGAGAAAGGAGTCAGGGAGAAGGGAGCGTGCAAGCTCTGAACGGAAGGTGGGTGCCTGGTCGCGCTGGCTGTGGTCTCTGGAGCTGTTGGCTAAGGCAACTGCCATCAGGCTGGAGGCTGGAGCTGTTGGCTGGGGCAGCTGCTGTCGGGCAGGAGACGGTGAGTCTGGAGCTGTCGCAGTGGCTGCCTCCTCTTAGCAGGGACGAGCTGTTGTGTCTGAGCTCCGGGCAGGCAGGAGCTTTAAGTAGGGATTTCTGGTGGGGGGTGTACCAGAGCGACCTTTAACGGTATTGGCTCTTTGCCCAGGGAACAGAGCGACCTTTAAGCCGATTGGCTCCTGCCCAGGGAAAATGAAACCAGGTTGCTTCTCATGGAAATTTCCATGGTGGAGGTAGCCCATCTGCACAAGCCTATCTATCAGTTTGGAGTCTAGAAGTGAACACCAAGGGGTCAATAGGGCTGAGCTCCTTCCAAAATATTTAGGAGAGGATTCGAAAGCCTCCCAGCTTCTGGAAACTCCAGGAATTCCTGGGTTGGTGTCAACATCACTTCAGTTTCTGCCCCTGTCGGTATGTGGTGACTTCCCTCTGCATGTCAGGACACTAGGGCCCACCCTATTATCTTGTCTCACCTTGTGTTATGGTTTAGATTTTAAATGGTCCCCAAAGCCCATGGGCTGAAGGCATGGTCACCATCCTGTTATCCCTTTGGGAGGTGGTAGGACCTTTAATAGGTAGGGCCTGGTTGGAGGAAGTTAGGTCATTGGGAGTGTGCCCTCGAAGGGGACATAGGGTCCTGCCCTTTCCCTTTGCTTCCCAGCCACCATGAGGTAGGCTCTTTTGCTCCATGGCATGCTCCTCTCCAGGCCCAAAGCAACAGGGACAAGTGAGCATGGACTGAAACCTCTACAACTGAGCCAAAAGAAACTTTCTCCTTGTCCATCATTTATCCCAGGTATTTTGTCACAGTGACGGAAAGTTGACTAACACCCCTTCATTATAGCTGCAAAGACTCTTATTTCCAAATGAGGTGATACTCACCGGAACTGGAGGTTAGGACTTTAATTTTTCTTTTTGAAACCCTTAACAGTGCCAGGTGACAAAACAGAACATAATCACAGGACTGGTCTATCATCCTCCTCATTGGTTCCAGGAATTTGAGTGTGGGAAATTGGGTGGGAGGTGGCATTTTTAGAATTCTGCCTACCACAGTCTCCCAGGATGCCCTTCAAGGAATAATCTCATCTGTTAATGAGATCTGTGTCATCCACAGCTCTTTCCTTCCTCCTGTTTTGAGTTTCTCACCTAACGTACAGAACTTCCTCAAGGACTGTACTGCCCTTCTTCCAGAAGGGCAGGCTCATAGCAACACACCGCCTGCGCTGATTAAGGTGGTTGGTATAGACACAGTAATAAGGAAGCTCTCTCCCTTCCTTCAAACATGACCAATTTTGTACTCCAATCCACAGCAAAGGAGAGTTCACTCTTGCTTTTGATTTTTTTTTTCCTTAAAATTGTAAAGCCTGTAAGAAATTGCTCTGCATTTTCCCTCATGTGGTTTTGGTTGGAAGATATTTTCCATTCCCCAGCTGCCCACCACACCCCCTCTGTGCCTAGAGTCATCCCTGGGCTCACTTACTGGCAATCTGCCCTCTCTTTTCATCTTCCCCAGGAGCAGAGTCCCCGCTGCGAGTGATGGGCACATTCCATCTGCAACTGGCTAAAATGACATAGTGGTTAGACTCTCCCTTTTATCTCCTCATTCTTTTACATGTCAAACAAACTCAAAAGTTAGAGCCCACGTCTTCATGAAGCAAGCAGGAGTCTAGTGTTGTACAGGAATGTTGAAGGCTGAATGGCTTCCCACTGCGTGTGCAGTCATTTTCTTCTGGGCAATTTCCTTTGGAGAATTTATTTATGCTAAGTTATCATGTGATCATTTACTCCATCCAGAAAGTTGAGAAAGCAAAATTGGTCACTAGGAAATCCTTTTTTATGGAAATGGATTTGGTTATTTTATAAGCATTTATATCGTCAAGGGTTAATATGTTAATCAGGAGTTTTTTGTTTGTTTGTTTTTGTTTTGTAACATAGCCTGAGAGTGCAACCTTAGAAAATAAACACCTTCATTATTGTGTGGTTTTTGCATGCTGAAATTTGTACCCAGATGATACCACACCTCTGGAGGTGATGCTGGAACTTTTGCAGCCAAGGTGAAGTTCCAGAAATGTCTGCTCTGACCTGGACCCTTACAGATCACAGCTTTGTGTTTCAGGTCATTCTATGAGGACAGAATGAGGAAGGGTTTTTTCCCTAAGAAGGGAATTGAACCCACAATCATAGCTCATCACCCTTTGCTCAGAGACAGAGTCAGGCAGTATGCTGAGCTCAAGACCAGGGTTCAGTAAGTCTGAGCTCCAGTCTCAGCAATAAGGCGCATTGGCATATGAACCTGGGACATGTTGGGTGGCTGCCATGAACAGCCTGACGTTGCAAAGTGAGGACTCGGTTTTGGGAGGGCCAGATAATGTCTCAGAAAGTGGGGATGCCACAGGGACATGTGGATGGAGGATCAGACCCATGAGATGAAAAGAGCCTCTTAAACCTTCAACTTAAAATAGGGCTCAGGACAGGCTCTTTGGAGCTCCCTCTGTTCCTGCAGCAAAGCAAGTATTTATCCCAAATAAAGCACCCTCTGGCTCCCATGGATGGCCTATAAGAGTTGATAAAAGGAAACAGACAGCATGCCTTGTAGCCCCCAGGGGCCAGCTGGAAGATAAAGCTGCAGAGTGGACAGGAAATGTGTGCTGGTTGATAGAATAAATGAATATTAAGCAAAATGGGAGACGGCAGGATTTAGGCCCTCCTTTTCCAGGATCCTGAATCCAGCTAAAATGTTTGTCAGGGGAAGAGGGCATGGGCAGAGACCACTGGTGCCTCGAGGACTTCAAAGGGATGAGGCAGTGACTTGCAGTGGCCTGGCTTTGGCAGCATGTCCAAAAATCCTCAACACGGGATTAATCATTTGAGCCTGTGCTCAGTCACAGAAGGAATTTAAAATCATGTAAGAGTGTGCTTCACTGAAGCAAATATAAGTTGCCAATGTTATGAACAGCACATTTTAAGCTAAACTGAAACCTGGGAGGTTGTTTGATTCTAGGTTGGATTCAGGGAAGCAGCTGGTAATTGCAGTTTGTACAAGTCTTTACCAGGTGCCCCAACCTTATAGGCCTCCTTGCGCATGTCTGACTTTTACTTGGATGCACAAAACACATAAGCCTTCTTTCATGTTACAAGAGGGATGCTAAGATACTTCCCAGGTCCCTTCAGCACCCAGTGATGTGTGTAACCATGAGAAGGCTCTGTTCAATGGGTCAGGTCCCTCCAGAGATTTGAGCAGAGACTTAGTCTCTGGTTCATCTTTCCTAGCTTCAGGCTAGCCATCCCAGGACCAGATTAAACAGGGATGTGGGAGGAGCTGCTTTGTAAATCTCCTACGTGTGGTTTTTAAAACATGACCATGAGAAAGACCACTTTGCAACCTCATGGCTGAGCTGGGCTCATGGCTGGGGTCCTTTCTGACTGATTGTTAAATATTTAGAAAATTAGCCAAGGGTAGGGCTAGTGCGTGCAAGGTGTGTGTGTGTGTGTGTGTGTGTGTGTGTGTGTGTGTGTGTGTGTGTGTGTGTGTCTGTGATATTTGTTGATGTTGAATACATTGGGCTTTGGGACTCAAAGAGTTCCCATATTCCCTTCCAGACACCCATGCATAATGAATGTATAGGCGTTTCCTCTAAACACGGAATACACCTGCTGACAGAAGAAACAAATCTTTTCCCGTGGGCCCAGCCCTCACAGAACTGCCTACTGAGCCCAGCTCTGAGGCTGTGGGTCTTAACAAAGAATTACCCAAGCCCTCCTATTCTTTGTTAAGGAAGAGCTTCCCCCCGGAGACTTCAGGTCAGACCTAAGTTCCAATTCTGATTCTTCCTCTTCTGTGGCTGTGTGACCTTGATGGTAACCTTGCTTGAGCCTCCTCTCCTGTGAGAAAGATATGACACCTACTTCACAGAGGTTGTGGAGATTTGTATAGACACAATGCATGTGGAATACCACACTCATAGTACTTGCTCAATAAATGGTGTGCAGCTGCTGATAGTTCTGCTCTGACTGTGTTTGACCAAGGGGCAGGAGGAGAAGCCCTTGCTCCTCTTCACTCTGAGCTTGGACTACCCTGAGGTACATCAAGCCTCTTTCCCTGACCCTGGGCCTGTTGTGGTCATGCAGACAGAAAGTCAGGCAGACAGGGCTGCTGAGCTGGAGCCCTCCAACCTACTCCAGGGACTGGGGTCTCTGACACACACACGTCCAGTGTTTCTGATCAATGTGGAACATGATTCAGCTCAAGAGACATGAACTTGCTGCTTCCAAAGGGGTTTTGCCTACTGATGCCACACTCCCAATAGACAGTATAAAAAAAAAATAGGCTTAAATGGTTTTTTCACGTAGAAGATCCCCCCAAGAAAGCCAAGGTTAGAAAGGCCAGAAGAAGATTTTCATGAAGGGATTTATCCCAGAATTGCCCCTGCTGAGCCCACACTCAGGGCTCAGAAGGTTTCTGAGGGCTCAGCCCTGGGCATTGGGCTTTCTGATTCATGAGGTCCATCTCCATGCATGGCACCAAACCTCTACACAAATGGCCCTGAGAGGCAGCTGGGCAAGGGGATCTCCAGGGCCTCCCTCAACACCTCCCCCGTCAATACTTACCAGCTGGAGCAGTGGGTGTGTGGTGTAAATGGGGCTTCCAGATCCTTCCTTGGTACCTCCCTGCCAAGGTGACTGCCTCCCCAGTCCCTCCTCCTTAGAGCTTCCAGAGCTGCCACTGGGCTAACCCCACATTCTCTCACCTCTGTCTACATAAGGTAGGGTTTTAGAAATAGTTCTCTCCCTTGGACTCACCATTTATGGTTTTTCTGAGAACTCCAACACAGAGATTGTTTAAAAAAAAAAAAAAAAAAACTAGGACTGATATTCCAGAATTTGGACATCAGAGTTATCCTTTAAAAAATTAATAGATTATTGCTTTTAAGGCCCTTTCTGACATTCCAGTGTTCTTTTCAGATTTTGTCAATGACCACATCCTCCCCCAACCTCTGCAGTGCAGGCCACCTTGCAGGCTCAGCCTTTGAGCAGTGCAGGCTGCTGAGCACCTGCTGGGGTCCTCTCCCCCTTGCCTGAGGTGCTGCTTTGGCAGATCTAGAGATGGGAAAAGAGCACACACAGCTCTGGGACACTTGCAGAAGGATAGGTGCCCACAAGGAGGCAGGACGCTGTGGTGAAGTGGGTAGAAGAGCCCCCACCCCCAGAGGAGGAAGGGGCAGCAACACCCTGAGGGCATGGTGGGAGGACATGGGAGAGTGCGGCCTTCCAGACCGGAAGGTGGACAGGAGGGTGTGGGAGAGGCGGCAGGGAGGAATCAGGCTCCTAGGGAGCTGCTGGCTGGTCCCCCCTACAGTAGACAAGAGCCAGGTCAGGCCCTGAGTGGGTGAGGGTGGAATAATGGCCAGTGGTGGCTTAGAGGACAGAAACTGGCAATCAGGAGCCCAGTCACAGGTGGTTTGAGTCTCCCTTAGAACCTTTTCCCCTGTAGAACCCGAATCCATGACTACAGCAAAGGTAATAGGGCCAGTCCAGGATCGTCTTGCTCCTTGTGCTGGTGTGCATGTCCTGTGGGGTCCTTGTCATCATTTCCACCATGGCCATTGGCACGGATACTATGGTCAGCCATACCATGTGACAGAAAGGAACAGGGCACCTCTCCTGGGTCTCGGTTGAGCCAGAATCTCATTCAGTGACCGAGATCTGATCTTCGCTTATGATACAGATCTCGGGGCTTGCTAGGATGTGTTCGGTGGAAGAGCCATAAGGCCAGATTTACAGGAGAATCTAAACTGGTTGTGGCTTTTTGTTGTAGACCTTAGACTTCTGCATACCTGGGATCCTGAGGGGTTATCAGAGTGAGAGAGAGAGAGAGAGAGAGAGAGAGAGAGAGAGAGAGAGCGCCGAGTGCAGACTGAGGGCCTGGGCGGCTCTCTTCTCGGTGAGCATCTTAGAAAACACCCTGTGTTTCAGTTCTCAAAATGGCTTTGTTTGTTTGTTCAAGTGTTTGCATACTTACAGAGTTTACTACACCCACCCAGTTTATTGCACACAATTCTATAACATTCTTTTTAAAGAAATTGGGTATAGATGGCTTTGGTTTTCAGAGCCTACGCTGTAGAATGGAAGGGTGCAGATTGAAATGAGTGGTCGGGGAATGGAATTTCAGGTTATGTGGCACAGGTGGCCTTGGTCCTTCAGTTCCCAGCAGCAGAGCTGTAGCAGAGCACCCCTGCCCCTCCTCTCTAGGCACCATTGACCCCAAAAAGCACTCAGAAGACCTCTGAGCTGTCCAGGCCAAGACTGCAATCTGTGCTTTCAGATTCATGCTTACTTCGGAGGAGAAATCTGTCTGAGCACAGTCAGAGCCTAGTGATTTCTACTTTAAACATAATACTAACCACACTGGTTATCTGGTTTCATAGTCCCCCAACAATCAGATGCAGGAAAGGAACTGTCAGAGGCCAATGATTGCTACAGTGCAGGGCACTCATGGTAGCCCAAAAGCAAACTGGGGAAATCACCAGGGCCACTAGTGTACACAGGGCTGGTTCTTACACCCCTCCAATTCCTCATGAGCCCTAGGTGTGGTCCCAGGACCAGCACCCAGGAAAATCATTGCCATTCACTATGCTCCAATGTACGCGCCCACCAACCCACAGGGGTGTCCTTCCCCACAGGGGCCTGGTCGGTTCCAGCCTTGCTCACTAACAGCATGAGTTGACTGTCTTAGTATTAACTACGGTCCCTTGTTCCCAACCACTTTGTAAGTGGGCTTGCATTTGTGTTGATCCTTCTCATAAATGATTCTGGCTGCTTGCTCCCTGGATGGGTTCCCATGCTGTTGGACCCAGGCATGAAACACTTCATCCGCTTTGTTTTTTCACTGCGGATCTGTTTGCTTTTCTGCCTCAGAATGGAGACAGTTGTTTACAGCCTCACCAGTCAAAATATTGACTAAAAGAAACCTATAGTTCCAGGATAGAGAGGAGGGAAAACTCATAGTTCACTCTCTACATTGATAAAAGCATTTGCATGAAACACCTTGGCATGGGAGCCCATACCCTCTGCTCCCGAGGGGTGTGTGCAACATCAAAGTCCACGCATGGGCTTCCTCCTTTTCAATGTTGCATGAAATGAATGTATGCATAAACCAAGCCATGCTTCTTCAAAGGGACATCAGGGTTTCACTTTTTTTTTTCCAGATAGAGTTTTACCCGACAGAATTCAGACTAAGTTGATCAAAATCTGAGCTAGGAATCCCATAAGGTCTAAGGACGCAGTTGTTGAACATTTTATCATCAAATGCTACTGCCTCTCGGTGTTTGCTGTGCTGGCAGGGTATCCAAAAATGCCTGAAAATGCATTTTGAGTGCAGGATTCTGTTTTTCTTAATGTCTTCTGGGGAAAGTGGCAATGGCACTAGAGATTCAGTGAACTCACTCCTGTGCCACGCTGGACACAGGAAGCTTTCAAGGAAGTGAAAGCACACATTTGTACAATGCCGTGTTGTTAAAAAAGACATTACAGCAATCATCATCTTAGGCAGGGTAACCCAGTAAAAGTTGGAAACCGTCACATGTGAAATCCCCCATCATCCTGGACTCCAGGGCTGCTAAGGTATCCTAGACACATAGCGTACATATTTATCCTCTCTGTTCCTCAGTCTCCCTGACTGGAAAGTGGCCAGCACCTACCTCCTAGCACCATTGTGAGGAACAGATGGATTAGTGTTTTAGTCAGCTTTTTTCACTGCTGTCACTAAAAGACCAACCAGAACAATTGTAGAGCAGGAAAAGCTTATTTAGGGGCTCATGGTTTTGGAGGTCTTCACCCATAGACAGTTGGCTCCATTCCACAGGACTCAAAGTGAGGCAGAACATCATGGTGGAAGAGTGTGGTGGAGGGAAATGGCTCACATGATGATCAGGAAGCAGGGAGAGACTCCATTCACCAGATACAAAATATGTACCCCCAAAGCCATGCCCCCAATACCCACCACCTCTAGCCATACCCTTTCTGCCTTCAGTTATCACTCAGTTAATCCCCACCAGGGGATTAATAACCCATTGGGTAAAGTCTCTCATTACCCAGTAATTTTTCCTCTAAACCTTGCATGGTCTCACACATGAGCTTTTGGGGGATACCTTACATCTAAACCATAACTATTAGTATGAATAACCTGCAAAGAACAGGGCCTGGCACAGAGCAGATCAGCTGCTGTTATTATACAGGCTGGTGCTTTGTGATTCACTATTGGGGTTTTCTTCCTTTTGACTTTGTGTGGTTCAAGGTAGTAATTGGCTGGGGCTTATTTTTGTCTCCAAAGAAAGTAAATATTGAAGGAAAGAGCTAAAAGACTCCATTTCTGACAGAAGGATGATCTGAGTTGACATTGGACTGACTCCTCTACTATCTTCACTGCAAATGTATAGTACTTCTGGATAAAGTATTATTGGGGGAAATGTTTATTTTTCCAAATATATGGCTAAGCATGAAAATTCCTAGGTACCAAAAATAAACAAAGAACTCTCAGAGGCAGTAATTAGTGAGTGAACTAATGTCCTAATACCTTGAAGTTTGAGGGACAAGTGTCAGACACAAGCTATCAGGACCAGTTGCTGAGATTTTAACATCCCTGCCAGGATAGCAAGTGTGGTTTGGGCCAGCACAATTATATAAAGCAAGGAAGGTCTGGGAGCTTTCCCTCTGTGAAAATGGGGACTGAGAAAATTTTCCCTACTGGGCCAGGAATGTGGTAAGTATCTTGTCATCTGCCTGGAGTTTGTACCATACAGATGTGTATGGGCTGAATTTATCTACATGGCGCAGAAATTAGTGCTTACCTCTAATGCACATGCACCTGGGTTCAATCCCCAGCATCACAAAAACAAAAAATAAAAGAAAACCTAAAAGTAAATGTAAAGGTAGGTCCCAGATCAGCAAAAAACCCCTATGACTCCCAGCTGAAATGCATGTAAAGCCATTTTAAAGGAAAATTTTCACACCAGGATGCATAGACTGCCAAAGGGAAAAAGAAAATCCAAGCCTACAATATAAAATTGTAGATCACAAGGAAGTAATTTGCCATGAGGAAGAATTAACAGATGTAAGAATTTGGAGGATTAGCTTTTCCAGAAACTTTACCTAATAAAATAATGTAAAAGTGACTTTTTAGGGCTGGGGTGTGGCTCAGTGGTCAAGCACTTCACTTGCATGAGCAAGGCCCCTGGTTGTATTCCCAGCATCACCACCACCCCAAAAATACTATTTAAAAATCCGTGTTTGGAACAATTAGAATAATTTAAAAAAGAGACAAGGATTATAAGAATTGTAGGGTGGAATCACAAGGAAATTTGGAAAAGTAGAATTTCTAGAAATTAAAGTTAATAAATTAATCACTGAATAGATTAGTTAAACAATGTATTAGACATAGCTGAAGAGAAAATTATTGAATTAGAATATACCTCTGCAGAAATTATCCAGAAAGGAGCTCAGATAGACACAGAAAAGGAAAATGTCAATCAGATAGTGACAACAAATATTAATAAGTTGCACTATTATTAAGATATATCATTAAATATATTTTAAGAGTTTTGAAGAGAGAGTAGGGAGGTCCATAAGAAAAAGTATAGAGGGTCTGAGGAAAAGGAGATATTAGAAGTGATAATGGCTAATCCTTTTCCAAAATTATAAAAAGATGTAAATTCCTAGATTGAAGCAACACACTGAGCCTTGAACAGAATAAACACAGATTACATTACAATGAAATGCCAAATATAAGAAATTAAAAATGATCAAAGAGTCAGGGAAAAGATTAGCTTCAAGGACAATTACTAATTGCAAACTTTTCCTCAGAAACAATGGAGGCTGGAAAATAATCAAATAATATCTGTACTAAAGCTTTTTAGGATTCTTATATTATTTAAGAAGATGAACTTTATGCTCTAAGCCAATAAGCATATTAAAAGTTTAAGGGTAACCTGTAAAAGAAGAGAAATAAAATATTACTTCCAACATAGAAGAGTGGGAAAGGGGAGGACTAAATAAATAATGCCCATACAGTTTAATAGAAAACAAGAAAGTAGAAAAAAATGAAGCAAACTAAAAGTATAATAAATAGTAATATCTAGGAATTAAAAGGGTAGTTAATAAATAAATATACAAAATTTGATGGCAAAAAGGAACTTAAGTAGCCGGGCGCCGTGGCGCACGCCTGTAATCCCAGCACTTTGGGAGGCTGAGTCAGGAGGATCGCGAGTTCAAAGCCAGCCTCAGCAATGGCGAGGCACTTAGCAACTCAGTGAGACCCTGTCTCTAATAAAATACAAAAAAAGGGCTGGGGATGTGGCCCAGTGGTCTAGTGCCGCTGAGTTCAATCCCCATTACCAAAAGAAAAAAAAAAAAAAAGGAACTTAAGTATATCATTCGTAAGTACTAATGGATTGGACTTATCTGTTAGTCAATAGCAATTCTCAAATCAAATTTTTAAAAATCTAGAGATGTTCTGTTTACAAGGAGTCATGTCTATACAATGAGACAAATTTTGAAATGCAATTCATGGCAAAGATAACTAACAAATACTAAAAGAAAAATATTGCTTTGTAGTAGCATTAACATCCAAGTGTAACTTAAGGTACAAAAACATAATTGGGTTCACTGCACAGGACAAAAGGAATGGTTTGCTGGAAAGACATAAGAAGCATGAACTTCTGTGCACTCAACATAGCTTCTGAGTTAACACTTAAAAAGTCCTAGAGACGTCTAGGACACAATTGTCAAGTCCACAGTCATAATAGGATATTTTAACATATATAGTTTGAGCATCCCTAACCCAAAAATCCAAAATCAAAAACATTCTCCAGTTGAGTGCTGATATGATGCTCTCTGGAAGTTTCAAGCCAAGCATGGTGGTGTGTGCTACTTAGGAGGCTGAGGTGGGAAGATTGCTTGAGCCCAGGAGCTTGAGACCAGCCTGGACAACATAGGTTCTGTTCCCTGCAAAAAGGACATCACCTCCTGCATTGAATTTGAGAGCATTTCTGATTTGGAATTTTCAGATTAGAGATGCTCAACAAATCTCTGCAGATGTTTCCAAATCTGATAAACTCTGAAATCTGAAGCCCTTTTGGTCCCACACCATCTGGATAAAGGGTACTACTTAATCTGTATTTCATAAAAGGCTAAATCAAGCTAACAAAATATTTGAAAATGACAATTAATAAACTTAAAACAATAACTACATCTACAAAAATTAGCCAGATTCTAGGCTGCAAAAAAAAAAAAAAAAAAAAAAAAAAAGCTTCAATTAATACCAAGTAACTGATAGACCATATCCTTTGACTAATATTCCATAAAATTGTAAATCAATAAGCAAAAACCTATCCATACAACTTGAAATTTAAAAGCATACTTTTAAATATCTCAAAGGTCAGAGCAATGATCATGATGAAAATTTCCGAAAGTTTAGAACTGAACAACAATGAATTTATTGCATTATCAAAATCTGTAAGATGCTGCTAAATCAAAACCTGGAAGAAAGTTATAGCCTTTAATGTAATTTTAGGAAGTTAGATAGAACTAAGAGTTCAAACTCAAGAACTTTGGAAATAAATACAAGAGCAGAAAATAAGATAAAATAAATAAACAGTAATGAAGATCAACAAAATCAAAATCTGACCTGGAAAAAAAATTTTTTGTCAAGATTGGCAAGACTGTTGATAATGCTTATGTACCAGAGACAAGTTTATGTGCCAGAAGTATTTAATTCAGATCAAAATGACCTAAGTGACAGGTAAGTTTATTATTTATTTCACTACACAGCTACTGGTACACTGTGACACCTGAGCAAAACACATCCATTACAGGACACTGCTGCATTTTTTTTTTTTTTTTTTTTGGCACCATGTAGATTTTTGTTAAAAATTAAGTAGGCCAAAAGATGAGAGGTGACTATGAGGAACATACATATATGCAAGTACAGGTAACAGTTTAAAAAGGGAAGGAAAAAAAAAATCTAGACAAAGAGGAGGATATCTTGTACTGAGAATGAGACATTCCCTGGCAGTCAAGGTCAGCACAGACATGGGTATTTCCTGGCAGAGGGATGAACTGCAGGAGGTGATGTCATTGGAGGCGCTTCCTGGTGGAGGTTCGTTTTCAGGGCAGAGGTAAGCATGTGCCTGAACATTTGTTGGAATGTCAGTGACAGGTGCACCTTTGTCCTGTGTCATCACCCAGGGCCATGCAGATCAATCAGGAGCTCCGTTGAACAACGTGGAATGGAGGAGCTAAGGGTTATTTGGGGGATGTATCCATTGCTTAGATATCGTGTGCTCTAAAAGCAGGTGTTTTTTTTTACCCCCAGAATCACCTTGGTCCCCGAGCATGGCTCTGTGCTTGTCTTCTGAGGACATTTCAGGAGTCTCAGCCCAGAGCCTTCTGAATGACTCTTTGAAAACACTCTAGGGTTCCTCACATGGAAAATAGAGGCCCTCTCTGTGCTACCTGAAGCAGTAACACTAACTTTGCCTGCGCTGCTGCGTGTATAGGCTTGCTGCAGTATTGAGCTGCTTAGCTGCCCCATTGCTCACATGATGCATGGCCCCAGCCCAACACTCAGTGCAATGAAAATCTCTGAACAGGAACCAGGTTTTTGCTGTGGGTGAGGCCAGGAAAATGTTCCACAGAGATTAGTTGAGAAGTAGGCCCCACTTAGGGCCACCCTTTCATTACCAGAGCTTGGTGTTTCTCTGAAGAGTCCTGGAGGCTGCTGGGCCTGATGGGCAATGGCACCCCATGCCAGGACAGGACCCAGAGCAAGGAGGGGACTCCTTGAGGTAGCACTTGTGCTGATTTCACCTGGGTGTGGCCCTTCCCAGTGTCCCACCCTCTGAGCCTGGAGGGGCTGGTAGGTGGCCTTTGGGCAGGTCCTGCAGCAGGAGCATCAGGGTTCCTAGGCTCTGTGATTCTCTACCAGGCAGTCTCCAGATGGCAGAGAGCAAGGGTAGTGGTCCAGTGGCCATGAACAGGGTGAGCCACCCAGGTGGGGTGAGGGGCATCCTGTGGCCTGTGGGATGAGGGTGAAGGTGGGTCCTCTGAACCCCACAGCTCATTCACTGCCTAGCACCCCCCCTTCCCCCGGGGAACTTCTTACTACTATGTTTTCCTTTTCCTCAAGAGGGAAAATTGGCATCCATTTGGGGATTTTCTTCCAGATCTACGTTTTAAAGAACATTTCTCTCACCCAGAGATAAACACAGAATTTCCACTCTATGCTTGGAAGGACATGCCCCCACCACCAATCTGTATTGGTTTCTTACCAACAAGAGAGACTTTCCCAAAGATGATCTCATTTCTCCTGGCCTTAAAAAAAAATTCTAAATTATGCAAGCTAATTATGTCAGTAAAAAACAATCAAAATTATAGAATACCAGTTAAAAAACATATGTGCACTTTGTAGTGAGCATTCTACTCAGCTTCGAGTCTTTTAAAATGGCAGTTTTGCAGGATACATTCTGAATTCTAGTCACTTTCCTGTCTTTATAGAGGCATGACACCTAGCCTCTTTTAATATCAGTTTCCCCCTCTGTAAAATGCTGGTGCTGGACTGGAGAGTCCCTTCCAGACCTAATGAACTTTGTTTGAAGATGTAGAATCAGAGGCCCACACCAGTGGGGAGATTTTACCAAGGTTCTCAGCAGCCCAGCTTGGAGCCATACCTGGGATCCTGCAGGATTTTAGGTAAATCAGAGACAGTCGGTAAGTGCAAATGCTGGTCTTTGCTGTGATTGGCAGGCTGGGCATGAGTTCAGTCAAGCAAAGCAATGGGTTTGTTTAGTGCCATATGAGATGTTAAGGGATGGTAAGGGGACATCCCTGGCCACCTGCTAGAGCACGTGCAGAGGGAGAGCAGCCTCCTTCCATGACAAATGCTCCTGTACTGAGAGAAGACTTCACACCGACCAGGCACCGTGCTGACATATTTCTATCAACAACTCAGGGAATGCTCACAGTGACCTGATGAGGTACAGATGTTACATTTAATAAATGGAAGCCTGCGGCTCTGAGACAGTAGCTCACCTGAGGTCACAGAGAGGCAGACAGCAGAATAGTTCACCATGACACGAACCCTGCCATCCTGCATGTAGTGCCTCCCCGGCTGATGCTTAACCTCAGAGTGGCTCATGCTCCATCATCTGTAAGGAAAGATGGTGACGGCTCAGATTGCAGAAGGAAGTGAGCAAGAAGCAAATAGGAGCATAAATCACCGGCGCCTGCCCTTTTCCGTGTGTGATCATCCTGAACTTGGTAGTCCCGCGAGGGGCACGGTGCTGGGTGCCACGTGCAGGAGATGGAAGGGCATGACTGGGGCAGTGGGAGTGAAAGTGCTGTGTCAGCCTTCCATGTGCCCAGAGGGCAAAAGGCCCCCACTGGAGTGTCCCTTCAGACATGTGCACATGTTAGTGCTTTGGGTTCCAGAATCAGACCCTCTGTCCCCAGACCCAGCAATTGGCAAGGGTTTATAGCAAACAAGCTGAAATCCTGGCAAAGCTGTGTGCTGCCAGGGTGGGCAGCTCTCTCCTTGGGGATGTGGGTATCAGGGCTTCCTGCCAGTGTCACAAGTCACATAGGAGCCCCAGGTTCTCCTCCTTCTGGCTGCATAACCTGAGCAAATGGTCTTCCCTGAGCCCAGTAGCCAAATAGAGAGAACACTATCTTGCATGGTTTGAGGAGCTCCAATGCATATATATATATACATATACATACATATATATATATATATATATATATATATATATATATATGCCTAAGATAGCATGGCCCAAAGCTCTTCCCCTCGGCCAGGCCACTGCCAGCTCCAGCTGTCAGTCTCACTGGCCCTTCCCTTGGGAGGTCTTTGTTTCAGACCAGGAGCTGCAGGTGGGCTGGGGGCAGTCTCCAGGCCCTTCCAGTAACCTGAGTGTAAAGGGTCACCTGGATTGTTTTTGCTTTCTTTTCACAAGTCAAGGAGAGTAACTTGTGTTGGGTGATGGATTTTTCATAGGGAAACACATTTTTCTTCAACTTATCTCCTCAAAAGCATTTTCAGACGTGGCTGATGATTGAGCTAGTTTTAAAAGAACTGAAGGACAGAAGAGGGGAGGGAACACACCCTGGAATTATGTCCCTTTCTCTTGTTCCTCAGAGAAATCAATCACTCTGTCTCCCTCTCCCCTTCTCTCCCCTTCTCTCCCCTCTTCTCCCTGTCTCTTTGTCAGCCTCCTTCAGCCTCTCTGTGTCTCTCTCAAGGCTCTCTCAAGGTGGCTCTTCCTTGCCCTGTCTGGCCCCCTCCTCAGCCCTCTCTTATCTTCTCACAGTCTCTCACTTGCTCTCTTGTCCCTTTCTCTGCCAGTCTTTCTTTCAGTGCCCCCCACCCCCACCACCTTACCCGGTCCACTCTCATCCATCAGCCAACATTTAACTGATGGTTCCATGAAGGTTGCAGGTCACAAGTGTGAGGTGATCCTGCTGCCATGGCTGCTTCCCAGTGGTCAGGACTTCCTATTCACCTCAGGAATACATTTGTTTAAGAAGTCTCCATAGCTGGGAATCAGAGAAAAGGGTGATCTGTTACACAAAGTAGTGTAAACTTCTACTGGAAGAAGTCCCTTGAAACAAGTAATGTGTCAGGGTAAGAAGGGTGCACTCTTTGGGTAACGGTTTTGGCACTGTTTCAGTCAGCTGTTTTCACTGCTGTGACCCAACCAGAACAGTTGTAGGGGAGGAAAAGTTTATTTGAGGGCTCATAGTTTCAGAGATCTTAGTCCATAGAAGGCCGCTCCATTCCTCAGGGTTGGAGGCGAGGCAGAACTTCATGGCAGAAGAGTGTGGCAGAGGGCACCAGCTCACATGATGATCAGGAAGCAGAGAAAAGGAGAGGTCTCCCCTTGCCAGATACAAAAATATATCCCACAGCCACTCCCCAATTCCCACCTCCTCCAGCCATACCCTACCACTTCAATTACCACTCAGTTAATCCCATCAGTGGATTAATTCACTAATCAGGTTAAGACTCTTATAACCCAATCATTTCTCCTCTGAACCTTCTTGCATTGTCTCACACATGAGCTTTTGAGGGATACCTCACTCCCAAACCATAACAGGTCCTGAATTGCATCCGGTACAGTGGCTAAGGTGTTCCAGGCCTCTCAAGGCAAATCTCAGCCCCATCATGCACCGTATCTAATCTCTAGCCAGGAGCTGGGCTAGAGTGTTTGCCAAGGACCTGAGTATTGCTGCCATGATGCCTCCCACCCAGCGAACCCACTTAGGACAGCAGTTCCTTTACAGCCACCTTGGCCGTTGCTATTTGCATATTTTCTTGGAACATACTTATGATAAATCATTTCTCTCTCTCAAAGTAGGTTTAAAGGGCTTCAGCAGAGCAGCAAGTCCTGGCCGTGCTTTCTTCACCTGGTTTAAGTAGCTACATATACTGAAATTAAATCACATTTCACTCATGATGTTCCCAATTCCAGTCATTGCCAACACAGCCTGGCCGTCCTCCCAATTAGACAGAACTGGCGAGTTTTTCCTGCATGGGAAGCAGTGCTATTACCTGCCCATAAAGGGCTCCCTCTGCTTCCTCTACGAGTCTCCTGGCAGATATTTCTTTAGCATCTGCTCCCAAGAGCCAGTTATGAACATGAACTCTGCCTCCTTCATTGTTCCAAAGCACATGCTTAAGAGAACAAGTGTTCTATAGCAGGGGCAGCTGTAGGGTCCTTTCTATGGCCATGGAGAGAAATTCTAGAATGTCTCATAAAATTGTATTCTGAGCTGAAAAATGGCACTATCCAGGACAGTCACGTTTCATTTTCTAAACCAAAATTCACAGCTACTGTCAAGAGTAATGTATTAAAATCCTTGACAAAGAGGAAAAACAAGAACTGGACACCTTTCCTGCAGCTACAGTGAGATCTGTTACTTAATAAATACAAGGTGCTCACATTTAAATAGCCCTAGGATGGCAACTGATTATCTCAGTTTATTCTTATAATAACCTTATTGTAATTTTATAAGGAGGAAGGGGAAACTGAGGTCCTCTTGTTGACATCAGTTGCCAAAATGTGGCTGGATTTGAAGGGTCCCAGATGCTGTCACTAGGCTCTCTTACTGTGTTATACTGATAGCATGTCTGAGCAGTGTGTAGAAGGTGCCACCACCAAGCACAAGTAAAGCAAGGGGCACCTAGAAAGCAGAGGTTCTCTTTGTGCTTTGGCAAAAGCAGGATGAGAACTGTAAGGTGAGCTATTTTAAACCTTATACACAAGCCTGTTTTTCTTGAACCACGATGGCTTTTATAAATGTGGGAGGATAAAGTTCTTCTTGCATACAAGCTAGTGAACTTCTTCTTTTTCCTTGGCTGTTAAAGAAAGCAGAGATTTTTTAACTCTTTTTCCATTGCTTTAAAAAAAAAAAAAAAAAGCAAAAGAGTCCTATTAATGTCGTGGCTTCTCTTTCAGTGTTGTCTCCAAAGTTTCATGTGAGAAGGCCTTCCTAAAGCTTGTCTCTCCCTATATTTCAGTTTTCTGCAAAAAGAGGCTCAGAGATGGTGACAGTTCTCAGGAGTCCATTTCCGAGTGGAAGAAATTGTCCAATTTGCCATGAAGCAGAGGAAGTTTCCCATTCAGTAGACAAAGAACCTGCATGGACCTGCTCCCTGGGCAGAAGTGCATGTGAGAGAGGAGCTGGCAGAGGCTGGTCTGGGGTGGTGAAGGGCAACCAAGTAGCTGGGGCCAGGGTATGGAGAGCTGTGAAGGCTAGAGATTTGCAGTGCGGATGAGGAGAGGGGTAGGAGTAGCATACTTATGGGAGGCCTGGGATTATCTGGATTATCCACCCAAAGCCGGAGGGTCATCCTTCCCAGGAGATGCAGAGCTTCCCTGTGGGCTGGCCAGAACCTCCCTCCTCTTGGCAAATTGCAGAAAACCCTTGCACTGGCTGAGGGAGATCCAGAGCCTCTGCTCCCCAAGGGAAGCCTTGGGATCCCCACCAAACTTGGGTACACCAGTACCTTCTCTTCACCTGCATGCCCTGCAGGCTGTGGGCTGTGTTGAAAATACCTTACCCCCTGCTCGCTGTCACAATGGGTGGGGCCCAAGGACCTGTGTTTCCACTGGGGAGCCACAAGGACTTGCCATGGGTAGTTCACCTTGTTCTACGGCAGGAAGAGATGAGTACCACAGCAAGGCAAGGGTCACTTTCTGTTAGCCCTACAGAATTCTCTGGAAGTAGTTCATTTCTGTGGACTCTTGAGGGTCTGTGACAACCAGGGCTGAGCTCAGACTAAGCCCTGTGCAGCCTCCACCCTTAACAGAAATATCTCACAGGAACTGGCCATTTTTAACAGCTTCTCATATTGTCTCAGATGCACACAGTAAATGTTGTGCTCATAGCCCTGATGGTTAGACCAGTGCCAGCCAGAAACCTGTGCTTGGATTTGTGTCTCTTGGTATTGCTGTCTGGCTTCCTTGTTCTTGTTTTAAACACACACTTGCATGGCATTTCTTCCATGCTGAGCAGATTCCATTAGCCGGGTGGGGATCCAGGCTTTCCTGTGTAGCATGGACCCTCTTGCATCAGGTAGTATCAGCTGGTAGAGGGACTCGTGCTGGTTGGAACACCATCCTTGCTTTTCCACCCAGGAGTTGGCTTTCTTTCCTCTTCCTTAAAGGCTCGGCTCCAGCTCCCTGTCTGTCCTTGTGAGTTTGTCGCTATAGGCCACTCTGAGAGGTGCCACGGGGAGGAATTGGAAGTTTTCAACTCTGCAAGCTGACTGCTGTCTCTAGGAGCAGCACTTTCCCCTCCTGATGCTGGGACAGTTCTGGATCCTAATCAGACTCCAAGTTCCAGGCAAGCAGGGGCAGTGCTTACCCTCATGATTCTGGAGAGTAGTGGAGCAAGACACGAACTGAGCATAAATAATGTAAACAAATGCTGAATGAATGAACACATAAAACCACTTGTGATGAATTCCTTCCAGGTGATGCTTGATGGCTCTTGAAGGATTGAAATGAGAAAAACAACCTACATTCAAGCCCCAAGCAGGGGTTTGACACCTTAATTTTATTACATCTAACAGTCTGGGTTTGTTGTCTGTGCTCATCAAAGAATTAAAGAACAGGAGACAGAGAGAGCAAGTGGCAGGTTTATTGTAAGAGCAACAGTAACAGACTTCTCCAAGGAGAAGGGGGCCCAGAGCCAGCAGTCTGGGGAGGAAATTTTGGCTTGTTCTTTTTATGGTCCCTGGAATTTCCTCCTTTCCTTAACCTCTATCCACACTCTCCTTACTATTGTTCATTGGTGCCCCCACCCACATGTCCATGTGTCTATTTTAGATTTGTCTTTAGATCCCTACTTAGGGGTATAAGTACAGAAGTGTCTAGCTGATTGGGTCCCCTGCTTATGTCGATGAGCAGTTTTGTCAACCAGAAAGTTGACCTAATTGGAAGACCCCCTCCATGCTCCTTTGGTCTGGCCCTGCACCTGACTTCCTCACTCGCCCTCTTGCCCTTTTACATCTCCCTCAAGACCAGAGAACCCTGGATCACAAGCTCACCTGCTCAGGGGCCCTAGATGTGTGCTGTTCTTGGAATGTCTGTGCAGCCCACAGCCCCTAGTGGGCTAACTCCTCAGTGCTTGTTAGGATGACAGCCACCATCCCTTCCTGCCTGTGCTCCAGAAGTGCCTGGGGTTGCCTGGACTGCTGTGCATCATGGGCCAGTCTTTCTCCCTTCACTCACAGGGCAATCTGTGTGTCCTGCTGCTCAGCCACAGGAGCTGCCTTCTTCTTTCTGAAAGACAAGTAAAGCTTTTGGAGGAGAAATCTCATCTTAAAATCAAGTTCCCCCTTCCCAGGGAAATGGAGGTCTGTCATCTGCTAAAGCACTTCTTCAGGGTCTTGAGTAAGGCTGTTCAGCTGCACAGCAGCCTGGAGGGCAGAGGTTAGGGATCAGATGTTATGTTCTGATGGAACTGCCAGGAGGCCTCCTGGGTGCTACCTTGGGAAATGCTGTTGGAGACAGGAAATTCGGCACCTGCCACCACCCATGGAGGGCTCTATCACCTGCTCTCTAGGAGCTGGGACCACAGAAACAAATGGTCCTAACTTCTGTCTAGGCCAGGCATATCCAAGGCAAGTTGCAGCTCAGGTGGAATCAGCAAAGCCTCAGGGGGCACCAAATCTGTGTGCAATCCAGAGGCCACTTGGAGCAATGCCATGTACCTTTGGCACACAGCAAGATGACTGGTGTGGCTTTTAGCTCCTCAGTTTCTTTGAGACCCTCACAGAGTGGTAATGGAAAGTATTTATATAGGAATTATTCCATACCCCATATAGGCCCAATGGTAAGGAAATCCATATTATGATTCCCAATATTGCAGATTAGGAAACTGAGGCTCCCAGAGAAGAAGTATTTGCCCACGATCACAGAACCAGCCAGTGGCAGAGCTGAGATTTGGATCCAGGCAGTGGGGCTTCTGCACAGGACCCTGGCTCTCTGGTTGGGGGGGGGTATGGGAAGGGGGTAACAGCACCAGCATTATGTCAGGTCCCCGTCAATCCTTCCTCTCCAGCACTCTGTATCAAGTGCTTTCACAAATGTCCTCTCATTTGATTCTCTTTTTGTTTGATTTTTTTGAGCATTTTGTACAATTATTTTGTTAAGCACATGAAAGTTACTTGAGCCACACCAAAAAGAACTCAAGGCATTCACACGATTTCGTTTTTCATAGGTTTGTTAAGATAGAATTTAATAACTATATTGAGAAAGATTTTAACATGCATTGAGATTAAATGTATCTACTTCACATACAACTGAACAATTTTGGGTATATTTACAGCACCTAACCACTGCTATAGTCTAGTTTTAGGATGTTTCCAACACTCCCCAAAAGAAAACTTGCATACTTTACTGGCACTCCCCATTTCCACCTCAGCCCTGGGCAAGCACTAATCTGCTTTCTGTCTGGCCATTTCTGAATGGACTCAGATCTGACGTGGCCTCTGTGTGTGGCTTCTTTGGCTGAGCACCATGCTCCTGAGGTGTTTCTGTACTGTTGCAGGCATAAGACTTTCATTTGGAACCATACTCCACTGCACGTGCCACTTTTTATTCTTCTGTTCACCAGTGGATGAACATCTGGGTCGTTGCCACTTTGGGGCTATTGTATCAGCCTCTTTGGGGAGAAAAAGAAACTGGGTCTCGGAGAAGCATGCCTTCATTACAGGCGTCGTCAGTGGCACCAGGCTAACCCTGGGCTGCTGCTTCTGGTTGACTTGCTCACTCAAGCCAACACTTATTTAGCTCCTTCTGTGTACCCAGCGCTGGTTCAGTCCTAGAATCCCTGCTGTGAGCAAGATGAGTGAGATCCCTGCCCTCCTGGGATCCCCATCCTAGCAGAGGGAGACAAACAGCAAAAAACTCACATCAATGTAAAAGAATGCTAGGCAGCCATGAGCGCTACGTAGGAAAGCAAATAAGATCACGTAAGAACTTGTAATACAGAATACAGGATTTTTTCTTTTTTGGAAGCATTTCTATTTTACTTAAACTTTTCCCAGTGTTTTCCCAGCATTTGAAATTTCTATTTGACTTAAAGAATTACCCAAATAAACTTCATTTTACATGGAGAATGTTCCGATTTGAGAAAGAAGAAATAATTTTTATCTGTATTCTTTGGGGATTGAGACACAGCCGTGGACTGACATATGGATGGGGTGTCTTCTCCCCACACTTTGTAGAGTCAGTGTGGGGCTCCTATCACCCACTGTGTCCCCCCTACCTCCTCCCCCACCTGACAAATCAGCCTCCCTCCCTTTCAGCAATCGGGTCAGCGCAGAGGCCTCAGGAGCCTCCAGCTGAGGCTGCATTAATGTGTGTGTGAGCAAATTACCCCAGTTATCTGGCCATGTAGAAAGCCACGGTTTTGCTTTTCATGAAAAATTAAAATCTTGTCCTGATCTGATGGAAGGAAACAGATGAGACAACTTGGGGGAACTCAGCTATTGTTGATCAGGCAGATGATAAACTACACATTTTCTTGACTCCGGGGATCGATGGAGATTTTTAAAAGAGAAAAATCGCAGAAGAAATTAAGATGAAATTTGCAAGCCCACATTATTGAGAATGCCTTCTAACATCTACAGCAAAATGAGACTCTCTCCTGAAAATGCATTATTTATCCTCGCCTGTTACCATAGCTATATGGATGTTTCATCCTGAGATTCGAACCCAAGCGGGTTAGAGGAGCAGACAAGAGACAGACGACTGGCTTGCCAATCCAGTTAGAATTTCAAATGAGCACTCAGGACATTTTTAGACTGTTTATGTGTATAGTCACACCATAAAATTTTGAGGATGAAGGTGGCTGAGTGAGTCTAAATCCAAATGGGGCCACCGTGTGTGCATTTTGCACAGCATAAATTTTATTAAGAGAAAAAAAAAAAATCACAGAATTGGTTATGTGGTTCATTCCCACATATTTTTCATTAGTAAAATCTTGGAGGAACATCAAAAGTAGTTTTTGTTTCAATGGGGACCTTCAGTGGAAGAACATAATTTGCTTCCTAATGAAACTCACTCACACTGTCACATGTACCAGAGTGAAATTCAGAAAGAGAAAATTGTCCCGCTGGCATTAATGGATTGGCACCTGCCTGAGATGTCATTGCTGTCGAAGTGGCCCTGGTCAGACAATGGGAACTTTTCAGTAATTGAAGCATAAAGTGATAGGAAATGTCCCCAATGAGAAGGATGCCCATGAACAGAGTTATCAATTATCCAGGCAAATTTCTGCGTGAATTCTCTGGAAAACCAGCACTTCTCAGAAAAAAAAAGAGAGAGAGAGAGAGAGAGAATGTGTGTGTGTGTGTGTGTATGTGTGAGAGACATTTTTTTTTTTTTAACAGAGTTTTAAAGAGAAAGTTTGGAGAAGATGCTTTCAGAAAAGTTGCCACCCAAGCCAATTAAAATTTCACTAGGTTTTTCTCTGAGAGGAGAGAAGCAGGCAAGATATTAAAGGGTCACGTCCTCCCTGTGTCTTCCTGAGAAGAGAAATAAGTGCTGTGAAAAGAGTAGGCATCTGGAAACCACACAACACAGTCTGAGTCCCACCTTTGGTAGCAACTCAGGCTCTCCAGCCTCAGTTTCCTCCTACAAATAGGAATATATTTAGTCCTCTCTCCACAGGTTTGCTAAAAGCATGGAATAAGATGTATAAAAACCGATGAATACAAAATAACTCCTGTAAAGTACATGCCCAGCATAATGGCAGGCTATTGGAAAGAACCAGAGGGAATGAAATTTGTCAGAATAGCAGAGAGAATATAAGAGAAAATGGCAGAACTGTTTTTTGGTCATTTATGAGAAATTCAACTCCTTCCCCTTAGAAATCAAAGCCATATTCCTGTAGGCCAGCTAAGCTATTAGCAGATTTGAGAAATATATTTAAACCTCTTTCTTTCTTCCTCTTTCTCTTTCACAGAGTCTTTTTGTTTTGTTTTGTTGTGTTGTGTTTGTGTCACTGGGTAAAACCCAGGACCTCATGCATACTAGGCAAGTGCTTTACCACTGAGCTACACCCCATCCCTTAGTGAATCATTTGAATCAACTGTGTAAACCAAACCTCAAAAATAAATAATGGGTAAACATTTGCATATCAGTGGCATTAGCCTGCTGGCTTCTTGAGCAGAACACAATAGCAGAACAAAGTTGCAAGGACACAAGAGTCTTCAATAATAAAATGATTCTCTAAGCACATATTGTGCACCAGGCACAGCCCCAGATGTTAAAGCACTGTACCAAAGAGGCCACGGTCATAGATGAAACCTTCAGGTGGGTCAGTGAGGTTTACGCTGATCTACCTGAACTTCAAGTGAAGAAGGATCCCCTGACCTCCGTCCCAGTGACTGAGTATCCCTGACCTGGATTAAGTTTGGTCCCTGACACCATCCAGCTATTTTACCTATGGGGTACAAAAGGCAACTTACAAATCCATCTTCCAATTATTGTTCCATCTGTACATCAATCTACAACTCTCCCATTGTTTCTTCCATGGGCCCCAGGTCAGTGGAGTCCACTCTGCTTTGAAAGGACACCCCTGGCTATTAAATAGAGGGCTGTGGTAGGTAGCAGAGGTTCAGAGGGACATGGAGAGAGCTCTCATGGGACAAGATTTCTGCCTGCCTTGAGATCGCAATGCATGGACAAGAATGGTCAATTTGACATCTGATGCCCTTTTTTCTGTGTGAGAGTTTACCAAGGAGGTAAGAGGCTGTGCTATAAAAAATTTCAGATTCATTTTCTCCACCACGACTTCTCCCTGGCCAGCTTTTCTATATCACTCATGAATATTTATGCCTTGTCTGCTTAAAATGCTTGGAGGAGGGGGGAAAACACAAACTTCATTCTCAGTCTTCAGTTTTTTCTGAGAGGTACAAAAGCACTGGTACAGAGTGCTGCTGAACCAAGGGCTCAGACCACTGTTCGTGTAAAGCCCAGGTCAACTGCACATGAAAACCAAAGTAGAATAATATATATACAGGAGAAGGCAATTGAGAAGCAATAAACTTGTCACCCAAAATGATGTCTATCTGACTCCATCATTGTTTTTGTAATTGAGTTTAAAGGAATTTACAGACAATCTGGAGATTGAGTCCATTCACTTCCATAGTCTTTGAGAGTCTCATCTGGGTGATATCATTCTTGCTTTTGCCCTGTGAGTCCCTTTCTTCACATCTTCCTGCTGGTCTTAAGTACCTTTCTTCACCTCTACTCCTTTTGTTTTCTTTCATCCTCCTCCTTTTCTGAAATTGGGTACCCATACATGCACACACACACACACACACACACACACACACACACACACACATGCACACTACAGTACCATCCTGCCATCTGTCTCCCCAGAGACTCCCACAAGGTGAGTCCCACTCACCTCCCCTCCTTTCTCCATTTCTGCCACTTGGAGTTTCTAGAAAGAAGAAACTATTATACACACATGGGAACAGGGTAGCAGACTCATTCTGAGGCAAACTTTTTGAATTGAGGGGGAATGCCGATTATGCAGACCACTCCAAATTCAATCTCCTGGTTTATGTTATCACTAGAGCCGGTGATGGAAGCACCGCCCGATAATTCAGACTGGCCTATTACTTATTCTTTATCTAGAGGAAATAAAGAGAAACAATTACCTTGGTGTGACATTCTGCCATCTCTACAAAGCCATCTGCACCTGAGACTTTGCCAGCAGCAGAAATAACGAGTTAAATGCTAAATATTTCATAGAGAAGTGAGTAGCGGGGCTATTGAGAATAAATTTAAAAGACCTTCATGTATTCTGGTCATATATCCCTGGCATAAAACTTCTCTGGAGATAAAATAGCTTTCTGACAGGAAGGTTGTGGTAGGGGGAAGAGGGGCATGGTGAAGAAGGTGGGGAAAGTAGCCCTAGAAAATCCTGAAGACCGACCTCCCAGTTAGATGTACCCCGTGCGCCTCCTCTGGAAAAGCATCTTTGAGATGATTGAGGTTGGACTGTTACTGCACAGCCCTTTCCAATAATGAATTTCAAATCATGAATGACATTTTGTTGTGCACCCTTCGTTCCTACCTGTGGGTGGCTAACTGGAAGAATCAATGCACGTGCTGTCCAGGTGGAGTAAACTTCTGAAGAACACAAACCTGGAGCTTTGTCTCGGCTCTTAACTGAGAAGTGTGACATCCAGTCCCCAGTCCTCCCAGATTCTAATGTCTGCTGTGACCATGTCTGGGGCTGAATGTGAGGCTTACAATCCCTAGGAGGAGTAAAAGCATTGGGGTGGGGGATGTCAGGGCCATGGGATGACTTCACCTGCCCAGAAGACTTCAAGACTGATTTCCTCCCATGGGGTGTTGGCAGCATTGGGAGGAAATGGGACCACAAATAAAATTATAGGAATAGCTGAAACACATCATCTTCAGTCAAAACTAAAAAGAAAAAGAAAAAATTGGCTGTTTGTTTGTTTACTGCCTTTAAAGGGAGCTGCTAAGAAAGAAGAAAGATAATTTAACCGTAATCATGGGTGATCCGGCCCTGTCCACTGACCATGGGACCCAGGGTTTTCTCTCATTGCATCAAGCATTTTTGGCAATTAGATGTGCTTTCCTTATTAATGCCAGGGTAGGGAAGCAGAAAATGAAGGCCCTTCATCGCAAATAGCTGCTTAATGTTGTAATGCCTGCCTATAAGTCACAGAAGCCATGGAGTCCTACCCATCCCTGCAGACAGAATGCCTTTGATGACTGCTGCAGAACAGAATTATTAACACAGATGAGCAAATCCTGGCATCTTCCGCTGGCCTGTGCACTTCCTAGTGCAGTGGTATGGTGAGGGATGCTCCTTCACATGGGCTAGAGATGCAACAGCCTGGCCTGAACCCAGGGGAGTCTGAGCCCGTGCAGATGGTGCTGTATGCTCTAGCTGGGCACTAGTGCTCACTGCTTCTCAGCAAATGCATGGATCCATCTCCCCTGTCCTTCCTCTCGGGCCACTGTGATTGGAGCTCTGCGCACAGAGGAAGAGGTTCTTGCCGGGGACAAAAGCTGAGGCATGGAAGGATTGTGTGAATGTCCTGCTCCCTAATTATTAGGCACCAATGATGTGCAAGATGCCATCCTAGATGTCACAATCCCCATTTCTCATTTTCCCCTAAATATGGGGACCAACCCTCTTTCCTCCTTACTGAGTCTAGGATGGAAGGAAAATTATAGAAGAGGGAATTGTGGCAATAACTAAAATCTGTTCCTGAACTTCCATCTCTCTTATCACTCCATTCTTAGAGTCTTCTAAATGTGGAAGGCTCCTCTGGTTAACTATATTTGGCACTGGTCTGGAAGTAGAGCACTGGCTTCAATAATGTCTTGACTCTACGACCACTTGGGCAGCCACAGTAAGGCGGCCAAGGTGGCCTTATAACAGGCATGCCTGGCCAGTGCTGATCCCAGACTCACAGAGGCCATAGGAGGGATGCTGCATGGTACTAGGAGCCAGTTTGCCCAGCCATGACCGAAGGGCCAAGCATTGCACACCGTGCTAGGGCTCTGCAGACTGGGGGGTGTGGAGCTGCCTACCTGGCAGACTGCCAAGCAACTGACATGCTTTGACGTGTCACCTCTACAAAGCACACAATTGATTTTTTTTTTTTTTTCTTTTCAAATCAGAGTCTCACCAATAGCATCCGAAAACTATCCGAAAACAGAGCACTAGATTAGGGCACGTTGGACAGGCAAGGTTATCTTCTCCAGAGAGGAAATCGACAGCCGCCCCTGCTGGGAGGGAAAGTGTGGAAAGAAACAGGGAGGAGGGAGGCTTGTCAGGACTGGAACTAAGTGATGCACAAGTTGCAGAGTCTCTGCTGAGAAAGCGAGGTCGCGGACAGGAACTCCCGTGCCACAGCTTGTTAGTGTGAATCCAGACAATGTAAATGGTGCAGAAGGCAAGGCACCAACCAGGCAGGAGTTCAGGGCCAAGGTCATGGCCCTCCAGTCCCTGCCACTCACTGAGGGACCTTGGGGAAATCACATCCCTGTCCCAACCTTGGTTTATTCATTCGTAAAGGCTGGGGTTGGACTCAATGGCCAAGATCTGTCCCTCCCAAGCTGGCATTGGTCTGTAAGCTGGTTCTTCTAAAAAGTGAGGACTAATAAGTCACCTTTGTATCATTATGAAATAATGTCCTTTGGACAGTCAAGTCATGTCCTGGTGTTTCCATTTCTTCCTCTGTTACCCATTGCCCAAACATTCTCTTTCAGATCTTCAGATATCTCTCTCTCTCTCTCTCTCTCTCCCCCCCCCCCCGTCCTGTTTTCTGGAGACTCCTTTTCTTGTTCCAATTGAGATGTTCTTGTGGGCTACACCATCCATACCAGGATATCCTTAATTTCCTTTTGTGGCTTCCACTTTCCTTTTTCTGGAGTACACCCTGATGTAATTTCCTAAGAAAGTATGCACAGGAGTTCAACTTTCCCTTGATGTCTGAAATGCTTTTATTGTCTTCATACTTGATTGGCCGATTGGATATAGAATCCCAATGAAGATGTTCCTTCTACTAGTCAAGATAATAAATAGCTGCTATAATTAACATACCTTACATGTTGGTGGCATAACAGCTCATTGCACACTTATAGCAACAATCTTATGTTCTCCTATGATGTTAAATGCAGGGGTTCTCTGTCCCAAACAGTATTTCTACAACTAGACTCCTGTGGTGTGGCCTCCATGGACAAAGATAAGAAAGAGAACATGGATAAGGCCCACCAGCTCTTAAATGACCCAGCCCAGAAGTGACATTCTACTCACACCCTTATTTATGAGAACCAGTGAGATGGCCCATCCAGATACAAGCAGAATGGAAAGCAGTTTGTACATCCAGGAAGAGGAAATAACACCCTCATACTTTAAAAGGCAGCATGTTTAAGCAAGCAGAGTCACTGATAAAAAGCCCAGTGCTCCACTGATTCTCAATTTTTGTGGATAACCCGTTTAATCTCGATTGGAACTTAAATTAGGATCACACCTGTCTTGGTCCATTCATGCCACCATAACAGGACACCATAGACTAGGCAGCTCATAAATGACATAAATGTATTTCTCCAGGAGGCTGAGAAGTAAGGAACCAGCGTATTCCATGCCTGGCAAGGGCCCGCTTTCTGATTGACAGACATCACTGTCTAGCAGTGTCCTAACCTAGTAGAAGGGGTAAGGTATTTCTCTGGGGCCTCTGTTATAAGGGCACTAATCCCATTCATGAGAGCACAGCCCTCATTCAGACCTTCAAGGTCCTTGACAGTAGGGACTGTACTTCACGTCTTTATTTTCAGTGTCTCTACCAGCACATAACAGGGCTAGGATTAAAGTAAACCAATTGAAACACTTGCACCAATACAAAATCTCAGTCATTGATGCAATAACTTCTTAATGCAATATTTTGCAAATTAAAATTAATGCAAAAATCCATGATGGGTGAATTAATTAATATCCTTGGTATAAAGAAATTTGGCAACAGTGTGTCCAGCTTTGTGACTTCTTCTATGTGTTCTGCAACCTAAAGATAGACATTCTTCCTCAAATGAAAGCAATTAAATTTTTTTTTTATAATTTCCTCTTGTCAGTTTTCTGTCTTTCTAAAAATCTTAATTGGATATGAAACATCCTGGAGCAATATTCTCTGTCTCACTTTTTTTTTTAAACTCAAAGTTTCTGTCTCTATATATTTTATTCCATATTCTGAAAAATTCCTTTCGTGTTAATGCCCAATCTGAGTATTGAACTTTTTCATTTCAAGAGTCGTGCTTTTCATTTCCAAGCACAGTGTCCTACTCTCTGATTGCTAACAGTGACATTTTCCTGAAACCAGTTAAAGAATATGACTTAGCAGCCAGGCGTGGTGGCGCATGCCTGTAATCCCAGCACTTGGGAGGCTGAGGAAGGAGGATCGCGAGTTCAAAGCCAGCCTCAGCAATGGCGAGGCACTTAGCAACTCAGTGAGACCCTGTCTCTAGTAAAATACAAAAAAGGACTGGGGATGTGGCCCAGTGGTCAAGTGCCCCTGAGTTCAATCCCCAGTACCAAAAAAAAAAAAATATATATATATATATATATATATATATATATATGACTTAGCAATGTTTGGTTTTCTGCTTTTGGTTTTGTCAAGTGGATTACCTCTGTTTTTGTTTTTGTTGTTGTTGTTGTTGTTGTTCTTAATTGTCATTATTTATTTATTTGTTCATTTTCAGTTTATTTGCTACCTTGCTTTTTGTGTTTTATATTTTGGGTCTGGAAATTCTTGTCTGGCCATTCAAATGTAGGAGTTGGGAAGGTTCAAAGTGAAGCCCAGGGCAGGGCTTGTCAGCTGGCAGCTTCCATGTAGGACGAGCAGGGCATTAGGGGAGCTGCCCCTACCCATGCTCTCACAGAGTAATAAAGGTGCTAACACCCACATTGACCACCATGGTTCTTAAGTAGTTCATGTCATTCATTCATTCATAGACAAGAACTCTGGCATTTTTTTCTGCATGAGGGAATTTTCCACATACAGACCTTTGCTTTCCCTGTTCCACCTCGGCTGTGCCTCCGGGGGAGGTATCATTCTAGAGATGGGTTCCCTTTATAGCAGCAGCCCTGTCTGCACATGTTCTCCGTCTGGACTGTGGGCTGGGTTGTCCTCTACCCTGTGCACCAGTGAATGTTCTTCTAGAAACTCACTGAGGGTGCTCCTCCCACTCTTTTCATCATTGTGATTTATTATTTTAGAGTCATTTGAATGAAATTGCCAAAGGAGGAGGAAATAGATTCATGTTCAAAAAATGCCCTGTTATTTTGGACCTCCCCTTTGGGGAGATCCAGGTTTCTGGTGTTAGCACTTGGCATCTCCAACTTAACAGGTCCAAAATAAGGCCACTACATCCCCTCCACCAGTCCCCAGCTCTCTCTGCATGGACTCCACCAAGCTCACCTCAGGGAATGGTGCCAAGTCCTTGGTCCCTTTCCTATGTCATCATCCAGTCCATTTGACTCCACCTTCAACATCTAAAATCTGTCCATATTTCTCCACCATGACTGTCACCATCCTAGGCAATCCAGTCCCATCTCTCACCCCTCTCTACTTAGGTCACTCTACTTCCACCCTTACCCCCTACCACTCATTCTGCACATGACAGAGTGATTATCCTGAACAGTAGTTCCCTCTCATGCCTCCTTTATGAAAAAGGTTCTTGTTGCCCTCAGTGCAACTCAAGTGCCATTCATCCTCTTCCTCGGCTGGTCCTGCATCACCCTTCTAACCGTGCTTTCTTCTGATTTCCTCTGGCTCCTGTCCCCTGGGACCACCAGCCTCCATCTCAGACACATCTTCTGCCTTCATACCTCTGTTCATTTGCTCATTTGAAATGCCCTCTCTTCCATATCTCCTTTTGAATCCTGCCCATCCCTTGAGTCCTGGATTAAATGCTAACTCCTCCAAAGAGGCTTCCCAAATCCCTACGCTCATAGGGACTATCTCGCCCCTACACAATGCGCCCTTCTTTGTGCAGCTCAACCTGCAGCTTGTGGCTATGCTACCCTGTACCTGAGCATTGGTTGGGAGGTGTCAGTTTCCCTGCAGAGCTGTAATTTCTGGAGGTGAGCTCTGTCACAGCTGGCCTGCCCACCAAAAGTTCCTTGATGATATTGCAGCATAGTGCTGATAAGGGAATTTGCCCAGGGCTGTCCCCTGAAGACTCAGGGTGGGACCCTGGACCTTAGGCCTGGGGGTGTGGCTTGCCAAGTAGCTAACCTAGAACCTGTTATGATGCTAACATGGCTAGGGGCAGAAAAAGGCAACTATGTGCTCCTCTGCCTTGGCGGGCAACTTCAGAAATTATGTCTGAGAAACTCCAAGTGGGCCTCCATGTGGAAGCAAAGGCAGTGAAGCAAAGGCCTTGTTCTCCCTCTTACATCCTTAGCAGATGGCTGTCCCTGACAGACCCCGTTAACTGCCACAAGGAAAACCAACCTATGAATAGCCCTGAGCCAAGTCCAGGTCATCATCCTATGATCCCTGACTTGTGATCCCCAACTGGTGGTCCCCGGTGCCTGGTCTAGCTCAAGGATAGAATTGTGTGCAAGCCAGCAGAGCCATACCCTAAGGCAGTAACACCACAGGGCACTTAGACAAGGCCCCTATACCCCTGGTGGTGTGCAGAGGTGCTATGCTAGGTGGAGGAAGCTGTCAGTTAACTCCTGTGGTAGGAAGTAACCATCTCTCATTTTTATCCTCCCAAGGAAAGGAGCCACTAAGAGAATGGAAAGAGAGGCCCTGGAACTGGATGTACCTTTCTATTACAGAGACACCCCTGCCTGTGACAGGACAGGCAAATTGCTCCATAAATTATGAGTCTGGAAGGAATCTGCCAGTCACCTCCTGTGTGGTGTTGAGGTTGTTCCCTATGAGCGCCCCATTCTAAAGGCAATTAGTTTAATTGCTTTTGTTATTTCAGAAAACAAATTAAACCGCCCAAGTGTTTCAAGGTAGAAAAACGTCTGTGGTGTATAAGAAACGTTTTTAGGAGTATGTAGTTCAACCAGCAGTGTCTGAACAGAAAGTCAGAAAAACCATTGTGCTAGAGGAGAAGGTGGCTCAGGAGGTGGGGACCTTTATGAGCTGAGCAGATTGCTCAGGAGGGAGCAGGAGGGACAGGCCCCTACTGGCCATCTCTGAGTGTACTCAGGTTCCTGTGGGACTAGGAGCCACCTAGATTCCTGTCCCTCTCTCCTCACTTGCTTGTAAAGCCTCTGGAGTCTGTCCTTTGCTGTGCCCCCATCACTGCCTTGGCTCAGGGCCACCCTCTGAGGTCAGGATTAGAGCAGGCCCCAGCTGGGCTCCCTGTCTTCCTCCCAGCTTGAGAGGCAATCTGGTTCCCATTAAATGATTGCTTAGGGGGCAGCCTCTGTTCCTGTCATGGGGTTATTGCTCCCACTTAGGGGGGTGATCTCATCATGCAGTGATATGTCTGCAAGGCTCTGCTGTTCCTGGAATTCAAGGTGACTGCAGGTGTGGGACAATGACTGGAGACTTCTAGGTGCTGCTCCTGGGACATTGTAAAAGCTGGCAGTTGAATGTTCCTGCAAATCTTGAAGATACCTTAGTTACCCTTACATTGATTGTCCTCAGTCCTGAAGGGGAACAAGATAGGTGAAGTAAATTTAGGGCTAATAAACCTTGTATTACCAGTTTTTAGATAGATACTCCTTAAGAGATTAACATGCCTACATGCAGAGCTGAGCAGGAATCTGATCCAAAGTTTAAGGTTATAAAGGAGACAGGTATAAAATGAAAGCAGATATGGCAAACTCTTAATCCTGCTTTTTGAGCACCTGCAGACCCAAGTGCTTCTAGCAAAAACAGCCTTTATTTCCCTGTCATAAAACCTTAGGGAATTTGTACCATGAAATTCTGCAGCTGGGTTAACCACTTCCATGGCCTCCTGGTCTTGAAGCCATCTTCTCCCCAGGCTTCCTCTGAGCCGCTTCTCTGCATCTTGCCTGGCAGCACCCGTTCCTCTAAGGAGGCTAGGAGTTTGAGCTCCCGTGCTGGGAGCTGCTGCCTGGGAAGGGCAGGGAGACTTGTGGGTGCTTCAACCACAACAATCAAATGCACTTTTCCCCACAAGGCCAGCCCCTCTGATGATGCTGTTTTTCTTTTGTAAAAGGAAAGGATCAAGGGGGCTGGGGTTGTGGCTCAGCGGTAGAGCGCTCGCCTAGCATGTGCGCGGCCCGGGTTCGATCCTCAGCACCACGTAAAAATAAACATTGTGTACAACTAAAGCAAATAAATATTAAAAAAAAAAAAAAAAAAAAAAAAAGGAAAGGATCAATTTCTTTGGAACAGCTTAACTATTTTAATCCTGGGCTATGGTTTTGTTTAGGGTATTTGGTGGTGGGGGGGAGTGTGACTATCTTCATTATTTAACCAGAAAACCCTCCATATGGGTGCCACCAAAAAGAATGGTTTTGTCATTGGAAAAATGTAGCAGCTTTCAAGTCAGTAGCTTTGACACCTCCACTGTTGTATCTGGCCTGGAAGATTCGAGCACAAACAGGCAGCAGTGGCTTCTGTGCTGTGGATGTTTTGTGTTGCTGGGGGGGGGGGACACTCCAGCATCCCTCAACACAAGTGTGCCACAGTGTCAGGAGCAGAGCTCCCAAGTGGAACATCTGGAAGGATGAGAGATGTGGCCCCCACTGAGCCACCATATTCCTGATGTGTCTGTGAGCTGTCATGTTGGAAGTGATGGGGACTGAAGTGAATATGGAAGTGGTAGAATTGTTTGCACATGAAGGCTTGGAGATGCCCTGCACCAACTTGTTAATGCAGGTAAAAAAAGTCAGGCCTGGACCCTGCTGTCCTCTACCTGCCTTTTCTGGTCCCTCCCATCCTCTAATTGGCCTTCCAGTGCTCTCAGCACCTCTTCTTATTAATATATTCATGCATGCAGGCATTTGTGCCTATTTTCTCTCTCCACATTTGTTCTCAGGAAAGGACATCAGTCACTCATATGTCAGGAAGTGTTATAGTCAAGTTCCTTGACCCGTGAGGATAGTTGTACTTTCAACTGAAATCCTCATGGTGATGTGGAAAACTCAGTCCCCTGTTTATGGAAAAGTTTTAAACTAGAAGGTTGAGAATCCAGGATGAGGGGAGAAAGGGATGGGTGCTCTGGGTCACAGGCCTTTCCTTGTACATTGGTGCCTGGGCCTGGACCTCTGGAGAGAACAGCAAAATGTGCCTAATGGGGACAAATGGCCCGGGGTAAAGAGATACTGTGCTGACAGTTGTTAAAGATGGTGGGGAAAATGTTATTCACAACTGTTGCAATTGGGGAGAGACATTAAACTCAGCTCCAAATTTAACAGGGAAAGTAGGGATTCAAGTAAATTCCTAAGTAGAGAACTAACCTAGTGCCTTAGTAATCTCCTATCCCCTCCCAGGGGCAGGGACAGAGGCAGAGAGGGACAGGAAATTACTAAGAGGAATTTGGTTGAGTTCTAGGGTTGGGAGAGAATCTGATTAATATCAGGGTGGAAGGAAAATATTCTGATTGTCTATCAAGCCTGGAGGTTCTGGATAAACTGGCTTGGCAAGACTCTTTAGTTAAATCCAAGTTCACTAAATCAAGGGTAAGCCCCAATACAGACAAGAAGTCAGAGGAACCTAGCTATAATTTGGTCAGGGCTTTGTCAGCAGGTGTTCATAGGGTGGAGAGTGACCTGTGAGGCCCACTAGGGATGCTAGAGGGGCCACCAGCCTGCTACTGGGACTCATGCATAGTAAAGACGGTTTAATTCCTGAGACCTAGAGGAGAACTCCCGCCTGTGGTTCTTCAGCCAGGCTTTGGAAAGCTATGAGGCCATACCCTGGTAGCTTGTGAGCTCCAGGAACACAGAGCATCTTAGAGCAGGTCTCCCATATCTGAGACTCCAGGGCTTGACCCAGGGGCAGCTCAGGAACTGGGTGTCTTGTCAGTTCACCTGCTTCTTCAAATTACAGAAAATTACACTCCACCTGGCTCAAACTGTAAGAAAGTTATTTCCACACATTGCAAAGTCCTTGAGTAGGGCAGGCCCCAAAGCTGGGCACCATCAGAGATCAAGGACCAGGTTCCTTTCACTCTGCCGTTCTCTACAAGAAGACTTAGCCCTCCAATTGGCCCCTGCTGGGTCACACACAGACATTGCAACAACCAGGGAAAGGAAGGACTATCGATCTCCATTCTTCTTCTATGCCCTCACAGTTCATTGGCCCGGGTAGGATGCCCCTTTCTGAACCAGGCCCCAGCATGAAAATGAAACCTCAGGAGCATCTTGGACTCATCATGTGGACTAATATGGAGACTACAGAGTCAACCACCACATCCTCTCTTTACTTGCTACTTCAAGTCCACATGAGTTGAATGGAAGTCAGAACCACAGAGTTGACTGTTGATAGACTAAAGTTGTTTTCTGCATCTTGGCACCAAAGGCCTGCAGACCTGGGCATGTTTCCTAGGGATTCTCCAGGTCCTTGGTGAAGAGGGTGCTGAGCTCCTAGACCTTGGCCCTCAAGGGTTATGAGTGCCAAGCGGGACCTGAGAACCTTGAAGGACCCTCACCTGGCCAACTTTCTCTCTGAAAAGGCTCTATCTGCCATCAGAGCCTTGGGGGCAAAAGGGGGTGTTATTTCTATAACAAATGCCCCTAGCTTTCTTCCCCAGGGAAAATCTGTGTCTGTCTTTCTCCACTCCATTGCCTCTCTCTTTGGACACTATCTGTGACTGGCTCAGGACAAGGCCAGGTGGTCTTTGAAAGAAGAGGGCCCACTGGTTTCCTGAGACCATTGCTTCTTCTCTACATCAGGGCTCTTCTATGAACCTGCACTTCACCTGTTAGTTTGCCTGGCCTTACTGAGAGCCAGAAGGTCTGAGGTATGGTTATGATATTATGTAATCATTTTCTTATTTGAACATTCATGGGTCATCCTAAATATGTTGAGAGGGGAGGGGGAGGAGAAAAAAGAAGTAGAGAAGAAGAGGAGAGAGAGAGTTTGAAGGAGGAGGAAGGAAGTAGAGAAAGTAAGTAGAAGAAATGTAGGAGAGAAGAGTACAAAGATAGGTAGAAGGGAGTAGGTTCCGTAGTAAGATTAAGTTAGTAAGAGTAGTGGATTAGAGAGTGGAGTATGAGGAGATATAAGGAGGTGGTAGAGTAATGTAAGAGTTAAAGTAGGAGAGTAGGTAGAGGTAAAGAATGAAAGTAGAGAAAGGTAAAGAGAGTTATGAGTTTAGAAGATAGGAGTATAAAAGATAGAAAAAGTAGGTTCAGTGTACAGCTGACAGAGGGGGTTAAAGTGTTTGGCAGGGCTCTTCCTCTGAACCTGCCTACACCTGTAGTTTGCCTGGCCTTACTGAGAGCCAGAAGGTCTGAGGTATGGTTATGATAATATGTAATCATTTTCTTATTTGAACATCCTGGGTCATTGGTCCTAAATATGTTGAGAGGGGAGGGAGGAGTTCTCAAATGAAGAAAATTTCTGGAATTTATTACCCAGGCTGGTCAAATGGCATAATAAATCATATAAATGGTCTAAAAAGCATATATACAAATAGCATAATAGTGAATAAGATTTGAGTATCTGACCTCTCTGCAAGGACACTGGCATGAAAAATATGTTGCTGGAAACCCTACCTGTGTCCAGTTCATCAGCAACTGGGGCTGGCCTAGAACTTCAGTAGAATTTATTTGGCAACTAGAAGGGTTCTGTTGCTCCTGTGTTCATTTTGTTTGTTTGTTTAGAAGGAAAAATAAAATCTGCATTCATCCCAGATGTTTCCAGAACATACGTGCAGCAACAAACATTGATGATCTAAAACTAGGAGGTGATACTTTGGAATCCGGATACGAAACAGAACATTTATTAAAGCTCCAGCAAACTATTTATGAATCGAATTAAGTCCCTTGCAAGAGACCAAAATGCTGAGAATGTCAGAATCACCCCGTTGTTCTTGAAGAACCACTTCTGAAGGCAATCAATCTGTTATGACAAGTGAGGATGGATGGCGGGTCCCAATATTGAGACGTGGGATTGAAACCCACACTAGATATGGCATTTTCCCTCTAGATTGGAAATGTTAATAGCAGAGCAGTGTCGACAGATGGAATTTGAGTAAGTGATTTGTGCAAACGGTCCACAATTCACGAGAGGGTTTTGTTCCCAACAGTTTATTGTAAGGTGGTTGTTTGGACCTTTGGAAATAAAAATGCATGAATGTGGTTTGGTCTCTGAGCAAGTGTCCAAAACTTTGTATGACCTTTAGTGTAACTAAAAAAATACTCGACACATGCAATTATTATCAGGAACTTAGTGTTACAAATAAAAGAATAACACAAAGATTATATTGGTAGGGTTCCCCTCCCCCACCCCATGTAACTGAAGGAATAGGCTTAGCTGGAAAAGGGGAGACACTAACCTCATCACATGCAGGAGCGGGAAGAGTGAGGGGTGGGTTCAAGCCCTTACTTGGCAAATGAGAAAACTGAGATTTAGAGAGGTGGGTTGTCTGGCCTAACACCACACAGCCAGCCAGAGAGACTAGAAACTAGCTTCTGCTTAATCCACTAAATAACACCCATGGAAAGTTTCCAAAGAGACTATTGGGTACATTCAGGGTAGTGTTGGACCCCCCTGGAAGTCTGTTTTCCAAGTTTCACTGTAAAATATGTTCTGTTCTTCCTTTTTGTAAATTTAGATGGGGCTTAGGCTACTATTAGACTTCTCTGGGAATAGAGCCCTGGAGCACAGACAGAAAGAGAAAAAATATGTACTCATCTGAGAAGCAACAATGAGGTAAAATTAACTGAGCTGGGAATTGCAGGGGACCAGAAGCTGAGGATATGTGAAGAATGTGGGGTCCACCCAAGGAGGAACTGGCTTGGGCTCCAGACCAGACCCAGGCAGGCAGAGCACCACCAGGTGGCACTGTCAGCCCCAGGCAGCTTTGTTGCTGTCTTGTTGGGAAGAGTATCCTGGAACAGAGGACCAAATATCCATGGCAAGTGCAGAGGAAAGTGCAACTGAGTGCTTTCCTACAGATAGGGGAGGGTAGCTGGCCAACAACAGCTCACCAGCCAATTATGTGCCACCCAGAGCTCATTCAAGCAAAAACAATAAACAACAGGCAAACCATTTTACTTCAGATGGCCTGAGCTGGCATCCCATCTGAGCACAGCCACTCATGCTCACAGGGTGCCTCTGGTCAGAGAGGTAGCCTCAGGTACCAGGAACCCACAGGTCTCTTTTCTCTGCATATGGCCCTGTCCTGAGACAATGAACTTCTTGAGAACACGGACTGTCTTTTGATTTGCTTTTTTTTTTTTTTTTTTTTTCTTTCTCCAGGCTCCTTAGCAGATGTTTGATAGTATCCATGGAATGAGTTTACTCAATTTGAAGCAGATTTCTGACAGCAAAACATTTTTTAAAAAACATTATTTAAAACTGACACCTGAGAGTCTAAGTAAATGTTTCTTTAAAATCTAGAATTTAACCATCTAATCCCAATCACCATTCTTGGTATGGTGGTCATTCCACATGCAAGCTCTTTGTGGGTGGTTGTGGATGGGTGGCCTCCCTGCCCACCCCTGTGGAGGAAGGGCTGCCCTGGATCCCAGGATGGTAGGAAACAAGAAGGTGCTCTTGGGGACAGTTTGTGGAGTCACCTTGCTCTTTGTTTTCAGCCTCAGACTAAACACGGGTGCCCTTTGCCTTAGCCACCCAGGCTCAAGGAAATGGGAGGCAACAGTGGATTCTCCAAAGGTGCTAGAAGTCTGCTGGCCAAAAGGACCCCTGAAATATTCAGCTCCATGCACCCCACCTCTCAGCTGTGGACTGCTGGAGGAGGGAGGGTGGCAGGTACCTGCCTTCCAGGCAGAGATCTGAGCCGTCCAACTCTCCATCCTGACCTCCATAAGCCCTGGAAACTGGGGTTTTAATTCCTCCCCTCCTCTCTTCAGTGTGGTATGTGAACCTGTCATCTACCCCTGCTGTTCCAGAACTGCCCAAGACTATTCTCTGTCTTCACAGGGGACTGACCAAGCCAACACCATTGGAACAACCTAAAGGTTCCAGTTTTTTAAACACTGGACTCTTCCTTCCTTCACCTCTGGATTTAATGACAATGCTAATTTAATTTAATGATAATGTAATGACAATAGTGGTATCAGCCCTTGTGTCTGTAGGGCCCCAGTAAGTGGCAAACTACTGTCCATCTTCTAGGGCATGCCCAGGAGGCCATGTCATCCCCAGCCCACAGGCTCAGAGAGGGCATGGGGACAGGGCCTGGGCTAGAAATCCACCCTCAGAGTTCCTCTCTGGAGTTCCCATCAGGGAGGTCTGTTCTCCATGCTGAGATAACAGGTTATAAGATGCTGACTAGCCAATTCCACGACTCACTTCAACTTGGGATAAAGACAGAACAGCGAGGGGACAGGCTAACTTTACCCAAGAAGACTTGGGCGATCACAGTCCTGCTTCCTCTCGGGTGTGCCCAACCGGGATTGAAAACCCAAGGCCAATATTTCAAGGCTTCCATTACTATTTTCTTAAGGACGAAAATCACTCTATTTTATTAATACATAAATAACTTTTTTCTTGAGCAGGCCCAAAGAAATGAAACACAGATGGTGATAATGTTGAAAATGTTTACCTATTTCCTCTCGGAGGACATCAGATTAGCCCTTTCTGTGGGCGGAATGTGTAATCTGCTGGAAGACAATATCATCCTTTTGATCTTGCAATACATTTTTCATATCTTTGCCGCAAAAGCTGATTATTATCGTGACATTTTTAAACAATGACTGTTCACTGTGCAGAATGGGAAGAGAAAGCTCAGCTGAACGTATAGATAGATGGATGCTTGTCGAAGGCCAGGCTGTGGGAATGAATTTACCGTGAGTTTCTTTTGCCTGGTGACATTGGCGTTAACCCCTTCATCCGGGACGCGGTCTTGTGCACTAATTGGAATCTGATGTTCCGCTATACAGGTGGGCCTCTCCTCTCTCTTGATTAATGGCCCCGTCCACTCCTTCCAAGGTCACTGTGTCCCCTTTTCCTTGGGAAGTTAAAGAATCTGTGATTAAATGGCAGAAGCAGATTGAATGGGGAAATGTACTAGGGAAGGGCTTCTCTAAGCCGTGTGGGGGAGGCAGACTGGAGATGCTGACTACTCCCTTGTAGCAAAGCCCATCAGTGATTCGGGTGGCTGAAAGGCATTTGATTGGCCCAGCTGCCTGGGCTGTCTAACATGGAAACTGACATTTCTGAAAGGCTGTCTCCCCTCAGAATGTCACAGCATTTCAAAGGGACGGCATTAGACAGAGGAAGAAGCAACAGAAATGGGAAGGACACAAATTTCAAATGTTTTCTGCTTTGTTTTGGCTCCAGAGAATTTTGTTTGTATGGGGAACCGGGCAAGGCCGTCCACACCAGCTGTTCCCACCTGTGCGCCCCAGGAGGCCTGTGATGTCCTGCCCAGTTGGTGAGATCCACAAAGCGCCAGGTTGGGTAGCAGCAGGGCGAAGGACTAGAAGCAACCAGCAAAGGAAAGGTTAACGGGGCCCATGCTGTTCGCAGCTCCATGGCAGGCGGCACCAGCACAGCCAGGCCATCTTGCAGTGGAGTTAAAAATTCCCCTGCAGCTACAGGGAGGGAACAGATAAATCATGAATGAATTTGAAATTATATTTCCTTTTCTTGGCTTGCTTGCTTTCTGTCTGGTTTTCTTTCTTTTTTCTTTTTTTTTCTCTCTCTCTCCTTTTCTACCTACCTACCCTACAAACAATGTTACATAAAATTATTGGTTGTAAATTCCACCCAGGGCATTTAGCTCCTTGCTTGCTCAGGTTCTGTGGGATGGCATCTCAGCAGTCATATTTCATGAATCCTGTCAGCAAGGTCCACGCTGTGCAGAGACCTGAAGGGTAGAAAACCAGGATGGCACCAGGACACCAGGGGAACCAGACATAGCAACAGTGCAGGGATCTGGGGATAGTGGGCCTCTCTCACCTCCAGGAGCCACCAGGCTGTGTGTGCTTCTGGAGCATCGCAACTTAGCACTTTCCATGACACAGATCAGGTGTGCTAGGAACTTAGTCCCTATGCTGGGGCAAAGCTACCTTGAATGAATACACAGGCTCCTATGGCTTATTACTTGTGCTCTGGTGTTTGTTTGTTTGTTTGTTTGTTTGTTTCTAAAGCAAAACTTTGCTTAACATTGTATCTTGACTGTTGACAAGTCTTTCTAGAAAAAAAGAAAGAAAGCGTCACACTATTGGTAACTGTTGCAACATGCCAGTAACCACCAGGGTTGTTGGCCTAAGCAGGTAAAAAGCCAGCGTGTGGGTGTCAGGGGTGATGTGTGGTCAAGAAGTCATCTGCATTTATAAACTGGACTTACTGCTTCATAACCAACTGGTTTCATTTCCACCCATCAGCAGGTTTGGGCTGGTGGGCTGGTGTGTGTGTGTGTGTGTGTGTGTGTGTTCATATATATTAGTTGTGTGTATGTGTTCAAGTTAGTGAACAATGTGCTTTAGTTGTGCCGTAGAAATCAAAGCTACCGAGGGGTCCTGAAGAGCTCCTTTGAGGGTTCCCAGAGTCATTGTATTATCAGGAGATTATCTCCAAAAGCCTAATCCCTATGGCAGGGCTCTTTATAGGAAATACCTGAGTTGATAATGTCACTGTCCCCAAAACAATGGCCCTTACCCTGTGGATAGTACCTATGGAAGGGGATGGTGGTAAGAGCCTGGGAGAGCTAGGGCCTGAGGGAGATGTGCTCACTCACCCCTAGGCCTCCAGGAGCCCCTGTGGGTGCAGATGGAACAGTCTCGGGAACTTTGGAGTTGGTCTCCTCTCAGAACAGCCCCTCCTGGCGGGTTAGCACAGGCTCCTGCTGAGCAGGGACTCCCTGCCCAGGATGCCCCTCCTCAAGCTGTGAGATAGAACAGGCCAGGAGTCTGGTTCATAATTCTGCTCCCCTAACTCTGTCTTTTGTCTTGTCATCTCTAAGACCTTAAGTACCACCTTCTGCCCTTGAAGTCCCTTTCAGTCAACCATCCAAAAGAAAGCTGTCCGTGGATTTTCCTCTTCTCGAGGCATTTTGCTTTTGCAGCCCCTTGAAAGGCCCCCTCTCTCAGCCTCATTTGGTCAAGTCTGTGTGCCTGGCTCTTGCTAGAAGGCCAAACTTAGTTTAAAAGACAATCAGTATATATGAAAGATAACAATCAGCAAGACACATACACAAGCATGTTTAAAAAAGCAAATTTCTTTCATCCTTTGCTATGCTTACAATAGCATTTGGAATGTATTTACCATTATCCAGAAATCACTGTGTCTGGGATTCTCCTGTTCATTCTTCTGGGTTGAGCATTTCCTTGCCTATTATTTTCTTGGACAATAAAAAATACCTCTCAAGATAATGTGCCTGGCATTTTAAGATAATGAATTTGTCCTTTTTCTGTAGCAGGAAAATTTGGAAGTACCAAGGTAAGAAGCCTAGGAAGGTGAAAGGAATTCAGGGGCAGGAAAGCCAAATATAGGCAAATGACTATTTCACTTGCACCTTTCTCTCGCCTCTGCCCTGGCTGAATAGAAAACGTCTCATGGCGGGGGCCTCTCTTTCACATCTCTCCCACTCCATCTTTCCTACAGAGCCTGCCTCTCACACAATCACTTCAGACAGCCCAAGCTGAGTGAGGCATACTAGAAGTTCAGTTCTGGGGGCCAGGGGACACCAAGTCAAATCTGATGTGGCCCTTCCTTCCAGGGGCTCCCAGTTCAGGAAGGAGATTGTTCCTACTATTTTAAAATTGGTTTTTAAAATATTTGGAGTTAACAGATAGCATATATATTTGCTATGAACAACATGGTGTTTTGAAATGTACATACATGTGAAAGAGTTAATTCTAGCTAACTACAAGTGCATTATCTCAGGTTTGTTTTTTCTTTTTGTGGTTTGAACACTCCACATCCCAATCCAATGTATCATCACTAACTATGGCCATCACGTGGTACAATGGATCTCTTGAACTTGATCTCTTGATGACTTCTATCGACCTGTGATTGCATATCCTCTGGCAGTCACCTCCTGTTGCCCTCTCCGCCCCTGGGAACCACCCTTCTGTTCTCTTCTTATGACATCATCATTTTTAAGGTCCCACGTGTGAGTGAGGTCATGCAGCAATTGTCTGTCTGTGCCTGGCTTATTTCACTTAACATCACACCCCCATCACCCACATTGTCACAGGTAGTGGTCATCAACAGAGAACACTATAGAATGAAGAGCTGTGAGGAGGATTCCATGACATGAAGCGGCACCTTGGGGACTCACACATCTTGGGGTCTCCACAACTGCAGACCAGTCTGGCTATTGAAGGACCCCACCACCATCAAAAAAAAGTAGATAGATGAAAGATAGCGAAAGTCTTCAAGCCCCACCAGTGACAGACAGACTTTGTGTGATCTTCAGAACCACCAAATTCTAGGTCAACAGCGTTTGCCCAGTGAGTTAGAGCAGGGATGGCAGGCGCTGTGGCTTGGGCTCAGGCTGCCTCCGGGATCCTCTCCTGTGTTCCCTGGTGGTCTGGCGTTCCACGCCAAGAGGAAGGCCACCTTCTGGGGCAGACATGTTTCACCTTCTTGACAAATGGCTCATGTGTCCGGGCAACCATCTGCTATGTCTGTCAGCCTCCCAGCCCAGCCGTTCTTGCTGACAGTTCAGATTCAGAATCGAAGCCGGGGCTGTGCAGGGAGGGAAGGTTTCAGTGGTGTGACCCACCATTAAGAACCAACATACCTCTCAGCTCCTTTGCAGACAGCTTGTCCAGGACTTCCTTGCCAAGTTTCATTTTTAAAGGCTCTGCAACTTTACTCAGATATATGTGTTTTTGCTTTGTAATCAGATTTTCACCAAACATATATCATTAAATCTTTGTTTTTACAATACATGCTTTATTGCAAAACCAATTTCAACCAAGTATTGCAATGCAATGTAATTTTTATGTCTTAGTTGATGTTGGTTTCTCTCTCTCTCTCTCTCTTTTTTTTTTTTTTTTTTTTTTTTTTTTTTTTTTGGTTGCTAGGGTACCAAACACTTTTGAGAAAGTAGCTTGATAGTATCTATAATATGGTGGTTTTCTGGATAAGAGATTGCATTATCCCCATGTAATATATTTGGGAAGACTGTATCCATCATGGCTCAACTAGATAAATACGTTAAAACTCACTTATTGAGGAAGAAATGTGATATTTATATTGGCGAGAATGGTTTATGCTTCTCTTTTGACAGCCGCTGTATTGCTGGTATGCCTCACCCTTACCCGGCTTAGTCGTTTCCATTTATTATGAAAAAACAAAAATGTTGCAATGGCTTTCAGAATAGAAGGCAAGGTGGCCACCAGCCCTTCATATCTCCATCTGCTCAGCCAGGCCTCCTCTGCCTGGGAAGTCAAGAGATGAACCTAAGGGTCACACTGTGTGTCCTTCACAGAGTGGCCCTTCGTGGGGATCAGCTGCCCTTGCTTAGGGTAAGCAATGGCTCCCACTCATGGATCCAGTGGTGGATTTCTGACAAGTTAGTTATCTCCTTTCCCAAGCTGGCAGTTTCACTGGGCAAGATTCAGGGCCAGCCCCAGGGGCTAACCTGGGGCCGAAACAGGGTCTTGTATTGACATAGCAGAGATGAAGCAGCAGAGTGCCCTCTGTGAGGCCCCTGTTCTCTCATGCTACCAGGCTACTCCCTAGGGCACACTCTGTTGTCTAGGGGTGAGCTCATCCATCTCCAAGTTCTTGTGGTCTGAATACAAGAACTTGGAGAAGCTACAATGCAGACTCTGTACACTTGCATATTGTCAAATGGAGGCCGTGGGGAGGAGGAGGAGGATATACTGCAGAATTTAGGAGACAGTGGCCTCAGTAAGTCCTTATGAAGATCGACTGCTAGTCTTAGTTCAGCTCCAGTCTCTTTCCATGAAGGGAAAGAGGAAGACTTCCATGTCCTGACCTGCCTTCTCTCTTTTGTCCCTGGGTGGAAAAGAAGAGTGGCATAGCAGATGCAATAGGACACGCTGGGGTGAAGGCCGGACTCAGATCTGGATCAGTTCATTGAGTCATTCTTCATTTGTCTGTTCATCTATCCATTATCCATCCATCATCCACCCACCCATCCATCCACCCATTCATCCATTCCTGAGCATGTACATGCTCAAGCAAGATCCTAGGCATTAATGTTGATCCCAAGTTTATATTGCACCAAGTTTCTTCAGCTCTGAGTCTCAGTTACCTTGTAGGGTTATTGGAAGGATTGAATGACAAAGTGGGGCTCAGAACAGAACAGTCACCATCACATCTGTGGTTTGTTTGTTTTAGTTTCTTTTTTAATTTTTTGGCACTGGGGACTGAACCCAAAGGCTCTTTACCACTGAGCTACTTCCACAGTCCTTTTTGTTTTCTATTTTGAGACAGGGTCTCGCTAAATTGCTGAGGGTCCTGCTAATTTGCTGAGATCAGCATTGAACTTGTAATCCTCTTGCCTCCACCTCCTGAGTTGCTGGTGTTACTGCTGTGTGCCACTCACTGTGCCTGGCCTCATGTCTGGTTTTAGATGTGGTCTAAGGACTGCAGAGCTGATGGCATGTGGTCTCTCTGGGTAACACCAGCCCACCCAACCCAGCCACCTGGTGTCCCCTTGAAGGGCATCTGTTGGGGCTACCCACATAAAGCCCTGTTGTCCCAGGAAAAGACGATGTAGACCTTCCTTCTGTGGCAGATGGACACAGAAGGCTCAGAGCAGCAAAGCATTTCCATTATTTCCTTTTGCAGAAACCCTCTATGAATTCTTTGATATAGAATCTCATAACTACATCAAGATCTATTTAAAACAACCAAAGAAATCCTTCCAATCACACTGCAGAAATCATTGGAATTGTAAGTAGCTCTTCTTAATGTGATGCTTTCCAGTAAATTTACTACTCATAGCCTGTGCATGCCAGACTACCTGGGTTCAAATCTTTGCTCTGCTATGTATGAGCTGAGTGATCTTGGACTAATTTCTTACCCTCTCTGAGCCTCAATCCCCTTATCTATAAAATAGACCTGCCCCATAAGGCAGCTGTAAGCATTAAATGAGTTAATACATGTAGACCTTTCAGTGTCTTGTCATTGTTGCTAGTCTTTCAGGAAGAATTTCCATTTAAATGAGAAATGTCTATAGAAATTGTCTACACAGAAATCACAGCTCAAGAAAATTTTCCCAGCTGCAGATCCCGCTAAGTATGCCTATGTTGTTTTCCTCTCATTTCTCAATGCAGCACAAATACCTTTGTCCTCTTTTTAAAAATTCAATTCTTTGGTTTGGTACTTGAGAGAGACAAGCAAAGGCTGATGCAGCACGAGCAGCCTGTATCTTCTTAGATAAGCTTCTTCCCAGGCAATCAGATAGGCAAGAGTGACACTTGGCAACACAGCAGCATCTTTATATTTCCAAGGGGAACAGGGCCAGGAAGCCATTCCAGGGTACGGTCCACTTCTCTGTCTCCTGGTGGACTCTGGTCTGCAAGGGTCACAACTTTCAGCTCCCTGTACCTTGGTCCTGGCCACAGATGCTGGCCCTAGCATTTGTACACATTTAAAAGGTACCCCTCCCACTAAGAAGTAGTCACACAGGTGTGTGCTATGGCACCCAGGAGGTCTGGCATGAGGCTGGCCTGGGCCCTGGAACTTCAGTATGCTCTCAGGGGCTTCCTTTGACCTTCACCACCACCACCTACTCCTCCAAAAGGTCATAGGAGCTTGGTCCTCTGTGCTCCCAAAGCTCACTGCGTGGAAGATGCTCTGCAGGTCTGTCTCCCCAACCGGCCATGGGCTTTGGGAGGAAGAGCACCCTTTTATGTGTGCATCTGCAGTGCATGACACAGAGCAAAGTTGCAAGCCAGGTGCATAGAAGGACAGATGAATCCTTCTCTCCTTGGTGATGGCCACCTCGGTGCTTACAGATCTGTTAACTCAGGAGTTACAGCAAGTTCATTGGAAGAGAAACAGGAAAGTCTAGTTAAGACAGTCCCTCTCACCCTCTAGGTCTCAGTTTCTCCTCTGTGAGATGAGACTGCCGTGTACCCAGCAAAATGTCCCACAGACCCTGGCAGAGCCCAGGGTATAGAGAAGCTGGTAGCTCATGGGCCACACGTGTGTTTCTGCTGGGTTTCAGCCCTGTTGGACTCTTGCTGCTGTTGATGATCTCAAACTTTCCTATCATATACAGCAGGCCCACAAAAGGTTTCTCGATCAAAATGGAAACAAGGACCTTTAGCCGATACAGGTAGAAGAAATCAATGCATACAGGCCCTACCTGCCTGTATCAATTCAACCTGCCCTTGAGAAACTTTGCCCAAACTGGAGAAAGGATTCCTTCTCTAAGTTGCTTAGGCCCAGAGCTCACCACCCTCTTCCATGTTCCCCTTCCTTTCTTGCCCCCCAACCCCCGTTCTCTTCTAGCTCCCCATCTTTCTCTGCTAGTCCCCTCCTTGCATTCCCCACAGACTTCCTCCAGTGTGAAGAGCATGGCCACCTGGAGTCCAGGGTTTGTGCAGTGTGTACCCAACACTGGCATCCTTTGGCGCTCTTCCAGTTGGTCTGCAGCATGCTTCTGTCCTGCTCCCCTCTACGGTGAATACCCAGCTCCTTGATGGATCCGATCTGAAAAGGCGTCCACAGACTCTTGCATCGAGTCAGCTGCAGTGGCACCGAGATGACAGGTGTGATGTTTTCCTGGGGACGCTGAACTGGGAAAAGCACCATCTCCTGTCGTAATGGAGCTAATGGCGCTCCACTCAGGACAGCTGCACTTACATCTGGTGTTAAACCACCGTTACTTAAACTTTATGACGTGAGAGAATGCCAGCTCGTCCACTTGCAGCATATAAATTCTGTCGATTGATCATGCACTTTTTTTAACCCTGATTCTCTTGAATTATGGAAGAAGGACAAGACTAGTGATGGTTCTCGGGACTCCCCTGGGCCAGGGGCTGCGAGTGCTGTGTGTGTGTGCCGGTGGCCAAGAGGAAGTGGGGGCCCACAGTCTGCCCCAGTCATTAAGCACAGGCCTGGCTGAGCCCCCTAGCTCCTGAGGGGCCATTAGTCTGGGTTCAGCAGATTCACCCTGAGCTGGCTTCCTCTGCCTCCTTCTCTTGGAGAGATCCATACTGTGTATCTTAAAGCAGACAGCTCCTACAGCTGGTGTGCTTGTAGAAGTCTCCCCTGATAGAAACTGACATGGTGACTCTGGGCTTGCCTCCTGATTTCCGCCTCCTGGGGCATAGAAATGCAGGGCAGGCTGGCATTTGTATTTGCTGAAGAAAGTGAATAGTGCTCATAGCAGAAAGAATTCTTCTTTAAAGGGCAGCTGATAAGTGGGTGTTCCAAAGTCACTTGTTTAGTGGCTGCCAAACACAGTAGGCTTCCCATATTACTGAGTCAAGCTTGACCTAAATCTACAAAGTGGAGCCCCAATTGCAACTTTAGCTAGACAAGTAACCACCACATCTCCCCAGTGAAGGCCTGCTGGAATCCCAAGGGTGGGGGGCCTGGGGATAAATTGCTATAGATTGGTTTAACTAGGGATGAAATTCAATTTACCCTCCATTTTGTTTTCTTCGAATTTCCTACATTTGACAATATGCAAAAAGACCTGCAGGGAAAATGAATTGTTTAGTGATATCGGGGAAGGGGGATGCAAAGAGAAGGATCAGTGAGAAAATCATCCGCTCAGAATTTGGGGCAGCTGTTCCTGTGGACTTGAAATGCTGGAGAGAAGGCTGATTGAGGGATCACCTGCTCCCTGTGGGGTATGCTGGATGCCATCCTGTTTCCCACGTTTTCCCTGGGCAGAGATGCCCCTGACTATGGTATCAGGCACACCCGAGGCTCCAGTCTTCTGATTCCTTCCCTATCCTGCTGCCTGTGCTTTAAGAGTCTCACATGTCCTAGATGGTTTGGCAGTGGTTGCACTTGACTTTGCCAGCTTCACAGCACCCCCGTATCATGTCAGCTTCTCTCCAGGGTCTCTGAAATCATCCATGTGGTACCAGACTCCAGGGGACTCTGCACACTGGTATGGAGAGGCCCCCAAATAAGCCCTAGGCCCAGCATCTGAAGTGTATGATCAGGGCTGAGTGTCCACAGTCCACCTGGCAGCTCTGGTGACTAGGGAAGCACTAAGGTGCAGTGTGGAGCAAAGACCCAGCCCCTTGTCCCATGGGCCTGAACCCACTTACTCCCAGGATGCCCTTGAGCTTGGGCAGGAAACCAAGAGGATCAGAGGAGATGGGGTGTTCTCAGGAATGTCCCCCCTTCTCTTTCAATGTCTGTATGCCTGAAGTCCCCCACTAAGATAGAAATGCTATGTGGGACAGAAAACCTGTTAAACCATTGCCAGAATTACCTCCCAGTATAAACTAGCCAATTGGCCATTAAACATCTGGGTGTGAATTAGTCGATTACCTGAAACATTAGTGGCAGCTGGGGCTTAAAAAGAGACTATATGAGGACCTGAATTTAAATCCCTGTCTGAGCACCTTTGGCTGTCAAACTTCATTGTGCTGGAAACATCTGGGAATTTGTACAAGAGACAGAACATTTAGAGCCCCCATACCCTGGGGTTTCTGAAGCTACCCTGTTTGATTTTGGGAGCTGTCAGCAAGCTCTTCCAGCCTCCTTCTTCTCCTACTCTCTTCTTCAAAAGTAGAGGTGCAAATGTACCCTCCACAGTGTCATTATGAGGAGACTGATAGAAGTCAGGTGAGTTTGGATCCAGGTGAGCACCCCAATGCTCCCCACTTTCCTATCCCTTAACTCTATTTGAGTTCCAGGATCAGGGAGCCCCTGACTCAGCCTGTGCACTAAGCATGGATGCACTAAAGCCAAGAGTGACAACTTGAGGCAAGTGGTGATGGTCATCTGCACATGCACACTCAGGTCGTGGTCCTGGCAGTATGAGTCCTGGATGCTTTACCTGCCCAACGGGGGGGTGGGTGCTGGGCACAGTGAGCTCCCAGATCACTAAGAAAGGTAGCTGGGCCTGTGAAGACAGAAGGTGTAGAGAAAAGACTAGAAGCTATGACTCTGCCGACAGAATCAATGGAAACCAATCAGAGGGGCAGCCCGAGGAGGCAAGCAGCAGATGGCTTCAGCAGCGGCAAATGAATAGAAGATTGTCTTCCTACTTTATGATCACTGTTCCCTGATAGCACTTAATTTAAAGTGTCATCTCACATCTCCAGTGTGAGCAAAGACTGAACACAACTGCTTCCATGCTAATACATGAAACATGATGTGCTCACACGTACAACAAAGGGAGAAATAACAGTTTCCTCACTGAAGTTATTTGAGATAAAAATCTTGCCATCTGTTTCAAGAATGGGGAAAAATAAAATAAAGTTCTGCTGAAAATTTAGGAAATTTCCATCAGAATGGTGGGATTATGTAGCTTGCACCAAAATGATGTTTTAAAAATAATAACCCTTGGGCTGGGGTTGTGGCTCAGCGGTAGAGCGCTCGCCTAGCACATGCGAGGCGCTGGGTTCGATCCTCAGCACCACATAAAAATAAATAAATAAAAGAAAGATATTGTGTCCAACTACAACTAAAATAAATAAATATTTAAAAAATAATAATTGTGCATACACAGTTCCTCATTGTATTTCTGTGAACTTTATCAAATTTGAATCGTACAAATCTGTCCCTTCATGTGACCAACACATTGTTCTTTCCCTAGTGCCAACACGGGTGCTTCTGTCATGCACAGGGTTTCAAAGTTTCCAGTTATATGCTGTTTTGATGTATCAGAGAAAGGTCTGCCTTCAGAAAAAAACAGAACAGCACAGTATTTTGAAGGGCAGACTTGGGGACCAGATGAGCAGGGTTGGAAGCCTGGCCACACAGGGCCTCAGGTAAGTTGCTTCCCCAATTACAACGTGGGCAGGGAATGGTATGACCTCATAGAGAAGGCTGTCACAGTGTCTCACATACAAGTTGGCTCTCTATGCTCTTCCCACAACCTCTACCACCACCCTGATGTCACAGCACCTAAATGACTCTACATCACGGGCAAGGCATCCCAGAATAGACAGCCTCACTGGGTCCTGACAAATTCAATGAGGTGGTACTACCATAGGAGCCCTCTTTCCTCCCCAACCTACAGGTGCTGCTTGGTCATTGCATGCCATCCACCTGTGTGCTCTCTCTCTTTCTTTCTCTCTCTGGTGCCTCCTGTTACCCGTCAGCTGCTCCACAACGATCAGTGCTTGAAGTGCTTGAGGCTAAGACCTAGAGAGGGGCAAGATATACTGAGCCATATAGCTAGTGGGGATCAGGGCCTGGCCTAGAACCTGAATCCTCACCGAGAGGAGAGATCGATGATGTGAGGACACACCCAATTAGGGGCCTAACTGAAACAGGAACCTTTGGAATGGGGCTGGACTGTAAGGAAGCTGCCAGAAAGGACCAGCTCCCAGATTCCCACCTGCTGAGGGAGGCCCTTGGGCATGGTGCTCAGGCCAGGTGCTCTGAAAGCTTGCGGGGAGATAACATTCAGAGGATAGCATGTTTGGGGGCAGAAGAAAGCTGCAGATTCTGGAGCAGGCAGCCGTGGGAACCTGTGTGTGGAAGAAGGCCCAAGAGCCTTGGTGGGGCTTCAGTTGCTCTGGGTAGCCCCTGAATAGGGATGGGTAGGAGAAGAGTCTCCTTGGGAGAAATGAAGGTCATAATGGCTATCATTTTTTACACCCTACAGTCAATCACATGGGGAAATCACCAGCCCTTGAGTTTATAAACCACATATAAACTTGTAGCATCCATTAAAATGAACTGCCGGGGGACACATGGTTTGCCTAAAACACTACCCAGTCTGCCATCTGCTCCCACATGTAAATTATCTGTGTTTTATAACCTTTTGTGGAAGTTGTTTAGAGAGGATTGTCTTTTTTCTCCTTCTTTGAAACTCAAGCATAAATTCAAAGCTCAATTAAATAATCCCCAAGAATTTCCTTCTGTTTAAATATTGCCGTGGCTCTGATAGGCAAACATGCAGGTTTGGGGGAAGAAAGCCCGGGTGGATGACCAGCATGGCATACACCCAGCTACCTAGTTCAGACTGTGTGTGTAGGGTCAGTCTGACCTCAGCTGGTACCTTAGAGGTGCTCTGGATGGGCCCAACTGATCTGGGAGTTCAGTTTGTCCTCAGGCCACTCAAGGTTCCATGGGCTTTCCTACACACAGGGGCCCCTTGAGACAGCATAGGCAAGGACTGTAGGCAAGCGGCAGGATGCCCAGGGCCAATGGGTGGCAGCAGGCCAGCAAGAGACATGATTGAGGCCAGACCTGCCTCCACAGCCTGCACTGCAGCCAGGCAGTGATCTGGTGGCACTTTAATGCCCCAGACCTGTCTCTGAGATGGACAGTCCCATGGTAGGACCCACACCAGCAAGGTTGGCAGCTGTCTCTCCACTTCCCTGAATTTTAAAGGTGCTTTCCATGTCAAAATAAAACAGACTTGTGCTTTCACTTGAGTGTGAAATCTAATCAGGATCAGAACAGGGTTTTGGATTTCTGGGCCTTTTGAGTAGGGCTATGTGCTGGGTCCAGGACCTGAACTTTCTTATGCCACATCTAGGCCCATCTTGGAGGCAACTTCTTCCTCTCTGTGGTTACGTACAAAGGCCAGTGGCAGTCGTCAGAGACAGTAGGGGTTGAACAGTGGTAGGGGCTACCAGGCATCTTGCCCTCCTCCCTTGGCCCCAGAAATAGGCCAGGAAGGGCAGTTCTGTGGGTTCAATGGAGTAGGTGAGGGTTCTTCTCAACTCATGTGTGTTCAGCCCATTCCCCTGCTCCAGAAGGCCAACAGCTAATGAGGGCCACAGAGCTGCAGAAAAAAACTAGTCCCCCCAAGGGTATCCCCACCCAGTGCCCTGAAGAAGCCCCTGCTTCACATTCACCCTCTGTACTCCCTGAGAGCTCACGGGCTAGTGGGGCCAAGAGAGGGGAAACCAGGCCCAAGAGGCCCCCATCACTCATAGCTGGCCAGGCCCAGACAGAGCGGCCATGGGGAAGACATTGGCCTAGAAAGAGAGAAAAATAAAAGCACATAACATAGACCTTTCTTGATTACCCTCCTTAGAACAGAGAATAAACTGAGGCTAAGCATGATGTGTCTGAGCAAGAGTGGAGGGGGGGCTAGTGTGGTCCCAGAGAGGGGCTGGCATAGCTGGTACTTCAGCTACAGGCAGGGCTGGGTGCTGGCGCTCCTAGGACCAGCCTTGGTTGGTGGTGGGCCCTGAAGAAGACACCAGCCTTGGTTTGCTCAGCAGTTCTAACCATTCTGGACAGTCAAGTTGGAAACTTTCCCATGGCGGAGGGTGCGTGTAGACAGAAAGATATCTACCCATCTGTCTGTCTTTATGTTTTTATTTTTCTTTCTTCCTTCCTTTTAGTTGTTTAGACACTTAACAAATTTTGTTGAGTGTCTGTATTATGGTTTGGATCTTAAATGTCTCCCAAAGGCCACATGCCAAAGGCTTGATCACCAGCCTGTGGCATTAATGGGAGGTGGTGCAACTTTAGGAGGTGGGCCTCATGGAAGGAAGCTAGGTTACCACAGGCATGCCCCTGAGGGTATATCAGGACCCCTGCCTCTCACTCTCTCTGCCTCACCACAGGCTCAAAGCAACAGACCCAACTGATGGACCAAAACCATGAGCTGAAATAGCTTTCCTCCTTTAAAGTTTTTTATCTCAGGTATTTTGTCACAGTAACATGAGGCTGACTGTCAGCCATGAGCCAAGTACAGGAGCTGGGGATACAGCCAACACAGGCATGGCTCCCACTCCTGCTCTGGTCTGACCAGTGAAGAACAATTACACTCCAGCACAGGTGTCCAGGAGGAAAGGAAGAGGTATTGTAGGCATACATCCAAAATAGAGATTTAGGAAAGTGTTTAAGATGAAGTGGTGTCCACACCGAAACCTGCAAGGATCCAAGGTAAAAGGGTATGGAGGAGAGTTTTGAGCAGAGAAAACAGTGTGTTCAAAAGCCTGGGCCAGGGGCTGGGGCTGGGGCTCAGTGGTAGAGAGCTTGCCTAGCATGTGTGAGGCACTGTGTTCGATTCTCAGCACCACATATAAATAAATAAAAGTCCATTGATGATTTAAAAATATTTTTAAAAAAAGTCTGGGCCAGACAGAGTCTGGTATGGCCTGGGGTATTGCAGGCTCAGTGTTCTAACATTGGGTTAGAACATGTCACAGGGGCAGAGAGAAGATGGGGCTTCCAGTGAGGCTGGAAGGTTCCGATGAGCAGTAATTGACCTACTAGTGACTGGACAAGTCTGTGCCCCCCTGAGAACATCAAGATAAACCCACACAATGGCTGGCATGGGAGGGGCTGGATTTCTTAACTAAGAGGAGTCTGTGAACCACCCTAACCCAGCTATGCCCAGACCAGAGAACATCACCTGATAAGTCACTGTGTTTGGAAGAAACCTCATGTTCTCCTTGCCCAGCAGGAGGAGTCTGAAGGGTTAATGGCCTACACTGGTTTTCAGGATCAGATACAATAATAGAAGGAGACATAGAACTCCCAGCATGCATTGCCCCAACACGAGAATTCAATTCCTATTTGGAACATTTGTGCCCCCCCCCCGGCCCCCAGATGGGAATCCTTAAATGCTACAATTTCCTCTTTTAGGCAAATTTGAAGAATTGGGCTCCCCTTATCACTTTCTTGCACCTGGGAAATCTCAGATAGGAACGATTGTGTATTTTAGGACCTCTACTGAATTTAAATTCCACGTTTAGACTCCACCACCCATGTTTGATTTTTAATTAGAATGTCACACTTACCTGATGAACACAAGGTGTTGTCGGAAGACATTCTGCAAAGGAGTTTGGAGTTGGGTGGGAATCACAGTGATCCGTCCCAAATGATATTTCTGCAGATGTATATAGAGCTCACAGTTTTCTGATAAACTGAATCTGTGGGAAAGTATTCTTTTAAAATTACCAGCTTTGATTTTGTGTGCTTTTTTCACATTTAATAAAATATACAGGATACCTGATGTTGCTTTGGAGGTGGTGTGGTGTGTACGGCCATACACTGCAAAAAAAAAAAAAAAAAAAAAAGGTGGTATATGAAGCACGGAGAGATTGAAGGATCAGTTGTGTAACACAGACTTACCCAGAGAGCAGTTTCTGTCCGGCTGACTCTGAGGGCCCCGCTGAGCCTCTCTGACTAAGGAACAGAGAGGACATGAAGTTCAGGGGTCTTGTGAACCTGAGGGCATCTTGGCATAGATAACTCTGGTTTTTTTTTCCTCCCACTTCCACGAGGGTTCAAGATGAACACTCCATGGAAGTCTTTTTTTAATAATTAAAAAAAAAAAGAATGACACCATGCTATATTATATTGGTTTTGCTAAACATGCTTTTATTGACTTTGGTCAAAAACAGATGATGATTTTTTTTCCTCTTAGTCTTGATGCATAGAGGAAGAATTTTTTTAAAAATCAACATCACATCTCAAGAAAAGCTACAAAGAGGTTCAATAAAAATGGATCTGACTCCATGCAAGCATAGCTCTATTTAGCATCTTTTGTTCTAACGACTTAATGACCAGATATTACAACTGTACAATTAGCAACAAAGGAATTTATTGGGAGCTGAAAGGGACACCCGTGTCATCAATTTGCAATCTTGTTGTGTTGTGTCTTCTTATAACCAGACAGAGGGAGAAAAATAGCTGGGGTCTGGAACTGTCCAATTAGCCATGGAAAAGCTGTTGGCACCTGAAATCATCAGATGAGACTATTACAGGGAGGTACCTCTTCCTTCGTTCTGGAGGATGCTGCCTGATCCTGCCACCGGCATGCATATTCTTGGAACTTACTTTCAAATCCAGGGAATGATTCTCTTCTAGCTCCTTTGACAGAGGAGAGGTAGCTCACTTTCCCCACCAGCCCATCTTCTCACCCTCAGTGGTAGGATACCAGCAGCTCAATAGTGACTGACAGCACAGCTGCTCACAACCACTCAGAGATATGACAAGGGCTCTACCCATGAGCATACCCCTGTCTCAGGCCCTCCTACTCTGGACTTAAATAACTGCTAGAGAGAAGCTGGGCTCCCCAAGGTGACAATGACTTACTGCATGATGCTGTCACATGTGGATCAGTGTCATCTAGCACCTGGCACCCTGGAGCATGCCTGTGGGAGGGGGTGAGGCAGCAGGAATTGGGGGAGATCTGGGTTCTATGTTCCTAATCTTGCACCATCTATCTCTGCATTCTGGTAAAAGTGACTCTATTTCCCTTCCTGGTAGCCCTGTCTGTCACTGCCGCTCACCTCAGGCCTCCCACTCAGGTATCTGTCACTTGTCCTGCCCTCTGTGTTGATGGATGATCTACTTATTGTCCTCTCTCTCTCTGAAATCACATATCTTCATTAAACATTTCTTGGCCACAATAGCAGCTGGTGGCAGTGGCCCACCCTTATCTCCTGGCTCTCACTGTTCCTATACACTAAAGGCATCCACTGCATCTCTCTGACCCCCCTCAGACTGTCCCAGGATGCAGGGGCCTACTCAGTGCACAAGGCAGGACAGAAGTGTCAGGGAACTAATGTCCCCAGCAACAGCCTTCAACCAGCGATACACATGATTTGATGGATGAGTACCCACTCTGCGGGTGCTTTTGCAGGTGCAGGTGGATTCTGCCTCCTTCTCCCAGACCTGCCTGCCCAGATGGTTTAAGTGCACTGCCCCTGGCATCAACCTGCTCACCAATAGTACCCCTGTTGACTTCTTTCTCTTCCGTATGTCATTTCTCCATCTAGTGCTTCCTGAGATCACCTCTTAGTAAACTACCCCCACTCAAATCCTGCTGAGTGTCTGATTCTGGAGGAGCCACTGATTCTAGAGGGTTACCCCACACCAGGCCCTGGGCTGTACATGTCTTGTACATCAGGAGTGTTTTCTTCCTTTGTCCTGCCTGTCTTTAGGATAGGGCCAACCTTGTTGTGGAAACAGGAAGTTAAGACCAAGAGGGAGTAGTCAACTGTATTGTGGCCTCTAAGGCACACACCTCCTTTGTGTGGTGCTGTGATGAAATGGCAGGTGAGGACTGGGGGCCTGAGACGCCTCTTCTGAGCTGTGTCTTGTCTGGACCCTTTGTAGTCTCCTCTGTATCCTCTTCCCTCTTTCCAACCCTTCCCAGTCTTCTCAGAGGTTGTGCTCTGCCAGTGGTACAAGCCAGGCTGCTTCCCTATTGCTCTGTCTCCGTGGAGGTAGCCTAGCCCCTTGGAAACACCCATCCTAAGGAAGTGATAAGCTGGCCAGCAACAGTGACTTCCTACATGAAGTTGAAGTCTTGACCTTACCATGAACAACTTTGTCAACCAGCCAGACAGAAGCACTCAGTGCAGCCCCCAAGTCACTTTGGGCTGATTGATGAGGGTGCCAAGGAGCTTGTGAGGCAGAAACTTGTGGTTCCCACACACACACAGGAAAGTGCCTTGTAGTTCAAACCTCTTCCACAGGTGACATCTTCAGACACCATGAGTTGCCAACCACCACCAAAATGGGTGGATTCTGTTTCTGTGTACTTCACCTGTCCCACTGAGACTTTCTTCCTTATCAGCACCCAGGAGTTAGTCCATGAGTAGGTGTGGCCCAGGTGTCCTGTACTGTCCCCCATACTCCTTGTGCAGCTGGAACTTCTATGCTTCTGTGGCCAGGGCCTGTGCTCCTAACTGCCCTTCCTTCCCCTCTTCTCTGCCTCTAGCATGTCCTCCGTTCCCAGAGCTCTGCTTTCTGAGAACTGCTGGCCCATGTGTGACTGAATAGTCCTCTGTACTCAGAGCCGGTAGATCAACATGGAACTCTTCCCAGGCAGTCTACGCCCTATATGAGGACAACCCCTATGACTGAGGGAGTGAAGTCCTAAGGAACGGACTTCTATCACTTTTGGTACAGGCCTGGAGGTGGGTAGAGGTGGGCTCAGCTCATGAAAACCCTCAGTCCTGTCCCCTGTGGCAGAGCCTTCCACTTGGTGCAGACTGCTCTGGCAATGTGCATCTCCAAGCTGAACAAACCATCAGGTGCAGGCCATCTTTGCACAGAGACACCATCTCTGTTGTCACAGATGTCAGTACGAGAGCTAGGAGCACCTATCCCTCTAAGTCCCATTTCAAATGCAAAGAAAGCACGGTCCCCAGAGGAAAGGGACATTCCCAGAGTGTCCCCGGAGTTAGCACTTGAGCATTCCTGATGCAGGAGAGGCAAAGGCGAGGTATTCTCTTTACCATCCTGGTAATCTTGAACTATTCATTTTTGGTGGAGAAGAGAGTCAACTTCCCCCCAATAGTAACAGCATGAAAAATGTGACATGGAATATTGATCCCTCATCACACTCAGGGGCCTGAAGTAGCTTCTGTAATGATGTAAGGTGGAAGCTCCTGGCCTCAAGAATAACCAAATGTGGAAAAGTCTGGGCATGGTCATGTGCAAGGCGTCTAAAAAGAATGTCTTATGTAAATTCAACAGGTAATAGATTGAAAGGGCTTGGAAAGTTCTAGAAAAATTTAAAGAAAGATACTTCTAGACACTTGTTCTACTCCCATCATCCATACCATCCCAAATGGCCCAAATTTCCTGGATATTAGCAAGGTCTGGGAAAAGAGGCTTCTCAGCACCACTCCCATCCCAGGCCACCAGGGAATGCACATTATCCACGTCCCTGCACAGGTGTCCTAGGTGGTGTTGCCAATGGATGGTGCAAGAGAGACAACATGGCATCACATGTTCTTGACTTATAATCTACGCTGATTTCCGCCAATGCAGGCAGGAGAAATAAAAGGTAATGCGGGATTCCAGAAGCTCCGGAGCATTCAAGCTCACCCTGACTCTTTTGATATGATGTAAACTGTTTTCACAAAGCCTCATTCTTAGTCCGCAGCCCACATACCTCCCGAAACTCCTCCTCAGAGCTTCTCCAAAGGTGGAGCTAACAAAAACAGGTTCTGCTCACCCTCTAAATCTAATTTATTTCATTTGCATGTTGATTTTCCTCATTATAATGCCATTTCCACAAGGTGTGAGCCCCACTGTTAGGGCAATCAGGATGATGTATCTGTAGTTCAGCCTTCGCTGAAATCTTCACTGAGTCAAACTCCCAACCTGTTCCTCCCTCATCCCACACTTGTGATCATGTGAATGTAAACGTTCTACAGTTTCTACCACACTGACCTCCTTCCCCCACTCCTTGTGTCTGTTTCTCTATAACATCATAGCGACCTGTGCATGCATCCCTGAATTTGGGGACTTCATAGATTTTTTTTTTTCTATTAGCAATCTCTAACATATTTCTTTCCACCAAAACAACATATTCTCCTTCTGATCAATCCTGCCCACTCCATAGACACATCCTGGAAAGGGTTTTGAAATAAACTCAAAAGAAAATTCTACTAGCCTCCTGGAAGAAAAATCAACTCAATGCATGATGTCTTGTCTGTAAGTACCGAATGCCAGAAGATAATGGATTAGTAGTTGGAACATTTCAAGGACAAATGGTTATGATCCAAGAATGTTATGGTCTGACTAGATGCTATTCATGTCTGAAGGCAAAAGAAAGGCACTCTCAGATGTGCAGTTCAGACAGACCAGCTTCCTACTCTTTCTTATTTGAAAGATAATGTGCCTTAAATCACACTCTACCCAACTGATAAATGAATCAAAATAAATAACTTAGGAGGAGAAGTTGTGTTATAAAAGAATGTGCCATGACATTCAAAATCAATTATAAAATTAAATATATGATTAAATAACATGTTATAACTCAGTGACTATACCAGATAAAGGGAGAAAAAAAAAAGAAATGGAGCTAAAGATTAAAAAATAATAACAAAAGGAAAAATCAAAGCAAGGAAACATTAGCAACAGAAACAATGAAAGATTTAAACCAAAGAGAGTGAAAAGAAAAACTTTCAAATGAAAAGGTAAAGACTTCCAAGTTGGGTCAAAATAGCACTACTATTTGCATTAAGTGTTGACAATTAAATATCCTTTCCTCAAGCTCTGACCTTAGAAATTCCATTTTAGCAATCTTCTCTTCAGATTCCATATTCTGTCCTTAAGCCACCTCAACCATGAGTGCTGTGAAGTGCTGTGACTCTCACATTTACGGCTCCTACTTAGACCCCTGCTCTAATTTCCAGGCCCATTCATCCAACAGTCTACTGGGCAACTTCATTGAGCACCTCACAGACAACTAGAACTCAAAATGTCAAAATCTAAATTCCTTGTCCTTCTCCATCTACAACCCTCCTCCCAAGATAGAACAAAATGCTATTCCTCAACCAGTGTCTGTATCCCAGTGGATGATACCAGCACTCATCCATGTACATGAGCCGATGATCCAGAGCACATCTCTGTCTTTCTCCTATAGCAAACTAGCCCAATCCATCTCTAAATCCACGTGGCTCTCTATCCTACATGTGTCTCAAATCCATTCACTTTTCTCCATCTCCACACAATGATTCCAATTCAAGATACAGTTATTTCTCAGTCAGACTCACAGTGACTTCCTAACTAGTCTCCCTAAATTCCTTCTTGCTCCCCTGGAATCTGTTTTCCATCCAGACACTAGAGTGATTTCTTTTTAAAATGCAGTTGGTGGTAATGTCAAACAGTAGTGTACAAGTAAATATTTAACAACAAGCTCTCCAATGAGAAAAGCCCTGATTTATAGATTTTTGCCAATTTCTGTGGTGTGAAGTCAACAAGGATGGTTTCAAGTGACCAGTTTGGTGACATTACAGAACAGAGTCAGGAAGAGCACAGCATGCTCTTGTGGACTCTGTCTCCAGCATATCATTGCTTTTAAATCCTCTGCTTAAAACCCTTAGTGACTTCTCATTCCCTAAAATAGAAGTTCATGCCCTCAGCAGGACCTAAAAGAAGCCCACTGGCCTTTCCAGCCTCAATTCATACCCCATCATTCTGAATCTCTGTACCTAGCTAGCCCCACTAGCTGGCAACAGGCTCCTTCCTGCCACAGGTTGTCCATATGGATGCTTTCAGTGCCTCTCCTGTCCCCATGCATCCTTCAAAGATGAGCCCAAAGGTCCCTTCCTTACTAAAGTCTTTCCTCAACACTCCACCAAACTAAGTCATTCCATCGTAAATTTTTGTGACACTTAGTAGCTCATGTGATATGCCATAAAAACATATCACCATTGTAATTTTATGGATATTTATGAAATTATTGATTAATATCTGTCTTTCACACTGCAATTTAATTTCTAAGAGAAAAAGCACCATATTTGTTTTATGACCACCATTGTATTTCTTAGTGCCTAACACTTGGCATCACGTGGAGTACTCAATAAATTTTTGATGAATGAGGAAATTAAAAGTCATACACTTAAAGCCAAATGTCCCAAGGAGGTTAAGGGGAAAAGAATGAGCAAAAATCTATTAGTCAAAAACAAAAAAGAAAGCAAATGTAGCAGTTTTAGAGACAAAGTAGATTTCAAGGTAAAAACATTAAATGAAATAAAAGGAGGTCATTTTGTGGTGATAAAATCCATAAAGACAATACAGTGATCACCAAGTTTTATGGACCAAATAACAATAACAGTTATCACGGGTAGGAATAGAAGGAAAAGTAAAAGCTCAGTTTTATTGTAAGAACTTAACATGCCAATAAAACTGAACAGAAAGGCCAGAAACAAACCTAGAATACATGTGTGTTAGCCAGCTTTTCATTGCTGTGACAAAATGTCTGGATAAAACAACTTAAAGGAGGAGAGATTTATTTTATCTCACAGTTTCAGAGGTCTCAGTTCTTAGTCAGCCAACTCCATTACTTTTGGCCTGTGGTGAGGCAGAACATCATGGTAGCAGGGCTGGTGAAGGAAAGCTGTTCACCTCGTGGCAACTGGGAAGCAGAGACAGAGAAAGGGGCCAGGGACAAGATATAGTCTCCAAGGCCATGCCCCTAAGGACCTCCCTGAGGTTCTACTTTCCAGTTTTCACCACCTCCCAATAATCTATTCAACTATTAGTTCCTCAGTGAATTAATCAATCCATTAATGAGGTCAGAGCCCTCCTGATCCAATCATTTCCCAAAATTCCCACCTCTGAACATTTTGCTGCATTGGGCAATAAGCCTTCAACACTGGGGACGCTGAAGATTCAAGCCATAGCAACAAGATACAAACCCAAGATAGTATTTCCTAACCAAAGACTTTCTTCCTAAAATGTAAGGAAAGGATAGATAATTTTCAGATGGTAGTGGGGGAAATGATTAAGTATTTGTATTTAAAAGAAGGGAATCCCTCCATGTGTCAGTTGCTTGTCCCAGAGCACTCTCATAGGACACTAACAGCCATAACAGGAAAAGGGTTTTGTAGTCAAATAAGTGTAAGAGACACTATGTTAATCAAAGTTAAACAGGTTTCTTTATTGCAGGACTTTAAAAATTTTGGTGCTATTGTACACTGTATGATTCCAAGGGGGACCTATAACACATACTACTCCCAGAATTACTGGACCAGAGACTATTTCATGAGACTATTTCATGTTCTACAGAAATCACTTAGGAAATGGTGACTTAAAGTGCTAAATTAAATACATAAAATCATTTTAAAAACCTCAAATAAATATGAGTAGATGTTTTTGTGCTTTTGTTCAGGAGAATGAGGCTCCAAAGAAGGAAGGCATAATTAGGGAAAGTGTTGATATATTTGGAAAGACATAAAATCTTTAAACTTCTGAATATCATAAGACCATGAAAACCTGGGAGGAGTTAAGAAAGAATTTATAAAAAAATCTTTCAATAAAAAGATGACCATCCAAACATAGAAGTTTGTAAGAAGAGTACATAGCCACTCATCCATCCACCCTATGCATGATCATTAAATGTTGGAAAGTTGCCAAACCTCCCTAATAATCAAAAGAAGGCAAATTAAAACAGGAGGTGACATTTAAGCTGAGACTGGCTTTGGCTATGGAATTGGCAATTTTTAATGATGAAAGTCAATTTAGTGAAGTTAGAGGAAAATGGGAATGCTCAAATGTAGCCACTGGGAATATAAAATAGTCCCAACTCTGTGTCCAGTCATTTGGCAGGACCTATTTGTCAAATCTCCTTTGGAAAAAAACAAAGTGTCTTTGATTCAGTAATTCCACATCAGGCAATTTATCACAAAGCAAAAAAAAAAAAAATCAGCAATTGCGTAAAGATTTATGTAGAAGGATGTTTACTATAGCCTTGTTTATAATAATGGAAGTACTAGAAGAAGCCCAAATGTCAAGCGGTGATTGGCTAAAGAAATTATGATATGCTCTATCCACTGAGATATTATTCAGCTGCTAAAAATTACGACTTGTGGAAATATTCACAGAAAGAATGATAAGTTTAAAAGCATGATGTAAAACTACTTCCAGATTCCAATTTTGTAAAAATACATATGTATATTTATGTAACTGGAAAAGACTAGGGTGAAATATACCCAAATGTTGAGTTATTCTCTCTGGAAAACATTCCATTTATTTTCTAACCATCCCCCACAGCTCTGCATCTAATCCAGCTACCACATCTGATCGATTCAACTTCCAAAACACAGCCTGAATCTTGCCTACTTCTCCTCATACCCACCACTCTGCCCTAGTCAAAGCCACCATCATCTTTCATTCTGACAAACAAAAAAGTTGCTCGTTGGTCTCCCTCCCTCCTTTTTTGCCCTGTTATGGTCCAATCTCCATGGCATTGCCAGAGTAATCCATTTTCAATGGAAATCAGATTACATTACCTCCTGCTTCAAACACTCCAAAGCCTTCCCATAACACCTTGAATAAAACCCAAAGCTCTTTCCCTGGCTATGGATTTGAGGTCCTTGGAAGTCCACCTGTCTCCTTGGAAGTCCACCTTGGGAGTCCACCTCATCTCCAGCCATCTTCCTCTCCAGCTGTGCTTCATTTCAGCCTCTCCACCTCACATACCCTCCTGTGACCTTGGCAGTAGTTAGCTGTTTCCTCTTCCCGGGTGCTCCCCCAATTTTTTACACAACTAACTCTTTATCAGGTCTCAGCTTAAATGTCACCTCCTCTAAAGGGCTTGCTGATCACCCAAAGTAGCCATCCTATCATTACCTATCAAATCAGTTTAATTCTCTGCCTAGCACTGATGACCATCTGATTTTTTTTCTTCTATGTTGAGTTATGTATTGTGTAAACTTCCCCCACTAGAATATAAAATTCATCCCTGCCTGCTAGAAAATGAAACTAAAAATGTTTCATCAAAACTGTAAAAGGTAAATCATGACAGACAACTTTAACCAATGGTCTTCAAAAATCAAATACAGTACTCTGGTAAACCTCCAGACTTGAAGGGGTGCCCTGTCCTTGCACGGGTGCCCCACTGCTAGCAAGTGGGTAATCCCTCCCCTGTCTAGCCCACCAGACCAGAAAATGACATTAATGGGGATGGGCAGGTGGAATGGATTTGCACGGTGTCCCCTGCTTCAGAAACAAATAGGACTATTAAGCTTTTGCAGGTCTCTGGAGAGCTCATCTAGGTTCTGGTGAATTCCAATGAGCTCTAGTTTTAAACAGGCAAGATTTCAGCTCCGGATCATAGCTCAACTGAAAGAGAAAACAGCTCAGGTTTTCTTTGCATTACAACACCTGGAATTTCTCTTTCCTTTTGTGACAGCCTGAGGAGTCAAGGGCAGAGAGGATAGTGTGACCAGATGCCTTTTAATGAGATAGAACCCAAGAAGTAGTCTCCAGTCTGTCTGTACGCTTAAAATACCTGGCCAATGACACACACCGGAGGGCACAAAAGCACATGAAAAATTGACAGATTTAGTTTTGTGGTTTTGGCTATACCATAAGGATCCCTAAAGGACACCAATTTGTTATCTTGGTGTGGGATAAATTTGAATCAAGTACAACCCAGGACTGTTATGTGAAGATCAGTCACTTGACCGGTGAGTGGGCCTAGCTAGCCACCCAGAATCCCATCTCACAGTCATTTCCACTTAACTTTGGAATATCAGATATCTAAGGGACAGATTTCTGCCTGTTTTGTTCACCACTGAATCCCTGGTGCCTCGTACAGTATGTAGCAGATGCTCAATCAATAATTGTCAAGTTAATACAGGAATAGTATTTGCCCCATTTAGTGAGCTCTCACTATCTGCCTTACCTGTCTGATCCTCACCATAACCTGAACACTTTATTCTCTCACCTCTGCCATCAGGTGGGTTTTGCAAAAGAAGACCTGGAAAATTAGGCACTATGAATCTTTCATGCAGCCAATGTCTATTTGAAAAGTTGGAGTTTCTTTTCTTTGGAGGATGTTGTCTGTTCTTCATTGTGTTGAGTAGATATTGTGGAGAGGCAGAAGAGTCTGTGAAGAGAACCTCTCGCTATAGCTGCCATGTTTAGAGAAACATGAAAAGACTGTTGGCCATGGAATTGGCATATCTGGGGTCAGATTCCAACTCTTTCATTAACTTGCATGAACTTGGACAAGTCACAAACTCTCTGAGCCTCAGTTTCCTCATCTATTAAAAAATGGTAATGAAACCATCCTTGCCCAGCTCCCATGGGAGTATAGCAGAGTGCCAATGAAAGAAAAGATATGACTGGATAAGCTTTAAGATCTATGTTACTGCAAATTGTTATTTTAGTTAACTCTCAACTGAGGTAGCCTATCTGTGTTTGGCTCAGTTCATGGGGTTTGGTATCTATCCTTGGGTACTTGGGAAGATTTTGCACATAAATGAGTTATTCCTATAAAATATTTCCAAAGTATGTTTGCTCAGTAAGCACTCAATAAATGTTAGGATCACAAGTAAAAGCCTCCAAAGATTCCTTCTGGACCCTGAACACAATTTTTAATCTAGACCCAGGTGGTCAATGAGGGTGTGTGTGTGTGTGTGTGTGTGATTCAGTTATTGACTGATTTTGTAACAAATTACCCCAAAATCTAGCAGCTTAAAACAACTACCATTGTATCACATTTTACAAATGCTGAAATTAAAACATGAATAGGGCTCAGCTGGGTGATTCTTCTGCTCCAGATGGCATCTACCAGGGTACACACTAGTGTCAGTACTATCCCAATATTGGGTGAGCTATACTTGAGGATCCTATCCAGTGTCACTCACATGGTTAGCATCTTGGCAGAGCTAGCTGGAAGGCTGGGCTCAGCTGGACCTTTACTCTCCCCCCATACACACCACACACACCCATGAAGTCTTAGAGCATCTTCACATGGTCTCTCCTAAAGGGTAGTCAGACCTCTTACATAGTGGCTCTGGTCCAAGATTGGGGGTTCTAAGAGGGCCATGTGGAAAATGCAATGTTTCTTAGCCTCAGAAGTCAAGGTCATAGCTGTCACATTCTCTTGGTCAAACAAGTTGAGAATTAAACTCTGCCTCTCAGAGGAAAGAGTGTCAGAGAATGTGTTGACCTCTTTTATCTACCACAGGTGGTAACACTGATCTTTTTGAGGAGAGAGGGAGGTAACCAGGGATTGAACTCAGGGGCACTCAATCACTGAGCCACATTTCCAGCCCTATTTTGTATTTTTATTTAGAGACAGGGTATCACTGAGTTGCTTAGTGCCTTGCTTTTGCTTAGGCTAGCTTTGAACTTGTGATCCTCCTATCTCAGCCTCCTGAGCCACTGGGATCACAGGTGTGTACCACTGCACCTGGCAACACTGATCTTTTTGTAGTAGCACCTGGAGTAATATGAGAGGAAATGAGGTCACATCTAGGCTCCATGAGAAAGAGCATGGTGATTTCCATTGCCTGTTGTGAAGTGGGGCATCCCATATTTGCCATCTCAGATGTATAACTTTCTGCCTGAGAGTGCACACTGCAACTCTCTTCTGTTTGCTTCCCATCAACAGTTATCCACCTGATTGCATTTAACTATTGCCCAATAGAGAGCAGTATAGGAAATGTTATTGTTCACCACTACTTTATGGAATAGTGGGGAATTAGATCTGTTTTGGAATTTATGTCCTTATAAGATGCCCTTCTCTTTTAAGCCTTATCTGTGGAGCCCTTTCTAAAGACTTCACCAGTCACTCTCTATAGCTTTGCCAAGTTAGAGTTGGCATCTAGGCATCTCTATGTCTAATTATGGGTTCCTCAATAAATAATCACTTAAGAACGTGAATGATTCTGTTACTAATTCCACCAAATGGATTCATGTTGAAAAGTACATCAGAAATGTGAGGGATAAAGGAAGGCAGGAAGGCAGGAAGAAGCAAGCCAATCTGTTCATAATTTTGGAAAGCCATATTTCACTCTTTTGCTCTATAGAATAAAATTTTGACATGGTGAGTTTGTCCAAAGCAACACACATGGTGAGCTAAGGCATGCCTGAACAGCTGTTCCCTCACTTTTGCTCATTCCTTAGTGCATCTGTAACCAAACTTGTAAGGTCTCTGACTTGGCCATTCTGCTCCCATGTCCTGCTGAGATGAGAGTGATGAACTAGAGACTTTATATTCATTTCCATGGCAATAAATATCACTGTCCTAGGGCCACCTCAAACCCTTTGCAAACGCCACTTTCCTATTAAGCCCAACCCCTGAGAGATGGTGGACTGTATGCAGAGGCAGCAAGACCCACCCCACAGGGCCCTGCCAACTGGAACAGGATGGCTTCAGAAGGAGAATGTCTGCGTGCGCACAGGAACAGCAGGTGAAACAAAGACAATTAACTAAATTGGTTTTTCTCCAATTCTTTCTTCTCTTGTAAAGTTTACCCCTAGTGTGAAATCTCACTTCCAACTTAGATTCCACACCCAGGTAGCTTTATATCTAGAGACTGGAAATTGGTTGGACAAGGAAAAATTGTACCTCACATTCTCCAAGTGCTTTATATATCTTGTGACTGTCCAATCTTTCTCAAGTACTAATTATGAGCATTTGTTTACAGCTCACGTCTCAAATGCTCATGGTATGCAGTGTGTGTCTGCAACCAATGACTTGCCATTAATCAATAATCAGAGATGTGAAAACAAGGATGTGTGAACTCTGCTACAGACCCAATTACCCTGAAACAGGACAGAATGGAGTTCATCCTCTAATTGAGTTGCATCTTGGTATGGAGTGAGCTGATAGATTGTGGGAGGTCATGGAGGATGCTGATCTCAGACAGAAAGGATTAGGGATGGATTCCTAACAAATAGGGAATGGATTCCTAACTTACCAGGACCTATCCTACTTACACTAAGCAACCCAAGGGGTCCAGAAACCCATAGCACAGTGTGTTCATCAGCTTCACATCACTGTGACCAAAATACCTGACAAGAACAATTTAGAGGAGGGTCCATAGTTTTAGAGGTGTCAGTCCATGGTTACCAACTCCATTGTTCTAGAACTGAGGTGAGGTAGAACATCATGGCAGAAAGGTGTAGTGGAAGAAAGATGCTCAGCTCACAAAATCAGGAGAGAGAGATACAGAGACAGAGAGAGGAAGGGAGAGAGACAGCCAGGAATAAAATATAATCCCAAAGGATTGCCCCCAATGACCTTCTTCCTCCAACCACACCTCACCTGACTACAATTACCACCCAGGAATCTATTCAAATTATCAATCCATTAATTGGATTAGTGCATAGTTTAGGTTACAGATCTCATAATCTAATCATTTACTTCTGAAAATTCCTATATTGTCTATCACATGTGTTTTCAGGGTAACACCTCATATCCAAACCATAATACACAAAAATGCAAATGACCTAAAAGTCCTGGGAGTTTAAGAGCCTGGGGACCCACAATTAAGAGCACAATTCCAAATTGTGAAGAAGGCATTTTCTGGAAGAAGAATGGGCTTAGCATTAGCCCCCAACCTTAAAGTCATCTTTCAGCTTGACTGTTTCAGCTTAATTGTTTCTCCCCCTTATCCCTGGGGCAAGGGTCACGAGCACAAACTCTGCTGCCAGGCAGTCCTGGGGTAGAGTCTCACTCTGTCTGTTTTCCCACGTGGGAATGATACAATCTACCTTGTGAGATGGTACTGGGCCTGAAATGAGTTCGTGTCTCTTTTAGTCAGCTTTTTCACTGCTGTGACCAAAAGACCTGACAAAAACGATTTTCAGGAGGAAAAGTTTATATGGGGGGCTCATGGTTTCAGAGGTCTCATCAGTCCATAGATGGCCAACCCCATTGCTTTGTCCCAGAGCTGAGGCAGAACATCATGGTGGAAGGGCACGACAGAGGAAAGCCGTTCAGGATATCCCACCAGGAAGCAGAAAGAGAGCCCCGCTCACCTGGACAAAATATATACCCCAAACAGCATGCCCCCAGGAACCCACCTCCTCCAGCCACACCCTACCTGCCTACAGTTACCATCCAGTTAATTCTCGTCAGGGGACTAATGCACTGATTAGGTTAAAACTCAATTATTTTACCTCCAAACTTTCTTGTACTGTCTCACACATGAGCTTTTGGGGGAACACCACATATCTAAATTATAACAATGTCCTTAGGGCACTTTGTATGGAACCTAACACTCAATAAGAGCTCAGCCCACATCAGTACCATCATGGTCCTTGTCATCAGCATCACCCAAGTAATGACTCTATGGGTGATCGGCTTCCTGAATGCAGACTGCCACTGATGTGGGCCAGCGAGAGGCAAACCAGTTGAACCACATCCAGGACTTAGGTCGAAGCTCTCCACAGAAGAGATTTTTCACAAGGTTACAGTCTATGTAAACTTTCACATTTGCTATGTTTTTAACCCCATGTGTGGTATCCATAGAAGCCAACCACTAAAGCCAGAGAGAGCAAGCTGCAATCCCTGTAAGTGTGACAGTGTGTCAGTGTGAAGGTGACAGTGGCTCATTTCTGAGAACCCAGAGCTAAGACTTAAGGAAACTGCTAAGATGGAAGACATTTGCCTTTCACATGGTAAAAGGAGATGGTGGCTCTGTGTCTCAGAGTTTACCCTGTCAATAATGAAACAAGTAGAGGGCCAGGGACAGCCCCCTTCATTATGTGCCATTGCACACCAGCCCTGTGCTAGGGACTTAGACATTCACACACACACTAATTAAAAAAAAAAAAAAAAAAAAAGCTTTTTAAGTTCATATTAGTGGTCACAGCCATGGAGAAATGGACCGCCCAGAATGAGTAAGCCCTCGTCAATGTCAGAGTCCAGGAGAGGGCTGCTTCTGCACAGTGAAGACAGGAGGCCTCTGTAGGCACCTCTGATCCTGAGCAGTCCCTGCCACTGTTTGGCCACCTGGTGTTCAGGGCCTTGGGCTCTGTGGCTGCCAAGCTGAGCATGGTATCGATGCCTCAGTTCACAGGTCTCCTGTGCAAGGATGTCCTTGGCAGCTGCCTCACTGTGGATAGCTGGAGCTGAGAATGAACCTGCCCCCACCCTCTGTGGTCTCTGTGTGCCTGCTCTGGGCCCGTGCTCCCCACAAGCCTGTCGAGCAAGGTCCTGGGCAGGACCCACCTGGAGTCCATTTGGAGGCAGTGCAGTGTGAACTCAGCAAAAGTGCCAGCTCAGGGACCCTGGGACATGCCAGAGAGTCATAGATCACAGCCCAGATGGTGCAGCAGGTCCTTCTTCTGCCGTGACACATGTGACAGATTACATCGCAGTACGCCAGAAGTCCTGCCCGGCTCTTCACATGTTGAGTGCAATCCCATTTATATGCACACGAAGTTTTTCAGAGAACAAGTGGGGAAGAGAAAAATTATTACAGGGATAAATTTATATCCACTCAAAATTCTTTAAGGTAACTTATTCCCAGTGTGGCACCCCTCAGACACTGTTACACACTTCACTAAGGGAAGTTGATGTCTGGTTTTAGAGGGTAACTCTTCTCCCACTAAGGACTTCAGGAGAACCCTTGGTTTAACTGTCTCCCAGGCATGCGTGTGCTCTCCCCATCCCACCCCCACCTCTCATCTCTCTCTCTCTTTCCACCTGTGCATAACCCAATTCTACCAGCAGGTTCTGCCATGGAGCAAAGGTCCTGTGCACTTCCACAGAGAGACAGGAACCCGTGTACTTCTCTAGAACCGTAAGAAGGGGTGTGTTAGGAAAGTCCTGGATCATCTTTCTGGATCAGCAAAGACTCTTCCAATTAAAGAGGCTGCAGCCCTTGGGGCTTCTCAGTGCGTAGGACCACAGCCCCCTAACGACTGGACAGAATCACAGGGTGTGGGGGCCAGGGGTCTGTGTTTTACCCCTGCTTCCTCCCCCAACTATAAGCACGAATGGCTGGAAGCTCTGAGAGGGGCTGTCTGAGCATCACTCCTACCCCTGACCTGCAGACCTGCATCCTCCCCGACCCCTAGTGGAGTGCAGTGGCTCTCTGGGCTCAGGAGGCCTCGAGAAGAGAGGAGTCCTTCAGATGAGGAAATGCAAGTCCCTGACCTGGACAAATATAGTCCAATTGCCAGGGGGACAATTTCCACTCAGGCTTCTGGCTTTGTTCCTTGATAAGGGGTGTAGGCTGCAGACACTGACAAAATGAGGGACCTTCTAGTTCCCAAGAACCTTCTGGTGAACCCAGAGTGTTGGGTGCTGCCCAAGAGCCATCTCCCATCCTACAGCAGATACTGGTTTTTATCTGTGCTTTATAGCTATAGAAACTGAAGCCCAGGGAGGTTAAAGTCCAAGGTACAAGGTCACGCAGCTGGTTAAAACAGAAGTAGGACTGTAACCCACCTGCAGATTCCAGGGCCTATGTGCCCTCCCTGTGACACAGCTGGGGCCAGAAGAGGATAGTGAGAGCTAATCCATAGCAAGGAAATCTACTGGTACAAATTTTTCAGTACTTTCAGAGTTAATAAAACCAAACTTGCTGGGCCTTTGGGCATCTGAACGACCACACTGAGACCATGACAAGAGACCTGGGGTTGGGTTTGAAATCTCAGCATTTTCTTTCCAGAACTTGCACTGGCTTTGGGAAAGAGGAAACATTTTCACCTGGGTTTGGTTTTCAGTCGTGGCAGCAATGGCTAATTCAGAGGGAGGTTCTGTCCATGTTTGGGAGGACCAGAGACTGTCTGCCTAGGATTTGGAGACTAACAGGAAGGAGGCTCGTGCCTCCAGCCCCCATGGCTACCAATTTTGCCACCTTCAGCTCTGCTTCCAGGCCCTCCACTGACACATTCTGCAAGAGGCACAAAGTCAATACCGATCATCCTCTAACCAGTGGCCACTCGGTTTCCTCTGCTGGCCGTGGGAGCTCTGTTAGGAATAATCAGAATTGTTAGTCTCGCCTCTAATGATCTCTGCCTGGAGATCAACTTCAGGACATTGGCCAATTAGGGGAGCGGCAGATCCGGCAGGGCAGCGCTGCCCACCTGCTCAGAGCCCATGTAGTGATGGCAGCTCATTATGCAGGAGACCCAAGTGCCCTGGTCCTGTCGGTCAGTACGGCTCCAGGAGACTAGAGCGGAAGATCTGCCCTCGCATCCGCAGACTTCCAGCTACACTTTGCTCCTCACATCCTCCCTCCATGGGAAGAGCCTCCCTTTGGTCAGGCATAAAGGAAAAAACTCTCCTGCTGCACACCCCATGTTTTCAGATTTTCTAACTGGAAAATCTCTTAAGAGCAGCAGGCCACTCTCAGGGACGGTGGCCAGGCAGAGGAGATGGGAGCTGCAGGAGAAGCCAAGACTGGTCTGGCTACACCACCCCCCCTGCACTGAAGAGGAGCAGGCTGCTGTGCCAGGAGAGGGTCCTGTCCCCCACCCAGGGGGTCCTCAGCACTTAGGCTGGAGGCCTAGAGCCTACCTGAGTGGCTCCTGTTTCCTGTCCCCTCACCGAGCTTCACATACTCTCTCTTCCATGGCCCTGTCCCGCCTTTGAAGCCCACTTTCCTCCAGAGGCTGGCTATGGACCAGGAGGAGCTCTCTGCCACACCAGTGGGCTAGTGAGACAGTCGCGATCCCGCGACTATGTGTTCAGGCCCATCCCTCCTCTAGAGCCTTTGTGCAAATCAGAATAAAAGCACCCACTTTGGGCAAACAGAACTCCATGGGTTCTTGACTTGGCAAGTAGATGGTATCTTTGCAACACCCCACCCCCCAAAAAAAATAATGGCATCCCTTCATTCAAACAAATCTAGCTCTATGCCAGGGCATAGCTAGACAAGCAGAGGCATAAACTGAATTTCATTCCCCACTGGGCTCATTGTGCAGTGTACAAACTATTCTGCTGCATATGGAAGCCATGAATTGTCTGATAGTGTTGAGGGCAGGATCTCAGTCAGTCTTATTGTCTGCTGTATTCCCAGGGACTATGGGTACCTCACCCACAGTAGGAACACAAAATTATTCAGTGAGTGAATCATTTAATTAATTCTTAAAAGTTCAAATGTATACTTTGAGAGAAGAACACAGAAGGACTATTCAAAAAAACAAAAATGAATCTCTAACAGTGGAGACCCATATGTCACAAGAATCTTTGGTCAGTTGGGCCTCTTAGGTCAGTTGGGCCTAAACCATTCCTCACAGAAGTCCTCTAATCACTTTTCCAGGCTTTCTGCTGAACAAATTGAAGTCACATTCACAATGGCTTTCCCTCGTGCTCCTTCTTACCATCTCAGCACAAATCCTGCTGTGGGCCTGTCAAACCTCAGGCCTGGAAGGTCTGGTTTAGGGGCCTCATCACCTGGGGATGGCCTCGTCTTTTGTGTGCCAGAGTCTAACCACCTTGTTCTGGGTCTCCTGCTGAGGGACAAAACCAAGCTGGGGCAGGCCATCCAAACAGATTGAGAACAGCTTCTGGGACAAGCTATGGGTGTTAGCTAACTTTTTGGTCCCATTAAAAAAATTAACATTACAAAGATTAATTAAAAATCACATAGTAAGTAAAATATTTTCAAATCTGCTAATAAAATCACCCGTGAAGATAATCTGCATCAAGCATTTATAGTATCTGAAACATAATAAATATTCAACAGATCTTTTCTATCAATAGTCACTTGAAGTAGATTAACCCACTGTCTAAAATTTGCCCACAGTCTGATACAGATAAGGAATTTTGCTCCATAGAGTTTCATCTTGTTTTTTTTTACAGAAATTCTTTTAATCAAATCATCTGTTTAGTGGGAAGAGAGGAAAGACCTCACATTTTCTGCCCCACTGTGTGCCAGATACTATGCTAGAAGCTTTATGTTCATGATTGTGTTGTTTTTCTCTCTACTGGCCTCAGGAGAAGGTTTATTCTCTGATTTTCCAGAGACAAAACTCAATGTTGTAAGACCCTAAAGGCTGTCCTCTTTCCCTGGCAAGTGTTTAGAAGCGAGCCCAGCAATAAGAAGTCTCTGTGGTGACCTTTGAGCTGAAGTGGCCCATGGTGTCCACATGGTCACTGCCAGCTTCTCTGTCCAGACCAACCACACTTCAGACCTAGAGGAGCAAGAGTGCCTCTCTCTCAGAGGGATACCGTCACCTGCCCCTGCAGTGTCTAAGCATCACCAGCAGGGGGACCGTGGAAGACAACAAATCCAGGGAAGTCACAGGGAACCCAGGTGCCCCTGGACATGCTAATCATCATAATCTGAGCAACTCCTGGGAAAACACGGAGCTCACTGAAATATGTCATTTCCTTGTCTCTGGAGGGTTGAACAAAAATATCACCTCATTTAACCCCATCTGCAAACCAATGCCTTCCAGTTGTGTACCTTTCAAGCTCTGTGACTCCCATGTATCCCCAGGGCCCCCAGGAAAGCTCCGACATGACTGTGACCTAATCTTCCCTGACCTGGCCTCCTGCATTGCCCTTGTGTCTCCACTGGTAACCACCTGTAGTGGAATCACTCTGAGCAGGTGCTCTGATGTGCCCTGACTTTGCACTGCTAGAAAGTTCAGGGGATATCACCTGCTTTGGAGCCGTTGAATGACTCGGGTCCCAGACATCCCCTGAAATCACAGGGACAGGTGCTCCCCCTGATGGCTTCAGACAGAATGGTGGCTCTCCACAGGGAGCCACGTCCTGGTTCCACAAATACAGGTGTGGTCCTACTTGTTTGTCTGCGGGTGCCCTTTGCCCTATAGAAGGAGGTGAAATCCAGCGGTGAATGTCCCTCTGCAGGGACATGACCTAGTGCCTCAACCATGAGTTATGTGGCTGCACTCATTCTTGGAGGGGAAGAAAATGGGCCGTTTCTGACCACCTCTATCAACGCCAGCACCATTAACGGCCATCCTCCACATCACCCCTTTGCCCTACCTCTACTCGATTACCACAACCACCTCCACTTCTATGACTGTCACCCCACCTATGACATCACTCCCTGACCCCTTCCTGTGCCCCTGCCACCAACCACTACCAACACTCCCACCACCTTCCTTTTAACAAAGCACTGTTGGGGAGCTCCTATTAGTAGGAAGGACTTGATTCTTCCTATTGTCCCAGCATGGGGCAGCATCTGGCCCCAGGTGCCAGGACAGACATGGACCATCTTCCCCAAAAGGATGATGCTCTGAGGATTCTTGGCAGAGGCACAGGAGGTACCCAAGATTGCAAGGCAGGGGGCCTCCCTGGGAGTGGAAGACAGGCATGCTCCAGCCCACACTGCAAACAGGAATAGCCCAAGGTGCTGCCTGGATGCATTTAGGACTGAAGTTTCCACTGATGTAAACAGAAGCTGCAAATGTCAGGAGGGCCAGGCTGGGGCTGCTGCCTCTAGTCAGTCAGTGGTGGGGATGGAGAGGGGTGGTGACACTGGTGAGTGTCTCGTCAGGAAATAGGTCACCTGTTAATTTGTCAGCTGGGATCAGCTCCAACCTGTCATGATAAAAATACTAGGTTGTTCCTTTCTCTTCCTGTTTCCACTGAAAGGTACAAATAAGCTTAAAAACTGTAGCCTGGCTTTGCGGAGCCCATGTGGCTCTGACCTACTCCTTGTTCATTTGGCCTCCGCGCCCAGAGCACCTGACTCAGAGCCTCACTCATGTGAGCAGTGAGCTCACTGGGAGGGGCTCAAGCATTGTCTCTAAGCTGTAGCAACTTGTAGCTCATAAAAGACAAGTAAATTAAATTTGACAAGAGTTCCTTTTAAAGTAGTCTGAATGACCTAATATAACACGTCCTTTTCAGATCAAACACGTATTTTCTAATGCAAAGGTAGAATTATTAAATTTCACAAATTTTCAATTGATAATTGTCCAATTGTAATTTTTAAAGTTAACAGTCTCTAAGTGACATCATCTAGTCACATGACTTATAAAGCTTCCAAATCTACATCTCCAGTCCACCCCATTCTCCTTAACTCCAGGCTCACATGGCCAACTGCCCTTGATCTCCCCTGGGTGGACACCAAGTTGGCATCTCATTCTTAAGGCAGTTGGGGCAAATATTTTCATTTTCCTCCCAATCCTAGTCTTGTCCCATGTTTTCCTTTTTGGAGAATGGCAAACAACATTCTCCTGGTTGTTCAGCCACAAACCTAATCTTTTATTTTATTTCTTTTTTTTTGGGGGGGAGGGGTTTATTGGGGATTGAACCCAGGGGTGCTTAACCACTGAGCCACATCCCCAGCCACCCCTTTATTTTTTTTATTCCAGGGATTGAACTCAGGGGCACTCAACCACTGAGCCATATCCCCAGCCCTATTTTGTATTTTATTTAGAGACAGGGTCTCACTGAGTTGTTTCGCACCTCGCCATTGCTGAGGCTGGCTTAGAACTGGCGATCCTCCTGCCTCAGCCTCCTAAGCCACGCGGATTCCAGTCATGCCCCACTGAGCCCAGCTCTCCTAGTCATTCTTAACTGCTCCCCGTCCCTCGCACCCTGGCCCACATTACCAGCAAGCCCTGCCTAAATGTCTCCCAAGCCCTTCCCTCCCGACCCCAAGTCCCGCCCTGGTGCAGGCCATCTGCATCTTTTACTTCAACAACCCCTGGCCTCTGCAGCTTGTCCCTCTCTTCCCCTCTTACCACATTTCAGTCACTTCTCCACCCAGCAGCCAGAACCCATCTGTGGGGACAGAAACCATACTCCACCACTCTCTGCTCAGACCCCACCAGGAGTCAGTCACCACTCTCAGGATGTAGCCCCAGCTCCCCGCACAGCCCTGCAGGCCCTGTCCCCAACTCACCCTCTGGCCTTGTCTTCAGCCACCACCACCCTCTTTTTCTCTTCCCACTCCCACCCCCAGGGACTTCTGGCTTTGTTCCCTCACTCCACACATGACCCTGGAGGAAGGCCACCTCCTCCAAGATCCCCCCCCATCACTCCATCTAAATAGTGCTTTCCCCTCCACTCCCCATCCCCATTCCCAATTTTCTTTTTCTTCATGACATTTATCACTTCCTGTCTGTCTCCTGCACTCAAATATAAGCCCCATAAAGTCAGGGAGTCTGTATTTATCATTCACTGCTCTATCTCTAGTACATGGAATGGGGCCTAGCACACAGTAGTGCCAAAACTTATTTAAATGAATGAGCCAGCATAATGCCCACCTACAGAACCTTGCAGTGCTTTCTCCCCAACTTTGTACTCAATGTGCTGTCACTTTAGATGACAGCACTGGCCCACTTGCTATTCTCCTAAGAGCAGCGTTTAGGAACCATTTCTAAAGGGAATACATAAATGTCGGAAAAGTCTCCATTTCCTGGACCAGCCAGCCAGAGTTACCCACAGCTGGGGCTGATGTCCTCATAGGGTGAGAGTGTTCTACCAAAAGGGCAGGTGGAGAGCTCAAGGAACAGGAAAACAGTCCTGTATGAACACAAGTCTGGCCTGCGATCATGCAAGAGGTGAGCAAGCAGGAGAATCTCCCTGATGTGGCATAGCCAGGACGGGCTACGTAGGGGTCCCCTGTGGAGGACAATTGTATAGCCCCAGTCAGGGGTGGGAAAGTCAGTCTCACTGTCCCTTGGGCTCATTGCAAATGGGCAACACCCAAGGGCTTGCAACCCCTGTGCTAGGGCGTCAGAAGCCCCCCACCAATGTGTGTGGAAGAAGATGAGCCAGAGGCCCCCCACTAATGTGTGTGGGCAGAGATGGTGCCACCTTGCCTACTGTGCAATGCTGGTGTGAGTCTAACCACTGTCCCACCCATGCCCCAATCAAGCCCTGCCAGGGCAGTGACAAAATGCAGTCCTCTTCCCTGTCATGACAGATAAACCGATGCCCAAAGTGGAGGGCCAGAGGGATGAGTGCATTGGGTGGTGGTGGGGGGGGGGTGTCACCAGGGCACTGAGGGAAGTGAAATAGGCAGAGAGCCAACCTGGGAGGTGAGAAGGCAGCAAGGGTCAGGACTGCACAGGAGCTGAGGCTCCGAGCCCCTGGCACACTCTCTGCCATCCCACCGGGCTTCTCTTATAAAACACAAATTCAAACAGAATTAGTAAGAATTTCAAGACAACAACCTCAGGGCATGAAACCCTCAAGCACATGGCCCTTTTGAGCACAGAGGCCTTGAATTACTGAACCAGTCACGCATCCGTGAGCCAGCCCTGGCGGGGTCCCAGAACAGAGGGTCAGTTCAGCACGGCTCTGTGACACTCTCTGGCTTTAGAAGCACCTCAGCAACTGAGCAACTCTGGCCCACGTCAGACTCCTGCTGTCCTCTTGTTCCCACTGCTGTGGTGGCACCATTATTTAAAATCAGAGAATTTGGGGGCTAGGGTTGTGGCTCAGTGGAAGTGTGCTTGCCTTGCATGTGTGAGGCACTGCGTTCGAGCCTCAGCACCCTGTAAAAATGAATAAATAAATATATAAATATATAAAAAATACAATAACATTTTTAAAAAAGAAAGGAAAAAAAATAATAATAATTAAATAAAATAAAATTTTAAAAATAATAATTAAAATCAGAGAATTTGCACAGGACCCCCCAGTGGCCCCTAAACCCAGGGTGGCTCAGAGCCCATCAACAAGCCTGTGCAGGTATAAAGCCCTGGATGACTGGTTAGGATGCGGGCAGAATAGATAGAATTTCTTAAATTTCCTTTTGTGATAATTAATCTGAAGTATGTTATGAAAGAAACTAAAACCCAACTGGATTATTCTAAAATTGAAGTATCATTTATATACAATGAACTGCATAAATCTTTGTTGATGATTTTCTAATGTCTACACCATCACTACAGTCAGAATGTGGAACATTTTTCATCACCCTAGGGCCTGGTCACTTTCCAGTCAACACCCTGGTTTCTGTTATCCTAGATTAGGTTTAGCTTAGCTTTTTTTTTTTTTTTTTTTTTTCTTTTTTTGTGGTGCTGGGGATGGAACCCAGGGCCTTGCACATGCTCGCTCAGGCCTGTGCCCCTGAGCTACACCCCAGCTATAGGCTTAGCTGTTCTTGAACTTCACATAAGTGGAGCCTCACAGAAGTATTTTATGTCTTGCTGTTTTTCATTCAACATAACATTTCTGAGTTGTGTCAATGTAGTTGGGTAAATCAGTGTTTGTTCCTATTTATAGCAGAGTAATATTTCATTGTATGAGTGTATCACAGTTTGTGGAGTGATTCCTGTTGATATATGTTAGGTTTGTTTCCATTTGGACTGCTATGCATAAAATTCCTGTGAATATTTTAGTGCATGTCCTTTTGTGGACATAGAATTCCATTTCTCTTGGAGAAATAACTATGGGTGGTTTTATGGTTTAGATATGAGGTGAAGTTCATATATGAGACAATGCAAGAAAGTTTAAAGGCGAAATGATTGATTATGAAAACCTTAACCTAATTAGTGAATTAATCTCCTGATAGGGATTAACTGAGTGATGACTGTGGGCAGGTAGGATGTGGCTGGAGGAGGTGGGTCAATGGGGTGTGCCCTTGGGGTTTACATTTTGTCTGTGGTGAGGGGAGCTCTCTCTCTCTCTCTCTCTCTCTCTGCTTCTCCTGGTACCACACCCCCAGCTGCTTTCCTCTACCACATACTTCTGCCCTGATATTCTGCCTCACCTTAGCCCTGAGGAATGGAGTCAGCCCTCTATGGACTGAGACCACTGAAACTATGAGCCCCTAAATAAACTTTTTATCCTGTAATTGTTTTTGTAGGTCTTTTGGTCACTGCAGTGAAAAAGCTGACTAAAACAGGTAGCAAATAAGCAATAAAAAAATCACTAATCACTAAAAAGCCAGGCACTGTGGCTCACGCCTGTAATCCCAGCAGCTTGGGAGGCTGAGACAGGAGAATTGTGAGTTCAAATCCAGCCTCAGCAGCAGCAAGGCACTAAGTGACTCAGTGAGACCCTGTCTCTAAATAAAATATAAAAAAGAGCTGGGGATGTGGCTCAGTGGTCGAGTGCATCTGAGTTCAATCCCCTGTACCCCCCCCCTACAAAAAAAAAAAAAAGAAAGAAAAGAAATACTGATTAAAACTTCAACAACCTTCTACTCTACACCTATTAAAAGGGGTAAAATTTAATAGACTGACTTAGCAAGTGTTGGCAAAGATATGAGCCCTTATATTCTGCTGATGGGAAAGTAAAATGGTACAACCACTTTCAAAAGTTGTTTGGCAGTTTCTTCAAAAAATAAACATACAGCTACCAAATGATATAGCCATTCTATTCCTAAAAGTATTTACCCAAGAGATATTAAAACATAGGTCTATGCATGAATGATCATAGCAACTTAATTTGAAATTGTAAATTGTTAGAAGCAACCCAAGTGTCCACGAACAATCAGATGAATGTAGTGTATCCATATAGCAGGTTGCACCCAGCCTAAAACTATATGAACTGCAGACACGTGGCAAACTTTGGTAAAGCTAAAAATCTATTGATTGACTTGCAACACAAATGAATCTCAAAATAATTATGCTGAGTGAAACAAGTCAGACAAAATGAGCATGTATTATATGGTTTCATTTGTATAAGTACAGTTTTCTTGCTAGTCAATTATGCTTCAATAAAGCTGTTTTTAAAATGTTCATATAGATTAAAATGTTTTTATAGATTTATATCCTATGGTATAAATCTATTCCTGGATGTTCTCACTGATCTCTTTCTCCTTATTCAAGTACCACATGGTCTTATTTATTGTAACTTTATAGTAATTCCTAGAGTTAAAGTAACATTAGTTGTCCAAATTTGTTCTTTTTCAAGATTTTTTATATTCAATACAAATTTTATTTTCATATCTCCATAGGCATTTTCATATAAATCTTAGAATTTACTTGTTAGTTCTTTTTTTTTTTTCCCAGAAAGTCTGGTTGTATCACGACTGAGATTATGTTAAATCTACACATATTAGAAAACACTGGTGTCTCAAATACACTGAATCTTCTAATCCATGATTACATTTGACCTGTTTCAAATTTTCCATTGTATTTAATTTTCACAGAATTTTCCACTATGTTTAGATTGTCAAATGTATTAACATAAAGTTCATTATATCACCTAATTATTTTTCATGTCTCTGGTATCTATACTAATATTCCTTCTTTTACTCCTGATTTTGTTAATTTATAATTTCCTGTTTTTCCCTTGATCAGACTTGCTAAGAGTTTACAAGTTCATAAAAGGTTTTAGTTTTGCTGATTTTCTCTATTATTTGCTTTCTAATTTTGTGATTTCTTTTCTTACCTTTATTTTTCTTTCAACTGTTCCCTCATGATATTGATATTTTTTTTTGTTTTTATTTCTTCTTAGAAGTTTAGTCTGTGGTCCTTTGACTTCTGCTGTTTCCGATGAGAAGCAAAACATCTTTCTTTTTCTTTTTTTTTTTTTTTTTTTTTTTTTTTTTTTTTTTTTTTTTTTTTTTTTTTTTTTTTTTTTGAGACAGTGTTTCACTAAGTTGTTTAGGGCCTCCCTAAGTTGTCGAGGCTGGCTTTGAACTCATGATCTTCCTGCCTTAGCCTCCCAAGCCACTGGGATTACAGGTGTGTGCCACCACACCTGGCAAAACATCATTTTTATTGCTGTTCCCTTAAAAGATGTCTTTTCCTCTGGCTTCTCCTTGCATTTTCTTATTATCTTAGTTTTCAGTGGTCAGATGACAATTTGCCTTTATGGTTTCCTTTGTAATTATCTCCCTTGGGTTTTACTGACCGTAGATATTGGGTTGATGTCTTTCATCAGTTTTGTAAAATTTTAGCTATGTCTTTTCAAATATTTCTTCTACCCTATTCCACCTCTTTTCTTCTGAAAATTCAGCTACATGTATGTCATTCCTATTCCTCATGCCCCACAATTCTCTAATGATCCATTCAAGTTGTTTTTTTTTTTTTCCATTCCCTTTTCTGTTTACTTTTCAGTCTGGGCCTTTTTATTATTGGTGACTTTTTCTCCTGTGACCAGTTGGCTTTTACTGTTTTTTAATTCTGTATTTCAGACCAGATATGTATATGATAGATATATATGCTTATCAATCAATATATCTATCATATTGATCATATATATAGGTGAGTCATATTAACCCAACAAAATGATCTTTGATTCATGATAACATAAATATTTATTAATGAGGTATAAGGGAGAAAAAGAAGCAGCAGACTCATACATATATATGAAAGATATATCAATAGATAGATAATAGATATAGCAATAGAAAAGTATCAGTTAAATAGATAGATCTATAATGTACATATTGAACAGATAGAGTTATGTCAGCTTCTTTAAGGGCTTGTCCTTCTCTGGAATTTGGTTCACTTAGACATATATTCATTCATTACTATCTATTGCTTTAAAAAGGTATGATTTTTAGTTTATCTGATGTTTTCTTATTACTATCTTGGGAACAACAAGATTTTTGCAAACCTTTACACCTTAAATAGAAATAGATTTATGCCTATGAAATATTAGATAACCTACTGTGTTTCAGCATTTTCAATATTACAGGGAAATTGCAAGAATAGTACAAAGAATTCCCATTAATCATTCACTCAAAGATATCACCCAAGTGTTGCCAGCTGTCCTCCCTCACATGCCCTTTATAGAAAGAAAATTCAATTCCCAGGACCTTTTGCACTTAGTTGTCACCCGTCCTGTGCACACTTCAATCTAGAACAGTTTTTGAGGCTTTCTTGGACCTTCATGCCCTCCACATTTTTTAAGACACCTACCACTTATTTCATTAATGTTCATTAATGTCCCTGAACTTGAATTTGTCTGATGTTTCCCTGTGACCACATCAAGGTGAAGGATATGGGCAAGGATATTATAGGAGTAACAATAAACTCTTCTTCCTGCAATCCAGTAAGTAAGAATTGGTGTCTGCCTGTGCCATCAATAGTAATGCTACCTTTGATCACTTGAATAAGATAATATCTGCGCATTTCCTCCACTGCAAAAATTGCCCTATTTTTCTTTAAAATTAACTAATGTTTTGTGATGATATACTTTGAGGTTATATTGTTTTCTCTTACTGTCACTAATTTTTAGCAAGTCAGTGCTAGATTAATTAATTAATATTTCTGCCCTATTCTTTCTCTTTTCTCCAACATCTACACAATCCAATTAACATACATTTAATACCATTACTTGTATATTAGTTAATATGCATGTAGTATTTTGCCTGAATTAATGCACATTATGGTGATCACTAGATGAAAGTTTTCTAATTCCATCATTTCGTCTACATTTACTTATCGAAATTCCACCATTAAAAAAAAAGAGTTTTCCCTCTTCCCCATTTATTTGTTCATTTTCTAAAAATCAATGTGGACTCAGGACTCATGGATTTCATAAACAGAAAGCCATTCTCTGTAACTCTCATCACTTATGCTTAAAATGCCCCAGATTTGACCAGTAAGAGTTTCTTCAAACCGGTTCTGTGTCCTTTGCTATGCAGCATTATTCTTTAAGTGCTTGCTTATTTTCCAGCGCAGGATGTTCCAGGCTATTCTTATTCTTTCCCTGCCTCTCCCTGGAATAAGCCATTTCTTCAAAGAACTTTTAGTGGCAAATTCTATTTAGACATTGAGACTTGGGAGTTAAATATGTCCCTTGCTACTGGGGCTTTGCTACTTGCAGATCTTCTCAGAGAACAGCAATAAGAAACATGTGTATATGCACATTCATACAAAACCTCCACTGTCAATCCAACCACAGGGTTCCTGCTAAGATTTCCATCTTCTCATGTTTGTCACTTTTCCTCAGTGAGAAACCTGACTCATTGTCATCAATACGTGTACTTATTGCTGGGTCCCCCACATGTTAAATAATCACTAATCCCAGGGGCTGCTGCCTCGCTCAGCCATCTTCCCAGTATGGACCCCCATCCCACCTTGCCACCACCTACCTATCTCAATTCCCTACCAAAACCCAGCTAGGCCACCCTCCCACATGGTCCCTTCCTTTTGGTGGCCTTGCCCACCACCCCACTTGGTTACTATCGTGCCCTACTATCTTCCTCTTCATTATGAGTTTTTGAAGATAAAACATTGTTAGAACTTTCTCTCCTTGAAATAAAAAATGTCATTCCTATGTTTTTAGAGTTGCAATAGATAAGCATATTATGAATCTAAGCTCATTTGGGGGGGGGGGGTGTTAATATGACTTGCCTAAAAGACTATTTTGATTTTTAATGTTATCTAATTTTGCTCATCTAAGATTGAGCCAATACTTACAGCAGAATGGCTCTTTTTAGGCTTTGGGTATAAATATGTCAGTGAAAGTGAAGCCCCACTTTCTAATACTGCTGCTTTAGGAAATGGGACCAATCAGAACAGGCCTGTCCTGGTCAACCTGGACTAGAGACCAGATGACATTATAGGCCAGAAACCCCACTGCTGGGCCTTCCAGAGTAGCGCACAGCCTACTCAGAAGGTACTTCAAACTCAGCTAGGTCTTTGATTTCTTTTATCAGAAGTGGTCCAAAAGGGGTCAGTTATTGACCTTCTGTTTGCTATCAGCCACATCTGGGTATTGAGGAAAATACTCATGCTGAGGGCTCCTACTCAGGGTTTGGAGGTAGGAGATGGTTATTGCTGTTTGTTTTCTTCTTTTTTCCCCGCACCTCATCATTAGGTTTCTTTTCGTTAAGTTCCTGGTGATAGAAGAGTTTAGAACATGCAAGTAGACTCAGGAACATTAAAATAGACCTTCTGTCCATCACCTAGCCTTCCCTAGGATCTCTTGCAGCAGGACCTGCTCCCAACCCCTGTTCAAAAGGTTGAAGAGTGGTGTATTGGAAATAACACCCTTGCACCCTCTCAAAGTGCTTTCTAATTGTTGAATTCCATTTTTGAAAGTCACTGTCTGATTTCTGCCTATGGCAATATGGTAGATAAATATTTTTTTTTAAATCCTTTTAAGCACTGCTGTGCTGGTGAGAAAAATAAGGAATATTTGGAAGCTAAAAAAGAAAGTGAGATCAGGAAGCCAGAGAAGTATAGCAGCAATTGACTTGATGTTGAGGGTCTTGCCCAACTGGGTGAACTGTAGTTTTAGTTTGCATATCCTCTATGACTCAGTGCACAAGGACAAAACCCAAGGTCCTTCCAAGGTGGATATGTTTAGAAATATCCCTCTCCCATATAAACCTGGGACCCTAAAGGTTTTCATCTCCAGTGTAAGAGTGAGTAAGAAAGAAACACATCTATCCCCAAGAGACTGAAAGGAAATATTCTTATCTCAAATCATGGCATCACATAGAAAGTCCCTGGATAATTTATAACCATATGCTGATCTCCACACAAAATTTTAGCTCATATGCAAACTAATCTCAAGCATAAATTTTAGTTTAACCAAGACTGGTGGAGTCCTTGGGGTGTCTGGCACAATCAAATACAGCTCATTATTCAAAGTATATCTCAAAATTTTCTCACAGATTAATTTCCAGGAAATGTGAGCTCTTATTAAAAAGGAAATCAAAATACCATGAAGAAAAGTCTCATGTAAGAAGCTACATAATATATGAAGAACAAAATGATACGGAATATAAAATATGTATTTTTAATTTTTTAGGGATATAAAGTATAACTTAAAATCTAGAGTCATACAAATCAGCAGTCATCTTTGTGAAGGGTGTAATGGTTTGGATGTGAGGTGTCCCTCAAAAGCTCACATGTGAGACAATACAGGAAGGTTCAGAGGAGAAATGATTGGGTTGTAAGAGTCTTAACCTAATCAGTGAATTAATCCCCTAATAGGAATTAACTGAGTGGTAATTGAAGTGGTAGGGTGTGGCTGGAGGAGGTGGGAATTAGGGCGTGGCTTTGGGATATGTATTTGTATCTGGCAAGTGGAGATCTCTCCCTTTCTCTCTGCTTCCTGATCATGATATGAGCCACTTCCCTCTGCCACATTCTTCCACCATGATGTTTTGCCTCACCTGGAGACCAGAAGAATGCTGTGAGCCCTCAAATAAACTTTTCCTCCTTTACAATTGTGCTGGTCGGGTCCTTTAGTCACAGCGGTGAAAAAGCTGACTAAGACAAAGGGCTAAATAGAACTTTTAGAAACAAAAATCCAAAATTAAAAACAGTGCAAGAGTATAGCAATAGATTAGAAATAGCTGAAGAGGGAATCCAGAAACTGAAATATGGATTTGAAGAAATTATACAGAATATAACATAGAAATATATAAGATGGCAAATGTGAAAGAGATAAGAAATATTGAGATAGAATGAGAACTTGTGACATATGCTGAATCAGAATACCTGAGGGGGCAAAAAGGAAGAGAAATAGTGGAGTAGAGACAATATTTAATGGAAGATGGCTGAGAATTTTCAAGAATTGATAAAAGACAAAAATTCTTTCAGGAAACCCAATGAGTTTAAAGCAGAATAAATGCAAATAAACATGGAATTTATATCATGGGGAAACTGCAAAAAGCTAAAGAGAAGATCTTAAAATTATCCAAAGTGGATAAGTGAATTACCTACAAAGAAATGGTAGTCAATGGAAGACAGAACAAAGGAGAACAAAATGTTTATCAAGTTGAGAGAAATAAATGTGTGAACACAGAGTTAATTACACAGCATAAATGCCTGTTTAAAATATGGACCAAGGGGCTGAGGCTATAGTTCAGTGGTAGAACACTTGCCTAGCCCATGTAAGGTCTTACACTTCATCCCCAACACTGCAAAAAATAAATGAAATGAAAATAAAATAAACATTTTAGATAATTTGAAATATAAGATTATGGGGAATGAAGATAGAACTTATGTACAGGATTGTCATGTAAAATTTGGTCAGGAAAAGAGTGACTGGAATTTATTTGTTCTGAGCTTCTTCATATGGAAGATAAAAATACTAACTTTAGACTTTAGATTAATTATATCTTTTTAAATATATAGCATAAACAGAAGAAGAATAAAAAGAGTGTATTTAATTTTAAATGAGTAGAAGGGGGGGAAATGACATATAGTATTTATCCAAAATAAGAAAACAAGGGAAAGAGGAGGACATAAAAATGCAATAAACAACCTAATACAGACTGCTCAAATAAATAATAATAAGTGCAGACAGTGGGTGCTATAAGTGGACATGAATGAATTACGGGTTATGCAAATATATGGGTAAAACATTAGCATAAGAGCCAAAGAAGTAAGTCTCAGATGAGTACATACATTATAAGTCATTTATACAGGGTTCAAAAACGTAAAACTATACATTGCACAGAAATGCGGAGGTGAGATAAAACTACAAAGAAAAGCAAAAGGATAGCAAACACAAAATTCAGGATAATGGTTACTTCTGAGTGGACATGAGAAAATAGGAGAGGGACAAATGGGAAAACTTGAAAATAAATGAAGCCATTCTTTTCCTTTAAATAGATGAATTAGTACATGATTGTTCATTGTGTTGTAATACTCGTGCTGCCTACAAAGTATGTATTATTTTCTGTCTACTCGCTGTTTAATAAGAAAAATTTAAACATGTGTAGTTGTTTGAATTTAATTTTTTTTACATTGTGTGAAATAGGATTTCAATGTTATTTTATTCCAAACAAATAGCAAGTTGCCCCAGTATCATTTATCAGTCAGTCATCTTTTCCCTTAAGAATTGTCAATCTTGTCATACATAGAATTTTTACATACATTGGGATTTATTTCTGGATCTTCTTTTCTACTTTATGGCCACGTCTATAGTCATTGATTTGTGTATTCCTCCCTCAATATCATATTGATTTTATCACAGCAGCTTTCTGATTTGATGTTCTGCCTTCACTCCTCTCTTTCTTTTTCTTTTTCTTTTATTATCTCAGGGCACTTATCCTTTCAAATGAACTTTTTAAGACCACTTTATACAATTCCAAAAGGATTGCAGTAAATTTATAAATTTATGATGATGCCTTTCCACTCAAGAAATGTCTTTGCATTTGTTCAACTTTTATTTTATGACCTTCAGTAAGATTTTATAGTCTTTTTCATACAGGTCCTATAGCTTTCTGGTCAAATTTATTCATAAATATTTTATGGTTTTTACCATTTTTATGAGCAGACTATTTTTCCCCTTTTCATTTCTAATTATTTATTGCTAATGTGGGAAAGAATGATTAATTTTGACACATTTATCATCTGTCCAACTACTTCATCGTAATTCTATTATAATTTTAATCTTTTTTTCACTGGAATCTCTTGGCTGTCTGAGTATATGGATACATAATCAGCAGAAAGAGGTAGTTGGTAGTTATCTTTCTTTTCCAAATGTCAATGATTATTTCATTTTCTTGTCTCAGTATATTTCCTTTTTGAATAAAGATGGTGACAACAAGTATCCCTGTCTGGCTTCTGATTTAAATTGGAAACACTCTGTGACTGGCTGTCCAAGATGACATGTTTAGGAGTTTTCTTTTACTCCTCTTGCCTTAAAGTTTTGACTTGGAATGACTGTTGTATTTTAAGACTTCTTTTATTTCTATTTGTGCCCTCGGTTTCAAGATATATTCTGTAACTGATCTTGAAAGTTGCTAATTTGGGTCTCAGTGGTGATCATTCTCTCCTTAAATTCCTCTGATTTTCTCTTTGGTTCAAACATCAGACTTCTCTTAAAAGTCCTCTTTGTGCTGTATTTGATTTTCCTGGAATGTCGGTACCTGGTTGTCACTGTTTAAGTTGTCACTGTTCCCCTCCTCTAGCAGCTCCGATTCTCTTGCTTCTTCCTCTCTCTGGAGGTGGGACCTCCTGAAGCACCTGGTTATTTTCCATTGCCTGCTCTTTGGGGCTTATGTTCAGACCCTTAAGTACCATAAGACAATAGCAGTCTCACAAGTAGCACCCAGCTGAGCCATGGCTGACTGTGGGGCTCCTGCAGAAGTGGACAGATTGCCAGGCCCCTATGTAGGCACATGGAGGAAGCCTCCTACTCTCAGGTCCCCATGGGCTCTGCTGGTCTCAGTCTACCTATTCATCCAGGAAAACCAGCCTCCCCAGAGCCTCAGGCCTCACTGCAGAGGCCTCAGCAGCTACCTGGCCCAGGTGAGCCAGACTAGAGCTAAGGCTAAAAGAAATTGATTATCTATTTGATATTATTACTAAGCTTTGTATGGATATGTTTGGGTACATGTTTTTATGGCTGATAATCCCACTGAGAGAAAAGGGCAGGTCTTTGAGAGGAATAATTGACACCCAATTTATTAAACAATAGTCATTTTGTGTATGTTCTAATAATACTAGATATTTTAATTGAGCTCCCTTCTTTTTCCTTTAAAAATATAATCAAGGAGGAGAGCTTGTCATTCTTGTCAGGCATCTCTATGACAAGAGATCTAACCAAGGCAAAGTATAGACTTGGGGGCAGCACTCATACAGCAGGTAAAGGGCCCTAGAAGAATTTGGCATCCCTTGCTAGGCTCCAAGTCTCAGGGATAAAGTGGCAGGAGGCATCACTCTGGCTCACGCTGAGTGACTCCAAAGCAATCCTTGAAATAATTGGAGGCAGCCTGAGGTGTCACGGCCTTGTATCATTAGTTGGTGGAAAAGCCGGAAAGAGCCCAGATCACAGGGCATTCGTGAGACAGTGAGAACGGCAACATCTGGTCTTCTCAGCTCGAAGATGGAGAGAGCCCCGAGGATCCAGAGAAAGTGACAAGGGAGCTTGGTACCTGAAGGAAAAATGAGGGGCTTGGTGACAGGGTGTAAGACAGATGCAAGCTGGAGAGGTTTTAGGCAAAGAAAAGAAACTCCAGGAGAAGAATATATTTGGAGAAAGTGCTTCAAAACAAAGCCATTTTGTAAAAGAAGCTCTCCCAAGGGCAAAAATCCTATTGTACACCACATTTTAATGCAGCTTTTTTTCCCCAAGAAGTTCTTTAAAATAACCCTTCAAAAGCCAGTTGAGATAACTCAACAGGGAAAAAGCCAGCAACTTTTTTGTAATTTTGTTATAGCCAAAAGACAGCCAAGTTAAAACACACACCCTGATGTACATTCAAAGTTCAGAGGTGTGAGATGATTGTTTCTGTCTCGGGAGATCTCTGTGCAGCCCTGTCGGGTTATCAGGGAGGAGACTGAGGCTGACATGTGAAAGAGACTGGCCTGGTACCTCCCAGGTCTCTAGTCTCCCACCCTGGTGCCTTCTGCAGTCTCCACTCTCAGCCTGCCACTGTGTCTGTTTCTTTAAAACCACTGACTTCTGATTACTCAAATCTCTAACCAGCCATTCCTGGGTCTCTGCCTTCATCAGTTTCAGTCTTTCACCTGGAGTTTTCTATAGCCGCTTCTGTAACAGCTCGTGTGTCAAGCTCTGAATGGATGAGAAATGGAGCCTGGTCCTGGCCCTGTATCTACAGAGGCCACCTCACACGAGGCCCTGGAGCTCTGAGTGGCTGTAGAGTCCAGCCAGCTGCAGAGGACCCTGCGTCAGGGCCTGAGGGGTACTGAGCACCAGCTAGCTGCCAGAGAAAGGCCTAGGCCAGAATCTGGGAGCTCCTTTACTGTGGGAGGACTGAAAGGAAGACTCTAGAATAAGTGGGGCTTCTTGTGGTCCACACTGCAGAGGGGGAGAGCACAAAATTGCAGAGAGCTCCCAGAAGGAAGAGAAACATTTGGGCCTGACTCCAGAATGTGGGCCTGAGACACCTATGAGATGTTTTGGTGTCAGAACCTGGGCAGGCCACTTTTGCAATTGTGCTCTGGGCTTCCCTGGAAGATCAAGGGCCCCTGTGACTTCCTGATACCACCCTTAAGTGCCAAGTGGAGTCTGCAGGGTTTGTGCTTTGATTAATCAGTTCCGGTCACATTGTCCTGAGAGTACACAGTTTCAGACTCCCCCAGTTTGGAAGCTGAGCGGTTTGCATGGTTCAAAAAAATCTCTGGTGCAGGAGAAATTGCAGGGTAAGTATTTCCTTGGGATATCTGAGGCCTGTTTGGAGTCTGCCTTGTAAAACCAGTCAATACTTTCAATATAAATGTGTTTGCCTTTCCATTAAGGCTGGCCTCCTGAAGACAGTAACTATCCACACTTGAGTCAGTCGAAACCAAATGGCTCCCTCTTTTCTGGTCCTATTTCTTCAGTCATTCACTAAAGCCGAATGTCTGAAATGAGCACTTGCTGTGTGCCAACCTCTTTCCATGAATTATCTCATTCAGTCCTCAAAGCAATCCTGTAAGGGACAGACCATATGGCCTCATTTCTAAATAAGAAAAGAGAGGGCAGGGAACTTGCTGAGATCGGGCAGCTAAAAGCCCCAGGGAGCACCAAACTGGGTGAAGAGCCAGATGTAACTGGGTGTTCCTTGAGCCAAGATGGGGTGACGGTGAACTCTGTGACAGGTTTTGACATGGCACCTGCCATGGTGAAGCAGCGAGGGGTACTGCACATCAGATGGCACGCAGGCTCCCGCCCCACCTCCTCCCCTGTCTGTTCCTTGGCACCTTTCCCAGGAGAGTTTTCGCTGTCTCTCTGGAGGTAAGCTAAGTGACTTGGGGCACTCACATTCCTCCCTCTTTGTGGTCTCTTTATGAGGCTGGGGGTCCAAGAGAAGGAGATGCCCCAGGTAGGGGGGAAAGATGAGAGTCCTTGGCAGCCTCCTGTCACTGTAGACACTTTGGTGGGATTGAAAAAATTATCCAAGTAGTGATAATAAGGCACAACAAGGTGGCAGGTCCTCCAAGTGTCATATGGGTGACCTGTTTAACAGGCCCACCCAAGGATAAGACATGGATCCTAGCTCACTATTTACCATTAATTAAAGGTGTAGACTTTGCAGTGGTGGGTTTACTTATACATTTGTTTCTGGTCAAAGTTCAAATGATTCATTCTGGTGGAAAAGATAACCCAGAGGGCATGCTTTTCTCAGGCTATAGGTCATTCACTGGTTGAGTGCCTAGCCTGGCCAGGCTTCTTCCTCCAAGGCCTGTTCACCTCCCCAAGTTCTCCTTTGAACATGCTTCTCCCTCCTGCAGCCTCCCTCAATAATCAGCTGGCCAATGCTTTGACACATGCTCACTCTGTATTATCATAGGTCATGTGTTTAAGTTTTTAAAAGGCTGTGTGGCACTAGTGCTTGGTGCTTGTGCTTCATCTGTGACCAGAATAACCACCTCCAAAAGCCCAGCCCAGGGTCATTAAACACTGCGCAGGACCCTGTGTATGCTTTGGTGCATTATAAAGTTGGTTAGATACAAACTCCTTTTAAAAATTTTTTAAAGTTTTTATTAGTACATTATAGTTAAATAGTGAGGTTAATTGTGACATATTCATACCTTCATATATCATGACTCACTCCATTTAATTCCCCAGTACCTCCCCTTTCCCTCACCCTGGTCCTCTTCCTCTACTTTAGTGGTCTTCCTTCTATTATTTACTTTTTTAAATTGGTACATAATAATTATACATAAATTGGAATTCATTGTAACAGATTCATACATGCACATAGCATAATTTAGTCAATTTCATTCCTCTCCCTTCTCCTCCATTGCTTTCCTATACTCCATCATTCTTCCTTCTATTTTCATGAAATCTCCGCGGCCCCCCCCCCCCTTTATTCCTTATTCCTCTCTAGCTTCCATATATGGTACAAACTCTTGAGGCAGAATTGAGAGGCCTGCTGATGGAACAAGTCCCCCTCCCTCCATGTCCCACACATTTCTAATCTTGTCTTAGTGGTTTATTTTGAGGCCTGGACTTAGGAACTGTGAGCAACACACCTGACAGGTTAAATTACCTTCCAGCAGTGGATAACTGTGTGTTTCTCTTAAGCTTTGGGATCTGGAGAATTTGGTTGTATCTTTCAGAGCTGGTCAAACTTCTGTTTTCATGAAGCAAAAAAGAGCTGCAGCTTACAGGCTGTGCTTGTTAATTGCATTTGAAGTCACCTGTGATCACTGTAGGAGTCCATGTCTTTCCAGCAGTCACCTGTACAGTTCCAGACAAAATGAAGGGGTCAGGGCAAAGAAGTTCAAAAGCCAAGAAACATTGTGGGGGTACTTGCTGTCCAGGTGACCATGAGTGACAAGGCATGGCTTTTGGCCTGTGATATGCCCAGATCCAAGTGGGACTTCCTTCTGTAGCACTGTAAACCAGCAGCCCTCAGGGCAATTGGTAAACAGACCTCTGAGCAGCGTGTCAGAGGATGTGAGCAGTAGAGATCGCATAACCAGGGTAACTGGTGTTTTGCATGAACCACGGTGTTGGAGAAGCTGGGAATGTGGCATTTAGGACGCTGCCGGCATGAGTTCCTAAAGGCAAGGGCTATATCTCCAAATTATCCCAAATATGAGGGATTTGGATCAAGATGAATTCAAATCTAAGCTCTATCACCTATATACTATCTGACCATAGGCCTCTCATATCTCCTTATCTGTAAAATGGGCATACATTCATGCCACAAATACATTCTGGGCAAGGCCTGTGTGTCTACTTCATAGGGCAGTGATAAGGATTAAATGAGGTCAGATGAGATGATTGGTTCTAAGCACAGTGCCTGGCCATTGGCACGCTTTTGTAAATAGTAGTTATTGCAGCTCTGCCCTCTCTGCCTGGAGGTTAGCATGCACTTGTCCTCAGGAAGAATTAGATTCTCTTCCCAGCTTTGGAGTGCCAATGAGAACTTACAGGGTGGAGGTGACCTGAGGCAGTCCCAGCACCAGGGCATCTACAGACTTGTGGAAGCCCTGGCCAAGATGGCCTGTGGTCAGCACCCACGGAGGGCTGCTCTCTTCTCACCTACAGCCCTGAGGGGTGCCAAGGGCTTCTTTCTGGATTACAAGATTGTGGGGGGTGGGTGTCTTGCAGCCAGTAGTAGAGCAGGGAGTGCTGAGTGCCAGGGAGACAGATGCACAGCTGGGCAAGGGGAAGCGTCGCCCCTGCATCTCAGCTCACTGCAGCCTGGGTGTTCCCAGCGAGGCTGGCCCTGGGGAAGGCTTTCTGAGCCAGTTTCCTCTTGTGCCAGCTTCCATTTACTTCCTTCCTGGCCTGTGCCAAATCCATATTGTCTTGTTCATTTGTTGCTGGCTTATTCTCTTGCATGTCTTCCTATACTGTAACACCCTGAAAGCAGAGTCTCAGTCTGCCTTGTGTCCACAGCATCTAGCATTGGGTCTGGTGCATGGTAGGTATTCATCCAAAAAAATCGTTGGATGGATAGGTGGATGGAGAGCTGCCACACAGGGACTCCTGCCATGCCCTCACACAAACCCAGATTCTACAGTCACGTTCTGCCAAGTTCGACTGGACCTTGAGGGAAACGAGATGGATAGGCTCTCTGTCTAAATCTTGGGCATGTCTGAGAGTATGAGTTTTCTTGGAATAGGGTGAAGTATTGGGACCATCACCTCAAGTCCCTGGACCACACACCCCACATGTCTGCACATCTCTGTACACACTTAACCCTTCCTAGACAGGTCCTCAGCTCTAGGCTTTCCAGTAAGGGTTGCACTCCTCTTGTATGTCATAGAAGATAAAGTGTATGACCCACGTAAGACACTGGATCTGCCCACGACGGCCACTTGGTTCCTATATAGATACCTCTGTCTGTAGAAGCTGGAGATGGCTACTGGGGCAGGCTGGGGTTCATGGAAGGTGATAGATAAGATTCTTGAGGTTCTTGGTGCTGTTCACACTGTCTCTGGTCTTCCATGTCCTGCTTCTGTTGGCCTGCTTTGGGCTCTGTAGCCAGTGGCCAAGTTGCCACCTCACTAGGTGGGGTGAGCAGGAGGAGGAATGTACAGTACTTCCAAAGCTCTGGCCGGGGCTAAGGTGAGGCTGTCATTGACCTTAGGCTAGACATAGAAAAGTTGTATGGGAAAAAATATGCCAGCAGGTCTTTAGCATCCCAAAGTGGAAAAGTTAACAAAGTTTCCCTTGTCTTAGTCCATTTTCCACTGCCACAGACTGGGTAAATTATAAACAATAGAAGTTTATTTGGCTTATGATTCTGGAGGTGGAGAAATCCAAGCACTTGGTGCCAGCATCTGCCAAGGGCCTCTGTGTGCCTGCTCATGGCAAGAAGGCAAGGGAGCCCGTGGGAGACAGAGAAGAAATCAGGCCAAACTTATCCTGTGCTTCGGGAACTCACTCCTGTAACTACCTTGCTCCTGTGACAACCGGCATTAATCCATTCCCTGACTTGATCACGTCTTGAGACCGTTCCAATGGAAATCAAATCTCAACTCCAGTCTTGGAGGGAACATTCCAACCATAGATTTCCTCGTGTGCCATTTGGGGCATAAGCTCTGAGAAAGGAGCACTCGTGGATTTATTTTGGGCCAAGAAACCTGCCAGGGACTGAATCAGAGTTTGGAAGCAAAGGAATCCAGCTGTGCTCTTAGACGTGGCTCGCTGTGAGGTAACAGCAGAGGAGGCTTCCCGCTCTCCATGAATAAAAACCCCACTTTCTGGGTCTGTGTTAGTCAGTCTTTCATTGCTGTGACCAAAAATACCTGGCATGAACAACTTAAAGAAGGAGAAGTTTATCTGGGCTCATGGTTTCAGAGTTTGGGTCCGTGGTTGATTGGCTCCATTGTTTTGGGTCTAAGGGACACAGAACACCATGGCGGAAGGACATGGCAGATGCATGGTGCTAGGAAGCCGAGAGAGAGACAGAGACACAAACAGACAGAGTAGAAGGGGCCAGAGACAAGATATAGTCCTCAAGGGCACATCCCCAGTGACCTACTTCCTCCACCCGTGCCCCACCTGCCTAGTTTCCCTTAGTCCATTCAGCTTTCAAGGAATTCGTTACTGATGAGGTCAGATCCCTCACGCTCCTATCAAAAGCCCTGCCTCTGAACACTGCTGCATCGGGGACCATGCCTTCGACACAGGAGACTCTGGGGAATATTCCAGACCCAGACCTTAACAGGGACAGATCTCAGGGTGCACCCTGCTTTAACGCCCTCCCCCGGGTCCACAGGCTTTCCTTCCGCCCTCGCTAAACCACGCTACCTGGAGCTACACTCTGAGCTATGGGGATCCCAGTCTGCCACACTCTTACCCAGAATGCTCCTTTGAATCACACGGGTAAGGAATCTTGAGCACCAACTGACACAAATGGACTTGTTGCTCTTGCTGCCATCACTTTAATGTAACCATTCCCATTTCTACCCATGTTCAGCAAATTTAATTAGTGTTGAAAAGCAGCTTATTTGGCAAGATGATCAGTTTTTAACCTGGGTAAACGACTTTCTTTATGACTATAAATTAAGCACGTTATATCCTTTTCATGCGTCGCGGTTGTCCTCATAAATACTGCAGGCAGTTGCTCGCAGTCTCACTTGGTTACCTTTCCCATTACTGTTTTATCATCATCCTGGTAGGAGTGGGGAATTCATTCTGTTTTAATGACAAGAAGGAGGTAGTGGCAAGGGGCTTGCTTAATGAGGAAACCACCCGTTGGTCAGCATGTCACTGTGTTTGGGGATCAGATTCTGGGCCTGCTCCTGCATGGGGGTTCTCAGCTTGCTGAGGGGCCTGCTGTCAACAGCCTTTGTGAAGGGAGCTCCCGGGGCTGTAGAACTCCTTTTGTCTTAATTGCAAATAATTAGGAATCAAATATTTGCCGACAGTTGATTTCCATATCAGAGAGAACCTGAGTGTTCTCCAGGAATTCAGAGGCCACAGGTTGTTGGCACAGGTGTTTTCTTAACACTGACATCTTAGGGCATGGCCTGGGGGAGGTGGCAGGAATTGGATGCACCGCATGTGGCACTGGTCCTCAGAAATATTCACTACAATCTGGACATAGGGCATTTCAAAGGAGAGCATCAGGTAGAGCGGACTCCCCCGTCTGTGATGAGTGAGCTCTGAATTGACAGCCTGGCAAAATTTGGTGATCTCTGAAGCCCCATCTGCTCTATCTCTCCAGGACTCTGGTCCCCTTCACTGCCAAAGGCATGCCTCCATGGACACATCTCTTCTTCTCACCTCCATCTTTCACTTCCCTTCTGCCCCTAGCAGGAGGCGAAGGAGATGTACCTGCCCAAAGCCAGAGAGCATGTGGGGCCCCCACCACCCCAGCTACCCCAGCCCCTAACCTGGCGCTATAACAGAGGCACTGAATCAGTGTTAAAGAGATGGACTCTAAAAACTATTATGTTCCTTAAAAGCTGAGTGTCCCAGGGCCACTCAAGGACAAAGCCTAGCCCCTGTGGGACCTCCTGAGGCCAGCATGTGGGGCACACCCTCTGGGAGGGAACTCCTGAACTCAAGGGCGGGCTGGAGCTGATCTAACCAGAGGGAGAGAGCAGTGGGGGGATGGGCACAGCCAGAGCAAAAGCCCACAGCCAGCTCTGGAGGCCAGAGGCCCAGAGAGGAGGCTCTGTTGCTTCAAAGAGGGGTGGCTCGCGGGTTCCCATCCTGCCTGCACAGGGAAGTGGTCCGGTGGCAATGGTTTGTGTCTTGCCCCATCTTGGAAAAGAAACAAAGACTGATATTTTTAGAGCTGTTAATTTCTTCGAGTAGCTGCCAGCATTTTCCTGGGTAACCCATTTCCCCAAAACCCAGGAGAATCATGCTAATCAAACACACTCTGTGGCAAGGCAGCCAGAAGCCCTGTGAGGAGGGGGCCTGCAGTCCAGAGCCCCTCCCGCCAAGACTCTGCCTTCAGCTCCTTCCCCGCCTCCTGCTAACCAGTGGTCATCCTCCAGGGGCAGGCTGCAGAGCCCTGGAGCAGAGCCTTCCCGGTGACAGTTGACATGCCAACAATTAGCAGAGTGGATAAAGGAGATTCACAGGCCCCTGCTCAGTATCTGCACTTTTATACTGCGCAGAGGTATGTTGACCTTCTAGTTTATTGCGATTCAAGAAAAAGTCAATATTTCTTAGCTTGCCATGCTGGAGGAATTTAAATGAGTTATTGAATCAAGCAGTTAATCTGCCGATAACTGATTTTTTTTCCTTTCAAATCCATAATGATGAAAAGCAGACTTAACTAAAAACAAGAAAAGGAGGATTCTTTTTTTCCCTTAGACATTTTAATCCCATGGGGCAGGAGCTGGGGCTAAAGGCTCAGCATCTACTATCAGGGCTATTCTGTTTTGCTGAGTATTTTGAAGATTTAATTAAAACATAAAGCAAAGACTTCTGTGGCTATAAAATCTGCATTCATGTTTTGTTTGTATTTTGATATCTCTTTATAAGTCTTTCCATCTGTTGCCATTAATGGTTCATAGCGATCGTCTAATTTTCTGAACTCTTCTAAAGAAGTATAATGTTGATTGGTGATACCTGTTTGGACTTTCATTGATTTATTAGTGCCCTTGTGCAAAAAAAACAAAAGCCACTGGGCCAGCTGCCCTGCCCTCTGGGGTATGAGCTCTGGGCACTGCTTTCCTGAGATCCTTGTGGGCATGTGTTTGGGTGCAGGGGACACCCAAACAATGTACTGGCCTTCTTACCTACACTACAACATTGTGCTGGAAAGTGCTGGGTGGGGGAAAGGCTTCTGGTGGCACTACGAATGATGTACGTCATGGAGAATCCTGTTGTCCTTGGAGGAAAAGGCTGACATCTCTTCCCACCTAGGCTGCCCTCCCACACCCATCCCGAACACTTAAGAGTATACTTCCTCTCTAGACTCTGCTATGGCTCCCCAGCGCCTACAATATCACATTTCAGTTTCTCTGCTTAGCTCTCTCAGTCTCCTAGAACCACACATTGCCTAACCCTCTCCCTCCTACCCCTGATTAAAACTCCTACTCATCAGGTCTCATACCTAATATACAGGAATGCTACCTGCAGAGAGTTAAGGAGCCCTGGCCCGCTGTGTCTCAGAGAAAGCCCCCTCCTCTCAGCCTTCGGGTCCATAGAGCTTACCTCTTCCATAAGCCCTGCCCCCAGCCCCATTTACTTCTCCACGAAGTAGCTCCTGGGCCCAACCAGAGTTGCGTCTGCGTTTGTGCCATCACCTTACAGAATGACCAGGTCAGAGAGAAGGAGAGACAGGTCTTGCTCACCTTTGGGGACCCCCGAGGTGCCTGGTACATAGCCTGGCCTAATGCCATAAAATAAATGAAAAGAGGGAAGGAGGGGAAGGAGGGAGCCACTTTGGTAAAAAGTCACTGATTTCAACAGGTTTCTGGTCTTGTTGGCTCAGGGCTGGGGACAGTGGTCGCTCGCTCTGTCCTTTGCTGTAAGACCCCTCTGTGTGAGCACAGAATGACCAGGTGTTTCCATTTGTCAACTGGCAGCAGGAAGACTGAGCTGAAGGAAGAACCCAGAGCTTATCAAGGGCCCTCCGGGGGCTTCCAGGTGTTGTGTTTGAGATGTTCCAAGCGAGCCATCCACAAACCTGAGCTCCAGTGGGCAGCAAGTCCTTCTTGGCACCAGTGGCTGCCTCTTATTGGAAGGAGAGGAGCCCCAGAGTCCTACTTCAGTAGCCTCAGCTTCACAGGCGAGCCAGACTGCTGGCCACGACATGAAAGAGCCACAAGGGAGGCCTGCTGCCCTCCACCTGCACCTTGCAGCTGACCCTCTGTTTGTGTCCATGCAGGGCTCTCCAGCCACGGGCAGCCAACCTCCTGTGGGAAGAAGCTCTGCAGCCGTGGGAGCCAGTGTGTGCTCAGCAGGGAGACCGGGGAGCCTGAGTGCCAGTGCCTGGAGGCCTGCAGGCCCAGCTACGTGCCGGTGTGCGGCTCCGACGGGGTCCTCTACGAGAACCACTGTGAGCTCCACCGGGCCGCCTGCCTGCTGGGCAAGAAGGTCATCGTCGTCCACAGCAAGGACTGTTTCCTCAAAGGTAGGGAGATGGCTTTCTACTATGTGCTTTGGAGTTTTGTGATGGATCCCTTTTGACCGGGATGCTGGTCTGCAGGTCACAACTGTAAAGCAAGGAAAAAGAAAGACTGGTCCTTCAACAGAATGGCAGCTGCGGCATTTCAGAGATGCATGTTCTGTCTGTATCCCACCTCCAGACACACACACACACACACACACACACACACACACACACACACAAAACCAAATCCTGACTGGTGCAGAACTTGTGTGTATTAGGGTCCCCATTACCTAGTGTTACCCAGGTCTCCACATAAGGTAGACAAGATGGTGATAGGGACCATGTTTACCCCTCTGTCCCATGAATCAGAACATACTGTGCATACGCTGTGACCATATGGACGCCAGCACACTGGTTCCCAGCATGGCAGGTTCTCAAGCTGTCCTGGAGCAGTTACTGACGGCAAATCATTCCATGCCTTGCCTGTCTGCCTCTGAGCAAGATACACAGATGTCAAAACATGTCTATGGAGATGGGACCAAAAGACTCATGCTTTGTGCTGGGGTTGGATCAGAAGAGAAAGGCCATAGTGGCTTTTTTTTTTTTTTTTGGTACCGGGGATTGAACTCAGGGGCCCTCGACCACTGGGCCACATCCCCAGCCCTTTTTTGTATTTTATTAGAGACAGGGTCTCACTGAGTTTCTAAGTGCCTCACCATTGCTGAGGCTGGCTTTGAACTCGCAATCCTCCTGCCTCAGCCTCCCAAGTGTTGGGATTACAGGCGTGTGCCACCACGCCTGGCCACATTGGCTTTTACTACACCGTGAGGCAGGAACTCTGTTTTACACACCACTGTATCTCAGCACCTAGCACAGTGCCTTAAGAAGATTCTCATTGGCTCACAGATGCTCATAAATATTAGAGCTAGGAAGCACATTCCTGTGTGGATGTGGCCCCAATACATAGCATATGCCTTGAAATGAAACAAAAGGAATAAATAGGAAATGAATAAACTAAAAAAGTGTGTCGAAGGCAGAAGCAGAATCTAGGCGGATGGGAACAACCCTACATAGAGTAAGCCAGGGGACATCAGAGGTGACAGAACACCCCTGGGGTTGCATGAGGTCAGAGGCCTGCTTTGGGTGGGGCAGGGGAGAGAGGAGAAGGCTTGGAAGAGGAGCCTGCCATGTGCCTGCAATGGCTTCTAGCAGTCTTCCCCTTTGAGGGGGCGAGGTACCCAAAATGAAGGCGCTGAGCTCAGCCTCACTCTTACAACCCCTCAGTATGTGACTGTCCCCAGCATGTGCATTGGCACATGATACATGTATGTGAAGGGGTATTGCAGCTGAGGCAGGGAGCACAGGTGTTTTAACCTCTGCCAATTCTGCCACATGCCACTTCCTGTCACATAATGAGCCACTCTCCCACCATCACTCACCACCCGCGGCAGAGTGGGCCCTGAATAGAAACATTTAGTCTGTGACGGGAATAGACTTGGACACTTTCATGGCTGTGCTTATGATGCTAATGCTGAGGTGCTTCAGAATCATGAGATGCATCATGGAAATGAGGCCAAAATGAGCCTAGGACAAATGTCCCTAGTCTGGAAATGCTGCCCAGCACGTGCCTGCCAATTCCTTGGCAGCCGTGCACACTAAAACACTTGACCAATCGCTTCAGCTTTATTGGCCGTGTTGAATTTTATAGACTGATGTTCCATTCTCTAGTTTCCAATATCCCCCAAATTGCATCTTTCTGAAGGTTTTTATTTCTGCATCGGAGTACGCGCTGCCTCCCTCACCATCGGTTATTCAAACAGCATTTCTCATTTCACACAAGGGAAAGAACAACAACCACAAAACCTGAGCAGGAAGGATGATGGGGGTGAGCTGGGGAGCATGGGGGTGGGGGGAGCCTCAAGTAGATAAGGGCTCAGCTCTGCTTCATGCCGATTGAATTTATTCACTGAATCCTTCTGAAGCAATGAGTGTTCCATAGGTTCTGTGAATCGTCACCCACTTGGTGGTGCAGAACTGCCCTCCTTGAGATCCCTCTTCAGTTTAGAGCAGAACCTGCACACTCAAAAAAAAAAAAAAAAAAAAAAAAAAAAAAAACCTAGAGTTGCATCAGGCTTCCCAGCTGCTTGGCCTCGTGACCTTCCCTGGGCCATTTCCTCAGCTGTAAAGTGGGGTTAGTGTCTGTCCCTACCTGCTCCAGCTGTAGAAATAAAGGTCATGCTGCACAAAGACCATTCAGCACAGTGCCTGACACATCACAGGTGTTGAGTATTAATGACGTGTGCCATTATTGTTTGTTCTAATCTAAACTGGCCACCGGCCTAGAGCAGCGAGATGCACAGACTGTGAAAGGAGCACAGAGGCAGGAACACAGGCTCTGCTGGGAGGTTCTGGGGGACATTTGGGGGCCCAGATAGCTTAATGGTAAATGAAGAGAAGGCAAAGAAGGTACTGATGGTCAGCCCTGGGTGCTGTCCTGGAGATGCCTGCCTGGAGCCAGGACTTTTCCTGCATACCTGGCCCCTGGGGTCTGCACTCCAGGGAGAAGCCTCCAGAGCGCATGCTCAGGGCAGGCGGGAGGCCAGGCTCCTTCTCCTCCTCTCACATTCCTCTAAGGTATGCCCAGCGGACAAGAAAGACCTGGGCACCCACTAACAGGGCCTTATGGCAATGGAAAACATGCCAGCCTTAAGGTGGGGGCTTTGGGGTGAGCACTTCCCCACCTTCACCAGAGCCAAGCTCCAACTGGGAGCAAGAGAAAACAAATGACAGAGGCTCTGTTGAGAGTGGGGAGTGGGGGGGGGGGAGGTCTTGTGGGGAGAGGAGAATGTAAAGGACAACTTCCTGTTTTCCCTACCTCATAATGGCAGCATCTTGAGTTCCATGAATGACAATTTGTCATTTGTCCCAAATTTTCAGGGAGTTATTAATATAGGAAACTTAAAAACATCTTTTTTTCCCCATGCCAACAAAAATTCTAGAATCATCCATCTTTTATTCTCTATTTCTACCAGATTTCACAAAAAGAGAACTTAGAACTTCATTCTCTGGGACTTTTCTGCCCCTGAAAGCCAAAATGAGAACAATCCGTATGGGGCTGGAATGTATACCGTAAGCAGGGAAGAGACGGTAGCTTAGGCTGGACTGAACTGCTGTGGTTTGGAGCTCACCCTCTGTGGCCAGGGTCCCTGAACCCCTGCGGGAAAGGTCTCTACTGAGGACTGTTTGGGGACCCTTGCCACTCTGTATGAAAAAAAGAGGTAGCCTTCTAAACCCAATTTGTAAGACAACTTCTAGTATCACATTCCAGTTGCTATGGCAATGAGATTCCTTGTAAATGTGGGATGAACTACACTATCATTTAGGGATGATTAGCATGTGTGAAAATCAGACTGAACCCCAAAGCACAGCTCCAACTAGAGTCTGCATCTTTGCACCCTCCTGAGTCACAAACTCAGGGTGCCTCTTGCTGAAGGTCAGGGACAAGGAGGGAGACATGGGAAACATGTATTTCTTTTTTCTTATGGCAAAATGAAGAGTTGCACATTTTCTTAGCACCAAATACTACCAAGAGAATACCAAGATATCAGGTGGGATCCACTGTTGAACTTTATACAGTTTGTGTTCTCAAAGTTATCTTGTTATCAATGTTGCATTAATTTGTGGCTAGTGGACACTTTCTATTTTTCTGACTTGGCTTTATTTCCTACACTGCCCAAGAAGAGCTTGCCCTTCAGCAGACACTCACCAACCAGGGTTGTTTTAATACCAGATGATGCAAAATATTGGTTGGCAGTTTTCCAATCAAACCATGAAATTATGGAAGATAGGGGGCTCGTAGAGATTCAGCTTTAAGTGGATCCTTCGGCTTCCTCACCCAGCATGGTGTTTGTAGGTATCTTTTGGTGCTTTTGAGGTGAATTTCCAAGCTAAGAAGTCAGAGAAAATCATTCCAATTTGTGAGAGGGAAAAAAATTTTAAACATATTACAGTCTCTCACTAATCCTTTTTTTCTTAAGTGTTACTAAGCAGGCATAAGAACTCAACATTTTGCAGATAGATCTGGCTGGTGGAGGGAGGGACTACCTTTTTTCTTTTCTTATGGTTATTTTGTTGCTGTTTTGTTGTTACTTTAATCTTGATGCCTTAAGAATTAAGCTCGCCACCTGGGGGATGCACTATTGTTCTTCCACAGGTCTTTTCTGCCCTGCCAGGAAAAGATACTCACATCCCTGGCTGAGCCAGCTCAGTCCAGCCCTAGGCAGGAGACCTACTCCTTGGGATGTGTGAAATCCCACAGCAGGCTGTGATGCTCTCGAAAATGACAGGGGATAGTTTTAGCTTTGCCAGAGCAGTCCCTGCAGCAAAGAAGTGCTGGGTCCTAAGGCAGGGTTGGGCTGATAGGGCAAAGAGCCAGCCCACATCATACTACTGAGACAAGGCTTGCCATGTGTCACTCACCTCATCTGTAAAATGGGAACAATAACGATACCTACCTCATAGAGTATTTTCATGAATGTGCAATAGGCTGTGCCTACCTGTAATGAGCACTCCTCTCTAACGGGTAGCAACAGCCTCCAGATGTTGATGATGTCACTGCAAACACTGGGAAAGCTTCAAGGGGCAGATGCAAGTGGCTATAAACTCTTGTCTGCTTATGGGACAATGCTAGATATGGACCAAAAGGCTGATGTGTCCTTCTATGAGTGAGGAAAGAGAAGAACATTAGTCCTCCATATTTATTAGTGAATGACTAGATTGTGACCTCCAATTGGTCAAATGGAATCAACACATTCTCCACCTGGCTCACTCTTTGAAAAGATAAGTAATGAGTCATCTGAGCATCTAGCAGGTTAGTAGAGAAGCAAGAGGAGAACCAAGTGACCCTGATTCCCAGCAGGAAAGAAGTTCCTAGAATGCATAAAAATCTCAGAAAATGTCAGTGCAGCCTGAGGAAGGGACCCACCAGCCTGAGGATAGAAGGGGAATGTTTAGAGAAGGTGCCAGAAGAAATATTCAAGAAGGATCTTGAAGTTGGGCATGGTGGTGCATGCCTGTAATCCCAGTGACTAAGGAGACTGAAGCAGGAGTATTTCGAGTTCAAAGTCAGCCTCAGAAACTTAACAAGGCCCTAAGCAACTCAGCAAGACCCTGTTTCTAAATAAAATGTTAAAAGGGCTGGGAATGTGGCTCAGTGAGTTCAATCCCAGTACCAAAAAAAAAAAAAAAAAAAAAAGGATGAGGGAGGGTTTGTGAGCTTGACTTTTGTACCAAACAAGGTCATTTGAACTCAAGCTAGTTGGGAACCAAATAAGCTAATCCAACTTTCTCATTTCCAAGATGGGGACTAGGTCCAGAGTGGACTGGTACTTGTTCCAAGTGGCACAGGCAGTGCCAAGCCCAGGGTCTGGGATCTGCCACTGCCACCAGTCCTTGAAAACACCCACAACTTTGGGGCTGTTTTTATTCATGTCTCAGAAAGGCATATTCCCAGCAGATGCAATGGCTCCACCTTTCCTGTCTTCCCCAGAAAACTTCCTGGTGTGAAGTAGAGCTCCAGAGCTGTCCTCAGTAGGAAAGGCCTCATGCACCTGCACGAGCAAAGCAGGCAGAGACTCTGGGGTGCGCCCCTCATCAGCCCAGCCTGCCTCTTGGAGCTGGAACTGGCTTCTGCTTTTTCTCTGGAATCCCTCTCCAGTTCTTCTGATTGTCCTTCTGCTCCTGGTTCTACCCACATTCATGCCCAACCCCTACAAAGGGATCTCTCTGTACCCAGCTCCCATCCTTGACTTTAGTTTGAGCTCCACAGGAAAGTTTTGGGCCATTTTCCACCAAACTTCCCAGCTTCGGATAGTTGCTGAATGGCCTTTGGCTGTGCCAAAGCTGTGCCAGGACATGAGGATAACTGAATGATCAGGATGCCAGGCCTGACCTTGTATAATTGATAGTCAAAGAAAGGTCATGCTCCAATCCCTAGCATCCCCGCTCTGGGTCATAATTTGGCAACTGCTTTTGCCAGAGACACCCCCAAGACCTCAAGGGCCAATGGAAATCCTTATGGACAATCTCATTTTGGATACCTCCTCCCCACTCCATGGATTCTGCCCATTGGTGAAAACTATTCAGGGTTGACTCAACTGAAAATTCATTCACAACCAGCTTCCATCCCAGCCTCCCTTGGAGCTCCATCATGCCATTTGTAGTATCTGTTTCCAGGATCAAGAAATACGACTTAAAACAAATGTGTGTTCTTTGAATATTTCCTCTAGGTTTTATGCAAGAAAATGTCTTAGTGTGAGCACCCTGAAAATGTGCAAGAATGTTATCAGCCCAGCACGTGTCGTGTGCTTCACAGAGCTGCTGCATTCCGAATGAATTAATTACATTCCAGTAATTAAAAATTGCTAATAAGTTATTGAGCTGAGAAAGTCTCGCACTGCATCGATTTCACTTACAGAAGCAAGCTACAACCTCGGAGCCTCCCGCACCCCCCTCCCCGTTGTTTCCTGTTATTCTCTGACACCCCCTCCTTCTGGTGTCCAACCCCTCCTTCTCTGTGAGCTCCTCAGTGCCTTGGCCACTAAGAGGCTCAGTCTCTCTCCTAAAGCCAAAAGGAGCCAGCTTTTGGCCCAGTATCTCTCCAGGTACCATGTAGTCTCACCACTTTCCCTTCCCTCCACTGCCCATTGAGTTCGTTAAGATCACCTGACCCTTTTAAATGCCAAGTCCAAATGACACTTCCCAGGTCTGGTCATATTGTATCCCTCCTGCAGTGACATCTGTCATCCTTCCTGCAGTTTTGCTCTGCTGGCCTCCAGGCACTGGTCCCCACCCTCTGCCTCTCCATAGACCAGTCCTTCCCCAGCACCATCTTACATGTGGGCTCCCCTTACCCAGGAGCCCTCCTTGGTTCTCTTTCCATCCCACTTCTTCTCACTGCGCCTGCCATGCCTCAAAGACCCAAGCTGTCTCATGTACGAAGACCCAACAGTACCTCAGCTCCTCCTCCACATTCCTGTCTACCATCTTCTTCCATCACACTTCTTCAAACCTACTTCCCAAATGGTTTCTAGAGTGAGATTTCCAAGGTACAACCTGGACCCAATATGGTGCTCTTCTGCTTGATCCCTGCCACCCATTCATTCAGCTACCTCGCATCTACTGCAAGTCAGGGACTATTCTGGGACCTGGGATACACTGGGGAACAGATAAGAGTCCTTCCCTCATAGCAGACACAGTCTTGTGGGAGACAGGCAGCAGACCAAAGATAAAGTATGTCCAGTGGTGACAAGTATCCTGTGGAAGAAACAGGAGGGAAGGCAGTTAATGAGAGCCCCTAATGTGACATCTGAGCTAAGACCTGAACAAGGTCAGAAAGTTAGGCAGTAAGGCATTTGAATATCTAGGGGAATCATTCTGGGCAGAAGGAATAGCAGATGCAAAGACCCTGAGGTACAATCTTGCCTAAAGGGTTTGGAGATCCATGAGGAGGTCAGAATTTCTGGACCAGAGTAAGGGGAGAGAAGGAAGTCAGAGGGGTGATGGGGTAGATCATCCATCTGAGGACTTGTTGGCCGTTGGAAACCCAAGCTCCTAGACTCTTGCCAAAATCATCCTTCTAATTACTCCCCCATGCCCACCAAGAGATGGCCTTGAGGGACCTCCCTCTTCATCTCCACCCTCAGTCAGGCCATGGCCTGGAAGAAATGACCTGCTCAGGAGCCTGACCAAGTGTCTCATTCTTTATCTGCAGTCTTTAACCTTCAGGGTCGAGGGACTTCCCATGTGAGACCCAAGCTAAGAAGAGGTCATCAGAACTTCTACCAAGAGCAAGCGCCTCCTTCTGTTAAAACTTCTAGTTAGCTTGCCTGGTTCCCTTCCACACTGAGTGTCCTGACAAATAGGGACATTTGCTTTATCTTTCTACCCATAGCATACTGGAAATGTTCCACTGTTTAGATAATGCACAGATTAGTGATTAGGTGTTCAATAGCACACATGCAGTTCCCTTTAAGTTCCCCAAGTGACAAAATGGGAAGCCCTGGTTAGAAACCCTTCAGTTAATATGAACTAGAGAGGACCAGCAAAGGAACAGACAGAGTCATGAGGAGGACCCTGCCCAAAGATCTTGTTGGATTTTCCATGCTGTGAGAGTCATCAGGGGATTCAAGGGAACATGAGGAAGGAAGGGGACATGGGGAGCAGGGAAGGGAGAGAAGTGAAGCCCCTGGCCACTGGATGTGTCCATCCAGGAGGCCACTTTGGGGAAAGCCCTGCATGGAAAGATAGGTGCCTTGGCTCAGGTGTCTTGACCCATTGGAGCAAAGCCCATGCCCAACACTTGGGAGGTTTTGGATGATCACTCAGAGTCAAATGTTTAATTACTAAGTGAGAAGAAGTTGATTTGGGACTTCCTTAAGGTTCTCCCCTATTGCGTCTTCAATTACAATCAAGGCCCCCGTGTAGCAGCCACTAAATGACACCGCGTATTGAATCTCTGTGCTCAAGCAGTTTATCTAATTATCTGTGTGACAAACTCAGCAGCTGTCAGCTCAGCCACAGCTCAAACATGTTGACTCTATGTGCCTGCCGCCGAGTGTTTTCTGCTTACTCACAGGCTCCAGGAAAGGACTCCTTTGCTCCTCTTTAAGTGGGGATTCCTCTCAGGTCTTCTACTGCCTGGTGACCTGAGGAGCTTGAGGGGGCAGTGGCAGAGACAGTGGGGACAGGAGTTAGGCCAAGGCCTGGTGGTCATGCTGCTCCTAGTCCTCACCCCTTGTTGCCTTTATTCCTAGTTCCCATGGCTGACATTGGAGCCCAGTCTCTCTGCCCACTCTTCTGAATAGGAAAGCAATGGCCCACTTTATGCCATCTTTGTTTCTCCAAAGAGGGAGGAACACTTAACCACTATATCAAGTAACTGAAATAAATCAGAGGTGTTGGAGGACAGACCCACGCAGTGACCCAGAGAGGTAGGGAGGAGTTCCATCAGCAAAGTGCCTGTATGGATACAGTCCCCAGTAGAGCAGGCCCACTGGACACTTTAACAACAAGGCCACACCAAATGACCATATGCCACGTATGTGGTATTAAGTCTTCATCCAGGAGAGCTGAGGGGGCCAGCAACCCCCAGTCTGCAGATCTATCTGTGGTTCATTTTCATGGGTGAACTGGTCCCCAGCCAGCACTAGATGCCACAGGAGAGCCATGTCCAGGACATGGAGTGTTCTCAAGACTGAACGGGAAGGCAGAACTTCCCAGCAACTGCTGGTCTTGGGCATCTCCTCCTTGTGGCCCTCTGCTTTTTTGTGCTCATGTCCACCTTCCTGCATCCCAATCACTCATTAACAAAGGTCATCAGAGTGGAAACTGCTTTCAAAAACCTACTTTAGATGAAAGGAGCAAAAATCACTTTGTTTGCATGTAATTAAAATAGCCAGATGCAATGAACTCTGTCCACTTATTATAATCAGTGCCATCTGAGATAAATAGTTTTCTTGGTCACTAGAAAGAAGGGCTCATCCAGGGACCTGGCAGCCATCTCCATTTTCTTGTCTTCCTTAGAGAACTGTTCTTTCCTCCTCCACTGTCTGTCCTCAGTCTATTCTCACCCCTTTGATTGGCTGAGATGGACTTCCAGGGCCTGGTCCCCCAGTGGTCATGCAAATGCTTCTGCAGACTTCTCCCTCCCTCACTCACTCTACCTGGCTGAGCTCTCTGACACTTCCCCCTCTTCTCCACCCCCCCCAGTTTCTGTCTGTCTCTCTGCTTCTCAGATGCTACACGGCTCATCCAGTGATCCATATTTCCACCAGAATATAATAAATAGGGATTTGCAGGAATCTTCATTTGTAGCTAGCCAGGTGGAGCCTGTACATACAGATATGGGTCTGTGTGGGCCCTCACAGCTTGTTATTTAGGTAAACTTGAATGAGAGGCATCAGAGGGTAGAATGGGTTCAGTGGCAGAACCTTTCCCAATAGGTGGGTGATGGACAGGAAAGAAAGAATGAGGCAGAGGACTATTGCAAGACTACAAAAGGAGAAAACCTTGACCAAGGAAGGCATTGCAAAAGGGGACACGAGATGGAGGTAGAGGTAGCACTGAAAGGGTCAATTACATGTCACTGTATTTATGTAGACAGTGAGCTTCTTAGTTCCCCTTTCTACACATGAACAGATGACTCTCAACTGTCCAGCCTCAAGTGCTCGTTACAGGAAAGTTAGTACAGCAGTGACCATGTATAGTTCTAATTCCACAGTCCAGGTAATCTCACCAGGGCTGCATTGAGAGTTAGCAGAGGTAGAGCCCTAGCAGATCTATTCAAACAAAAATTAAAGATAAGTTTACTCCTACCGCAGAAAAGGAGGAAAGCACTTTCTCAAGACAGCAAAAGAGTGTGCTTTGGAGAAAAATTATTACAAAATACAGAAGCACATTTTAGAAGACTGGGTTCTACCATCAATTCAAGAAAACATGGACTCTGAAGTGAGATTTTAAAAAATAGGAATATAAGTCAGGTTAACAAAAGTCAAAAAGAAAATCAAAGCTAGAAGAGGTAAGTGAAAAATATAAGCAACCTGAAATACAATAGTAAAAGTTTTATCTAAATGTCAAGTGGTAATGGGCAAGATCAACCGTGCAGTGTCATCCAGTTGTTCTCTAGTATAGAGAATAAACTTGAATACCTCTCCCAAAATATATAGAAAATGAGAAAAGAAAAAAAGTTGTGAAATCATCTGAGAGATGATGTGTAAATGTAGGACAGAGATGAAAGATTGAATATATTGGTGATTAGTCATCTCAAAGAGCACAGAGCAAATCAAATGAACACAATAAGCAAAGAGATATTTGAAAAGCAATCAGGTATCACACTGGGGGCTCTCAGGTGTTCCTAGCTGATCCCATCCCTGTTCTCCAGTGATGACTTTTCCCCTTTGGTCTGATTCACATCAAAGATGAGTGTTAGACAATATCTGATGTGAAGGAAAAACATCCTGTCCTTAGACTTTTTCTGCAACATGAAAAAGCAACAAGGCCGTGAAGAGCATCTGCAGGGTATCGCAGTGATGGGATTGTGATACAAAAGTTCTGGACTCATCGACTGGTGATCCACGTGTGGAAACAGCAGGAAGCGTGCTCTGATGGGCAAGGGCTCTGATAATCCACCACCCACATCTTCTTGGCTGTGGGGGGAAAAAAAATGAAAAGACAAACCTCCTGTAATCTATAGACAAATCAATTTGACAAAAAGGCAGTTGTGGTACTTGAGGCCCAGAGGGAACACAGTGGCTCCTGAAATGAGAAGTTGTCTAAATAATGGTTTCAAATAGAGTTAACAAAAATTGCAAAGGTTAAATAAAGAAATTAAGTGCACTAATTTCTTTTGCTTGCTTAAGGGAATTTCACCAGATCATGCAAAATTTTTTACTAAGTGTGTTAAAAAGCAAATATCAGGCTGCATGTGGTGGTGCACACCTGTAATCCCAGTGGCTGGGGAGGCTGAGGCAGGAGGATTGCCAGTTCAAAGCCAGCCTCAGCAACTTAGCAAGACCCTGTCTCTAAATCATATGTGTATATATACATATACACACATATATATATATAATTTTTTAAAATACATATATACATTTTATTTTTTTAATGGACTGGGGACATGGCTCAGTGGTTAAGTGCCCCTGGGTTCAATTTCCAGTACCAAAAATAAAAAATAAAAACAAAAAGCATATATCAGCCCAACTACACAATTTTCCATTAACCGCATCCTCATAGCCCAGAATGAACCTGAGGCTGGCATCAAATGAGCATCTCCAGTTGTTCCCATCTGTTTTTTGCTGCCATTTCCAGTAACTATGAGTAGGATCAGCCAGCTATTGATTGAGTTGGTCATTCCTAAAATCAAACTGGCCCTGCCTTCATCACAGCGGCTACTTGTACTCCCCAGAACTGACTGGGATACTAAGGCTGTGAGTGAAGGAGAAGAAACCCCCAGTCCGTTGCAGTGGGTCTTCCTTATGCAGTGATGGCTTTGCAAATGGGAACATGTCAGTATGCCAGTGAGGTGGGTGGGGCAAGGGGGAAGGTCAGCACTATGGATTCAAATGTTCCTTTTGGAACTATGAATATGTGATTAATCATTAAGAGAGATATGCATGAGAGCCCTATTGCCAAAAAAAAAAAAAAAAAAAAAAAAAAAAAAAAGAATGCAAGGAAAGTAGAACTGCCCCTTGGGAGATGGAAGTAGAGGTTAAACTTCCCACAATAGCAAGGGTCCACAGTGGGACAAAGCCATGTGCAGTAGAAAACAGTGGCCATTGGATCTAGTGGACATCATAAAGGCCACCATTCACTGAGCATCTGCCAGGCTTCTGGTCCTCTGCCAGGTGCTTTATGGGCCTGGCATCTTGCAGCCCTCCTCCTCGGTTGGCATTTTACTGCAGGACAGAGAAAAGCCAAATTACCAAGTTACTGAGCTGGTAAATGAGTGTCAGAGCTGGGACCTGCCTGTTCACTTTCCTATATGCTGCAGTCACTCCAATAGCCAGTAGGGACTTTCCTGGCGGGGAGAGAACTTGATCTGAACCTGGAAGAGTGAGGGAGATGTGAGTAGCCAGAGCAGCAGCAGACGGAAACCCCTAATGCAGCTTTTGCAGCTTTGCTAAGGGTTACGATGCTTTCCTTCCTCCTCCACCAGACTTGGCACTTATGACTCGTCAGATCACATGTACCTAAAAACAGCCAGTCCCCAAAAGGGAAATAGGTAGAAGTTAGAACTTCCGTGACATGGAGCATTGCTGTACCCAGTCATTTTAGTGAAAAGAATCTGTTTCACACACATTCCCTCTTTGAACCCCAGTGGCCATCTCTTCCCATGTGATGGTGTGACATGACCACCACAGTGAGCAAGGAAACAAGTCCATGCTGATGACAAGTGAGACAGGGTGACAGCTTCACCTGCAGAGGGAAGTGAACCCATATTTCTGGGTTCCTCCTGTTTCTCCCCTCCTGCCTTGTTCCTTCTCACCAGGGTCCCCATCCTCACCCTGCCAAATTGCAATGGTAGGAATCTCTTGTTTCCATGCCAATCTCATCTCAATAGTCACTCCCCTGGCAATGTTAAAGCAACAAACTTTCCATTTTAAAAAGTTATGCGGCTCTCGGAGCAAACAGTTATGTCCATCAGGAAGACCTCTTGAAAATAGGGATCTGTAGAAAAGGAAGGCAAAGTCCCCAGCTGGGAAATGTGGATTCTCTCCTGTGCAAAACATCAGCAGAAACCCACCTGCTGACTTAGAGAAACAGTTTGTAGGAACGTGCCTGTCTAGAAGGCTGGAACAGAAGGCACTACTGTGTTTCTTTTGGGTACGGCTCCACAGAGATTCAGCTGGTTCTGATCATAATCATTCAAATGGACAGCAAATTATTGTGATTTTACCCCTTTCACCTTTTTAAAGAGACAGCAATTGGATGGGAATGGCATGCTGGGTAACAACTCATTTAACTGTTATAAGCCAGGTCCAGGGCTTTTTCCCATTTAAGCCTACAGGATAAAGGCTACTATTATGCCTAGTTGGCAGATGAAGAAAAATGAGGACATGCTGGTCCTGTCAAGGGCACACCCCATCCTGCTGACTCAGGAAACACCCAGTGCTTGGACATCAAAGTCTGTGTATCATTTTCCCACACTGTGGCCCAGTACCTTGGCTATAGATGGAGCATTAGCTCTTGGGTCAGTGCACCTGCCTCCGCTGAATTGCAATTCCCACCCACCCCCAGCACCCAGGAGCTCCACCAGAAAATAAAGGGGGGTGTTTGACCCCCAAAGTCCTCACTTTCGTCTTACCTCCAGGCCTTAAAGGTGTTTTCTGCCAATGGCTGTTTTCCTAGTAAAGTTCTCTTTTCTTCCAAAGAAGCTTAATATTTTAAACAATTACTGAAATTATTAAACCTAAGGGGAAAGAAACCAAAGGGGAATGAAGGCATCATATTCCTCAGAACACAAGGAAAGTGGACCAGGGGAAGGAGGACACAGAGGGAAGAGGGTGCCCATTAGCTCCTGATGTGACTCCATTCCAGGGATGCCTTGGTCTGGAAGCCACACACCTCAGGTCAGGCTGGCAGACTGCCAAGTTCAGAGACACAGAAATCAGAGCATTGAATCTGCCATTCTGGTGACTAGAGCTGGAAGATCAGGGAGCTGTTGTCACTCCTGGAAATCAGTAATGAAGCCTGCAGCCTCTTAATCAGGCAGCAGCCAATTAACAGAGCAAATGTTTGAGGTGTCCCCGCCGAGTGATGGGATGTCTCGTCTTCTCCCAGAGCCCCCCGGGGCTGTCATTCCGACAAGCAGGTACATGACTTAAGTTAATTGGAAAAAAAACTCCTTCTAGGGAAGTGGGCACTGGCTTGTCATTTAATGGAACCGAGGTTTGGTTTTGATAAGAATCTTTGCCTAACCCAACAAAGGATATGTCCTTCAGTGTAGGAGCCCTGTTTGGGGAGATGGCTTAAATTGTGGTTGACTATGGGCCATGGAGATTTGGGCATTGTCGCCTTTTGTAGTCTCACGGGACTTGGCCCAGGATCTCGCGGGACTTGGCCCAGGATTTTGAGTGACTTGAGCCGAGATTGTTGATCGGGTCAGCGCCATTTTTGGTGGTGTGTAGTGTGTGTTAGTCGTTGTTAGAGCCAGAGAGAAAAGTTATCAGAATAAAAAGCTGTTTGTTTCCAGTTCGCCTCTAAACTTCTTCCCACGGCTTCGTTGCTCCAAGCGGCCATCGCTTCAGGCGACAACACTTCAGAAAGGCCCTCCACCCTCTCCCATCCTACCTCACCACCATCATTGTGGTTGGAAGTTTCTGGTCCTGGGAATCTCAGAGCCAAAGGGCAAAACTGGGCATCCAAGAGCCAGGAGAATTTTGGGAGGAGAAGGCTGAGCAAACACCCTCTGTACGGGGGCCACTCTTCCCACCCAGCAGGTCAGGTCTGGGCAGTACCTGCTGTGAACTGGGCAGGGTCAAAGCTCCATGATTGGACCAGGAGGAAGTACAGGATGTGGGTCGCAGGAGAGGTTGTGACAAGAGAGCAGGATCAGCTGGAGAGGAGTTGGCCATGCCATTTCCGAATGTGCAAAAAATAATCTGTCATGCCCATGTGGGCCTGCAGGGACTGTTCTATCTAATGCAGGAGGCCAGGTTCAGAGTGAGGAAAGCCCATGGAATATCCACCAGGCAGTGAGTCTCCCTCTTCCCCAGCCCTCTCTCCAGCCACACCCACCTTCTCCTCCCCCTCCTGCTTCTTTTCTTCTCGACTCCCCCATTCCACTTTCCTTTCCACCCTCCGCATGAAGTCTGACTTGAGTGTGCCCACACATATCTAAAACAAGTGACTGAAAAATAACATGTTTTCAGTTAACTGGGAGTATTTACTGTGTGGCTCCAGCTACTAGCTTTAACTTTTAATGATTTAACCAGCGTCACTAGCAGAGAGGTTAGACAGGCTCTGAAATAGTTCATCGCCCATCCTGCCCAGGCATCAGAGCCCAGCGTGAACCAGGGAGATGGAGCCATAGCATACGACTTTCCATGATCAAGTGCATGTTGTCAACTCAAGTTTGTCTTTTGTTGGAGAAATCCCTCTCTCCAGTTTCCCAATGATCACAGCCTGAATTATAAGTAAATGATTAATCCAACAAGCAAATGAGTTGTTTCTCAGAGTTCTTGCCTCCGCGTTCCAGTAGGAGGAGAAGGAGGGGATGCTGGGAACTAACGGTTGTTGCAGGTAGGTGGAAATTATTAGCCCCATTGTAAGGAAGAAGCCCAGGCTTTGGAGGAGGAGGTGTGTTAGGTGTTAGGAAGTGTGTTATGCCCTGGTAACAAGTAGCTGCCACTAGCAGCTGTCACTAGCTGTCACTAGCCTGGGAAGCTTAGTAAGATCCTGTCTCAAAATAAATCTTTTTTAAAAAGGATCAGGGATGAGGCTCAGTGGCAGAGTGCTTGCCAAGCACAGGCAAGGTCCTGGGTTCCATCCCCAGCACCACCACCAATAACAGAAAGCTTATTTCTTACTCACATCCAGTGTGGGTCAGCAGGAGCTCAGCTCGCATCGTCACACAGACCCACTTCAACATAGCTTCCATGGTCATTGCTGGTTGGAGAAGAGGAGGTGGTGAGTGAGTGAAACCTGGATTGCTGAGCCTGGAATCCACGCGGGTTCACCTATACACCCATTCCCTGGAAGAGCAAGTTGCACATCCAAGGCTAAATTCAGGGTTTGTGGGTAACTGTTGAGGCTAGAGAGGGCAGTGGCCCTGCTTCTGCAGGTTCTTCCCCAGTCCACAGCATGCAGCCAGAACAAGCAGCCTGGAACAGCACCGATGCTTTTAGCTCTGATGGAGGTGGATATATCCATTTGCACCCGATGTGCCCAGGGGAGTCTGCTGAGAGCACAGGCCAAGGAATGGGTTCTGCAGTCTCCGATCATCCACTTCCCAGCTCATTGTTAACTTTTTGAGCATCATTTTTCTGACCTATAAAATGGGGCTGCTCATAACTCATAACTTGCCTACCAGCAATGTTAGGTGTTGCTGCTTCATTTCTTACCTTGGTCCCTAAGCCCCGATTTATTTCTAACTTAGCTTCTGAGTTCTATAGTGAACAAGATGTCTAAGATGAAGGAAGTGGAAGACAGGAGGGTGGCTTGGCCACACAGCTGAGGTACAAATGAATCACAGAGGGCCTGAATCTCAGATCTGCCCAAATTCACCAGCAGGCTGCTGGGCTGGCTTCCGTCTCAATAGCTGAACTGTACTGGGTGAAAGAGAACCGAGATTTGTGACAACATGGAGTGATCTCACCTGAAAAGGAACAAAGTGTCCTGGGTCACTGCCGTCATGGGTGTCTGCACACACAAGCCTCCACTGGGCTGACTTCTGGGCCTAGTCATGCCTTAGTTAAGGTCACTTGCTAGTCATGTGCAAATGGATATATCCACTTCCATCAGAGCTCATTCCCAGAGAGGAGTACATTAGAAATGCAGTAAGCCACATTCTCTCTCCATCATGTCTAGGGCCCTCTCTGGGGCTAAGGAAATCTCTAGAGAGACTGTAAATTCAGAAAACAGAACATAAGAGCTAATGGGTTTAAGGCTCAAACTCATTCTCTTTGTGGACTTCCAGAATAAAACAATCTCCTTACAGATAACTTAGGTGCCTCCTGGTTATTACATTCATCTTGAACTTTGTGCCCACCAGGTATCCCGAATCCCTAGTCAGGAATAATGAAGTCACACAAACAAGGTGATCTTTTAAGTTTTCTATCAGACCAGCTTAACATTTTTAGCCCAACAAAAGCAATTGCATCAATCATACACAAATTTCTAATGACCACACTTTCTAGCCCTGAAGCCTCCAGATGTTTAGAGCCTCCACAAAATTAATACTTCATGGACAAAACTAAAAGTCCCCCATTGTTTTCCAGGATTAGTGCACTGAACCCAGGTCTGGCCCTGGTCGAACAACCTCATGCCTCAGAGACCTGTTTTCCTCTGTCCATTGGCACTGCAGCAGTGAGCTGGGATATCAGAGATTGAGCCATTCCCTCCCTCACCTGGAAGGGCAGGTCCACCTGGCTCCCTGCTGCATCCTGAGCTTGACCCAGGTCCTGGCTCAGAACAAGGGGGCAATGAACACTTGGTTGGGAAGGTTGAACACAAGGTGGGAAGAATGGCAGGGAAGGGGACAGGAAGTAGAAGCCGGTTGACTTTGACCTAGGTCAGTAGAGCACCAATGGTTAATGATTGCAAAGTCAAGAAAGGACTGAGGAAACCTGCATCAGCAGGGTTGTGCCCTTTTGTTCACATGCCAGTACGACCTGCGAGAATCCAAGTCTCCCTTGCCTGGGTATCTCAAAAACACCCCAAGTCCACACCCATTCCCACTGCTACAGGTTCACCTCTCTCCCCAGGGTCCTGGCTCAGAGTCTTGATGACCCCTGCACACAGCTGTGTCCCCATGCAGGGCTCCCCTACTAGAACATTCATAGGATTGGAAGGGAAGCCATTTGTTGGGAATGAAATCTTTTTCTTCACATTTTATGAAACATGGCATCTAGACAGTGGGGTGAAAGTGCCTCTGTACAGTAAAAAGCAAAACCATTAAGACAAGGGCTGTGTTTGGGGGATCCAGCTGGGCTTTAGAAACCCTCCCCCTCTCAGGCGCCCCTCTCCTCTCCACCTTGGAGGTGACCGCTGTCCTTTCTGACTTCTGTCATCATCATTTTCTGCCTTTTCTTTATTGTGGTCTTTATTTCTATTTATAAGTATATATCTCAACATGACTGACTTTTTCTTGTTTTTGAACTTCATATAAATGGAGCTGTGCCATGCATGGTCTTTTTTGATTTGCTTCTTTCACTCAGCATCATATTTGTAAGATCATCTGTAAGGAGGATAATCATAGCCTGTTCATTTCGGTGGCTGAATACACCCTTATATGAATACAGCACAATTTATCCATTCTAATGCCGAGGACCAGCATTTGGGTTGGTTCCCATCTGGGGCTGTTCCAAACGATGCCGCCAGCGTCATTCATGCGTCTGTCTTCCCATGCACCTGGGCACATATTTCTCTGGAATTTATCCCTCAGCAGTGTACCGCGTTCACCTCACTAGATACTGCTATACTCATTCCTAAAGTTATTGATCAGTTCACCCTGCAAACAACAGTGTATGAGACTTCCCATTCTTCACATCCTTACTAACACTGTGACTTTTACAACATGTTTAATTTTTGCTAATCTGTTAGGTATGAAATGGTATCTCATTGTAGTTTTAATTGACACTTTTCCTGATCACAAATGAAGCTAAGCATCATGTTTTATTCACTTATTAACCTGTGTGCCTGCCCAAGCATGTATTTCTATACCATTGTTTGTCTTTTTTTGTATTGATTTACAGAGGCCTTCATGTATTCTGGATATTTACTCGTTATTGATTATATTTATTACAGATAGATTCTTCTACAAGTGTCTTGACTTTTAGCTCTATCTTGCTTTCTTTTTAAGGGTGCACATTCTTAATTGTGATGTAGCTGAATATATCACTCTGTTCCCTCGTGGTTGGTGGATTTTGTGCCTTTTGAAATAAATCCTCCCCAGCCCCTGAGGCCCTACATTATTCTACATCATCTTTACTTTATGGTTCTGCCTTTTTTTGACATAAAAGCTTCATGAACATAATTCACATATCATCTAATTCGCCAATTTAAAGTGTACAACTCGGTGGTTTTTAATGTAGCCACAGAGTCGGGCATCCATCACTGTAATCCATTTTAAAACATTTTGATCATCTCCAAAAGGAAACCATGTTCATTAGCAGTCATGCTTCCTCCTCCTTCCCCCCTCCACAAGCCTGTCTGGTCCTAGCAACCACTAAGCCACTTTTCTGTCTCTATAGACTTGCTTACCGTAGACACTGCATAAAAATGGAATCAGATAACATGTGATGTTCTGCCTTCACTTAGCATATGTCTCATACATGTTGTAACATGTGTTTGTCCTCATTCCTTTTTATTGACAAATAGAATTCCTTTTGATGTACATATCAAATTTTATCCATTCATCAGTTGATAAACATTTAGGTTGCTTCTGCTTTATGGCTATTGTGGAAAATGCTGCTATAAACATTTGTGTACCAGTTTTTTTGTGTGGCATAATTGTCATTTTTCTTGGGTATAAACCTAAGGGTAGAATTACTGGGTCATATGTTAACTGTACGTTCAAGCTTTTGAGGAATTGTCAGACTGTTTTCCAAAGTGCCTGTACTATTTTATATGCATTAGCAGGGTGGAAGAGCCTCAGTTTCTCTGAATCCTTGCCAATACTTGTTACTATTTTTCTTTTTAACTATAGGAACCTAGTAGGTGTCAAGTGATATCTCGTGGTTTTCATATGCATTCCTCAGTGGATAGTGATATTTTCAAGCAATTATTGGCCATTTGTATATCTTCCTTGGAGAAATGTCCTATTCTGATCCTTCCCCCCCTTCTCTAAATTGGGTTGTCTATTTATTCTTGAATTGTAAGAGTTCTTTGTATATTCTGGATACAACCCCTAATCAGACACAGGTTTTTTTCAATGATTTTTTCCCATTCTGTGGATCCTCTTTTCATTTTATATTATTCTTACAAGGGCAAAGGGTTTTTTTTTTTTTATTGTTTTCTTTTGTCACTTGTGCTGTTAAGAGGCTTTGCCTAAACCAAATCACAAAGATTTGCTCCTATTTTTGCCCAATAGTTTCATAGTTTTAACTTTTATGTTTAAGTCTCTATTACCTCAGTTCTGTTGAATTTTGTTTTGTTTTTGCATATGGTATGAGTTCTGGGTCCAATGCAGACCTTTAGACGCTGATTTCCAGTTGTCAAGGATCCTTTGTCTTATGATTCTTTCCCCTTGAATTGTCCCAAATGAGCTAATCATAATTGTGAAAGTTTATTTCTGAACTATCAACTGAATTCCATTGATCTATATGTCTGCCCTTAATCTTGTTCCATATTACCTCGATTATTGTGGCTTTGCAGTAAGTTTTGAAATCAGGAAGTCAGTTCTAGTTGGTTTTGTAATTGGATGATTTAGAATTAGCTATGAAAAGATATGAGTATTAATAGAGATACTTTTTCATCTTCTTTGCTAATTTTGATGTCCTGTATTTTGTTTTCTTAATCTTGTTCCATATTACCTTGATTATTGTGGCTTTGCAGTAAGTTTTGAAATCAGGAAGTGTGACTCCTCCAACTTGTTATTCTTTTGCAAGATTGTTTTCAATATTTTAGGTCCCTGCCACTTGCATGGGCATTTTCAGATCAACTTACCAGTTTAAGCTGGAATTCTGATAGTTATTACACCAGCTGAGCAGGTCAGTTTAGGAGCGATGCTGTCTTATCACTATTAAGTCTTCCAGTTTGTGAAGGTGGGATGCCTTGCCATTTCTTTTGGCCTTTTAAAATTTCAACATTTTTATGGAGTTTAGTTTTCAGAGAAGTTTTGTACTTCTTTGGTTGAAGTTATTGTTTAATAGTTTTCAATTTATTGTAAGTGGAATTGCTTTTGTGGTTTCATTTTTAGAATATTGCTAATGCATAGAAGTAAAATTGATTAAAAAAATATATTCAAAAGTACATTGCTCTTGTACCCTGAAAACTTGTGAAACTCATCTGTCAGTTCTAGTTGGTTTTGTAATTGGATGATTTAGAATTAGCTATGAAAAGATATGAGTATTAATAGAGATACTTTTGCATCTTCTTTGCTAATTTTGATGTCTTGTATTTTATTTTCTTCCCTAGATTACTTAAAGAAACTCCAGTACAATTTTGATTAGAAATGATGAGGGTGGAGATATTTTTTCCTGATTTAAAAAGAAAGCATTCAGTCATTCACCATAAGTATAATGTTAGCTGTAGAATTTCTGTAGATGCCTTTTATCAAATTGACGAAATTCACTTCTATTCCTACCTAATATTTCTTATCAAAAAGAGGTGTTGAATTTTGTCATGCTTTTTCTGCTACTCTTGAGATGATCTGGTGGGCTTTACTCTTTTTGCTACAGATGTTGTATATTACATTAATTGACTTTCATGTATTAACCAACCTTGCATTCCTGAGGTAAATCTCATTTGGTCCTAATGTATATGCTAGGTTTAGTTTGCTAGTGTTTTGTTGAGATTTTTAATATCAATAATCATAACAGACCTTGGTTAATTTTTTTTTAAAATTTTGTGTTGCCTTGTCTATTTCTAACATAATGCTGATACTGGAATCATAAAGAGTTGAGAAGTATTGCCTCCTCTTATTATATGGAAGAGGTTATAAAGAATTGGTGTTAATTCTTCTTTAAATGTTTGTTAGAATTTGTCATATCCATGTGGTCATATGCTTTTTTGTATGTGAATTAATTAATTAAATATCTTTATTGTATAAATTTTCTAATTTTTAAGTTGATTTCAGTCATTTGTCCTTCCACAATTTTGTCCAGTTCATCACAGTTACATAAGTTTTTAGCATATACTTGCCTATGTCACTCCTTTTTATTTTGTAACGCCAGTAGTAATATCCCCCTTTTCTTTATTGTTAGTGATTTGAGCCTTCTATATATATTTTTTTTCTTGTCAGTTTAGCTAAAGGTTTTGACAATTTTTTTTAAGGAAATGACTTTTGGTTTCAATTTACTCTATTGTTTTTCTATTCTCTATTTCATTATTTCCACTTTAATCTTTACATTTTTACTTCCCCTGCTTGCTTTAATTTTATTTAGTTAGATCCTTTTTTTTTTCCTTTGCATTAAGGCGAAACATTTAGTTATTGATTTAAGATTTATTTCCTTTTTAATATAGGCAGTCACAGCTGTAAATTCTACCTCTAAGCACTCCTTTAGCTACATCTCATTAAGTTTTGTTTTGTTTGTCTTCATTTTAATTCCTCTCAAAGTATTTTCTCCCTTGTGCATTCTTCTTTGACCAACTGGTTGTTTGAGTGTGTGTTTAATCTGGAAATTCCCCAAATTTCATTTTGATATTGACTTTTTTGGTGTTTTGTTTTGTTTTGTTTTGTTTTGTTTTGTTTTTGGTACCAGAGATTGAACCCAAGGTTATTTAACCACTGAGCCACATACACAGACCTTTTATTATTATTATTATTATTATTATTATTTTCTTTTTACTTGAGACAGGGTCCTACTAATTTGTTTAAGGACTCATTAATTTGCTGAAGCTGGCCTTGAATTTGTGATTCTTCTGCCTCAACCTCCAGAGTCACTGGGATTACAGGTGTGTGCTATTGTGCCCCACTCAATATTGATTTTTAATTTCATTTTATTGTGGTAGAAGAACATATTTTGTACCACTTCCATCCTTTTAAATTTATTAAACCTTATTTTCAGGTCTAGCATAAGATCCATCCTGGGAAAATATTCCATGTACACTTGAGAAAAATGTACATCCTGCTTTTGTTTGTGGGTGCTCTATGGAGGTATTTGAGTTGGCTTAAACTTTAATCCAGGTCTTTTACGTCCTTGTTGATCTTCTTCCTAGATGTCTTATCCATTGTTTAAAGTGAGATACGAGAGCCTCCAACTATTATGTTGAATTGTCTATTTTTCCCTTTAGTTCTCAGTTTTTACATCATGTATTTTAAAACTTCATGTATTTTAAAAAAAAATAAAAAAAAAAAAAAAAAAAAAAACAAACAAAAAACTCTGTTAGGTGCTTATATGTTTAAAATTCTTAAATATTTTAGACAGATTAGCCTTTTTTTCATTATGAAGTGCTCCTGTTTAGCTCTAATAATATAATTTTGCATTAAACTGTTCTTAACGTTGCTACTTCAGCTTTCTTATTATTTCTTGTTCTATTCTTTTACTTTCAACCTATTTATATCTTTAATTCATACTATGTCTCCTGTAAACAGTATATATTTTGAGTCTTTTTAAATATAATCTGACAGTTTCTGCCTTTTGATTGAATTGTTTAATCCATTAATATTTGATCTTTTTGAGTTATTTTTCTCTTGCTACTTTCACATTGTTCTCTTTGTCTTGGGCTTTTCACATTTTTACTACAATGTGTCTGGATATGAATTTCATGTGTTTATACTACTTGGAGTTTGTTGACTTTTTTGGATGTATTGACTAAAGTTTTCCCTTCAAATTTAGAAAGTCTTCAGCCATTAATCCTTCAAATACTTTTTTCTCCTTTCTCTCTCTCCCCTCTTTCTGGTACTTGCCTGTGTATGTATATGTTCGTGTGCTTTATGTGCCATACATTTCTATGAGGATTTATTCATTTTTGTCTAATTCTTTTTTTTTTTTTTTTTTTTTTTTTTTTTTTTTTTTTGCTGGTAAACTAGCTCAACTATGGTCTTCTTTGTTGCTCCTATGGAGCTACCAGCCCTCTCTTAAATCTCTTACCACTAAAACCTTCACTTTTTTAAAAGCACCTTTATGAACTTCCCCATAATCTGTTCCAAATCAAGGTAGTTCCTTTCACTCAGAGTTTCCCCATTTTTATGGTCTTTCTCTTCCCCTGGACAATCTTCAATCCACTGCTCCAGAGCCTGGGGTGGTGAGAATGACCCAGTTCTCTCAGTGACACCCCTGGTTTATGAGTGATTTCCTGGGTGAGCATGGTAGCTTCTGATCATCTCAGCTTGCTTCACCCATCATGAAACCTCTATCCTATGAGTGAGCTGGGGTGAGAGCAACTGGAATCCCCCTATCCTTGGTTTTCCATTCCAGCAGTAGAAACTCTGTCCAATCAATCAGTGCCTGATGGAAGACATGAGGTTCAGATTCCTTAGCAGCACTAGTCTGCAATTTAGTCTCTGCAACATGGAGCAGAAAGAGGGGTGCGATATGCTGGTATCCTGTCCTCCCAGGGAGATATTACAAACCTTGACTAGAAGTTGGAAGGAGGGAGAACTGTCTCTTTGATAACCCCCATCCAGAGTGAAATTTCTTCACACTGAGCTTGTGTGGAGAGGAGGAACAAGCTGGTCATGCATGGTTCAAGTAAGACGCTTACTATTCTTACTGAGACAGTGTGTTTTTCTTTAAAAAATGCTTCTTTCTATGCCATTTGCCCTTTGGACAATTGCACAATTTCTAGGCACTTTCAGTTGTTGGGTAGGGGATTAGATTTCATTAGCTTGTCCCTTCACCAGTGATGATCATTTCTCTGGCAAAGCAGGTCTACGAGGCTCCTCATGCTGCCATTCCAGAAATGGAATCCATGTTTATTTTTAATCTACCCAGATTTATTTTTTTTTCATAAATGGTATAAAGTGAAGCCAACTTTTATCATTTTTATATGAATCCCAAATTGCACAAGCACCACTTATTCAACAGTCTATGTGTTTCCCCAGAGATCATACCATCTCTGTCCCATAACAAATGTCTGCATTTGCAAGGACCTTTTGTAGAGGTCTTTCTCTGTTCAATTGATCTGAGCACCAAAATCATGCTGTCTTAATTTCTAGAGTTTTGTAACAGATTTTGATTCTCACAGGCAAGCCCTTATTCATTTTCCTCAAGAGTATTATGGCTCTCCTTGGGTCTTCATACATTTCTATGAATTGTAGAATCAATGTATCAAGAGCAAGTACACAGGTGCTTACACACACACGCACACACCTATTGGAAATTTGATTTGGATTGTGTTGAATCTATGGGCCAATTCAGAGAGAACTGACATTGTTCATAACTATGTCTTCCAGTTTGTGAACATAACTTATCTCTCCATTTTTTATGTCTGAATATCAGTTGGCACAAGCAACATGTCTTCTCTTCTGGGCCATGGCTGTCACAGAGACTTGGAACATTTTCTACTGTCTCTACTCTTTTCTCACAAGGGTTTGTCTCACTTTAAATTATGTCAATGTAGGAAGAACAAATTAACCTTAGAGTCTATTACTGATCCCAGTGTGACAGGAAGCCAGATTTCTAGACAAGGAGGTAATTTTGGTAGCTGCTTCTAATGGATCAACTACACCCAATAGGAGCAAGAATAGAATAAGTCACATTTTCATCACAAAGTAGCACCTACCTTAAAGCTCCTCCACTAACTTTATACTACCAGTTTATTTTCTTTCCTGCTTTCACCAATGTTCCAGCTATTTTCTGACAATGAGGAACTAGCATGAGGCTTTGCTGTTTCAATCAAAGCAGGAAAACCTTGATTGGGGGTCTTTAAAAGTCACTGCTATTACTTTCTTTTTATTGTTGTTGTTTTTCTGATTACAATGGCATTATGTATTATTTCCAGAAATTTAGGAAATACAAAAAAAAAAAAAAAAAACCACAAAGGAGTAAAATAGACGTTATTTACCATCAGAGAGAACCACAGTATAGTGTATAACTTTTTCTTTGTGTTCATATAACACATGTACACTGTTTTTTTTCTTCTTCCCCCCACCCCACCCACCACCCCCCAAAAAATAGCACTTTAAAAGCCAATGTCTTCACTCAAACCATCACTTTTATGAGAAAAGGGTCTCCACCCAGACAGGGCAGGTGTTGGGTACTCAGGAGATCACCACAGGATAGGTTTGCTGAGAATTAATTCTTTCAAGAGAGACAGAGGTGTCCAAGTTAAACAGCCAACAAGGTTACCTGCCAGCTCACTCATGGAACTCAGTCCATTCTCTTTTAGATGACTGGCATGAATATGATGGCCCCTCAAGTTTCTGTCCAACTCTAAAATGTTGGGATTCTGAATTTCCTTCTCTAGTCTGTGCCCTGCCGCCACTCGACACTATCATAGGCCTGCATTGTTGAAATAAAGGGTGTCTTAGTAGAGCGAGCTGCTGTAACAGAATACTCTAGACTAAATGGCTTGAAACAATGGACTTCTCGTGGTTCTTGAGGCTGGAAGTCGGGTAACAAGGTCCTCCTGGTAGGTGTCTGGTGAGCGCTGTCTTTCTGGTTCACAGATTACGTCTTCTCACTGTATTCTGAACAAATCTCATTTGTTTTTGTTTGTTTGGTTTTGTTTTTATTAGTATAGTATAATTATACATAACAGTGGGGCTCACTGCAACATATTCATATAACATAATTTGCTCCTATTCACTCCCCAGTAGTTTTCTTTCCCTCCCCTCATTCCTCTCTCTGTTCCCCTTCCTTTACTCTTTTGATCTTTCTTCTCTTTATTTGCATATTTTTCACTGGCGCATTATAATCATACATAAAAGTGGATTCATTGTGATATGTTCATATATGTATGTGGCATAATTTGGCCAATTTTATTCCCCAGTTCTTTCCTTTCCTTCCCTCCCACCCTCCCTCTTGATCCCCTACCTCTAATCTACTGCTCTTTCTTTTTCATGAGATCCCCTTTCTTTTCATTCCATTTTTTTCTCTCCAGATTTGGTCGTTGAGGGAAAACATTTGACCCGTGACTTTCTGAGTCTGGCGTATTTCACTTAGCATGATGTTCTCCAGCAAATGACATAATTTCATTCTTTTTTATGGCTGAGTACAATGCCATTGTGTGTATATATATCACATTTTCTTTATTCTATTCAATAATCCCATTTGTGAGGACTCCACCCTCCTTACCTAATTACTTCCCAAAGGTCCTACCCCAAATATCATCACATTGGAGATTTAGGCTTCAACGTATGAGTTTGGAGAGACAAAACTCAAATAATACTTAAGGAGTTTTTTGGTTTAACTTTCCACTGAAAAAATGACTGAAAGAGGGCTGGGGATATAGCTCAGTTGGTAGAGTGTTTGACTTGCATGCACAAGGCCCTGGGTTCAATCCCCAGCACCACACACACACACACCAAAAAAAAAAAAATATATTGAAAGGGTTCATATTTAACAAAGATAGCAGTGCTGTTGTTATTTGGGGAGATATTAAGAGATCATTCTGTCTACATGACTCTGTACTGCAGAGGAGAGATGGTACATTCAGAACTTGTCTCTGGAAGGCCCATTGTTTGGAGTCTTCCCTCCTCCCTTTAGCTGTTCCACTGAAATAAACTCTCACCCAGAAAGGGACACTTGAGGATGGGGTGAGTCAGCACAGGGTAGGGAGCTTAGCAGTTAGGGGCCAAGAGGACCTCCCCAGATCCAGGGAAATCACCCTTTTAAAATTATCACCCAGGGCAGGGCAGCCCTGATCAACTTAGGCACGGGTACCATTTCAGATCAGGTAGTGACTTGGCCCCTTCTATCTGTGCTGTGAGGATGGTTACTGTGGGGAGTCTAAGGGGAGAGACTTTCCATGTTTCCTGCAGAGGGGGATACTTCCTGAGCCCCTGAACAGCTGTGTAATCCAACACAGAGGAGAGTGCTGTGCTGTAAGTAGAGCCAGATGATGCTTCATACTGAGACTTCCGGGGCCATTCACTGCTTATGCTGGTCACCCACCCTAGTGTGCCATCTGAGGGCACCATGGCCCCATCTTGGCCTGCATGGACTGTGTTGTGATCGGGGCTTCCCAAAAAGAGTGGGTTGGGAGTAAGAGGGTCTGCCCCCACATAGTTGCTCAGTGTGGGGTCACACACCCAACCTGCTAAGGACCTGCTGAAGCATGAGGCCCATTCTAACCTGAGAAAAGTCATGAACAGAAGGAGCAGGTCTATCCCCTCAAAGGACTCAGATCACTCCACTTTTTCCACATCTCTACTGGTGGGAAGCCAGTGTAATGGGCTATAACTGTAGATCATCTTGACCTCAAAGCAGAATATTCCAGGTCATATTTCCATATTGGGCTACTTACTGCCTGTTCACACTGATGCCCTCTGGCATGTGCACACGCGAGAGTCTCTTATTGTATAGACTGCTTATTGCACAACTCACCCACAAGGTGCTTTTACTTACAGATTTCACATTATCTCTCTAAGGGATAACGTGAGGAAGTTATCCCTGGATCAAATTCTTCCAGTCCCTATAACTCCCCAAGGCCCAATATTTAAGATGCTGGCCCCACCCGTGGGTAACTCTATAAAGGCAACAGGTTGACAGTGTCAGCTCAGATCTCAGTAGTTGATGGCTACAGGGCCCCAGATGTCAGCTTCTCCCCATGGAAGTCCTACCATGATCTCAGATGCAGATTCCCGGCATGCAGAGGTCTGCAGAGGGTGACAGTCTGCGAGGGAAGCAAAGGCTGTTCAGAACGACCTAAGCCACAACCCCCGGGTGAATGATGCCAATGCCATGGCACCCACCTTGCACTCTGACTGCTTTCATTACTCCCACGGTGTCACATAGAACTGGTCCAGAATGAAGTGACAACTTTATAATTGCCTGCATTGGCATCTTATCAACTTTAAAAATTCCTAAAGGGCTTCAAATATCGCTCAGTGGTGGAGCACTTGCCTAGAGTGCGTGGAGCCCTGGATTCCATCCCCAGCTCCTAATGGAAAAAAAAAAAAAAAAAAAAAAAAAAATTTTTTTTAAGTTCCTGAAAAGAAGTCTGGAAGTTGGGTTCCTGCTGGCTCCAGGACAAGCAGTTGAATGGCCTGGCAGATGGTGACCAGGAGGCCTGAGCCTTCACTGGGACCCCTCAGTGGAAAGGACACTCTGAGCACCAGCTAGACACTAAGTGTTCTGTCCTGGTCGTCACATATTTAAGGGGATTCTGACGCATCAGTGACCTCTGTGGGTGAAAACTAGGATGACATCGCAGTATAGCAACTATCCCATGGGATAGCTGGAAAAAAAAAAAAAAAAAAAAAAAAAAAAAACCTACTTGTCCTCATATCTTGCCTGAAGCATCTTCTTCCCAGTAGGAAAAACAAGAAGAGTCTCCAGAGCTGAAGGCCCATCACCTGGAAGCTGGATGAGGTGTGTTCAGTCCCAGCAGATGTGTGGGGGAGGGCAGGGGGAAGAGGGGGACCAGGGGTTGATCCCAAAGGCCCTGCTTGTCTGTCATGTATCTTTGTTCCTCCCCTCTGCAAGCAGCTTCCACCATAAAAGGCTGAGCTTTCCAGTACCTGGGGCCACTGCTCAGTGCTCAGGCCACTGCCTTCCTGGTGGAGCAGTGGCCTCCCTGTCCCTGGGGATATACAAGCCAAGGCTGCAGGGCTGCAGCTGTCAGGGAAGGGGGTGGGGAATGTCTGCCCTGGAAAGAGGACCAATGACAAGGATGCCATCCAGCTCCAGTGAGCAGCATTGGTGCCTTGGTATTTTTCAAGTTTCAAATCAGTGTATTTCAACAACACTCCTATTACTGAGGATGCCCCGCGATGGGTGCAGCCATCTTCCTATCACATTTTCAAGGCGAAGTTGACATTTCCTTGTCCTCTAGCGCATATTCATGCACATGACTCAGCTGCCACGATCTGTAATATTCTGCAGGCTCTTCCCGTAGGTATGGAGGCCTTTTCCCCCTGGGGGAGTTCTTGTGCTGTGCAAAAAGGGGACAGCCCTGCTCTGGGGACACCCAGCGGCTTCTCGCCTCCCAGACAAGTTTGTCCTGCCACAGGAGTTAGTCCCGTCCTTTCCGCAGCCCTAGGGTCCTCCTCCCTCATGTCTGCTTTTTCCATCATGGGGGTTTTAGGAACTTTAGCTCTGGACTTTAAATTTTATAAGGACCATGTGGGAGAGTGTCCCCAGCAGCAGATGTCAGGAGAGCCACCTGCTGTGGGGGCATCTGCTGCAGCCCTGGAATGTGGGCGGGGCTTAGCTGGTGGGGTCTGCAGCTGGTGCCCAATCCCGGTGAGGAGGACTCATCTCCCCACGCCCCAGGCTGCCTTCCACTGACGCCTTGAGCGGTGTTCCTCTGAGTGAGCCCCCAGCACTGAGGCTGCTGGGCCCTGTCCCTACTTGGATCCATCTTGCTGATATTACCTGAGGTCACTCAGGCATTCAGAGAGTTGAGCTCACTGCTGGACCACAGAAGTGGCCAATGCATCTCTAATCACACACAGGCCTAATGTCAAAGCTCACTTCTAGGCTGGGGCCCAATTTGAACTCATCCTCACATCTACGGTAGAGCAGCCTCTTATCCCTGGAGCAACTCAACATCCAGCCTCCCCTCTTCCTCTGAGCTCCCCACATTCTTTCCTCTTCCCTGTTTGTAAAACTACCACCTTCTCTCGGAGGTGAGGCTGGTCTGGCCTCTTGCTTACTTTCTGTTCAGGGTCCCCCACCCCAGTCTCCTGCCTCCCACACCATCACCTCATCTCTCATGCCCCATCTTGAGCTGGTGGGACAAAGTACTAACCCTGAGCCTTCCCGACAGACCAGCCATCCTAATCCTGTGCTGCTCCTGACCTCATTCTCCTCTGTCCTGGGAAACCAAACCAAGCAAGCCTCTGGCCATGGCTGTGGCCTTGCACCTGGCTTGCCATGGCTACACACCTGTCCTGTCTCTTCTCATGGCTGGGACAGGCCCTCTCTTCCTTCAAATGTCCTCCACCAGGCTTCCTGGGGGACCCACCGCTACGTCTTTAAAACTCAGAACCCTCCCCCAATGATAGGCTCCTTAAATAGAATGATCCAGGTGAGTCTCTCTGGCAGGACTGGTATCAGGATCAGCTGCCAAGTGAAGGGACCATCTCTGACAAAGTGCAGAGCTGCAACCGTCAGTCTCAGTCCCTGTCTACTGCCCAGCTGCCAACCATGGCTGCCCTGATCCAAGTTCCCTTGTCTTTTACTCAGTCCTAGACCAGGAAACCTGAGCAGAAACCAATTCCCTACTGTGCCCAGGAGAACTCTGAGCCTCATCAGAGCAGACAGAAAATAGGCCTGATTCATGATGAGGGCCACGGGGCTCTCACCACACAGAATGGCAGTTCAAAGGAGATAGAACAGAGAGAGCCAGGGTGACCAACAGCTTCCCTAAGGAGCTACGTAGAGAGGAGGGCATGCTAGACAGGACCCAGCTCATCAGTAGAGCCTCATTGTCACCTGGAGGAAAGAGGCAGGTGCTCCTCTACCTGCATCAGAGCTTAGCTGTCCTGCGTCCTCTGCCACAGGGATGCCTCAGCTACAGGACTGTCCAGGGAGGAAGCCTGCTGAGTCCAGTGGCCAGATGATGGACTCCACCCAGGAAATCCAACAGCACAAGTGTGTTGACCCTCATGGTGCCATTTCATGTCCACTGCACCTGAACTCTAAACTCACACCATGTAGGAGGTGACCACCTGTCAGGATGGGGCCCACCTAAACCCCTAAGCTGGGCTCAGCCTAAGCTGAGCTTCTTGCGGAGAATAAGAAGCAGGTCAGGGTGGTGGGAAAGGATGTGTTGGCCTGGGTGCCAGGAGCAGTGTTCTAACCTCACTGGGCTGTGACTTGGAGCCAACCTGACCTCCCACCCTGCCCCCTGCCAGGTGGCCTCACACTTGTGTGCAATGTGGGGCTCAGCTGACTTTTTCTCAGTCTCCTTCCTACTGAGCACCCCGTGACTCTGCTGGGAGAGGCATTCGACATCTCTGTATGGGTCTCAGCCCAGGTTCTGTTGAGGAGCCACAGGAGCAATGAATCCAGAGAGGCGATTAACAGAGGGACTGCATGTACCATGAATTAGCAAGACACCAGTCGCCAACACAGCAGCTTGCATAATAGGCTTCTTGTTTTATTACGAGGCATGGTTCTCTTTAGCCAAGTCTTAAATGCCAGATGGACACTGAACTTTGGAAGATAAACAGGGATTAACATGAACAAGAAAAGGTCAGGCTGGGTAACTCTGGAGGCTGGTGGCAGTCAGCAGGCCACGTGTGGGTATGGAACACAAGCCAATCTCAGAAGCCAGCCTCCACAGCCTCACCCCTTCATCTGTTGGGATGCTCACCTACATTTGCTCAAGGTTGGCTTTCCCCACCATGAGAACTGAGTCCCTGAAGTATCTCCTGGAAAATCCCCCTTTGCAGAAAAGGCCAGTTGGCACCAGGAAAAATCTTGGCCTGCCAACTGTTCTTCAGTGAAATAAAGTGATTAGAATGGGCCAGGTGACAGACCAACAACACATCACAGTTGGGGACAGGAGAGGACCTCATGGCCTTGGAGGTCCAGGTACATCTGACAGCAAGGCCAGGAGGCTAGCTTGCAGGGTCCTTCTTGTGTGGTGAGTGATTGTCTGGGGCCCAGGGAAGCCATGTGCATGTGATATATCTCCTGTGCTAGGGAACTTTCCAGGGCATCAGAAATCCAAGTTCTCCCTGGCTCTCCCTCCTACTCTCTGGACCTCAGCTTCTGTATTTATGTGATCTCCAAGACCACCCTCACTTCTGACACCAACTGTTCAATAACTCACTAAAAGGACTCACAGGACTCAGAAAAGCCTTCACAACCTTGGTTGTGGTTTATTACAGCCCAAGGATACACTAGAAGCAGCAGAGAGAAGAGGTGTTTAGAGCAGAGCCAGGAAAGTTCCAAGCTCAGAGCTTCCGTGTGACCCTCCAGTGGAGTTGTACAGACAACACTTGTTCCTCCCAGCAATGGTTGTGACAATACAATAGTTCCTTGGTGTCCGTGTTTTCATAGTCCATGGTTTCAGTTCCTTACAGTCAACTGCAGCCTGAAAATATTAATTTCATAAATGAACAACTCATAAGTTTTAAATTTGTGCCATTTTGAATAGCAAGAAAACATCTTATACCATCCTGCTCCAACCTCCTCAGAACATGAATTATCCCTTTGTGCAACATATCCACACTGATAAGTCACTTAGCAGCTTTCTCAGTTATTAGATTGATTGTAATAGTTTTACAATGTTTGTATATGAGGTTTGGTATTAGTCACAGTTTCAGACATCCACTGGGAGTATTAGAACATATCACCAGCAGATCAGGGTAGACTACAGTAAACATGGGATACTGTCAAACAGGGACACTCATCTGAGCCTTGGTATGCAAAGATCATATTGGACAGCTTCATAGATGTGACAGAGGTTCACCTTAGTCTCTGGCCCCTTCAGAGGTTGATCTAGTATTACGTGGTTCATGCCCCCACTGAAAAATCACATTATTAGCATAGACTTCATGTCATGACTCAAAGCCCCAAGGTAAACAGAAATGCTCTGATCAGGTAGTGCATTTCAGGTGCTTATCAATCACCTCCCAGGCATCAAGGGCAAAGGCCAGACCTCATCTTGGGCAGGATTAATCTGCATAAGGCAGGGCTGCAAGAGATAGTCTCCAGGCTCCTTCAAGGTCTCAAACACTGGGACCTTGATCCCACCTGTTGGGCTGGGTTTATCAGCTAGCAGCAGAGCATGGAGAACAAGGTTCCACCCAACTAGCCACAAGAAATGTGAAGTTGTATTAGGTTTCTATTCAGGCACATCCATATCACCAGTGAAACTGTTTGATTTGTTCTCTCCCAAAGATCAGAGCTGGCAGACTCTTTAAAACCACTAGCTTTAATTTCCTTTTCTACTCTCCCGATCTTTGATTCCGAACTCTTGGTGTGGTCTACTGCAGAAAAGCCCACAGTGGCAGGGAAATCTGCCTCTCTGCACTTCTTAACATCTTTCATCCTCAGTGTGTGGGAGAGCCCAGGAGAAAAAGCATGGCCGAGCGTTGGCTGTTCAACTGGCTGTGCTGCCTGCAGGTGGAGACCTGGGACGAAGTGCTCATGGAAGGATGTCACATGCCATGGTGTCAAAATCACTTCACATTGCCAATCCTAAAAAACCCAGGATCTGATTAGAACGAAATTAAAACACAGGGCTTCCCAGAATGCTTAGACTGGATTCCTAGAATACTTATGAAAGGAAGCATTCCCTTGTTTACCCGAGGGCTGCGGGGAGGTGTCCTGGGCCAAACATTTCCACATTATTTCAGAGACAACAAACGCTTCCAAACCCTATACACTGTCAGGTTTGCTGAAGACCAGTTTCAATCCTCTCTGTGGAATGACACAAATCTTAGGCCTCAGGAACCAGGATAGCTGGCCAAGTTACTTTTGTTCTCTGTGGAGTGAGTGGTTATGGGCGTCCTGGTGCACACGCCTCCTTCACTGCTGTCTCATCCCTTGTCAGCCCTGAGCTGAGCTCTTCCAGGGAAGAATATTGGCTGTCCTCATCCTAAGAATGCCCCCAAGCCAGGCGTGGTGGCACATGCCTGTAATCCCAGCACCTGGAAGGCTGAGGCAGGAGGATCGCAAGTTCAAAAGCCAGCCTCAGTAATGGCGAGGCACTTAGCAACTCAGTGAGACCGTGTCTCTAAAAAAAAAAAACAAAAAAGGGCTGGGGATGTGGCCCAGTGGTGGAGTGCCGCTGAGTTCAATCCCCAGTACCAAAATAAAGAATGCCCCCCAAGAGCTAACACAGAGTCCTCCTGAGGACAGGCTTTCCCAGGGAGGGTTCTAAATCACAGGGGCTTATCTCCCTCTTATCCTGATACTGTTTGACTTCAACATTTCACTACAAATCCAAGTTTAAATGTATGATTGAACAGTTTTAGTATAACCAAAAACTTAAGGGAATTTTTTTTAGTAGGATGAATTTTTTTATTTAATTAATATTGTTTATCTTTGAATTAAATAGTATTGTGTATATTTGAGGTTTACAACATGTTATTACAGGATTTATATAGATAGTAAAATGATACCAAAGCAAATCAGTTTTCCTTAATATACAATATATTACATATTGTACCCTACTGCTTTGTATCTTTTAAAATTTTTTTTATTTGTTTTAATTAGTTATATATGACAGTAGAATGCATTTATGCATGGTGATATACATAGATGGGATATAATTTCTCATTTTTCTAAGTGTACATGTTGCAGAATCATATTGGTCATGTAGTCACATATATACATACAGTAATAATGTCTGTTTCATTCCACTATCTTTCCCATCCCCACATCCCCTCCCTCCCCTCCTATCACTTCCCTCTACCTAATCTAAGGTAATGCTATTCTTCCTTAGTGCCTCCCTCCCACCCCCCACCCCCATCTTATTGTGAATTAGCATCCACATATTAGAGAAAACATTCACCCTTTGGTTTTGTGGGATTGGCTTACTTCACTTAGCATGATATTCTCTAACTCCAACTACTTACTGGCAAATGCCATAATTTCACTGGCATTTGAGTATATTCCATTGAGTATATATACTACATTTTCTTTATCCATTCATCTATTGAGGGACACCTAACTTGGTTCCATATTCTACCTATTGTGAATTGAGCTGCTATAAACATTGATGTGGCTGTATTACTGTAGTATGCTGATTTTAAGTCCTTTGGGTATAAACCAAGGAGTGGGATAGCTGGTCAAATGGTGGTTCCATTCCCAGTTTCCTGAGGAATCTCCATACTGCTTTCCATAGTGGTTGCACCAATTAGCAGTGCCACCAGCAAGGTATGAGTGTACCTTTTTCCCCACATGCTTGCCAACATTTATTGTTGCCTGTGTTCTTGATGATTGCCATTCTGACAGGAGTGAGATGAAATCTTAAGAGTAGTTTTCATTTGTATTTCTCTAATTGCTAGAGATGCTGAACACTTTTTCATATATTTGTTGATTGGTTGTATTTCTTCTTCTGTGAAGTACCTGTTCAGTTCCTTAGTTCATTTATTGATTGGGTTATTTGGTTTTTTGGTGTTCAGTTTTTTGAGTTCTTTATATATCCTAGAGATTAATGCTTTATCGGAGGTGCATGTGGTAAAGATTTTCTCCCAATCTGTAGGCTCTCTAGGATGAATTTTTAAATAGGCCTAAATTTAAAACTTTGGCCATGAAAATGGTTTCATTACTATAAATTATGATTTATATTCCGGGTACATAAGAAACTTCTAGATTAGTCACTTGCTGTTGCTTTGACTGAGTAACTGCAGTGAGTTCAAATTCTAGGTGCTGGGTTTCATCTGGCTTTTTGTGTCACCTGATCATGTGCAGTGGGTCCTCCAAGGAGGTGAAAAGGGGACACAAGAAAACCTGTAGGAGAACCAGGCACAGTGGCACATGCCTATAATCCCAGAGGCTTGGCAGGCTGAGACAGGAGGATCATGAGTTCAAAGCCAGCCTCAGCATCTGTGAGGCACTAAGCAACCCAGTGAGACCCTGTCTCTAAATAAAATACAAAATTGGGCTGGGGATGTGGCTCAGTGGTTGGGTAACCCTCAGTTCAATCCCCAGTGCCAAAGAAAGAAAGAAAGAAAGAAAGAAAGAAAACTGTAGAAAAAGTACACAGTGACCAGAGAGGAATTTGAACTATGGGGTTATTTTTTGATCAAGCTCACTGTTGTTTTCAATTAGTCAACATTTATTGAGGACCCAATGTATTCTTGTGACTGTGCCAAGCCTTCAGGATACAGGAGTGACCTTGTCAGACTGCAACCCTCCCCTGAAGGTGTTTGCATGTGAAAGGAAAGAAGCGAATTAACAGGTCTAGATGAGTATGCTAAATGATAAAGACTAAAAGAAAAGTGAGCAGGGTGTTGTCTCAATGACAAGGGGAGCCTGGGAAGTTCTCTGAGGGACATGTGTTGATCAATATTCTCAGATCTCAACTGAGAGCTGCATGTTGAAGAGGAGGCAGCTGTGCCAAAATCCAGGGAAAGAGAGATGCAATCTAAGGCTCAGCATGTGCAAAGGCCCTGAGACTGAAAGGAACCTGGCATGTTCAAAGTGGCATGCAAAGGCCACCATGGCCGGAGCATCAGAAGTGATATGAAGGGTGACAAAAAATGAGGGTGGGAAGGGAAGGAGCTGGGAGCCTAAGATGGGGCCTGGTAGAATCTGATAAGTAGTCTGGGTTGCCCCTTTAGGAGAGGGGAGGAGTGGAAGGAGCAGGCCCTGTCTGAAAGGCATGGAAAAAGATCTGAGGACTAAGCCCAAACCCTTTGTTGGGTCCCGCCAGACCCTGGGGGTTACCAGCCTTGGAGATTGCAGGATGCTGACCCAGACGGTGAATGTTAATAGCCGTGGCCCTGGTTCGACCTTTTCAGCATTTGGTGTTCTGATTAACTGGCCCTTCTCCCTCTTCAGCACATGTTGAAGACACTTTGTTCAGGAGGAAGTTGAAATGGCCAGCCCCTCTAATAACAGAATATTGAAAAGGTCACAGCAGTACGGCTGAGTTCTCCAACCTACAAATCACAGGGAGCGTCAGCTCAGATAACTCATTCTCCTGACAAATCAAGGAGCAAGAACTGAAGACCGCACAGCTGATTAGGCTCATCGGAAATCAGAGGGCTGGGAAGAAATCGATGGAGAACTTGCTGCCCTGAGCAGGGGTTCAGGGCCTGCAGGATGCTGATTAGCACTTCTGCAGGTAGGGGGAGTGTGCTGCCCCCTAGTGGCCACTCCATGACTGCACACCGGGAAGGTCTCAGAGGGGAACCTGGAACCTGTCCTGGGCTCCAGGATCCTGGGAGGCCCTGCATGAAGAGCCCATCAGGTCAGGTGTCCTTTTCCATTTTGTCACAATAGCATGAAAAAGCACCTTTCCGTAAACGGTGGCTAAATAAAACATTTGCCAAAAGACCTAAAATTACATTTCTTTCAGGATATTTTGTATTTCTCCTCCATTAAAATATTTTGTTTCATGCTTTTTTTTTAAAGAATTAGTTTTTAATTGTAGATGAACACAATACCTTTATTTTATTTATTTATTTTTTTATGTGGGCGCTGAGGATCAAACCCAGTGCCTCACGCATGCTAGGCAAGTGCTCTACCACTGAGCTACAACGCCAGCCCAAGAATTAGCTTTTGCCATGACCAGTCTTTGGAAAAAGAGTGAGCAAGCGCTCTCAAAACTCAAAGTCCTCATAAAGCAAGGACACATTTATGGCTTAATTTACTGTGGAGTTTCACAAACAACACTAAAGAAAAATGGCCGATTTAATTAAAGACTGGGCAATTAACCTTCTGTGTGCTAAAACAGGGATGTGCGTGGGCTTTCCACAGAAGCCAGTCTTCATCTGTGGGCAGCAGACACAGAAAATCTTAATGGGTCGGCAAAGCTGGATTGAAGTGAAAAGCTCACCTTAAAAAGAAATCTAAGACTAAGAGAGGGAACGAACATCAAAGATGACTCTGATTAGCCACGATAAGGAAAGCTAGCAACTGGAAGAAAGAAACAGGATACACAGAATACATTTTTAAAACCAGAGGTGCAAAGATTTCAGTGGGCTTTGGAGATAAGGGGGACTGACATTTGGAGAACGGTTGATTAAAAGCTTTTCGGCACAAATGCTCATTTTCTCAGGGCGTTGAGCGCAAAAAATCCATGGAGTAAATTGAAATTCTAAATGCTAAGAGAAGACTAAAAGATTTACTGCCACAGATTCAATTAAGTGGCTAAAAAAATGTAGCATCTCCTTCAGGATTCATTGAGGCACCTGTCTCATGACAGCGCATCTTCCCAAATGCTGTTCACTCGTAGGAAGATCCCTGCAGGAGGAGTGTGGAGTCTCCACCACGGGCCTTAACTCAGGGCTCAGCAGGCGTCAAGGCCCTGAGTTCTGCCAACTTGTCCCTCTGCAGCCTGCTGTCCCCAAGGCAGGAGAGGTGGAGTTCTCCTGAAGATACTCAGTATGCCCTCCAAGACTCCATGCCTTCGAGACGGTATGCTTCCCTAGAGACCACCACTGTTCACCACACACCTCCAAGATTCTCACTTGAGAGATTATCAGCAATCTGGGGACTTGAACTCTAAGAGACAGAGCCCAGCTCAAAGTGCACTTGGGATTCTGGGGATGAAACCAGGGGCTTCACAGATGCTAAGCAAGTGCTCCACCCCTGAGCTATACCCACAGCCCACAAAGGGTACTTTGAACATGTCCCTTGATGAGCAGTAGTGGACACCAACTGGCTTCTTTGTTTCTGAGTTGTCAACCTGCCTGGTAATGCTGGAGGGTTGTGTGTTGTCTGTATGCCACCTTGGCCAGGCTGCCAGGGTCAGAAGAAAAGGGTCATTTTTTTTTTTTACAGTTCTTTTATTATTTTTTTATTATTGTAATTTGTTATACATGTTTGCAGAGTACAATTTATTTCATATTACATATAAAGAGCACAATTTTTCAAGTCGCTGGTTTTATATAAAGTATTTTTACAACAATTGTATCTTCATACATGTACTTAGGGTAATGATGGCTAACTCATTCTACCATTATTCCTATCTCCTTTCCCCCTCTCCTCCCTCCCCCCTCTTTTTTTTATTTTTTTTTTTTATAATTTTTAATATGTACAACTCATAGTGCATGTGTTTAGCATTTTTTTACATACAATTGTTTGCATACAGAGTATATTCGTACAATTCAGGTCTTCAATCATGCATTTAGGAAAATGATATCCATCTCATTCAAACACCTTTTCTTTTCTTTTTCCTTTTCTCCCTCTCCCTCCCCCCTTGCTCCCTCCCTTACTCTCCCTTCCCTTTGACCATTCTAGTATTCTTCTAGTCCTCGTATGTACCCTCCCATCCAACCATACTATGAACTAGTCTCCTTATATAAGAGAGAACATTTGGTACTTGGATTTTTGAGACTGACTAACTTCACTTAGCATTATGTCTTCCAACTTCATCCATTTACCTGCAAATGCCATTAATTTATTTTCTTTTATTGCTGAGTAAAATTCCATTGTGCGTATATACCACATTTTCTTAATCCACTCATTTACTGAGGGACATCTAGGTTGGTTCCACAACCTAGCTATTGTGAATTGTGCAGCTACAAACATTGAGATAGCTGTGTCACTGTAATATGCTGTTTTTAAGAAAAGGGTCATTTAAAGTACTATACCTGGCAATACATTTAAGGGCCCAGAGATGGGCTAAACATTGGTGGGAAAGCTGGTGGATTATTACAAAGTACCAATGTCGATGTGTTAACCCAGCCATGAGAAATTGGGTTGAGCTCAATGGAGGAGGGCTTGCACAGTGGCCAAAGGACTCAGTGCACCGTGAAGGCTGTGGAAGGCAAGGAGTGGTGCAGGCACTGGCAGCCCCATTTTCGGCCACCATCAGTGTGTGAAGTTGCAGCTAGAGCAAGACAGTGACCAGGCTCGGCCCCTATGCCCACTGCCTCCCAGCTCTGGGGTGCCACACCCCACAGTCCTCATTTCCTTCTGGCTACCTCAAACAGATTGGCTACAGCCTCAGGAATTGGCCTCCCATGTCCATGCTAAGTGTTGTTTTTTAGAAGAAATAGTCAAGTAGGAGACATGAAAAGTCACCTAATATAAAGACATAAGGCATTTGGGGCTGGGGGGGACCCTGAAGGCTGCGGGGCCAGGGAGGGCTCCCTGGGAGTAGCCAAGCCTGGCGCGTGGCTGTGGGGACAGATGGAACGCGGGAAATCATCAGGGTGGGTTCTCCCCTGCTGCTGGAGGAAAGGAGGATGGAAGAGGGGCTGCAGTGGTGTGTGTCAAAGGACAAGCAAGACTAGAGCTAGAAGCTTCCAGAAACACCCCCATCATACACCACACCCCACCTGTGGAAACAAGGGTGACTTCTCTTGTGGCGTTGGGCACCTGTGGCCGCCGTCCCCCACCCCTGTGCTCAACAACAAGGTGATTTGTATACCTGCTTTGTTTATTTCTCCATGGAGCATCCAGATTATTTGGAAAGAGAAAAGAATAAAGAGGGATAATTTTTTTTTCTTTAAAAATGGTAGAGCAGACCTAAAGCCCTAAATGGAAATAAAACAAGAATAAGTTAGAACAGAGGAAAATCAATAAAACAGATGAGGTTTAAAATAAGAGGTTTAAAAAGCTGACAGCTACAGGAGACAGGAGAAAAGGAATTAGAAGACTAGAATTTTAATTCCTGATATTAAACTGGAGATAAAAATAGAAAAGAAAGGAATAAAAACAGAATGTATTTTTAAATTAAGTATTTTTTAAAAGGAAATAGGTTAAAATCATTGAAATTAGTGAAGTTAAAATGAAAGTGTGAGATAATGGCTTTAAAATAAAATAAAATAAAGAAGGAAGGGCTGGGGACATAGCTTAGTGGTGGAGTCCTTGCCTAGCATGTACAAGGCCCTGGGTTCAATCCCCAGTACTGCAAAAGATAAATAACAAAATTCAAAAATAAAGCAAGTAAAGTTAAGAAATAGCTGCTAAGAAAAAGAGAGAAGAGAGGCATCTAGAAGTTTCCACATGGGAGAATACAGGAAAGAATTCTCGGAGCCTGACCATCAGGGTCAGAGCCACCTCCTGTGCACGGCCTCCCCTTCATGTTCTTTTCCCTCTCTGAAGCGACAGCATTTTCCACTTTGTGTGGGAGAGAGTTGTCGTTCCTTTATATGTGAGCATACCGCAGGCCCCAAACCCTCAGCTCCTGAACCTGTCAGAGAAACCCTGATCCCATGGACAGTGAGCTTCTCCATCCACCTAGAAGGCGCTCAGGTCATGGATGCTGGGTGAAAGACACATAATAAACCAATACAGAAACAAGTGAAGAAAGCCTCACTGCCCTCTGTTGTGACTGGGTCCCTGGTTCTCAGCAGTTTCAGACACGGGACCATCTTTTAAGAACAAAGATTTCATCATGTCCCTTTTATTACCCTAAAATGCAAATGATAGATGATATCATCTACTTACCCTATGATTTCAAAGTATGGTATACTAATTGAAATATACATGAGAAATACAAAGAAAGTGATTTGTAGTAAAATACCATGTATTTCAATATGTAGGTGCTCATTCAAGATGGAATTTATAAGGAAGTAGCCAGATGTTGGCATCAAATTATCTTCTACAAATGCAGCTGATACAGGTATACTGCACTGGCAACTCACATACCACACACTGTGTTTCCACTGGCAATAAGATAATGATGAACAACTTTCGATAAAGTTCTCAACAAAGCAACATATACTCTTCTTTTGGTTTGCATGGTAATTATAGCCCAGGAAAATTCTGAGTATTTTAAACCATGTGAAAAAAAAAAAAAAAAAAAACGCTTTGTGTTCATGTATAACCAGAATTAGGTTCTAGACTCCAATAATTATAAATATGTTTTAACCTACATGAAATTTTTTTCCAATGGGGACATATGATGATTCATTTTTGTGAAAGATTATCCCATGCGATGCAGTATCTGGCATTCCTGGGCTTTGCCCTCTTAATACTAACAGCAACTACCCCCACCCACCACAGTCATTGTGACTTTTGAAAATGCTCTAGAAATTTCCAGAAAAACCACTAAGAAGCAGCCCTACCCAACTTGGGAATATTGTTTCCAGAGGGGGAAACTTGACTGACAGTTCCCATGAGTCTCCCTCCTCACGACTACCTACCTGGTCACACTTTCCCAGCCTCAAAAATTGCAAGAACACTTTGGAGGTGAAAGAAGACATTTAGCAGCAAGATCAGGATATCCTGCAAAAGAACAGTAAGGGTCTTTGCCAGATTTGCTGGTGGGATGCTCCAGGGAGTCCTGTCAATTCTTGGGCAGGACTTATAGGTCTTATAGAGACTGAAAAGAGAAAATGGAAAAGAGGAAAGAGAAACCAACTTAGGAGGAGTAAGAGATCCACTGAGAACCTACTGCTGATGCAAAGAATCACAGACAACAGAGAATAGTAATAAGTACCAAGAATTTTGTATCAACCACAAAATCCCAAGATGACATATAGGGTCAGAGTAAGGGGCTCCCACTTCCCAGATGGTTTTCATCCAGAGACAATACCAGTTCTTAGAAAGCTCTGGAAAGGAGCCACCCACTGCGGGGTTGGAATGCTACCCCTCCTTTCAAAGTTTATTAGAGCAATAAGAGATCAGGAGTCATGATTCAGACCAGTTCACAACTGCAAGAGCTCAGAAAAAGCTAATCTGATGTTCTTTTTTTACTCTGGGTCATTTAACTCATTTCTAAAATTGGTTTCTTGCTCAGAGCAGAATTTCGAGGTTTATAAACTCCAAGGAGAGGGGGGGAAAAGTTTAGAGTCAATTGTGTTATTGTGATGGAACAGTTTTATTCTCAAAGATTTAATTCCCCAAGTTTTGCTTTAGGAGAAAAAAAAAGAGAGAAAGAGACATAACAGAAGGTAAGAAGACAAACTCCCTGTGTTAGGGAGCATCACTCATGGTGACAATTGGGAAACATGACAGAGAATGGGACATGCTATCCCAGAAGAAATGAAGAGGATTTTCAATTACTTTGCAACTTTATTTATGATTTTTGAAGGGTAATGCATTGCTGCTCTTAACTGCCTGAAATTAAAGTGGATGTTGAAACCATCGCCTCTTCTTTGAGCTTATTTTTATTTTTACTGAGCCTAATTGAATGATGTAAAGAGAAGTTTACTTTTTAAATGTGTCATCTCGTATTTCCCCGCAACTGTAATCACATCAATAGCATCTTTGCCATCAGGATGTTATTGCCTTCTCTCGTCTCCTTTTCCAGCCTATTGAATTTAGTAAACTTGAAGATGGTTCACAAGTAATGAAAGCTGGTTTATTGGGAAAAAAAAAAAGTTTTTTATTGCCTGAAAAACAAACCCTAAGAGACACTAATAGTAACATTTATGTTTTTTAACTTGAGATTTGAAGTGAGAATATTTTCAGATTTAGATTCCATAAAATGATTATTGGACAAAAACAGATTTTCCTGCATTAAGGTCAGATGCTAAAGCTGGCTTTGAATTAACAATGGGGTTCTTTCTTCTTCATCATAAAACGTGCTTTAGAAGGTCAGGGAAACATGAGGAGCTGGCAGGGGGAAATCACTAGAAGTTCTCTTTTGTATTAAAAAAAAATAAAAGATAAAGAGGAGATGGCACTTGTGGCGTAAGATGAAGGTAAATGACTGGGGTAAAAAAAGAGGGAGATTTTCCTTTTCACTACACCCCACCCCCAGGCGTGGTGAAGGAGGAGAAGCCATGCTGAGCACCCTTCAGGACTGTTTATACCCTGGGGGTGCTATATGAAATCTCCTCTCTTGGAACCTGCTCCTGGGGTCAGTAGGCAGAAGGCTCAAGAGCCTCAAGTTAGGCTGGGGCTCAGAATGCCCACGCTTCAGTGGGCTGGGGTAGGTTTCTTTATTTGTTCTTTGTTCTTTATATATATATATCTTATGTATATATATATTGTTCTTTATATATACATGACAGTCGAGTGTATTTTGACATACTACACGTACATGGAGTATAACTTATTCTAACTAGAATCCCATCTCGTGATTATACATGGTGTGGAGTTTCACTGGTTGTGTAGTTATGTCCGATTCTTTGTATTGTCTTTTCTATTCCCATCCCTCCTCCTTTCCCTTCATTCTCCTTGTCTAATCCACTGAACTTCTCTGTTCTTCCCTCCCTGCCTTGTTGTGTGTTAGCATCCACATATCAGAGAGAACAGTCGGGATTGGCTTATTTCACTTAACATGATAGTCTTCAGACTCATCCATTTACCGGCAAAAGTCATAAAGTCATTCGTTTTATGGTTGAGTAATATTCCATTGTGTGTGTGTGTGTGACATTTTTCTTTATCCATTTATCTGTTGAAGGGCACCTAGGTTTTTTCCATAGCTTAGCTATTGTGAATTGAGCTGTGATAAACATTGATGTGGCTGAGTCACTGTAGTATGTTGATATTAATTCCTTTGGAGACTGACTGTCCAGGGGGACTCATACCAAGGAGTGGGATAACTGGGTCAAATGGTGGTTCCATTCCAAGTTTACAGTTTTGAATGAAGATGCACCTGTGTGAGGGATAGGGAGTATTCTCAGGACACCTGTCCTGCTTTCCCTGGTTCTTCAGGAAGTACCTGTCGTGGAACTGAGGCTGTGACCAGTAGAAGAACAGAAAGGGAAAAGGTACCAGAGAAGAGTTTTAACTGAGCTAAAGACTGAAAAAGAAAATTATTTTAAAACGCAAACTAGCGGGGCTGGGGTTGTGGCTTGGTGGTAGAGTGCTCGTCTAGCATGTGCGAGGCCCTGGGTTCGATCCTCAGCGCCACATAAAAATAAATAAAGTTATTGTGTCCATCTACAACTAAAATTTTTTTTAAAAAATTTAAAGCAAAATAGCAAGTAGAACAGATTGGGGGGGGGGGGCTTTTATTCATTAAAGTGTACTCTAAATCAATAAGAATCAAAAACTAATGGTATTGCTAACAATGAAGTGACCAATGTCAGTGAGTTTGATGAATGCTTCCTGCCAGTATAACTACTGCACCAGTCAAGACATGCAGTGGGCCTGATGGCACACACCTATAATCCCAGGGACTTGGGAAGCTGAGGCAGGAGGATTGCAAGTTCAAAGCCAACCTCAGCAACTTAGTGAGACCATGTCTCAAAATTAAAATAAAAATAAATTAAAAAGGACTGGGAAGTAGATCAGTGCTTAAGTGCCCCTGGATTTAATCCCTGCTACCAAAAAAAAAAAAAAAAAAAAGACACACAATGTCCCTGTCTGCCATGGCTATTTCCCAGTCAGTCACCCCACCCCATCCCATACCAGTTACTAATCTGATTTCTATCAGTGTAGATTGACATTGCCTATTCTAAAACTTTTCCTATGTATAATTGTTTAGTATATAACTTTTTGTGTAGGACTTCTTATGCTCAGATAAATATTTCTGATATTTATCACCATAACATTTATTCCGGGACAGTCAGTCTTCACATATCCATCACATTTCACATTGCGGATACATCGCCAAAACGGCAGACATGGTCCCTCCCTGCCTTCTTGGACTTTATGATGCACCTTTTGGTCCAGCTGATGGGTTGATCTGGGCAGCATGGTGGACAAAATGACACCTCCCGCTTCCTCCCCAAAGATGCCTGCATCCTTGTGCCAAACCTGTGTGTATGTTCCTTACGTGGTAAAGGGACTTTGTAGGACCTTGAGATGGAGATATCCTGGATTATAATGTTATCACCAGGATCCTTATTAGTGAAAAAGGGTCAGGGTCATAGGAGACCTGAAGATGCTGAGCTTCCGACTTTGATCATGGGAGAAGGGGCCACAAGGAATTCCACCCCTTGGTGGTGGAATTCAGGCAGCATCCAGAAGCCAGAGAGGGCAAGGAAGTGAATGTTCCCCTAGAGCCTTCAGAACAAATGCAGCCCTACCAATGGCCTCATTTTAGCCCAGTGAGGCCCAGTTTGGACTTCTGTTCTCCAAAACAGTAAAATAACAGTTTCAACCTACCCCATCTATAGCAGTTTGTCCCAACAGCCATAGGCAGCAAGTTGGCCTGAGAAAGAAGGACAAGGCAGAGACCAGTGGGGCCAGGCAGAGTCCTGTGGGGAGGGAGGGCAGGCGGAGCCGAGGAGAGGTGGCTCTGGGCCAGCTGCACTGACCACAGGCCAGCTGGCAGCAGGGAGCTTATCTGGGGTCAGAGGCCAGTGGTGATCTGGGCAGTGCTGCTCTCCCAACAGCCATGAGCACAAGATCAGTGGGGGTGGGCGAGTCCCCCAGAAGGCCCAGGGCTGCTGTGCTCCTCCTTTGGGGAACTAGTGTGGGTGCTCCCACACTACCTCTGCCTCAGCCTGGGGGTACGTGCGGGGGCTGGAGAGTGAAGCCAAAGGAGGCAGATCTTTCAGAAATGAGCCAGACAAGAAGCTGGGTTCTTGGAGCCCATGGCAGCGGATGTGGCCATGAGAGGGCTCTGTAGGTGGGGGTGGGGTTGAATGGCAGTTCTTATAGTCAAGTTATTTGGGAAGGCAAAATCGAAGGGAAGATTTCCCTTTTGCTTAGCAAGAAACTGGATCAGAGGTCCAAGCCTCAGCTGAAATCAGCACCTTCGAAACTGCATTCCATAAAACAGACATGAAAAGGCCAAACACAGCTAGAAATCCATTCCCTAACTCAAGATCAGACCCACGTGCCTGTTTGGCTTACTGCCAATTAGGTGTCTCTATGAATATTTATCAACATGTCCTGTGAACAGGTACTGAGGATCCAGGAAGGAGAGAGGGACCCTGCCCCTGCCTTGTAGGGGTAGGGAGGAGACCTAGGCATGGGGAGAACCTGAAGGAGGGCTCCATCTATAGGAGGCAGGCAAGAAAGTAGGGAGTTCTAATAGTGGAGGTGCAGAGTATTGGGGGAGCCAACTGGGCCGAAGTGGGGGAAAAAAAATCAAAACTGGCAAAGTTGCTGTTCTTAGCCAGGTCTGAAGCTAATGGTGCCAGATTTCAAATCCACTCTCCTCTGCAACTTGCCAAGAATCCAATGTGGCCATATTGCCAGCAGCTTCCAGGCCCACGTTCAAGCCTCTCCATGGGTTTTGGTCCACCACAGCCCTGCCTCACAGACCTCTTGGACTCCAGGGCTAATGCAGCCTCTTGCTGGGCTTCGTGCCCCACTCTCATTCTGGACTATGAAACCGAGCTGAAAATTAGGAGATTGCATGCCCCTTTGAAAGCTTAGCCACCAGCTAATACACTGTATGATGGACAGGCAAGGGGAGGTGTGAGGTGGCCTTTGGATCTCAGAGGCATGCCCAGCATCGTCCCTATAAAAAATCCCACAGGAAGCTAGGAAGCCCTAAAGTCTGGGAGAGAAGGGGATGGAATTCCTGCAAGGCAGGGCTGGAGGCAGCCACACCTCCAGCCACCTTCACCCTTTACTCCTTTTTCTCTAGTCAGTGACGTCCCCTGTAGCTGCCACTCACAAAATGGTTTCTACTTAGCTGCTGCCATCATTTACACATCCACAGATTCCCCCATTGGTGTCTCTGCTTCTGGCCTGACCTGAAGAAAAATTCTGCAGGGACCTCCAACCTGTCCACTCCTGCCTGGCCTCTTCCTGCAAGAGAAGCCATGGAGACTCTCCTTGTAACATGCTCCTTCCTCTCAAATTGTAGATGCACACTCCAAATATCTCCTCCTAGAGGCCTTCTCAGACTCCACCCCAAATCCAGGCTCAGTGAGTCACATTGGGTATGCCCAAAGTGCCCCATCTGTGGACCCCACAAGACACAAGCTCCATGAACCAAGGGGCCCCACAACCAGTTCCTTAGGGTTGAATATGTTAGGTTTTTGTGACTGAATCTGTCAAAATAAAAATTATTTTGCAATGTAAATAGGCTTCCCAAACATGTCTGCTTTGCAAGACTGTTTTTAATCATGAGGACTTCTTACAGCAAGGCCCCCTTTGCTCTTGGCTACAGAAAGGATTTGGGGACAGAAAGGATTTGTCACTGGCCTCCATGTCATGGGAGGCCCCTTAGGAGCCAGACCCCACACTTCTGTGAAAGGCCTTGAGGCTCTTCCTGTTAAAAGATGAAGCACCCCCATTCTGGGGTTGCCCTCAAGGCCTGGACAGCTGGTTCCCATTGAGAACCTCACAGTCCCAGATATTTTGTTCATGGATATTGGTTTTAAGGCCTCAAGAATGCAAAGGAGAAAAAAGCACCAGCACACATAAAAAGGAATGCCAAGCCAGAAATAAAGGTTGAGAAATCCCTTCTTGGACATTAAAAAGCAAATAATTGGAGGATTTATTTCTTCTTTCTTTTGCAGTTTCCTTTGACATTGCTAATGCTGGTCCTAAGGCTCCACTAGAGTTTGGTGCACCTCGTGAGCCCAAAGAAAGATTCAGTGGTATGCACTTTAGTCCCATGCTAAGTGCTGCTTATTTGCTTTTTCTCCTCAGAAGTTGACATGCTGCCTGGGGGTTTCTGGTAGGGAGAATGCTCAGGGGTCTAGAACACGTTCTCCCTCGCCTGTGTGAATGAAAGTCTAGGCAGGCTGTGGGCCCCTGGGGATACACAGTTGGTATTTCCAGGAGCTGCTGCAGGATGCTACTCGTACAAACCACACACCAACCACTGCTCAGGACTGCTAACCCCCCCCCCCCCCGCCCCCCGCGGACTTCTGCATCCACCAGAGCCAGAGATGCCACAGACCATGGGGCTTCCCAGACTCAATTAGCAGTGGACAGAGCCCTCTGTCAGCATGACAGGAGTCAGCAGGCACAGGGCAGGCATCCAGGCCAGCGCAGGCATCCAGGCCAGCGCTGGCAGTGACATTCCTCACCCCGGAGCATGCACACACATCCCTGCCATTGCCTGGGTACCGTCACTCTGTTCATCATCTGGAGGAAAAACGTGTTCCTGGGGCTGGAGATTTGATATGGGGGACCTGAAGTTTATGTGGGTACAGTCATGGTCTTTAAGTGACAGGACTGTCACAAGGCCACCACCCCTGGAGGGCTGGTGCTGGGTTCACTGAGTTACACCAACTCTGTGGTTTAGTCTCACTGATTGCCTGCCCCATGCCCAGTCCTTTGTCCGCTTTCCAGGACTTCCTCTTGGGTGACAGGAGGGATGAGTTCAATCCTGGTGCATAGGGAGTTGATGTGGTCTCATTAAGGAGGTGAAAGGAATCCACACCCCACACAGTCACTGGCAGGGCTAGACACTGGGTAACCACAGGCTGCTGGGAGGCCTGGGCCTGGGCCACCAGGCTTCTCCAGGACATCGTCCCCATCGCAGGACCTCCATGCACTTTCAGCCATGAGGCCTGAGCTGGGAAATGCCAGTTCTACCCAACGGTCTCCATCCAGCATTGAAACACTGGCCACATTCCCATCTTAGCAACAGGGCTTCACTCTCATCTGTTCCAGGGCAAATGGGGCCAACTCTGTGCGTGTGTGCGTGTGTGTGTGTGTGTGTGTGTGTGTGTGTGTGTGTGTGTGTGTGACTCTAGTGACTCTAGCTCCTTGTCTCTCTCCACTTTGGGAAGGGCTGCCCACCCAGGCCCAAGTGGCACATAAACTCCCCCAACTTTTCTCTCCATCCTATGACAGTCCTACATAACAGGGTCATCTTACAGATGGGCAAACTAAGGATCAGAGTGAGTAGTGACCTCCCTGAGGCCACACAGCAGGAGTAGAGCCAAGAGCAGGCCCAGGCTTGTGGCCTAGTGCAGATATCTGCAGGCAGCTGTTTTGGGCAACCTACCCTTTAGTCTTCTGCTCCTGTTGGTCAGTAGCTGAGGCCTGTCTGACCCTCTGTGGGGAAAAGCCAATGAGGATGAGCCCTGTCCAGCAGGTCCAGAGCTCTGCCCAGCATGTTTGGGGGGCCTGCTGCTTGTTGCTCAAAAGGACTGAATCCAAGAAAGTGCCATATAAAACCAGAGGCTGTGTGGAGCAGAGCCCCAGCAGGTAGCAAGCTTCCTTGCTGCTTCTGAAGCTATTGCTTCAGAGGGGACTGTGTGTGTGTGTGTGTGTGTGTGTGTGTACAGTTATTTTTGTCTTTGGCTTCTTAGCCTCCACTGTAACACTGTTCGGTGGCAACTTTTTAAAGGAATATTCCCAAAAAGTGTTGATCTGTGATTTTTATGGCTCCACTGCCCCACCCCCACCTCACCCAGCTGGTGTCCCTCAAGATGTCCACACAACTCCCTCCTTTCATTCCAAGTAGCTCCCATCTGAGGGAAAAGTCAGCTTTCATTACTGTGACCAAAACACCTGACAATAACAACTTAGAGGAGGTTTATTTTGGTTCATAGCTTCAGAGATTCAGCCCATGGTCTGGTCAGCTGGCTCCAAGGCAGAAACATCATGGCGGAAGCATGTGGTGGAGGAAAGTTGCTGAGTTTGTGCCAACTGAGAAGCAGACAGAGAGAGAGGGAGAGAAAAGGGCGGGTAAGAGGATAAACGCTTCCATGGCACACCCCACCTGTCTTCAGGTACCACCCCGTAGTCCATTCAAATTATTCATCTATCAAATCTACCCACTAATGAAGTCAGAGCTCTCCCGATCCAATCATTTCCTAAAAGCCCCAACTCTGAACCTACTGCCTTGGGGACCACACTTTCCATACACAGGATTTGGAGGAGGGGGGTGGCATTTCAGATCCAAAGCATAGCAGATGGTCCCCCATATCCTCCCACCAGACCCCAGGGAGGGCAGGAGGAAAGTCTTACCCTGCTTTGGGGTGTGGAAGGGACCCCTGATGCACCCCTCAGACAGGGGGCAGTCTGGCCCAGCCACCTGCAGACCTTTGCTTCCTCCTGTGTGAAGGGATTATTTGTCCATCACCAAAAATAATCTCAAGGGGGGAGATAAAAGGGTTGAGAAAAGAACTTTTCACTGTGCTCTTTGTGGCCTGGGCTGTGAACAGCACTCACAAGACCCAGTAACTTGGACACCAAGTGCTGAGCTAACCAAAACACAGCCAGTCTCATGGAAGAGAGGAGGGGAATGAAGTAAAGGAGAGTTAAACTGCTTCTCCATACTGAGAAGTTAGCAGATGCCTAATGCTATAAAAACAAGATTTTTTTTTTTTTTTAGGTAAATTCCAAAAAAAAAAAACTTACTAAAAGGGCTGAAAGAAATAACCTTTAGGGAAGAGAAATAAGAAGAAGAAGACAGGGACATCCTGTCTTTCATTAAAAGACTTAAATAACTATTGGATGCTTTAAATTATGTATCTTTGTTTAAAATACAGAATTTTCAGTGCATTTAAAATATTTGCTGGGCTGGGGGTTTAGCTCAGTGCTAGAGTCCTTGGCCAGTGTGCACGAGTCCCTGGTTCAATCCCCAGCACCACAAAATAAAATATCTAATGCAATAATACAGAGTAGAAATCACTCTGAAAGGATTAAATATTCTTTAAAAAATAGTTACACTAAACTGATAGAAAACATTTTAATTTCCATTTTAATTTAAAAATTCAGAATAAATGTATAACGTGTCTAAGTGTTGGGGGGGGGTTACCCACAGCAAATTTAATCCTTACTGACATCAGAAAGCTTTTGATGACAGTAAAGAAAGCAGGAACCCAGCCCTTGGGAGAAACGTTTGCAGGAGCCCTGTTTGGGGATTGACTTGAATTGCGGTTGACTATGAGCCGTGGAGATTTGGGCATTGTCGCATCCCGTAGTCTCACGGGAGTTGTTGCGGGATCTCGAGTGACTTGGCCGAAATTGCTGATCGGGTCAGCGCCATTTTAGGGTGTGTTTGGCGTGTGTTAGTCGTTGTTAGAACCAGAGAGAAAAGTTATCAGAATAAAAAGCTGTTTGTCTCCAGTTTGCTTCTGAAGTTTTTCCCGCGGCTCCGTTGCTCCAAGCGCTTCAGGCAGCAACAAACGTTGAGGAGGAAGAACTGAGGAAGGTGGTCAGGCCTGAGAGCCCATGGCTGGGCGGCAGGCCTGCCTGTGGTCCCTTCCTGCAAGAGGCCAAGAGAGGCAGACTGTGACTCTAGTGTAGCAGTACTGACCCCCTGGGAGGGTCTAACCTCAACGCCTGTAATAGCCGTCATCCATGATAGATGCATGGCAATCCCTCCAAGAACAGAAAGGAAACACACACACACACTACAGTCCATCCTTATGGTATGACAGCCCCCAGGTCTCTTGGCAGCACTCCATTTGGAAGCATTGAACTGGCTGTACCTTTAGCTTCTTTGGTGCGGAGGGACTGTAGCTTGTAGGTCAGCAACTTCTACACTGTTTAAAGCTCCTCAGAGAGATGGGACTGCAAGAGGAGCAAGGAACCCTAGAGAAAGGTAGCTGTGCACATGCACACGCACAGGCACCAAAGCACCCAATTTTGTAGCAGTTAAAAGAGTGTTGGAGCCAGGCGTGGTGATGCACGCCTGTAACCCCAGCTACTTGGGAGGCTGAGGCAGGAGGATCACAAGTTCAAAGCCAGCCTCAGCAACTTAGCAAGACCCTGACTCAAAATAAAAGCTATAAAGGGCTGGGGATGTGGCTCATTGGTTAAGTGCCCCTGGGACCAATCCCTAGTAACAACAACAACAAAAGAGTGTTGGGTCGCCCCCCGGGGCCATCCACTGCTCCTCCCTGGGTCTGCAAATCTCACATGGAAGCAGGGGTTCTACATCCCAGCCTCCCCTCTATAAAGAGGACTAAAGTTGTCACAAGATATGTTTCCTATTTTGGCCTGTGGACTTCACAGAACTATTCTGAGATTTTACTGAACATGATTAAGCCACACAAGTCCTCATGTCATAGCTATAAATGGCCATCATTGAAAAGATATTGGTGACCTGGATGTTTTAATGACCCTACCTATGGGGGTACCTGGTTCTGTTTATTCCAAAATGCTGATTTCAAACCCAGTGTGTCATCATCAGCAATTACAAGAAGAGCCCTATTAAGGGGCAGTTTCTCTGTGCCAGGCTCCATACTAAGGACTCTCCATGCTCCGTGTAACTTAATCCTCACAACCACCCACTATGGTAAGCTCTATTATTATCCCCCATTTTTCAGATGAGAAAACTGAGGCACCAGCAAGTAACTAGCCACAAGGAGGCAAAGGGGCAGACCACGAGAAGTTCACAGGCCACAAGTTGGAGGACACCCAGTGAGTGTGTCTAGATCCTGCCTGGACACCCTCATGCACACCCAGGCCCTTCTCACCCCCCAGGGCTAGCCTCAGGGGCTCTTTAGCAGGCTCCCAGCCTCTCTTGGGGCACAGGTCTCCTTTCTCCTAGACCCCCGCTAACTTACATGGAGATTTGATCATTCCCTCTCAGGAGAAGACGTATGGCCCTTCCTAGTTATTATCTCTCCTGTTCTTCCCGCTCCTCCCCAGCCAAGTGACTTGATCCTTGATGGAGAGGGAAATCGGTTCTTAACCCTGCACCTCCTCCCAGCAGAGTGGCCTATGCTCTAAACTTTATGGACACCATCATTCCATTTCTTGCTATGAAAATCCAAGATTTTAGAGCTTTAAAAATAATTTATTTTTTTAAAAGGCTGTCTTCTACAAATCAAAAACCTTAGTTTCCAGAAAATTGTCCCTTCTCTGAGTTTCAAGAGCCAAGAATCTGACACCTTTGTGCTCTGAGCCTCATCCTCCCCTCTGAGGCCACAGCACTCAAGGCCTCCTATCTGCTTTTCAGAGTGGAGAAACTAGGAGAAAAAATAACTTGCTGAAAATGAAAAAGCACTGGTTATCACTTCTGAAATACTGTCCGGCTCACCTAGCTATAGCTTTGGACAAGACTGGGCTGCGGTTTCCTCATCTTTTAAGTGAGGTGTTGTATGCTGGTCTCTTGGGTCCTTTCTGGCCATGACACCCCATGATTCTGGTCATTTCAGCAGGAACACTTGCCATCATTTAAAAGTGGGCATGTGCGAGGAAGGGTCTGTCTCCCCTGCAATTGGAGGCAATTTGGGAAATCTAGGATCAGTCTGAGGCTTCCACGCTACATGAACAAGATTAGGCCCAAGATAGATGTTCTTGCCAGAAATGAGAAGCCGGCCATCTCCATCTGCGGGGATGTAGAATTGGGGTTGTTACGGGCCTGATTTGTGAACTTGAATGAGGGCTTCCAGAAAGCTATTTGTAAAATTCATAGCCGTCTCTGGCTACAGTTAACACATTCCATCTTCCGTCATCTTGGACTAGGTGATTTCACATTCCACGCGTTTATAAACTAGAGTGGACTATGGAGTGGAGCGTGGGAAGCATGGGAGGTGGGGTGGGCAGGAGAGCACTGCTGAGTGGAAGAACTATGAGCACCACCCTGCTGGCTAGGGGTTTGGTTATGGAAAACCTCACCATCTCCTCCCACTGACAGCACCAGGGTCTGTTCTTGCCTGCTTTCTCCTGACTGCTTTCTTCAGAGGGATTGCTCAGCCCCCAGGGGGCTTTTAGCCCCTCTACTGAGCTTAGAAGACAAAGAGGCTGAATGCAAATGTGCATCTTGGCCCTCTCTGCCTGTCTCCAGGCCCGGTGCAGGTGAAGCCTTCTGATGGGGTCCAGGTTTTATGAGCAAGAAGTATCCGGAAGAGACCTGGACCCCCTGTTCCCAGCAGGAGAGGGACCCAAGCTAGAGCTGGGACACCTCAACACCTCAAAAATGGTAGGGAAGTCTTGAGACCAATAAAAAGAAGCTGGAAAGCTTAACCCGGGCTCAACTCAAAGCCCAGCACATTTAGAGGGTCTCAAAGCCATTTTGGATCCTTCCCAGAATGAGATTTTTTCTCTGTCAAACAACCACGGTACTTCTGATAACACCTAGGGCAACTTTTAAATCAAAGTGTAGTTTAAATTTAAAAATTAAAGTAGTAAGGAAAATTAATTTCCTTAGCCAGTCTTATAGGGCTTTAGAAGAATTTGACAAATATGCTCACTTCTTGAGCCTCAGTTTGCTTTTGGTAAGATGAAAGTTCTATTTGTCTCCCAGCAGGTCAGAGTGAATAACTGATTTCAGAGAATTGACAGCTGCAGAAGGAGAAAAGGGAGCTACTATGACCACGGGAGTGATTTCTGCAGCTCTAAGTGCATGGTAAAGCTGACTAGACCCTCTCTGGTTCCCCACATACATCTTGGTCCTCAAGGTGCTGTTTGCAGCTGGGCAGGAAGTCCCTGGAACCATGGTCTGGGAGTTTCACAGCTGATACGGTGTCTGTGGGTTGTGTCCCTGACTGGGGTTGGGTATCAACTGCTGCAGAGGTGTTTGGCCCTCTGAATAGCTGCTGCTTTTCTTTGGGTGCTCCAGGGTCTTTGGCCAAAGAGCAGAGTCGGGCTTGGTGCCCCTGCGACCAGCCTCTCTGAGCCAGAATGTTTTCATCAGCTTTTTCACCACTGTGACAAAAGACTGGACCAGAATAATTGTAGAGGAGGAAAGTTTATTTCAGGGCTTATGGTTTCAGAGGTCTCAGTCCATAGACAGCTGGCTGCATTCCTCAGGGCTTCAGGTGAGGCTGAACATCATAGCAGTAGAATGTGGTGGAGGGAAACAGGTCACATGATGAGCAGAGAGAGAGAGACTCCACTCACCAGATATAAAATATATACCCCAAAGTCAGGCCCCCAATGACCTTCCTCCTCCAGCCACACCCTGCCCCCCTTCAGTTTCCCACTCAGTTAAGCCCATCATGGGATTATTTCACTGATTGTATTAAGGCTCTCATAACCCAATCATTTCTCCTCTAAACCTTCTTGCATTGTCTCACACATGAGCTTTTGGAGGATCCCTCACATCCTAACTATGCACAGGATATCTGTAGTGACATTGCTGCTGTTAATGTAGGCCTGGGTCAACAGAGCAAGCCCAGCTTTTGTTCACCGTGTTTGTCCTCCTGTGTGGAAGAACCAGACTTCCCCACAGGGTGAAGGCCAGGTTCTGAAACCCAGAGTCCAGTTTGAGTGGCCTGTGGGAGAGGTCTTAGGCCTCTCTGACAAGGTCTTTCTTGGGAGCTTTTTACCACGAGGACACTGGATTCAGCAGCATGCCCACCTCTCTGGCCCAGCTCCACATGCCATACCCCGCCTCCAGAAGCACTCACTCTCAGGCCTGGAGATTGCATTGAACACAGTTTCTCATGCTGTGTATTTACAAGATGCACAGTCCAGAGGGGATAAATGAAGGCAGTGTGTGCTGACCGGATTCCTGAGGTTTTGTATGGTGGTAGTTCTGTGTGGCTTCAAACAGGTGCAGGGCAGTGCTGGAAAGAGCAAGGCTCTGGATTTTTCTGGCTCTGTCCCTTCCCAAGTGTCAACGCGGGCAGGTGTCACACGTTCCAGTCTGTTTTCTCATCTCTATAATGGAAATGAGGGTTGTTTAGAGAATTAAATAAGATAAATGGAAATAAAACAGCTATAAAATATCTGGCTCAGAGCAGGTGCTTAATGAGGAGTAAGGGGTTTTTTAGTTTGTTTTTGTTTTTGTGAGTTAGTAATTATCTTGTTTAAGGTCCTCTTGGGAACTGAGAAGAGGAAAATACAGTACTAGTCTGATCTCAAGGAACTGCAAGTCCCAGAGAATTGGGCAAGGTCACCTGTCTGCCTGCCAACTCGCCACCAGGGCTTCCTAAAAGGAGCCTGATGGGTGACCACCTCCCTTAGACAGAGGCCACCATTAGCACTCCCAGGGAAGAGGACTAGATGGCCACAGAGGCCCCAGTGCCCACTAACTACATTAGTCAACCTCCCCTGGGGGATATGGAACAAAGGACAATTTTCAAATCTAATAAAAACCCTGCCAGGCATGGTGGTGCATGCCTGTAATCCTAATAGCTCAGGAGGTTGAGGCAGGAGGAACGAGAGTTCAAAGCCAGTCTCAGCAATTTGGCAAGGTGCTAAGCAACTCAGTGAGACCCTGTCTCTAAATAAAATACAAAATAGGGCTGGGGGGCGCTGGGGTTGTGGCTCAGCGGTAGAGCGCTCACCTAGCATGTGCGCGGCCCAGGTTCGATCCTCAGCACCACATAAAAATAAATGCATTGTGTACAACTAAAGCAAATAAATAAATATTTTAAAAAAAAATAGGGCTGGGGATGTGGCTCAGTGATCCAGTGCCCCTGAGTTCAATACCTGGTACAAAAAAAAAAAAAAAAAAAAAAAACCCTGAGAGATACTCAAGAAGATAACATTTTCACAAAATAAGAACAGGCTACTATGAAAAAGGAGAACAAAACAAGAAATGTTCTTGGAAATTAAAACACAATTGCTAAAATTAAAAATTTAATGGAAGGAGGCAAAGAAAAAAATTAATAAAATATTATATAATATAGATTAGCCGAAAAAGGTGAGAGACAGGTACAGTGGCACACGCCTATAATCCCAGCAACTCGGGAGGCTAAGGCAGGAGGATTACAAGTTCAAAGCCAGCCTCAGCAGATTATCAAGGCCCTTAGCAACTCAGTGAGACCCTGTCTCAAAATAAAATATTAAAAAGGTCTGTGGATGTAGCTCAGTGGTTAAGCGCCCTGGGTTCAATCACTAGTAGGAGAGAGAGAGAGAGAGAGAGAGAGAAGAAGTGAGAGAAAAACTAGGGAACAGAGATGAGCAGTCTAGGGGAACTAATATCCATCTAAGAGTCAACTCAGAGAGAATAAAGGAATTTGAGAAGAGGAAATTGTCACAGGAATAATCGAAGAAATCTCCCCAGAGTTGAACCAATATAGACCTTCAAAGGAAGGCCTCACTAAGAACTGAGCAGGGGGAAATGGAAAAATATCTGCAGTTGTACATCCTCTTGAAATTTCAGAACATCAAGGATAAAGAGAATATTCTAAAGCTCCCAGGGAGAAAAGGTGTCTGATCAACAAAGCTCCAGGGTCACTGCTGATAGATTGGCATTATCAACACTGGCAGGTAGTGGAACAACTGCCCTCAAATTTCTGAGGGAAAACAATGTCATACATAGAATTCTATAGCAAATAAAGACATTTTCAATGACAAAATTTTTTAAAATATTTATTTATTTACTTTAGTTGTACACAATGCAATGCATTTATGTTTACGTGGTGATGAGGATCGAACCCGGGCCGCACACGTGTGAGGCGAGCGCTCTGCCGCTGAGCCACAAACCCCAGCCTGACAAAATTTTTTTACCTTCTTTCTGATTGAAAAAAAAATAAAAATAAAAGAGGCAGGTATAATCCAGCAAAAGAGAAAAGGTATCCAAAATAAAAAATAAAAAAAAAAAAAAAAAAAACCCTGGTCCAACAAAAAGCAGAACTAAGCCAGGTATGTAATGAAATGCAATCCCAGCATGAAGGTGGAACAGCAGTATAAGGAACCTGGAGATGAGAGCCAGGTGTGGTGGCATGCACCTGTAGTCCCAGCTCCTTGGGAGGCTGAGGCTGGAAGATCACTTGAGCCCAGGAATTGGAGGCCAGCCTGGGCAACATGATGAACAAGACCCCGTGAGTGAAGGGAAAGGAAGGGAAAAGGTCAAAGCCTGGGAGTTGATCCATCCAAGTTAGAAGAGTAAGCCAGAAAGTTCTGAAAAGAAAGTCCTCAAGAAGAAAATTAATTCTGTTCAACCAAACTAAGGCCAAGGAGCTGGAAGATCTCAGTGACAGGACAAAGGCAGCATATGGACCATCTCTTGATACATTTTTAAGGCAGTTAAAAATTCTGGGGAAGACAAATTACTGAACCAGAAAGGCATGGCCAGATATTGTGCAAATTGAAATATGTCAAGATTTTGAGTAATTGAAGGAAGGCAAAGAAAGAACAGTTTGGCCATGAAACTTCTAACCATCACCTTCAAACAGCACAGGTGACTCACCTGGGCCAACGTGGCCCCTATGGTGAGACTGGCTGTATATTCCTGTCGGGGAAGATGGGTATAACATCAGAATGTTGCTAATACTCTTCATTCATTGTCAATTTTACAGTCAATGAATGGAAACTTACACTTACTACTTTTAGTTACAGAACATTAATGAGGTAAAAATTACTGTCGTAGATCATACAGTCAGAAGTAACAGGGAAGGAAAGGCATAGACTTCTTCCAGCTTGAGGAGGCCAGAAAGACTGTCTAATTGGTATTAATGCTGTGCTTTTTGATTTTATGGTGTGCCTAGTTTGCTTTTAAAATTTAATGGAAGTAGAACCACATTAAACATCCAGAAATATTTCACAGTCTCCAGCCTATAGAAATCCAGAGCATTTTCTGTTCTGTGCCTTTTACTATAGTTTTTATTTATTTGCTGTTCTCCAAAGACTGTAATTTTGAATTGCTCAATGTATTTCCTCAGCTGAATATGTCAATGTATTTATGTAATGAAAATGCCAATATGTATGTATATATTTAGAATTAGCATAGAAATGATTAAGGCAGTTCAGTGTTGATCAATAATCATATTTGATTTGGGTCTTTTTACTTTGCTTCCCTCGATCATCCTATACTTTGATATTTATTACCACCCACTGAGAGTCTGGCCTTCACTAAATAGAAGTTGCTTGAGGAAATTCACAATCTAGCAATTGAATTGAAGAAGCTGCCTGCAGAATGATGATACAGAATTAGGTCTGGCAGAGGAAACAGAAACCCAGTAAGTGGGCACCATGTCCTTAATAAAAATGGTCTCCTACTGCCTAGAATACATTATAGACATCACCAACCTGCAGCCCCCAGTTAGAAGAACTGTATGTTTCAAGAATAGGGTCAAAGTCCTCTTTCAAATTTGATAAAGCAGTTTGATATGTGCAGTACTATGGTTTGGTTGTGCTTTTTCCCCCAGAACTTCTTGTGCTGGAAGCTTGGTCCCCAGAGTAACCGTGTTGAGAGGTAGTGGGACCTTTAAGAAGTAATTAGGTCATGTAGGCATGGCCCTCAGAAGAGTATTAATGTAACTCTCTCAGGATCCCATTAGTTCCCTTGAGAGAGAGAGAGTTGTTATAAAAAGAGTGAGCCTGACCCCTGAATTTCTCTGGCTTTCCACTGCATCATGAAATTACTATCAGACGTGGTCCCACCATTGTGATGCCATCCACCCTGAGGTGCTCACCAGAGGTCAAAGAGATGTACCACCCAATCTTAAACTTTCAGCCTCCAAAACTGTAAGCTAAATAAACTTCTTTTCTTTATAAAGTATGCAACCTTGGGTAGTTTGTTATAGGAACAGAAACTGGATTAATACATGTGGTTTTAGAAGACAAGATTCTCAAACACCTGGGTTCAGAAGGATAGTGCAGTGTTTTGAAAAGTCCCCTGTATTCCAAATTCCCCCTGAAGCTCCAGGATTGCTCATGTGTTCCTAGGAAAGGAGAGGTGGCTTTGGGCCAACCTCCAGAAGCCCAGAAACTGGCTGCAGGTGGTCTCCACATCAGTGCAGAGTCCAACTGCAGCCAAGGCAGCTCTGCCTTCTGGTTGGCACAGCTAGTAGCCCTGAGAAGACATTTCACATCTAAACAAGCCTCAACCCTCCATCCGTCCTCCTCACAGAGGTTTCAGAGGATGAATCCAGATATGGTCTCTGTTTTTCCGTAGTTCTAAGGAAATCTGTCACTGCCTCACTTCTCATTTGTTGAAATAGAGTGGATTTTTCCTGAACCGGTGATCTGAGCCCTCGTCATAATGCATAGAAATCACCCACAGAACAAGAGCATCTTTCATGGTGATGGTTGGCAGGGGTGGTCCCTAGCCTGTTTCTACCCAGGAAAAAGAGGAATGTCCCCGCTCTCAGTCATTCTGTCAGCTATGGGCACTCCTGGTCTCTCGGGATGGGGGAAAGCAGCTCCCTTGAGGCATCAGGATTCATGAGCAGTTGGAAACAAGACTCTTCTGAGAGATGGTTGCTCTGGGTGCCATGGGTGCTGTGATTACCAAAATTCATGAATATACCACATGAAGGCAAATGACAAGGGAACATGCAGACACAGAGGTGGCCTTCTTGTTAGAGGTTTCAGAATCACTAGTCATTATCTTTCTTTCTTTCTTTTTTTCAAATATTCTCATAATCCCCTTGAAGGGGGAACTTTTAGGGTTACAAATTTATTGTTTGTATTTAAAGGAAGTTTGGCCTGTGCCTTGAGCTCCTTAGAACTTTTTAACTAAATGAGCCACAAGAAACCATAAGGCATGAGAGTTGACTCAGAACCTGTCTGCAAAGGGACAACACCCCAACTGCCAATAATCCAGAAGGATTGAGTGGCTAGGTACTTGTCCTCCCTCTACCTCAAAATAATGCTTCCCCTCTCCAGGGACATTTCCAGTTCAAGAGAGTGCTGAAATCAGCCAGGTGTACACCTCCAGGGGGCCTGCTCAGGCAGACGCCATGAAAAGGTCAGGGAAGCTGGGAGTGGGGGTGTTCAGCTGCTCCAGTCCCTGGCCCCTGCCTACAGCACCTAAAGTCCCAGGATTCCACCTCATCCAGCGGTGAGGGCGGCAGAACAGCCCCGCCCACCCATCCCGGGCAGCCACCTGGGTTGCACACTTCATCTGTGCACATGTGTGTGTCTAGGAGGCCCCGAGGCCCCGCAGTCTCCTCTCTCTCCGGCAACCCCTCGAAGGCCCAGCAGCAGCCCCTCCACAGACACCCGCGGGCTGCCCTTGCACAGGGTGCTGCTGCGCGGTCCTGCGCATATGCGCACAGAGACGCACAGCCCCCTCCAGAGCCAACAGGCAGAAGCCAACTCCAAAGGTGTTTTTCTTGATCAGGCGTTTGGGGTAAAAACGTAGCAAATGAGCAAGTCGACAGATTGCCTCCTCTCTGAATTAGAGGAAGTGGAAGACATACCACTTGTTCAGGGACAAAGGCACTAGAGTTCCATGCCGCTTGCCTTGGCAGAGGCTAGGTCTAGTTTTCGGTCTGGATCCTACGCCTTCTCTTTGCTCTGCCCTGTCGCCATCTGAGCCCTCCCCTGCCCCCATTACACACACACTGGACGCACAGGCTTCCTCTCAGACCCCTGCAGCCTCTCTCAGGCAATGAGGGGTGCCAGCAGCACCTGTTTCCCTCCTGGCCCCAAGCCAGCCACTCGGAGTTCCAAATGACGCCCCAGACTCTCAGTGCCCACTTCCCATTGGGTAATCTTTGCCAGCTCTCCTCTCTCCCACTTATCTGATCTGGGATAGCTCCAGGTGGATTCCTGGGGACTCCCGTGGACCTGCCTGAGGGTGGGGGCGGGGGTCCCACAGAAAGCTGTGGGTTCCTGAGAACAGAGCTAAGCAAGCACTGAGTCTGATGGTGCAAGGGACAGCATGCTTAGGGGATGAAGTGGGTGGGGATTAGACTGCAGGACACTGGGGGCCTCTAATGTGTCAGTGCAATAAATATTTATTTTACTAGCATTGTGAATGAAGAAACTAAGGTTGAGGTAGGTTATGTGACTAACTTGAGACCACACAGTGTATCCGGGATCCAAGTGGCACATCCAGGGTTCACACTAGGGTTTCCTGGAGGAAAAATGTTTCAAGGTGGGCCTGGAAGCAAGGGTGGGATGTGGACAAGCAGAGAGCCAGCATTGGTGGACTGGGGAGGGGCACCAGGACCTGGAGTTAGTACAAAGGCTTTGGCATCTGGATGTGCTAAAGAGAGAAAGGGGTGGTGGGGGGGTTTCCTCCTGCAAGGTCTCCATGACCCTCCCCTCAGCCTCCTGCTCCTGTCCTCTCCCATACACAGGGACTTGGCAAGGGACTGCATTTTCCCTACAAGCAAGGGAAATGCTCGAGGAGGCTACTGGATGTTGTCTGACTGTGTTCTAGGGTATGAGAACCAGGAGCCCAGCCTGGCTAATGCCCAAGGGGAAGCCAGCTCCCACTTAAAGACAATGATCTCAGCCTTATCTTATCCCTGAGGTCCTTAATGCAAATGGATTTGAATTGCTGCACTCCTAGGCCCAGGCAGAGTTGTGTTGTGTTGTGTTGATTTTCAGTACTAGGGAACGGAGAACTTAGTGCTTCACACTTGTTAGGCAATTGCTCTACCACTGAGCCACTTCCCCAGCCCTGAGCAATGCTTCTGAAGCCTGGGTATGCCTCCGTTGCCCCAAGAGCTTTTGGAAACAGAGGCCAGGCGCATGTCAAGAGGGCTGGTAAGATAGACCGGACAGCTCTGGCTTCCAGCTGTCGTGGGGCAGACTGCACATTTTTTGTGAAGTTATCTGAGTGAATTATTTGATTCTTTTTTTATGTCTTGAGCAAACCCACATCATCATTTTATTAATGTATTTGCAATTACTGGATAATGATTTTCAGTTTCGTGTGGTCTGTGATATGGGGACGCTTAATCAAATATCTGCACGATGGGCCTTTAAGTTCTCTGGGGCCAGAAGCTTTTCCCATCAATTAAGCTTCAAAGAAATGGGTTTTAGGCTCATCTACAAGTGCATTTTTTATGTTTCTTTCATGGCTCTCCTGCCTTCTCCTGGTGTCTTTAGAGATACGGGGAAAAATGATATGCGGCTGAGGCATTTATTAGTGGGTGTGCAGAGAATGGGTTTATAATGGTTGTTACAAAATATTAAAGTGACTGCTTTGAAGTAGGACAATTTGTTTTCCATTACAGTCACTTAGTCGTGCCCCTCATACACACAGTGCCACCAGGAAGGAGGATATTTATTGTGGGCCCCCTGGGCTCCCTGAGGTCAAGCTCCAGGCCGTGCTTTCTCCAGAGAGAGACTGGACTCCCCAAACAGTCCACACCCATACCCACCCCACAACCTGGAGGAGTTGGGAATCTGACCCCTTAAAATGCAGAGTATTTCTTGGCCTATTCCCAAAGGAGTTAAAAACAGACTACTTCAAGGACACAGCCACATCAATGTTTATAGCAGCACAATTCACAATAACTAGATTGTGGAACCAACCCTGATGCCCATCAGCTGATGAATGAATAGGAAAACTTTGGTATATATACACAATGGAACACTACTCAGCACTAAAAGAGAATAAAATCATGGCATTCACAGGTAAATGGATGGAGTTGGAGAAAATAATGCTAAGTGAAGTTAGCCAATCCCAAAAAAACCAAAGGTCAAATGATCTCTTTGATATGAAGATACTAATTTATAAAGGCAAGAGAGAGGGAAAGAGAGGAATAAAAGAGCTTTAAATAGAACAATGAGGGGGGAGGGAGGGGAGGGGACAAGGGGATAGGAATAAGGGCAGACTGAGTTATCCATGATTACCCTAAATACATGTATGAAGACATAATTGTTGTAAAAATACTTCATATAAAATCAGCAACTTGAAAAATTGTGCTCTTTATATATAATATGAAATGAAATGTACTCTGAAACGTGTATAACAAATTAGAATAAAAAATAAATCAAGTTTTTAAAATAATCTTCTGTGCTAGAGGCCACCACAAAAAACATCTGAAATTTAATTGTAAAACTTAATTTGAATAAACCAGATGCCATTGGGGAAAAAAATGCAGAGTATTTCTCTGCTATCTCAGGTGCTTCTCCCCTGTGCCAGGCTAGGTGCGTCTCAGGCATTGACTCCTAGGTAGAGGATAGAGGTTATTAAGCCCATTTATAGATGAGGAAAAGAAGTTCAGGGACAGGTGACTTGGCAAGCAGGCCAGTGCTCCTCTGCTAAGACAGGGGTGTATGGGGGACGCATGCCCAGAAAGTCCTTCGGCCTGTCCTGTGAGGGTGCATAGGGTGAGCAAAAGTGAAAGAGAACAGGAAGGGAGGTCTCTGAGCCACTATGATCCCAGTTCACACAGGGCTCCAAATTGAGCAGAGCTCCGTCCCCATCAATCAAGGAGTGAACAGACCCTCGGTGATCAAGCTTGGTTCCACCCAGAGCCTCTTACACTGGGGCTTATATGTCCCTGTTTCTCTTCTCCTGCTTCTACTTAGGGAAGGGGTTGGGTTTGACTGGAGGAAGCTTCCCGGTGGAGGCAGTGGGGGAGGCAGTCTGTGAGCATGGAGTATTGGTGTCCGGGTAAGCTGTTCCATGGCATCCTGGATTCTTGGTATTAGAGGCCATGTGTGTCTCAGTAGAAGGAGCTATAGACAAAGTTGATCATTTCTTCACTTATCTGGCACATGACTGTTCGTCATGTACCAGGACCCCATTGGCTCTCAGTCCATGAAAGGAAGGACATGGTAGACAAGTGAAGAAGCAGAGACAATTGGTGCTCCAAGAACACACAGGAAGAGGCTGAACCTAGCCAAGAGTGGTCAGAGAAGCCATGTGCCCACTAAGACCCAAAGATGATCAGGAGTTTGCAGAGTGGGACTAGGTTGTGAATGTGGACCAGGGCCCCAGGTGACGTCAGGGATGTTGGAAGAACTGAAGGTGTCTCCAAGTCCCTAGGAAACTGGTGTATGACTGAGGTGGAATGAGGCTGGAGAGGAGACCAGGCCTGTCAAGGAGAGTACTGTAGTCTGCGGGAGCAGTTGGTTCCACCATGAGAGCAGTGGGGAACCCCCAAAGATTCTCCCAGCTATTAGGTAAAGGAAAATTGGTGGGGACAGGATTGGAGCCAGGAGGCCAACTGGGACATCATGATCATCAAAGAGTGTTGATGGTTTCCTGAACTAGAGGCAGTAGAAGTGGGAGAAATTGGTGCCACTGAGAAATGCTTAGGAAACACAAATGGCCTGAGCTGGGCTCTTCGGCTAGGGACAGGTGGAACATCAAGGCAATGCCATGCATGTAGTTTGGGCAACAGGGGCTTGGGTACAGGGGCCTTGGCTGAGGTTGGGATGTAAAAGTAGGAGCAATCTTGATGGAAACCTCCATCTATCTGGTCCACGTGGAGTCCAGGGGGCTTTGGGACAACATGGAAGGCATTAGGCTGGTGGCCAAGTGTGAGGCCTGGAGTCAGGAGGGGCCTGGGCCGGACCATGACTGGAGCTACTCCCCAGTGTTCTTGATGGAATCATCAAGATCCATTGGGGGGTGACCAGAAGATCCATCCAGCTAATATCACCCAGGATCCCAGGGAACCAGAGCTTCTGGGAACCCCGACAGGAGAGATGGCCAAATGCTCTTGGTGATGACCAGAGATCAAGGGGCCTGAGAAGACCAGGGCCAGAAGATGAAGCATGGCAGAGGCAGGTCCTGGAGCAGAGCTCATGTCCTGCCCACACAAGCTGGTCCACAGATGTGCTGGCAGACCCCACAGACAGCTCCCCACAGGCAATTCAGGGGCCTTAACCACTTATCCAGGCAGCCAGTGTCACATTTATACACGTCCTGTGAAACACAAAGCTCCCAAAGCCCCTGTACCAGATGCCCCCTGCACATACACATACTAACCACCCAAACAAGAGTCGTGACTGTTTGCAATACTTACTCTCCAGAGCATCCCCCAAATGCCCACTGTAGAGCACCTTAAAAGTTAGCTGAACTTGGAAAAGATGCTTCCCAGCCTTCTGTTTGCTCTCTAATGAATGGAGCGGCAGTCCTTAGCCACCTGGTGCATATTTCAAGCTGAGAGGTGTGTAGTGTGCTCCTTAACATCCAGCTGAAACTTGGGGGCACCAGCTGGGCAAAGAATTCCCATTTCTAAAAATGGGTGGCATTTTAAAAGTAATTATTGCTGGTGTTCCCTTTTGGCAGCCCAGCTTTTAAGTCAGCGACTCTCTCATTTTATATTTACTTTCAATTCTATGCTCTTTTCTGTGATCCATTAGCTCTACTGAGTCATTTAAAAGCTATAATCATGGCCGTTTGCTCAGGTGGATGCGATCTGGATAAGTGGACCCAGATCCGCTCCTTGAAGACGCCTCGGGCTCCAATCAGCACTAATGCACCCCAATTAAACAAGCAAGAGTCAGCAGCCACAGCAAGTTTTACCTCGTCTCCTTTTAAAAACTAGGTGAAGTATTTGCACAGATTAGTTAAAGAAGATCATTTGGGTGCAATTCTTAGTTGGAAAATGTACTGTTGGCTTTGTCTTCTAGGTCTCAGCCAAAGAAACCCCCAGCTCGAACGCAATTTCTTTTTTTCTTTTGAGGAAAAGGAAAAAGAAGGTTTGTTGCTTCGCTAGTAAATGAGAAACAGAGGGGACTCCTGTCCCAAAGGCTGTGACTTTTCCCACCAGGAGGGATAGGGGACATTTAAAGGAAATCTTCAAGGGTTACACAGAATGCAATTTCCCTCCATGGTTTGTCTGAACATCTTGGGGAAGACTGTCCAGAGCTAAGGCCTGCCTTGCCTACCTCAGTCTCATGCTCATGAAAGAGCAGAGTGAGGGCTCTCGACCTTACTGGGGGGTGCTTCCCCAAGTAGAGCTCTGTGGACCTCCAGCCCACCATTTTCCACTCCCCTGAGTATAGACCTGTGTCCAGCTGCAAGAGGGTCCCATGCCTGCACCCCATGTCACCATCATGATAGGGCAAATCATTCATCCCACAGATCTAGAGAGGCTCAGGAAGGTGGGGACGCAGCCCTGCCCCGGATGTGCACAGTGTGACTGTACAGATGAGGCTTGCTCTCTGCCTGCATGAGGCACCAAATGCCCAAAGGGACTCAAGGCTGGGAGTCAGCAAGGGCTTGGGGAGGGGGGTGAAGGGCCTGACTGTTTTGAGGGATTGGTTTTCAGGGGCCTCAAGATAAGGGGTGCTGAGAGTTTGGAGGTTCTGAGAGTTTTGCCTGGTGTCTCTTGAGCCTGTGTTCAGCCTGGAATCGTAAGTTAGGTATATCCAGTCAGTAAGTCATGTGCTTGTGAGTTCAGAGAAGAGGGTAAGCTACAGGGTCACTGATCCAGGCCAGACATTTGGAATGGTGATGAATTGCCTGGAATTACCTCCTGCTGTGTAGTGGGCTTCCCTCTGCTCCCTCACTGTAGGCCATCTGAAAGTCACATCACCTAGAGCTAATTACTTTGTCCTCCCCTGGTTATTGGGCATCCTTTGTGGCCGTAGCATGTGTAACAACCACAGAAGGTAAAGCACCCCTTCCTGCCTTGGAGTGTCCCACTATTGGTAGATGAGGCCCCATTTGCTTGGCAAGCATCACCCTCAACATTGGAAAGAGAATTAGCAGTACTTTCCCTGGAGCCATAGTTTGTTAGACATCTTTTTGTTCTTTTTCTTTTTTTTTTTTTTTATATATAATGTTATTGTATTTTTCATACCTTTTTTATTTATTTATTTTTATGTGGTACTGAAGACCGAAACCAGTGTCTCACACATGCTAGGTGAGCACTCTACCCGTGAGCTACAGCCCCAGCCACTTTTTGTTTGTTCTTTTTGAAATTTGTAACACCCAAATCAGAAGAGTGAATATTGCAAGTGAAGTACGGGGTCTGGACCCTGATTGCCCCAGAAAGAGCAGGGAGCTGCCCAGGGAAGGCCTTCTAGAAGAAAAGGAGACCTGAGCTGTCCCAGAATAAGTCAGGACTCTCTGAGGTACCAGGAAGACATTTCAGTAGAGGATCCCAATGAGGCAAGGCCTGGAGGAAGTGAGGCTGGGCCTGTCCAAGGAGGACCTGCAGGGAGGTCAGGTACAACTAGACTGTGAAGTGAAGTTGCAGAAGATTCCTTCTGAGCAGGAGGCCCTTTGTGTCCATTTCTGTGTCCCATGAGCCAAACAGCCAGGGCTATGGAAGTCAAGTCCCAGCCGTGCCTGAGTCCTCATTTTAGTCCTTGAGACCCAAGAGAGGAGAAAGAGGTGGAACTGGCGAGGGTGGGGTCTGTGAGAGACTCCTTTGGGCCTGTGTACTCAGTGGTTCCCAGGGGAGCTACTCCTAGGGCCATGGCAAACCCTAACCAAAAATACACTGAACAATCAGCCACCTTCATGCTAGTGCCTCAGAGACAAGGGCCACCCACTGCCAGCCATGCCTCCAATGTAAAAAGTGGGTGCCAGAAAGGCACAGCCACCAGGTGTTTCAGAAGCATTGCTCCCAGGGCTGGCATGGACAGTGGCCTGAACCATGTCATCCTAGCTCCTGAGATTCCTTCACACACTTCTTGGGAGCAGCATATCAGGGTGAGGCCAGGATTTGGGGATCTCTGGGGCAGTGGGTATCCCCTGACTCTCAGGCTCTATCATTCCTCCACCTAAGGCTGTTCACCAACACCCCCCCACACATACAGCATCCTCCCCAGAGACCCCAGGCCTGAGATGTCTAACGGCTCCAGGGAAGGTGGGCAGCCCAGGTCCTAGCAGATGGGACCCTCAGCCCAGGGCATTTTGTTGACTTAAGGCAGAGTCCAAGACACCAGTGATCACCTGAAAGCCCCCATCTTCCTCTGTCCCCATGCACCCAGGTCTGGGCTTGTCTGACAATAAGACTCTCTACTCAAAGCAGTGGGAATCTTTCAGATATTGAGAAACATAAGATTGCATTTTCAAAATAAACATTTTATTGAAGTACAGAACATATAGAAAAATGAATAAGTCATAAGCATATGGCTCAATGAATTTCCAGAAAGAGCACATCTGTTTAAGCGGCGTCCGGATCAGGAGATGGAATGTTACCAGCACTCAAGTGTCCCCAACACCAGGCCACATCCAAGTCCCCACCCAAGCATAACCAGTGTTCTGTAACCTTTCAAAAGAGAGAGTGACAATCAGAAAAGGTGCTACAACCAGCAGTTTCATTTAGAGGAGTCCCCCGGAAAAAGGAAAATAAAGAAGAACACAGGCCAGAGGTCAAGTGTGGAAGGGAACAATCCAGTGAGGATGGTGGGCCACCGACCAGCGGGGACGTGGTGTTGTGCTTACAACACAAGCAACCAGCTAGGAATTTAATCATGTCAGTTGCAATACCAGCTCAGAACTGGGATCTTTTCAGGAATTTACACCCAAAGGATGAGGAAATTTTGAATGGAAACAATGCAAATTACTAGTGGAGTAGAACAAAGAGATCACCTGTGGGCTCTCAGGCCTCTTCCTGCCCTAGGTTATGCCCTCGGACACTGTGAGGCCAGAGGTCAAACATGGGGCATTGAAGGACCCTCTTGGCTCAGGCCAAGGTCTGGCTCCTTTCATCCTTCTCCAGAACAGCTGTCCTGAAGAGCATTCCACAGCATGGCTCTTTCTAGAATTTCTTTTCCATCCCTCCACCTGACCCAGGAGACCCTGTCCAGTGTCAGAGCCTCCTGGATTAGGTCAGGAGAAGGTCAGCCTCTGTCCCACAAGGAAATGCCCTCGCTGATCATGACTTTGCCTCCCTGAAGGGACATTTGCCCTGGAAATTGGTTGCAGATCACTTCTCTCAATTAAAGGACCTGGAAATCCCCATCATTACATCCTCTATATTTCCAGATGCTGGATGAGGTGATTAACCAAGGCTGTAGCAGGAAAAGGCAGGATGTGCCAGTGTGTTTGTGATAATATTTGCCCAGTAAAAGGTCCTTGTACCTGAGCAAGTTTCCAGCATCTTCTTCATGCTGTAGAAAATCCCATCCTCTCCCATCACAGCCTCCTCGATCCTTTACCCAAGTTTTATTCCTATCTCCTGGCATTCCTCTGCAAGAGCAGGAAGGCTGGAATTAGAATAGAAGGGAGGTAGAGATGAGGCAGGAAAAGCCTCCAAGAATGTGGAGCACAAAATTCTAGGCAGGTGATAACCCAGCTCCATAGCCAGGACTCTTTTTGTTGTTGTTGTTGTTGTTGTTGTTGTTGTTGCTGCTGGCTACCAGGGATTGAATTCAGGGGCACTCAACCACTGAGCCACATCCCCAGCCCTGTTTTGTATTTTATTTAGAGGCAGGGTCTCACTGAGTTGCTTAGTGCCTCACTTTTGCTGAGGCTGGCTTTGAACTTGTGATCCTCCTGCCTCAGCCTCCCGAGCTGCTGGAATTACAGGCATGCACCACTGCGCCCGATCCCACAGACAGGACTCTTGCTCTTCCTGGGCCTCAATTTCCTAATCCATAAATGAGAAGTCTAGACTACATCATTCCAAAACCTTTACCCCTGCTCTTGGTGTCTATAGCCTGTGGGGTGTGATAGACTGTGTCAGAGCCTCCAAGAAGCAAATGGGGTGGGAGAATGAGGTTGGGGCTAAGTGGCTGGCACACCCAGATCCACAGCTCTGTGGACAGGGCATGGCAACAGTCAGGCAGAAATAGATAGAAAAAAAAGGCGAGGAGAGGATGTATGCATGTGGAAGGACTTGTTTTCCTATCTGCATTTGCCCTGGAACTGGGTAAGGTAGGCCTCCAGAAGAAATGAGACCATTTCTCAGCCTACTCTTAAAAAATCACACCAGGACACTATATTTATCAGCACCATAGTGAGAAAAACAATCTTATGTTTCTCAATATCTGAAAAACAAAAGTCGAATTGAGAATGCGATTGGCTCATTTAACTGCTGGCTCCTGTTTTTATTAAGAGCGATTAGTGTCATCAAGTAGAGTTTCTTGAACCCCATCACGTGAGGTAGTAAAGTACATTTCTCACCATTTGCCCTTCAACGTGGAAGGTTCTTTTTGAAATTTTTAACACCTTAATCAAAAGAAGACAGGTAAACATATCCTGAGGCAAAAGAAGCTAACTCTGCTATGTGTGTGTGCTACACTGTGTCTGCAGAGACTCAGGTACACAAGACACCTGCCCAGGCTCTGAGGTGTGAAAAGCCTCAGGCTGCAGGCCACTGGCCCCACCTCTCCCGGCCCAGCTGTGCTTTGAGCTCCTTCGTGGAAGAATCCAGGAGTGTCCCTCCCACGCCTGTCTCCTATGGGTCCTGAATCCTTTTAAAGCATCAGAATCTCTTTCCACATTGGACCAGGCAGCAAAGAGGCCACTCTTGGACTCTGAGAACTTGTGAATATGGAGGGCAAAGAGTGGGCTGAAGCGACTTCTCAGCATGTGAATGTAATAAGAGTCAGCCCATCTGCAAAATCCCATCCAGCTGCCCCTTGAGGAATGAATAGCACAGACACCATGCAGATAAGCTGCGTCTGGAATAGCTCATTTGGCTAGGGGAGAGAGGCTTTCTAAGTGTTCAGAGGAGCTGCACCCCAGTGGTCTCTCCCAGCAGCACTGCATTCATCTGTGGGTCACCATCTCCTGAGACATGGCCTGCTCAGAGGATCAGAGTCTCTAGGTCAAAAAACCCACATGTTCCACCTGGAGCTGACTAGGTTTCTACCACTCCCTCCACGGGCTGCCCAAATTCTGATAAGTATGGACAATGCCCAAGCTGTGGGACAGCTCCTCCGGCAGTTCCCATGTTGCACAGGCAGCAAGACTCCCCAAATCATGGGTGCTCTTGAGCCGAGTCATGGTGGAGCTTTGTTTTGTTTTGACCTGGGATTTACTGTCCATCATCCAAGACAAAGAGGTTAAAAAAATCCAAATCTCAGAAAATTCCCCAAGCCCTCTCAGGTCTAAAACCCTGCGTGCAGGTAATTCTTCTCTTAAATGCCAATTTCTATGAGCTCACGTAAGGGCACGAACCCACAGCTTTTATCAAGAGTCATTTTCAGAGACCATCCAGAGGTAGTGTCCCTTTAGCATCTCTTCTTCTAAAGTAAATGTCCCTAAAGCTGACAAAGCTGGTACAGGTGGAATGTGGCATTTGGAAGCTCCTTCCAGGCACCCGTCTGCAGTCCATGCATCCCTGACACCAGAAGAGGACAATCTCAGCTTGTGGTCTTTAAAACCCAGGAGCTCTTTGGCTTGGCCCAGAAGCTGATGGTTATTGTGTCTGAGTAAACAGCCCTGAGATACCAGGGGAAGAAAACATTGTAGGCTGCCCCAGGAGACTCCAGCTCAGACTCTGCCCCACGCCCATTCTCCTCACCTGCTAGCCTAGAGTGCTGTGACCTGCCTTCCAGGACGTGTACTGGAAGGACAGAGACAGGAAAGAGCCTAGTTCTGGGGGAAGGCAGAGGCAGGAAGGGAGGCAGGCCTCGCGGCACCAGTTTGTGGCTCTTGCCTCCTCAGTGGGGGTCGCCCTCTTCATCCCAGGGGACCAGATAAAGCTTTCCGTCAAGGTCTGATGCCAGCTGCCTTCCTAGAAGCCAAGAGGCTCCGTGGCCAAGCATGGGACTCTGCCCACTCTTCTTCCCTGAGTTTAGCCTTCACACAGGCTGTACTTGCACACAGGGGTCCACAGCATATCCACAGGGACACACACACTTCATCACATACACACTCCGCTCCTGCCATTCTTGACAATCGCAGTACCCAGGAGCGTGAAAAGAAGTAAGGCCACCGATTCAAGCTGTTCATGCAGTCACTTGTCTTTTATTGTAAGTCTTTTATAAAAATTGCTTTATTATCCTAAATGGATGTATCTTATCAACAACAGTGACACAAAAGAGAAATGCAAGAAAAGTGAAGAGCATGAAATAGGCCTTTTGGTATGTAGATGTTTGGACCCTGATTATGTTCAAAGTGCAAAGTGGCCCCACATCCACAGCCACACTGAGACCCCTGTGAACACAACAGCTGCAGCTAGGACCTGCTTCAGTGTGCTATAATGTCAATTTGAGTCCTCAGCTGTCATTGCTTTGGGCGGAGTGGCTCTCCAAAGTGGTGACCAATTCGTAATAAACTGGTAAACAAAATGTATACTTGATAGCATAGGTGCATCCTTGAAAAGTCCTTGCTAAACCCCGGGGTAGGGAAATGAAATTTTTGAATATAATATAGTTTTAGATTTAGGCTAATATGCTAATAACTAGATCCTTCACTTCCATGGCTGGGACATTTAAAACTCATGAAAACACAAGAAATAAATACATAAAATAATAACTCATGAGACACCAGGCCAGCAAAGGTTTGTTGAGCAGGATATTGCCACCCAAAGCAGGATCCCTAGGCTCCCTGGTCATTAAGTGCCATAAGGCTTTCCAATCATTGTGACAACCAAAAGCACTGCCACGGAACTCCACGGGGCCTCCTAGGGAGCACAGTGCTCTTCTTAAGACCATTTATGTGGATTCCCAGCATGTGCAATAAGTCCACGTGGGAACAAAGTGCTCTCCGGGCCTGGCTCCTAAGCCTTACTCATTACTGTATTATCAGCCACTTCGGAACATAGCCACAGCTCCAGAGCTTGCTGAGTCTCTGGGGAAACATCCTGCCACTCAGCCTGGGGACCACTCAAAGACCACCGCAACTTAAAACTGAAGCAGCTACATATCCAGCCATCACTGGTACCTAAGGAGCCAAAAATAGTGCCATCTCAACAGCAGGACTTTCTCCTACATTTGCAGGGGATGAAGTCTCCCCGTGAAGTCTCAGGATGACAATTAATAGAATTACACAGGAGGTTGGGGATGCCCCCATTCTCTTACCCCTCTACCCCTCCAACTTCCCAATCTGGTGACCATCATCTGGTCCTGCTCCTCTGGATGTGGGTGAGGGGTAACCAGGAGAGGTGAACAGGGACTGGACTTCCAGACAGGGAAGTGGGGTACCTGCGCCTGTAAGCAACCGGTGGCCACCTTCATAAAGGTATCCATGATTGGTTAGGGAGCTAGTTGCATGTGGGTTTTACACTAACACAAAAGTATAAAAATAAATAAATAAATAAAGTCCTTAATGCCAGGGGGGTTTTAGCATTTATTCAAGTTTTCAAACATTACTCTTTTCACTCTAGGGCCACCTGATAGATGTGCCAGTCAGCCATAAAAAGTATATGTGGATCCCTCTCTCAGGAATCCAACCAATTTTGCTTTCTCTAATAGGAATAAAAGAGAGGATTGTAAATGTCAAACAGCAGATTGTATAGCAACATCAATTGAACCAGGCATTCATGAGCAAATGTACCATTTATCTAACAAAGGTCTGAGTGGTTTTGTTCATTTAAATTACCTGAAGCTGGGTGAAAATGGAAATGAGGGTTTGTTCATGAATTGAGGTGCAAGTGAAGGTGGCTCTTTCCACTGTGTTGGAGTGAGCTCGATCTGCTGGAGTACAGAGCACCTGGGGACGAGGCAGGTACGCACATCTTTGTGTGTGTCCTGTCAGATGCAGGGTTAAAGGCTCTGGAGAGCCTTTGCTGTGCAGATTTTGTTTATGGTCCCCAGGTAGGCTTTGTATCTTCAACCCAGAGAATTCAAAAGCAGCTGGGATCTCAAATGTGGACGCTCGGGGGAAAGACCAGATGGAGAGCTTGCCAACCCGATGTTGCTCTTTTGAGTTCTAGGAGGACAGAGAGCTACATCTAGTAGGGCCCAGCCACATCTAAAGGATGCTACCATTTGCTTTCCCTCAGCCACCACTGGCTGCCCTTATTCCAAAAACCTGGCCCAGGAGCACAGGAGCATGGCATGGCCAAATGTCGGCTGGTGACCTTTGCAAACTCAGCCATGCCTGTGACAGCTGACAGCTCTGCACAGCAAGACAGAACCCAGTCCTGTGTCCATGCCCTCCTCTCCCTGCACCCTTATGCTGGCCAGTTAGCAGGACCAGCACATCCCTGCTGTTCAGGGGACCAGAGGCCAGGAAGTGAGAAGGAGCTGTCTCTGGGTCTCGGCTTGGGGGAGGCACCCTCCAGGTACGGCCCAGGTTCTCTTCCTTACTTAATCCCTGGTGGCTGTCCCTTCCAGTCAGCTCCTAAGCCAAGTGAGCCTTGTTGGAAGGGCCAGATAAACGTGTTTGCTGAAGGACTGTTTCCCAGTGTGGTCAGTGAACTGTCTGGGCCAGAGTCGCCCAGAGGATCTGTTAACATGCAGCCTTCCAGTCCTCCCCCCAGTCACCCTAGAGAAAAGGCCCAGAATTTGCATTTTTAGTAGGAGTCCCAAGTGGTTCCCAAGTGATTCAAACCCAAGTTTGAGTCCCTTATAAAAACATTCATTGTTATTTACTTCCCCTAAAGCTAACAGCTCCCTCTATGATCAGACCTGACCTGACCTGAGGTTCCTCTAGGGAAAATTGGGGTACACAGGACCTTCCTTCTGTTTTGGGGGGTGGTGTGTGTGTGTGGGTGTGTGTTTTTAGGACCCCTCTTCCATGTGGTTGAAAGGACATGAACTAGAGTCAAAAGACCCAGGTTTGAATCCTAGACCACCACCAGGCATCCCCAGGGTCTAGGCCTCAACCCTTCCCTCTATCTAATGAGTACTTTGGGCTCACTGCGCTTCTAGTGTTGGGACTAGTGAGTGAGGAGGCAACCCAGGCAGAGCACTAGGTGACAGTAGGGAGAGGAGGCAAGCTAGCTCTTCCAAACCTGTGGGCAGGCACCAGCTTCTGGTGAAGTTGTGACCACTATGGGTCACCATGACTGTGTGCTGTAAGAGAGTGGCCATACTCAGCCACAAAGACAGGAGCACAGTCCTTGCTTCAGGAAGTTGAGTCTGTGGAGGAGACAGGACAGAGAAAAATTCCTCAAGGCCTGAATGGTTTGGAAGGGACAGGAGCAGTTCCATGAGTTGGGCCTTGGCAAAAAAAAAAAAAAAATTAAAGTCTGATTTGAGGAAAAGACCTTCCAGGAGGGGGTCACCTGAGGACAAAATTTGCAGTCAGGCTTTCAAGCAGATCATGGGGAGTTGGGGGAGCAAGTCTGGAGAAGCCAGTGGCCCCCGGGGAAGGCCAGAGATAAGCACAGACACCTGAGCAGGAAGTTTGAGTCCAGAAGAGTGACCAGGCTCCTGCCAGCTGTGAGTCACCAGGTGGCAGGACTTTAAGTACCTGTGGGCAAGTGTTCAGGAAGTGTGAGGAGACAGTCTATGAACGCGTCATAGTCTCCTGGATTTTCAGCATTTTGTGGCCTGGTCCACAGCACCCAGGGAACCGCATCATTTTAGCTAAAAATGTATCCAAAAAATAAGCCCACTGGTTTTGGCATTTATTGTTAATTGAATTTTCCCAGAAATGGCAGCCGAAAGATTGTTAATGTTCATGAATTTACATCAAGTTAAACATCTGTTCCTCTTAAGCTAAACTCTAGCAAAGTTACAGCGGCTCATAAATTAGATCTGGGAGTAAAATACTTCTCGCTCTTTGCACAGCTTAGCGGTTTCAAAATAGACCTCAAAATGACACATTGCAACTGAGGCCCGGGTAGCGAAACCACGTTCAGCTGTAATGTTGGTGCCAGACGATTACGCCACGTTTTTGCTTCAGTGGTAAAGATCGCAGCTTTGTCGGGGCAGCACGTGACATTCGTTATCAGACTGACTGGGGACCTGTGGGAAGCCATGCTTCTAATATCTGTGGAAAACAAAGAGCCTGCCCATGAGCGGACTCAGGGGAAGCCAGGAGAATGGGAGCACATCCCGCCTCTCGCTGGTCTGGGTTTGTCCCAGGTACGGTTCTAGGGAGTTGAGCCTTGGCCCCAGGCCTGCCTGGAAGAAACCATGCCACTTGTCAGGCTGAAGAAGGTCTGGAATCCAGTGAGTGTGGCCCAAAGGCACGGATGACTGCTGTGTGGTTTCTGAAGTGCTGGTGTATATACGTTTTGGGAAGAGAGTTGCTCATGCCACGTTTGGTGGCACCTCAGAATCTGGCCCACAACCCCCACCCCAGCACTTTCTTCTGTCCCCTCCCCTGCCCTTAGGTCCTCCCCATCCATGAAGGGGATTCTGGCATTAGTGGGAGACGAGCTCGCGCATGATGTCAGTTATCTGTGTTTGCATCCCCTCTCCGGTGAGTCCGGATTTATAGGCAGTCTCCTGAGCACAGGGCTGCCCCCAGGCAGAAAACTCCAGTATCCTGGAGAACATCAAGGGTAGGTTCTCCACTGTGCCCTTGGCTTTCTTCAAAGCCACTCCACCCTCTCATGCTTACCTGTTTATAAAACTCTCCCCATGCACAGAGGGTCCCCAGGGTCATCTTTGTGCCCATTTACTGAGCAGAGCCCAGCCAAGGCATCAGGCCTCTACTGAAGCTGTGCATTGGCCGAGCGTACCCCAGGCCTCCCCAGCTGGCCTCTTTGCAGAGCTATCCAGGCTTTGTCCTGGCTAGCCATGGTAGGATGAGAGAACCTCCTCCCCAGAGGCATTTCCTAGGGAGCTGCCTCATGACCACCAGTGGCAGCTTGAAGGAGACTTTCCTATGCACCCTGGTGTCTGACCACCTTGCCATCATCCCCAGCTTGGCCATGCCAGAGATTACTCTGTAGGAAATCCACTGGGTGAGGAAGAACCTGCACCCCCTGGCAAGCCCAAGGAGGTGTATCACTGAGCGAGGCCACAAGTACCACACTCAGGAGCTGGGCTCCTGCACGCACACTGCACCTGGGAGCTGACATGATAGGTGACACAGGACCAGCCCCTCCAGAGTTCCAGAACCTCCATCACTGTGGCTCAAGGTTCCTGGGGTTGTTCCCTCAAAGCAGAGCCGCAGGCACTCTCTGAGTCACCTGTCTCCCCCCTCTCCACAGGAGCCCACAGTCATACAGGCAATAGACATTTAATGCACACCGTCTACATGCAGGTACTGGGCCAGGTGCTGGGGAGGCACCTGAAAACAAGGCCATTCCTTCCCTGGAGAAGCTTCCCATCTAACGAGATGCCTGACAATCAGCATTGGATAAATAAGCACCTAATGGAAGTCCAGGAAAGGGCAGTGAGGGGGATCAGGGGCAGTGCTTGAGGGGCCTCTTCAGCCGGGGGCTGGCATGTTGGAAAGGGAGGCTGGCGAGGGAGGCTGAAGAGCTAGGTGAAGGAATGGTTGGGGGTGGTGGCATTTAGTCAGCTTTTCATTGCTGTGAATGAGATGTCCAACAAGAACAACTTAAATGTTTTTCTCAGCTCATGGTTTCAAACATTTAGTCCATGGTCAGCCAACTACATTGCTCTGGGCCTGAGTGAGGCAGAACATCATGGCCAAAAGGTAGAGCCGAAGAAAGCTATTCATTTCATGGTAGCCAGGAAGCAGAGAGAAAAAGACAGACAGACAGACAGACAGACAGACAGAGGGAGGAGCCAGAGATAGGATATATAATTCCCAGCGACACTACTTCCTCCAGCCAGGCCCTACCTGCCTGCGGTTACCACCCAGTTGGTTCATTCAAATCAGTAGAATCCACTGATAAAGTCACGACTCTCGTAATGTAATCATTTCACCTCTGAACATTCCTACATTAACAAGAGCTTTGGTGGGGGGGATACCTCATATCCAAACCATAACAGGGAGGGAAGAGGAAGAGACAACCCACTTTCCAGCCTCATCACCATGCAGGTGCCTCCAAGGCCCTGTGCACAGGGCCTGTCCCCCTCTGAACTGGGTTAGAAGCTGGACTTCCTGCTGCCTCTCTGTCTTGCCCACATTCTGCCACACCTCCCTCTCCTTGAGTGGAGTTCTCCAGCCCTGCCCAGGCCGGAGCTTCACCTGCCTGCCACAGAATAAAGATGGCCCCTTGGGGGCACGACCTGGCAGGGGCGCAAGTGGCTGATGGAATATTCACAATGTCTCCTTCACTTCCCTTTGTTTTGCAATAGAAAGTGTTCCTGTGATGGACACTTCATTCCAGAGGCAGCTCCTGTTTCCTATCTCCCTTTGCTTAAAAATTAAACGTGGCCGTGCCCGTGCTCTTTGGTGTGGAGGAGAGCGGCCAGAATGGGAGAGCATTAGAATCTTCAAAGAGGGACAATTATTGAGGGAACTAGATTAATGAGGTGTCATAACAACTTAGCCAAATCTGCGACTGACCTTTCTCATGGAGAACGGGCTTGATAAATGTAGTTCATTACCGAGTTCTGACATGAAAATAGGATCACACTCTGGGCTCCTCAGCAGGCTGATCAATATTTTATCTGCCAAAGCAGGCCTGGCCTGGGAGCAGGAGGAGCCCCACAGCACATGTGTGCTGGCCGGAGCCCGAGGCCAGAGCTGGGGCTGGCCTGGCAGGACCTGCCGCGTGCGGGGGAGCCAGGCCAGCAAGAAGGTGTTTGGACCCTACTATTGGCCTGTGAGGCTGGCCAAGACCCTGAGAGGGCTCAGAGATGGGAGGGCCCTGGGCAGTGGGAAGGAAGGGAGGAAATTCAGGACGTCTCCCCTCTTCTGTTGATCCATAAATGCTGATCTAATTACCAAACTGTCGCAGCCCCATATTGAAAGGGACAAAGACAAATAAGCCACACCCCCACTTACTTGCGGCCATGAGTACATTTCATCAAGAGGAGATATCTGGGCCTGGAAATACATGCCTGTAATCCCAGCTACTGGAGAGGCTGAGGCAGGAGGACTGCAGGTTTAAGGCCAGCCTGGGCAACTTAGTAAGCCTGTCTCAAAAATCAAAATAATGAAAGGGCTGGGGCATAAAGAAGAATAAAATTATGTCATTTACAGTAAAATGAATGGAACTTGAGTGAGTAAGCCAAACTCAGAAAGCCAAGGGCACAGGTTTTGTTTTGTATTCTCATTTGTGGAAGCTAGAGAAGAAAAAGGAAAGAAAAAATTTAAAAAAGGTGTATGGGGGAGAGCTCATGAAAATATAAGGGAGACAAAGTAGAGGAAAGGGACCAGGGGAAGGAGGAGGGGAGGGACGGGGAAATGCTGGGGAATGATATTGACCAAATTATATTGTTATATCATGTGCATGTATGAATATGTAACAATGAATCCCACTATTCTGTAAAATTATAATGCACCTGTAAAATATGGAAATAAAGGGGGACGGGGAATATAGCTCATGTAGCATGCATGAGGCCCTGGTTCCACCCCCATTGCCAGAAAAAGAGAGAGAGTATGTGTGTCTCCTCGGTTATGGCTGGCCACAGGGCCATTTCCTCTCAACTTTTCTTTATGTAATGACCTGGTAAGGTGGTGAGGGGCCTAGAGCCTCACAGCCAGTCCAAGTCCAATGATCTCCTGACTTCCTGTCCAGTGCTCTGTTCAGCCTGTGACAATTGTCTCTAATGTGTTGGTCTCAGGTAGACACAGCAGCCTATGATGACAAGACACAGACCTCAAATCATGAGAAAGTCACGCCACCCCTGGATCCATCAGGGGGCATGTTTAACTGTATTCGAGTCTACCCTCCCCAGGCTGAACCAGAGGGTCCCTGGCAACAGTAACTGGACCTCAGTTCAGCCCTTTACACCAGGGGTTGCGCATTCTATTCTCAATACCAGGCAGGTCAACATCTATGGAGCACTAGGGAGGAGTGTCGGGGTCCCCAAGCCCACGCTGCATACCCTCCAGGGAACGTCCCACTGGAGAAGCCAAGAGTGCCAAGGCCATGGCTAAGATTGGACCCTGTCCTAGTCCAGAAAGACCACATGCTGCCCCCCCCCCCCCAGGCACCCATCCCCCAGCAACAGGGTCAGGGCACAGACAGTGACGAAGGTAGGGGATGCTGGTGTAGATCCGGTGACATTTAGTAGTAGCCAGGATGAAGTGAGTGAGAGAGCTGTGTAGAGACTTGGGTAAAGAACATTCCAGGTGGAGGAAGGAGCCAATAAATGCAAAGCCCCCAAGCCAGAGCGTGCTCCAGGGGTGAATGCTGCTGAAGAGCCTTCTCCCACCATACCCCACCTCTCAGTCCCGTGTGGACTTGCCAGGTGGGTAGGCAGGGATGACCCAAGGGAAGTCAAGAAAGATGTGACCCTTGGCTATTGACACTCTCTTGCCCAAACTGAGAGGAACTTGAGAAGGGCAGGAAGAAAGTCAGAAAGTAGAAGCTGGGGCGCCCAGGCCTTGGAGCAGCGGGCCAGCCACCTATGTGCACTAGCTTGTCACTTGGGCAGAGGGGCTGGCTTAACCTCTGGCCAGCAGTGTGTAGACAGCAGCCGCCTCTGGGAGACAGATTGTGGATAATTTATTGTATTTATTTATTTCTATTTATACTCATAAGTGCTTTCCAAGTGCTTTTTGATGGGCATATATTTATTTTATGACAAGACAAGTGTTTGGAACTGGAAGCAGGGCAGGGAGCCTCTAGCTGAAGACTAGGGCCGGCAGAGTCACAGGTACCCAGTGCTTCATGTGGGTAAGCCACTCCTGTCTGACCCCACAGTGAAACTGGGGACTTCATGAAGAAAAACCTAAAACTAGAATTTGATGGACTCTCCAAAATCTCTCCATCTCCCCAGATAGAGTTGAAAGCCACAGATTTAGGGGCATCTGCCTCCGGGGCCAGAAGAGGGCAGGGCAGGAGGTTCCCCCCATCCCCGCTCCACTGGCCCCCAGCCCTGTGGGATGCAGGTGACAGTGGCAGGGATTGCTGGGAGGCCCAAGAGGAGATCAGACACACTGGACAAATGACTCCATGATTTGATTTTAGACAAAATCCTCTCTTGTGACTCATTTTAGTACAGCTGCTCCTGGGATGAGGGAGGATCTAAGAACCTCTTGCAGGCACTCCTCCCCGATCTGCTCAGGACCCCAGTGGCCAGCAGCCGCCTGGTACAGGGAAGCCCTCAGTTAAAGAAGCAAAGGACATGCCGGGCGCGGTGGCGCACGCCTGTAATCCCAGCACTTTGGGAGCTGAGGCAGGAGGATTGCGAGTTCAAAGCCAGCCTCAGCAATGGTGAGGCACTTACAACTCAGTGCACCCTTCTCTAAATAAAATACAAAAAAGGTCTGGGATGTGACCCAGTGGTCGAGTGCCCCTGACAATCCCTGTTCCACAAAAAAAAAAAAAAAAAAAAAAAAAAAAAAAAAAAAAAGGGTTGGCACTGAGCACTGCAGTACCTGCACCTTACTTGCTCCCACACTTGCCCACAGTTCCAAGGGTCCTGCCTGAGCTGCCCACTGCCCTCCCACTGCCTTGTCTCACTGTGCCCCAGCTGACTCCCTCCAGCCACTGGCCTTCTCAGACCTCCAGGTAGGCTGGGCCACTAGCTCCTACACACGCCATTCCTGCTGTCTGTAGCCCCTTCCCTGCTCGTCCTTCTCCCACAACTCTTCCTCATCCTGCAGGTCCCATCCTGATTATCCCCGCAGGGCTTTCCTCATCCTAGCTTTGTGCACTCTCCTCCCCTGGGCGCCCATGATGCCGTGCCCTGGAAGCACCTGAATCCTCACCATGCTGCTCAGTGTCTGGCACACATCTTGTCAATAAGTGCAGGTGAATGATAGGAGGGGCCTGGCCTGGCAGAGGGATCACTGATCCTGGCAGCTTGGGGCACCTGTCCCCCTAAATCCCAGGTTGACTTCTAGACATGCGGCAGTTGCCAGGGTAGAGAAGCTGGAAGCGCACGTGCTTACAGGGGACTACAGAGATGTGAAAGGAGGCAGAACCTGCAGGAGCGGCCTCAGCAGGACCCACATATGGCTTCCCCAGCCTGCCAGTGTGGGTGGTGTTGTCCAGCTGCAGACCTCTGGTGGTGTAGGACCTCGAGCAGCTCAGAGGAGTCTGTGCCCCATGAGGAGAGTTGAGAGACTGGCAAGGATGAGATTCACAGCCCATCTGACCCGGCCTGGCCTAACCTTCAGGTGGCAGGTTCTTAGAGTCTTCATTGCCAGCAGCATTTCTGAGGTGAGCCTCCTGTTAACTCCAGCTGTGCACGCCAGTGTCCCAGTGCCTCAGTGCACATGCCTGCCCCCTGGGGAGCCAGTACTGGGTCATGCAGAGGCTCCATCACTATTCACCCCCACAGCTTCTTCTCCATTCCTATTCTATATCCCCCAACTTGTGGTCCATTTGCCAGGACCAGCTTCCCTCCTTTTTCATGGGGTGGGGGTGAAGGACCCAGAAAGAAGAAAAAGCCAGCAACCAGTCCCATCCCCCTATGGGCGGGAGTGTCTTGGTAATGGGGCAAGGCCACCACGTTCAATGCTGTATAGCCACACAGACTTGAGGACTAGGTCTACAACTGGAAGCCCATAGAACTCCCAAGAATCAATATCCTACCAGGCCAAAAAAAAAGGGGGGGGAGGGTGTTAGCAGGGGCTAGGGAGATGGGAGAGAACCATTCCTGACGGAGCATGGAGACTCCCAGCGAGCAAATAGATTGGATTATATTGAACACAACAATTGATTTTTTTCCTAAACAAACATGCAGAAGGAAATGGTAATGGGCATCTGTTCCTGATGGGAATCAATTGACCCCAAATTGGAAGAAAATCTAGAAACAAAAACAAATACAAGAGAACGTGTTTAGGACACGCAGGCTTGTCTAGTGAGAGGGTGGGAAGAAGAGAGAAACAGACCCACAGACCTGCCCATCATCCTTTTCCTCACTGACTAGCTTCCCTGTTAGTGGCTTTTCAACAAATGTGGATCTAATAACAAGGGAGAGAGTAACAACCATTCTTTGAGCCCTTGCTGGGTACAAACCAGTGCAAAGCCCTTTGTGTGCATATTAATTACTCCTCAAAACCCAGCACCCTGTCATCCCCACTTCTCAGATGAAGTCACCAAGGCCCCAGGTCATGCAGCCCAATAGCAGTGACGTTTGGACCCAAACCCAGTGGCCTCCGGAGCCCACACGCTCCAGCACTGCTTTCCATTGGCTTTCCAACCCTGAGCTATCCCCTGATGCCTTGAACTGGCCTTGAAATTAAGGGGAAGAGGACTAAGTCTCAGAGAGTCCATTCCCAGCAGACTGGAGCAGATGGTGGGGAGCCCATGCCTGCTTTCCAGGATTGAGACAAGCCAGAAGCAGGAATTGCTCCTTCCCCCAGGGAGGTGGGGAAGCAGGCAGGAGGTACTACACTGCTCTGTGATATCCCTGCAGCCCCAGTTTATGAGCTTTGCCCTGTGTGGTGTTTCATCCTAGTGGCCCATCACCAGCAAGATAAACTATGTCGTGTCACAGTGCATCACAGGCCTCGTTTGCCAAAGCACTGTGCGATTCTGATGCTGTTCAGCAAACACGCCTGTGATAAAAGGCCTAAGAGTAATGGGCTGTGTGCTGCGGGGTTAATTTCATAAAGCTTCCTTTTGTTTCTTGGTCATGGACTTGTGTACACATGTTTGTTTTCAAGTAATCCAGCTCTGGGAGTGTACCTAATTACCTTAAGCAGGGCTTATTAGTCCTGTTAACTAAGACTCCCTAATCTATGAGGCCAAGTATTCAAAAGCAGCCTGTAAGGTAGGATTAAGACAAAAGTGAGCTATTACAAAATGGAATTGGGGCCGGCTTTCCTAAAGCTGCTGTGGGGCTACTGCTGTAAATTCTGCAGAAAGAATTTTTCCTGTTCCATTTGGCACTCACTCTCATATAGTAGGCACTCAAGAAATATTCATGGGGTGGACAGACAGGCTCCCTCCAGCATTTGCATCACACACCGTGCTTATTAAATACTCACAAATATGTGGACAGACAGACAAACAAGTCCCCTCTACTACAGTTGCATGATTTGCTGCACAGTAAAGGCCTGGTGACGCCCCCATGAGTGGCATGATGTAGAAAATGTTCTCTCATCCAAGGACACATCTTGCTGTAACAACCCCATCTTCTCTTCCAGGTGACACATGCACCATGGCCGGCTATGCCCGCCTGAAGAATGTCCTTCTGGCGCTCCAGACTCACCAGCGGCCACTCCAAGAAAGGGAAAACAGACAAGATCCTGCTTCCCAAAAGCGTCTCCTGGTGGAATCTCTGTTTAAGGACTTGGATGCTGATGGCAACGGCCACCTCAGCAGCTCTGAACTGGCTCAGGTGGGTACACCATTCAGTGAAAACCAAGCAATAAAGGAGATCAGTTTTTCATTCAGCACATACATGGAAGAGATACCGAGATCACGGGAGCACAGTGGGTTGTAACTGTCTCTGTGGCAGGGCTCCCAGGAGGCCCTCTCCCACCCTCCTGGGAATCACAGAGTCTGCGATCAACACCTCTGAGGATATCTTACAAAGTTATGTTCACTTCCCACAGCCGCCTTCAGCCACTGTTTACAAACACACCGCGACACCCTGTCTGGCAGCAGGCAAACCGCTCCTGCCGAGGGGCTTGTGGCTGATGTTTTAATTAGGAAACCAAACTTGTCTTCCTTGAGTCCTTTACTTTCCTCAGCAGAAATATCAAAAGGAAGCAGAGCTTGGTTTCCAGAAAACACCTCTGGAGCTCTATCCTGGGAGGTCCCAAGTCCTCTGCCCAGTGATAACACAATTCTTTGGTGGCCAAATATCAGCAGCCCAAACCCCAGCTTTCTTACTTGCAGGAAGCCCTGAGTCCACCCCCAAAATACTTGTCTGGAAAAGCACTTGCATTGAACCCTAGGGCTTATGTCCCTTCCCAAAGTTGTCCCCTGGTCCAGCAACAAGCTACTGAGAGGTAGTCAGCATCTGCAGCACAAAAAGAGAGAGGAAGACTGACCTCACTCCCTGTGGCCAGGGGGAGGGTCCTGATGGCAGAAAGGCTGGCCTGGGCCTGAAGAGCCTGCATTGCTGCTTCTGCTCTGCTGGTTTGTTTCTAAGAGCCTGGGGCCCTGGAGGCACGCGGCCAGGTGCAAAGATAAGCAAGAAAGTGAGGTCAGCATCCCCTTGCCTGAAGTGGATGGGGGCCACTCTTCCTCAGAGAAACTCAGTGGCCACCAGAACAGAGATGACAAGGATGCATCCCCATATTTATGCCAGAGAAATCTTAACCATGGTACAGTGACCTCATCAAGGCAGTGACAGGGTCACTGTGAAGGACTGGGGAGGGGAGCACCTTGACTTGGCACTGAGCCAGGCCCTTTGCCTACAGCTAGTAAGCATGGACAAGTCTCTTGCCGTGTAGGACAGTGGCTGAGAGTACAAACTTCAAAGCCAAGCTGAGGTCCAGGGCTGATTCCAGTGTGTAGGAGCTGGTGGGTCTCGGGGGATGGCCTCACTGCACTGGGCCTCCATTTCTCATCTGTGAGCCTCAAAGGGTCATCATGAGGATTAGAGGAGCCAAGATGTGCTTAGCCTAGCGCCTGGCATGTGGGTGTCCACAACAGACAACAGTGGCCATCATCGTCGTCTTTGTCATTTCCTCCTTGAACTTTCAGCCATGCTCTGCTATAAGTAGAGACGCCCACTTCACAGATATTTTCAGATGAGAAAACTAAGGTGCTAACAAGTCAAGCAACTTGCCCTAGTTGTGATCACTGCCTGAACATAACAGAACTCAGGTGCAACCCAGGAATCCTGCTACCTGCCCTCCTCACAGCTCCAGGTGTCTCCCACCAAGAGGCTCCACATGGTCCTCTCAAGGTCAGCAGGAAAAGCAAGCACTCGCAAAACCCAAGTGAGAACCAATGACCCGAGCCTGGAGTGCAGGCTCCTTGCTTTCGGGGCCTCTGTTCCAGCCAGGCCCGAGCCTGCTTCCTGGGAGCACCTTGGGAAGCTCAGATGACTCCACCCTGCTCACCCACACCTCACCCACAGCACATGCAACCCTGCGCATCCCAGGAGGCCTGCTGGGAACCAGCAAATCACCACCTCAGTTGGCACTTGGCCCCTGCTCTGGCTAAGATCCCAAGGGGCAGTGTCAGGGTCCCATAGGTGAGCTGAGCTGCTCTGGAAAAGCCCAGGTCCTGTTAGTTACAGCTACCTGCAGGAAGAACTACCTGGTGGTTCCCTACAGTACAAGCTGTGCAGGGAGCGACAAGGGCAGGTACATCAGCTTGCCCTGGACAGAGGCAGCTGTGGGCACTTGGCACCCAGCTCCACATGGCTCCCAGGTAGCTCCCAGGTAGACAGAACCTTTGGGAATGGTGCTCTAATCTAGCAGAGACGTGGCCTGAGGCATCTGAAGCCATTAATAAGCATAGTAATTGGACTATGATTTCCTCTTTAAAATTTAATATATTTAAAGTCCATTTCATAAATCTGCCAAGGAAAGCCCCGCTAACGGGGGCCTTCCCTTGACGCCGAATCAAAGGCGCTGGGGGAAAAACCTTGTCGGTCCTATGAAAAGTTAATCAATTTCCAATGCAAAAATAGACAAAGGGAAATTTTTGTCTTCGAAAGATTGATCTCAGCCGTTATGGTTGATCTCCCTTTTATCGAATTCTCTCCCTTGCTGGGTAAGGGGTCATTTTTTTAACATTATCACATTAAATTGCCTTTAATATAACAGGGCAAGCAGAGAATGTTAAGCAAAGAGAAAACAGCTTTGCCTTCCTCTCCCCTTCAAAATAAAATAAAATCATTTCCTCTCTTCTGAGATTTCCTTCTGAGTATTTCCCTGTGCTCCAGCTCCAGCTGAGTAAGGAGACCTGAAGTCTCTACCCATACTTACCTCCTGGCATGTGGCTGGCCATGCCTGGGGTGGAGGGGTCTGTGTCCTACAGCCCAGACCATGACCAGAAAAGGAGTTCACAAGGGCCCACCAGTAGAATGGGGCTCGGGCCTGGTCGGTAGAATGGAGCTGCCTCTTTCTGGGGGTGCCAAGGCTAGGAGATGCTCCTCTGAAAGTGGTAAGGACTTGGGGTGCAGCAATGAAATATGACCACCAGCTCTGTGCAGCAGGAGTCAGGGGACCTTGTTCCCCATACTGAGGTCATCTACTCTTTGGTGGATTCATTTGATCAGACCCCTTCTCTTCTCTTTGACCCATCAATAGCACAAAGGGGTAAGCCAAGTGGCCACAAGGACCCTTCCCATCTTGCACTGCCTGGGGTACGTCTGTCCAGACAGGGAGAGGACAGACATGAGCTCTAGTACAGACTCTGTTCCAAATACTTCGTGACCTTGGGAAAGTTTCTTCTCTCTCTCTCTCTCTCTCTCTCTCTCTGTCTCTCTCTCGGCCTCAGTTTCCGGCCTCATCTATCTAAAAATGAAAGGATCAGACAAGACAAAACCAAAGAGCTTCAGGTGTTTTACAGGCCCATTGAGCTTCCCAAAGCCCCTACTGGGCCTGAGCCATTTTCCAGCCCTGTCCATGACACTGAATTCACCATGGCTCTGACCTTTTTCCCTCCTCACCCCACAGCACATGTTGAAGGAGCAGGACCTAGAAGGGGACTTTCTGGGGTGCACGCCAGGAGACCTCCTCCGATTTGATGACTACAACAGCGACAGCTCCCTGACCCTACATGAGTTCTACACAGCCTTCCGTAAGTCAGGCCCCCTTATGGCGTCCCACAGGCACAGGGGCTCATTTCTGCAGATGCTCCTGTATCACAGTGGTGGTCTCCCCAATGGGCTTCTTCGAGAGGTGGAAGTGTTGAGTTTATTTTGCAACAAGCCTGAGCTGTAAGAAAAGGGTTAAAGGAGAATGGGTGGGAACAGAGTGGGCTCACCCTGTTCCTTTTGGGTAAAGATTTTTCTCACTGAGGGTCCCAGGAGTGTGACTGAAGCAGAGCTGTGAGGGGGATTCTGTGACTGCGCAAGGAGGGAACAGATTTCAGGTCTATCCTTGGGCTGCAGCCTGACCCTAATGGGGATCAATGCCTGGGGGTGGGGACCCTGCAGGAGGGCTGGAGGCCTAGCTAAGCAGGGCCAGAGAGCAGTCACCACCCAAGGACAATGGAGAGTGAAGGTCCAAGTTGAAGAAAGGCACAGGATCCCCTGTGGTTTTGTCGCTGTGGCGGAAGTACTCTGGGTGGCCGTGTACAGGGGCCCTGGTGCATAACTCCTGTGTGTGGAGGGGCTATCTCAAGGACCTGGGACTTTGCCCTGAGGTGATCTTCCAAGAGATCACATCATATTAACTACAGGCCGAGCTGGGACATCCCAGGGATGCAAGCTGCAACAGTTAGCCCCAGAGAGCAAGGGGGGGGGGGGGGGTGCTGGCCCAAACTGGAGACAAAGGGACATTCTTAGCCCCAGAGAGATGGAGAGATGAAACCCCTCTGTATTTGAGGGTACTCAGGCTCTACTTAGAGCAGGTCATTATGTGCCCCTGGGCGTGACCTGCAGGCTCTGACCTTGGGGATATGGGTGTGGGTCCCCCACAAGGGCACTTAGTACCCTCAGCCACAGAATCTGGAATCCTCCCTCAGCCTTTACCTGGAGTTTTGTTTTCAGAAAGGTATTCCTGCTTCACATTGATATTTCTTTGAGCTGTCGTTATTGCAAATATTCTCAAGGCCTGAGAAGGAGTTTGTGAGACTCAATGGCAAGAAGGGCTCTTGTGGCAGATAGAAGAGGTGCTTGGATGACATAGGGGAGAGAAACGAGTGTGGTTCTTCCTGAAGGGAAGTGCCCATGTGATTGATGTGGAGGAGAGGGGGACTTTTCCAGTTCACAGCATCCTTAGTACCAAGGGCCAAAAGTTCGACCCTGAATTATAGGGCTTTGCTTGACATAATGTGACTAGGCTTAGTCCCCATCTTCCTCCTCTCTGTCCTCTAGTAAAACTCATTCTGCTTCTATTAGTTCCTATTAAAATGCAAATAACTGGGAGACATTTTGCCTGCTGTGGAAGGTACCTGTTCTGTGGACTAAGGAGCTTATTCTCAAAAAGAAGTCTCTAAATTTTAGAATGTTTCCTTAGACCTGGTTTCATAAGAGTTGATTGTTAAAATTATCAGGAATTTTTCAAGCGAACTGTTGAATAGTCAGTAGCTTCAAATCAGCCACAGGGGGATTCTTCACAGAAATTTAATACCACACAAATGCTACCCCAAAACTGGGGAGGGGTGCTTTGTTTTCTCTGAGAGCCAGTTGCTGAGCTGCCACCTGCCTATCACTAAATGGACCCTCCCTCCTGTCCTCAGCAATGGATTCCTGCACTACTTTCTCCATCCACTTCCCCAGACTGAGATCCTTGATGATTCTACCCCCAAAAAAACATAGGCTAGTACAGTTAGGGCAGATAACAGCAAAAGCAGTTGTCCAAGTCAGAACAGAAGTCACATGTTTTCTGGGGACAGAAATGCATTTCTGGGCTCAGACCCCTCTGCCAAAAGAGCAGTGAAGGAAAAGGTCAGTGTATATTAGAAGCCAGAGTACCAGCTGGGCACGGGGGTGTATACCTATAATCCCAGTAGCTTGGGAAACTAAGGAAGGAGGATCACGAGTTCAAAGTCAACCTCAGCAATTTAGTGAGGCCCTAAGTAACTTAGTAACACCCTGTCTCAAAATTTAAAAAGAAAAAAGGGGGAGGGGGTCCTGAAGATGTGGCTCAGTGATTAAGCACCCCTGGGTTCAATCCCTGGTTCCAAAAAAAGGAAAGAAAGAAAGAGCCAGAGTCCCAACCAGAACTTGAGGAATTTAGAGGATACACTGGGTATCTCTACTTATATGTCCTCCAATGGCATCATTAAGCAGAGAATGGCACTGCTTGGGCACCATCCTGGTACTTGGCACTACAGCAGCCTCTATTCCATAGGCTCCATCCCAGGGATGGATCTAGGACCACACAGCAAGCTCTTGGTGTTTCTCTGGAGGAAACTTTCAGAAGCATCCCTACTGCCTAGGATGAAAAAGAAGTCCTCCCTGGGCTTCCCTAATGAAGGTCGTTATAATCACAAGCCACCCTGGAAAAGGTGGCTTTGTCCCCTCACCTCCGGCCATGTGTCTCAGGCAGGGCAGTGTGGCATCTGCTCCCTCTGTTCCTGGATGATTATTTGAAAAGCTTTATAATCATCATTTTAAAGCAAATTAGATACTGCTGTCTCCTTGGACTTGTTTTGAACCAGGCAGCCAAACCATTCATCACAGCCCAACCCAAATAATAGATATGCAATAAAACGTAAACTCACAGCCATTAAGGAAGCCACAAAATGAGTTACCCCAGCTATAAAGGCTTGACACGCAGGCGCTTGGAGCACATGGGTTTGACATGCAGCCACTCAGAGTACGTGGGGATCAATGGTTTTTCAAAGTCACAGGAATACTAAACTAAATTCCCATAGTAGATTTATGGTTCAGTGGATTTTACATAGGTAAATGAGACATACAGGTACAACTTAGTACCCAGCAATCGATGGGCATTAAAGGAATCTCACTCAAATTAAAAAAAAAAAAAAAAAGTCATATCTCAGACATGTCAGCAACAACATTTTGGATTTAATTTCAAGAACCGGAGCTAATAGGCTGGCAGCAGTTAAAAATTTGGAATTTGATTTTATAGTCTTTATTTTTCTAGCATCCTTGGATGCAAAGCACCCACAATGGGGTCTTCAAGGGTCTCCGGTCCTATAGCCCCCCCCACCTCCTTTTTTGGTACCAAGGATTGAACCTGGGAACATTTAACTACTGAGCACATCCACAGTCCTTTTTAGCTTTATAGTTTTTATTTTGAGACAGGGTCTCACAAAGTTGCTGAGGCTGGCTTTGAACTTGTGATCCTCCTGCCTCAGCCTCCTGAGCCACTGGGATTATAGGCACATGCTACCATGCCCAGCTCCCTATAGCCTTTTGAAGCAGGGGCATTGTTCTATTAAAGGATGATGGGTTTGGGGGTCTTTTCCCTACAGAAGTGTCTTGTATTTATGAGTTTTTGAGATTGGGGGTAGGGGACTCCTACATCAGGTCTTCCTATGTGGCTGGCCTGGTCCTTGCTGGGCTGGTGTCTGCCATAGTCTGCAGCTGGTTGAGGTGAGATCAGGAATCCCATGGCTGGTTGCTGCCTGTGCTCAGCTGAGCTGGTTAATGGTAGGGCTGTGCCTCCTTCCTGGCTCTGAGGAATAGGTGACCCCCCCCCATAGGGCGTAGGGCAGGTGATAGAGCTATGGGAATCAGTTCCATCTCTTTCTGTTAGATGGAGCTAAGGCTTCCAACCACCTGTCATCATATAGGGACCAGAATGAAATAGGAGGGTGGCCCTCACCCGCCTCTATCACCTAGCATGCTTTTGGCATCCTAAATCAAAGGCAGGTCTAAGAACTCCAGGCAGGCTGTCATCTCCGCACACACCCTGCCCTCCCTTCCCACCTCTCCAGCAAGGAGCAGAGGCACCCAGCCCTGCTGTGGCAGGGACCCAGGCTTCAGGGCAGTTGGTGAACAAGATACGCCACGGCCCTGTCTGTTCATCACAGTCAATTAATCTAAAAGTCGCTCATCTAAAAAGCTTCTCAATTATGCATGTTTTGCACTTTCCTGAGTGCTCAGGTTGGGTTCATGGGGAAAAAAACATGTTGCTTAAATGAGGATTTTTCTCTCTTTAAATTCATTATAAGTTTCTTCTGCTTTTTAGAAAGATACTTGTCCTTTTAATTAATCCTTTGAGGGCAACCCCAGCGAATGTGCTGGATGCAAGGGAAGGGTTTGAGCAGCTAGCGGTGCAGGATAAAGGGCTTCCCATGGTAATGTTCTGGATCATGAGGACCACAGGGCTCTGGCTGGGTGGGGGTTGGACCCCCCTCCCTCGCTTCTGCTTGTAAGCTGCAGGCAAGTAGGAAGGAAAATGGTGTTTTAATCTGATTAGTGCCCTACTTCTGTAGACAAAGCCACGCTGAACCAGATGGAGTGGTCAGCTGGTGAAGTCAGAGTTGTTCTTCTGCCTTTGTTGCTGCAAAGTGGTGTGGCTTCACCATCTACATCCTTATCCTCTAGATGGATAATCCCTGGCTCCAGTCCAGACTTCCACACACTGTACATCAACTGTTCCTCACACCACTCTGTGACGAACAAAACGGCCAGATAAAATAGCAACAAGCATTCTCCCTAACCAAATCTATTTGGCTATTTACCTGTGGAAGGTGGGTTTGGACAGGAAGTTTGATGACAAGGATACTGTTTTATCCAACCCTGTTTGGTTCCTGAGTCATGAATAGTGCATAGAAAGATTATGGATAGCATGGGGCTTGTCAAAAGTTCCATCTGGATTTACTTGGAGATTTGAACTTGGAGAGCCAGCAGCGCCTGTGGACTGGCTTCAGTGTGGACTGATAGCAAAAGCACCAGTGCCAAAGATGTCCCTCACCCCAGAGGAGGAAGCTGGATACCTCACACGGGACCTGCAGGTGAAATGGCCAAAAACTGGATTCACTGTGCTTATTCCCTCACTCTCTCAGGGGCACAAAATAGCTCCGTGGAAGTGACCAAAGGAAGAATTGAAAGTTGGAAGACAGGTTTAGGTCTCATCAGCCACCCTCCCAAGGACAGACGTGTGGATGGCTTCCTGACTTCAACCATAGAGGGGGGCTTCGTGAAACTTGCCAAATGAGCTTGCCAAGGGCCCTGAGGCCAGAGCTCAATAGCTGGGTCAGGGTTAGTGTACTCTCTGAGTGATTTTGCTCATCAGTATTGCTATAGTTAGTAATGGGCCCTTAATACTCCAGTTGTATAAAGAGGTACCAAGTATTTAACATGTGTCAGCACTGTGTATTATGTCTACTTTTACAGATAAAGAAACTAAAACTCAGAAAAGTTAAGTAGCCAACCCAAGGTCACACAACCAGCAGGTAGCAGAATCAGGATTTTACCCACCATCTGATTCCAGAAGTTTCTCATTCATTTGAGTCACTTTGCAACTCCTCTGTATTCTCCAGTGAGGAGAATCTCACTGTCCCCAAAGTGATTTCCTGAAACATTAAGGCCCAGCTCAACAGTCTCCTCCTTCCGGAAGTCTTCCTTGATTTCATTCCCTCTACCAAGCCCCATACCCCTTCCTCTGTGTGTCCACAGCCCTGCGTTTATCTCTACAGAGTAATAAGCCTAGGGGCAGGTGGCTAAGAGTGTAGACCCAGAGTCCAAGTCAGACCTGAATTTGGATCCTTGTTCTGCCATTTACTAGCTGTGTGGCTTGAGACAGCCCTTTACCAGAGGTTAAGCTGGCTTCAAGTTCCCCCTCTGTAAAAAGGGCATAATAACCACCAATAGGGTTATTCAGGACTCAATGAGATAGTTTACACAAAGAGATTAGCACCATACCTTGCATATGGTGAGTGTTAAAGTACACCTTAGGTCAGTGATAGAGGCCGTGAGGGTGGCCGTGAGGACATGCGTGTGCCCTCTCTCCCAGCCATCTCTGTCCTTCCCTCTGCCGTGAAGGCAGAGACTGTTCTGCTCGTCATGCTGCCGTGCACCCGGAAGTCCTTGGTAAATGCTGCTCTGTGAGAAAATGAAGTCTATGGAGAAACACAGTTAGCAAGCAGGAGTCTGAAAGTGATGTGACTGTGACTCAGGATCCCAGAGGACCTTTGCTGTCTCCAGAGGGCCTTGGGGAAGAAGGAGCAGAGATAGGGCTTTGTGTGAGGGGCCTGCTGCTGGGCCCCTAGTGAGGGAGCATCAGCCAACCTGGAACAGGCCAGAGAGAGCACCCACATGGCTGCCCCTGACAGCCCAGACATCCCCAGTCTGCTGACTGGGTGTCCCTGCCTCCCACATGAGCTAAAGATGCCTTAATGAAGACAAAAGTGATTCATCCCAGAAAGCCCCATCCTGCTCCCAGGGCCACTCATTGACCATTCAGCCCTCCTCAGGATAAGTGTGCTCTTAGGCCATTAGGCCGCCTGCCCGCTGCTTAATTACCTCCCCCAACAACTGTGCGCAGAGATAAGAGCTCCCACTCAGCACTGCACCTCAGCCTGTGGTTCCCACCCACAGGCCACATCCCAAGGAGGGAGTAGACCCTGCCTGCGGTGCTCTGAGCTTAGCCCCAACCCTGGCTCCTCCCAGTAGGAGCTCAGCTCTGCGGCTGTGCAGATCCACACACCTCATTCATGGAGTGCGGGTTTGTAGTTCCTCAGAGCTCAGCGGCTAGGAACCCAAAACACATCAGGGGACCCTCCACAGCACCTCCCTCCCACCTCAAGCCCTGTCACAAAGACATAGGGAAGGCACAGCCTTCTTGAAGAGGTCTTGAAGCCTCTGCCACAGGGGGGCCCAACCGAAAACTGGAGATCCTGGCAGCCCTAGGCCCCAAGTGGGCCCGGGGAGGCAGGCTTCCAGAGCACAAAGGCCCAAGCTCCCAGCTCACTTGAGTGCAGAACTGTACAAGGGAGACCACTGCTGGGGGCCTGGAGGAGTCTACCGTGGAGCTGGTGTGCACCAAGTCACTGAGTGGCCACGCAAGGGACAGGCCACCAGCCAGAACATTTCAGAGGAGCCTAATCAGGGCAGAGAGAGGACCATGAGCAAAGGTTCAGGAATTAAGATGGGAAGGTCAACAAACACTCCTAGAGCCCACTCTCTAGCAAGCAATGGGTAGAAATCCAGCTGTGAGCAAGACCGCATCAGGCCCTGACTGCAGGGAGCTTGTGGTCTTGGCAAAGAGACAGTTGGGGAACAGAAAGACAAACAAATAAATAAAGCAGAAGCTGAGGCAGAGTGTGCTGGGTGCAAGGAGGACCAACCATCCATGAGTGGTCCTGGAGGGACGTTGAAGCTGAGACCTGGAGGAAGGTTGGAGAAAACCAGGCAAAGAGCAAGGAGAAAGGCATCCCACACAGGTGGGCAGATGTGCTCCTGTGGGGCAAAGGATTGGGGGTGAGGATGTAGTCCCCAGGGCACAGTGGTGATGGGTGGGGCCCAGGCTACAAAACTCAGACCACGAAGCCGGTGCTGGGAGAAGCCCACTTGGCTTAGAGCTGGGGGAGGACTCATCCCAAGCAGCCACCCCACCTTTCCAGACAGGCCTGCCAGGTGGTGAGCCTGACAGTGCCAGCCTAAGTAAATCACTGGAGAGGGGACTGAGCATCCATGGAGAGTTGGGATGTGGACTTTGAAGCTTTCCAGTGATGACTGTCGGGACAGAAAAGTAAGCAGGTCTATTCCCAGTGTCTGGTCTCTGTCCTCCTAGTCTCTGCCTTGTCATATGAAAATGGAAACACGGCTGAAGGCAAACATGTGCCTCCAACTGCCCCACTGTGGAGCCATCTGTGGCCCTTTGGCAGGTATCAGTGAGTGCCACATGAAGAGCAGGGTGGCAGGGATGAGACTCCTATCCATGCATTAGAGCTCTGGGTAAGACAACCTCTGCTCTCTCCACCATGGAAGGGTCAATTCTGAGCAGAACAGATGCTTACTGGCTTTTTCCCTGTGCCAGTTTTCCCTCCTCTCCATCATCCTTCTCCCCCGATTCAGACCCAGCCTGCCTCTTTCCCATCTCCAATGGCTTCCTCCTAACAGGTGTGTTGAGACTCAGCGCTCTCTAGCCACTGTGTCAAGCTGAGTCTTCAAGCATTTGCATTTTTTAAAGATCCCAGCTGGAAGCGGCCCATGGCCTCAGAACGGAGCAATTGAATAGTAGAAAATGAACTAATTACAGGTTGTTATTGAAAATCTATTACATACAAATTGCAAAAAAAAAAAAAAAAAACTCATTAAAATATGATGCCTTGCTGATTTTTTTTTTAAACCCTCCTCTTAGATAGGCCCAGGTGGGGTAGTTGGATACCTTGTCTGTCACTGTTCCAGTGTGGCACAGCCTGACTTTATGTACCATGGAGAAATTTTGCATGGAACAGAGAGCTTGCTGAATGTTAGTAAATACTTTAAAGTGGCTGCAGAGGAAACAAAGAATTTCATTACAAAGATATAAAACATGAATGATTGAAATGTCAGCTTTTTACCAGGATAGCACAGTATTGTCCTCGTAAATCTCAGTGTTTTTGCAAAGCTTTTGTGAAGATTTCAACATGCAATTAAGCCCTGAAGGTCACATTTCCAATTCTCAAGTTTGCTCCCTTGGATCATGGTGTTGGGGAGGCTCGGGAGGGGATGGCTGATCCATTCAAACCACAGATCTCCATAGAGGTTCCTGATGTTGCCAACGCTGCCTCCAGGATCCAGGCAAGAGCACAGGCACCAGCCAGGCATGGTGGCATACGCCTGTAATCCCAGAGGCTTGGAAGGCTAAGACAGGAGGATCATGATTTCAAAGCCAGCCTTAGCAACTTAGTGAGGCCCTAAGCAACTCAGCAAGACCCTGTCTCTAAATAAAATACAAAAAGGGCTGGGGATGTGGCTCAGTGGTAAAGCACCCCTGGGTTCAATCCCCAGTGTCCCCCCCCAAAAAAAAAAAATAGCATAGGAACCAAGCTTAGCAAAACACAGGGTGCAGCCCCAGCCCACTGCTTCCTTGGCCTGCCAGCAGCACCCTTACCTCAGTGTGGGGTGAGAGGTGTGGACTGTGAGGTACCTGGTGAATGCCAGGTATTCTGAGGCATGGGGAAGGCCCATGTAGGTGTGTTTCTGAAAGGTAAACACTTCCTAAGGATGTATCAACCCAGGAAGGATGCTTGGAGCACAGTCACTTGTCCTTTACCTGTTGGCCTGTACTTCCTCTCCAGTCACCTTATTCCAGGCTCTGGGACAGCGTCCAGCAAGCCCCCAAGGGCCCAGCTCATGGGTTACATGGGGCATAAGATGGGTCCTGAGTTAGAGAGTGGTGGAGAGGTAAGGGGAACTTCACTCCCGAGAGACATAGCCACTGAGAAAATGGCCTGTGGGCCACACTCAAGGCTGAAGGTACTCAAGCCCCAAGAGTAGGGCGGGCCCTGGTAAGGAACTTTCTGAAAAGCCACACCTTGGGAACAATCTCTAGATAGGCACAGAGAGGCATCAGGTGTCCAAGCAATAACTGCCTGCAAAAGACACTCAACCAGTGGAGGAGGAGGAGCTGAAAATCTCAGACCACGGGCTGGTGTCCACCTTAGATGTCCCAGGCATCTGCAGTCCCTACTGGCTCACTGGCCCTCCCCTAATTATGGCCCTTAGGGAGCAGCCCATCAGCCCCAGAGGCTGAGGGCACCTCCCCTGGCACAGAGCCCAGCCTTTCCCCAGGGAGGCCTCTGAGGCCTCTGAGGCAGTGAGGATGGTAGGTGGCTGGAATACAAACAGAAGCCTTGGGACAAGAGGGTCACCAGAGATTGTAACACAAAGGACAAAGTAGCAGGAAAGAAGGGCAAAGAGGAAGGAAGGGACCCTTCTGGGAGTGGGCCAGGATGTGACTGCCACAGACATTAGTTCCAGCTGGAGAACAAGGCCAGCAGGAGAGGTGGAGAAGCCTGGAACTTTCCACCTGGAAGACATTCAGCCTGGTACATAGTAGGTGCTTATAGAAAGGATGAAGACAATGATGGGCTTTTTTTTTTTTTTTTTTGTTTTTGTTTTTGTTTTTGTTTTGCTTTGTACAGAGAAAAGGTTCAGAGTGGTTGTAACAGTTCCCAGAGAGAAAGAAGAACAATTGCAGGGGAGGGGTGTCCACCTTGTTCTCCAGGCACAGCACTAGCCATGTTGGTGGCCCACTGTAGTTCCTCAGGTGTTCAGGGAGCTGATGGCTGGGTTAGCAGAAAGGTGCTGGCTTTCCACCATGCTCCCACTCGCTCACTGCTGTCTTGGTGGGATTTCTTTTCCCCCCAAAGTTGGCCTTCCACTGGACAGTGTCAAGCCACCCCTAGCTCCTTTTATAACAGGGCATCTGAGAAGTCCTTACCAAATGCCTCCCAGAGGCTTGCTGGACACTGTGAGGAGGCTCAAGTCCAAGAAGTAAAGTGGGATTAAAATGCATTTTGCAATAATGTGTCTGGACACAAATCTTATCTGATTTCCCTGTGTGAAGGGCCTGCAAGGTCAGAGGGTCATGGTGGTTTGTGGGCATTGGTCTTTCTGGCTCTTTATGGTCTTCAGAAGTGGAAAATGGGGACCACAGCAAGGGCAGCAAGAGAATAAGTCCATGGGAGGTGTTTCCCAGTGATGGAGGAGCAGAGGTTCTGCCTCTGTGTAGGAGGCACGCCTGCTCCCAGCCCAGAGTTCCCATTTAGCTCACACAGGCCATGGTGGGATTCCAGGGTCCCAGACTTTGCCTTCATGTATGAAGTCTGGTGACATCTCTAGACTATGAGGTCCTGTTGTGACCGGGACATGCAAACTCTCATAACTAGCTGGTTGAACCTCGGGCTAGACACAGCAGAGGCACAAGCAGGAAACCAGTTTGGTTCTCCCCTGTGACTTCACTGGGAATCAAAGCTTCTCCCTGCTGTGGGCTAAGGGTGGTAAGCTGAGGACACACCCCATTTGGCCACCACAAAGGGGCCTAGTGTCCCTGGTCAGCACAGGGTACTTGGTAAGAGTTTTCTATTTCAAGCTGCAACCAGATCTCAGCACCTCAGAAGCAGTCCTTCTAGCATGCCCCTCCTTTCATAAATCTGCCCGGGGAGGGTGCAGGGAGCCTGGTGGGCAAGCCCCAGGCAGCCGGCTGCTGAGCCTCGGAGAGTTCTTTTCCAGATGGTGCAGGCATTTTGTTTTCAGACAGGGGCTTCAGGCAGAACAACTGTTGTGCACCTGTTGAGATTGCAAATCACATCCAGCTGGGGATGGACAGGGGCCCAAAGGATGCTCTCCTGTTTCCACAGGTGGTGGGTGGGCCGGCGGCAGCACAGGACTCCCATGAAGAAAGCATGAAGAATGTGCCCCATGTTCTCTGGGCTCACAGTCTCCCCAGACACTCTCAAGCCTCCTTAGACAGCCTCCACCAGCCAGCTGCAAATGGTTCTCCAGAGCCGCTGCTTGCTGAGCCTTCCCTGCAGGCCAGAGGCTGCCCAAGGCACATGGCAGGTGGTACCTCTCCTGATCCCCAAGTTCTGAAGATGAGGAAACTGAGGCCCAGGGAGGCTAGCGGCTGCAGAGACTAACCCAAAGCCATGTCTGCAATTCTAGACCAGCTAGAACAGAGGGTGCAACTAATCACTCAGAGAATTGCGGCCCCTGCTCTAGCCGGGGCTCACTGGAGTCATTTCCCCCGACCCCTGACCCTAACCCGGTACCGGTACCGTGCTGCTGCAGAGGGCAGGGCTCTGCACCAGCACTCACTTTGGGAATCCTGAAGTGGGTACTTTCAGACACATGTTACCCAGATCCCTTCTAGATGACACCATGACAGGAGCAGAATTCCTGTCCCACAGAGTGATGGGCGGTTGATGAACAAAGCTTCAGAGCTTCCTGCTCCACAGGGAAGCAGCGTCCCCAAGGAGCAGGCCTGTGGTTCAGAACAGGTGTCCCCACACTCCTCGAGTTATCCAGGCCTCCGTGGAGTAGCTTTCCTCTGAAGCACAAAACCCATCATTTTCAAATCCCTTCCCAGCTCCCACAAATAAATGTACTTCCAGAGACTCCTCTTGCTAGCCCTGTCCAGCCCTAGTGTTGATCCCGTGCCTGCTGCTTAGAACATGCTGGTGCTTGGGAGTGGGTTCAAAGTGAGGGGAGTGGTAGCTTAGAAACAAAGGTCACATCCCTGCCTTTCCGGTGTGTTCAGGGCACCCATCCCTGGGGCTGACTTACAGACACTTGATGAAGGCTGACAGCTGTTAGAGGAGTTCTTGGGAAGCCCTGGGCCGAGCACTGGCCAGGCAGCAACTGTACTGCGCCACAGGTGGGGCTGGCATGCTTTAGTGCTCAGGGCACAATGGAAATTTAAAGGTCAGCGGAATCAACCTGTGAGTGATTCAGATAAAACAAATGGGAATGGGTCAGGAGCTGGGCCTAAGAGGACTAGAGGTCAAATTACTCAGCATTGAGAAAGGTCCTGGTGGTACACCCTGTAATCCCCATGGCTTAGGAGGCTAGGATAGGATCAAAGCTAGCCTCAGCAAAAGCGAGGCACTAAGCAACTCAGTGAGACCCAGTCTCTAAATAAAATACAAAATAGGCCTGGGGATGTGGATCGGTGGCTGAGTGTCCCTGAGTTCAATCCCCAGTACCAAAAAAAGAGAGAAAGCTCCTGCCACTGGCCAAGGTCCCCCACCAACACCACACACCTGCAGGAGCAGGCGGCCTCTCTTCCTCTGGGAGACTGTGGTCAGCACGTGGCCTGCATCACGGCCCCCAGCATGTGGGAGCAGAGTCAGTGCAAGGTGAGGCTGAGTCTGGCCATCCTGCCACCTGCCCTGCCTCTGCATGGGCCCTTGAAGCCTGACTGGGGTTCCAAGTTCTGTTCATTTGTCCTGGGTCCCACCCTCCCCAAACCACAAAGTACCCACTCCTTTTGCTTTCCGCAGAGGGAGTGCACCTTCCCAGACAACGTGGGGTGGTAGGAGGCTTTGAAGGCCCTGCAGAGCAGCCCTTCTGGGAGGGCAGCTTTCGTTGATTGAGGAGGAATGCCAGTGTGCTTCCGCGTGTTTTTCTTGCATTCTCTAAATTAAATTAACGATAAAGGTATGGGCTGAGCAGGGCCCCTGGTCCCTGGAGTCAGCTCTCCATTCTTCAGAGGCTGATTGTCCACTTTGGAATATTCATGACCAGCCTCCCTGCCTTCCCACCTGCCAGTCACCACCTGGGAAGTTTGAAAACAGCCGGTGTGAAAGAGAAGGGGCATGGGGAGGAGGGAGACCTCAAAGCCACTGGGTGTGCTGCTGAATGTCAGTTCTGGGCAGCGGTGGCTTTGAAAAGGAGGGGGGAATTTGGGATTAAATGGACCTACGGTGAGGGAATGGGGATATCTGGCCCTGCAGGCTTTGCTCCATGCTCCTGTGCCCACCTCCCTGGCCAGTCAAGAGAGGCTGTCAATCTTGCTAGAAGGGCATGGACCCAGGCCAAGGCCATGATCCCTGGCTGCCAGACTTCAGGCCCCCAGACACTTTGTAAGCAGCACTGGTCACAGGCCCCAGAGTCTAGGCAGCTCAGCATTAAATGGGCTGGGTTGAACTTGACTTGATTGCTCCCAATTCTACTGCTTTGAAGAACAATGTCTCAGAAAGCCGAGGCCCTTGTTGGTTCTGCACTGCCCAGGGTGCTGGAAGTGGTGGTGTTTGTTATAGGGGAGTTGTTTTGGTCCTTTCTATGGCACCGCCACAATGGCTGAACCCAGGCCTCAGCACCCACCCTGGGTGTGTAGGGATGGCTTCCTGGAGGCCAATTCCTAATCCTCAGATAAGGGTACCCTGATACTATAGGGGCTTCCAGGGTAAGCGGCCTGTAAGCAGTTGTCCCTTGGGTCTCTACAGAGGACAGCAAGCCCCCAAAGTGTATTGAGACAGGTACCAAGTGGCTCAGCACCATGGCTTCATTTACTAGAGGAAGCCTGCTGTGGTGACAGCCATGGTCTTTGAAATCACAAAGCCAACAAAGTTAGGAAGCTCTTGGGCTCCTGCTCTGAGCAAATGTGAGTTGAAAGAAATGCCTCAAATGGAAGCAACAGGTGCCTAATTGCTCTCATAGAGCCCTGCATGCCTGGCATCTGCTTTAGACAACTTCTGGTCTGGCCCTAGGAAGAGAGTGGCGACATAGTCTACAAATTTCCTACTGAGAAAACGGCTCAGGGTTCACAGCCAGGAAGCCCACCCATGACGGACATCTGCTGTGTGGGCAGGACACAGTGCCCAACACACAGTGCAGAAGTACCGCAGCTTGGAGGCCGAGCATCACGGGGCTCCCAGCATGCTGCACTGCTTGCTTTGGAAGCCGTGTAATTAATTTCAGGTAATAATACAGCAATAATAGCTGATACTAAGCTATTCTAAGTGGATTCATTAATCCTTACAACAATCTATGAGGGAGGAGCTATCATTATCCCTTTTGACTGATGAGGCCCAGAAGCACCATGAACTTGACTAACTTGCCCATGTCTCAGACCTAGAAAGCCACAGAACAGGACTTGAAGCCAGGAGTCCAGCTTCACAGCCTGAGCTCCTACCTACTAAGCTGCACTGCCTCTCAAACCACTCTAGACCATTTAGGTGCCCAGCAACTGTTTCGTGAGGGCCCTTGGGTACCTCAGATTTGGCAGGTGTTGGTCCTGCAGATACCAGTGGCCAAAGGGGATGATCTATCCAGATAAGGGGTAGAGAACTGCTGGCCCCAACACTGCCCATGCCCATCCCCAGCACCCTGTCCCACAAGGACTGCCCCAGGAAGCACCCAGCTCCTAGAGTCTGCCCTGCCAGTGAAGTATACGAAGGACAAGAGCAAAGCTTCAAGGACCTCGACCAATTTGGCAAGCACTTTCTTTGGCTCCATGTCCCAAGCCACAGACATCTGCAGGCTCTAAGTATACCATCTTAGAGATGAGGAAACCAGGGCACAGAGAGATTAAGTCACTTGCCTATGGTCACCCAGCTGGAATACAGACCAAGGATGTGAAACTAGATATTGTAGCTCCAGAGACCCGTTTGCATGTCTGAAGAGGCCACATGCCACACATGAGCCCATACCTTGTCTTGAGGACAGATATAAACACCTCCTCTGTTCCTGGCAACCTGGGGCTCACACGCCCCATCTTTGTGCCTGATTTAATCATGAAAACAGAGTCATTTTCTTTCCTTAATCAGGAGACTGATTCCTCCTCTGACTGTCAGGAATGTTGTAAAACTCAATTAATACACATTTGCAAAATGCTTTGAGATTCCACGTGCAGGATACGACACATTAGTGCAAAATCATTTATCCATGATACTATTTGGCATGAAAAATCATCCTTTAGGCTCCGGTAGAGAAACCTTTTGCAAGACGTTCTCCACCAAAGGATACAGTTTCTGGTTCTGGAGGGCAGCCTGATACAGTCAGCATGTCCCACCAAGTGGCCTCAGACATGAGTCTGAGTGCCCGCACCACCCCAACCCCCTGGAAACAGCACACACCATTCACACAATTTTTCCTGGTGCATGCTGCTCTAGGTGATGGAAGTTTAGCAGGTTTCAAAGCAAAAATTGTCACGCTCATGGAACTTCCATTGCAGTGAGGGGACCCAGATGTACCACAGAAGCCCGTGTATTAGAACATGAGGAGCACCTTTTGAGAACAGTGCGGAGGGAAGTGCAGGACAGGGTGGGCAGTGGGAGTGAAATTTAAATACAGTAGTCAGAGAAGACCTCTCCAGAAAGGCCCAGTATTGAGAGGTGAGAGCCTTAGCAATGCAGGCACCAGGGCAAGACACATTCCTGGCCATTATGTAGGAGTAGGTCTGGTGTCTGGAGTGGTGTGGAAAGGAGGGGCTGAGGTTAGTGGTTCTGTGGGCCCTGGAAGCCAGTATAAAGACTTTCTTCACACTGGATGAAACAAAGTCTTTGAAGTTGAGGAGTGATATGATCTGACTTTATAATTTAAAGGAATCATTTGGCTGCTTTTCTTTTCTTTTTTTAAATTTAATTTTATTTTTTACACAAATGAAGCACAACTTTTCATTTCTCTGATTGTACATGTATAGAGTCACACCATTCATGCAATCATACCAGTACATAGGGTAATAATGTCCATCGCATTCCACCACCTCTTCCCCTAACACTGCCCCCCCACCCCAAACCCCCCTCAATTCAAACTTCCCCCATTCTTCCCTTGGCACCCCGCCTCACCCCCCCCCACACCTTTATGGATCAGCATTCACTTATTAGAGAAAACATTTGGCCTTTGGTTTTTTGGGATTGGCTTACTTTGCTTAACATGGTATTCTCCAACTCCATCAATTTACCTGTAAATGTCATAATTTCATTCTTCTTTAAGGCTGAGTAATATTCCATTGTTGTAATCCAAATGTTATGCTAATATTGCTTATTCCCATTATAGAAGTTAAATTATTCCAGTTTCCTTCCTCATCCTTCTCCCTACTTCTTACTTTCATAGTTCCTCTGCTTTAAAATATTTAAAAAGATGATGTAATAATGATCAAGGGAACACAGTCCTGTATATCCCTATTAACTAAATATATCTTTATTTTTGTATATTTTCTGTTTTTGTTTATATGCAACTGGCTGCTTTTCTTTTTTTTTTTTTTTTTTTTTTTTTTTTTTTTTGAGAAAAGACTGTTACAGTGCAACAATAGATTCAGGCAAATTAATCAGGAGGCTGTTGCAATAATCCAGGTGAGAGATGATGGTGGCCAAGGCCAAGGTGGTGGACATGATGATGGTGACAAGGTTGGATTATAGATATATCTCAAAGGATGGTGCCAAAGAGATTCTCTGGTGGGTTGCAGTGGTTATGTGAAAAGAGATGAGTCTAGGGCATCCCAAGGGTTTTTGGCATGAGGACTGGGAGGATGGAGTCGCCATCAACTGAGATGGAGAGGGCTGTGGTTAGAGTAGGTTTGGGAAGGAGAGTCAAGAGTTAATTTTGAGCTGGGTACAGTAGCACATGCCTGTAATCCCAGTGACTTGGGAGACTGAGGCAGGAGGATCACAAGTTCAAAGCCAGCCTCAGCAACTTAGTGAGGCTCTAAGCAACTCAGCAAAAATCTGTCTCTGATAAAATATTTTTTAAAAAGGGTTGGGGATGTGGGCTCAGTGGTTAAGCACCTCTAGGTTTAATCCCTGATACAAAAAAAAAAAAAAAAGAGTTAATTTTGGGGTATATTGAGTTTGAGATGCCATCAGACACCCACATGGGAATGTTGAAGAGGCAGTTGGGTAAGCAGGGCTGAGTTGAAGGGAGAGGTCTGGGCTGAAGATGGGGCATTTGGAAGTCCTCAGAATTTTGACAATGTTTTAAAAACTATGAGGTTGGACAAAATCACAGAGGGGGTGACTGTAGATGGAGAATGTCCAAGCCTGAGCCCTAGGAGTCCAGTGAGAAGAAGTCGGGGAGATGAGGGGAAGGCAGACAAGAGAAGAAGGGGCAGGGGGCAGGGGATCAGGCCAGTGCAATATCCTGGGAGCCAAGAGAAGAATGAGTAAGGGAGCGGCCAGCTGTGCCAGGCCAGGTAGAAGGCTAGTTAGATAGGACAAAGAGGCGTGTGGCATTTGTCATTTGGTGGTCTTTGGTGACCTCAAAGAGTAGTTTCTATAGAGTGGCAAAAGGTTCAAAAGTCTTATTGGTATGGGTTCAAGATAGAATAGGGAGAGAGGACGTGAAGACAGTAGCTATAGAGAACTCTTCTAAGGCTTTGCTAGGATGAAGAACAAAGGAATAGGGCAGAAATTAGCAGGATCATGAAGTCAAGAGGTTTTCTTTTGAAATATGCAGGACCAGCAGGATACAGGTTGGTGGGAATAACCAAGAAGAAAACAGGAAGCTGAGGCTGTGGAAGAGGGGGATAAGGATGGAGTGATGTCTTTGAGTGGGAAAAGGGAGATGGAGTGTGGTTCCCAGGTGCCAGGGCTGTCTTCCATGCATGACTGGTAGACCCATGTTAACAGGAGAGAAGCCCAAGCATGGGAGCAGATACAAGCAGGTGGGTAGATGAGGTGGGAGATTGTGCAGACATCTGTTTTCACAGTGAAAGAGGAAGCAAGGTTCCTGAGAGTGAGGCTGGGGGAGGAGAGGTGGCAACTTGAAAGAGGGGAAGCCCTGGAGCAGTTGGTTAGAGAGGGGAGGGGGATGGAGGTAGAATTAGATGATGCCACCACGGTCACTGGGCAGCATCAAGGGCTCACCTGAGACTCCTAGACCTGAGTTCAAAGTGAAGTCAGTCAGGGGTGGTGGCTTTCCTCAACCATGCTCAGCCACACCAATGTCAGCACAGATTTCCCCAGGGCTGGAGTTTGCCAAGAGGGAACGAGGGACTTGCATATGTGTGGTTTAAATTCCATGGAAGGTAAGCTGGGCAAGAAGAAATTGATGTCATTCATGAAGGAGAAGTAGTGTCATTGATGAAGTGTTTGGTCACTGGGTTGTGGATTTCAGTGGGGTTGAAGAATCAGTGGAGTCTGGATAAATGAGAAGAAATGGGAGGTGATTTTTCAGGCTGCCATTATTTACAATGACCATGTCTGGACTCCAGCATATGGATATAGGGGAATAAGAACCTATAAAGAAAAAGGGTGGTCAACATGGATATTCAAATCACCAAAGGCTAACCTAGGAGGCGTGCCAGAGAGATGTTGGTAACCATAGGTAACAATCATCAGAAACGAGGTAGGGAGTGACCCAGAGCCAATAGATGACAATAGCAAAGGGGGTGGGGGGATGGTGCAGGCATGGCTGTTTCCATCTCCCCCTGAGAGCAGGTGCTTTGAGGCAGAATCCTCTTTCGATCTTCATGTTACAGAAGAGGAACCGCGGCATCTAAAAGGCAATAAGGGAAGCTGGAATTAGGTAGTCTCCCCCAGTGACTCTCTGGACACTACACAAAGACCTTCCAACATCAGTGAGTTGGACATAAGTGAGATTTGATTCCTGCCTCCAGGAAATTCACTCTCTTATGGGACAACAATATGTGCGCAGAGATGAGGCAAAAAGTCTGTGGGATGATTACTGAAAGATCACCATGGGAACTAAGAGGAGGGCTTAACACAGCTAATCAAAAAGAGCCTACACATCTTCACAGAGGATGGGTGGAACTCCATGGCAGGAAAGGGAGTGGGGAAAGGCCCCCCAGTCAGGGCAAACAAGTGAAACAACAGTGCAGACGGGAAGGTCCCAGGTCCCCTAGCAAGGCCAGTATGTACCTGTGTCTTGGACAAGGAAGCAGAAGAAAATGCTAGAAGGGAGGATTAGAATGAGAGCAGCAGGGTCATGTTAGTCAAGGAGGCTAAATGCACTCACAAACAGCCCCGGAGTCTCAGGGACGTAACACAACCCAGATTTATTCTTCCTTCATGTAAGAGTTCACTGCTGCTGTCTGGTTTGTGACCACAGTGACACAGGGATCCAGGTATCTCTCGTCTCAGAAGCCTCAAATTCCTTTCCCAGATATCCTGCATCTGGCCAATATATACAGACACAGAGAGTAGAAAATCTAGTAGGAGATCCTTTGAATCCAGCAAGCACTGTGCACAGTCCTGCTGACACAGTCCCCTGGCCAGACCTTGGCCATGATTGACACAGGGAAACCTAGTCTAGCTGTGACCACAGCAGAGAAAGGACTTAGGCTTATGTGAATGTGTAGCATTCTCTGCCTGGGCCCCAGATCCAGGCCACAGAGCTTGGCTTGTCAGGGGACACAGAAGCAGGCAAGGGCATGAACATAGCCAGTTAGACAAGGACCAACCTGGAGACCCCCAGGGAGACTCCTGGGAAGACCCCAGGGCTAGAGAACTCGGTCAAGACTTGAACCTAGAGGCAACAGAGGAAGCAGAAATAGGCACCACAAAGATGCTGCTGAGAGGCTCCTGCGACCACTGGCTGGGTGGAGTGGGAAAACCAAGGAGCTGAGCAGTTAAAGGTCATTCTGGGGGTTCCCAACCAGGCCAAGATGGCTGCCTGCTTCCTGGCCTCAGCCCTGAGGGCACCAAAAAGCTGGGTCAGGCCTGGAGAAGATGAAGTAGCTGGAGGTGGCCCGTGACAGTCCTCCCCGATTCACACAGCCTGGCCTCAGAGAGGAAGGAAGAAAGGACCTATTTTAATTTTCTTCTCAGGCTTCCACATGACAAAGGAGAAATATCACCCAACATTATTATCTCTCAGAAAATACTCTCTGGAACCATAAAAAGGGAAATACAGTGAAGCCACACCACGGAGGCTGCCCCTAAATCAGGAGCTTCTAAATTACCGTGGTGGTGCTCTCTAATTCCTCTGGATGAAAACATTAAAGATGACAATGTCCCTTTAAATCAAACACCCTGGGAGTTGCTGTAAAGAGTCAGTGGGCTTTTTCCCCCTCCACCCGCCCTGGGCAGACTTTTTTTTTTTTTTTTTTTTTTTTTTTTGTCTCTTTTCACCTTGTAATAAAATATAAATCATAACTTGTGGGGGCAGGCTCTACCGAGCAAACTGTGAACATGGATTTTCTGAAAATGAAGGTGTTTTGTTAATGGGAATCATCTCATCTCAGGGAACGTGAGAGTTTCGAGCGATGAGCTTGCTACTTAACTTCACACTCTTTTTTTTTTTTTTTTGATTCACAGGCTGGCCCTGGGCTGGCTGTGGCACCAGTGTGATGGATGTGACGGCACAGCCCAGAAGGCCGAGGGCTGCCTTCCGGCCCTCCTGGAGTGGGCCCCTGGGCTTGGGCTGTGCCAGGCAGGTGCAGAAGCCCCATAGCCGTTCTCAAGGTGTAGGGAGGCACATGTTGGGCGGGGACACACAGAGGCAGCACTGGGACCTGGAGGAGGGGACGCCATCATGCCCACTGGCAGTCTGAGCTTGTGGGCCGCACAGAACCCTGAGGCCAGTGCAGCCCAGAAAGAAGGAAGAGAAGGGGTGGAGCAGCCTACACGGCAAAGCTCTTGGCCAAGTCGACCTATTTTCTGGACTCTGGGTGGAAAAGGGGTAAAAGAGGGGAAAGAGTTGGTGAGTTGATACAAGTCGGGCCAGTGCCAGGGCAGCATGATCCCCAAGGCTCTGCCAGGGGCTGCCGCTCTCTCGCTCCACAGTCTGAGGGCCAGGCCCACTTCCTTGGCCCTGGGTGGAGAGTTGAGACCTAGAAGGCCACGTCTGTGACGTTGGCTGGACGATTGTAACCAAGGTAGGAAAGTAGACTTGGAGGTTTTAGAGGTGAGTTCAAGGCCTAGGTCTAAAATGAAAGGGTCTGCTGGTCGAACCCCCTCACCCTCCTGCTTGTGGCCTTCTCACTGAAACAACCATGCATCTTAAAAGGACTGTCTCCTCAGCTCCATGGCCTTTACCTAACCCCTGGTTCTTCCCTCTGTGGCCTGTCCCCTTCCCTGACTCTTCCGTGGCACACCTGTATAAATGAGGAAGGTGGCCCTTGGGTGGCGTAGCCAATGGACACTCTCAGTCCTCATCCAATGTGACCTCTCTGCAGATCCGGCCACACTGACCTCTCTCCTTGACACACATTTGCTTCTCCTGTTTTGCCTTCCTCTTCTCCATCTCCTTCATAAACAAACTCTTTCCCCTGCCACCCTTAGACTTTTTCTGTAAAGGGCCAGGAAACAAACATTTTAGGCCTTGCGAGTTATCGGGTCTCCATCACAACTATTTAACACGTAGCATGAAGCTACCTTGGGTCGTACGTAAACCCATGAGTGTGGCTGTGTCCCTAGAAAACCCTATTTGCAGAGGCAGTGGAGAGCCCACCAGAGACTCTAGAGGGCTTCTCTCCTCCATCCACACTCCCCTCAGCAGGGTCTTGCCCTCCAAGCCTCCACACCTCAGCAGCCTCCTGGTGTCCCCCACACATGCACTTGATCACTACACGTGGCACCACACACTGTGTGACTCTGAATCGTTCCCCACAAGCAACCCCCCCACCCAGCCATGTCTGTCTCAGTAATGCACTGTCACCTGTTTCTATTATACTTCGTTTGTGATCAGATGAAGTGCCTTTAAGGAACTGCACATGGTGGTGGGGGAGGGCTGCAGGGCCAGGCAGGGAGCTGGAGGGGTGGGCCGTGGCTGAGAGGCTGAGAGGCATGGCGGGCTTGCTGGGCCGACAAGAGGGATCCCATTGAAGAGATCTGTGGTGAAGGAAAGCAGCTGATGGAGCTGGCGGGTGAAGTGCAGGTGTCCTGCAGCCTGGGGAGGCTGTCCCCCGGCCTGCCCAGCTCCAGACTGAGACTGCTGACTGAGCTGAGGACAAAGGCATTCTCAGAGCCATGTGTGTGAGGCCCAAGGAGGGTCATAGTTGATGCTGCCCTCCCCGGTGGCCCCAGTGGCTCCTGCTTTGCCCTATGCCAGTGAACCCACCCCGCAGCCACCTAGACAGGATGCCCGCAGCTTCAGGTGTCCACATGGGGATCCACAGACCTGCAAAAAAGTAATTCCATGGGAGCCTCCCAGTCACCCACGTGGGACCCCTGCCCCAGAGCCAGAAAACAGGTCACCTGTCCTAAGAGGGAAGATGGGCTGGAAATTTGTGTTGCTTCCATGCAGAGGAGGTTGGGGGCCTCCCCAGAGCCCCACAGGAGCTCTGCCTTCCAGCTGTGGCTTCCCAGGCTCTGCAGCTGGCAGCAGAGGGGTTAAGCCGAGGTTGCTGGTGCTGATTGCAGCAACTCTACGCACTCTGCTCACCAGGACCAGCAAATAGTCTCACCTGCTTCCCGCCCATTGCATGCAGAGATAAAATTGCATCTTATTTATTCACTCTCCTCTTGCTAGTCCTGGGCCGTGATACTCGATAATTAATCATTGAGCTGCCTTTGCAAAGGGGCACACCCGGCCGGGAGGATGGGGTCCCTCCAGTGGTGCGCCTGCGCGGCTGCCTTAACAGATTGACTGCCGAAGGCTTGTTCCGAAGCCTCATTTTTCATCTTGGCCGCTCTCGGGGACAGAGGGCCGTCAGCACCCCCTGCGCACTCAGGCTCCGCTCCCGGCGTACTCGGCAAGGCACTGAAATTTATTTCGTCCATTTGAATACAAATGCAATTGAGACAAAATTCCTTTTGTTTCAGAAGCCATTGCTCCATTTCTGTTTCTCGTCAAGTGAATTGACAGTCAAAGAGAGTCGAAATAAATAACTCTGTGCCTGGCTGTGCCAGGTGAAATAAATTCCCCCACCTATAACGGGGACAGGGCGCCATCAGGTCAAGCTGCCAGACTAGAGATGGGGACTGATTTTGGATAGTTCTAGAAGCAGAATATTGGGCTTTGGGCTCCGTGGATGCCAGGACAAGCAAGCTGGGAGACAGGTACCCATAGCAGCAGGACACCTACCTCTCTGTCATAGGGCCTCTCATTCCCGGTGTCCAAAATGGGCTTACAGACTTTTTCCATCAGCACTGAAGCTGGAAAGGAGATGTGTCTGGTCAATCGTACAGGATGATAACTGCTATGGAAATAGCATGAAAGTCAGGGGGGCTTCCTGGAGGAAGGTGGGCCCAGCTTGGGCCTCAAAGACTGAAGATGGGGTAGATTAAGATGGAGAGAAACAAAGGGCTGTGCTTCGAGATGAAATCAAGATGCAGAGGAAGGCTTTCCATTTTAGTACTATTGACTTCGGATGGATCAGTGTGAGACACCTGGAGCTGGGCCTCCAAGACCAACCAGGCTGAGAGACCTCATCTCCACCCTGTCCTGCGGTACCCTGGGACTCCAGACCTCACAACCTCCAAGGTCCCCAGTGTTATCCCAGCTCCCAGGAACACCCAGGAGGCCAATGCCACTGAGCTGACCTTGCTCTACCAAAGAGGGGCAAACAATATATGGGTTCCCTTGCCCAAAGGGCCTCTTACAGAACAAGTGGTGCTTCCTTGAGCCCAGGGTGCAGGACAGCAGTTAAGACACAGCACCACCCCCTGAGGGATGGAGAGGGGTCACTGACAGGTCCCCACGATGGCCTCTGGAAGGAACACAGGCAGTGGTCCCTGTGATCCAGGTACAGATACCAAAATGGATGTGAGATCTAAGAGGTAGGGTGGCCCTTAGCCCCAGATGTCCCCTTCAGTGCTGTCCCACCGTCCTGACAGGGGCTGCCACTAGGTCTGTAGAGCAAGGCCATAGAACCACCAGCTGCTCAGAAAGCAGAGGCCCTCCTAGAAAGGCCTTGTCCCCTCTGCGCAGGGACTAGGCATAAAGAGAAGCTCCTGACAATCTTGATGCCATGTCTCTCTGAGTTTCTGGCTGTGGGGCCCTCAGCCCTGGGACTCTGTCAGGTTTCAAGCTGCTTGTGGCTGAGCAGGTTCTGTTTGGGCTTGTGGATATTGAATGTGACATTGCTTCCAGATGAATAGCAGCATCCCGTTAGACAATTCAATACAATGAGTGGGCAGGAGTGGAGCCTGGGCAGACCCAGACAGGCCCCAGGAGGTGTGGCTGCAGCAGCTGGGATTCCTGTGTGCGCTGCCAAAGGTGCCTGGGCTCCTGGCCCACCGTGGGGGATCCCATGGACAGAGGGGCCTCTTTACTACCACAGGTCCCTGCAGCCCATCCCCAAGACTGTCATCTCAGGCCTGCAGACTCCACAAGGCCCCAGCCTCAGGGAGGTTAAGTCACTTGCTCTCTAGGGTACCCAGTTATTAGGAGGTGAGGCTGGAATACTAAAAATAAGTCAATCTTTTTTTTTTTTTTAAGTAGTAACTGTTCTTCACAGAGCCATTACTTTTTGCCAGTCACTGTGCTACATGGTTTATATTTTATGTTGTTCAGTCCTTGAACAAGGTACTATTACTAGCCCCATTTTGCAGATGAAATGACCGAGGCCAGGCAACAGCAACTCCAATACACATGGCCCTTCCACAGCACTATTCTGCTTCTCAGAAGTTGGGTGGTGGGGGAGATGGAGACCGTGTGACATGTCAGTCCTGGAAGGCTCTTTGGAGGGGTGGCAATTAACCTCAGGATGGCATCAGGAGGATATGGGTGGTTGGAGTAAATGGCAGGAGGAACAGTATAAACAAAGACACTGAGGACACAGAACTCATTCAGAAAATAGGGAGCTATTGCAATCCCAGTGCATGGGGGACCACAGTGGTGAGGTCAGCCAGAAGGTGGAGGTCTCCCATGACAGGCCAGAGACAGCCATCCGAAGCTCTGGGCAGGGGAGAAGCGGGGCCAGGGCTGATCTGGTTGGGATGCAGTCTTGGAAAAAGGCATGATCCAGACCGCTGCTTCCATCACAGGCCACGCCCAGGTAGCCTCCCTGACCCACTGATTCAACAGGTGTGATTGCAGCTGTAATTCACCAACTCCCAGCGGCAGCGTTCACATCCTCTATAAAATAGTTGCCCCCATAAAGCGTTGACACGCTGAAACCTGAGGCTTTCTGACTGAAGATCACAGCTATTTGGCCCCGTGACCATAAAGCGAGGGGGTCAGTCCAGGCAGCCAGGGGGGCTGTCTAGTGTTGAGGGATTGCTTTCAAGTGAAAGGAGTGGAAAGATATTTAAAAATCAATATTTCTCAAATCAGGTTTTCCTTTTGTGGGATTCAAGCCCTGAGGAAGAATGTGATTTGATGACAGCATCCGGTGTCTTGTAACTTATAGTGTGTCTTGTAACTTCCAGAGGCTCACAGGCAATTTAAGTAAAAGCAAAGAGAATGGAAATTGCTTCCAAAAATCTGCCAGGATGGTCCACCTGCTTCTTAGAATCCTTAGGGCCCACTATAGACCAGCTCAAATGCCCTGCCTTCCAAGAAGCTTCCCTATGTTCCCTTCCTCTGGTCCTTCCTTGCTTCGGATGTGCAGCAGAGGGTCCCCTTTATAAGGATGTGGCCTTAAGCTGGTACCATTCATCAACTCCAGCGCAGCAATGTGGATCCTGAGTTGATTTTTTTTTAAGCCCCTTAGAACCACAGCTTGTGGGTGAGAAAGGTTCTTGTCAAGACTGAAGAGGTGATTAACTCGTAGTGGGTGGATGTGCATCTAAAATGTGTTCCATAGAAATAAGACCTCTTCAGCAAAACACTGAATCTCAATACAGATGTTTTGTGTACTTAAACTTGTAAATCTGGGAAGGACTCCTTAAGTTCCAGGGTCTGTTGTTCCTCTCTGACAGTAATATAAGCTTATAGGCAGTCATCATGCACCTGGGACAATGTTAAATACATTTTACATATTAATGTTCACAGAAAGTCTATGAGGCAGATCCTGTTAGGATTTCCCTCAGGAAACTGAGGCCCAGAGAGGTTAAGGAATTTGCCCAAGGTAGCACAGTCAACGGCAGAGCTGGGATTAGACCCAGTCTTTTAAGTACTGTACATCACACACAGGGACACTTAGCAGTAGTAAGCTCACTGTCATGACCATGTCATCCACCCAGACTTGCAAACTCCATGAAAGCAGAGCCGGGGCAGATTCTACTGTGTTCACACACCTGGTGGCCTGAGAGACCCTCAAGACTCTGACTTGCTGGGAGTTCTGGTGCAGCTGACTCTACATTCGGGGCAGAAATGTCGTGTGAACTGGAGGTTGGGAAGGCACCCCAAGTGGCAGGACTCGTCCGTGGCCTTGGAGGATTCTGGGAGATGATTCTTTTAGAACCGTGGGTTGGAAAACATGAGAGGTTAGATCATACTCCATGCCAGTTTTAGTTAGGCGCCATGTCCCAGATCCAAGGGCATGGGCAGTGGGTGGGAGGCTGTCTTTCCTCTCCTGTTGGAGAGAGCCTTTGAAACCAGAGGCAGCCTTCGGGGAAAGTAGTGGGCTGGTGCCTGGCTGAACCTCCCTTGAGTCCTCCATTCCCCTCACTCAGCCACGCTGTCCAAAACAGAAATATGATTCCCATGATATTTATGCATCGGTTATCCTAGCCGCTCCATCTTCCTCACGATTCCCCCTTGTCTTCTCATTTCTCTGCATCGTTCACAAATATTTCTACCTTCTCTCTCTCCTTTCAAAGAGCTCCCCGCCCATTCCTAATCAGAGAGCCGGGCATAGGAGGGGCATTGTCAAGGGTGTCCATACTGGCTCAGTGCCATGCTTTGACCACTCACAGGGATACCTGGCAGGGTGTCCAAAGCATGACCCATCACCTGCTCCAGAGCCATCCGTGGCTCCCTATCTCCCACCTCACCAAATCTGAACACCTCTGCTGCCCATCAGGTCCCACGCCCCAGCCAGCCCTTTCAGGACACCCTGACATCCTACCCAGACTCTCTTCCCATGGGTTTGTTTACATTTCCCTGGAATCCTCCTCCAAGTAAAAAAACTAATTTGCTGGAGGATGGTAGGGACTTGTCCTATTTGCCCATCTCCGCAGCATCAGGCACCAGCTATCCTCACAGATGTTAGAGACTTAGATTATTAACAATTTCAAAGAAGAGAGTGGGCAGGGGATTGGCAGGTGGGAGGCTCGTCTGGGTCTTGGATGTCCGCGTCTTCTCCAGGCAGGTTGTCAAGGGCTTAAGAAAGAGAGCAAGTGCTCAAGACAGGGTCTGGCTGGACCAGCTCCAGAGGAGAGCCCGCAGGGGAGACCTGTGCCAGGGAAGAGAGCGGGGACGGTGGCAGTGGTGCGGCGGGGAGGAGGCTGGCCCAGCAGGCACGACTCAGCTTCAGGGCCACAACCGCAGAGCTACCAAAGACCAGCTGCACCTCCAGCTGCTGCCAGCTGCCACAGCCTCCCCCCACCCCCACCCGCCTCCATCCTGTCTTAGGATCAAGAAGGAATGTCACACTCCCAACAATCAAAGGACAGTGTTTTTAATGACCTGACTCAGTCTCATTAAATGAAACAACGTTTTGATTATCTGCAATCTGACCAGGGAGCGGAGCCTTGTGAGATTTGTTCCTGGGGATGTGCTTAGAGTTTCAGATATGCAAATGGACTCTGAGAGGTACGAATAAATCAGGTGGGATGTGAGCCAGGGCCTGGCAGCCCACCACCCACTTCTGTGCAGATCACACCCTGCCTTCCCTGTGCCTGTCCCCTGCTCCTTGCCCCAGGCACGTGCAGTGTTGGGAGCCCACATCCCCCAGTCCAAAACCCTCAGGTGAGGTTTCTCTGAGCATCCACCAGCTCCACCTGCACCCTCCAGCCAAACACCTCCAAGGCCTGTTCTCAGCTCCGCCCTGAGCAACACCTGGAATCTGCTTCTTCTTCCCTGGGCCTGGGAAGGAATGCCCCTGGGTGACTGGCCTTATTTGACACGAACAGAAAGGTAAGAGAGAGAAGGCCATTCCCTGGATCTGGACCTTGCAACAGAGCTCTCACGAGCTGTGTCTGGGAGATTGGTCTTGTTTTGCTTTCTGTGTCATTTGCCAGTGCCTTTCAAGGCAGAGTCCATGTCACTGTCCACCATTTGGACAGCCAAGAACCAGTCTCCCCGAGCTGGACCCTGAAGGCACAGCTAGAAACTTAGAGAACTCCCCCACACAATCCCTGCCCCACAGCTGAGCTGAGCGACCCAGAGGTCCCCAGAAGGGGCTCCTGTAATACACCTTTAAGGAACACCCAATTCCTGCACCACCATTCTTGAAAATGTCACTGATGAGTGGTTCTCAGAGGCAAGCAGAAGGTTCCTAGTGTGATCTAGTAAGAAAACAATGGCAAATTTGCTTTTATGGGGTACACCTCCTCCTGCCAGGGCCCCAACCTTGTGCTAACAGGCATTCCATGCCCTTCAGCTAACCAATTATGTCTTAGAACTTGACAAGTGTCAAAGGTGGTCTCTTTAAGAAGAGACAAATGTCAGGTGAGCTTTGCTTTGCAGGACTGCAGTGTTTGTTCAGAGAAAATTGTTCTCCAGGTAAAGGGACTATTTGCTCCTGGTGGTAACAAGACCAGCACAGTTCCTTCCAAATCAGGAGGCTGGGGGCTCAGAGGATCAGAGCAAGGGTGGCAAAGCCCTGGTTCCATGAGGCTGAGCCCAGGTGAGGATTCAGGGTCGGGCCAGGCAGAATCAGCTCATGTACCCATGGGCCCGGTGACTCCAGTCTCCGCTGGGGGATCCAGGGCTGCCCAGTCACCAGGACATAAAGGGATGCCTGTCAACCCCGGGACAGAAGCCTCCACTCCCACCCTTAGGAGCAACTACTGTACCTCTGATGCATCCCACAAGAAGGGTCCTCCAGAAAGGGGGGTGCTTCTTATGGGGAGAAACCAATCCTGCTGCATTTCTAATCATTTATTCAATTATTCTGTGAATGTTAATTAGAAGTGGACAGTGCAACAGTGAACTGTCAGGGAACCAGAATCAGGGACTCCCCCCCCCCTCCCCTAATGCTACAGAGCACACCAGGATTCCAAATTCCACGTGACCTCAAGATTCCCAGAACGTCCCCCACGCCCTCCCCATGCACCTCAGTACTCCAGCTACCAAGGGCACATCTGGCCACCTCTGCCTGGAAGCTCCCACCTCTGGGTCTCACCCTTTTCTGTCATCTGGGAAAATTCTGTTAAGACTCAGTTCAAGCATCCTCTGGGCAGAGGGGCCGCTGAGGAAGAAACCTAGCCAGTGTCTGGTCACTGCCCGCCTGGCCTCAGCTTCCTTCCCTGGACTTTCGCATCTCCAGTCCCTGGCAAAGCCAAATGCCAGGACAAGAGGCCCCGCCCAGTGCAGACCCTCAACTGGCCGCTCACAAGAAAGCCCCTCCCTGGCCACCTCCTCTCAGTCTCCAGTCCCATTGAGCTTGTCCCCTTTTATTCTCATGTCCCAGCTATTCAGTCCAAATCTCAGAGAGTCCTGCACCAGGACTGCAATGGCCTGCAGTAGGGAGCTCAGTTTGGGGCCCTCCAGAGTGGGGGTGCTTCCCCTCTCTAAGCCTCAGTTTTCTAGCTATATAATGGGGGTAAGCCCACTCTCCACTGTTATCCCGAGAGTTCATTTGTAGTGGGCTCAGCGAGTGTGAGGCAGGGTGACTAGGGGACATCAGCTTCTATTGCTGCTGGGTTTTGCCTCCTAAGTCCAACTTTTCAGGGGGACATTTTCCTAGAAAGGGAGTTCTAGGCAATAATCAGCAGAGGTCTTTGAGGGACTCTGGACGGACGACCTTCACATGGTCCTTGGGATCAGTAATGCAGATCACACCAGGCCCAACATCTCACCCAGGGAGACAGTGGCAGGCTCGGAGCTCCAGACAGGTGGGGTGGTATGAGAGACAGGATATAGGTGACTCCCCTGGAGGTATCCCAGACCCAAGGAACAAGTATGTAGGCCACTGCTCACTACCAGATGATCACTGGGCAAATTCCACATGTCAGGCACTGAGGAGTGACTGGGGTTCAGTGGTGAGTGAGACCAGAGGTGGCTCCTGCCCCTGGCACATACCGTCCTCAGGGGAGATAGAAAAGCCTTGAAATCTGCAGCTGGGGTGGCTCCGGGAGAGGTCCCTCTCTGAAGAACAATGAAAAGGAAGAAGGAGTCAGCTGCATGCCCAGGAGTCCTGGAGGTGGAAAGGAGCCGGCAAATTCAGAGTCTAAAGGCAGGCCAGTGTGGCTGGCATGGGGGGCACAAGGAGCTGTAGGTGGGCAGCTCAGAGGAAAGATAGAGTGGCCACTCTGCAACTCTAGGGGGTGCTTGGCTTTGGGGTTGTGGAATGCCAGGTCCTATTCTAGGCTCTGGGGAAACACCAGGAGCAAGACTGGCCAGCTGAGATCCCTGGCCTTGGGGAGTTTCCCTGCTGGTAAGGCAGTATGTTGGGATCCTCCTTTGGGGCTGAGTGCTTAGTACTGCCACATCAGGAGCAGTTTTAAGAGCATCTAGGAGATGACTTTCATGCTTTGCTTCCACCCACCTGTTCCAGTCCACCTCCCCAGGGGCTTGGACCCCCCCACACACACACAACTGGAAGTAACTCAGCTCACAGATATTTATGCCTGGGCTCGAGGTAGCAAGTTCTTAGCTCGCTGCAGCTGGAACAAGTAGACTGAATTGAGCCTGAGACTTGTGATGTCAAGGTTTCCCTAATGCCTTTCCCCCCCCTTGCCCACCGGCTGCTTTCCACCTATATCAGCTTATGTAATGTGGCCACTGGAGGCCAGGGGACCCTGAAGCAATTGTCCAGAGTGGGTGGCCACCTACAGACCTGGAGCCATCTGTAGGTTGATTTGCCCGCCTCCTCTGAACTGCATAAATAGCCTTGTTTCCTAGAATGGCCATAAGAGATCGCCACAGGGTGGCTGGAAACCACATAAATGGGCTCTCCCATAGTGCAGGAGGCAGAAGTCAGAAATCAAGGTGCTAGAAGGACAGATGTTCATCTTGGGGCTCTAAGAGAAGATCTTTTCATGCCTCTGCCAACTTCTGGCAGCTCCTGGTATTCCTGGGCTGTAGCAACATAAGCCCAGTCTCTGCCTCTGTCTTCACTTGGCCTTCTTTTTCAAATAAGGCCACATTCTGTGGTCTAGTAGACATGAATAGGTGGCAGGTGGGGAGCATTACTCAACCCACCATAGGCCCCAAGAAGGATGACCCTGCCAAGGAGTTGACGCAGGATGCCTGCTGCCTGGCATGTCTTGGATCTTGCTGGTCTTGTGGAACTTCTGCACCCACGACCATTCCTATACTCAGTGGCTCCCACTCTGTGCCATGTTCACATTCCCCCTGGGCCCATTTGAGGGGTCCCTGACTTTCCTAGGACATGTGTGCAGATGACCAGTCCAGGCTCTGCCCAACCCTCCTCACTAGGTTCCTAGTCCCCAAGTATTGGCTATAATCTGTGATACCAGAAGTCTAGAGAACACACCATCAGCTTTAAAGGACTTCTTTCCAGAAAATGACATTCTTCTGCATGAATGTCAGCATCAAAACATTACTTGAATTATAAGCACATGGTGTATAAGCTCAGGCCTGTGTTGACCTGAGCTGGTGAAGGTTCGGGCCACCCAGTGCATATACCACTACATCTCCAGGGAATGGTGCCCAGCACCCCACCTGGTTCTAGGACTCCAGGGGCCTGAGTTTCAGGTCCAGCAAGGCTACTAGTTCCCTGTGTGTCTGAGGCTCCCTTGCCCTTTTGACCTTAGGTTATTCATACATGGGAGGTGTGGAAAGTCAGATGGTCTTTAAGGATCCTTCCCTTCCTGATGCCCTGTGTCTAAAGTTTTGCTGTCAGGAAGTGGTTGGAGCCTTCTAGGGAGGGCTACTCCCCTCCTGACGCATCCCCCTGAGCCTAACACCTGATGCTCAATGTCCCACTGAGGACTTCCTCTGATGGCCCCAAGGGCTTCTGGACAGAGCCTATGCTGGGCCAGCCTTCTAGAGCAAGGAGAGGAACAGATCTTGGCTCCCTTAAACTGTGTTAGAAAGGGGGAAGTCCTCATTAAAATCTATCTAACTGGGCTGGGGTTGTGGCTCAGCGGTAGAGCGCTCGCCTAGCACGTGCACAGCCTGGGTTCGATCCTCAGCACCACGTAAGAATAAAGGCATTGTGTACAACTAAAATAAATAAATATTTTTTTAAAAATCTGTCTAACTCATGACCGAGCAGGAAGCATAAGCCAGTGTCAGCCTTGATGGAATGTGGGAAAGAAAGTTCCAGCAGAGGCACCTGAGGACAGAAGGACTCTCCCTGTAGCTGGTGGGCAAGTGGGGTGTAGGACTAAGAATGTATCTAATGCATGGCAGAAAGTGGGAGCTTGGTGGGGGTATCCAGTGCAGCATTTACGCAGGGTCTCACCAGGTCCCTTTTGCTCCAAACACGCATGCCACCTCACACCCAGGAGCAGAGGGGGAGACAGGCCTCCAGACAGGATCTGGAGAGTGACTGGCCCCCTGTGGACTGGCATTTTTAGCTACACTAGGGAACTTCTCAAAGCTGCTGACTGTCACTGCATTAATTGATGTGATTAATCTAGCATTGGCTGAGAGACCAACCATCACCACCAATATTCTAGGGTGCCCCTGAAAACATCCCTGCAGACCTCTTAATGCTCCTGGGATCCATTTTTGCCTCTGTGAAGTAGGTGCTGTGATGGGGCCAGGCCCTGGGACTGAGCCCAGAGGAATACACAGCTCTGGTCACAGCAGTGGGCAGAAGGTGGCAGGATCCCTGTCACAAGGGCCCCCTTGCCTAACCCTGGACTGGCTGGTCTTTAGCTTCACATGAGCACCAAGTGTCCTTGGTAGATGAATCCTCAGAGCTTCACATGGTGAGGACCTTCACATGGAGAAACCCAGTACCCCCAGAATCCCCCAGAGTAGTCCTTATTAATAGGACAGCTGCCCAAAGGTCAGCCCAGGCCTAGGAGTCCCCTGGTCTCCATGAAGGACCTTCAAGGGGAAGAGAGATGAGAGCTGATGGGGTATAGCAAGATACTTTGTTTCTGTATATATATTTTTAGTTACTGTTAGCTGTATGTTTCATCTGATATTTCAGTCATTTTCAAAAACTGCAACAGAAGTGAAATATACACAGACAGAAAAGCATATGACTCAGTGAGGGAGACAGGAGCACCCCCAGCTGACCACTATCCCGGTGAAGTAGAACATGTCAGATGCCCTCCCTCCTGCCCTTCTTCCTCCCAGCATGATGATTTTCCTGCCTTTCTAATACCTCAGAGTAATTTTGCCTGTTTTAGGAACTTTACATCATACTGTACATGCCCTTTGTGTCTGGCTGTTTGCTCAAAACTGTCTGCGAGAGTTGTCTCTTGTTAACTTCATCTACAGCAGAGGTCTGTTCCTTCTCATCACTGATAATATTCCATTGGAAGAACATGCCACGGTTGATATACCTGAGTTGTTTCCAGTTTGGGGAAATTATAAATAATGCTCCTATGAATGTTCATGTGCAAGTCTTTAATATGCATTTTCTTTGTGAAATACATCTTGGTGTAAAATTGCCAGTTGAGAGTAGAATAAAATATTCCTTCCTAGTCCTAAACACGCTCCTGTTGCTAGAGGGGACACTTAACTGTGGGTGGCAGGGGTTGGGGTGGGGAGTGTTTTAGTCAGCTTTTTGTTGCTGTGACTAAAAGACCAACCAGAACAACTGTAATGGAGGAACAGTTTATTTGGGGGCTCTTAGTTTCAAAGGTCTCTATCCATAGAAGGCCAACTCCCTTCCTCGGGGCTGGAGGTAAACCAGAACATCACGGTGGAAGAATGTGGTAGAGGAAAATGGCTCCTGTGATGATGGGGAAGCAGAGAGATGCCACGCCACTCACCAGATGCAAATCATATACCACAAAGCCACGCCCCCAATGACCCACCTCCTCCAGCCACACCCTACCCGCCTTCAGTTACCACTCAGTTAATCCCATCAAGGGATTAATCCACTGATTGGGTTAAGGCTCTCATAACCCAATAATTTCTCCTCTAAATCTTCTTGCATTGTCTCACAATGAGCTTTTGGGGAACACCTCACATCCAAACCATACAGGGAAGGGTGACTTCTGACCACAAGGCACCTGTCAGGGTCCTCTAGGGATACAGCCTTGAGGAGTCCTGACGGTTCCCTCCACCACAGCCTTGGGTTCTGGGTGTTCCTACGGCCCCTCCCTGCCTTTGGGCCAGTGTCACTCTCCAGGAATCTGTGTCACAGAGCTGAGGGATCCTGAGTCAAAGGAACCAGGAGGGGAGTCTGGGCCAGACGGATTTACCAGGTGCTTTTAATTCTCAAAGACAATTTTAATTGTCTTTGGACAGCCACCTGCTCAGAGGAGCCACCTGCTGCACCCCTCCCCACCCTCCTCTAGGGCTCCCAGCCAGCAGGAACCTGAGAGGCAGAGCTGCCAGCACCCCTGTGGCTCTCAACTTGGGGGACAGGATTACCGTCCTGGAGAAATGTGCAGACCCCACTTAAAGGGGATATGTGGTTTCCTGTCTGTTCACTTAAATTATGTTTAGTATAATGTTAGTTAAATATGTACAAGCATAAAACTAGGTACATGTGCCTTACGCGTAGCACTTTTATAACCATAAAGCTAAAACAAATTTATAAATGAAATAAAAACAAATGACAAAACCAATAAACTTCAAATTAACAACATTAATTTAATGGGACAAATGATATTGTTTTCCTGAAATTAAATCAGTGCTCACAGCACGACTCTGGGGCAGGCTGCTGCAGGTCTCCGGTGTTTTCTGCAACTGTACCATGTGCAGGGGGGAGACTCAGCCCTTCAACCACTTCTTCTCCATTCGAAACCTCCTTCCTGCACTCCCCTAGCTTTTTTGAGCCTCAGTTTCCTTATTTGTAAAAGGGACGGTGTAATAATATTTGTTGTGAGGATTAACTCCATTGATGCATGTACCACCTGCACAGTCAGAAGAGCCTCACACGTGGGCTCATGCTCTGCTATTGACACCTCAAAATTCTGAATGATTTTTTAACAATGGGTCCCGCCTTTTCATATTGCACTGCACCGTGCAAATTATGTAGCAGGTCCTATGCATAGCACAGAGTCATGTACACAGTTGGCACTCAATAATTGTTAGCAGCTGTTACCAGTACCCTGTCCTTATTATCAAGCACAGTTTCTTTGTGATGTTTTCCTCCATCAACAGTTTTATCTTCCTATTATTTAATAGGGGTTGGAGAGGCCACCTCATGTGTGTAATTGTATTTGACTAATTCTCAGAGACTGGTGTGTGCTCTGGAGCGAGGACTGTGTGTGGAGGAAGGATTAGCATGTGGGGTCACGTGGGCAGGGTGTGCAACCAACCCCACCCGATTCCCTCCGGCTTCTGCCCCAAGTTATTCAGTCACTCTTATAGTAATAGGTGAAAAATGGGGCCGGTGGAGTGTTGCTATTTTCTGGAAACCACTTAAAGTAGATGGCCAGAGTTTAAGTTAACAGGTTATGGAGTTAAAGACACCTTAATGGATTAGAAGCTCATACAGAGTTGCTAATTTAATTTCCCTTTTTTATTGCTGTTCTCTTACAAAACAGCACAGATAGCCCTTTTTTGAGGGTGGGATATTAATAACCAGAGCATTCTGCAAGAGCAAGGAAGGGCATTGAGATTTCACAAGGTCTCTCTATTTGTCCCTGACTTCTCAAGCTCCTTAGCTGGACCAGATAGAAGATAGACCCAAGGGATTAACTGCTCAAAGTTCTAGAAAAATGGAAACTGCCTCTGGCTGCTATCACCAGACTCAAGTAACATCCCTGACTGCCCCAGAGCCCATGTCTGCAAACAACTCCATCATCCCCTGGCCATGGTGAGGGGTTTGCCAAAGAAAGTTACTATCCCAAGCATCCTCATGGTGGAATGTTTGTTCCCTATGGAGAGCACATCTTTCCTCCCGGAGCATAGAAGGATAAAGAGTAAGCCTCCCTGAGCTCAGGAATCCCACTCTCAGGGCTGGTCTTCTGGTGGAGGGGCAGAAGGGACCTTCCTGGACTGGGAATGACAAGCGGATATGGAACCTTCCTGGTTAGCATCGGTTTTAACCCTAGAGTGGGTTCCTCCTTTCCCTGCTGGCAGATAGTCTTCCCACTGGCTACACAAAGGCCTGTGCACAAAGACACATGGTCACCTGCACCTTTGTGGCTATTTTCTTCTGCCAGCCACCCCTTCTTGGGCCTTCAGGGTTCCTGCAATGTCAGGGTGAGATGAGCCTCAGAGGTCATCAGTGGCCAGCTCTGTGTAAGACACACACTAAGAGCAGGGCCACCAGCATCCCCAGGCAAATGTCCCAGGTAATGCTAGCCCCAGCTTCTCCCTTCTCAATCTAGAGGTGCCATGAATCCAGATTAATCCCACAGGCCTGCGGCCTCCAGGATGTATCTCCAGTCCAATTCTAGAACCCATGCTTGTCCCATTATCCCCAACCCCATATGTCTCCATATGTCTACATGCAGCTACTGAGCACCGGAAATCCAGCCAGTCCAAACCAAGGTGTGCCACAAGTATAAAACACACACCAGATTTTGAAGCCTTATGTGGAAAAGAGAGTAAAATATTTCATTATCTAACATTTACATTGATCACATATTCAAATGATAACATTTATACATAGAGAGTTAAATAAGGTTTATTATTAAAATTTAGCATCAACTGTTTCTTCCTACTGTTTTGGGTAACTGCCAGGAAATGTAAATTAGATACATGGTTTTGCATCACATTTCCAGGGACACACTGCTCTGGAGAAGACAGAGGAAATGTCTCAAAAGTCAACCAGAAGGTCAGGATTGTGACAAGTGACAAGGAGGCTAAACTCTGACCTAGCAGGTCCTCCATGGCCTCCCCTCCACGCTCCTGAAGAGGGAGACAGAGGGGATGGGAACCCCTGGCAAGAAGCCCCCAAAGGGGGAACTTAAAGGCTGTGCTATGACAAATACCATCAGGATCAGAAAGTTAAACTAGATTTTCAGGGGTACCTGAGATTTATAAGCACTAACAGATGGTTCAAATGTTCACATTCTCTTCTGAGTCCCAGTATAAAATCCAGAGAAGCAGTCAGAGACCCACGGCCCTGTCAGTGCCAGCAGACACTTGCACTGTCTCCTTCAGCGCTAACGCAGAACGCTCGTTTACAGACTAATAAAATCGGAAGAGTTATTATTCCTCTAAAACCGCAGACATATCTGGGGTACCCACTTAACGATGCCCATAGAATAAATTACTTTCGGATGACACTTTTTAATTGAATTGAACTAACAGCTTAGTAATATGTTGCAATGAGAAGAATATTAGGATGATTAAAAGATCTGAAAACTCTTGCAAAATTAAATGATTAAACATAATGCTGAGTAAATGAACAAGCCTATGTATATTAATCATTCACGGGCCTCCGCACATGGCCCTGTCGCTAACCGCGCATCACGGCCCCACACACACGACTTCCTGCTCCCAGGGCACCACCTCTCTATTGTACCCTTCTTACTGCCACTCAAAGCAAGTGGCTTTTTCCGCAGATCAACAATACCCTAGCACTTTAACAAGTGTGAGTGTTCCCCAAGCCCTTGCCTCTAGACAAGCACTCATGCCGGTGGCTTCAACACTTAGCTGGGTAGTTAATTCCCAGTCCTTGTTTTTAACTGAAATGAAACTTTAAGGAGCAAAAATTAGAATTCTGGCTTTCATTCTAATCATAGAACTGACATTCCTGGTGGATTCTATTGCCACTCATGTCCCGTCCCTGGTCCCCACCATGTCTCTTGCTTCGAATCAACCAATTCACCAAAGTGTGTTTTCATTTTTGCAGGACTCTTCTTGAGTCCAGCAGCGGTCTTAGAAAGCCTGAGGGTGGCGGGGGGTGGGGTGGGGGGGGAGCAGGTCTGGAATCTAAAGCCCCCATGGCCAAAGCTGGCTGTTGACCAGGGTGAAAGAGGAAAAGGCAGCTCCAGGGGGCATCCTGGGAGGACTTCCCCTGAGTCCCTTCCTTCCCTTCCCCCACCCCTGACACAGGCTGTACCGGCAGGCACCACACAGGTGCCTTTTGTATGACCTAGAAAACTGATTAACTTCCTTACGCAGCTCATCCCCCACCTGCCCAGAGATAACGCATGTAATTCCTTTTCTGATCGTATAAATCTTTCATGCCCAAGTCGCAGTCATAATTAGTTGCATAAAAATTCAGGTTATGATTCAGGCTGTTAGTAGGAAGCATGAAAACAGTGAAAGTTTTGTTTCACTCACTAATAAAAACTCTCAAGGTCTCTGTTACGGAGAACAGAAGGGACTTTGTATCTCATTATGGATAAAATTCAATTCAGAGCAGAATCTTACTGCTGAACTTGATGCTGACTACATTAAAAAAAAAAAAAAAAAAAAAAAAAAAGCCACTCCTGGCAGGCCATTTAGAACAGGTCTGTGCTTGCCCCACCCTGGATGGCCTGCTCTGGCCATCTTCCTGGGCTGAGGTTGGTACTTCCTAAACCCATGCTGCAAGAAGCCCAGCAGAAACATCTTCTCAAATGAAAGTAAGATTCCCCAAACCAAAGTGCCTTTTGTAGTACATCACATTGGAAAAAAACACAGTGGAATTCCATTAAGCCAATGGCTCCTGGGAACTAAGTCAGCTTCTTGAAAAGCTCCAGATAAAGCACTGCCATTGTCTCAATGGTTCAGCACAATCACCTACCAGAACACTAGATTCATCTTCCCCAATTTGGCAAATTCAGAGCTATAGAAAGGAATTGCATTTCCCACAGTTGCCAGGGAGACCAAGAGTGCTCTTCTAGGTTAACAAGTGTTGAAAGGGTATCTTCCCTCCCTAGCCACTGTCCTTCTATCTGACTCAAACCAGGCCTGGAAGCCAAGCTTATGAAGTAACTCTAACTGGACTCTAAGTTAGCTTGGACGATCCCCTCAGAGAAACAGCTGTTTAAGCTTCAAGCAAGAGAGTAAAGGCTTGTAGAGGCTGCCCATCCCAAAGACTCAACCCATTATAAACTATTAATCCCTTTTTTTCATATGGTCATGCCTACCATGTTAATCAGGTTTCTGTCATGATGACAAAATACCTGAGAAAAATCAACTTAAATGGAGGAAAGGTTTATTATGGGCTTGCATTTTTCCAGAGGTTTTATTCTGTGTTCACTTGGCCTTTTTGCAGTGGGCCCACAGAGACACGGTACTTCATGGTAGAAGCACATGATGGAAGAAACCTGTTAATCTCATGCTGGCCAAGAAATAATTAGAGAGGAAGGGACTGGGGTCCCAATATGCTCTTCAATGGTACATCTCCTATGACCCAACTTCCCTCCCACAAGGCCCCACTTCCTATGGGTTCCACCATCTGCCAACAATGCCACAGGCTGGCAACCAAGCCTGCAACACAGGGTCCTTTGGGGGATCTTAAGATAGAAACCATAAGAGCTGCTCAACCCTAGATCCAGCGATTCAAGTGGTTCTGGGGCTTAGGTTGGTGGGGAAGAGGGCTGGATACAGGTTGCAAATGCAGGGGAGCAGGGGGTAGGGGTGGCCATGCCTCACAGATTCCCAGTACCCAACTTGTCACCTGAAACACCAGAGTTGGACCCTCACCTCAGCAGATCTCATTCCTCACTTTTCTCCAGGGAAGAAGTGCTGAAAACATTAATTTGTCAAAACTCTGAAAGCCAACAAGCCCATGCCAACAAGGAGAGAAGCAATCAAGACTTTGTCATCAGAGGAGGCAGACAGCCCCAGTGTCCTATCAAATTTAGTCCAGAATGTATCTCACCATTATCGTAACTATGCCCTTCAGCCGCCACGCCGTTTCAGGAATAGAGCACTAATACATTCTGTGGCACAGTCTCTTTATGGGAGGACGGGATCCCGGTGCCCCTTGACAAAGAGAGAATAATGGCATAATGCAACAGAACATTTTTGAAATGCTAATGCACGCTCCCCGCAACTTAATTTTATTTTTTTCTTATTGGCTTTTTTATATGACATTTCACAGTCCTGTAGCCTCAATAGCTAGATCGGCATCATAAAAATGACAACATGGTGATTTAAGGAGGAGAGTCCATCAGAGCGAAATGGAGGGTGTACTTTAAAGTATCAGTTTAGCACCTCTTACCTGGGGTCAATGTTCATTTTCAATACATCATTAAAACGTCCTGTTAAATCACTCCAAGAGCGGCTGTGTTCTTCTTCCCATTTCCATGTTGGATTATGGAGATAATGAGGCAGAACCCTGCAGGAAGGGCCATGGTAGGCTCACACATTTTACTGAGTTAGGGGCTACCAGGGAAGGTTGACCTAAATTAAAAACCTGGAGAGGGAGGGGGATAGAGAAGAAGAGCAGGTCTGTGAGCTTGGAGGTTTCCATTCAGAAGTTGCTAGTCAGTAACAGATGCCATCAAATTCCAGGGCTTCTCTCTGTCAGCTTTACAAGCTCAGTATTCACCAAACCAATATTCATAAAAGTCCAAGACACTGTCACTGCTGCAGCCAGCAAGCAGTGAAACGAGAGAGGACACGCTAAGAATTCTCCAGACTCCAAAGTCAGCTCAAGGCAAATAGGATTAACAGGTCCACAGACCTTAGATGGGAGCAGGGAAAAGGGGTTGGACCAGAACATTGAGCAGAACACAAACAAGCACAAATTTTATTTTCTTTATTTGTTTGTTTGTTTGCTTTTGGAGTGCTGGGGATGAAACCCAGGGCCTCTTGCATGCTAGGCAATCGCTTGACCACTGAGCTACAAACCCAGCCCTAACATGATTTTTTTTTTTATTAGAGTATTATAGTTACAAACGGTAGTTGGGGTCATTTTGACAAAATCATACATACATAACCCTTGATTTACTCCATTTCAGTCTCTGTTCCCCCCAACCTCTGATTTCCCTCCCCTCTTCCCTCCCCCACTGTCCTTCCTCTGCTCTATTGACCTTCCTTTCACTTGTTTACTTTTTATTGGTGCTTTCTACATACACATAAAGGTAGAATTCACTATGGTGTATTTATATATGCACATGGCATGGTTTTGTTAAAATCCTTCCACATTTCCTCATCTCTCCTCCCTACCTCTCAATCTCCTTCTTCTACACCACTGATCTTCCTGTATATTTATAACATCTTATCCCCTCTCTTTTTTTCCCTTATTTTACTCTAGCTTCCTCAAATGAGAGAAAACATTCAACCCTTGATTTTCTGAGTGTGGCTTATTTCACTTACCATTATGTTCTCCATTTCCATCCATTTACCCGCAAATGCCATGATTTCATTCTTCATGGCTGAGTAAAAGTCAATTGTGTATATATACCACATTTGTGTGTGTGTGTGTGTGTGTGTGTGTGTGTGGTGCTGGGGATTGAACCTAGGGCCTTGTGTGTGTGTGAGCCAAGCACTCTACCAACTGAGCTATATCCCCAGACCAATATACCAGATTTTCTTCATTCATCTGTTGATGGGCATCTGGGCTGGTTCCATAATTTGGCTATTGTGAATTATGCTGCTATAAATACTGATGTGACTGTATCACTACAGTATGCTGACTTTGGTTCTATTGGATAAATACCAAAGAGGGCATAGCTGGGTCACACGGTTGTTCCATTCCTAGTTTTTTGAGGAATCTCCATATTTCTTTCCAGAGTGGTTGTACTAATTTGCATTCCCACCAACAATGTATGAGTGTACCTTTCCTCCCACATTCTCACCAGCATTTATTGTTATTTGTATTCTTGATAATTACCATTCTGACAGAAGTGAGATGAAATCTTAGTGTAGTTTTTATTTGCATTTCCCTGATTGCTAAAGATGTTGGACATTTTTTTCATATATTTGTTGGCCATTTGTGTTTCTTCTTTTGAGAAATGTCTGGTTTGTTCTTTTGTCCCTTTATTGATTGGGTTATTTGGGTTTTGATTGTTAAGCTTTCTAAATTCTTTATATATTCTAGATATTAATCCCTCTCAGAGGAATGGCTGGCAGGTTTTCTCCCCATTCTGTAGGTTTTCTTTTCATACTCTTAATTGTTTCCTTTGCTAGGCAGAAGCTTTTCCATTTGATTCTTAGTTTTATTTCTTGGGCTATAGGGGTCTTGTTAAGAAGTCAGTGCATTTACCAATATGATGGAGTGTTGACCCAATGTCTTCTTCTAACAATTGCAAAGTTTCTGTCTAATTCCTAAGTTTATAGATCCACTTTGATTTGACTTTTGTGCAGGGTGAGAGATAGGAATCTAGTTTCATTCTTCTACATATGGACATCCAGTTTTCCCGGCACCATTTGTTTAAAAGGCTGTCTTTTCTCCAACATATATTTTTGATAACTTTGTCAATTATCATATGACTATAAGTATGTTTGTTTGTCCCTGTGTCTTCTATTCTATTCTATTGGTCTTCATGTCTATTTTGACACCAATGCTGTGCTTTTTTTTATTGCTATGGCTTTGCAGTATAATTTGAGATCAGAAATTGTGATGCCTCCAGCATTGCTCTTCTTGGTCAGGATTAATTTGATTATTCTGGGTCTCTTATTTGAAGGAGCCCTAATTAGGAAGGGCTGTTGCAGCTAGCTGGAAGCCATAAGTTCCACCTGATATGTATGTGACGCACCTGTAGGCACCCGCAAACTTGAAGGTATATAACCGGGTGAAAGCGGTCCGAGTTAGGAGAACGGAGAATTCAGTCAGCCGGGCAGTCACTCGGTCGGTCAGAAGAATCAGAGCGGCCAGAACGTAGGCAGAGCGGTTACAGAAGAGAAACCAGATAGAAGACAGAAGAGAAACCAGATAGAAGAAGTAATGACTGGTCAGAGTTAGGCCGAGACTCCTGAGGAAGACAGAAGACAGAAGAAAGAAGAAGGAAGAAAGAAGAGAGAAGAAAGAAGCTCTAATCTTTCTCTAAGCTAAGCTCTATCTTTCTTTCTCTCTAAGACTCTAAGCTAAGAAGACAAGAAGAAAAGCTCGCTTTAATCTTTCTCTCTAAAAATCTTTCTTTCCCTCTCTAAGCTCTAAGAAAGTAGAAGTAAAAGTAGTAAAAGCTTAACTCTGCCCCCGAGAGTTTTTATCCCGGTTTACGGTACCAGGCAGCTTACACTTATTCTTCCAAATGAATTTTAGGATTGTTTTTTCTAGTTCTGTGAGAAATGTCATTGGTATTTTGTTGTGGATTGCATTGAATCTGTATATTGCTTTTGGTAAAATGGCCATTTTGACAATATTAATTCTGCCTATCCATGGGAGAGGTCTTTTCATCTTCTAAAGTCTTCTTCAATTTTTTTCTTCAGTGTTCTATAATTTACATTGTAGAGATCTTTCACCTCCTTGGTTAGATTAATTGCCAAGTTTTCTCCCCCCGAAGATACTGTGAATGGGATAGTTTTCCTGATTCTTTCTCAGCAAAATCACTGTTAGAGTATAGGAAAGCTATTGACTTATGAATGCTGATCTTGTAATCCTTCTACTTTGCTGAATTCATTTCTCAACTCTAGAAGTCTTCTGGGGAAGTATTTTGGGTCTTCTAGGCATAGGATCATGTTATAAGCAAAACAGAGATAGTTTGACTTCTTCTTTTCCTATTCGTATCCAATTAATCTCCTTCTGTTGCCTGATTGCTTTAACTAGAGTTACAAGAACTGTGTTGAATAGGAGTGGTAAGAGTGGACATCCTTGTCTTGTTCCTGATTTTAGAGGAAATGCTTTCAGTTTTCCTCCATTCAGTATGGTGTTGGCCTTGGGTTTGTCATATAAGCTTTGATAATGTTGAGATAAGCTCTTTCTAGCTCTACTTTCTCCAGTATTTTTAACAGGAATGGGTGCTGGACTTTATCAAAGGCCTTTTATGTATCTTTTGAGAGGTCATATTATTCTATTTAATGTGGTGAATTACATTTCTCGATTTGTGCATGTTGAACCAACATTGCATCCCTGGGATGAAACCAACTTGATCATGGCGTATTATTTTCTATGTGTTTTTAAATGTAGATTGCTAATTTATTAATAAGGATTTTTGCATCTATGTTCATCAGGGATCTTGATTTGTAGTTTTCTTTCTTTGATCTGTCTTTTCCTGGTTTGGGTATCAGGGTTATACTGGCTTCCTAGAGTGTGGTTAAGATGTCCCCTCTCTTTCAAATTCATGAAATCATTTCAGGAAGACTAGTTTTAGTTCTTCTTTAAAGGTCTTGTAGAACTCAGATGAGAATCCCTTTGGTCCTTTTTTAGAAGATATTTAATTGATGTTTCAATTTCATTAATATTGTTCTGTTTAGGTTTTCTATATCTTCCTGGTTCAATTTGAGAAGGTCATATGTGTGTAGAAATTAATCAATATCTTCTAGATTTTCCAGTTTATTGAAGTATAAATGTTCAAAATAGTTTCTAATGGTCCTCTGGATTTCAGAAGTGTGATATAACCTTTTTCATCTCTAATTTTGTTTATTTAGGTCTTCTCCCTCTTTCTTTTTGTTAATTTAGGTAAGGGTTTATCTATCTTATTGATCTTCTCAAAGAACCAAGTCTTTGTTGCATTGATCCTATGTAGTGTTTTATTTTTTATTCCCAATTTCATTAATTTCAGCTTTGATCTTCATTATTTCCTTTCTTGTACTGATTTTGGAATTAGTTCATTCCTTTTCTAAGGCTTCAAGGTAGAACATAGCTTGTTTATTTACAATCTTTCTATTTTTTAATGTAGGCACTTAATGCTATAAATTTTCCTCATAGAAGTGCTTTCATACTGTCCCAGAGATTTTGATATGTTGTATCTCTGTTCTCATTTGTTTTTAATAATTTCTTGATTTCTTCTCTCATTTCTTCTTTGATCTATTCTTCACTTAAAAGAGTATTATTCAATATCATGTGTTCATGTGGTTTCTATTATTTTTCTTGCTGTTAATTTCTAGTTTCATTCAATTATGATCTGATAGGGTGTATGGTATTATACCAATATTTTTTCTATTTACTAAGACTTACATTGTGACCTAGAATATGGTCTGTTTTGGAAAAGGTACCATGAGCTGTTTGGGCATAAAATATTCTGTAGATGTCCCTTAGGTCCATTTGATTTATAGTATTATTTAGGCCAAAATATCTTTATTGATTTTATGTTGAATAATCTATTGGTGATAAGACAGTGTTGAAATCACTGGGTATTATTGTATGGGGTCCATCTGAGATGTAATATCAAGAAGTATTTTTTAGATACTTAAGGTACATTGACATTTGGGGCATATGTATTTACTATCATTATATCTTCTTGTTGGATTGTTCTTTTACCAGTATGTAGCAGATTTCTTTGTCTCTTATGATTAATTTTTGCTTGAAATCTGCTTTGTCAGATATGAGAATATCTGTGCCTGCTTGTTTTTGGATTCCATTTACATGGAATGTTTTTTTCCCATCCTTTTGCTTTCAGCCTATGACTGTCTTTGTCTATTAGATAAATCTCTTGCAAACAACATATGGTTGGATCTTATTCTTTAGTCCATTCTGCTAGTCCAGTCTTTTACATGGGGAGTTGAGACCATTTACATTTAGTGTTATTATGAATATGTGCCTGTTGTTTCCTGCAATTTTAGTTTGTTTGTTATATTTAATTATGTCTTGATTTTCATTTAGTTGGTTGCTTTTCTAATGATTTTCAGCTATCTGGGAGCTTTGAGGTTTGTTTTTGGATACCTTTGTGTGCAGTATATCTTCAAGTATTTATTTTTATTTGAAGTTGTTGTATATGACAGTAGAATGTATTACAATTCATAATACACATATAGAGCACATTTTTACATATCTCTGGTTGTATACAAAGTATATTCATTCTATTCGTGTCTTCATACATGCACTTAGGGTAATGATATCCATCTCATTCTACCACCTTTTTTTTTCTTTTTACCCTCTTGCCCCCTCCCTTCCCCTCCCTCCCCATTGACCTTTATAGTGTTCCTCTGATCTTTAAGTATTTTTTCTTTGTAGTGCTAGCTTACTGTTCATGGATTCTTTCCGTTAATCCTTGTCATGGAACATTTTTATTTCTTAGTCAATTTTGAAAGATTGCTTTGCTGGATATTACAATCTTGACTGGCAATCATTTTCTTTTAGAGCTTGCAATATCTCATTCCAAACCCTCCTTGATTTTTAGGGTCTGAGTTGAGAAAAAAAGTGGGTCTTATAGGTTTGCTTCTAAATATGACCTGACATTTTTCTCTTGCAACTTTTTTTTTTAATATTTATTTACTTGCTTTAGTTGTACACAATGTGTTTATTTATGTGGTGCTGAGGATCGAACCCGGGTCGCGCATGTGCTAGGCAAGCGCTCTACCGCTGAGCCACAACCCCCGCCCTCTTGCAACTTTTAATATTCTTTCCTTATTTCCTATGTTAGGTTTTTTATTATGATGTGTCTTGGAGAGGTTCTGTTCTGATATTGTCTATTTGGTGTCCTATAGTCTTCCTGTATGTGAACATCTATCTCATTTATAATATGGGGACATTTTTCTGTTGTTCTCATTGAAGATGTTTTTAATGCCTTTAATCTGTGTTCTCTTCTATCCCAATGTTTGTTCTCTTGAAGCTGTTCCAGAGTTCTTATATATTCTGATCATAATCTTTTCTTTTTTTTTCCCCTTTTTTTTCTCCTGCTTGGTGATTTGAAGTGAATTTTTAATTTGATTCATCATGTCTTCCATTTCCAGGAGTTCTAATTGGTTTCTTTTTAGGGTTTCTATTTCTTTATTGAAATGGTCTTCCATCTCCTGTATTTGTGTTCTTAATTCATTCCTTAGCTCTTCTTTTAGTTCACTGAACATTGTAATAATCAGGTTTTTTTATAGTCTTTCTCCAGAATTTCATCCACTTCCATATCTGTAAGATCCTTTGTTGGGAGCTTGTGAATTTTGTGGAGAAATTTGTTTGCCTGTTTTCTCATGTTTGCAGAGGCCTGAGACATGCATCAATTGATACGGATCCCCTTTCTCTTTTATACATACGCCCTTTTGTGTGTATGTATCTTTTTTTTTTAATCTGGGACATCTCTCTGTTTTTAATGTATGCATAAATCTCCATAGGTCTGACCTGAGGGCCCCCTCTGGTTGTTCTTCCTTGGAACCTGGTTGTTGATTGCATATTTTTTTTCTTGCCTTTCAATGGATGAAGTCATGTTGAGGCTCAAATGGGGCTATATTTACTGTGGGATGAGATTTGCTGTTACTGGACTGAGTTGTTAAGTATTATTTGTCAGCAGGATCTCAATTCTGTGAACTTGAAGTGTCCCAGTCTCTTTCCAGCCTCTTAGACAATGGGGGATGAGATCCAGGAATAGCACTAATGTTAGCAACAGATGTAGAGCCTTAGGATAAATGTCTGGTGTCTACTTTGACATCCATAGTACTAATTGCCACCTGTATAGGAATGGTGGGGTCAGCATTTAACATCAGTACCAACAATAAAAGAACATTGACTAGATCAGGCATTAAAGAGCAGATGTCTTCTATGTCATCCCTGTTAACAATCACAACAAAATGAATGGGACAGGAGTTACATAAACCATATAGTTCTATCAGATGGTGGGACTACAGTTTCTTTAAGTGAAGAAAAAAATAGTATAGGAAGGCAAGAGAACGTTTTAAATATTTAAAAAGTGAATAAAGGAAAGGCAGGAGATAGGTATCAGATGCTGGCTATAAAATAGGAGGAATAAAAAAATAAGCAAAAGTAATAAAAAAGCAAAAGAGAGGAAGAGGGAATAAGAAATTTTGGTTATTAGTGGGGGAATAAAGTGAAGAAGGGTAAAAACCAAGGTACAGACAATCAAATGTAAGATCAAAACAACTCAAACCCATGTGTAATTTTACCCCACCTAAGTCAAACCAAGGCTAAATAATAGATTGGTAAAGAAGAAAGTAATTAAAATGGAAGTAAAATTATATGAATATATAATAAATATAATTTATGTTATAAAAATTATGTACAAAATACATAATTCATATATCATGTTATATATAAATATATATATATATATAACTTTTACATAAATTTTGAACTATCTACACAGTGAGAACACACACTCATATGCACACAAATCTCACAGAATGGAGAAAAGTAAAAAAAAAGAATAAGTGCAATGAAATGGAATTTAAAAATTTGAAAAAATAAAGTAAAAAATGGGGCAATACAGAAAAAAAGATTTTTTTGTGTGTGTGTGGTGCTGGGGATTGAACCCAGGGCCTTGTGCATGCAAGGGAAACACTCTACCAACTGAGCTATCTCCCCAGCCCAAAAATTCTTACTGAGAAATAAAGGGAATTGTTTCCACTAAGGTAGTCAAAACTGTTGGCAAGGATGAATTTTCATTCTTTTTGTTTATTTTTGGTTCTTGGGTCAAGGGCTGGGGGTTATTAAGTTTAGCTTCTTTGTGTTCCCCACCTAGCTGGTTGTAGTAGCCCTCAGTGTCCCATCTCCTGGGGTAGGATGGGATAGACTGGGGAATGCTGACAAACTGTGTACCCCTGTAGTGGGGGTGGTGCTGAGTTCTGAACTGGAAGTTCGATAGGGATTGAGTCTTGGCTGTCCTTTGGAACTCTATCAGCAGTGGATGCTGATCTCTGCTGGGTGTCTGGGCCTCAGGGGCTTCCCATAAATTCCACATTAGGGTGTACGGTTTAAACCTCCACAGGTTTCACAGTCACTGCTATGGGTTCGAATTACCCAGGATCAGACCTCGAAAGCAGAAGCTCTTGTCCAGTGGTTATTGGAGTCTTCGCAACAGCTCTTACAAGATGCCAGCAACAGAGGGAGCTCTCTCTCCGTGGTTTCCAGAGCCTGGATATTCTGGGCACTATTCTGTTTGCACCTATTTCAGTCACACTGATCCAGGCATACTCTGGGGCCCATAATTGGTGACTGCTGGGTCCTTGGCACCCTCCTTTATGAGTTTCTGATCTCCTGCCTCTGCTCCCTCTCTCATAGTGCTTATAAATGGTTCCTGCCAACAGCCACCCCAGTAACCACCAAATTATCCGCCCCAGGGTGGCACAATTTTGGTTGCTTTTCACTCAACAACTTGCCCCCCCCCCAACTCTGGGTTCATTAAGATCAGCCTCCCTCTCTATTCCACTGGTTTCCCCAAGCCAAAATGTCCCCCCTGCATTTTCCTCTCTGTGCTGACACATCCCCTCCCCTCAGCAGCCTCAAGCAAGTGCATCTCTAATGTATTATTCCTTATATTATAGTCGAAGTTTCCAACTTTCTGTGTCTTTATGGTTTCTTTTACTGTCCAGTATTGAATTTCAGTGAGTTCTCTTAGATACCCACCTCACCCAGGAGCAGACTTCCTGCTTTTTTGTCTGGTGCTAAGGAACTACTGGGAAGGGCACCCCTCCCCTAACCCATCACCTTCTCCCCTCAGAAGCATAAATTTTTAAGAACTCATCCCCACTGTCCCTTCTGGTCACTATGAAAACCTGAAACAGCAATGAGGGCCCCTGAGGGCTTTCTTTTCTTTTTGAAATAATATCTTTTGTTTCAAAGCAATAAGTGCTGATATTATACAGTTGCACATAAACCCTGCTGCACCCTCCCCTTGTATTTTCAAGCCTGAGGAATAACCACCATCGACAGTTTGCTTGGACCCATCCAGGCTTTCTTTCCTACATGTATAAACACCCACCCAGGTATCATTGTTTTGACCTGGGATCAGACTCCATTCCGCCATTTTACAACTTGTTTTTCTCACTTACCCCTATAACATGTCAGTACAGATAGATGTATCTCGTTCTTTCCAATAGCTGTATGATATTTTATTTGAGACCAAAACATAACATATGTAACCCACTCCTTGATGATGGGATCTCTGGTTGTTCCTAGTTTTTCCCCCACCACAAATGACGCTGCAGTTGGTGTCATTGGCCAAAGACATCTTTGCCCATTTGGTTCAACTATACTGTCAACAAAATCACAAGAGGCTTCCTGAAGGATCTGATTTTGCAGGAAACTAGCAACTCCTCCAAAAGTGACAGGTTCTTGTCTGACTGTCTTACGGTTTGCAAAGTTGGGAATAAAACAAACTGCTCACTCCCTCCACTCAATCTCAGGATAAGCGAGAGGCGACTGAGGTTCCTACTTGGAATTTGCCCTAGAGGGAACAAACAGCTCAACTGAGCCCCCACCACCTCCCATCTGACCTGCAAAGACCTCAGAACTCCCACAGACTTGTCAATCTCCAGAAATTCAGATATGCCTCAGCCCAACCTCTTGAACTCCCGGGCTAGGGAATGGTGGCCTATCTTGCCCAAAGTAGGGCACAGCACAGAAAGGGAGGACATTGGAGTTCTGGGTATTGACATACAGTTGTCCATCATGTGGTATGGGGAGGAATAACCTTGACGAGTTCTGTGTTTAAAACCCTAAGTCTTCTATATTATAGCCCGATGACCTTGGATTTCAGGCCATAGCCAAAGCAGCTCCAGGGAAGAGGAAATCCAGCCTCCATCCTTGGTGAATGGCACTCCTCCTGAAACCTGTGGAGTAGGTTTATCAGTTTGGGCCTAAGTAATGTCCCGGGCATCTAGGTCTCATTTAAGCTTTGTGTGTGTGTGTGTGTGTGTGTGTGTGTGTGTTTACTGGGCCTTATGCATGTGAGGCAAGCATTCTACCAACTGAGCTATATCCACAGCCCCCAAAGCTTTGAAGCTTTAAAGCTTAAGTGATGATCAACTGGTTTCCTCAGGAACTACTACATAATGGCTAACATTTTATTTGCGCCCATTGATTGGGCCCTTTTATAAATGCAAACTTGCTCACTTTAAGTTAGAGGCCAATTGCTAAGAAAAGTAGATTCCTCCCCAAGTTGCTTCAGACCCAGCTCATTGGCCATGCTTTTCTTTTCTGCTCATGCTGAATGTGGCTCAGATGCCCCTCAGCACAACCACTCAGATTTGGTAATTGTGTTGAACCCACCTGCCAGCCCTACGGGTTCAGAAGACTGACAGAAAAGAGAGAGGTGCACATGAGTGTCCCAGTTCACACCAACATCTATGGTTCCCAAATTTTACAAACTAATATAATTTTTTTTAAAACTTTGAATCCTAGTTTAGGATTTCCAACTTTCATTTTGCTGAGGACTAGTAGCTTCCACTACAGCCAAAATATCATCAAAGAAAGTGCATAATTCAGAAAAGAGATTATTTTAGACTAAAGGAAGGGCCAGTGGCACGTTACAGTGACAGTAAGGCATCATTATGCATACATCTCTGCAAACTCCAAAGATGTTGTCTTGCACAGAGCACCAGCCCTCAGACCAGTATTTGAGTAGGAGCCACATCTGCAGGAAAACATCTGGATGCCAAGTGAACTTTGTGCAGGCACAGTACCATGTCCCCACAACCATCACTGACCAACCATGTGTTGGTCAGTAGACAGGAAGTCCATGCCCACCCCAGACATGCTTCATGCTGTAAGCATCTGGCTTCTCGGTCACACTGGTCTCTTGCAGTAGGTTCCATGCAGGCAGCTGCAGAGGGGAGCATGCAGGTGGTGAATTAGAAAGGACAGGACAATGTAATCATTAGCATGGTCACAAGAGCATTTGCTCCTGGGACAAACACAGTGTAGGGCCCCACTTCTTAGTAAGAAGCTGGGCATAGAGCAGAACCACACTTTTCCCCACAAACAACAAAGAGATCCAAAAGCCTGTGTTTCCCAAACTTCCCAGGCTCTGCTGACTCTCCAAGGAATCTGCTGCACTGCCTTCTTGGCTCCCCGCCTCCTCTCCAAGGCCAGAAGCCAATGCAGATGGCAGCTGTAGGAGAAGGAGATGAGACAGAGGCTGCTGTGTGGACCCTGCCCTAGTCAGGCAGACCCTCTGCTCCCCTGGCATTTGCCCTCGGCTGCTATCCAGCCAAGAGAGGGCCTGGAGCCTTCTGAGCCACATACATTTTAATGGGCACACTTCACTGGAGATTGCAGGGAGCTCATTAAGCCAGTGTTGTTTCAGGGCGGCATGGAGCAGCTCTGCCCACAACTCCCTGGCTCATAGGCAGAACCACCAGAAGCTGAGAAATTCATTTTTAGCTCCCAAGGTCAAGACCCAGGAAACAGCAATTGGCAGCCATGTTGGGTTTACATGCAGTGTGGTCTGGGTACCCTTCACTGCACACAGCGGTCCCGAAACCTGGCTTCTGCCATTGGGCGCGCTTAGAGCCATCTGGCCAGTGCTGGGAAATTTCGCATCCCTAGTGAGGGATGAATAGGTGTGCTATAGTCACAGATGGTAGGACCCTTGGGCTCAGCAGCCCTAGGACCACTATGCTGGACAGCCATGGTGCACTCACCCTTATAAAGGGCTCAGAAGCCCCACTGTGGACCAGAGTTCAGGAGACAACAAAACCAGGACTTGAAGAGCTGCTGCCAACTTCAGGGAGAATGTTTTATTTGGAATCAGTCAACAATACCCCACTGCAGGGGTGGGAGATGGCATGTGAACTCTCAACCACTCACTACAGCAAAACGAGGCTCCTGGGAGTGTGTCCCCTCTCAGTGCTGGGGCAGCATGCTCAGCCACCACCTGAGCTCAGCTGTTGCCTCATCACCTCTGCTGTGTGGTCCCCCATGTGTTCCCCTCATCCTGCAGGGCTACCCTAAGGACTGGGTAGTGGAGTTGGTGCCTTCAGCAGGGCCTGGAGACCCAGGGCTGCCCTGACTCCTGTGCCCCATTCCCTACCACCTGCCTCAGTCCCAGCATCCCCAGCTCCCAGTGGCTCCCCTGCCCTCCTTTGCCCTCCTGAGCCTAGAAGCCTCATTTTCCTCCTCATCCCCATCTATCAAGCTCACTTTTCCTCTGATTTATACAATGTTTATTGGAGATAAACACTGGGGATCCGTCTGAGTGCGAGGCCCCACATGAGGTGCTCAGAGGCAACAGGAAACCAGGCAGACAGTTTCTGTCACCCTTGGCCCTTCCCACGTCTACCTGCTACCCCAATATGCCCCATTAAGTGCCCCTGTCTCAGCCAGTGAAGCTTCTGTGGGGTCCCACTCATCTGATCTCCCCAGAGTGGGGAGCAAAAGAAGACTGAGGTGGGGCCTCCTGGCACAGATAGAGATACGGGGCAGGAAGGACTGTCTCGTGGGGGCACTCCAGGCAGCCAAACCAAGCAAGGTCCCTGGGGGTGAAGCTCTGGACCTCGGGGGGTGAAGCTCTGGACCTCGGGGGGTGAAGCTCTGGACCTCGGGGGGGTGAGCTCTGGACCTCGGGGGGTGGAGCAGGAAGGCAGGCAGTGTGGGGTGTGGGGATCTGCATGGCTGTTTATGTGGTGGGGGTTTATAAAGCAGCCTCAATCTCCTCTCCCAGAGGGTGACCCCAAACACTTGAGGCCCTTGAACGTGAACCAGAGACTGTTTTTACGATGTGTAAAAGAGGAACAGCCTGACCCCAGCACAGCTTCCACTGCAGATTCCCAAGGTGGGTGACTGTCCCTGGTGAGGCCTGAACATGTCCCCCCACGCACACAGGACACACAGACCTCCTGATGCAGGAGCCACTCATCAGCAGGCTAACTCCTGCTCCGTCTGCCCCAGGGCCCTAGCAGCATTCCTATCCTGCATGAGAGTGTTCAGTTCTAACAATAAAAGCATTCGGCAGCACATCCACCAACAAAACACACGAGACCAAGAAAATCAGTCTCCTGTAGCCAGAAAGTATAAACTGTGTCAGGAACATTGGTGACAGCAGTAGGCCCTGGGGGTTCTACTGAATCAGAAATCCCACTGGGGTGTTGGTCCTGCCACTGTCACTCTCTGAGTCTCCATTTTCCTGTCCTCCATAGGGGGGACAGCCCTGTCAATGGCATCAGAGCAGGATGGACAGCCCTGTAAGGATCTTGGCAGCCTGCCTATTGGGCAGCTCCTGCAGGCCTGTGGGTCCCTGGGAGGTGTGAGAGCACCTCCCTCACATTTGGATGCAGACCAATTCTCCAAAAATCAATCCACCAATTGGCAGCTGTTGTCAAGCTACGGAAAATGATTTTTCAAACCTCTAGTTTCACTCCTACTTATGTATTGGTTGGAATGTCTGCATTTTTGTAGGTTTGTCCCCTGTTCCACCGCTGCCCAGAGTCTCCAAGACAGGCACCTTCACTGGGTCCCAGCCAGTTGCTACACAGGCTTCACCCTCAGAGGCAGGGTAGCACAGGGCAGGGCAGAGATGCAAGTGAAGCCTGGAAGGGTCACAGTGATTTTCCTCCAGCTTCCCTACTCTGCCTTGAGCTGTCCCAGGCCTATTTGCATAATGCCGAGCTCCTCTGTGAGGTGGTGCCAACAAGGCAAGTGAGCCTAGGAAAGCCCAGGATGCATCTGGAGAATGGCCAAGAGTTCAGTTTGGCTCAAGCTGAGTGGGAGCTGTGGGAGATGAAGGGGTGGATGCAGAGGGGAGTGGAGCTGTAATTGTGAAGATGGGGAGAGGTGGATGAGATTTTGGCTCATTCATCCTTGTAATGGACCGTTCACTCAGCTAGCCAGAGCCTCCATGTGCACCTCCTAGGGCAGGCACCATGTCGGTGCTGTGGAGAAGCAATTTGCTGTGGGTCAAGATGTGGAGATTTCCAAGCTGACAGATGGTGGAGGAGTCTTTGGAGAGGAAACAGGAGGCATTTTTCTTACCAAGACTTGTCCTTGGACAAAACATACATTATAGGGTTCTCTCTGAAAGATAAGTTAAAGAATCTACCCAAGACAAAGAGAGAGATGAATGTCCCGGACAGGGGAAAGAGATTTCTCACATCCCAATATTTTAAAACTTTCCTGCCACACATCTAGCCTGACACGAGGAAGGTTTCACAAAAGGCAAGGGAAGCAATTTCTATGTCATAACTAGACAATAGATGGTCACATTCACTCTCGCAGGCCTCTCCTCCTCAGCCAACTTCCTGCATGGAGCCCCTGCCCCTTCAGGGGTAGCAGGTGGGCCAACCAGGCCTGGTGTCTGCAAGACAGCATGATGACTGAGCCCCCCTGGAAAGTTTGACCTTGCGAAGCTCGGGCTGAGGAATGACAAGGGGCCTTTCCCAGCCTTCCACTGTGTATCCATCAAGACATGGGTTAGTGAGGACAGGGCTGTGTCATGGTACAGGCATTCCTGCCAAGAGAAGGACAATCTCTTGCAGCAAATAAAAAATAAAAATAATAAGTGTTTTTAGGGGTGTACAAGTCACATTGTCATGTCTAGCACTGTGGTTATTAATGTACACCATGGTGTTCATTATATTTGGAGACAGGTAATTCTTTATTGTAGGGAGTAGTCTGTGCATTGTAAAAAGTTTAGCAGTGTCCCTGGCCTGCACCCTCTAGCTGCCAGTAGGAGATCATTTCCTCTCTGAGTGATCACCAAAATTATCCCTAGGCATAACCAACATCTCCTGGGGGTGGGGGGGGGGGTTATCACTTTGAGTTGACAACCATGGAAGTATCAAGGGGTCTTGCCTCATCTTCCCACCATCAGACCCATTTTCCCACATCTCCAGCTATACCCATTCTCCACACACCTTCTGTTACAAAGCTCCAAGTTTCTGCCCCATCAGAAGCCAGGCCTCCACTGATACCCGGTGACCCACCCCCCCTCAACTACTCAGACACTTTACTTCTAAAAGTCCCTTCACTCTTTTGCCTCATAAATTTCTCCCTTTCTAGCTTATCTTTCCCATTGGCTTGCAAACATCACACCTTAAAAAACAGACCAGTCTTTCCTTAACCTCCCATTTCTCTGCTCCCCTTCTAACAAAAGTCATCTAAAAAGTTCCTCCTCACCTCCTGCTCTCTTCCATCCAACCCCAGAATGCCTCCATCCCCCAGTGTTCCAGTGACACATTAAGGGTCCCAGATGTCCTCCTTATTGCCAAACCCAAGGTCAATCTCAACAGCCAGCTCTTCACCCCGCTGGAAACAAGTGACCACATCCTCTGGGTCCTCCCACCTTTAGTAGGCAGGCTCCAGTCCTTACCCTCTGCCCTCTCTTCTCACACTCTCTGGGGATCTCATGTGACCTCATGGTATTAAATAGCATTTATGCACTGAAGAATTCCAAAATTGCACCCTTAGCCTGGATCACTGACTTCCCTGTGCCCCAGACTTATATAGCAACTGCCCACCCCTCAGTCTGCTGCCATAGCGAAATAGAATTCAGCATTTGACCTAAAATACCTGTTCTTTCTCCCTCAACCCTTTAACAAATAAAACCAACACCAGGGCAAAACACCAGTATTCATCCTTCATTCATCCCTTTACCTCACTGTTCCCATCCCATCAATGAACAAATCTGTCAGCCCTCCCTCTGACAGGTGTCCCAAGTCAGTCTGCCCCTCAATACCTCTATGGCCATGCTCTGGGCCAAAGTCCAGGACACCTGGGTAGTAGCCTCCTATCAGGTCTCTGCTTCCTCCATGGACCCCACGTGTCCTCTCCACACAGCCACAAAGCACTGTCCTTCCTTCCTTTCTGACAGAGCCTCTGCCCCACAGCCAGGGCTTCCCCACGCCAGTCTTGCCATAGTTGCTTTAAGAGTGACCAAGTGCCACATTTCATTAAATCTGGTTAATGAAATGCAAGGGGGCCTCAGATGGTGCACACAGGCCAGCTGATATGGGACAGGCAGAGGAGGGCCTAGAGCGCTACTGTGGCTGCACAGGAGCCCCACAGTCGGCAGCCACTGAGGATGTCGGGGCACACAGGAGACCACCTGCGGGCTGGACCACACCCTGGGGCCCTGGGAGTAACCTGACCAGGAACATCCTCCAGGCCCTTCTCATTACATAGGTAATAGGTTTTTCTTACTAGTCAGCCCCATTTCTAGTTGGGGTTTTCTGATGACACAACTGAAGATGTCACAGCTGAGGCACAGGTGGTCTTTCAAAGTGTAAATCAGAGCATTTTAACCTCCTGCCTAAATTCCTCCAACAGCTTCTCATAAAATGAAACTCAAACTCCTCCCCATATTCATGGGGACCAAAGGCCCTGCTCCAGCCTGCTCTGACCACTGCCCCAGAGGACTTCCCTCTAACTCCTGCTGGTGCCCAAGTATCACCAACTGGGGAGGGGAAGGCCCCACCACACTCTAACCTTGCAACCCTCTGCCAAGGTCCAAACCAGGCCACAAGGGCCACAGTCCCTGCTGATGTTCTCTCCCAATAGCTGGGCTCGGCTGGCCTGACTGCCCTATTACTAAATCCTCCAGGAACAAAGCTACAGCTTCATAGGTAGGCCCTAAAATCAGAACACCATGGAGCAGCCCACAGCCAAGGTCTTCAGGACCCAGGTTGAAAAGGGACTTAGAGGCCATAGGCAAGGTTACCCACACCTGTAATCCCAGCTATTCAGGAGGCTGAGGCAGGAGGATCGCAAGTTCAAGACCAACCTGGACAATTTAGTGAGAGCCTGTCTCAAAATAAAATAAAAAAGGTGGGGGATGTAGCTCAGTGGAAGAGTACCCCCAGGGTTCAATCCCTAGTACTGAATCAAAAGGGAGCGGGGGATTAGCAAGAACTGGGAGAGGCAGGCCCAGGAGCCCTCATCAGGAATTCATCTGAGCCATGGCACGCTCAGGGAAATGGAATCAAAAACAAATGTAAACTGCTCTCCAAAATGGTCTGCTGATACCTGTTTACAAAACACAGCCATGACTTAGCATTCTCAGGAGACTGGATAATTAAACAGAAAACAAGTTATATTTATGCATGCTCCTTCGAGATCTGTGGACTTCTCCCCTTGGCATGCACGAAGCATGGCTGTGCTTCGGGGCGGCAGTGGAGTGAGAAGACTTGGCATGGGGGACTTCCTACATGGCCTCTCTGCTCTTGAACCTGCCGCACACACCCAGCCCCTGGGAACTTAGGGAGAGGAGTGTGCACAATAGAAATATCTGTTCTTCTTCCTCATTTAGGGTTTTTAGCAACAAGAATGCCAAAGTTTACAAATTATCTTCAAATCTTATTCATGAAGGGACCAAGAGAGTGATTCTAATCTACATTTCACATTAAATGCCTTGAGGAGGTTAAAGGGCCTTCAGCCAAGACAGAGATGGCACCTCAAGGCTGCATGGGGGTCCTAGATGTCCCCTCCCAGCTTGCCTCACCTCAGAAAAGTGCACCATGTTACAGAAGAGGGTGGAGCCGGAATATAGGACTCGTTCCTGACACTCGCTCTCCCCAACCCTTCCTCCAAACTGTCTCTGAGCCCAGCCCCCTCTCCTTCTCTCCATCCCCAGTCACCAGAGTCTCTTTCCTGGCCTCCTAGATGGTCTCCCGCATCATTTCCTCTCCCCCAACAATGCCGTTATCCACACAGCACCTTACAGCATGAGATCAGATCACTGCGCTCCTGACTTGAAATTCTCCCACCACTTTCCATTGCCTTAAATAAAACCTTGACTCTGCCTGCTCCACCTGGCCACTTCCTGCCCCTCTGACTGCATCTGTGCCACTTGCCTCTGCCTTGTCCTAGTGTTTCAGCCATATGGGTCTTTGTTAGTTCCTAGAGCACTCCCCCCACCACACACACACACCCTGCCTCAGGGCATTTGCATGAGCCTTTTTTTTTTTTTTTCCTCTAAAATGCTTCTTCCACCCATATTTGGCCTGGCAGGAGTCTTGTCATCTTACAGATCTCTGCCTAACTCTTCCTGGTAGAGCCCTTGCCTAGCATCTCATTAGGCCTCCCTTGCTATTCTCTCCAGGCATCTTGTTCTTTCCATTAATAGTGCTTATTAAACTGTGTAATTTGTTTGCAAATTCTCCTCCAGCCCAGCTTGGGAGACGCCCCTTTGGACTGGGAGTCCGGGCTCTGCAGCAGTGGAAACAGGTGTGGGGTGAGGGAACATGTACAGAAGACACTCCAGGGATTGGAGCAGAAGTTGGTTTTCTTCTGTCAGAAGATGCTCAGAGGCTTCCTGACCTGTTTGACTTGGCCTCTCAGAGGTCCCTCCCACGTCTCGCTGAACTTCTTTAGTGAAAATACATTAACTTGTATGTCTTTCCCTTCTGAGGGGGCGTATTAGGTAATTATAACACCAGCTGCTGTAGAAACCCTGAAATCTCAGTGGTGTAACGCAGTGAAGGCTGATTTCTCGCCCTCATCAAGTCTGATGGGGTCAGGCAGCTCTTCTTCAACAGTGACTAGGAGGCCACGTTCTTAGCTCTCATTAAACGCGTGCCCACATGGTCCCTGCAGAGGGGAGAAGAGAGTATGGTAAGGACCACATTAGTTAGGGTTCTCCAGAGAAATGAAACCAATAGGAGATAGATCACTCACACACACACACACACAGAGATTTGTTGTAAGGAATTGGCTCACATGATTAGGGAGGTTGACAAATCCCAAGATCTACAGTTGTCAAGCTGGGGACCCAGGAGCAAAACCAGGACAGCTCATGGTGTAAGCCCCAGTCTGAAAGTCAGCAGCTTCAAGACCCAGGGAAGTCAGTGTTCCAGCTTACACAGGCAGGATGAGGTCCCTCTGACGCAACTTTTTGCTCTATTCAGGTTTTCAACTGATTGAATGAGGCCTACCTGCTTAGGGAGGGCAATCTACTTCACTTATCCAGAGGCACATGTGCAGGCATATCCAGAATCACGTTTGAACAAGTACCTGGACACCCCGTGGCCCAGTCAAATACATACATAAAATTAACCCTCACACTGACATGAGGGTATGTGGCCAGGCATCATAGTCAGCCTCCATGGGCTGATCCAGTGACATGGCCCTGTCCTGTCCCCAGAAGATGCCAGAAAAGTCTCTCTCCTCCACTGACAGCTTGTCTGGGTGGTTCTAGATCCAACCTTAGAGATCTGGAGGGATTCATGCAACTCTGCGTAACTAGCAGAAGGTAACTTTTCACATCCTTTTTCCCTAAAGTCACCAAAGTAATAGGCAGTTAGGACACTCCTTTCCTTTGCAAATATCTTAAGCAGAGGTGTTTCCATCATCTTTGGGAATAGATTTGGTGGGTCGTGAGACACATACAGACAAGCCCACTTGGCAGAGGCCTCTCCAGACGTGGGCACAGGTGGGGGAGGGGAGTTGGCATGTGGCTCAGTGACAGCCACACCCCTGCTGACGAGGAGGCCCTGGGCTTTCCACGTTGGTGCTGACCGCTTGCTCCTTCTGCTGCCTGTCCTCCCTAGCAGAGCAGGACACCCTAAGACAGGGATGTGCACGGATGCTGAGCTCATGTCCAACTTCCCACTGCTGTGCACACCATGGCATTTAGTTTTCCAAAAGCCAAAAAGACTTATTGGCCAGAGGAGGCAAAATGGAGCCACAGAGCTCAGAGGGATGCCCAGGTAGCCCTGCCCCTACACCAACCCCTCCTGCAAACAAGGAGAACACAATGCCAGCCTGGGACAACCCAAGAGCAGAATGCACGTCTGCCTGGGCATGTGGAGAGGGCTCTACTGAGAGAGCAGCCAGACTCTGCAGGAGCCAAGGATCTTAACTAGAGACAGGCCTGGGGTCTCTGTTTTCCCTCTCCATTTAACACTTGTCTTCCCAGGTTAGCTAGCACAGGGCCCACTTTGCTTGCCAATGTATTCCCACTGTATCCTGACACATAGTAAGTGCTCAATAAATAATTGCTGAATGAGCACCAATCATTCACTCACATAAAACTACTTATTAAGTCCCTCCTGTGTGCCAGGCATTATGTTAAGCATTGGGGATACAAATAAGTAAAACAGATCTAGTCTCTGTCTTTTTGCCAGTATCAAAGATGTCTCCCATTTGGTCAGGAGACATTAGACACATACATTCTACCCCCTACTCACCAACTTCACAGTGTGGCCCTGGTCATAGGGATGAGACCAGATCAATAGAGTTTGTTACACAGGTGCTACACCTCCTTTGGTGGCTCCCAGATCTGTCAAGCACAAATCGTCAACTAAACTGTAATAAAGGTTGAAGTAACACCCAGCAACCTAAGTCCAACTGAAAACGTAAATTACCCACAGATCTTCAGGTAATTAGCTCATAAGTTTATTGCCATCTCCAAAATGAGGCCATCATGAGGGACTATGACAACAACAGAAAAAAATTGAAAGCAATTATCCATAAAGAAACAGGAAATTTTGGATGCAGACAGGTGCCTTCCTATGTGACTTTAGAGCAAGTCTGAATTGTCCAAAGCCACTTGTATGGGCTGGCAGCACTTTGGTGCTCAAAATGTGCATGTTGAAATTGCATGCACTTTTAAGATAACCTGTTCCCAGCCTTCTACCTGTGATGTTGTGGAAGATATTTGAAAGGATCCCAGAGTGGTGGTTCTCTGGTGAAGAGAACAGAGGCAGGAGAAGGCACACCATCCTGATTTCAATCCCCAGCCCCACAAAGCAGCAACAACAACAAAAGCACACAACCCTGTCCCCAAACACTCCTCCCAGGAGAGCCTAAGCAGTTCTACTCTGTAAACATCAGGTGAAGTCACACTGTCCCAACATCACAGCATGGCCCTGATCACAGGGGCAAGACCAGTTTAACAAAGTTTGTCACACAGGTGCCACACCTCCTTTGGTGGCTCTCAGGTCACATGAAACGTTCATTCCAGGGAACGCACTGTGAGAAAAAGCTGCAACTCCACACCAGTGTCTCAGTGCCTGGCCTGGGGGTCTCCCTGCAAATTGTGCTAATTCTCAAGCAGACCCCTGAACCTAGGGTTGCCATTCGAGGCTCTGTCAAAAATATCAATGTGCAGTCAGGTTGATTGAGCTTTTGACAGGGTCTTTTCACCAAGAGCATCATTTGAAAAATGGCAAATGTCCAGGTAGGAATGTGTTCCATTAGTGCATTTCTGACATAAGAAAACTAACACCAACTTGACAAGAATTTGAGAAATTTAATTTCTATTGCTACGAAGCACCAGAATCCTGTTTGAGTGGGTGCCGATGGGTTTATGAGTGTCTCATCGAGTTCAAGTCAGTGTGAAAAATAGCGCCTGAGATTAAGGGGAAGCCGTAATGGGAACTAAGACCCAATTCTCCAGCAACTGAAATTGTATGGCCTTCTGCTTTCGGGAAAGATGTTCTCTGGCCTGCTTATGGTAGCTGCATTAGTTCCCTGCAGCCACCCAAGCTTCCCTCCAAGCTCCAAGTGTGCAAGGAGGAAGTGAGGACTGGTGTCTAAAACACCTCATATCTGGGAAACCAAGGGTGACTACTGCTCTGGTTGGGGGGCTAGTGAGAGGTCTTGGCCTCAGGCTCACTGTGTTGATCAGTTCTCTGTTACTGTGACAGAATCCCTAAGAAAGTCAACTTACAGGAGGAAAGATTTATTTTAGCTCATGGTTTCAGAGGCTTCAGTCTACAGTCACTTGGCCTAGCACTTTAGGCCTGTGGTGAAGCAGAGCACCATGGTGAATGGGCACAGCAGAGGAAACTGCCCATCTCGTGGTGGCCAGGAAGCCAAAAGAAAAAAAGAGAATAAGAGGCTGGGACAAAATATGCCCTTCAAAGGCATATCCCAGTGACCTCCATCCTTCAACTAGGCTCCACCTCCTGAAGCTTCTACCACTCCCAACAGGCCATAAAGCTATGAATCCACCAATGGACAAATTTATTGATGAGGTCAGAGCCGTCATGATCCAATCACTCCCCAAGGCCTCACCTCTGCACACTGCTGTATGGGAAACCAAACCTTCACCACATGAGTGGGGAGCATTTCAGATCTACCATGACACCAAACTTCCATGTGCCAGGAGCCATGCTGGGCATGGTGCCTAGTGTCCTGCCTGGGAACCCCCTGCAAGATGCACTACCTAGCTAATCCCCCAGGAAGGTCTCTCTTGCACTAACCAACCCATGTTGACTCGATAGTCATCACAGTGTGCCTCTTCACCCCAGGGGAAACAAGAGGAAGCCACTGATGCCAGAGGCCTGACCCACAGTGAGACAGGCATCTGAGCTGTGAGAAACCCCGACTTCCTTACCTGCCTCCAGTCCCTACTCACCAAGCTGCTCTCCAATGCCAGTTCTCACAGCAGGGGCATCTGTCTCCGTGTGGGCACAGTGCTCTGCCCAGCAGAGCTAGAAAAGCTCCCCAATGGTTTTCAATGCGTTTTGAACCCCAGCCCAGCCCTTGCCTGCCAAGAACACCAGCCCCTTTATATGGGCACATTCTCACCCCAGACCTGGCATCGGCTTCTGGCCAAGCCCCGCCACCCCACCCACTCCCCATCATGATGAGTGCAAGGAAGATCTCCTAGAGACCCTGAGACCACCAAGGTGGGTATGGGACACCCTGGGAGCAGCAGAGTCACAGCAGGAGCTAGAAGGTCCCTTGTGGGCTCTTCCTTAGGCAGCTGCCCTGGAGGGCTGCTGGTAGCTTCTGCACTTTCCTTCTGGTGACTCAGCTCCCCACCAGAGCAGAGAGCTGGCCTGAGACTTATCTGGTGCCCTGCCCTGAAGCTGTGCGGGTGGCAGGAGTGAGGGTCAGTGGAGCAGGCTCACCAGGATGGCAGGGCCCTTCAGCTGGCCCCACCAAGCCCTCCCTGTGAAAGCTGCCCCCACACTCTCTGCAGAAGGGGCAGGGTGAGACAAGGCTGCCCTAACCTGAACCAGGGCTCAGTTGTGATGAGTTTCATTGTCCCGGTAGAATTATCCACCTAATCCCTGATCACGTGCATCCAGGCTTCGTTGTCATGGGGACGGAGAGAAGAGAAGAGCCCTCTCTATATCCCTGTGGTGGTTGTAAGGGGTTGATCTGCCCAACACACCCTTCCTGTCAGACACCTGACCCCATCCCAACCTCCCTGCCCCTGCCTCTGGGATGGTAACACAGTCCAGACTTGGTGGGTCAATCGTGCTTTTCCACCCACCTGCTCTCAGTGACAGCTTCAGGGAAGAATGCAGGAGACATGTCTAACCAGAGTCCCCCCATGCTGTTTTACAGAGCTCTCAGGAACTACGTGGTCCCTTTCTCTGGATCCCACATGTGAGTGTGGGGACACCACTGGGCATCTTACAACCACATAGTGATCACCACTACTGAGGGCCAGGGATATCTGCAGCACCTTCTGCCCCATAGATCTCCCATATGACAACTAACACCATCCTCGTTGGTTTGGGGTTTTTCCCCCAAAGCTAGTTGAACATTTCTGAGCATTTCTGTTACTTAGGCTTGAATCAATCCTGACAAATTCTCTAGGACTCTCTCTTTCAATATCCTTCATCCAATATCTGTCTGAGTATTTCCTTTTGCTAAGGCTTCAGGATCTCAGAAACATCGCACAGGTCATCTTGCAGTGGGGACAAAGGAGTGAGCAGCTTGGAACGGACAAGCGGAAGGTGCCGAGCAGTCATACCCTGATGTCCCACGATGCAATGAGATGGGGACCCACTGGTACATAATGTTGGAGGACTGCTCTGAACTCTACCTGCTGAGTCTGTAGGCCACAGGGAGACCCACTGATGGCTTTTGAGCAGGGTGGTGGCATACCTTGTTCTGCAAGAGGCAACTGGAGACTTACAGGCACCAGGGGCAAATGGAGAAGCAGCCACACGGGAGAGTGATGGGCACCTGGGATGGAGAGGAGGGAGAGCTTTCAGGGGGTGACAAAAGGGAATTTCAGGCAACCCTTGGTGCCTTTGCTTGAGGTGTCACTCTTACAATCACAGACAAAGAGCAGAGGCAGGTGACACTTAGGGGCAGAATGGGCACCTACAGAACTGAAAGGGTCTGCAGGACATGCACTCAGAATCATCATTTCAGAGGTGCAAAACCTAACGTCAGCAAGGGAGGGCTCCAGAGCCCTCCCAGCCCAATCTCCACGTCTAAATTGAGGTCCAGAGACAGGAAGGGACCTATCTGAGACCACTCAGCTCTTCAGCCACAGAACCAAGGTGCTGGAGCTTAATGCCCTCCTATTTGTTGCGTTCCCTGGAAATCATTCTGGGAGCTCAGTTAGTCCTGGTCTCACCACTCACCAGGAAATCGGGCCTGCATGGGGAGGGCCTTGAACAGTAAATAATAGGAAGAGTGAACAGAGAGGGTTCAGTAGCCACAAATCTCTTCAGAATTTTAAAAGGAGCTGGGGAATATTGACACAAATTAAATCCAATAAAACATTCATTTAATTAAACTTTAAATGATCCAAATATTTGCTGTTTGGTTAATATTTGTGTAGCTGACAGGAGTGGAATTACGATGGTTCTGTCAGTACGCACACATTCTAATTTTGCATGCGTTTTTCCTGCTCGAAGAGAATGTCTTTGTACATATAAATGATGGGGAATGCAATCAGGGAACGTGTGGCAACCAGCTACCCCCAGCGAGGGTCTCGAGGGATAGAGAAGGCTTGCAGCTCCCACTTGAATCTGTTTGCTTGTTTGTTTTTAGTCCCATATTCCAGGCTCCTCCAGAATCTTTTCTAAAACTGTTTGAAAGATTATGTCAGGGGTGCTACATGAAGGAGGAGATCTTATACTTCACGTGGGTCCTATATTGCATGTGAGGGTCAATGCTTGCAGCCCCAGAACCCCTGCTCATCCTCCACAAGAAGTCCCCCCTCCCAGCTACCCAGACCCTCTTCCATCTTGGAAGGAAGCTGTTCTCAGGCCTCAGGGTATCATAGAACCCACCCCACCCCCCATGCTCACCCCACCTGCTGAGAGTCTGTAGCAGCTACGGGCAAAGAGGCAGGACACCTGGCCAAGTAATGGCAGATGGTTTGGGAGCCCCACCTGAAAGGTAGAGCTCTAGGGTCCAGGGGAAACCCCGCCTCCTCCAAGGGCCCCTCTCTGTCCTCCCAGTTGGTCCTTCCCTTCTCCTCTGAGGGAATTCAGGTACAGAGAAAGTGTAGGATCCTTTTGAAACTAACCTGAGTTCTTCACAAGCTCCGCCCATTCCCCCCCAACCCCCGCAGAAAGATGCAGCTAGATGCTCTCTCCACTGGACAGCCTAGTCCGAGCTGAGCGTGTCAACAGTCCCTGTAAGTAACGTTCTGTGTAAGAAAAATGCATCTCCCTGTGTTCACCTCCCGGCTGCCCTCTAGGCTGGCTTCCAGGGGAGCAGGAAAACAGCTCTGCTGTCCTCCGCTGCCTCTGGATCCCCCTCAAGAACCTCCAGGCCACCCTGTCTGGGGACACTCAGGGCTAAGCTCGGCCCTGCGTATGCTGGTTTGAGCCAGCAGTCTAGAGCCAGGATGCTGCTCCCCACCCAAGCTGGGCCTCCCGCGGCCCCCAGCCTATCCCCACTGCCACAAGCACCTCTTGGGGCTCAGGGCCCTGGTCTGGAGCCCAATGTGGTCCTTGAGTGCAGAGGTCCAGAGCACCTCACGACCCAGATAGTGGGCTCCCAGGAGCCCAAGGGGTTCTGTTTCACAGGTGGGTAGGAATGAGCTATGGGGGAGGGTGCAGCATCCTCCTAGAGCCCCCCCTTGAATCTCCTTCCCTACCCACCCACAGCCCCCTTCTTATACCCACAAGCCTCTGGGTTATGAGGATCATTCCATACCCTTCCAGCTTCCAGAGCACAGCGCCTGACCATCATCCAGTGAGAAAGAAATACCTTTCTACTCTAGAACTCTGGGTTCTCTTCCCCAGAGTCAGCGGCAGCTGAACAATTTCAGCAAATTCTTTTTCTCCCCACCCCATATCTCCAAAGCCTGGGTCTTGCTACAGAGAATCTGGTACCATCTCTCTCCTGCCCTGAGCAATAAGCCTCATGATTCAGAGGTGGGAGGGCAGCAAGCAGGACATGATTTAGGAGGGAACTTGAAATGTATCACTTTAATGTTTGTGAAATATTACGCCGGCTGCGTCTGCATCCATCACTGGGTGTTTATCTTTCTTCACGCGGCTCCTTCACCGGGAGTCACATTTTTCCTGTGTGGGATCGCCCCCTCCCCACTGGCCTCTTGATTCTTTTGCCCCTTTATTTCCATTTTGTCTGTCTTTCATCCCTCCATCCAGTAAGCATTGATGAAGCACCTAGTAGACTTCTTGCTCATCTTTGTGGACCCAGGGCTGGGCTACTAAACATTGGCGGATGAGGGAAGGGCTTTGCTGATCTGAACCTGACCTTGGACACCTGCTTGCAGCTCACTGCTCTGCAGTGCGGTGGACCTGAAGGCCTGCAGCGTCTCTCTCCTCCTCCCCCTCCCCCACACACTGGCAAGAAAGCTGAGCCCAGATGTGCCACCTGCAGTGGACCTGCTGCCTGGTCACAGCTCACAAGTGTCCCACTGGGTTACAGAACTCAGCTCCTAACTCTGTGCTTTGTTCCAGGCTTTTTTGAGGACACACATGTCAGGATCGCCCATGTCCCGATAGAATAGTGAGAGTAAACAGAGCTCTCAGCATTTTGGCCAGCACCCCAGATTATTCACACACCCCCAAAACCAGTCTGTCTCCCTCAGCGCATGCCACCTCTGGCTTCTGCGCCAGTCCCCTTGAGTGGGCAGATTTGGAGGAAGAAAGAGGGAGCCAGTCCTCTCAGTGGGCTGTGACTCTCGAGAAGCCTGATCTCATTTTTGCATTTGAACAGCCTGAGTTTGATTAATTTTTCATAAATTGTGAGAATTTTAAAAAGCAAATGATGGCAGGGAAATATTTTAGACCCTTCCCATTTGCCTGAGGAATGATCAATCTTAATGCCATTATCAAATGTGAAATAGCTAGAATTAATAATTTGGTCAGCCTGAAATACACTTCAAAAAATTAAAGGCCACAGTGCATGGTCACAGAACAGAAATCCAAATCCAAGTTTGGCGAATCCTCAGACAGAAACAGACCTTCAAAGGTCAGCCAGTTCATTCCCCAGACTTCAGACAGTGCAACCTTTAAATTGCCCTCAGATGGACGAGCTACCTGTCGGCTCACCCAGCAGACCTTGACTGCCCTTACCAAGGCTCAGACTTCATTAGGCCAGGGGAAGTCTAAGCAGCACACCCCACAGCTGGCACCCTGGTCTCTGCATGATGGCCGTGTGGTCCTGGCTGCCAGAATTCTTGGATCCACTCACAAATCCATGGTCCAGATGGTTCCCCTGCACATTGGCTGGTTCCTGACCTGTTTTGACTCACAGAGCCTTTTTGGCATTAGACATAAGTCATGGCTGTTCTTCCAGCAAAAGTGCCCGTCTATACACTTACTAAGCACATTATAAATCACTGTCGGGGGCCTTGAAGCCCCCCTGGGCCACTGCCCCTGGCTAAACCCATGGCCATTCCCCTTGGTTGAGATTCCACACTTTGGGCCTCTACCTAACTGTCTTCTCTTTTCCCTCTGCAGAAGTGGTTCAGCTCAGCCTCGCCCCAGAGGACAGGGTCAGTGTGACCACAGTGACGGTGGGACTGAGCACAGTGCTGACCTGTGCTATCCGTGGAGATCTGAGGCCACCAATTGTCTGGAAGCGCAACGGGCTCACCCTAAACTTCCTGGACTTGGAAGACATCAATGTAAGCCACCTGGCACTTATGCTGAGCTCAAGGGTACTTCCCAGGAAAGTCAGCTGTGTAGCACACTGTGTAACAGTGGCAGGCCAGGGGGTTTGAATATCCCACATCAGGTGCCTTTCAGACCTATTGTCAGCCTAAAGGTGTCAGAAGAGCTAAATCCCAGAGAGAATAGAATGAATGGCGGCCATCAGACCGGCAGCCATACTCGGGTTAAGAAAGGTGCACTGACTAGGGGAGGAACAGCAGGCAGGTCAGGAGGCCCCAGGAGCCTACATTAGCAAAGGCCTGGAGGAAGCCCTGAGAATGGGCTGTGGAGAGGACTGGGCCGTGTGGCCTTTCGCATCCCTCAGGCAGATAGGCCACAAGCCAACAGAGAGCAAAATCAAGCAGGAGGCTCTGGAGCAGGGGACAGCTGGAGGCTGGGGGACTTTCAGGGAGGCTCTGGGCCCGACAGCTGGATGGGGGAGAAGGGCTGTCCCTGTGGAGGGCAGACATAAGCCATGGAGCTGGGTTGGCTGGAGGGCAGGTGTCAGGTGAGGAGGTAGAGGGAAACCAGGCCAGGCCAGACCAGAGGAATCTGCCTCAGGGACCTTCTTTGCTGGGTAAGGGAATGAGGGTTGATGACTTGAGTGGTACTTTTTGGCAGAAGAGAGCAGCTGAGACCACTCAGCCTAACTTGGAACTTCCATAGCAGATGCTATGGAACCAGGCAGCTGAGTTGGGGGTCCCAGCCTCACCCATATCAACTTTGTGACTTTGCGTAACTCCTTAACCTACTGATTTTTGATGAATTAATCTATAAGAAAAGCAGCATTGCAGTACCGTCCTTCCATTGGACTTGAAGAAGTGAAATAATTCAAGTGTATTTATTGGTCTAGATTTGGCACAAGGGTGATGTGACTTCCCAGAAGTTCTTGGGAAAGCACAGTGATGTCACCCATGTAGTGAGCTGCCAGTACAGCTGATGGGTGTCGGGTGAAAATAATAGGAATACAATTTTTAGGCAGAAAAGGGGGCTGCGCTGGTCTCCTTGACTCAGAGGAGCAGCTGGACCACAGTGAGATGCTTATGGATGAGTTGTTGGTCCCTGCTAAAATCTGTAAGGAGGTGGGGTATGGAATCAGTCAGAGGGAGCCAATGTAAGTTGTGTGACCCCATGAATTGGATTAGCACAAAGAACCAAGGAGTATCCCAAGAGGAGTCTAATTTAGGCTCCTTAGATGAAACACCATCCAGTCATCAACCTTGCCCCACAATGGAGTGAGCCTCCCATCCCTAGGGCCATGCGACATCACACAGGGACTGTAGTCAGCAATCTGCCAGCCACAAGGGATCAGCTAATCCCCATGACCTTGAAGGTCTTTCCAATGCTGAGGTTGCTATGTGGGGACAGAGGTCCAGCATGAATTGTTGCAAGAACCACCAAAGTTGGGCCTGAGACTGTGTAGATGTCTCCTGGGGATCATGATGGAAGCCAATGGAAAGAGATCACCCTTCTGTTAAAGTCCCTCCTGGTCAGAGCTGGAGGGAGTACCCTTTCCCTGCCCTTGTCACACTGGACAGGGTTGTTTCCTGTGATTCCCCTCAACCATAGGACATGCAGCCATCTCTGAATGTCGGTGCAGCTCAACCTGGTGGGTATTGATAAACAGCTGCTGGGTGGGCAGAGTCCTTTATCTGCTAGGCCTGAGATAACTGGAGCTTTTCTGAGACCTTAGCAAGAAAGTTCAGTGTCCTTTTTGTAAGAGTGTATGTTTGTGCACACGTGCGCACACACATTGGGGTACATGAGTTTGGGTATGCAGAATCTCTAGGTGGGGTGCAGCTTTTAAATGCATTTGGCCAGTAGTAATTGATTCAGTACTAGGACAGGGCCACCTGTGACAGAGTGTCCGTGTGCATTACTCGGTGCTCTATTTAAAGACATCAGAAATAAAGGCTGAGGCAAAACTCCTCTTAATGTACTTGCCACAGTTAATTAAATTACTTTGAGTGTTTTTCCCCTCCCTCCAACTTGCCTCCAGCACCAACTCAATTGCATTTCTACTTTTCACAATAAGGTTAGCAATTTGGATAATTGTGGGTACAACCAAAGATTAATGGCCCCTCATTACCTCCCAGGAAACACTTGCTGCTCATGGTTGAGTCAGTAGCTTGCAAATACGCAGGAGCCCTGCACTTCTCAGCAATACCCACATGAGTGTGCAGGGTAGTACCTGTCCTGCAGGACTCCTCACCTGACACATGCAGACATGCCATAAAACACACACAGCACGTACCTCCTCCTGCCTCAGGGAAAGAGGCAGTGCAGCCTGCTAGGAAAGGGCACAGGCTCTGGGGTCAAAGGAGCCTGGGTTTAAGTCTCAACTCTGCCACTTACTAGTTGAGTAACCTCAGCAAGAGCTCTTGACCTCTCTTATCCTGGATTTCCTCATCTGTGAAATGGGGAGAGAGAGCAGCACCTGACTCGTAGGATTATAGTGAGGATAAAGTGAGAAGATACATGTATGTAGCGTTTTTAGCATGTAAGATTCCATAAACACTATATTACTCTCGTTATCATTATTACTATTATCACCATCATTAATACTATTGCTGCTGCTGCTGCTGCTGCTGCTGCTGCTGCTGCTGCTGCTGTTAAACAACATTCGCAACACCTTGTAGCCCGAATCCCCATTAAGCAGCCAGCAGCAACCCAAGGAAGGTTCCAGTCAGGCAGACATGGCCCTAGTGGACCCCTGTGGCTTATAGTCAGGGATGCTGGCAACACCATCTGTTAGCCTTGATTCATCCAGGGAAAGAGACCAGCCACCTCCAGCAAATCCAGAGCAGCTTTGAGGCAACTGTTGGACTGCTCTGAGCCCCTGGATAAATGAAGGTCATGGTGTCTCCTTGCTTGGGATGTCTCAGACTGAATATGCACAGGAAGCAGCCAGCTCAGTGCCTGGAGCACAGAAGGTATTCATCAGTGGCAGTCCCACTTGGGACAGTAAAGGAAGTAGCCCTAGAAGAAAATCAGGATGAAGAGGGCTAGATCCAGGGTCCTCAAGAATCATGGGGTATTTCTGAAGCAAGAATTAGTAAGAGGAGCCAGGCACAGTGGCCCACACCTATAATCCCAGTGGCTTGTGAGATGAGGCAGAAAGATCACAAGTTCAAGGCCAGTCTCAGCAACTTAGAGAGGTCCTAAGCAACTTAGAGAAATCCTACCTTAAAATAAAAAATTAAAAAGGCTGGGGAAACTTCCTCAATAAGATCCCTATAGCACAAGAACTAAAACCAAACATTAATAAATGGGATGGATTCAAACTAAAAAGCTTCTTCTCAGCAAAAGAAACATTCAGTAAGGTGAACAGAGAACCTACAGAATGGAAGCAAATCTTTACAACATGCACATCATACAGAACATTAACTTCAAGGATATATAAAGCTCTCAAAAACCTTTACACCAAAAAAATAAACCACCCAATCAATAAATGGGCTAAGGAACTGAACAGACACTGCTCAGAAGAAGATATACAATCAATCAACAAATATATGAAAAAATGTTCATCTTTAGCAATTAGAGAAATGCAAATCAAAACTAAGATTTCATCTCACACCAGTCAGAATGACAGCTATCAAAAACACAAACAACAATAATTGCTGGTGAGGATGTGGGGAAAAGGGCACACTCTTACATTGCTGGTGGGGCTGCAAATTGGTGCAGCCAATTTGGAAAGCATTATGGAGATTGCTAGGAAAACTTGGAATGGAACCACCATTTGACCCAGCTATCCCACTCCTTGGTCTATACCCAAAGGACTTAAAAATAGCATACTATAGAGACACAGCTACATCAATGTTCATAGCAGCACAATTCACAATAGCTAGATTGTGGAAACAACCCCAATGCCCATCAATAGATGAATGGTTAGGGAAACTTTGGTATATAGACACAATGGAACACTATTCAGCACTAAAAGAGAATAAAATCATGGCATTTGCAGGTAAATAGATGGAGTTGAAAAAAATAATGCTAAGTGAAGTCAGCCAATCCCAGAAAACCAAAGGTCGATTGATTCCTTTGCTATGATGATTCTGAATTATAGTGGCAAGGGAGGAGGGATGAGAGGAATGAAGGAATGTTAAATAGAAAAAAGGGGGAGGGGAGAGAAAGGGGCAAGGGGATAGAAACAATGGCAGAAGGAGTTGGACATCAATACATTAAGTGCATGTATAAAAACTCAAATGGTATGAAAATACTTTGTGTAAAACCGATGACTTGAAAAACTGTGCTCTTCATATGTAATATGAAAGGAATTGCACTCTAAAAGCATGTATAACAAATTAAATTAAATTTTAAAATATTTTTTTAAAAAAGGCTGGGGATGTGGCTCAGTGGTTAAGTGTCCCTGGGTTCAATCCCAGTACAAAAAATAATAATAATAATCAGGGGCAAACACCCCAGAGGGCAACCCTGGTGGAGCAGAGATTCCAGGATTGATGGGACTCCTAGAGCCCCTTAGTCTGAGGTATCTCCCATGAGAGTTCAAATACAATCACCAGCGTTGTGATTACTGAGTGGCACACAAACACAGCTACAAACAGGGAAAGCAGATCAGCCTTCAAAACCCGAGGCAGAGAGATTAGAGAGCACAAAGAGGTGTGGGCCTCCTTTCTTTGTCATGTGTATGAGACATCTTGATTGGCAACAAAATATTAATCACTTTTTCACTACTCCCTTAATGAGACGCTTTCATGGGCAACAAAATATTAATTTGTCTTGTCTTATCTGTTAAGAATTCTGGTAATGAATTCAGTCACAGAGCTATTACAGAATGCCATCCTAATGACACATGTAATTAAACTTTTCTGACTTGCAAACATCAAAGATGCCTTGAACATCAGAATAATATTTGATCGGAAAGTAAATGGACCCCTCTAGCCCAGAGCAAGTAAAAGCGGTCTGCTCACATTCTGCAGTGAGCAACATCGGTGTCAGAAGCACTTAGGAGTCACCTGATCCTGTGCGTGCCTGTCCAGATGGCCAAGACAGGGAGTCATTCTTTGGACTGATTCACTTACTACATGTTGTAGGACGACAGAGCAAAAATACTGTCCCCAGCCTCCAGTGGGACCAGACTTCCATAAACCCCTGTTCTAAGAGTGGGAAAAGGAGCTGTTTTAGCTGAGGCCTCAGAACATGAAGGGCCTGAATGTTCACATAAAGAGTCATGGTTACTGGACACAATGGCCCGTGCCCCGTAATTCCAGAGGCTTGGGAGGCTGAAGCCGGAGGATCACAAGTTCAAGGACAGCCTGGGCAACTTAGCAAAACCCTGTTTGAAAAAAAAAAAAATCAAAAGGGCTTGGGGGTGTGGCTCAAAGGTTAACCACCCCTGGGCTCAATTCCTAGTATCACCGAAAAAAGGGGCAGGGGCCCTTTGTTGTTTCCCCGAGGCCAAAGGGAGCCAAAGATTCTTGATCAGAAAATGACATAGTCAAATGTGGGTGCTACAGGAATTCCAAGCTTCTTCTAGCATAAGATTAAACATTGCCTCCAAGAAGGATTCTGAATAACTTGGGACCCAGAAATGAGGGGAGCCCTGCTGGTGTTCTTGCATCATCCTTTTCTAATTTCCCCCAAGGCACCCAGGGGTAGAGCAGTGCCCAGGCTACTGACAGCTCCTGCTGAAGTTCCCCTCCAGGTAGTCAAGGCTCAGGTCACAGCGCCTTTGCCTTCTTAAGATGGTGGAAAGTCCAGCCTGGATCTGGTGTGCCTTGCCAGGATGCCTGAGCCACCATGTTGCAGGAGGCTTCCACGTCACCCCGCCCAGCTTCCAGGAGAGAAACCAAATCCAGCACACAGCCTTAGGGACTCACAGAGCAAAGTCCCAAAAGGTGGGCGCTCCCAGGAGAGGCTGCAGCCTCTCACAACGGCTCTCAGGATTATGACACTTCCTTCTGTTTGCTGGATGAGAAATCAATAGTTACTGCTCACATGGCTTGTTTCCCAGAGCTGACAAAGTGCAGCCTATAATTTGTTTACTTCCTGGCCAATTTTTGGCTTCTTTATTGAAGCCGCTGGACATGCTTTTACTTGCTTGTGCCCCCCCACCACACCTCCGTCTTCAAGGAACCATGGCCGCCGTCCCCCCTCTCCCCAGGGCCTAAGCCAAAGTGACCACCAGCAGCACCCTGAGCTCTGCCTATCCGGAGCTTGGGTCAGGCTGCCCTCCAGGAGTGTGTCTGACAGAGTAAGAGGCCTCAACCCCCAGCCCCAGCCATGGAGCTCCCACAAACCCTCCCTCTGTGGGCACCAGAATCCAGTGGCCATGTTGCATTGGCCTGCAGACCCTTCTCTGCTCCAGTGTCACAGCCCTATGTTGTGGAGAGACATATGCTGCCAACGACAGGCCCATGACAGGGAGCTTATCCTCAGGGAGAATTCTCTGGACACACACCTGTCTTGGGAAGCAGGAAGCTGCCTACTATTGTAGGTATCCAATCAGAAATGGGACCTGCACCGTTAGGTACTCTCCCAACCCTAAGGTTCCACAGATCTGTGGTAAGGAAGGCCCTTTGGACCCTGTGGGACATGCTAGCCCCACACATCCCAAGCATGTGTCTTACTTTCTCACCTGGACCAGAGAGCAAGACAAATACCTCACTTTTCCCCTACCAGCCTCATCTTCTGTGAGCTCAGAGTCAGGCTTTGGGGCCCAGGGTAGGGCCCTGTCTCAGAGGCTCCTCCTCCTACCGGTCCCAGGTGCCAGATTCTGCTCTGGTCAGTTCCCAGCATCGCTTCATCCCTGACCACAAATCCACAAGGCATGTGGGGTTCAGGAACTTAGAGGAGTGGATGAGTTGGTCCAGGGCCTGCAGTCAGCCTGTTCGCCACACTGGTGCTATGGTGGTTCTTTGCTCAAGTTTAGCAACACCTAGCACCCAGCTTTACCATGTCTTTACACTGGGGCTGCCTCCGCCTGCTTCCTGCAAAAGCACTGCAGCGCCCAGGCCCATGCCACATGCATCTTCTCAGATGTGGGGTGTGTGGTGCTGGGCTCTCTTTTCTCATTAGCTGCTGGCCTTTGGCCCCACTAAGCAGCATACCTTCAGACCAGCAGGTGGAATTGTTTGGCCAAGATCTTCTGAGGGAGAGGAAACATTGTTCTACTATATTCTTTATTTAGGGAGAGAAAAAAAAAAAAAAGACCTGCCACACACACACTCAGTATAATTCAAATAACTTGAAAGAGCCACTCTGTTTTGTGTGTGTGTGTGTGTGTGTGTGTGTGTGTGTGTGTGTGTTTCCTTCACTGAATCTTGCAATTTGGGGCTTTCAAACATCGGCAGGCAGAGCACAGCGATAAAAGCAGAAGCACAAAGCCCATTAGGAGAAAGTATGTGTGGCATTGTTTGAAGGGTGTGTTAAAAGGTTCACTTTTCCCCATGCCTAAATGGTGTAAAAGTGAGAACAAATGATTCTAAGGAAACACATGCTTTCCGCAAGTGCTTCTTTGGAAGTGAGTTATTAAAAAGACCAAAAGAAAATTATTTAGGAGCTCATGACTCATTTAATTTTTATTGTCTTTATATGAACCAGTCATGAATCCATTGTAAAAAGATGAGAGGCGTTTGATTAGCATGGAGAGCTGTTTGCAACTCGATAGACGGTGGTTGTAGGTTCTGCATTAAAATCGTCTCATTAAACGCCTGGATACATTTTGTTTTAAAATCTTAGAAAACACTATGCTTAGAGCTTTTATAGGCCATGACCATTTCTCTCCACTTGCGTCGAAGACCCTGGTTGCATCTAAACATCCAGTCCTTCTGAGCTTCAGATGAGTTCAAGCTGATAGAAGTGTTGTTCATTGTGATCCAGGGGTTGGGCTCCCGGGTCTGGGGTACACCAGTCTGTGGAACATGGAGGGACAACTCTGCCCCAGGGGACCGTCTCTGGCTTTTGCTTTCTGGGTGGCTTCCTCAAGGTCATCTCTTTCCCTCTTAGTACTGCCTTGAGGACCTGTGTGCAGTGATGACTTCTGGCCCTATGTGTAAGGTGCAGGTCCCTTGGGAAGGCTCTGATTCAGCTTCTAGACCCTGAATGCAGAGCCTGAGCCTCCCTGCCTCCCTCCAGAGGCCCAGTCAGTGGAGGAGGCTGATCAGCACTATCTTGTTCCTCTCCAAGGGGCCCTCTCCCTACTAAGGAAAGAGAAGGTCCTGCAGCCCCTGAGCCATGCCGAGCACCCACCCTGCCCAGCGCCTCCTCCCCTGCCTCCTGTGCTGCAATTGTCATCCTTATGCAAACTCTTTGCACATTTGCCTAAGTAGATCCTTAAGAGAAGTTTTTTGAAATGGCATATTTTCAGTTTTGATAGAGAGTACCAAATCTCCCCCAAAAAGGCTGCACCAATTTATACCCCTTCTAGCAGTATATAAGATTTTAAATCAGGAGAAAATTCCTGATTGAAAGGCTTCTTGGTCCCTCAAATAAGCCACAGAAGGAAATTCAATCACAACCTCCTTGAAGTGTTTCAAAGACAGCCAACAGTCAGCTGTCAGTCATATGTGTGGTCCAGGTTGGAGCCAGGGGGTGGCACCCTCAGTAAGACCTTTTGGCCAGAGAACTCATGATCCAAGCTTCCCTGGGAGAAGTGATGCAGATGGAAGCAACAGGTTCAAGGGGTTCCAGAACTTGCGTTGACTGCTGCCATGCAGCCTAGTGGCCTGGCACTGGGCCATTGGCCAAGAATCCAAAGGCTATTCAGGAATTCAAGCCTGCACTTCATCAGAAGGCCCCAATTGCTGCTACCTATACCTCATGACACTCTGGAGTCCTAGCCAGACAAGCGGTCTCTGATCTCTGACCTCTGAGTGCCCAAAACAACATCTTGATATGAGCCTTCACTTGCAAGGGCCTAGGCACCTGTATGCACCCAGAGGCACAGGTATGTCCCCATGTGTGGCATTTCAGCACCCAAAATTGGGGAGTTCCCATTGGCCCCTCAAGGTCAATGACTTGCTGTAAGGACCCACAGAACTCACTGAAACCTGTTATCCTCACTGTTAACCGTTTATTATGGGGAAAGAATACAGATTAAAATCAGTCAAGGGAAGAAGCCAATCGGGTAGAGGCCAGGAGGGTCCCTAATGTGGACCCTCCATTGTCTTCTCCCAGTGAAGGTGCGGGCATGTTTATTTTCCCAGCATCAGTGTGTGACAATATGGGGAGCTCAAGCAGACCTTAGCGTCCAGAGTTGTTGTATTGTGGTGGTGGTGGTAGTGGTGGTGGTGGTGTTTTTTGGAGCTTCATCACATCCTGCTGACATGACATCAGTCTGCAGGACTGATCCCCCATGGCTTCAAAGTCCCCAAGCAAAGACTCCCATCAGACAGGGCATTCCAATGGTTCAGAGCATGCCTCCCAGTAGCTGAGGGCAAAGGCCAGCCACGTCTTTAAGAACCATTAATTCTTTACTGCCCTTGCTTTCAGGAGTGTGCTCCAGAGGCAGCACGTTTAGCTAGCACACCACCATTCAGTCAGCAAATGATAACCGAGCTCCAGTTACGTGGCATGAGGCTGCTGGAGACAACACAGTGACGCCCAGAGATGAGGTGCTCACAGTCACGGGGAGAGGCCGACAACCTAGACCAGCAGTCACCCAAGCCAGCCAGGGACCACACATGCCCTGAATCCTGGAGAAGACTGAAGCTGTCCACACAGGGTCTTCTCACATGTCTCTGACCCCCTACTCCTGGGCCTGAGCCTGGAATGAACAGGACAGACCCACCCTGAGTTGCTCACACTGCCCACAGTTATCTTCCCCTGGGGAGCCTGATGGCTACCTAGGGAATCACTGCAGGTTTCAGATACTTTTTTTTTAATATATAAACCGAGGAGTGAACCCAGAGGCATTTAACCACAGAGCCACATCCCCAGCCCTTTTTATTTTTTATTTTGAGACAGGGTCTCACTAAGTTGCTCAGGGCCTTGCTAAGTTGTTGAGGCAAGCCTACAACTTGTGATCCTCCTGCCTCAGCCTCCTGAGTCACTGGGATTACAGGCATATGCCATCACACCCAGCAACTTCTTTTTTTTTTTTTTTTTTTTTTTTATTAAGAGGACTCTGAGCAAGAAGACTGGGTCTACAGGTCCTTGCAGAGTAGCATGTCTGTCCTCAGAGGTGATGGACCAAAATGGGTGGCACAGGATCCCTGGCATCAGTCAGGTGATCAGCTATAGAGAGCCAGGTGGTTAGCATGTATGGGTACTCACACGTGTGCATGCTCATGTTAACTGCATGTGTCCGTGTAGATGTGTGTGTGTGTGCTCACTGAAGGATGCATGTGGTCCCAGCTTGGTCTGGATAGTGGATACACATGCCCATGTCAGTGCAGGTATCTGTAAGAACTGGCCACTCTCAAGGTGCCGCATATCACTCAGTGTGGGGGTCCACGGTGTTCAGCTATTTGTACAGATAAGATGCCCAAGTGTGTGACATTCTAGGGATCAGAATCAAGTAAGTTCAGGAAAGAGACCCCCTTCACTCCCTCCTCCCCAAAGGTATCCAGGGGTGCTCCTAGAAAGAGTAAAGTTGGAAAAGCTCTAAAGAAATATCTCTGACTTGAGTTTTAACTTGTGACATTGACAATATTGTTCACTTAAATTGTAACATCACTCTGGAGTCCTTGTGTTTAACACTGAGTCACTAAATATTCAGCATTGCTGGCTCATTTTCATATTATTTATACCTAACTCTCATGTGTCACTGTGACAGCATCCCCTAGCTCATCGCTGCTTAACTATTGTTTAATACTTAAGTCTCACTTAATTACTTTCTTTAATAGGGGCAGATACTAAGAAAATGACTTTTGAAAAGGCGAAAGCCATGTCTTTAAGTAAAATTGTCTCCTTCCAAAAAATGGATGTGCATCGATACAAAGAATGGTCTAATCTGGCATCTGTTTATTTCTGGAAGTAACCCTGATTTGCTAATACGTTTCTATGCATCAGAGAAAAAAAAAGCTATCCATAAAAAGACAATTACAGCGATGCAATCAAGCATTGATAGTAACATTCAGACACATCTCAAAGAACATTTGGAAGAGGAAGAATTGCAGGTTTAGTTTTATGTAGCTTCTTATAAATCAATTCTTAAAGTAATTCTTTCACCTCCAATGAGGCAAATTTGATTTCTGTAGCCAGTATTCATATCCAGAAAACAATATGCACTTTGTTCTATAATTATGTGATGCCTATTGTTTTAGCCCAGAGACATTATTTTATTTATTACAGAGTGAGGTTCTCCCCAGAGCCTACACCACAGGCTGGTAATACATTCGTTGTTCATAGAAGAGCCATAAGGCAGCCAGCAGCTCCTTATGTCCTCACAGAACCAACACCCCACCCTCAGCACCTGGCTGATTACCCAAGAGGCATGCCTCTGCTCCAGGGGAACGGGGACTTGTGCTTGGCAAGCTGGAGAAACAGACGGAGGCCAGGTGCAGTGGTACATGCCTATTATCGCAGCTACTTGGGAAGCTGAGGCAGGAGGATTGCAAGTTCAAAGCCAGCCTGGGTAATTTAGCAAGACCCTCTCTCAAAACAGAAAGGGTGGGAGATTGGTGGAGTGCTTGCCTAGCATGTGCAAGGCCCTGGGTTCAATCTCCAGTATTACAAAACTATAAAAGAAGAAAAACAGAAGTTAAAGGACTACATTAGAGATGCAGCAAGTCATCAGTGGGATCTGGACACTGGGGTTGTGGCCTCCTCTTCAGTTCATCCCAGCTGCCCTGGCCTGAGGAAGGTGGAAGAACCATGAGTCCCTCTGAGGGGCTGCAGGCTGGAGGAGACAGGGCAGGGAGGTGAGGACAAGACTTGAGAGCAGTCCTCTGCTCTCCCACAGCCCCCTTGATTTGATCCTCCGTTACTAGGCCATATTTAGATGGCCGGGAAGGCAAGAGGTGGGCACCTGGGTTGTCCAACCAAAGAGCCAGAGCCAGACATGGTCTCTGCAGAAAGCCTAGCTGAGCACCCTACTATCCATTCAACAACTATTTTCTGAGGACCCACTGTGCGCCAGAGAACACAGCAATGAACACAGAGCCCAAGACCCGCCCCCTTCGCCCACTGGGCCCAGTTCTAGTCGGGGAGACAGATGGTGAACGAGGTAAATACAGAGCCCTGAATGCTGAGTGGCAGTGGGTGACATGAAGAGAAGTGAGGCAGCAAAGGAGGTGGGAATGTTGGGGGAGAGGTCAGGTAAAGGTTAAGTACACTTGAAGGAGAGGGAGACAGACAGACAGCAGTCAGGGAGAAGAGGGTAGTAAGTGGAAAGTTCTTGTGGGGGGCACTCTAGAGCAAGGGGAGAGTGGCCAGAGAAGGGCTGGGCAGGTCCTCAATGGCTGTGATCTGAGCCAGGATCTGGGCAAGGAGGTACACAATCTGGTGTCTGCTTGGAGAGGAACTTTCTGGTGCTGTACAGGAAGGAGACTCTCAGGGTGGTGGCAGTGGGCAGTGGAGGTGGTCAGAGAAATGGACTCAGAAAAAATAACTAAATAAAATAATTAAAAATTTAAAATAGGGGCTGGGGTTGTGGCTCAGCGGTAGAGCACTCGCCTAGCACGTGCGTGGCCCGGGTTCAGTCCTCAGCACCACGTAAACATAAATGCATTGCATTGTATACAACTAAAACAAATAAATAAATATTTTTTTAAAAAATTTAAAATATATGTATATATACATATACAGAGGATTGAACCCAACTTTAATACTGCCCTATATCCCAAGTCCTTTTTATTATTTATTTTGAGACAGGGTCTTGCTAAGTTACCCAGGCTGGCCTCAAACTTGTGATCCTCCTGCCTCAGCCTCCTGAGTTGCTGGGATTACTGGTATGCACCACCACACCCAACTTGGAATAAATTTTCAAGGATAGCCCTGCTAACTCACCCCAGGGGGCTGGGTTTTTATTTTGTCTTCTGCCTTTGGGAATCCCTGGGGATTAACCAAGGTGATGTACAGCCATCATTCAGTATCCACAGGGGATTGATTGCCAAGTGAATATCAAAATCTCTGAATGCTCAAGTCCTTTGTATAAAATGGCATAGTATTTGCATATAACCTACACATGTCTTCCCACATACTTTAAATCAGCTCTAGATGACTTATACTACCTGGCACAATGTAAATGGTGTATAAATAGCTGTTACGCTATACTCTTTAAGAAATATTGACAAGAAAAAAAAAAACTGCACAGACATTTTTTTCCTGAATATTTTCCATCCATCAATGGTTGGAGGAATCTGCAGATAAGGAACCCACGAAGATGGAGAGTCAACTCTATGTCAAGTTCTGGCTTATAGTAACCTCTTACAGGCTATGTGTTGGTGCTGACAGGGTATCATTCTCTGGGTGTCTCAGGGGGCACCAGCCTTGGAGCCACCACCTCACCCAAGCTACTTCAGAGGAATCTGTGGTCCACGTGACCAGCAACTCCAACAAGGTGGCAGGGGATGCCAGAGCCTGAGGTTGGCTTCGAGAGCCCTCACAGGAAGAGGGCCCATGAGCGTAGAGGCTCAGGAAGGCAGTGTGGAGGGGAAATGCCCGCAGCCCACCTGGACTCCCTGCCAACAGCTCTTGTTCTGCCCTTGGGAGAGAGTCTTCCCTGGGTCCAACCATGTGGGGCACTGAGGAGTTTCCAAGCCACTCACCGCTTCTCCAAGGTGGGGCTGTCCCTGGCTTCCCGGCCCTCTGTCAAGATGCCAGCCATCCACTGCTGAGGCTTCAGGCAAAGCACATTTTCCTAGAGACTTAGATTTTGACACAGGAAACAGCTCAGACTAGAAATATGTCGTCCCAGCATTGACTAGCCATTAACTTTTCATAAGCAACTCAGGTATGAAGCCTTTATGGCTCTGTTATGACACAGGACAAATCAGCTATCTGCTGTTTTATTTTATTATTGAGGCTTCCACAGAATGCTGGGAATGGGGCTCTTTTCAGCAAAGCAATGTTTCACAGCCCACTCGCAGGGTTCCGCCAGAGCCCTCTCCAATATGGTACTCCATCAGGAGAAGAGGGGGTGGGAGGATTGGCTTTTATTGTCCCCAATGCTGAAAAGAGTTGGTGTGTGTCCACTATGGACATTCCCACCTCCCCACTACCACATACTTCTCTTGTGCCCACAACTCCTACTTGTGCTAAAACTTCTTAAAATGCACTTGTGATGGTTGTGCCAGGCCCTCAGGGGTGCGAGCAAAGGAGAGTGTCATCCTTTCAGGGGGCAGGAGTGTACGCATTAATGAGAGACCCTTGGAGCCACCTAGTGCTGCTCACACATGACCCTTGTGCACAGTGGCCAGGGGGGGGGGGGGGGGGGGGGGGGGGGGGGGGGGGGGGGGGGGGGGGGGGGGGGGGGGGGGGGGGGGGGGGGGGGGGGGGGGGGGGGGGGGGGGGGGGGGGGGGGGGGGGGGGGGGGGGGGGGGGGGGGGGGGGGGGGGGGGGGGGGGGGGGGGGGGGGGGGGGGGGGGGGGGGGGGGGGGGGGGGGGGGGGGGGGGGGGGGGGGGGGGGGGGGGGGGGGGGGGGGGGGGGGGGGGGGGGGGGGGGGGGGGGGGGGGGGGGGGGGGGGGGGGGGGGGGGGGGGGGGGGGGGGGGGGGGGGGGGGGGGGGGGGGGGGGGGGGGGGGGGGGGGGGGGGGGGGGGGGGGGGGGGGGGGGGGGGGGGGGGGGGGGGGGGGGGGGGGGGGGGGGGGGGGGGGGGGGGGGGGGGGGGGGGGGGGGGGGGGGGGGGGGGGGGGGGGGGGGGGGGGGGGGGGGGGGGGGGGGGGGGGGGGGGGGGGGGGGGGGGGGGGGGGGGGGGGGGGGGGGGGGGGGGGGGGGGGGGGGGGGGGGGGGGGGGGGGGGGGGGGGGGGGGGGGGGGGGGGGGGGGGGGGGGGGGGGGGGGGGGGGGGGGGGGGGGGGGGGGGGGGGGGGGGGGGGGGGGGGGGGGGGGGGGGGGGGGGGGGGGGGGGGGGGGGGGGGGGGGGGGGGGGGGGGGGGGGGGGGGGGGGGGGGGGGGGGGGGGGGGGGGGGGGGGGGGGGGGGGGGGTGGCCTTCTTCTCTCCTGCCACCAAAGTGCTTCTGTAAAAGAAGGGAGTTCAGAAAGGGCCAGGGGAACAGAAGGAGGGATGGTTTGGTGTTTGCTCCAGGGGTCAAGAGGAGTTTCACATCTTCTACTAGTAATGACAGGAAAATTAAAAATAACATCCCCTGTGTCTGTCACGCTTCCCACGTGAGGAAATACCCGCACATGCATTCTCTTGCTGGGTCTCAGGCAGACAGGGAACATGTGTTGTCCACACTTACAGGTGGAGAAACCAAAGCCCCAGAGGCACCAGAGGACAAATCTAAACCAAACCCCGAGTGTCCTGAGTGCAGGCGCTGGGCTCCCCCATCCCTCCCCTTGTACAGCACTGTTCAGCCCTCTCTCTCACCCACGAGCCTTCTCCACCCATCAGCTCCAAGTACCACGTCCCCAGAGATGTTTGGTAGCTAACCAAAGCTGACAAGGGATCTTCATAAAATGCCAGGCAGTTCCAGTGCCAACATGTCTGCCATTGGCACTGGAAGGGGACAGCACTGTGCTCAGTTCTGTAAGAGAGAACTTGGCTGAGTGGGGAAGGACTTGGTGCCCAGTGCTCATCCGGGGACTTTACCACAGCCACAGACCTCTTGCCTGACCCTCCCCTGTGCACTGGCCCAATAAGATCCCAACCCACAAGGCTGCAGAGACCACTGGGCCAAGGCGCACTGGGCCACTTCTTAAGGTGTCATCAGTCCTTCTGGATCTCTTTTATGCCCCTGCCTTGTTTTATGTCTGTCTGCCCCCAACCCCACAGCCCTGACTTCCTTCCATTGGGCTACTCAGATTCCTGTAGGCTGCCAGAAATCATTTTGGGATCCAGGTGGGGTCTAAACCAGTTGTAAAAAACTATATCCAGCGAACCAAATCTGGCCCATCACCTTTAAATAAAATGTCATTGAACACAGCACACTCACTAATTCGTGAATTGTTACGGCATTTTAATGCTATCATGGCAGAGTTGAGTAGCTGACAAACCATAACACCCACGAAGCTGAAAATAGTAATCTAGCCCCTTAGGAAAGTCTGCCGATACCTCCCCTAAACAGGGCCTTCTCTCCAGAATTAGAGTCTCTTAGCAGGTGGGCAAGATCACTGTAAAACAAGGGGGGCAAGATGAAGAGGGGCACCTGAGCCTGACTGATTGAAGTTGGAGGAAATGTGCTGAGGGAAGTGGTCCTGCCTGCCTCACGGGGGAGTGCCAGGTGAGCGAGGTGGTCAGTGGACACACAGGGTCTGAGCCAGGAACATGGAAGCAAGGCAGCGTCCCCTGCTCAGGCCAGCACAGCCCTCAGCTCTGCTGAGGAAGGGGTCAGGCAGAAAGGAACTCTCTCCCAGAGGCAGAAGTTCTGTTTTCCTAGAAAACCAGGAGAAACCAGCTGTCCCTCTCGGCCTTCTCAATGGAGAGGCCAATCTCACTGTCATCTTTGCCCATGCAGGACTTCGGAGAGGATGACTCCCTGTACATCACCAAGGTGACCACCATCCACATGGGCAATTACACCTGCCACGCCTTGGGCCACGAGCAGCTGTTCCAGACCCACGTCCTGCAGGTGAATGGTTAGTAAATGGCTCCATGTATGTTGTCCCCTCCAAGCATCCCTAAAACACTGTCCAGAGCAACCCCTCACCCCCTTATGTATTCTGTTATCTTAAATATCTAACCCTGAAACATCCCATCTCTCTTATAACTAGAGGGGATGGTGAGGAAAATTAGTCTTTAGCCAAGGCCTCCTCAGATGAAATGCAACCAAGTGCCAGGGTAGAGGGTGCCATTCAGGCAAGTCACCTGGGCTCCTGAGGTCCCTGCAGGCCACCATAGAGTGTGGTGTGCCCCGTGGGCAACGTGATGCAAGTGAGCAGCCGTGGTCTCTAGATCCCACAGACCAGAAGCTCGTGTCTATTGCTGCTCTCCCAGGGGGCATGGAACTGTACCCCTTGTACAACTAGGAGGCAGTAGTTGCCTCCTCTTAGGCTAAAACCAGAACAGAAACGGAGCAGGTTTGGAAGGTTTTCCTAACTTTCTCAGGCCCTTGTGACACCAGCACTCCTGGAAGCTAAGAATTAAGTCCCTCCTGATCATACTGCCACCGAGTACACCAGTCAGTGTTTTCCAAGCAATTATCTGGACAGTCCCTGTGCTAAGCACTGCATGTAGATCCTCCCAGTCGATATGTTTTAAACCCACATTATGGATGAGTTGCTAAGAAAGGTCACTCGCCTGGGGTCACACAACTGGTAGGAAAGCAACTCTGTGGAGCCAGCGCCCAGTGCTGACGTCTGCGTTGCACATTGGCTACTCCAGCCATCAAAACAAACAGGCCGTCTGATCAACAGATAGCACTCCAGAGAAATCGGTCCCACCCAGCCAAACCCAGCAGGGCACCCTCCTGTCACCTGGAAGGCCTGAGCAGGAGGTTCCCGTGTCAGGGAATCACGTGGAAGTGCCACATCAGACCCTGGGGGCTCTGCGCCAGCTGGTGTTCACGACCTACCCTCCCAGGATAAAGTGAGCAAGATGTCAGAAATATCACATCAGTAGCTTCGCCTTCGCTGACCTCCAGGATCCAGGATGACAAGTCATTTAAGGAAAAACTGGGTGCACTCAGTTTGCCTCTGCATTTACTGTACAGGATGTTTTAAGGACTTTCATATCCATTCATGCCCCAGCCATATTGTATTAATATTTCCTTTGAGTTGGGACATACTGAATCCTATGGGAGTTTGTGGCCATGCTTGTTGGCTTGTGATGAAGTGTCTGGGTTTCACCAGAAATAACCCAACTGGTGTTGTAATTCAAGTTACAACACCTCCCCCCCAGGCAAGCCATCCCAGGCTGGGACACAGAGCTGATCTACTATGCATCAGGGACTGGTCCAGGGATGAGGCCTGTATTCTACAGTGTGAAGGAAGCTTCACCATTTGACACTGGAAGGTGGCAACCAGAGGCTGATGATGCTCCGAATGTTTGCATGGTTTACTGCAGGTCCCTCAGGTCCTCAGACAAACCTAGGAAAGTGAAATCAACAGATACCCCAAGCCCTTGCATCCAGCCCCTGCCCACCCTGCTCCCACTTCGCAAGAACCAGAGGGCCCAAGGAGAGGGCTGGATCCTCAGGCTCCCTCTATTTCCTCCAAAACAAATCTAAGAGGGCAGGGAGTCACCTGCCCAGGAACCAGAGTAACTCACAGGTGGGGGCCTGTAGGTGTCTCTGACTCAGCTCCTAGAGGAAACTCTACAGTCTTAAAGTTCTTGATAAATCAAGTGGCAAGTTCATAGCGCTGGGAAGGCTCTTTTACCCCGAGTCCCTTTGGAATTCTGAGGCTGAGTTCATTATGTGGATGGAGCCAGCTCCTCACCTCCAGTGCTGAGTCAGGAAGAAGGCCTCCAAGGGCCATGAGCATTTCTGGGCTTAAACACTGGTTCTTCCCACCAGGCATGGGATATAGACTGCTTAGCTGGCACAGAAGAGTTCCCTTTGAACCCTCCCAGCCACCCCCTCCTCACCAGCCCAGCCATTGCCTCGTCTCAGCTCCAGAAGCTGCTCTCAGCCCTGGGAATCTAAACAAAGAGCAGAACCTTCCAATTGAAAGGCCACTTGGGATCCATTCCCTATTTGCTAAGAGATTTAAGGCTTCTTTCCCAGCCAAAGGGCTGTCAATAGAGTGGGAAGAAGCACCCTGGGGCCTCTGTACTTTGTGATCAGTTTTATACCTCATTAAATCGGCTCACTGTGCATGGCCCTGTGGTAGCCTAGCTAGGCCATTAGGGTGCCTCTAGCTTCAGACCCCAGGAGGGCTCTGGGGATGTCTGATTCCCAAGCACTTGGGGTGACATTTGAATATAGTACTCAACTCCTGGATAGGACCACCCAACCAAAGTAGGCCTATTGTTGCCTTTTAAGGGCTCTGACCTGCTGGCCCTGGAAAAAAGACAGGACATTTTCAAAATATTCCAGAAGTTAAGCTTGCTGTATCGGACTTGGAATAAAGCTGTATCTATGAAGGAAGATACTGTGAAAAATAGGATATTCTGAAAGATATTGCAATAGTAAGTAACACTTGCTGAATGCCCATGATGTGCCACCCCTGTTTAATAAATGAAGACACTGGAACTCAGAGATATTGGGTGGTCTGCCTTGACTCCACCCACATTAATAACTGCAGAGCAAATATTCACTCCCATACCTAAACTCAGTGTCCACCTGCGTTTTTGCTGTTGGGGAATCCCATGTGGGATGCAGAGGTGGGCAATCAGCAGGGCTTTGTTGGGTTGCTCTGGGCTGCATACTGTCAGGTAACAGAGGACAGGAACCCTGCATCCTTTATCTCTGTGCCTAACACAGAGCTCAGGCCTACTCAGAAACAGCTGCCCGGTGAGAATCTGACCAAAGGGCAGCATCAATGGGGCCCCCCTCAGCAGGACCAAGGTTGCTGGACCACATGGTTTGATGTCCTCAGCTCCCCTGTGAGGCTCAGCAAATCAATGTGCAGATTCCTGGTGCTGCTCAGGATCCTGGGAGGGAGGCCCAGGGAGGGGCTGGCCACTGCAGGAGAGTCCCAGAGGCAGTGGGCATGAGAGTTTTGCAGGCTGCCGCTTAGTGCCAGAGCCTTCAGGCAGGAGGAACTGCAGGGCCAAGAAGGCACCCTGTCTTGCTAAGGAGTCTGGTGAGGAGGGAGTGAGAAGTCAGTAACATTCTGTGTGATTTTTTCCTTCTTAACCCCCATCCCAGCTGTGATTCAAAGACGTGAAAAATGGCCCTGACCCACTGAGGCCAAATTCAAGTCCAGGCTTCTCAACTCTGCTTATGGGATCCAATTTGGTCTCCTCTTGGCCTGGTTGCTCATCAGTGGCTTGCTGAGCTGACGGAGTGCTCTGAACATAGTCAGGGAGCAGCGTTCTGTGTCTCCATTCCTCCAACTACACTGTCCTCAGTGAGAGAGAAGATGGGAAGGGAGAATGAGGGAGGGAACAGAAGGAGCCCGTTGTGTGCTTCTCTGAAGGTCTCAGAAAACTGAGTGACCAGAGATGTGCCAGGGTGTTCACGTGTGGCCTTTGGGCCCAAGAGACAAAGACACCACCACCTGGGAGCAGGCCTGGGCTGTTCCCCTCTGGCCTCAGAGCAGACCTGAGCTGGCAACTCCTCTGACACAGGTTGAAGATGTGAACTCTGAATCAGAGAGTTCTGGGTTCAAGTCCCAGTGCTGGGCTGAAACTTTCTCAATATATAGTTTTAGGTAAGTAAATAAATGCACCTCTAAGTGGGAAAGACAATGTTACCTTCTGCCTTCCAGGTATAATGAGATATACTGTGTATAAAATGTTTGGGAAATGCCTGGCATGGAATATAGTACAAAGTCCAAGGTGGAGCAGACATGGGGGAAATTTTGGATTTATTTCAAGCCATATTTAACTATGATTGGTTGATAGAGATGATCAAATCTTGTTACCCTCACAGAGCTTCCAACCCATTATACAGATAGGAAAATCAAGACCCAGGGTAAAATTGCCAAACTGGGAATAAAATATAGGTTGCCTCTCCCTGGGCTGCCCCACTCCCTGGCTCTTGGTGGCAAGAGTAGGATCCTATACACACACTAAGATACTTCTAGGATCTCTCCTTTCATGACTCTGGCCTGACCTGGATGCCCAAAGGGAACCCTTCCAGAATTCTACTTCCTCTCTCAAATTATTTGTATAACCCATAGCCAAGCCCTCCCAGAGATGAGGCCCAAACACTGACATGATTTATAACTTCACACAAACCTCCGGCATTGCTTTCATAGGAAGGAGCAAGAACCTCAGACATAAATGATTAATCCATTAAATTAAAAATACCCTCGACCTCCCCACAGTTCAAACAAGCAATGATTCATTTCCAAAACACCATAATCATCTCCAAATCTGTTTATTACTCCAGCTTGGTGCTTCTGCGACTATACCTCTTACTTAAGGACATAGTTGTGCCGCCTTTCACCATGGCAGTGATAGATGTTTCCCAAAGAAAATGGGCCTTTGTGTTATGTATTCAACCGTCTTCGCTTGAAGATTTTTGCAAATTTAAAAGAAAATGAATGTGTTTGCTCAGAATATATTAATTTCAAATTATTTTTAGTGTGCAGATTAACAGGAAAGGAAGAGGGAGAATCAGGACCACAGAAAAGCAGTTGTGTCCTTGCCACGTTGCTGGCAGGAAGCTGTGGTCTTCCTCTTGCTCTGACAGGGCCCCTGAAACTTCAGAGACCCCTCATAGTTGCCTCCCTGCCCAGTGTTCTCCTCAGGCCTTCCTTGGCCTGGCCAGAGGCTGACTCCAGAGCTCTGGCACAGTAGGAGCGACAGCTTCTGCCCACAGTGAACAGGGCTAAGCAGGTGCAGGCCAGGAGCTCACTTTCAGCCTGGGCTATTCCTCCCCGCCTGTAGAGTCAGAGATGTCTCATCACCCAGCAGAGGACAGGTGGGCCCTATAGTTGAGCCCCCACCCAACTGAGCAGTGATTTTTTTTTTTCTTTAATTCCTCATGCCAGTGTTTTCCTCAGTGAGTGGTCATTTCAAGGCAAGAGGGCTTTCTGGTGAACCTGCTTTGCTTTCCATGTCACAGCACCCTTTTGTGCAGGACTTTGAGCTGGGAAGACCCAGGGACCCTCTGGTGCTGTTCCAGCCCAGGTGCCTAGGACTGACTCTTCACAGGGCTCCTTCCCACTGCTGCTGGCCTGGCTTGCACTGTCATTCTCCTCCGTGTCAGCCACTAAGGAAAAACAGGTGGGGAGGCTAGACCCACTGCCTCACAGAGGGACAGCAGCAGCTTCCTGTCCCCAGGGGTACAAATTCCTGAATGTAGCTCACAGCCACACACTCTGCTCTCAAACACATATGTGCACACACATGCACTGTGGTTTGGTCCTGCCTGCCCCCCTCTAGCCTCATCTCTTGCCATGCTGACCCTCTCACCATGCTCCAGTTCCAGAAACTTCTATTTCCCCAACACACCTGTCCTCTTGACTGCCTACCCCACGCTCTGCTGCAGATGCTGTTTCCCCTCATTTGCTGCCAACATCACATCATTCTTCAGTATTTAACATCACTTCACTCAACAAACATTCACGGAGCTGCTTCTATATGCCACATGCCAGCAAAGCACTGGAAACGCAGCTGTGAACAGACAAAAACCCCACCCTGGTGGAGCATGTCAAAGGGTAAAAAGTGCTGAGGAGGGAATTTTTTTTAATAGAAGAGGAGTAAGAGTAAATGAAAGGTAGACATTTTATAATATAGGATGGCAAGGGAAGGTCTTGCTGAGAAGGTGACGTGGTTGTATGTTTAAAGGTGATGAGGAGATCAAAGGTGAATCCCAAACTTTCTGGTCTGAGCAACTGGAAAAAAAAAGAGTTGTTGTTCACTGATAGGAGAGGAGGAGCTGATTTGGGAAAAATGAGAGGAGCTCCTTGGAACATGACAAAGGTGCAGTGTCTACTGCAGAGACACTCTTGAGGTGTTGTGCAGTTGGGTACCTAAGTTTGGGTTTAAGGCAGATGTCTCAGCTGGGAGATACAGATTTCTGATGCATCAGAGGGCACATGGTTTATGAAGTCAAGTAGACACAGATCACCAGAAGAGCGAATTGTAGATAGTTCTTGGTTGATGGACAAATATTTAGAGCCTAAAGGATGAGAAAAGGCCAGAAAAACAGACTAAGAAGGAAAAGCCAGAAAGTGGCAGGAAACTAAGAGGGTGCCATTCTGGAGCTAGGTGAAGATGACATTTCAAGAAAAGTGCTCAGCTATCTCCGTTGCAAAAGGGAAAATCCACAAGGAGTGAGAGAGGTATTGGAGCCAAGTCCAGGAAGCAGCCGGGAGGGGTGGAATCTAGGAATGAGGCAGAGAGGGCACAAAACTGAAAACTGGGCATTTTCCAAGAGAAAGGAAGTAGAATGATCTGGAAGTGGCGACAAGGGCCACAGAGGCCACTCCCAGTCCAGTGATAGGAAGAAAAAACCAGGAGGCTGCAGAAGCAGCATCCTCAGGAGAAAGGTTTCCATAGAAGCAAGCAGGTTGAAAGCATTTTCAAAGAGATTTTGCTAATGACAGAACATGATTTTCAGATGGCACAATGGAGGTTTTGGGGGAGGCCTAGGCTTCCTGTGGAGACTGGCATGATCTGGGATAAAGGGCATGAGAAGAAAAGCCCTGATGACCCCCCAGTTAGAGTTGGGACCAAGGCCGGGGATATAGCTCAGTTGGTAGAGTGCTTGCCTCGCATGCACAAGGCCCTGGGTTCAATCCCCAGCACCGCAAGAAAAAAAAAAAAGAGGGAGAGAGTTGGGACCATAGTACAAAGGAAAAGGGTATTGGAGGTGGAGCAGGCAGAGGTCTGGTGCCCTCCTTAGCCTTTTTATGGAAGTATAAATGCTGGGGAAGGAGTTGTCTTATATGTCTTCAACTCCAGGAGATCTCAAGACCAGCAGATGGTGTCTTACTCTAACCCCTGCCAGTGGAGACCCAGGTATCTTACCTTTGGTCATGTATTTTTACATGAATGGTTCATTCCATGCACCCTGAAGGAAACCAATCAGGTTTCCTTTTGTTCCAGAACATTCCCACATGCTAATTCAAAATTAGTCCTGAATTGGTCTGAAGAGCTTCCAAGCTGACTCAGGGTATCACCCAGAACCTGATTGACAGGGAGATGCAAATTCTCCAGCCCCATCCCAGACCAATGGGCTCAGACACTGGGGGTAGTCCTAGTACAATTCTTGGGTCTACAGATTTCTATCAAAGGTCAAGGCAGAGGCCAAGGCCAATCTTCAAGGCTGGTGTTCATATCACTGAGGATGCCGGGCCCATTCCTTGAGTTTCCTTTCCCTGGATAAGCCCTCCACAATAAAAAGACAGGCTCCCAGCCATCAGGAAGTTAGGAGATAGAGGAGGAAGTTAAGTCTTTCCTGCACGAGATGCATACAGTGTCACCGCTCTCTATTTTGATGAGTTTTCTGGGACTACCATCCCTGTGGTCCTAAATTGGCTTTTGGGAGTGATCCTCACACTTGCAGTTAATTCTTTAGTCACTTTCCTCAGTCCCCATGAGGGCAGAGACTGAGGCTCTTATTCACTGCTGTCTGTGTCATGCCTGGCACTTGGGATGGCATTTCATACATATTACACAATGCCAAATAGACAGAGCTTTGTAAAACTCATTCAAGATCACTAACAGGGTGCCAGAATCTGGGATGAGAACCCTCTCATCCTCCATTTGGTATTGTAATACTTTGTAATAATTGGTTGGGAAAGCAACAATCATCATGATCATTTTTGAAAATTTCCTCAACTATACTTGCACATTTTTCTCTTTCTAGATAAATTCAAAATTGTTTTATCAATTGGTTTTTATTGGAATTAGATTAAATATACAGCTTAATTTACCATATTTTATTTCTTAACAATAGAAAGTCTTCCTATCCAAAAAATCTCTTCCAATTACTCAAGATTTTTTTAAGTGAGGTTTTATAGTTTTCTTCATTTAGGTTCACACTTTTTTCTTTCTTTTTGGTTTTTGTTTGTTTGTTTGTTCGAATTTTGCATTTCTTGGAGTAAATTTGAGTAAGCCTATACAATATTTTGTTTTGTTTTGTTTTGTTTTGTTTTTGTACCAGGGATTGAACTCAGGGGTACTCCACCCCTGGGTCACATCCCCAGCCCTTGTTTGTTTGTTTGTTTGTTTGTTTTTTATATCAGGGATTGCATCCGGGGGCACTTAAGTACTGAGCCACATCCCCTGCCATTTTTTTAATATTTATTTATTTAGTTGTACACAATGCCTTTATTTATTTTTACATGGTGCTGAGGATCAAACCCGGGCCATGCGCACATGCTAGGCAAGTGCTCTACTGCTGAGCCACAACCTCAGCCCCCCTGCCATTTTTTGATATTTTATTTTGAGACAGGGTCTCACTAAGTTGCTGAGGCTGGCTTTGAACTTGCAATCCTCATGCCTCAGCCTCTCGAGCTGCTGGGATTACAGGCATATGCCACCATGCCCAGCAGTTCCCGCTGTTTTCTGCCTGGCTATTGCTGATATATAAAATAAGCTATTAATTCTGTATGTTTTGGTACTGACCCCTTTACTGTATTCACTTCTTAATCCTTACCACTTTTTTTGTTTGTTAGTTGGAGGATAACCATATAAAAATATCATTTTTCTGCACCTTTTTAATATTTGTGCCTCTTATCTCTGCCTTCCATTGAAACATCCAGCATAACATCAGAGTCTAATATTACCTCCTTTTTCTTTTTCCTGACTTAATGTTTTACCATTCTGCAAAGAATGGTGCTGCTGCTTATTTTTATAGAGATGTTCTTCATGTAAGAAGAACATTTTGTTCCTATTTTATTGAAGTTTTTTTCCCCCAAGAAATGGATTTTGAATTTTTTTTTCCAAAGGCCTTTTCAGTGCCTAGAAAGAGATTCAAATAGTTTTTCTTTTTGAATGCCTTTGACTTTGGATCTGATCAATTATAGTCTTTCTTATTAGTTAGCCATCAAAATTTATTACACTTGGATACAGAATGTTCTTTTTTTTATTCTAAGTTGTTATATATGACAGCAGAATGCATTACAATTCATATTACACATGTAGAGCACCTTTTTACATATCTCTGGTTGTATACAAAGTATATTCACACCATTCATGTCTTCATACATGCACTTAGGGTAATGATTTCCATCTCATTCTACCGTCTTTTTTTTCTTTTTTTTTTTTTTTTTAACCCTTTGCCTTCTCCCTTCTCTTCCCTCCCCATTGACCTTTCTAGTGTTCCTCTAATCCTCCTATGCTCCCCATCCCAACCCCACTGTGAATCAGCCTCCTTATATCAGAGAAAACATTCAGCATTTGGATTTTGGGGATTGGCTAACTTCACTGAGAATTATATTCTCCAACTTCATCCATTTACCTGTGAAAGTCATTATTTTATTCTCTTTTATTGTTGAGTAATATTCCATTGTGTACATATACCACATTTTCTTTATCCATTCATCTTCTGAAGGGAATCTAGGTTGGTTCCACAGTCTAGCTATTGTGAATTGTGCTGCTATAAACATTGATGAGGCTGTGTCCCTGTAGTATGCTGTTTTTAAGTCCTTTGGGAATAGACTGAGGAGTGGGATAGCTGGGTCATAAGGTGGTTCCATTCCCAGTTTTCCAGGAATCTCCATACCTTGCAATTAATAGAAGAAAAAGTAGACCCAAACCTCCATCATATTGGATTAGGCCCTTACTTCCTTAATAAGACTCCTATAGCACAAGAATCAAAATCTAGAGTTAATGAATGGGATGGATTCAAACTAAAAAGCTTCTTCTCAGCAAAAGAAACAATCAGTGAGGTGAATAGAGTGCCTACAAATTGGGAACAAATTTTACCACACGCATGTCAGATAGAGCACTGATCTCTAGAATTATAAAGAACTTAAAAATTTTTTAATATTTAATTATTTAGTTGTACACAATGTTTTTATTTGTACGTGGTGCTGAGAATAGAACCCAGGCGGCACATATACTAAGCGAGCGCTCTACTGCTAAGCTGCAATCCCAGCCCCAAGAACTTAAAATTCTTCATACAAAAAAACCCAAATAACCCAATCAATAAATGGGCTAAGGATATGAACAGACACTTCTCAGAAGGTGATATACAATCAATCAAAAATATATGAAAAAATGTTCAACATCACTGGCAATTAGAGAAATGCAAATCAAAACTACTCTAAGATTTCATTTCACTCCAGTTAGAATGTCAGCTATTAAGAACACAAACAACAATAAATGTTGGAGAGGATGTGGGGAAAAGGCACACTCATACATTGCTGATGGGACTGCAAAATGGTGCAGAATGTTCTTTTAATACAATGCTAGATTTGAGCTGACTATGTGCTTGGGATTATATTGTACATGGTCCCAAGTAAGTGTGTAGCCACCTGTTTTTGTTTGGTCTATTTATTTTATTTTTTGTTTGTTTGTCTTGGGTTTTGTTTGTTTGGTCTTTGCCAGGTTTGGGTTGTCCAGGTTATACTTGATTTGTGATGGAATTTGGAACATCTTCCCTATTCTATGCTCCAGGAATTATCTAATCCTTAAGTATACAAAGGAATTGTCATCTAAAACTAGTCATAGTGCCTTTTGGGTTAGTGGCACAGAAAGCAATGTTGATGCTTTAAAGTTTCCTTTTAAATAATCCATTTCATTGAGATTTTCACATTTATTACCCATAATTGAGTAAAGTATTCTCACATCGTTTAATCCCCTCTGTTCTTTTTCTATTTTTTTTTTTTTTTTCATTGATCAAACTTGCCAGAACTTTGGCTATTTTGTTGGCTTTCACAAAGAGTTAGCCCTTAGATTTATTTATCAGTTACTCTTTCTTGGCTTTCTAATTGATTCGTCCATTTCTGCTCCTATCTCTATTGATTCTTCTACTTTCTTTAAGTTTCTACTGGGGTTGCCAGGCAGGCTTGTACAAATAGATGGTGACCTAGCATGAGCCCGGGCTATTAGAGCCCTTGTCCTGGTCACCCCTACTCTAGAACTCTGGTTGCTATAGTACCTTCTCCAGCTGCCCACCAGCCCAGGGTTCCTGGTCCCCTAAGCTCTACCTCTGGGCTCTTGAATTACCACCTCCTGACCACAATTCTCTCTGCTCAACTTGAACCCCATTCCTCCCTCTACCCAGTGTAAACTGTGGGGAAGTTTCTTTCTTTCCTCTTTGAACCAATGGGGTCAGAGGAGAGAGAAACACATCTATGTTCTAAGCCGTCCTCAGCCATGCCTCAGCTAGACCCCACTTACCTCCTTTGTCCTCAGTGGCCTGATCTAGGATGAAACCCTTCTGCTGCCTCCTGGACCTCTCCCCTAAAACCTCTAACAAAGAGAAGCTGCACAGAGGACTCAGATTATTGTTCGCGGGTCTCTGCAGTTTGGCCTAGGCTCCTCTGAGTTCATGTTCAGCTCTAGGCCATTTGAGAGTAAGGTCTTATGATTTGCCAGTTGTCCACTTGGATTTCACCTCTGCAATCCTAACTTTGCCCCAGTCACCCAAAGAAAGGCTTGAAACAGACTTCACTGATCACATGAACAGCAGGATCCTGAGGAGTTTCAACAGGAGTTGCCAAGTCCACTTCTCATAAGGAGACAAGGGAGCTTCTCTCCTGTCCTGCCACCTTGCTCAGGTTCCAGGATCAATGCCATTGCCTCCTCCTACATAAGCATCAATTTTGTCTTCACTCTGGTCCCAAGAAGAATCTTTTTCCTCAAGTACTGTGACACCCTCTCTTATTAGAAAACAGAAGCTTTTTGTAACCTGCAACTTTGCCGAATTCATTTACTAGTTGTAAAAGTTTTCTGGTAGAGTTTTTTGGGTCTTCTAGGTATATTATCATATCATCAGCAAATAGTGCTAATTTGAGCTCTTCTTTTCCTATCTGGATCCCTTTAATTTCTTTCGACTAATTGCTTTGGCCAGAGTTTCCAGTACTATGTTAAATAGCAGTGGCCAAAGGGGGCATCCCTGTCTTGTTCCAGTTTTTAGAGGGAATGCTTTCAATTTTTCTCCATTTAAGATAATGTTGGCTCTGGGCCTTGCATAAATAGCTTTTATAATGTTGAGATATGTTCCTGATATTCCTAGTTTTTCCAGTGTTTTGAACATAAAGGGGTGTTGTATTTTGTCAAATGCTTTTTCTGCATCTATTGAGATAATCATATGATTTTTATCTTTAAGTCTATTGATGTGATGTATTATGTTTATTGATTTCCGAATGTTGAACCAGCCTTGCATCCCTAGAATAAATCCCACTTGATCGTGGTGAAAGGGGGCATCCCTGTCTTGTTCCAACCTCAGCAACTTAGCAAGGCCCTAAGCAACTTGGCAAGACCCTGTCTCAAAGTAAAATTTAAAAGAAAGGGTTGAGGATGTAGCTCAGTGGTAAAGTGGATGCCCAGCTCACACAGGTCCTGAGTTCAATCCCTGGTAGCATGAAAACAGGAGTAGGGGGAGGGGAGGAGGAAGTCCTTTCAGGAAGTATGTAGAGTAAACTGTATGGATGACTATAAGCCTTCAATTCCACTGAAAATGATACTGATTCAATTTCCTGGGTCCAGAGCTAGGGGTGGGAGAAAGGATCCTCCAGACAATCTCTGCTTCCCCCAGGTCCTACCCCACAGCCAGCCTGTGTAAAAAGGCCAGAGTACTATGGAAGGCGCCAGAAACTTGCCCACCCATGCTCATCCGGCAAATGAGCCAGGTCACACCCCCCAGCCCCAAATTTGACTTCCCGAACCCATGGCTGAATCACTCCATAGCAAGGAGGGCACACCTGGCCTTTTACCCAGGTTCCAGGGAAGAGATAAAATTAAAATGACCCTCTGGAAAATCAATGAATTTCCTCGGAGCAGTGATGTAATTAGCAGCCCTGCCAGTCAGTGCCCATAAGAGCTGGGTGAAGTATTTCCTGCAAGAAATTAAGCCCCTGTCCAATAGCTTCCCGATAATAGAAATAATATATCTGAATTTTATTCATTCAGAAATAAAATCCATTGGCTCTTGCTCTCTACGTGTAGCAGCTGAATGGCATTAACTATTTGGATGTCTTTCTAATCATATTTAGAATAATGTTGAAAGCCGTGAATTACTGGGTACGATGCTGGACATATTTACTGCTGCAATCCACTTTACAGTCCTTTTATCAGAGTTTCGGGTTGCCAAAGGATATCATTGTAAGCTGGCAAAGAAAAGAGCTCCAGGGTCGCCTCTGGGGTTCACCCTCTGGAGGAGGATCTCAGGGTTGGGCTATGTCCAGATGAGGACCTTCTCTTACCAATGCTGATTTTCACCCACAGTGCCACCTGTCATCCGTGTCTATCCAGAGACCCAGGCACAGGAGCCTGGGGTGGCAGCCAGCCTGAGATGTCATGCTGAGGGCATTCCCATGCCCAAAATCACTTGGCTGAAAAATGGCATGGATGTCTCAACCCAGATGTCTAAACAGCTCTCACTTTTAGGTAAGAACTGCCCATGCTTCTGTGGCTAGTCCCACCCAGTTCAAGCTGGTTCTCACCCCAGGAATGAAAATGAGAGGCCAGATTCATTTCTAAGTCTGACATGTTAGGACGGGACAAACATCTCCCCAGATTTCTCTGGCCTTGGGGCCTTTCTGAGAGCAATGATGAGAAGCCATCAGGTGCCAGTTTTCCCTCAGTGAGTTTCAGTTGTACCAACCCTTCCTGGATGCATTATCCAGGATGTTGGGGGCCCAGCCCTGCCCAGGGGCTGTGTTTTCAACTGCAACAGTCTCAACAGTCCCAAGAAGGGAATGGGGAAGGAGGGAGGGATGGTGTCCAGCTGAGTGGGCCACCCTGAGCACTGACCATCTTTCCTGCAGCCAATGGGAGTGAGCTCCATATTGGCAGTGTTCGGTATGAAGACACAGGTGCATACACCTGCATTGCCAAAAATGAGGTGGGCGTGGATGAAGATATCTCCTCACTCTTCATTGAAGACTCAGCAAGGAAGACCTGTGAGTGCACTTTTGCCTTTAAGCTCCTCACTGAGTTGGTTGGGGCTGTCAGGTGGCAAGAGAGGGGACCAATGGACCAGGGCCACAGCTGCTGATCATGATCCCTTGAAGACTGGGGTAAATCCATATCCTCTATGCACAAAATTGGGCACAGAGGGCACCCAGCTGTGAACAGACCTTCCCTGACAACCTAGACAGCTCTAGAAACATAGTAGAAGTCTATGAACAGCAGACAGAGCCTAGGACCACAAGACAATTCCAATATCCAAGCCCCAGTTCTGCCTCCTACTTGTTGTCTGAATCTCTGCCCCTCATTCACAAAATCTTTCATTCCACGCAAGATGCCCCCAATCCCACAGTGGCCCAGAAACTGACCAGTGCACACAATAACACCATCTGCAGTTTCACCTCCTATGACCTGAAAATATTATATTGAAAATTCCATAAATGAACAATTCATAAGTCTTAAATAACTTTTATTGCAGTATATTGTTATAATCTATTTTATCATTATCGTTGGTCTCTTACCATGCCTAATTTATAAATTCAACCTTATCATAGGCATATATAAGAGAAAAAACATAGTGTATAAAGTGTTTGGAACTATCCATGGTTTCAGGCATCCACTGGATCCACTGGAGGCCTTGAAACATAGTCCCCATAGATAAGGGGAACTACTGAATGTGCACACATTGGGAACATGGTGGCCTTAACTCCAGGGATCATGATTCACCTGTACTTAGCGTGCTCTCCCTGATAGCCACTGCCCCCCAGGAAGAACTGCAAGTAAGAATTCATGGGCATGAGTGTTGGTCGCAGTCTCTTGCCCTTGGTCGGACTCCAAGCTATGCCTTTGTCATCAAAGAAAATAATCAGAAGTATTTCACACGGTCTTCCTACGAAGATCCTAGTTGAAAATCAATTCTCCTCCTTTGAAGTAATCAGGGAAATCCAGGAAAGATATTGCTCACTCTCTGTCACCCACAGAATGTGGGGAATTCCATTAGCTGCTGTGATCCTGGGGACTAATTTCAAAGATTCATTTAGCCATCAAGACCTGGAAGTGTTCATTCATGTCCAGAGTGGCAGGACAGATGCTGCTGCTGGGCCAATGAGTCTATAAGTGATGGACTGGGGACCATTATGTTCTAAATGAAATGTATCACCACAGTAAAGGTTTGACAATGCTTTCCTTTTTCCCTTCTGGCAATCGTGTTCTGGCTTTCTTAATTCTCTGCTGTGCAGTGGCAAACATTCTGTGGAGAGAGGAAGGTACCAAGCTTGATTGTTCCGTGTCGTGCCTTTGATTGCATATGTTCATGGTTCCATGATAGGTCATCTCTCTGAGCAGCCATCAGTTTTGCAGATAGTAGGCAGCCCCCTCAAGCAGGGCCCACATGCCAAATACAATGGAAGGGAGGCAGTCAAAGTCAAACTCAAGTGGCATACCCATTGAATCAGATTAAAAACCTATTAGTGTCTTTAAAGGCACAGTTTAAAATGGAAAGTTTCCATTGAAAGCTCCTTGTAACCTCAGATGAATCAGACTATTTGGCAGGGGCTCCCGGTCAGATCTGGGCCCTGTGTTTTTTTTCCAGCAGCTGATACTGATGTCGGGCTTTGTGTTTTATCTTATGTTGTTTAAAAAAAACCAAAATGTTTGAGGTGTAGCTCCGTGGTAGAGCACTTTCCTAGCATTTTAAAGGCCCTGAGTTCTATCCCAGTACTGCAATAAACAAATAAAGTTAAAAATACACCCCCCCTCAAAAAAAAAAAAAAAAAAAAAAGAAGAGTTGCCCATCCCTACTGGGATCTACAGTAGCTGTACCTTAGGTATGCTTGGATGAAATAAAGAAGAAAGCAACCATAGTTTCTGTAAATATATATTTTTTCCACATATACATTTTCAAAAGGATTTTATTAGACAAATCCTTAGATATTAGGTTGAGCCAGATGAAAATGTCATTTTTGTACATTGAAACTCACTTAATATCAGCAATTTCATGTGGTTCAAAATGGTGCACATGTGGAAGCTGGGTCATAAATCCTGAGTCACTGCCTGAAGTACATGTTCATGCATGGATCCTAGTCCTGTGACCCCTGCATCAGATCCAAGTTCAAATCATCCTGGGTGACTTATTCTTCAGCTTGGTGCACAGAAGTAGAATATGAGAGGCTGTAGGACACACCCTGAGATTTCAGGGTTAAGTATAACACCAATTTTAAAACCCTCTTTAAAAACCACATGTTCCTGTCTCTTTTTTTTTTTTTTTTTTTTTTTTTTTTTTTTTTTTTTTGCAAGAACTTTGCATGGTGTTCCCTACTGTCTAGCATGTGTGCACATACACAAACTCAGGACAATTTCCTGAATGTAAGTCTGAGGGCAAAAGGCAGGACCAGAACATGAGGAATTCTGCCAGCAGCTCCAGTTGCTGCTCTCAGCCCTGAGCAGAGGTTGCTGCCTGAACTGAGGCCCCAGTGCACATGCAACTTATGCTTCATGTTTTTAAAAGGTGGCGTCCTGCTAAGGGGAGGTTGCTGCAGAAGGACTCATGTATCAAAAGTGGAGCTCTTACCAGGGATGCAAGAGATGTGAAATGAGCTGTAGAAACTCAGATTCTCACTGATAACCTACAGCTGCCTCCGGGCACAGGGCTGGCCGATGCTGTGCTCTGAACAATGCAGCAGCAAATTCTATCATGCCTGTGTGGCTAGATGCTTGTGCACTTTGCCGATGAAATTCAAAACCTGGAGACAGGGAATACAGAAGTCAAGAGGAAGGAACCATGGACCTCACGGCACATTCAAATCTCTAGCAGAGAGGAGATGATGAGAGTAAACAAAAAACAGAAAGCTCCTTTAGAAGCTAAATTCAACAGAACCTTCTAAGGGGCTGGATCATGAAGCTGGGTCCCCTGTGAAGTCAATTATGTATTGAATGAGTATCTTTTGAGCCTCATATTCCAGTGCTGACTGTGAGCAGGGCACTGTGCTCAGCCAGAAATGTAGCTATAGCTACTCGCCCCATGTAGACTCTATTAAACTTTCAATCTTGTGTTGGTTCTTCCAGCTATTGATTTTCCAGGAAGCCCAGGGAAGCTGTTCCCAGGGTCTGTGGTTTAGCAGGGACTTGGACCCCTCTGGTCCCTAGATGTGAGTGGAAAGCAGTTTGCCAAGTGAGTCAGAGCAAAGGTGTGCTGGCTGCAGACTACAGAGTCCTTGGAAGGAAGTGAGATGATTCTTATTTTCCTGTTTTATTGTATTCTAACTCAATAAAGCTTATCCAAAACAATCCATTAAGCCAGTACACAGGTTTTCTCAGCATGCTAAGGAAGAGTTTTCCATTTTTTTTTCCTAGAATTTGTAAAAATCTTGATGTTCTATCTTTAAAAGAAATGGAGAAAGGGAGAAGAAAGGAAGAAAGTGGGGGAGGAAGAAAGAAGTAGGGAGAGCTCTAGATCTTATATCTCTCTGTGCCGTGTCTCTCCTTAATAGACAGACTGGGGAGACAGAGTCTAGAGGCAGGGCTCAGGGTCTAACTCCAGCTTAAGTGTAAAGGCAGGTAGCATTACCCAGGCCCTTCCTTCCTGACCTCGGTTTCTTTATCTTGAAAGTAAGGAGGCTGGTCCCCAAGCCCTTTCTGAGGTCTGAGTGTCTTCTCCACAGAGATCTACAACCCTAGACCAGGATAGGGGCAGGCGCCACTACCCAGCCTTGCAGCCCCAGAGAAACTCGTGGGTCAGAATGAGAACAAGCTGTCTGGAAGGAGGAGATAGACAGGCCAGGACCAAGTGACCAAGTGCAGACAAAGGCATAGCAACCATAGCATCCTGAGGCCTCCCACTGCAGTGAGTGACTAAAAAATAAAAATTAAAAAAAAAAACTGCCTTTACATTTTTTGTACCATCTGATCTACAAAAACTCATCAAGGGAGGTTTTCCTTTCAGAACTGGAAATGTCAAGCAAATGTCAATGTCAAGGCCATCTTTTATTGAAAACTTGTGTTGGTAACCAGCCCTAGATGATGTAGGACAGCTATGGATGTTTGGGAGCACAGCCTGAGTAGTAGGGTACTACAGAGCTGGGGATGGGCTTTATTGATTCTGAGCCCTTAGGGCACTTTCTCCATGTTCTCCATCTACCATCAAGCAAGGGGTCTCGAGCTAGCTGCTCATCCCCACCTCCTCCTCTGCCAGGAATTGCTTTTTTTTTTTTTTTTTTTTTTTTTTTTTTTTTTTTGTCCGCACCAGTTGCATCTAATCTGCTTGTGTCTCGTGTGCTCCATGTTGCATGTGACCCTGCCTGGGGCCTGGCTGCTCGAGGGGCATGACCATGCTGTGTTTGCTCCTCCCAGGCCTCAGTGTGGGAAACATGTTCTACATCTTCTCTGATGATGGTATCGTTGTCATCCACCCGATGGACTGTGAGATCCAGAGGCACCTCAAACCCACAGAGAAGATTTTCATGAGCTACGTGAGTTTCTGTGCCTGGGGAAGCTTCTACTTCACATACAAAATTCTAGAAGTCAGTGTAACCATGTGCACCAAGGAGTTTCCTAGATTCCGTTTATTATGTGCAATATTTGTTCCAAGGCTAAGGAAGGAACACATGAGCTAAAAGTTCTCTTTCTTCATCCAGTAGCCACTGTGGTGCCCTGAGCTATAGGTGAGGCCCAGGGAGCACACACGGGTTTCTGGCCTTCAGGAGTTCATGGTCATAGTATGGTGAACATTTAGCTGCCAGAACTGGGAAGGAGAGCATGAACACATGTGAAAGCCCAGAGTGGCAGAGGTGCTATGGATGAAACACGAGACCTGGTAGAAAGTGACAGTGTAAGTGGCAGAGCCAGGAAAGCCCTTCCCACTCCTCAGACTGCTGCCAGGAGACACCCCCCGCTGGCCCAAGAGCTGTGCCTCCCACACCAGACCTCTCCCTCTGGCTTGCTTCCAAGTTGGCCTCATGAGAGAGTCTGAGCTCCTTGAGGATGGGACTAGAGCACTGAATCCAAAAGGGCCATTTGAAATCCCCCTCCTGCCCTCCCTTGAAGGACATGCACAGATGTCCTCAGTCTGAACACAATGAATGGAATGATGAAGGCGATGGGTGTGGAATTTGTGGAAGTGGGCCTGGCTCAGGAAGTTTCTAGATCTGTTTGTTGCACTGTTGTGCTGGCTCATGGCAGATCTCAGGCCGTTTCCCTTCTCGAATGTGTAGCTTGGAACAGCTATTTTCCAGTCTGTTTCATTGGAATTAATTATTTCTTAGAAGTGCAACCTCTAATGAACTTTCCTTCCACACAATAACCATGAAACCAGTTGGAAAGAATAGTCCTGCTTAATTTCTAGCAATCAGGTTTAAATAATTGCCCTCTGTCACATGGGCACTAATTTCTCATATATTTGCAATAACCTAACCAGGAAGTGAGTAAAATCTCCCAGATCCTAATCGGGACTCAGTTTTCCTGGATAAGTAGAAAGAACAAAACTACTTCAGGAGAGGTCCTGGAGGTATCTCAGACAACAGAAGACCATGGGGAGCCATGCAACAATCCCCCAAAATGGTTTTTGTATTTAAAAAATTTAAAAAGCCTAAATCCTTCATCAGAAGGTTACAATGGGAAAACCCTCCCTCTAAAGTGAGGAAGAGCTGGTACTCTAACCTCTCAGCTAGATTAGATGTCCATTTGGCCCAGCAAGAAGCAGCATATGAATAGCCTTCAGTCATGCAAACCTGGATTCGCATCCCACCTGTCACTCAGTAGACTAAATGGCTTAGAAAAATTACTTAACCTCTCTAAGCCTCAGTTTTCACTATGCAAATTGGAAGTATTATGAACACTAGATAACAATAACAGAGAAAGGCAATGGTAAAAGGACAGAGACCAGCTGTACAGCAATTGCAGTCATCTAGGAGAGAAATGGAAATGGAGACAGAAATAGATGAACTCATGATTTTGGAGGTTGGTTTGGTAATCCGTGATGATTAATAAATGGTGAGTTATATGAAAGAAGGAAAAGTCAAAGTTGTTGTTCATGCCTTTAACTTGGCTGACCTATGGTGATAGAGACCCAGAGGGAGGATCAGATATGGAGAGGGATTGGTTCAGGTATGGATGGAATGGCTGTGAAAGAACCAAATAAGAGCTGGAGAAGAAATTTTTGTGCCATTAGCAACAAGTATTGGCTCAAGCCAAGGAGATAGACATGGGTGTGTGCCAGGCATCTGAGATGGGTACCTAGAATGGAATTCTGGGATACTCCACAACTCAGACTGAGAGGACCACTAAGAATAATAAGACAGGTTCTGGCCAAGGTAATAAGGAAGCCAATGGGAATGTATGTCATGAAGACAGACCAAAGAAGGTCCCCCTCTTCACTCAATGATTCATTCAACACATGTATTTGAAGCACCGACTCTGGGCTAGGCCCTGGGCTAGGTGCTAAAGATATAGAAGACAAAGACCCTGCTCTCAGGGAGCTTATACTGCAGTGGAAGAAGAAAGACTGTGCCCAGGTGTACAAGTCCATGTATAAAGTCAAGTACCTAAGAACTACAGTTAAGGAAGGGAGTAGGGAATGCTAGGGGTGCTAAGGTAGATGAGGTCAGAGGAGGCTCCTCAATAAGGTGACACCTATGCAGAGAACTGAAGGAAATGAGGGAATAAATCAAACAGATATCTGGAGAAGAGCATTCCTGGCAAAGGAAATTACCAATGCCAAGGTCCTGATGCAGGAAAGTGGCATGATTGAAGGTCAACAAGCATGATCATGTGACTAGAGTGGGGAGGGAGAAAGAAGAAGGAACCAGAAAAGATTCCCAATTTCATTGTGAGCAAGAAAGAATGTTATTGGGCTGGGAGAAGTCAGGAAGAGTCACATGATCTGACTTCCATCTTACAAGGATCCCTGTCTATAGTTGCTATGTGGAGAACAGGTTGGGGAAGGGGAGAGTAGAACCAAGGAACACAGTCTGGATGCCAAGCAGTTACTTGAGTAACAAAGAATGTGACTTGAGCCAGGATGATACAGGTAGGAATGGTAAGAAAGAGCATAATTGTGGAAATATTTTGAAGATAAAACTGAAAGGATGCCTTGGATGGGAACTGTTGGCAAGGGAGAAGAGAAGTCAAGAACAGCCTCACAGATTTTGGTCTAAGAATGTAACGGAGGGGCTGGGGCTGGGGCTCAGTGGTAGAGCACTTCCCTAGTTCAATCCTCAGCACCACATAAAAATAAATAAATAAAATAAAGGTCCATTGACAACTAAAAATATATATATTTTTTAAAAAAGAATGCAATGGAGCTGACAGATTTTGAGTGGAATGAGCAGAATTGGAGCTAAAATTGACCATTGATTGTTGACATACAAGTTTAAGATGCACATTAAACAACCAAGCAGGGGTTAAGGGAAGAGACCCAAACTGAAAATGGAAATTTAGGAATTGTAAGCGTGAAGACTGCAATTACACCCATAGGTTTCAATGAGGTCATCAAGGGAGTTGATTTTAGAGGAAAAAAAGAAATCTACAAGTGAACCTGGGGTACTCAGACATAGATCAGCAAACTGAGGAGAATCTGGCAACACAGAAGGATCAGCCACTGAGGATAGATGAAAGGAAACCAAGCAATAGTCAGTACTGTCAGATAATGGCCCAAGTTCAAATAAAATGATGGTGATGTTTAATTTAATGACCAAGGGGTCAATAGTGACCTGGGTGAGGGACAAAGCTTTGTAGTGAGGACTAAAGCCAAAGGGTTCAGGAGCTTGTGAGCAATGAGAAAGTGGAAAAAGAGTGTGGGCAACTCTTACAGATCTTTGGCCATTAGCAGAAGTTTCCAATGACAAAGATGAGGAGAGGGAGAAGATAGCACACCAGAGTGGAGGAATATGAACCAGGAAGCTGCTGATTGAAAGGGCACAAAGGAGGTTATAGCCTCTGAGAGTTGTGAGGAGAGACGTTGGGTGAGAAATTGATGATGAGGGGGGATTGGTGCGCCATGTTCTGTCCATCCTATGGTTTCCAAGAGAAGGAAGGAAGGGACCAAGGAGGATCAGGAAAGAGGGATTAAGAAGATACGTAGCAGCCTCTCTGTTTTACAGGAAGAAATCTGTCCCCAAGGGGAAGGAAGTGCCACCCAACCATGCCAGTGGGCATCTGCAGTCAACATCAGGAACCGGTACATCTATGTGGCCCAGCCAGCACTGAACAGAGTCCTTGTGGTCGACGTTCAAGCCCAGAAAGTCCTACAGGTACACTTCTTGAAGTGAACGAGAAAGATCCAAATTCTGGGGAATGACCTATCACATGCTTCTTTGCTTTCTGCACATTCCCCAGCTCCTAGGAGAGGTGCTCATCTTGGAAGGAAAAAATTCATGTGCAAAGATGAGGAGAGGGAGAAGATAGCACACCAGAGTGGAGGAATATAAACCAGGAAGCTGCTGATTGAAAGGGCACAAAGGAGGTTATAGCCTCTGAGAGGTGTGACTAAGTAGTCATTGTCTACTGTGTGCTAGGCACTGTTCTAGATGCTCAAGAGATAGCTGTGAATGAGCACTGAAGTCCCCAGAACTTAGATTGCAATCAGGGAGGCAGACCATAAATCAGAATTTCAGGGAGCTTTGAAAAACCAGATGAAATGTAGCAATGGGACTGTTACTTTTCAATAGGCCCTCTCTCTGGAGGTGAATAGAATCTGAGAACTGAATGCCATTCAAGACACCGTCTGGGAGCACCATATGGTGATGCAGGCAAGAGTAGGATGCAGTGAGGTCATGGGTCAGCAAAAGCCAGCTCACAGAGGGCCTTGGAGGCCAGTGAAGTCCTAGAACAAAATCCAAGGTGAGATAGAAATCCACTGAAGGGTAATCAGAGGAGTGACATGATCTGACTTACATTTTTAGAGTCGATACAACTGCTCTCTTAAGGACAGGAAGAGTAGAGAGACGGCGGAACCTGACCCAGAGGTGTAGATGACAGCAGTGGAGGTGGAGAGAAATGACCAGATCCTCAGTGTATTTTAAATGTGGGGTCTAAAAGACTTTCTGATGGGTTAAATGTAAGGTTCAAGAGAAAAAAGGAATCAAGGTGTTTGTTTACTTAATGGGAATGCCATTTACAATGTGTGGTAGGCTGAATGATGGTCCCCAAGATGTCTGCATCCTTATCCCTAGAACCTGTGAATGTCACCTTGTATAGCAAAAGGGACTTTGTAGATGTGATTAAGGATTTTAAAATCAAGAGAGATTATCCTTGGATTATCTAGGTGGATCCTAAATACAATCAGAAATGTCCTTACAAAAGGAAGGCAGAGAGAAATTTGACAATATAGATAAAAGAGTCAACATGAGTACTAAAGCAAAATGCTACATTGCTGCCCTTGAAGACGGAAAGCACCAAAGGATACAAGGACTGCAGCTCTAGAGACTAGCAAAAGCAAGGAAACATTCTCCCTTGGAGCCTTTGGAAGGAGCGTAGCCCTGCCAACATATTGGTTTTATTCCAGTGAAATTGACTTTGACTTTCTGGTCTCCAGAACTATAAAAGAATAAATCTGTCTTATTTTGAGCTACCAAAATGGTGGTAATTTGTTACTGCAGCAATATGAAACTAAATACTATGGTAGAAATGACTTTGGGAAAGGCAGGGGGAAAACATGGAGAAGATTGGGGGGAATTATATTTGAAATCCTATTAAATATGTAAGTGGAGACGTCGGGAAAACTGTGGGATAAATAGGTCTGGAGTTGAGGGAGGGTCTAGGCAGGAGATCATCACCCTATAGACCAATTAAATCCAGAGAACTAGATTAAATCCTCAGGGTAATATAGATAAAAGTCAAGGTTGGAGGCCTAAAACACTCCAATATTTAAAGATCAGGAAGAAGGAAGAAGTCAACAAAGGAGTCCAAGAAGGAGTAGCCTAAAAGGTAGGGAAAAAATAGAAGAGGCTAATACTCCAACAGCCAAAAGCAATTGATGGTGGTCAACAGTGACAAATACTGATGGGAGTATTTGTATGTTAGGAAGACTGTGAACTGGCCATTGGATTTGATACCACAGTCATGGATCTCAGTGGTGGGAAATGATAATGGTAAACGTGAGTTTGCTGGAGTGGATTCAAGTTACAATGATAGGGAAGGAAGTGGAGACGTGGGACTGTAGCCAACTGTATAGAGGAGGTTTATTGTGAAAGTAGGTAAATGAGACAGCTGGAAGGGGATGTCAAAGGAACTTATTTAGAATAGGTGGCATCACAGCATTCAGTGGAATTCAAGGTACACAAGTGAGATGCTAGCCCTAACTAAAGGAACATTCTTTCATTAGAAAAGGAGGAAATGGAAAGCATTCAGGCACAGGTACAAATTGGTGGTATAGTGGGTGGTAGTTAGATGAACTTTCTTCTGGTTGCTTTTACTTTGTTAGTGAAATAAGAAGGAAAAGTATCACCAGGGATGGAGGTCTGAGGAAAGAGACAACAGCTGAATGTGAGATTGAATTAGCCAGATGATAGGACCCCTGGGCTATAGTGAGAACCCACTTAAGGACTGTAGATGTAAAATTTAAAGTGAGACCAGTCAGCAGAGTTTCTCCCTTTCCAGCAATGCTCAGCTGCCCCCATTCAAGTTCATTGTATGAAGAAAGTCGTGTTTAACCATCTGTGTGGTTTCTCCTGGCAAATGCAACAGGAGGTTTTCTACCTTTTTTTTTTTTTTTTTTTTTTTTTTTTTTTGGTAATTGGCCAGAGAACACACTATGAATAATTTCAATCCTTTGAAGTTTAAAAGCTTGTTTTATAACTGAGCTTTTGGTCAATTTTGGTAAATGTTCCATGTGCACTTTGAGAACATTTATTCTGATATCATTAGGTGTGGTATTCTGTACATATCATTATGTCAAGCGGATTCATTATATTGTTCAGATTTCTTAACCCTACTGATTTTTTTGTCTACTTAGTCTGTCAGCTGAGGTGTGTTAAAATCTTCCACTGCAATTGTAGATTTATCTATTTCTCAAAGTTCTATCTAATTTTCCTTTTAAATTGTAATTTCTTTCTTGGGGGAAAGATGTCTCGATTCTTAGGAAATAGCACTCTTTATATCTGCTAATGCTACTTGTCTGAAGGTCTACTTTTGCCTAATACCAGTATAGCTAAATCAGGTTTATTTTCATTAATGTCCTTGTAATTTTTTCCATGCTTTTAATTTCAACCCTTCTATGTCTTTATATTTTAGGTTTTCTTTTTTTTTTTTTTTTTTTTTTTTTGGTACTGGGGAGTGAACTCAGGGCACTCAACCACTGGGTCACATCCCCAGCCCTTATTTGTATTTTTATTAGAGACAGGGTCTCAGTGAGTTGCTAAGTGCCTCACCATTGCTAAGGCTGGCTTTGAACTTGTGATCCTCCTGCCTCAGCCTCCCAAGTGCTGGGATTACAGGCATGCACCACCACGCCCAGCTTATTTTAGGTTTTCTTTCATAGAGTAATATGGAGTTAAATTTTGAGTTTTGCCTAGTTTAATGATATTAGTCTTTTACTTGAAGTATTTAATCCATTATTATTTAATGTAATTAATTTCATAGTTGACCTATATTTACCAGCCAGGAACAGTGGCACACGTCTGTAATCCCAGCAGCTTGGGAGGCTGAGACAGGAGGATCATGAGTTCAAAGGCCAGCCTCACCAAAAGCAAAGCACTAAGTAACTCATTGAGACCCTGTCTCTAAATAAAATACAAAATAGAGCTGAGGATGTGGCTCAGTGGTTAAGTGTGCCCCTGAGTTCAATCCCCAGTACCCCTAAAAAAAAGGTATATTTACCATATTACTTTTTTATTTTACCTTCTTCTTTACATTGCTCTTTTTTTCCTTTTTTTTTTTTTTTTTTGATTTGTCAAACACTTTAATTCTATTTTTTCTCTATTAGATTGTTGAAGATGCACCCTTTTAACACCAGAGATTATAACACTCATCAGTACAGTTGCATACAAATTGTTACTTCATTTCCCCAATAATATTAGAATAATTTAACTCTTTTAGTCATCCTCCTGCATTACTCTGGTAATAAATCTTAATTCTACATGTAACTTAACCCCACAAAACATGATGATTATTTTACCAAGCAATAATTTACATTTATCCACATATGTATCTTTCCGATGTCTTTATTCCTGAAGTCCATAGTTCTGTGTAGAATCATTTTTTAAAGATTTTTAAACACATTTTCTTCTTTTTTAATATCTTTATTTATTTTATGTATTTTTATGTGGTGCTGAGGATTGAACCCAGTGCCTCACATGTGCGAGGCAAGCACTCTTATCGCTGAGCTATAACTCCAGCCCCTAGAATCATTTTCAATAGTTCTTTAAGTGTCTGCTGGTAAAAAACACACAGTTCTTGCTTGGAAATGCCTATTTTGTTGCTGAAAAATGTTTTCACCAGGTGTAGAATTTTAGATTGGCAATTATTTTCTTTTAGCATTTTGAGATGTCATTCGTTTTGTTTCAATGGGTTAACTGTCAGTCTTATCAATGTTCTTTTGAGTGTAGTGTTTTCTCTCTCTCTCTGCTCTTCAGACTTTATCTTTGGTCTTTAGAAGTTTAACTATGATGTGCCTGGGTATGGTGTTCTTTGTATTTATTCTGATTTGGGGTTTCAGAAGTTCTTGAATGTGTAAATGGAAAAATTCTCATCAATTATTTCTTCATGTTCTGCTGCCTCATTCTCCCCCAGTCTTTCTCCACCCCTCTCTCTCTCTCTTCTTCCCACCCCCTCCCTCCCCCTCCCTCTCCTCTCATCTTCAGGAACTCTGTTTTAATTTTTTTTTAAGGTTAGACCATTCCATTGTACCCCCACATCTCCTTCAATTTGTGTTCCATCAACTTCTCAATTTGATAATCCTGTCTTCTGCTATGTCTGGTGGGTTTAACAAAACCTATTAAGTTTTTTCAGGTATTTCATTTTTCACTTGTAAAATTTCTACTAAATCCCCTATTTATATATAAATTCTTCATTATTAACTTTTTGTGGCTGACCCATGGGTCTGTTTCCATTGTCTTTTTAATGTTGTTTTAGGTCATATCATCTGCCTTTTGGAATACCTAGAGATATTTTTGAATCCAAACATTCCATATAAGAAATTATAGGGACTTTAAATGGTTATCATCCACTTAAAAATGTTTACCTACTCTGGTAGTCAGGGAGCATGGAGAACCAACAATTTTTAAAGTTTCTGGAAGACTCTATCTACCTCTTATTCACTTTCAGTCTTGAGGCTTTTAAGTGAGAGCCTGGTTTTTGTTTTTTTACCACAATTTCCTCCCTGCCAAATCTTTGCTCTCCACCCATTAGGCTGTTCGAAATTCTGCTCTGATTTTAAGAGATTTTTGGCTTAGTTCTTTAGGCTCCTCCATACCACCTCAGAACATGAAATCATGATGGTAGAAGCTTAAGCAGAAAGAAGAGACAATGAATCCCATCCAAACTTGAGGGAAATTTTGCTGTGAAGAGGACAGATAAATGGGATATCTAAAGGAGAATATGTAATTCAAAAGGGTTTTTTTAATATTTATTTTTTAGTTGTAGTTAGACACAATACCTTTATTTTATTTACTTATTTTTATGTGGTGCTGAGGATCAAACCCAGGGCCACACACATGCTAGGTGAGCATTCTACCACTGAGCCACAACCCTAGCCTGCAAAAGGGTTTTCTCTCTGTGTGTTTATGGTGCTAGGGATTGAAGCCAGGGCCTTGTGCATGCAAGGCAAGCACTCTACCAACTGAGCTAATCCCCAGCCCTCAAAAGGGTTTTTTAAAAAGAAACTAAAGATCATGTTCAGGGATATCACTAGGATAGGCTAGGAAGCTCTGGGTTGAGAAAGACGGTATCAGGGAAGTAGGAAGTTGGCAGATAAGTAGGAATGAGGAGGGCTCACTGGAGACCAAGAAGGCCCTGGGATATATGAAGTTGGGAAAATAAAATCAGCCTCCCCTTAAGACTTCAAATGTATTTCAATTCTGTATATGTGAGGTTCAGGGCAACAGGTGAGTGTAGAGGATTATTAGAAGCCAATACCAATGGAAGGATATAGAAGGAGAGAAGTAGGTCAAAGGTGAAGAGCTGGGCCATGCCAACACTTGGACATCAGACTGGAGTGGAGGAGCCAGGGAAGTGGAAGGGCAAATGAAGAAAATATTTCTAGAAGGGACTGGTTAACCACAATGAGATCTTGCTGAAATGTCAAGAGGATCACAAGGTGACCTTGGAACTTGGTGTGAAGGTCTAGAACAGACAGAAACTTAATGGGAATGAGTTAAGGTGAAGTGAAAACAGGGACTCCATAGACAGTTCTTTAAAGAAGTTTTTGGCCAGTATGGGCAGAGATGCTAGTCACTGACCAGTCAGAAAGGCTAGAATATGGTTGGTTGAAACTGAAATTTTGGAAATTATATTAACAAGGTATAATTTATTGAGGCTGAGTTGGGGTAGAGGTCAAGACTGTGGAGACCAAAAAGGAACTAAGAAAGCCAGGCTTTGGATGAATCATCGATGTGGATTTGAAGGCACCAAAGTTGGTGACTAAGTGTGTGGTAAAAAAGAAGAAAGTGAACCTGGTGTCCACTCCTTTAGTGAACAGAGTGTAACTAGGAGGTTGGCCAGTAACAAGAAGAGCTGGGGTCATGGTCTAATGTCATGAGCATTAGACAACAAGGGTTTTGAACTTATAAAAAACTACATTATAAGAAGTTGAAAATAGCCTTCATGTTACAAGACCCCAGGAGAAGCTATATCCTCAGCAGAAAGTAGTTTCAGATATTGCAGTTTAAAAAATAATAATAAAATTTTTAAAAAAGAGTGTGAGTCTGCCTGATGCCACAGTCTAAGTTCCAGAGGCTTCTGCTAAAGAATGTAGAAAAAATAGGCTGCACAGAATGGAACGAAGTTAAGAGGGATGATCTCAAAGTCCACCTCTGAAGACCCAGAGGGAAGGACCAACTCATTAAAATTCAGAGCACCAAGCATCTGGGAAAGGATATTGAGGGTCCAAGAGGCCCACAAAGCTTCTAGGCACAGTAAAGGGAGAGTCCTGTAACTGGTTCCTGAGTGGAAAATGTAAAGTCTCTGTGTTTAGGCTTTTGCCAAGTTGGTTTAGGTTCCTTTAAGTAAAACACACCAAAAAAAATCAATAAAGAGAGAACATAATAAATAACTAATTTATGTCTTGGAGGACAAAGCCCAAGGGGAGGTTCTGCCCTGGGTTCCAATACAGGGTCATTGACAATGCTGCAAAATCAGCCTTCCACTCTCCTGGGAGTGAGGTCCACCTACAAAAACCCAGAAATGACCATTGCATCAGCCTCTACCACAATGATGACCAACTTGTCACTGTTTTTTTCAAGTCCATAGGTGTGGATCCTCTGCCAGCTAAGCTGTTCTATGACAAGTCACATGACCAAGTGTGGGTCCTGAGCTGGGGGGACAGGCACAAGTCCCAACCAAGCCTCCAGGTATGTTGAGTGCATAGAGGCTGCCTCCCATCCTATGGAAGGACGATCTCCCTACAGGATCATGGTCTCCTGCTTCCCTAGGTGTCTATTCACATATATCAAAAATATTTCCATAAAACCTAAAGGAGAAAGTAGGAAAAAGCCTCAGGGTAATGCCCCTGTCAATTAACAGGGTATCTTAGGCCGTGCCTGTTGCTAAAGATAATAATATGATGATAATAAAATTCCAGTGTAATGAGAACCCAGTCCCCACCAGCCCCACAATACTTGCCTCTCCTGAGCCAGTAATTCCCCCAAGATCAACCAGGATGAAGCCCTGGGTCCAGACAGTGAGAAGGGAGACAGTTCTTTCTTCACCTTGGGCTAGGCAGACTGGAAGATAATGTGAAAGCAAGTAGTAGATGCTAGCTGTCTTAATCCATTTTCTGTTACTATAACAAGTGCCTGAGGCTGAATAATTTATAAAGGAGTGGTTTATCCAGGCTCATGGTTCCAACCAAGATCAGGCAGCCACAAATGGTCAGCTTCTGGAGAGGGTCTTGTGCTTTATCTTGTCACGGTGAAGATGTGGAAAGAGGAAGCCATGATAAAAAAAAAAAAAAAAAAAAAAGGATAAGAGCAGCATAGAGTAATTATATCCATAAATACAAGCACAATGTACTGAGTGCTAGTAGTTTGCCTGTGGCTGTGGAGCCCACATCGTCAGCCCCTACACTGTACTTTTGCCTCCTGGGAAAGGGCTAAGCTCTGGAGATCTGTAGGATTCCTCACTCCACCAGCCAGGGAAGGTCACCCAATTCTGTGCTGAGCGTACCTGATCTAGCCTTTCTCACCAGGAATCAGCCCTACAAAAAGTGAGCTGAGTGCCTGCGTGCTCCACCTTCTCCAAGACAGTGCAGAGGGCTGTTCTGAAACTACAGGAGAGGAGTTAATTCATGACATACAGTGGGTGGCTTGGGCCATTAGGGTTTCTCCCTCAGAACCCTGGTTGAGAAGAGCTGCAAATGGCGATGGTTCTGCCCTCTTTCCAAGACTGGTGAGCGGCTGGGAAGGCCAGAGTCTGGAGAAACTCCCTTTCAGGGACTGTCCACCAGCCCCAGCCACCAGCTAACCTCCTGGAGTTCTGCTGGGTCAGGTGGAGATGCTATCTCACCTCCTGTAAACTGAGATTACTATTACTCAAGGGATGCCACCAAACAGCCCTGGGTCCCAGTGAGCTAACAAAATAATAATAATAGTAATAATAGCCATCTGAAGACCTAGGAGCCAGAATAAAGGTCACTCAGAACAGAGCATAAGCCCAGAGAAATAGAACTGCCCCTGGGATTCATAAAAATAACACTAAGAATGTACCTACGTAAATTCAAGGGATAGGCCACCAGAAAAGGTTCTGTTTTTGTTTATTGTTTTTGTTTTTGTTTTACTAAATATTCTAGGAAGTCCATTTATTTGTGTGATCTTCAACTTTTTTCATCAATGTTTTATTGTTCTCAGCATACGTATTTTTTACCTCCTTGGTTAAATTTAATCCCAAGAATTTTGTATGCTATCATAAATGGGATTTTTTTATTCAAAGTTGTTGTATTTGTAATAGTAGAATGCATTACAATTCATAATACACATATATAGCCTCTTTTTACATAGCCCTATTTGTATACAAAGTATATTCGTACTATTCAAGTCTTCAATCATGCATTTAGGATAATGATATGTTTTGTCAACTAAAAATGAACAAAAAGTTCTCCTAATTTGAAAACTACAGTCAGTGAATTAGAAAATTCAGTGGTTTCTACTGAGATGGAAAAAAAAAGTAGGCTGAAAGATGAATCTTTCTAAAATCACAAAGCAAACACATGAAGAGATTGAGACATGAAGTAAGGACCACAGAAGTTTAGACAAAGGTCGCAGTTGAAATGGAATCAAACATTAAGTAAATTTGGAATATTAACCAGGTAAATTGAAAGGGATCTACAAGTTCCAGTCTAAATTGACAAGAAATGACATCTCTGCCCTTTTTAAAGTAAAATTCTGGAACTCCAAGAATAAAAGGAAAATCTTACAAGGGAAGATCTTTCTGGGCAGAAAGAACAAATTATCTATAAAAGACAAAACAAGCAGATTGGCATTGAACTTCTCACCTGCAACAGCAGCGAGACGCCCATGGAATCACATCTACACACTATGAAGAAGAAAAGGCTAAAATCTCAGGGTCCTGTTCCAGCTGAGACATAATTTACCTGTCAAGACAAAAAATAAATAAATGATATAAGGGTATGCAAACAGTCTGGGAGTGTGTGGCCTCATTTGAGAAAGATACTAGATGAACATCAGATGAACCAGATCAGAAGGAAAGAGAGAAAGGAGAGAAAGTATTGATGGACCAAAGAGAAAGATTTAAAAGCAAAAGGGATGGAAGGTATATGTGGTAAGTAAGGCCACTTGAATTGGGAGGGACACTGTGTGGGAGAAACACTTGACAGCAGGCTATAACTAAAGGTGATGAGTTATTTCAGTAAAAAATAAAAGGAGGGAGAGGAAGCATAAGGAAAGTAAAAAAAAAACTCAAAAATCTCCCTTTTTCAGGATAAGAGAGGATACAGAGAATGTTGAAGAAAGAATATCTCTTACTCCAAATGTGATTATCTTATTAAAGATAATATAATTATCTTTTTTAATATTTATTTATTTATTTTAGTTGTACACAATGCAATGCATTTATGTTTACGTGGTGCTGAAGATCAAACCCGGGCCACACACATGCTAGGCGAGCGCTCTACCGCTGAGCCACAACCCCAGCCCTAATTATCTTATTTTTAATAATAATATAATTATCTTGCTAAAAGCAGAGATGATCCAATAGGGCTTAAAAAAAAAAAAAGAACATTGGCAACAAGTTGTTTACATTAAATGCAATATAACAAAGAGATAATAAAAGGTTGAATTTAAAGGGATGAGAATAGTGATAAGAGGTGAGTAAGAGATATCTGGGAAAGGGAACAGGAACATCAGATGAGGTGATTTCAAGGTCAAAAGCTCTGAACAGTAGGAGAGACACTGACCTGCTGAGGTGTCAAACATAACTAACTACATAAAATGAGAGTGACTTAACAGCTGGATTTAAAACGGACTTAAATTGTACATACCAAGGAGACAAAAGAATGATATAAAAAATTAATAGAAATAAGGAGCTGAGTTTAATAAATATAGACAATCTTTCACCTGTCAAATAGAATTTTTCATACATCCTCATATACAAAAGCCTGTTGCTAATCATAAGGAAACCTCAAAATTTTTGTAAAATTAGATGTTATAGGCTATAGTATCGGATGATTTGAAATAGTTAAAAGGTAACCTAGTAAGAAAACATTCCCAGATAGGTATTGGATCAAAAGAAATTTTAGGGAAAAAAAAAAAAAACTATTTCACATCAAAACCAGCAGGATACAGAAAAAGCTATATGCAAAGGAAGCCTACAAAGGAAGTATTTGTGTTAAGACACTGGGAAAAGAACAAAATGTTAAGAAGGAATTAATTAAGACTGAAATTAATAGAAAACAAAAACAGAATAATCCTTCCCTACCCTAATGTGGAAGAGAGAGAACAAAAACAGACAAAATGAAGAATGGGAAAGGAACTATTACTGCCGAGACAGTAAAAATAGTTGAAATTAAATACTACCTTGCAACTCTGGGTGACAGATTTTAAAACCTAAAGAAATAGGTGATTGTTTATGAAATTCAAAAAAAAAAAGAGCAGTACCTAACTTTAGAAAAAGGAAACTTGAAATAGAACAATTTGTCATGGAAGGGTTTGTTTTTTGTTTTGTTTTGTTTTTTGAGGGATTTTGTTTTGTTTGTTTTTTGTTTTTTAAATTAAAGAACTACCATAGAAATAAATATGTACATCTGAATTTTATCAAGGCTTCAAAATATAGATAATTTTAATATTATTTGAACTATCCCAAACCATAAAGTGGGTGTACAGCTCCTTACTTTGTTTTGAAGAGCCAGTATAATTATAACTATAAAAACTGGTTTAAAATAATATTTTTTTAAAAATAAACTAATCTCATCTATGAATACAGAAGCAAAATTCTAAACACAACATTAGAGTCCAGCAATGTATCTGAATGCTCAAACAGGGAACACATTCCAGGATGCAATGATGTTATTCATAACCCCAACAAATTAAAAGGAAAAAAGGTAGGATGTTTTCAGTGAGTACTAAAAAGGCATATAATCAAACATACTAGACAGTCTTAATAAAAGGCCTAAAAAACGGAATAGGAGAAAATTCCTTAAATATGGTAAACACTATTTCCCAAAAAACAAAGCAAATCTTTTTGCCCAAATGGCAAAACACTAAAAGCATCTTAATTAATAGGAGGAATTAGACAATGATGATCACCATCATTCCAGGAAACACATTATCACCAAAAAAAAAAAAAAAGAAAGAAAAAGAAAAAAAGAAATCGGGTGGGTTAGGGCTAAGGAAACCAGTACTTGCAAAAATTGCTCCTGGAAATGTCGACTGACATAGCAATTATCAAATGGGACCCAAAAAGAAGTCATTTTTGATCCATCACCTTGGCTTTTCAAAATATATTCAAACACTCTAATCATGAGTATGGACAAAGATTTAGCTGCAATATTCTGTGTTACTATATTTTTTATATTTGCAAAACATTAAAATATCCTAATATTCTTTCTAAATACCCAATATGAAAGGATTTCTTAAACAAATCTTGCTGTCACTATGTGAAGGTGTGTCTGTAAATGAGACTCTCATTGAGGCCTCCCCAGCAACCAGTTTTTGAACATTGGTATCTCCTTGAACTCTGCCCAGCACATCTAAAAACTAAAAGCTCAGGCCCAGCTTTCAGCTACCTCTCCGCCTGTCCCACTGGATACCTGATTCCTTTGCACCTCTAGGTATTACTTCCCAACTGGCTTTGTCCATCCTTCTGAGCGAGATGCCCAGACTTCTTGTTCCTACCCTTATAACCAATTGTCATCTCCTAATATTCAGCCATATATGTATATCTCCTGAGCCAAGCCCAGAGAGACAGCATAAGGGCACTTGTGGGCCCAGCCAAGTGCCAGGACACAAGACCAGGCCACGAAGGAATTTATGACATCGAGAAACAAGGCTGACATGCCCACGTCAGTTCAGTGGCCCACAGTACTGCGTGTTGATGAAGTAACCTCTGAATATAGGGTGTCAGAGTGGTGAAGCGTGAATGACACTGACCGATGACAGCCTGCAATTTTCCATCTCTATTATAAGCTAAAATGACAGGCCTGATATCAAGCAGTGATTGCAGGCTGCCTTCGAATCCTCTGGCATTTTCCCCCAGACACTCTGAGATCCAGTTTCCTCGTGCCTATATTTTCTTAATGCCCAATCCTATGAGATTTTCTCCTGTGGACTTGCCATGAAAGTATCATTTGACCATTTTTTAAAAAGGAAATCACAGGAAAAAACAACCCAGTGCCACTTGAGGACTGCCCCAAGACTGAAATCACAGCGAGTGTCCCTCCACTCTCCCACATTCAGCCCGCCTGAGGGGGAAGGCGGGCTGAATGTTGTTTGTGTTTTCATGGAAGCGAGAGCCAGAAGGCAGGCCCATTCCTAAAAGGCAAAAGCATCCAGAGCTCCAACGTGTGTGAGTCAGAAGCCCCCCGACCAGAGGCTGTCCTCACCCTACAGGCCCAGCCTCGGGCTGCAGAAATCTGGATCCCTCTTTCCGCACATGGCCACAAAATCATGATAAAGAAACATGCCTCACTAGGATCTGCCTCCTGTCCTGCCAGGAGGGTCTGGGCTTGTCCTTAGGGACATTAAACCAAAACTGCCCACAAGTTGACCAAACCCCTCACATGACTGCAGATCTCCCTCTTTCTGGGCAATAGCCTAGAACCTGAAGGCAGAGGGACATAGGCTTCCTGACTCAGGCTCAGCCTGGCCACAGGGGCTTCACACAGGGACCTCATTCTATCACATGCCACAGGGCTCTATCATAAGCTGCCAGCGTGCCCTTCCCCTGACACAGACACAACAGGGACACACGCCAAAGAATGGTTCTCATTGTGTCCTGCCAAGTCCACAGGGGGAAAGAAGTGCATCCAAGGAAGCAGATCAGCCATGTCTGTCACTACTAATTTGCACAAAGCACAGGGCCTAATTCTTTACTTTTCACAGCAAGTCTTCTTTGTAAAACCAGTACCTCCCCAGCATCCTAATTGTAAGACATCTAACTGGCATGAGCAGCATCTCTGATGGTGTCCCTGCAGGGAATCCCTTCTTTCTCAAGTAAATCTCAGACTCACAACTCTCAAAGAATGTCTCTGTGAATAGGAAACCACAGATTCCCAATAAACTGGCCCAGGGAACCTGGCATTGAAGGAAAACCAATTCCTAGTAAATAATTCTACCACTTAATATTTTCATTATTAAAGGTCTTTCCATCTTTCCTAGGGTGCCCTTGAGATTGAGAAGGTGGGAATCCCTAGTGGGAAAGGATGTTGTCTCTGAACAGAACGATGATGTTTTAGTTCCAGAGACCCACCCCCCTCCTCCCCCCCGGAGAAACCCCAACCCCCTCCCTCAGGTCCTCACTCTGCCATTGCAATGGCTGACACAGAGCACTGCTGGCAGGCTGAGCCATGAAGGAGGGAATGACTGGGGCTGTCTCTCCTGTCCCACCACTTCCTCTCCCAGGCAGGACAGGTGCCTGCTGCATTCCTGAGTAGTCCTGTTTGCTCCAGTCTCTTCTTTGAGACTTATCCACCATCTCTCTCCCAAGGAGCCCCTCTGTTGGGGGCCACACCTTAGCACACAGGTGTCTCCAGGCTTCCAGTCCTCTGCCTGGATGGGCCCTCACAAGGACCCTGCTCTGTGTTGTAGGTGATCACAGAAGCCAGTGCTGGCCAGGGCCAGCACCTCATCCGAACAACTTTTGCAGGAGTGGACGATTTCTTCATTCCTCCAACAAACCTCATCATCAACCACATCAGGTAAACCTGGCCTGCAATGCCTCTAAGGACTCCCTGCTCCAGCCTTGCCCAGAGTGGCATCTGTTTTCTTTCTTTCTGGGTCTGTCTGTCCCTCTCCCTCTCCTCCTCCCTCTCCCCTTTCCCCTGCTGAATTGACTTTGGACTTATCAGGAAGGGATAGAAATGAACCCACTTCTAACAAAGCAGACCCAGAACTTAGTCCCCATTGCTTAGCCATTCTGATATAGTTAAGGAGGGTGCCAAGCTCCTAATACCTTCAGGAGCCCAGTCACATCAGGAAGTCTCATCTTCAAGGTAAGAAGGACAGAGGAAGAAAGAAACAACAGTGATAAGTTAAGCATCCTCTCCTTTTAGACCCAAAAATCTAGTAGAGGTGGTCTTGACTCCTGTTTTACAGGTAAGGATACTGAGGCTCAGAGATGCAAAGACAATGGCCAAGGTCCTACAGCCAGGAATTGGCAGGATCAGACTAAATGCAAAGCCAAGTCTCCTTCCACTGACCCATTTGATCTCATTCCCAACTAACTACAGCCCATGGTTCCTCTGGGAGCCCCAGGGTATCTGTGCAGAAACCCACAAAGAGACAAGGCCTCCTGATTGCCATAGTTTTACTACCGTGTAATAATAATAGCCATGGGGCTGGAGTTGTGGCTCAGTGGTAGAGCACTTGCCTAGCACATGTGAGGCACTGGGTTTGATTCTCAGCACCACATAAAAAATAAAGGCATTGTGTCCATCTACAACTAAAAAAAAAAAAAAAGTAATAATAGCCATGGCCTCAACCGCAAACCTTTCCCAACCTAGCCATTCCCCTTTCATATTCATTTTAGAGAGCCCCCAGATGTTTTCTATAAAGCTCCCCCTCCAGAAAACTCACCCTGCCCTCTGAGCATGGAGACTCCAAAAGTCTTATGGTGCTATTTGTGCCTTTCTGGACTGTGACATCAAGCACTTTTCTCCAGGGAGAATGGTTCATTTTGGTAAGCTGATGTGGGGGACTCACACTTACCCTTACCCAAGGAAGAACACAGCCACCTTATGAGCCCCCTCCCTACAGAGTGCACCGAAGCTGTATTAATTAGTGAGACCCCTACAAAGGAGCTGAATTCAGCTAGGCTCTGTGGCTCCTACCCAGCTTTTGTGTTCAAGATCCTTCTAAGATCATATCACCTGCTCTTTCCATGCTCTGGCTCTTTATAGATGCTTTAATTCCTGGAGGGAGGGAGCATTTTATCCACTCTGAGATAGAGTTTTCCAAGAGAAAATTATGGAAGAGATTTTTTTTTTTCCTGTTCCTTTAGGTGGAATCACCAAAAGACTTTTGTGAGCACAGGCTGTCCAGGTCAAAGGGAAGTCCCACCTAGAGTCAAATGCTTGCTTACTTAAAACCAGCCTCCAAAGAAGACCTTCAGAAAGTCCAGATAAAAAGCAACTGCCCCTTGCTTGAACCTCTCCACTAAAGTTCCCTTTCCTTTTGTTTCCACATTTTTTATTGGTGCATTGTATTTATACATAATGATGGTAAAGTTCTCTCTTATATCGGATCATCTCAACAGCCCTAGGAAGAAACTGCCTTTTTCACAATCACTGAGGCGCAGAGAGGGGAGCAGCTTGCCCCAAGCCCTGCAGTCAACAGGGCATCATGGTGGCACCAGGTCATCTTGCCCCCAAGGTGACCACTGTCCTTGGCCCCACTGCCCAAGGCTCTTTCTCCCTGCATCATCAGTGCCAGAGAAGAGACTGCCCACGACCTGGGGTATTGGTGGGAAATCTATACCTGTGGAGCTGCATATTTATCCTCCAATTCTGACCCACCATTTATTCCAGTCAACAGCTGAGATGTGAGTTCTCTGATCTTGTCCTCAGGGCAGGAGTCTCTTTTCAGTCCATGCTCACCCTGGAAGCACAGGCCTTAGGGAATCAGATTCAAGGGCATCCAAAAGGGAGAAGCCATTGAAGACCTTTCACCCTCCTTTTAAAATCATGTCTAAAAATGAGTGCATGTTGCTAGAGCATAAGTCCAGGAACATTTGTAACTCAACCACATTTGGCTTGAGATCATGGATAATTTACTTAGGAAGTCATCCCCTGCCAAAAGATAAAGCTTATAAATAGGCTATTAGATCACCGAAGGATTGTGATAAAGGGAAAAGGGTAAAGATGCAATCATTTAAGATAAATGTCAGAGCCCCTACTCCTCCAAGAGGTTTCCCACTGTCTGACCTCAGTTCTTCCCCTCCCAGGTTTGGCTTCATCTTCAACAAATCTGACCCTGTAGTTCACAAAGTGGACCTAGAGACACTGCTGCCCCTCAAGACCATCAGCTTGCAAAGTCACGGCTGTGTGCCTCAGGCCATGGCACACACCCACCTGGGCGGCTACTTCTTTGTCCAGTGCCAACAGGACACCCCCACCTCCACCACCCCACAGCTGCTCATTGACGGTGTCACAGATTCTGTTCTGGGTCCCAACAGCGACGTAACGGGCACCCCCCATGTGTCTCCTGATGGGCGCTTTGTTGTCAGCACCGCAGCCAACAGCCCCAGGTTGCACGTGCAGGAGGTCACGATGCGGGGGGAGATCCAGACACTGTATGACCTGAAAATAAACCCAGGCATCTCAGACTTGGTGTTCCAGCACTCCTTCACTGAAGGTAACCAGTATGACATCTATGCCACCCTGGAGACACAGCCCGACCTGCTGTTCCTGGAACTGTCCACAGGGAAGGTGGGCATGCTGAAGAACTTAAAGGAGCCACCCACGGATCCAGTCTGGCCCTGGGAAGGACCTCGCAGAGTCCTGAGGGACAGCGGGCTATTTGGACAGTACCTCCTCACGCCAGCCCAAGAGTCGCTGTTTCTGATCAACGGTAGACAAAACACACTGCGGTGCGAGGTGTCAGGCATAAAGCGGGGATCCACAGTGGTGTGGGTGGGCGAGGTATGAAGGAGCCCAGTGCAGAGCCCTGGGCCCCAGGGGCACCACCTAGTCCTGACACCGCAGCCCCAAGCAGGCGCGCTGTACATTTTCACAGACAAAAGCAAAATCCCGTATCCGCTTTGTGGTTCAACACTGGTCTCCTTGCAAGTTTCCTAGTATAAAGTATGCGCTGCTACCAAGATTGGGGTTTTTTCATTAGGAAGTATGATTTACACCTCGAGCCGCAACGAGAACACATGCTGCTGTGTAGAGGAATCATTTCTGTACCAGGCTGCACGCCGTGTCACCTGGGGACACCATGGAACCAAGAGATCCTGCTTTCCGGGCTGACACTCCTGTCAGTTGCCTTCACATTGTCATCATCCTGTCCCGCCAGCCCCAGCCAGAATTTTTGCCCTGAACCAAGTGGCCTGGAAGCAGGGCTGAGCAGGAGCAGGGACTCTCCCTCTGGGAGTTCAAGGCCATCTGTCCACGCTTGGGACCTTGCTTTCTCCTTCACAGCCGCTTCTTGCTTTCCTTTCCATCTGACTTGGCGTAAGCCTGAGGGAGAGCCAACGAGACTTACTACACCTTGGGGGATGGGGAAATCACTCACTTTATTTTGGAAATTTTTGATTAAAAAAATAATTTTTTTTAATCTCAAATGCTAGTAAGCAGAAAGATGCTCTACGAGGTCCAGCTATATTCTTCCCTGCCTTAGGCCATGTCTCTGGGGGTCACTCCTGAACATTCCACAGCCAGATGAACAACAGGTCATCCAAAAACAATGGCCCGCTATACACATTGCCACTGCTCCTGCCCCAGGTGCAGATCAGGCCATCAGGTTGGTAAAGACTTGGTCCTGTGTTGGGAACCCAAGAGACCAGGACAAACCCTGCGTACCTGCTTTTCACCACGGAAGGGGGACATTTCACTAGCCAGGCCTGGTACCCCAGATTCAGGGCAGACTAGGCTTGCCTGGCAAGGTGTACCCAGCCTCCAGACTCAATGCAGAAGCCCCGAGGACACAAGGGCTGTCCCTCCAGGTTCCCAATGGATGGACTTCTTTTCTGCCTAAGACCTGGACACTCAGCTCGGGGACCCCAGCCCAAGTCAGCACTGCACAGAGGACACTTTTCATGAAGTGTTTTATACGCGTCACAATCTACATACACTCCAAAACTCAGAATCCGAAGGCTGCAGGCTGATACCACCATGTTAATCCCAAATGTCTCAGCCTATGCAGGAGATCAGGTGGGCAGCACGGTAGTATAGCCCACCCATCCTTGGCTATACTTGTCAGAGACTCTCAGCAAGCAAGAGTTTCCCTTAACTTCTCAAAATACCCCTTTCCCATCTGGGTACAGTGGCGCACACCTGTCATCCCAGAAACTTGGGAGGCTGAAGCAGGAGGATCTTAAGGCTGGGTAACATAGGGATATCCTGTTTCAAAATAAAATTTTACCAAGGGCTGGGGTTGTCACTCAGTGGTAGGACAATTGCATGGCATGCACAAGGCCCTGGGTTTTATCTCCAGTATGGCAAAAAACAATAATAATTTAAAAAACCCTCTCTCATGTCAATGGCCAAAACATATACATGCTTTCTGGCTTGATCATTCTATAAGCCCCATGGGTTGGGAGAGGCAACCCTGTCGCAGACACCTCAGCTATTTTAGCCAACTTCACCTGCCATGATTTTGAAATTTTCATACACCCAGCTCCTTTCACTCCCTTCTGACTGCCCAGCCCACCTGTGCTGTCCCCAATTTCCTGACACCAGCCCCTTCCCTCCTGCATCTCCTGTCTCTTGGCCCACCAAACACCCATCACCCACAACTCCCAGGAGCGTGCCTACACATGTACGTTCATGTTTTAGATTTTTTTTTTTTTTTTAAGGTAAGACATGTAGGAATAGGTTGGGGAAACTGACCTCCAAAGTCTAATGTTCAGTTTTACAGTCGCTGGGATAGTGGTAACACACCTCACCCTGTCATTGTCTTATTCCTGCCTCAGTATCTTGACAGATTTACTCCTAAACTCCCATGTTTATCACCGAAATTCTCCAGTGTACATGACTTTGCCTCTTGGTAAAATAGTGTCAACCCTGGCAGAAGAGTCTCTGCGCCTAAAGAAAGAGAAGAACTCCCACTACCAGGCCAGAACATCAGCCTCCCTGGGTCACAGGATTCCTAAGTAAAACAGCACTCCAATCCAAGCTGGCCTTGTAAGCTGGGAGGGCCAGAATTGACTTCTGCTCCACCCACTCCTTTGCCACTATTCCTCTGTCTCTAAATGTCCCTGAAAGGCACGCCTGCCTTCTACTGTCCTTACAGTGAAGCCACTAGAGATGACCAGCTTGCAGGACACAGTTGAATCAGAGCAGGAACTCACAGGCCTGAAGCCCAGAGCAGAGTTTCAGCAGCCCAGCCCCAGAAGGCAGAGTCATAAAGGCCAGAAGACAAATGTCTTCATAGCAGTGAAACCAGAGGATCTGCTCAGGTGGGAAGCAGGAGGATGACAGGCCAGCCCCACCTGCCCTCTCACACTTGAGCCACAGAAGCATCCTGGAGCACGGTTTGCAACCCACTGGTGCAGATGGTACCAGCATGACATGTGGGCCTCCTGTAACAAATGCAGCAGGTGATCTGATGAACAAAAAGATTAACAACTAGAGCCGGGCACAGTGGCGCACGCCTGTAATCCCAGCACTTGGGAGGCTGAGGCAGGAGGATTGTGAGTTCAAAGCCAGCCTCAGCAATGGCGGGGCACTTAGCAACTCAGTGAGACCCTGTCTCTAATAAAATACAAAAAAAAGGGCTGGGGATGTGGCCCAGTGGTCGAGTGCCTCTGAGTTCAATCCCCAGTACCAAAAAAAAAAAAAAGATTAACAACTAATAGTTGGCATCATTAAAAACAGATTGATTTACCAAAAGAATCACCAGACAATGCTACCTACATAAACTCCATCAGTAATTTTGAAATAACAATTAATTTCAGAAAAATTCATCAGTTCTCCCCCACCCCTTCCAGAATAGTAAACTCAAATAATATGAACTTGTGGTGACATGAAGGCTTTAAATTGGAGTTCCCTTGTTCTCCTTCTGCTCAAGTGAACCATACATGAAAGTTCTGGATCCAAAAGGCCCACCCAACCACTTCCAAATGAATGGTAGAAAGAAAGACTTTCCCGTGAATCTCTTGCACAGGCAGGCATGAGAGTGGGCCACCCCCAATGTGGCCAAGGCCAACAACCCAGCCTCAGCTATGCTGATCTACCCAGCTATACCTAGGGCTGGCCCAGACAGAATTCTTCATCTCCCAAAGTCACACAAGTGTCCTGCTGCCTCCCCCAAGACCCAGAAAGAAACTGCAAAGCCCTGTAAGGTCTTGGCTGGGGCCAACTATGAATACCAAGCTCCAGGTACTTTGATCCAGAGATAGCATCATTAGAGACAGAAGCTCAATCCCTGCAATCCCACCCCCACCCAAACATCTCCCCACAGCCCTGTTCATGTAGGCAGAAAAGGGCTCCCAGCTCCAGGTACATGCCCTGGAAGATGGCTTACAACCCCATTAAAGCCAAGAATGGCCTACTGGCGTAGAGCATTGTAACTGCTGAGTCTTCATTTAGAAAAGCAGCCAGGAGTTGGCTTTGTCCAGCCACATCTTGTCTTCTGTTGACCAATAACCTGTGAACTAAAGGAGATTTCAGAACTGAGATGTGAAACAGATTCATTCTGGATATATTTTTCTACAAGGGGCTTAAAAGTGTAGTCGATTCATTGTTCACAATGTGTTTCATTCAGATACCACAGATGTTGAACCATCCTCACTAGCAAACCCCACAACTCACTCCAACCCTCCTCTTCGGAAGCAAACCTCCAGGAGTGTTGACCTTACTCCCCCCTCCCTCCTATGCATCCACCAATCTACCTCACATTCTCCTCCCCTGCACCCAGCACCACCGGAGTGCTGCCCCATGCCAGGAGGCCAGTGACATAAGATGACTGCAGTGCTGACATGGAAGTCTTCTGCCAGCCTACTCCACCCAGGAACGTCAATCCTGGTCCAACAGCTATTAGAACCCATGAGATGCAGACCTTTGCTGCCCAGAATCATACCCTAAACCCTAGCTCACAGAGAAGAAGCTTGCATGAAGGTTCTGGATTCAAGACAAGAGAAAAACTCACTGGATATTGTCCAGCAGAAAAAGACCATGACATCTCAGCCAAACCCCATCTTTTAGGGGGCCCAAGCTGCCCAACCTTCCTCTATTCCCAAATCATTCTCTTTCTTTCCTGTTCCCTTCCTGCAACTCAGGCCCCCCGTTCATGAGCTACTCCACAATAGCTCCCACCATTCATCGAGCAACTGATCTTGCTTCCCACCCAGCACCCTCCCCACCAGTGACCTTTGCCCATGACGCTTTAGGGTTCAAGTGAGAAGTCACTCAAAGACCAGATGCTATGATTTGCCATCAGATTGGCATATAGACATAGCAGTATTGTTCAAGAAAGTCACTAACTGCCTTGGTTTCTCTCCAGAATCATAGAGATTATAAAACAAAGATGCTTCAAATATTCAAAGAGAGGAAAAACATAGTGCCTATCCTCAGTGTGTGACTAAAAGACCCCAGGTAGCTGATGGAATTCAACTCACTTCCTGCTTTTGTCTACACCAGATTATCCATAAGTCACTTGAGGATTTGAGCGTTTTATCTGGGCCTGCAGGCTTTAGGCATCAGCCACCCAGCAGACACTGGGGTGATGAAAAAGCATTGTCTAATGCCTCTATATCCTCCTTCGGAGCTGTGGGCAGCCAGTGGGGAAGACTAATTTAACCAAATACAATGTGTGAAATTATGGAAAATGAGAGAGAGTGGAGATTAGCTTCCAAAATCCATAGCAAGGCCTTCTTAGCACCAGAGTATTTTGCATGTTTTTGTTTTGTTTTGTTTTGTTTTCCACAAAGTCACAATTCACACACCCTTCTTTCCAAGCTCACCTTGATGGATATGGGAACCATCCCTTTTCCGTGTGGTCCCAGAGAATTTAGGCCCTGCCCTGGAGGGCTGTGGAGGACTCAGCCTACACTCCATAAAGCAATAACTACAGACTGGCCCCTGCACCAAGCCTGGTAATCGGTGGTTCTCCACATGTCACCATGACAGGATCAGAAAACACTGCCCTTTGGAGGCACCCCCTTCAAGATCAGAGCTTTGTTTCTGAGAAAGGACAAATAGCATTGGCTGCTTGTGAGGCCCAAGCACCCCAAAAATGAAACAAAAGAGAAGTCCTAACTCTAGACCTACATCCACTGTCCAGTATGGCGTCTGAAGAGCTGCCGGTTCCTTGCTACTTCAGCTACTTCCGAGAGGCCAGGAAAACAGGCCTGCAGGCCACCCAGGACCCACAGCATCCACTGGGGTGGAGACCCTGCTCCCTGCCCTCTCACACCACCTGCTGGCTTCCAGGGCTGGCCATCCCCTCTCCCACCCTGCCCTGACCCCATCGCTTCCTACCTTTGGGCTGCTGCCTGCGCTCTCTGAAGGCCACATGAGATGATCAAAAGCAGAACTGGGCATGGAGTTTTGCTGGAGTGGTCGCACACACCATTTCATGCTCTCGCATCACTGAATGACCCTCGAGATATGAAGCCACACACACCATTTGTCCCATTAAGATTCTCATCCTTCCCCGTCTCAGAAAACTTTCAGATCTCTTATGTCAAGGCAGGTTACATTATTTTGAGCAGTTGTGTAGACTCCAAAATATATTTTCTGTAATCACCACTATTTCTCAAAAGGCCTCCTCCTGTAATTATACATGTGAATTTTTCCTTATTTATAAAATATATATAAAATTATTTTTAATACATCAACTTTAGTAGAAATTTGTACCAACACAGTAACCGTATGTGACATTTGAAATAAGTTTGTGTTTACTTTGACGTATGACACAGTATTGAACACATGATGTATTTGCAGTACCACTTGATAAAAAGATGATTCACAGATTATCATAAAGTATTGTCATTGTAAATGCTCTTTTTCTGAGGATTTTACAATAAAACTTAAGAAAAGTTACCTTTTTCTGGCACCAGTCTGTCTGCAGTTGTTAAAGTGAGAACGGATTTAGGCAGACCACTCAGCAGCCTTCTCTTCCTGTCCACTGCAGTCATAGATGTAGGTGGCCTGATCACATCCCTCAAAGGCTCCACATCTAAATAGCATTACCTTGGGATGGGCTCAGTGGCACATGCCTGTAATCCCAGCGGCTCGGAAAGCTGAGGCAGATTGCAGGTTCAAATCCAGTGTCAGCAACTTAGTGAGGCCCTAAGCATCATAATGAGACCCTGTCTCAAAATATAAAGTAAAAAGGGCTAGGAATGTGGCTCAGTGGTTAAGCACCCCTGGGTTCAATCCCTCACACGAAAATAAATAAATAATAAATAACACTGGGGACTGGGTTTCAATGTATGAATTGGGGGGAACGCATTCATTTTAGAAGAGTGGCCCTGCCAAGTTGACTCATAAAATGAACCATCCCAGTGACATAAACACAGTGTTGCTCCACCTCCCCTGTGACATTCACTTAATAAACATTTGTTTTAAACCTTATAATAACCCAACAAGGTAGGGGCCATTGTAATCCCCATTTTACAGAAAAAGAAGCCAAGGCTGCAGGCTTCAAATCCAATCAATATACATGCCCACACACACACCCCAACCATTGACACTGCTACCTTCGATACCCCACATGACAAAGTCTGAGGCTCTGTTGCTCCAGCCCAACTTCCTCACAGACCCCCTCACATACCTCTCTCTGCCTCATTAACATTACAGGAAAGTCCAGCAGTTCCCTTTGTCCACAGAAACCTGCATCTGACCTGAACCCCAAAACGTGGAATAAAGCAGAAAGCAGACACCAGTGTGCTCTCTGCCCCACCTAAGTAAGGCCCTGTCCCTGCATACACTCTTGTTATCTCCTATCTATCACAAGTCCCAGAAAGTCGGGAGTTGGCATTCAGGGGAGTCAGGTGGCAAAGGTACAACCCACCCCAGGACCCGCCCCAAACAGGGCAGGGGCTTCTGTCCCATCCAACATTCTAACTGTTCTCTCCTGACCAGGCAAAAGTAGGCCACACAGAGATAAAAAGTGCATGGGCTCAGCTCCCACAGATCTAAGAGGGCTGACTCTTAGGTTTGGCACCTCCCATGGTCAGAACAACTTTGCAACCACATCTCCTCTCTTGTTCAATCGTCGTTTCCCAAAGAACATCAGCAGTACCCGGGCTGTTCACATGCAGCCCACAGTCCACAGGAGTCAAGAGACCCAAGAAGATCCATGGGAGCACAGGTTCAAGGAGGGTGCATGTAGGGTGCGTGTAGGAAAGCTTGCTTGGAAACTTTTTTGGATGAGGTGATAGGGAAGTCAAGTGGGAAGTCCCAAGGGAAGGACAGAGGGGTTGACAGACTGCCTGCCAAGAGGAGCAGCAAAAGCAATGGACTTGCACAGAAAGAATGGCAAGAAGGTGGGCATGATGGGCAGCTGTGAGGGAAGGTCTCTGCACACAGTAAGTCCTGAGACTGAAAGAACTGCAGGGTGGAAGCCATCTTGGTCCAGAGGTAAAGGCTATCCTTAGGTTCTGGGGCACATCTTCCCAGGCAGCGAACTGAAGTTATCCAGGTTAAGAGGAAAAAGGAAAGAAGATGCTGTCCAAAACATGCCTTTGTCTACTAATCTGCATCTAGGACCCAGAGGCCTGGAAGCTCGGGCACCCAGCAGCCCACAGCCTGGGATCACTCTGATCAAGAGCAACTGTCTTCAGGGAGCCAAAAAGGGTCATCTGGTAGAAGAGACAAAGAGCAGGTGTCCCTTGGGGAAGCAGAATGGACATGCCATGGGTCTGTTCCTGTGAGCACTGAATCCTAGGACTCTGAAGACCAGAGAGGTGTTTCTATCAGGGGCTCAGGGGACCTGAGATGGGAAAGAAGTATCCAGACCATATGAAGGAAGGGCCTAGGGCTGCCTGGAGTCGGTGAAAGACAAGGATGGAGACTAGTGTGCCTGGGGCAGGATGTCTGTACAGGATGGAGGGGACTTAGAGTATTCAGGGCCCAGGGGAATTGAGAAGACTAACAAAGGGCAGGGGCCCAAATGCCTCAATCTTCAGGAGGCCATCAGGCCATGAAGAGAGATAGGAGGGTGGCCAGCTGATGGTCCCAGAGCCATAAGTCTTGGTTAGCTAGGACTGGTTATGCCTGGCTCTAAAATGAGTAGCAAAGTTTAAAAATCATGTGTTATTTATGCAATAAATAGTGCTTTGTATTATCCTCATGTCTAGATGGGCATCATCTTTAAATATAAACTTCTGTACAAAGAAATTTCTGTTTCTTTAGCTGCCACTTCTTCAAAGCCCCTGGTCACCATCCTCATGTTCAGAGTTCATCCCTTCTAACCAGAGTTTCCTGCTCAATTGAAATCTAATTACCAGGTAGGAGCTATGGGTCATCAGTGACCTGTGGAACTAAGCAGTGTCTTGAGCAGCCCAGAAAGAAGGGACAAGAAGTGACAACACTGAGGGCCTGCCTGCACTGGGGGCCAACAACAGGGATACTTTCAGCATCCATGGAACTCAAGACAGAGGACCTGACTCACAGAGAACCTGGGGAATTCCAAACGGAGCCACAGCCCTGAGCACACACTTATCAGGCTTTCTAGAAAGCCCAGGGCAATCCAAATCAGTAACCACATTCCTATTGCTTCAGGATATTTAAAAAAAAAAAAAAAATCCATGCCATACATTCTCATTTTGTAAAAGAAAAGTAGAGGAGGAAATAAGCCAAAATATTAATCATTGAAATCTGTAATTATAAGCATGTTTGGTCTGCTACATATTTAATTGTATCATCTAGAATTTCTACAATGAACTGTGTGCACCCCTTTTAGTTGAAATTTGACGTTGAAACTTACTCATGAGTGGCACAGGGGCAAGGCATGCAGACTGGTTTTCTGTCCACTCTTGCTGCCTTTGGGGTGGTCAAGAATAAGAACTCATGTCTTGGTAAATGGGGGCACTTTGAGGGGAGATGCTTGTCACCCCGCCACAAGCAATGATAACAAGGCCTGCAGAACCTGTCTACTCCTTTCCATGCAGCTGAAGATAAAAGCAAAACAGAAGAGGGTTTACCAAATGTTGCAAGTGGAACGCAGAGTAGTCCAGCAGGGTCCAGGAAGGTGAGTGCGACTGCGAAAACACCATGCCGGGAGCCAGGTTCAGTGACACAGACTCAAGTTTAACGCGGAAATAGAGCGCTTTTATACATCCACAAAGAAGGCAAATAGCCAACAGCAACGAATACAGCAAGTTTGCAAATGTGTAGCAAGTAGATACCCGCTCTTTTCATGGTTTCTTAATCTACTCTGGGCTGGGACGTACTGAGCTTTGCTCCTTTTCATGACAGAAGAAACAAGAAAGAAACATTCTCGTTTGCAAGCAATGTTTCTTTTCTATCTATTCTATACCTTTTGGCAGAACGATCTGTTTGCAGACACGCCCCGTCCAAGGGGTGACAAGCGCCTCGTTTGCAAGAACGCCTGCACCCATTACTTCTGATAAACTACTTGTTTCTTCTCTATCTGTTCTACACCTCTTGGCAGAACATTCCGTTTGCAGACACGCCCACCAAGGACCAAGAACGCCTGGAGCCACTACTTTTGATTCTTTACATCCCAGCTTATAGGAGAAGAGGAAGTGTCTTTAGCCAGTGTGCTTTGAAGGGAGCTTGGCTCACAGCAGAGGTGTGCCTCTAGCTTCTGAGAGGACGCAGGTGTGCCTGCTCCATAGTCAAGCATCCTCCTTCAGTGCTATACACATGGCCTGAGGAACTCCTTCAACCAAAGGAGAATGGATTCATCCAGGCCAAAATTCCCCTGTGAATCACAGGGGACCCTATGTAAAAGCCTCACCAACTCCTACCTCAGAAACAATGGTCTTTTTCCTGAGCATATGTCAGATTAGGTTATTCAGAAAAAAATTTCCTTTAAGAAATATTGAGTAAAAACATTTAAAAGGAACCCTTTAAACATCTGGAAGGTAAGATGACGAAGGGAGAGGCATAGATGGACGCAGAACAGAATTGCTGCTTTCGAGAGAGCACTGGCCTCCCCAGACAAGCCTGGGCTCACCCAGGGGCCTCCTGGAAATAGGGTGGGAGTTAAGGTTAGGCACAGGACTCTGAGAACTGACACAAAAAGCATGGCCCATGAAAGGAAAATTTAATAAATGCACTTCATCAAAATTTAAAACTTTTGCCTGGCGCAGTGGCGCACGCCTGTAATCCCAGCACTTCGGAGGCTGAGGCAGGAGGATCGTGAGTTCAAAGCCAGCCTCAGCAATGGCGAGGCACTTGGCAACTCAGTGAGACCCTGTCTCTAATAAAATACAAAAATGGGCTGGGTATGTGGCCCAGTGGTCAAGTGCCCCTGCGTTCAATCCCCGGTACCAAAAAAAAAAAATTTAAATTTTTACTTTGTGAAATATTGTTAAGTAGTGCGTCAGCCATGAATGGGGGGTAGGGGAAGACAAAGAAGAGCCACTGAAAACGATAGGGAGCCTTCTCTGACAAGCAAGCACCTGGAAGATGGGGCCTAGTGTGTCAAAACCTCTCCAGACATAATTACATCCCCTTAAGAAAAACTCTTGTTTCACAATCAGGTCACACCTACCAGGTGGCCTCCCTTATTACTTTACAACTGTCACAACTCCCAATCACCCTAGCAACCAAAACATGATGACCCTCATTGAGAAAGCTTGCTGAGGGTTATTCGAAGTGTAATAATCAGAATAAGGGGGCAGGAAATTGAGGCAAAAATGAGGGGACTCAATTTCTTTAAAGTTCAGTTCTGTGAGCCCCATCTATCCTCTCTTTGAGGCATCCATGCAGTTTCTATGCTGTCAGTCAAAAGTCCTGGAGGGCATTCTCTGGAAACTTCCCTGGGACTCCCAAAACACTAGAGGGCAAGAGGAACATCCTCTCTGAGAGAACCCACTCTCTCCCTTGCAAATGTGTTCCCTTTCCCCTTTCCTATCCTTTTAACAAACTCATGCATATTATTCTGAGTGACATGTCTGAAATATTTCTGGGCTAACACTGATCAGTCTTTCTGGAAAGAATCTATTCACAAGAATCAAAATGAATGGGGAGGGGTCTCTGGCTGTCGCAGAATTGCAGCAGACCTATGCCCTATAAAAATACCCTATTAAAAGAATGAAAGAACAAACTGTGAAGCAGGAGAAACCACTTGTTAACCACATATCCAATGAAGGACTCGTATCTAGAATACACAAAGAACTCAGGAAACTCAACAATAATATAACAAGCAATGCAATTAGAAAATGGAAAAATACATGACTTCTAAAATTCTAACACAGAAATTTCACCAAAGAGGATATATAGATGTTAAATAGGCACATGAAAAGATGCTCAATATCATTACCTACTAGAGAAATGCCAATGAAATATCACTACCACATTAGAATTACTAAAATACTAGTCTGATAAAATTAAAAATAGTGACAACACCAAATGCTTCTGAGGATGCAGAAAAACTTGATCATTCATATATTTCAGATAGAAATGTAAAATTATCTAGCCTCTCTGGAAAAAAAAAATAAGATTTTTTTTAATCTGCATTTGACTCTCAGATGCCTTGATAATTGCATTCCTGGGCTTTTGTGCAACAGAAGTGAAGACTTACTTTCTCCAAAACCCATATGCAAATGTTCACAGCACCTTTATTCATAATGGCCTGAAACAGGAAGCAACCCAGATGTTCTCCAATGGGTGAAAGGTTAAACAAATTGTAGTATATTTATACCATACTCAGCAATAACCTTGAATGAATCTCCATATAATCATGCTGAAGAAAAAGGTCAGTACCAAAAGGTCACATACTCTGTGTGTGTGTATGTGTGTGTGCACGGACACACATGATGTTTCATTTATGATATCAATTCCTGAAATGGTAAAACCACAGAAATGGAGAGCATATGAATGGCTACATGGATTAAGACAGAAAATAGTGTAAAAGGAACCTAGGTGTAGCTATCAAAAGACAACAGATGAGATCCCGGTGGCAATGAAAATGCTGTGTGTTCACTGCACCCACATCAGCCTCCTAGTTGTGCTATTGAACCATGGTTTTGCAAGATGTTATTTGTTGGGGAAACTGGACAATGGGCTCACAGGATCTGTGCTGTTTTTCATAACTGCACATGAATCTATAATTATCTCAAAAGAAAAAACGTCCAGGTCCCAGTGGTATCAGCAGTGACTATTCTCAAACATTAAAGAAAGATATAAAGACAATTCTACACAAAATCTTCCTGAGAATATAAAGGAAAGAAAAAATACCTAACTCACTTTGTGATACTAGAATAACTCTTTTACACTAAAACCCAATAAAAACAACTCAAAAAAAGGAAAATTACAAGCTTATTGTACTTATAATACAGATAACAAAATCCTAAAGAAAATAACAGATTAAATCCAACAATTTAGAAAAAGAAGTAATGCATTATGACTAAATTGTATTAATCCCAGAATTGTGGGGTCCATTCAACATTAGGAAAAAAAATTGATGTAATTTACCACATTATCAGATGAAAGGAAGAAAAGCATATGAACATCTCAAGAGATGTTCAAAAAAATATTGAAAAAATCCTAAATTGTTTCACATGCATGATCTCCTCCTAGCAAAGTAGAAACAGAGACTTTTCAACTAATTATTCAAAATGAAGGTCTACAGCAAACCAACTTCACTGAAGCATAAACACTGGTGAGCTCCCTGTCGGACCAGGAACAAGACAAGGGTCCCACTACAACCACATCAATTCATCACTGTATATCATAGTCCTAGACAGAGCCAGAAAACAAGAAGAGGTGGGTGAAAGATTTGAAAGAAACAAAATTAGGTGATTGAGTATGTGTAAAATTAAAATGAATATACAAGAAACTTTATTAATTTTCACAAGAGAGTTCAGTGAAGTTGACAACAAAAAACAACACAGCAGAAACAATTATATTTCTACACACCAACAACAAACAGTAAAAATGAATTTTTTAAAAAAAAGATACCACTTATAATAGCATTTGAAAGTACAGGAATAAAATTAATAAAAACAAAAGATCCCTCTGAGAAGAATTCTAGAACTTTAAGAGACATTAATTACACTAAATGGAGAGATATACCATGTCCATGGACTGGAAGATTCCATACTATAACAGAGTTAACTTTCCCAGACTGAGTCATAGAATAATTTGAAGAAGGGATTTTGGAAAATTCTAAAACGTATGTGGAAGTTTAAAAGGTCACAAGTAGTGCCGGGCGCGGTGGCGCACGCCTGTAATCCCAGCACTTGAGAGGCTGAGGCAGGAGGATTCTCAAGTTCAAAGCCAGCCTCAGCAATGGCGAGGCACTTGGCAACTCAGTGAGACCCTGTCTCTAATAAAATACAAAAAACGGCTGGGGATGTGGCCCAGTGGTCAAGTGCCCCTGAGTTCAATCCCGGTACCAAAAAAAAAAAAAAAAGGTCACAAGTAGCTAAGAAAGTCTTGAAGGAAAAAGAATATGTAACATACTCTATTTAAACAAGACTCAATCTAAAGGTATAATAACCAAGAAAATGTGGAATTGAGCAAATGAGACAAACAGATCAATGGAAATGAATACGGGGATCAGAAATAAATATATGTATATATGAAAACGTTATATCCAGCAGTGGTAGCATTGCAGATTGGTGGGGAAAGGTAAAGTTTTTCAACAAATGAAGCTAGAGAAACTGTGTATCCATAAGGAGAAAAAAAAATGAGACCCATCTGACCCATATGCAAAAATTATTTCCAGTTATATTTTTTAATAAAAATTTAGAAGAAAATATAGAACATCTTTATAACCTTGAAGTAGAAAATAATTTTTAAATAAGATACAAAAAATATTAATAAGTGGCTGGGGCTGTAGCTCAGTGGCAGAGCACTTGCCTAGCATGTGTGAGGCACTGGGTTTGATCCTCAGCACCACATAAAAATAAACAAATAAAATAAAGAGTGGTTCCATCTACAACAACAAAAATATTTTTTTAAAGAATAATAAGCTTAAGTACATAAAAACTGACTGTTTCTGTTTATTTAAAGACATAACATGTAAAAAGACAGGGCATCAAGTGAAAGAAGATATTTGCCATATGTACAGTCAAAAGAGTAATATCCATAATATATGAAAAATCCTCACAAATCAATAAAAGACAGATCCAACAGAAAATTGGACAAGATTTTAAAAAACACCTCATAGAAAAGGAAATCCAGAAAAACCAACAAACATATAAGAAAATGCTAACTTGTATTAGTAATCAAGTAAGCCAACTAAAATTAAGTAACATAAATGTATTTAAGATAAAAATACATTCCAACCTAACTGGCAAAAATGAAAATAACTGAGAGTAGCAGGTGATGGTGATTATGTAGAGCAACAAGAGCACTCATTCACAGCAGGTAGCAGCACACATCAGAAGGCTGTTTGGCATTATCTTAGAAACTTGAGATGTGCATACTCTAAGCCCTAGTAATTCTATTCATAGGTACACAAGAGAAACCCATGCCCACACGCACCAGGACACATGTTCATGCAGTCATCATAGCATGTGCTATAATAGCAAAGACTGGAAACAACTCCAATGTCTTGTACTAACAGAGTGGAAAAAAGAAATTATGATATGTTCATATGATGGATTACAACAATGAAAATAAACCACAGACAGTCATACACTTCATCATAAGTCAGTCTCAACAAACAATGTTGAACAAAAGGGTAGATATAGTTCAAGAAAAGCCAAACATAACAAAATTGTACTTTATCACAGACACATATAAGAAAACCATGAAGAGAGGCTAGAAAAGGTTTGTCCCAAAAATACCAGTAATGAAAGAAGGGAAGAGATTGCTATTGAGAAGAGGCATAAATGAGGGTCTTGGATGATTATAAGTGTTCATTAAATAATCCTATGCTATATATACTTCCATGCATTATATTACATTCAAATATTTCTTTAAAAATCTTCAGTTTCTGGCAATATACTGAACCATGTTTCAAAAAATCCATTACTACCTAAAAATGCTGGAGAGAATAGAACAAATGCTCTTCAATGCATAAGTAAGGAAAGCAAAACCACAAAAAAAAAAAAAGAAAGAAAAAGGTGAATAGGAAGAGAAAATATGAGCAAATTGGAGCTTAGGTTTTGATAAACAAGTAGAAACAGAGGTAAAACCTTGGACCCAAGCAAGGTGGAAAATTGTGAACTGAAACTCCTGAATAAATCTGAGACATTGGGCTGGGGTTGTGGTTCAGTGGTAGAGTGCTCGCCTCACACATGTGAGGCACTGGGTTTGATTCTCAGCATCGCATATAAATAAATGAATAAAATAAAGGCCCACCAAAAACTGGGAAAAAAAAATTTTAAGCTGGGAGCGGTGGTGCACGCCTATAATCCCAGCACTTGGGAGGCTGAGGCAGGAGGATCGCAAGTTCAAAGCCAGCCTCAGCAATGGCGAGGCACTTAGCAACTCAGTGAGACCCTGTCTCTAAATAAAAAAATACAAAAAAGGGCTGGGTATGTGGCCCAGTGGTTGTGTGCCCCTGAGTTCACTCCCCAGTACCAAAAAAAAAAAAAAAAAAAATTAAAATCTGAGACATTTAAAGGGATTCATCTTCAGGGAAAGAATGTCCTAGAGAAAAATTGACACCTTGGCTCAGAGAAGCCAGCAAAAATATTTAACTCAATTGTATTTTGGGTTTTGGTGGGGTTTTTTCACCCTTCTTTTCCTTTTTTTAATTTTTATTTATTTATTTGTTCTAATTAGTTAAACATGACAACAGAATGCATTTTGATTCATAGTACATAAATGGAGCACAATTTTTCATTTCTCTGGTTGTACACAAAGTAGAGTCACACCATTTGTGTCTTCATACAGGTACTTAGGGTAATTGATGTCCATCTCATTCCACTATCTTTCTTACCCCCATGCTCCCTCCTTTTCCCTCCCTCCCCTTTACCCTATCCAATATTCCTTCATTCCTCCCATGCTCCCCCCTATTATGGATCAGCATCCACTTATCAGAGAAAAAATTCAGCCTTTGGTTTTGGGGGACTGGCTTATTTCACCTAGTGTGATATTCTCCAGCTCCGTGCATTTACCTGCAAATGCCATGATTTTATTTCCTTTGATGCTGAGTAATATTCCATTGTGTATATATACCACAGTTTCTTTATCCATGCATTTATTGAAGGGCATCTAGTTTGGTTCCACAATTTAGCTATTGTGAATTGTGCTGCTACAAATACTGAATGTGGAAGTGTCACTGTAGTATACTGTTTTTAAGTCCTTTGGGTATAAATCAAGGAGTGGGACAATTGGGTCACATGGTGGTTCCATTGTATTTTGGATGGGATAAAAGGCCTTCTCTAAGAATTCATAGAGCCAGGCGTGGTGGCGCACACCTGTAATCCTAGCACTTGGGAGGCTGAGGCAGGAGGATCATGAGTACAAAGCCAGCCTCAGCAATAGCAAGGCACTTAGCAACTCAGTGAGACCCTGTCTCTAATAAAATACAAAAAAGGGCTGGGTATGTGGCCCAGTGGTCGAGTGCCCCTGAGTTCAATTCCCGGTACCAAAAAAAAAAAAAAAAAAAAAAAGAAAGAAAAAAGAAAAAGAATTCATAATCATGGAACTACCTACCACACATGTGTCTTAGGAGTGTAAATTTATACTATCCTTGTGGCTCAAGAATACCCAAAGTGAGAAACAGGTATAAAAATTGGTCTCACTGGGGCATCCATAGAAGCAAATGCAGAATAACTCTTGCAGTGCATGCCTCCCAATCCAGGCCATGCATGACTCTCAAAGGTAAATCCATGTTTAATATACACTCAGGTATTACTGAAGTACATGAGGAAAAACCTAGCATGGACAAGAGTCAGCACAAATAAGTAAGTCATGTAAAACCTGTAAGAATTTCAGAAATAGTTTGCTAAAAATCATTAAAAATGATTAAAAGAAGAAACTGAAAAGTACAAGAAGGGGAACTAATGGAACTTCTATAAACAAAAGCTATAGAAATTAGAATGGAAAGTTCAACAAACATCTTAAACAGCAAATTAGAATGGAGAGCTAGACAATTCACAATAGCTAAGCTATGGAACCAACCTAGGTGCCCTTCAACAGAAGAATGGATAAAAAAAATGTAGTGTATATGCACAATGGAATATTACTCAGCCACAAAGAAAAATGAAATTATGGCATTTGCAGGTAAATGAATAGAACTAGAGAATCATGCTAAGCGAAATAAGCCAATCCCCAAAAAACCAAAGGCTGAATGTTCTCTCTCATATGTGGATGCTAACACACAGTAAGGGAGGGGAGGGAAGAATAGATGTTCTTTAGATTAGACAAAGGGTAATGAAGGGAAGGGAGTGAGGATGGGAATAGAAAGATAGTAGAATGAATCAGACGTAATGTTTCTATGTTCATATATGAATATACAACCAGTGAAACTCCACATCATGTACAACCACAAGAATGGGGTCCTAATTAGAATAAGTTATACTTCATGTATGTAAAATATGTCAAAATTCACTCTACTGTCATGTGCATCTAAAAAGAACAAATTTTAAAAAGTATTAAGAGCTACAGCAATGCCATTGTTCAGAATACAGCACAAAGAGATTAAAGAACTGGAAAATATAAAACAGGCCTAAAACTGTGCAAGAGAAAATGAAAATATTGACACACATCTAATGGAAGTTCCAAATAAAGAACTATGTGTTTGGACAAAGGCAATACTCAGCAATAATAACTGAGCTGTGATAAAATACAAGAATCAACAGATTCAAAGAATGAGTCCTAAGAAGGATGAATTAAAATAAATCCATGTACAATTGCAGATTATCAAAGAGAAGATCCGAAAGGTAACCAGAGAGGAAAGATGGTTTACTCATAAAGGACCGGTAATCTAATTCTCACTAACAATAAAAAAAATTACAGAAAACAATGGAATAATATTTTATAGTGTTTAGAGAAAGTAACAGGCAACCTAAAATTATCACCAGAAAATTCCTCAAGTATGTACTTCCAGAAGACTGAAATTAGAAGAAAAGAAGGAAATACAAGAAGTGACAATAGGCAAGAAACTGATAAATAAGTTCATATCTCTATATAATTATAAAGAATAAAAATTATTAACTTGGAGACATAAAAGTAGAAATAAGCTGCCAGACAACAATTATACGTAAGATGGGAGGGTAGCACTCATAGTTAAACTATTCAAAAGCCCTTATGTTGTTCAGGAGAGGGAAAGAAAGATTTTTAGGCTTTGAAATTAAATGTAAGATTTCCAAACTAATAGATGGAGTGACAAGGAATTAATACACTCAAAATAAATAACTCTCTATATCAATCCAATAGAAGACAAGAAAGGAGGAAACACAAGTAGCAAAGGAAAGATCTGCTAAATCGAAAAGACAAAATAACATGCTAGCCATACGTCCCAGTGACAGGGCTCACAACAGGAGGCAGTACCAATTAAAACATGGAGATTGCTGTGTTGAATTTTAAAGTATAATTTCACGGAATGCTGTTTATCAGAGAAACTGGTAAGATACAAGTATACAAAAAAAAAAAATAATGCATAAGATAACCCAATGCCCATCAGTTGAAAAACGGGCAAGCACTGTAGGGTACATCCACACAATGGAAGGTTATTCAGCCACGGTAAGGAATGAAGTACCAATTCACAGTGCCACCTGGGCGAACCCTGAAAACATCATGCTGTGTGAAAGAAGCCAGACACAAAAAAGGCCACATCTATATGAAATGCCCAGAATAAGCAAACCTATCGAGATCAAAAGCAGATTCCTTTAATATAGTTCTTTCCCCCAGGGACTGGGGGGCACAGGAAAATGGAGATTAACAGCTAATGGGCACAGCAGTTCTTTAGGGATAGGAAAAAAATCTTCTGAAAAAAGACAGATTATTGCATAATTGTGTGGAAAAAAAACTATAATCACTAAATCATACGCTTGAAATGGATGTATTTTATGGTGAATCATCTCAAAGTATACATAAATTTTAAAATATTTTAAACAATGGGTTGGAAGTTACAAGTTAAATGCTAACTTTTACTTTCAAAAAATGTGTGTTTGTGGGGCTGGGGTCGTGGCTCAGTGGTAGAGCACTTGCCTAGCATGTGTGAAGCACTGTGTTCGATTCTCAGCACCACATATAAAGAAATGAATAAAATAAAGGTCCATCAACAACTAAAAAAAAGGAAATATGTGTGCTTATATTAATACCTGACATAGACTTTAAGGCAAATCGCAAGAAAAAGACAGTTACTACATGATAAAAGTGCCCATTCACCAGGCAGATCAAACAAATTCTATAAACACAGTTTCAAAAGGTATAGAAAACATAATTGACAGTATTAAAAAGAGGAACTGAAAAATCTACCATCATAGCAGTTAACATGGCTCTTTCAATAATTACTTTAACAAATAAAAATTATTAAGGACATAGAAGTTTTAAGTTACACAATAAATAAGCTTAAACAAAAAAATAAATAAGCTTGAGCCACAGATATACATAGAACCCTGCACATAGAAAATGGAGGAAACACAATTTTTTTCAAACTCACGTAACTCACCATGCACTAGGTATAACACACCATAAAAAATGATTTCCACAAATACCATAAATCAGTATTACAGACCATGATATCTAACCACTATGCAACAAAACAGAAATCAATGACAAAAAAGGTAACTGAAGAATCTCCACACATTCAGAGAATTGAATGTGTAATTATAAATAATTCAGAAGTCAAAGAAACCATAATAGAAAATATTTTCTATAAAATTATTGGAGATTTATCTATATGTTGTTTGATACATATCATAAACATATTATTTGATATCTATTAGAGATGTCTATGGTGTGGATATGATTTGGGTTTTCCCTAATGGTCCCACCTCATTGAAGCAACTTCTGTTTCACCACAAAGCTATTGAGTGCTGTGTTGTCATTACCCCTGCTCAGAATAAAGTTGTTTCTTACCTATACCCGTCAGCTATGCCTCTATAGCAGCCAGGGATGCATGATCTCATACATGTTGGGAAAAAGAAACTAAAAATAGAACTAACATTTGATCCAACTATTCCACTCCTAGGTATACACCCAAGGGAATAAAAGTGTACATATAATAGAGATGACTGTGTGCCCATGTTTCTCCCAGCACTATTCACAATAGCCAAGTTACAACATCAACCTGAGAGCCCATCAATGGATGGATGAATTTTACAATGCGGTCTATATACATGATAAGAGTATTATTCAGCCACAAAGAAATGTGAAGTCATGTCATTCACAGGTTGGAACTAAAGATCATCATGTTAAGTGAAATAAGAGAGACCCAGAAAAAGTTAATTATGGCATGTTTTCTCTCCTATGTGAACTCTAAAGGAGAAAAAAAAAAAAAAAAAAAAGATGACATGGAAATAGAAGGGAGACTATTAGGGAAGGGGGAGGGGACCAAGAGAAGGGAGAGGGAGGAGAAAGAGAGGGGAACAGGGGAGCAGGATATACTCAAAGCACCTCACATTCACATATGAAAATGTCACAACGAAACATTATTTTGTACCAAGAAAAGATGTACTGAATGAATAAGTTAAAAAAATTTAGAAGACATTGTTATCACAGATTTAGCAGAGATTAAAAAAAAATTACTGTGAACAAATTCATGCAATTCATATGAAAACTTAAATTAAATGGACCATTTCCTAAGGGGAAAAAATGGTTTGACAAAACAAACTCAAAAAGAAATGGAAAGCCCAAATAAGCCCATAAAAAAAAGTGAATCAATAGTTAATCTACACACAAAAAACAAAAGCAAAGATACTAGGCCCAGACAGTTTAAGAGGCAATTCTATCTTACACAAAATGTTTCAGAAAATAGAAAAGAAGGGAAAGCGCCTCAATTCCTTTTACGATGCCAGTAAACTCTGAAACAAATGCCAGAGGATAACAGTAAAAGAGATGGAAATTATGGGCCCATCTCACGTATGAACAATAGGAAAATTAGAAACAAAATTCTCACAAATCAGATTTTAGACAATAAAACCTCATGACCAAGTAGAGCGTATCCAGTAGCACCAATACAGATCAACCTTAATGATCTCGTAAAATAACTCACTACATGAACACATTCAAGAAGAAGAATCTGTGGTCACACCAGCAGAAAGAGAAAAAGCACTTGACAAAATTCCTCATCATCATTTTTTTTAAAATTCTTCATAGAAGGGTATAGAAGGGAATTTGAGGTGAGGGGCAGTACTAGGGATTGAACCGAGGCCCTCACCCATGCTAGGTAAATGCTGTACCACTGAGCAACATCCCCAACCCCCCAAAAGGGATTTTCCTTCGGAAATAAATCGGATTTGAGAATTCTCTCCAGTAGTGGTCTTTGGGGAAGATTCCTGCACTTGAAACCAAGTGGGCAGAGAGACCTCACAGCCCTTAATCACGCCTGGTGACCCGGCACTGCTGAGTGTGACTTCTCCTCTCCTTTTCTAAACAAAAATCCTTACTGGGCTTTATCCTGCTCTTGCCTCGCCCCTGTCACTTGCTGGGGTCAGAGAGGGCTGGGACTTGTATTTGAGTTCATAGATCACCAGATGACATATCCCTACCTCTAAACCTAAAGAAGAGGCCTGCACATCACCTGGAGATCTCCTGGAACTTGTGCTGGAGATAGCTACTAAATGCGAGCTGGGCTTGTGTCGGTTGGGGAGAGGGTACTGTGTTAGGTTTGTGTGGCACAGAGTGAAGTATTTGGTGAACAGGAAGGTGGACTGTGGTAAAAAAAAAAACCACCTGGCTGAATTGGGCACGGTGGTACACGCATAATCCCAGAAGCTTGGGAGGCTGAGGCAGGAGGATCACGAGTTCAAAGCCAGCCTCAGCAAAAGCAAGGCACTAAGCTATTCAGTAAGACCCTGTCTCTAAATAAAAGACAAAAATAGGGCTGGGGATGTGGCTTAGTGGTCTAGTGCCCCTGAGTTCAATCCCCAGTACCAAACCAAACAAACAAACAAACAAAAAAAAAATGCCTGGCTGTTCACAAACATCCTTCCCCCTTCTTTCTGGGCACACAGGTAGAGGACAGTACCCAGCCACCTTTGCAGTATGTGTGGCCCTGCAACTGATTCTGGCCATTGTAAAGTAGAGAGTGGCAGGAAGCTAGACCCTAGCACAACCCATGCCACTCTGCTACCATGAGCATCCATGCTGCTCCCTCCTGCATGGTGCCCTTGGTGTTGGAAAGAACCCGGCTCCCAGTCACCCATCTGGGATACATGTTTGGAAACTTAACTGAGCAAGAAATAAACTTATCTTTATTGCAGACACTAAGATTTTTGAGGCCTTTATAGCAGCTACTATTACCTTAACTAGGAAAGGTAACTAAAGAACACATCATATTTAAGATGAAATGTTAAACCCATTTTCTTTTAAAGTTAACAACATATCAAGGTTGTTTCACCACCTCCTTTCCTTTCAGTATGGTTCTGGAGGTCTTAGCAAGTACAGTAAGAGGGGCAGACAGACAGATAGCAGGCATAAAAAAATTAAAAGGATAAGACAAAAATTTTATTATCTGCAGTAGATGTAAATATGTGGAAAAACCCGAGGGTTTTTTTAAAAACACACCACTAAGAACTAACAAGAGAGTTGGCAACTTTGCCAATAGATACAGAAAACTTAGCTGCGATCTTACATAAAAGCAACAAATAATCAAAAAGTGGAGGTTTTAAAGCAATACAAAATTCATAATAACATAAAAAATAGAACATCCCCAAAAAATAAATCTACCCAAAAGATATACAAGTGTTTTATGGAGAAAATTATGTTTATAAATGACATAAAATGGTACATAATGGTGGCACATTTTATCATCATGACTGGGAAGGCCCAGTATCCTAAAGATAGAAGTTCTCCTTACAAATTAACCTATCAGTTTCATGCATTCCAGTCAAATCCAATCAAATTTCAAAAAGGCCAAGAATAACCAAGACAATTCAGGAATTAGGGAGTGGTAGAGGTTACCCTACCTGATAAGATTTCTTATAAAGCTATAGTAATGAAGACACTTGTATTAGTGCAGGGACATTTAAATAGACTGAGAGGAGGACTTAAAGTCAGCATACTACAGTGACACAGCCACATCAATGTTTGTAGCAGCTCAATTCACAATAGCTAAGTAACCAACCTAGCTGCCCTTCAACATATGAATGGATAAAAAAAAATGTGGTACAGAAGCCGGGCACGGTGCCACACACCTGTAATCCCAGCACTTGGGAGGCTGAGGCAGGAGGATGGCGAGTTCAAAGCCAGCCTCAGCAATGGCGAGGCACTTAGCAACTCAGTGAGACCCTGTCTCTAATCAAATACAAAAAAGGGCTGGGGATGTGGCCCAGTGGTCGAGTGCCCCTGAGTTCAATCCCCAGTACCAAAAAAATAAACACAATGTGGTACATATACACAATGGAATATTACCAGCCATTAAAAAAATGACTTTTGCCAGTAAATAAATAGAACTGAGGATTCTCATGCTAAATGAAATAAGCCAATCCCAAAAATAACAAAAGCCAAATATTCTCTCTGATATGCAGATGCTAACTCACAATGGGGGGGGACAGGGGAGGAAAGAATAGGAATTCATTGGATTAGACAAAGGGGAATGAAGGGAAGGGAGGTAGGATGGGAATAGGAAAGACAGTAGAATGGATCAGACATAGATTTTCCTAATGTTCATATATGAATACACGACCAGTGAAACTCCACACCATGTACAACCACAAGAATGGGATCCTAATTAGAGTAAGTTATACTCCATGTATGTATAATATGCCAAAATCCACTCTACCGACATGTCTAAAAAGAACAAAATGTCTGTCTAAAAACAACACGTATGTCTAAAAAGAACATATTTTATTAAAAATAAAATAATAAAACCAAAAAACAATTAAAATTAAATAAATAAATAGACTGAGGGAACTGAGAAGAAAGCCCAGAAACAGGCCCACATTTAGATGGGAGCTACATATAAACCACAAGATTCAGCATTTAAGAAAAATCAGAAAATATATGCCAAATCAGTAACTAAAACAAATTAACTACCCATAGTAAGATAAACTTAGAGAGGGCTGGGGTTGTGGCTCTGTGGCAGAGAGCTTACCTCTCACATGTGAGGCACTGGGTTCGATTCTCAGCACCACATAAAAATAAATAAAAAAAAATAAAGATATTGTGTCCATGTAAAACTAAAAAATACTTTTTTAAAAAATGATAAAGTTAGAGGAAAAACTTTTAGAAGAAAGCAAGAATATTTTTGAAATGCAGAATTAGAAAGATTGCTTAAATAACTAAAAAGACAAACCATAAAGGAAAAAAGATAAATTTGACTACATTTTTATATGAAGGGGAGAGCACAATTCGAGCTTGCTTGTATGTGCATAAAGAAACCTCCAATATGAGGAACAGAGCAGGGAGCCAGGCAGATGAGGAAATCATTTCGTTTGTGCTCACAGTATTATTAGCCTTGTGACTACGTAGTTTACAAATAATTTTTTAATGTCTACTCTTTGAAAGATACCGTAATCAAAGTGAAAAAACAAGTCACAATCTGAGGCAAGATATTTATAATCGTATGAGAAACAGACTGTTAGTATCCAGGTTACACAAGAAATTCCTAAAAAGAAAAGAGAATCCAATAAAAAGTGGGCAGAGATGTGAACATGCATATCACAGAAGTGAAACTTGATGGCCAATAAACAAATGAAAGGTGACTCAATCTCATTAATAATCACGAAAATGCTATTTAAATTTACATGGCAATACAATTTCACCCTCATAAAAGAGGCAGTAATTAACAAGTCCGCTAACACCCAGTGCTGATGAGCTCCTGAGGAAATAGGGTGTCTTATACACTTTCTAGTGGAAGTGCAAATTGGACCACCACTTTGGAGAGCAATTTTGCAAAATCTAATTAAGTTAAAGATGTGAGTACTCTGCAATCCAGCCGTTACATTTCTAAACTTATACCCTAAAGAAACTCTAGTACTATGCACAAAGAAACATTTAAAGAATGTTCACTGTACCACTGTTTGTAATAAAGAAAAATTGGAAACTACCAAAATTATCATCAGAAAAAGAACAGATAACTTGTATATATACAAAGCAGAATGTCAAATGAAGGAATTGGAATTAACACGTATTAATGCAGATCAATTTCAAAAGCATAATGTTGAGTCAAAAAAAGCAAATTACATAAAGATTTTGCCATTCATATAAACTTTTTAAAACATGCAAAATATTTCACTATACATTGTCATTGCTGCATTCATATATGATAACAGTACAAAGGGACATAACAAACATCAAAAAAATCCATATGTATGCAGTAGAAGTGAAGAGATCAGGAAAAGTTTGAGAAAATGCAACTGTATTTGTAATATCTTTTCTATTACTTTTTAATCTAAATAAAATCAATCCAAAACAAAACTTATCTAAATAAATAATCTAAAATAAAAATTAATCTAGGCAGGTGTGGTGGCACACACCTGTAATCCTAGCGGCTCAGGAGCCTGAGGCAGGAGATTCGTGGGTTCAAAGCCAGCCTCAGCAACTTAGTGAGACCCTGTCTCTAAATAAAATACAAAAAAGTGCTGGGGATCTGGCTCAGTGATTAAGCCACCCTGGCTTCAATCCCCAGTACCCAAAAAAAAAAAAAAAAAAATTAATCTAAATAAACATGGCATTGACATTTGATAGAGCAGAGCAGTGGATACTAGGTGATGTTTTGTTAATGTTTTTATACACTTCTCAACTTTTCTTCATCATGAACATAACTTTTAAGTTAGATCCAGACTGCACATAATTTAAGAATCTTGAGAGAATTCAACCTCACTACTACATTTCCCATTTTAATTAACTCATTACTATACTTTTTATTAAAGTATAAATAAATAAGTATGTACCATAAATTATAATAATCTATCCTTGAATATAACTATAGCTCTGCCTGAAGAGTATAACTTTCTAATATTTTCTTTTTTGTCCAATATTTTCTTAATAAACAAAAAAATTCATTTCAAGCATTCAAGTTGGAAAGGCAGAAGTAAAATTACCTCTTGTTAACATATTATACAATTGTAGAAAACCCTAAAGATTTCACAAAAACTCTGTTAGAACTAATAAATGAGTCAGCAAAGGAGAAGCCTACAAAGTTCATCCATAAAAATCAGTTGCATTTCCATGAGCTAGCAATGAACCATCTGAACAGGAAATTACAAAACAATTCCATTTACAACAGCATCAATAAGAATAAAATACTTAGGAGGAAAAAACTTACGCTAAGAAAGCTACAAAACACTGCTGAAAGAAATTAAGGAAGACCTGAATAAATGTAAACACATTACACATTCATAGATTGGAAGACTTAATATTACTAAGATGTCAATGCTATCCAAAGCCATTAAGGCAATACCGATTTAAATTCCCAGTGACTTTTTTGCGGAAATAGAAAAACCTATCCTAAAATTCATATGGACTCTCAAGGGACTTCAAATAGCCAAGACAATCTCAGAAAGGAAGAAAAAAGCTGGAGGACTTAGGTTTCCTAATTTCAAAGCTTACTGCAAAACCATAGTAATCAAAACAGTGTGATGGCCGAGCATGGTAGCGCATGCCTATAATTCCAATGTTTCAGGAGGCTGAGGCAGGAGGATCATGAATTCAAAGCCAGCCTCAGCAAAAGCAAGGCACTAAACAATTCAGTGAGACCCTGTCTCTAAATAAAATACAAAGTAGGTCTGGGGATGTGGCTCAGTGGTAGAGTGCCCCTGAATACAATCCCTGGTACAAAAAAAAAAAAAAAGTGTGATGCTGGAATAAGGACAGACATATAGAGCAGTGAAATAGAATCAAGAGCCCAGAAATAAACCCCTGCATATTTAGCCAAAGAGTTTTGAAAGGATGCCAAGACTCTTCAACAGGAAATGGACAGTCTTATCAAAAACTGGTACTTGGAACACTGATATCACATGCAAAGAATGAAGTTGGACCAATCATAAAAAAATTAACTAAAAATAGATCAAAGACCTAAGTATAAGACCTAAAACTACAAACCCTTAGAAGAAAACATAGAGCAAAAACTTTACAGCATTTAGCAATGATTTCTTGAATAGGATGCCAAAGGCACAGGCAACAAAAGAAAATATATAACAAAGTGAAAAGGTAACTCACAGAATGAGAGATAATATTTTCAAATCACATTTGAGAAGGGATCAATATCCAGAATACACAGAGGATTCCTAAAACTCAATAACAACGAAAAAGTTCAAAAATAGGAAAAAGATTTGATAGACATTTCTTCAAAGAAGATATACAGATGGAGCCGGGCGCGGTGGCGCACGCCTGTAATCCCAGCACTTGGGAGGCTGAGGCAGGAGGATCGCAAGTTCAAAGCCAGCCTCAGCAATGGTGAGGCACTTAGAAACTCAGTGAGACCCTGTCTCTAATAAACAAAAAAGGCCTGGGATGTGGCCCAGGGGTCGAGTGCTCCTGAGTTCAATCCCTGGTACCAAAAAAAAAAAAAAAAAAAAAAAATATACAGATGGCCAATGAGCAGATAAAAAGATGCTTAGTATCACTAATCATTAGAGAAATGCAAATCAAAACTACAATGAGATGAGATACCACATCATGATCATTAAGGTAGCTAAATAAAAAAAACAAATGTGTTGGCAAGGATGTGGAGAAATTGGAACCCTGGTGTGCTCACTATTAGGGAGAGTGTAAAATGGGACAGCTGCTATGAAAAAGAGCATGGTAGTTCCTGAAAATTTTAAAATGAAATTACTATGTGATCCATCAATTCAAGTTCTAGGTATATGTACAAAAGAACTAAAAACAGGATCTAGAAGAGATATCTGTATACCCATGTTCATAGCAGCATTGTTCACAGTAGCTAAAATGCAAAACAACCCAATGTATGAACAGATAAACAAATTGTGTAACTGTGGTACATACATACAACGGAATATTATCCAATCATGAAAAGTAAGGTAAATCTGACACATGCTACAACATGAATAAACCTTAAGAACTTTATGCTTTGTTAAATAAGCCAGCCACAGAAGAACACATATGATATGATTTCATTGACATAAGGTACTTAGGTCAAAATCACAGAAACAGTAGAATGGTGATTTCTAGGGACTGGGGGGGAAGGGAAATGAGGAATTGTTGCTTAATGTGTTCAGAGTCTCTGTTTTACAAGCTGAAAAGAGTTCTGGAGATGGATAGTGGTGATGATCGTGAACATCAGAAATGTATTTAATCCCGTTGAATCATATGTTTAAAAATTGTGAAGAGGAGCCAAGCACAGTGGTGCACGCCTATCATCCCAGTGGCTCTGGAGGCTGAGACAGGAAAATCTTGAGTTCAAAGCCAGCCTCAGCAACTTAGCAAGGCCTTAAGCAACTTAGCAAGACCCTGTCTCTAAATAAACTATATAGAGAGCTGCGGAGGTGGCTCAGTGGTTAAGCACCCCTGAGTTCAATACCCAGTATCAAAAAGAAAAAAAAAGTGAAGATGATAAATTTTATATGTATATGTATTTTAACTCAATTGTAAAAGGTAGGGGTGGGGGACAATTACCATGAAATTTGGAAAATAATTCATTTTGAAATTACAAAAAGAAAAGAAAAGGGGGGAAAATGAAGTTCCAGTTTCAGGATGATGAACTAAAGCAAGATCACACCTTCCCCTTCTGCAGCAAATCCATTTTAAAATTGACAAAAATTTTAAAAATACATACATACTGTGCTCAAACAAGACGTGAAACCCTGGCTGACCCAAGATGAGAAATTCCTGGAAGGCGTGCACACGCGTGCACACACACACACACACACACACACACACACACAGTGTTGCAAACAGATACCATTGGCCAAGATAAAAAGTAAATCAGTAGGTAATGCAATTTTTAATTAGTTAGCTTTAACTACTATGCCATGTATATGCCCTTTAAAACACCATACTATACAAAATATAAAACATAATGTTATCCATCAATTTTAAAATAAACAACTTCAGGTGGAAAGATGGGAAGGAGGGGAAATCAAAGATGTCTCATGTTCGTGGCAAAAGGCCAGAGCAGACATGGGCCAGTGGTGACTAATGGGGTGGTGTCCCAGGAACTGATGTAATGCTACACAATCCCACCCCGCCCTCAGTGAGCCAAGTAGCAACATGAAGTCTATGTGCCTCCAGAGACGAACAGTGAATGTGGATGCTTAGGGAAGAAAGACAGGATGGTGTCCTGGTAGAAGACTCTCTCAAGCCAAGATCAGCCCCCATCATATTCTTCTCAGTGCTGGCAGCAACAATGGTTGCCTCTCGTTCTACCAAGTGCACCGTACAAACAGGCTGCAGACAGATGCTGACGAATTCTCAGCTCAAAATCAGTGCAGAATGATGCATCTGAGGAATATCAACACTATGATGTAGAGTAAATTAGCAACTAGGAGTGCTAATTTGAAGGAAAAAACAATAGAGGAACTACAATAGGAACTTCTTATCATAAGATTATTTATTGAGACCACCGCAGGAGCTCAGACTTGGCCAGTTCTGCCAACACCAACTTGTGTGGGACCAAGGCCCAGGGTAGGTCCAGAGTCCACAACCCCACCCCCACCTGGGAGCACAAGCCTAACCCATCCATCTTGAGACATAGCCATAGCCTTCCCACACAGTAGCCCCTACCTTTTGACAATACACAGGGCTTAAAAGCAGCTGCATCTCAGAGCAGGCATCCCAAAGACAGTATAAGGCCCACCTTTCAGTCCCATTTCTGGAAGACATTGCATCCATCTTGGGCACCTTCACTGTTATCTCAAGTTACCTCTACTATTGCTGCCACCACATTTAGTTGCAGTAGCAAACATCAAGGGACAGCTGCAGGGTCTGAAGGCCCAACATTAAGGTGAGGTAGATAATCTGCATGGTACTACAAGAATATAGGATAGAAACTGTAATATCTCAGATCCACACTGCAAGAAGGAAGACAAATAAACAACATGAAAAAACACAGGAGTAAAGTCTCCCAAATAAACCAGGATACTACAGTAACAGAACCCATTGACAGCAAAGTTGATGAAATGTCAGAGAAGGAGTTCAGAAGGATCCTAATTAAAATGATCCGTGAATTAAAGAATGACCTAAATGAGCAAATACAGTCAAAAATTGATCACTACAACAAAGAGATAAAAGAGCAAATACAGGTAGCAAAAAATTACTTCAAAACAGATAGAGACTCTGAAAAAAAATCAATCAGAAATCTTTGAAATGAAGGAAACAATAAACCAAATAAAAAACACAATAGAAAGAATCACCAACAGCTAGATCAAGAATGTCAGATAATGAAGAAAAAGTATACAATCTTGAAAATAAAGTTGACCACATAGTGAAGATAGTGAGAAACCATGAACAGAACATCTAAGAATTAAGGATCAGCCTCAAAAGACCAAATCTAAGAGTAATTGTGATAGAGGAAGGCACAGAGTTTCAAACCAAAGGAATGTACAATCTCTTCAATGAAATAATATCAGAAAATTTCCCAAGCATGAAGAAGGAATTGGAAAACCAAATATAAGAGGCTTACAGGACACCAAATGTACAAAATTACAACATATCTACACCAAGACACATTATAATGAAAATGCCTAGCATACAGAATAAGGATAGAATCTTAAAGGCCCGAAGAGAGAGGAATCAGATCACATATAGGGGGAGACCAATTCGTATCACAGCAGATTTTTCAACCCGGACACTCAAAGCCAGAAGATCATGGAACAACATATACCAAGCTCTGAAAGAAAATGGATGCCAACCAAAAATCTTATATCCAGCAAAATTAAGCTTTAGATTTGATGATGAAATAAAAACCTTCCATGATAAACAAAAGTTAAAAGAATTTACAACTAGAAAGCCAGCACTACAGAACATCCTCGTCAAAATATTCCAAGAAGAGGAAATATAAAACAATATGAAAATCAGCAGAGTAAGGTAATACACTAAAGGAAAAACTAATCAGAGGAAAAACCATGTCAAGTTAAATACCAAAAATAAACAAAAATGCCTGGGAATACAAATCATGTCTCAATAATAACACTGAATATTAATGGCCTAAACTCACCAACCAAAAGACATAGACTAGCATATTGGATTAAAAAAAAAAAAAAAAAAGACCAAACAATATGCTGCCTCCAAGAGACTCATCTCATAGGAAAAGATATCCACAGGCTGAAGGTGAAGGTTGAGAGAAATCTTACCACTCACATGGACTGCAGAAGCAAGCAGGGTTTTCCATCCTCATATCAAATAAAGTAGACTTCAAGCTAAAGTTAATCAAAAGGGATAAAGAAGGACACTACATACTGCTCAACGGAAACATACACCAACAAGTCTTAACAATTATAAATATATATGCCCCAAACAATGGAGCATCTATGTTCATCAAACAAATTCTTCTCAAGTTCAAGAGTCAAATAGACCACAACACAATAATTTTGGGTGACTTTAACACACCTCTTTCACCACTGGATAGATCTTCCAAACAACAGCTGAACAAAGAAACTATAGAACTCAATGATACAATCAATAACTTAAGACTTAACTGACTGATATAGAATATTTCATTCTTCAATTATCAAATACACTTTCTTCTCAGCAGCACACGGATCTTTATAAAAAATACACCATATGTTATGTCACAAAACAACTCTTAGCAAATATAAAAAAAGTAGAGATACTACCCTGCATTCTATCAGAATGAAATTAGAAATCAATGATAAAATAAGAATGAAATTAGAAATCAATGATAAAATAAGAAATAAAAACTACTCCAACACCTGGAGACTAAACAATATGCTACTGAATGAATAATGGGTTGCAGAAGATATCAAGGAGGAGATTAAAAAATTCTTAGAGGTTAATGAAAATACAGACAAAACATATCAGAACTGCTATGAAGGCAGTTCTAAGAGGAGAGTTCATTGCATGGAGTTCATTCCTTAAAAGAAGAAAAAGTCAACAAATAAATTAACATTACAATTCAAAGTCCTAGAAAAAGAAGAACAATCCAACACCAAAAGCAATAGAAGACAGGAAATAATTAAAATCAGAGCTGAAATCAATGAAATTGAAACAAAAGAAACCATTGAAAAAATTGACAAAACAAAAAGTCGGTTCTTTGAAAAAATAAGTAAAATTGACAGACCCTTAGCCAGGCTAACAAAGAGGCAAGAGAAAACTCAAATTACTAACATACATGATGAAAAAGGAAATATCACAACAGACACTACAGAAATACAGGAGATAATTATAAATTACTTTGAAAACTTGTACTCCAATAAAATATAAAATACAAAATATTGAAGGCATAGACAAACTTCTAAAGTTGTATGATTTGCCCAAATTGAATCAGGATGATATACACAATTTAAATAGATAAATTTCAAGTAATGAAATAGAAGATACCATCAGAAGCCTACCAACCAAGAAAAGCTCAGGACCAGATGGATACACAGCCAAGTTCTATAAGATCTTTAAAGAAGAACTAATACCAATACTCTTCGATTTATTTCAGGAAATAGAAAAAGAGGGATCACTTCCAAACTCATTCTATGAGGCCAATATCACTCTGATTCCAAAACCAGGCAAAGACACATCAGAGAAAGAAAACTTCAGACCAATATCTCTAATGAACATAGATGCAAAAATTCTGAATAAAATTCTGGCAAATTGAATACAAAAACATATCAAAAAGATAGTACACCACAATCAAGTGGTGTTCATCCCAGGGATGCAAAGTTGTTTCAACAAATGGAAATCAATAAATGTAATACATCACATCAATAGACTTAAAGATAAGAACCATATTATCATCTCAATAGATGCAGAAAAAGAATTCAACAAAATAGAGCACCCCTTCATGTTCAAAACACTAGAAAAACTAGTGATAACAGGAACATATCTCAACATTGTAAAAGCTATCTATGCTAAGCCCCAGGCCAACATCATTCTAAATGGAGAAAAATTGAAAGCATTCCCTCTAAAAACTGGAACAAGACAGGGATGCCCTCTTTCACCACTTCTATTTAACATAGTTCTTGAAACACTAGCCAGAGCAATAAGACAGAGGAAAGAAATTAAAGGGATACAAATAGGTAAAGAAGAAGCCGGGCGGGGTGGCGCACGCCTGTAATCCCAGCACTTTGGGAGGCTGAGGCAGGAGGATCGCGAGTTCAAAGCCAGCCTCAGCAATGGCGAGGCACTTAACAACTCAGTGAGACCCTGTCTCTAAATAAAATACAAAAAAAAAAAAAAAAAAAAAAAAGGGCTGGGGATGTGGCCCAGTGGTCGAGTGCCCCTGAGTTCAATCTCTGGTACCACCAAAAAAAAAAAAAAAAAAAAAAACCAAATAGGTAAAGAAGAACTCAAATTATCACTATTTGCTGATGATATGATTTTCTATACCTAGAAGACCCAAAAAAATTCCACCAAAATATTTTTAGAACTAGTAAATGAATTCAGCAAAGTAGCAGGATACAAAATCAACACCCATATATCAAAGGCATTTCTATATATCAGTGAGAAATCCTCTGAAAGGGAAACAAGGAAAACTACCCCATCTACAATATCATCAAAAAAAATAAAATAAAATATTTGAGAATCAACTTAACGAAAGAGGTGAAAGACCTCTACAATGAAAACTACACAACATTAAACAAAGAAATTAAAGAAGACCTTAGAAGATGGAAAGATCTACCTTATTCTTGGATAGGCAGAATTAATATTGTCAAAATGACCATACTACCAAAAAAACCATTATATAGATTTAATGCAATTCCAACCAAAATCCCAATGACATTTCTCATAGAAATAGAAAGAGCAGTCATGAAATACATCTGGAAAAATAAGAGACCCACAATAGCTAAAGCAATCCTTAGCAAGAAGAATGAAGCAGATGGCATCACTATACCAGATCTTAAACTATATTACAGAGCAATAGTAACAAAAACAGCATGGTATTGGCACCAAAATAGACTTGTAGACCAATGGTACAAAATAGAGAACACAGAAACTAACCCACAAAATCACAATTATCTTATATTAGACAAAGGCGCCAAAAATATGCATTGGAGAAAAGATAGCCTCTTCAACAAATGGTGATGGGAAAACTGGAAATCCATATGCAACAAAATGAAATTAAACCCCTAACTCTCACCATGCACAAAACTCAACTCAAAGTGGATCAAGGACCTAGGAATTAATCCAGAAACCCTGCATCTAACAGAAGAAAAAGTAGGCCCTAATCTCCAACATGTCTGATTAGGCCACAACTTCCTTAACAAGACTCCTATAGCACAAGAACTAAAATCAAGAATCAATAAATGGGACAGACTCAAACTAAAAAGTTTCTTCTCAGCAAAAGAAATAATCAGTGAGGTGAATACAGAGCCTACATCATGGGAGCAAATTTTTACCCCTCACACATCAAATAGAACACTAATCTCTAGGGTATACAAATAACTCAGAAATCTTAACACCAAAAAAACAAATAACCTAATCAATAAATGGGCCAAGGTACTGAACACACACTTCTCAGATGGTGTTTATACAATCAATCGACAAATAGATGAAAAAATGTTCAACATCTCTGGCAATTAGAGAAATGCAAATCAAAACTACTCTAAGATTTCATCTCACACCAGTCAGAATGGCAGCTATTAAGAACACAAACAACAATAAATGTTGGAGAGGATGTAGGGAAAAAGGCACACTCATACATTGCTGGTGGGACTGCAAATTGATGCAGCCAATCTAGAAAGCAGTATGGAGATTCTTTGGAAAACTGGGAATTGAACCACCTTATGACCCAGCTATCCCCACTCCTCAGTCTATACACAAAGGACTTAAAAACAGCATACTACAGGGACACAGCCACATCAATGTTTATAGCAGCACAATTCACAATAGCTAAACTGTGGAACCAACCTAGATGCCCTTCAGTAGATGAATGGATAAAGAAAATGTGGTATATATACACAAGGGAATATTATCAGCAATAAAATAAAAGAGAATAAAATCATGGCATTTGCAGGTAAATGGATGAAGTTGGAGAATATAATGCTAAGTGAAGTTAGCCAATCCCAAAAATCCAAATGCCAAATGTTTTCTCTGATATAAGGAGGCTGATTCACAGTGGTGTTGGGACAGGGAGCATAGGAGGATTAGAGGAATACTAGAAAGGTCAATGGGGAGGGAGAGATAGGGAGGAGGCAAAAGGGTTTAAAAAAAAGAGATGGTAGAATGAGTTGGATATCATTACCCTACATGCATGTATGAAGACACAAATGGTGTGAATATACTTTGTATACAACCAGAGATATGTAAAAAATGTGCTCTATATGTGTATTATGAATTGTAATGCATTCTGCTGTCACATATAACAACTTAAAATAAAAGAAAAAAATAAAATCTGATGTGTGTGGATTCTAGCACTCTCCCCCCAAAATAATAGATAATAAAAAAAATAATTATCTAGACATACATTGAGTCACAAAATAAACTATTAATCATGAAAAAAAAGAATATTTATATACTTAGAAAAATATAGGAGGATAATATATCCACTAAAGAAAAAGAGTAGGTTATGAAAAAAAGAACCAGTTTTAATAAAGATTGAACTGCTCATATTAAGAAGACCCATTAAGGGCTTAGTTGCAAAATACACACGTCTAAAAAATAAATTGGCTTGGCAAAGTGGCACATACCTGTAGTTCCAGCCACTTGAGAGGCTAAGTAAGGCAGGAGGGTAGCAAGTTTGAGGCCAGCCTCAGCAACTTAGCAAAACCTTGTCTCAAAATAAAGAGGGCTGGAGATGTAGGTCAGTGGAAGAGCAATGGAGGAGGAGGAGGAGGAGGAGGAGGAGGAGGAAGAGGAATAAGAATAAGAATTGGAGACCCCAAACCCTTCCAGAACAGATTGCCAAACAATAGAAAAGTTGAGGGAAGAAAAATAAACATCTTCCCACAACTGAAGACACATACATGTCTACAGAATGAAAGGATCCATTAGGTGCCAAAATAAATGAATTATACACACCCTAGCCCTAACAGAATAAAGCCCCTATGATTTAAAAAAAAAAAGAAAAGAAAAGTATGTACTGTGCATGACTAGGAAAACCAGGGGAACAGAGGAAAAAATCAGAAATATGAAAATTTAATTTACAATAAGGCCATATCTAAAATCACTGGGGAAGAGGTAAGTGATAAGGATTAAATGGGGTTGTATACTAGGTAGTCACAGAGAAGAAGGTAAAACTGGGTCAGTGCTTACACCAAACCCCGGGATAGATTCCAAAGATCAGAGGTCTATGAGTAAACAGAAAAAAAAAAAATAAACTATACACATATTAAGGAAAAAACATGGATGAATATCCAACATAATGACTGGGGAAAGAGGATACAACTTACTCTACTATAACTCAAAATCAAGAAAAAAAGTTTAAAAATATATAAATTTGACCATAACAATATTATATCTACCTGATATTAGACTCTAATAAGAAACATGAAAGAAATAGTAGAAATGTAAAATTTAACTAAAGAATCATTTTTAAATGACCTAAATAGAGAAACCATTTTTTTAAATCATCTATAAATTCAATGCAAACACAATCCTAATAACAGGATTTGTCAAGAAATTGCATAAAATAATTAAACACATGTGAAAATGTAAATATGCAAAAGTAGTCAGAACAATTTTGAAAATAGAAGTAGTTGGTAGTTGACCCTACCAAATATGAAAACATATTATTAAACCACAGGAATTAATAGTGTTTGGTATTAGTGTAAAACTAAACAAATAGACCAGAGGAGTGTAATTGAGAGTTCAGAAATGGATCTATGTGACTATAGAAGCATTTCAAATCAGTGGGGAAAAAAATGAACCTGTTAATAATTGTATTGAGGCAGCTGACTTTCCATTTGGGGGAAAAAATAAAATCATGTCCCTACACACTATGCTCAAAAATAAATTCCAGCCAGGTACAGTGGCATGTGCATATAATCCCAGTGTTCAGGAGGCTGAGACAGGAGGATCACGAATTCAAAGCCAGTCTTAGCAACTCAGTGAGGCCCTGTCTCTAAATAAAATACAAAAAAGGTGGGGGGGAGCTTCTGGGGATGTTGCTCAGTGGTTAAGTGCCCCTGAGTTCAATCCCTGATACTAAAAATAAATAAATTCCAGATAGACAAAAGAGACATTCCAAAAAAGTCAAAGCTGTATAAGAAAATGTGAAGTTAGAGAAAATCTTCTTAGCTCGCAGATACAGACAAAGGAAAAAACAATAAATTTGAGTAGATAAAAATGTAAAGGTTTGAATGGCTGCAGATAGCATTAGCAACCTGAAAAGTCACCTCACATACCAGAAAATACATCTATACCCACACGACAGAATATTCAGAATATAGAAAGATAACCCAAGGAAAAGTGGGCAGACAAGTAATTCATTAAAGAGGAACGCCACGTAGACAAGAACATGAAATTATGTCATCTGGTTCTGGCTCTTCCAGCTTCTGGTGGCTACTGACGTCCTTGGTTGAAGCCACATCACTGCACTCCATGCCTAGGTGCCTTTGCCTCCTCTCTGCAGTAGATCTCTCTGTGCCTGCCTCTCAGAATGGCACCTGTGACTGCTTTGGGGGCACACCCAGATAATCCAGGATAATATTCCCACCTCAAGATCCTTACAGTAATTGCATATTTTTTAACCACGTAAAGTAATAGTTGTCTTTTATTCATGTGAGGTCATATTCACAGATTCCAGGGATTAGGATATGGTTATCTCTGGAGGTGGGTGCAGTAGTCAACCTAGCTCAAGCTAACTGACCTGTTTCCTAGGTGTAGAGTAGGTCAGAGATAACTATCCAATAGTTAGCCTGATAATTGAGTTAATTAACTCACTTAGAACTATCCTGGAACGTAGGAATAGTATGATCAAGAAATACTCGCTGCTACCCCTATTTCTCACCCTGCACAAAACTCAACTCAAAATGGATCAAGGACCTATGCATTAGACCCTGTGCCTACTAGAAGATGTAGGCCCAAATCTTCATTATGTGGGTTTAGGAACTGACTTCCCCAACAAGACTCCTAAAATACAAGAAGTAAAATCAAGAATCAATAAATGGGTGGTATCAAACTCAAAAGCTGCTTCCAGCAAAGGAAACAAGAATGTGAAGAGAGAGCCTACAGAAAGGGAGAAAAATCTTTACTACCTGCACCTCAGAGCACTAATCTCAGAGTTAAAGTTAAACTCAAGGGCTGGGGTTGTGGCTCAGTGGTAGAGTGCTCGCCTAGCACGTGTGCAGCCCGGGTTCAATCCTCAGCACCACGTAAACATAAATGCATTGCATTGTGTACAACTAAAGCAAATAAACAAATATTTTTTTAAAAAAAGTTAAACTCAAAAAAAAACAAAACAAAAAAAGAACAAATAACCCAGTCAATAAATGGGCAAACGAATGAACAGCCGATTCACAGAAGAAGAAATATGAATGATCAACAAATATTATAAAAAATGTTCAACATCTCAAGCAATTAGAGAAATACAACTTAAAACTATACTGAGATTCCATCTCACTCCAATCAGAATGGCAATTATCAAGAAGACAAGTAACAATAAATGTTGGCAAAGATGTGGGGGAAAAGGTACAGTCATACATTGCTGGTGGAACTGCAAATTGGTGCAAGCACTCTGGAAAGCAGTATGGAGATTCCTTAGAAAACTTGGAATGGAACCACCATTTGACTGATTTATCCCATTGCTCAGTTTTTACTTAAAAGGACTTAAAATCTGCATACTACAGTGGTGCAGTCACATCAATGTTCATAGCAGCTCAATTCACAATAGCTAAGCTATGTAACCAACCTAACTGCCCTTCAACATATGAATAGATAAAGAAAATATGGAATATATACACAATGGAATATTACTCAGCCATAAAAAAGAATGACTTTTGCCAGTAAATGGATGAAGCTGGAGACTCTCCAGTGAAACAGGCCAATTCTCAAAAAAACCAAAGGCCAAATGTTCTTTCTGATATGCAGGTGCTAACACACAATAAGGGATGGGGAGGGAAGAATAGAAATTCATTAGATTAGACAAAGGGGAATGAAGATAAGGGAGGTAGGATAGGAATAGGTGTAGCTGCCTGATGTACAGCCACAATGCCGCGGGAGAAAAACTTGGAGGCAGAATGAAGATACTTCTACTTTTACTTCTACTTTCTTAGAGCTTAGAGAGAGAAAGGAAGAGATTTCTTCTGCTTAGAAAGAGCTTTCTTCTTTCTTCAGCTTAGAGAGAGAGAGAGCTTAGCTTAGAGAGAGCTTAGCCTAGAGAAGGATTCTTCTTTAGAGCTTAGCTTAGAGAAAGATTCTTCTTCTTTCTTCTTCAGCTTAGAGAGAGAGAGAGAGAGAGATTCTTTCTTCTTTCTTTTTCGGCAGCCTCGGCCTGACTCTGACCAGCAATTACTTCTTCTATCTGGTTTCTCTTCTGTCCGAACTCTTAACCCCTCTGACTCTTATTTCTTCTTCTGACTACGTTCTGGCCGCTCTAACTCTTTTCTTCTTCTCCGACCCGAACTCTTCTTCCGAGCGACTGCACGACTGACTGAATGAATTCATTCTGCTTCTGACCGCTTTCACCTGGTTATATACCTTTAGCTTTGCGGGTGCGTCACGTGCATTTACAGGTGCGTCACATACATACTTATTATCAGGTGGAACTTATGGCTTCCAGCTAACCGTACCAGCCATCTCCCTGATTGGGGCTCCTTCAAATAGGAAAGACAGTAGAATGGATTGGACATAAGTTTCCTATGTTCTTACAGAATACATGACCAGTGAAACTCCACATCATGTACAACCACAAGAATGGGATCCCAATTAGAATAAGTCATACTTCAAGTATATATAATATGACAAAATACACTCATGTAGACCTGAAAAGAAAAATTTACAAAATAAAAAATAGAAAAAAGAAATAGCTGCTGCTACTATTAAAATAGTAGTAGTATCAAAGAATTTTTTTAAAAGACACACAAAAAACAAAACCATTTCGAACAGATTGACTTAGAATTAGAAATAACCTAAATGTTCATTCATCATAAAAATGGCTCAATAAAATGCACAAACCCAATTCCATTAAAATTTAAATCATCAATACAATACACGATAAACAAAGTGAAAAGACACACTTCAGACTGCAAGAAAATATTTGCAATGCTCTAATGAAAAATTAGTGTCTACAATATATAAATCATTATTACAAATCAATTAAAAAAAACTGTATTTTTTAAATGGCAACAGATTTAAACAGGCGATTCACAGAAAGAAAACTTGAACGGTCAATAAATATGAAGCAATGTTTAACCTAACCAGTAATCAGGAAAATACAATTAAAACTTCAGTGAGATAGAACTCCACATCTATCATGTTGGAAAATCATGAATAACTAACAATTATTGGCAAGGAGAGTGATGGTGTGAGTATGATGATTTGGAAATCAGTCTAAGCTGGATGTTTATGCCATATTTCATCAAACCTAAGACAACCCTGATTACAAGATACATCACCATTTTAGGTACCAGTGAAAGAATAAAACTTCCAAATACTTGGAAGACACCATACATATCAGAGATGTTAAAATGAAAAAAGGTACATCTCAAGACTACATGAAATATAGTAATAGTGAAAAAATTAGAAATAACCTAAATGTTCATTCATCACAAAAATGGCTCAATAAAATGCACTATATATTCATACAATGAAATTCTTATAGCAGTTAAAAGGAATAGATCACAAAAAAAGATGTCACTGAGTGAAAATAGAAAGATGCAAAATGATATAGAGTTCACATTTATGAGCACACACACACACACACACCAAAAAAAATCACACCGAACTTTTAAAAATTACCTTTTATGGTAGATGCATTACATTAAAGTCTCAATTTTTCATACTTCTGTGAATCTATGCCCTTTTGTAGTGTCTACCACTCTGAGCTTAGCTATGTGATTTTTCTCCAGCCAGTTGGGCCGTGAAAAATTCCACACAAGCAGAATTTTGAATAAATGTTTATGGTACTGCCTTATAGTTCCCCTCAGCTGGACAAAAGACAATCTAGAAATATTAAGAACACTGTCTTGCACAACCAGAGAAGCAGTGATCAAGCCTAGAAAAGACGAAGTTCTCAAAAATTATGGCTCTTGGGCTGAGGATGTGGCTCAGTGGTAGAGCACTTGCCTAGCACGTGCGCAGCCTGGGTTCGATCCTCAGCACCACGTAAAAATAAACGCATTGTGTACAACTAAAAGCAAATAAATAAATATTTTTTTAAAATTATGGCTCTGGCTTTTGACGAATGTCAAATGGAGTAACATGCATAGAAAACCTACCAAATTTTTGAGAATGTTTCATTGTCATAAGTGCCTCTAAACTTGGGTTGCAAGATTTTAAAATGCATAGGGACCTATGAACAGGAAGGAGGCTGAGAAATCACTTCAAGGACCTATTTTTCTCTTCAAAAGTGACCAAAGAGAATAATGGAAAAGGAAGGACATCTTGGAGGGTAGAACCAAGGGCCTTGGAAAATGATGGACTATAAAGCCACTCCCAGTGAACAGAATCAGGTGCTAATCAAGGGATATTCATGACCCTCAATAATGCCCTAAGTAAAGTCCTACCAAATCCAGGGGAACCTGGTGATGCTTTCCCAGCGTGACTTTAGAATTTGCCGTGGAGTGGTGTGATGTGCCTCCCATTCTCCCCCTTTCTAAACAGGAGTATCTGTTGTAGTTGTCCTGTCCCTGTCTCGACATCTATGTTGCCAAGTCAGGACAGAACATATCTCTTTAGTTCATAAGTCCTCAGTTTCATAGTTGTTTTTTTTCTTAAGACTTTTTTTTATTTTTAGTTGTAGGTAGACACAATACCTTTATTTTATTTATGTGGTACTGAGAATCAAACACAGGGCCTCACACATGCGAGACGAGCACTCTACCACTAAGCCACAGCCCCAGCTCTGGTTCATAGGTCCTCAGATCAAGAGAAATTGCATTCCAAGAGCCACATGCAGATCTGATGTTGGTCACGAGATCCTAGACTCCAAGAACAATGGTATGACTGGATAATCTATTGGGTATCCTAGAATGGGGGTCAATATATTTTGCATTTGGGAAAGATATGGTGAGTTGTGACCAAGGAGTAGACTATGGAAGATCGATTGTATTAAAGGCCCCAAAGATTCACACCTCGGGCTGGGGATATAGCTCAGTTGGTAGAGTGCTTGCCTCGCATGCACAAGGCCCTGGGTTCAATCCCCAGCATCACACACACAAGAAAAAGTTCCATACCTTCTTGAGTCTGTGCCTTTTAGTAGTGTCCTCTCCTATTAACTGTGTACTTAACAATGTGACTTGCTTTGGCCAATGGGACAGTGGCATATGCGACTTAAGAGTCTTTGAAAAATGCTCAGATATATAGAAAATCCTCACGTGCACACAACAGTCAAGTGGGGGAGAGCAGGATCATTCCAATCCAGGCCCTCAAGACCAACCACAACACAGACGCATGAGTAAGATCAGCCCAACTCACCAAGCCAATCTGGATAAATGGAGGTTATTTTAAGATATACTCAGGGTGATATGACACGAGATAGGATGGTATTCAAAAAGGATGTTAGCCTTACCCATAATTTTCCTTTAAAAAAAGATAACATAGAATAAGGCATAATTTTTTGGTGTATTTTTTTTTTTCCAGTGCTAGGAATTGATCCCAGAGCCTTTCACATGCAAGGCAAGGCTCCACCACTGAGCTATACCCCCAGCCCATAAAGAGATAATTCTTAAAAGTGTTAAAGGAGTAAGCAGAAGCACCAAAAGCCTTAAGAAAACATGCTCATGCTTACTAAGATTCAGACAATTGCAGATTAGAAGAGTTGGATGTGACTGGGTGCAGTGGCACACACGTGGGATCCCAATGACTCAGGAGGCTGAGGCAGGAGGATCAAAAGTCAGTCTCAGGAATTTAGCAAGACCCTGACTCAAAAATCAAATAAAAAAGGCCAGGGATGTAGCTCAAAGGGAGAGCATTCCTGGGTTCAATCCCCAGTACCAAAAAAAAAAAAAAAAAAAAAAAAAAGAGTTGAAGCACTCATTAAATCAGCACAAAAAGAAGTTTAATAATATTAAATATTAATGAAGATTTGTGGAAACAGGGCCCCAAAAAGAGTGCTGGTGGGAGTGCAAACTACTCACTTTGTCCTGTCTGACTATTCGAAGGTCAGAAATAAATTCTTAGTATCCATTCAGCACTAAAAACACACACACAAAAATTGTTCTCCCTACCGCACCTCCCATCAGACTAATATGTAACTCTCAAATAAAAAACAGTAGACATGAAGAGACATTTCACTGAAGAGATCATACAGATGGCAAATAAGAGCATGAAAGATGTTCAACATCATTAGCCATCAGGGAGATGCAAATTCAGATCACAGGAGCTATCACTACACCCATTAGGACAGCTAAAATAAATACTGACAAGCCAACCACCAGCAAGGATATAGAGAAACCGTCTCTCATACATCACCTATGGGCATGTAAAATGGCACAGCCACTCTGGAAAGCAGTTTGGAAATTTCCTAAAAAGCTAAACATATGCTTGTCACATAACTAGCAATTGCATTTGACCTGGTAATCTCCAAGAAACAAAATAGTATATACTTATACATGATTGTTCATTGTAGTTTTGGGAGGGAGGAGGAGTACTGGGGCTTAAACCCAGAGCCTCTGTACCACTGAGCTACATTCCCAGCCCTTTTAGTTTTTTTTTTTATTTTGAAACAGGGTCTCTCTAAGTTATTTAGGGCCTCACTAAGTTGCCTGGGCTGACTTGTGCTCCTCCTGCCCAGTCTCCTGAGTCACTGGGAGGAGAGGCATGTGCCACCGCAACAGGACATTGTAGCTTTGTGCATAACAACAAAGAATTATGAACAACAAAAACCACTCAATAGATTAAATGGTCAGACACCCATGCCATGGAACACCACTCATCAATGAAAAGGACTGAACTATTGATACACAACCCGAATGGAGCTCAAGGGCATTATGCTGAATGGAAAAAGCCAATCTCAAAAGGTCACATACTACGTGATTCCATTTATAGAACATTCTCAAAATGACAAAATTATGGCGATGGAAACCAGATTAGTGACTCCAGAGGTTGGGGTGGCTGAGGAAAAGGGGATGGGCGTGACTCTAGGGGGCACCATCAGGAGATCCCAACAGCAAGGGGCCAGTTTTGCATCTCACGCAGGGTGACACAGAGCTGTGCAACACAGTGTACCAAGGTCACTACCTGGGTTTGACTTGTACCATAGTGATGAAGTTTTCCCTTTAGGAAAAATTAGAAGGACAAATATGTACTATCATGGTAACGCCTCATAAATCCATAGTTCAAAATAAAAAGCTTTAAATTTTTTTAAATGAGAGGCTGTGGATGTGGCTCCATGGTAGAGTGCCTGCCTAGCATGCTCAAGGCCCTGGGTTCAATCCCCTGCACCACAAAGAATAGATTCTTAAATGAATAATAAAATCAATATACTAAATCACAACATATAACTTATACTAAAATAAAATTGCTTATTTCTGCTTTTTCTAATGGGAGTGTTGTTGATTATGTCATCAAAAATGAGCTACTCACAATAGCTAACCTATGGACCCAACCTAGGTACCTTTCAACAGATAAATGGATAAAGAAAATATGGAATAGATACACAATGAAATATCACCCAGCCATAAACAAGAATGACTTTTGCCAGTAAATGGATGGAGCTGGAGACTCTCATGCTAAGTGAAATGAGCCAATCCCCCAAAAAAACAAAGGTCAAATGTTCTCTCTGACATGCAGCTCCTAACACACAATAAACGGGGAGAAGGGAAGAACAGAAGTTCATTAGACAAAAAGAAATGAAGGGAAGGGAGGGGGAATGGGAATGAGAAAGACAGTGGAATAAATCAAACATAACTTTCCTATGTTCGTATATGAATCCACAATCAGTATAACTCCACATCAAGTACAACCACAGGAATGGGAATTTATACTCCATGTATGTATAATATGTTAAAATACATTCTACTGTCATGTATATCTAAAAAGAACAAATAAAAAATAAGGAAGGAAAAAATGAGCAGCTTAATGATCTATTATACTTAGAAAAACCTAAAAGCTCCACCTGAAGACTTAAACAAGTTCAACAAAGTAGAGGGTTACAAAATCAAAATACAAAAATCAATAGTTTTTGTATACAACAATAATAAACATACTGAGAAAGAAATCAGGAAAACAATTTTATTCACAATAGCTTCAAAAAATATATAATGCTTAGGAATAAATCTAACCAAAGAGGTGAAAGACCTCCAAATGGAAAATTACAGAACACTGAAAAAAGAAATCAAAGAAGACACCAGAAGAAGTAAAGACCTTCCTTATTCATGGACAAGCAGAACCGATGTTGTTAAAATGATCATACTACCAAAAGTGACCTACAGATCCAATGCAGTCTCCATCAAAATACCAATGATATTATTCTCAGAACTAGAAAACAATTTTATAATTTATATGGAAAAACAAAAGACCCAGAATAGCCAATGCAATTCTGAGCAAAAAGAATAAAGCTGGAGGCATCACAATACCCAACTTCAAGTTAGACTACAAAGCCAAGAGTAAAAAAAAAAAAAAAAAAAAAAAAGACAACCAGCTTGCTATGGGCATAAAAATAGGTACATAGACCATCGGAACAGAATAGAAGACACAGAGACAAACTCAAGACACAGTCATCTGATTCTTGACAAAGGTGCCAAAAACTTACATTGGAGAAAAGACAGCCTTTTTAATAAATAGTGCTTGGAAAATAGATTCATATGTAAAAGATGCAAACTAGATGCTTATCTCTCACCCTGCACAATGAATCAAAGGTCTTGAAGTAAGACCAGAAACTTTGCAACTCTTAGAAGGGAACACAGGGGAAACACTCCCAATGTATAGGCATAGGCAGTGACTTCCTCAATAGGACTCCTATGGCTTAGGAAATAGTAACAAGAATCAATAAACAGGAGGGTGTCAAACTAAATAGCTTCTGCACAACCAAGGAAATAACTACCAGTATGCAGAGAGCATCTACAGAATGGGAGAAAAATCTTTGCCAGCTAATATTCTGATGGAGGATTAATACCTAAAATATATAAAGAACCAAAAGGAAAAAAGAAACAACATTGAAAAAACAACCCATTCAATAAATGGGTAAATGAACTAGTGCACACCTGTAATCCCAGCAGCTCAGGGGGCTGAGGCAGGAGGATCATGAGTTCGAAGCCAGCCTCAGCAATTTAGGGAGGCCCTAAGCAATTCCATGAGACCCTGTCTCTAAAATAAAATACAAAAAAGGGCTGGGGATATGGTTTAGTGGTTAAGTGCCCCTGGATTCAATCCCCAGTACCAAAAAAAAAATATATAAGTGGCCCATAATTATATGAAAAAATGTTCAACATCTCTAGGAATCAGCAAAATCAAAATCAAAGATGAATGGATAAAGAAAATGTGGTATGTATACACAATGGAATATTATTCGGCAATAAAAGAGAATAAAATCATGGCATTTTCAGGTAAATGGATGAAGTTGGAGAATATAATGCTAAGTGAAGTTAGCCAATATCAAAAAAACAAATGCCGAATGTCTTCTCTGATATAAGGAAGCTGATTCATAGTGGGGTAGGGAGGGGGAGCAAGGGAGGAACAGATGAACTCTAGGCAAGGCAAAGGGGTGGGAGGGGAAGGGTGGGGGCAGGGGTTAAAATGATGGTGGATTGAGATGGGCATCATTATCCAAAGTACATGTATGAAGACATGAATGGGGTGAATATACTTTGTATACAACCAGAGATATGAAAAATTGTGCAATATGTGTATAATATGAATTGTAAGGCACTCTGCTGTCATATATAACAAATTAGAGTAAAAATAAATAAATAAGAGGAAGCATAAAATAAAAGAATCCATGTCTGCATCCTGGGTAATTAAAAATATAAAAATGGGGAACTTAAATGCTCATCATGAACAGGGGAGTAGCTAAATAAACCACAGGGTGGTCACACCAGGGAATACCATTGTATTTGCTTTCTATTACTTCCACAACAAATCACCACAATCTTAGCAGCTTAAGGCAGCACAAATATACGACTTTGCAGCTCTGGGTGTTGGAAATCTAATACAGGTCTCACCAGACCAAAATCAGGGTGTCTGGAGGCAGTGTTCCCTGTGGAGGCTGTAGGGGGAGAAGGTTTCCTGCTCTTTCAGATAAATGGCAAAATTCAGTTCCTCACTGGCTATAAACTAAAGGTCATTTCCAGTTTCTGAAGGTCGCTGCCTTCCTTGGCTTGTGGCTCCCTTCCTCCATCTTCACAGTAGCAGGTCCTTCTCAAATGACGTTTCCAACCTGCCCTCTATCTTCCTCTTCCACTTTAAAGGACCCAGTTGATTACCTAGGGCCCATCCTGGTCATCCAAAATAATCTCCCCATTGCAACGTCCTTACCTTTAATCATATCAACAAAATGCCTTTGCCATACACACACACATACACACACCAAAAAAGGAGACTTCCAAAATGCTTGACCTCACCGCAGACAGCCAAAAGGGAATCCATTCCTCACACACATCTTCCCTGGCTGAGGAAATGGCCTCCCTTCATGCGTGGTGCAAGAAGTCTGAACCCAAGACAGCTGTCAATCAAGATCCTCTACATGTCTCTTATAGGCACAGTCTCAGGACCTGATCTAAGACTCGGCACTGCAGAAGAACTAGAGGCTTAGGGGATCATCAGTGGATGTAAAAATCTTTGCCTGAAACCCCCGAGTGAAGACCTTGCCAGCTCCTAGACATTTTCTTCACCCCCATTCCATGCTCTGATTGTAACATCAAAATTAATTTTTTCTGGAAATGGCAGGTATTAGCTGCATCTCCACTTGGCTTTCTCACCCTGGATGGTGCCACCCTCCCCGATGGAAGTATGGCCTGGTGTTGCTCACAGGCCTGCTTACCTCATCTGCGTGTGGCACTTGGATGAAATCCGATTATTAAATCTCTGTCTTCCACCTCAGACGTGGACCCCAGAGGAATTTCTGTCTTGCTTATTTATTTTTCCCCTGTTTTCAGCTTCTGGGGCAGTGGGAACGTTTTCTACTCATAACTGTTTTACTGATTCTAAGAGAAAGACTGGCATCCCCCTCTTATCCTTAAACATCCCCCATCTAGGCATCTTCGTTAACTCCTGGAAAAGTGGCTGGGCGCCAGCACACAGGCCTGAGTTTTGCAGATAGGATAGAGTGGGCACAAGGAGATCCGTCTAGAAAGAGGGAAGGACACAGAAGAGATGGAAGCCAGAGGGGCTTCCGGGCAGACCTCATAACACAAGTACCATAGCAAAAGACTCGGGCAGCTCCACCACAGAAAAGCTCTTTGGGCTTAAGAAAATCAATCCCTGCAAGTGCCCCACTCCAGAAGCTCCAGCCTCCTCTCAGGTTCATGAGCCCAGGACTTGCCACTCTTAGTTACTGATATCAGACAGGGACACTGAGGAACACTGGCCTTTGCACCTGAGCGGATCCTCTTTCTGAGCTTAGCCCCTTGGCACATGGACACCCTCCCCTGAAGCCCCATATGGGCTGAGAGGAAGCTGGGGACATGCAGGAGAAGAGGGACAGACTTCTGTGCCCCTCTTCATAGAGACTGGGGAAGGCACTGATAGAGTAAATTCAGAAAGGGGACAGGGAACAGGGGTTTGGTCTCTACACGCCCTGCCTCTGGCCCAGCAATTGCCCTTGCTTCTCTGGGATTATGGTTTGCTAGTAACTTGGGTCAGCTATGTACAGAGAAAACCTGGACAGACTCCACGGAAACACAAGACAAGCTCTCGGAGCCACTTCTCAGAGGTAAATCTTTCACTTTTCCTTCCAGTTCGATAATCCTAAAATTTATTGAATCACAAGGCCTAAGTGAAAAAGCTTAAACCACAGGGCCTCAGGAAACCCCTTCACCCTAGTGACCATGTCCTTCATCACAAGCCTGGCAAGAGCAGCATTGCTCTGAGGCAAAGAGAGAGAGTAAGACTGAACTAAGCTCCCAGGCCTGAGTGGCTTTGGAGCCTCTGCTTCTCTGGGCCCGGGGCCCAGACCTGACCTTAGAGGAAGGAACTGAAAACCAACAGTAACCTCCAGTGTAGTGGTCATAGCTGTACTGATACTCCTGGGGAAGGGATTTAACACATAAAGGGCAGAGCTCTGGGAAGTTAAGCAGGAGAGCTCAGTGTTCGGAGCAATGAGGCGCTTTCCCTGTGCCCTTGCAAACCCCACACAGCAAACCACATATATCTCTAGGCTTGGGTCCAGGTGAAAGGAGAAAGCCAGTGACTGAGTAAAACTTCTTTCTAGGCCTACAACATTCTCTGAGGTTTGGCAAAGTGACCTGCAATGAGCTGAGCCTGCACTACCAGGCTAGGTCCACACTTCCCACTAAAGACTGGGACAGGCTCCTGACACCAAGAAGGAAGTTCTCACACAGGGAGTGAAAAGCCAAAACTACACAGGTGCTACCAACTCCTCAAGTCCTGGAATATGACTGAGGGAATGAGTGAAGGTTGATAAGGGCTTTACAAATGAGCAGCCATGTTTCTGTTGTGAGAGTTACAGTGAAGACCACTGTGGGCTGACAGATTCCATACCCCAACTTCCATCTGTTAACCAGTCAAGTGTAACAAAAAAAAGTGTCCCTGTGGCTATCAGGCGATTGGATTCTTGACCTTCAGTTCCACTTTACTAGAGCGAGTCATAGCACATTGATTTGATGTATGAATACATAAGGAAGAATGAGAGGAAACATGGAAATATTATTCAAGGTAAATAAGATTTTGCAAAGCTAGATAAACTAGACAGTCTCTTACTGTTCAATACTTTTTTCTACTTTGGCTCATTTTAGTTCTTTTTCTCACTTGGTTTTAAGAAAATCAACTATTGAGGTTTTTGAGGGGAAACAAAATTCCAGATGCACAATGAAAAAAAAAAGAAAAAGAAGAAAAGAATTCTGTGTCTCACCAGCAAACTAGCTTCTTGTGAGCAGATGAGGGAACACAGGCTTTCCAGCCACATTTGCCCACCATCCCTCAGATTATTGCAGAACCTCCTAAGAACAAAATACCAGTGAGAAAGAATGAGATCGTAGAAGGCAGAACGTGGGGAGAGTTTGATCATCCTCGCATCTTGTTTTCATTGACAATTTCCTAAGCCCTGAGGAGCCAGGCCTCTCAGGCGACTTGTAACCCTGGGTGTTTGGAAGATAAGTGAAAAGCTTCAGGAGCTTAAAGTACTTCCATCAAGACTGGGTCAGAGCCGAGCTGATCACCCATTCTCTTCCATGCAGCTAGACCTCTGCATTTGTGGGGCTGTGAGGGAACTCTCGATAACATGTACTTAGGAGGTACGAGTCAAGCCAGAGAGGTCACATGGCAAACAAAGAACACAGCCTGACTTCCAGGCCCAACTCCTTCCCTCCTCCTCTCCTTACCCAGGATTTTGCTTGTGCGCTATAAAAATCAGTAGCATTGATACAGAAAGGCGAGGGCCCTTTAAAAAAACAACTTCTGTTAGATCCTTGGAGCTCAGAGAGCAACTTCAGACCTCTCAGGGCTGAGGCGCCGCCAGTTCTCTAACCATTAGCTGATAAAATGTGTTCAATAGGTAGCAGATGCCTATCTCCAGGACTCTGGATTATCTGCCCATTAAATCAGAATGCTAATAAAGAGGTTTTAATGTAGAGAGTATGAATCTACTTACCTCAAGTTTTTGTACTAAATACTCCAAAACGAATCTCTAAGCAAAAGAACATCTGTCACAGCAGCAGTTTCAGCCACCATGAGACATCTGGGCCAATCCCAGGCCCCCACCAGGCAGAGCAAGACCTTCTTAAATGTATATACATGTGCGCATGCACCAACACACACACACACACACACACACACACACACACACACACACACACACACCCACAGCCTTCTCTTACTGAGGAGCACACTGCTAATAATACAGGGTTACCCAGACTTGCCACAAGGGGGTTCTTTCTCACCTGCCCAGACCATGCAGAGATTTCTGAACCACAATATTTATCTTTCTTCCATGATCCCACATAGGAATAACCTGGACAGAAGAGACTTCCCAGATTCTATTCTGGAGTCTGTGTGGTAGTATGTGGAAGACTGCAACTCAAGTTCAATGTGTGTTAGCAATTCTAAGTAATAATGGAACTAAAACTGCACCCACACTATATTTAGCATCTGTGCTATGCCAGGCCTCCAGATAAGCACATGCTTTATTTTCATTTCATTTTCACAGCCACCTGAGATTGTCATCCTCAATTTGTAGGTGAGGAAACTGAGATCCAAACACAGACGTGATGTGTCCAAAGTTACTAAGCCAGGAAGTAATAGAACCTGATCTCAAATCTAGCTCTGTCTCGATCACTAACAATTAAAAAGTTAAACATATCCACCTCTAATATGAACTTCTACATGAGAACTCATTAAATGAAAACAGACACAACAAGCTCTGACTTCCCTAAGCCAAACACCATGTCTCTGTTACATCTAGCCATGCTTCTTTCATGTTAAGGCCAAAGACTTGAACTCTGACCTTGTAGCATCATCAAGGACCTCCACAGGTTAGCTGCCACATGGAGCTTCTCATGGAGTTCCTTATGCAAGAACCAGGCTTAACACACGGTATTTATGTAACAATTATCTCACCCACCACACAAAGCAGAGAACAAGGCAGAAATAGGATATCTCTGGTTCATTGCGAACTGAAATAAGACTTGCAGGTTTAGAAAAATTAAAATCCATTTTGCTCACAGTTCACCAGCGACAGCAACAGGAAGAAGTAGGACTATGGTGAAGCTCACAGATCACAAATGCAACCAAAAATTCCTATCTGGGGAGCAAACCTCATAAACCAACAGGGAAACTGAGTCCTAACCTGAACTCCCTTGAATTTCAACAAGCACCCATTTTCTACCCAACACATCTCCACCTCCAGGGATTAAGGTACAATCCCTGAGCAGGGACATCAGCAGCTAAAGTATCTAAAGCTCCAGCTACGCACCTGTCACTTCTCTTCCACCCTGCATACATGCCCACCCCCAGTAGTCTGTACTCAGATGAACCTCTGAGCACAGGAACCAAGAGAGATACAAGGTACATGCCAGTCAAAGCCCATAGAAAAGGGGTTACACAGTGTGATTCTTTCAAGGTTTGGGAAGGGATTCATCCTACTCTTTTTTTTAATATTTTTATTTATTTGCTTTAGTTGTACACAATGTGTTTTATTCAATGCATTTTATTTGTACGTGGTGCTGAGGATCGAACCCAGGTCGCCCACGTGCTAGGTGAGCGCTCTACCACTGAGCCACAATCCCAGCTCTCATCCTACTCTTATGTAACAAATATCAACTCTGTGCCAGGCCCAAGGCTGAAATTGGGTTGTAATTGAGTGGGACCTGGGTCTGCTCACAGGTGAACAGAACCAAGAGCCCAGTGTGATTGGGGCTGTGAAGCAAGATGCATAGGACATGCTGGGAGGACAGGGGACAGTAGACCCACCAGAGGAGGGAGCAACTGATAGGATCATGAAAGCTTTCCAGAGGGACTTCTGTGCTAAGACTCAAAGGATTCAAAGTTAGCTTGGCAAAGCAGAAGAGACAGTGGAGGGCTAGTGTTCTTTAAAGGATCTATATACCCAAAGGCTTGGAAGCTGTGGATCATTCAAAGAACTGAAAGCAGTCACTACAACTGTCGTGCAGCATGAAAGGGACTTGCTCTCATGTGCTCGCTCCCTCCCTCTCAAGCACTGGCAGGGTGAGGAGCCAAGCAGGGAACTGACACATGCCCTTGAAGGGCAGGCAGGTACCACGACATGCTGGCTGAGGCACAGCCTCCTCTAAGAACACTTTCCTTGTGATGCTCCAGTAGGTCCAGAGGTGTCTACATTCCACAAGGGGTCAGCATAATGACAACAGACCTGGTCAGCTGGGAGCAGTTTTGGAGTCAGGGGTAAGGTAGAGGTGACATTAATCCCAGCAAATTTGTCCAAGACAAATTTATAGACACTGAAAGGATAATAGAGGCTATGGTGGGGAGAGGAGAACATGGAGATTTATTATTTAGTGAGTACAGAGTTTCTATTTAAGATCATAAAAAAATGTGGAAAAGAATAGCAGTGATGGTAGCACAAGACTCATGCCACTGAATTCTCTACTTGAAAATGTCTAAAATGGTAAATTGTGTGTTATATAATTTTACAATTTTTTTAATTAGACAAAGCAGGGGACTGCTAATCCTTCCTGGCCTTGGAGAATAACCAATGGTTTAGACATTAATTAGATGTATAAAGGTTCAAGTTCAGTGTCTGGCACACAGTAGGTGCCCAACAGGTAAGATTAATCATTCTTACTGCTATCACTGAATCCAAGTGGCTCTTCCTGTGCTCACCTAAGTTATGAATGAACATATTTGGTAGTAATGCTCCTTAAGTTCTGCCAGAGAGTTTCTATTACAATTAAGTATTAATTAACTTAACGATTATTGGAGAGTCCCTATTATAACTGCACATCATGAGTCTTCAAATTCAAGTTCAACATTCTTTCCATTGCTTAGTCCCATCTCCCACCATAAACTGTTTACCATTTCAATTATTTTCATTCCAACCATTGTGATCACTGTACTTAAAATTCAATCAGGCTTCTAATTTTAAGCATCTTTTTTGTGTATGGCACCAACAATTGACAAGCGTCCTGAATTTAACATCTGTTCCCAGCAGTAAATGGTTTTAAATTTGAGAACTGAAAACACATATAAGGCAATTATGAGCAATTCTCACACTGTGATTCATGGCTGTGCATCAGCAACTTCTTGTGAGACTGCAGCAGTTCTGATAGACGAGGCCCACAGCAAGGAGGATTAATACAACAAGAAGGCCAAACAAACTGTTCGGACATCCCGTTGCCAGAAGAACACCTCCCGACTAGCATTAAAAAACAACCTACTACGCACCAGGCAACCTGCTAAACAATATTGTAGGTACTCTCCCATTTAATCCTCAAGTAAGCTGGGAGTCTTTACTCATATTTCTATATGAGTAAAAATGGAGTCTCTGGGGAAATTTCTCATGCAGTCAAACACTGTCTCTGGGAGTCCTGATGTCCACAGCCAAGAAACCATCAAAAGGTGAGTCCTCACTTCTACAGCAGCTGCCAGCACCCTCTGCAGTGGTACTGATGCCTCTGCCAAGGGTCTGCTCTTCAGAAGGATGGTGGGGCAAGGGAAATCCAGCCAGAAACTGTCTTGAATATCGGACCCCAGCTGGGCTCACGGATGTAGATATGAGCTTATGAAAAGAGGAGATGCAATCAGAGCCAAGGGTGTTTTTACTCAGAGTTGGAAGGTGGTATCATTAAGTGTGTAGAAAGAAAGCAGCAGTTTGGCTTCAATCAGATGCTAATTACACACAAATTGGTACACTGGAAAGGGAAATAAATACAAAATGCTAGAAATATTATTAAGGATGTCTGAAATTTTCAATTAGAAATTTTAATATTTGTAACTCTCCAGGACAGAGTTCTCATTATCCCCGCCTTCCACTGGGTCTTCTAAAGCTACAGCTCCATAACTGAGAGACTCACTCCTGTCACCAGCCTCTACCCAGAAGCCTTCCTGCCTTCTCCACCTGAAATGAAACCTGGCTTTCCATGGAAGGTCCTCAGGTGGCAGTCAATATCCTCTCTCTGTTCTGACGTCATTTCTACAAAGCACTCCTCACTGTGTCACCTGAGGGTCAGCAACTCATTCATCTAAGACTTGGGCCCCTGGCACCATTTTCCCCTCCACCCCCAGTCCTTCCCTCCTCCAGGTAACCAACATCCACATGGATAGCCCACCCTGCACCCTGACCCTTACTTACTTCCTCTGACCTTCACTGAATTCTGGAATCCTCTTCCACTCCATCTTGGCCACTCAGAATCACACATTCTGGACCTTGCCATCTTCCAACTGTTCTCCCCCCTGTCAATGACATTCATTTGAACATCACACTCTGCCACACCTCCTCCCTTTCCAACTTGTTAGATGACTGGCTCTCCGGATGGTCACTGACTCCTCAGGACTTCTATGCCTTTGTCTCTTCTCTTCCAAATCCATTCACACAGTGTAGCGTTCAGATCAATTAAACCTATTTCTCTTTTTTCTAATTTAATTCAACTGCTTTTATGGGTTCATCAGTAAGTATAATGCTGGCTTTGACTTGGGTTTATGTATACATAACTTTTAAAAATCATCCTAAGAAATCATGTCAATCAATAGATGTGTAGTGAGGGAAGGGGTTTCACTGACATGTGAGCAAGACTCTGAAAAAAAAAAAAAATCAAGAGAGGGAGCCACAGAACTTTCCGGAAAGAATGTTCCAAGCAATATGAACAGTAAATACAAAGACATTGAAGAAGCAGCATGCTAGGCAAGTTCAAAGAACAGCAAGGAGGCCGGCATAGCAGGGGCAGAGGAAGCAAGGGGGAGGTGAGTGAGAAATGGAGCAGGATGGCAGGAGGAGGTGGGTATGGAGGGCTTCGAAGCCATGTGCAGGCTGTGGCTTTTACTCTAATGGGAGGAAAGCAGTAAGAGGGTTTTGAGTAAAGAAGTAACTGACCCAGCTTGCATTATGAAAGACCCACCACTCCTGCTGACTTCAGAATAAGTGAGAAGGCAGGACCAGGGCAGATGCAGGGATTCCAGGTAGGAGGCTATGACAATAATCCAAATAAGACAAGAAGAGAGTGGTACAAGTGGATAAAAATAGTAAGATCTATTCTGAAGATTATATCTTGAAGATAGAACCAACTAGACTGATAAGTGACAATAGATAAATGATACATAGCACATTAATAGACAGTGGATCAATAGAATGAGGTTAGGTGCATACACATATAATTTATTGAGTAAAAAGCACATCATAGAGCAGTATGTATGATCCTACTTACACTAAAATAAATTGCATATCTATTTATGCATAGGAAGACATTTGGAATGATAGGCACCCAAGTGCCAACAGAAATTTCCTCTGAGAATTAGCAGGGACATATGGGAAATTATTGTCTTCTACTTCATATGCATTTTTTCAGTTTAAACAATAGGCACCTACTACTCATTCCTCATGCTAAAAATGACAAGTCACTTGGTGGTGGGTGTCCTTCCACAAGAGGTATCCAAGTTGCCTAGATGACTTTGTCATGGGTAAGTCACCAAAAAGAGTCAAATTCAGATGGCATATGGGACCTAAGATGATCTCTGACCTTGGGCTTCCTTCCCAAACTTGGAGGAATCCCCTTGCCTGTCTGAACTTCAATTTCCTCACTGGCCAGCAAGGAACGCAATGCTCAACTAAAGGGTTGCGATCATGTACACCTAAGTGTCTAACACAGTGTCTGGAATACATAGACACTCAGTAAGCTTTAGCTACCTTCTTCTTCCCCAACAAGAATTCCAAGGAAGGGCTGGGGTTGTGGCTCAAGTGGTAGAACGTTCACCTAGCATGCATGAGGCACTGGGTTTGATACTCAGCACCACATAAAAATAAAATATTGTGTCCACCTAAAACTAAAAAATAAATATTTTTAAAAAAAGAGGGGCTGGGGTTGTGGCTCAGTGGCAGAGTGCTCGCCTCGCACGTGCGCAGCCCGGTTCAATCCTCAGCACCACGTAAACATAAATGCATTGCATTGTGTGTATAACTAAAGTAAATAAATAAATAATTAAAAAAAAAAAAAAAGAATTCCAAGGAAGCCCAGGAGGTGAGCCTACTCCCAAAGGCTCAAAGTACCCTAGCACTCCATGTTCTAGCGAGACACAACATTGCTGAGCTAAAAGGAATTCCAGCCCAAGCCCCCACCAACCACAGGGTGAGTTTCTTCCAAAGAACAGAGCTGCTTCCTCAGGACCCACTCTGGGGAAAGACAAAGAGTAAAGTAGAAATACCCACATTCAGCCAGGAAGTGTGCATATGCCTGGACTTCCCAAAATTCCAAGTCAGCATCAGAAGTACCTGATGATTTATGGGTTTCCTCTCTTGACTTGCGAGAAAGTCATGGGGGGAAGGGAAAGAAAAGCTGAATGCTATTTATTTAAAATCACTAATACTTTTTGAGAAGCTATAAAATGTGCATGCTCTTGCCAAATGGATGTCAAAAGAGCTTTGATCTCCATTTTGGCCGGAAATGATCCGTTCCCTTCCTAATGCAGATCTATGGTTTTTGTGTCTCAAATCTGCCCAGTCAGATGCATAGCACATTCTTAATTATTTTGAAATCATTAAAATGGAGCCATAAATCTATGCTTTGACATGACATGGTGATTTGACCCCCAGACATATTGTAATGGGTTATTAAGAATGCTTCCCAAATCTATTGAAATTTTTTTCCAAAGCTATTCACTAATTAATAGCTATTCACATAGTGATCATTTTTGAGTAATTATGGAACTGTGCCACATTATTTTGTGATGAGAACATAATCGTGTTCATTAAAATTATTTGTATAGTTTTTAACCTTCAGCCAGAAATAAATGAGGCTAGTCTAAAGGTAACACAAACTTTGTGACAATACCTAGAGGTTATCTCCTTCGTGACACTTGCTTCCCAAAGCTCACTTTCTAGTCCAGAAACTTATAATTTATCCTTGGGCTTTTCTGGAGCCCTTGGAAGCAGAGGGCACTAAGAAAGTGCCAAGATGAGGGTCTCCTAGACCTTTCCTGCTTCACCCCTTCACTCTGTGACATTAACCTGCTACCCTTGGCTTCTGGTCATCTCCTACATGACCTGCATCCCCCACCTAATCCCTCCCATCCATTCATTCTCTCTCCTTTATTTAAACCCACCAGCCCGCCTAAACCCTCTTTCCTGACCCTTGACTTACTTCCTTTGATCTGCCAGGAGTGAAGTGCACATCTCATTGTCTCTGTGTCCACAAGAGCCTATGGAACTGTCCAGAAGGTCATTAACAAATAGAGGAAGAGGCAGAGAACTCACTTAGTTCACACTTCTACTTGAGGAGCAAGGTGGGGTAGGGAGTAAGGGTCTTGTTTTTTTCATGTCTAATGGCTTCACTTTTGCTGCTATCTCAGGCTGGGTATGGAATAGGGAAAGGCGCCTCATTACCTTCCCAGTGGGAAGTCCTCCCACTTTCTAGGAAGCTTCTGCCTCAGGGGTGAGTAAACCAAGAGGTCCCAAATCCATAGGACAAACTCAGACCAAAAAATTACTCATTGTTTATCTGAAATTCTAATTTACTTGGGCATCCTGCGTTCTATCTGGCAACTTTAGATAAAGATGAGGTAAAGGCCAGTATCCACCTTTAGGGAACTTCCCTGTCCAGACCAGGGTGCCTCCCTCATTCCAAGGCATGGTCTCAGGCACAGCCACCTACATTCTCAATGCCACAAGTCAGATATTCTGAGCTCAAGTTCACAGCTCTCCAGGACCAGAAGTTCAACCTTACTTCAAGGTCAATTTCATCAAAATAAACATCTGGGGATTGAACCCAGGGGTGCTTAACCACTGAGCCACATCCCCAGTTCCTTTATATATATATTTTTAGAGACAGGATTTCACTGAGTTGCTTAGGGCCTCGCAAAGTTGCTGAGGCTGGCTTTGAACTCATCATCCCCCTGCCTCAGCCTCCCAAGCCACTGGGATTACAGGCATGCGCCACCACACCCGCCGTGATCTCTCTTTCTTCTCCCTACCTCCCATGAGTTCTTCCCCAAGGAAAAAGTCTTCTGACAGCTTCTCACCTCTTTCTCAGATTCATTCCTTCGTTTGGCCAACAAATACAGATTGCACCCCTACTGTTTGGTCAGCTTTCTTGCTGATGTGACCAAACAGAACGGGTGAGGCAGAGCATCATGGTGGAAGTGTGTGGCAAAAGAAAGCAGGTCAGTTCATGGCACCAGGAATCAGAGAGAGAGAGAGTTCTGCTCACCACAAAAGGCTCCATAACCTTTGAATTTAACTTTAAAGAAACTGCTAATTTTTGTCTTATGAATTGTTCTGCCACAAGAAAGAAAATGAATGGCAGTCTATTTTTTGTGATGAAACTGTCAAAACTATAACACCAAAATCTGACAAAAATGGGCAAAAAATAAGCCATAAATCCCCCTCACTTGTGAAAATAGGATAATAATCCTAAATAAAACACCAGAACTACAACTCAACCAACTATTAAAAAATATATATATATAACGATACAGTAGGGCCTATTCCAGGATTGCAAAAATAACACAGCATTAGGATATTATTCCTATAGTCACTCTTCTTAAGGCATCAATTCTTTTAATGATAACCTTATATTTAGACTCTTGTTAAATTTAGCATCCATTTCTCAAAAAAATTTCTAAAGAGCGGGAATAGAATGATACTTGCTGAACATAATGAAGTATTGCTCTAGTTAGAATCTGAAATGTCCCATGTGTTAAGTAATTGGTCCCAAGCTTGAGGCTATTGGGAGCATGTGGAACTTTAAGAGGCGGGGTCTAGTGGGCAGTCTTTAGGTCACTGGGGGCATGCCCTTGGAGGATATTGTGGGATGTGTCTTCTCTCTGCTCCCTGGCTGAGGTGGGCAGCTTTATTCCACCATGTACTCCCAACCAGCATGTGCTGTCAGGCCCAAAAGCAACAGGGCCAACTGATCTGATCATGTATTGAAACTTCCAAAAATGTGAGCTAAAATAAACTTAAAAAAACTAGGAATTGAACCCAGGAATATTTTACCACTAAACCACATCCCCAAGTCCCTTTTTTTTTTTTTTTTGAGACAGGGTCATGCTAAGTTGCTTAAGGCCTTGCTAAATTGCTGAGACTACCCACCAATTTGCAATCCTCCTGCCTTAGTCTCCCAAATTGCTGGGATTACAGGCATGTGCCACCAGCAAAACCTTTTGTCTTTTATAAATTGGTTATGTCTGGTATTTGTTATAGCAATAAATAGCTGACCAACTGTTATGGTTTGGTTGTGAGGTGTCCCCCAAAAGCTCATGTGTGAAACAATGCAAGAATACTCAGAGGTGAAATGATTGGGATATGAGAGACTTAACTCACTCAGTGAATTAATCCCCTGGTAGGGATTAATTGAGTGGTAACTGAAGGTGGGTAGGGTATGGCTGAAAGAGTTGGGTCATTGGGGGCGTGCCTTTGGGGTATATAGTTGGTGAATTGAGCTTGGTCTCTTTTTGCCTCTTAATCATCAAGTGAGCCACTTTCCTCTGCCACAGTCTCCCTCCCTGATGATCTACCTTACCTTGAACCCCAAGGAATAGAGTCAGCTGTCTAGGACTAAGACTTCTAAAACTATGAGCCCCAAAATAAACTTTTCCTCCTTAAAATTTTCTTCTCGGGTCTTTTAGTCACAGCAGCTAAAAAGCTGACTGAAACACCAACATAATATATATTGTATAAAGCATGTATCTTCTGGCTGGGTGTGGTGATGCATGCCTGTAATCCCAGCGGCCAGGGAGGCTGAGGCAGGAGGATCACGAGTTCAAAGCCAGACTTAGCAATTTTATTGAGGCCCTAAGCATCTCAGTGAGACCCTGTCTCTAAATAAAATGTTTTAAAAGGCCTGGGGATGTTGCTCAGTGGTAAAGCACCCCTGGGTTCAACCCCCAGTACCAGAAAAGAAAAAAAAAAAAAGAATTTATCTTCTCTAAGGACATACTTACATCAAATAAGTGTGAGTTTCTGGGGAGTAATATTGGCCAAATTATATTGTTGTATGTATGAATATGTAACAACAAATTCCATCAATATGTACAACTATGATGCACCAATAAAAAATGTGGAAAAAATAAATAGGTGTGTATTTAATTATATGACACTAACAATGGGAAGGAAAATTTATGTAAATTTTCTCCTCAGTTATTCAAAGGTCCATTTTTTCACATTTACCATCATTGAAATAAAAAATAGCTTTCAATCAATGTGTAAGGTCAATATTAAGTAACTCCTCCTCCCCACTCCACTTTCCAAAAGCCATTATTAAATCAGTACATCTTATAAGCAATAGCCTAAATTCAAGGAAATAAAACATATATCAAATGAACAACTCACATCACACCTACCAGCATAAAACTCAAATTTTTGACACTAAAAATCAGAACCAAGACAGGAATGTTATCATCTTTATTTTCTAGCACTGTTCAGAAAGACCTGATCATTCAGAATAAATAAGAAACAATACTTTGACCGTCACAGTGGCACACACTTGTAATCCCAAAGACTCAGGAGGATGAGGCAGGAGGATCGAAAGTTCAAGGTCAGCCTCATCAACTTAGTGAGGTCTCAAAATATAAAGGACTGTGGATGTCTCAAAATAAAGAATAAAAAGGACTGGGGATGTCCCCAGCACTGGAAGAGGGGAATACTTTAAAATAAGACTATATTATCATTTTAATTCATTTACACTTCTTTTTTATAATTTGTTCTACTTAATTATACATGACAGTAGAATGCATTTTGACACATCATACATAAATGTAGTATAACTTCTCATTTTTCTGGTTGTACATGATGTAGACTCACACCCATTGTATAGTCACATGTGCACATAGGATAATAATGTCTGATTTGTTCTACAATCCTTCCTACTCTCATATCCTCTCCCCTCCTTTCCCTCCCTTCTGCCTAGTCCAAAGTATTTTTATCCTCCCTAGTCACTCCCCTTATTATGAATTAGCATCCACATATCAGAGAAAACATTCAGCCTTTGGTTTGGGGGGATTGGCTTATTTTGCTTAGCATGATATTCTCCAGCTCCATCCATTTACCAGCAAATGCCATAATTTCATTCTTCTTTAAGGTTGAGTAATATTCCATTATGTATGTATAACACACTTTCTTTATCCATTCATCTGTTGAAGGGCACCTAAGTTGGTTCCACAGTTTAGCTACTGTGAGTTGAGCATTAATGTGGCCCCATCAGTGTAGTATGCTGATTTTAAAACCTTTGGGTAAAAACCAAGGAGTGGGATAGCTGGGTCAAATGGTGGTTCCATCCCAAGTTTTCCAAGGAATCTCCATACTGCTTTTCAGAGTGCTTGCACCAATTTGTAGACCCACTAGCAATGTATGAGTGTACCTTTTCCCCACATCCTCATCAACATTTATTGTTGCTTGTATTCTTGACAATTGCCATTTTGACTGGAGTGAGATGAAATCTTGGAGTAGTTTTGATTTGCATTTCTCTAGTTGCTAGAGATGTTGAACATTTTTTCATATACTTGTTAATCAATTGTACTTCTTTTTCTGTGAAGTATCTGTTCAGTTCCTTATCCCATTTATTGATTGGGTTCTTTGATTTTTTGGTGTTAAGCTTTTTGAGTTCTTTATATATCCTGAAGATTAATGCTCTATCTGAGGTGCCTGTGGTAAAGATTTTCTCCCATTCTGTAGGTTCTCTCCTCACATTATTGATTGTTTCCTTTGCTGAGAAGAAGCTTTTTTGTTTGAATCCATCCCATTTAGTGAATCTTGATTTTACTTCTTGAGCTTTAGGAGTCTTGTTAAGGAAATCAGATCCTAAGCTGACATGGTGAAGATTTGAGCCTACTTTTTCTTCTATGAGGCATAGGGTCTCTCTTCTAGTGCCTAAGACTTTGATCCACTTCGAGTTGAGTTTCAAGCAGGGTAAGAGATACGGATATGGGTTTCCAGTTTTGCGAGCAACATTTGTTGAATAGGCTATCCTTTCTCCAATGAATGTTTTTGGCACCTTTGTCAAGTATCACTGTACTTATGTGGGTTTTTCTCGGTGTCTTCTATTCTGTACCATTGGTCCACATGTCTGTCTAGGTGCCAATATCATGGTGTTTTTTGTTACTTTGGCTCTGTACTATAGTTTAAGGTTTGGTATTTTGATGCCTCCTGCTTCACTCTTCTTACTAAGGATTGCTTTGGCTATTCTGGGTCTCTTATTTTTCCAGATGAATTTCATGATTGTTTTTTCTAGTTCTATGAAGAACGTCATTGGGAACTTTTTTTTTTTTTTTTTTTTTTGTAGTTGTAAATGGACAGCATGCCTTTATTTTATTTGTTTCATTTTTATGTGGTGCTAGAATTGAACCCAGTGCCTCACACATGCTGGGCAAGCGCTCTGCCTCTGAGCTACAGTCCCAGCCTTTGTCATTGAGATTTTAATAGGAATTGCATTAAATCTGTATAGCACTTTTGGAAGTATGGCCATTTTGACAATATTAATTCTGCCTATCCAAGAGCATGGGAGATCTTTCAATCTTCTTTAATTTTTTTCTTTAGTGTTCTGTAGTTCTCATTGTACAGGTCTGTGAATGGTATAGTTTTTCTAGTTTCTCTTTCAGTAGATTCATCACTGATGTATAAGAACACCTTTGATTTATGAGTGTTGATTTTATATCCTGCTATTTGCTGAATTCATTTATTAGTTCTAGAAGATTTCTAGTGGAATTTTTTGGATCTTCTAAATATAGAATCATGTCATCAGCAAATAGGGATATTTTGAGTTCTTCCTTTCCTATCCATATCCCTTTAATTTCTTTCTTTGTCTAATTGCTCTGGCTGGAGTTTCAAGGACAATGTTAAATGGAAGTGGTAAAAGAGGGCATCCTTGTCTTATTTCAGTTTTTATCATTTTCATTCATTTATGATAAGATTGTTATCTATAAAATTTGAGATAATTTGATTTAAAAAACTATTAGTACTCTTAAGAACACAGTCTAGTATCATGATTATAAATAAACATGCAAAATTCACTGTTTGGCAATGGTGTGGTGAAACAGACCTACTCATGAGCCATTCATAAGAATTTTAGTATAACCATTAGGAAATGATTTGGCAATTGTAATGGTTCATTTGAATTGTCAACTTGATTGGATCAAGAGATGCCAAGGATGAAGAGGCCTCTGGGTGTGTCAATGAGGGTGTATCTAGGAATAATTGGCATGTGGGATAGCCAACTGAAATAGAGATCCTCCCTAAGTGGGATAGCACTGTTCAATAAGATGATGACTTGGATGGAATAAAAGTTGGAAGAACAAGGAAGCAGCAGCAGATGCAAGCTCTATTCTTCTTGTCCAGGTTCTTGATCACTTCTGCAAGGATATCGGACTCTCGCTTCTTCACTCTTCCAAAGCAGAGTCTGCTAGTGATTATCCAGGGAGTTTCCAGAAGCCTTTGGTCTCAGACTAGGGTAGAACGATTGATCCCTCTTGTTCTGAGGCTTCAGCCTCTTGGACTGCACAGCTACTGGTTCTTCCAGCTCTCCAACCTGCAGACTGCCATTGTGGACTATCCAACTTCTGGTCATGTAAGCCAACATAATAAATCCCCTTTTTGTAATTATACTTCCTGTTGATTCTGTTCTTCTAGAGAACCCTGACTAATACAGCAATATGTACCAGGAGTTTTGAGTATTCATACAAAAAAGTCAATAACTCTTGCGGCAATTACTATTGCTTTCCCACAAGCTACTCTTTCTTACTAACAGAAACTAAATCCTGGGAAGAAATGTCCCCAGCCCATATCTAAGGCAATCAGGGTAGTCCTGTTTTTTTGTCAGTGATGTGTCACTGGGTGTGCATTTGACCTAAACTGGTATGAGAAAGTCTGATGGAGAGTTTAATCCCTAGGAAAAAAGAACTCTTTAAAAGAAAGCCCTTTGGGGGGTCTGGAGCTGTAGCTCAGTGGCAAAGCATTTGCCTCACACATTTGAGGCACTGGGTTCAATCCTCAGCACCACATGAAAATAAATAAACAAAATAATAAAGATATTGTGTCCATATGTAACTAAAAAATATTTTAAAAATAAAAAAATAAAACTCTTTTGTTCCTACCCTTTCTTTCCTCTTTGGGATTCCATCAAACAAGGATATGATGCTCAGCACTCTGCAGACTTTTAGGTCATGAGGAGACACCTACCAATACACTGAAAGGTAGAAAACACCTGACTTTTGATGCCACAGAGCCACTGCTCCAGCTAGGTATTCATAATTCTTGGATGTCTCTCTTTTTTCATAAACTCTTGATATTATTTTCACATGAGTTGCACATGAGTGTTATCTTCCTATACTATATATCTAAAAATCAGTTATCAGACAACTTTATTGTTAGACTGAGAACATGGGTCCCAGGTTCTGCCAGTTCATACCCAGTCATATGGAATGTGGATTCAGAAAGTGAAGTGAAATGGCCACCACAGGCCAGGTGCTCAGTCTTTTAGTAGGGTGCTGTTGGAGGCAACTGATCTTTTTAGAGAATCTGTAATGGAGCTTTTGAAGACTGGTCCCTGGGGTCATTTGTAAGGATTCTGGCTGTGGAAATATAAAGGACAGTGTTCCTCCAGTGAGCAAACTCCTGGGGGGTAACAGGCACCCTGTTTTCCATACTTAGAATATTTTGCAGTTTCCCCCAGTAACTAATAAGGTAACTAATACATGTGCAATTCCTAGCTGCTATGGCAATGCCCTGCATGAGGAGGCTCTGTGCTAGAGTCTTACCATTCTTGACCTTGATCTCAGGCACTCAGCTCCTGGGAATAAAAGAACTCTTTTGTTAGACAATCACAATGTTTTACCAAGCTCTGCTGAGCCTGAACCTATCCACATGACAGTAACTTTAAACAATGGACTTTCTTGAGAGCTACACAAAACTCCTAATAGTGCACATTGAAACTATAGTATGTAACTGAGAAATAAGCTGCATAATGTTGCTAACTCTGTAACCTGCCTAATGACACAATGAACAATAATGTACTACTGATGCCACTGACCTAATATAACCTATTGATATAAATAAAGCTGGCAGCTTGGACAAGGGGCTTTCTGCTATTCTGCCATTCTGCGATCCTGCTGTTCTGCCACTTTGTCTCTGCATCTTGCTTCTGTCTCCTTTTGATTTTCTTACAATCATTAGCACTAAGCAGCAAGCACAGCCACAGTGGAATTTTACTAGAAAGTCCCACAATGGGTTATAGCACTGACCCCTAGCCACATTGTTCCTGGCTGTCATATCCATGCCTAGTTCTCTATACTACACCTCATCTCCCAATACTATTGAATATCTTGTAAAAAGATTCATTTCTGCCAGGTGTGGTGGCACATGCCTATAATCTCAGTGACTTGAGAGGCTGAGGCAAGAGGATCAAAAGTTCCAGACCAGCCTGGGCAAGTTGGTGTGACCCTGTCTCAAAATAAAATATCAAAAGAGCTAGGCATGTAGCTCAGTGGTAGACAATCTCGGGTTCGATCCCTAGTACCAGGAAAGAAAGGGAGAAAGAAAGAAAGAGGGAGAGAGGGAGGGAGGGAGGGAAGGAGGGAGAGGGAGAGAAAGGAAGGAAGGAAGGAAAAAAGAAAGAAGGAAGGAAAGTAAAACAGAAAGAAAGAGAGAAAGAAAGAAAGAAAGACCTTCCTATGTGAATATCTACAGTGGATTCCTCTCATTTGCAAATAAAAACCATAACCTACAGTGTTAACAATAAACCTCTAACCTATAGGGTTAATCTACACCTCTAACAATATATTTCAAAGAAAATAATCCAAAACCTAGACAGAGATTTATATGTAAAGATGCCTACTGCTATGCTATCAGTAATGGTAAAAAAAAAAAAATTAAACATGTCCCACAATGATATCCTATTAAGTAATCTGTAATAAAGCTACTTAAAGTCTCTTATAAAATGCTTGTGATAATATAGAAAACTGCTCAGACAATAGTACAAAGCCATATGTAGTATCATCACAACCATATGGCAATGGAAGTCACAGAAACACCTTGGGGGTGTCTGCCAGGCCCATGAGTCACCCCCTATTCCCTGAGAATGGCCTTCCCACAACCACAAGTATGAATCCCAGCCACCATGTTTGCAGCTCATGATCCCCACTCCCAAGCCACAGATGACAGGACCTGCTACCTGGAAAGACTACCAGACCCAGGGTTGGTGAGACTTTGCTCCAGGATTTTGGATTCAGAATGAACCTATTCATGTCCTCATGTGACCGGAACTGAGGACCAAGAGCTCAAGAGGCACAGGGAGGCCATCTTCCTCCTTAAGGCCAGAGCAGGAGGGAAAGGTGGAAGAGAGAGAAAACTGACATCTTAGGCTGCTCAAGATGATGGACCAGAGGAGGAGGATGGAAATGAGCCAGGGAGTCTAAAGCCATCTAGGTAAGCATGGGCTCACCTTTAAGGAAAGAAAAACAAAATTTTTAGAACTGGGAGTTGCTTCGAAGATCTTGACCAGTGCCAGATGAGTAGTGGTGGTAGAAAACCAGTCCAGAGATGAGTCTTTAGTAGACTCAAAGATCCAGGCTTTGAGGAGATAAATGGGTAAAAAAGAACATTTAGGAAGTTTGCTGAATAATTCCTTGTAGTTCCCTTAAGGAAAGCTTCAGGGAATCTATTCATTACCCTCATTGAAGCTTCTGGAACTGCCAGACATGGTGGTTCACCCCTGTAATCCCAGAGACTCAGGAGGCTGAGGCAGGAGGATCAGGAGTTCAAAGCCAGCCTCAGCAACTTAGTGAAGCCCTGAGCAACTTAGAGAGACCCGTCTCAAAATAAAAAATAAAAAGGACTGGGGATGTGGCTCAGTGGTTGAGAGCCCCTGAGTTCAATCCCTAATACCAAAAACAAAACAAAAAAAAAAAGAAAAAGAAAAAAGCTTCTGGAACTTTGTGTGCTTCATTTGGATGTTTAATTGCTCTGAGATTGTCTTAATAAAAGGGGGTCCCGTTTTATTCTGAGTTCACAGGGTGGAGGGATGGGGGAGGCATTAGGAGAGAATCAGGGATGAGATCTGGGAGTGGTAATCCTAAAACTAAGGGAGAAGGGAGCCACAAAAGGTCTGTGCAGTTACTGGGGAAAGCACTACTGGCGACCGCATGCTCAGACAATTCCCCAGAGAGCAGAAGGAGCTGTGGTGTGCAGAAAACCTCTTGTCCTTCTGCCCCATTTGCAATGGAACCTCTCCAGGAATCCTGCTTGAAATGTAATCCAATTAATGGTGATGAGTTGACTGCTGATCACAGTGATTAAAGCCTTTGCTGATGCAGGAAAGCCAGAGCCTTGCAAGGAGCAGACAGAGCAGCCCTCCCCTACCCCAGCCCAATCAGTTAACAGTGAACGACTGTTGTACCCTGTGACTAGAGAGACCAGGAACTTCCCACCCTGTCACCTCAGAAGAGATGACTCAAATGGAGAGATTCCAGGTGTTGTTATTTCTCCCTGAGACTAATTTTCCCCAAAGGAGGCAGGCTTTCCATGTGACCTTCCAGAACCTCTGAGAAAGAATAATAAGCTATCAGAGAAAGAACTTTCTGGAAGGTCATGTCTGCATGTCTTAGAGCAGCTATTATACTCCCAGAAGGGTCAGGAAAGTGGTCCTGAAAAGAAGTATCTTTCTACCTGGGATGACCTATCCCATTAACTCAGAATTCTTCAAGTGGCGTTGTCCTCCCTCTCTCAATCATATTCTTGATTCCTCAATTATTTGGAAAGCCCTATGATGTTTGTGTAAAAAGATGATTGACCTGTCATAAAGAATTCCCCACACACGGTCTAACAAACACATCATCTGCACTCCCTCACAATCATGTCCCAGCCTGCCAGCCTGCAGCTCCAAAACGGCAGAGGTGGCCCACCAGGGAGCTGACAGCTCTAATTAGGAAGAGAGACTTGATTAGCATAGTCACAGCAATGAGAACTCTCTGGGGAATCCAATGAAAGCCTCGTGAAGCCCAGACATGCCTGGGCAGAACACAAAGAGAAGAGAAATGTGCTGCATGTTAACCAGGAAAGGTGATATCCTCAACGGGCCTTGGCCAACACTTGTGTTGGGATAAGCCCCCTTCCTTCATCCTTTCTCCATCCTTCAATAACCCCCATTCAGTTATCCATCTGCTTAACCACCCATCTTTCTTTTACACATTCCATCCATTTATTTGTCTATCCATCCATTCAATTGTCCACCAATCTTCCTTTCATATTCATCCAGATTCATCATTCTCCATCTTCATCCACTTTTTTTTAATCCATCTGTGTTCTTACCCACTCATCAATCTGTTCACCTCTCTGAGTTCCAGCCAGCCATCTATTCATCCAGTAGCACTGTCTTTAGTCTCTGGGTTTCATGTATGTCTTCAAAAAACCATCCTGCCACCTCTCCATCCAACCAGCATAACTGTGTGCAGGATCTATGCCAAGTTCTGTGGCTACAGGAATGAGTACCAGCTGTTCTTCATCCATAAAGATCTCACAGTCTAGTGAAGTTGGGGACATTATGAATAAAGCATATGCAATAACCTCCTCTGAAGACCAGAATGTGTTCTCTGTCTGGGATCCTCAAGCAGCATTTTAGGGACAGTTTACTAGGCTCAGAATATGGAAGAGGGGAACAGAAACCCATGTGAGGCCACCATAGCACAAGTCCCAGAGCAGCTGCCATTCAAGTGCCCAGACTAAGCAGGAGCAGGAAGTCTAATACTTCCTCCCTTCAGCTGATAGACCATCATTGTCCAAAAGAAGTATAATGTGAGTCACATCATTTTAAATTTTCTAGTAGTCATGTTTTAAAAAAGAAACAGGCAAAATTTAAATTTCAATATATTTTTCTTATACTTGTCAATAGTTTACTTATCTAAAATATTGTCATTTCCATATGTACTCAGTACAAGAAATTAATAAGATAGTTAACATTCTTGCACAATGTCTTCAAAATCCAGTGTGTATTTTGTATTTACTGGACTCCTCAATTCAGTCTAGGCACATTTCTAGTGCCCAATAGCCCATGTGGCGAGTGGTTACTATGTTGGCCAGTGCAATTCTAGACCCTTCACCACTAAGGCCAGACCAGATCATGAGGCCACCCTAATCACCGGGGGCCTTTCCAAATTAATATTTGCTACGTATTTGCTTGGTATTTAGTCATAGGAATACCTGAGCTCTGTGACAGGAAGGTCAGAAAGCAAAGGCCACTGGTGAAAATACTCACAGCCACCCTGTGTTAGTCAGTTTTCCATTGCTGTGATGAAAGACCTGAGGAAGTCAACTTAAAAGAGGAAATTTTTATCTCAGTCCATGGTTTCAGATGTTTCAGTCCATGGTCACTTTGGCTCCATTCTTTCTAGGCCTGTGGTGAGACAGAACGTCATGGTGGGGAGGGCGTGGCAGAGCAAAATGGCTCACCTAAGGCAGACAGGAAGCAGATAGAAACAGAGCAGGAAGAAGAGAGGGACAAAATGTATCTTTCAAAGACACTCTCCCAGTGACCTGCCTCTTCCAAGTAGTGTCCCCCTTCAAAATTTCCACAACTTCCCAATAGTGCCACCAGCTGGGGACCAAGTCTTCAGCACAGGAGACCTTGGGAGACATTCCAAATCCAGATTACAACACCTCAGTAGAGGACAGTAGTCCTCAGCAATTAAGGCCCAGCCCCACACTAAACACCCCTCTCAGCAAAGCCTCAAGGTCTTCAGATTGACCAAATATAGTACAGCCACCTTCTGTGCTTCCTGAACTGTCCCCACTTCTTAAAAGGCCCTCAAGTCCCATCCACCTACGGACACAACTGTTCTGTCACCACAGCCTGCTCCATCTTTGAGCACGTTCAGGGCTATGGTAGCTCCTCCCCGAGGGGGTTCCAGGACACTAGCCAGCCAGTCTGCCTCAAAACCAGCTGAATCACTGTTCACATCAAATCTTGTCTCCTCACGGGACTCCTCTCTGCCCCAGGACCAGCCACTAAGGTTAGGAACACACAGAGCTACTACTGATCCACGTTCTTGGGGATCCCAGAACCATTCCACACCCCCAAAGCCAGGCCTGTGAGGAGGAACCCAGACTGGCTTATCATTCAAGACCTCTCATCATCAGGTCCCGCCTTCCTCCATTGTCTCCCCACAAAAGTGCATCCCCTGAAGACCCCAGCTTCATGCTGCCTTCAACACATTCCAGGACTTCATACCTCTGTGCTCTTGCCCAGACTGTTCCTAGATTATTTTTTCCTCCCTTCCCTTCTCTGCTTAGGAAAGTCCTTACAATCATTAGGGCTCAGCCAGCCCTTAACACAGTGAGGCCTTCCCTGACAGCCCCAGACGGATGCCTACGAACAACACAACTGATGGTACTTGAGTTTCAGTGTCCCTCCACACTCTGAATTCCATACTGGCACACAGTAGAAAATGTTTATTAAATCGTCAAGTGGGAGCAGGGCAGGGTGTCACATACCTGTGATCCCAGTGGCTCTGGAGGCTGAGGCAGGAGGATCATGAGTTCAACGCCAGTCTCAGCAACTTAGGGAGGCCCTAAGCAATTCAGCAAGACCCTGTCTTTAAATAAAGTATTTTAAAAATGGCTGGGGATGTGGCTCAGTGAGTAAGCACCCCTGGGTTGAATTCCTGTTTCCAAAAAAAGAAAAAGAAAAGGTAGCCAAGTGGGAAGCTCATGGCTTACTCACCAGTGGGCTGCCTGGGCTCCCCATTCTTAGCCAACCACCTGCCTGTGGAACCCAGACAGCTTCCGCTCACATCCTTGGTGTAGCAACACCCTGAGAACCCCCAGGAAGTGTGCACAGATCAGACCCCTCCTGGAGCAACTCTCCAGAGGGACCCACGTCCATCTCCAGTTCTCTGTCTCCTTCGCTGCAAACTTCCCAGGACTCCCTAGCATCCCCCCAGTCCTCACCCACACACTCCAAAGTGACATCCCCCTGGTTCTGGATGGGGGTCTTCAAATGTCACAGGTAATTTAGTTTGCTCAGGAGTTTATTGGGAGATTATTTATCTGTGTTCTCTAGAAATGAAGGCTGTACTAGATCTTGCTGATTATATTACCCCACTGAGAGGCAGAAATAATCCTGAAGGTGGCAAGTTAAATCACCACTTTGTAATTTACTAAAACAAAACTAATACCCAAAGAAACGTTTTCTCTGCTGTTTTATAGCAATTTCACCATTAAGCTGTCTTTGATTGCAATTCATAACAATGAATAAAGCAAAGGGAAAATGATATCTTCAGTCCTGCAGAAGAATTTATTCTGAATACGAATGATTTTCCCCATAAGCAAAAACACCAGGCATCACTTCCAGAGTAGCCATGGCCCACCCAAAATGACAAGCCAGAGCAACCAGGGTCACACTTCAGTATTGGTCCCTCCTCCCCAAAGAAAGCCACCAAGCCTCTTGTCATGGGCGGAGGCCTGGTCATCTGTGTCCTTTCCGTCACTTGCCCACATGCCCACCCCATGCTACTTGCTAAATTAACACAAGGTTATTCTGCAGTCTCTCCACTTAACATGGGCTCCGGTGGAGGGAGGTCTTCCCACCCCAGTTCATGCTTTCATAAGTGTTGCTATTAAATGTCCCCACTGGAATCTGTGCCCTGACAAGGTGGGGACCAAGTGTCTCTTTTTGTCATCATTCACCTCCAGTGGAAAAAAATATATATATTGGCTAAATAATAACAAGATCAGGGTGTTTTTTTATTGCTGTTGTTGTTGTTGTTTGTTTTGGTACTGGCAGCTTTCCCACTGAGCTACATCCACAGCCATTTTTATTTTCTATTTTGAGACAGGGTCTCACTAAATTTCTGAGGCTGGCCTTGAACATGTGGTCCTCCTGCCTCAGCCTCTTGAGTCTTAAGCCTCTTGGTTCCCCCATCCCATCCCCCAGGCCTGTGCCACCACGCCCAGCACAAGATCAGGGTTCTAATGCTTATAGATCCTCAAAGGCAGCACATGCTCTGTATATGCTCAGCCAGAGGGTAGCCCCCATGGCCCAAGACTGACCCTGGACACCATGTAATCCTCCTGAGTGAGCGTGGATGGCCGTGATGGTTAATTGCAGGTGTCAACCTGTTTGGATTAAGGGAGACCCTGATAGCTGGTGAAGCATCGTGTCTGGGTGTATGTGAGAAGGGGTTTCCATAAGAGATGAGCATTTTAATCAGTGGACAAGGAAGTTCCTCCCACTGTGGGCAAGCAGCCCCAGTCAGCCCAGAGAGAGCAAAAAGGCAGAGGAAAGCAAAGTTTGCTGGGTCTTTCTCTCTGCCCTGGAGCTGGGGCACCCCTTTCCTCCTGCCCAGAGACATCAGAACTCCAGGTTCTCTGGCCTTGCACCTGTGACTCCTTGGGTTCTCAGACCTTTGTCCTCTGACTGGGAGTTACAACACTGGCTTCCACGCACAGTTCTGAGGCCTTTAGACTTGGACTGAGCCGCACCACCAACTTCCCTGGCTCTACAGCTTGCAGAGAGCCTGAGGTGGGACTTCCCCACCTCCATAATCACCTGGGCCAACCCCCCTGAAAAATCTCCTCTGAGATGCGTCTATATCCTATTGGTTCTGTCTCCCTGGAGAACACAGACTAAGGCAATGGTTCAGGGCCACTTGTCCACAGTATTAGGACATACTGTACATACATCCCAGTACTGTCACAGGTGGAACCTTTAGGCTACTCTTTTTATAAACCTACAAGGGAACCACAAAATATTTAGGGAGGACATACTGGGACCTGGCTCCTCATGGGACTGAGAATCAGAAAAACACACGTGAATGTGTGCTAGCCAGGATACGGGCTAGATCGCTCGGTTATTCTAAAAAAATCTGTAAAACCAAAGTGGTCCCCTGAGACACAGACCTTCCAAATCTAAGTCCAAGGAGACAGGTTTATGGATCATTATTAAATTGCTGAGAAAAGGTATAAACCAGCAGAATATTAAACATAAATCAGGCAAATGAGGCTGCGGCCCCATTAGTAATGAGGACACTTGGACGTTGGCCAGCAGCACCTCAGCCTCGTGGACACTCGGTTCAGAGTGTGGGGGTTGGGAACAGGGAAGGGAGAAGGCCGGGGCCTCACAGCCCCAGGCTCTTAACCAGGTCTGCCTCAAGTCCCTGGCCTTCAGACTTGATGCTCGAGAATGCAGAAACAAAGTCAAGTTCATAATGGGTACTAGCAAGTGTGAATGGTGTATTTTGACAGTTGCAAGCTCTAGCATCCGAGTCAGGCCAGGGAGAGACAGGGAGGACAGGACATAATTGCTATGTCTACTTAACACTCAAGACTGAGGCTCCGAGAAGTTATTTGAACCATCTAAGTTGAGGAAGCCAGGGTGGGGTCGGTCACCTCTCTCACCTCCTGCCCAGGAAGCAGATGCCAGCACCTCCTAATGTTCTCCCCACATGGACTAGGCCCCCCAGAGGGCACGACTGGCCAGCTCCTTCTCACATCTGCCCCTCAGAAAAACTGGACAGGGGCCGGGCACGGTGGCGCACTCTTGTAATCCCAGCACTTGGGAGGCTGAGGCAGGAAGATCGTGAGTTCAAAGCCAGCCTCAGCAATGGCGAGGCACTTAGCAACTTAGTGAGACCCTGTCTCTAAATAAAATACAAAAAAAAAGGCTGGGGATGTGGCCCAGTGGTCAAGTGCCCCTGAGTTCAATCCCTGGTACCACAAAAAAAAAAAAAAAAAAAAAGAAAAACTAGACAGGGGACCACCACCCAAAACTCCCTTCATTCTTGCCAAAGAGCCTCACCCCACTCATTCCCCAAGGTCAGAACACCAGGCTGGGCTGGAGTGGACACCAGGGGAAAGACCAGGCCTTGTAACAGACTCCCCATGGAGACAACGGCAAAGCCAGGCAGCCCAACAGCCCACAGTGCTCCCACCTTGAGCATCACGACAGGGCTCTAGTGGTGACAGATAACCCCTGACACAGCAAGGGAAGGTCAAGGCTGACTCCCACCCCCGACCCGTCTCACCTTCACTACTGATGACCATAACACTCTCCTGCCACAGGGGAGCTCAGTGCCAAGTCTGAGTGGGCAAGTGGACACTATTTTGTTTAATAGATTATTTTACTGAGGAAAGGTATTAAATGGAACCAATGATTGCGTTAAAATAACTTAAGATGTTTTGGCCTAGGAGCACTGTTGTGGAATGAGCAAAGTTCGGACCCCAGAACAAACACTTAGCAACTGAGATCCACTCTGCTAGGTCTCTGACAGTCTCACCACCACTGGCTTACTCAGCAAGCGTTTTCTGAGCACCCTTGACAACCTGGGTATGTGAAAAGCACTGGATTCCAGCAATGAAAGACATGGCCCCTGCCCTCCTGGAACTTACAGTCTAGTAGCTACAAAGGAAATGAGACAAGTACAGACGTGATGATAATAAAACACAATAGCTCTGATTTCCTGAGTGCTGACTTTTTGACAGGCACTGCTCTCAGAAATTTACATGTATTAACTTGCTGAATCCTTTAAGGAAAGTTCTATTATTTCCATTTACACATGAGGCACAGAAGGGTTAAATAACTGCCCAACATCACACAGCCAGTAAATAGGAGAATCAAGAACAACCATCCCAGATATGTCTGGTTCTAAGTACTTTATGTCTTTTTTTTTTTTTTTTTTTTTTTTTTTTTTACTTATTCATCATGCACAAGTATAGTATCTTTTTACATTAACAGTCACTTAGTACCCTACCCATTGGTCCATCCTTCCCAATCCCTGCCTCCACTGTTCTCCCTACCACCACCACCCCATAACCACCATTCTATTCTCAACTTCTAGGAGAGCAAGGTTTTTAGATTCTGTGTGAGTAATATCATACAATACTTGTCTTTCTCTACGAAGCCCTTTTTCTTAACCCCGTCACTCTATACCTCTTGTGATAAGACCTGTGAAACAAATAGAGTGATGGGGAAGAGAAATTGATGGAGGCTCTTTTGACTCGGGGAAAACCTCTCTAAAGAGGAACAGAGACCCAAAGGAAGTGAAAGAAGGAGCCATGGAGACATGGGAGGACTGGGGAGAAGCCTTCCAGGCAGCAGAAACTGTAACACAGCCTGGCACATAACCAAGCATGGGCATGTTCAAGGAACAGAAGGCCACTGGGGCAGTGAGAGCCAGGGGAGCAGGAAGGTAGGCCCAGATCCCCTTGGTAGGCCCAGATCCCCTTGGGAGCTTGATTCAAGGTGCACAGGAAGCACCAGTGCTGGAGCCAGAGCAATGACGCATGCTGACTCACGCTGGTGGGAAGCAGCTGGGGCAGGACCTCGGACGCTGAGTCACCTTTCCCCCATCCGCCAAGGAGGCCCTGGCATGTCCCACGGCCTTTGAGGAGATGGCTTAAAAAAAGGCCTCAGTGTTGGAGAACACAGGCCTCCCAGTTCTCATCCCGAACAGGAAGGTGCTGGGAGCCCCCAGGGCAGCCACTCCTGGGTGTCATGACCAAGGGTGGCCGTGGACCCACCTCCAGCGGGGGGTGGGACACATAGGTTGAGTGAGGCCAGAGCTCCAGCTGCCTATGAATCCAGCTGGCAGAAAATTTTGCCCAATTCCCTGCCAAGCTGGCTGCTCTGGCACTAATTTCTTATTTTGGACCCCCCCCCAAAAATGTTTTTTTCCTTCCTGGACCTGCAAGGACCTGAAAACTAATCCCTCTAGCATTTTGGGCTGTGCCATGAGGTTGGAGGTTTTCATGGGCAGCGTGGAGTTGGGGCCAGAGTATGCAAAGATGGCTTGGATGTATGCCAACCATGGGGACATGGGGGACAGTGATTAGTTGGCCTCAGCTGCTCACTACGTGTGCCAAACACTGATGGGGTATGTCCCCCTATTTGTCCCATCTGCATGTAGCCAAGCATAAGGCCAGGGACATCTGGGGGGGTAGAGGACTCAGAAAAAAACATATTCCCTCAAATGTGAATAATACTATTAATAATAACAAAATCTATATTAATGAGCCCCACACATCATTCAGTCTTCATTTAATTATGAGTATGCTTCATTTAATCTCCTTAATAACCCTATGAGATAGGTAATGTTCATATGCCCATTTTACAGATAAGGAAAGGGAGTCCCAGGGAGGATAAGTAACGTCCCCAAGGTCCCACAAGTGGTAGAGACAATTTGAATGGTCCCTGCCTGCCTTCAGAGGCTATATTCTTTATGTCTCATTAAGAAGACCCCCTTTACACAAAGGACCCAGGGCGGATTTATCTCTCACTGAATATCAACACTCGATTAAACATGCTGAATAAGAATTTAGTTGGGGGGCTGAGGCTATGGCTCAGTGGTAGAGCGCCTGCCTCACACGTGTGAGACACTGGGTTTGATCCTCAGCACCACATACAAATAAATAAATAAAGATATTGTGTCCATCTACAACTAAAAAAGAAATATTAAAAAAGAAAAAAGAGGGGCTGGGGTTGTGGCTCAGCGGCAGAGCGCTCTCCTTGCACATGCGCGGCCCGGGTTCGATCCTCAGCACCACGTAAACATAAATGCATTGCATTGTGTACAACTAAAGTAAATAAATAAATATTTTAAAAGAAAAAGAAAAAAGAATTTAGTGAGGAGAGTGGTGGTGGAATGAAATGGACATTATTACCCCTATGTATGGGTATGATTGCACAAATGGTGGGACTCCACATCATGTACAACCAGAGAAATGAAAAGTTTTGCTCCATTGTGTAAAAAATAGAATTTAATTAATAATTTAAAAAAAAAAAAAAAAAAAGAATTTAGTCCTCACCAGGTATCACCTTGTTGAATCCTCACAGGTAGATTTAGTTATTACTTCCCAGTTCACAAATCAGGAAGCAAAGGTTTGAAGTTAATTACAGGCTCCAGGGCCAGGTCACAGGGGAGCAGGCAGTCAGGCTAAGCTACATGCCCAATCTAGGTGTCTGCTGCTGAGAGTCCATTACCCTTGGTGGCTCTGGGCAGACTGGACTTCCTCGGCATTCTGCCCAGTGAGGCCAGATTGGAGCTTCCGGTCCCCACGAGGAAAGCTGAGCCTGGCTCTAGCCCAGTCTGGAAGCAGCCCTGGGATATGTACCCCGATAAGGAACTGCTCCTACTCCAGCTCCTCCAGACAGGCCGTGCCAAGGCCACGGGACCCAAAGAGAGGCCTCAAGTCAGGCACCCCCTCCTCCCAGGCCGTGCAACTCAGGACTGCAGACCTATCAGGTTCCTATGGTCCCCACATCTTGGGGAACACCCCACCACAGGACTGTAGGAGGGGAGCATGGCCAGAACCCCACCTTAAGGAGCCTGAGGAGGAGCACCAACTCCTGAGGGTCCCCCATAGTCACCATAGCACCCCTGCCCTGCAGGCAGATAAGAGGTCTGGTGCAGGACAAAGGGTAACCTGACAACATGGGGGCTAGACTAAGGGCAGAAGAGCTAACGGGGACCATAGAGAAGGGACAGTGCAGACCCTCCCAGCCCAGATGGCAGGTGCAGCCAGAGACTTCCCCTCCTGACAGCCCACAGCTGCCATGAGGAAGGAGGCCATCTGGAACTGAGGGTGAGGCTGCTGTGTCCCCACCAGCCGCTGATGCTCCTGTGGACAACCATCTGCTCCCCCAGCTGCCGGGCCCAGGCCTCTCCCTTCACTTCCCTCGTCCTAATGGCCCACTTGGGTCTCTCCTTATGCCCATGCAGTGCAGAGCCCTCACACGTGTTCTCATTCATCTTCAAGTCACCCCAAAAGACAGGACAATTATCAGCTCCATTTTACAGATGAGGAAACTGAGACACAAAAAACAGCAATGCCTTGCTGTGCGTGGTGAGGCCAGGAGGGGGGCCAATCCCGTCCAGTTCCAAAGGCTTCCACATTCTATGTCAGCCTCAGGCCCCAGCAGACATTTCTGCACCCCAGTTCTCCAAAGGACCAACCATGGGAACCCTCGTCACAGCCACCCCAGGGACTGGCACTGACTTCTTTCCCTCACCTCCTGCCCCACGGGCCTCTTGCAAAGTCCTGGTTTCCTACTATCCACTCTCTGGCTGCCCAAGGAAGCACTGATAGACAGGCTCAAGCCCAGACACCTCCCGTTCCCTGGCTGCAGAGTGGCAGCGTCAGGTCCCCAAATGTTGTTTACTAATAAATCCCTGAGAATTTATAATAAAGTTGATGGGGCCTAACTGATGGGCCCAGGACAAAAGGGAGCCAATTACCCGACACTCTCTGCTATGATCTTAAAACAGATGTTTGAGTGTGTAAAATTATGGCTTGTGCTTGGGAACTGCAGATACAATTCCAACCTTCCCTTTTATTGCCACTCATAAATGTTAAATGCAGCGAGATCTACATCAGAAATTCAGTTGTTGCCATTTTGTCCTGCGTTCCTGAAGCCAAGGCTACATTTCAGAGTTGGTGTCCTGGTAATTACCCCACGATTCCAGTGAACAGCATGCAGCCATTCTTCGTCTCCACACAACGTGCAGCAGAAGACAGGCCACCCCACTCACCCCTGACCTGGGGGGAGGGTCAAGGAGGTCACCAGCTCCTATCCACAGCGTTTCTATTTCAGGTGATGCAAATTAACAAACTGAGCCCCTCCCGGCCTTCCAAAACTCAAATCAGCCTGAGTCTGAGCACATTTACACAGGTCAGGTGGGAAGGACAAAATGGGTTCATGCACATTTGGGTATGATTTGCATACAGGGTTATACTTGGTTCTCTAGAACTTCCCAGGCCAGGCCACCCACAAGGAGACCTCCAGAACTGGACAACAGCCCTGCTCCCTACAACCACCCCCAGAGGAAGTGAGGGGTACAGAGGGGTGCAGACACAGGAAAAGGGACCTCCCCCAGAATTCTCAACAGCAGTGTCTTGGCATTGTCCTCAGGACCAGAAGCCTTTCCTGCGTTTGCCCTGAAAGCCCCTGAGAAACCAGCATACAAAATGGCCTGTGATGGGTTCTGTCCCCTCAACAACATGTCAAAGTCCTTTCCCGATACCTCAGAATGGGACCTTATTTGGAAATAGGAACTTTAAAGTTAATCGAATTAAAATAGGTCATTAGAGCAGGCCCTAATCCACATGACTGGTGTCCTTATTTTTTTTTTATTTATTTTTTTTTTTTTGTACTGGGGATTGAACTCAGCAGCACTAGACCACTGGGCCACATCCCCAGCCCTTTTTGTATTTTATTAGAGACAGGGTCTCACTGAGTTGCTAAGTGCCTCGCCATTGCTGAGGCTGGCTTTGAACTCGCGATCCTCCTGACTCAGCCTCCCAAAGTGCTGGGATTACAGGCGTGCGCCACCGCGCCCGGCTTGGTGTCCTTATTTTAAAAGGGGAAACATGCCGGGCGCGGTGGCGCACGCCTGTAATCCCAGCACTTTGGGAGGCTGAGGCAGGAGGATCGCGAGTTCAAAGCCAGCCTCAGCAATGGCGAGGCACTTAGCAGCTCAGTGAGACCCTGTCTCTAAATAAAATACAAAAAAAAAGGGCTGGGGATGTGACCCAGTGGTCTAGTGCCCCTGAGTTCAATCCCCGGTACCACAAAAAAAAAAAGGGGAAACATGAGCCGGGAGCAGAGGCGCATGCCTCTAATCCCAGAAACTCAGGGGGCTGAGGCAGGAGGATCTCGAGTTCAAAGCCAGCCTCAGCAATGGCAAGGTGCTAAGAAACTCAGCAAGACCCTGTCTCTAAATAAAATACAAAAATGGTCTGGGGATGTGGTTCAGTGGTTAAGCACCCCTGGGTTCAACCCCCAATACAAAAAAAAAAAAAAAAAGGTGGGGACGGATATGGACGTAGGACCTGCACAGAGAAAAGATGATGTGGAGACACAGGGAGGTGGCCTTCTATAAGACAAGGAATGCCTGAGGCCTCCCAAAGCGAGGAGAGAGGCCTGGAACTGGCTCTCTCTCACAGCCCTCAGAGGAGACAACCCTGGTGACAACTTGCAGACTTCTGGCCTCCAGGACCATGAGAGAATGAATCTCTGTTGCTCAAGATGCGCTGTTTGTCACACTTTGTCACAGCAGCCTTAGGAAACCAGCACTTCGCCATGGCTGGAACACTGTGTTAGAGAGTCAATCAGACAAAGCCAGAAATGGGCCACTTGGCATTTAGGGGGCACAGTTTTGCCCTTGGTCCATGGAAGGTCCAGGGCAGAGACAGGTCTGCCCTAACATGAGACTCCACTTCCAGAGCTCAGGCAAGTCCCCAGCAAGCAGTTGACATGATTCCATGTGTGGGAAACTGGGCCAATGTAACACGAACAGGGCTGAAGAGATCCCCCATGTCTGCCAAAGAAATAAGAAGAAAAAGGCCCAAGGAAATGGCATGAAGGAGACATCACCAGAACTTCCTTAAAGCAAGGCCCAACCTGTACCCAGGAGCCCAGCAAGAAAAGGAAGTGAGGACACAGATCCACATTTTTACCAGGAGGAGAAAATCACCATGGCTAGCAAATGTAAGACCTCTAGGAGCAAAGAGAGAGGGCTAAGCAGAAGACACACAGGTGACTGGCCAGAAAGAAGACTGTGCGTTGCCTTACCCAGAACAACAGCCTGTGATCAGGGCCCTGACCTCACCTGGACTGCCTGCTCAGCCATCTAGGATGTCACCTTTAGAGAAAAGGTGACAGCCCAGCTTTGTCAGGGAGCCCGTGAGGGACCCTGATCTCTTGCTACTGAGTGAGTATCATCACTTCACAGAAATCTTAGAACCAATCTTATTTTGTAGCAGGAAGTTAGAAATTAAGGAGGCTGAGTCAGGGGTGGTAGTGCCCATTTGTCAATCCCAGCTACTCAGGAGGCTGAGGCAGGAGGATATCAAGTTCCAGGCCTGTCTTTTTTTTTTTTTTTTTTTTTTTTTTTTTTTTTGGTACCAGGGATTGAACTCAGGGGCACTCAACCACTGGGCCACATCCCAGCCCTTTTTTGTATTTTATTAGAGACAGGGTCTCACTGAGTTGCTAAGTGCCTCGCCATTGCTGAGGCTGGCTTTGAACTCATGATCCTCCTGCCTCAGCCTCCCAAGTGCTGGGATTATAGGCATGCTCCACTGCGCCCGGCAAGGCCTGTCTCTTAATGAGGTTCTGACTCAAAATAAAAAATAAAAAGGGCTGGGGATATAGCTCATGGGAGAGCACCCCTGGGTTAAATCTCCAGTACCACAAAAATAAATACATGAATAGATAGACAGATAGACTTGTTGAGCAAGTATAAATTGTCTCAGAAACCACTGAGCTCTGAGCCCACATGGCCCTGCCACCCTATATGAAATGTTATAGATCCTAAAAAGCAGACCTCTCTGATTCTACCCATTGTACCTCGGAGCCCCATTTAGCCACAGAAACCTGAGCATAAGCCCTGGCCACTCTCCTTGCCCCTTCACTCTCCATTGAGTCCCCTGATCCAGGACCACTCTATCCCAAAGATAAGGCCCTGGCCTCTGGCCCCACAGCCAACTACCCACTGGACCCCAGTTCTTCACCAGCTTCCAGCAGCCAGGCTGGCTCCTCCTCTCCCTTCCCCCAAAGCCAGGACCCACTGCAATGCAACCCAGACCCCTCTTACCATGTCCTAGCTTGAAAACTTACTATGGCTTACCTAAGCCCTCAGGAAAATATCAAGGCCCTTGGTTCAGGTACAAATGTGAGTCCTTTGTCTCAGTGTTAAAGACACAAGCATTCTGAGCCCCAGGAATTCCCTCCCCAAGTATTTCTGGCCTCCCCTGGGATACAGCTTACATGGATGACTTACTACTGTGCCCTACAAAGGGCCCCAGGAATCCACATGGCCCTGAAGCCAGGCCCGATAGCCACAGGCAGCCAACAGGTTGTGCTATACCTCCTGAATTAACTGTGCCTGAATTTTGCCTAGTCTGGTGGGGACCAGGCATTGCAGCTTGGAGGTCATCCATGCACACACCCCATTGCCCTTGAGCTGCAGGGACCAGGGCAAGGTCAGATTCCGCCTAGCTTTATAGACTCTCTTCAGGAACCCTTGGACCTTCCGGTAACCTAACCTTGCTTATCACCACTCCCATCTCTGATAAGGTTCATTATCTTGATTTCAGAGGTCCTTTTCCCAAGAGCAAAATCTCCTACCCTTTTTAAAGAAATGGCAAGGGGAGGTGCTTTCTGTGGCTCCGCCCACTGTCAGCCTCTAAGTGGTGGATGCTAGCCAGCATTTGCCATCTTCATCTACAGAAATTCTTTGCCCTGAACTTTCCTCCCCAACTGGTTTAGCTGTCCCCAGCTCCTCCCTAAACCCTCTCTTTACTCTTAGGCATCCTTTACTTCTCATCTCCTGGCCACCTCCCCAGGCCTCTCCACATCTCCCCCTATGGTTATAGTCAATTATCTGCTTATTTGTAGACTAAGAGCTAGACTAAGAGCTGCAGGAAGCCAGCGCTGAGCCCTGTTGACATCTGACTCACCACACCAAGGCAGAACCCCATGGCTGCTCAGAGAATGTTTATAGAAGGGAAAAACCACCAAGTGATTTAGGCTGTCTGTTATAACCACCAGATCCTGTCTGATGGTTGTACTCTGGCCAGAAAGTCCTCTCAGCCCCTTGACAAAGTTCTGCACCAGCCCCCTATTGTCCGTCAAGATGGGTACCATCACAGCCATGCCAGATTGTCAGGAGCCATTTATTTCGAAAACTCAAATGAACAGGAAGCAATTTCATTAACAGATAGTGCTGTTTGTGAGTTACCTCCAATTTAGGGCTTCTTTTTAAAATGTCCCTAAAAGCTATATGAAGCAAGCTGAAATGCTGAATCTGGTTTAATGGAAATTGCTCAATAGGGATGCCTCACCTGGGAACATGGAAGACTGTGAGGACCCCCGCACGCCACAGAGCCACCCTCCAGTTTGAAAAGGAGAGCCCAGGAGCTGAGCACAGGGAGATTCCCGTGTGTCCCTGCCTCTCAGGTTTTGTCTCTTCTGTCCATTCTCCTGATTTGGCATTACAGGGACCTGGAAAACAGGCTGGTCAAAACAGAACCTTCAGAGAGTGACCAAGGCCAGAAGGCAGCCCTCTTTAAATGGATGGGAAAGGGTTGTGGAGAAGGCCTGCAAACCCCCATAACATGAGGAAATCATGTCTCTTTCCTGTCACTCATACCTGGGCTCTCTACCAAGAGGCCAGGGAAGGAAACCAAACTGGACATCTGGAGGCTTCCATCCAACCCAGGAGTCCCAAAGCTGCTCCTCTTCCTCTGCAGAAGCTGTACAGACAGATCCTGTACAGACAGATCTTGTCCCTGCCCGCCACTGGCACTGATGGAATCACGCCTGACTCAAAAAGAACAGTGGGACCTCCAGCACCAGGTGGGACAAATTCATGTTTAGTCCAGGGGCTAGTGACCATGCACAAGGGAGGAGATGGTGCATCCCTGTTCCTTCCACACTGTTTCTCCAGAGCCCAGGCTCCTGACCTGGTGAGGACAAGAAAGAAGTTTCCTCTGAAGCCCTGGAAGTTGTGATAAGTCAATTCCTTATGCCTGGGTCAGCCACTCCTTACACTTCAAAGGGCTAGTTACAACTCCTACATCCATCATCTTATGTGATGACAGCACTAGTGCTGTCCCAATTCTCTACATGGAGAAACTGGGGATCATAGAGATGGGCTTTTCACATCAAAATGCAGTCCATGATGATCAACCCCCTTCCCCCACCAGCACTTGTGAGCACTGTGCACTCACAGGTCCCATTTGGACCTTCTGGATCAGATCTGCATTTTAACAAGATTTGCTGGTGAGTCTGAGAGGCACTGGGCTGGTTGTCTATTCAATGTCTGAAGTCAGTTCTAAAAACCTTCTTTTATAACAGTAATGCCACACTTTGGGTGGTAAGGGCCTAAGGGGTTAGAAGCAAACACCCACACTTTTCTAGCTTAAGGTCTGTTAAGCTCTATTTTGGTTTTTAGCCACCCTGAAAGAGAAAATGTGGTTGTCTCTCTTCTCCAAACTTCTGTGGCTCCTCATGAAGTCTGCACTACGATTCTGACCTGCAGGACAGCCACCATGGCAAAGGAAGAGCGATGGCGCCCCCATGTGGCAGCATCAATACTGCAGCTCACCAAAGACCCAATCACAACTAGCTGGAAGAGGGACATCAGATTCTTAGGGAACAAGTACAGTAGTCCTCCTTACCTGCTGTTTTACCCTCCGTGGATTCAGTGACCCACAGCCAACCATGGTCTCAAAATATTGAATGGAAAATTCCAGAAATAAGTTTTAAATGACACATCATTTCTGAGTAGTGTGGTGAAATGTCACATTGTCATGTTCAATACTGCCCAGAATATGTATGCTGTAAACGCTACCTGTCTGTCACACAACCAGTGGTCATCTGGTTGTGAGATCAACTGTCTGGGTATCATTGTTAATCTCTTCCTGTCTCTATAAATTTTATCACAGGTATATAGGCAAAAAACAGTACATATGGGGTTTAGTACTATCCATGATTTCAAGCAACCGCTGAGTCTTGAAACCTATTCACCACCACCACCACCATCCACCCCACCCCAGATAAGTAAGGACTACTGGAATGCTATATTCAGGGCAAGTTTTTTGGAAAGCAAAAGTCCCATAATCTAGCCACACAACTTTCCAGAAGGTTAACACTCAGAAAGCTCCTGGCTTGAGGATTCCTGGCTCTGCCATCCACCAGCTTTGTGATGTTCAATACCTTTGGCCATTTCCTCATCCAGAAGGTAGAAAGTTGGACAAGATGATTTCAAGAAGAGTCCTAATGTTCTGATTTTTCCTCACTGAAAATACTGCATTTCTGCATTCCCGTATTCACTGAGTGACTTCTCCATCCCATGTTTCATGTGGGTTGCAGGGAGGCAGCTAGAAACACAGTGGAGTTGTGGGATGAAGAGACTCAGAGTCAGTCGCAGAGGAAAAGCCTTTCACCCAGCCAGGGGCTTCCCTGACCACTGCCTGGGCCCTGTTCATTTTTCAAGACCTATCCTATGCAGCTCACCTACTGCTCATGGCCACCTCACTCATATCCTAGAAACCTCCCCTCTGGTATGGCTGATACCCTGTCACTGAGACCGCTGGCACATCTATTCATCCAGTACATCCTCAGGATACTTTGCTGGGATTTACATCCTGGAAGCTGAGCTTGTCTTCCAAATGTTTCTAGCTCTTTGTTCCCCAAGCATTAGCCAAGTCCAATCTAAATAATAGACCAATATATTTTAAAGTTTCAAAGTACATGTAGAAAAAAGCAATTAATGTGAGACCTTCTGCATGTGGTAGGTAAAGGCCTGCTACCTTGTGATAAGAAAAGCAGTTTAAGTGTTCTCTCCCTCCATTGATCCAGGAGGTCAAATCTAACAGTCCATCTGGCCCTCAAAGTATGTAAGCCCAGACAAAACTAGTGGAAAAGGCCCAAGACAAACACAGCTTTCTGTATTCTCTTATTTACTCTGTTTTAGGCTTGAACCTTGCAAATTCCACCAAAGGGTTAGAAGTAAACATCCTCTACTTGCCCTGTCCTGCCAGAATGTACCAAAACTGAACTAAGGATCAGGATTAACCTGGTACTTGCCCACAGATATTAGGCAAGTCAGTAAAGCATCATTGGAGGTTCTCCCTTCCCTGATCTCCCTAAAACCTTCCTTTATTCTCCTGGATGTATTGCTCTTAATTGGACATCCTATCCATTTTGCCTTTTGAACTGATGCTTAAGAAGTCACTTTCTGGGGCTGGGGTTGTGGCTCAGCGGTAGAGCGCTCGCCTAGCATGTGCGTGGCCCGGGTTTGATCCTCAGCATCCACGTAAAAATAAATGCATTGTGTACAACTAAAGAAAATAAATAAATATGCTTAAAAAAAAGTCACTTACTAACTGGGCGTGGTGGTGCACACCTGTAATCCAGAACTGAAGAAGCCAAGGCAAGAGAATCAAAAGTTGCCTCAGCAACTTAGAGACCCTAAGCAACTTAGTGAGACCCTGTCTCAAAATAAAAAATAAAAAGACTGCGGATATAAATTAAAAAAAAAAAAAAAAAAAAAAAAAAGACTGTGGATATAACTCAGCAACTCTGGGTTCAGTCACCATTTAAAAAAAGAAAAATCAGCTGGGCGAGGTGGTGCACACCTGTAATCCCAGCACTTGGGAGGCTGAGGCAGGAGGATTGAGAGTTCAAAGCCAGCCTCAACAATGGTGAGGCACTTAGCAACTCAGTGAGACCCTGTCTCTAATAAAATACAAAAAAAGGGCTGGGGATGTGGCCCAGTGGTCGAGTGCCCCTGACTTCAATCCCCAGTACCAAAAAGAAAAAGGAAAGAAAAAAAAAGAATAAAGGAAAAAGAAAGAAAAGAAAAATCATTTACTAGCCAGGTGCAATGGCACACATCTGTAGCCCCAGCAACTCAGGAGGAGGGCTGGTCCCAAATTCAAGGCCAGCCTGGGCAACTAAGGAAGACCCTGTCTCAACAATAGAAAGGGCTGGGAATGTGTCTTAGTGATGGAGCAGGCTCAATTCCCAGAGCCATTAAAAAAAAAAAAAAAAAAAAAAAAAAAGTCACCTCATTTCTACACTTCTTAGAGAGCTTCAAATAATAGCATTCAATTCATAAGGATGGACTCATTCCAGGTTTGAAGGTCATATCCCAGGAATGCCTCAGCCAAGAGCCATGGCAGGGATGGCAGTCCAAGACTGACTCCCATGGTCTTCAGGTAACTAGTGGTAACTATCCCTATGTACACAGAACTATGAGCATAGGATACTGCCCAGCCTCCTTCCCCCAACTCATTCCCCATTTCCACCAGGTCAAGCTTCTTGTCCAGTTCAGTACCTTTTTTCTTTTTTAATATTTTTATTTATTTGCTTTAGTTGTGTTTTATTTGTACGTGATGCTGAGGATCGAACCCCGGGCCGCGCACGTGCTAGGCAAGCGCTTTACGGCTTAGCCACAACCCCAGCCCCAGTTCAGTAGCTTTAGGCTCACCTCAAGGCCCTAAAGTCCACCCAACTCCCACCCTCTGAAACCACTCCCTCATCATCTAACCCTGCTGGCCACTGCCATTCTGCTGTCCCAACCTCCCATCCTCCCAAGTCTTAGGCTCTGCAGTGCCTTCTCCCATCAAAGATAATACTTCCTGACACATCCAAACACAATCCATTCCCTAGAAAACCAGGACCACAGATCCAGCCCTGAGGCTTCCTTCCACACCTACCTGGAGCTTCGGTGTCTCTCATCTCCATCCTATATGTCAATCTTATCCAAAATGCCACCAATACCTCCCATAGACCCTACAGAGCCACATCACATCTTTTATTCCAGGTTTGAGACCTGGTAGTTATTCTTTGTAAACTAATTTTATTATTTCACAGTGCTGGGTATTGAACCTAGGGCCTAATGAATGCTAGGCAAGCGCTCTACCACTGAGCTAACCCCAGTCCCTACACTAATTTCTCAATATTGTAAAATTCCTAAATGCTTGTTAATCTTAGAGAACATACAGCAACAATATGCAATCAGAAACCACCCACAATCCCACCCTGAAGAGGAAATCACTTCATTTGGAAGCATCCTTCTGGCTTTCTATTGAAAATGCATTTCATCTTCTTTCCAAACATGGGAGGCTGTGCAATGTTTTAACCTACATTCCTGTATGAAAATTCAATGAACACCTACCTGTTAAAGTCACTTAAAATTATTGAGTCAAAAATTATCAAACGTACTGTCTACCAAGGTCAAGCAACAAAAAAAATACAGAGGTTATAGCTCAGTGGTAGTGTTTCTCGGGCATGCATGAGGCCCTGGATTCCCTCCCCACCACCACCACCAGAAAGAAAAGGCCATCATGCGGTCCCTGAAGTCAGCCCCACGTTGCCTCACCATTACCCCAAGTAACTACTACTCATCTTCTACCAGCTGAGACCTGGGCTTTCATCTTCCCTCTTCCAAATAAAAGGCCATCTTCCCATTTGCTTGGCTTGTCCCCTCAAATGTGGGCTATTGTAAAAGCCCCACACCTCCAAATTCCCAGAGCCTATCTCCTATACACATTCCAGGAGCTTCCTCAAACATCCTGACCTCCTAAATTCAATCTGTCCTCCCCACTACCTCCTTCAAAGCCAACTTTCATGCTTAAAAAGCCTTCCACAGGCCACCAGTCCAGTGCCTCTGCATGGATACTCACCAACCCCACTCTCAAAGTCATATACAGTGAGCTGAAGTGATCCCACTGTGTGACTTCATGCTAAGCCTGGCTTTGTCCCCAACACCCTCTTCTACAGCACACAGACACTGGTGCCCCTCCTCTTTTCAGGTGGTCCCAATACTCTTCTTCTTCTTCTTCTTTTTTTTTTTTTTTTTTTTTTTTTTGTGGTACCAGGGATTGAACTCAGGGGCACTCGACCACTGGGCCACATCCCCAGCCCTCACTGAGCTGCTAAGTGCCTCGCCATTGGTGAGGCTGGCTTTGAACTCGCAATCCTCCTGCCTCAGCCTCCCAAGTGCTGGGATGACAGGCGTGCGCCACCGCGCCCGGCTCCCATACTCCTCTGTAAAGACAGCTTTGCTCAAGCCACTAGCTGGCTTGACCCAGGTTTCCCACTCACAGTACCAAGGTCAGAGCTTCAGAAGAAAAACATAACCTGCCAGACAGGTTTCTTAAGGCACATGACTGGAACAGGACTGGATAGAAGAGTAGCTCCTAGCAACTGGTTCCATGGAACCAGGACAGTCCAGTGTAAAGGGCCTGATTCCATGGAACATCTATGGCCCATGACTTGTGCAGTTGGGTTCTCTTCTGATGGCTACATCCCCTTTCCTCCTCCTCCTCCTCCTCCACCACCACCACCCCACACACACACACACACAATACAGCTCACATGCACACACACACCCAGTGGCAAGCAATAGTCACCAGCACTCCAGTCTAGTTCTTTGGGCAGGTTACAGATCAGTCATCTACCTTCTGCTATTGTCAAAATCCTCAAATAAGGTTGATTTGCAGAAAACAAGAAAGGTATTCCTCTATCAGAGGAACTGGGCCAAGACTGGGAGAACTGAGACCTGAAAAGAAGCAACTTCTCATCACCCAGTGGGCAATGCCTTGACTGTTACTCTTCAGGGCAGAGGTCTCCAAGAGAAGTAAACTGGAATTCAGCCAAGAGGCCTCCGCTCAAGAGAAGTCTTTTCTCTTCACCCTCCCCTGCCCCCCCCACACACACCAGACTGCATTATGAAATTAAGAAAAACCATTCCTTTTGAGTGTAAGACAGGTTTCTTTTATTAGTTTTTTCCCTAAACTTGTCTCATGTTTACTGAATGTTTTTCTCAGTGTTAAGAACGTGACCTGGAGTTTTTAACAAATTTGGATAACGCAACCTGGAAAATGCTTGTCTGCATACAAGTCATCAATTACCACTCTCTGGCCTGCCTCCATGTAAATCAAATTGGTCTTAAAGCCTGTCTAAACAGAGAGCAAGCAGACCATACCATTCTATCCCTAGTTTTAAACTTCAATTCATCCCCATCCCAACACCCAAACCCTTCCCCCAACACACACACATGGTTTAGAAGAAATGGCCATTAAGGACTGAGTTGCATTGGAGTTGACTTGATCCTGTACCAGCATTTTAAATAGCTACTGGCCTTACAGCAGGTCAGCTGAAACTCTTGCAGCAGGACAGGGAGAAAACAGAGTTTAAGAATAGGGCCCCAGTGCCCTTAGAAACAGAGTCCTTACACATCAACATAACCAAACTTCCCCCTCCTCCTCTCCAAGCAATCATCTCTACAGCACTTTAGAGCTCTAACATTTAAAAACCTTTCTGCACAGAGATGGACAGAAATTTATTCCTACTATGCAGGTATAGTCTTGGTTCTAACATAGGGCAAGACTAACAGAGAGGCACTCTGTTATACAGAATATCAGTTATTACAAAGATACAAAACACAACCAACAAAGCTTTTAACAGTTAATAGGCAGGAGGAACCAGCTTAGGCCTCTAATAAGGCTTCCCTTGAAGTTTCCAAAATGCCTTGCTCCTATCGACACTGCCCCAAAGAGCAGTCAGAGGAATGCTTTGGTGCTCCTGACATTAGCTAAAGTTAAGGAGGTGTTGCTCTAACATGGGCACATTGTTTAACACTCATTTGTTTCAGACTCATCCAGTACAATCCAGTGTATCTCTTTTTTTTTGAATGATCTGTCATCTGTTTAACACATACAAATTGGCAGATTCATGACAGATATTAACACTTAACAAGTGAATGTGTATGAGCCAAAAAGAACTTTTTACTCTTGTCCTAGGAGTTCAAACTACACCTCAAGTTTACACAGAACATCTCTAACAGGCCAGGATACAAATCTTTATGCCATACTGGGCAAGGATCAATTCCTTGGTTTAATTTACCATGCCTATATCCAACAGTGCATCTTCTAAAGAGAAAATTATTTAGACTTTGATGCTCAAGGTATTAGTAACAGACTTTAAGGAAGCACCTCCAAGTCTAAAATTCTGTTTGCAACTTGCTCCCAGTGAGGCGGTTCTCTATTCCCAAAAGCAGCACATGCCATTTGTAATGGGAGCTCTTTCCTTGGGAGGAAGGAAGAGGGTGGGGCTGGGGATGGAAGGGAAGGGTGAAGATCAGTGTGCCTTTGTTGCTCTCCTACATTAATCCACACCAGGCCATGCTCTGGCCTGCTCAGGAACAGCGGGAGCCCCCACCCTAACCCCACACCAGGCAGAAAGTCCTTGTGGCAATGTCCATAACAGATTTTTGAAGCATAATTAGAGCTCCTACCATGAACGTCATAATGAAAAGCCAGCTTGATAGCTAGTTATAGCTTTTGCTGCAGCTCAACTTTCCAAAATAAACTTATTTTGAAGAAGCATGATTAAACATAAAAGGAGTGAAGCATAAGCTCAGTAAGACTAACTGGGCTTCTAAATAGTACCATTATGAAAAAAGATACAATGCACTTAATTTCTGTATCTAACTATTTAGAAGTCAAAATGCTCCATACATTACCTATATCCCCCACCCTCCCCAAAATTCCCTAAAAACTGACTAAGAAATCTCCAGTATTCACTTGCTCTAGTTGATATTTAGAACAAAGTTGACAACTTAAAGCTTTATAATAGTCTGTTTTAATATAAACAAGTGTTGGAATCAATCAATGTCCATTTCAGGAAGCTTCTTGTCTGAATCCGAAGGCACAGCTGTGTCTGCACCCTGCTCAGCAGCCTGAGGGCCTGGGCTATCTCCTTGTCCGTCCACTGGTCCATTCTGCTCTGCATTTTTTTGCTCCTCTTTTGGAGGTTCCACTTTGGGTTTGGGCTTTGAAATTATAGGGTTACACATACTTGTCAGCTCCTAGAATGGAAGAGACAAAACTGATTTCGTAACAAATTTTATATGACACACTAAACCCACGTTCAGCCTTTCTCACTCAATCCCCAAACCAAAAGCTAAAATGTGACAATAACAAATGTCACTTAAGGACTAACAAAGCTGACAAAAAGACTTAAATATTTAAAGTCATGAATTACCTTAATTTTAGCTTCAATCTCTTTTGTCTTGACAACAGGATCCATGGTCAAACTCTGCTTGTTCTGCAGATTCATCTTGTTATTCATCCACTCCATCGCCTCATTGGTGCTCTTTTCTACCTTTGCCACATCAGCAGCATCCAAATGGTCATACTGGTCCTCCTGTAACCAGCAGGTAGTCAGGCAAGTACCAAAGCATAATACCCACGTCCCAAATATTGCCTAGTTCTTTTAAACAGGTACCATCTTTCAAAAAAATGAAGCACATTTAGCCCTAAGTAGATAGTTAAAAAAAAAAAAAAAACTTAACTTGAATTGTTTAAACCTTCAAGAAAAAGATTTGAAGGCCAAGAATATCTATAAGAAGGCAGCTAAAAGGCTACATTAATATAAACAGGTGCATATTTTATGCAAAATCTTTTGAAAATAATTTCCCAATGTATATCTACACTTACTAGAAATGAAAGCTGAGGTTTAGACATGCTACTTTGGAACAAAAATAATAATGAAATATAAATTTTTAAAGGAGAGCTTTCAAAGCAAAAATGTTTGTTTTTTTTTTAAAAAGAAGATCAATATATCACTTTTAAGTTTCTTACACTAACAAAACATCAAAAACCTGTAGTAGGGCTAAGGATATAACTCAGTGATAAAGGGCTTGCCTGGAACACATGAAGCACTGGGTTTGACTCCCTACCACCACCAAAAATAAATAAGTGTAAGTAAGTAAATAACAATAAAATAAATAGAAGAACCAGGAATGCAGTAAGGATAAAATGCTAATTTTGGAATGAGACTTCGGACTGAATCTCAGATGTCCCAAATGATTAACCTGGGGTGGTGCTTCAGGAAAGTGTGACTTAAAGAAGTTGCAAGTTACTTATAAATGCTGATAAAAACCACCTACATGGACTCAGTGGGCTATTTATGGAGTGTGTATCATATAGAACTCAAAAACTCTTTTTAATAAGTTTACTGTCAAGATAGGACATCAGCCTAATACACCAAATCACAATCCAGATAAGTTCTCAGGACACACACAGCATTTTTTTTTTTTTTTTTTTAAATGTGGTGCTGAGGATCAAACCTAGCACCTCACATGTGCGAAGCAAGAGCTCTACCACTGAGCTACAACCCCAGCTCCAGGACAGAGAATCTTAAGTCTAATGCAGAAGATGCATTTTACAGCAAAAAAAGGAAATTAAACAATACTTCTCAACCCCAGATTCCACCTACTAAAGAGAAGCATCAAGTCCTATTGTTCTTAATAAGATTCTATAAAACATTACACAATAACATCTAAAATGAAAGAAAACATTGTTAAATGAGAATTGAGAACAATAGAAAAGCAGGCATATAAAATGCCCCAAATTCTGACTCCACCAAGGTAAATTAGATTAGAGAAAGGGGGGGGGGGGGAATACCTTGTTTTTGAAAGAGCTCATTATTTTCATATATTGCTGAATCTGTTTCCCTAGTTCTTCAAATAATTTTGGTCTTTCTTCAGATTCCTGAAACCGTGTCTTAATAGGTTGACCTAAATTCTTAAAAAAAGAACAAACAAATTCTTAACAGGGAAGCTTTAAAATTATCAGAGTTGTATTTTTTCTATTATGAATAACATTGATTATGAGTTAAAATATATTTATGCATATCAGGAGATATAAATATACAAGTTAAATATGCTTTTCCACACCACTGGAAATATTAGGGTGCCTCAGACTGGATAGGAGAACTTCAACATTGTCCCATGTAGAGTCAAGGTGTCAATTTGAGTCAATTTGTCACCAGAGCCCTAATTATCAAAACACAACCAAATATTACTTGCCTCCTAGTAGACATACACACTAAATAGGAAGTTTACTTGCCAAAAATGATGCTTTGTTTTTTAATTAAAAATAAGCAAGCCGGGCGCGGTGGCGCACGCCTATAATCCCAGCACTTTGGGAGGCTGAGGCAGGAGGATCACGAGTTCAAAGCCAGCCTCAGCAATGGTGAGGCACTTAGCAACTCAGTGAGACCTTGTCTCTAAATAAAATACAAAAAAGGTCTGGGGATGTGACCCAGTGGTCGAGTGTCCCTGAGTTCAATCCCTGGTACCACAAAAAAAAAAAAAAAAAAAAAAAAGCAATACCTGAATCTGATGAAGCCTTGAGATCTAACCATCACTTTACCAGATAATGTAAATACCACTTTGAAGAGAAATCAGCAAAGTACAGACCAGGACTGGGACTGGGGCGTGGGGTGGGGGGTTGCTCTATAGAACAAATGATCCAGCTTTTCATCAAATAAATAAGGAAAAGAACAATAGAAGAAGGACTACAGAACCAGATTTAAGATTCATACCAACAAAATATATGGAGCAATTTAGATCCTAACTAAAACATACTCATGTTTGAAACAATGGAACTTGAAAATGGAATATTGTCGTGATCTTAAGAACTTATTTTTTAGGCATGATAATGATACAGAATGAGGCTCTATTTTCTTTTAAATACATATTGAAATGTTCCTGGATCAAACAATCCAAACCATGAGGACCTGCTTCAAAACAACTGGGAGTGGAAATAGATATGAAAAGAATTGGCCCCAAGAGCTGAAGCTATTTGTCTCTAATGTGTTTGACATTTCTCCCAGAAGACAAAGAAAATGAACAAAACACAAAATGGGAAGGACTTCATGTGCACTCTGACTATACTTGCCACAATGATAGCTACAGGCACTATCCTTGAGCAATTTCACTAAAAAGAGTAATTGTAATGGCCCAGTTCCACAAGAAACCAAGTAATCCAAAGCTAAAAGCAAAGGGAAATATACAAAGTTCCTTCTTGTGCATCTGTATCCTTTTCCAAACAAAAGGTCTCCAACTTTGAATAGTTATTTATATTTTCTTTAAATACAAAACCAGACATTTCGCTTTTATCAGTAATCAAAACTACACCAGGCACACTGGTACACACTGTAGTCCTAGCTATTGCAGGTTGAGGCAGTAGGATCACAAGTTCAAAGCCAGCATTAGCAACTTAAATGAGATGCTGTCTCAAAATAAAAACCAAAAAGTACTGGGAATGCATTTAAATGGTATAGTTCAATTCCCAATATTTTAAAAAAAAAAAAAAGAATCAAAACTACATGTAACAGCATAGTAGATGCCTTTCGGATAGGAACTGTATCTTACTTGTCTTATATCTCTTGACACCAAGAATGCACTAAATATCTAACTCCATAAAACACTGGAAGTCAAAACTCAAGTGAGGAATGAACCTAAGTCATAAAGGCACAATTCTTCAAAACATGTTTTTCAGCCTGTGCTCTCCTCCCCATTTTGAACTACTCTCCTTGAACACTCCAAAAGCTCAGGGATACCTCTACTCTCCAAGAGTCACTTACTTTTAATTCAGCCAATTTATCTACATAAACTTGCTTTGGCTGGTCTTCTCCATCTTCATACAACCAATTTTCAGTATCTTCTAGTTTCAAGGTAAAAACTGTTACGATCCTACAGATTAAAAAATCATTACAATTAGGTCAATCAAAAAACAGTTGAAGCCGGGCACGGTGGCGCACGCCTGTAATCCCAGCACTTTGGGAGGCTGAGACAGGAGGATCGCGAGTTCAAAGCCAGCCTCAGCAATGGCGAGGCACTTAGCAACTCAGTGAGACCCTGTCTCTAAATAAAATACAAAAAAGGGCTGGGGATGTGGCCCAGTGGTCGAGTGCCCCTGAGTTCAATCCCCAGTACCAAAAAACAACAACAACAAAAAAAAAAAACAGTTGAGGGTGGAGTGGCGCATGCCTGTAATCCCAGCACTTTGGGAGGCTGAGGCAGGAGAATCGGAAGTTCAAAACCAGCCTCAGCTATGATGAGGCACTTACCAACTTAGTGAGAGACCCTGTCTCTAAATAAAATACAAAAAAAGGGCTGGGGATATGACCCAGTGGTCCAGTGGCCCTGAGTTCAATCCCCGGCACCACAAAAAAAAACAGTTGAGGGCTGGGGTTGTGGCTCAGAGGTACAGCGCTCACCTAGCATGCATGAGGCACTGGGTTCAATCCTCAGAACCACATAAAAATAAAATAAAGGTATTGTGTCCATCTACAACCCTAAAAAATCAAAACATGCTTTTAAATAAAAGAAAGAAAAACAGTTAAGGGATGAGGTTGTAGCATAGTGGTGGAGCAATTTCCTAGCATGTGAGGCACTGGGTTCGATCCTCAGAACCACATAAAAACAAATAAAATAAAGGTCCATCAACAACTAAAACATTTTAAAAACAACAACTATAACAGTTTAGCTGGGCGCCTCCATGCCTCCAGCAGCTCAGGAGGCTGAGGCAGGAGGATCATGAGCTCAAAGCCAGCCTTAGCAACAGCAACTCTCACTCAACTCAGTGAGACCCTGTCTCTAAATAAAGTACAAAAGAGGGCCCTGGTAACCAAAAAGGAAGAAAGAAAAAAAAAAGTTGAAACACTAGTGGCATAAACTGCATTGATATATCTGGCAGTTGCTTTAAAAAATAAAGAAGTACAGAGATGGGGGACATAGAAAATAAGGCTAGCAGATGCTTTTTGCTTTTATAGGTACAGTGGTTACAGAGCCAAGCACAGTGGTAGACACCTATAATCCCAGCAATTCAGAAGGCTGAGGCAGGAAGATTTCAAGTTTGGGACCAGTCTCAGCAACTTGTTAAGACCTTGCCTCAAAATATAAAAAATATATAAAGGGGGAGGAAGGTGTGGCTCAGTGCTACAATGCCCCTAGGTTAAATCTCCAGTACCACCAAAGGGAGATGTGGGGGTGTCGTGAGATGGGGTGGCACATGCTTATAATTCCAGCTACTTGGGAGGATCACAGCTGAGGCAGGATGATCACCGATTTTCAGGATGACCTCAGCAACTTAGTGAGACCCTGTCTCAAGTTATAAAAAGCTTAGTGGTATTAACATTCCTAGGTTCAAAATACTGTAACACTAAATACAAAACATAACTATATATCCTCCCCCCTCAAAAAAAAATTTCTTAATAATTTTGTTACACACACAGAGAGAAGTCCCTTCTAACACGTTTAAAGATGTTCCTAGAAAACAGAGTAACACACTGCAGCAGACACTTACATCTTCACTCACAAACTTCTCGTATTCACCACTAAGCTTGTCTCTCATTTCATATACATATTCTTCTACTGCATTCTTGGCATCATTCCGCTCCTTCTCCAGTTTATCCTGCATGATCATCTTACCCTGAAAACAATACAAATTATATCTTAAGACAACTAAGGCAATTTCCTCTCTGATACTAATAAAATTTAAAAACAAAGATCCCTTCTTCTCAAAATCCTTTTAATTCTGTGAATCACCCCCAACCAAAGGGAGCTGGAAGACTAGTCCTTGATAAATTTTGAAGATCAAGAAGGCAGAGTTTCGTGGGTGACTTTAGAAAAAGAAAACAAAAATATTAAGATATAGATACTCCACGAAAATAAGAAAAACAATGCGAGGCGCAGTGGTGCATGCCTGTAATCCCAGTGGCTCAGGAGACTAAGGCAGGAGAATGCAAGTTCGAAGCCAGCCTCAGCAAACACGAGGTGCTTGGCAACTCGGTGAGACCCTGTCTATAAAGAAAATACAAAATGGGGCTGGGGTTAGGGATGTGCCTCAGTGGTCGAGTGCCCTTGAGTTCAATCCCCAGCAACAAATAAATAAATAAGGAACACAATTTAGGACAAGAAACAATTGGTCCAGCCAGGCACAGTGGCAAATGCCTATAATCTCGGTGTCTGAAGAAAGTGGATGGAAAGTATGAGGTCAGCCACATCAACTTATGTGAGACCCTGTCTCCAAATTAAAAGGGCTAGGGAGGGCTGGGATTGCGACTCAGCGGTAGAGCGCTCGCCTAGCACGTGCGCGCCTGGGTTCGATCCTCAGCACCACGTAGAAATAAATAAAGGCATTGTGTACAACTAAAATAATAAATATTTAAAAAAAAAAAAAAAAAAAAAAAGGGCTAGGGAGCCAGGCGTGGTGGCGCACACCTGTAATCCCAGCACTTGGGAGACTGAGGCAGAAGAATCACAAGTTCAAAGCCAGCCTCAGCAATGGTGAGGCACTTAGCAACTCAGTGAGACCCTGTCTCTAATGAAATGCAAAAAAGGGCTGGGGGTGCTGGGGTTGTGGCTCAGCGGTAGAGCACTCGCCTAGCACGTGCGCGCGGCCCGGGTTCGATCCTCAGCACCACATACAAATAAATGCATCGTGTACAACTAAAACAAACAAACAAATAAATTTAAAAAAAAAAAAAAAGGCTGGGGATGTGGTCCCAGTGGTCAAGAGCCCCTGAGTTCAATCCCCAGTACAAAAAAAAAAAAAAAAAAAAAAGGCTAGGGAAGTGGCTCAGTGGTAAAGTATCCTTGAGCTCAATCCCCAATATTTAAAAAAAAGTTAAGTGTTACAAGATGACCTGTTCTGATATATTATTATGTAATACCAATAAAAAGTAAATTTATTCATGTCATATAAATACTAAAGATTCTGTAAAATAAAACTATTCTAAGATCCAGGGAATACATAATAAGAAACCTCAATGAATTCAGTAAATGTGCACCAAGATCCCAAATATCACATATCACATCTTAACAAGAACTGCTATATTTTCACATTGACTCACAACAGGAGAAGAAATAAGCAAATAGTGCTACTATTAATAATTCTACGTGATTTCTCCTGCTAACCAATTTCCATGGCTCACCACTTTAAATATCCCAATCGCTAGTGAACAAATGTACTTATACCCCAATTTGAACAATACACATCCCAAAGCCAAAGACATTATTGTCAAGGATCTCACAGAAGAACTTTTAGCAAGAAAGAAATGGATGGTATTACTTAAAGACAGGATGTATAACTTAAACTTGCCTTACCCCAAAAAATCCAAAATTATTTTATCAAAATCCAAACTACCAAAAATACGATGACCCACTAGACACACTATCTGAACACCATGGTTATGTTAACTCATTAACTCATTGGTCTTACAGACTTTAAATAATCACCTCATTTTCAATGTACAAGTTGAGCATCTCTCGGTCTATCTGCCATAACAGCTGATTCTCAATTGGTAGGTCCACAGTACTGGTCTTCACTTTTGCCTTCTTGGCTTGAGGTGGTTGGTCCATCTTTTTGTCTTTCAATCCAGCTTGAGAAGTCTAAAATAACAGAAATTATTAGGGACTAAAACATATACAACTTAATTTCAAAACCTAGTTTTGCCTTTGCAGTGGGTACTCAGGACTGAACCAAGGAGCACTCTACCACTGAGCTTCATCCCCAGACCTTTAAATTTTTAGTTTGAGGCAGGGTCTTGCTAAATTGCTAAGACTGGTCTTGAACTTGTGATCCTCCTGCCTTAGCCTCCCACGTAAACTGGGATTACAGTTGATCATCACCTCTCCTGACTAGTTTCATTTGGCCATATTAAAATTTTCAAAGATCAGTGGCACAGTAACATGTACTAACTTCATGCTACTGTGCTATACACTAAAAAAATGGTTATGACAGTAAGCTTTGTTATGTCTTTATCATAATTAAAAATACAATTTTTAAAAAACACAAACATATACAATTAATTTTTCTACAATCCCACAATCGAACACCTGATCACTATATAAATTTTTAGGGCTAGGGATGTAGTTCAGTGGTAGAGCACTTCCTAATAGCATGTCAAGGCCTGGGGTTCAAGTCCCAAAACTGCAAAAAGAAGGAAAGAGGAAAAAACAAAAATTTTCTTCTATTCTTATATAACTATAGAAAGGAGGATTAAACTAGAGGGAAAAGTTATGAAATTTTTATGGATCAGCAACATAATGCCAATGTGATTTAGAAAATGTCCATAAGCTATTTACATTTTCACAAGGACTGACAGAATCCATTCCAAAGCACCCTGTCTACAAATGGGAATCCATTTAACTTCATCTCACTGCTATTTTGAGTTTCTCAGTCAATAATCTTTTTCCACACACTGATAAACCATACTTTTTCAAATTGCCTACTCACATTTTATCCATTGTTTTCGTAAGGTTTTAGTGAATTTTTTTCCACAAGTGGCTGAGTCTTTTAGCTTCTTTTAATTTCATTTTTCTATGCAAGTTTTTATGACAAAAAGTATCCAGCATTTTCTTTGTGATTACTTTTGTTACTTTTATGCTTTGAAAGCCCTTTTTCCATCCACAGATTAGGAAAAGATCCAAACTTTTTAACTTTTGAATTCATCAGGAATTCAATTGTAGTCTATGATGAGAGGTAAGACTTCAATCTCTTTTCCCCACCTCCTATCCAAATAGCAGCTGAAATGTTCATGTGATTTTTATTTCCTTTCCTTTAGAAATAATACTATGAAAGTCCTTCAGTTCCTGAGCCATCCCATGGAAGCCTGGGTAACAATCCCTTGGACACGTCCCACAGCAACACCACAATGAGAAGCAGGATACACACCAGGTCTGACACTTTTCCTTTCTCCTCACCCACCTTACACGTGCATGCAAGGAGGAATAATTCTCTTTCCCATTGCTGCACCACCATCACCCACCCAACAAAATAAACATGTTTTCCATCTTGGCAAAGGTCTGACCAAGAAGAGGACCAAATCTGTGAGCATAAACTCCTCTGTCATTTTTTTTTTTAACTATTATTTGTAAAACTAAAGGAAAGCAAGTTAAAATTTGTTCAGAATGAAAATGGGCAGACTTAAGCCACATTAAGGCTCTACCAAATTTGAAATACCACAATAAGAAATTCCTAAAAGGTTGAGATTATATACTGCCATGTCAAAGCAATTTGAAAGAAATAGTGTTTTTGTTGTTTTTTTTTTTTTAATTGTAGTTGGACACAATACCTTTGTTTTATTTATTTATCTTTTCTTTTTAATATTTATTTATTTGCTTTAGTTGTACACAATGCATTTATTTTTACATGGTGCTGAGGATCAAACCCAGGCCGCACACATGCTAGGCGAGTGCTCTGCCGCGGAGCCACAACACCAGCCCCATTATTTATTTATCTTTATGTGGTACTGAGGATCTAACCCAGGGCCTCGCACATGCAAGGTGAGCACTATACCGCTGAGCCACAACCCCAGCCCAAGAAATACTGTTTTTAATGCTAAAAAACAAATTCAAACATGGAAATTCAAAACTAAGAAATCAAAGGATAAAAAGATTCAAAAATGTTAAATATTCATTCTGGGATAAATACATTATTTATGTTATTTACAAAATGTACATAAACACATTATTTATAATATTTTTCAATAAAAAGAGTAAGAGCCGGGCGTGGTGGCACACGCCTATAATCCCAGCACTTGGGAGGCTGAGGCAGGAAGATCACGAGTTCAAAGCCAGCCTCAGCAATGGCGAGGCACTTTGCAACTCAGTAAGACCCTGTCTCTAATAAAAAAGAAAGAAAGAAAGAAAGAAAGAGTAAGGCAGTTGACAAATCTGATTTACCTAGCAAAAGTATGTCTCTGAGTGCTCTTTCCATGTAACAATTAGAATAGAGGTTCAAGGGCTGGGGTTGTGGCTCAGTGGTAGAGCCCCTGCCTAGCAAGTGTGAGGCACTTACTGGGTTCAATCCTCAGCACCACATGAAAAACAAACAAATAAAATGAAGGTATTGTATTCATCTATAAAACTAAAAATAGTTTAAAAAAAAAAAATAGAAGTTCAAAAGCCATCTTGCATGGGCTGGGGGTATGGCTCAGTTGGTAGAGTGCTTGCCTTGCATGCACAAGGCCTTGGGTTCAATCCCAGGATGGGAGGGAGGGAGGAGAAAAAGAAATAGACCAAAAACTATCTTGCAAAAGAGCACTTTTTGATAGAAAAAGTACTTTACAAAAACACTACAAAATCTTGCTTAAAAATTGTTCAAGTAAGTAATACAGTATAAACTACTTTTCAAAAAATATCCCTTTGAGCTGGGCGTGGTGGCGCACGCCTGTAATCCCAGCACTTGGGAGGCTGAGGCAAGAGGATCACAAGTTCAAAGCCAACCTCAGCAATGGCGAGGCACTTAGCAACTCAGTGAGACCCTGTCTCTAATAAAATACAAAAAAGGGCTGGGGATATGGCCCAGTGGTCGAGTGCCCCTGAGTTCAATCCCTGGGACCAAAAAAAAAAAAAAAAAAATAGCCTTTTAAGCCAGAACCCTGTACAAGCCTGCAATTCATAACAACTCATACCTCCATTTCTTCAGATTCTGACTTATTTTCTGCTGGTGTCTGCTGCTGTTGCTCTTCAACATGTTGTTCCTCCTGGTCTACTTGCATCTTCTGAAAAACAGGTCAAATTAAATCCAGGAACCAAGAAATACCAATGAAAGACTAAGCAACCTTCATGACACACTGACAAGACAAATGCAGGGTACATCATTTCTGTTCAACTGCCAGCAACCAGAAAGAAGATCTAGGTTCAAATTCCAGCTCATGCCATACATGTTAACTGAAACACAAAATTCTCCCCCTCTGGAGCTCAGCTAACATATCTGTACAATGGGGACAACACTTGCCCTGCCCTATCCTTACGTAATCAAGAGTGATTATGGAATGGCTTCATAAACCATTAAGTACTCTTAGTATACAATGTAGCATCATTTAACTGTTTCCAAAATACAATCTGTAGTTAAGTTTCTACAAAGTTCTCCTAACCTTCCCTCAAAATTCTTCACTTTTCAAGCAGTTCCTATATCAACCTTTCCATACTCAAAAGGACAGCCACTGCATGTGCTAGGGGAAGTGAACTTATTAAGAATACCCTCAATACCAATAATTAAAGAACAGATTTGTAGAGAACTGAACCAGTGGTCCTCAAAGCCTGAAACATATCAGAAGAACTTAGGACACTTTGAACACTGCTCATACCTAGGCCCCAGCCTAGACCAACTCAAACAAAAACCTCTGGGAATGAGACCCAAGTATTTGTTTTTATATAGTTTGAATAAAGTTTGTTTTTATATAGTTTGAATAAAGTTTGTTTTATAAAGTTTGAATCTGATGCACAAAGAGAATAAGACCCAATGCATAATTTTAGTAAATTAGTGTACAACCTATTCTATTTGTGAAAATAATCAACTGAGACTCAAGAGCATTCTTCTATATAACCAGAAAATAACCCAAGATGAGAAATGCATGGTCTAGGAAGAGGTAATTAATGTTCCATTTTCATACAGATTCTATGTAAAGATCCTCTACTAGTCAACCCATGTTAGGGAAAAAGATACTTGAGAACCTACTCTCAGCAACTCTCACAAATTTGCTCACATGACTCTTTCCACTTGCTACTATTTCTAGACATAAAGTTACCTATGGTCAATCATAAATGACATTAAATGTCCAGGTTACCTCTTCTTCCTTTGCATTTTGATCAGTTTCCATTGGTTCCTCATTTTCCTCAGACTTGTGCACCTCCACTAGGGATGCACTGGACACACTGAAAATGCCATGGACGTTTACTCGAACTTTGACTTTCACTTTTGAACTGGAGCCATCAGACTGGGGAGTGACTTTCTGAACTGAAAACTGAGCTGAGGCCAGGAGACACAATAAAGAACATACAAGAGAACAAATTCAAACATGAATACAAGCCCAGACTGCCAGGTTACATTCATTTCTCAATGTCAGGTCAATGACACTTCAAATAACTATAGTACTCTCAGTCTTACTAAATTATCAGATTTCTCATTCTTTCACATACGGTCAAGATTTTATAATTCTGTCCCAAATGGGGCTTCAAATGTGTCTTAATGTTTTTTTTCTATTCCTCCAGTCCCTTATTTCAGTTTTATATGCAACCACCACATAAATTCCTAAGGTACACACTTGTAACATTCTCCCTCTACCCAAAATTAATTTTTTTTTTCTTATTTATCAAGAAATTCCTGCCGGGAGGCTGAGGCAAGAGGAACGCGAGTTCAAAGCCAGCTTCAGCAATGGCGAGGCACTTAGTAATTCAGTGAGACCCTGTCTCTAAATAAAATACAAAAAAGGGCTGGGGATGTGGCCCAGTGGTCGAGTGCCCCTGAGTTCAATCCCCGGTACCAAAAAGAAAAAGAAAAAAGAAATTCCCATTTCTACGTCCAGTTACTAAACCAGGGTTGTACTTACCTTTTCTATTCCCACAATAACGCAAAGTATGATTATTAGCATCCCTATTCCTATTTTACAAACAAGGAAAGCAGAATAGGTTAACTTTCCACACCTTCTAAGTACCACTGAGGATGCTCTGAATACTGTGCCCACATATTCTAGATCTTTACTGTATAACTCTACATAATAGTTTCTTTCTCTTTTCAACTAGCATTATTTCCAGATTCTAAGAGTTCCCAGAGTCTATACATGTAAAGACAATGCTAGCCAGCAAAATTTCAAAACTTAGGATGCACTGCTACTGTAAAACAATCCCCTAATGATTTTCCACATACGTTGTTCACCTGTAAATTAGGGTCAATACTAAAATTAAGGTATAACCATGCTGTATATTAACTGAGAAGTAATGCCCACACAATGGGAGATCCAATTAAATAATAGCCAGCTGGTTGGTTCTGAACCTGGTAATAAGATTAGAAGAGGGCTGGGGTTGTGGCTCAGGGGTAGAGCACTCGCCTAGCACATGCGCGGCCCGGGTTCAATCCTCAGCACCACATAAAAACGGATGTGTACAACTAAAGCAAATAAATAAATATTTTAAAGAAAAAAAAAAAGATTAGAAGAGGTTTTCTTTTGTCATGTAAAGTGCACCTAAATTTCAGAATACTACATTTGTTCCTTCTGCCATCCCACTTCTCCAAATAGATACAAGTTCTTATTATTTCAATTCCCAACACTACTTACCTATAGCAGGATCTGGATAGGGCAAATCCTGAGGACAGCTATAATAAGCTTCAAGAGTGAAAGGTTCTTTTCTATAAAATGTGAGGACTTTAGAGAAAGGAGCAGCATGATTTTTTGAAAAGACTTCACAGTCACTGAATAAAGGAAAAAGACAAAAAAAATAAATAAATTCAGGATATTCCTTACACTTTAACCCACATATTCCAAGTTCATGGTTATTATACAACTCTAGTTTCTCTCTTCTCAACTGGCATTATTATGAAATTATAATAAAAGTTTCCAAGAAACTATGTACACAAAGTTAGTTTAAAAAAAAAAAGAATAAATTCAATCAGCAAATAAAAGGCATCCGATTTCAGCAGGATCAAATATAGGAAACTAAGTAAGAACACAAATTTATTCCTAGTACAATAACTGATCACTTTGCATATTATGGCAAAATATTAGATTTGTGCAAGTTGAAATGAAAGGCAATATACTGCTCAGAATTAACAATGAATTAACTGTAGGCATAAATATGATTAATAAATGTATTACCTTGACCCTTCTTCAGCTGGAGAATTCCATCTCAGAGATATTGGATATGCCACCACATCAGTGATAGAAAATTCTCTGACTTTGAAAGCAGGTGATAAGATTGCACACTAGAATGATAATTTTTAAAAGTCCATTTGACAAATGCAGACCATATGAAGTAACATCATTAGCCCTACAAATAATCATTTCTGAAGACCATCATAAGATGATCATTAATAACTTAATGATGTCTGTAAACAAGCAAACTTCTACCACTGTCAAATTAACCTATATAATCTAGTAATTCCTTATTTTTCCATTAATCCCCAACTCTTTTTTTTCTTTTTTAACTGTTTTAAACTTCAGGCTTATTTATTATCCAGCATTATTCTCCTCAGTATACATTAAGCTACCTTGTTCCTTCTAATCATTACCTCAAATATAGACAAAGATAACAAATTCTAGTACTTTTTTTGGGGGGTGGGTCCCCTTTGGTCCATGGGGGATGGTTACCATGGATTGAACTCAGGGGTAGTCAACCACTGTGCCACATCCCCAGCCTTATTTTCTATTTTTAATTTAGAGAGAGGGTCTCACTGAGTTTCTTAGCACCTCCTTTTTGCTGAGACTGGCTCTGAACTCAAGATCCTCCTCTCTCAGCCTCCCGAGTCACTGGGATTATAGGAGTGCACCACTGCACCCGGCTTCTTGTACCATTTCAAGTCTAAAATTATCTCTTTAGTCAATTAATTCATCTTATTACATGATGCACAATATAATTCCTTTTATGAACATCACACCTCTACTATCCATTTTTTAAAATATATCTTAGTTATAGAGGCACACATTATCTTTATTTTGTTTATATATTTTTTAATGTGATGCTGAGGATCGAACCCAGTGCCTCACATGTGGGAGGCAAACACTCTGCCACTGAGCCAAAACCCCAGCCCCTATGCATGTGAAGCAAGCACTCTACCAACTGAGCTATATAAACAGCCCTCTACTATCCATTTTTAAACAAGGGTTTCAGTTTCTTACACACCCAAACTAATGCCAGGCTATTAGGCAGATACTATCATCTTATTACAATGACCTCAAACAAAAAGAAAACTCACCTGGAGTGCACATCCTCGAGTGACAGCTTCATCAGCATTTAATGTTGTACTAAGTTCTTTACCAAAAAATTTGCTGATCTTCTCTTTTACTGCAGGGATTCGTGTAGCACCACCCACTATCTCCACTGCATAAATATCTTCTTTCTTTAACCCTATTTTAAAATAATTAGACATTTAGATCAAAAGAATCTTTAAATTAGCAATTAGCAATGGAAAGATTTTATCATGGTAAAATACTCACAGATGTATAACAAAATTACTCGCCCTCTACACACACACACACACACACACACACACAGTCTCATGCACACATTCACATATTATGCAGTATCTGAAAACAAAGTAGATGTTTTGAGTCAAAATAATAATCTATTTAGTCAGAAAGGGTGGCGCAATAATTAGCAGGATTTAGGGAAGTATGGGCCAGAAATACTGAAGTGTCCTGAAATGTACAGATCCTGTAATCTCTGCAAAGTCCCATGCAAAGAACTGTTAAAACATCAATAGACCAAACATTCAAGTCTGCTAGCCATTAAGGAGTCCTCAAAATACTGGGCCAGGGTTTGGGTTGTAGCTCAGTGGTAGAGTGCTAACATGTGAGGCACTAGGTTTGATCCTCAGCACTATATAAAAATAAATAAATAAAATAAAGGAATTGGTCCACCTACAACTTAAACTTTTTTAATTTAAAAAAAAAAAAAAAAAAAAATACCGGTCAGCCCTGAGTAAGCACAAAGGAACAAAAGGTATTCAGGATCACATCTAGTCACTTTGGTGACTATCCAGAGCAAAACCATGTTCCAAAATAAAACACAGATAACAGCCAGGTGCAATGATGCATGCCTGTAGACCCATCAGCTTGGGAGGCTAAGAAAGGAGAACTGCCAAGTTCAAAGCCAGCCTCAGCAACTAAGTGAGGCCCTTAACAACTTAGTGAGAACCCATCTCAAAATTTAAAAAAAAAAAAAAGAGCTGGGGATGTGGCTTAGTAGATTAGCCCTGGGTTCAATCCCCAGTACCAAAACACAAACACACACACACACACACACACACACACACACACACACACACAGATACAGTCTCCTCAGAAGATAAGAGGCTATATATCAATGCTTTGCTTTTGCTCGTAAAATATGTGTTAATACCATCTGGTATCTTGACTATCGAAAAACTACCAACAATTTTTTGTGAAGGCTTGATATGGGCTGGGATCAGGTACAATGGCTTGTGCCTGTTGCCCCAGTTACTCAGGAGACTGAGAAAGGATGATCACTTGAGCCCTAGGATTCTGAACCAGCCCAGGCAACATTAGCAAGACTCCTCAAAGGATAAAAAGGGAAGGGGGCCTGTCCCAGTGTGGAAAGAATATGTACCTCTGCCATGATCAAGCTAATTTAAGACCTAGGACTATATTGAGCTGAAATAGTTAGCAAAACTCTGAAACAACAACCAATACAACAGGGCACTTTAGTTAAACATTTTATCCAAACAAGGTTTTAGGAAAATGAATACGTACATTCCTCAATTAAACCACCACCTCTCTTAGCCTGAGACAAAATTACAAGCATTCTGCTAAGTATGTGGTTATAGTATGTTCCTTTACCCTATCTTTCAGCTAACCAAGAAGCGTCACTGATAGGAAAGTTTACAAACTACCAAATCAGCACTACAAAAGATAACTTTTTAATAAACAACTGAGAAGCTTATAACCTTCTTTGAGTCTAAATTAAGATTCTTAAAGAAATTTTATTAGCTTTCCCTTCATGTGCACCAAAAGCTACTTTGGGGAGGGAGAACACTCCAGGATAAAATTTTGAAAAGCTTTAATACAGAAGTGAAGGGGCCTATACAACAACAGCTGGGGGGGGGGGGGTAGTAAGGAATATTTCTCAAAGAGCATGAGATGCATAAAGAATTCAATCAAAAAATACTTACTTGCTTGTTCCAAAACACTACGAAGTGGTGGCTCCACTCTAGCTAAGAGATCATCACACATCTCCAGAAATTTGCCTCTATTTAAAAAAAAAAAAAAAGAAAGATTAAATTGCATTCCACTTTTATGTGGAACGGATGAGCTCTTCTAATCAAATAGAAAATAATAAGGGTTAGCAAGGATGAGGGAAAACTGGACTCATCACACATTCCTGGGTAATGCAAATAAGAAATAAATGATATAGACAACAAAATAAACCTCAAAAAAGTTATGCTAAGTAAATGAACCTTACAAGAGACTACATTCTGTACAATTCCACTTATAACAAGTTTGAGAACAAACAAATTTAACATAGCCAAAAAATATAGAAATATCACAAGTGATTACCCCTGGGGATGGAAGTATAAGGGAATTTTCTAAGATTCTGGTTTATTACATGGAAAGATTATTAGCCTCAAAGGATGTTTCTTAATAGCAATCTATTAAAACTCAGCAGATGAACACTTAAAACTGAAGTGTATTATCATGTAAGAATCCATCCCCCTCTCCCCACAAGACATTATAAAAGAATTCTGCTTAATATAAAAACTTTGGCATTTTGAGAACATTACAGAGATGTCTACCATTTACTTTTTTTTGGGGGGGGGGGGGGTCCCGGGGATTGAACTCAGGGGCACTCGACCACTGGGCCACATCCCCAGCCCTTTTTGTATTTTATTAGAGACAGGGTCTCACTGAGTTGCTAAGTGCCTCGCCATTGCTGAGGCTGGCTTTGAACTCGCAATCCTCCTGCCTCAGCCTCCCAAGTGCTGGGATTACAGGTGTGCGCCACCGCGCCCAACTTACCATTTACTTTTGAGATATGTCAAAAAGTAAACTGATGGAGAAGAATGTTTAGTTAAGTATATGATAAAATAAGTACAATAAAAGTCATCAGTAGAACCTAAGTGAGATAAGGATGTTCACCGTAAAATGCTTTCAATTTTGCTCCATGTCTGAAAAGGTCCTCAACTGAAACCATGAAAAGCCAAAGAGTAAAGAAGATTCTGGAAGATGGCAGTAGCCCTGGTACTGAAATATAATTCAAATGCCATAGAATTGACTCATAAACACAAAATTCAATGTCTTTTTTGGGGGGTGCAGGAGCGTGTACCGGGGATTAAACTCAGGGGCATTCAACCACTGAGCCACATCCCCTGTCCTATTTTATATTTTATTTAGAGACAGGGTCTCACTGAGTTGCTTAGCACCTCACTATTGCTGAGGCTGGCTCTGAATCTGAGATCCTCCTGTCTCAGCCTCTCTAGCTGCTGGGATTACAGGCATGCACCAGCAAAACTAGCTCAATGTCTTCTTTTTTTTTTTTTTTTTTTTTTTTTTTTTTTTTTTTTTTTTTATTTTTAATTGTAGATGGACACAATACCTTTATTTTGTTTTAGAGTTTTTTTGTTTGTTTGTTTTTCTGGGTTTTTTTTTTTAACTTATTAATATGGTCCTGGGGATCAAACCCAGTGTCTCATGCATGCTAGCCAAGTGCTCTACCATTGAGCCACAACCCCAGCCTCAATGTCTATTTTATATTTAGAATTATACAACCATGGGTTGGTGTTATAGCTCAGTGGTAGAGCTCTTACCTGGCAGGTGTGAGGCACTGGGTTCGATCCTCAGCACCACATAAAAACAAACAAAATAAAGGTTAAATTTTTTTAAAATGTGCAACCATCACCATAATCAATTTTTTTAAATTTCATCCTAAAAAGGGGGAGGGGGGATTTCCATCACCCTTAATTATTATTTCTCTACCTCACACATCTAAAACCCTAGGCAACAAATGGTTAATTTACTTTGCATCTCTATACATTTGCCTATTCTGGATTTTCCATACAAATGAAGTATACATTATTTGGTCCTTTGCAAAAGGCTTCTAACATTAGCCTAAACTTCTCAAGGTTCACCCACATTTTATTATGCATCCATACTACATTCTTTTTTAATTGCCAAATAATAATAGTCCATTTTGTGGTCAAGCCACATTTTCCTTATTCTTCAGTTGGTGGACATTTGGGATGTCTCTACTTTGGTTCTCTTATGAGTACTTCTACTATGAACATTTTGTATACAAGTTTCTGGGTGGACGTTAAAAATATACAAATGGAGCCGGGCGTGGTGGCGCATGCCTGTAATCCCAGCACTTGGGAGGCTAAGGCAGGAGGATCACAAGTTCAAAGCCAGCCTCAGCAATGGTGAGGCGCTTAGCAATTCAGTGAGACTCTGTCTCTAATAAAATACAAAAAAAGGGCTGGAGATATGGCCCAGTGGTCAAGTGCTCCTGAGTTCAATCCCCACTACCAAAAAAATATATATATACAAATGGGTAGAAACAAATCACTGAAGGCACAATTACTCATTATCAGCTCTGTAAAAGATAGCAAACAATAGCATAAAATATACACCAAAATAACCAAAATGAAGCAGGTCACTTTGAAAATAGTAGCCATAATCAGGAAGGGCTTGCACTCCAAAGGAAGAGTATAAAAGGGCAAAAGGCTAAACTTAATGGTCCCTTCAAAAAAAAAAGGATTACATTGAGGAAAAACTGCTAGTAAGAAAATCCAAACTGACAGAACAACAGCAGTTAACTACAAAGGAAGATATAAGGGAAAACAGATCTCAGAAAGTTAAGAAGCTACATTTTTTAAATATTTCATAAAAACATGGTCTGGAGCATTATCACAATGCCTTTCTAAAGGTCAGGGAATGTTTATTTCACCTAAATATGAGTGAAAAGAATAGGAAATCAACAGGACAAAGTGACTACTAATGTGGGTATAGGGTTTCTGCTTGGTGGTGACAAAAACTTTCCATAATTAGGTAGTAACCATAGGTGAATAATCTTTTGAGTATACTAAACGCCACTGAATTTTACACTTTAAAATGGTGAGTTTTATGGCATGTGAATTCTATTTCAATAAAGAAAGATACAGGAAATAAAACAACAAATCAGAATTAGAAAAATATAACACAAATCAGAAATAAAAACTAACTAAGGCTGGTAGAACACTTGCATAGTATGCTTAAGGGCCTGGGTTCAATCCCTTGAATTGCCACCAAGGCTGGGGTGGGGGGGGAGCAACAAGTACATAAGAGTAAACAACCCCAAAAGATAATGACAAGAAGAACTGAACACAGAATGACAAAACACAGAAGATAGGCAAGGACAATCCAATATAATTATATATGAGTTTCCAAAGAAAAAAACCAAAGTATGAAAACAGAATAGCCAATGTAATTCAAGAAAACTTAATTCAAAAGCAATTATATTTAAATTTTTAAGTTCTAAAACTACTAAAAAGGAAACTTACATACCTAGCAAAAACTGATCCAAAACAGCGAACACCTAAACATATTGTACTAAAATTACTTTTTATTATTTATTGATTCTAATTTGTTATACACGCTTGCAGAATGCAATTCATTTCACATTACATATATAGAGCACAATTTTTCAAGTCACTGATTCTACACAAAGTATTTCCACACCATTGTGTCTTCATACATGTATTTAAGGTAATGATGTCTATCTAACTCATTCCACCATCATTCCTACCCCTTTGCACCCTCCCTTCTTCTCCTCCCTCCCCTTTGATCTATTTAAAGTTCCTTCATTCCTCCCTAAACTTATTAGACTTTCAAGAAAAAAAAATACCCAAAACACTTAAGCATCTAGGTAAAGAAGGACAAATAAAGAACAAATGGGGCTGGGATTGTAGCTCAGTGGCAGAGTGCTTGCCTAGCACGTGTGAAGCACTGGGTTCAATCCTCAGCACCACATAAAAATAAACAAAATAAACATATTATGTTCAGGGGCTGGGACATGGCTCAGCGGTAGGGTACTCACCTAGCACGTGCGCAACCTGGGTTTGATCCTCAGCACCACGTAAAAATACATGCATTGTATACAACTAAAGCAAATAAATAAATATTTTTTTAAAAAAAGATATTATGGGAGCTGGGCGCGGTGGCGCACGCCTGTAATCCCAGTACTTGGGAGGCTGAGACAGGAGGATCGCGAGTTCAAAGCCAGCCTCAGCAATGGCGAGGCACTTAGCAACTCAGTGAGACCCTGTTTTTTAATATTTATTTATTTGCTTTAGGTGTACACAATGCAAATCATTTATGTTTACGTGGTGCTGAGGATCGAACCCGGGCCACGCAGGTGCTAGGCAAGCGCTCTACCGCTGAGCCACAACCCCAGCCCCACAACTAGCCTTTAAAAAGCAAGCATACAGCCGGGCACACCTGTAATCCCAGCACTTGGGAGGCTGAGGCAGGAGGATCGCGGGTTCAAATCCAGCCTTAGCAATGGCGAGGCACTTGGCAACTCAGTGAGACCCTGTCTCTAATAAAATACAAAAAAGGGCTGGGGCCAGGCGCGGTGGCGCAAGCCTGTAATCCCAGCCCTTTGGGAGGCTGAGGCAGGAGGATTGCGAGTTCAAAGCCAGCCTCAGCAATGGCAAGGCACTTAGCAACTCAGTGAGACCCTGTCTCTAATAAAATACAAAAAAGGGCTGCGGATATGACTCAGTGGTCAAGTGCCCCCGAGTTCAATCCCCAGTACCCCCCCCCCCCCCCGCCAAAAAAAAAGGGCTGGGGATGCGGCCCAGTGGTCAAGTGCCCCTGAGTTCAATCCCTGGTACCAAAAAAAAAAAAAAAAAAGCCAGCATACGCTGGCCTACCTCCAGCCCCATGCATATAAACACACACACACAAAAAAAAGAGGGCATACCCTACTGCTCAATTACTTTTAAGTAGGAGAAAAGGGTGAGTGCAAATATGGATACTGCTCAACAATAAATGCCATCTCAATATTTTAAGAACTGCTCAGACATACTTCCCCAAAGAAGCCATCAGTCTTGCCTGAATTCTACTGCTAGAGTTCACAGCCAAAAGAACATCTTACTCCCATCATCCAAGCAACACAACCAGGCAACAATAACACTGAGTGTTTCTGAGAATAGTCCTAAATGTCAATTACCCAGAATTCTTGCAGTGCTTTATAAAAAAAGGCTGGTGCCCTCAAATGGTCCTAAACTATTCAAAAAGACCAATTTCTTAATCAAAGGCTAAACTAAATTTAATTCTGCATTAAAGGACTTTGCGCTAGTTTTATAAAAACCAATAATTCATGTATATTGCACACATATGTAAAGAACAGACTTCCTAGGCCCGGCGTGGTAGAGCACACCTATATTCCCAGTGGCTGGGGAGGCTGAGACAGGAGGATTGAGAGTTCAAAGCCAGCCTCAGCAACTTAGCAAGGCACTAAGCAATTCAGTGAGACCTGGACTCTAAATAAAATACAAAATGGGGCTGGGGATGTGGTTCAGTACCCCTGAGTTCAATCCCTGGTACCAAAAAAAAAAAAAAAAAAAAACTGACTTCCTAGAATATTTAATCAATCAGAACAAAACCACTAGTCTCTCTTACTAGAAAAATCAAACCCAATCTTTACATAAAAAGGTTCCAAATGGCCTAAAATTTTAACCCACAGCACTATAAGTTTGTCATATTAACAACCACAATTTCAACAACTAGTTAAATATGGTTAATATAAGTGAGGGGGGAAAAAAATCACAATTCAGTTTAATATCAAAATATTAATATGGTTACCTATTCATAGTTCCAGATACATCAACATCATTCATAAAACATTCAATGCTCAAAGGGAGGTCTGAAGCATTTGCACTCATCAATTTCTTCAGTTTCTCACACTCTTGAGACAGTCGTAATAATGCACGAATTTTAGACTTTATGTCTAGTTTGTACTTCTTCCCAAATTCTTCACAGAAGTGATTTACTAACACCTCATCAAATTTTCTGCCTCCCAGCGTAGTATCAAATGCTGTGGCCAAAACCTTAGGAAAAGAAGATAATTAATCCAACAATTTACCTATCAATTTTAAAATCTATCATGATATATATTTAATTTAGTCAGTTAAGCTTTTTTTATTTTAAAGCAAGCAGGAATTTATGTTATGATTAAAATGAGAGAATGTGCATGTCATTTAATCCTTATTGAAACCACACTGTGAAAAACAGACATTATAATTACAGATAATGCTTCAGAGATCTAGATGGGTGAGATAATCTGCAGGTTACAAAACTACCAAAGTGGTAGAAGTAGAATTCAAAATCAAATCTTGATTCCAAAACCCATCCTCTCCCCTCTATGTCCATCTGACTCTCAATATGAATTACACGTCTAACAACAAACACACTAATGTCATACACATAACTTCTTTCTGTACATTTTATTCTTTATTGCGGAACTACCATAAAGGAGCAAAATCAAACATGAATACAATTGCCTTCTGACTCTCCCTTGCCTTTAATACTTCTACAATTCTATGTGCACAAAAGTGCTTTTTCCAGAGCTTTAAGCTTTCCAGAAAGAAATGTATCAGTCTTAGTCTAGTTTCTGTTGGCATCCAAGTTCTAGTTCCCCAACCCTTCTTCCAGAACACTCAAAGCCTTAAGAGCAAGAAGAGTGCATCTTTACCTCAATCCCCAATGCAAAACACAAGGGAATGCATGTTAAAAGAATTCTAACAAGACTGCACTGTTTTGTTTTAAAAGGTAAGAAAAATAATAAGACTCGGTGCTCTTAATAGATTTTTCCTCAAGGTCTGTGTACTTGACTTCACACCATGCCAACTCATGATAAATTTTGGAGGGTATAATACTACAGACACCTTGAGTTTCCAGTTCATATGGCTCATAAAGTTTCCATTAGTGAAACAAAATTCTTTACCCATTTATTTCAGTCGGTCTTTCATAAACATATTATTACCATATTTTTAATATAGTGATCTGAAAAAAAATATACTTACTTTGAGTTTTCCTCTATTAAATGCACATACAGAAACTTGATAAGCAGAATGTCCCATGTCTACAAAAACTACATTTCTTGGTTTCTCTTCTAAGGCAGGAAGATCTTGCTTATAGATTCCATATGCAAGAGCAACTACACAAGAAAAATAAACTCAACATAATGGTATTGTCTAAACTATAAAATTCATTTAAGGAGAAATAAACAAATTTTATATATCATGAATGGGACTTCATTTTAAGTTTTAGATAGAATCCAATTCTTTATATAAATTGCATAATGTATTCATGAGAAATAATATCTTCAAAGAGTTAATGCTAATAATCAGTTAGGCTTCCTTTAGTTTGACTTTGGCAAATTCCCCAAACCAATTTCCCAACTCTCCAAACATACTTTTCCTCAACCCCTTTTACTGATGCCAAGTTAACAGTCCCATGTGTCCAGTCCCTGAGATGCTGCTTTATGCCCCACTTCTCTGACCACCAGTTCATCATAATTCAGAGAGAAAGAAAACCTTGAAACCAAATGCACACAATAAATGTGTTCCTCTCCAAATAAGCATATGATTAAATATCACAGTGTGTATTTTATCAGTACAGAAAAGATACTGGTCAGATGAATTCTTCACAGTTGACACAGTATACAAAAACACTATGACACACAGGTGATAAAAGAGGATGGCAGGGGCTGGGGTTGTGGCTTAGTGGTAGAGTGCTTGCCTAACACGCGCTGGGTTCGATCCTTAGCACTACATAAAAATAAATAAATAAAATAAAGGTATTGTGTCCAACTGTAACTTAAAAACTAAAAGAGGGTGGTAGCACTCCAAGCATACACAGCAAGAAACTCTATGGTTTTAAGATTTCACAATTTCTAAGATTAAATTAATCAAAAAAGTAATAGTCCCTTTCTTACCTGCAGTAGTTTCATTCATTAATCTCAGGCAATTAAGACCCGCAATCTGTGTTGCATCCATCACTGATCGTCTTTCTGCATCAGTATAGAAACAAGGAACCTACAACAAAATTTAGAAGCTTGCTATATGACAAACCTCATTTTAACTAGTAATATCCAAGAACACCTCATACACTTACAGGAATTCATTCTGTATATGATTAAAGAAGTATTTCAAACCAATGAGAAAAAGAACATTCAAAGAGTTTTGGGACAATTTTTTTTTTTTTTTGGTGGTACCGGGGATTGAACTCAGGGGCACTGACCACTGGGTCACATCCTCAGCCCTTTTTAGTATTTTATTTAGAGACAGGGTCTCACTGAGTTGCTAAGTGCCTCGCCATTGCTAAGACTGGCTTTGAACTCGCGATCCTCCTGCCTCAGCCTCCCAAAGTGCTGGAATTACAGGCGTGCGCCACCGCACCCAGCTAGTTTTGGGACAAAGTTATTGCCATAAGTCCAGTGGCTCAGAGGCTGAGGCAGGAGGATTGCAAGGGCAAAGCCAGCCTCCCCAATTTAGAGATTCTCTAAGCAACACAGCAAGCCCTGTCTCAAAATGAAAAAGAAAAAAAAGGCTGGGGGTGTAGCTCAGTGGTTAAGTAACTCTGAGTTTAAGCCCTGGCACTAAAATAAATACGTTGCCATGACCTGCATTATCTAATAGACCACAATAACAAGAGCATAGGTTTTTATTATTTGTACTATTTGGTTTTGGCAATACTGAGAAAAGAACCCAGGGGCACTCTACCACTGAGCTATATCAACAGCACCCAAAATGTTTTATACTGTAACATGTTCTCACTAAGGTGCCCAGGCTTAAACTTTCAGTCTTCCTGCCTCAAGCTTGCAAACGGGTTTACAGGCATGAGCTACCACACCCAATTAGAGCAGAAGCTACTTTAATATAAAGGCCTGAGACTGGTATCTTTACAAATTGGCCCTTGCTGGGCAAATAAGAACAACTCCCATCTAAGAACTTGATTAATAAATAGTTCCCTAAATTAATAGAAAAATTTCCCAAACTGATTAAGTGTGCCTCGCTATGCCTGAATTTTTTTTTAAAGTCAGTTTTTTTAAAAATATTTATTTATTTGTTTTAGTTGTACACAATGTAATGCATTTATGTTTACGTGGTGCTGAGGATCGAACCCAGGCCGCGCACGTACAAGGAGAGCGCTCTGCCGCTGAGCCACAACCCAGCCCCGCCTGAATTGTTTATACAAAGTAGTTTATACTGACTACCTTCTGTTGTTCTGGGAATCTAGAATTTTGGTAATATACTAACTATAGGGAATCTATGTGACTGACCACCATCCTCTTCCCAACCCAAATCCCCCCAGCACCACACACCAAAAAAAAAAAAAAAGACCTGGACTTAGACTCAAGATTTTCCTGGTAAAGGACACTTCATACATGTTGTTAAACCTTGTTTAGAGTAAACGAGTGCGTTCTGACTCTTGAAAAACTTGTGTGTAGTTTCCTTCAGAAGTTACCTCATGTACATTTTCCCTTTGTTGATTTTGCCTTGTATCATTTTGTTGTAATAAAGCCTAGTATGAGTACAACTATATGCTGAATTCCTTTCAAATCACTAAAATTCAGTGTGGTCTTAAATATCTCCAAACAGGACTTAACATACATCTTTTAGTTTTTATTTGTTTGATACTGGGGATTGAACTCAGGGGCACATAACCAATGAACCACATCCCCAGCCCTTTTTTGTATTTTAGAGACAGGGTCTCACTGAGCTGCTTAAAGCCTTAAATTGCTGAGGCTGGCTCTGAACTCATGATCCTCCTGTCTCAGCCTCCTAAGCCACTGGGATTACAGGCATACGCCACCCCACCCAGCTAACATACCATCTTTTAAACTATTCCCCAATACTGGAAAGAGACACTCAGGCATTCCACTATTTTATGTAAATTTTACTTCAGTATAATTCAGGATCTAAGTTAAGGGCACTAAATAGAAAAATGCGGACAAATCAGAGAGAACAATGGAGAGCTATGAAAAGGCTGGAAGTATCTAAGAAATACAATGTCTACTATCAGCCATTGGGGAATCCAAGTCATTGTTACCTGAGCTCTTGTAGCATTTTTAATCTTCTCTGCATCCCCAGAATTGTGGTACAAAGCTATAAATCCAACTATTGCTGAAAAATGTCAATTCTACTTTAGTAGATAACCCAGGACCAAGGAATTTACCAGATACCAAACCTACCAGTCCTTGTTTTGCCAATCAATGTACCAACATTAAGACAGAAGCTACAGAGTTAAAGTATCAAATAACGATGGCAAAATAAGTAGACTCAGTGACAAAGCCAACATAGTCACTCATATTTCAACAACCTCTAGGACTCCACCACAATGCAAGCACGAAGCTGCAAGTACCCAGGCTTACATCTAAACAGGGATATGGGAAAGACAATATGAAGTTTATTGCTGCCTTATCTTTAGTGCTAGATACAGAAACAAACAAAAATAGAGAAAAGGCCATGTATATTTGAAGACATTCAATCAATTCCAACAAGCAGCTACTCTGTGCTAAACACTATAATAGGTGCTGAAAAAAAGAAAAAGAAAAATATCAACGTGGGATTTGAGATAAATCCTCAAGAACAGACAAGATTTAAATAGGCAGAACAATGGAGAAGAAATGAACAAGAGCTAGAAGGCAGAAAAGAGTACTTAAGAAAATGAAAACTACTTAAGATTTTTAAATTATCATTACAGTCAGACAGAAACAATTTTACTTGCAATTAAGAGCATTCTTCTCTTTGCTTCTTGATCCAAGTTCCTAAAAACGTATAGGAATCAAACTTACCGAAACAACACAGTCAACAACAGGCTTCTTAAGAACACTTTCTGCTGTCTCCTTCAATTTGGACAAAAGCATGGCAGTCACCTGCTCAGTGGTAAAATTCCGCTCTTCTTCCATATATGTCACCTGAAAGAAAACAACAAAAGGATCTAGATTTGCTATATTTCCTCATGTCCTAGTCCTAACAATCTAAAACAAACAATGCCTCACATTGTCCATGGAACACTATCTCGAAAAGGAAATGAAGAAGCCGGGTATGGTGGCGCACGCCTGTAATTCCAGCACTTGGGAGGCTGAGGCAGGAAGATCGTGAGTTCAAAGCCAGCCTCAGCAATGTCGAAGCACTTTAGCAACTCAGTGAAACCCTGTCTCTAATAAAATACAAAAAAGGGCTGGGGATGTGGCCCAGTGGTCGAGTGCCCCTGAGTTCAATCCCTGGTACAAAAAAAAAAAAAAAAAAAGGAAATGAAGAAAGCTAATTTTACAAGCAATATTAACCTGAAGACAACTTTAGGTTTTTAACATGCTTTCCAAACATGGAAGGCCCCAATGGAAAATAACAAAACCTAAGACAATTACCCATGCAGAAGCAATGTGGTATAGCTCACCATGACCCACACTGCCCCTCCATGAAAGGGCTGGTAGTGGGAACTACTTTGCCATCTGGCATATTGTGTGTGTTTTACTTTGTTTACTACAGTTACCTTATTATTCATATCCCCAGTTATGATCCTATCTGAAGACATGGTTTTTGTCTGATTTGCCCCAACAGCTGGACAACCACAATAAATAATCAACAAGAGTTTCTTGTTTTCTTTAAGTTTCAAGATAAAGCCCTACCCTAGATTAAAGTTTAGAATCTTGATGAAAACTGAAAACTTTCAATGTTGAAAGACTGCCCAGAATAACACATCCCACAAGCCCATACTTCCCAATTATAATTCCAACAGAAAATGTTGCTCTTTTAGCTGCTATCCCAACTCAGCTTGAATGACACCTTCTCTTTACTCCCCAACTGGATCAAAACCGATCATGGGGGAGCTGGGAAGATAGCTCAATTGGGTAAAGTGCTTCTCTCGCATGCACAAGGCCCTGGGTTCAATCCCCAGCACCACCAAAAAAAACCTGATCGCGGTTTTTTTGTTTTTGTTTTTGGTACTGGGGATTGAACTCAGGGGTACTCGACCGCTGGGCTACATCCCCAGCCCTTTTTTGTATGTTTTTTATTAGAGACAGGGTCTCAATGAGTTGCTAAGTGCCTCGTCATTGCTGAGGCTGGCTTTGAACTCGTAATCCTCCTGCCTCAGCCTCCTCCCAAGTGCTGGGATTACAGGCGTGCGCCACCTCGCCCGGCCTGATCTGAACCTAACACCTCACTGCACAACAAAGATGGGGAAAATGTCCTCTCACTGAGCCCTTTCTAAATTGCCTCTTTTCTATCCTGTAAACTTAATTTTAGTCAACTCCTCCCCCTTATACTTAGACAAGGTACTCCAGATTTTCTTAGTCTCTTTCCTCCTCTGGCTTCTTACAACGCTTGTAACTCAAGTTGCCAATACCCATCCTATTTCTTCACCGTAAGTAGTCCTCATTTCATCATCTCCCTTTTGTCCCTTTTTCCCTCTTTTGCACCCCCATTTCATCCCTTGCTATGCCATTCAAGTTGTCCTGAGATTGTTGCCACAGATATCCTAAGTGAACATTCTTTAATTTTTCACTTCTAAACTTGACTAAATTCTCAGCTACAATGGCACAACTACCTTGTTTTCACATTTCTCACCATCTCTTCACTTTTAAGCCTGTTCTCATGATTCTTCAACTGAGGTGTCTCAAATACCAAGTATCTCTAAACTCACTGCCTGAAAAACTCCAACCACTCTTCTATCTCTGAATGCAAGAGAGGTAGCTGTGTCTACCCTACCCATCTCCCAGTCTCTCCCCTGTTTTGTGTTCAATACTGCGCCACAAAGAGCATGTCCCAGAGATAAAGACCAAAATCACAACCCCCACCAAAAAAAAAAAAAAAAAAAAAAAACTCTTTCCAACCTAAGTCCCATTATCAAGATTACAACCACCTACTTGGTTAATATATTTATAAGTGTTGACTTTTGCTTGCTCTTCCACAAGTCATTTCCTAAAAGTCACACTAGAAAGTCCATTGTCTCAGTGAGCAGGACAAAGAGCAACAGCTGTGTTAACTTCAAACCATCATTCCCCAGGTCTCCAATGCATATTAACAGCATCACCAATGTCTCCCAACCAAAGTCCAGAACATTCAAAAAATGTCAAATGGTCTTTATCAGCAAAAGTTTTTCCTAAGCATTTTTAATACAATTTATATTAGAAAGGTATTGATATATACTGAGCTGATAAAATACTACTTTTTAATCACAAGGTATTATTTTGAGAACCTTACCTTTATACCCGTTAATCCAGAGGACAACTGTACAATATCATATGCAAGGTTAGATTTTTCTGCCTCCACAAATGGATCAGAGAACGCTCGGCCATGAAATCTTTTAAATCCTTGGACTGTGTTCTTTGCATTGGAAATTACCTAAGAGAAAGAATATCAGAATAGAGAAGACTACTATTAATTTTTTTTAATTTTCAACAATCATTTTAACTTCACAAAGTTTTTCCTTCTTGGTTTCAGTTTTCTTCAGACACTCAACCTTTCTCAACAGAGCCCACTAGTAAAGGACAAGGAATGCACGTAGGTCTCTTGGTAGAAGGGCTGAAACCAGAGTCTAGCTTTTCCTGCTCTTCCTGTTCCTCCATGATGTCAGGTTACTACACTTTAGAAGTATTTTCTGTCCTTAAAATTCTAATAAACATTTACATAAAATAAATATTAGTTTTTCAAAATGGCCCACAGTTTATGGTTCAAACTTTCTAGGTACAAATTCAATAATAGTTTTAAAAAAAAACATTTTCTGTAAAGAAAAAATATTACACAAAGTACAGAAAGATCAGTATCCCAGTATCCTTTGCCTTCCTTGGATACTGGAATACTGGAAAAATATTATTTATAACTGGCAAAAAACTGAAAAATATTGGCCTTTTTGTGGGACCAGAGTTTTAGGATTAAAAAGAAATAAGTATTTTTATTTCTATCAAAAATAAATAAATAAGGGGCTAGGGTTGTGGCTCAGCGGTAGAGCACTTGCCTAGCACAAGCGCAGCCCAGGTTGGATCCTCAGCACCATGTAAAAATAAACGTATTGTGTACAACTAATGCAAATAAACAAATATTTAAATAAATAAATAACAGGCAAGACTGGAAAACAGCCTGTATGCGCCTATAATAGCAGGAAAATGGCAAGACAAAATAAGGCACAACCATACAATGAGTCTTACCATACAAGAGGTAAGACCTTTTAAGTGAAAAGACAAATACCTATGCAGTACAATTTCACTTTCTTACAGGGAAAACACATTTATATGATTGGAAAGCCTACACAGTAAATCTTCTTTTTTTTTTTCCCCCTTCTTGGTACTGGGATGAACTCAGGGGTACTCAACCACTGAGCCACATCCCCAGCCCTATTTTGTATTTTATTTAAAGACAGGGTCTCACTGTGTTTGCTTAGCACCTCGTTTTTGCTGAGGCTAGCTTTGAACTCGTGATCCTAATGCCTCAGCCTCCCAGCTGGGATTACAGGCGAGCGCTACAATCCAACCATATTAAAATACTAATGATGAGGCTAGGGATGTAATTCAGTGGTAAGGCACACGCTTACATATATCTACAGTTCCTAAGTCCTCTAGAATAAACTATAACTTATAGGGGGGAATGCTGACAAACACATTTTTAAAATACCAGAATGAACTTGTGCTTGAGATTTACAAGCTTCTCCTCCTAACACAGAAGATGTAAGAAGTCCTTCACAGGAGATACTACAGAACTCTTCTGCATCAGTTATATCAAAAGACACACTCAGTTCTTTTGTAAAACAAGTAAAGCCTCTAATGTTAGGCTCTGCTTGAGAAAGCTGCCAAAAAGAAATTATCACAGTAAGTGTGTTAACCTAGAATTGGACAGTCAGTTTAGTACAATAACTATTCTCAATAATGAAAACACGTTTAAAAATAGGAAGAAATCACTGGAATTTTAGAAAGAAAAACATTATGAAAATAGCACTAAATTTTCTATCTACTGCCACTTAAAATATCTTAACCATTCTATAAGTAAAACACCCAATTTAATTAAAAACCAACTGACCAAGCATCATTTTCTTAGGATGATAAATTTTAGGTCCCGTCTAGTCCAAAAGGGGAGTTACTCACTTTACATGTTGCTCCAGAACAAAGTCAAACATGCAACTCCATTTTATAGATACCTCAAACATTCAAAATTATGAAATTCTTGGGGGTTTGCTGTTCTAAAGGCTCTAATGTTTCAAAGACTGAAGGCAAGTCCTTTAATGTTTCTAGAGCTATATTTTCCTTCCTTTAGAAAACTTGATTACAAGAGCAATGATGACTTTAAATATGAGTAAGTAGAAAGGCCCAACAAAGACAGACATCAAGGAGCACTTAAAAATATCACAAATCAAACGTGCCTCGCTTTAAACAAAATCTGAGCAAAAATACATCTAAGCAGTTTACATTGAGCATATTATACTGCTATTGCTATTTTAAAGTTATCTGCCTCCCACTCAAGTACACAGGAAAAGAAATCAGGTCTGTCTTTGTCAGCTATATACCTAGGGTCTTGATTCTAGCTGCTGAACTAATTGATAGACAAACCAGAGAAATAGGTCATTTTAGGAAAAACTCTACCTGGCTTTTAGCTGCTGCTCCAATTGAACGATTCTTAGGACCAAAGGAAATACAAGCCCTAGAAGATAAAACAAACATTTAAGAATCAAATTTACTGCAATATTATATCCAAAACTACAGTAGGCAAGATTTATGAATCTCAACTAAAAAAGCCATATGTCTTAATAAACAGTACATATTATGTCTATGATTTTTGACCTTTCTATTGAGGAACACTGTCCATGTAACAGACTGCTTCTTAGAATAAGACCTGTCATTTTAAAAGTAAAAAACATAAGTCTAATGTGATAATCACCTGTCTAGAATACTACAGAGAGAAGTGGACAAGGCAGTCTCCACCCATCCTAATTCTTCAAGTCTTGTGCTCAAAATCCTAATGTAAAATAATATACTCTCACATCAATGTATCAAGTAAACATTTTGGTTTACAAGACAGCTTGTAACTTCACCAAGAATATATTTATTGTCTACAAAACTTTTTTTTTTTTTTTTTTTTTTTTTGGCGGTGGCAAGGGGGGGGGGGGGGGGGGGGGCGTTACTGGGGATTGAATTCAGGCATTAGACAACTAAGCCACATCCCAAGCCCTTTTTTGTATTTGATTTTAGAGACAGGGTCTCACTGAGTTGCTTAGCACCTCAATTTTGCTGAGGCCAGCTTTGAACTCTTGATTGTCCTGCCTCAGCCTCCCCCAGTCACTGGGATTACAGACATGTCAACTACAAAACCTTTAAAACAACTCCTGCATGTAAGTAAAATAGCTTCCAAGGACTCAGAATTAATGACAAGAAACTTGATCCCCACTTCTCAACATTCTTGCAAATCACCAATTCATATACCAGTTTGATCTATGTTACTTCTTTTATAAAGCAAAACTGAAACCTGCTTGAAGGTAAAAATACTGTGTTCAAACTTAAAAAGGCAGTTGTATTGGAGTTGATACTCATGCTATATGGCTTCCATGTTTTACTTTCTAACCCCTCTAGAACCATGCTGTGTGCTCTTCAGTGTCATCTCCCTTTCCAGTAGCTGCCTTCTCTCCAACTAAAATATGGCAAAGTTCACCCATTTCACCCAAAAAAAAATCCTAAGACAAAACTGTTTCCAGAGTCCATTTCCCCCTCAAGCTAGTAAGCTTTCTCCTGTCCTTACTTTATCAACTGCTTTATACACCACCCATCTAATCCTCAGATGTGCCCTATCTTATCCCCATTTTACAGAGGAGGAGTTCAAAATGTTATTAACAAGTAAACTTATCCAGGTTCAAGCAATGGAGTCAGGGCTCTAAATCATGCCCCCATATTTACACTCCACCACTGACCCTCTTTCTCCCAACCCAACAAACTGAATAAGAATAAGTGCTCTGAAGCCATACTACCTTGGTCCAAATCTGACTACCTTTCTGATAATTCAGAATTGTTTGATTTAAAGCTCACAAGCCCTGTGCAAACTGGCACAATGCTGGGCCTCTCTGGACCTCAAAGGCCCTTTCCAACCAATAGGCTAAGAACCCCTATAAGTCAGACTCCCAAAATTGCAGACATATGCTCACTGGATTAACTGGGGAGGAGAATATGGTGTAGCCTGAAAGCTCATGAGACTGAATGCTAAACTCTTTGGCCAAAAATGTGCAGGACGTAGTCCCTCAAAAACACAGGTGTTGGGGCTGGGGTTGTAGCTCAGTGGTAGAGTGCTCGCCTCGCATATGTAAGGCACTGGGTTCAATCCTCAGCACCACATAAAAATAAAGTAAAGGTATTGTGTCCATTACAACTAAAAAAAATATTAAAAAAAAAAAAAAACACAGGTGTCAGCTCAGCTTTTCTGCAAATATGCCACCAATTACACAAATAAATAAAATCTCCTGAATACCACTTAAAGGACTCTCCTATCACAATCCATGTTGCCATTTAGAAAAGGGCCTAAGGGCTAGGCATGGTGGCCTACACCTGTAATCCCAACACGGCTCAAGAGGCTGAGACAGGAGTATTCCAAGTTCAAAGCCTGCCTCAGCAACTTAGTAAGACCCTGTCTTTAAATAAAAAATAAAAAAAGGCTGGGGATGTAGCTCAGTGCCCCTGGGTTCAATCCCTGGTATCCACCCCACCACCACCAAAAAAAAAAAAAAAAAAAAAAAAAAAAAAAAGGAAGAAAATGGCCTAAGGCAATCTTACCCATTCCACTCCTTCCATTACAAATTGTGCCCAGCCTAAGCACAATATTTGGCAAACCTACATCTTCTAAAAACCACCAAATCTCATCTCTAGGGTGTATACCACCCAAGATCTCAACCCCAACATTTAACTGTAAGTCAATGTTATTTGTCTTCAATGATTTACTGCAGTCCTTTTTTCAAACTTTTATCCCCTCCAATTACTAGTTCTAAGAATGAAAAACATTAATATTGGGGCTGGGATTGTGGCTCAGCGGTAGAATGCTCCCTTAGCGCAGGTGAGGCACTGGGTTCAATCCTCAGCAGCATATTAAATAAATAAATAAAATGGTATTGCAACTGCCTACAACTTAAAAAAAAAATTAATTCCCTAACTTTCCTATAAATCCTGCTGAAGGATCAATCCCCTATTCTACCTCAATAACTCTGAAACTGCTTTGCTTCTAATTATCTTCCAAACAAAACTACCTACCAACAAACACAGCCCAGATCCCTTAATATGGAACTTAAGTCCTCTCCTATCCCAACCCAATTCCATTTTCCAACTGTATCTCACCCACACAGGTACCCAACATGAGTTGAATAAGATCTCCAAATCTTCCTGGTTAGGGGCTGGGATTGTGGCTCAGCGGTAGAGCGCTCACCTGGCACGTGGGCGACCCAGGTTCGATCTTCAGCACCACGTACAAATAAAACGCATTGAATAAAAAAACGCATTGTGTACAACTAAAGCAAATAAATAAAAATATTTGAAAAAAAAAATCTTCCTGGTTTGCTAAAACCACTTTACACCTGAACTGCTCCAGTCCTTCAACTGTTCTCATCACCTACTTTGTAAAACCTTCCCTACCCAAATAAAAATTAACCATTTCTAGCTCTCAGACTTACTTCACTTCTACTTAGCACTAACCACAAACTGAATTATAATTGTTAACATATTTGCTTCCTCTTCTGAAACAGTGTTTTATAAACCACAGTTCACAATTTATGTGTGAATCTAAAATTAACCGGGGTTGGGCTGGGGTTGTGGCTCAGTAGTAAAGTGCAGGCCTAGCACGAGTGAGGCACTGGGTTCGATCTTCAGCACCACATAAAAATAAATAAATAAGCGGGCATGGTGGCACATGCCTATAATCCCAGCACTTTGGGAGGCTGAGGCAGGAGGATTGCGAGTTCAAAGCCAGCCTCAGCAATGGCCAGGCACTTAGCAATTCAGTGAGACCCTGTCTCTAAAAAAATACAAAAAAGGGCTGGGGATGTGGCCCAATGGTCGAGTGCCCCTGAGTTCAATCCCTGGTACAAAAAAAAAAAAAAAAAATTAACTGGGGAGTTGGAGGACACATCATTAACAGCAATTTAAACACTAGCATGTTGGGCTGGGGATGTGGCTCAGCGGTAGAGCACTAGCCTACCATGTGCACGGCCCGGGTTCGATCCTCAGCACCACGTACAAATAAACGCATTGTGCACAACTAAAGCAAATAAATAAATATTTAAAAAAAAAAAACCAGCATGCATTGCCATATAAACGTATATATTGTTTAATGACGCTTTCTAATTATGACACACATATCAGGTCTCAATGCAAAATATATAATTTAATAAAATGACATATTAGGTCATGGACATGTGCTGTCCAATAAAGTAACCACTAGTCTCATATGGCTATTTAAATTTAAATAATTTAGTCCCGCTGACCACATTTCAAGTGTTCAATATGTAAGTATGGTTTGTAGCTATTCTAAAAAATGCAAACACAGAACATTTCCTTCATCACAGAATGTTCTAGGAACATACTGCCTAACAGTATTGCTCCAGACAATATTCTCTCTGAAGTCAGTTAATATGTTTACTTTTAAAATCTACAGCTCTGTCCTTAACAGTAAAACATGTTTCACATGTCTCAAAGAGACATCATAACATCTCACATGTCTCAAAGAGACATCATAACATCGGTCTCAGATCAAGTGATCCCTTTTTTTGGGTCTTTGCATTTAAGTTGCAAACTTCTCACAAAGCAATAAAATCTCATAATGGAACAATCTCTACTATGTAGCGCAGCAATTAAACCTCAATACAAGTACTAACTCCAATTGTGGGAGAATTCACTTTACTTACCATCTTACAAAATCATCAACATAATCAGTACATCAATTTTTATAGGCTAAAAAAAGTTCCATAATAATCCAACTACTGCACTAGAACAAGACATGCACAGCTTTTCCATTTTGCCATGTAAACATGTACAATAGATCTCAAGCTCTAGACTCAGTGTGCACTGCTTTTCCAGTTGTGTGATCCTATTGTTATTATGAGATTCGATCAGATCATATCTGAACAACGGAAATTACAGCAGCGATCTGATAGGAATAGTACATATTAAATTTGATGATCCACTTTTAAAGGGCTTATGTCAGAGACTGGCACATCATAAATAATAAAATATTACCTGTTATAGTTACAATGAATCCATGGACTAGTTTCTTATTTTTTTTTTTTTTTTTTTTTTTTTTTTTTTTTTTTTTTTGTTTTTTGTTTTTTGTTTTTTGGTAGTGGTGTTAGGCATTGAACCCAGGGCCTTATACATGCAAGGCAAGCACTCTATCAATTGAGCTATACCCCCAGCCCTGAACTAGGTTTAAAACAAAACTATATTAACTAGTTTGCTCTGAAAGTTGTTTCATCTCAAGCTATCCAAAAAATCTAGTCAGGCATCTTTAAAATTATTGATTGGGGGCTTTTTAAATCTTCCATTAAGAAAAGACAACTAGGGGCTGGGGATATAGTGCTTGTCTCACATGCACAAGGCCCTGGGTTCAATCCCCAGCACCACAAAAAAAAAAGGTAATATGATCAATTTGCCGTGAGTCATGAAAAACAGCACAAAATGAGGCATTTTAAAATTAAGATTACACAAAGGAACTTAATATTTAAATGAATAGAAAGCCTGAGAAGGGCCAATACTAGAACTTAGTTCAATGCTTTCTTCCTTTCCCACCCTCCTCACCAGTACTAGGAATTGAACCCAGAGTTGCATGCATGCTAGGCATAGAACTCTACCACTGATCCATACCCTTAGCCCTGTTCAATTCTTGCTGTATACTCACTGTGAAAGAACTAGAAAGAAAGGTAGGTACGCAGATAGGTTGATCTTAAAGAAAAAATAGATTACCTGTAATTCCACAACACTCACCCCACCACAGATGGTCATTATTAGCATTTAGGTAAGCCCTCCTATGCAATCCTAATAACCAGGAAGTCCCAAAAAAAGAGAAGTGAAACACCCTTTTCAGTTTGCTCCTCCTTCAATAAATTCTCAGAATTTTTGACATGAACAAGTGTCACTAGAATATTCAAAGAAAACCTATCTACTACCTCCCACTCACAAGGCACTTACATACGAGCACTGTGGCAAGAAGCCTGTTTCATCCAAGCAGGTCAAACTCCCTTGTCCCATAAATTTCACAGAGCCTTCACATGCTAGGCAGTGTTAAGTGTTCTACATCTGATACTCCTAAATACTCTGAGAAAAGAGCTATTACTGACCCATTTTATAATTAAAGAACTGATTCAAGTCAAGATAATAAGTAAGCATTCAACTCCAAGATTCAAAATCAAAAGAGCAGACTCCAAATTCTCCACCAGACCCTGTAAAATTTAACTCTACTTCATACCTTCAGACTAGCCCAGTCCTTTCCTCCCAGTATTCTAATCCTATTTGCTCAAGTTCCACTCCTGTCTTTCCTCAGTACTCTATTCCCCACCTATTTACCTCTCCTCTGCACACAGGATTTTAAGACTGTATAAAAACCTCATAATTGTACTCTTATTCTATGTACTATTGCTTTTTGTCATTCATATTTCCTCCTAGATCAGTTATACCAATAGACAGCAGGAATCTCTACCTAACATTTTCTCTCTACTCCATACAATAAAAATTCAATGCTGTGCAAACCATGAGTATTCCCACACTGTGTTTTAGAGTAACAGTACAGGAAGTTAATTCAACATTTAAGTTTGAGACCCCTATGTTCTAAACTTTAAGTCGTAGAAACAGCATCCTTTTTCAACCCTTCTTCTGGGTAAAAGATGCTATTGACCAACTACTTATGCACAATCTGATGGATTATTATGAATAGCTTCAGTCAAACATATCCTTAAAAGGTAGCTGCATGTATAAGCTTCTGTAAAACTACTTCCAGGATATCAGAGCAGTTGTTGCTCTAATTCACATTCTTTAACAGTTGAAGAAAATGAGCTTTTCAGAGAACCCACAATAAGCAGCTACTACCTTAATCAGAGTACTCTCTGGTTACTTTCTTAGCCCTGAACTAAAAGGTACCAAAAAGTTAATACCAAACACACGAAGCAAATCATGCTTCTGGAATCTTTAGCTTCTAAAATACAGCAAATTCTTACTTAATAAACTGTGCACACTGGGATGGGGATGTAGCTAAGTTGGTAGAGTGCTTGCCTTCCATGCACAAGGCCCTGGGTTCAATCCCCAGCACCACCAAAAAAAAAAAAAGATAAACTGTGCACATTAAAAGGAGTATAACTGTAAGACTTGAAAAGTCCCCCTGTCATTTTAGTGTCCTTATATATCATCCAGTAACAAACAGCATTCACAAAAATGCAAGAAGTAATAGCAACATTAGCAAATACTTTGGCTGTATGTACTATGTGTCAGGCATTACTCTAAGCACTAAAAAAAAAAAAAAAAAAAAGCCATGAATTATACAATTTTAACTTGTAATCCTCATAACCTCCATGAATCCTTCTGTTCCTAATAAAAATGCCTTATACTTTTGTGAAGTATTCTGGCAATACAACCCAAAACTTTAAGCATATCCTTTGCCCTAGCAATTTCACTTCTGCAGTCTATCCAAGGAAATTAAAAACATGCAAATGTAAATAGTTGAGAACTATTTGTAATGGCTTAAAAAAAATTAGAAATTACCTGTTTGAAGAAAATATAGTATAGCCAAAATATTTCAAATATTACATATTTAACAAGGCAAACATATTTATTGGCTTTGAAAAACAACAAAACTGTAAGTGAGCCAGTGGCAGTGGCGCACGCCTATAATCCCAGCAACTTGGGAGGCTGAGGCAGGAGGATGGTGAGTTCAAAGCCAGCCTCAGCAATGGCAAGGCACTAAGCAACTCAGTAAGACCCTGTCTCTAAATACAAAATAGAGCTGGTGATGTGGCTCAGTGGTCAAGTTCCCCTGAGTTCAATCCCGGTACCCTCCCCCCAAAAAAATATAATAATAATGTATACACAATCCACAGAATTATTTTCATAAGTAGCTAATTTCTAGCCAAGCAAAGAAGCACACACGTGTAATCCCAAAGGGTCAGGGGGCTGACTCAGGAGAATAACAAGTTCAAGGCCAGTCTCAGCAATTTAGTGAGACCCTAAGCAACATAATGAGACCATATCTCAAATAAAAAGAGCTGGGGATGTGGCTCAGTGTTTAAGTACCACTGGGTTCAACCCAAGTACAAAAAAAATAACTCATTTCTAGCCTATTACGTTTTGCAAAGTATGGGCCAATTAGCTTCTGTAACATTTAGCAATCCAAACACTCTAAATTCTAAAGAAACTTTTAAAGTTATGCCCTTTCTACTGTAATAATCCAGCTAAACACAGAAATAGGTCTCTCATCTCATTCCAGGGCCTATGGTAAAAAAAAAATCTCAACCTACAGGGCATGGTGGCACCCGCAGCTCGGATGGCTGAAACAGGAGGATCATGAGTTCAAAGCCAGCCTCAGCAACTTAGTGAGACCCTAAGCAACTTCAAAATAAAAATATATTTAAAAAAAAGGGGGGGGGGACTCGGGATGTGACTCGGTGGTTAAGTGTCCCTGGGTTTCATCCCCACTGCCCCCCCCCAAAAAAAACCTAAACACTCAATTAAAAACCCCAAAATGTGGGGCTGGGATTGTGGCTCAGTGGCAGAGCGCTCGTCTTGCACGTGCGCGGCCTGGGTTCGATCCTCAGCACCACGTAAACATAAATGCATTGCATTGTGTACAACTAAACTAAATAAATAAATATTTTAAAAAAAAAAAAAAAAACCAAAATGAGGACTGGGTTGTAGCTTAGTGACAGAGCACTTGCAGAGCATGTGTGAGGAACTGGGTTCAATCCTTAATACCACCTAAAAATAAATAAAGGCGTTCTGTCCATCTACAACTACAAAAAAATTTTTTTTAATTAAAAAATTTTAAAAACCCAAAATGATCACAAAGTCCCACATATCTCTCCTGTATCACACTAGTGGGAACCAATCACCACATAAAATATTACAATCAACCTACTTCTCTTGCCCTTCTCAAATCCATTCTCCTCACAAAAAAATCCATTTTAAAATATAAATTAGATCACTTCCCAGTGAACCTATTATAAAAATGTTTTATATGATTTACAAGGCCCTGCCATAATGTAGTGTGCCCTACCTAACTCCTCATTTAATCTCATACCATTTTCTCAAGTTGCTCAAGGGCAGCCATGTTCCTCTAATCAAGTATGCTAACTTTTTTTACTCTGTTCTTACTGCCTCAGACAGCTCTTACTCAAAACAACCATAACTTCCACAGTCAACTCCTACTCATACTCATACTCTAGGTCTCAAATGGCACTTCTTTCAAGAGCACCTTTCAACTCCACCCCACATCCAACTTAAATTAGGTCTCCTTGTAAAACTATCATATCCCGTACTTTTCCACCTTGTTCTTTACCAGTTAGTAATTATATACTTTTGTTTAGTATCTGGATTTTTCCACTGGCCATGTCCCTGATGGAAGAAACTTGTTTACTTATCACTCCACTCCTTAGGCACAGTGGCCGCCACTACTGGCACTCAATATCTGGAAAAATGAAGGAAGCCTGAATTTGGTTGAAAGGATAAGATCTCTTCTAGCTAAGCCTCCACTGGCTCTTCAGAAACAATCCAGATTGTCATAGCCACAGTTTGAAATTAGGTACATCCATCATAGTCAACCCTCTAGAACCTACATCTTATTTCCACTCTCACACTAAAAAAATCTATATATCATGCAGTTTCTGCAAACCTACAAGATCTAAATTCATTCTTCCATAACTTGTACAAATGTCAAGCTTTCCATTGTGCCCATTTTCTACTTAGCCCAAGACAACACAGAAATATAACTTAATCAAAAATAATATTTCAGCCAGGCGCGGTGCCGCATACCTATAATCCCAGCGGCTTAGAAGGCTGAGGATAGCAGAGTTCAAAGCCAGCCTCATCAAAAGTGAGGCGGTAAGCAACTCAGTGAGACCCTGTCTCTAAATAGAATATAAAATAGGGCTAAAGATGTGGCTCAGTGGTCCAGTGCCCCTGAGTTCAATCCCAGTACCAAAAAAAAAAAATCATAGTTCAGAAGTCACTTGAATATGACATTCCTATGTGTCGGCAGTGTCTGAAAGAAGATATATAGAAAACATAAGGAAAAAAGTATTCACGTTGTATTTTCTTATTGCAATTACAGGGTGTTCCTGGGCACCTACTTCTTTGTCTTTAAGGCAATTTTTTTGGGGGGAAGCAGTTACTGGGGATTTAATTCAGGGCCCTACCCACACTAGACAAGTGCTCTATCACTGAGCTACACCCCCAACCTTCTTTAAAGCAAATTTAACTGCCATCAGGAACACTAACTTCTTTTGCATCTGAAAACACTCCCTCAGATTCAAAGAGAATTCCTAATAAACTCCTGCATCTGCTGTTTGTCTGAACTTAAAAAAAAAAAAAAAATTAGATAAGATATTCTGAAAAGAAAAGACAGAAACACTGTTCTTCCCAGTACTTGAGATTCTCTCCATGTGTTCCTTGGAGCTAAATTATCTCACTCTAAGCAGATAAGGGACAAGAAGTTACATGCATAACTCAATACTCTAGCCTTTTCAATTTCTTTGGAAGACTATCTTTACAGATAAAGAAAACTCAAGGGCTGGGAATATAGTTAAGCAGTACAGCACTTGCCTCACATGCGTGAAGCCCTGGTTTCAATCCCCAACCCCACCAAAAAACAAAACAAAAAACTCCAAACTGTGCATGCCTGTAATCCCAAGACTCAGGGAGGCTGAGGCAAGAAGATCACAAGTTCAAAGGTAGCCTCAGCAACTTAGTGAAGCCCTAATAAACTTAGGAAGACCCTGTCTCAAAAATGAAAAAGGGCTGGGGATTTTGCTCAATATTTAAGCACCCTGGGTTAAATCCCCAGTACCAAAAAGAAAAAAAATGTCAAATAGAAAGTTATGACAAACGCTTATAAAGAAACTTTAGTAAAATTTTAAAATACACAATACACAAAATACAAATTAAAAAATCCACTGTTTTGTGCCTATAGTTCAGCTGCTCCAGACAATGAGGCAGGCAGCTCACAGAGTTCAAGGGCAACCTAAGCAAAACAACAAGGTCCCATCTCAAAAAAATAAAATTGCCAGGCATGGTAGCACACCCCTCTAATCCCAGCACCTCAGGAGACTTGAGAAATGTAGATTTCAAGTACCACCGTGGCCTCAGCAATTTAACAAGACCATCTCAAAACATAAACTACCCATTGTTAAAAACTAAACAAAAGGGGGCATGGATTTAACTACTAATGGGGTGTTTTTGATATGTAGCGGGGTACAAATTAAAATGTTCTAAAATTGGTTGTGGTGATGTTGCACTGTTTTGTGACTACCTTAATAAAAACTATCAAATAGTACACTTCAATGGGTTAACAGTAATTTTTTTTCCCTCATTGCTGAGGATTGAACACAGCTAGGCAAGGGCTCCACCACTAAGCCACACCCCCAACTCTTACAGAATATCTCAATAAAGTTGTTTAAATAACCATTAAAAAAAAAAAAAAACTAAGGCAAGAGGTACCAAAGCTACCATTTGGGGTTCTGGGATGGGTTTTCGGGCAGAAAGGAGGGGTGCAGAAATTTGACAAGTTGAAGAGAAATGTTGTTAGCCTTCTTGGTGGTAAACATGAGCACTATGCAGAATCTAGTTTGGTTACAAACCTGCTACAGAAGTGTGATAAAAATTCAGGTTGAAAATGGGGGACCTCGAAACACTTAGACCCTTCTACAGCCATACTGATACCTGGAAATAATTTGGAGTTTCTTAGAGATTTTGCCTAAATAGAAAGGCAACGGACTAAAAGTTATCTATATACTCAAAAGTTTCTTTTACTCCTACCAAGGAAAGACCTGGCTGAGTCACCCTCTTGGAGCTTTGTCTGTACTGGTCCCATAACTTAGCATAGGTTATAGAAGTCAATGTGAGCCCTTGAGTCATTGAACAACAATTGTGGCCGACACCCGGTTGGAATGTGCTATGGTTAAGTGCAACGTTATGAAGGAGTAGACTTGCACAGATTGAGCAAAGAACGACCCAACATAACACAATGTCATGAAACGATGAGAAAAACTAAAGTGAATACACGATATGAAGACAATCTATTTTTATTAAATCCCTTTCTATTATCTATGCTTGCCATCCCAATCTCAAGATGCCGGGTCCATCCAGAGCCCGAGCCTCCAGTGCTTCGGGCTCCCTCTCTTCCGGGCACCGCCCCGCCCCCACTCACGTGGGACTCCGACCGCTCCACGGTCTCTCGGTCTACAATCCCGAGAACCCGTTCAAGTCGAGTAACTTTTATTAAGTGCCTGCTGTGTGCAAAGGTCCGAGACATGCCCTGAGCTTGACCTCCGCCCTTCACAAAAAAGATTTCGGCCCATCCAACGTTCCGGGCCTGCTTTCCCTCTAGCTGCTACCGGTGTCCTGCGCTAATAAGAGAGCCGGCTCAGAGGCCTCATTTAGCCCGCGGAAAAGGCCTCGTGCCTGCCGCCGACTGACAGCAAAGCGGGTCACAGCCACAACTGACCCGGCACTCAAGGAGGGTTCCCTACTTAGGCCGGGAACGGGGGCGACCCCCAGGCCCTCATTCCCCAAACCAAGAGGGTAGCAAACTAGAGCAAGTGCTACCTCCCCACCACGGTGCATGAGGTTGGCCAGCCCCACACTTACGGCGTGCACCGGTCACTGTACTCGTTAGCGATCGTCTCGATGCCGCCGGCACGAGCCACAGCGACGTAGCAACTCTGGAAGCCCAGGTCTATGCCCACTACCGACATGGCGCCGGCTACTGCTCGGGCTCGGGCCCGGGTCCGGCCGCCGAGACAGGACACGGACCCCGGCGGGGCTGGCGCGTGGAAGGAGTGCGCCGCGTGGGCAGGGGTACCGAGGTTACTGAGGGACAGGCAGGTGTCCACGAGAGCGTCTACGTCCTTCGTAGGAGGACCGCAGTGGAGGGCGCTACTCCGACCGGCTCCGGCTCAGCGGCAGCAGAGGGGGCGCCGGTAGCGGGGGCGGAGAAGATCTCGAAAGATCTCGTTGCGACGGGAGCACAGCTGCAGCGCGAGAACTGCGCAGGAACGGAATGTTCTCGCGATATCTTTAATCAGAGGCTTTTTCTTCCTGAGGCCCCACCCCATCTACTTAGACGCGTACGTCACATCCTGGCAAGAAAAAACTGGTTAGGGCTCGGTGGGCTGAAAAGACAATTGGAAGCGAGGCTGGCCAGTTGAGTCTGCGCGCAGAAGCCGCCGCACCGCAGTCACAATTGCAGTGAGCTGTAGAGCACCTCCCCTTCCAGAATAAAGTGGGCGAACTGGCTTGAGTCAATATCCTGAAGAGGCGCCATTGGCTTACTTCCGCTGTTTTTCTTTATCTTGAAGAAACTTCCGGTGGGGGCATTGTGAGCACGCCGCCTTCTGTCGGACCCAAAAAATGAGAAATCTTTAAATTCCACAGGGCCTCTGCTCTCATGAGGATAGGTTGGGCAGTGGGAGAGAAGGCCGCGGCTGGCAGTCGGCCCCGAGCAGAACCTTACGTCGAGCCCTGTAAAAGTCTAAGCGACCTCGCCAGCGGAAGGGAGGAATCCACCCCTGGTTACACCGCCATTTCTCTCGTTCAACCTTGTTGCACCATTCTCTAAACCACTCGTGTCCTTAGGTCAGACGGAGGGCAGCAAGGCTTAAGCCCTTCGATCCGGAACACATTCCAAGCACTCACCCACAGTTAGGCCCTGAAATAGAGGAAGGGCATACAGCTAGAATGGACCTACCCTGGAAGGTCCGCCCAGACCAGATAGTGACAGGTTTACGAGAGGCCAGTGAATCTTAAGTTTCACAGGCCCTGGCTTTCACCAGCTTTTGGGAGAGCAGGTAATTGCTTAGAGTTGTGGAGTATCACAGGTGAAGAGGGGAAGCCATCTTGAGATTGGGAAGAGATTCTGTATGAGCATTTCTGATAAATTGCCTAAAGGGATCTCAGAAGAGGAAATTGAATCTCCAAGCCTCCAGTGTTTTGATTTCTGTTATAAATATTTATTTAGTGGTTTTTCAAGGGTTCTCGACACAGCTTTAACTACAAACCTGGATTATTCCCATCAGCAAGGTAAACAAACATCAAAGGGATCCTACTACAGGTTGGCAAGTGCTATATGCACAGAATGGTGGAAAATTAGAAAGACTTTCCAGAAAATAAAAAGGTTGTGTTCAAAATTGGAAAAACCAGCAATAGAAAGCTAGTGTGGTTTGAAGATAATAATGTTTGTATTGATGGAGGGTAGACTGTGAGTTGAATCCCAGGGCTAAAATAACTGAGTTTGGACTATAAAATATGAATGAGGGGGCTGGGTTTGTAGCTCAGTGGTAGAGCGTTGGCTAGCATATGTGAGGCACTGGATTCAATCACATAAAAATAAATAAAGGTACTGTGTTCATCTACAACTAAATATTTTTAAAATAAATGAGAAAAGAAGAAAGTGCATGACCCTGGGCACCCCCGTCCCATTTTAAAGAAGAAAAATCTCTTGCTTTCTTCCTGCCTCAGAAAGCTCTTCAGTCTCTAGGAGTAATGCCAAAACCCAGATTGTTTGCATAAAAACTTGCAAATTAGGGCTGGGGTTGTGGCTCAGAGGTAGAGCGCTCTGGTAGCTTGCTTGAGGCACTGGGTTCGATCCTCAGCACCACATACAAATAAAATATATTGTGCCAGGCTTACGCCTGTAATCCCAGCGGCTCAGGAGGTTGAGACAGTAGGATCGCGAGTTCAAAGACAGCCTCAGCAGTGGCAAGGCGCTAAAGCAACTCAGTAAGACCCTGTCTCTAAAAAAAAATACAAAATAGGGTTGGGGATGTGGCTCAGTGATCGAGTGCCCCTGAGTTCAATCCCTGGTGCCCAATAAATAAATAAATAAATATATTGTGTCCACCTACAACTAAAAAATATTTTTTTAAAAAAAATTGCAAATTACCACAGAGTTCTCACATTTTGACTAATACAAACCTGTTTTCAAAGACAAGAATCAGATGCTACCGGTAAAAGGGATTTAATCAGGGTAAAAGGAGTGGAAGCAGCAAGAAAAAGACTTTCAAACAAAGAACAGGGTCAAATAGATATTTGAACACACATGATCATAGCATGTTATTTACAATAGCTAAAAGATGGAAACAACTCTATTAATGGAAACAACTCTATTAATAGATATTTGAACACACATGATCATAGCATGTTATTTACAATAGCTAAACGATGGAAACAACTCTATTAATGGAAGAATGGAATTTATTTAATGTGGCATATACATAGAATGTAATATTATGCAGCCTTAAAAAATAATGGAATTCTGATACAGGCTATGACATTGTAAACATCACAGTAAATGAAAGAAGCCCAACACAATTGGACATTTTTGTATGATTTCACTTGTATGAGGCAAAACATAGAGACAGAAAATGAAACACTAATTAACAGGCTTGCCAGTGGCATAGAATGGAGAGTTACTATTTAGGAACATAGTCTCTGTTCATCATAATGAAAAAGTTCTGAGGATGAAGAGTAGTGATAATTGTGCAACCATGTGACAAGACTCAATGACACATATTTGTAAACTTAAATATGGTTAAAAGGTAAATTTTTATCAGGGCACAGTGGCGCACACCTGTAATCCCAGCGGCCTGGGAGGCTGAGGCAAGAGGATCATGAGTTCAAAGCCAGCCTAAGCAACTTAGTGAGACCCCGTCTCTAAATAAAATACAAAGTAGGTCTGGGGATGTAGCTCAGTGGTCCAGTGCCCTTGAGTTCAATCCCTGGTACCACCACCACCCCCCAAAAAATGGTAAATTTTAGTCAGGTGTGATGGCCCATGCCTGTAATCCCAGCAATTCAAGAGGCTAAAGCAGGAAGATCACAAGTTGAAGGCCAGCTTCAGCAATTTAGCAAGACCCTCAGCAACTTAAGACTCTGTCTCAAAAAATAAAAAAGGACAAGGATATATACACATACATACATACACTCAGTGGTAAACCACCTCTGGGTTCAATCATCAACACCCCCAAAAAAATTTTATGTTACAAACATTTTACCATAATAACACACCACTGTAGTTCCAGCTACTTGAGTGGCTGAGGCAAGATGATCCCTTGAGCCCAAGAGTTCAAGGCCAGCCTGTATAATATAGCAAGACCCCCTGTCAAGAAGTAAAGAAGTTACCCTTTTTTTAAAAAATATTTATTTATTTGCTTTAGTTGTACACAATTCAATGCATTTATGTTTACGTGGTGCTGAGGATCTAACCCGGGCCGTGCACGTGCTAGGCAAGCGCTCTACCACTGAGCCACAACCCCAGCCCAAGAAGTTACCCTTTTTTAAGGTTGATCTTGACCTTCCCTCCTATACCCCTTTTTTTTTCCTGACTAGGGAATATAGAGTTAACACCAAGGACAGTATTAACCATAATTTAAGAATTCTGTCTCCATCTGTGTGTCTGAATTATTAAGCACTGAGCAAACAGAACCAAGGCTGCCTAACCCAAAATGTCCATCTACCTAAAGGATCAGTATGTCAGGGTTGCTGACTTATCTCTGCCTTCCTTCTCCTGGAAGACCTCCCCAGCCTTAGATAAACTAGCTGAAAGTACTTCCATATATTTTTATGTTCCAGCTTCATACTTTACCTACCCCGTTGACCTTGGTGCTGCTTTCAATATTTAAAATACCACCATCCCTATCAATTTTTTGTCCCTCTCAAAAAGTAAGTAACTTCAGTCACAGAGAGTACTTATCCTGCTATAAATAGTTTTCTGGATCATCAAACTTATAGCTCAACAGGCTATTCTGGGATATTTAAATAAATGAAGTCAGAAAAAAAATATGTGAGAATTCTGAAGAATTTAAAGTAGCAAGGTTCCAAGAATCACAATTGTGAAGTAATAAGAGTTTCCAAGAATATTTAATGTTGGAGGCATCAGGATCGGCAGAGCACAACTTTTTTTCACTCAACAGAGTATAGTGAGTATTTTAGAAGGAGAAAGTGGTTACGTGCTTTTCTCTGATATAATGATTAAATTTAATAATATGTAAACACCAAAAAAAATTTTTTTAACTTGGGATTGAAGCCAGGAGCAAACCACTTAGTCACATCCCCACCCCTTCCTATGTTTTATTTAAAGACTGAGGCTGGCTTTGAACTTGTGATCCTTCTCCCTCAGCCACCTGAGCTGCTGGGATTACAGGACTGTGCCACTGCATCTGGCTAAGATGGTTTTTTTTTTTTTTTTTTTTTTTTTTTTTTTTTTTTTTTTTTTGTGGTACCGGGGATTGAACTCAGGGGCACTCGACCACTGGGCCACATCACCAGCCCTTTTTTGTATTTTATTTAGAGACAGGGTCTCACTGAGTTGCTAAGTGCCTCGCCATTGCTGAGGCTGGCTTTGAACTCGCAATCCTCCTGTCTCAGCCTCCCAAAGTGCTGGGATTACAGGCGTGCGCCACCGCGCCTGGCTAAGATGTTCATTTTTAAACAGAGTTCATAGATTACACCCTAAGAGACAAAAGATTCTCAGTCAGTTGAGAACTCAGAATCCTCTCTGCCAAGTGTCCATCTGAATTTTGTCCTACACTTCCAAGCAGTTTCTACAATTGTTTGCTTCACAAAGAAGCTACCTACTCAGGTAAGTCTGCCTCTCTGGACTCTGATCACTCTGAGTGCACTAGTGCCCATTGTCAAAGCAGATTAGAGTTTTTTGTTGTTGTTGTTGTTGTTGTTGTTTTTTGTGGTGGTGGTGGTGCTGGAGATTGAACCCAGGGGCTTGTGCATGCAAGGCAGGCAATCTACAGACTGAGCTATATCTACAGCACTAGAGTTTCTTAAATTCTAAAACTCCAATAACACAATACCACATCTCCAGTTCCTACCATATATGCCACGTATTGTGCTTAGTAATTTTGTTGTGGTTTTGGGAGTTTTGGTTTTTTTTTTTTTTTTAAGGTATTTTTGTTGTTTATTTTTCAGTACTGGGGATTGAACCTAGGGACACTCATATTGAGCTACATCCCCCAGCTCTTTGTTTATTTATTTTAGTTGTAGATGGGTACAATACCTTTATTTTATTTATTTATTTTTATGTGGTGGTGCTGCTGAGGCTTGAACCTAGTACCTCACAAGTGGTAAGCAAGTGCTCTATAACTGAGGTACAACCCTAGCCTCTCTTTTTTATCTTATTTTGAGACAGGGTCTAATGAAGTTGCCAAGCTGGCCTCAAACTTGCAATCCTCCTGCCTCACCCTTCCCAGTCACTAGGATTACAGGCATGCCATCCCTGGCCCTGATTTTGATACTATAATATATTTAATCTTCACAGCAAACCCATCATATGGTGTTGTTTTCCCATTTGATAGGTGGGACAAACAAAACCTGATACTTTTTTTTTCAGGTTACAGCTTTTTAAATTCCAACTTTTGGGGTACGGGTGAGTACTGGGGATTGAACCCAGGGGTGCTTAACCACTGAACCACATCCCCAGCCCTTTCTAATTTTTGGTTTTTTTGGCGGGGGGTACTGGGGATTGAACTCAGGGGCACTCAACCACTGAGCCACATCCCCAGCGCTATTTTGTATTTTATTTGGAGACAGGGTCTCACTGAGTTGCTGAGCACCTTGCTTTTGCTGAGGCTGGCTCTGAATTCACAATCCTCCTGTCTCAGCCTCTCAAGCCTCTGGGATTACAGGCATGCACCACCATGCGCCCGGCTCTATTTTTTATTTTTATTTTAACAGGGTATCACTAAATTGCTAAGACTGGCTTTGAACTTGTGATCCTCCTGCCTCTGCCTCCTGAGTCACTGGGAGGATAAGTGTGTACCACCACACCAGACTCTCTTCTTTTATAAAGATTACTATAGCAGTTGGTTTCTAATTCCAAATTGGCTGGTCTCCTAAGGTCTTTACCCCACTTTATCAAACTGTCTGCTTCCATAACAGCACTATGATCTCACCCTGAGCTTCCTCCCTAAAGCCCCATTCTTTTGCCCTTATTCAGGCTGACTCACTTAGGCATATGGCATGCAGTATCATTAGCAGCGCCAGCCCTCTCCTTCATCATAATCTTAAAATGCTGGGTGAACTTTGCACAGGTTTTTCTAGGACACATAAGCTGATAAGATCAAATTTAACTCCTTCATCAAGGCCCCTTGATCACCAATATTTTTCCTGGCATGATTCACAATCTTCCTGTCCACTGGGCTCCACCCTCTCTTCAACCAGCCCCAAAATGGCCTTCTTCCACCTCTAACAGCTGACATTCCAACTCCACCCCCAAGTTCTGCCTGTTGGTCTGGTCAGCTGACAGCAGAAAAGTGACTCCCTGCTCAACCCAGCTCAGCTCTGGTCTGTCCTGTTTCTGAGTATAGACGCCTCCAGGGAGGCCTTCTTCTAAAGCAGCAGCTTCCATCTCATTCCTGCAACTTATAAAACTTTCCAGACCATTTTTCATTTTAACTGTAAGATACATCAGAATTCTGTGTATCCTGTGCTGGTTTCCCTTAATCTGGAATATAATTCATTTGTCTCAGGACAGAATACTTGCTGCTGCTTCTCTAAAGACAATGATTTTAAGGTCCTGTGACCCCTGGTAATAATTAATGTACCAGGTTTTCTCATAAAAGAGCAATCTGGAGAGTAATAATTGTGATTTGATAAAGGATTAGTGTTACAATGAACAGCCTGAAGTTCAAATGGCACTCTGCCCCTACATTGCTTCACAACCAAAGGATCATTTATTTTCTTGTTGGCATGTAGTTAATGTTCAAATGCAATATGAGTTCAAAATCTAAATATATCACAGATGATCACAGTTCGACACTAGAACACCAGCAATGCAAGCCCTAACTCAGAAAAGCATGACTAAGTGTGCTTTTCTATTGGTATATTATACTTCAATAAAAAGTCTTAAAAAAGAAAAAAGAAGAGCATGACTAACAACTTTCTCTGGGGAATAGCACAGGAATCCAATACTTGTGACTAAAGACAGTAGCAGTGACAGCAATTAAGGAGATGACTTGAGCACACTGGAGGCATTAGGAGTTTCTTCTAGACAATACAAAGGCCAAGCCTAGAAAAGGTGACCTGGTATCATCCTGGCATCATCATTGTAATTATAAGCTTTCAGTGCAGAAATATTGTCAAACGAAAAAACATAATGGGACTGGGTTATAGCTCAGGGGTACAGCATTTGCCTAGCACATGTGAGACACCAGGTTCAATCCTCAGCATCACATAAAAATAAATAAATAAAAGTATTGTATCCATCTACAACTAAAAATATTTTTTAAAAAGAACATAATAGGAATTTTACTTTTTTTTTTTTGGTACCAGGGATCGAACCCAGGGGGAGTTTTCCACTAAACCACACAACCAATACTTTTTTGTATTTTAGTTAGAGACAGTATCTTGCTGAGTTACTTAGGGCCACTCTAAATTGCTGAGGCTAGCTTTGAACTTACCATTCTCCTGCCTCAGGCTCCCTAGCCGTTGGGATTACAGGTGTGCACCATCATGCCTGGTGAATTTCACATTATTTATTTATTTGGTACTGGGGATTGAACCCAAGGACACTTAACTACTGAGCCACATCCCCAGCCCTTTATAAATAAATAAATTTTTTTTTTTTTTTTTTGTACCAGGGATTGAACTCAGGGGCACTCGACCACTGGGCCACATCCCCAGCCCTTTTTTGTATTTTATTAGAGACAGGGTCTCACTGAGTTACTAAGTGCCTCGCCATTGCTGAGGCTGGCTTTGAACTCGCGATTCTCCTGCCTCAGCCTCCCAAAGTGCTGGGATTACAGGCGTGCGCCACCGCGCCCGGCTTAAATAAATTTAAAAAAAAAATTTTTTTAGTTGTAGTTGAACACAATACCTTTATTTAATTTATTTATTTTTATGTGGTGCTGAGGATAGAACCCGGCGCCTCGCACATGCTAGGCGATTGCTCTCCCGCTGAGCCACAACCCCAACCCCTTTTTAAAAATATTTTATTTAGATGCAGGGTCTCATTTAGTTGCTTAGGGCCTCCCCAAATTGCTAAGGCTCACTATGAACCCGTGATCCTGCTGCCTCGGCTTCCTGAGCCGCTGGGATTACAAACTTGCACCATTGCACCTAGATGAATTTCAGTGACACATGCCAATAATCCCAATGACTCTAGAGAGTAAGACAGGAGTATCACAAGTTTGAGGCCAGCTTCAGCAATTTGGGGAGGCCCTAAGCAATTTAGAGAGATTCTGTCTCAAAATCTAAAATGGGGGAGGATGGGGTGAGGCCTAGGGATGTATTTCAGTGATAAAGTAAACCCCTGGGTTCAATCCCCAGTACCAATTTTTTTTTTTTTTTTTTTTTCTCCTAAAGGCAGTGGAGGAGGATTAGGAATATAGCTCAATGGTAAAGCTAGTCCCTGGGTTAAATCCCCAGTACCACAAAAAAAAATAATAATAATAATATAATATAAAATCAATTAAATAAACTTTGTATTCTTGAAATGTTTTGGGGGGGGGATGAGCTACTTGTCAGAGAGTAGAAATGTAATTAAGTATTCTTCTTTAAAACTGGATCACAGGTCCTTTAGGAATAGTCTATTAAATATGGATATATTTTATGCCTTTTCACCAAAGGCAAAAGTTTATTTTTTGAAAAAGAGCAGTAACTCTGAAAATTCTGGCTAATTACTCTCCCTGGGTTCAACAACTTAAACCAGTAAGCATAGCATGGAATATCAGAATATCATTTCTTTTTTTTTTAATATTTATTTATTTGTTTTAGTTGTACACAATGCTTTTGTTTTTACATGGTGCTGAGGATCGAACCCGGGCCGCACACATGCTAGGTGAGCACTCTACCACTGAGCCACAACCCCAGCCCCTCATTTCTTATTCCAATAACATTAGCACACATTATGAATAGCCCAGGAGGAGTTGCACATTGATCTTTGGCTTTTTTTTTTTTTTTTTTTTTTTTCAGTACTGGGGATTGAACCCAGAGGTCCTTTACCACTGAGCTACACATCTGACCCTTTTTATTTTTCATTTTGAGACAGTCTTATTTAAATGACTGAAGGTGGCTTTAAATGTGCTATCCTGCCTCAGCCTCTTGAGTGGCTGGGATTACAGCTGTGCACCACTGCTCCCAGCATGGCATGTCTAGTTTAATCCCTAAATGGGATGAGGTCCAGAGAGCAAAGAAGGTCCCACCTGTACTAAAAGATCTCTTGTAGTGCTTTAGAATGGTACCTGAAATGCTTCTATTAGAGCTTTTTCTCTACAGTTAGTTCTTAGGGCTTCAACTCTCAAAGTACAATACCTGGCCAGGCATGGTGGCGCACATTTGTAATCCCAGTGGCTCCGTAGGCAGAGGCAGGAGGATTGAGAGTTCAAAGCCAGCCTCAGCAATTTAGCAAGGCACTAAGCAACTCAGTGCGATCCTGTCTCTAATAAAATACAAAACAGGGATGAAGATATGGCTCAGTGGTCGAGTTCCCCTGAGTTCAATCCCCAGTACCCAAAAATAAAAAATAAAATAACTTCTAAAATTGGAGGACATGGTGACGATCTGACATCTCCAAGGAAATGAAAAGAAAGTACATTCACATGATTTAGATTCAGTTCATGAATGAAATTGAGATAAAATCACAAGCACAAGAAGGAGGGCTCTAGTGGAAAGGGGAGAAGACAAAAATCAACCTTACCACTGGGCACATGAGTAATCCCAGGATCACAATGGATCACAAATTTCAAAGCCAACTGTAGCAATTTAGCAAGGCCCTGTCTCAAAGTAGAAAGGACTGAGAATGTAGCTCAGTGGTGAAGCACCCCTAGGTTCAATCTCCAGTACCAACAAAACAAAACCTTACCAACTTTACCATTTTATTTAAGGGGCTGATTGTGTTATCTACAATACAATAGGCTTGTTTTCAGAATGAGCATTGGAAATAATTTAAAATCAATAACAGAACAAATAATTGAAAAAATATGTGGCAGCATATTAAATTATTCTGGTGACACTACAATCGAATAAATCAGAATTCTCTGTTTTAATTCAAAACCACCAGGAAAAGATAAGATGTAACCAAAAACTGGATAAAACTCTCAGTATCATTGCCTGATTAAAAAAAAAAAAAAAAAAAAGCAGATACCTGACCCAACCATTCTTTCCTCCAGATGCATCATTTACTCTTCATTTGGGTTTGATTTGGTCAGGTGTGAGCTCAGTATTCATGCGGTGGCTGTAAAGGGACTTTGAATAGGAAGTTACAAAACGAATTGCAAAGACACTATGAATTTAAAGTTGCAAGTCCAGTTGTGGGTGTGTGGCGTGCAGGCACATGTAATATAGGAAGAAAAAAATGCCTGACTGACCTGGATGGAGGAAAGAACAAATTAAGAGGACTAGAAAAAGAAGGAACAGATTCGGGGAATGGTCTAAGAGGGGAAAGAGTGAAAAGTGGCAAGTTGAAAGTGAAAATACAGGGGAAAGGCAGGGGTCCTCTCTTTGTGGATTTTATTTTATTTGCTCTCTTTCTTTCTTTCTTTCTTTCTCTCTTTCTTTCTCTCTCTCTCTCTCTCTCTCTCTCTCTCTCTCTCACACACACACACACACACACACACACACACTCTCAGCATTTGCTTTCAGATTCCTTGGATTTGTGTCTTTAGGATTTCCAACAGAAGTTCTTAAAGCATGCAATACATTCTCACTACACTTGAGAATTGCTGCTACTTGTGAAGCAAGATTGTCCTCTCCACCCCCTCCATGAGGATTGCTTCTCTTGCCTAAAGGTGTGGTTGCTGGCAGCAGAGACATTCTGTCAGAACTACAAGAGAAAACACAGTGTAATGAAGCAGTGATCATTAGAACTATGAACTACTAGCCCCAGGAAAAAAAACAAAGGCAGCTCAAGTAGAACAGAAATAAACGTCTAGAAACAAACCCATGTATGAGAATTTAGTATGTGATATGTGGCATTTCAAACCAAGTAGAAGAGGGAAGCGATGTTGGAACATTAATTAACCACTAGGAAAGAATGTTGAGATCCCCACATCAAGCCAAATGCAAGAATATATTCCTGATAAATCAAATGTGTAATGAGTTACAAATTATATTTCAAAAACATAACCATGCTGGGTGTGGTGGCTCAGGCCTATAATCCCAGCAGCTTGGGAGGCTGAGACAGGAGGATTGAGAGCTCAAAGCCAGCCTTAGCAACGGCAAGGCGCAAAACAACTCATTAAGACACTGTCTCTAAATAAAACACAAAATAGGACTGGTGCCGAGTGCCCCTAGGTTCAATCCCTGGTCTTAGTCTTAGTCTTAGTTTTAGTCTTAGTGGTCGAGTACCCCTGGCTTCTATCCCTGGTACCAAAAAAAAAAAAAAAAAAAAAAAGAGACATAACCATGGGCTGGGGCTATAGCTCAGCTGGTAGAGTGCTTGGCTCATATGCACAAGGCCCTGGGTTTAATCCCCAGTGTGCGCGCGCACACACACACACACACACACACATACATATATATGAGTGAAACCATGGGCTGGAGATATGGTTTAGGGCTAGAATACATGCCTAACACGTATGAGGCTCAGGCTCTGGGTTCAATTTCCAGTACTGCAAAAAATAAATAAATAAATAAAAAAGTAAAGTTGTGTGTGTATTTGTATACATATGTATGTGTACGTGTAAAATATACATATTATGGTAATATGCTCAATCATGCATGTGAACTTTTTAAAGCATAACACCAGTAGACAAAAATAGTAAAAGATGAAGCCGGGCATGGTGGCACACGCCTGTAATCCCAGCACTTGGGAGGTTGAGGCAGGAGGATCGCGAGTACAAAGCTAGCCTCAGCAATGGCGAGGCACTTAGCAACTCAGTGAGACCCTGTCTCTAATCAAATACAAAAAAGGGCTGGGGATGTGGCCTAGTGGTTGAGTGCCCCTGAGTTCAATCCCCGGCACCAAAAAAAAAAAAAAAAAAAAATAGTAAAAGATGTGAGCATGCTAATGCATGCCCATAATTCCAGTGGCTCAGAAGACTGAGGCAGAGGTGTCAAAAGTTCAAAGCTAACCTCAGCAATTTATCAAGGCCTCAAGCAATTTAGCAAGATCCTGTCTGAAAATAAAAAAATAAAAATAAAAAGGGTTGGGCTGTGACTTAGTGGTTAAGCACCCCTGGTTGAACTAAGATTGAATCCTAGTTTAAAAAAAAAAAAAAAGAGGCCGGGCGCAGTGGTGCACACATGTAATCCCAGCACTTGGGAGGCTGAGGCAGGAGGATCACAAGTTCAAAGCCAGCCTCAGCAGTGGCGAGGCACTTAGTGACTCAGTGAGACCCTGTCTCTAATTATTAAAAAAAAAAAAAACAACACAAAAAGGGTTGGGGATGTGGCCCAGTGGTCAAGTGCCCCTGAGTTCACTCCCCAGTACCTAAATAAATAAATAAATAAATAAAGGATTAGAGGAACACTACAATGGCCAAATGGCCAATGGGGAGGGAGGGGAAGGTAGGGGACAAAAGAGTAAAAAAAAAAGATGATAGAATGAGATGGATATCATTACCCTAAGTGCATGTATGAAGACATGAATGGTGTGAACATACTTTGTATACAACCAGAGATATGTAAAAATGTGCTCTATAAGTGTAATATGAAATGTAATACATTTTGCTGTCATATATAACAACTTAGAATAAAAATAAATAAATAAATAAAGGTATTGTGTTCAACTACAACTTAAAAAAATATTTATTTGTTTGTTTATTTTTGTGTGTGTGTAGTGCTGGGAATAGAACGCGGGGCCTTAGTGCATATGAGTCAGCACTCTACCATCTGAGCTATATCCCCAGCCCCAAAAAAAAGAATTGAACTCAGGGGGTACTTGGCCACTGAGCCACATTCCTGTTGCCGCCTGAAGCGCTTGGAGCAACGGAGCCGCGGGAAGAACTTCAGAGGCAAACTGGAGACGAACAGCTTTTTATTCTGATAACTTTTCTCTCTGGTTCTAACAACGACTAACACACGCCACACACACCACCAAAATGGCGCTGACCCGATCAGCAATTTCGGCCAAGTCACTCGAGATCCCGGGACAAGTCCCGTGAGACTACGGAAGGCGACAATGCCCAAATCTCCACGGCTCATAGTCAACCGCAATTCAAGCCATCTTTCCAAACAGGGCTCCTGCATTTCCCCCTTTTTGTTTTAAAAGAGGTAATGCTCTAGGACGTCTATGTGCAACCAACATTCTTACCCGTCATCGGATAATCAAGGCTGTGCCCTTGACTCCTGTCTTAGGTTGATATGTCGGCCACATGAGACTGTCCCGTGCGACTGTGCCTGTCTTAGGTTGTCCCCCTCTGGGGATCTTACCCGTCATTGGCTAACCAGCCATCCAATGGAGCCCTTTAGGATCGACTGTGTATGATGACTAACAGCCGTCCAATTGTGAGGAGATGTTGCGGCTTTAAGGCGACAAGCCTTTTGGTGATGAGCCAAATTGCATAGCATATCAAATTGTTTAAACAAATCAGCTGCCCTAAGTTCCATCAAGTAACACACTGAATTCTCTAGACAAATACCCGCAAGGCATTGTCCCGTAAAGTCCCAAACAATGAAAGATCAAAATGTCCATTTGTTATAACATGTTGATGTAGGAGGCCCCATGCATGTAGAGCAGAGGCCACACTGTTGGTGAGGTTGTTTGATGCTTGAGCAGCAGGGATGCTTGCGGCGGCCGCGATCCCTGCAGCTGTAGCAGCAGACGTCTTTTTTATGTTTAGACAATGCCACCGGCAAATCTTCAGGGCCCGCTACCTAGAAACTCAAGCATCAATTATTAAAGGAAGGGCAGTGCTATTGCAGCACTGAGTCAAGAGGCGAGTTGTCAAACTACAAAATAGAATAATTAGAAAATTAAAGTTGATTTTTGTTCACACACATCGCTGGTTGAGCTTCTACAAACATAAGTTGGAAAAATATCATATTTAGAACAAAACAAAGAAAGACTGAGGGTAATTACTGCATTAAAGATAGATTAAAGAAAAGGTAAAGGCACTTTAGAGAAATAATTTGTTAGCTGGAACCCTTGAGTCTCTGTATACAGAGCAATCTTTTACCTGTTGAGATAATTGAAATTAATGAGCTATTAAACAAATGAAGTTAATAACAAATAAACAATCTTATGTCAAAACACCAAAATATCAGGTTATATAGCACTAGTCATATTGTTTGCTAAAGAGAAGTCCCAGGGACACCTATAAATCAAAATTGAAAATACCTTCATTTATAAAATTATTTACTCTTAATTGAATACTCTTAACCTAGAATGAATTAAAGTTATTTGGATCCATATGTATATATATATATATATTTTTTTTTCATAAGCGCATGTTATTTGTGACATTACACTGGACAGATGCACAAACATACAAACATATATTTGTGACGTCACATTAACATGAAATGTAGACAAATATACAGACATAAAGACATGTATAAAAAGAAAAAAAAATACAATTGTGTGCACACTAAAGAGAGATCTCCTCGTCCCGGCCGGGAGGAATGACACTTAAGTTGTGAAATATTTTGAAGGACTCTTTTGAGGGAATCATTCTATACCTTCATCTTGGTCCTCTTGATTTTGTACCTTTTTTATTAATCTTGATTCTTCAATAACTTCATCTTGATCATTTTGATGTGGTACCTGTTTTATTAATCTAGATGGTATCCGTATTGGAGAGGATTCGTGTTTTGGAAAAACACAAACAGATCCTCTTCCCCAAATTAATACTGGATCTGGACCCTTCCATGTACCTGAAAGAACATCCTTCCAGTAAACCAAAGGTTTATGTTGTTGGTGTGGATTCCAATGTCTGTCTCCAGCAGAATAACCATTAGAGTCTAAAGTTAAAAAATTTAAGGTAAACAGGGCAACTGCCAATCTGTCCTTAGGACTTTTCCAATTTCCTTCTTTTTGTTTTAATAACATAATTTTCAGTGTTCGGTTTGCTCTTTCAATAATGCCCTGACCCTGAGGATTGTATGGGATGCCTGTTTTATGGGATATATTGAATTTTGCGCAAAACTCTTTGAAAGATGAGGACGTATATGCGGGGCCATTATCTGTTTTAAGCATTTTGGGGATGCCCAATGCAGCAAAAGTTTGCAAACAATGAGATGTAACATCTTTAACTTTTTCTCCAGGATGTAAGGAAGCAAAAATCATGCCTGAGCATGTATCTATGGTAACATGAATAAATCGCAATTTTCCAAAACTTGGCTCATGAGTAACATCCATCTGCCACAAATGATTGGGCATTAATCCTCTAGGGTTAACGCCGAAATGAGGATTGGGCAAATGTGTCATACAAGATTTACAATCTTTTACAATTGTTCTGGCTTGCTCCTTTGTGATTTTAAACCTACGTTGCAAGGTGGTGCTGTTGACATGAAACTGGGAGTGGAATAAAGTAGCTTGTTGTAGCACTGAAAGTATAAATATTGTTTTTGTAAGTTCATCAGCCTTTTGATTACCTTCATGGAGGGGACCAGGCAAATTAGTATGTGCTCTAATATGGCCTACGAATAGAGGTTCTTTTCTTGCCCACAAAAGTTTTTGTATTTGATAAAACAATTTAAAGGCTGGAGTATGAGGTGCTATTGGTCCTGCTAACTCTAATTTTGGGACGGCTTGTACAATGTAGTGGCTATCTGAAAAAATGTTTACTGGCTGGTCCCTAAAATTTTCCAGAGCTCTTACCACAGCTTCCAATTCCACTAGTTGAGCTGATTTGTGTGCAGTTATGTAAGTCATATTTTCTTTTTTAGTGACTACTGTAGCAGTACCATTTGAGGACCCATCTGTAAATACATTAAATGCCTTAGGAATAGGTTGATTTTTTATTACCTGTGGAAATATAATAGGATGATTAATACAAAAAGATAATATAGGGGACTTAGGAAGATGATTATCAAAATTTGCAGAAGTAGAGCATTTAGCTATAGCCCAATCATTATCATTGAAGCATAAATATTCAATCTGTGATGATGAATAGGGAGTAATAATAGTAGCAGGGTGAATGCCAAATATTTTAGTAGAAGTCTTAAGTCCTTGAAGAATAAGTTTAGCCACCATGGAGGTATAAGATTCAATTATACTTTTAGGAGAGACGGGCAAATGTATCCATAATAAAGAACCCTTGTTGCCAGAATACTCCTGTGGGTGTATATTGTAAAGAAATAATAATCAACATCAGCGGTTGAGTTAAATCAAATCTATCACAATGAGCTCCTTCGATGGCTTTTTCTACTAACTTTAAAGCTTTCCTAGCATCAGGAGTCAATGTTCGTGGTGAAGATGGATCAGGGTCTCCGCGAAGGATGTCAAATAAAGGTTTTAGTTGGCCAGTAGTGAGATTTAGTGTAGGGCGAAGCCAATTAATGTCTCCCAGTAGTTTTTGGAAATCACTGAGGGTGGTCAAATGTTCTTTATTTATTAGAATTTTGGGGGGGGTCTAACAAAAGTATCCATGATTTTAAATCCTAAATATAATATGGGAGATCTGGTTTGAACTTTTTCTTCTGCTATATATAATCCATATTTTTTTAAATTTTCTACCACGTCACTGAATATATTAAATAAGATTTTTTGATTAGGGTGGGCCAATAAAATATCATCCATGTAATGTAGACACATGAGGTTTGGATATTTATTTTTAATGGGTTGGATAGCCTTGTCCACATATATTTGGAATATGGTGGGGCTATTAGCCATTCCCTGTGGTAAAACCTTCCATTGATATCTCTGATCAGGGCCATTATTGTTAATAGAAGGAAGTGAAAAAGCAAACCTGGGGGCATCCAGAGGATGTAGGGGAATAGAAAAGAAGCAATCCTTTATATCAAGAGTAATAAGATGGAAATTTTTTGGAATAGCTACGGGACTAGGAAGTCCAGGTTGAGTAGGGCCCATAACTTGCATGGTTTTATTAATTTGTCTAAGATCATGTAACAATCGCCATTTTCCTGACTTTTTCTTGATCACAAATATGGGGGAATTCCAGGGAGAGGTGGGAGGTTCTATATGACCTGCTTCTAATTGTTCCTGAACTAGTAGGTGGGCCGCTTGTAATTTCTCTTTAGATAGGGGCCACTGAGGGACCCACACTGGCTTATCAGAAAGCCATGGTATTTTCAAAATTATTTTCTCAGTGGCCCCGAAAAAAAAATATCTTTTTCCTTTATGATAATGATTACTTTTAGGGTTAAGATTACTCTGTACTTTTTGATAATGAGTTCTTTTATGGTTAAGATTACCCTGTAGGTTTTCACATTTAACATCTGCAGGCTTGGTTGCAAGGTGTACTCCCATTTGTTGCAAAATATCTCTTCCCCATAAAGTAACCGGTAGATTAGGTAAAACATAAGGCTGAAATGTTCCTTTATGGCCTTCATCATCCTCCCATTTTAAAATTACCGCACTTTTATCTGGGAGGTTATTATATCCCAAGCCTCTTAAACTGGTTGAAGCTTTTTGCAGAGGCCAGTGCTTGGGCCATTGGCGTAACTTAATAATGGAAGAGTCAGCTCCAGTATCTATTAATCCCTCCATTTCTATTCCTTGGATTTTTATTTTACACATAGGCCTCCTTGAACAGTCTCGAACCCAGCAAGCCATGGGTCTTGAGTCAGTGGAACAAAATCCTCTATTGTTCCCTTCTTGAGGCATACCCATTTTAAATGAATTATGTAAATTGGGAAGGAGAAGCAACTGAGCAATTCTATCTCCTTGATTAACAGAACTTATACTTTGGGGTGAGCTAAGCATTATTTTTTATTTCCCCTTTGTAGTCTGAGTTTATTACACCTGGGGTCACTTGCAAATCTAATAAGCTTTTAGGACTACGCCCGATAATAAGTCCTACAGTCCCTGAGGGAAGAGGTCCCCTGACTCCTGTGGGAATCAGTTGAACCCCCATTTCAGGTGTTAACACTATTCGGGCGGTGGAACAGAGGTCTAATCCTGCATTTCCTCTTGTTCCTCTGGCGAGGGAGTGGATGGGTAGTAGGGATTGTGTCGGGGAAGCATCTGAGTGGATGCTTGAGGATACTCCTCCTGCAATGCCCCGTATATTTGTGGGCCCCGGGGTATTGGGCCCCGTGCCCCGTTTTTTGAATTCCTGAACAAAGGATTTCCATGGATGTCAAATTTTGAATGGCATTTATTGGCCCAATGATTTCCCTTTTTACACCTGGGGCAGCGGCCTGGGGCACGGTATGAGCTTGGTCTTATTTCTCTTTTGGGATTTTGCCTAGAATAGCCTGATTGATTATGATAATTTTGCCTGGAATATCCTGATTGATTATAATGTCTATGTTTAGCCTTTGTGAAATTTCGAGGGGAAGCACCTCTCACTGAGGCTGCAATCACATTTCCTGTGACAAAGGCGTCATTTATATCTTTACATAGTTGTATATATACGGAAAGATCCTTTTTAGTTCTCCATGGCCTGATGGCTGCTTGGCACCATTTATTTGCATTTTCATAAGCTAATTGAACAACTAATGGCATAGCTTGGTCAACATCTGCAAACACACTACCTGCAATTCTCAAAAGTCGATCAGCAAAGTCAGCATACGGCTCATTAGGTCCTTGAATCACTTTTGACAAGCTACCTTGTAGATCCCCAGGTCCTTGTACAGTTTTCCATGCCTCTAAGGCAGCTGTGTTTATCTGAGCATATACATCTGGGTCATAATCTGTTTGAGCCTGTAAGTCTGTGAATTGCCCTTCTCCTGTGAGCATGTCTATATCATAGTTTTCAAACCCTGCAGCCGCGTTTCTTTTAGCTGTTTCTATACAAAGTTCTTGGAATTGCGATCGCCAAACCAAGAATTGCCCCCCCGCTTAATGTTGCTTTACATAGACTTTTCCAGTCTGAAGGGGTTAAGCTAAAGGTGTTAAGGGACTCCAGCACACTCAACGTGAAAGGAGCTTGGGGCCCATAAGTCATTACTGCCTCTTTGAGATTTTTTATTGTTTTGAAATCTACTGACTGATGGACCCTCTGTCCATTTTTCTTTTCATATGCTGGCGGTTCCCAATGTATCTGTGAGTTGTCCTCGAGAGCGCATAAGCGATCAGAATTAAGAGTTGCCGCCTGAAGCGCTTGGAGCAACGGAGCCGCGGGGAAGCTAGAACTTCAGAGGCAAACTGGAGACGAACAGCTTTTTATATTCTGATAACTTTTCTCTCTGGTTCTAACAACGACTAACACACGCCACACACACCACCAAAATGGCGCTGACCCCGATCAGCAATTTCGGCCAAGTCACTCGAGATCCCGGGACAAGTCCCGTGAGACTACGGAAGGCGACAATGCCCAAATCTCCACGGCTCATAGTCAACCGCAATTCAAGCCATCTTTCCAAACAGGGCTCCTGCATTTCCCCCTTTTTGTTTTAAAAGAGGTAATGCTCTAGGACGTCTATGTGCAACCAACATTCTTACCCGTCATCGGATAATCAAGGCTGTGCCCTTGACTCCTGTCTTAGGTTGATATGTCGGCCACATGAGACTGTCCCGTGCGACTGTGCCTGTCTTAGGTTGTCCCCCTCTGGGGATCTTACCCGTCATTGGCTAACCAGCCATCCAATGGAGCCCTTTAGGATCGACTGTGTATGATGACTAACAGCCGTCCAATTGTGAGGAGATGTTGCGGCTTTAAGGCGACAAGCCTTTTGGTGATGAGCCAAATTGCATAGCATATCAAATTGTTTAAACAAATCAGCTGCCCTAAGTTCCATCAAGTAACACACTGAATTCTCTAGACAAATACCCGCAAGGCATTGTCCCGTAAAGTCCCAAACAATGAAAGATCAAAATGTCCATTTGTTATAACATGTTGATGTAGGAGGCCCCATGCATGTAGAGCAGAGGCCACACTGTTGGTGAGGTTGTTTGATGCTTGAGCAGCAGGGATGCTTGCGGCGGCCGCGATCCCTGCAGCTGTAGCAGCAGACGTCTTTTTTATGTTTAGACAATGCCACCGGCAAATCTTCAGGGCCCGCTACCTAGAAACTCAAGCATCAATTATTAAAGGAAGGGCAGTGCTATTGCAGCACTGAGTCAAGAGGCGAGTTGTCAAACTACAAAATAGAATAATTAGAAAATTAAAGTTGATTTTTGTTCACACACATCGCTGGTTGAGCTTCTACAAACATAAGTTGGAAAAATATCATATTTAGAACAAAACAAAGAAAGACTGAGGGTAATTACTGCATTAAAGATAGATTAAAGAAAAGGTAAAGGCACTTTAGAGAAATAATTTGTTAGCTGGAACCCTTGAGTCTCTGTATACAGAGCAATCTTTTACCTGTTGAGATAATTGAAATTAATGAGCTATTAAACAAATGAAGTTAATAACAAATAAACAATCTTATGTCAAAACACCAAAATATCAGGTTATATAGCACTAGTCATATTGTTTGCTAAAGAGAAGTCCCAGGGACACCTATAAATCAAAATTGAAAATACCTTCATTTATAAAATTATTTACTCTTAATTGAATACTCTTAACCTAGAATGAATTAAAGTTATTTGGATCCATATGTATATATATATATTTTTTTTTTTTCATAAGCGCATGTTATTTGTGACATTACACTGGACAGATGCACAAACATACAAACATATATTTGTGACGTCACATTAACATGAAATGTAGACAAATATACAGACATAAAGACATGTATAAAAAGAAAAAAAAATACAATTGTGTGCACACTAAAGAGAGATCTCCTCGTCCCGGCCGGGAGGAATGACACTTAAGTTGTGAAATATTTTGAAGGACTCTTTTGAGGGAATCATTCTATACCTTCATCTTGGTCCTCTTGATTTTGTACCTTTTTTATTAATCTTGATTCTTCAATAACTTCATCTTGATCATTTTGATGTGGTACCTGTTTTATTAATCTAGATGGTATCCGTATTGGAGAGGATTCGTGTTTTGGAAAAACACAAACAGATCCTCTTCCCCAAATTAATACTGGATCTGGACCCTTCCATGTACCTGAAAGAACATCCTTCCAGTAAACCAAAGGTTTATGTTGTTGGTGTGGATTCCAATGTCTGTCTCCAGCAGAATAACCATTAGAGTCTAAAGTTAAAAAATTTAAGGTAAACAGGGCAACTGCCAATCTGTCCTTAGGACTTTTCCAATTTCCTTCTTTTTGTTTTAATAACATAATTTTCAGTGTTCGGTTTGCTCTTTCAATAATGCCCTGACCCTGAGGATTGTATGGGATGCCTGTTTTATGGGATATATTGAATTTTGCGCAAAACTCTTTGAAAGATGAGGACGTATATGCGGGGCCATTATCTGTTTTAAGCATTTTGGGGATGCCCAATGCAGCAAAAGTTTGCAAACAATGAGATGTAACATCTTTAACTTTTTCTCCAGGATGTAAGGAAGCAAAAATCATGCCTGAGCATGTATCTATGGTAACATGAATAAATCGCAATTTTCCAAAACTTGGCTCATGAGTAACATCCATCTGCCACAAATGATTGGGCATTAATCCTCTAGGGTTAACGCCGAAATGAGGATTGGGCAAATGTGTCATACAAGATTTACAATCTTTTACAATTGTTCTGGCTTGCTCCTTTGTGATTTTAAACCTACGTTGCAAGGTGGTGCTGTTGACATGAAACTGGGAGTGGAATAAAGTAGCTTGTTGTAGCACTGAAAGTATAAATATTGTTTTTGTAAGTTCATCAGCCTTTTGATTACCTTCATGGAGGGGACCAGGCAAATTAGTATGTGCTCTAATATGGCCTACGAATAGAGGTTCTTTTCTTGCCCACAAAAGTTTTTGTATTTGATAAAACAATTTAAAGGCTGGAGTATGAGGTGCTATTGGTCCTGCTAACTCTAATTTTGGGACGGCTTGTACAATGTAGTGGCTATCTGAAAAAATGTTTACTGGCTGGTCCCTAAAATTTTCCAGAGCTCTTACCACAGCTTCCAATTCCACTAGTTGAGCTGATTTGTGTGCAGTTATGTAAGTCATATTTTCTTTTTTAGTGACTACTGTAGCAGTACCATTTGAGGACCCATCTGTAAATACATTAAATGCCTTAGGAATAGGTTGATTTTTTATTACCTGTGGAAATATAATAGGATGATTAATACAAAAAGATAATATAGGGGACTTAGGAAGATGATTATCAAAATTTGCAGAAGTAGAGCATTTAGCTATAGCCCAATCATTATCATTGAAGCATAAATATTCAATCTGTGATGATGAATAGGGAGTAATAATAGTAGCAGGGTGAATGCCAAATATTTTAGTAGAAGTCTTAAGTCCTTGAAGAATAAGTTTAGCCACCATGGAGGTATAAGATTCAATTATACTTTTAGGAGAGACGGGCAAATGTATCCATAATAAAGGCCCTTGTTGCCAGAATACTCCTGTGGGTGTATATTGTAAAGAAATAATAATCAACATCAGCGGTTGAGTTAAATCAAATCTATCACAATGAGCTCCTTCGATGGCTTTTTCTACTAACTTTAAAGCTTTCCTAGCATCAGGAGTCAATGTTCGTGGTGAAGATGGATCAGGGTCTCCGCGAAGGATGTCAAATAAAGGTTTTAGTTGGCCAGTAGTGAGATTTAGTGTAGGGCGAAGCCAATTAATGTCTCCCAGTAGTTTTTGGAAATCACTGAGGGTGGTCAAATGTTCTTTATTTATTAGAATTTTGGGGGGGTCTAACAAAAGTATCCATGATTTTAAATCCTAAATATAATATGGGAGATCTGGTTTGAACTTTTTCTTCTGCTATATATAATCCATATTTTTTTAAATTTTCTACCACGTCACTGAATATATTAAATAAGATTTTTTGATTAGGGTGGGCCAATAAAATATCATCCATGTAATGTAGACACATGAGGTTTGGATATTTATTTTTAATGGGTTGGATAGCCTTGTCCACATATATTTGGAATATGGTGGGGCTATTAGCCATTCCCTGTGGTAAAACCTTCCATTGATATCTCTGATCAGGGCCATTATTGTTAATAGAAGGAAGTGAAAAAGCAAACCTGGGGGCATCCAGAGGATGTAGGGGAATAGAAAAGAAGCAATCCTTTATATCAAGAGTAATAAGATGGAAATTTTTTGGAATAGCTACGGGACTAGGAAGTCCAGGTTGAGTAGGGCCCATAACTTGCATGGTTTTATTAATTTGTCTAAGATCATGTAACAATCGCCATTTTCCTGACTTTTTCTTGATCACAAATATGGGGGAATTCCAGGGAGAGGTGGGAGGTTCTATATGACCTGCTTCTAATTGTTCCTGAACTAGTAGGTGGGCCGCTTGTAATTTCTCTTTAGATAGGGGCCACTGAGGGACCCACACTGGCTTATCAGAAAGCCATGGTATTTTCAAAATTATTTTCTCAGTGGCCCCGAAAAAAAAAAATATCTTTTTCCTTTATGATAATGATTACTTTTAGGGTTAAGATTACTCTGTACTTTTTGATAATGAGTTCTTTTATGGTTAAGATTACCCTGTAGGTTTTCACATTTAACATCTGCAGGCTTGGTTGCAAGGTGTACTCCCATTTGTTGCAAAATATCTCTTCCCCATAAAGTAACCGGTAGATTAGGTAAAACATAAGGCTGAAATGTTCCTTTATGGCCTTCATCATCCTCCCATTTTAAAATTACCGCACTTTTATCTGGGAGGTTATTATATCCCAAGCCTCTTAAACTGGTTGAAGCTTTTTGCAGAGGCCAGTGCTTGGGCCATTGGCGTAACTTAATAATGGAAGAGTCAGCTCCAGTATCTATTAATCCCTCCATTTCTATTCCTTGGATTTTTATTTTACACATAGGCCTCCTTAAACAGTCTCGAACCCAGCAAGCCATGGGTCTTGAGTCAGTGGAACAAAATCCTCTATTGTTCCCTTCTTGAGGCATACCCATTTTAAATGAATTATGTAAATTGGGAAGGAGAAGCAACTGAGCAATTCTATCTCCTTGATTAACAGAACTTATACTTTGGGGTGAGCTAAGCATTATTTTTATTTCCCCTTTGTAGTCTGAGTTTATTACACCTGGGGTCACTTGCAAATCTAATAAGCTTTTAGGACTACGCCCGATAATAAGTCCTACAGTCCCTGAGGGAAGAGGTCCCCTGACTCCTGTGGGAATCAGTTGAACCCCCATTTCAGGTGTTAACACTATTCGGGCGGTGGAACAGAGGTCTAATCCTGCATTTCCTCTTGTTCCTCTGGCGAGGGAGTGGATGGGTAGTAGGGATTGTGTTGGGGGAAGCATCTGAGTGGATGCTTGAGGATACTCCTCCTGCAATGCCCCGTATATTTGTGGGCCCCGGGGTATTGGGCCCCGTGCCCCGTTTTTTGAATTCCTGAACAAAGGATTTCCATGGATGTCAAATTTTGAATGGCATTTATTGGCCCAATGATTTCCCTTTTTACACCTGGGGCAGCGGCCTGGGGCACGGTATGAGCTTGGTCTTATTTCTCTTTTGGGATTTTGCCTAGAATAGCCTGATTGATTATGATAATTTTGCCTGGAATATCCTGATTGATTATAATGTCTATGTTTAGCCTTTGTGAAATTTCGAGGGGAAGCACCTCTCACTGAGGCTGCAATCACATTTCCTGTGACAAAGGCGTCATTTATATCTTTACATAGTTGTATATATACGGAAAGATCCTTTTTAGTTCTCCATGGCCTGATGGCTGCTTGGCACCATTTATTTGCATTTTCATAAGCTAATTGAACAACTAATGGCATAGCTTGGTCAACATCTGCAAACACACTACCTGCAATTCTCAAAAGTCGATCAGCAAAGTCAGCATACGGCTCATTAGGTCCTTGAATCACTTTTGACAAGCTACCTTGTAGATCCCCAGGTCCTTGTATAGTTTTCCATGCCTCTAAGGCAGCTGTGTTTATCTGAGCATATACATCTGGGTCATAATCTGTTTGAGCCTGTAAGTCTGTGAATTGCCCTTCTCCTGTGAGCATGTCTATATCATAGTTTTCAAACCCTGCAGCCACGTTTCTTTTAGCTGTTTCTATACAAAGTTCTTGGAATTGCGATCGCCAAACCAAGAATTGCCCCCCCCGCTTAATGTTGCTTTACATAGACTTTTCCAGTCTGAGGGGGGTTAAGCTAAAGGTGTTAAGGGACTCCAGCACACTCAACGTGAAAGGAGCTTGGGGCCCATAAGTCATTACTGCCTCTTTGAGATTTTTTATTGTTTTGAAATCTACTGACTGATGGACCCTCTGTCCATTTTTCTTTTCATATGCTGGCGGTTCCCAATGTATCTGTGAGTTGTCCTCGAGAGCGCATAAGCGATCAGAAAGACTTTTTATTTCTGTTTCTAGGGTATGCAAATGCCTAGTAATACCCTTCATATTTTCTGTAATGGATTCCACCCATGGGGGAGTAGAGGACACAAGTGGTTCCTCTACCTGATGGTCCTTTTTCTCGGTCTTTTTTAGTTTCTTTTTCCTCATTTTCTCAGGATCACTTTTACTAGATTCCTCACCACTGCTAATTTCACTGACAGCAATATCCTGAGGCCCAGGTTCCATTAAGAGCAAGTATCCTTCAGCTATCACCAATAACTCCCGAATAGCTTTAATAGCTTGGATTTTTGTCATTTTTGGGACTCTTCTAATACTCTCTTTACTGGTCTTAGTTGGCCCAGTGGAAGCTACGCTCTTTTGATCACTTTCACTTTTGTCTATATACTCCTCACTGAGAACAGAGTCAGGTATATCAAGGAGTCTTTGCATAGCCTCTATCACTTGGGATTCAGTTATATTCGAACCCATCTTTAGAAACCTTTCAGTTCTTACCTGTCCGCTCCGAAGTTCCCCGTACAGGCCGAAACCTGTTGCCGCCTGAAGCGCTTGGAGCAACGGAGCCGCGGGAAGAACTTCAGAGGCAAACTGGAGACGAACAGCTTTTTATTCTGATAACTTTTCTCTCTGGTCCTAACAACGACTAACACACACCACACACACACCACCAAAATGGCGCTGACCCGATCAGCAATTTCGGCCAAGTCACTCGAGATCCCGGGACAAGTCCCGTGAGACTACGGAAGGCGACAATGCCCAAATCTCCACGGCTCATAGTCAACCGCAATTCAAGCCATCTTTCCAAACAGGGCTCCTGCACATTCCCAGCCCTATTTTGTATTTTATTTAGAGACAGGGTCTCACTGAGTTGCTGAGCACCTTGCTTTTGCTGAGGCTGGCTTTGAACTCTTCATCTTCCTGTCTCAGCCTCCCATGCCACTGGGATTACAGGCATACACGACTGCGCCCAGCCAAAAGAAGAATTTCTTAAAAAAAAAAAAAAAAAAAAAAAGAAATTTATTCTTTGACCACTAGGGAAGAAATATTTTTAATGTACATGACATAAAAGAGGCAATATTCTTGATATTTACATAGTTGTTACAAATCAATTTTTAAAAATGGACCAAAGATGAGAAGATAAAGTTCACTAAAGAATAAATACAAATGGCAAATAAATATATAATATTCAATTTTATGAGGAATCTTTAGAAATAAATAAAATGAAGGTCCATCAACAACTAAAATAAATACTTTTTAAAAAAAAATGATATTCAGTTTTAACAACTACATTGGATAAGATTAAAACAAAGTTTTAAACAAATTGTATCTACCATGGGCAAATGTGGAAGGAGCATCATGATCTGGTTCAGTATTTGTAGAGAGCATTCTGGGGAAATTGCACACTCTGAAAATAAGTTTACTTCAAGGAATATATCATTTAAAAATAAAAAATTAAAATTAAAAAAAAAGGAACCAGCCCTGTTACAGTGGCACACATTGTAATCCCAGAAACTCCAGAGGCTGAGGCTGGAAGATGGCCAGGCCAGCCTGGGTAACTTAGTGAGACACTGTCTCAAAATGAAAAGGGATGGGGATGCACCTGAGTGGTAGAGTGCCCCTGGGTTCAAGCCTCAGTACTACAAAAAAAAAAAAAAAAAAAAAAAAAAAAAGGATCTATAGATCTATAGACCCTGCAAACTGCGCTTTAATACTGGCTCCACCAGGTATTGCATCAGTGACTTTATAAAGGCAAATGGTTTAATAGCCTATAAAACTCAATTTTGTCACCTGAAAAAATTAAGCAAATTGCTTAATTGCTTATGAGCCTCAGTTTTCTCACCTGAAAAATAGGGTGATAATTAAATATGATATAGTTAATATTAAATGCTCGGTATAGTACCTAAGAAATATTTGTCAGGTAGTGGTGGTTTTTCTAATGGGCTACTGCATGAGAATTGGTGATTAGGGCCCACAAATAAGACCAAAAAAAAAAAAAAAAAAAAAAAAAAAAAAAAACTAAGCTGTGCGTGGTGGTACACGCCTGTAATCCCAGCACTTGGGAGGCTGAGGCAGGAGGATCACGAGTTCAAAGCCAGCCTCAGCAATGGCACAAGGCACTTAATAACTCAGAGAGATCCTGTCTCTAATAAAATACAAAATAGGGCTGGGGATGTGGCTCAGTGGTTGAGTGCCCCTGAGTTCAATCCCTGGTACCAAAAAAGGAAAGAAAACCGCCAGTAATCAGAACCATCTAACTCTCCCAAGAGAGTTGGCAGAAACATCCTAGACATTTCCAGCCTTCTCCCCACTGTACCACCCCAACCCTCCTTCAGTCTCTGTAGGCGAGCTAAGGAGGTATTTAGGGAGATGGTGATTTGCCTTGTGGAGAATGCAGAATTATACACAGTGAGATTTCCTCTCATCTCAAATAAGAGACAGGTAGAAAGTGCTGTCCCTCCAGGGAAAACATATAAGAAGGGAGGCTTTTGTAAAAACAGGAGACCAGTGCATGCAAACACAGAAGACCTGCATCCTCTGCCTAGACTGGCCATATGCTAAGGCAGTGCACTTGTCAATTTCTGCCTTTGAACAAAGACGAAACAGATAAGAACAAAAGAGAAGAGAAATGGAGAGAGCAGTCTATAGGAAGGGACCAGGAGAGGAAAGCAATCTGGTATAATGAGGAAATGTTTCTTCTGGATCCACTGCACATTGGGGCAGGTGCCTGGACTTGGATTGTCTCAACAGGCTCCACCCAAGGTGGCTGTTGGCAAGGAGAGGGAACCTCTGCACAGCAAGAGGTGGATGTTGGGAATGAATGGCCATGCTGGAGTTGGCATCTCTCTCATCATGGAACAGTGGAGTGGGAAGTCCAGAAGGGCCCACTGAAAATGCGTACCGGCACTTGCCAAATGGGGCATTAACACAGAAGCCCACCAACATTGACTAGAAAAGCAAGGACAACACAGTACATGATGGATATATTTAGGCAAGCAGAAGACCATTTGATTTGAGGTTTCTATTACTTCCAGCCAAAAGTATCTTTTTTTAAATATTTATTTACTTTAGTTGTACACAATGCAATGCATTTATGTTTACGTGGTGCTGAGGATCGAACCCGAGCAGCGCACATGCGAGGCGAGCGCCCGGCCCGCTGAGCCACAACCCCAGCCCCCAAAAGTATCTTAATATACTTCTTTCTCTATAGACCAGATTTCTCTCTTTCTATGCACTGAATGTTCCTTAGCTCCAAATTTACATGTTTCAGGTCCAGCCTTCTGGGATGAAAACTTATGATTCAATTTTCATATAAAATTCCTAGCTGGGTGCAGTGGCAGACCCCTGTAATCCCAGTAACTCAAGAGGCCAAGGCAGGAGGACTCCAAGTTCAAGACCAGCCTCAGCAACTTAGTAAGGCCCTAAACAACTTAACAAGATCCTGTCTCAAAACAGGATCTGGGAATGTGGCTCAGTGGTTAAGCAACACTGGGTTCAATCCTCAATACAAAAAAAAAAAAATTTAATTTCCAGATAACAGACCCTGATCAGTCCAGCTTGGATCAGTCAAGCTAGTTCAGTAAGTACACTTACTTACTGCAGGAAGGTGAACAGCAGTTTTCAGAGAACAATCAGCATGATCTAGAAAGACACCCCAAAGGATTTCTTAGAGTATTACTGTAATGAAAGAAAAGGTTGTGCACCAGAATAGCAGAGTGTTACGGGATCCACACAGGTCTAGGTGGAGTTTAAACTAAACATGAGATGGGTTGAGGACACTTATTTTTTCTAACTATCTGGAGTTTTATGGCTGATGTGTAGGAATTATGGGATTTAGGAAGAAGAAAAAGAGGTTTGATAGAGGTAGAAGTGAAGAAGGTCATTGAGACCTTCCGAGAGCAAGGAGAGGAAGTGTAGTGGTCATGCCATCTGTCATGTGACAGCCCTTCACTGAAGCCCACAAGTCTTCCATAAAATCATGCAGTGCTTGGTGTGGTGGGCACCGAAAAGGTAGATACAGCTTCATATCCAGATATGACCTCTAGCAGGAACAGAGATAGGAAACCTAAGAGAGACCACTAAAAATGAATGCAGAGGCTGGGAGTCAGGCTCTGGGTTTCATCCCCAGCACCGTCCAGGGGGAAAAAAAGTCAACTATCCTAGGCCCTGGATATTGCAGCCCAAATTACCTGATTCTCCAAGCCCCTTAGTAATATATGGATTTCAATTTTTAAATATTTTATTTATTTACTTTAGTTGTACAAAATGCAATGCATTTTATGTTTACATGGTGCTGAGGTTCGAACCCGGGCTGTACACGTGCGAGGCGAGCGCTTTGCTGCTGAGCCACAACCCCAGCCCCTGGATTTCAATTTTAATGGGGGAAAAAAGATACCACTTAGATGTCACTAAGAAAGGTCTGAGCCGGGCGAAGTGGCACATGCCTGTAATCCCAGCATTTGGGAGGCTGAGGCAGGAGGATCGCAAGTTCAAAGCCAGCCTCAGCAATGCTGAGGCACTTAGCAACTCAGTGAGACCCTGTCTCTAATCAAATACAAAAAAGGGCTGGGGATGTGGCCCAGTGGTCGAGTGCCCCTGAGTTCAATCCCCCGTACCAAAAAAAAGAAAGGTCTGATTAAATAACTTATGATTAAATTAATACTGGTTGGCCTGGCGTGGTGGCGCATGCTTGTAATCCCTGCACTTGGGAGGCTGAGGCAGGAGGATTCACGAGTTCAAAGCCAGCCTCAGCAATGATGAGGCACTTAGCAACTCAGTGAGACCCTGCCTCTAATAAAATACACAAAAAAGGGCTGGGGATGTGGCCCAGTGGTCAAGTGCCCCTGAGTTCATTCCCTGGTACCAAAAAAAAAAAAAAAGATATGAGGTCTCACTATGTACACAGGCTGGCTCTTGGGTTCAAGTAATCCTCCTGCCTCAACCTGAGACTAGAGGGGCACACCACCACACCTGGCTTTGATTTACTTCTTGATTGGGGTGGTAGATGCACATATGGGTATAAACATTACTCAAAATCCATCAAACTGCTGGGCGTGGTGACACATGCCTGTAATCTCAGACACTTGGGAGATTGAGACAGGAAGATGACAAATTTGAGGCCAGTGTGGGCAACTTGGTGAGAACAAGTCTCAAGATAAATAATAAAAATGTCTAGCGATGTAGCTCAGTTGTAGAGTGCTTGAGTATCCTCTTGCCTCAGCTTCTGGAGTCACTGGGATTACAGGACTTGTAGAACCACAACCAGCCTGCAAAATAAGAAATTTAAAAAGGGTTCAAGATGTAAGTAGCTCAGTTTTAGAGCACTTGCCTAGCATGCAGAAGGCCTGAGTTCAATCCCAACAATAAATAATGAGGTGTGTCATAAAGGGGTTGTTGGAAAAATCACTTAACATGTGTGAGTCTCAATCCTTTTATTTGTAAATGAACATAACCCTACCTATAGTGATCAAGTTAAGGATCCTTTGGGAATAAGAAATAGAGCCCTCCTGGAAGGAACTATCTTAATCATAAAAGGAATTCACTAAAAGGGGACTGTGATAACTCAAAGAATCAGAGGACAAGAAAATCAAATCTAGGTAGGTCTTTCTCTGTTTCTCTCATCCTATCAACTTCCTTTTCTCCTAATGTACACAAGGTTAAATCACCAGAGAAGGAAATAAAATCCTCACTACTCCTCTGCTTTATAAACACCTAATTGACGAGAGCCATCCGCGAGCTGTGTGCGGACTACATCGAACATGGCAGCCTAATGAATAGGAGAATCTGGTATCTGGGAACTTCAGTGGACATTTCCTCTGGCTGACTGTCCAGACACATTAGAAGACCTATTCAAGTTCTGCCAAGGGTCCCACACAGCACCAGAGATGGGGTGACCGGTTGTAGCCACACAGCCTCTCTGAGATGGGTGTGACCTGCCAAGATGCTAATCAGCTTGCTGACTGCAAGACATCCCAAAGCAAGACTCCACCCCTGAAAACTTATCCCTGCCTTTGATGTACCACCTTAAATAAACCAAAGGAGCCATTTTCTAATTGTCCAGCTCCAGCTCCTGTGTGGGCTGTATCAGGCGCTCCAGGCTCCCTTTAAAACTATCTTTTCTGACTTTTTTTTTTTTTAATATTTATTTACTTGTTTTAGTTGTACACAATACCCTTATTCTCATGTGGTGCTGAGGATCGAACCCGGGCCGTGCACGTGCTAGGCCAACACTCTACCTCTGAGCCACAACCCCAGCCCCTTTTCTGACCTTTTTCTTTTGTTCTTCACTAATTATTCTAGACTTTAATTTCTTAGGTGGCTTACACCCTCCTGAGCAGAAAGACCCACCTAACGAGGCCCTGGATGCTTCCCCATTTCTTTCTTTCTTTCTTTTTTTTTGGTACTGGAGATTGAACTCAGGGGCACTTGACCACTGGGCCACATCTCCAGTCCTTTTTTGTATTTTATTAGAGACAGGGTCTCACTGAGTTGCTAATGGTCTCACTCAGCCATTGCTGAGGCTGGCTTTGAACTCATGATCCTCCTGCCTCAGCCTCCCAAGTGCTGGGATTACAGGCACGCGCCACCGCGCCCGGCTTCCCTCCCCATTCCTAATGAAGCTATTTCACAGCAGAGGGTTGCATGACAGAACAAGAACTCTGAGAACCCCAACAGCTGTGTCAGAGATAGATGGAAGAACATTCTTTCCAGGATATCTACCCTCATGTTCCTTTGGCCTCTCTTGTTTAAAATGGTCACCCTGCTCTGAACCTCTCTTCCTTAGTTAAATTAGTCATGTCCATTTATACTACTGGAAGAAGAGCTCTTGCTGTTTGATGCCAAGACATATGAAGGGAGAATTTACATTAAATTTTGTACCAGGGTCAAATTTTACCAGTTACAACACTGAGGTTTCCTAAATAGTTGCAATCACCAGTTATAAAATATAATGAAAGGGTAAAAATACATTGTTTTTATGATAGCCATCAATCTCAAGGAAAAAGATTGCTCCTGAATTCCAGAAAAAGTTGGAAGATTAGCCCTCTCTCATCTTTGATCCTGGTGAAACTGGTTTACATTGTGCTCAGAGTCTCATATGTCTTGTGGAAACACTTTGATCAACTTCTGGTGCAGGACAGGCTACATAATTTGAAGGACACAGTGCAAAATTAAAATGTGAGGCTCCTTTTTCAAAAGCTAAGAATGTCAAGAGAGTTAAAGTAGAGCATTTAAATCAACTGGGACTTTTCTGAGCATGGGGCTTAATGTGACTATATCATTTACCTCACAAGAAGAAGGTCTTGTGCTGCTCAGCCTTCTGACTTCTACACACAACAGGCCAAGAAACAACCATCAAGCTCTCCTGACCTTAAGTAACCCAGTCCAGAGAACTGCAGCTCCCTACACCACAGGCCTTTCCATTCTCCCTCAGTTCTTTGAGACATCTTACATAACTAGTAGACACTTAGTAGCCTATCCTGGGATAAAGGAATAGTCTGCCTCAAGATTCTAGTGTTCACTTTTGCCAAATAGAAATTACTTACAGCTTTCACATGAGCTTTAAATCTTTTCTGCTTCTATTCATTGAGGTTTACAAAATAGTGTATGAGAGTCCCTGAAATTCATGGGCACCAGTGAGAAACAGATACATTAGCTTAGTCCTACCACTGAGAAAACAAGTGATTATCATATTTGGGTGTGTGTGTGTGTGTGTGTGCATGCGCGCACGCGCACACCTCTGGCCCCATGTTGACCTTTCAAGGAGTTTTTGGTTAATTCTCCTAGGCTTTCCAGGTATGCAACCCAATCAATGCAACTAATGCCATTTTTTTTCTTCCTTTCTGTTACACCTCATTCTGTCTCTTGCCTTTTCACACTTACTATATAATGCAATTCCTTTTAAAATTGACTAACAAATAAATTTGAACACTAATTTGCAAAAAAAAAAAAAAAAAACCATGAAACTTTGATAAAGCTCATCTAGGAAAACAAATGCCTAAGAGCAATTAATAAAATGAGAAAAAAAGAGGATTAGATATTATTAGATATAAAAATGTTCTATAAAACCGTGACAATTGCCTGGTGTGGTGGCACACACCTGTAATCCCAGCACTTGGGAGGCTGAGGCAAGAGGATTGCGAATTAAAAGCCAGCCTCAGCAATGGCAAGGCACTAAGCAACTCAGTGAGACCCTGTCTCTAAATAAAATACAAAAAAGGACTGGGGGTTGTGGCCTAGTGGTCAAGTGCTCCTGAGTTCAATCCCCGGTACCAAAAAAAAAAAAAAATACAATTAAGGAGCTGGGCTTATGGCTCAGTAGTAGAGTGCTTGTCTATTGTCTAGCATGTGTGAAGCACTGGGTTTGCTCCTCAGCACCACATAAAAATAATTAAATAAAGTCGGGCGCAGTGGCACACGCCTGTAATCCCAGCACTTTGGGAGGCTGAGGCAGGAGGATCGCGAGTTCAAAGCTAGCCTCAGCAATGGCAAGGCACTTAGCAACTCAGTGAGACCCTGTCTCTAAATAAAATACAAAAAAGGGCTGGGGATGTGACCCAGTGGTAGAGTGCCCCTGAGTTCAATCCCCGGTACCACAAAAAATATATAATAATAATAATAATAATAATAATAATAATAATTAAATAAAATAAAGTTATTGTGTCCATCTACAACTAAAAAAAATTAAAAATTTTTTTTATTTGTTTTAATTAGTTATACATGATGGTAGAATACATTTATGCACTTTGATATATCATACATAATGGGGCATAACTTCTCACTTTTCTGATTGTACATGTACATAAGGTAATAATGTCTGTTTCATTCTACTATCCTTCTTATCCCCTCCCTCCCCTTCCTTCATTCTCCTCTACCTAATCTAAAGTAACTATTCTTCCCTAATGGTTCCCCCCCTTATTGTGAATTATCATCTGCATATCAGAGAAGCTGTATAATATATTAGAATTAGCATCTGCATAACATTGGGCCTTTGATTTTTTGAGATTGGCTTATTTCACTTAGCATGCTAGTCTCCAGTTCCATCCATTTACTGGCAAATGCCATAATTTCATTCTTCTTTAAAGCTGAGCAATATTGCATCGAATATATATACCACATTTTCTTTAACTATGGCACCTAGGTTGGTTCTATAGTTTAAGCTATTGTGAATTGTGCTGCTATAAACATTGATGTGGCTACATCACTGTAGTATGCAGATTTTAAGTCCTTTGGGGATAGACCGAAGAGTGGGATAGCTGGGTCAAATGGTGGTTCCATTCCAAGTTTTCTGAGGAATCTCATACTGCTTTCCAAAGTGGTTGTAGCAATTTGCAGTGCCGCCAGCAATGTATTGAGTGCACCTTTTTCCCCACATCTTTGCCAACATTTATTGTTGCCTGTATTCTTTTTTTTTTTTTTTTTTTTTTTTTTTTTTTTTTTTTTTTTGTGGTACTGGGGATTGAACTCAGGGGCACTCGACCACTGGGTCACATCCCCAGACCTTTTTTGTATTTTATTTAGAGACAGGGTCTCACTGAGTTGCTAAGTGCCTTGCCATTGCTGATGGCTGGCTTTGAACTCGCGATCCTCCTGCCTCAGCCTCCCAAAGTGCTGGGATTACAGGTGTGCGCCACCGCGCCCGGCTTTGCCTGTATTCTTGATGATTGCCATTCTGACTGGAGTGAGATAAAAATACAGTTATCTCAGACTAGAGAAAGGTGCCAAAAGCATTCACTGAAGAAAAGATAACCTATTCAACAAATGGTGCTGGGAAAAATAGAAAGCCATGTGTAACAAAATGAAATTAAATCCCTCTCACCCCGCACTAAATTCAATTCAAAGTTGATCAAAGATTTAGGCACTAGAACAGAGCCCTGTGCCTAGTAGAAAAAAAGTAGGCCCAAATCTTCACCTTGTTGGCCTACGTTATGACTTCCTTAACAAGACTCCTAAAGCATAAGAAGTAAAATCAACAATCAATAAACAGGATGGATTCCAAACTAAAAACCTGCTTCTCAGCAAAAAGAATCAATAATGTGAAGAGAGAGCCTAGACATTGGGAGAAAATCTTTACCACATGCACCTCAGATAAAGCATTAATCTCTAGGATACATAAAGAACTCAAAAAACTTAACACACACACACACACACACACACACACACAAAAAAAAAAAAAAAACCCCAATCAATAAATGGGCTAAATAACTTAACAGACACTCCATAGAAAAAGAAATACAGGGCTGGGGTTGTGGCTCAGCGGTAGAGCATTCGCCTAGCATGTGCGCGACCCGGGTTGGATCCTCAGCACCACATAAACATAAATGCATTGCATTGCGTACAACTAAAGCAAATAAATAAATTTTTTTAAAAAAAGAAATACAATCAATCAACGAATATATGAAAAAAGTTCAACATCTTTAGCAATTAGAGAAATTCAAATCAAAATTTGTACATTTTTAGTATCTGAGAGAGTCATTTCAAAACAAAAAAAAAGGGCTGGGGCTATGGCTCAGCAGTGGAGCACTTGCCTAGCATGTGTGAGGCCCTGGGTCTTATCCTTAGCACCACTTGAAAATAAATAAGTAAAATAAAGGTATTGTGTCCAACTACAACTAAAAAAATAAATATTATAAAAAAAACAACTACAGAGCTGGGGTTGTAGCTCAGCAGAACGTTCGCCTAGCATGTGCACGGCCCTCGGTTTGATTCTCAGCACCACATAAAAATAAATAAATAAAATAAAGGTATTGTGTCCAACTACAACTAAATAATAAATATTTTTAAAAAACAGCAAGAAAAGTGGTAGATTATTTAATAAGTGTATTTCAAAAAAATAAAATTAGGATTAAGGAGTGTAACCATAGAAACAAAATTATCACAATTGTGACTAAAAGTTACAAGAAAGTATTTTAATAACTTTGGAATTTAAAGAGTGTAAGCGCTAGCCGGGCGCGGTGGCGCACGCCTGTAATCCCAGCACTTTGGGAGGCTGAGATAGGAGGATCGAGAGTTCAAAGCCAGCCTCAGCAATGGCGAGGCACTTAGCAACTCAGTGAGACCCTGTCTCTAATAAAATACAAAAAAGGGCTGGGGATGTGGCCCAGTGGTCGAGTGCCCCTGAGTTCAATCCCCGGTACCACCAAAAAAAAAAAAAAAAAAAAAGAGTGTAAGCGCTGCAGAGTGTGGTGGGGCATGCCTGTAATCTCAGGGGCTTGGGAGGCTGAGGCAGGAGGATCACAAGTTCAAAGCCAGCCTTAGCAACTTAGCTAGATCCTAAGCAACTCAGCGAGACCCTGTCTCTAAGTAACATACAAAATAGAGCTAGTGTGGCTCAGTGGTGTAGTAGCCCTGAGTTCAAATCCCCCTACCAAAAAAAAAAAAAAAAAAAAAAGTATAAGTGCAAATTGATGGGTGTGGACTTCAGGGAAGCCCTTTATTGTTCTTCACAGACTCAGGCAACTTGGGGACTCGTTTTCTGTAGCCAGCAGCTCCAGTGGCTGAGACAGGAGGATCACAAGTTCAAAGTCAGCCTTAGCAACTTAGCTAGACCCTAAGCAACTCAGCAAGCACTGTCTCTAAATAAAATATATATATTTTTTTAAAAAAGTACTATTTGGTTCAGTGGTTAAGCTCCATGGGTTCAATCCCTGGTTAAAAAAAAAAAAAAAAAAAAAATCAGAGGCTCTGGGACAGGAGTCCCTGTGCTTCTCCTTTGCTAGCAAAGCAATAACCCTTCTTTTCTTATTTCTAAAAAACATATTCTCCAGGACTGGGGTTGTGGCTCAGCGGTAAAGCACTTGACTAGCACGCAGGAGGCCCTGGGTTTGATCCTCAGCACTACATAAAAATAAAGAAAGAAAACATATTCTCTGGGCTGGTGTTGTGGCTCAGTGGTAGAGCACTTACCTAGCATGTTTGAGGCACTGGGTTCAATTCTAAGCACCGCATATAAATAAAGTACAATTACAACTAAAATATATATATTTAAAAAAAATATTCTCATCATTGGCTTGGCATGGGGACAAGGACTGAGCTTTCAGGTAACATAGGTACTGCTAAAATATCCCAATATAATATTTGTATAGTTTTTTTTCCTGTTGACAAAGCAGAGATATCTAAACAGTTTTATTTGACCCTAAAAAAAAAAATCCCTGAAATAGGTAAAAAATAGAAATAATTAACATATGCTTGTACTTTATGGTTTGCTAAAGCCATTCTCTCAGTTGACGGTCTAAACCCTGTTCAACATTCTTATTTTGTTCTCCATACTACTCTGGTGTCCCCAACCCTGAAAAGTTCAGCGTCATTCTTTTTATTTCCCTCATTCTACAATATTCTTTCCATTATCCACAGAGATAATGACTTCCTTGGCGTCACCTTTAAAGCCCTATCGGAGGGGGACAGACGCGACTACGCAGCAGACACCGCTCTCCCGCCCTTACCAGACACTCCCTCTGACAAGATGCTGCCCCGGAAGCTCCAAGCCCACCTGGCCCCGCCCACGCCTGCGGCCGCCGGGTTCAAAGTCCCCGCCCCCTCCGAGGAGTTTCCCAAAGCCCCGCGCGGCAGTCTGGCCGCCCTAAGATGGCGACTCCCATGCACCGGCTCATAGCGCGGAGACAAGCGTAAGTGAACAGCCGATTCGGGACTCCACGCGGGCTGTGGGCGGGGAGACGCGCGTCGCCTGGCCAGTGAGAGGGCGCCGGGATGTAGGGCCGGTGTTGGGTCCCCCATAGGGACCGGCGGAGGATGGCTGTTTCTCAGACATGTTGCTTGCCCCTGAGGCACTCGGCCGAGCGAGAAGTTTGGTGACCACTGGCGAGTGATTTCGCAGAAGACGGTCGCGTAAGGTCCAGGGAACGCGACAAAGCTGCAGTAAGCTGGCGCCTTTGGTTCCCCTTAGAGAACGCCCAAGATTTGATCATTTGGTGGCTTTTGCCCCTCTACCTACACCCCGCGTGGCCAGGAGAAGCCTGAATCCCTGGTCCGACACCTTCGCTCTGGCCGACGTAAACTCCTGCTCGTTATGCAACCTCCAGCCCAGTCGGCTTTTCTTGCCTCTTTTCAATTGCCTTTCCTAGAAACATCCTTCCTACAACGCCAACTCTTTACCCAAGCTATATTCCCGCTTTCTGTCATTCATTCTCCCCTTCAATAAAAAATTATTTACTATCTACCATTGTAGGCCAGAGTTCGAGTATAAAGAAAAAGAGGTGTTCAAGACAGAATCCAAGCTTTCAGGTAGCTTACATTCTAGTGGTGCAATCAGTTGATAAACAAATACAATTTAAGTTTATACAGCTGTTGAGAAGAGCTTTGCAGGAAATACGATGTTGTGATGGAAAAAGGGAAAGGCCCATAGTAGGTTGATAGGTTGAAAGGCATCTTTGAAGAGGTAGCATTTGAAGAGATATTGAAAGGGTAAGAAAGGAGCAAGTACGAGGGGATTTGGAGAAAGCAGAGCCAGAGTGTGACATAATTGCTTTGAGGCCCGACAGAAGGTTTAAGAACTGAAAGATGGCCATGTGCCTAATGAGCTAGGGAGAGTGGCACAACAAACAGGTTTGCAAAGGACAGATAATGTGGGGGTCGCCTTATGTCCTCTTTTTCTACCACCCTGGACACTCAAACATCTGCCACATTTTTGTTCTCACAGTATTTTATGCCATCACTGTTTGCATGTTTATAATATAGACATCAGCAGCATGTGTGTGTGTGAATATAATTGTAATTATGTTTATATTTCTTTTTTTGTATTCAAAGAACCCCATTCTTTTTTTTTTTTTTTTTGGTACCAGGGATTGAACTCAGGGACACTCTGACCACTGGGCCACATCCCCAGTCCTTTTTTGTATTTTATTAGAGACAGGGTCTCACTGAGTTGCTAAGTGCCTCACCATTGCTGAGGCTGGCTTTGAACTCACAATCCTCCTGCCTCAGCCTCTCAAGTGCTGGGATTACAGGCATGCGCCACCATGCCTGGCTGAACCCCATTCTTTTTTTTTTTTTTTTAATATTTATTTATTTACTTTAGTTGTACACAATGCAATGCATTTATGTTTATGTGGTGCTGAGGATTGAACCCGGGCCGCGCACGTGCGAGGCCAGCGCTCTGCCGCTGAGCCACAACCCCAGCCCCCCCATTCTTTTTCTTCTCTCTAAGCACTATCTTGAGCCTGGTGAGAAGATTTCCTTGGGTGCAAGGATAAAGATATAGGGAGACAAGCTTGGAGAAAGACGGCTTTGTTTTGGTTTGGTTTTGGGAACTAGGAATTGAACCCAGGGACACTGGACCACTGAGCCACATCCCCCAGCCCTATTTTTTGTATTGTATTTAGAGACACTGAGTTGCTTAAGTCCTTGCTTTTGCTGAGGCTTGCTTTGAATTTGTGATCCTCCTGCCTCAGCCTCCCAAACCTCTGGGATTACAGGCCTACATCACCACACCCAGTTTTTCCTTTGTTATTTGAGGCAAGCTCTTCCTATGTTGTCCAGGCTGGTCTCAGACTCTTGGATTCAAGGAATGACCCCAGCTCAGCCTCCCAAATACTGGAACTGCAGGTGCTCATGCATGGCCTGGAAGAGAACTTTGAATTCAGACAGTTCTTTTGTGTTTTGTTTGTTTGGGTGTTACTGGGGATTGAACCCAGGGCTTGGTGCATGTTAGCACTGTGTCACTGAGCTACATTCCCACTCCTAAAGTCAGACAGTTCTGAGATCAAGAATGATAAGATGAAATACTTTAGTAGGAGTGCTGAATTATAGTACTAGGATCCCGTCCCCTCCCCCTCAGGCTTGCTCTCTTTTTTTTTTCCAATTTGTTCTTTTTAGATATACATGACAGTAGAGTATATTTTGACACATTATACACACATGGAGTACAACTTACTAGGATCCCATTCTTGTGGTGGAACATGATGTGGAGTTTCACTGGTTGTATATTCATATATGAACATAGGAAAGTTATATCTGATTCATTCTACTATCTTTCTTATTCCCACTCCCTCCCTTCTTTCCATTCTCCTTTGTCTAATCCAATGAACTTCTGTTCTTCTCTCCCTTATTGTGTTAGCATCTGCATATCAGAGAGAACATTCAGTCTTTGGGTTTTTTGGGATTGGCTTATTTTCACTTAGCATGATAGTCTCCAGTTCCATCCATTTACCAGCAAATGCCATAATTTCATTCTTCTTTATGGCTGAGTATTATTCCATTATGTGTATATACACTGCATTTTCTTTCTTTCTTTCTTTCTTTTTTTTTTGGTACTGGCGATTGAACTCAGGGGCACTCGACCACTGGGCCACATCCCCAGCCCTTTTTTGTATTTTATTTAGAGACAGGATCTCACTGAGTTGCTAAGTGCCTCATCATTCCTGAGGCTGGCTTTGAACTCGCAATCCTCCTGCCTCAGCCTCCCAAGTGCTGGGAATACAGGCGTGTGCCTGGCATTACCACATTTTTTTTTTTTTTTTTTTTTTTTTTGGTACCAGGGATTGAACTCAGAGGCACTCGACCACTGGGCCACATCCCCAGCCCTTTTTTTGGTTTTTATTAGAGACAGGGTCTCACTGAGTTGCTAAGTGCCTCGCCATTGCTGAGGCTGGCTTTGAACTCGCGATCCTCCTGCCTCAGCCTCCTAAAGTGCTGGGATTACAGGCGTGCGCCACCGTGCCCGGCTCATTACCACATTTAAAAAAAATATATTTATTTGCTTTAGTTTACACAATGCGTTTATTTGTACGTGGTGCTGAGGATCGAACCTGGGCTGTGCACATGCTAGGCGAGCACTCTACCACTGAGCCATAACCCCAGCCTCACCACATTTTCTTTATTCATCTATTGAAGGGTGCCTGGGTTGGTTGCATAGCTTAGCTATTGTGAATTGAGCTGCTGTAAACACTGATGTGGCTGCATCACTGTAATATGCTGATTTTAAGTCCTTTGGGTATATACTGAAGAGTGGGACAATTGGGTCAAATGGTGGTTCCATTCCAAGTTTTCTAAGGAAACTCCATACTGCTTTCCACAGTGGTTGCACCAATTTGCAGTCCCACCAGCAATGTATGAGCGTACCTTTCCCCCTACATCCTCGCCAACATTTATTGTTACTTGTCTTCTTGATAATTGCCATTCTGACTGGAGTGAGATGTAATTCCAGTGTAGTTTTAATTTGCATTTCTCTAATTGTTAGAGATGTTGAACATTTTTTCATATTATTTGTTGACCATTCGTATTTCTTCTTCTGTAAAGTGCCTCTTCAGTTATTTGTTCATTTATTGATTGGGTTATTTGTTTTATTGTTGTAAAGTTATTTGAGTTCTTTATGTACCCTGGAGATTAATGCTCTAAAGATTTTCTCCCATTCTGTAGGCTCTTTCTTCCCATTATTGTTTCCTTTGCTGTAAAGAAGCTTTTAAGTTTGATACAATCCCATTTATTCATTCTTGATTTTACTTCTTATGCTTTAGGAGTCTTGTTGAGGAATTCTGTTCCTAAGATGACATGATGGAGATTTGGTCCTACATTGTCTTCTAGAAGGCACAGGGTCTCCTGTCTAATGTCAGTCCCTCCCTTTTGGGTGTTGGCTCCAGGCTTGAATAAACTGTTTTTGTTTCAGGTTGCCTGCAGTATCTAGGGTCTTTTAGATCCACTTCAAGTTGATTGCATTTTATTATTCTAAATTGGATTATATGCCCAACACTAAACCATGACTACAGGTTTATGGAAACCATGATTGTTTTAGAGATCTTATTTTCCTTCCAGCACAATTTGAGTGGATGGCCATAACCAGTGATGAGCTGGGTGGATAGGTTATAGGTCAGTGAATGCTGGAATGGCAACCAAATGTTCCCTGTAAATATGAAGTGGAGGGGCTGGGATTGTGGCTCAGCGGTAGAGTGCTTGCCTAGGACGTGGGTGACCCGGGTTCGATCCTCAGCACCACGTACAAATAAAACGCATTGAATAAAACGCATTGTGTACAACTAAAAGCAAATAAATTAAAATATTTAAAAAAAATATGAAGTGGAAATAAGACTTTTAGCATCTCAGTGATACTTCTTGTTTCAGAAGTAGAAAGTTAAACAAATGTGCTGTTTCTACAGTGTGCCTATTTTTCATATATGAGCTACACAGAAATAAGAAATAAATCTGACCCCCTTAGGAGTACCTCGTATTGTTGGGAAGAAAATATACACCGTATGATAAACTCTATAATGGTTGTGCTGTATTCAGGGATTCAGATGAGGTTCTTAAAGACTGGAGGAGTCCAGAAGAGTTTTAGGGACATATTTGGGGGGAAAGTAGGAGGAAAGCCTTGTTCTTTGTTTTTGGTACCAGAGATTAAACCTGGAGGTGCTTTACCACTGAGCCACATCCCCAGCCCTTTTAAAAAATATTTTATTTAGAGAGAGTCTTATTGAGTTGCTTAGGGCCTCACTAAGTTGCTGAGGCTGGCTTTGAACTTGTGATCCTCCTGCTTCAGCCTCCTGAGCTCCTGTGATTACAGATGTGCAACATGGCATCGAGCTTTTTTTCATTGTTGTTGTTTTGTGTTTTTGGTTTTTAGTACCAGGGATGGCACCCAGGGGCACTTAACCACTGAGCCACATCCCCAGCCCTTTTTTTTTTTTTTTTTTTTTTTTTGGTACCGGGGATTGAACTCAGGAGTACTTGACCACTGGGCCACATCCCCAGCCCTTTTTTGTATTTTATTAGAAGCAGGGTCTCACTGAGTTACTAAGTGCCTTGCCATTGCTGAGGCTGGCTTTGAACTCTCGATCCTCCTGCCTCAGCCTCCTAAAGTGCTGGGATTACAGGCGTGTGCCACCGCGCCCGGCTCCCAGCCCTTTTTTTATGCTTTATTTTAAGACAGGGTCTCTCTCAGTTTCTTTGTTTTTCTTTTTTCTTTCTTTCTCTCTTTTTTTTTTTTTTTTTTTTTGGTACCGGGGATTGAACTCAGGGGCACTTGCACTCTGGGCCACATTCCCAGACCTTTTTTGTATTTTTTTTTTTTTTTTATTAGAGACAGGGTCTCACTGAGTTGCTAAGTGCCTCATCTCTCTAAGTTTCTTAGGGTCTTGCTAAGTTGATGAGAGTGGCTTTGAACTCGCGATCCTCCTGCTTTAGCCTCCCAAGCCACTGGGATTACAAGCATGTGTTACCTTGCCTGGAAAGCCTTTACTTTTTAAATTTTATATTCATCAAGAAGGTTTAATTTTGCTGCGCACGGTAGTGTATGCCTATGATCCTAAAAATTTGGGAAGTTGAAACAGGAGGATCACAAGTTCAAGGCCAGCCTCAGCAATTTAGTGAGGCCCTCAATAGCAAGACCCTGCATCAAAATTTAAATAAAATAAAAAGGACTGAGGCTATAGCTCAGTGATAAAGACCCCTGGGTCCAATCCCCAATTTAAAAACAAAAAGTTTATAAATAAGAAGTATTTATTGGGGCTGGGGTATTTATTGGGCTCAGTGATAGAGTGCTTGCCTAGAGTGTGTGAGGCACTGGGTTTGATCCTCAGCACCACACAAAAATAAATAAATAAAACAAAGGTATTGCCGGGCATGGTGGCGCACGCCTGTAATCCCAGCACTTAGGAGGCTGAGGCAGGAGGATCTCGAGTTCAAAGCCAGCCTCAGCAATAGCAAGGCACTCTGCAACTCAGTGAGACCCTGTCTCTAAATAAAATACAAAAAAGGGATTTGGCCCAGTGGTCGAGTGCCTCTGAGTTCAAGCACCAGTACCAAAAATAAATACAGCTAAAAAAAAAAAAGAAAATTAAAATAAAAGAAGAAGTATTTATTGCTTTCATGATGAAAAGCTCAAAACTTAAGTTAGAAGTTAGTTTTTAGGGGCTGTGGTTTTGGCTCAGTAGTAGAGGACTTGCCTAGCATGTGTGAGGCACTGGATTCGATTCTCAGCACCACATATAAATAAATAAAGGTCCATTGACAACTGAAAAAAAATTTTTTGCGGGGGAGGGGGGGCGGTGCTGGGGGGATTGAACCCAGGGCTTTGTGCATGCAAGGCAAGAATTCTACCAACTGAGCTGTATCCCCAGCCCCGTCAAGTATAAAATATTTTAAAAAGAAGAAGTAATAGTAGTAGTAGTAGTTAATTACAAGAGTGAGAAAGGACTATTGCTTTCTTTTTTCTTTTGGTAGTACTAGGCATCCAAACCAGGGGCTCACACATGCTAGGCAAGCATGGTACCACTGAGCTACATCCCCAGCCTTTTTTTTTTGGTACCGGGGATGGAACTCAGGGGCACTCAACCACTGGGCCACATCCCCAGCCCTTTTTTGTATTTTATTAGAGACAGGGTCTCACTGAGTTGCTAAGTGCCTCGCCATTGCTGAGGCTGGCTTTGAACTCATCCTCCTGCCTCAGCCTCCCAAGTGCTGGGATTACAGGCGTTTGCCATTGTGCTGGGCCCCCAGCCATTTTTTAATTTTTGAGACAGGATCTTTCTAAGTTGCCCAGGCTTGCCTTGAATTTGTTATCTTCCTGCCTCAGTCTCCTGAGTTGCAGGGGTTACAGACTGTATCACCACACCTGACTACTGTTGCCATTCTTTCAAAATAGTTGGACTAATAGAGGAAAGAGGAAAAATGAAAGAGAAAGAAGAGCCTTTTTTGGTCCTGGGGACACAGGGCACTTTATCCCTAGCCCTTGATATATTTTATTTTGAGACAGGGTCTTGCTAATTTGCTTAGGGCCTAAAATTGCTGAGGTTGACCTTGAATTTGGGAGACTCCTGCCTCAGCCTTCCCAGGCCCTGGGATTATAGGTGTGGACCACTGTGCCTGACATAGGGGGCTAATTATGAACTCTGAGCAGATCTGTCAATGATTTAATTAGCATGATTAAAATCAATTGGAATGAGGTGATATAGCTTAGTTGGTAGAGTGCTTGCCTCGCATGCACAAGGCCCTGGTGGGTTCAATCCCCAGCACCATCCCCTGCCCCCCCCCCCAAAAAAAAAATCAGTTAGAATGAAATTATGTTTTACCTTTTAATTAATTATTTTTTTTTGGAGTTACTGGGAATTGAACTCAGAGGCACTCGACCACTGGGCCACATCCCTAGGCCCTTTTATTTTTTAAGACAGGATCTGGAGCTCGGGCTGTGACTAGGTGGCAGAACACTTGCCTCGCGTGTGTGAGGCACTGGGTTTGATTTCTCAGCATTGCATGTAAATAAGTAAAAAATAAGGATCCATCTACAACTGAAGGGGAAAAAAAAGATATTGTCTAAGTTCCTGGGGCCTCCGTAAGTTGTTGAAGTTGGCCTCGATCTTGAAATACTCCTGCCTCAGCCTCCTGAGTCACTGAGATTATAGGTATGCACCACCATGCCTGGCTATTTTTACCATTTGAATTGCAATTACACCTACCCTATGTAAGTGGATTGTGGAGTACTGGTGCTATTTGGGGTCATTTCTTAGCTAAGCCCTCTTCTGAATTTACTACTTCTCCAAAGGATTGAAAGGATTCATCTAATTTGGCTTAAACCCTCCCCCCCCCCCCCCCCCCCCAGTAACATCTGGGAGTATTGGTATGCACCTATAGTCCCAGGTGCTTAGTGACTGAAGCAGGAGGATTGCTTAAGTCCAAGAGTTGGAGACCAGCCTGGACAACAGACCATGTCTCCCAAAAGAGGGGAAAAAAAAAAAAAAGACCTCAAGTAATGATGTACTCACTTCCTAGAGTGGCCATGAAACAGTGGCTAGTTATGTTTTTCAAATCTATCAAAAAGTTTATGGGGCTGGGATTGTGGCTCAGCGGTAGAGCACTCGCTTAGCATGTGCACGGCCCGGGTTCGATCCTTAGCACCACGTAAAAATAAAGGCATCGTACACAACTAAAACAAATAAATAAATATTAAAAAAAAAAAAAGTTTATGAGCTGGGCATGGCGGCGCACACCTGTAATCCCAGCACTTGGGAGGCTGAGGCAGGAAGATCACTAGTTCAAAGCCATCCTCAGCAATGGCCAGGCACTTAGCAACTCAGTGAGACCCTGTCTCTAATAAAATACAAAAAAGGGCTGGGGATGTGGCCCAGTGGTCATGTGCCCCTGAGTTCAATCCTTGGTACCAAAAAAAAAAAAAAAAGTTGAACAGTGCATGGTGGCATATAGCAATGCCAGCAATTGGGAAGTTAAGGCAGGAGGATGGCAAGTTTAAGCCTACCCTGGGCTATGCTATACCTTTATTACCTTTATTATGCAATACCTTTATTTTATTTATTTATTTTTATGTGGTGCCAAGGATCAAACCCAGTGCCTCACACATGCTAAATGATCCTGTCTCAAAATAAAAATGGTGGGAGCGGGGCACATTGGCGCACTCCTGTGATCCCAGCACTTGGGAGGCTGAGGCAGGAGGATCACAAGTTCAAAGCCAGCCTCAACAATGGTGAGGCACTTAGCAACTCAGTAAGACCCTATCTAATAAAACATAAAAAAAGGGCTGGGGATGTGGTCAGTGGTCGAGTGCCCCTGATTTCAATCCCCCCAGTACCAAAAACAACAACAACAACAAAAATGCTTGGGGATGTAATTCATTGGTAGAATGCCCCTGGGATCAATCCCTAGTACCATAAAAAAAAAAAAAAAAAAAAAAAAAAAAAAAAAAAAAAAAAACAGGTTTATGTTGAGCTGAAAGGAAACTAATGTTTATGAAGTGTAAGCTGCCTGGTACCGTAAACCGGGATAAAAACTCTCGGGGGCAGAGTTAAGCTTTTACTACTTTTACTTCTACTTTCTTAGAGCTTAGAGAGGGAAAGAAAGATTTTTCTTCTTAGCTTAGAGTAGAGTAGCTTAGAGTAAAGAAAGATCTTAGAGTCTTAGGAAGATAGAGCTTAGCTTAGAGAAAGATTAGAGCTTCTTTCTTCTCTCTTCTTTCTTCCTTCTTCTTTCTTCTGTCTTCTGTCCTCAGGAGTCTCGGCCTAACTCTGACCAGTCATTACTTCTTCTATCTGGTTTCTCTTCTGTAACCGCTCTGCCTACGTTCTGGCCGCTCTGATTCTTCTGACCGACCGAGTGACTGCCCGGCTGACTGAATTCTCCGTTCTCCTAACTCGGACCGCTTTCACCCGGTTATATACCTTCAGGTTTGCGGGTGCCTACAGGTGCGTCACATACATATCAGGTGGAACCCATGGCTTCCAGCTAGCTACAACAGCCCTTCCTAATTAGGGCTCCTTCAATGAAGCTAATCACTGCTTTCTTCTAACTTCCTTGCGTTTGACCCAAGTTATGATTTGTCAGTTAAAAATTTGAGTGTTTTCCACTTGAATTGCTGTCAAGTCAATCTGCCCCTGTCTTGTGTTGACTATTGGATTTAAGTGTCAGACTTTATCCTTGTTAAATTTTATTGTTTAGTTTCAGCACAGAGTTCCAGCCTGTCAAGATCTTTTGGATCCTGTTTCATTGTTTCATCATGTTAGCTATCCCCATCAGCTTTGGGTCAGCTGCAGGTTTGATAAACATGCACATTGTGTCCTTATCCAAATTACTTATAAAAATATTGAATAAGTCTAAACTCAGGACCAAACCATGCGTGGTGATCACTGGATCTCTGTATTGACTTCAACCTATAAACAGCACTATTTGTGACATTCAGCTGGTCTACCTAATTGTTCTGTGGTGTTTTCAAGGATATTGTGAGAGGCTTTGTAAGATGTCTTATTAAAAATACAAAGGTGGGGGGCTGGATTTGTGGCTTGGTAGTAGAGCATTCACCTGGCACATGTGAGGAACTGGGTTCGATCCTCAGCACCACCTAAAAATGAATAAATAAAATAAAGGTATTGTGTCCATCTACAACTAAAAATATATTTTAAAAAAATACAAAGGGGTATTAGATTGGATACCTTATGATCATGACTTGTCTTTCTGAATGGATTTAATAAATTTAGCCAGAATTTTGCCTGAAACAGATATCAGTCAAGTTCACTGATCTAGTTTGTGGAACCCACCTGTTTCCTGTTTTGAAAATCAAAACAGCATTTGCATACCTCTTTCAGCCCCTGTCTGACAGAGTTCCTGCAGTGTACCTATGGACAGTACAACAGTCATAGCTGGAAAATCTTTTGGTGTGTCAGAAAACAGTTACCTGAGCCATGTGACTTACATAGTTTCAGAACAAATAAAGGCTTTGTTACGTACCCTTCTAAAATTTCTTTCTTTCTTTCTTTCTTTTTTTTTTGGTTGTAGATGGACACAATAGCTTTTATTATTAATTAATTTATTTATTTAATGTGGTGCTGAGGATCGAACCCAGTGCCTCACACATGCGAGGTAAGCCCTCAACCACTGTGCTGCAACCCTAACCCCTCTCTCAAATTTCTTGAACTTGCATTCTATTCTTTTTATTCTGCACATATTAAGTTTGAGAGTTGAAACAAAAGAAGTGATCTTGAGAGTTGAAACAAAAGAAGTAATCTTGTGTCCTGTCTATTTCACCCTTCCTGATTATGTAACTGTATGAGGGGCTGCTCCTTTTATTATAAGCTGTAGGAAGCTATAGTAGTACAAGTCCAGTGTCTTTTCTGAAATGCTTGGGACCCAGAGTGTTTTGCATTTGGGGCTTTTCTTTTTTTCTTTTTTGGATTTTGTAATATTTGCATATACATAATGAAATATCATAGGGATGGGACCAAAGTATAAATTCAAAATTCATTTATGTTTCATGTATAGCTTATTCACATAGTCTGAAGGTAATTTTTTTTTGGGTACTGGGGATTGAACTCAGGGGTACTCGACCACTGGGCCACATCTCCTGCCCTCTTTTGTATTTTATTTAGAGACAGGGTCTCACTGAGTTGCTAAGTGCCTTGCCATTGCTGAGGCTGGCTTTGAACTTGTGATCCTCCTGCTTCAGCTTCCCAAGTTCTGGGATTACAGGAGTGTGCCACCACACCCAGCTCCCTGAAAGTAATTTTAATGCACCTTGTTGTTGTTGTTTTTCACTGTAGCCTGTTACATTAAGTCACTATGGATTTTCCCATTTGTGGCTTCCCATCAATATTCAAAATGTTTCAGATTTCAGAATATCATTAGGACTTCTTGTAGAAATGGCTGGTTTTAGGCTGGGCAATAAAAACACAAGATGGGCCTGGGATATTTTATTGTACCAGAAAGCAATGAAGTACCAAAAGAATGAAGGAGCCACAGAATCTAGGAATTATTTGCCATTTGTCCAAATAAATGATGGTGGGCTGGTGATATAGCTCAGTGGTAGAGCACTTGCCTGATAAGTAAGACTCTGGGTTCAATCCCCAGTACCAGAGAGAGAGAGTGAGAATGGATTATAACTCATTAAATGAATTAGAAAAGCATTAATCCATATTGATAAATAATCTTTTAATGAGGAGCAGGATGTTTATATGCTTTCACAAAATAAGTACTATATTATCAATTGCTGTAACAAATTATTGCAGAATTTAGTGGCTTTTTTTTTTTTTTGGTACCGGGGATTGAACTCAGGGGCACTCGACCACTGGGTCACATCCCCAGCCCTTTTTTGTATTTTATTAGAGACAGGGTCTCACTGAGTTGCTAAGTGCCTCGCCATTGCTGTTGCTGAGGTTGGCTTTGAACTTGCAATCCTCCTGCCTCAGCCTCCCAAAGTGCTGGGATTACAGGCGTGCGCCATCGTGCCCAGCAATTTAGTGGCTTTTAACAATAAACATTAACTTACAATCTCTATGGTCAAGTATTCAAAAGTATCTTAGCTGAGTAGTTCTGACTCAGGCTTTACCATGTGATTGTGGCCAAGATGTTGCCAGAGCCTGCAGGCATCAGAAGGCTTGACCAGAACTGGGGATCTGCTCCCAAGATGGTTCAGGATGCCTTAGTTCTGTGCCACGTGGACCTTTCTAGAGGTTGCTTGATTATCTTCATGACATGACAACTACTTGACCTAGTCTTCAAAGTCACACTCCATCACTCTGCTTTATTTCTTTAGTTTGAAGCAAATGACAAAGTCTCAGCCATACTCTAGGAGAAGGGAATTAGGCTCAACTTTTTTTTTTAATTAAAATATTTATTTATTTGCTTTAGTTGTACACAATGCAATGCATTTATGTTTACGTGGTGCTGAGGATCGAACCCAGGCCGCACATGTGCTAGGCGAGCGCTCTACCGCTGAGCCACAACCCCAGCCCAGGCTCACCTTCTTGAAATGAGTAGTATGGAAAAAATTTATGGAGATATTTTAAATTATCACAATTGCATAAGGACAAAAAGTAACGTTTGGTAAGACCTTCTTTAATCAAGGAATCAAATGAACATCATCAGTAATGGACAAATTGGAATCCTGTGTCACCTGGTAGGATAACAATGAGAAGTACACAGCATCACTTTTGTTATATTCCCGCCACAGATTCTTAGTTAAATCTCACCATGTAGGTAGCCGGGCATGGTGGCGCACGTCTGTAATCCTAGCACTTGGGAGGCTGAGGCAGGAGGATTGCGAGTTCAAAGCCAGCCTCAGCAATGGCGAGGCACTTAGCAACTCAGTGAGACCCTGTCTCTAATAAAATACAAAAAAGGACTGGGGATGTGGCCCAGTGGTCGAGTGCCCCTGACTTCAATCCCTGGTACCGAAAAAAAAAAAAAAAAAAAAATCTCACCATGTAGGGATATCAGATGTGGTAGTCAGCATCCAAGATGACCCTCAGTGATCTCTGCCTTCTGGTATACTTTTATGTAATCCCCACCCATTGTGCTAGGGTTGGTCTATGTGACCCAGTACAGTATAACAAAGGTGATGATCACTTCCTAGATGAAGTTATAAAAGACATTTTTCTTCTTTTGGTACTGAGGATTGAATCTGAGGCACATGATCACTGAACTTTTTAAAAATTTTGTGACAGGGTCTGGATAGATTTTCCAGGCTGACCTTGAACTTGCCTCCTTGCATTAGCCTCCCAACTAGCTGGGATTACAGGCATGTGCCACTGAGCCTGCCTACGACTGATTTTTTTAAAAAATATTTATTTTTATTTGCTTTAGTTGTACACAATGCAATGAATTTTTGTTTACGTGGTGCTGAAGATCGAACCTGGGCCGCGCACGTGCAAGGCGAGCACTCTGCCGCTGAGCCACAATCCCAGCCCCATAAGACTGATTTCTTGGGTTTTCTTGGTTACTCACTCTGGGGAAGGTGATGTTGTGAATTGTCCTGTGGAGTGAGCAGTACCGCAAGAAACTGAAGCCTCCTGCTAACTGCTACATGAGTGAGTTTGGAAGTAAATCTTCCAACTCAAATTGAAGCATGTTCTGCAAAATAATTGGCCTGTAATCTAAAAGTGTCAAGATCACAAAAAGCAAGACATGAATGAGGTACTAAAATTATGTGACAAGGACAAGATTGATGCTGATCTGAGTGTTTCTATAAAGGACGTTATTAGGACATTTGATGAAACTTAAATGAGGTCTTAAGACTAAATAGTGGGAAACCAGGTGCGGTGATGCATGCTTGTAATCCCAGCACTTGGGAGGCTGAGGCAGGAGGATCACAAGTTCAAAGCCAGACTGAGCAATGACAAGACACTTAGCAACTCAGTGAGACCCCGTCTATAAATAAAATACAAAAAAGGGCTGGGGATGTGGCCTACTGGTCGAGTGCCCCTGAGTTCAATTCCTGGTACCAAAAAAAAAAAAAAAAAAAAAGATTAAATAGTGGGGGTACTGGGGTTGTAGCTCAGTGTAGGACACTTGCCTAGCATGTGTCAGGTACTGGGTTTGATCCTCAGCACCACATAAAACTAAATAAAGATATGTGTCCATCTATAGCTAACAACAACAACAACAACAATAAAGATTAAATAGTGGAAATGAGGGCTGGGATATAGCTTAGTTGGTAGAGTGCTTGCCTCTCATGCAGAAAGCCCTGCGTTCAATCCCCACCACCACCAAAAAAAAAAAAAGGAATGTATCAATATTAATGCAATATTCTTACATATGTTTTCTGGTATAGTTGTGTGTGGATCTCTATTGATTAAATACCTATGAGGGGAATTACTGAGCTATAAAATATGCATCTTTTCAGCTGAAGTAAATGTGCTTTTTATGAAATGGTTGTAGCAGTTTATATTCTTCATTAACAACAGATTCCTCTTCATACATATCTTTGCTAATATTTTCTATTGCTGGTTTTTAATTTTAGTCTTTCCAGTGGTATTTTATTAGAACTTTAATATGCTTTTTGATCACGAATGAGCACTTTTTCATGTTTATTGTTTATTTGTGCTTTCCAGTCTCTTTTTTTTGTACTGTCTTTCCATTTTCTACTTAATCTTATTTTTCTGTTATACATAATTTTCATGAGAGTTCTGAGTATAATCTGGAATTGAGGGCATTATTTGTATATGTTGCAATAATCTCCTTTTTAGCATCTGAAGGGCAAAAACCCACACGGGACCACCGTGTAGAAAAAGGGGGTTTATTAACTAGCCTCTATGGCTGGAAGAGACACCAAAGGGACACATGAAGAGAGAGGAATCAGCTGGGAAGGATAAGAGTGGGTACAAGAGTGACAAAAAAATGAGTAATAGCAAAACCAAGGAAGAAAGCGAAGACTAGAGCAAAGAAGAGAGTGATCAGAGGGTAGTCGGCCAGGAAGGATAGGAATGAGTCAACCGGGAGGGATGAAGAAGCCCCCATTTTCCCTTTCTCAATGGGAGAGAGATTATCCTGTAGAGCGTCCCCGTCCCCCTTAAGATATATATCAGAGAGATCCAAGTCCGTGAGACCCAGACATCACTGGAGTCAAACAGACATGGGATCCAAAGGGACCAGAGGACAGTGGGCCACCCTGTGAAGGGATTTCCGTGTCCCATTCTGAACGGAAAGGATGAGACCCAAGTCCAGAGTAAGCCAGAGGCCGGAAAAGGGCTTTCTTCAACTGTTCCCAGGAAAGGAGGGGAGAGGGAGAGGGAGAGAATGCTCGTGCGCGCTCCATGAAGTCCACTGTGACCGTGAAGGTCTAGGTGGGTGCGGTCCTCCCCGTATGGGCCACAAGTGGGGCTGCCAGACTATTGACCACTGTGAAAGGCCCAATGGGTTCAGGAGCTCGGGCAACGGGGAGCTTACCAATCTGATGGCCGGTGATGGATGCGTTGGGGTGGCGATCAAAAAAAATGAGCGAAAGGCTGAGTCAGGCAGTTCCGGGAGGGCTATGCATTCCGGAGAGACGATTCCCAGGTTTCAGCACCGAATAAAGGGCAAAACCCACGCCAGAAACCACCGTGTGGTAAGAGGGGTTTATTAACTGGCCCTTAATGCAGTCGGGACCAAAGGGGCACGTGGAGGGGAAGGGAAGGGGAGAAAGGGAAAAGGGGAAAGGGAAGAAGAGAGAGGGGACCTGCGGGGAGGAGACCAGCGTGGATGGGGCGAAGAATGTAAAAAGGGATGAGTTCCTGTCTGGCGGGGGTTTAAGTAGCGAAGGACCCCTGACCCCACAGGCTGCCGGGGGTCAGAAGTAAGACTTGTACGCTGGGGATTGGCTCAGAAAGGGAGAGCCCGCTCCAGGGTGAATTCCCGAAAGATACAGTATTCTCGGGATTAAGGGCAGGTACTCGGAGCCCACCACAGTTGGATTCTCAGGAGCGATGGGCACTTCCAGGAAGTTAAAGCTCAGGCTTACAGGATAACCTAATGCACCTGGGGTATGGCCTGCCAGCCCGAATTTTATCTAACAGCGTCCATTTTTATTCTTTTTATAATATATTTTAACTAATAGGAATTCTTTATTATTTGATTATTCATTTACTTGTGGTACTGGGGATGAACCCAGGGGCACTCTACCATTGAACTATATCCCAGACCTTTTTTTTTTTTTCTTTTCAATTTTGAGACAGGGTCTTGCAAGTTGCTTAGGGACATGCTATATTGCTGCAGTTGACCTTGAACTTACAGGTGTCCAGCTCAGAAATTCTTTTTTTTCTTTCTTTTTTTTTAAACATAGTCTAGTTAATCAGTCTTTTTCTTTTTCTTTTTTTTTTTTTTTTTTTTTTTTTTGTGGTACCGGGGATTGAACTCAGGGGCACTCGACCACTGGGTCACATCCCCAGCCCTTTTTTGTATTTTATTTAGAGACAGGGTCTCACTGAGTTACTAAGTGTCTCACCATTGCTGAGGCTGGCTTTGAACTCGCGATCCTCCTGCCTCAGCCTCCCAAAGTGCTGGGATTACAGGCATGCGCCACCACGCCTGGCGTTAATCAGTCTTTTTCATCATGATTAGTTCTCTTTGTGTTTTTTAAAAGAATTCCTAACTCAAATTTGTCATTTTTTTCTTATGCTATACTTTCTTCTTATGCTTATATTTTCTTCTAAAACCTTTATTGTTTAACCATTTGGTGGAGAATAACATTTTTTTCCATATGTATAACCTCTCACCATTATCCACTGCTCTGTAGGGCTATGTTTGTCATAAATTGTGTATATAATATACATGTATGTATGTAAATCTACATGTGTATATATGTGCATATGTGTGTGTATATATATATGCATTTCTAGGCTCTCTGTTCCATTTTATTGGCTTATTTGTGTTTCCTTGCTCCTCTCATATTCTTATTATAGGCTTGTATTATTACAAGCTAAACACTTCTCTTCTTGTTTTTGGTACTGGGGATTGAACTCAGGGGCACTCAACCACTGGGCCACATCCCCAGCCCTTTTTTGTATTTGATTAGAGACAGAGTCTCGCTGAATTGCTAAGTGCCTTGCCATTGCTGAGGCTGGCTTTGAACTTGCGAATCCTCCTGCCTCAGCCTCCCAAGTGCTGGGATTACAGGTGTGCGCCACCACGCCCAGCTCTACTTGTTCTTTCACAAGGGCATTTTAGCTATTTTTGTCATTTTGAACTACTATGCACATTTTAGAATACACTTGATCTACATTCTCAGAAAAACCTGTTGGGATTTTGACTGGCATTGCTTTGAATGAGTAAATCAATTTTGGAAGAATTCACATTTTTTACAATATTGAATCTTTCAGTCTTGAACATTGTATATCCTTTCTTTTAACTACTTATTTAAATACTAAATTTCTCTAAGTAATGTTTGTTTTATGCATAGGAGTCTTGCACATCTCTTCTTTCATTGGTAAGTTTTTATTGTTGTTTTTGTTTGTTTGTTCATTCTGAGGATTGAACCCAGGGGCACTTCATCACTAAGCTACATTCCCTTTTTTTGGGGGTACCGGGGACTGAACTTAGGTGCACTTCTCCACTGAGCCACATTCCCAGCCCTATTTTGTATTTTATTTAGAGACAGGGTCTTACTGAGTTGCTTAGTGCCTTGTAGTTGCTGAGGCTGGCTTTGAACTCGTGATTCTCTTGTCTCAGCCTCCCAAGCTGCTGGGATTATAGGCATGTGCCACAACACCTGACTGGTATTTAGTATTTTTTAAGGAAATTATAAATGTCACCTTCAAATTTTTCATTTTTAAGTTTTTGTTAAATAGACACTCTATTAATAGATTTTTATATATTGGCCTTTTAATCTAATACAGTATTCCACAAACCAGCATGGTCCATTGAATCCTATCTGTTTGTGTAGGATTTTAAGCTAAGAATATTACTTACATATGTATACATATGATCAGTTTCTTGATGGGGAACGCTAACTTTGAACCCCAATTGAGTGAAATGTTATCCACTAAAGCAGAAATTCCATTCTTATTAGTGGGCCTTTATTATATAAAGTTGTGTTCTTCAATAAAATATTTATGAAAATTTGCTTTCTCTCTTTTTATATAAATACCTATATAATTCCACGATTTTGCCTTTTGTTCTGCAAAGCTTAAAATACTTACCATCTGACTTTTAAAAAAATTTTTTTTTTTTTTTTTTTTTTTTGGTACCGGGGATTGAACTCAGGGGCACTCAACCACTGGGCCACATCCCCAGCCCTTTTTTGTATTTTATTTAGAGACAGGGTCTCACTGAGTTGCTAAGTGCCTCGCCATTGCTGAGGCTGGCTTTGAACTCGCGATCCTCCTGCCTCAGCCTCCCAAAGTGCTGGGATTACAGGCGTGCGCCACCGCGCCCGGCTTAAAAAAATTTTTTATATACTTGTAGATGGACAGCATGCCTTTATTTTATTTATTTTTTTATGTGGTGCTGAAGATCAAAACCAGTGCCTCACACTTGCTAGGCAAGTACTCTGCCACTGAGCTATAGCCCCAGCCCACCATCTGACACTTAATAGTAAGAATTTGCTGACCCTGATCTAAAAGACTTGCTAAATTTACTTATTAATTCTAAGTATTTCAGAATATTTTGTCTACAGATTCTTTTGGATTTGCCATGTCCCTAAGGAATGACAGTTTCTTTTTTTCTTTTTCATTTCTTTTACCTATTTTTTTTCTCCTTGCTATATCTTAATCTGATTTTAGGAATTGAGATTTTTTCTCAGTTTTTCAGATGACTAGAAGCTAGGCTGCAGTCCGTATGAGGTTTGGTTTATTCTTAGGATACAGTGCTTCAGAGTCAACTCTGCACCCAAAGTTTATCTCTGTAGCTTGTGACAAGTGATGCGTACCCTCTTGAGCTTGGCAAACATCTTCAACACAAGCGTTGACTTTGGATGTCAATCTTCTTCCTTATCTTGGCTAGGTTATTCTTATCCCCTTGTTAAACTCTCTGATTCCTCATGCAGACTGTTAAAAATGTTTTGACTATCATTTCTGTTTATGAGCTAGAGAGTTTGTCAGAATTACCTAGTCTGTCTTTACTGGAATAGAACTAAAGAGCCAAGATTTGAATTCAGTTCTATTTAATTCCAAGGTATGTACTTTGAACCACATGCTATATTACCCTCTATATGCCCTTTGTTGTAAAAATAAACATCATTTAAAAAAATATATATTTTAGTTGTAGTTGGAAACTTTATTTATTTATTTATTTATTAAATATTTATTTATTTGCTTTTAGTTGTACACAATGCGTTTTTACGTGGTACTGAGGATTGAACCCGGACCGCGCATGCGCGCTAGGCGAGCGCTCTACCGCTGAGCCACAACCCCAGCCCCTATTTATTTATTTTTATGTGGTGCTGAGGATCGAACCCATGCCTCACGTGTGCTAGGCAGGTGCTCTACCACTGAGCTACAGCCCCAGCCCCCAAATAAATATAATTTTATACTTTATATTGTTTATGCTTTTCAAGGAAGAAAGTGTCACAAGGAAAAAACTTAAGACCTTTTGTTGTTGTTAGAAAAATTTGCAGGATGGATGGACGCACGCTGGAACCGTCGTATAGGAAAAGGGAAGGGGTTTATTGAATTACCAAAGAAACACGTGGAGGGGATGGGGATGAACCGCGGGGAACGAACGGGAGCTGGAGCACGCAGGAACAGAGAGCGAGCTCAGTCCGGCCCTGGTTTAAAATAGAGTAAGGGTCATAAAACTCCTTTGGAGTGAGTCCTTGCCCTATAGGCCAGCAGAGGTGGGGGGGGGGGGTAGTGGACAGGGGACTTGCTGGTCAGGTTTTTTGGTCACGCTGAGGATCTTGGGAGGTGTAGTTTTTAACAAAGCACCTGGGGAGGTGTGGCCTCCTGCCTGGAATCCAACAGTTGTTGTTGTTGTTATTGTTGTTTTCTCTTTAGTGAAGCAAATAAGCAACATGTAAGATGTCAGAAATGCTTGGAATTTGGACATTGGACTTATGAATGCACAGGCAAAAGAAAATACCTCCATAGGCCTTCAAGAACAGCAGAACTAAAGAAAGCTTTAAAAGAAAAAGAAAACAGATTATTATTACAACAAAGGTAGGTTTACATGTGGTATCCAAAGGAATATCTTATCAGTACTTTTAGATTTTATTAAGGGACTAAATGTTTCATGGCAGTTTTCCAGATTTTAAATTATATAATAGCAGCCAGGTGTTGTGGCACATGCCTGTAATCCCAGCTGCTTGAGAGGCTGTAGTTGGAGGATCAGGAGTTCAAAGCCAGCCTCAACAAAAGTGAGGCACTAAGCAACTCAGTAGACCTTGTCTCTAAATAAAATACAAAATAGGGCTAGGGATGTGGCTCAATTGGTGGAGTGCCCCTGAGTTCAATCTCTAGTACCCCCCCCCCAAAAAAAATTATATAATAGTAAATGTTTACTATGTGCTAGGCACTATGCTAAACTCTTTACAAGTATTAGCTTATTTAAGCCTCAAATCTATAATATTAAGGTAGGTACTATTTTTTAAAAAAATATTTTAATTGTAGATGGATACTATACCTTTATTTTGTTTATTTAGTTTTATGTGGTGCTGGGGATGAAACCCAGGGCCTCACACATGCTAGGCAAGTGCTCTACTTGCTACTGAGCTACAACCCCAGCCCCAAGGTAGGTACTAATTTTTAACCCCCTTTGGTACCAGGGATTGAACTCAGGGGCACTCGACCACTGGGCCACATCCCCAGCCCTTTTTTGTATTTTATTTAGAGACAATGTCTCACTGAGTTGCTAAGTGCCTCGCCATTGCTGAGGCTGGCTTTGAACTAGTGATCCTCCTGCCTCAGCCTCCCAAGTGCTGGGATTACAGGCGTGCGCCACCAGCCTTAGGTACTATTTTAATCCTCACTTTGCATGTGAAGGAAGTGAGGCACAGAGAGGACAGTAACTTGTTTTGTGTTATGCAACTAGCGGAAAAGTTCATTGTTCAACCAACCATTCATTGTTCGACCAACCAGCTTGTCCCTAGAGTCTGTGCTCTTAATCATTGCTTTAGTGCCTCAACTATCAATGAAATGACAACAGAATATTATAAGATACATTATCTGAGCAGATATGGTAAACTATCCAATATACAATAAGTATATCAATAAGCTAGAGAATAGTATATATAATATGCTACAATTTACACTAAAAAAAGAATAATGGAATTATTTTTGCAAATATAAATGATTGATTATAGTGATTGCGTTCTAGGAGAACTGGATAGGAGGGGAACTGGAAAATTATTTAGACTTTTATGTCCTTTGACATAAGACATTTCAAAATTCCTACAAAATGAATATTTGTGTTTTAGATAAGCTGAAATAGGAAAGAGTGGGTTTAATTAGTGTTAAAGATTAGAAGCAGCATCTTCATAAGAACTGTTGGCTACATAATAGTGTAGTCAACATCTGGACTTCCACTGAAGCAGTCTTCCACTAGGCACAGGTGAAATTTCTTCCAGGATCATGCAGGAATAGATAAACAACCAACTTATTATTATTATTTTTTCTTTTTAGTTGTAGATGGACACAATGCCTTTTTTAAAAATATATTTGTCTCTGCTGCTAAGGATTGAATCCAGTGCCTCACATGTGCTAGGCAGTTGCTCTATTACAGAGCTATAACTTCAGCCCCTAAATAATGAACTTTTATATCATCAACATTCATGTTTACTTTTTCAGAAACAAACCTGTGTTAAGAACATACCTGTTAGGCGGGCATGGTGGCAAACACTGATCACAGGTTCAAGGCCAGCCTCAGCAACTTAGGCACTAAGCAATTTAGTGAGACCCTGTCTCAAAAAAAATCAAAAGGGCTGGGGATATAGCTCAGTAACATAGTGCCCTGGGTTCATTTCCTGGTAAAAACAACACCAAAAATTGTGCTTGTTGGTTCTCTTGTTCCACTTTTCTTTTTGGCTAAGTGTATGTATATCATATATAGCCTAAAATAGGAAACTTTCTACTTGGTTATAACAAGGAATACTATACTCTGAGTATATGTTATAAAGCAAAGTGTTTCTCTGATGTAGAACAGCTTTGGGGAGTGGCAGAAGGGTTTGTTTGAGCTGTGTATAATCTTTTAACAGGAGATTTTTTTTCTCTATCAGCATGTCTATCAGCGCTGGAGAGAGTAATGTAGAAAAAAAGACCAAGAAAAAAAGGTATGTGTGGCTTTGGAAGTATTAAATACTAGTTGGTGGGGTGAGAAAGGTGATTTTTAAATAATAGATACAAGATTTGAGTCTAAATTTTCTTGTTTGCCATTTAATAATTAAGTATCATCTTATTTTCCTCTACTTACCTGTTTGGAATTTATTGCCTCCATTTCTCCTTTTTCTGAGTCTTTCTAGAGTTCTTATACTTGGAAGTAGTAAATATCTTCTTTTGGCTTCAAATAGGAAATTCTAGATTAATAGGAAGTTATTGGTCAGCCATGTCTGGTTTGAAGTAGTTAAAATGAAGAATATGAGGCTGGGGATGTAACTCAGTGGTAGAGCACTACGTAGTACGTGCAAGGCCCTCCCCAGCACCACCAAAAAACAAAGAATATAAAAATATTTATTATTCTACATGAGACTTATTGAATAGACCCAATTGTTACACTGCAGCTTTATTCAAGTATTATTTACTCTGAAGCCTAATAGAGTAGATATGCTGGTTATGAACTCCATCCAAGAATTTAAATTGCTGAAGTAAAAAAGACCTTGTAAAGGATGGGGTGTGGCTTACAACAGTTAGGCAATCCCCAAAGCATTGAACCTAGAGATAACATGCTAGCAAAGCATCAGGATATGCATTCATAATATCATATGAAATTGCTTCCAGCCGTTCTATTTCATGTCAGCTTCCCACGTATGTACTGTTCGTTGTCTAATAGGTCGAAGAGTGTAACTAGTTCCAGTAGCAATAGCAGTGACAGTTCAGCCAGTGATTCTTCATCAGAGAGTGAAGAAACATCTACCTCATCTTCCTCAGAGGACAGTGACACAGATGAGAGTTCCTCTAGTTCTTCATCTTCAGCTTCCTCTACAACCTCTTCCTCCTCCTCTGATTCAGACTCAGACTCCAGCTCTTCCAGTAGCAGCAGCACCAGCACAGATAGCAGCTCTGAAGATGAGCCACCAAAGAAGAAAAAAAAATAGAATGGCTCTATCCATATTGGACTGATGGACCAGAAATATCAATGTGATTCTCAGAAGAGAATTTAGACAATGTTAAAGCCAAATAGGTTAACTGGCCAAAATTTCTAGAATTCAAAAATTTCTGCTGGGTGCAGTGGCATACACCTGTAATCCCAGTGGCTCTGGAGGCTGAGGCAGGAGGATTGCAGGTTCAAAGCCAGCCTCAGCAATTAAATGAGGCCCTAAGCAACTTAGCAAGACCAAGTCTCAAAATAAAAAATAAACAGGGATGGGGATATGATTCAGTGGTTAAACACCCCTGGGTTAAATCCCCGCTACCAAAAAAAAAGTTTCTAAGTGTTTTACATTGTAAAAGCATAAAGATTATTAACATATATACATATATATTTATGCACTTATATTTGACTTTTATTTTAGAGATGAATCTTGTTTTTCTTTTTTAATCCTTAAAATATATCTGTAGAACTTAATCAAAGCTGAAATCTAGTAAATATGTTTTTGTGATGGAACTTATTTTTCCTTCCTGTAAAAATAAATGCCATGCTTTGTTATATGTTAATGGTATATGTCAGACAAGTTTTCAGGATAATGCTTGGAAAATCTGGCAAAGAATTTCTAATGCTTTTGACTGTGTTACTATGTAAAATTTAATACATTGTTACTATAACCTTAGGAGTTTTCCTACTGTTAATAAATGTACTCTATTTTTATGTTTATCTTCAGGAAGTTATTTTGACTTTTTGTCCTGATAAGTTCAAGGGACCTATAAATATATTTATACCTTTTAAATGCTGCAAGTTTCAAGTTGTTGTGTTTTAGCATTCATTTCCTTCTGTTTCTTAGAGTTACCCTTTTCTGAGGAAAATCATTCTAGAAGAACCTAAAAAGGGACAAAAAAATCTGAAACTAAAGAGTCTAATTTTGGTGCCTTTAAAAAAAAATTCAGAGTATCATAAAAGAAAGCAACCAAGTAAAAGTGCTATAAATATCTTTGTGTAGTAAAAATACTATGAGAGGTACAGTTCAAAGTGGGGGAAAGTAGGAAGAAGAGTGGTAATTTTTCCAAAAATCAGGACAGTGTTGGTTGCCTTTAAGATTGCCTTTTGTGGGTGGGGTTGTGGGTCAGTGGTAGAGTGCTTGCCTAATGTGTGAAGCACTGGGTTTGATTCTTAGCACCACATATAAATACATAAAAAAATAAAGACCCATCAGCAGCTGAAAAAATATTTTTTTTTAAAAAAGAAGATTGCCTTTTGCCATTTTTGTAATTATAGTATGACAATTTATATGGTATTTGGTCTGTGTGACAGTCTACTACATAACTGAATGATGAGGATTAATGGTGTGTTTACATATCATATACACAGTTAAATCTTAACATGAAGGTTAAAAAGGAAATACTGTACAATCTTCCTTAAAAGTAAAATACTGGGCTGGTGATATAACTCAGTTGGTAGAGTGCTTGCTTCACATGCACAAGGCCATAGGTTCAATCCACCAGTACCACAAAAAAAAAAAAAAAAAGCAAACTATTCCCCATTGTGGTGAGATTGGTTTAACATCACATTCTGTGATGTCTTAAACTTTTTGGAAAGAGGTATCGTTTATAGAAAAATCTTGATTTGGGTTAAATATAGGTTTTCAAAACTTTTAAAACATTTTAATGAAAAAGTGGTAGAAAGCTACTTTTGAAGAAAATAGGCTTCTCTTTACACGTTGAAATATATGTATGTTTTGAGTTTAGAAAAGTCTGTAATTACCTGTAAATTTTACAGAACCATCTGTTTTCAACTGTAAATAAACTTAAAATTATTTCAGAAGGCTTCATAGAGAATGTATCACTTCACAGGTAGATTTAATAAATCACTCTTCAAATACATTAACAATGTTTGTTATCTCTGCAAGGGCAATTTTTGCAGCTACAGAACTTGGAAGAGGAAAAAGTGTGTACCTAAGATGCGTCCCTTGCAATTAAATAAAACTCAGAACTTATGCTCACAAGCTTAAACTCTTTGCTATATTATTTAATGCCAGTTCTTACTCCTTTTGAAGGTAAGGGCATTTAAACAAATTCTAATTTGCAATTTTTACTATTACAACTGTTAAATGCACGCTTGGAGAAGTATAGAAGGCAGGAACTTGATTCTTTTCTAATCATATGTATTCCTCAAAAAAAAAAAAAAAGCCAGGCTGAGGCAGGAGGATTGTGAGTTCAAAGCCAGCCTCAGCAATAGCAAGGTGCTAAGCAACTCAGTGAGATCCTGTCTCTAAATAAAATACAAAATAGGACTGGAGATGTGGCTCAGTGGTCCAGTGCCCCTGAGTTTTATCCCCGGTACAAAAAAAAAAAAAAAAAATCTAGAATCAGTGGCAAAGTAGAGACTTACTTGGAAAGAATTTCTCTCCATCCTGCCCAGGAGCAGGATTCTGGGAGTTGATTCCCTGGAGAATATAGGAAATGTGTTATTCCTCAGCCACAATCATGTCAAAAAAAGGTTTTCATTCCACAAATATTTTGTTAGTGTGATTGTATAAAACAGTAATTTCAGCCGGGCGCGGTGGCGCACGCCTGTAATCCCAGCACTTTGGGAGGCTGAGGCAGGAGGATCGCGAGTTCAAAGCCAGCCTCAGCAATGGCGAGGCACTTAGCAACTCAGTGAGACCCTGTCTCTAAATAAAATACAAAAAAGGGCTGGGATGTGACCCAGTGGTCGAGTGCCCCTGAGTTCAATCCCCGGTACCACAAAAAAAAAAAAAAAAAAAAAAAAAAAAACAGTAATTTCAGCCTAGAATCAAAACACCATGTTAGCCATAAGTTAACACTGGAAGTGAAAATAATTCAAGAGGGTGTGCTCCAAAGATAATGTTTTAATTATTCTTTTAATAAAAGTTTTTATTTTGAACCGATTGTATAATTACAGAAACTTTGCAAAAATAGTAGTTTCCTTATATTCTCCACCTAGCTTCCCCTAATCTTAACATCTTACATAACCACAGTACAATGGTTAGAGCCAAGAAATTAACATTTGGCAAAATAAATCAAGAGCCAGGCATGGTATTGCACTCCTGTAATCCCAGTTCTTGGGACGCTGAGGCAGGAGGATCACTAGTTCAAAGCCAACCTCAGCAATGGCGAGGCACTTAGCAACTCAGTGAGACCCTGTCTCTATTAAAATTGAAAAAAGGGCTGTTGATGTGGCCCAGTGGCCAAGTGCCCCTGCGATCAATCCCCAGCACCAAAAAAAAAAAAAAAAAAAAAAAATTCCTCATTCTTGTCTTTCATATCCTTTTCAATTATGAATAGAATTTATCGATTATTTTGTCTAATTGGCTTCTGTTTGGGTTTATCATATTTTTTTGTGACCGAACTCAGGTTTTTGGAAGAGGATCATGGAAATGAAGTATCCTCAGTCCTTCATATCACAGGATTCATAATGTTGATGTCATATTTGTTACTTGATAGCACCAGCCTCGATCACTTGCTTATGGTGGTTTCTGTTAGATTTTTCTGTGTTTATTATAGTTTTCCCTTTTAGTTACTAGATATCTTGAAGATACTTTGACCATAAGCAACTTGTTTCTCCCCAAAGTCATCTACTAGTTTTAGTGGCTGTTGTCCACAACAGCTGTTATTCTGATGCTTTCTGAATGATGGCTTTTCTGTTTCTTCCTACATTTATTAATTGGAACTCTTTCAGGAAGACCTGTCTCCTCTCCTCCTCCATTTACTTAATTGATGTAATTATATTTAATTATAGTATGGACTCATGGATGTGTATTTTGTTCTGAGGTGAGGTAAAAATTCAATGTCATTTTGTTGCTTAAGTTATTTCCCCTTTGGTCTTAGGAGACCTCCAAATTAACTCCTGTGTTCTTTAACAAACTCACTTCTCTCTCTGTCTCACCCCACCCCCACCCCAGATTTCCTTAGTTTTGGGGACTGACCAGAGATGTACCCAGCTCATTTATATATATATATGTATGTTTTTTTTTTTTTTCTTCCCTTGGTGGGGTACTAGAATTCGATCCTAGGGGCTGAGCTACATCCCCAGCCCTTTTTGGTTTTTGTTTTGAGGCAGGGTCTTGCTAAGTTGCTTAGGGACTTGCTAAATTGCTGAGGCTGGTCTTGAACTTGTGATCCTCCTGCCTCAGCCTACCCAGTCATTGGGATTGCAGGTGTATATCACCCACCTGGCTCAATTCATTTATCTTGGGATCTCCCTTTCTCGACTTTGGAACCAATCACTTCTCCAAGGGGCCCTCACTGGACAATAGTTCTGGGTACTATTTTGTTGTCTTTTGACACATTTTCGATTAGTAGTGTCGTGAGGTAGTTAGCTTAGGTATGAAACCTTGCTTTATTAGTCTATTTTGTGCTGCCATAACAGAATACCCAAGACTGGGTATTCTTTTTTTTTTTTCTTTCTTTTTTTTCTTTTTTTGGTACCAGGGATTGAGCTCAGGGGCACTCGACCACTGGGCCACATCCCTAGCCCTTTTTTTTTTTTTAAATATTTATTTATTTACTTTAGTTGTACACAATGCAATGCATTTATGTTTATGTGGTGCTGAGGATGGAACCTGGCTGCGCATGTGCGAGGCAAGCACGTGGGAGGCAAGCACGTGCGCGGCAAGAGCTCTGCCGCTGAGCCACAACCCCAGCCCCGCCCCCTTTTTTTTTTAATATTTATTTAGGGGGCTGGGGTTGTGGCTCAGCGGCAGAGCGCTTGCCTCTGAATAAAAATATAAATATATTTATTTATTTGCTTTAGTTGTACACAATGCGTTTATATTTACGTGGTGCTGAGGATCGAACCTGGGCCACGCACGTGCTAGGCGAGCCCTCTACCACTGAGCCACAACCTCAGCCCCCTAGCCTTTTTTTGTATTTTTATTAGAGACAAGGTCTCACTGAGTTGCTAAGTGCCTTGCCATTGCTGAGGCTGGCTTTGAACTCGCGATCCTCCTGCCTCAGCCTCCCAAGTGCTGGGATTACAGGCATGCGCCACCACGCCTGGCCTACAACTGGGTATTCTAATTGGTAGTAATTTGCTGGGCATGGTGGCACAGGACTATAATCCCAGTGATTCTGGAGGTTAAGGCAGGAGGATTACAAATTCAAGGCCAGGCTCAGCAAGTTTGCAAGGTGCTATCTCAAAAAATGAAAAACAGGGCTGGGATTGTGGCTCAGCTGTAGAGTGCTCGCCTAGCACGTGCGCTGCCTGAGTTGGATCTTCAGCACCACATACAAATAAACGCATTGTGTACAACTAAAGCAAATAAATAAATATTTTTTTTAAATGAAAAACTAAAATGATTGGGGATGTAACTCAGTGATAAAGCACCCCTGAGTTCAATCCCGAGTATCACCAGGAAAAAAAAAGATGAGAATTTATTGGCTCAAGCTTCTGGGGGCTAAGTCCAAGATCAAGGTGCTGGCAAGGGCCTTTCATGCATCATTTTGTAACTAAGGCACACAGGCAAAGAGAGACAAAAGGGAACCAAACTCACCCTTTAATGATGGCATTAATCCCATTCATAAAGATTGAGTCCTCTGTGCCTAATCACCTCTCGAAGGTCCCACTTCATAACAATGTTATAATGGCAATTAAATTTCAACTTTTTGTTGTTGATACTGGGAATTAAATTCAGGGGCACTGAACCTCTGAACCACATCCCCAGCCCTTTTTTATATTTTATTTAGAGACAGGGTCTCACTGAGTTGCTTAGGGCCTTGCTAAATTGCTGATTCTGGCTTTGAACTCTTTATTCTGCCTCAGCCTCCCGAGCCACTGGGATTATAGGTGTACGCCACCACTCCCAGGTCAACATGTTTTCATGGGGTAGAGATTCAAACTTTAGCACTTGGTATCAGCTGGAGGAAATAACTTGATTACCTTCAACATATTTCCTACCTTAACTTGCTTATGCATGTGTGCTCTCGCCCTCCTCTGCGCTTTCTCTCTCTCTCTCTCTCTCACTCCCTCCCTCTCCCACTCCCTCCCTCTTCTCATCTCTCTCCTCTCTCCTCCTCTACTGTAGATTGAACCCAGGGGCCCTTTGTCCCTGAGCTACATCCCCAGTCAAGTCCTTATTATTTTTTGAGACAGGGTCTCCCTGAGTTGCTGAGGGTATTGCTAAATTGCTAAGGCTGGCCTTGAACTTGGGATCCTCCTATGTTAGCCTCTGGAGTTGCTGGGATTACAGGCCTGTACCACCAAACCCTGCTCCCACATTAATCTTCCTTGCTTTACTTTTACAGACTCTTCCTTAGGACCAGTGTTTTCCCACCCTCCTTTCCTTCCTTCCCTCCCTTCTTTAACCAGAAGTTGGTGCTTGCTAAGCACAGGTTCTACCACTAAGCTACACCCCTAGCCCCCAACACTGCTTTCTTTAACAACAGATGGAAGAGGCAGTCTTTATTACAAATTTTCATTACTGCCTCTTTTCTCCAATTCTACAATAAATCTGCATGCAATTGGATGGAGTATAGCTCAGTGGTAGATTGCTTGCCTGACATACACAGGGCTCTCTGTATTAAAATATAGGCTAACTATCCCATTTTCTGATACCAAGCTGTATCCCTGACAGGGAAAAAAAAATATTTAAATGCGGGAAGCCCTCAAAGCCCAATCACCTCTCAATTTTTAAAAAAAAATATTTATTTATTTGCTTTAGTTGTACACAATGCGTTTATTTTTACGTGGTGCTGAGGATCGAACCCGGGGCCGTGCACGTGCTAGGTGAGCGCTCTACCCGCTGAGCCACAATCCCAGCCCCTCAATTCTTAATTACAAGAATTTATAATAGAAATTAAATTTCAATGTTTTGGATTGGTGCCTTATTTGAAAGAAGTTGACCCAAAAACCATTTTCAAAAAAAATTTTTTTTGCAGCGTTGGGAATTGGACCCAGAGTTTTGATCATGTTATACAAGTATTTGTGTCACTGAGCTATACCCCCATCCCTCCATTTGTGTTTCTGTAAGGTTTTTACACCTAGGAAAATTGTGCCATAAAAAGACTTAGAGGTGCATGTGTATATATTAGAGAGAGAGATTATGGAAAGAGAAAAGAAAACCAGTGTGATATCTGGACTACAGATTCATTCTCACTTCAAGTCTAGGAGTGGGTACAGATGGAGGTTGAGGACTTGGAAATTGCCAGTGTTTTTGAAAAGTCTTGTATGCCCCCCAAAAGTATTTGTGTTTGTTTATTTTAGGTAATCAGTAACACCAACCACAAGTACTAATAGAGCTGTTGTATTAGCTGGGCATGGGGAGGCACACGCCTGTAATATCAGCAGCTTGGGAGGCTGAGATAGGAGGATCAACAGTTCAAAGCCAGCCTCAGCAATGGTGAGGCATTTAGCATCTCAGTGAGACCCTGTCTCTAAATAAGATACAAAATAGGGCTGGGGTATGACTCAGTGGTTGAGTGCCCCTGAGTTCAATCCCTGGTACAAAAAAAAAAAAAAAAAAAAAAATCATGAAGGGGAGAGGTTGTGGGGATAAGAAAGATGGTGGACATCATTATCCTAGGTACATATATGATTGCACGAATGGTGCCTATCTATACCATGTACAACCAGAGAATTGAAATGTTGTGCTTCATTTGTGTATGATGAATTGAAATGTATTCTACTGTCATGTACAACTAAGTAGAATAACAATAATAAAAGAATTATAAAAAAGGACTTTCGGAGAAACATATAAAATGAACCCAGTGTTCATTACCATTTCTTCCTGAAATCCAACTAAATGGCAGAAAAGAAGCAAAACAAAACAAAAAAATACCCATAAGGCCGGGCGCGGTGGCGCACACCTGTAATCCCAGCACTTTGGGAGGCTGAGGCAGGAGGATCGCAAGTTCAAAGCCAGCCTCAGCAATGGCGAGGCACTTAGCAACTCAGTGAGACCCTGTCTCTAAATAAAATACAAAAAAGGGCTGGGGATGTGACCCAGTGGTCGAGTGCCCCTGAGTTCAATCCCCGGTACCACAAAAAAAAAAAAAAAAAAAAAAAAATACCCATAAGGCATTATTCAGTGTTCTCATATATAAAAATATATGGAGGGAATGGGGTTGTGGCTCAGCGGCAGAGCACTCGCCTCGCACGTGTGCGGCCCGGGTTCGATCCTCAGCACCACGTAAACATAAATGCATTGCATTGTGTACAACTAAAGTAAATAAATAAATATTTAAAAAAAATATATATGGATGTAGATACGTATATGAGACTTACTATAAGAATTGGCTTATGTGATTACAGAGGTTAAGAATTCCCACAATGTACTGTCTGCAAGGTGATAATATAAGTCCCAATGTTATGGTTTGGATCTAGAATGTCCACCCAAGGGCTCATGTGTTGAAAGCACAGTCCCCAATGCAACAAGATTCAGAGGTGGGGCTTTTAGGTAATGATTGGGTCACCAAGGCTCTGACCTTATGATTGGATTAATTTACTTGATAGCTTGGTGGTCTGCTGGGAGGTGAGACCTAGTTGGAGGATGTTGGTCACTGGGGGAATGCCTTGGAAGGGTTAATCTTTTCCCCAGCCCCTTCCCCTACCCTCTCTCTCCTTCCCTGCAGCCATAAGCTGACAGCTTTCCTCTACCACACCTTTCTGCCATGATGTTCTACCTCATCTTAGGCTCAGAGCACAGGAGTCAGCCAACTATGGATGGAATCCTCTGAGACCATGAACCAAATAAACTTTTCCTGCCCCAAGTTGTTCTTGTCAGGTGTTTTGGTCACAGCAACAAAAAAGCTATATAACACCAAGTGTCCCAGGACCCCAAGAAACAGGAGCTCCGAAGTTTTTTTTTTTTTTTTTTTTTAATATTTATTTATTTGCTTTAGTTGTACACAATGCAATGCATTTATGTTTATGTGGTGCTGAGGATCGAACCCGGGCTGCGCACGTGCTAGGCGAGCGCTCTACCACTGAGCCACAACCCCAGCCCTCCGAAGTTTTTTATTTATTTTTTTTGTACCAGTCGTTGAACCTAGGGGCACTTAAGCACTGAGTCACATCCCCAGCCCCTTTTTGTATTTTATTTAGAGACAGGGTCTCACTGAGTTGCTAAGTGCCTCTCTAAGTTGCTAAGGCTAGCTTTGATCCTCCTGCCTCAGCCTCCGGAGGTGCTGGGATTATAGGCATGCACCACTATGCCCAGCTAGGAGCTCCAAAGCTTAAGGGCAGGAAAAGACGGGTATTCTAGCTCAAAAAAAATTCATCCTTCCTCTGCCTTTATTATTTTTTTTCTAGTTGAACATGCAACATATTCTATGATAGACATCCACATTAATAAAAATAAATCTCCTTTTCTCTTTTTTTCCCTTTTTTTTGTGGTACTGGGATTGAACCCAGGCAAATTGGTAATGCCTCAGCCTCCCCAGTACCTGATGGATTGTAGATGTAGGCCATCACAACCGTCAGGATTTTATTTTCTTCACTTAACCTACTGATTCAAATGCTAATAGTCTTCCTGAAAGACAAGAAATAATGTTTTACCACCTATCTGGGTATCTGTGGTAGTCAGCTTTACATCACTCTAAAAGAAAGCTGAGACAGTCAACTTAAAAAGGGAAGAAGGGGCTGGGATTGTGGCTCAGCGGCAGAACACTCGCCTCGCATGTGTGCGGCCCGGGTTCGATCCTCAGCACCACATAAACATAAATGCATTGCATTGTGTACAACTAAAGCAAATAAATAAATATTTAAAAAAAAAAAAAAAAAAAGGGAAGAGGTTTGGGGCCAGGGTTGTGGTTCAGTGGTAGAGTGCTTGCCTAGCATGCTTGAGGCACTGGGTTCTATCCTTGGCACCAATTACAAATAAAATAAAGGTATTGTGTCCATCTACAACTAAAAAAATATTAAGAGATAGAGAGGGAAAGAGGTTTATTTTGGCTCTCTGTTTATGGAGGTATCAGTCCATATTTGGTTGGCCCGGTTGTTTTTTAGGGCTGTGGTAAGGCAGCACATTATGGTGGGAATGCATGGTGGAAGAAAACTGCTCACTTTGTGCCCAGGAAGTAAAAGAGAGTGAGAGAGAGAAAAGAAGAAAAGTCAAGCTATTTGATTAATGCAAAGAAATACTACAATTTTTAAAAACTTGAGATTCTACTTGGGTATCTGAAAATATGTCCATAGAGCTTGATAGGAACCAGTTTGCTAACAATTCTCATATATAAGTGATAAGATTATACATCAGATTTTATCTTTCCTTATGTTCCAATTTTCTCTCTATGGCTTTATTGCAGTATAGTTGATTTACAACAATCTGCACATTTTAAAACTGTACAGTTTGACAGGTTTTTGACATGCTTGTCATAAAATCATCATAAACAAAATAATTAAATATAGCCATTACCCCACAAAGCTTCCTTGTGCTCCTTTGTAATTCTATCCACCCATCACCCATTCCTGCCTGCTTATTTCTCCCCCAGCAGACAACTAAAAATATGGTTTCTTTAGAGAATAGGTACATTTAAAAATACATGCTTTCTTTCAGTCTACCTAACCCTAGTTTGTTTGTTTGTTTCTTTGCTTTTGTGGTGCTGGGAATTGAACCCAGGGCCTTGTGCCTATGAGATAAGCACTCTACCAACTGAGCTATATACCTCTAGCCTTTTCTTTGGTATATTTATTTGGAGAGAGACTCTTTGTTTTCATGTGTATCAACACATTCCTTTTTAGTAATGGTTAGTATTCCATTGTATGGTCTATTCATGTATTGATGGACATTAGGATTGTTTCTAGTGTTTTTACTATTACAAGTAAAGCTGCTATGAACATATATGTGTGAGTCTTCATAAAGACACATACTTCATTTTTTCTTGGGAGGTATAATTAAATATACCATGAAATTTAAAGCAACCAATAAAATAACAAAGAGTTACAGCTGATACCCAACAAAGGAGATAATGGGATTATAGAAAGGTACCGAATCCAAAAGAAGGAAGAAAAAGAAGAAAAAAAAGACAACAAAAGTTAAATGAGGCAAATAACAAATATTAAGATGATAGATTCAGCTGGGTGCAGTGGTGAATGACTGTAATCTCAGCATCTGGAGAGGCTGAGGCAGGAGGATTAGGAAGTTCAAAGCCAGCTTCAGCAATTTAGCAAAGCACTAAGCAACTCAGTGTGACCCCATCTCTAATAAGGTATAAAAAAGGGCTGAGGAGGTGGTTCAGTGGTTAAGTGTCCCTGGGTTCAATCTCCAGTGCCAAAAATAAAAAATAGGAAGAAAAAAAAGATAGATTTAAACATAAATCATCTCAAAAATTAGTCTGAACACTCCATTTAAATCGTAAGTATCAGATTGGATACAGATGGAAGAACCAAATACCTGCTATCAGAAGTACATATTGGGGCTGAGGATATAGCTCAGTTGGTAGAGTGCTTGCCTTGCATACATGAAGGCCCTGGGTTCAATCCCCAGTACCACAAAAAAATATATATATATTAATTTTAAAAAATTTTTTTTGGTACTGGGGATTGATCCCAGGGATGTTTTACCACTGATTTACATCCCCAGCCCTTTTTTTATTTTTTTTTTTTTTGTACCAGGGACAGGGTCCCTCGATGGGCCCCATTTTTTTGTATTTTTATGTCTCACTGAGTTGCTAAGTGCCTCGCCATGGCTGAGGAACTATCAGCCTCCCAAAGTGCTGGGATTACAGGCGTGCGCCACCGCAAAATATATTATTTTGAGACAGGGTCTATGTTATGTTTGAGATCCCTCAAAATCTGCAAGAAGGTTTGGAGGAGAAATGATTGGGTTATAAATGCCTTAACCAATCAGTGAATTAATCCCCTGATGGGGATTAACTGAGTGGTAACTGATGTGGTAGGGTGTGGCTGGAGGAGGTGGGAATTGGGGGTGTGGCTTCAGGGAATATATTTGTATCTGGCAAAGGGTCTCTCTCTCTCTCTCTCTTTCTCTCTTTCTTTCTCTTTCTCTCTTTTCTCTCTTTCTCTCTTCTCTCTCTTTCTCTCTTTCTCTCTCTCTCTCCCTCTCTCCCTCCCTCCCTCTCCTCTCTCCCTCTCTCCCTCCCTTCTCCCTCTCCCCTCTCTCTCCCTCTCTCTTCCTCCCCTAAAATTGTTCTGATCATATCTTTTAGTCACAGCAGTGAAAAAGCTGATTGAAACAGTCTAGCTAAATTGCTGAGGCTGGCTTTGAACTTGCCATCATCCTGCCTCAGCCTCCTGAGTCACTGTGATTACAGGTGGAAACCATTGCACTTGGCTAAATTCATTTTATTTTTCCTTTTAAAGTTATCTTTAACTGGAGATATAGCTCAGTTGGTAGAGTGCTTGCCTCACATACACTAAGGCTCTGGGTTCAATCCCCAGCACAAAAAAAAAAAAAAAAAAAAAAAGTTATCTTCTGTTTTTATTAGAGCATTATAATTACATATCATTGTGGAATTCATCATTACAATTTTATTTTTCTGGTACTGGGGATTGAACCTAGGGCCTTATCTGTGCTAAGCAGATGATCTACCACTGAGCTGAATCCCCAGCCCCATTGTTTTGTTGTTGTTTCAGTTACTGGGGATTGAACTCAGGGCCACTGGACCACTGAGCCACATCCCTATCCCTATCAAGAGACAGGGTGTGGGGGGCTGGGGTTGTGGCTCAGCGGCAGAGCGCTTGCGGCCCGGGTTCGATCCTCAGCACCACGTAAACATAAATGCATTGCATTGTGTGCAACTAAAGCAAATAAACAAATATTAAAAAAAAAAAAAAAAGGAGAGAGAGACAGGGTGCCACAGAGTTGCTTAGTAACTTAGCTTTTGCTGAGGCTGGCTTTGAACTCAAGGAGCTGCTTGGATTACAGGTGTGCACCACTGCACCCAGCCCCATTATTCTTACCTGCCCACAATATATTGGTCAAAATTTGGGGGGCTCGGTTTGTGGCTCAGTGGTAGAGCACTTGCCTAGCGCATGCGCGGCCTGGGTTCAATCCTCAGCACCACGTAAAAATAAAGGCATTGTGTACAACTAAAACAAATAAATAAATATTTTTTTTAAAATTTGGTCAATTGGGCTGGGGTTGTGGCTCAGCGGCAGAGCGCTCGCCTTGCATGTGCGCGGCCCGGGTTCGATCCTCAGCACCACGTAAACATAAATGCATTGCATTGTGTACAACTAAAGTAGATAAATAAATATTTTTTTTAAAATTTGGTCAATTTCATTTCCTACTATTGGAAGCCATGTATGAATTATGGGTTTGTTTGAACTGTCATAAGGCAGGGAGGCTTCTTTTCTGGGAACTTCTTTGAAATTCCCTGGTTCCAGATCATGCTGGTGCCCTGCCTTAGTTCACAGTTTTAGGTTCAAATACAGCTGCCCAGAGATTGGCATAACCTGCCAAGCCACAAACAAGTTGTTTTTCCCACTCTTATCCTGTTTTCCTGAAGAAGCTCCTTACTGAATCCCTTTGGTGTGTTTCACTATAAATAAAGCATTTGCAGACTTTGTTCTTTGTTAAGATCAGACAACGTGGGGTGCAGTGGCGCACGCCTGTAATCCCAGCACTTGGGAGGCTGAGGCAGGAGGATCATGAGTTCAAAGCCAGCCTCAGCAATGGCGAGGCACTTAGCAACTCAGTGAGACCCTGTCTCTAATAAAATACAAGAAAAGGCCTGGGGATGTGGCCCAGTGGTCGAGTGCCCCTGAATTCAATCCCCAGTACCAAAAAAAAAAAAAAAAAAAAAAAAAAATCAGACTCATCAGGTCTCTTCCACTGGTCAAGCTCCTGCTTTGAATATATAATTCTCATATTTTGTGTTTATTTCTTAATATTACTTTCCTAGCCTTTATTTCCAGCAGGCCCACACCTCTGATGGTTACCTGCTCCCTCTTCATGTAAGTTGTGACCAGGACCCCAGTAAAGAAGCAGATTTTAATTATAAAGACATGAAGGCATACTAACACTAATCAAAAGAAAACTAGAGAGACTATATTAATATCAAAGTAGATTTCAAAAGAAAGAATATTATCATGGACAAATAAGGTCATTTTTTATGATAATGTGGTCAATTCATCAGGAAGACACAATAATCCTAAATATTTATATATCTAATAACAGAGCTTGAAAATGTAAAGCAAATAGAGAAAAAAGAAAAATGGTCAAATCCACAATTATAGTCAGAGGTTTCTCTCTCAAGTTCCAGGCCAGTCTCAGCAAATTAGACAGGCACTAAGCAACTTAGTGAAGCCCTATCTCAAAGTAAAAACAAAAAGTGCTGGGCATGGAGCTGGGGGTTGTGGCTCAGTGGAGAGCACTTGGCTAGCATGTGTGAGGCGCTGTGTTCAATTCTCAGCACTGCATATAAATAAATAAAATAAAGGTCCATTGACAACTAAAAAATACTAAAAAACAAAAAAAGTGGTGGAGCTGGGCGCGGTGGCGCACGCCTGTAATCCCAGCACTTTGAGAGGCTGAGGCAGGAGGATCACGAGTTCAAAGCCAGCCTCAGCAATGGCGACGCACTTAGCAACTCAGTGAGACCCTGTCTCTAAATAAAATACAAAAAAGGGCTGGGGATGTGACTCAGTGGTTGAGTGCCCCTGAGTTCAATCCCTGGTAACCACAAAAAAAAAAAAAAAAAAGTGCTGGGCATGTGGCTCAGTGGTTAAATGCCCCCAGGTTCAATCCCCTGGACAGGGGGAAAAAAAAAAAAAAGACTGGACTCATGAGGTTTCAGAGGAGGAGGATTTTTTCCCTTTTTTTTTTTTTTTTTTAACTTGTTCTACATGACAGCAGAATGCATTTCAATTCATTGTACACAAATGGAGTGCAAAATTTCAATTTTTCTGGTTGTACACAGTGTAGAGATGCACCATTCGTGCAATCATATATGTACCTAGGGTAATGATGTCCATCTGGGGTTGGGGATAGAGCTCAGTAGAATGGTTGCTTCACATGCACAAGGCCCAGGGTTCAATCCACCACCACCAAAAAAAAAGGATGTCCATCTCATTCCACCTTCTTTCCTGTCTTCATAACCCCTCCCCACCCTCTCCTTTGCCCAATCCAAAGTTCCTCCATTCTTCCCATGCCCCCTCCCCCACCCCCACCCCATCATAGATCAGCATCCACTAATCAGATAAAACATTCAGCCTTTAGTTTTTTGGGATTGGTTTACTTCATTTAGCATAATATTCTAAAACTCCATCCATTTACCTGCAAATGTCATAATTTTATTCTCTTTTAATGCTGAGTGATAGTCCATTGTGTATATACACCATAGTTTCTTTATCAATGCATCTATTGATGGGTATCTAGGTTAGTTTCACAGTTTAGCTATTGTGATTTCAGCTGCTATAAACACTGGTATGGCTACGTCACTATAATATGCTGATTTTAAGTCCTTTGGGTATGGACTGAGGAGTGGGATAACTGGGTCAAATGGTGGTTCCATTCCAAGTTTTCTGAGAAATCTCTACACTACTTTCCAAAGTGGTTGCACCAATTTGCAGTCCCATCAGCAATGTATGAGTGTACCTTTTTTCCCATATCCTCCCCAACACTTATTATTGCTGTATTCTTGATAACTGCCATTCTTACTGGGGTGAGATGAAATCTTAAGAGTAGTTTTGATTTGCATTTCTCTAATTACTAAAGATGTTGAACACCTTTTCATATATTGATTGCTTATATGTGTTCTTCTAAGAAGTTCCTTAGCCCATTTATTGATTGGGTTTTTTTTTAATTAAGTTTTTTGAGTTCTTTATATATCCTGGAGATTAGTACTCTCTGTCTGATGTAAAAGTTTGCTCCCAGGAGGAGGATTCTACTGGAAATTGGACTAGAGGTCATTCTTGTTACTTTGTAGCAAAGAAATTGTCTGCATTTTGCCCTTGTTCTGAGACTTTCTATGAGGCTAAATTCAAAAGTGATGGACTAATAAATTAGGCAGAAGAAATTTCTATTCAGCACAACATTCAGGCAGTGGCACAGATTTTGCTGGCGGGTTTTAGCCGAGTTTACTCTGATAATCAGGAGTGGAAAGCAGAGCAGAAAGATCTGAAAAACTTGCAGTTTGGCCAGAAAAGTGTGAGTAAAAATTGAGTTAAAGGAGGTGCAATTAAGATACATTTCCATAAAGCATTCATAGAATGTCTGGAGATATATGGCACCACTTACTACTAAAATTAAAAAAAAAAAAAAAAAAAAAAAGACTTCTTTAGGTGAAAATTTATCTAAGGTGACCTTGTTATAATGTGTCATTATTTTCTATAAATTAGTGTAAGACATAATGATACTTGCAAAAAAAGATACTGAAAGCCAGGCGCGGTGGCGCACGCCTGTAATCCCAGCACTTTGGGAGGCTGAGGCAGGAGGATCGCGAGTTCAAAGCCAGCCTCAGCAATGGCGAGGCACTTAGCATCTCAGTGAGACCCTGTCTCTAATAAAATACAAAAAGGGCTGGGAATGTGGCCCAGTGGTCTAGTGCCGCTGAGTTCAATCCCCGGTACCAAAAAAAAAAAAAAAAAAAAAGATACTGAATTTTATATTTTTCATAGTTCTGTCTAACCCTTAATAGAAAATAATTAGACATGTTGAATTAACTCCTAGATTATAATCCATTCAGATTCTATCATGGAGACAAGGTTGTAGCTCAGTGGTACAGTGCTTGCCTAGCATGTGTGAGGCACTAGGTTCAATCCTCAGCACCACATAAAAATAAATAAAAAAGAAAAAAATGTGTAATTAATGATAATAAGATACTGAAGAAATGTTAAATACTTTAAACAGAGACAATAAGAAAAGTGGCTTGAGGGCATCATAGGAATTGGCAAGACCACATCCTCTCAGGCTCAAAGGGAGTTAAAGTAAAAATTCCTTTGAGCAGAAACCCTGAGGGTACCTGACTTGCCCAGAGGCACCTTGGAAATTGTTTCACCTTGCTCAGCTGCCCTGGCGCTGAGAGGCTGCTGAAGATATAGTTTCAGGAGGCTTGGGTACTGCTCCAGATGGAGGCTGAGCACATGGTATTAACCACATGGTACTTGTTTTGTAGGAATGCATGATGCTGGGATTAGGAAGTCATAGAGGCTTTCACCAAGATTTCAAAGGAAGGCATGGGAGGCCAAAGTATAGCAGAGTCGGAGTCACTGTGGGCTGCCCCTGAAGGGTGATGCATGAAGATGTGAAAAGAAAGCTAAAGCTGCAGTGGAGACTGTAAGCACAAATGACAAATGACAGAGGCAGGAGGTGGGAAGCAGACCTTGGATCAGCAAGCTCTTCTTTATTCAGCAGTGGAGTCAATCAATGGATGATGTGGCTCGTTTTTGGGCAGAAAATCTCAATGGGTTAATGCAAAAGTCTGAGTTTTACAGGCGTCATTTAGGGTGAAATAGGAGGATATTTCCTGGGGCTTTTGTATTAAGGTCAGCTGACCCATTAGGATTGGGGGTCAAGTGACAGGAGCAAATTCCTTTTGTGATTGTGTGTGTGTGTGTGTGTGTGTGTGTGTGTGTGTGTTTTTCCTTTCCTGTCTTCCCTCTGGCTGTGTCCTGGGCTTTTAAATGACAAAAGCTTCAATTTTACCCCGACCAGGCAGGTGGGGGACCAGCTACAGATAGGGGAAATGTCCTTGGACCTCTTTTCCATATCCTTCAGAGACCCCTGAGATTAAGACACATTCCTAACATGAAATGTCTGCCAACAAAAGCTTCAGGAATTGATCAGAAGCAAGGAAGGAGTTAGGCCACGTGGACTATAATTGTCAAGGCCTCGGGGAAGAGCTACACAGTCCCTGCTGGGAGGATATCATGATGCCATATGCCGTAGATACTGAACATGTGTTAGGAGTATAAGCTAGGCTTCCACTTCTCAAAACAGTTTAAGTCTCAGTTTCCACTCAAAGATGGCACTGCTCCGCCTTCTCCTACCAACATTCCCCTCAGGCCAGTTAGAGCTGCACATGCTGCCCAAACCTGTTCGCACCCAAGCCTATTGGCACCCAAATTTAAGTCAACCAATAAGACAATCCTGCTGGTGACCCCATAACCCCCAGACCCTAACGACCCTATCAATATGTGACAAAAAACCTCCAGACCCTCACGGCCCAATCAGTATATGACAAATACCCCTAACAGCAGATATAAGCTGAAGCTCGTACATACACCCTCTCTGTCCCTGCCACGGCCTCCCCTCCCTGCTCCCTGCCCCCTCCCTGCTCCCTCCCTGCTCCCTGTTTCCCCCTCCCTGCCATGGCCCCTGCTCCCTGCCGCCATCCCCATCTCCTCTGGCAGCCATCGTGCTGCCCCACAATAAATCTCTTGGTTGGATCTCTGTCTCTTGGTGTGATCACCTGCCTTTCAGTGGTGCCATGACTCAGATTGGGGTACCCCTGCCACTAAGTGGGACCCCCCATTCCCATTAAGAGGCAAACACCCACCAGAGACTTTGGAGAGCCCAACTTGTGCCCATCTTCTCTGTCACCTTCTTTGCATCCACCACCAGCCTTCTAATTGGTGAGTTTCCCCTTCCCTGGACTCCTAAACTCCTCAGGTCACATTAATGGGGATCTGATTGCAGTGGCCCGACAGGGAGGAAAACAGCCCACTTAGATCTTCATGGTCACAGTGGACATGAAACCTTCTCCCCTCTACAAGCATGGGTCTCTCTGTTCCTCTACTGCTGTGAAAAGCCTGGTGCCAGGTGACTCACAGCTCCCCCTGGCCCTCACGGGAGGTCCCCTCACCCAATGGGCTCTGGTGACGGCAGAACCCCTTGGTTTGAGATCTCGTTTGATATTTGGCTCGAGTGAGACGCCTCTCCAGTCAATATATCATCCCCTCTCCTCACACCATGGGGGGAACCTCTTCTCTCCTGGCCCATTCCCCTCTTAAGTGCCTCTTAGACAATTTAGGCACCCTCAGCCTGACCCCAGATATTAAACCAAAAAAACTCATTAAATTTTCCACCAAGATTGGTCCACTTACCCTCTAGACAACCCAAACCCCTGGCCTCTTTATGGGTCTTTATGCAGACGAGGTTCACCAAACTACCCAGCCTATCCCTTAGCTGCCCAGGCAGTCCCAGACCAAGACCACAGTTGGAACTATAATACTACTGCAGAACTAGCCTCAAGGGACCAATTCTCCACTTGCCTAATAGCAGGGCTAAAATGAGCTGCCCAAAAGGCAGTAAATTTTGAGAAACTCCAAGAGATAATCAAAGGAAAACAGGAAAAACCCTTCTGCCTTCTTAGATAGATTACCTAAGGCACTGCAACAATATACTAATTTAGACGCCGAGACCCATGACGGGAGACAACTTCTTATGACCTATTTCCTCTCCCAAAGCTACCCTGACATATGGGTTAAGCTAAAAAAAAAAAAAAAAAAAAAAAAAAAACTGGAAAGGGGGCCCCTAACTCCTCAGGCTGAAATCTTAGCCACAGCCTTCAAAGTCTATCATAACCGAGACGAAAAGGCAAAATGGCAAATATATCAGATGTTTGCCCAGAGAGAGGCCCCAGTCCTCAACTTGCCAATGGACAACTGGGAGAGCGTCAACTACAAAAGGGACCTCCAGGGCCCTGTTTTAAATGCAGGATAGAGGGACATTGGGCCAGGTTTTTGTCCTAATCCCAGGCCACCTCCGGGACCATGTCCAGAATGCCATAGCCAAGGCCATTGGGCAGTGGATTGCCCCGGTTCTCATAGGGAGGTAGGGTCAGCCCCAATCCCAGGGCCAGATCTCTTAGGATTGGCATCAGAGGACTGAAGAGGCCTTGGGACTCCCCTCCCGACAAGTAACATCACCTTACAGGAGGCCAGGGTCTCTATAATGATAGATGGACGCCCCATTAATTTCCTCTTAGATACCAGGGCCACTTTCTTGGTCCTGAGAGAGTTTTGGGGACCCATCATTCCATCACAATCCCCTATTGTTGGGATGGGGGACAGACAATTATTCCCCTAAAGACTCCTACACTGTCCTGTCGATTCCACCACCATCTTTTTTTCTCTCACTAGTTCCTAGTATTGCCTCAGTGCCCCACCCCTTTATTGGGCAGAGATATCCTAAAAAAATTTCACACCTCCATTAATTTTCACCCAGAGCCCATTTTCATTCTTACCTTAGCAGAGGCCATCCACACCTTCCCAGATGTTCACCCCAAACACCCCCAATACCCAATTCCTGAACACCTAGTTAATCCCCAAGTATGGGAAACAAAACACCTTCTCTAGCACAGTGCCCTTCTGTCCAAATCTATTTAAAAGATCCCCAATATTTTCCTAATAAGCCCCAATACCCACTTCTGACCAGCAGTCTCAAAGGCTTACAGCCCATAATCTCAGATCTCCTTCAGAAGGGATTCCTTAGACCCACTCACTTACCCTAGAGTTAAAAAAACTAACGGGACATATCACCTGGTCCAAGATATACTCCTTATCAATGAGGCCATAAAACCCATACATCCATTGGTCCCTAACCCATACACTATCCTGTCCCTCATCCCCGCCTCAACTAGATATTTCTCGGTTGTTGACTTAAAGGATGCCTTCTTTACCATACCCCTAGCCCCTGCCTACCAAGACCTCTTTGCTTTCACTTGGACGGATCCCAACACCCAATGGTCCCAACAACTCACCTGGACTGTCCTCCCCCAGGGCTTCAGAGATAGTCCCCACATTTTTGGCCGAACCTTAGCTACAGACCTCAAAGATCTCACCCTCCCCTTCTCAACACTCCTCCAATATGTCGATGACCTCCTCTGCAGTACCTCCCTACAAATTTCCAAGGCAGATACTAACATGCTTTTCAACTTCCTTGCCTACAAAGGTTATAGGGTCTCCCCTCAGAAGGTCCAGTTGTCACAGCCCCAAGTAGTTTATCTGGGTGTTCAGCTATCCCACCATTCTAAAGTCATCACCCTAGACTGCAAAGTTCTTATAAGAGCTCTCCCTGGGGCTGAGGCTGTAGCTCAGCGGTAGAGCGCTCACCTAGCACGTGCGCAACCCGGGTTCGATCCTCAGCACCACGTAAACACAAACGCATTATGTACAACTAAAGTAAATAAATATTAAAAAAAAAAAAAAAAAGAGATCTCCCTGTCCCCCAAACCAAAGATGAAATCTTATCCTTTTTAGGACTAGCGGGTTACTTTAGGGCTTGGATCCCTAACTTCTCTCTTCTTGCTAAACCCCTCTATGATGTGACCAAGGGGGATAAACACAAGCCCCTCATTTCCTCAGTAAAATGCCATTTTAGAGCCCTACAGCAGGCCTTATTGCAAACCCCAGCCCTCCATCTTCCAGACCTACAACACCCCTTTATCCTCTATGTCCATGAAAACACAGACTTAGCTCTTGGAGTTCTAGGACAGATGAAAGGCCCTACTTTTGCCCCTACTGCTTACCTTCAAAACAACTTGACCCTGCTGTCCAGGGGCTGGGCCCCCTGCCTGGGAGCCCTAGCTGCATCCCATGTGCTCCTACAAGAATCAAAGAAACTTACCTAGCTGGGCGCGGTGGTGCACGCCTGTAATCCCAGCACTTGGGAGGCTGAGGCAGGAGGATCGCGAGTTCAAAGCCAGCCTCAGCAATGGCGAGGCACTTAGCAACACAGTGAGACCCTGTCTCTAATAAAATACAAAAAAAAAAAAAAAGAAAAGAAAAGAAAAAAAAGAAAGAAACTTACCTTTGGGGCACACATTACTATAATATCACCTCACCATCTAAAGGAGCTCCTCACGTACAAAGGTTTACAGCCCCTTCCCCCATGCCACATTCTCACCCTCCTGGTGTCGTTTCTCCATGATCCTTCCATTTCTTTCCAATCTTGTTCTTCCTTAAATCCAGCCACTCTTCTCCCCACCACAGATACACCCCCTTCCCACCACTGCCTAGAAGTACTTGAAAACCTTATTCCATGCCCTTCTCACATAAAAGAGGGTCCCCTGCCCAACCCCACTTACACATGGTTCACTGATGGCCATCATTATGCAGGCTATGCCCTTGTTTCTCTCACAGACACAATTGAGGCTAAATCTCTACCTTCACATACCACCAACCAGCAGGCAGAACTCAGCTGTCACCTGAGCATTTGAACTAGCAGTCAACAACTCTCTAAACATATACACTGACTCCAAATATGTCTACCACATCCTTCTTTCCCACTCCACAATATGGAAAGAATCCTCATTCTCTCCTTACCAGCAAGGGTTCTGCAATCACCAATTCCAGACTCATCACCAACCTCCTCTGGGCCTCACTCCTCCCCAGAGAAATAGGGATCATCCATTGTTGCTCCTACCAGAATGATGACACACCCACAACCAGGGGAAACTCGAAAGCTGATCAGGAAGCCAGACAAGTGGCCTTCCCCCCACACTGTCTCCTGGCACCCATCATACCCGACTCCAAACCTTATTCAATAGAAGCCTTACTCTCTATTCTATCTTCATACAAACTCACAAAACTTAAGTCTTTGTAAATTCATTCCTCACCCTCAGTCCTGACGACATCCAATTCCTACAACAACTCACCTCTAACTGCCCTATATGCCAGAGAACCAAGCCCCAAACCCCTCTTAAGCCAGGCACCTTCCCTTTACATCAGGCTTCAGGTCATACCCCAGCAGCCAATTGGCAATTAGACTTCACCAGCATGCCCATGGTGCGCAAACACCATTACTTGTTAGTCTTGGTTGATACCTTTTCAGGATGGGTAGAGGCTTTCCCCACTTCCAACAAATGGGCCTCCACGGTTACCTCTATTCTAGTCTCCAAAATTATCCCAAGGTTCAGACTGCCTACATCATTTCAGTCTGACAATGGGCCAGAATTTATTCCTCAAGTCACTCAAAGAATTACTGAAGCCTTAAATATTCCCTGGCACCTACATATTCCTTATCATTCTCAATCTTCAGGCAAAATGGAATGTATCAACCTTACGTTAAAATAAATCTTAACCAAGCTCACTCTTGAAACCATTTAGACTGGATCAAACTCCTCCCACTTGCTTTATTCCTTCCTGTCATCCTTCGAAATTATGTATGGCCGCCCCGTTCTCCCTCCTGGAATAACCCCTACCCAAGATGATATAGCAGAAAAATTGTCACTTCCTCTTCTCTTCTTCATCCATTCTCAGTTATGGAAAAACCAAGAGGCCCTACTCCCAGATCCTAAGAGATCCCATGTCTCCTTCCCCTTGACACCTGGCTCCTGGGTATATTTCTCACCCCCTCAACATCCCAAAGCCCTTCAATTATCCCCCAAATGGGAGGGGCCCCTACAAGTGATCCTATGTACCCCAACTGCAGCAAGTTTACAGGAGTTCCCAGTAAACTGACCCCCTGGATTCACATTTCCAGGTTAAAACCTGCTGCCCATCCTCCAGAAGACAACCCTGTGGGTCCAGACAGCTCTGCAAATTCTCAACAGTTGCCAGGCCACACATCCTTCAGATTTACCTGCAGTCCCTCCCCAGATAACCCACTAAAGCGCCACATCTCATGCTTAAAGTTCCCTTCTTCTATCCCTGAAGAGGATCCTTCCCAACAACATGACTAGATAGATAAACCTTCCTGGCTTTCATAGTACAACTCAAAAGGGTTTTTGACTTCCTCTGCCTCGCTTTCCCTTCCCCTTACCACCCTTCATATGTCTGGAGATTCGAGGTTCCGGAATATTACACTGACCAATATGATATTCCCCAACCTCGCTTGGCTGGTACCTTTGAATGCCCAACAAAAAATTGCACCTCTTCCATAAACATTAGCCTAGCCAACACCTTTCTCCTTAAACAGTCATACAGCCCATTTCTTTGTTTTCTTTATGACCAAAGAGAAGATTACTGTCGGTGGTGGCCAGAAATTTATGGTGGGTGCACATATTGGTCTTGTCAACTCCATTTTCCGGTCCACTGGGCCCACCAACGGACCCACTCCTTACTCTATCAAGACATGGAAACTACCGAATTCTCCCTAAAGATGATTCCTGATCCCCAACAAGATGGAGTAGCGGAGTAGAATGTAAAGTCTATCTGGCTGACTATAACTTTCATCCCTCGGGATACTTTCATATAAGTAAAAAGGTGACTAGTGCCAAGACCCAACTTGTTCGATTAACATCTAATACCCCAAAAATCAGAACAAATACTAACAAAACAATTAGAAGAAGTTGACCCAGATCCCTCCTCCTCAAAATCTCAGCCCCCATTCCTGGATTCACATCATACAAGACACTCTTAGCCTGATAAATGCCACACTCCCCACCCTAAGGCCTGCCCGCTGCTTCCTTTGCACGTCATTAGCACGGCCTTTACTGGCCCAAGGCCTTTACTGGCCTCCATCCCTCTCAATGCTACATCATATAAGTAGTCAGCCCAAGGGACCCCCCCATGGAGCCTGATAGATAGGTTACCCTCCCCCCAGAGTTCTCCACATCCTGAGAGAAGCAACCTTGTTTCATTCTCGGCAGGATGTTTTCTTCCCCGGACAGGATGTTCCCCCCCTCCCCAGGATGTTTCTTCCCTGGGCAGGATGTTTCTTTTCCCCTGGCAAGAGCCAATAGGCTTAAAGGTCACCCTGTTCTAGGGGCAAAAGCCAATGGCATTGGGGTTGCTCTGGTGCACCTCCCACCAGAAATCCCTATATAAGGCCCTGTCCGAGAGACTCAGATCAGACAGAGAGAGACACACGGACACACAACATAGGCTCGTCGCTGAGAGGAGGAAGACAGATACATCGGCTCGTCACTGCAGAGAGGAGGAAGCCACTGCAACAGCTCCAGACCCATTGCCTCCAGCCGACGGCAGCTGCCCCAGCCAACAGCTCCAGATCATGCCTCCAGCCGACGGCAGCTGCTCCAGCTGACAGCTCCAGACCGACCACCTTCAGCCCGACGGCCGCTCCCAGCTGACAGCTCCAGCCTCCAGCCAGACAGCAGCTGCTTTAGCCGACAGCTCCAGAGATCCTAGCCGGTGCAAGAAGCACCCACCTTCTGTCCAGAGCTTGCACACTCCCCTCTCCCTGACTCCCCTCTCCCACCAGAGCTTGCACACTCCCTTCTCCCTGACTCCCCTCTCCCACCTCTTCGACTTTCGACCAGAGCACCTCTTCTCCGGTTTTTGCTACCAGCCACGAAGGCTGTTGAATAAATCTTTTGGCTGCATGGCTGTCCCCGGTGTGATGTTTTGCCCTTCAGAGCCCATTATCAATGTGTCCTTGCGGGAACCAGAGACTGGTAACTCCTCACTCCTGTTCCACTCATGTGTCATTCCCCAAGGGCTTTCCAAAGTCCCTTTGGGTCAAGAGAAATGTTCTCATAACTTAACCATCTCTATAACCTCATACTCTCAAGCTGGACATTTCTTTTGGTGCCATGGCACACTCCCCAACCAGGTCCTTGCTAACCAGTCAAATCCTTGCTTTTTGGTCACAGTTGTCCCTCAAATAACATTATATAGTAGTGCTGAGTTTCAAACTCTCCTCCCTCACCCCAGAGCCCAATGAGTGGCCTTCCTCCCTATTATGATCGGGTTCTTCCTGGTGGTTTCCACAGTGGCCGGGGGAATCTCAGGAGGCGCACTAGGACACTCCTTGTGGGCTGCTGAAGATTTCAATAAAAAACTGCAATTGGCCTTAGATTCCACAGCTGAATCACTCTCCTCTCTACAGAAATAGGTTACCTCAAGTTGTCCTTCAAAATAGGAGAGCCCTAGATCTGCTAATGGCTGAAAAGGGGGGTACTTGCCTCTTCCTCAGGGAAGAATGCTGTTATTATGTCAACAAATCAGGTCTGGTAGAAGAAAACATCCACAAACTGACTGACCTTTCTGAGCAATTAAGGCGTCCCTCCTCACAATCTAGTCTAACTGATCTCTTCCGGAACCCCTTCATCATCTGATTCTCTCACTTCTGGGTCCCCTAATTGGGATTCTTTTGTTTTGCACCTTCTTACCATGTATCATTAAGTTCTTACAGAATCAGATGAACAATATTTCTTTCTTTCTTTTTTAAAATTTTTTAAAAAATATTTATTTATTTGCTTTAGTTGTACACAATGCAATGCATTTATGTTTACGTGGTGCTGAGGTTCGAACCCGGGCCGCGCACACGTGCTAGGCGAGCACTCTACCGCTGAGCCACAACCCCAGACCAGATGAACAATATTTCTAACGGAATTGTTAACTGGCTTCTCCTCAGGGACTACGAGCTGCTTGCCAACCCGGATGATGTCTGTCTCACCAACTGCTGAGGAAGTCTTCCTCCTGACCATGGAACCACAAGAGAAAAATATAACAGGAAAAACATCACTGGATTGCCATCCAGGATTCATAAGCTTAAATACTCTGATTTGCTTTCTCCTGGCTATCGGCCTTTTCTCTGTCAGCCCTCTGCACTGGACCACTTGCCAAAAACTAACATTGTCTCTTACTTTTCTCCTCCTCACTGCGGCCCTAGGACTCACGTGGTGCTTATAGATCAGCGATGCAGCAAGACCAGTTCATAAAGTTCCCAGAGGCTCTCCAACAAGACAGCTGGCTGATCCATCCCATTTCCAATGCTTCAGAGTGGATTGAAGCCATATGGTTACAAGGAACATTCATTGATTTCAGCCCAGAGGGGATCCACATCTTCAGCGCCTGTGTCTGCATGATAGCAGTCCTTTTTTCCTAACATTCCTTCTCTTCCCTCCTCCCCTCGATGCCCCATCCCAGCCATAAGTAGCCAGAAAAGATGACAACAGCCCTGTTCCCTTAAAACAACAAAAAGGGAGGAATGTTAGGAATATAAGCTAGCCTTCCACTTCTCAAAATTGCTTAAGTCTCAGTTTCCACTCAAAGATGGCGCTGCCCCGCCTTCTCCCACCAACATTCCCCTCAGGCTGGTCAGAGCTGCACGTGCAGACCAAGCCAGATTGTGCCCAAGCCCATTCGTGCCCAAATTTAAATCAACCAATAAGACAATCCTGCTGGTGAGCCCGTAACCCCCAGACCCTAACGACCCTATCAATATGTGACAACCTCCAGACCCTCACGACCTAATCAGTATGTGACAAACACCCCTAACAGCAGATATAAGCTGAAGCTTGCATGTAACCTCTCTCTCTGTCCCTGATGTGGCCTCCCCTCCCTGCTCCCTGCCCCCTCCTTGCTCCCTGTTCCCCCTCCCTGCTCCCTGCTCCTGCTCCCTGTTCCCTGTCGTCCCTCGCTGCTCCCTGCCGTGGCCCCTGCTTCCTGCTCCCTCTCTGCCTGCTGCCATCCCCAGCTCCTCTGGCAGCCATTGTGCTGCTCCACAATAAATGTCTTGGTTGGATCTCCGTCTCTTGGTGTGGTCACTCACCTTTCAACATGGAGTTACAGGACTTGTTTGCCTTGCTGGATTTCAGTCTTGCTTTGGTCCTATTGATACCGCTGGTTATCAGTGATGAGTCCTGCTTTCTCACATGTTGAAGTTTGAACATTAGAGAAGCACACCAAGGCAAGCATATAAAGCAGGGTTTATTTTAAAAAGGGGTAACATATGGGCTGGGGTTGTGGCTCAGCGGTAGAGCGCTCGCCTAGCACGTGCACGGCCTGGGTTCGCTCCTCAGCACCACGTAAAAACGCATTGTGCACAACTAAAAGCAAATAAATAAATATTAAAAAAAAAAAGGGGGGGGACATAGACTTCTCCCGGGAGGAAGAAGTGGGCCATAGCTGGTATCCTGGTATCCCCAGAAGCAAGGTGTTCTGCCGTTTTTGTTTTTTGTTTTTTTTTTTTGGTAATGGGGATTGAACTCAGCGGCACTAGACCACTGGGCCACATCCCCAGCCCTTTTTTGTATTTTATTAGAGACAGGGTCTCACTGAGTTGCTAAGTGCCTCGCCATTGCTGAGGCTGGCTTTGAACTCGCGATCCTCCTGACTCAGCCTCCCAAAGTGCTGGGATTACAGGCGTGCGCCACCGCGCCCGGCTGCCGTTTTTGTTTTTATATGTCCTAGGCTTCCTTTGTTCTCCTGCCCTCTTCCCCTTATCTTTCTTCTTCCCAGTATGTGACTAGGCCCAGGAATGCTTGGTGGGATGGCCAAAAGGTGGAAAACAGGTGGACTGAAGGGGGAAGGGCAGGATGGTGCAGCCCAAGACATATTAATTAACAACTTTATAGCTCCCTATAGGGAGGGGCAATTCCTGGAACTGGTTGCCTTAGTAACAGGTTGGAGCAGCAGGGGCAGGTTTTCTGTTTTTTTGTTTTTTTGTTTTTTTTTTTATACCGGGGATTGAACTCAGGGGCACTTGACCACTGGGCCACATCCCCAGCCCTTTTTTGTATTTTTATTAGAGACAGGGTCTCACTGAGTTGCTAAGTGCCTCACCATTGCTGAGGCTGGCTTTGAACTTGCGATCCTCCTGCCTCAGCCTCCCAAGTGCTGGGATTACAGGCGTGCGCCACCACGCCCAGCTAGGGGCAGGTCTAATTCTGGCTTCACTATCTTCTGCCTAACCCTATACCTCATTTGTGTAATGGAAATATTTATTTCATGCTATTATAAAATGAATGTATGTAACTTGATTGTTTTACTTTTACAGAGGCTCACACTGAGAGTTTGCCTTGAGTCTCAGATGAGATTTTGTCCTTGGACTTTTGGACAATGCTAGAACTGTAAAGACTATGGGAACTCTTGAAAATGGACTAAATACATTTTGCCTCATGAGATGGACATGAGCTTTTGAGTGCCAGACGCAGAATGTTATTGTTTATATATGAGATGTCCCCAAAAAGCTCATGTATGAGATAATGCAGGAATGTTCAGAGGGGAAAGGTTTTAAGAGTATAATCTAATCAATGGATTAATCCACTCATATGGATTAACTTGGTGGTATCTCTAGGCAAGTAGGGTGTGTCTGGTACATCACTAGTGGGATGCCATTGAGGTTTATATTTTTGTCTCTGGTAAGCAAGGGCTCTCTTTGCTTCCTTGTTGCCATGTCCTGAGCTGCCTTCTTCTACCATGCCATCCCCTGTGATGTACTTCCTCACCTAGGGTCCAGAGCTATGGAGTTGACCATCTGTGGACTAAGACCTTTGAAACCGTGAGTCCCAAATAAACTTTTCCTTCTCTACAAAAAAAAAAAAAAAAGTAAAAGTCAAAAGGTCTGGAGATGTAGCTCAGTGGTAAATTATTCCTGGATTCAATTCACAGTACCAAATAAATAAATAATCCTTCCCAAAGGAACTTTCTTTTTCAAATGTGTGTGTGTGTGTATGTTTACTTTGTATAGTTAATCATTTAAATTTATAGGCCAAAAGGGAATGAACTTCAAACAGGAAGTGATATGTACATAGGGTGTGCATGTAGATAAGGAAATAAAATTGAACAATATTTAAAAATTAGATTTTAATGTTATTAGTGATTCCCCCCATGTAAATTGCTTAAAATCATTACAAACGTGTGAAAGAAAATTATAAGCCGAGCATGGTGGCGATCACCTGTAATCTCAGCAATTCAGAAGGCTAAGGCAGGAGTATCGCAAGTTCGAGGCCAACATCAGCAACTTAGCAAGGACCTAATCAATTTAGTGAGATCCTGTCTCAAAATTTAAAAAAAGAAAGAAAGGAAGGAAGGAAGAAAATTATGGTCTAGATTGAGATGCTGGTTTCCATGATGTTTTCCCTTGTGTAATCCCTTTTCACACTGTGTCAGAGCTGAGCAGTAGAATGGAACAAAGGTGGCAGGGTATGACTTCATAATAGGCATTGTAACTTCTGCCTTGTCTCTTAAAATACACTCTCCAGGGTAAGCCAGCTTCCATGCCACAAGGATATATGAGAAGCCTTCTAGAGAGAACTCCATGGGTGGGAACTGAGTTCTCCTACCAACAACCAGCACTGACCTGTCAGTCATGTCAGGGAGCCATCTGGAAGCAGACCCTCCATTCCCAGTTAAGCCTTCAAATAACTACAACCTCTTAAGAGACCCCAAGCCAGAACTGCCTAGCAAAGTCACCTGAATTCCTGACTCACAAGAATTGTGAGAGATAATATGTTATTGTTACTTTAACCAACTAAGTTTTGAGTAATTTGTTATGCAATAACAAAAAAACTAATGTTTATATTTTTAAAAAATTTTAGATGTAGATGGACACGATATCTTTATTTATAATTTTTTATGTGTTGCTGAGGATCGAACCCAGTGCCTCACACTTGCAAGGCAAGTGCTCTGCCACTGAGCTATAGCCCCAGCCCCTGCTTATATGCTACAAAGTTAATATTTATTAAAAAAACTACATTGATATTTTTGCTCAAAATGAATTGGTGAGATGTTTTTCTTGCCAACTTATCTAAATTAGCTTATGTTCTCATTGTATTCCTTTGCCCTGACTTTTCTTTTTTGCATTTATACCAAACAGTTTATTATGTGTGCATGCAAGTGTGTGTGTGTTTCAATAAAATTGGAGCCCCATTTTAGGAGGACAAGTACTTCATTTTGTTCACTACTGCCTCTGAGGCCTAGAATGCTTAGAATGCTGCCTGTACATAATGGAAACTTAATAATTGTTGAAAGAATGAATTAATGAATCATAACAAAATCATTAACATTCACATTTGCCTTAATAGTGTATTTGGATTTTTAGTTGAGGGAGGAGGAAATTAAGAGACTATGAGCCATGTATGAATTTGTATAAATTAGTTTTTTTCTTTATTTATTTTTAAAATATTTATCTTTTAGTTGTAGGTGGAAACAATATCTTTTATTTTTTATGTGGTGCTGAGGATCAAACCCAGTGCCTCACACGTGCTAGGCAAGCGCTCTACCTATGAGCCACAACCCCTGCTCACTTTTCTTTATTTTTTTTAAATATCTTTAGTTGTAGATGGACACAATACCTTTATTTATTTATTTATTTATTTATTTATTTATTTTTTTTTTTTTTGGTACCAGGGATTGAACTCAGGGGCACTTGACCACTGGGCCACATCCCCAGCCCTTTTTTGTATTTTATTTGGAGACAGGGTCTCACTGAGTTGCTAAGTGCCTCGCCATTGCTGAGGCTGGCTTTGAACTCGCGATCCTCCTGCCTCAGCCTCCCAAAGTGCTGGGATTATAGGCGTGCGCCACCGCGCCCGGCTACCTTTATTTATTTTTATGTGATGAGCTTTTGAGTGCCAGACGCAGAATGTTATTGTTTTATATATGAGATGTCCCCAAAAAGCTCATGTATGAGATAATGCAGGAATGTTCAGAGGGGAAAGGTTTTAAGAGTATAATCTAATCAATGGATTAATCCACTCATATGGATTAACTTGGTGGTATCTCTAGGCAAGTAGGGTGTGTCTGGTACATCACTAGTGGGATGCCATTGAGGTTTATATTTTGTCTCTGGTAAGCAAGGGCTCTCTTTGCTTCCTTGTTGCCATGTCCTGAGCTGCCTTCTTCTACCATGCCATCCCCTGTGATGTACTTCCTCACCTAGGGTCCAGAGCTATGGAGTTGACCATCTGTGGACTAAGACCTTTGAAACCGTGAGTCCCAAATAAACTTTTCCTTCTCTACAAAAAAAAAAAAAAAGTAAAAGTCAAAAGGTCTGGAGATGTAGCTCAGTGGTAAATTATTCCTGGATTCAATTCACAGTACCAAATAAATAAATAATCCTTCCCAAAGGAACTTTCTTTTTCAAATGTGTGTGTGTGTGTATGTTTACTTTGTATAGTTAATCATTTAAATTTATAGGCCAAAAGGGAATGAACTTCAAACAGGAAGTGATATGTACATAGGGTGTGCATGTAGATAAGGAAATAAAATTGAACAATATTTAAAAATTAGATTTTAATGTTATTAGTGATTCCCCCCATGTAAATTGCTTAAAATCATTACAAACGTGTGAAAGAAAATTATAAGCCGAGCATGGTGGCGATCACCTGTAATCTCAGCAATTCAGAAGGCTAAGGCAGGAGTATCGCAAGTTCGAGGCCAACATCAGCAACTTAGCAAGGACCTAATCAATTTAGTGAGATCCTGTCTCAAAATTTAAAAAAAGAAAAATGAAAGGAAGGAAGGAAGAAAATTATGGTCTAGATTGAGATGCTGGTTTCCATGATGTTTTCCCTTGTGTAATCCCTTTTCACACTGTGTCAGAGCTGAGCAGTAGAATGGAACAAAGGTGGCAGGGTATGACTTCATAATAGGCATTGTAACTTCTGCCTTGTCTCTTAAAATACACTCTCCAGGGTAAGCCAGCTTCCATGCCACAAGGATATATGAGAAGCCTTCTAGAGAGAACTCCATGGGTGGGAACTGAGTTCTCCTACCAACAACCAGCACTGACCTGTCAGTCATGTCAGGGAGCCATCTGGAAGCAGACCCTCCATTCCCAGTTAAGCCTTCAAATAACTACAACCTCTTAAGAGACCCCAAGCCAGAACTGCCTAGCAAAGTCACCTGAATTCCTGACTCACAAGAATTGTGAGAGATAATATGTTATTGTTACTTTAACCAACTAAGTTTTGAGTAATTTGTTATGCAATAACAAAAAAACTAATGTTTTATATTTTAAAAAATTTTAGATGTAGATGGACACGATATCTTTATTTATAATTTTTTATGTGTTGCTGAGGATCGAACCCAGTGCCTCACACTTGCAAGGCAAGTGCTCTGCCACTGAGCTATAGCCCCAGCCCCTGCTTATATGCTACAAAGTTAATATTTATTAAAAAACTACATTGATATTTTTGCTCAAAATGAATTGGTGAGATGTTTTTCTTGCCAACTTATCTAAATTAGCTTATGTTCTCATTGTATTCCTTTGCCCTGACTTTTCTTTTTTGCATTTATACCAAACAGTTTATTATGTGTGCATGCAAGTGTGTGTGTGTTCAATAAAATTGGAGCCCCATTTTAGGAGGACAAGTACTTCATTTTGTTCACTACTGCCTCTGAGGCCTAGAATGCTTAGAATGCTGCCTGTACATAATGGAAACTTAATAATTGTTGAAAGAATGAATTAATGAATCATAACAAAATCATTAACATTCACATTTGCCTTAATAGTGTATTTGGATTTTTAGTTGAGGGAGGAGGAAATTAAGAGACTATGAGCCATGTATGAATTTGTATAAATTAGTTTTTTTCTTTATTTATTTTTAAAATATTTATCTTTTAGTTGTAGGTGGAAACAATATCTTTTATTTTTTATGTGGTGCTGAGGATCAAACCCAGTGCCTCACACGTGCTAGGCAAGCGCTCTACCTATGAGCCACAACCCCTGCTCACTTTTCTTTATTTTTTTAAATATCTTTAGTTGTAGATGGACACAATACCTTTATTTATTTATTTATTTATTTATTTATTTTTTTTTTTGGTACCAGGGATTGAACTCAGGGGCACTTGACCACTGGGCCACATCCCCAGCCCTTTTTTGTATTTTATTTGGAGACAGGGTCTCACTGAGTTGCTAAGTGCCTCGCCATTGCTGAGGCTGGCTTTGAACTCGCGATCCTCCTGCCTCAGCCTCCCAAAGTGCTGGGATTATAGGCGTGCGCCACCGCGCCCGGCTACCTTTATTTATTTTTATGTGGTGCTGAGGATTGACCCCAGCGCCTCACATGTGCTAGGCAAGTACTCTATCACTGAACCAGAACCCCAGCCCTAAATTACTTAATGTTGACATTAGAATCATTACAACAAAAAACCCTTTAAAAGAAATGAAAGAACTTGCATTGTGGTAGGCAGCCTCTCAAATAGCCCCCAATGATCCCTCCCTCCTGAGGTTCATGTCCTACATAGTAACCTCCCACATTGAATAGGGCCAACTTGTGTCTTGTGCGACCAATAGGATGTCATGGAAATACAGAGTGTAACTTATGAGGCTAGGTCATAAAAGAAATTGAAAAATTTAAAAAGTAATGTTTCATCATAGCTGAATTTCTTCACAAAAATAAGAAATAGAAAGGAGGTTGCTACCCAAGTTAAGTTTCTAAGAGATAAATTTGTTAGCCAAGCAAGGAAGCCACGTACTGATGTGGAGTTGATTAAATCATATTTGATTGCAGCAGCCAAAGAAATATAACCAGAGAAAAATCAACTTGTTTAAGATTATTAGCCTTTTAGTGAAAATGGTTGTTTAGCATTGAGCACGGGAATCAGCATCAAGAGTCAATTAAGAAACAAGGCAAGTTGTTTTCCTTTAATCAGTTTTTTATAATAGATTTTTTTTAAAAAGTACATGGTCTTTCCTCTTCATTCTTTTATTTTTCTTCTCCTAATTCCTCCTCTTTCTCTCCTTCTTCTCCTTCTTCTTTTTTGTGTTGCTGGGGATTGAACCCAGGGCCTCCCACATGCTAGACAAATGCTCTGTTGCTAGCTTTTTGAGATATAACTAACATACCCACAATTCTCCCATTTAAAGTGTGAAATTCAACATTGTGCAACCAACACCAGAAAAGGTTTTAAAACATTCTGATCACCTCAAAGAAACTCTGTACCTATTATCAGTCACTACCTATTTCCTGCTCCCCAAAACAAACCAACCCTACACAGATTCTAATCCACTTTCTTTTTTTTTTAATATATTATTTTTTTAGTTACAGGTAGACACAATATCTTTATTTTATTTTTCACGTGATGCTGAGGATAGAACCCAGTGCCTCATGCATGCTGGGCAAGTGCTCTACCTCTGAGCCACAACCCCAGCACCCCCAATCCACTTTCTGTTAGTACAGATTATTTTCTTGTGGACATTTTGTATAAATGAAATCATAAGATGGAATCCATTGTGACTGATTCCTCTTACTTTTTTTAAAACATTTTTTTTAGTTGTAGATTGACACGATATTTTTTATTATTTATTTTTATGAGGTGCTCAGGATTGAACCCAATGCCTCATACATGCGAGGCAAGTGCTCTGCCACTGAGCCACAATCCCAGCCCTGATTCCTCTTATTTAAAAGAGTGTTTCCAAGTTTCATTCATGTTGAAGCATGTATGAGTAATTCATTTCTTTTTATTGCCAAATAATATTCCATTATATGAACATACCAATTGTGCTTATCCATTCTTTACTTGAAGAACTTTAGGGTTGTACCCAACTTTTATTTTTTATTTTTTTTTCAGTAATGGGGATTGAAACCAGGAGACATATAGCTCTACCACTGAGCTATATCTCCAGCCCTTTTTATTTTGAGAGAGGGTCTCACAGTTGCCTACGCTGGCCTCAAACTTGCCAACTTCCTGCCTCAGCTTCCCGAATCTCTGGGATTACAGGCATATGCAACTGTACCTGGCTTACCCCCTACCTTTTGGCTATTATGAGTGATTCTGCTTTAAACACTCATGTACAAGATTTTATGTGAACATGTATTTTGAATTCTTTTGGATACATATATATATATGCCTAGGAATGGTATTTGTAGATCATATACTAACTATACTTTGTGTGTGTGTGTGTGTGTGTGTGTGTGTGTGTGTGTGTGTTGAGATCTAGCCCAGGGCCTTGTTCATGCTAAGCTTGGATTCTACCACTGGGCTATACTCTGAGCCTCATATGTTTAACATTTTGAGGAACTGACAGACTATTTTCCAAAGCATCTGTACCATTTTACACTCCCACTGGCAATCTATAACTGTTCCAATTGCTCTAGGTCTTACCAACATTTGTAATTATCTGTCTTTTTTTTTTTTTTTTTTTTTTTTGGTACCAGGGATTGAACTTAGGGGCACTCGACCACTGGGCCACATCCCCAGCCCTTTTTTGTATTTTATTTAGATACAGGGTCTCACTGAGTTGCTAAGTGCCTCACCATTGCTGAGGCTGGCTTTGAACTCACGATCCTCCTGCCTCAGCTTCCCAAGTGCTGGAATTACAAGCGTGCGCCACAGCGCCCAGCCTGTCATTTTGATGATAGCCATCCTAGGGGCTGTGAAGCAGTAACTCATTATTTTGATTTGCATTGACCTGATGGCTAATGAGTTGAATATTTTATTTGCTTATTGGTCACTCTTCTTTTGAGACCGATCTATTAGATCCTCTGCCCATTTAAAAAGAGCTGGCTTGTTTTCTATCTTTTCATTTTCTGGATGGTGTCATTTGAAGCCCAAAAGTTTTTAGTATTGATGAAGTCAATTTTTTTTTTTGTAGCTTGTACTTTTGGTGTCATATCTATTAAACTATGACCCAACCCAGATCCTGAAGATTTGTGGCTGTTTTCTTTTAAGAATTTCATAGTTTTCACTCTTACAGGTAGGTATCTGAGCCCTTTGAATTAAATGTTTTTGTATTTTGTGAGCCGGGGGGTCCAAATCCATTCTTTTGCATAGGATTTTTAGTTGTCCAAACCATTTTTTCAAAAGTTTATTGTTTGTTTGCTGAATTGTCTTGGAACCCTTGTTAAAAATCAGTTGAAGGGCTGGGGTTGTGGCTCAGTGCTAGAGCGCTTGCCTTGTACTTGTGAGGCTAGGTTTGATCCTCAGCACCACATAAAAATAAAGAAAGAAAATAAAGGTATTGTGTCCAATTACAACTAAAAAATCAATTGAAAATAAATATGGGGGTTTATCACTTGACACTCAGTTTTATTCTACCAGTTTATATGTTTTTTGACTCCTGATGAGTCAATGGAGAATACCAATACTACTCAGTTGTTATTTATTGAAGGGGCAATGTTAGGTTGAAGTGACTGAAGAATTAGCCTCTATGAATAATCTGCATGGAACAACTACCTATGAGATTATTCTCAAAGAAAAAAACATTTATTATTTCTCGAAATGAAATCTGGTGAGTTACAGTTAGTGGTAGTACCAAAATATGTGGAGCAGAGAAAGCTTAGTTGGACAGATTTACAGAGTTTGTGAGAACATAAGATGTTGAAAAAGTCTCATGGGAAATATTTGAATTTATCCTGTATTATTGAATCAGTAGTGCTAAGAGTGAATTCCATTTATTTTTCTGGACCTAACCATCATGAGTTCCAAGGAGTTTTTACAGAGATAAAGTTGAATAGCCTGATATTATTGACCATACAACAGTTTGATGGCTTATTATTATGATTTGCTAAACAGGTGTGTTTACTAAGGCTTTTGTATTCTTTTAGACAGTGGTAAGTTATTGTTGTCAATGTTTGAGCACAAGCCTGAGGTAGAAATTTATAAAAATTGTGTTAAAATACACACAAAATTTACCCTCTTTACCATTTTTAAGTATAAAGTTCAGTAACATTAAGTATATTAACATTATTGTGAAATCAACCTCCATTCTATTTCTTTTTTTTTTTTTTTTTTTGGTACCGGGGATTGAACTCATGGGCACTCGACCACTAGGCCACATCCCCAGTCCATTTTTGTATTTTATTAGAGACAGGGTCTCACTGAGTTGCTAAGTGCCTCACCATTGCTGAGGCTGGCTTTGAACTCTCGATCCTCCTGCCTCAGCCTCCCAAGTGCTGGGATTACAGGCATGCACCACCGCACCCAGCCTCCATTTTATTTCTACCCAGCTAGTGCTAGGGATTGAACTCAGGGTGCTTTACCAGTAAGCTACATCTCCAGAATTTATTTTTTGTTTTGATGCAGGGTCTGGCTAATTAGCCCAGGCAGACCTTGAATTTGCAATCCTCCTGCCTCAGTCTCCTGAGTTGCAGGAATTCAGGCACGTGCCACCACACACAGCTTTATCACCATTCTATTCTGTATCTATAAATTTGACTACTCTTGGTACTCATACATAACTGAAATAATGCAATAGTTGTCTTTTTGTGAGTGGCTTATTTCACTTAGCATAATGTCCTGGCTTCACCCATGTTTGTCAAATGTGTCAATTTCCTCCCTTTTTAAGGTTAGATATTATTCCATTATATGTACATAGTATATTTTGTTTATTCATTTATCCGTTGATGGATATTTGGGTTGCTCTTACCTTTTGACAGTTATGTTACTGTGATATGTGAAATTCTTTTTTTAAGAATTTAACCTTTATTTATTTGTTTTTATGTGGTGGTGAGGATCAAACCCAGGGCTTCACCTGTACTAGGCAAGTGCTCTACCACTGAGCTACAACCCAGCACCCCCCCCCCCCAATGTGAAATCCTTATGAATGACAGCTCCTCTCAACCACTATTATTGAACACTAAATGATTTTGGAAGTTAGCTTTTGGTGAAGATGTGATAATGTTTCTTAAGGAATTCAACCTAAAATGACAAAAACAGTGTTTATATGTGAAACTTTTACTGAGGTAAAGTCATTTAGGCAACAAAGAACTTTGTGTGTGTGTGTGTGTGTGTGTGTGTGTGTGTGTGTTACCATGGATTGAACTCAGGGCACTCGACCACTGGGCCACATCCCCAGCCCTTTTTTTGTATTTTATTTAGAGACAGGGTATCACTGAGTTGCTAAGTGCCTTAGCCATCGCTGAGGCTGGCTTTGAACTCTGGATCCTCCTGCCTCAGCCTCCCAAAGTGCTGGGATTACAGGCGTGTGCCACCGAGCCTGGCTAACAAAGAACTTTGTTTGAATGGTTTAAGGGAAATTTTAGTGCTACCTACAAAGTAGTATAATGCAATGAGCAACTGAGAGAATCGTTAGTGTCTATCAAGGTCAGTTATGGAATGTTTGGAGAAAGCAAATATTTCTCCATTTAAATGGACATTGAACTGCTTGGCTTTTCAAAAGATGGCTTCAAATGATGATTTATGTTCAGTGTTAGGAAAAATAATGCTTCCCCAGAGATATTCACATACTGATTCCTAGAATCTGTGAATAGGCTATTTTACATGTCAATGGAGGAATTAAGGTGGCAGAAGGAATTAAGGTTGTTTATTCTGTTGAATTTAAAATGGAAAGATTATAATTTGGATAATCTGAGTTGGACTAAAGTAATCAGAAATATCCCTAAGGTATATACTTTTATACAATATGTAGTACAAATGCACATATATTTACTTACATATAAAATAAATTAGTGAGGCAGAATAGAAGGTCAGAGTGATATGATTTAAAAAGGACTCATCCAGCCATTGTTGGCTTTGAAGATGGAGGACCAATTCAAGAGATTAAGAATGAGAGCAGCCTCTAGAAGTTAAAAAGGAAAGAAAACAGATTCTACCCCAGAGCATCTAGAAAGTAGTAGCCTTGTCAATATCTAGATCTTAACCCCATGAGACCCACTTGAAACTTGACTTACAGAATTTTTTAAAATTTTTATCGTAATTTGTTATACATGTTTGCAGAGTGCAACTCATTTCATATTATGTATAATGAGCACAATTTTTCAAGTTGCTGGTTTTATATAAATTATTTTCACAACAATTGTGTCTTCATACATGCACTTAGGGCAATGATGGCCAACTACAGAATTTTTTAAAACTTTAAAATTTTATTTGTACATGTACACAATGCCTTTTTTTATTTTTTACGTGGTACTGAGGATTGAATCCAGTGCCTCACACATGCTAGGCAAGTGCTCTACCACTGAGCCACAACTGCAGCCCCTTGACTTACAGAATGTTTTTTTTTTTTTTTTTTGTATGGGGGATCGAACTCGGGGGCACTTGACCACTGGGCCACATCCCCAGCCCTTTTTTGTATTTTATTTAGAGACAGGGTCTCACTGAGTTGCTAAGTGCCTTACCCATTGCTGAGGCTGGCTTTGAACTCTCGATCCTCCTGCCTCAGCCTCCCAAGTGCTGGGATTACAGGCATATGTCACCATGCCTGGCCTGACTTACAGATTTTTTTTTTTTAACTATTTATTTGTTTGCTTTAGTTGTACACAATGCCTTTATTTTCACGTGGTGCTGAGGATTGAACCCGGGCCGCGCATGTGCTAGGCAAGCACTCCAACCGCTGAGCCACAACCCCAGCCCATGACTTACAGATTTTTAAGGTAATAAATTTGTGTTGTTTTAAGTCACCAAATCTGCAATCATTTGTTACAGCAGCAATAATAAAACTCATACTCTCCCTGACTCTAATTACCTTTGCCTTGGTATGTTCACTAATCTTAGTGTATTATTATTATTATTATTTAAATATTTATTTATTTGCTTTTAGTTGTACACAATGCAATGCATTTATGTTTACATGATGCTGAGGATCGAACCCGGGTCCCGAACGTGCTAGGCGAACCCTCTACCGCTGAGCCACAAGCCCAGCCCAATCTTAGTGTATTATAATTCTTACCCAATCCTAGCCAAGCTGTCTGAATTGAAGTCATCTGAAATTAGGCCCCAGGGCCTTATAAATATTTCAATTTGTCCTCCCCCTTGGAGATACTACTGATCTCAAGGTGGAGATCTCTCTCTCTTTTTTCTTTTCTTCCTTTTAAAAAAATATTTATTTTTTATCTGTAGTTGGACACAATACCTTTATTTATTTATTTTTATGTGGTGCTGAGGATCGAACCCAGTGCTTCACATGTGCTAGGCGAGCACACCACTCCTGAGCCACAACCCCAGCCCACCCCAGCCCTTTTTTAAAAAATATTTTTTTAGCTGGGGGGCTGGGGATATAGCTCAGTCACTAGAGAGCTTGCCTTGCATGCACAAGGCCCTGGGTTCAATTCCCAGCACCAAAAAAAATTTTTAGCTGTAGATGAATATAATATCTTTATTTTACTTATTTATTTTTATGTGGTGCTGAGAATTGAACTCAGTGCCTCACACATGCTTGGCAAGCGCTCTGCCACTGGGCCACAACCCCAGTCCCCCCAGGCCTTTTTGTATTTTAGTTAGAGACAGGGTTTCACTGAGTTGCTTAGGGCTTCCCTAAGTTTCTGAGGTTGGTTTCGAACTTGTGATTCTCCTGCCTCAGCCTCCCAAATTTCTGGGATTATAGGTGTACACCACCACCACCCGGCAGAGATCTCTCTTACTGCAGTAATCAACCTAGCTTTGCTCTATCAACTATTTTTGGCAGTATTTTGGGGGAACCAGAATCTGACAATTGTTTTATCTGTGCTTAGAACAGTACCTACTCTATATAGATGTTTAATAATTATTTGATAAATAACAAATCAATTGTTGGAATTTCTACCACAATACAGAGTAATGTTTATGCAGTTGTAGTTGTGACTTGGTATTTCTTATATTTAGATATTACTTTCAGAATGTACTAGGGAAGATTATTATTTTTTAAAAAAATATTTTTTATTTGTAGATGGACACAATACCTTTGTTTATTTATCTTTATGTGGTGCTGAGGATTGAACCCAGGGCCTCAACATGCTAGGCGAGTGCTTTACCACTGAGCCAGAACCCCAGCCCATGAAGATTATTATTATTATTATTATTTTTTTTTTTTGTGGTACCGGAGATTGAACTCAGGGGCACTCGACCACTGGGCCACATCCCCAGCCCTTTTTTGTATTTTATTTAGAGACAGGGTCTCACTGAGTTGCTAAGTGCCTCGTCATTGCTGAGGCTGGCTTTGAACTCGCGATTCTCCTGTCTCAGGCTCCCAAAGTGCTGGGATTACAGGCGTGCGCCACCGCGCCCGGCCTGAAGATTATTTTTAAAGCCTAATGAAACCTCATATATGGACGTTTATAGTGGCTTTATTCATTCATTTTTTAAAATATTTATTTATTTGCTTTAGTTGTACACAATGCAATGCATTTATGTTTACGTGGTGCTGAGGATCGGACCCGGGCCGCCCACGTGCTAGGTGAGTGCTCCACCGCTGAGACACAACCCCAGCCCCATTATTCATTCATTTAAAAAAAAAAAACTGGATAGAACCCAAATGTTTCTCAACTGATTAATAGCTAAACAGTGTTATATCCATATAATGGAATACTACTTAGCAATTCATTAGAAATAAATTATTGATACATGAATTTCAAAGGCATTGTGCCAAGTGAAAAAAGCCAGACTTAAAGGCTATATTCTGTGAGTCAGTTTATATAGTATTCCAGAAAAGGTAAAATTATAAGGACAAAAAGGAGATCTATGGTTGCTAGGAACTGGGAGTTGAAATGAAATGTTCACTATAAGAGGGCACAAGGCAATGTTTTGGGGTGATAGGGATGTCTTATATACATATATTGTCTAAGTGACAGTGTTCTTGGTTTTTTCCTCCCATTTTTCAGTGTTGGGGATCGAATCCAGCACCTTGTGCATGCTAAGGAAGTATTCTACCCTCAGATACATCCCAGTCCCCAAATGTTCTGTATCTTTTTTTTTTTTTTGGTACCGGGGATTGAACTCAGGGGCATTCGACCACTGGGCCACATCCCCAGCCCTTTTTTGTATTTTATTAGAGACAGGGTTTCACTGAGTTGCTAAGTGCCTCGCCATTGCTGAGTCTGGCTTTGAACTCGCAATCCTCCTGCCTCAGCCTCCCAAGTGCTGGGATTACAGGCGTGCGCCACCGCGCCCGGCATCTGTATCTTGATTGTGGTGGTGATTACAGAATCCACTAAAAAGGCTGAATTTTACTGCAGAGAAATTATACTTCCAAAAAACTAATCTACTAAGAACTGTTACTCTATCAATAGACATTAAATCTTTTAAAATACTGTATGTTAATGAAAAATCATAATCTTAGTCGGGCATGGTGGCGCATGCCTGTAATCCCCCCACTTGGGAGGCTGAGGCAGGAGGATCGTAAGTTCAAAGCCAGCCTCAGCAATGGCAAGGCACTAGCAACTCAGTGAGACCCTGTCTATAATAAAATACAAAAAAGGGCTGGGGATGTGGCCCAGTGGTTGTGTTCCCCTGAGTTCAATCCCCGGTACCAAAAAGAAAAAAATCATAATCTTTTTTGAGTTTTTTTTTTCTCTTACAGCTTTATGGTAGGTATTTTCTGCCATTTCTCCATTGTGTGCAGTAGTATTACATAGTTCTAGAACATGGAAGTTAAAGACAACTCACTTTTTAAAAAAATGAATGCTGCATCTTAAATAAAAATAGGAGTATTAGCCAGGTGGGGTGGCACAGGCCTTACAATCCCAGCTACTTGGGAGGCTGTTGCCGCCTACAGCAACGATACCACGGGAAAGAAATTGGAGGCAGACTGGGAATGACTGGTTCCTTTTTTTTTTTTTTGGTGTGTGGTACCAGGGATTGGATTGAACTCAGGGGCACTCAATCACTGGGTCACATCCCCAGACCTTTTTTGTATTTTATTTAGAGACAGGGTCTCACTGAGTTGCTAAGTGCCTCACCATTGCTGAGGCTGGCTTATGAACTCACCCTGCCTCAGCCTCCCAAAGTGCTGGGATTACAGGTGTGCGCCACCGCGCCCGGCAACTGGTTCCTTTATTCTTGCTTCTTCTTCTCTGCTTTCTCTTCTGTATTCTCCATCCCCCTGTGTTTCCCCCCACAGTTTCTTTAAATACTCTTTTCCTTAACAAGTATACACGTGTCACAAGCTCAACTTACAGGTGTGTCACACAGTGTTCACGGGCACAGAAAGATTCTTAGTTAATTGCATTAAGGTCGGGTGTAAACAATTAAGTGCCTCCTCTTTGGCTCTCAGCCAGCCGCCATCTTAGCTACTTCCTCATACAAGGCTCTTACAGGAGGCTGAGACAGGAGGGTCACAAGTTGGCCAGTAAAAAAAAAAAAAAAAAAAGTATTAAAATGTTGAACACTGAGAAATGGTACAGAAGGTGTAGCCTCAGTGGTAGAACGCTTGCTTAGCATGCTCCAGGCCCTGGGCTCAATACCTATCACCTCAAAATCAATTTGAGAAATAATTTTATAATATTTTTTTCTCACATTTTCTGAAAGGGTAGGAAATTCTTATTTGCAGAATAATGCCAAATGTTCTTTCCTTTTGCCACTCTCCATGCCTTTCTATCCACACTGCCTACAGTCTTGGAAATATTCTTAGAACTTGAAAGAAAGCAAATGAAATTGGCACAACTTCTATGTAATTTGGCAATGGCTATCAAAATTAAAATATCTTTTGATATAGTTGGGCATGGTGGCACATGCCTGTAATCCCATTGGCTCAAGAGGCTGAGTCAATAGGATCACAAATTGGAGGTCAGTCTCAGCAAATTAGCCAGACTCTAAGCAATTTAGTGAGACCCTGTTTCAAGATAAAAAATGAAACGGGCTGTGAATGTTGCTCAGTGGTTAAACACCCCTGGGTTTAACCCCTGGTACCAAAACAAGACAATTTTTTTTGATGTAATGATTCCAGTCTAAGGATTTATTATTATTATTATTATTATTATTATTATTATTATTTTGGTGCCGGGGATTGAACCCAGGGCCTTGTGCATGTGAAGCAAGCACTCTACCAACTGAAGTATATACCCAGCCCTGAAACAAAAAAAAAGTTTTTTTTTTGGTACTGGGGATAGATCCCAGCGCACTTAACCACTGAGCCACACATCTTTTTTGTGTTTTATTTAGAGACAGGGTCTCACTGAGTTGTTTAGAGCCTCTCTAAATTGCTGAGATTGGCTTTGAACTGCAGTCCCCCTGCATCAGCCTCTGGAGCTGCTGGGATTACAGGCCTGCGCCACCACACCGGGTTTATTATATATTTATAATTGTCCAATGTACGGGCTTATGCATTGAAACTTAATATGTAATAAGGGCATGGCAACAATCTAAATATCCACTTTTAGGGGATTGGCTAAATCATATTTGCATGCAATAGAACTCATACACACAGGAGGAAGAGACATTCTTTATGTATTAATATAGAGGGATGTCCAAGATATTTTGTACAAAGGAAGGAACTGACAGTGTATATAGTGAGTTATCTTTTGTGTAAAAAAAAAAAAGTATCTGTATATTATAGGCTAGTTCAAAATTTTTTGAATCAGGATCCCATGGGTTTTTTGTTTTGGGGTGCTGGGGATAGAACCCAGGGTCTTGTGAATGTTAGGCAAGTGTACTACCACTGAGATAGATCCCCATTCTATATGCCTATATTTTAATGTGTTTTTATAATACATATAGGATAAGATTAATTAGAAAATGCTAATAATTAGTTCTAGTACTGGAGTAATCGAATGGCAGGGATAGAAGAGGCAATTATTTTTCACTCTGTTCTGTCCTAATATGGTTTGAGTTTTGCTTTTATTTAATAATTTATGTGGATAAAATTTATGCAGAAAATGTTTAAATATTAGATGGTCAGCCAGAAATAGTTTTTTAATATTTATTTTTTAGTTGTAGTTGGACACAATACCTTTATTTATTTATTTATTTATTTATTTATATATTTTTTTTTGTGGTACCGGGGATTGAACTCATGGGCACTTGACCACTGGGTCACATCCTCAGACCTTTTTTGTATTTTATTTAGAGACAGGGTCTCACTGAGTTGCTAAGTGCCTCCCCATTGCTGAGGCTGGCTTTGAACTCGCAATCCTCCTGCCTCAGCCTCCCAAAGTGCTGGGATCACAGGCGTGCGCCACCGCGCCCGGCTATATTTATTTATTTTTAAAAATATTTATTTACTTTAGTTGTACACAATGCAATTGCATTTATGTTTATGTGTGCTGAGGATGGAACCCCAGCCGCGCATGTGCGAGGCAAGCGCTCTACCGCTGAGCCACAATCCCAGCACACACACCCCAACCACCCACCCCATAAGCCAGAAATTTAAAAAATGGAATTACTCTTATATGGATGCTGTTTTGCGGGCTGATGAAAGTACTTTCAAATGCGCATTTCTTCTTCTTCTTCTTCTTCTTCTTCTTCTTCTTCTTCTTCTTCTTCTTCGGTACCAAGGATTGAACTCAGGGCACTCGACCACTGGGCCACATCCCCAGCCCTTTTTTGTATTTTATTAGAGACAGGGTCTCACTGAGTTGCTAAGTGCCTCGCCATTGCTGAGGCTGGCTTTGAACTCGCGATCCTCCTGCCTCAGCCTCCCAAGTGCTGGGATTACAGGCGTGTGCCACCGCGTCCGGCATTATAATTTTTTTAAGACTTATTTTTTTAGCTATAGGTGGACACAATATCTTTATTTTATTTTCATGTGGTGCTTAAGATCGAACCCAGTGCTTCACGCATGCCAGGCGAGTGCTCTACCTCTGAGCCACAACCCCAGCCTGTAATTTTTTATTATAAAGCTCTTAAAAACTTGAATTTCAGGGGCTGGGGTTGTGGCTCAGCTAGGCTCGCCTAGCAAGTGCGTGGCCCGGGTTCGATCCTCAGCACGTAAATAAACGCATTGTGTACAACCTAAAGCAAATAAATATTTAAAAACAAGAAAAGGAATCTCAGCCTCGCGCACAGTGGCTCGGGAGCCTGAGGCAGGAGGATCACAAGATCAAGTCCAAATAAAAAATAAAAACGGCTAGGGAAGCCGGGCGCGGTGGCGCACGCCTGTAATGCCAGCACTTTGGGAGGCTGAGACAGGAGAATCGCGAGTTCAAAACCAGCCTCAGCAATGGCGAGGCACTTAGCAACTCAGTGAGACCCTGTCTCTCAATAAAATACAAATAAGGGCTGGTGATGTGGCCCAGTGGTCGAGTGCCCCTGAGTTCAATCTCCGGTACCACAAACAACAACAACAACAACAAAAAAAACCGGCTAGGGATGTGGCCCCCGGTTCAATTCCCAAACACACACAAAACAAAAACCAAAAACTCAATGTTGTTTTGAAATGTTAGAACGGGAGTGGGGGGGGGGGGAACCTTCATAAGGTTCCTTCGAGACATGAACTTATGTAAAGAGAAGAGTCTCTCTGGGTAGTTACTGTCTAGCCTATAAATATTACTTCTTTTTTTTTAATATTTATTTATTTGCTTTAGTTGTGCACAATGTGTATTTGTACGTGGTGCTGAGGCGAGCGCTCTACCGCTGAGCCACAACCCCAGCCCCTAACTATTACTTCTTTATCAGTTAAATCACGACTTGCCCTGACTGGCAGGTTATTAAGAGGTGCAGAGAATGACAGTGGTGAGAAATGTTGGCTTCTTGGGTCAGTTCACGCCTCTAGCAGACATTCCCTGCACTCTTTCCTTTTCTGCGGACCTGTTGAGAGCAGCAGGACCAGGGAAGGCTCGACTCCAGCCCCCGGCGGAACTTGGTAGCAGGACAAGGGGGTTCGGGCTGGGCCTGACTGACCCCCATGAGGGCAGACGGCCGGGGCTCCTTCACCTGAGCCCCAGAACCGGTAGATCCGGCCGGCCCCGCCTCTCCTCGCCTGGCGAACCTCACTAGCGGGCAGCGCGCAGGAGGTGCGCAGGCCCAGTCCTGCCCGCCTGGCCCTGCCCGACGAGGCGGCCGTGCCCAGCGGCCCGGGCCTAGACCACCGGTGCCCGCCCTTGGCCAGCCCGCGGCAGTCGGACCCCACAGTGTAGCACGTCAGCACCCGGGGGCGTCGCCTCCGGCGCCACAGGCCCGCAGCCCCCACTTTCTCGGCGGGAGGGGCGCGTCGTCGTCACGTGACGCCCCGCACCCACTCGGTCCTAGTCACATGGGCCGCACGGCCGCTGCGTCAGTCAGTCCTGGCTGCGGGAGTCGAGCCGTCGTCGCCGCCGCCAGCGGACGGGGCGGGGATCCTGGTGCCAGGTCTTCGTCAGCCCGCCCCCGCCGCCTCAGTCAGCCGTCCCCGGCTGGGCCCCGCCGTCATGGAGCGGGGCGGGACCTTCCTCTCTGCCGTGTGAGGTGCGCCGTCGCCACCGCCTTAGCTTTCCGAGGCCTCCGGAACCTCCGCCGCCCGAAGCCCCTCGCCCTTGGCAGCCTGTCGCCGCCCCCTGGGCGGGCCCGAATGCGCGTCCGGTGAAGGTGCAGGCCCGGCGTCGCCGCTGCCGCAGCCGCAGCCGCAGCCGGGAGATGGTTCGGGCCTAGCGGAGCCGGGACTGGAGGTGAGGAGGGCCGACTGACGGACTGACAGACCGGGCCGTGGGGGAGGGGAGGCCCAGTCTGCCGGGCGCTCGCGGGGACCCTCCGGGCTCGGGCTGCTTCATCCGGCTTCGCCCCTTGTCTTCGCGTTCATTCCCCACCCTCCCGCAGGAAAAATAAAATAGAAAATAAGAAAAGGCCAACCCTAATCTCAGCAATTATTCCCACAAGCCCATATTTTCGCTGTTTCTCCTTTCGTTACTTAATCCATTCCATCTATTGGACTGTCCGTCGTCTGAATCGTTCCTTTTTAATACTCTCCTCAATTTCTAATTATTCCTGGTTAAAGAGAAAATAGGCCTAGATTCTGGCTATCATTACCCAACTAGTTCTCGCTTTCCTTCTCGCGATCCTGCGCACCTCCCCCTCTCTCCCGTCCTCTGCAAAAAAAAAAAAAAAAAGGGTAAAATTTTCGCCTTCGACCAGCGAAGGGGGGTTGACTAAAAATGGGAAAAACGTGTGTAATATTCGAGTGCCCTCTCCCCAGCTTCTGAATCGGCCTGTACCTGGGTATCCCGATAGCTTGTATTTGGATATTGATGTTTAGGCCTTTCCTCCAGCTGCCTGTGCTCGGGGTTAATCTCGTAATTGACGTCAGTGCTTTGTTCCTTCCACTTTGCTGTTCCTTCCACTCTTTGAGGATGGATCATGGGGTTTAGGAGTTTGGGGAGTATCCTTATTGCCTTTTCATTCACAAACGACATCATTTATAGCGACTTGAAAGTACAAATCTGAAATGCGTGTGTATGGAGTTCAAACTAAGACGAAGAGTTCTATTTAGGGTTGTTGTAGTTTAATCATTTGCAATTCAGAATTGTGCGATTTCTTCCCTCTGGCCACGGGGAGATTTTAAACTAAGGCCAGTCCCTTTTCCAGTGACCAGTGTTTTTTCTTGACGAAGTCAAAGATAAAGATGCCAGTAAATAGGCTGTTCGTGTGACAGTTAAAATGTGTGGTCTCTTTTTTAGAACGCAGATATGAAAAGCTCAAAGCTTTGTTTCTATATTGATTTTGCAATGCTTTATGAAGTCTTTCTCTTTTTTAAACTGCCCTTTAACTTATCAAAATTGAAATACTTAGAAGAACTTTCTTAATTTTGTATTTGATAATGTGTCTTTGTGGCCCAGTCTGCCTAAAATCATCTTTAGTCATATGTACATAAAGAAGTATTGGCAAGTGGCCACTTGGTTTTCAACAAAGCTGGCTTTTTCACGTCACTCAGGTTTATTTTTCCTTATTCATCACTGCATTTTTCGGTCTCTAAATAACAAAAGTCTCAAGAAATTATTTTTAATTATCTTTCAGAGTTAACTTTTGTTTTTAATATCCATAATTTCATTCAGTTTGTGGTGGTTTGCAGGCTGATTTTTGTTTGCTTTGTAGGAACAGTAGGCAGATTTCACTTTAGACAAAAATTTCTCTTCAAGTGAGGACGACATATGGTGCCTGTGAATGACCAAGCCTTTACCATTCGGTTGGGGCTGGTGGGGAATGACCAAACCTGTACCATTAGGTTGTGGGGTGGGGGAGCTGTTAATTGGTATGTGGTCTACAGTTTGGGGGTATTAAGGCGATTCCAACAGTGCGTTGGTTAACTGTGTAATTAGGAATTCCTAAAGACACAATATTTTCATTCCGATTCACTTTCTTCTTGTCAGATTCTCATATCTATACATCCTTTTTCTGTGTTCTTGAATTATCATAACCATTTAGTAACAGTTAATATATTATACTTTGTATTGTGATTTTCTTACAGGTTTGTTGAAGTGGTTTTAGAGCAAGTACCTTATTTATTCCTTATTGTCCCCAATATTTTATATAGTTACTAGATTGAATTTGAATGTGATAATATTTTGAACTTGGAATTGTTGTTATATCAAATTATCCTGTTTAAGATTTCACAAAATAGGCAATTTAAAGAAAGCTGTGTGAGCAAATGATCAGTATTTGAAGGGGGGAAATAATGAATGCCAACTTCAAAAGGTAAGAATAGAAGATGAAGCCTTCTAAGTTATCTTGCTTACTTTTTTTGAAGGGGTAAGGTAAATGTCATGGTTTTATGTATACCTGAGAGGAACAAAGAAAGCAGGCATTTCTTCTTTTGTGACCATCTATTGGTTTAGAATGGAGTCCAAAATCAAAGAGGTTTTTTTTTTTTGCTACTGGGGCTTGAACCCAGGGGCACTTAACCACTGACCCATAGCCCCATCCCTGTTTTATATTTTATTAGAGACAAGGTCTCACTGAGCTGCTTAGGGTCATGCTGAGTTGTTGAGGCTGAGTTTGAACTGGCAATCCTTCTGCATCAGCCTCCCAAATTGTTGGGATTACAGGCATGTGCCACTGTGCCCAGCTCAAAGAGGTATTCTTAAGTAGAAGAGCACACCGGGACAGTGACCCAGAAATGCAGTGTGTCATAAAATTTGATGACTTAGTTTTTATTTTTATGTTGGTTCTGTTTTACAGATAACTTATATAAAAACTTTCCTATATAATGTAAGGGTTTCCCAGCTTTCTTCCAATCCTCATTATTCTTTCTCTTATTTCCTCTGATAAGTTGGAACAATTATATTTGATTTCTGGGAGGGTGTATGCCAGTCTCTGTTATCATGAAATAAAGTGTAGTTAGTGACTAAAGATTGTTTTAAAGCTAAGGTGACCTTGCTGCTTTTTCCTTTAGTTTAAGAAAAGCACCCCCACTGTTCTAACTCTATACTTGTCCATCTCGATTATGAAGCAATGTTCTGGTACATGGAAGAGAGCAGTGATAGAAATTCCAAATGTTAACTATTGGCTGGTCATCTGCATTTCTTTTTGCCTTGATGTTCATTTTCACTGGCATCTTATCCTGAGAATTTTAATGGTATTGGCACATAGAAAATATTAGTGTCACTAAATTTATTTCCAAAATATTCTAAAACATTTTAATGTTGAGATTATTTATTCTATATTTGAAGGGGGAAAAAGTCTTATTTAAGATCTAATGGCTTCATCAGCTGTATTTTATTTAAAAATCTGTAACATGAAGAATGTTGGAAGGAAAGGCATTTCTTGTAACTTTATCTTTCTTGGAGTTCTTAATGAATCATAGTAGTGGCTTTAGGCAGGGAGACACAATTTATTAGTGGGTATTATTTTAAGCTAATTATTTAGATAATCATTTCCTGGGACAGATGGGAGAACTTCATGTATTATTCTCCCAAGGTTCCGTGGGGAGAAGGAAAAATCAGGGACTGACAGGAATAGGTTGCCCTGGAAAACCAGTCTGGTTTGGTTACCCAGGGATTATAATGATCTGTCCTGAGGCTGCTTTGGGCCTAAATGGTTCTCCCAACATTTTGTCAGTTTGGAGTTGCCTAGTGGGTTGTGACTTTTTCTCACCGGGACGTCTGTAATCCCAGCACTCGGGAGGCTGAGGCAGGAGGATGAGAGTTCAAAGCCAGTCTCAGCAATGGCGAGGCGCTTAGCAACTCAATGAGTCCCTGTCTCTAAATAAAATACAAAAAAGGGCTGGGGGTATGGCCCAGTGGTCGAGTGCCCCTGAGTTCAATCCCTGGTACCACACACACACACACAAAAAGTGACTTTTTCTCTTTGACTTTTCCTTTGCATGTCACCATTAGGGAAGGGACAGTTTTATGGAGAAGTGAGTATAGTTCAATACTCTGTGTAGATAGGTCTTCTCACCTCTGTGCAGTTTCTTTCATTTCTTCCAGTGGGTATACAATTTTTCCTTTCTCATTTTCTACCTGTTAAAATTTTATCATTTTGTAAGGCTTGATGCTAGTATAATCACCTTCCTAAAGTTCTGCTTGATTTTTTAAAATTTTTTTTTAGTTGTAGATGGACCTTTATTTTAATTATTTATTTTTATGTGGTGTTGAGGAAGATTGAACCCAATGCCTCACACATGCCAGGCAGGTGCTCTACAGCTGAGCCACAACCCCAGCCCTTGATACTTTATTCTACTCCACTTGTGGTCTACTTGCTTTGAATCCCTGTATCACTTTGAGTCTCTCTTATTTGTTATGCAGCTCCTATGGGATTATGAGCTTGCTGGGTGACACAGAGCACAATGTGTCAGGAAACAACTAGTAATAAAAGATAGACTTGTAGCCGGGTGCGGTGGCGCACGCCTGTAATCCCAGCACTTTGGGAGGCTGAGGCAGGAGGATCGCGAGTTCAAAGCCAGCCTCAGCAATGGCGAGGCACTTAGCAACTCAGTGAGACCCTGTCTCTAATAAAATACAAAAAAGGGCTGGGGATGTGACCCAGTGGTCGAGTGCTGCTGAGTTCAACCCCCGGTACCAAAAAAAAAAAAAAAAAAAAAAAAAAGATAGACTTGTATTATATTTCATTATGTATCTCTAAAAGGTAAGGATTAAAACAATAATCATATTATACAGTAAAAAATTAACACACTTGCCGGGCGCGGTAGTGCATGCTTATAATCCCAGCGGTTTGGGAGGCTAAGGCAGGAGGACTGTGGGTTCAAAGCCAGCCTCAGCAAGAGCGAGGTGCCAAGCAATCATTGAGACCCTGTTTCTAAATAAAATACAAAATAGGGCTGGGATGTGGCTCATTGGTTGAGTGTCCCTAAGTTCAATCCCCAGTACCAAAAAAAAAAAAAAAAAAAAAAAAAAAAAAAAAAATCTAATTTTTATTAATTTAACACTCATTTCTTAGTATCATCATAGCTAGTTATTATTCACATTTCCCTGATAACAGCTTCATTTTTAGTTTGTTTAAAAAAGCACGGGCTGGGGATATAGCTCAGTTGGTAAAGTGCTTGCCTCACATGCACAAGGCCCTGGGTTCAATCCCCAGCAACACACACACACAAAAAAAATCAAATAGTCAGGTGTGGTGGCACACACCTGTAATCCCAGCTGTGTGGGAGGCTGAGGAAGGAGGATCTTGAGTTCAAAGCCAGCCTCAGCAAGAGTGAGGTGCTAAGCAACTCATTGAGAGACACCCCCCCCACACACACACACATAAAATACAAAAAGGACTGGGGCTGGGGCTCAGTGGGTAAGCGCCCCTGGGTTTAATCCCCGGTACAAAAAATATATATATCCAAATAAAGTCTGTGTATCACATTGGGGTTGTATGCATATCAACCCTTTTTTTCTTTTCTTTTTTCTTTTTTTGCTGCTGTTGTTCCCATATAGTTGATGTATTGAAGGTCTTTGCCCTGTGTGATTTCAGAGTCTGGATTGTGCTGATTGCTTCCTTGTGGTTTTGTGTAATATGTTCTTTTTTTTTTTTTAATATTTATTTATTTGCTTTAGTTGTACACAATGCGTTTATTCTTATGTGGTGCTGAGGCTCGAACCTGGGCCATGCCCATGCTAGGCGAGCGCTCTACTGCTAAGCCACAACCCCAGCCTTGTAATATGTTCTTTTTTGTGTAATATGTTCTTTGTATTTTCTGTAAATCAGTAGTTACATATAGAAGCTTGATTTGATTCAGGCTTGAATTTTTCTTTTAATGGCAAGAGTATTTATTAGGTAGTGTTGTGCACTTTTTATTCATTCTTAGATCTTTAGCCTGGTTTCTTATTTCATCATGCCAATGATATTGCTTTTGCCAAGGCCACCCTAACTTCCATATTGTGAAATTGTGTGGTTATTGCTTAGTTCTTTACTTCTTTCTATACTTGATGTTACTAACCTCATTTATATTGTTTCTATCCTTGACTTTTATGATTCTGCTGCTTTCCTGCCTTTCTATTGGCTGTTTTTCCTTTGCAGATTAATAATTCTCTGATAACCCCTTGAAATTGGTAGTTCTAGATTTTAACATTGGCTTTCTCTTTATTCTTCTGAGTTGATCTCATCCATTTCTGTTTCTTTAGATACTGTGTCAGTTTTTTGTTGCTGTGACAAAAATACCTGAGATAAGCAATTTAAAAGGAGGAAGTATGTATTTTGGCATATGGTTTCAGTCTGTGTTCACTGGGCCCTGTTGCTTTTGGGTTGGTGGTGAGACAGTACACCATAATGGAGGAAACTTGCCCATTTTGTGGTGGCCAGGAAGCAAACAGAAAGAGAGAGAATGGGGCCAGGGTCCCAGTATCCCCTACAAGAACATGTCCTCAGTGACCGAACTTCTTTTTATTAGGCCCCACCACCTAAATGTTCTACTACCTCCCAATAGTACCATAGGCTAGGGACGAAGACTTTAGCACATAACCCTTTGAGGGACATTACATATCCACACTGCAACAGCTACTATCTCTGAGTGATATGTGAGCACCAAAACTCTTCCATCTGACTGAGTACTTCCTTTAGATTTTCCAGTAGGCACTTTGTTTTAGTTATGAGATTGACACATACCCAACTAAAGCAAAAGGAGGGATCTAATAGGAATATACTGGGTATCCCATCGATTCTAAGAAAGATGACAAGCCAGCTAGAACTCAGGGACAGATATGTCCAAGGTCTTAAAATGTGGTCAGGGTTATTTTTTTCTCTCTCATCTAAGATGCAGAGTGTTGGGGCTGGGGCTATAGCTCAGTGGTAGAGTGCTTGCTTAGCATGCATGAGGCACTGGGGTCGATCCTCATCACCACATACAAATAAACAAATAAAATAAAGGCATTCTGGGGCTAGGGTTGTGGCTCAACGGTAGAGTGCTCGCCTAGCACGTTCATGGCCTGGGTTCGATCCTCAATACCACGTAAAAACAAAGGCATTGTGTACAACTAAAAACAAATAAATAAATATTAAAAAAAAATAAAGGCATTCTGTCCATTTACAACTACAAAAAATAAAAATTAAAAAAAAAGATGCAGAGTGTTCACATCTCTCTTGCTGCAGACCAACTTTAATACCTGCTAATTATCTTCTGGGTTTAAAATTTTATATCTTTTGCCATCAAAGAGAGACTGACCACTCAGTCCCAAATCCTAGGAAAAGGAATCATTAAATTTTATGTTTACCTATAGACCATCAGCTCTGGTTAGGGGGCTACATTGGAAACATTACAGGAAGAAGTGGAGTAAAGGACATTCTGACAAACAGTTATACATACACTCCATTTATCCTGTGGCTATTTAGTGTATATATGTAATCTTACTTTTTCCCATATATATTTAAAATATTTTTATAATATTTTTATTTAACATAATTTATGCATCAGTAGATACCCACCCCCTCCTCCCCCATGGGAGATAAACCACATTCATATCTAGTGACCACATGTAGAGGTCACTTTTCTCTAAATCCTTTTTGTGTGTGTGTGTGTCTGTGGTGCTGGGGATTGAACTCAGGGCCTTGTGCATGCAAGGCAAGCACTCTACCAACTGAGCTATATCCCCAGCCCTCTAAATCCTGCTTTTAAAGGCAATGTCCTCTGTTAATCACAAGTCTGAAAACTATGGGCTAAATACTAAATAAATCTCTAACATAACAGATTTAGAGAGTGTTGGGGGGAATATAAGTAAATTCTTATGAGGATAAGGGAGAAGAAAACATATTAGTATCTCAAAATATATTCCATATTTTGATGGACAAACATGGCATAAGGTGAGTGATAGAACTGGGAAATTCATTTGTAGACTCACTTCTTTGCAAATGGAAGCCAAGTGAAGGTTTTCAGTTCTGTCCACTGGGAAATTGCCCTTGTCTTTTGTCTGACACTAAGATTAACACCGAGAGGATATTTCAGAAGGAGTTTTAGGGGAGGGCAATTCTATGTTGCCTTCGTACAAGGGTCAGCACAGCAAACTATGGTCAATAGACTCAATACAATTTGTTTTGTGTGGCCTGTGAGCTAATAAAGGTGTTTATATTTTTAAATGGTTGGGGGAAAAAATCAAAAGAATGTTTTTTGTCTAGTGAATGTTATAGGAAACTCAAATTTTAGTATCCATATATAAAGTTCCATTGCAATACTATACACCCATTTGCTTATGTATTGCCTGTGGCTGTTTTTGCTTCTAAAATGGCAAAGTTGAGTGTGAGTATATGGCCTTCCAAGCCTAAAATATTTACTATCTGGTCCTAAAATATTTAGGTGACAGCTAAGTGCAGTGGCACATACCTGTAATCCCAGCTACTTGGGAAGCTGAGGTAGGTAGACTGGTTTAAAGCCAGACTGGACAACTTAATAAAATCATGTCTCATAATCATAAAAAGGGCTGGGGATATAGTTCACTAGTAGATTGCTGACATGCAAGAGCCTGGGTTCAATCCCTAGTAAACTCCCTTCCACCCTCCCCCAAAAACGTTTGGTGACTCTTGGATTAACATTTCCTTAGTGGATACTTAGGACTGAGGACTGTTTTAAGATTAAACAGTAACTACAAGGTCCTATTAGGGTTTTTGTTTGTAGACTACACATACACACACACGGTTTTTTGTTTGTCGAATACACATGCGTGTGCGCGTACACACACATGAAAAAATGTATATAAACCTGCATAAAAAGCATTATATATGTAAAATATAATGCTAAATATGATATACTATATAGTATGATATATATACCTATATAATATGCCACTTAATAGGCTATATTATTATTTTTAATTTTTTTTAGTTGTAGATAGACAATACCTTTTTTTATTCTAATTTGTTATACATGTTTGCAGAGTTCAATTCATTTCATATTACATATAAAGAGCACAATTTTTCAAGTTGCTGGTTTTATATAAAGTAGTTTTACAACAATTGTGTCTTCATACATGTACTTAGGGTAATGATGGCTAACTCATTCTACCATTATTCCTATAGAATACCTTTATTTTATTTATTTTTATGTGGTGCTGAGGTTGAACCCAGTGCCTTAGACATGCTAGGCAAGTGCTATATAGCCCCTGTATTATTATTTAAATAGTATATAAAATAGGTGGCATCTTGGCACTGGCCTAGTTTAGTTGGGCATTCAAATGCCACCTGTCAGCTGTACCCTGAAAGTAGGTCATACTATAGAGTAGATTGTAACATGTCTGTTCTTAGTACAGTTTATGTGAATGGGGGAATGCTGAGTTGTAGATTGCTACCCTAGCACTTAGAAGGCCCTGTGTTTGGCCCCAGTGCTTCCAAAAAACAAAAACAGCAGAAAAGCTGGGGATGAGATGAAGCTAGAAGCTGATCACATAATCTCTGTAAGCATTCAGTGTGTACAGATTAACTGCTCTTCTATCTTCTACTTCTCAATCCTTTTACCCCCCATATTCTGCTCTATTTTGCTTTTTTTTTTTTTTTTTTGTCCTGGGGAATTCTGCTATCATCACTTTTTTCCAGAAACCTGCAAATTATCCTTGTTTCCTTTGTTTGTTCTTCATACTAGGGATTGAATCCAGGATGCTTTATCACTGATACATCCCCAGCCTGTTTTGTTTTATATTGTTAATGTCTTTTTTTTTTTTTTTTTGGTACCAGGGATTGAACTCAGGGGCACTCGACCACTGGGCCACATCCCCAGCCCTTTTTCTGTTTTTTATTTAGAGACAGGGTCTCACTGAGTTGCTAAGTGCCTTGCCATTGCTGAGGCTGGCTTTGAACTCACTATCCTCCTGCCTGACTCCCAAGTGCTGGGATTACAGGCGTGCGCCACCGCGCCCAGCTGTTGATGTCATTTTTTAATGTTATTTTAACATTTTGTTTTGCATTTGATTTTTAAAGTTATTTTAGTTTTATAGTTATATCAGAGCTGCGAATGAGTTTATACCTAATTTTTTTGTTCCTACTGTTTTAGTAACATAATAGTAAAAATAATTGAAGTCAGCCCTCTGGTTCTGGGAAATTTCATTTTCATTGAAATAGTGTCCCCTTATCTTTGGATTTGAGAAGCAAACTCTCAGGTCTAATCCAGTCCATGTATCACTCCAGTCATATCCTTTATTTTGCACCCCACCACCAACCCTGTTTTCCAACTGCACTTGATCCACCTCCTTTCCTTGCCTGGCTCTCTCCTCTTTTGGTTTGTTGCACATGTTTTCTCTGTCTAGAACACTTCCCACCCCACACACCTTTCTCTAGTCAAGTTAACTGCAACCAAATCTTAAGAGATGAAAGGTATTTTGATTTCTTATATCCTTAGCCGTAGAGTAGTGTCTGACACAGTATGTTCACTAGCTTAGTAGTTGTTGTGTTAGCCATTTTATCTTTTTTTGTTGTTGTTCTAATTAGTACCATTTTATCATATGTAATAAAATCTAAAGAGACAGATTTTATTTGGTGAATATTTGAGAGTGTCATGTTAGGTAGAAATAGAAATCAACCTTTTCTATACGTGTGTGTGTGTGTTTTTTTTTTTTTTTTTTTGCACATTTGTTGTTCTTATTTTAGGGACATTATTTTAGAAATTTACTTTAAAAACAACAATTTGCAATCCTACTGAGAGGCTGAGACAGGAAGATTGCAAGTTCGAGACTGGCCTCAGCAACTTAGTGAGCCCCTGTCTCAAAATAAAGAAAGGGTTAGGGATATAGCTCAGTGGTAAAGCGCCTCTGGGTTAAATCTCCAGTACCAAAATAAAAACAAACAAACAGAAAAAACCAAGAATTCAATTAGTATTATTAATGTTTTTATCAGATAAATAACATGTAAAGAAGGCTTCCTTTTTTTTTTTTTTTTTTGTGTACTGGTGATTGAACTAGGACACTTAATCACTGAGCCAAGTCCCCAACCCTTTTTATTTTATTATTTTGAGACAGGGACTCACTAAGTTGCTGAGGCTGGTCTTGAACTTTGGGATCCTCCTGTTTCAGTCTGCTGAATTGCTGTGATTACAGGCATGTTCCACTCACTGTACCTGCTTGAATGCTAATTTGACTCTTGAGGCAGTAACACTACAGTTGTGACCTTTATAAAATTTGAAAAGCATTTTGAATATCTATTGTATGTCAGTAATTGTGTTAAGTACTGGAGGCCAAGAGGCCAAGTTGAATGACAGCTCTATTTCTTCCTCTTCAGAAGCTTATAATATGGGAGTGAGTGAGGAATAAAGATAGAATAACAGTAAATACAGTAACCTTAATGTAAAACAAGTGTTAAATGTCAAGTGAGAAACAAACCAACAAAGCTTTGGGAAATGAGGGATTTTAGTGGCAGAGAAATCTCTGAATGTTTCTTGGAGGCACTGGGATAGTAGTAAACTTTGAAATAGATATATTTAAAAGTGGGGAAAAAGAAGGACATTCTAGGTAGAAGGATTTAAGTAAAGGCTTGGATCTCAAAGTATGTGGGCTATTTTCAGACTCATAAAGCCTGAAGACTTTATCAAAGTAGGTAAGAATTGAAGTATAGGGCTGCAGTTGTAGCTCAGTGCTAGAGTACTTGCCTAGCATGTGTGAGGCACTGAGTTCGAGCCTCAGCTCCATGTAAAAAAAAATAAAATAAAGGTATTGTGTCCATCTACAATTAAAAAAAAAAAAAGAATTGAAGTATGGACAGTTTTAAATCCTGGGATGAGAAATTTGGACTTAGATTTTTTTTTAATAGAGCTTGGAGTTGCTGTTTGTTTATTTGTGGTACTGGTATTGAACCCATGCTTTCTTATTTATTTGCCATACTGGGAACTGAACCCAGGAGCACCCGCACCCTTCCATTAAGTTATATCCCCAATCCTTTTTTCTTACTTTTTAAAAAGTTTTTGAGACATTGTCTCCATAAATTGCCAGAGACTGGCTTCAAACTTGTGATCTTCTGCCTCAACCCTTCTTGTCTCTGGGATTTTAGGTATGCACCTCTACGACTGGCTTATTAATGATTTTTAAGCAGAAGAATGTCTTAATTAGATCTGTTTATTATAAAGGTATAAAAGAAATTATACATATTTATTACAGAAACTAAACCTTTTTGAATTTTAGATATTTGTATTTTTTAAAATATTTTTTTTTAGTTGTCGGTGGACACAATACCTTTATTTTATTTATGTGCTGCTGAGAATTGAACCCGGGGCCTCACACATGCTAGACGACGCTCTACCACTGAGCCATAGCCCCAGCCCCTAGATATTTGTAAGTTTTAAGAAACTGTGTAAAAAGATTATTTTTTTATTTATAAAAGAAACAAAAATTTGACTTTGAACCATCCTCTCTCTCTTTGAAGGAAAATAGAGGAGAAAGGGTGGTAGCTGCAGAGATACGGGATCAATGGGGCATTTTTGATGGTGAGGATAGAATGTAGGGTCTTGTGCTTGCTTCCCATCTGCCTGCCTGCCTTCCTCTCTCTTTCTTTCAAGAAGAATATGTTTAAATGTTGGTGGAAAGGATTCAAAGAATTAATTGGAGACGGACAAGTTGAATTTGCCAGAGAGAAGGCTATAATTGGTAAAGATCCAGAAAATGGGGATAATTTTGATTTATTGTTGTTGTTTTTCGTTTTTGTTTGAGGTACTGGGTACAGGCACTCTACCACTGAGGTACATCTCTGGCTCATTTTATTTTATTTGTTTTTTCATCCTCTTTCCCTTCCCTCCTCTGTTTCTCCTCTGTTCCCTTTCCTTACTATACTGATCTTCTGTTTATCTGTAACATTTTCTTTACTTAGTACCTTGTCGATACACATAAAGATGAGATTCACTGTGGTATAGTCATATATGTACATAGGAAAGTTTGGATTCATCCTACCATTCTTCTCTTTTCCCCTTCCTCCTCCCTCTCAATCCCCTTCTCCACTGATCTCTCTTCTGTTTTCATGGGACTCCCACCTCTTTCTTTTCCTTCCTTCCTTCCTTCCATCTTTCTTTCCTTCCTTCCTTCTTTTTTATTCTGAGAAAGGTCTCATTAAATTGCTAAGGCTGGCCCCATACTCGCAATCCTCCTGTTTCAGTTTTCCAAGTCTCTGGAATTACAGACCTGTGCCACTTTGCCCAGTGATAATGGTTCTTTGATAGGAAGAAATATTTTTTCCTTTGTAACCTGGAAGAAAGAATAGGTATAAATGCTGATAGTTTGAGAGTTGATGTTGATTAGAAGAAGGTTTCTCTCTGGTTTTTAATATTCCTTTTCTTTGTCAAGATCATTTGTGGAATGAAATTTAGGATTGGGGAAAGTCATAAGACTCCATGAAATACTTTTGTGGGATAGGAAAGAACATTCACCAAGAAAGATTGTTCAGTTTCTGGGAAACTTTGAGGACCTAGTGACTTATGAGAGTGATTTATGAAACAGGATGATGAGAAATTCAGATGATACATAAAGATGTGATTAAGAGCTTGGCACAGTGCCGCAAGCTGTAATCCCAGTAGCTCTGGAGGTTGAGGCAGGAGGATTGCAAGTTCAAATCCAGTCTCAGTAATTTAGCAAGGGCCTAAGCAACTCAGTTGGGGATGTGGCTCAGTGGTTAAGCGTCCCTGGGTTCATTCCCCAGCACCCCCCCAAAAAAATGTGATTAAGAAAGCAAAAACGATATGAAATTATTATTCTTCATATTTTTCACCAAGAAATCTGAAGACTGAGGGCTGGCAGTGTAGCATGGTGGGGGAGTGCTTGCCTAGCATGTGTGAAGTCCTAGGTTGGATCTCTAGCACTGGGATAGGGGAAATAAATACATAAGTAAATAAATAAATAAGATGTATATCATATATCACACCATAGTCATGATATATATATTAGTCATAGTATATATGTATATATCTTAACTAACTTTGGGGCAAGAATCCCTCTATAAAACATCATCTTGGAACTTGATGTTTTGTTGATTTGTGTTTGCTCTCTAAGTGTGTAACCTTTGTTTTCCTGCCTTGTAGGAAGTGATCTCTTCAGGCTCTCATGGGTAGAAAACTCTTGACAAATGAGGCACAGGGGGGTTCCTGTACTCATGAGGCTTTAATGCAGTGTTTTGGTAAAGTTATAATTGAGTAGCAGTTGTAATATACTGAGTTTAAAAATACTTGAAATCTTGGCTCAAGTCTCATTTTGACTTCTGGAGTTTAAATCACTCAATAATATGTTAATGGAATGGCCCCATTTTCCAGTAGGATAATTTATAAGACAGTAATTGAAAAGAAAAAAGAAACATTGTGGCAGATTCTGTGCAGAAAGGGGCAGGTTAAAGTAACACATTTTACTCTAACCTATTTAAAAAATTTTTAAAACTTAAAATTTAAAAAATTTTTAAAACTAATACTAGTGTTTATAAAAATTGTAGATGATGAATTTCTGATTAATTGGAATGCTTATTTAAATTTTTATTTTTACTATGCTGATTTTCTTATGGTAAAATATACATAGCATAAAATTTGCTGTTTTTAGTCATTTTACATGTATAATTCAGTGACATTAAGTTTATTCACACTGTTGTGCAATTATCCCCACTATGTCTAGTTTTTTTTAATGTTTTTTAATTGTAGTTGGCTACACCACATTTATTTATTTATTTATTTATTCATTCATTCATTCATTCATATGTGGTGCCGAGGATTGAACCCAGTGCCTCCCACGTGCTAGGTGAGTGCTCTACTGCTGAGCCACAACCCTAGCTCCCCAGCCCCTATTTCTAGTTCTTTATCATACAAAACAAATTCTTGCAAATAGCATACAATATTTTCCCATTGCCCCATCTCTGTTTTTCTTTCTGTTTCTCTGAATTTGCCTATTCCAAGACCTTGTATTAAGTGCAACCATACAATGTGTCCTTTAGTGTCTATTTAGTGTTTTCAAGGTTGTTCATGTTGTTGAGTGTATCAGTATTTCATTCCTTTTTATGACCAAAAAGTATTCCATTATGTGTATATGCCACATTTTTCTTAACCGTTTATCTATTAATGAACACTGGTGTTGTTTCCCTCTTTTGGCATTGTGAATAATTATTGATACGAACATTGGTGTACAGAATCTGAGTTCTTACTTTTGATTGTTTAGGGTATAACCCTGGGAGTAAAATTGCTGTCTCATGTGGTAATTCTATGGTAAAGTTTTATTTATTTATTTATTTATTTATTTATTTGTTTTAGTTGTACACAATGCCTTTATTTTTATGTGGTACTGAGGATCGAACCCGGGCCTCGCATGTGCAAGGCGAGCGCTCTGCTGCTGAGCCACAACCCCAGCCCTGTGGTAAAGTTTTTAAGGAACCACCAAACAGTGTTCTGTGTTCCCATCAGCAGTGCACAAGTGTCCAGTTTCTCTACTTCTTTGTCAACACTTGGTATTTCTGGATTTAAAAAAAAAATTTATTTGGTATCAGTGATTGAACTCAGGGGCACTCAACCACTGAGCCACATTTTCAGACTTATTTTGTATTTTATTTAGAGGCAGGGTCTTACTGAGTTGCTTAGTGCCTCTGTTTTGCTGAGTCTGGCTTTGAATTCCTGATCCTCCTGCCTCAGCCTCCCAAGCTGCTGGGATTACAGGCATGTGCCAGCCCAGCTGGATTTTTTTTTTTTTAAATAAGCGTCTTAATGGGTGTGAAGAGGTATCTCACTGTTTTTTTTTTTTTTTTTTTTTTTTTGTAATATTTATTTATTTACTTTAGTTGTACACAATGCAATGCATTTATGTTTATGTGGTGCTGAGGATCGAACCTGGGCCATGCACGTGAGAGGCAAGCGCTCTGCTGCTGAGCCACAACCCCAACCCTCTCACTGGTTTTGATTTGCAGTTCTTTAGTGAGTAATGAATTGAGCATCTTTTCATATGTTTATTTTGGCTATTTGTATATCTTCTTTGAAGGAATATTAATTCACATCAGTTCTTTGGTAGAGTGCTTGACTTAGCATACTCTAGGTCCTGGCATCTATCTCCAGCACTGCAAAAAAACAAAACAAAACAACAACAAAAACCATGTTTATTCAAGTTCTTTGCTCATTTTAAAATTAAGTGTGTTGTAGTATTCTTGTGTTGTGGAAAATCAATTCTGTATGTTAGTCATATTTCTGAAATATTTTATTGACCTATATGGCCTATAGTTTGTAGTAGGTTTTCAAATTGGGAAGTATGCAGTTTTCCAACTTTGTTGTTGTGCAAGATTATTTTGCCTAGCCTGAGTCTTTTAATCCAGAATAGCTGTGAATTTTAGGATCAGTTTTTATTTGGTATCAGTGATTGAACTCAGGGAACTCAAGGTCAAACCACTGAGCCACATTTTCAGACTTATTTTGTATTTTATTTAGAGACAGGGTCTTACTGAGTTGCTTAGTGCCTCTGTTTTGCTGAGTCTGGCTTTGAATTCCTGATCTCCTGCCTCAGCCTCCCAAGCTGCTGGGATTACAGGCATGTGCCAGCCCAGCTGGATTTTTTTTTTTTTAAATAAGCGTCTTAATGGGTGTGAAGAGGTATCTCACTGTTTTTTTTTTTTTTTTTTTTTTTTTTTGTAGTATTTATTTATTTACTTTAGTTGTACACAATGCAATGCATTTATGTTTATGTGGTGCTGAGGATCGAACCTGGGCCATGCACGTGAGAGGCAAGCGCTCTGCTGCTGAGCCACAACCCCAACCCTCTCACTGGTTTTGATTTGCAGTTCTTTAGTGAGTAATGAATTGAGCATCTTTTCATATGTTTATTTTGGCTATTTGTATATCTTCTTTGAAGGAATATTAATTCACATCAGTTCTTTGGTAGAGTGCTTGACTTAGCATACTCTAGGTCCTGGTATCTATCTCCAGCACTGCAAAAAAAAACAAAACAAAACAACAACAAAAACCATGTTTATTCAAGTTCTTTGCTCATTTTAAAATTAAGTGTGTTGTAGTATTCTTGTGTTGTGGAAAATCAATTCTGTATGTTAGTCATATTTCTGAAATATTTTATTGACCTATATCTGGCCTATAGTTTGTAGTAGGTTTTCAAATTGGGAAGTATGCAGTTTTCCAACTTTGTTGTTGTGCAAGATTATTTTGCCTAGCCTGAGTCTTTTAATCCAGAATAGCTGTGAATTTTAGGATCAGTTTGTCAGTTTCTACAAATCAGCTAGGATTTTTTTTTGGTGGTGGTGGGGGGGACCAGGGATTGAACTCAAGGTCATTCAACCACTGAGCCACATTCCCAGCCCCATTTTGTATTCTGTTTAGAGACAGGGTCTTACTGAGTTGATTAGAGCCTCGATTTTGCTGAGGCTCGCTTTGAACTCCTGATTCTCCTGCCTCAGCCTCCCAAGCCACTGGGATTATAGGCGTGTGCCACTGTGCCTGGCCACCTGGGATTTGGATAGGGATTATGGTTGCATTTGTGGATCACTTTGGTGAGTTATTGCCTTTTTTTTTTTTTTTTTTGTACCAGGGATTGGACTCAGGGGCACTCGACCACTGGGCCACATCCACAGCCCTTTTTTGTATTTTATTAGAGACAGGGTCTCACTGAGTTGCTAAGTGCCTCGGCTGGCTTTGAACTCTAGATCCTCCTGCCTCAGCCTCTCCCAAGTGCTGGGATTACAGGTGTGCATGCGCTGTGGAGTTATAGCCTTCTTAACATTGGATCTTCCAGTCCATGAACCATAGGCTGACTTTCCATTTTATTTAGGTGTTCCTTAATTTCTTTGAATAATGTTTTGTAGTGTACAGTGTTTTGTAGTTTGCACTTCTTTTGTTAAATTTATTGCTAAGTATTCCTTTTGATGATATTGCAAGTGAAATTGTTTTTCACATAAGTGGCATTTCATTTTAGGTTTGTTTATTGCTGCTGTATAAAAATGCAGAAGATGAGCCGGGCGCGGTGGCGCACGCCTGTAATCCCAGCACTTTGGGAGGCTGAGGCAGGAGGATCGTGAGTTCAAAGCCAGCCTCAGCAATGGCGAGGCACTTAGCAACTCAGTGAGACCCTGTCTCTAATAAAATACAAAAAAGGGCTGGGGATGTGGCCCAGTGGTCTAGTGCCACTGAGTTCAATCCCCGGTACAAAAAAAAAAAAAAAAAAAAAAAAAATGCAGAAGATTTTTTTGTTGTTTGACCCTCTTTTCTGCAACCTCCTGAACTTGATAATTAGCTCTAATAGATTTTTAGTGGATTCTTAGGATTTTTCCACCTACATGATCATTATTTTACTTCTTCCTTTACAGTATGGATGCCTTTTAATTTCTTTTTCTTGTCTAATTCCTCTAGCAGGAACCTCCAGGAGAGTGTTGAATAGAAGCAATAAAAGCAGGCATCTTGATCCTCAGGAAAACTATTTACTCTATCCATCAAGTATGATGTGAGCTGTGGATTTTTTGTAGATAACCCCTTATTAGATTGGGGAAGTTTGATTCCAAGTTTGTTGAGTAATTGAAAGAACTTCAAAACTTGACAGATTTTTTTGCTTAGGACCTTGCTAAATTGCTGAGGCTGGCTTTGAACTTGCGCTCCTGCCTCAGCCTCCCAAATCACTGGGATTACAGGCCTGCACCACCATGCCTGGCTGAGATTAATACTTAACCCTCTCTAACTTTCTTCTTTTTACCTAGATGTACGAGATCTTGAGAAATATAAATGACTGAGAAGTAGCCTCTTCCTAATTTGCCTAGTTCCTCTATAAATGCAGTTTGACCAGGATGGAGTTGCTAGTAGAAGACGGATGAGATTTTTATAATACAGTAGTTTCCCCTTACCTGTGGTTTTGCTTTCCATGTTTTCAGTTACCTGTAGTTAACCCTCAGTTACCTATGATTGACTAGTATATGAAAATATTAAATAAAATTTTGGAAATAATTCATACGTTTTAAAGTGAACATTCTTAATATCATTATGAAATCACACCATTCTGCTCCATTTTACCTGGGATATGAATCATCCCATTGTCCAGCATATCTGCACTGTATAAGGTACCCTCCTGTTTGTCACTTAGACTCTCAGTTATTAGATCAACTGTTGTGGCATTACAGTGTTTGTGTTCAAGCAACCCTTAGTTTACTTATTAATGGCTTTAAATTGTTAGCATTGCTATGCCATAGAGAAGCAATGAATTTTTTTTGAAATAAAATGTTAAAGTTCTCAAGATCTATGGTAAGAACAAATCTGTGAGATTGTGAGATAGGAAAAAGAAATTTATTACTTTTGTTATTACATCTCAAAGTGACAAACTTACTGTCAGAGTGTATGAAAGGGGCTTAGTTAAGATGGAAAAAGTATTAAGTTAGTTGTAACATGTTGCATGAGAAAGCATTGAGCTGGAATTGACTGCAGTGATACTCTACCACTAAGCGACGTCCCTGGTACTTATTTATTTATTCGTTTTTCATACCCATGTGACTTTTTAAAAATTTTTAAAATTTTGAGATATGGTTTCACTAAGTTTTCATCCTTGCCTTGATATTCTCTTTTATTATTAGCTATTATTGTCAGTCTCTTACTGTACCTAATTTATAAATAATAATAATAATAATAATAATTGTTATTATTTTGTGGTGCTGGGGATTGTGCATGCAAGGCCAGCACTCTACCAACTAAGCTATATCCCCATACCCCTGAATTAAATTTTTGTCATGGATTTGTATTTGTAGGAAAAATTGTGTATGTGGGGTTCAGTACTATCTGGTTTCAAGCATCTATTGGGGTCTTGTTAAGAGTGGTCTAACTGCGCTAGGTGGTGGAGGCTGCCTACCAAAGTCAGCCCTTTCCTTCCTTTAGTACCCAAATCCCATGTTGTGTATAGTAAGACTCAATTTGAGTTTCTTTGGATACAGGTTAAGTATTTCTGATCTGAAATCTTAGATGGAGTGGGATAGTGTTTGGATTTTGGAGCATTTTTTTAGTTTTTCAGATTAGGAATGTTCAACTGGCAAAGTCTATGTAAAGATTCCCAAACTGGAAAAACTCCAATATCTGAAACACTTCAGATAAGACACTCAACCTGGCTAGATAACAGAAATAAAGATATAGATAGCACAGAGTCTATAGTTTAGAAATACAAATTTATTTACTAAGATTTTATAGTTACCTCACAGAAATAGAAAACGAAAAACTCCAGGGACTAAACAGGTGTAAATCTAGATGAAAGGAAAGAAAATATTCAGAAACAAATAAGAGGCTTGGAGAAAGTATTGTCATTTTATGACAACTGCAGGGAGGTTTGTTATCTTAATATGCAGAGATTGAAGAAAGTTTAGGAATGGCCTGAGGGTAGGGTTTGGGAGTAGCCTGGAGGAGAAGGAGGCCCCTGCAGGGGACTTGAAAAATCAGTAGAGTTAGGATATACAGTTTAATATAGTGTTTAATCTTAATCTTGTGTTGTATTTCTCAGTTGAGACACAAGTTGGAAAAGCATAGTTATCACTTTCATAGAAAAATGGACAAAAGACTTGAATAGGTGGTTTACAATAGAAGAAATACAAACAGCAGCTTAGTCACAAATGGAAAGGCTAATCTGATAAGTCAAACCACTTATCAGAGAAATTCAGTGGAATGCAGTTGACTGTTGTAAGGTTAAGAAACTTCTGTGTGTCATTTGTCATTTTATCTTATCTCCTGGCAAGTGCCCAGCAATTCTAGTTAGGCTCCTATATTTGTTGAATAAATGAAATAAGCAAATTTTTCTTATTCTTTTAAAAAAAATTTTTTTTTAGTTGTAGGTGGATACAATACCTTTATTTTATTTATGTGGTGCTGGGGATCAAACCCAGAGCCTCACACATGCGAGACAAGCGCTCTAACACTGAGCCATAGCCTCAGCTCCCTTTTTTTTCTTCTTTGTGGGACAATTTTAAGGCTCGTTATGCTTCCATTGAAAATGGTATGGTTAAGAGGGCTGGGGTTGTGGCTCAGCGGTAGAGCGCTCGCCTAGCACGTGCGCGGCCCGGGTTCAATCCTCAGCACCACGTAAACATAAATGCATTGTATTGTGTACAACTAAAGCAAATAAATAAATATATATAAAAAAAGAAAATGGTATGGTTAAAAGGCAATTTCATACCTTGTTGGTGGGACTGTTAATTAATGCAGTCTCTTTAGAAAACAATTCAGTGATAAAATGGTATAGCATATACTCTTTTTTTTTTTTTTTTTTTTTTTTGTGGTACCGGGGATTGAACTCAGGGGCACTCAACCACTGGGCCACATCCCCAGCCCTTTTTTGTATTTTATTAGAGACAGGGTCTCACTGAGTTGCTAAGTGCCTCGCCATTGCTGAGGCTGGCTTTGAACTCACGATCCTCCTGCCTCAGCCTCCCAAAGTGCTGGGATTACAGGCGTGCGCCACTGCGCCCGGCTAGCATATACTCTTGACTCAGCAATTCCACGTCTAGGAATTTATTCCAAGGTAAAATAGAGTGTGCTCTTATGTGCACATGTTCATTATGGTGTTTATATTACTAGATTCTGGATACAACCCACTTATCTATGAGGTGGTTTCTGGTTAAATATATACTACACAGTCATTAAAAGTATGAAGGGGTAGCTGGGCGCAGTGGCGCACGCCTGTAATCCCAGCACTTGGGAGGCTGAGGCAGGAGGATCATGAGTTCAAAGCCAGCCTCAGCAATGGCAAGGCACTTAGCAACTCAGTGAGACCTTGTCTCTAATAAAGTACAAAACAGGGCTGGGGATGTGGCCCAGTGGTCGAGTGCCTCTGAGTTCAATCCCTGGTACCAAAAAAAGGTATGAGGAGAGCATTCATGTGTATTAGTGAGGAACTTTTGTTTGTTGTTTATTAAATGAAATAAGACTTAATATGTGAAATAATTTCTACAATATTTAAAACATATGTGAACCAGGTGCACTGATGCACACCTGTAGTTCCAGGTATTGAGGAGGCCAAGGCAGAAGGATCACTTGAGCTCAGGAATTCTGGATTGGCCTGGGCAATAATATATTGAGAACCTTTCTCAAAACAGAAACAAAAATTCACAGTTGCTAGAGTATGGAACCAACCTAGGTGTCCCTCAGTAGATGAATGGTTAAAGAAAATGTGGTATATATACTCAATGGAATATTACTCAGCTTTAAAGAAGGGTGAAATTATGGCATTTGTCAGTAAATGGTTGGAGTTGGAGAATATCATGCTAAGGGAAATAAGCCAGTCCCACAAAACCGAAGGCTAAATGTTTTCTCTAATATGTGGATGCTAATTCACGATAAGGTGGGGGTCACTAGTGAAAAATCACCTTACCTTAGATTAGGTAGAGGGAAGTAAAGGGAGGGGAGAGTGGGGATGTGGGGATGGGGAAGATAGTGGAATGAAACAGACATTATTACTGTATGTATATATGTGACTACATGACCAATATGATTCTGCAACATGTACACTTAGAAAAATGAGAAATTATATTCCATCTATGTTGCACAAATGCATTCTACTGTCATGTGTAATTAATTAAAACAAATAAAAAATTAAAAAAGAAACTATACAAATACATGTGTATGATTGTATTTCTCCTCACAGTGTTAATAGTTTATTTGGAGGGAGCAAAATTTTGATTTTTTTTTTCCCTGCTTTATATTTAACCATAGTAGAGTTTTTGTTTGTTTGTTTGTGTTTGTAGCTAGATCCAATCTCAAAAAAACATTGCCCAGGTTGGCAAGAAACCCCTAGACTCAAGTGATCTTGCCGCAAGCCTGTACCTCCCGGGTGGGTAGTTGGGACTTGGGACTGGTGCACACTGCTATACCTGTCTCATTTTTTTATAGCAAGAATTAATTGTATAATGGGAAAAACAGGACCATCAAGATCTCTTTTGAAAAATATATGGGTGGAAAGAGAGTTCTCTTTGTTTACATTTGTAAGACTAGCCAAAGCATTTACTGAGGACCAGAAAAGGTTTATCTATGTAGGGAGACAGTCTGCATTCTGTGTAGGAAAACTGGCTATTCAGGTTTCAATTTTCTTGTGAATAGCTCCTCAGAATTTTGAGTTATTTGTGTATCTGATTCTTATCTATATCCTCAATGTTTTAAAATTGTATGTTTACTCTAAAAAATAATTAAGGGACAGGTTGTGGCTCAGTGGTAGAGTGCTTGCCCAACATGTGTGAGGCACTGGTTTCTATCCCTGGCACCACGTAAAAATAAACAGCTGGGCGCAGTGGCGCACACCTGTAATCCCAGCAGTTGGGAGGCTGAGGCAGGAAGATCACGAATTCAAAGCCAGCCTCAGCAATGGCGAAGCACTTAGCAACTCAATCAGACCCTGTCTCTAAATAAAATACAAAAAAGGGTTGGGGATGTGGCCCAGTAGTCAAGCCACACCCGGCTTTTTTTTTTTTTTTTTTTTTTTTCTAATTTTGAGGCAAGGTCTCAAAATTAAAAAATTACTGAGGCTGGCCTCAAACTTGTGATCCTCCCACCTCAGCCTCCTAAGTAGCTGGAATTAACAGGCATATGCCATCATGCCTGGTTTGAATAATTTTAATTCTAGCATTAGCAAAATGAAAAGTGAACAGTTGAACAAAAATAAGGGATTGGTTAAATTAAGTTGAATAAATATAGTTCTTTTGTTCCTTTTATCTCAGCTCTTAGAATCAGGTGCACTGCTGCATGTGGAGTGTGTGTGTGTCTGTGTGTACACGTGCATGTGCACAATGGCTTTTGGCTTTTTGTTTATTTTTTTCCTCAGAGATGGATCATTCACATTATGTATATTGTGTGTGTGTGTGTGTGTGTGTGTGTGTGTGTGTGTGTATGTAAGACTGCATCTACTTTTACTCAAATGAAAGTATTATGGAAATTCCTCCAAGATAATTGGCAACAATCTACCTCATTTCTTTTAAAAGTTTGTACTTTATCATACTGATGGACCATGGTTTATTTGACTCTTCCTGTTTGATTGGGCTTTCAGTTATTTTCAGCTATTCTTCCAGTAAAACCATGCTGTAGTAAATAAATACATGCTTTTAATTCTGTAGGATATACTGTCAGTAAGTGAGGCTGGTCGGCTGAAAAATTTATCTGTTTTTTTTCTGGTTGGGTTTGAAATCTGCCTTCATTATTATTATTTTTTTTAATCTTTGGCACATTAAAAAGTGCTTAACTCTTAGTTATTGTTTTTATTAAGTAAACCCTTTGTATTCAAGTAGCTTTGTTAACTATTAAAATTCTATGTATCTTTGAATTTATTTCTGACCTCTTGTTTTGTTTTACTGATCAGTTTGTTAATTTCTGGGCAGTATCATGCTGTTTTTCTTTTTTCTTTTATATGTATGTATTTTTAGTTGTTGGTAGACCTTTGTTTATTTATACACGGTGTGCCAGGCAAGTGTGCTTCCACTGAGCCCCAGCCCCACTATCATGCTATTTTGATAACAGTGATGGCTTTATAATTAATTTACTATTTAGTGTAGCAAAGTATTTTTGTTACTGTTCTCTCCCCAGTGCTTTCTGTTTTCTGGTCTTTCAGGATTTTAGTAGATGGTGTGACATATTTATTAAGTTAATAAGTAATAAATATTAAATCTTGCTTTAGAAAAATTTGGGGTGCTCATTTAGCCCAGGGTAATTGATGTTTGTTGATGGTGTTGTTTCCTAGCCAAGCATGGTATTGCAGTGTAACTTTCTCAAGTGTAGTAAATAATGATTCAGAGGAGGAATTGGAGGAAAACTTGATGACCATTGTGAATTTGGAAGGGCAGAGTGAGGGTGGTTCAGCTTAAGCATGAGAGAAATACTTTTGGCCTTAGGTAAGGGATAGTGTGATAGTACATCTCGAGAATGAAAAATTCTATAAAGACCCCTGGTGCTCTAATTCATAGACTTTATCACCTTTTTCCTTCCCCTTTTATTTCAACTATATGTGTGTGTGTGTGTGTGTGTGTGTACATACATGGATAGAGCCAACGAGAGAGAGATATATGTGTGTGTTTATATATGTATATATATATAAATGTATATACATATATATGTATATATATGTATATATAAACACACACACATATATATAAAACATATATATACATACATGTACATGTGTATGTATTATTTCATTTAATTTTAAAAAAAAAAGACAATGCCTTTATTTTATTTGTTTAGTTTTATTTGGTGCTGAGGATTTAACCCAGTGCCTTGCACATGGTACCTACAAATTCATAATGCTACTACCCCAGTGTTCTTTTTCTTCTTATTCTATTTATTTCCCTCTTTTCTGATAGCAAGATCTGTGGTTCCCCTAAACCCAATTTACTATTCATTTGCTCAGTTGTAGCAGTTTCATTGCTATACCATTATCATTACCAGCACCAAACCTACTAAATAAAGTTGAGGATTTCTTTGCATTTTTTTCCTGTCCATAAGTATTGTTCATAACTAATGTGTCATTTTAACATAAATACTTTTACATTATGTAATAAAAATATTTAATCTAGGAATGAGGATGTAGCTTAGTGGTCTCACTTGCCTAGCATGTGAGACCCTTAGTTCTGTCCCTAGAACCACTACCACCAAAAAAACAAAAACAAAAAAACTAGTCCCACAGATTTTGTTATGATGTAACAGTGTGCTGATTTTAATTGAACCTATTTCAGTACAATAATTGCAAGTGTCCTGTGGGATATCTATAAAATAGTTTTGTCACTACAGCAGAGCTACACTTTTCAGATCAACTCTAGTAATCTTGAGTTGAGGCTACTAGAATTATTGATGTGGAGGCAAACTTTTTTTTTTTTTTAATTTATTTTAGGCAGAGATACTGATGTTCAGAGACACAGGAGGAAAAAAATGGAATTTGTAAATTATATACAAAAAATAAGTCAGAAAAGAAATAGAAAGTAAGATCTATAACTGGGGTATTTATTCTTATAAGCAATCAGATTAGTTCTCAGTTTCCTGCAGTCTTATTAAAAGATGGAATATTCAGTTCCATGACTTCATTGCTTCAGAAAAGAAAACATTTTCTTTGGTGTTAAATTGTAGAAGGAATTTTATTCTGGGAATTACATCTATTTTTACAACAAAAATGCAATATCTCTCTTGAACTCTTATTATTTTTTTCCCCTGCCTTAGCCTCCAAAATAACTAGTACTATGGGTGCATACTACTGCACCTGGCTTATACAAATATTTCTTGAATTATTATTTTAGTACTGTTCAATTATGTAACATTAAATCATATTTAATGTTTAAATCAGAAGTTTTCTGATTTTTTTGTATGTGTGTATGTATGTGTTTGATGGTGATAATTGAACCCAGGACCTGGTGTATACTAAGTGCTTGTTCTACCACTGAGCTATACCTACATTTGAGACCTATGATTTGTCAGGATTTGAATTTAGGAAATTTAAGGAAAGTGATAGTTAACATGCCCTTTAGACTCCATAAGTAACTTTGTATCTTGAGAGCACCTTAGTGTAAGAGGCCTAATTGAAATGTGATAGTTAATGATATAAACTGTATAAAAAGTGAAAAATAAATTTATAACCTGTATTAGTTGGTCCAAATGTACTGAAGGACAATCTGTTCTTTGGTTTTATTCTCTGAATACTTAAATGTTGATGTTCTATGTTATGAAAAGAAAGATTCAGTACTACTTACTGGTTCTGTAAGGTGTTAAACATAAGGGAAATCAAATAAATCACATAGTATTTTTATATCCTATAATAGCTTATATTCTTATATAAGTTTATTAGAATATTATACAAATAAGAATCAACTTGGATACAAGTTGAAACACTTAGAACAGTCTTTCTCTTTGACATAGAATTGCTTTACTTGTATGAGTCTAAATTGTGCAAATCAGGAAGTTTTATTTTTGGATGTTTGTCTTCATGCTCTAATGACTAATAAAAACCCTCAAGGGTATATTGGTTTTGCTGCCCATTCTGATTTTATAATTATAGTTTCCCTCAGTCTTGATTGCCTTTAATTTTCTGATTTGGTTTAAAATTGTAGGGTAGACATGCAACAGGTTGTTTTCTTCCTCCTCTTCCTTACCCTTACCTCCCCTCTCCTCCCACCTCCTCTCTTGTCCCCTCCCCCTTCCTTTCCCCTCATCTCAAGGTTTGACAGCCTTTTTCATCATTGTCTATTTAACCAAATCCATTCTGCTATAAATAAGCCATTTCCCTTGGTTTGTTCTACTGTAAATACAGTATCTTGCCAGGATTGTAGAAATGACACTTTCATTTTTTCCACCATCTTAAAGGACTCTTTCAATACAATTTTCCATTATAGTTACTAACAAAGTTAATATTAGATTCTATCAATGAAAGCCCTCAGTTTTGTCATTTATTGAGGTGTTACTTGAAATACTAATATATTTAGAGCAGAAATGTCGTTTTTTAGGGAATCTAGAACAACAGCAACAAACTGCCATAAGGATGGACACCAAGGAAGCTGTGTTTGGGACAGAAAGAAATCAAGATAAGGTAGATGAAAAGTAGAGAAAAGAACTGAACCCTGGGGGGAGGCGGTGGTAGATGGGTTCGACTTTTAGGAACACACACACACACACACACACACACACACACACGCACACACACATCTACACATCCACAATTGATAAGATTAAGTATTTTGATGGAGGGGATGGGTTCTAATATTCTGGACTAGTGTTTTCTCTCTGGATAGCTGTGGAAGACACTTGGTATTAGTTGATAAAATCATTGCCAAAACCCAACTTCAGTATTCATCCTTGTTATTACTTGAAAGTCAATAGGGAATCTCTGATTGGAGTGTTCAACTTACAAAATCAGTTCAGAAAATTTAATTTTTGCTTTTGTTTTTGTGATGTAAAGATTGTGTTTCTCTTCATAGCAACATGAACCGTGAAGACCGGAATGTGCTGCGTATGAAAGAACGGGAAAGGCGGAATCAGGAAATTCAGCAGGGTGAAGACGCCTTCCCACCTAGCTCTCCTCTTTTTGCTGAACCATACAAAGTTGTAAGTTGTCCTTCTTGAATGTATTTTTCCCCCTTTATATAACATTTTTGCCTTTAAAATTTTTTAAACTCCATTGTTTATATTCAAAAAAATTACTATTGTGAATACCATTTTACATTTTTCCCTTTCTTCTAAATAGAATATACTTTTTTCAGGTAAGTTTTTTTGTGTATAATTTATTGCATATAGAGAAGTACACAAAACAATTGTCATAGCTTGAAGAATTCACCACATGAATAACCTCAAACAATCAATACTCAGATCAAGGAATAGATCATTACCAGCACCCTAGAAGTCCTCCTTGAGACCCCTTCCTATCACTATCCTGTACTCTTAAAAATGTGGGGTGAATTCGTTCAAACGTTTATCTCTATACTCATGGCTAGACAGCTGACCATGGGCAAGCATTATACCTTTTGAGCCTTGAGTTAAGTTAAATCTTTTTTTTTTTTTTTTTTGGTACTGGGGATTGAACTCAGGGGCACTTGACCACTGGGCCACATCCCCAGCCCTTTTTTGTATTTTATTAGAGATAGGGTCTCACTGAGTTGCTAAGTGCCTCGCCATTGCTGAGGCTGACTTTGAACTCGCGATCCTCCTGCCTCAGCCTCCCAAGTGCTGGGATTACAGGTGTGCGCCACTATGCCCGGCCAAGTTAAAATTTTTTCAATCAACCACATTGTCTACTATTTCCGAAGTGGTCTTTGGTTATATATCAGTCAAAGATGATTTTCATAGATGCTTTTTTCCCCCTCCCTATTTCTTATTATTTAGTTACTTAGTTTACTTAATTTCATTGACTGTATGTTTGAATAAATCTGTCTTCAGTATCAGTTTGTTTTTTTTTTTTCTGTTATTGTAAAATTCTCTGATTATTTTTCCTTTGATTACACCTAATGCTTGATTAACTATTATGACTTATATTAAAGCATGTTGTCAGAGGTGTTTAATAAATTGAGTCAACTATTTTTTTTTTATTACTGTCATTGTACTTGACTTGAGATTATAGAGAACACTGAATAGTAGCATTTCTGACTACTCGAGTATGGCTTTAGTGATGATGGATCTCTCTCTAATATTTGACTTTGGATTTCCTTTCAACTTTTTTTTTGGAGGGGGTTGGTACTAGGGATTTAACCCATGGGTGCTTTACCACTGAGCTACACACCCAGCTCTTTTTATTTTTTATCTTGAGACAGGGTCTTACTAAGTTACCAAGGGTCTCAAGAGTTGCTGAGACTGGCCTTGAACTTGTGTTCCTCCTGTCTCAGCCCCCAAGTCACTGGGATTACAAATGGCCACTGTGCCTGACTGAACTTGCATTTTAAAGGCTTATGTTATGTTATTGCAATAGTACTGTGGATTATAGTGGTAATAATTATTGTTGGTTTGTAGATTATGAGTTTGAGTGTTAAGACTTTTTTCCTGATGAAATATTAAAAGTAATAACATATCTTTGGTTTACCCCTGTAACATTTGGTGTTTATTCAAATCATTTACATACTTTGTTAAGCTTTTTTTTTCTTTTTTCTTTTTTTTTTTTTTCTGGTGGTGCTGGGGATTGAACCCAGGGCTTTGTTTATGCGAGGAAAGCACTCTACCAACTGAGCTATATCTCCAGCCCTGTTAAGCTTTATATCCAGAGTTTTTAAGGATTTTTCCAATTTAAAGGCAGTCATACTGATGTCATTTATGTGAGTGTAATACAACACCTATGTTTGGAATTTGGGGTCGGGGATTAAATTAGAAATTAAAGGTATATTGAAAAAAATTAAGTTTTATCTAAAATTTTTGAATCATACTACCATTTATTTTCTAGTTATACTATGATGAATTAGATTTTTTTTCTGATCTGTAAATAGCTGTTTATCTACCTCTCTTGTTTATTAATAGGGTCAGATTTTTCAAGCAATCTAAAGTCATTAGTGATATTTGCCAGTCTCAATAAATAGTAGTGGTTCACTCTTGATTTCTTTTTAATATAATCTGTTAACTTTCTTCAATATATATGGCTATGAAAAAAGTACTAAAGGGCTGGGGTCGTGGCTCAGCGGTAGAGCGCTCGCCTAGCATGTGCCTGGCCTGGGTTCGATCCTCAGCACCACGTAAAAACACATTGTGTACAACTAAAAGCAAATAAATAAATATTAAAAGAAAAGAAAAAAGTACTAAAGTTTATAGACATCTTGGACCTTCTTACTACCCAAGAATAATTCTTTGAAACTTTAAAGTATTGACTATAAAAGTTGGATTATTTATTGGTCAGCTAACAGACAGGATTTAAAGCTTCATCATCAGAGTTTTCTATGCTTAAATGACTTTTATTAACTGATAATTCACAGTAACAGAAGGAATTAATTTTTTGTTTTTTGATGTTTGTAATTGTAGGGCTGGGGATATAGCTCAGTTGGTAGAGTGCTTGCCTTGCATGCACAAGGCTCTGGGTTCATGCCCCAGCACCACAAAAAAGATAAAAAAAGGAAGGAAAGAAAAAAAGTTTTTGTAGTTGTAGATGGAGAGCATGCCTTTATTTTATTTTTTTAAATTTTTATGTGGTGCTAAGGATCAAACCCAGTGCCTCACTGAGCTACAGCCCCAGCCCGAATTAAATTTTTTTTTAAAGCCAGGCATGATGGTGCATGCCTGTAATCCTCCCAGCACTTGGGAGTCTGAGGCAGGAGGATCACGAGTTCAAAGCCAGCCTCAGCAATGCCAAGGCACTTAGCAACTCAGTGAGACCCTGTCTCTCATAAAAAATACAAAAAAGGGTTGGGGATGTGGCCCAGTGGTCGAGTGCCCCTGAGTTCAATCCCCTTTACAAAAAAAAAAAAAAAATTTTTTTCACATAACTTGTTTCTGTAAATTTTGGTTTCTGCTCCTAACTATAACATTGAAATTATAAGGAATATGATGTTTTCACAGACTACTAAAATATGAATGTTAGATTGTATATATTTTTTACCACCCCCTCTTTTTTTTTTTCCCGTCATGCTGGGAATTGAATCCAGGTCCTCATGTATGCTGGGCAAGTTCTCTACCACTGAGCAATATCCCCAGTCCAGTATTCTGTGTAATACTGAATATCCAATAGGATATTTGTATTTTAGCATGGTCATTTTCAGACATTTTTGATGCATTTTTTTTCACTATCAAATTCATAACACTTGGAGTTATATATGTTAACTAAGGTGTGAGATGACTTTCTCCCATTGAAAGTCCCTTTCTACATGAAGGTTAGAAAGTCAGTTTAGAAGCATATTTTATTCCTGATTATACTAATAGTATATTTAATTTTACGCTTTTTTGTAGACTAGCAAAGAAGATAAGCTATCAAGTCGTATTCAGAGTATGCTTGGAAACTACGATGAAATGAAGGATTTCATAGGAGACAGATCAATACCGAAGCTTGTTGCAATTCCCAAGCCTACTGTACCACCGACAGCAGATGAAAAATCAAACCCAAATTTTTTTGAACAGAGACATGGAGGCTCTCATCAGAGCAGCAAATGGACTCCAGTAGGACCTGCACCCAGCACTTCTCAGTCTCAGAAACGGTCCTCAGGCTTACAGAGTGGACACAGTAGCCAGAGGACCAGTGCAGGTAGTAGTAGTGCCACTAATAGTACCAGCCAGAGGCATGACCGTGACTCATATAGCAGTAGCCGGAAAAAAAGCCAGCATGGATCGGAACACTCCAAATCACGGTCGTCTAGCCCTGGAAAACCCCAGGCTGTTTCTTCATTAAGCTCTAGTCATTCCAGGTCTCATGGGAATGATCATCATAGCAAGGAACATCAGCGTTCCAAATCACCTCGGGATCCTGATGCCAATTGGGATTCTCCTTCCCGAGTACCTTTTTCAAGTGGGCAGCACTCAAACCAGTCTTTCCCACCTTCATTGATGTCAAAGTCTAGTTCAATGTTACAGAAACCCACTGCCTATGTGCGGCCCATGGATGGACAGGAGTCCATGGAACCAAAGCTGTCTTCTGAGCACTACAGCAGCCAATCCCATGGCAACAGCATGACTGAGCTGAAGCCCAGCAGCAAAGCACATCTTACCAAGCTGAAAATACCTTCCCAACCACTGGATGTAAGTCACACATTTAGAGCTTTTAATATTATAACTATGTGAAACAATTGACTCTGAAATTGTCAGTGAACTTAAGCTGTCTTTTTACCTGAGTAGCAAGGAATATATTTAAAAATGGGGATGGAGGTAGGTTTAAGGAAAGGCTTATGAGTTGACTCCCAAGTGGATCAATAAAGCTGTGAGCTTCCCTTCTTGGGAAATACAGAAAATGTCATTTGGGGTTTTCAAATATTAAGATGTTAAGTCAGTTATAGAATGAAAACATTATCCATTAGTACCTTAGATTTTTTGCTTTTGAGTTTATGGAATATACCCTGTTTTCTTTTGTTTTTAAAAAATTCTGCACGTTTTAGTGATGCTCAGGCTTTGGTTCATTTGGTTCATGGTGGTAAATGGTTGGGCTTCTAGGTCCATGGCAGTGGGAATGTGTAATTTGGATGCTATCATTCTGTATACCAAAACAGAATATTTACAATAACCAAAGAAGTTAGTATTCGTTATGAAATAGCTGGAATTTTCTTTTTTTCTTTTTTTTTTTTTTTTTTTTTTTTGGTACTAGGGATTGAACTCAGGGGTACTCAACCGCTGAGCCACATCCTCAGCCCTATTTTGTATTTTATTTAGAGATAGGGTCTCACTGAGTGCTTAGTGCCTTGCTTTTGCTGAGGCTGGCTTTGAACCCGTGATCTTCCTGCCTCAGTCTCGCAAGCCGCTGTTTTATATGTATGCTCCACTGCGCTCTGGCTGAAATTTTATCTTTAAATGTAGTTTTTGTAATAAAAAAATTCAAAAAGTAATGTCAGGGGCTGGGGTTGTGGCTCAGCAGTAGAGTGCTCACCTAGTATATATGCGACCCAGGTTCGATCCTCAGCACCACATAAAAATAAAAAGGCATTGTGTACAATTAAAATAAATAAATAAATATTTTTTAAAAAAAGTAATGTCAGTAGTTAAAAGTCTTAGTTCATAGCTCAAAATAGTGGCGAGAGGAGTCAGGGATACATAAAACACAGTTTTGAGAACATTTAGTCTTTCCATCGCCTTGAGAAAATCAATGTTCATTTCATTTGTCATCTAATTATTCCTCTTAAGAGAACTGTAAAGTTGTAATTTGTTCCTTTTTCAAACAGCATCATCCTAAAACTTAAGTTAAACTCTTTAATTCCTGTTTGTGCCTGAGAGTAAGCAACTTACTGTGATTTAAGATCAACTGTATAAAATGTCTATTGTGTTCCAGACCAATAGTCTTTCAGTAATATTTGTTTTATTTCTTTTTTGTATGTAAAGTGATATCTCTGTATTATGGTATATTTTGTATATTAATGAACTTTTAAATTCTGGATAAACTGCTCACCTAAAAAATTTATTTTAAAAATTATTTAAAGTATAAGAAATTTAGCATTTAAAAAAAATCTTTGAAAAAGTATAAGGTTCCCCAAACTATATAGCTAAAATTTTTTAGTGCTTAAGAAATTTGTATTTAAGGACATTAGTCCAAAGATTCTAAGTATTTTGATTTAAAGTAGTGGGATTATAAATATTTCTTTAAATTTTATGTAATTTCTAATGATATTTTAAAATCTGTAGTCAATACTAAAAGTCTAGTAATGTATTACTTAAAATCTAATGTGTTGTTTGTTTTTTTTTCTTTCTTAAGGCATCAGCTTCTGGTGATGTGAGCTGTGTGGATGAAATTCTTAAAGTAAGTTTTTTTTTTAATCACTTCATTCTTTTATTTGATTATGATGCTCGTCCACCCTCTGACTTCTTCCACCTAGGTTTCACAAAGGATCTGAAGCAACAGATTGCTTATATATGTAACTTGATTATGTCCATCATAAATAATTGACTCTGTTCTGCTTATACTTAAGTTCTCAATCACATGGTGTTTTCTGTTTGCCTTCAAAGGGTAGGCTTTGTTTTTCAGTAAAACAAATTACATTTTCAAGTCTGCCTTGAAAAGAGGAAGAAGAAACTAAATATAGCTACATCTTCTCAGGCTTATTATCAGTTAATAATTTGAAATGTTAAAAAAAACTCAGTAGTATCAATCAAAACATTCACATGTTGAAAATAGCTTGTTTTGTAATTCATCTGTACATACTGGTCAAGTCCTACCATAAAAAGCATCCTTTGAATACTGTACATTTTAAATGTTTGCTGAGTAAATTTAAAATCTGCACATGACCAAATAATATACATTTTTTGGTTGGAAAAGAAGAAATTCTGGTGAATTAGTGACAATGACTGCTTTTTGCTCACAGGAGAAAACTGTCAGTCACAGGCTGGGGATATAGCTCAGTTGGTAGAGTGCTTGACTCATGTGCACAAAGCCTTGGGTTCAATCCCCAGCACCAAAGAAACAAACAAACAAACACAACCAAAAAAATACTGTCAGTCACATGTTACTAGTATTTTTTGTTTTTTTGTGAGTTCCTGCATTTTACTGTGGATACTTCGGAGACTGCCTGCGTTGGCTATTTCTACCATCTTCTCTCCCATTTCTTCTGTTAGTTTATTATGATCTCCCTTTACTCTTAACATTTTGCTGAACCTGTTTCTCTGAAGTCATCATTTTTTTCTTTCATTCAAAGGCTTAATTTAATTTCTTATTTTCTTTATCCTCTTCTTTCCTTGACTTCTATTATACTTAATTTTTTAAATTTCCCATTCATCTTCCTTCCCCTTCTTTCTCTGACTTTTAAGAAGCCTTGTATTTGTTCTTATCTTCTAAGTATGGATGTATTCTTCTAGACTCTTCTCTTCCTGCACTTTGACCTACCATTTCTACCATCCTTGGCTTGGTTAGACAGCTATTCAGTCATTCTTTCCTGCTTTGGTCTTCTTTGGCTTTTGATTTTAATTACTTCTTCTTTTTTTTTTTTGGTACTGGGGATTGAACTCGGGGGCACTCGACCACTGGGCCACATCCCCAGCCCTTTTTTTGTATATATAGAGATTTTTATTAGAGACAGGGTCTCACTGAGTTGCTAAGTGCCTCGCCATTGCTGAGGCTGGCTTTGAACTCGCGATCCTCCTGTCTCAGCCTCCCAAGTGCTGGGATCACAGGCGTGCGCCACCGCGCCCGGCTTAATTACTTCTTGACAGGGCTCCATTTGAATTTCTCTTTGCTGCTTTAGACTCAAAATGGATAAAGCTATACTTATGGACTTCTCTCTATTAGTAGTACCATTATTCTCTCATGCTTCTAAGCGTAGAATCCAGTTATTTCTAGCTTCTTCCTTCCGTGTTAAGTTTAATCCCAAAACTAGGTGTAGACTTTGAAATTTTCTTGAACTACCCATTCCTTTCTTTCTATTTCTGCTACCTTGAGCTTCAGTAATTGTTAACAGTCTCACGCTCTCTTCTAGAGTCTGTCTTTTGCATTGCTTCCAGATTCTTTACTTAAATCCCTGGTCTTTATAAATTTTTTTTCCTTAGAATTTTCATTGGTTCTGTTAAGACCCATAGAAAGGATTATGTTTAAGCTTAACATTCCAAGCCTTCCCCAGGCTAGTTCTAACCTCTCCTATTACTAATGGAGCACTTTTGCCAAACTGGTTTCCCTAAATCATAAACTTTCTTGCTCTTTTACTTCCTGAAAGTAAGCTTTTTTGGAATGTGCTTCTCCTTCCTCTTCATAGTATATAGATCCTCTTTTTCCTTAGAATCCCTATGAAATCCTTCTTCCTACTACATCAGACCACAGTGATAACTCTTTTCTTTGAATCTTATTTAACATTCCTTTTTTTCCCCCAGTGCCATGTATATAAAAAGTCTAAGGGAGCATATGCCTTTCTCTCTGCATTCCTGACAATGCATGGAATTTTAGTACCTGGAGATTTTTTGTATTTAATTATCTCTTTGATGTTACCGATCATTTATTCTACATTTTCCATTTACGGGGCTTGGCACATGGCCCTGTGTGTAATAGGTGCTTAGTCACTTGATGATAGTTAAATAGGTTTCAATTGGGAGTATTTTAGTAATTGAGATACTAAATTCCAATGCTAAAAACCTGAGGGACGTGAATTTCTGTTTCCCCTTCCCTGTCTTCAGTGTGCAAGGAAATTCAAGTCCAAGTTTCCTTCATATTTTTTATTTCCATTTGATGTGTTTGAATCTCATTATGAACTTCAGGAAAAATTTTAATATAGAAGGTATGTATATTTATTGAAAAAATATTGAGGTTTTAATCCAAAGCATGCTAATTGAGTACCTGTTATGTATCAAGCACTGGGGATACAGTGGTGATAATAATTGTTGTACCTTTTGAGCTGACATTCTAGAGCTGGATGTAAGAGATAATAAGAGCATCTTTAGGAAGATAAAGAAAAATTATGTGCACCTAACTTTTTTAAGAGGTTCAAGTAGACATTGTGTCATGTATCCTTGTCTCTTCCCCCTTCTTTTTTTTTTTGTGCTGGGGATTGAACTCGGGCATTCTACCACTGAGCTACATCCCCAGCCCTTTTTTTGTATTTTATTAGAGACAGGGTCTCACTGAGTTGCTAAGTGCCTCGCCATTGCTGAGGCTGGCTTTGAACTCGCAATCCTCCTGCCTCTTCCCCCTTCTTGTCATACTTCTGTGCAAAGGTAGCCACTGTTAACTGTCCTTCCATACATTTTTTTTTACAATATATAAACATTTACATAGGATTATGATTTGTTTGTCACTTAACAGTATACTGTGGGCATCATTTCACATCAGTGGTTAAATTTCTCATTTTAGTTTCTGCTTGGTATTCCATTGTATGGATGTTGTCTAATCTATTTAGTTACTTTGCATACCTAGATTTAACAACCTCTCTTTTAAGTGTGGGGCCCAGAAATTTTTATTTTTACATAACTATGATTATAGCTTATCTATTGGATAAATTCTTAGGTTTTATATTACCACCTTTAATTTACCTGATGGCTTACTTTGAACTAAATGCCAGAAATAAAACACTCCTTCCTTATCTAAGTTTGATATTTCTCTCCCACTTGCTCCTCTAACATACTAATTGTGATCTTATCTAAACCCCGCTTTGGCATGATTTGGAGAGAAAGCAGTGAATGAAATCAGACTTAGGGTCTTGCTTGTCTGTTTTCCTCTTCATGTGCTTTTGAAATCTCTCTTCTGATTTTCTCACCTGACCAAATTTTTCTATCAGCACATGGCCTCTGTAGTCAGACTTCCTAAGGAATAAGTTTGTGTTCATTACTTTCTAAGTGTGTAACCTTGAATAAGTAACCTTGTGCTTCAGTGTCATCCTAAATAGAGATAGGATAATAATGGTTTCTACCTCATAATGGCATTGTGAGTATTAAATGAGTAACAGATATGTAAAACACTTAGCACAGTGTCTGGTTCCTTAAAGGTACACAATAAATATTAGCTGTTTTTTCTTATCAGTAGCCCCTTCCTCCCATTCCCACAGCAAACTCTTATTTAGTAGTGTTTTATTTTGTGCCTTGTATTTGATTACAGGCTACTTTCTGTATCTATTGAGATTTTATCATCATAACTGTAAACTCCTTAAAGCCAGGGAGTATTTATCACTCACCTTCCTATTACCAGCCTCATAGTGACTTGCACACAGTTGTGCTTCATTAGTACTTATTGACTAAATATGTATAATTTTGGAGGAGCATTCATGAAACCAGTATGTATAAGTACAAATCTGGTTTTTTAGCTGTATAGGTTTTTATCCTTGACCTGGTTGAAAACAAACTGTAATAATTACATTTCAGGAGATGACGCATTCATGGCCTCCCCCTCTAACGGCTATTCATACACCATGCAAAACAGAACCTTCCAAATTTCCTTTTCCAACTAAGGTAAGTAAATAAAGTATATCTTTGATAATGTTAGAAAAGCCTAAGTGGCTCAATTAAAGTCATATGAGTTCACAATTGTCATTCTCACTCTAGTGGGAGACGTTAAACAAGTGACTAAATAGGTAAGTTCAGATAGTGACAATTTGCTATAGAGAAATTTAAACAGGGTAATGTAATGGAGATCATTTGAATTGAAAGGTACTTAAAAAATATTTGTTTTAGTTGTAGGTGGACACAATAACCTTTATTTTATTTTTATGTGGTGCTAAGGATCAAACCCAGTGCCTCATGCTTGCTAGCGTACTAGGCAAGTGCTCTACTGCTGAGCCACAACTCCAGCTCCTTAGTAGACAATATGAGGAAAGAAACTTAAAAGGCATCAATGTTTATTACAAACTATGTGGTATTGTAGGCCAGAGATGGTAAGGGCTTCTCAAACTGTTGGCTGAGGAGCCTTTTTCCATAGCACATAGCAAGTATACTTATGTATGTGGAAAAAGGTCCTCAAACAATTCCAAGCACATCTAAATTTTGATTAATTTTTAACATTAATTTATACTTATATAAATAATATAAAAATACATTCTGCATGTGAAAAATTTACCAGGATCCATAATAATCGCCTTTTCCCCATTCTTGCCCCTCCATCTCAGCAGCGTTTTTTTTCATATTTACCTTTTCAAGTCTTTTTTCTAAGTATTTACCTACATATATTTACTTGTGTGTAATCATTACATATAACTATTTTATCAATTATTTCTACATTTTTTGTATCATTAGTCTGTCAGCAATAGTCTTGAAGACCTTTCCATGTTATTGCATGCAGAGGTGTTTTATTTCTTTTAACTCATCCATTTTGTGTGTGTGTGTGTGTGTGTGTGTGTGTGTATACTAGTTTGATATTTAAGTTTTTACCAAGTTTTTATTGCTATAAACATTTATTTAGTGGGCATCTCTGTTCTTGCCTTCTTGTTTGTGTATGTGTTTATTTAGGGCATAAAACAAACAGTAGAATTATTGAGTATTAGAGTACATATTCACCATATTTTTTTTAAGTCTCTATAGTTACATTGTAGGATTTCTATTAGTACTTTTGCTTGTATTATCTCATGTATGTATACAATTATTTGATACTTTTGAACACCAATCTTTTTTTTTTTTTGGTACTGGGGATTGAACTCAAGGGCACTCGACCACTGGGCCACATCCCCAGCCCTTTTTTGTATTTTATTAGAGGCAGGGTCTCACTGAGTTGCTAAGTGCCTTGCCATTGCTGAGGCTGGCTTTGAACTTGTGATCCTCCTGCCTCAGCCTCCCAAGTGCTGGGATTACAGGCGTGCACCACCGTGCCCGGCTTGAACGCCAATCTTGAGGGCTTGTTTGGAGGTTCTAGCAGTGGAGCACAACTACTCATACCCTTGACTGAAGAACCTTCTTCCTTTATCAGGGAAGGTCATCCTCTTTTACCAAGTGCCCAGCTTTCAGAGGGATACATGTGGAGCATTCAGCAGAATCAATCCTGGCAGTCAGTGGGGTGACAGATGTCATATCCAGATTGCCCTCACATGCAAACACCAATCTTTTGAGTGAAAAATTGCATCCCACTTGCTAGATTAGTAGTGAGGTTCATCATCTTTGCATATTTCTCATTCATTTGATTTCTTTGTAAATTTCCTTATTCCTACTGCCATTATCTTAAATATTATTTTTTAGTTGTAGTTGGACACAATACCTTTATTTTATTTATTTATTTTTATGTGATGCTGAGGATCGAACCCAGGGTCACGCACATGCTAGGTGAATGCTGTAGCGCTGAGCTACAACCCCATCCCCTGTGCCTTTTTTTTTTTTTTTTAATCTGATTTGTCATAGGTGTGGAATTTTCCACTTGCAGTGTCATGTCAGTGTTCAAGTTTTAGATTTCAGAGCATTTTGGATTTTGGATTTTCAATTAAGGAATACATAACCTGAGCCGGCCTGGTGGTGCACACCTATAATCCCAGCACTTGGGAGGCCGAAGCAGGAGGATCGCGAGTTCAAAGCCAGCCTCAGCAATGGTGAGGCACTTAGCAACTCAGTAAGACCCTGTCTCTAATAAAATACAAAAAAGGTCTGGGGATGTGGCCCAGTGGTCAAGTGCTCCTGAGTTCAGTCCCCAGTACCCCTCCCCCCCCAAAAAAAAGAAGGAATACATAACCTCTATCTTCTTTTTGAAGTGTTAGTTTGAAAGTTTTGTTTTGGGGCTGGGGATGTAGCTCAGTGGTAGAGTGCTTGCTTATCATGCTTTGATCCCAGCACCAAAAACACACAAAAGTTTTGTTTTTTGTTTATTTTTATGGTGTTGTGGCTTTTGTTGGAAGTTTTCTTATGTCTTTTTCTCTTTTTTGATACCAATGATTGAACTCAGGGGCACTTGACCACTGAGCCATGTCTCTAGCCCTTTTTTGTGTTTTAGTTAGAGACAGGGTGTCACTGAGTTGCTTAGGGCCTCACTAAGTTTCTGAGGCTGGCTTTGAACTCCAGATTCTCCTGCCTCATCCTCCCAAACTGCTGGGATTACAGGTATGCCCCACCATCCCCAGCATTTAATATATTTATTATTTATTTTTTAAAAAATATTTATTTATTTGCTTTTAGTTGTACACAATGCCTTTACTTTTACATGGTGCTGAGGATCGAACCCGGGCTGCGCATTGCGAGGCGAGCACTCTACCGCTGAGCCACAACCCCAACCCCTTTATTTGGTTTTGATACTAAGCTATGGTAGCCTTTTAAAAGGAGCAGGGAAGCTGGGCGTGGTGGTGCAGGTCTGTAATCCCAGCAACTCTGGAGGTGAGGCAGGAAGATTTCATGGCCAGCCTCAGCAATTTAGCAAGGTCCTAAGCAATTTACTGAGACCCTGTTTTATAAAAGGGCTGGGGCTGTGTCTTGGTGGTTCAATCCCCAGTACCTAAAAATAAAGTGGAGTATTAGTATTAATTCTTTCTTAGTGCCTGTTAAAATTCATCAGCAAAGCTATCTCAACCTCTTGTATTCTTTTTAATTTATGTGAGTTATAGAGGATCAGATCCAGGGTTCCTCAAATATTAAAGCACATGCTCTACCACTGAGCTACCTTCCCAGCCCTACTGGAAGTTATTTCATTACAAATTTAGTTTCTTTAATAGAGAATTAGTCAGATTCTTCTGGCGTTTGTTTTGATAATTTATTCATATAAGTAGTCAATTTTATAGCTGTAGAGTTATATATAATACATACTTATTCTTTTTTTAATGTTTGCAGTATCTGTATTATTGTACTTCCTTTTTTTCCCCTGGTATTGGTGGTTTATGTTTTTGAGGGGATTTTTTTGTTTTGTTTTGTTCTGTTTTCTCCTCAGTCTAGCCGGAGGCTTTATCAGTTATTGGTGGTTTTTATAAGCCATCTTTTTATTTTTTTCTTGTTTTCTATTTCTTCGCTGGTGTGTGTGTGTGTGTGTGTGTGTGTGTGTGTTTCTGTTTCTGTCTGTAATTTCACTTGCTTTTCTTAAGGTGGAAGCTTAGATCATTGATTATAAGCTGTTTTTTTTTTTTTTTTTTTTTTTTTTTTTTTTTTGAGCTGGGGCAGTATTGAGGATGAAATCCAGGGGTGCTCTACCACTGAGCTATATCCCTATCTTTTTTTATTTTTTATTTTGAGACAGAGTCTCACTAAGTTACCAAGGCTGGCCTTGAACTTGAGATTCTCTGCTTCAGCCTCTCAAGTTGCCAAGATGACAAGCGTGTGCCACTATACCCTAAATCCTACAATTTTGATATGGTCTTTTTTTTTTTTTTTTTTTTTTTTAATATTCTGTGCAAAGGATTTTCTCATTTCGTATGTGATGTCTTTAATCTGTAAGATAATTGGAAGTATGTAGATTTTTTTCAAACATTTGAAGATTTTTCAGAAAACATTTTGTAACTGTTATTTTATTTGTGTTCTTGTCAAAGAATATGCTGTATAGTTTTAGTGTTTTCAAGCTTGTTGAAATTTGTTTTGTGGCCCCTGTGATTTTTTTTTTTTTTTTTAGTTACTATTTCATGTATAGTAGACATGATATGTTATGTCTCAGATGAACTTGATTGAGAATAGTTAAGTCATCTGTTTTTACTGATTTTCTTTCTGCTTAATCCATCAGTTACCAAGCAGAGTGTTGACATTTTGTCTGTCTGCAGATTTCTCATTTTCCCTTTGAGAAAAGTGCGTCAGTTTTTTACTTCATGTGCTTTGAAACTTTGTTGTTATGTATGTGTACATTTAAGATTGCTATGTTTTGGTCAGGCACAGTGGCACAAGCCTGTAATCCCAGCACTTGGGAAGCTGAGGCAGAAGGATTGCAAGATTGAGACCAGCCTCAGCAACTTAGTGAGATCCTATCTCAAAAATTAACAAGGACTGGGGGTGTAGTTCAGTGGTAGAGCACCCCTGGGTTTATTAGTTCCTTGTCCCCCCTCCCCTCCCCCAATTAGTCTTTCTGATTAATTGATCTTTTTTTCTCATTATGAGATACCCCTATTTATATTTGCTATTACTGCTTATTGTGAAGTCTAGTTTGTCTAATTATATAGCTACTCCAACTTTCGTTTAATTTGTTAGTCTTGGTTTACCTTTTTCTGTTCTACTTTTAATCTGTCTATTTCTTCATATTTAAAGTTGGTTTCTTACAGACAGCATAGAATAGGATCTTGCTTTTTTTTTTTTGTAACTCTAGTTTGCTAATATGGAATGTTTAAACATTTCATTTTACCATTTGCTATTTCTTTCTTTGTCCCATCAGTAGTTCTTTCTCTTTCTCAACATTCTTTTGGAATCAAATAGGTATTTTTAAATATTTTGTTCTATTTCCTGTATTATTTCATACCTATACTGCTTTTTGTAATTAATAAAATTAAAGTTTGAATTTATCAGAAAACTTTGAACATAGTTGATTATTCTGCCAATCACCTACTTTTTGTGGAAGTTTTATCAAGGCATATATACTGCCTAATTTACCCATTTAAAATATACAATTGACTGGTTTTTAATATATTCACAGATTTATACAACCATTACCACAATCATTTGAGAATATTTTCATCAACCTCAAAAGACCCCTCCCCTACTCTTTTAATAGTCACCTTTCTGGGGGCTGGGGTTGTGGCTCAGCGGTAGAGCACTTGCCTAGCACGTGCGCAGCCTGCAGCCTGATTGGATCCTTAGCACCACGTAAAAATAAAGGCATTGTGTTCAACTAAAAAACAAATAAATATTTTTTTAAAAAACCACCTTTCCATATTTTCCAAACCCTACTTTCTCTACCTATTGGCAACCACCAATCTATGTTCTGTCTGTATAGGTTTGCCTACTCTATACATTTCATTTTAAATGGTATCATATACTATGTAGTCTTTTTGGCTGGAACTTTTTTTAAAAAAAATATTTATTTATTTACTTTAGTTGTACACAATGCAAGCAATGTATTTATGTTTACGTGGTGCTGAGGATCAAACCCGGGCTGCACATGTGCAAGGCGAGCGCTGTGCCGCTGAGCCACTACCCCAGCCCCTGACTGGATTCTTTTACTTAGCATGTTTTCAAATTCATTCATTATAACAGTATTTAATGCCTTTTAAGGACTGAATATACTCCATTGTCTAGCTGTATCACATTTTGTTTATCCATCAGTTCATGGGCTCCCCCAACCACTCATTGGCTATAGAAGTATTTATGTGGACATATTTTTCAGTTCATTTTGCTATAAATCTAGGAGTGAAATTGTTGAGTCTTGTGGTAACTCAGTGTTTTGTCATTTAAAAAATTGACAGATGATTTATTTCCATAGTGGCTGTTCCATTTCATATTCCCATCAGCAGTATATTGAGTTCCATTTTCTCCGCATTGTGGCTGACTTTTGTTTTGATTTTAGCCATTTCAGTGGGCATAAAGTGGTATGTCATTGTGGCTTTGATTGCACTTCCCTGATTACTAATAGTGTTGAGCATCTTTTTACATTTTTATTGGCTTTCTATATCTTTTATGGAATAATGTATTCAGGTATTTTGCTCGTTTCTGAATTAGATTGTCTTTTTTGTTATTGAGTTATAGGAGTTCATTATACTTTCTGGAGACCAGTCCCTTAGCAGATACATGATTTGGAAAAATCTTTATAAATTGCCTTTTAGTTTTCTTGATGTTCTTTGAAGCAGAAAAGTCATAAATTTTGATGTAGTCCTGTTTACCTGTTTTTTTAATATTTATTTATTTACTTTAGTTGTACACAATGCAATGCATTTATGTTTATGTGGTGCTGAGGATCGAACCCAGGCCGCACATGTGCGAGGCGAGCACTCTGCTGCTGAGCCACAACCCCAGCCCCTACCTGTTTTTTATTATTAGTGCTTTTGATGTCATGCCTAAGAAACCACTGCACAGTCTAAGGTAACAAAGACTTACACATATTTTCTTCAAAGAGTTTTATAATTTCAACTTCATGTTGAGGTCTTTGATACATTTTGAGTTAATTTTTGTCTGTGGTGTGAGGTAGGGGTCTAAAAATCATTCTTTTGCATGAGCATATCAAGTTGTCTCTATACCATTTGTGGAGAAGATTTTTCTTTCCCTATTGGATTATCTTGGCACCCTTGTCAAAAATCAAGTGAGCATTAATATATTTCTGGACTCTGGTTTCTTTTCTCGTTGATCAACATGTCTTTCCTTATGCTGGTACCCCACTGTCTTGAGTACTGTAGCTTGATAATAAGTTTGCTTTTAGTTTTGTGTGCTGGGGATTAAACCTAGGGCCTCATGCATGCTCTCAGCACATACTCTTACCACTGAATAACATCTCCAGACCCCAGTAAATTTTTTTCTTTTTGGCAGGGGGCCGGGGAGGTTGGGTGGGTACTGAGGATTGAACTCAGGGGCACTCGACCACTGAGCCACATCCCCAGCCCTATTTTGTATTTTATTTAGAGACAGGGTCTCACTGAGTTGCTTGGCACCTCACTTTTGCTGAGGCTGACTTTGAACTTGCAACCCTTTTGCCTCAGCCTCCTAAGCCGCTGGGATTAAGGCATATACTACTGTACCTGGTTCCTAGTAAATTTTTTTTTAAGTATTTTTTTAATTTGCTTTAGTCGTATACAATGCAATGCATTTATGTTTACGTGGTGCTGAGGATCAAACCCGGGCCGCGCACGTGCTAGGCGAGCGCTCTACCCGCTGAGCCACAACCCCAGCCCCCCTTAGTAAATTTTGAAAATGGAAAAAGTGAGTCTGATTCCAGACTTCTGTGTGTGTTGTCAACCTATGGTTACAGTTTACATTTTAACAGCACATTTACTTTAAAATAATACACTATTTGACATATAGCTTAATTGCCTTATAATAATATAATTTTGCCTCCTTTTATTCCCTGAGTTATCCTAATATTATTTATATATTTTGTTATGAACCTCAGCACCACATAAAAATAAAATATATTGTGTCCACCTATAACCAAAAAAAAAAAATAAAAAAATAGACTGTGTTTCCCAAACAGTTGATGCATATATATAATTAGAAGCAGCAATATTAATCATTTCCACATTCCCATTCCAGTTGTTTTATTTTTTTTTAATATTTATTTATTTGGTTTAGTTGTACACAATGCCCTAATTTTTACGTGGTGATGAGGATTGAACCTGGGCCGCGTACGTGCTAGGCGAGCGCTCTACCTCTGAGCCACAACTCCAGCTCCATCCAGTTGTTTTATTTAACAATGAATTTTTGCTTCATTTTAAGAGGTATACTAACTCAGCCTCTCAAAAATTATAATTTCTCTGTTAATAATCCATATGATAAATGTTTTAATATATGCTCATTCCAGTCATACACAGGACGAGGTAAAGTGGTCCATGCCTGTAATCCCAGCAACTTGGGCTACTGAGGCTGGAGGATTGCAAGTTCAAAGCCAGCTTCAGCAACTTAGCGAGGTCCGAAGCAACTTAACAAGACCCTGTCTCAAAATAAAAAATAAAACGTGGACTGGGGTTGTGGCTCCGCAGTAGAGCGCTCGTCTCACATGTGCGCGACCCGGGTTTGATCCTCAGCACCATGTAAAGACCAATGCATTGTGTACAACTAAAGCAAATAAATAAATATTAAAAAAAAAAAAAAAACGCGTTGGGGATGTTGCTCAATGGTTAAGTCCCCTGGGTTCAATCCCTGGTACCTAAATAAATAAATAAATAAAGCACACACAGTTTCGATTCAGTGTATCAAAATTGTTACAATGCTAACCATAAATGAAATATATTTATAAATTAAATGGCAGAATTTTTCTATACTAAGATTGATATACAAACTGAGGTTGTAGCTCAGTGGAAGAGCGCTTGCTTAGCATATGTGAAGCACTGGGTTCAATTTTCAGCACCACATGTAAATAAATAAAATAAAGGTCCACTGACAACTAAAAAATATTAAAAAGAAATTCATAGGCAAGATAAGATTTGCCACTATGGAGACATTCTCAACATTGAATATATACAGGAATCTTGGTATAAAAAAATACCCTGTTAAAATATTTAAAGTTTTCCAAAGACATTAGTTTACAGAAATTATTGACTGTTTTCCAACAGCTCAATGAAGCTTTATACCTAAAAATAAAGTGCGATATTTCATCGGTTGTCCTTCAGTATTTTTATAATTTATCAGAGATATTCAGCCATTCACCTCAAGTCTTCATTCTGCTGTTTTAAGGCAGTCAAGCTTCTCCAGAATCCTGGACAGTTTTCAGCTTGAGCGATCAGGGTGGTCATTATCTTGAACTAAGTGACCACTTATATCAAATAGCATGGCCCTCAGGCAAAAAGAATGAGCATAACCCAATGCCAAGAAATCAGTGAATTGGCTGCATTTTCAGATTTTCAACTTATTCCCCTGGCTTCCTGGAACTGGAAGAATGGAAATCGTTGTAACATATATAGGTGAAGAGATTGCTGTTGTTTCAAACACATGATGTTTCAGATAAATTCACCCAATAGTCCTGTAATCTTTCAAAGATCCTCCTGGTGATGTGAGTAGGAACTCTACTGTCCTGTGCTTCATGGACTCTACATGCTCCTTCCAGTAGAATAGGAGACACTAAAGAAACCACATGATAGTGTAGCATGAAACAGATTGGGTGGGGTTTTTTGTCTCACAAATTCGAAGAATGAAATCCATGGACACAAGGGTGACAGCAAAGTAACAGGATTTATTAGAGTAATAGAAAGAAAGAAAGCAGAATTTGCAAGGTGGGGAGAGGTACCAAGAGAGGGTTGCCAATAGGTGTCTATTGTCTAGGGAATTAGCCTTCTGGGTTAAGGAAGTTAGCCCCTGACCCAGTCCCTGGTAAGGCACTCAGTGTCCAGGAGCTCTTCATGCGCCCTTTGGTCCAGTCAGGTTACCCTGCTTTTTTTGGAGAGGGTCTGGATACTAAGCAACAGATTTCTCACTAAGTTTTTCTGCTTACACGGGAATTGGTCTTACCTTGATAAGGCCTGGCTTTCTGTGTCTGTAGTTTCCCAGTCCTGCTACACAGAAAACTGACCTTGAAGGGCCCCAAGTTTTGTGTCTATTTTAACTCTTTTTTCCTGCCTCATTATATCCAGAGGAAGATTTTTTTCCCCTTGAATCTAGGTTCCTAAAATTATTAGCCACTCGAACTAAGGAATTTCCTGGTGCCCAATAAGCAGAGCAGTAGGTGGTAGAGCTACTTCAGGCCAGTCCTGACTATGAGCTGAGTGGGAGGAGCAGAGCAAGAGGTCCTGAGGTGCTTCCCCCCCAAGTAGTCTCCTTAGTTGTTTTTTAAGATATTGTTCTGGGTATAGAATTCTGGGTTGAAAGCCAGTTGCGGTGACACACTCCTGTAATCCCAGCCATTGGGGAGGCTAAGGCAGGAGGATTGCAAGTTCAAAGCTAGCCTCCCCAACTTAATGAGGCCCGGAGCAACTCAGCAAGACTCTGTCTCTAAATAAAATATTAAAAAGGGCCAGGATGTGGCTCAGCGTTTAAGCATCTCTGAGTTTAATGCCCAGTACCCCCACCCCCTCCCTCCAAAAAAAAGAATTCTGGGATGAAGATGTTGCCTCCCTATTGTTCTGGCTTGCATGGTTTCTGATATGTACTTTGTTGCTTTTTTTTTGTATATAATGTAAACCCCCCTCCCCACCTTCTTCTGCTTAGAAGATTCTTTTTATCGCTGATTTTAATATGTTTAGTAATGATGTATCCTGTTATAGTTTTCTTCATCTTTCTTGTGCTTGGGGGTTCACTGATTTTGAGTCCATAATTTGTATTTAATTTGGAAAACTTCCATAGTTATTTACAGTACCCAAATTTTTTTCTGTATCCCTACAACCTTATCTCCCCCGTCTTTTTTTGGTACTTGGTATTGAACCCATGGGTACTTTACCCCTATGACCCTAGCTCATTTAATTTAATTTAATTTTTTATTTTTTTTTTAATTTTGAGACAGAGTCTCACTAAGTTGTTTAGGTTGGCCTCAAACTTGGAGTCTTTCCTCAGTCTCCCAAGTCATGGGGATTACAGGAACCGCACCATTGTGCCTGGCCTTGATCCCCCTTCTTTATGGATTCTGGTTGTGTGTGTGTGTGTTTGTGTGTGTCTCCCCTTTAAGTTGTCCTACGACTTGCTATTGCTCTGTTCAGTTGTTTTCATTTTCAATCTTATATTGTTTTATTTCACATTGTTTCTATTGCTGTATCTTCAGGTTCTGCAATGTCTTATCTGCTTTTAATCCTGTTTAATATTTCTGATCTTAGACATTATGGTTTTATCTAAAAATTTGATGTTTATGTATTTCTTAAATACTTTTTAAGTTCTTACTGTATTCTAGTTATTAGATTTGATAATTATTATAGATGACAAACATTTTTAGTAGAAATCTGATGGTAAAAGACATATTACAGTGATCTCAAAAGAAATTGGAGATAGTTAGGGTCTGGGGATATAGCTCTGTTGGTATAGTGCTTGCCTTGTATGCAGAAGGCCCTGGTGGGTTCAATCCTCAGTGCCAAAAAAAGAAAAAAAGAAAAAAAAAAAAAGATATTGGAGGGACTGGGGTTGTGGCTCAGTGGCAGCACTTGCCTTGAGCATGTGAGGCACTGGGTTCGATCCTTAGCACCACATAAAAATAAATACACAAAATAAAGATTTTTTTTAAAAAAAGATATTGGAGATAAGGGAGTATATCAATGTTTTTGGAAGCATTTTTCTGTAAGAGCAAGCAGAGAAATATGTTGCCAGAAATAGTATGGTTATGTTGGGAGTAACTTTTATAAGATGGGAATATTTTATATATGATGATAATGATTTAGTAAAGGGGAAGAAACAGGGGCTGGGGCTGTAGCTCAGTGGCAGAGCACTTGCCTAGCATGTGTGAGGCACTGGGTTCAATCCTTAGTACTACGTAAAAATGAAATAAAATAAACTCATGCTGTCCATCTACAATGACAAAAAAATTTTTTTTAATGGTGTATGTGGGGGGAAACAGCTGACACATGGGAAAGAGAGAAGGTAATCTTGGGAAATCTTCACAGGAGGAATTTGATTTTAGTACTCAAGTAGAGGACATTAGCCTTAGAATAGAGCACAACTAGGTCATTCTTTGTTACTGGAGAGAAACAAGTACATGGGTATAGTTGGGGATAGCATGGTATATTTTCCAGTGATGGTTGGAGACTGTTCAAGCTATTGACTGCCCTTTGTACATACTCACCATGTGTTTGGAAAAATAGTGCTGAACACTATTAAGCCATTTAGATATTGTTCCTGCTCTAACTAAAATGGGTATTTAAATAAGAAAGGAGAATAGCATGTGCCAATGTCTAACCTGATTTTTGGCACATATCGCTGTTCAATAAATGTTTTGTTGACTGAATTTCGATAGTTAGGTAGACACACAACAAACAGAGATAACTGTTTAGATTTTTGGTGTTTCCAAAACAGCTCAGTTACTTACTGATTATTGCTTAAATTGGGTTGCTTTTACAGATAGTTGACTTTATTCTCTGAATATTAAGTGGATATAATTTCATGTATACCATAGTTTAAAGCTTTATATGAAGCTTCATTGGGTATTTAGGCTCCTTGTGCACTAACCATATGGACCAGACCCCAATGACAGGACAGAGAAGGGAGAAAGTTGTTATACCTAGGGAATTTGGGGATAGCATCCTAGAGAAGATGATACCAAATGGGGTTTGAAGGAGAAGTAGAGGAAACAGGAGGATAAGGAGCATATCAGATGATTTCACACCACTGACAAGACTCAAAGCAGTTTGCAGTTAGCAAGCAGTGGAAAGTTAAGTTTAGGAACCTATTTGGGGAGTGACTTTTAGTGTGTCCTTATCATTCACTTAAGCAACCTTGGATTTGTCCTTCTTTAAAAACAACAGTGACAGCTGGGCATAGTGGCTTGTGCTTGTAGTTCCAGTTCCTCAGGAGGCTGAGGCAGGGGAATCATCACTGAGCCCAGGAGTTAGAGACCAGTCTGGGAAATAAAGAGAAATCCCATCCTCTCCAAAGCCAAAAGCAATGTATAAAATTCCTCTATTACATGCCATTTAAAACTTATTATAATTATTGTTTTCCAGTTCTGGGGACCAAACTCAGGGACCAAACTCAAACATGCTAGGCACTGAGCTAGGCCCCAGCCCTAAGAGCTAAAATATTAAAGATAGGTTTTCCTTTTTTTTTTTTTTTTTTTTTTGGTACCGGGGATTGAACTCAGGGGCACTTGACCACTGGGCCACATCCCCAGCCCTTTTTTGTATTTTATTAGAAGCAGGGTCTCACTGAGTTACTAAGTGCCTCGCCATTGCTGAGGCTGGCTTTGAACTCGCGATCCTCCTGCCTCAGCCTCCCAAAGTGCTGGGATTACAGGCATGCGCCACCGCGCCCGGCTTAAAGATAGGTTTTTATTTGCTATTTTCTTTCCTCCTCACTAGTCCTCAGCCCGGTCCATTTGATCTTGCTTCCACCCTTAATACCCCAGCAAAAGCATTTTCATTAAGCGGCAAATTGATGATACTCACATTCAGTTTTGGTAAATCCAAGTAACATTTTTCATTTCTTATTGGTCTTCTCATTAGCATTGAATATTGTTTTAATCTTGCTTTTTTGTCTAAATCTGTTTTGCTCATCCAGATTTACCCTCTTTTCTCTGGCTGTTGTTCCTTTTTCTCCTATATCTCTACCTCTTTCATTAAAAGTTTTCTGGGCATTTTACTGAGTGCTTTAAGGAAATGCAAAAGGACTGTGTTTTGTGACAGTATGCCAAACATTTGGTTGTAGAAATGAAATAATACAAAAGCAAGAAATAGGAATTATGTATTAGTGTTTAATTGGGTGTGCGATTGTAATGCATCATGCTAGACCTGTATGGTCTTCTCTTTGTGCCTCTTATTTACCTAGCACTCTATTTTTTTTTTAAGTTGTAGATGGAAACACTACCTGTATTTTATCTATTTATTTTATGTGGTACTGAGTATCAAACCCAGTGCCTCACACAGTGGTAGGCAAGTGGTCTACCACTGAGCTATAACCCCAGTCCTTTACCTAGCACCTCTTATCCAGGTGCTTTACAAATTTATATCTTATCATGTCTCCTTCCCTGTCTTTCTCCTTTTATCTCTCCTTCTCCCTACTTCTCCTCCTCCTTCTCCTTCTGGAGAACCAGTATGGCACTGTTGATATACTGACTGCTTTAATAGGAATTATAAAAAACTGCTCACAGCAAGGCAAAAGTAATGGTACCACAGTGTACCATTAGTTATACACAGTTGCAGTAGTACAGTGATGACGTTGAAACCAGACATGTCCAGAGTACTGCAGAATATCTTCAATTTGCTAATGAAATCATTCTTTATGTTTTCTAATGTAAACATTACAGGAGTGATTCTGAATATTTATTACACTAACATAAAAGTTCATTGATCATTTGTTTCATATAAAGTTCTCACTTTAAAATGAATTAGTCACCCCCACCACTGTCTCTCTCATTCCTCATATATGCCAAGTTTTTCATAGTGTATTTTATAAGAAATAAATTATTTTGTCTCCTCATTAAAGATGATATTTTAACATTGAATGAAAAGTAATTGCTATCCTGACAATGTGCTTATGCTAGGAAAATAACATTTAAACAATAATGTTCTCATTTCATTTTATACTTCTTCGTGTTTGAACCTTAAAGACATGGAAACAGAATTTTCTAAACTCAGTGGCTTTTGACCCTATTTTTTAAAAAATTAAAATGCATCCCTTTTAATTTATTTTCCAGAAAACTGATTTATATCAGAGAGCATGGAACTCTACTAGCTCAACAGCTATAGAAACCTTTGCATCTTAAGGCATAGGACTGAAAATTTAATATCATGATTTAGTAAGCATGGGATGCCTTCCATTTATATAACTGTGTGACATCCAGTGAAACCATATATCAAGATAAGCCTATCATTGTCAGACCTTTGAAGTATGATTTTTTGGGGGGGGGGGGTAGAAGAAAGGCTTTATTGTCATTAGTTGAATTTAAAACTTACTTTAAAATATTATTTTTTTTATCTTAGTCCTTTAAAATCTAAGGTATGTAAAATTAAAAGCATTTTATATAATATGTAGTTGTTGACTAGCAATACAATATGCTTATATTGAAGATAAATGGAAAATATCCCCCACCTCCTGTACTGGGGGTTGAACCCAGGAGCGATCCTTGATCCTTTTAAGTTTTTATTTTGAGACAAGGTCTTGCTAAGTTTATTAGGGCCTCGCTACATTGCTGAGGCTGGCTTTGAACTTGTGATCCTCCTGCCATAGCCTCCTGAGGAAAATTTCTTAATAATGGACTATATGATGTAAAAGTTCAGAGACCAACTTATTCAAGCTGTAGTTATCTCCTACTTGTACTGATAGATGGGCTACCCCTCCCCCTCAGGGAAGTTTACGGTGCCCTGAGCAAAGCAACATTATTTCCCTTTCCCCGGGCAGGAACCAATAGGATTAAAGGTTGCTCTGTTCCCTGGACAGGAGCCAATAGGCTTCACCACCAACAGTTTTAACAGACAACCTAATGGTCCAGGGGGGTATAAAAGGGCTCCTGTCCATTGGGGGCAGGGAGACCAAGAGAGGCACATACTACAGCTTGTCCCTGCTGAGAGGAGGCAGTCCAGACCCACCAGCTTCAGCCTGACGGCAGCTGCCCCAGCCAATAGCTCCAGAGACCTGATAGCTCCAGAGACCGCAGCCAGCTCAACCAGACTCCCACCTTCTGTTCAGAGCTTGCACACTTCCTGAGCTTGCACACTCCCCTCTCCCTGACTCCTTTCTCCCACCAGAGCTTACACACTTCCCTCTCCCTGGTTCCCCTCTCCCGATTCCTTTTCTACCCTTAACCAGCCATAAAGACTGCATGGCTGTCCCTGGTGTGATTTTTGCCCTCCATTGGTGCCGAAACCCGGTAGTTAGGCCAAGAGTGGCTAGGTTGTTTAAGAGGCATTGTAGAGGGGAGTTGGCTGGGAGGGATAGGAGTGGGTACGAGAGCGACAAAAAGTGAGTGATAGAGAAACAGAGGAAAAGAGCGAGGACAAGAGTGATCAGAGGGTAGTCAGCTGGAAGGGAGGGATAGGAGTGGGTCAACTTGGAGAGATGAAGAAGCCCCCATTTTCCCGTTCGAACAGGAGAGAGATATTATCCTGAGAAGCGTTCCCTTCAAGATATATATATCCAAGTCCGTGAGACCCAGTTATCACTGGAGTCAAACAGACATGGGTCCAAGAGACCGGAGGACAATGGGCCAACCTGTGCTGTGTCCCGTTCCAAATGAGAGAGATGAGACCCAAGTCTGGAGTAGGCCAGAGGACGAAAAGGGCTTTCTTCAGCTATTCCCAGGAGAGAGGGGAAGGGGTGGGGGGGAGAGAGAGAGAGAGTGAGAGCTCCATGAGGTCCACTGTGACTGTGAAGGTCTAGGTGGGGTGCTGTCCTTCCCATACGAGCCACAAACGGGGCTGCCAGACGATCAATGGTCGATTCCCACTGTGAAAGGCCCGACGGGTTTAGGAGCTCTGGGGACGGGGGTGCTTACCAATCCAAGGGCTGGTGGTGGATACTTCAGAGCATCTGAGCTGAGGCAGTCCTGGATGATTATGCCCTTTGGCTTGGGACAGGGTCCCGGGTTTCAGCACTGGTATGATTTTTGCCCTTCGTGTACCAATATAAAATAATCTCCTAACATGGATCTTTACTTTCATTCTAGTTTCCTGAAAACTGTTTTCTACTTAATAGCCAGGTGGTCTTCATAGTATGTAGATGTGATTGTGTAACTCTTTTTTTTATATTTTTTATTTTTTTTAAATAGTCATTCATTTGCTTTAGTTGTACACAATGCATTTATTTTTACGTGGTGCGGAGGATCATACCTGGGCCTCATGCGTGCTAGGCGAGCGCTCTAACGCTGAGCCACCATCCCAGCCCCTGCGATTGTGTAACTCTTTTTTTTTTTTTTGGTACCGGGGATTGAACTCAAGGGCACTCGACCACTGGGCCACATCACCAGACCTTTTTTGTATTTTATTTAGAGACAGGGTCTCACTGAGTTGCTAAGTGCCTCGCCATTGCTGAGGCTGGCTTTGAACTCGCAATCCTCCTGTCTCAGCCTCCCAAAGTGCTGGGATTACAGGCGTGCGCCACCGCGCCCGGCTTGTGTAACTCTTTTGCTTAATAAACTACACACACACACACACACACACACACACACACACATACACACATTTAATGTGGTCTTTAAGCTATCTGATGTAGCTTTTTAGGTTTTTCAGTTCCATTTCTGATTACTTTTTCCTTGGTACCTTTTCTTCTTCATGGGTTGCCTTTAAGGCCTTCATACAAGCTGTGCTGTTCTCTTTCTGGCCCTTAAGCATACTTTTCTCTTTCCCTAAGCACTTACCTGTGTCCTCTCCCAGTTTTCTTACTACATACATTTCACATCTCAGCCTGAATACTACTTCCCCAAGTGAGCCTTTCCTCATCTTTCTGACTAGATCTCTTCATAGATGCAACTATAAGCCCTACTATAATACTTTATATGTGTTTGCCCTTCATTACTTACCACATTGCCATCTTACCTGTATTTTATTTGCACAGTATTTACTGTCAGCATTATTTCAATAGCAGCTAAGTTCCATGAGAGCCAGACCCATGTCTGTTTTTGCTTATCACTGTTTCCCCAATGTTTAGATACATGAGTGAAGTGTAATGCCAGAGTTTGGGTTTCACTCCCAGGAAAACCAAAGAACTATTGAAGTGTCTGTAAAATAAAACTTGGGTTTGAGGAAGCTAAATTGGAGCCTGTAGTTGAGTGATGGAGACACTAGAACCCAGAATATCCATTAGATGGCCATCAGATGAACAAGAAGAGATCCTGAAGCCAGACTTGGTGGTGCATGCCTATAATCACAGTGACTCGGGAGGATTAATTCAAGGCTAGCCTGGGCAAATTAGCAAGACCCTGTCTCAGAATAAACTAAACTAAAATAAAAAGCTGGGATCAGCTCAGTTGTAGAGTGCTTTCCTAACATGTGTGAGGCCCTGTGTTCAATCCTGAATACTGCAAAGAAGAAAAAAGAAAAAGGAACCTGAAGTCTTCATAATAGAGATGCAAGAGAGATGGTATTATATTTTAGTAGGTATTATAGAGACAGAATCCAGTAGTATTTGGTGACCAGCTGACTATTGTCAGAGAGAAAAATAGATTACTTAGAAGCCTGAGTTATTAAATTTTAGGCTTTACCAAGTAAATGAATATGAGACTATCAGCAGTTCAAGGGAGTAGTGAGGTCTTCGTTTTTTGTTTTTTTTTTTTTTAAATATTTATTTATTTGCTTTTAGTTGTACACAATGCAATGCATTTATGTTTACGTGGTGCTGAGGATCGAACCCGGCCCGGGCCGCGCACGTGCTAGGCGAGTGCTCTACCGCTGAGCCACAACCCCAGCCCGAGGTCTTCGTTTTTAACACAATTTATAAGAGTTATCAGAGCAGTCTCTTGGCTACATCATCTCTGTTTACCTTTATTTATTTCTTATTAGTTTTTGGTACCAAGGATTTAACACAGCGATGCTGAGCCACATCCCCAGCTCTTTTTATTTTTTATTTTTGAGACTTAGTTTTGCTAAGTTGCTAAGGCTGGCTTTGAACTTGTGATTCTCCTGCCTCAGCCTCCCAAGATACAGGAGTGCACCACTGCACCTGGCTCTGTTTACTATTTTTTAAAAAGCATTATTGAAGAGCCAGGTGTGGTGGTGCACTCCTGTAATCCCAGCACTTGGGAAGCTGAGGTAGGAGGATCAAGAGTTCAAAGCCAGCCTCAGCAATGGCGAGGCATTTAGCAACTCAGTGAGACCCTGTCTCTAATAAAATACAAAAAAGGGCTGGGGATGTGGCCCAGTGGTCTAGTTCCCCTGAGTTCAACCCCTGGTACAAAAAAAAAAAAAAAAAAAAAAAAAAAAAAAAACCATTATTGAGCTGGGCACGGTGGCACACGCCTGTAATCCCAGCACTTGGGAGGCTGAGGCAGGAGGATCCTAAGTTCAAAGCCAGCCTCAGCAATGGTGAGGCACTTAACAACTCAGTGAGACCCTGTCTCTAATAAAATACAAAAAATAAAAAATAAAAAGGGCTGGGGAATGAGGCCCAGTGGTCGAGTGCCCCTAAGTTCAATCTCCAGTACTTCCCCAAAAAAGCATTATTGAGATATAATTCACTTACCATGTAATTCATCCATTTAAAGGGTACAATTCATTTGTTTTGAATGTATTTATAGATATGTGAAACCACTACAGCCATCCATTTTAGAACATTTTATCACATCAAAAAGGAATTCTTCACTTTATCTGTTTCTCCTTTTCCTCTATTCTCCCTCTCAGCCCTAAGAACCACTAATCTATCTATATAAAGTTTCCTGTTCTAGACATTACATTTAAATAGAACCTTATAATATGTGGTTGTTTGTGCTTGAATTCTTTCACTTTGCATAATGTTTTCAAGGTTTATCCAAGTTACAGTATTTATAGTACTTCATTCCTTTTTTGGGCAAATAATTTTCCATCGTGTATGTCTTATTAGATGTTGGACGTTTGAGTTGTTTCATTTTTTAGCTGTTATGAGTAATGTTGCTATAAACATGCCTGTAGAAGTGTTTGTGTGGACGTATGCATTCATTTAACTTAGGATGGGGGATGTAGCTCAGTGATTGGGTGCTTTCCTAACATGCACAAGGCCCTGGGTTCAGTATCTAGTACTGCAAGGGGGGCGGGGGGAGTCATTTTGCTTGCTTATATACCTAAGAATAGAATTGCTGTACTATATGGTTAATTCAGTATTTAATCATTTGAGGAACTGTTAGAATATTTCCAAAGCATCTGTCCCCTTTATATTCCCATCAGGGTTCTGATTTCTTCACATCTTTGTCAACACTTGCTATTATCTTTTTTATTCTAGTCACTCTAGTGGGTGTGTAGCAGTATGTCATCATGGGTTTGATTTGTATTTCCTTGACACAGATGATGTCAGGCATCTTGCTTGTACTTATTGGCCATTTACATGTCTTCTTTGTTGAAATGTCTATTTAGATCATTTTCTCTTTTTATTTAGGTTGTCTTGTGTCATTGAATTGTAACAGCTGTATACATATGTAGATGCCAGCCTATCTTCAGATATGAGTTGCAAATATTTTATCTATTTGTGTGTGTGTGCCTCATGCTTTTGCTATAATATATAAGAATTTTCTGCAAATCCGAAGTCATTTATATTTGGCATTATGTTTTCTTCTAAGCATTTTATAGCTTTAGCTTTTACAGTTAGGTCTTTGATCCATTTTGAATTAACTTCTTTATGTAGTGTGATATAAAGGTTCAGCTTCTTTCTTTTGCATGTAACTATTCAGTTTTCCTAGCACTGTTTGTTGAAAAGACTGTTCTTTCTCCATTAGTCTTGGCACTCTTCTTCAAAATTAGTTGGCTATAGATGTAGGTTTACACCATTTTTTAACAGCAAAACTATGTTTTAGCCTTCTTACTGTGTGAATTGGTCTTTCACAGACAATTAAATGAAAATTATCATTATTTTCAAGTAGGCTTTTTAGGGGATCTCTGTATATTTTTAGAACTACATCTTGTCGGCACATATTACCTAGATTAATGGCACAATTTGCATATAAAACAGCTGTCCTGATCATGAGTGTTATTTTCAAAGCCACATTCCTTTTACCAACAGTGACATTTTGGTTTCTATTGCATTGGTGCTTCTTGAATGCTTGGGTGTGATGCGATTATAGGACTTTTAAAAGTAGTATATGACAGTCTCTTCCTCAAGTTCCTAATGGTTTATAAGATATCAGGGAGAGGGAAGGATAAAATAATATTGGAATACCATGTAGTGTTTTTGTTGTTGTTTTGGTGTGTGGGGGTGATTTCTATGAAAGCAGTATAGTTTGAATGTACATAGGTTGTACAGCTATTTTAACCCAGTATACTGTTTTTATATATTTCTTCTTTTAAAAAAATTAAGCATTTTTTAAAGACATAGAAATTATTTACTCTCTAGTTCTCTAAAGTAGGTTATGAGTACCATGGATACTGCTGAAAAGAAATGAATGATATAGGACTATTGGACAGCTTAATGTTTTTTGTAGTAAGTCCATTATGGACCACGAAATTGCCATGGGTAATTAGACTGGTGCCATCACATTCTTTCAGTACTTTTTCTTTTATGAACTTGAAGCATTTTTGTGTAATTTGGAGCATTGTCTATTAATGAACCTTTCTTTCTTAATATCATTTTGTACATTTTGTGTTCCTTTTCCTTAGGAGTCTCAGCAATCCAATTTTGGCCCTGGAGAACAAAGTAAGTATTTCTTTTGCTCTTGGTTTTCAAATTAAGCTATTTATTGAGCATTTGATTCACATGACCATGCTTTAAATTCCTTTAATAATTCTTTTTTGCATGTCTTATTCTAATTTTAAGATCCAATAAGTAGTAATGGATTGAGCTGAATATTGGTATGGCTAAAAAACATCAAGATATTATAGATCACAATAAACTTTTATTATTTGAACTAATAGTTGAAGGTGCATAGGCTCAGTTTGACAGGCATCTCATAAATCAAGAGCCATTTTCCACTGTCTTTTCATTTCCTTGATGAAGATAAATGATTCTATGAATTATAAAACTAGACAAGAACAGGTCATTTTAGCTGATCAAGATACTTCTCTTTCTGTATCTGTGCATTTTCCATTTATTTTTCCTCCATCTTCTAGTCTGTATAGAAAGCCTGCCATCCTCTGCAACCCTGCTTTCACCCCAACCTTTAACTTCTTAGTAGAACTTAAGGGGAAGTTAGCTTTAGGATGTTCTTGTATGGTCCCAAGAGATATGTAGATTAATGGCGGTAAGGTCAGGAACCATTGCGAATATCTGGGCTCCACCATTGTGTTAGCTTTTCATCACTGTGACCAAAATACCTGCCTAGGACAAGGTAGAGGAAGAAAAGTTTATATTGGCTCACAGTTTTATAGATTCAGTACACGGTCAGCTGGTTCCATCCCTCTGGGCCTGAGGTGAAGCAGAACGTCATGGCAGAGGATAGCCGCTCAGTTCACTGTAGCTGGGAAATGGAGTGTGTGTGTAGGTGGGGAGACTGCTAAGAAAATGAACCCTTCCTGGGCATGCCACCAGTGATCCACTTCCTGCAGCTTTGCCCCATCTGCTTGTAGTTACCACCCAGTTTTGTTCATTCAGACAAGGATGGAAGCCGGGCGCGGTGGCGCACGCCTGTAATCCCAGCACTTTGGGAGGCTGAGGCAGGAGGATCGCGAGTTCAAAGCCAGCCTCAGCAGTGGCGAGGCACTTAGCAACTCAGTGAGACCCTGTCTCTAAATAAAATACAAAAAAAGGGCTGGGGATGTGGCCCAGTGGTCGAGTGCCCCTGAGTTCAATCCCCGGTACCACTAAAAAAAAAAAAAAAAAAAAAAAAAAAGGATGGACTGTTCAGGTTCTATCTCTCGTAATCTGATTATTGCACCTTTGAATATGCCTGCATTAACAGAAGAGCTTTTGGGGGACACCTCATATTCAAACCATGACAACCATATAGCTCTATAACAAAACCAGATATTTTTGCCAAGAGCAGTAACTTCTTAAGTAAGGTAGATTTGCACTGGTTTTAAGGTATTTGGGGAGATGAAAATATGGACCTTTTTCATCTTTTGCTAAATTATTTTAATGCAGAGATGAAACTAGAAGAATCTCTTTTATTGTTAAACATTCTCTATCTATATATTCATCTTAGTTTTGCCTTGTAGCTATACTTACAGAAAAAAGGGACCTTATATTATTTACATGCAGAAAATAGCTAGCTATAAACCACAACATTTCCATTTTCTCTCTTCATTTATGAACATCTCATCCTTGCTTCTACCCCACCATTATTCTCTTGGCCCAAAGCCAACTATGGTAGATGTGATCCCAAGCTGCATGTACTCTTTTTTTTGCATGTGTATGTGTTACTGGGAATTGAACCAGGGCCTCACACATGCTAGGAATGTGCTGTACCACTGAGCTGCATTCCCATCCCTTTTAAAGTATTTCCTTCCTTCCTTTTGTTTGTTTTTATTTTATTGTAGTACTGGGGATCAAACCCAAGGTCAAGGCCTCATGCAACTAGGCAAGCACTCTTAACACTGAGCTACATCCCCAGCCCTTTATTTTTCCTTTTGAGGCAGGGTCTTTCTAAATTGCTCTGGTTAACTTCCAGTTTATGATCTTCCTGCCTCAAAGTAGCTGGGATTAGAGGTATGCACCCTCACATCTTACTTGGCTTGGCTTGGCTCTTTATTACCTTGGGTTTTTTACTTACTATATTTTAAAGCTGTTTTTTTTTTTGGGGGGGGGGGGGGGGGGTACCGGGGATTGAACTCAGGGGCACACCACTGGGCCACATCCCCAGCCCTTTTTTGTATTTTATTAGAGACAGGGTCTCACTGAGTTGCTAAGTGCCTCGCCATGGCTGAGGCTGGCTTTGAACTTGCGATCCTCCTGCCTCAGCCTCCCAAGTGCTGGGATTACAGGCGTGCGCCATCGCGCCCGGCTTTTTAAACCTGTTTTTCAAAAGCTCATTCATTCTAATATTAAAATTGTGTTATGAGAGTATGTAGTTTAAGCCAGATGCAGTGGCGCAAGCCTTTAATCCCAGTGGCTCCAGAGGCTGAGGCAGGAGGATCAGAAGTTCAGAGCCAGCCCCAGCAATTTAGCGAGGTCCTAAGCAACTCAGTGAGACCCTGTCTCTAACTAAAATACAAAAGAGGGCTGGAGGGCTGGGGTTGTGGCTCAGTGGCAGAGCGCTAGCCTCGCATGTGCGCGGCCCGGGTTCGATCCTCAGCACCATGTAAACATAAATGCATTGCATTGTGTACAACTAAAGTAAATAAATAAATATTAAAAAAAAAAGAGGGCTGGAGATGTGGCTTAGTAGTTAAGTGCCTCTGGGTTCAATCCCTGGTACAAGTGTGTGTGTGTGTGTGTGTGTGTGTATGTGTATGTGTGTGTGGAGAGAGAGAGAGGGAGAGAGAGTGAGTGTGTGTGTGTGTGTGTGTGTGTGTGTGTAATTTAACTGGTCCTCTACTGATGGACTTTTATTTCCACTTTTTGCTTTTACAAAGCATAGTATTATGTGTGTGTGTTTCTCCAGATACCCCTGTAATGTAAAATTGCTTTCACTGAAATAGGTCAGTAGCAACATAGTTACAGTATCGATAAAGTATTTCTAGTTTGCCTGCCTGAAAGATTGTTAGTTAACTGTCCTATATGAGCATGCCTGCTTCCCCCATTATCACCATGTGTCATATTATTGGACTTCAGTGTGTTGCCATTTTGATGGTTGGAGAATTGTATCTCATTGTTTCAGTTTATATTTCTTTGAGGGTAGATATCTTGCATAGATGTTTTATGATCTAAATAGGCAATTTCAGTTGCTTATTCTGTATTCTTTTTGTTCCAGAAAGATACAATCCTGCTAAAACTTCAAATGGGCACCAGTCTAAATCGTAAGTTTATAGCTTAATAAGTTTGTCTCATTTGCAATAAGTTATCTATAATATCTGGATATTTTGAACAGTACTCTAAAAATATTAATCTTTTGTTTACTTAAAAAGTTGTAATCCCAGCACTTTGGGAGGCTGAGGCAGGAGGATCGCGAGTTCAAAGCCAGCCTCAGCAATGGTGAGGCACTTAGCAACTCAGTGAGACCCTGTCTCTAAATAAAAATACAAAAAAGGTCTGGGGATGTGACCCAGTGGTCGAGTGCCCCTGAGTTCAATCCCTGGTACCACAAAAAAAAAAAAAAAAAAAGTTGTGTTAGAGGTAGAACCCAGGGCTTTGTGTATGCTAAGCATATGCATTACCACTAGCTGTATCCCCAAGCAGAAATATTAATCCTTTAATGCAGGATAGGCAAACTTTATATAAAGGGTCATATAGTGAAATATTTTAGGTCTTTAGGGGCACATGGCTTCTGTGTTATACTTAATTCTGTCATGGTAGTATAAAAGTAGCTATAGACCATGGATGTGTCTGTGTTCCAGTAGAACTTTCTTTAAGCTGGGCACAGTGGTGCCCCTAATCCCAGTGGCTCTAGAGGCTAAAGCAGAAGGACCACAAGTTCAAAGCCAGCCTTATCAACTTAGTGAGCCCTGTCTCAAAATAAAAAGGGATGGGAATGTGGCTGAGTGATTAAGTGCTTCTGGGTTCAAACCCTGGTACAAAACTAAAAAAAAAAAAAAAAGAACTTTCTTTTTTTTTTTAATATTTATTTTATCATTTACTTTAGTTGTACACAATGCAATGCATTTATGTTTACGTGGTGCTGAGGATCAAACCCGGGCAGCGCACATGCTAGGCAAGCGCTCTGCCGCTGAGCCACAACCCCAGCCCCAAGAACTTTCTTTACAAGACAGTGGTAGCCTAAATTTTTTGCTTATGGGCTATAGTTTGCCCACCCCTGCTCTGAGATCACTGTTTTTTTTCTCTCATCTCTTAGAGGTGTATTTGTGTATATAGTTTATATTTAATAAATAAATCATCTTAAAAAGACAGTCTTTCCTCTCCATTTAGCCATGTTATATATTTAAGCAACATAATTGGTGCTGTCTTTTTTTTTTTTTTTTAGTTGTTGGTAGACCTTTATTTTATTCATTTATTTGTATGTGGTGCTGAGATTCGATCTCAGTGCCTCACACATGTCAGGCAAGGGCTCTACCACTGAGCCAGAATCCCAGCCCTAATTGGTACTGTCTTTATGTTTTTATATTTTTATTTTGTAGGCAGAACCAGGAATATATATGAAAATGTAATAGGGTAGCATATTGAACAATGATAACCTCTCAAAGAGTAAGTTCTTGAACTCCTGAGATTAAAAGTTAACTCAGAGATTAAAACAATTTCTAAAGAACCTATGGCCACAGCACCAGTTTTCTATGCCATAGCTATAAACTATACTAATCACCTTAGTTTAGTAGCCTCTTCAGCCGAACAAAGGGAGGACTAAGTGAGAAAGAAAATATATGAATACAAGAACCTTCCAACCATATTGCTGAAGAATTTAAATTATATTCCTATTCATATTTAGATTCAAAAGCCTGGTGCATGACTATCATATATGTGCATTTCACTTTGGTTGCTGAGGGAACAAAAGTATGCAGGGCCTTGAACAGTCTGGCAAAAGCTTTTTTCTTTTTTTTAAACTATGTATGTGCATATACAAACACGTGTTATCTCTTTTATTTATTTATTTATTTATTTGTGGAGCTGGGGATTGAACCCAGGGCCTTGTGCATGTGATGCAAGCACTCTCTCTACCAACTGAGCTATATCCCCAGCTCCTGGTAAAAGCTTTGACATATTTACATATGTAACAGGTTGATTGAGCTGCCATTATTAAATCATAAGGGCTGGGAGAATTAAGTACATTTCCTTACAAGAGATCAGTCATAAATATGCACAAAGCCCTTGTCCAAAAGAAAACTTTTTTCCCATCCCATTTTATTTATCCAGTCTTAAAACACTTTTCCTAGTTATAATCATTTGGTTAATTTCTTTTTTTTTGTTTTTGTTTTTCCTAGTACCAGGGATTGAACTCAGGGGCACTCGACCACTGGGCCACATCCCCAGCCCTTTTTTGTATTTTTTTTTTTTTTTTTTGGTACTGGGGATTGAACTCAGTGGCACTCGACCACTGGGTCACATCCCCAGCCCTTTTTTGTATTTTTTTATTTAGAGACAGGATCTCACTGAGCTGCTAAGTGCCTTACCATTGCTGAGGCTGGCTTTGAACTCGCGATCCTCCTGCCTCAGCCTCCCAAAGTGCTGGGATTACAGGCGTGCGCCACTGCGCCCGGCTCATTTGGTTAATTTCAAAGTGATCTTTTTGTATAAAAACTTTGAACTTGGGATTAGATTTAGAAATATAGATTGAACTTCGAGGAGAAAGTACAAGTAGTTATCCAAGTGAAAGAAGATTTCCTTCCCACTGATGAGATGCAATGAAATTTTTAAAAGAAAGGTAATGAGAAATTAAATATTTTTCTAGTTGCAGTTCTCCCTAATCTTTGTATTAATTTTTTTCTCTCTTGTAAAACAAGAAGTGTTTATGAGTTATTACTCAAATTTTAAGTTTAATGGCTTTGATTTTATGGCCTTAAGGAAAAGATAATCTTTAATTTTACTTTCAAAAAGTATCAGCTTATAGCAGTTGTGTGTTTTTTTAAAACGGATTTAAAATTTTATCAAGATTTGGAGCTTGGAGTTTTAAAATTCATACATGGTCATTTCTGCTATAACCAAGACTCTCATCAAAAACCATTATTTCTGGGCTAGGGTTATGGCTCAGTGGTAGAGTGCTCGCCTAGCACTTGCACAGCCCTGGGTTCAATCCTCGGCACCACATATAAAAATAAATAAAATAAAGATATTGTGTCCATCTATAACTAAAAAATAAATTAAAAAAAAAAAAGGAGATTAGATCTCAAAAAAAAAAAAAAAAAAAAAGATTTCTATAGAGGGCACCTGCCTATTTCATAGCAAGGCATTTATTAACCCATTGAGTCCAGAATTTTCAATTTTGTGAATATTTCAGTAAAATTGACCCAGGTCATTAAAATGGTTAGAAATCAAAATCTAGAGTTTATATATATTATATATTATTAATTAATGGTATATTATAATTATCATAATTATATTATTATAATATAATGCTAATATATATTACATACTATTTTATAGTTTTCATTTAGAATGATGGGACAGAATGGGTTAATTAGAATTTTCAATTAGGAAATTATGTTCTTCTGGTTTTCACTATTCAGTTGCCAATACAGATATCTCTTCATGGAACATTGGGAACAAAGAGAACTGTTTGATGCTTTTATTTAGTTTTTTCCCTTTAGGAGTTATATGTCTCCAGGGGACTGTTGGGTATTGCTCTATTAATTTGTTTTAATAATGATATAAACATATGTGTGCAATTAGAGAAAACTTAGCAATAACAGAAGTGAATATGAGAATTTATGTAAAGTAATTTTTGTTTAATTAGAAAGGAAAGCTGAATATTTTACTCACGAAAAGTTTAGAGCTTATGAAGTAGTTAAACTCCTTCTTTCTCAGTTTTCTCTCTGAATGTGAACCAAACCAGACAGAGCAAGACCTGGTTTTTTGTGTTTCTTAATTAAATCTTTGGCTACCATATTGATTATTTCTACAAGTATTGGTGGATATTTAATACTCTGGCATCCATGATAAACTGTTCCAAATATAATAATCCTTTTTGCCTTTTCCCTCTAGTATGTTAAAAGATGACTTAAAACTAAGCAGCAGTGAAGACAGTGATGGGGAACAGGTGTGTCTACTACTATAATAATTTTGCCAGTCTTATACAGTATTTGTTTTCATTGTATTTTATAAAAATTATAATTGAATAATACATTTATGATCCACTTATTTAGAATAAATTCCTTCCTACAAGCCTCTGACAAATGAAATATTTTCTATGCTGTCTTTAAACCTCCATCTTGACTTTTCTTTAACATTTGTTGTGGGTCAGAACATACTCATGAAGCAGGAGGTTACTGACAAGGAGAAATTTTTAACAAATTTTCTTATCCTGGCAATTCAGTTATTCCTTAAGTAAAAGTAATGTGTTAAGTAAACACTGATTCATATGTTAAAGAAGGTGGTTTTTAAGAATTCAGATATTGTTCACATTACTAAGCAAATAGAGTACTATTTATTCATTCATAGTTTTCCTCATGCTTTAATTTTAGGATTGTGATAAAACAATGCCAAGGAGTACACCAGGAAGGTAGGCATCCTTTTATTTTGTTTTATTTAGAGGGATAAGGTCAGCCTGATTAACAATGTAATAATATAATAAGTGGCCTTATAAAGTAAATATTGTCAGTTGTGGTTGTGGAGAAACAATTCTATACCTTAGCTAAAAATCACTAAATTTCACACTTAAAAACTAGATGAATTTATGGTATGTAAATTCTACCTCAAGTGTTTTTAAAAACTTTTTTAAGGATGTGTTTATTTCATTTACAATGAAGTTCTGTGTTCACTGAATTGTAACAGCTCAAGTAAACATTATAAAGATAGTTGTTGGATTTGGATGTTTTCTTGTCATTGTAAAAGAAACTTTTAGTCATTTATGTTTTATCTCCTTTAGTAACTCCGAACCTTCACATCATAATAGTGAAGGAGCAGATAACTCCAGGGATGATTCTAGCAGCCACAGTGGATCTGAAAGCAGCTCTGGATCTGATTCAGAGAGTGAAAGTAGTTCCAGTGACAGTGAGGCAAATGAACCATCCCAGAGTGCATCTCCTGAGGTGAGAAGGGAGGGCCTCATATGCCCTCTCAAGGCCCTTGGTAAAAATCTGATTTAAATATAAAAGCTTAAGGAAAGATGCTTAAATATTCTGACAAAAAGCAATTGAACTACATATTTTATTTATTTTTTTAAATTTATTTTTATTTTCTTTAGTTGTAGATGGACACAGTGTCTTTATTTTATTTATTTTTATGTGATGCTGAGGATCCAACCCAGTGCCTCACGCAAGAACTCTGCCGCAGAGCCACAACCCCAGCTCCTGAGCACTGTGTTTTAGAGAAAACTAAATACTCTGTATCTTTATTATTTAACAGACCTCCCCCCCCCCCCCCAATTTAGGAACTGTTTGAGGTTCTGTTAGCAGATCATTAAAATATTGGATTTCTTGCCAGGTGTGGTGGCACATGCCTGTAATCCCAGCAGCCTGGGAGCTGAGATCGTGAGTTTAAAGGCAGCCTCAGCAACAGTGAGGTGCTTAGCAACTCAGTGAGTCCCTGTCTCTAAAATACAAAACAGGACTGGGGATGTGGCTCAGTGGTTGAGTTTAATCCGCAGTACCGGAAAAAAACAAAAAGGATTTCTTTAGTTTGGTCTTTACTTTTATGTCTCTACATGGTAATTCATGTTATATAGCCATCATGGATAAAAGGAGTCTCATATAGTTTGATTTCACTGTAGCTTGCTAAAATCTGCTGAAAATCTCCTGCAGGGCAGGTGTGGTGGCACAAGCCTGTAATCCCAGTGAGTTGGGAGCTTGAGGCAGGAGGATTGCAAGTTCAAGGCCAACCTCAGCAACTTAGTGAGGCCCTAAGCAACTCAGCCAGACCGTTATTTCAGAATTTTCAAAAAGGCCTGGGGGTGTGGCTCAGTGGTTAAGCACCCCTGTGTTCAATCCCTGGTATCCCCCCAAAAAACAACAAAAACCCTCTTGGAGTGGGGGTGCCTACATTATTTGTTTAGTTTATGGAATTATATTGTGTGATCACTTGTTACAATTCTTCCCCCCCACCCCCACCCCCTATGCTGGGGATTCAACCCAGGGGCTCTCTACCACTGAACTACATCCCAAGTCCTGCAGCCATTAAAAAACAAAACAAAACAAAAAACCCACTAAGTTGCTGAGGCTGTTGTCCAACTTTAATCTTTCCTGTTTCAACCTCCTAAGTAGCTGGGATTATAGGCATGTGCTACTATGCCTGGCTATAATTAATGCCTTTCATGTTAGATTTCTAACATGAATATTTGTTGTTTAGAAGCCACGTATAACATCTGCTCATCCAAGTGATTAGAGCTAATAGTAGATACTTCACCCTGTGCTTTAGTCCAGTCAGAATATTTAAAAGCACATTCTTTTATTGGATTAGACATTAGAGTTTTTTCCTCTTCTTTAACATTATGAAGGAAGAAAATTTTAATATTGAAAAAAGCATATGTATTTCTGTTTTTCAGCCTGAACCACCACCAACAAACAAATGGCAACTTGATAACTGGTTGAATAAAGTGAATCCACATAAAGTGTCACCAGCTTCTTCTGTAGACAGTAACATCCCATCTTCTCAAGGCTATAAAAAAGAAGGCCGAGAACAGGGCCCTGGGAATAGCTATGCAGATCCAGGAGGGCCTAAGGAGACAAGTTCTGCTACTCCTGGACGAGACTCCAAAACCATCCAAAAGGGATCAGAAAGTGGGCGTGGGAGACAGAAGTCTCCAGCACAGAGTGACAGCACAACACAGAGGAGAACTGTAGGCAAAAAACAACCCAAAAAAGCTGAGAAGGCAGCTGCTGAAGAGCCCCGTGGAGGCCTGAAGATAGAAAGTGAAACCCCTGTAGACATGGCTACCAGCATGCCCTCCAGCAGACATAAAGCAGCCACCAAAGGCTCAAGGAAACCCAATATAAAGAAGGAGTCTAAATCTTCCCCTCGACCTACTACAGAGAAAAAAAAATACAAGTCAACGAATAAATCTTCCCAGAAATCAAGGGAAATCATAGAAACAGATACCTCATCCTCAGATTCAGATGAAAGTGAGAGCCTTCCTCCTTCTTCCCAAACTCCTAAGTATCCTGATAGTAATAGGACTCCCGTTAAACCCTCCTCTGTGGAGGAAGAAGATAGTTTTTTTCGGCAACGAATGTTCTCTCCTATGGAAGAGAAGGAACTCCTTTCACCTCTCAGTGAGCCTGATGACAGGTATCCACTTATTGTGAAGATTGACCTGAATCTTTTGACTCGAATACCAGGAAAGCCTTATAAAGAAGCTGAACCACCCAAGGGGGAAAAGAAAAATGTGTCAGAAAAACACAACAGAGAGGCTCAGAAGCAAGCCTCAGAAAAAGTTTCCAACAAAGGCAAGAGGAAACATAAGGTTTGTTGTTGTTTAAATTGGTTTTTCAGTGCTTGGAATTGAACCCAGGTCCTTGAGAATGCTAGGCAAGTGCTCCACCACTGAGCTATATCATACCCAGCCAAGCACAAGGTCTCTATAGGATTTTTGTTATTCATTTTTAAACATCAGAGTCTGAAGTGCTATGGAAATCTCAGCCACAAAATAACAAAATGGGTCATGAGCCTAAGGCCCAGTTGAGACTACATATGGAGCAGTCACTTGAGGACCTCTCAGTGAATCCAGGATAGTTTTGAGTTAAATAAGAAATGAGCCAGAGCTTCTGTGTGTGGTGGTCAGGACAGAAGTGAGAGTAAAGCAGAGACTGAAAATTAGCCTTTGTAACATTCTTAAAATGTTGGTTTGGGTGTTTTTAGTTGGGATACAATCCCTATCATTCTTTTCTGTCTTCTACCCAAACCAAGTCACACTTTTAAGATAACTGGCTAATTCTAGCTCCCAAAAGTTGACTCATCAATTTTGACACATCCTTGAAAATTTTTCCCATGTACTGTGCACATCCGTGCCTATCTTCTCTCTCTCTCTCTCTCTCTCTCTCTCTCTCTCTCTCTCTCTCTCTCTCTGGTAGGGGGAATTAAACTCAGGGAGCACTCAACCACTGAGTGACACCCCCAGCCCTGTTTTTGTATTTTATTTAGAGACAGGGTCTTACTGAGTTGCTTAGCACCTTGCTGTTGCTGAGGCTGGCTTTTAACTTTTTTATCCTCCTGTGTTGGCCTCTCTAGCCGCTGGGATTACAGGCATGCACCACTGTGCCTGGGATTACAGGCGTGCTCCACTGCACCTGGCTCTACGTTTTTTCCTTTAACCAAGGTCAGAACTGAAAACTTCTCCTGGGGTTGGTTGTATAGCTCAATGGGTAGAGCACTTGCCTAGCATTTTTGTGGCCCCGGATTCAATATCCAGCTCAAAAGTGGAAAAAAGAAAGGGAAAAAAAAGTTTTCTGGCATACAGCCACCTCTCACCTATAAATATCTTCAAGGCAATTTAGAGACAAAGGTTAGAGACAAAGCTTGGAGTATGTTTAAGGTTAGCTTTTTGTAGACCTAGGAAATGTAAAATTTCATGGATGTCTAAGATTTAAAGATTGTAGTCATAAATATATGCTCGGTGGCATGTGCCTATAATCATAGTTACTCCAAATACATCATGTGTGAACATAATTCAGTGTATTGAAAGTTAAGCTTGAACAAATGAACAGATAGTTACCAGAATGGCCTTATCAGGTAAACTTAGAAAACAGCCCCCAACCCAGTTGACCCTCGAGAGTCACACATGGGGTAACATTTCCTTAAAACCTAGTAGAGCCAAAGACTTTTTTGCTCTCCTTTTCTTAAAACTGTAGTACTATGTGCAAATGATACATATTCAGACAAACTAGAATAATACTTCACTTTTTCATTTTTTGAATCTTCCAAAATTGAAATGGTCTATATAATTTGAATTTCTTACCATGTTCTGTGTGATAGCTGATGAGATTCCATTATTATAGGGATGCTGTACTCATCCCTGAGTGAAGCTGTTTAGTAAGCTGTGTGGGGCTGCTGGTCCCTGTGCTTGTGAGCCTCAGATATTGGACTTGCTTATAGAATTTTATTTATAGAATTGTGTGAAATAAGGGTTTGTATATGATAGACTTTGTTCCTTAGAAAATTAGGGTGCTTTTTATGGGATGGGGGGAGTCTTTTTGTGCTTAAAAAGTATTACAGGGGCTGGGGTTGTGGCTCAGCTGTAGAGTGCTTGCCTAGCATGTGTGCGGCCCGGGTTCGATCCTCAGCACCACGTAAACATAAATGCATTGCATTGTGTACAACTAAAGCAAATAAATAAATATTTTTTAAAAAGTATTACATATCCTTTAAATATATACAAACATTTAAAATATAATAAAAAGTCCGTTTTACTCTTTCGTTTAAAATTTTTACAGTGTGTATATAACTTGTAGTTCTTCCTCAAAAAGGAGCTCTGTATCCCTTTCTCTCCCATATCTGATTATCTCATTATCATATATTCCTCTAAAGATTTTTTATATCAATACCTGTAAATCATATTTTGATTTTATAAAATGTATAATATAGGAAACTCAATTAAGATATTTTAAATTCATGGCTTTGTTAAGATAAAGTGTCTTAGGCAATTCCTGGAGATAAAGCAGATAGTAGTAAGAGGAGAACCAATCAAAAGTAATGAAGGGTATAGATAACATTTTCTTATGTCTTCATTGCCCATCTTTAATCTTTTGTGTATAATAGACTCTTGCTATAGCAAATGTTTGCATTCTTGTGTTCTGATATTTAAGCAATAAGAAAACAGATTCACCTGTGAAAGTAGCATGGAAAATAGGCCTACCACTTACATTTTCAGCCAAAGAGTTTTTGTTTAAAACCAGTAGGTTTGATTATGATTAGCAAGTCAGATTGTCATAAGTATTAAGTGAAGATGTGGAAGGGTTGAAACTTTCATATTGTGCTGATGGAAATGTAAAATAATGCAGCTGCTGTGGCACACAATTTGACATTTCCTTATAAAGTAAAATATAGAGTTACCTTAGAACCCACCAGTTGTACTTCTAGGTATATACCCATGAGAAATGAAAATATATGTCTACACAGAAACTTGCCCTCAGATGTTCATAGCAGCATTATTTATATTAGCCAAATGGTCATGAACTAATGAATGAATAAAACAAATAAATGTGGTATATCCATACAGTGGAATATTGTTGAGCCATAAATGAGAGTGAAGTAGTGATCCATACCATAATATGGGTGGACCTTTTAAAAAAATGTTTAAGTGGAAGGAGCCAGACACACGTAAAGGTCAAACAGATTGTATGATTCCATTTTTATGTGGTGTCTGACATAGGCAAGTTCATAAAAACAAAATGTATAGATCAATGATTGCCAGGATCTGTGGGGAGAAGATGTGGAAAGAATGCTTATGGGTATAGAGTATCTTTTGGGAATGATGAAAATGTTCTAAAATTTATTATGTCATGGGTGTACAACTCTGAGAATATACTTAATGCCATGGAATTTTGTACATTAAAGAGTAAATTTTGTGGCTTCTGAATTATATTTTAATTATAATTTTATGAATACCTCCTCCCTCAAAATCATTACATAGAGAAAATGCCATTTGAGACATAGGAAATCTGTTTCAGTATTTGGGTTCTATGTATCTGAAAAGAGGAGACCTTTATTAGCCTTAAGACCTAACTTATACATCATCTCATTTCCGAGGTTTTATCAGGGATAAGCTGGAGATTTCTAATGGATTTCTAGGAGCTAAAATTAAATGGAAAAATAAAATAAAATCAGATCTACTAGCTGCTATCTTCTTCTTCTTCTTCTTCTTTTTTTTTTTTTTAAATCTAGAATGAAGATGATAACCGAGCCAATGAGAGCAAAAAACCCAAAACAGAGGACAAGAACTCATCAGGCCACAAGCCATCCAGCAACAGAGAGTATGTCTCCAAAACATGTTGCATGCCAGTGTTGTTAATAATGTTTATTATTTGGTATTGTGTACTTTCTGAGATGCTCCCAGTGTTCCTTTTAGTAAATGGATATCATACATGTACACACACACACACACATATACTAAATCGTGAGAGCTTTTGCTTTTAACTATTGAAGATGAAAAGCATAAAGATTTGGTTATGTTCTCTCTCATTTTAATGGAGTAGAGGTGAGTATGGTTAAGAGTTAAGTAAAGCTTTTATTACTTTCTGGGTAGATGGAAAGCTTACATATGACTTGCAAGAGACCAGTTGCTAACTTATGAGCATTAATCTTTTTGCCATTCATCTGTGTGCTCATTCATTTAACCAATATTTATTAAGTGCTTATTATGTGTCAGGTCATGTTTTAGACACTGGGTATATAGCTTGTGGGGGGTACAAAAAATGGGGTGGGGAAAGAAAAACAAAACAGACAAGATGCCTACCCTCATATAATTTACAGTTTCATTTTGTTTTGCAATAATCATTTATTCTGGCAATCAGATGGGGAAAAACAAATTTATCTTGAAAGCAGGTAAAGAGAATGGAAAAATCCATCACCCCTGTATTACTGTGTGGAGAAATGAGGGCATTTGTTCTGTTTGGCAGGTCATCAAAGCAGAACACTGCAAAAGAAAAGGACTTGTTACCTTCACCTGCTGGGCCTGTTCCTTCAAAAGATCCAAAAATAGAGCATGGCTCTAGGAAGAGGACTATTAGTCAGTCATCTTCCTTAAAGTCAAGCAGTAATAGTAACAAGGAGAATAGTGGCAGCAGCAAAAACAGTTCCTCCGCATCAAAACAGAAGAAGACAGAAGGGAAGACTTCCAGTAGCTCCAAGGAGGTTAAGGTATGATGTTGGGAGCTTTAGCCTTTTGAAAATCACTCTCATTGCTGTAACTTCTTCAAGGTGACAACTGTGCTTTAACATCTTTGTTAATATCTCATTAAATTTATAGACCTGTGCATTTCACTCCCAGTATGTCAAAGTATTGATAAAGTGATCCAGTCATTTCAGACCATGAAAGCAAGTCAGCTGGCCACTTGTGTACTAATTAAGGTAGAAACCCATAATTGAAAAAGTTGGTTATGGACATTTTCAAAATAAGTACCACATGGTTCCAATGCTAAGATTAAGTTCTTGTCTGTAGTTTGACATGGCCTTCAAATTTCTTGGAATTAGATTTTACAGTCAAATATATTATATAAATATTACATGTATTACAAATATATTACATAAAGTGACAAAGCACTTGGCTTTTTTTCATGAAATAGAAAAAAATATTTAGCTGAGCTAGTTTTGAAATTATTCCTAATATTATTTTTCCTAACGGACTCAGAATGTAGAGAAACATTCTTCATGTTTGTGGATAGATATTTGGGCCAGAGAAGCTTTTTCAAGGCAGTACCTTGATAGACTATCCCCCTCATTTTGTTACCAGGTTGTTTGTATTGCTTTCTGTTTGTATTGATTATTCTGATCAGGAGCAAATTTCTGAAATTAGGATATGTAAGACAAAATTATTTTCTTAGGAGTTCAATTGACTGGATTATTTGTGACTATATGTAAACAAAGGTTTGAGAGTTGAAAAATTAAGACTGCTAAAGGCTACTAGTTATGCTTATTAACTTGTTAATTTAAGTGTTTTAAGTCGAGGTATTTAAGTTATGAGCGACTTCTCAAACAGATACGTTCAGCAGATAGGCTCTTCAACTGAACACCCTTCCTTTTTCTATAGTAGTTTGCAGAATTCTTATACCCTGAGGACCGTGACTGTCCTTTTACTATCCCAGTTCTCCAACTGCCCACTGGCTCTTTCTCAGTCTCCTATCTTTTAACTGCAGGTTTTGAGGTCTTTCTTAAATCTCCTGTTACTTTAAAAAAAAAAAAAAAAAAAAAAAAATCAAGTGAACTTACCTGCTTATTTGGCTTCTGCTATCTCAAGAATAAAAGTCTCTGCCTTATGAAGGAAGTTTCATTTTCTTAACAGCAGAGATTTGTCTTTTGTTTTCTTCAGTGTTTGACTTACTGGGTAATTATGAAATGTTTTTGGATTAAATGGTCTCTTCTGGAACTTTATAGTTAATGCTAGTTGGACTTGACAGTTACCAGCTTAGGCAGTTAAATGAGTTAATTGAAGAAAAATAATTTTCAGAAACCTTCAGTTTTCCTCACATAAATCTAAACTTAGGCACTTGTAGGACTATGTATAAAACATAAAGTAAGTTGTTTTAGTATCTTCACAACTGCAACATTGTGTTCAAGAAGCCATTTCAGCGGGCCGCACCTGCCTGTAAACCCAGACTCAGGAGGCTGAGGCAAGAGGATTGCAAGTTTGAGGGCAGCCTCGGTAATTTAGCAAGACCCTGTCTCAAAATAAAAAGGACTGGAAATGTAGCTCAGTAGTTAGTGATCATCCTTGGATTCAATCTCTGGTATCGCCAACAACATCAAAAAAGCCATTTGGTAAACAACTTTAGCATTTTCTCAAATCTTAAGACTTGTATTTTTCATTTCTTGAAGTAAATTATAACACATGGAACTAAAAAATTATTACATTGTTCCTTTTAAATAGATTTTATTTACAGATAATAAAATTACATATTATCAGGTTTTTCTACTATTGAAACATTTGTGTATTCATGGGCTAAATTCTACTAATTTATAGTGTTTTATTATGGGAGTCTGTATATTCATTTTATTAAATATAGGGCTGAATAGAAAGGCATTTGGAAAGAGAAAAAGAAGAACCCTTGCATAAAGGGATATGTTGGAAGGAGGCAGAATAGACATGTTGATAGGAAGCAAACTAAAATGTAAGAAAAATGGCTAGGCTTTTGAAATCTGGCGGATCTGGGTTTTAAACTCAAATTCCAGATATGCCACTTAAAATTGTTTGATTCCTAGCATGTGTGAGGTCCAAGTTCAGTGCCCAGCACTGCAAAATTATAAAAAAAGGTTATTTGAACTTAGGCAATTTACTCAGCCTTCTTAAAACTGCTTCTTAAAAAATTCAGTCTAATAGCAGTACCTGTTTCATGAGTTTTTTGAGGGATTAACAACTATATTATGTACTTAGTTAACTTGATGTCTGGTATGTAATAAACAGCCAGTATACATTATATTGTTATTGCTGTTTTCATTCACCGGTAATTACTAATGTATTTTGCCCTAGGAAATACTGCCATTTTGATATGAGGTTTCTGTCTTATGTTTTAGACAAGTTCCTTGCCCATTACCTAGCACATAGTAGACTCTCAATAAATATGAGGATGAGTAGTTTGGTTTTAAAATGGACCATTCTGTTTTGTTTTGTTTTTTTTTTTTAAAGCTTACATTATAAAGTTTATAGAAGTTTTATAACAAGGAAATTAATTACCAAAGGCAGTAGAATTTTGTTTCCATTTTAGCAGTGACTGAAGAAATATTCTTCGCTTAATTTTTAATCTCACAGTTTTCAACATAGTTATATATTTTTCTGGTCAGGAAAAGCCTCCAAATAGCTCCTCTAACTGTCCTCCATCTACACCGACTCCTGATGCTTCTAAGCCTCGGAGAACAAAGCTTGCCTTTGATGACAGGTGAGATAAATAAGATTTTAAAAAATGCATTTGAGAAATCATTACAAGCTGGTCACAGTGGCACATGTCTGTAATCCCAGTGACTCAGAAGTCTGAGGCAAGAGGATCACAGGTTCAAGGCCAGCCTGGCAACTCAGCAGGACTCTATCTCAACATAAAACTAAAAGGTTGGGGGACATAGCCCTGGTAGAGAACTTGCCTAGCGTGTGTGAACCCTTGGGTTCAGTTTCTAGCACCACAAAAGAAAAAATCATTCCAAGCAGCATGTAAGAAACTAATTTTAATTTCTGTCAGTGATCAGAGGATTAATATTTATATGAGATCCACAGAATATTCTGATTTTGACTTGAATGGTACTCACTTGTCCAACTACTGCTCCTTTAACTTAACTCCATTACTCTCATGAGGTATGTATATGATATGTCTTCCAGTGACTGCTTCTTCTACTATTACTATTTAAAATAGTTTTTTTTTTCCTAGAAAGGGAAGAGCAATAATGTTTTTTCCTGCGTTTTGAGAAAAGGTTATTTCTCCTACCCACATTGTATTTATTCTTAATTTTTAGAACAACTTGAGGAACTTAGTATTTAATATTAGGGAGTTTTATTTCTGATTTTTCTGAGAAGATTTGCCATCACTTGGCCAGAATGATTTATGTTCTTAACCTGGCATAAACATTTGTCAGGGGAAAAAAAAAAAGCCAGGCATAGTGGTGCACACCTGTAATCCCAGCCATTTGGGAGGCGGAGGTAGGAGGATCACAAGTTTAAAGCCAGCCTCAGCAATTTAGCAAGACCCTGTCTCAGAATAAAAAAACAAAAAGGGCTGGGATGTGACTCAGTGGTTAAACACCCCCTTGATTCAATCCTTGGTACAAAAAAAAAAAAAAAAAAGTAAAAATAGAAACAAATGTTTGTGATAGCTTAATTTTTTTTAACATGATGTGAAAATGAAGGGATACTATAAAGTAAAATAAACTAGTATTATCTTAATGAAAATATTTACGATTTATTTAAAATGAAAATGTGTATTGCAGAAATTATTCAGCAGACCATTATCTACAAGAAGCAAAAAAGCTAAAGCACAATGCAGATGCATTGGTATGTAAATATTCTCCTTATATTTATGTGTTTAATCAAATCAGCTTAAATCCCCATTTGTTGTTTTTACTTATAGTAGATCACCACTAACTACTTTAATCCTTTCTTTAGTCCGATAGGTTTGAAAAAGCGGTATACTATCTTGATGCTGTGGTATCTTTCATTGAATGTGGGAATGCATTAGAGAAGAATGCTCAGGAATCCAAATCCCCATTCCCTATGTATTCAGACACAGTGGAGCTTATCAAGTAAGTGGAAGAATTTGCTACATCATTGGCAATAACATAATTTCTCTGGTCTGAGTAAGAAGAGGCTGATAGAAGCATATAAGCTGAAAGAGGATGCTTTTAATCCTTTATTTTTCTTGGGAAAGGAGAACTAGGCATTTAAGTGGATGTTTAGGTTTGATTCTAATGCTTTGAGGACAAAGGAAGTCATAAGATCAAGGTGAAGTTTTATATTCTACTTGTCATTTGTATGTTATCTTAACTCATAGATACACTATGAAGCTAAAGAATTACTTGGCACCAGATGCTACAGCTGCAGATAAAAGACTCACAGTACTTTGGTAAGTGTTGTGTGTTCCACCCTCTGCTAAATGAGATACAATCCCTTGATAAATTGGGCTGTGAATGCCTTGAGAGTATTGTCCTTGAGTTAAGCAGGAAATAACTCAAAATTCCTACTGAAAGATTTTAGTTGTTGTCAGTTTCTGATCTATTGCCCTCTTGATAAAAGTCTTGGTAGGATGGGATCGATATGGGAACCCTTCATTCACTTAAGTGATCACTTTCCTGGGCTCTTCTTTTAATACCCTTTCAGTCCTTTCACATATGTACATACGTACCTCTCCTTAGAAGTATAAAGAATATGATCTAAAGTTTGTTTTGTTCCAGCCAGGCTTGGCGGCACATGCCTGTAATCCCAGCTGTGCAGGAGGCTGAGGTGAAAGGATCTCAATTTTGAGGCTAGCCTAGGCAACTTAGTGAGACCCTTTGTCTAAATAGAAATTTAAAAGGCTGGGGGTATATCTCAGTAGTAGAGTACCTTTGGGTTTAATTCCAAGTACCATAAATAAATAAGTAAGTAATAAGTAGGTTAATAAGTTGGTTTTGTTTCAGGAAGGTATTATCAGTTACTAGTTATGTACTTTACTTGGCACTTGTTTAACACTGGGAATGCTGCTGTGAATAAATCTTACATAGTCCTGTTCATCATGAGGTTTATAATTTAGTGTGAAGAGATAGAAATTAAATAATCACACAAGATATGAATCAAATACTTTGAAAGAAAAGTATATGTAACTAAGCCAGTTATGATGGTACGTGCCTGCAATCCTATGATCTCTGGAAACTGAAGTGGGAGAGGGTCACAAATATGAGGCCAGCCTGGGCAACCTTTTGAGTCTGTCTCAAATTAAAACGGGATAAGGGTTTAGCTCATTGGTAGAGCACTTGCCCAACATCCCCAAAAACCAAAAAGAGAAAAAAAAGTAAGAGTAGATGGTAGGGACTAAGGCAGAGGTACAATGAACAGGAAAATTTGAAGGAACTAAAAGAGAACTAGTGAGAAGTGACTTGACTGGATATGTAGGCAGGGATGGTCATGCAGGACCTTTATATAAGCCATGTTAAAGTTCATATGTTCTATCAGAGTTGTGTTTCCTAATTTTTATTTTTCAAATTTTAGATTATTTATGGTGTGATTCTGTCCCTTAGTGATTTTTTTTAAATGCATGTGTTACTATGACATACTGGAGTCCTATGAGTAAAGTTTTGGTTTTTTTAATATCAACAACTAATGAATGGGAGGCTAAAACTAAGTTGTTTTCTTAGCCATCTTTCCTTCCCTATGGTGTATACCACAATAAGAATATACCTTTTGGTTTTACCTAAGGGTCAGTGTCGTTGACCTTATACCATGATTTGTTCACATGAGCCAGTCCTATATTCTTTATATATGTATATATATATATGTATATTTTTTTTTAGTTGTAGGTGGACACAATACCTTTATGTGGTGCTGAGGATTGAACCCAGGGCCTCACACGTGCAAGACAAGCGCTGAGCCATAGTCCCAGCCCCAGTCATTCATATATGTATATATATTTAATATTTATTTATTTGTTTTAGTTGTACACATTGCCTTTGTTTTTACGTGGTGCTGAAGATTGAACCCGGAGCCGCACACATGCTAGGCGAGCGCTCTACCTTTGAGCCACAACCCCAGCCCCAGTCCTGTATTCTTAACACAGTGCAAAGGTTGTTTATACAGATATGGCTGGGGTCTGTTGTCCTGGTAAATAAGGTACTCTTTTCTTTGGCTAGCCTGAGATGCCAATCTTTGCTGTACCTGAGGCTCTTCAAACTGAAGAAGGAAAATGCTCTGAAGTACTCCAAGACACTGACAGAGCACCTGAAGGTAAGTATGCAAAAGAGGAGGGTCCATTTCCAAGGAGACAGAATTTTTAAAGTCTCTCATTATTACCCCAGAAGTGCTCTCATATTTAGGTAAAACACAGTAGGGGAGAATATACTGTTTGAGAACTCGCAAATATGTTTATGGTTTCCTGGGATTTTTTTTTTTGATACATGTATATCTGATTATAGAACTTATGTAGCTATATGCCACAAGTCATATTTATACTTTGAAATGATCTTCTTTGGTCCCTTTTGAAATGATCTTTTTATTTTCAATACCATTCTTTAGACTGTTAGTTTTGTAAAATATCTCCTCATGTTTTTTTCAGTCCAGCACCACATATATCCTCCTAAAACCCTGCTCTATTAGATTTAGAGCCCCTCAGTAGCTCTTTATTGCTTACCGGGTCAAATCCATACTCCCTTACCTTGGCCTACAAGGCTCTCCAGGTCTCACTCTTACTCCTTATCTGAACCTCTACTTTAGGCAAACTATATAGGTCACATATATCTTATTTTCTACCATCATTACACATAGTATGATTCATTTCCCTGTGCCCTCACCCCTTCTCTTTATCCATCTGTTACTCATTCTTTCCTTGCCACTTCTATGAAATCTTATAGAAAATTCCAGCTCTCACCTAATAATTTCTTTCTGTTCTACATCTACACATTTTGGTGTCTTAAATGTATAAAGCTACTTCAGATCAATCCTTATTAGTACTATCAGCTCTGTTAGTACTTAATAAATAATGGATTTTTTATTTATTTATTTTTTTTTTTTCTGTAGAATTCTTACAATAATTCTCAAGCACCATCACCTGGCTTGGGGAGGTAGGTAAAATTTTATTGTACCAAATATTATTTGTGAGAGGTTTATGTATAATATGAAAATGGAATTAAAATCATCTCTAATCTCTGAATCTTTATGTATGTGAATATATGCTGAGGATTAAATTCAGGGCCTCTCATATGCCAAGATACAGACATCTGAGTTGTTTTTTTTTTTTTTGTACCAGGGATTGAACTCAGGGGCACTCGACCATTGGGCTACATCCCCAGCCCTTTTTGCATTTTATTTAGAGACAGGGTCTCACTGAGTTGCTAAGTGCTTCACCATTGCTGAGGCTGGCTTTGAACTCGTGATCCTCCTGCCTCAGCCTCCCAAGTGCTGGGATTACAGGTGTGCGCCACTGTGCCCAGCAGACATCGGAGTTTTAAACAACATCTCAACCCTTCTTACAGTGGATTTCATAATTACTTGTGTTTATTAAAGTGGGCTTAACTTTACTCCAAGTCTTGGCATTACCAAAATTTAGTGGCATGATTGTGGTTTCTCCTCCCCCTCCTCATATCACTCCTACCCCATCCACACCCAGAGATATAAAAACACCATGAAAGATTTTTTTTTTATTTTTAAGTTTATCTGTTCAATTGACGTTCAGTCTTTTCCTCATACCTATATTTTTTAAATATTTATTTATTTTAGTTGTACACAATGCCTTTGCTTTTATGTGGTGCTGAGGATTGAACCCGGGCCAGGCACATGCCAGGCGAGTGCTCTACCGCTGAGCCACATCCCAGCCCCCCTTGTACATATTTTTATAACCAAATTTATAATGCTAAAAGTACAGATAAAAATCTGAACAAGTAAGTTTTCCCCCCTAACTTTTTGGCTTTATTTTTTGTGCATTTTCACAAAATTTTAGTTTTCCTGAAATGAACCTGGAAGATTCAATATACGTGTTCTGTAAGGAATATTTAATTGTCAGGAAGCATTTGACTGAGAAGGCTGTATCTCTTTGTCAACTCTGAATAATTTGGATAAACTAGGAAAGTACCAGAAATTATGGAGCTCAAGAAAAGATGTTCTCACCTACTACTATAGTTTATAGGATTGTGAATTTCACCCATTCTTCTCCAAAACAATTTTAAAAATATGTAGTTGCCTGCCTGAATAGATGGAAACTGTGCTGAGCCAGAGTGAGGGACTTTAGCTTTGTACATTTTGAACTGCTTAGTACAGTCATAACTTTCTTCAGTTACTTCCATTTCTTGTTATGTTGCCATGTCAAAACAAACAATCTAGATAACATCATAATTCACAATGGCCTTTAATACTTACTTAGAAGAAATTGTACTTCTCTGGGAACCCCTAATCTAAAAGAATTTTTTAAAAATTTATTTATTTGCTTTAGTTGTACACAATGAGTTTTTTTATTTTTACGTGGTGCTGAGGATCGAACCCGGGCCACACACGTGCTAGGCGAGTGTTCCGCCGCTGAGCCACAACCCCAGCCCTAAAATAATTTTTTAATTTTAAAAGCTCTTGTGTAGGAAGAGCCAATTGTACATGGATTGCATAACTCTCACTTTGTCTGTATGATCAAGCTTCCTGTTTCTCTGTGTGTAGCAAAGCTGTTGGGATGCCTTCCCCTGTTTCTCCAAAGCTGTCGCCAGGCAATTCGGGAAATTATTCTTCTGGGGGCAGTAGTGCTTCAGCAAGTGGCTCTTCAGTGACCATTCCACAGAAGATCCACCAGATGGCAGCCAGCTATGTTCAGGTTACATCCAACTTCCTCTATGCCACTGAAATTTGGGACCAAGCTGAACAGCTTTCCAAAGAACAAAAAGGTAGGTAGCGTTCTGGGTAAACTTTGAGGGATGGAATTGTTAAAAGGAACTTTTATGATTTTGTCTGGTATGTATGTAATTTATTACCTAGTTTAGGGTTAATAATAATTATTTTGCTAGTAATCTCCTGTGCTTAGCAGTCATACTAAGAATAGCTGAATTTGGTTAAACATAAAACCTCTCATGATACTGTTGACAGAGCTAAACTAAACATAGCTCTAAGACAAATTGGCATGTATTCTGACACATTAAATGTAGTTCATACAACAAAAGTAATAAAATGTATGTTGTTCCATGAGATGATTAATAAATTTGGCTGTGAACATAGGGTTACATTTAGACATTTTGTACATCTGAGATGTTTAATATAAAGAAAATACATTCAAACTGGATTTTTACATATATTGGAAGATAAGTGATAAAAGAGACTGTTAAGTGAACAGATTTTTTTTTTTTTTTTTCGGGTACTAGGAATTGAGGTCAGGGGCACTCAACCACTGAGCCACATCCCCACCCCTATTTTGTATTTTATTTAGAGACGGGGTTCTCAGTTGCTTAGTGCCTTGCTTTTGCTGAGGCTAGCTTTGAACTCTCAATCCTTCTGCTTCAGCCTCCTGAGCCGAAGGGATTACAGTCGCAGTTTTTTTATTTTTTAAACATTTTGTAAATTACGTCACTTGAGGCTCTGTACCTTAAAAGTTTATTATCTTTCAAACCAGGAGCATTTAAAATTATGAAGTATTTAAAGACCCTAGAGAGAAATACTGTATATTCACCACCTTATTTTTTTTTTATTTTTATTTTTTAAATAGTGTATTAGTTGTAGGTGGACACAGTACCCTATTTTATTTATGTGGTGCTGAGGATCGAACCCAGGACCTCACACATGCGAGATGAGCACTCTACCGCTGAGCCATAGCCCCGGCCCCTCACCATCTTATTTTACTGGATGTTGTTAGCAAATATGTGTCCATAACACCTATTCAGATAAGTCCTTTGCAGAGAAACATTGAAAGAGCCAGTCAGCCAGTATTCTTTTATTACAGAATATATTTAGATAGTTATTGTATGAATAAGTATCAGATGAAAATAGATTCCTATCCCTGAAGAAGGATAATGGTGAGAGAAAAATAGAAGAGGAATCCCAAAATGTTACATAAAGTTGTATTTTTAAAAACCAAATTTGTTCAGGAATTAAATGTTGTCAATTCTGACCAGGAGAAATTAAGAGGGCTGAAATTCCTTGAAGTTACCCAGTTTCCATTCTTCTCCCTAATGTCAGTTTTCTATCTTTTCTCCCTTTTTTTCTTTTTTACTTTTTTTTTGTATCTGTGTGGTACCGGGGATTGAACTCAGGGGCACTCGACCTCTGGGCCACATCCCCAGCCCTTTTTTGTATTTTATTTAGAGACAGGGTCTCACTGAGTTGCTAAGTGCCTCGCCATTGCTGAGGCTGGCTTTGAACTCGCGATCCTCCTGACTCAGCCTCCCAAAGTGCTGGGATTACAGGCGTGTGCCACCGTGCCCGGCTTCTTTTTACTTTTGTGTGGCAGTTTTCAAACATATATTGACTAAAGGAAAGAGGAATGGTATGATGAGCCTGTGTTCATTCAGCTTTAGTTTCAACAATATTTTGTTAGTTGTGCTTGTGAGCACTTACATGTTTTCTCTCTCATAATTTTCTTTCCTGGGGTATTTTAATGCAAATATGCATATTATATCATGACATTTCACATGAAAATAACTTTGGTATGCATCCTTGAGTGATAAAATTAATTGATTGAAGTGCTTGGGACTGAACACAGGGGTGCTGCATCAACAAGATCCCAGACCTTTTGTTATTTTATTTTGAGACAGTGTCTTGCTAAGTTGCTGAGGCTGACCTTAAAGTTGCAATCCTCCTGCCTCATCTTCCTGAGTCTCTGGGATTACAGGTACACAATACCAGGCCTGGCAAGTGATAAGGACTTTTTCAAAGTCCTTATGATCACCATGTCTTTGTCACAGTTACCAAACTTTAAGAATAAGCTTTTGTATTATCTAATGCCTAGTATACTATCAAATTTCCCCTATCTCAAAGATGCATTTTTTTTTAAAACAGTTGGTTTTATTCCAGACAGGATCCAAGCAAGGTCTACACCTTTCATTACATCGATAAGTCTCCTAAGTATCTTCCCCTCCACTTTTTTGTTCTTTTCTTTGTTTTGGCCATGCCATTGATGTTGAGGAGAAACCAGGTCATTAAATATATATTATTCTGGATTTAACAGATTACTTCCTCATGATGGCACTTAATTTGTGTTTGCACATTCCCTCTCTCTCTCTCTCTCTCTCTCCCCCCCCATATATATTTTTTAGTTATAGGTGGACATAATACCTTTATCTTATTTTTATGTGGTGCTGAAGATCGAACCCAGTGCCTCACATGTGCTAGGCGAGTGCTCTACCACTGAGCTACAACACCATCCCTGTTCTCTCTTTCTTAATTCCTTGATACTGATAAGTTGTATCTTTGTGTGTGTGTGTGTGGTGGTGGTGGTGGTGCTGCTGGGGATTGAAGCCAGGGCCTTATACATTTGATGCAAGCACTCTATCAAGTGAGCTAGCCCTGTTAAGTTATATCTTGAGATTTGATTCAAGTTCAGTTTTGTGTTTGTTTTGGTACTGGGGATGGAACCCAGAGCCTCACACATGCTAGGCAAGTACTCAAGCTACATCCACAGCCCTCAAGTTCAGTGTTTTTTATTTTTTATTTTTTTGCAGTGTTAGGGATTAAACCCAGGGCCTTTTCCATGCTAGGCAAGTGCTCTACCACTGAGCTATACCCTGGCCCCCAGTACAGTATTTTCATAAGAATATTTTATAGGTGGTATTCTAGATTTCCTACTGTATCATAATAAGAGGCATGCAATAGCCTTTTTAGTGAGACTGTGATTGGTCAGTAGATTATTCAGATGGTATCAGCCTGATTAGTTGTTTTTTTTTTTTTTTTTCTTCTTCTTTTTTTTTTTTTTTTTTTGTACTGGGGATTGTACTCAGGGGCACTCAACCACTGGGTCACATCCCCAGCCCTTTTTTGTATTTTATTAGAGGCAGGGTCTTACTGAGTTGCTAAGTGCCTCGCCAGTGCTGAGGCTGGCTTTGAACTTGCGATCCTCCTGCCTCAGCCTCCCTAGTGCTGGGATTACAGGAATGTGCCACCACACCCAGCTAGCCTGATTAGTTTGATAGAAGATTCCCTGTTGTACTTTAACTTATGCTTTTCGCATCTATTGATGATCATTGTGTAGATCCATTATTCTATTAAGAAACAGTTCATCAGGAATTTTCTCTTCTGATGTACCTTCTGCATTTATGAGCTGGAATTCTGTAAAGATGAGCAAATGTTTGGTCACTTCTTTTTTTTTTTATTTATAGTAGTAGTATATATTACAATTCATACTGCACATATAGAGCATCTTTTTACACAAAACAGTTTGTATACAATGTATATTTGTAGCATTCAAGTCTTCAATCATGCATTTAGAATAATGATATCCATCTTATTCAATCATTTTACTTTTTTCCCCCCTCCATCCCCCCTTGTTCCCTTCCTTCCCCTCCCTTCCTCTTGACCATTATAGTGTTTCTCTAATCCTCCTATGTACCCCGACCCAACAATACTATGAACCAGCCTCCTTGTATCAGAGGAAACATTCGGTATATGGATTTTTGAGATTGACTGATTTCACTTAGCATTATATTGTCCAACTTCATCCATTTACCAGCGAATGCCATTATTTTATTCTCTTTTATTGCTGAGTAAAATTCCATAGTGTATATATACCACATTTTCTTTATCCACTCATCTACTGAGGGACATCTAGGTTGGTTCCACAACCTAGCTATTGTGAATTGTGCTGCTATAAACATTGAAGTGGCTGTGTCACTGTAATATGCTGTTTCTAAGGCCTTTGGGAATAGACCCAGGAGTGGGATGGCTGGGTCATAGGGTGGTTTCATTCCCATTTTTCCAAGAAATCTCCATACTGCTTTCCATAACAGTTGCACCATTTTGCAGTCCCACCAGCTATGTATGAGTGTGCCTTTTTTCCCCTCATCCTCTCCAACATTTATTGTTGTTTGTGTTCTTGATAGCTGCCATTCTGACTGGAGTGAAATGAAATCTTAGAGTAGTTTTGATTTGCATTTCTCTAATTGCCAGCGATGTTGAGCATTTTTTCATGTATTTGTTGATTAATTGTGTATCTTCTTCTGAGAAGTGTCTTTTCAATTCCTTTGCCCATTTATTGATTGGGTTATTTGGGTTTTTTTGGTGTTAAGTTTTTTGAGTTCTGTATATATTCTAGAAATTAGTGCTCTCTTCGATGTGCATGTATTAAATATTTGTTCCCAATTAGTTGGCTTTCTGTTCACCTCACTGATTGTTTCTTTTGCTGAGAAGAAGCTTTTTAGCTTAAATCTATCCCATTTATTAATTTATTTTTTGGGAGGGGGCACTGGGGATTGAACTCAGGGGCACTCGACCACTGGGCCACATTCCCAGCCTGTTTTTGTATTTTATTAGAGACAGGGTCTCACTGAGTTGTTAAGTACCTCACCATTGCTGAGGCTGGCTTTGAACTTGCGATCCTCCTGCCTCAGCCTCCCAAGTGCTGGGATTACAGGCGTGCGCCACCGCACCCAGCTCCCATTTATTAATTCTTGATGTTAATTCTTGCGCTACAGGATTCTTTTTTTTTTTTTTTTAATATTTATTTATTTGCTTTAGTTGTACACAATGCGTTTTATTTTTACGTGGTGCTGAGGATCGAACCTGGGCCGCCCACGTGCTAGGCGAGTGCTCTACCGCTGAGCCACAATCCCAACCCTATAGGATTCTTATTAAGGAACTTGGGGCCTAATCTGACATGTTGGAAATTGTAACTTACTTTTTCTTCTATAGGCGTATTGTCTCTGGTCTAATTCCTAAGTCCTTGATCCACTTTGAATTGAATTTTGTGCATGGTGAGAGATAAGGGTTTAATTTCATTTTGTTGCATATGGATTTCCAGTTTTCCCAGCACCATTTGTTGAAGAGGCTAGCCTTTCTTCACTGTACATTTTTGGCACCTTTGTCTAATATAAGATAGTTGAAATTATATGGTCACTTCTTATCTTGTTTGAATAGCATAAGTTCTTTAGTAAACCTTTTTTTCCCTGCATGTCTAAAAACTCTCTTCTTAGTGTCTGAGTCCTATATCATTATATCTGCTCCCCACATTAAATAAGAATCAAATTTTAGGATACTGTCCTACCCCTCACATTTACAGCCTTTATTTGTTCACATAGAATCTGTATTTCTAAACCTTAATATTTTAATCTACTATCTTAAAACATAAGATTTCATTTATAAGTGGTGGATGGCATATAATTACAGCAAAATGGTCGAATACATACTATCATAATTATCTTACAGGAGCTATTATAGGAAACAATACAAAGAATATCTTTTCATGTCATTTGCTTCTTACACAAAAATGGCACATAGTTAATGTCTTGAATAATCAGATAGTATGTGTGTGTGTGTGTAGTACTGAGTCTTCATTTTAAAGCATAAATAGCAATTTATAATTGTCATCAGTGATATTCTGTATGTATGTGTAACACTGTGGGGAGAGGGTGTGGATTTTGAAGTCATGTGAATGATGTTTTGTAGTCTAGACTCCATTTTAAAGCATTGAGTCCAAAGAATGTGCAATATTTAATGAATGTTTTTGGTTTTCTAGAATTCTTTGCTGAACTGGATAAAGTAATGGGCCCGCTCATCTTTAATGCAAGCATCATGACAGATCTAGCTCGTTATACCCGGCAGGGACTGCACTGGCTTCGCCAAGATGCCAAGTTGATATCTTGAACTGAACACATTCTTGTTGCCTCTGATTTTCTCCACAACACTGTGTCACATCACGAAGGAAAACTGCCATTACACCACCTAGTCAACACTAAGAATGAGGAATGGTTTTCTCCTCCTTGGTTCATGTGTTGTTTATAACCCAAAGCCATCATATCAATTGACCCCTTTAATATTCCCAATGTGAAAAATTATTTAAATACTTTTAAATCTGCAGCATATTGATAAGATGGTTTTAGTGATCTATAATAAGATTGAAATTCCAGTTGCAATTCGTAACTAATCAAGTGAAATTCTATTTATTTTAATTTTTTTAAGTTCCCAGACTGGGGCTTCTTTAAAACTTAGTTATTTCTGCCTATAAATTTACTCTTTTGAATATTTAGCATAAATTTAATGTAGGTGTTTTTATTTATATATTTTGGGAGCTTTGTTACCTATTGTCTTTTTGTGGTAGCTCTTCTATGAGTAAGAGTTGGTTCATCTGAAATAGGAACATGTTCTTTCTCTACCTACTACCTGATATTTTTTCAAATCTTAACTACAATTTTATTATTTTAAAATTTATGCTTAGTATTAAGCATATTTTTTCTACCACATGAAAAGTCACTTAAATATGAGTAGATGGCGTTCTATGTGGATGTAAAATGAAATGCGTCTGATTTGGTATGCATTATTTCAAAAACTGTGAATATGTTAACACTACAGCAATCACAAGGTGACTATAACTTGCATTTAATGCATTACAAAAGAGTAGGCAAACTTTCTAGGAGAAGCATATCATATTGAAGGGTTTCATGAAAAGACAATCGTAAACTTTTAAGAATTTTATTAAAACCATGTTTTCTTTTTTGTTGCTTATTCTTTGACACAATTGAAGCAGATTAAGTTACTCTTGAAAAAGGTATGATCCAACTCCTGAGGGTTTCTGCCTATGTTTGTTTAATTGATAATATTCAAAGGTTAAAATCTCTTTGCTGATTTTACCCCCATACTAGATTGTGATGCTCTGAAATGAGCATTGGTAACTGATGTGGGAATGGCCTGCAGCTGTGGTGTGTGTGCTTTTGCTATACAAGTTATAGTTCTAATGCCTGATGTCGAGACAATGAATTTCTCCTTTTTTAAAGGCCCTCATCAGTGATGTGTGTTTCTGATAGGATCAGAAAATTCATACTAGAAAAGTGCCACCTAACTTGGTTTAACGTGAGCTCTTTTGGAAAATGTAGGAGAGCTGGGATAGAGCTTATGGTGCCAGCTCTGTAAGAATTGTATATCAATGTTCCTTTCCCTACAAGGTGCATATAGGAGTCAAGGATGAGAGATATACCCTCTATACTTTGTTTTTACTGCCCCTATCATGTCTGGTGTGCCTTAAATCTTACTTTTAAATGACGACTCTATGGATTGTTTACAGATGAAGTTTTATACTAGGACCAGATTGTCCATACATGTTGGTCCTCTATAGTAATAATGTTGAATTCTTTTATTTTAAAACTTCCTTTAGGGACATAAAAAGATTAATTCAGAAAAGCTAATACTTTGGTACATGACTTAGTCTAACCAATTGGGTAATGCTGCTTCAAGAAATGCTTTGTCCTCCTTATTCCAAAAACAAATATATCCAGCTGGGGGTGGGGAAGGGGGAAAGCTTGTCCTACTATTTGTAGATGATTGCTAAGATTTGAAATGGGAAAGGGGACAGAAGGGATAGAAAATCTCCCAGTCTAGTGGTGCAGTGAATCCTCTGCTTGGGTCTCTCTTACATTTATTTCTGAAGCTAGTAAACTTTCATTGTCCTGTGGCCTCATATTTATAGAGCTTCTTAACTGTTTTGTACCTCAAGTTATTTTTACATATCCTTGAAGATTGAGATTATGAATTATGTTGAATTTAACCTTTTCCCTCGGAAAAATTGCCTCTGATATCTTTCTAATTTTATCTTAGTGTGTTCTAGGAATAGTTTTCCTTAAGGACAACTTCTCAGCCATTGTGATAGTTATTTAGTAAGAAATAATAGATGTTAATCAAGTATGTGTATGTTCTGTCCTCCTCTGATTTCTCTGACTCTGATTCCTTAATTTGCAGTGATGTCTTAGAAGTGGAACAAGTATCCTCTGGGCTTTTTTACTTCAGCAACAACAGCCAATGGGGCATCTCTTAAGTTCCAGTGCATTCTAGTCTCTTGTGTGTCCTGAAAGGTAGCAGGAGCATTTCTGGGGTCACACTGATGTTTTCTTAAAGCAGAGTTTCCTATGTGTTTTTATGGTGCTGCTGTAAGATGTTTTCTCTTTAAAACTGTTAATTCTTGGAGAATGACTTGTTCAAGCTTTTCATGTGGAAGGGTTTTTTTTTTTTTTTTTTTTTTTTTTTTTCCCTACCAGTTGGTAATGGGCAATGGATCAAAATCTTATCCTAAATAATTGAATTTTTAATGTCATAGTCTGAGGAAATACCACTCCTTTTTCTGGGTCATCTCAAATGTCCTGTGTCATCTGTTCTAGCATATACTTTGGACTCCTTTACAGGTGACCATTTCTCCCTCCTCAATAGGTGAGGCATCCTCAGTGTTTTCTAATCATTTAAAACTGAATTTGACAAGTGGCTAAAAACAAACTTAGTCTGAGACTTTTGCTTAATATATAGTTATAGAAATAGCAACTATTTTGAAAATTACTGTTGACTGACTGCTCTTTAAGACCATACCTGTATGCCAGGAGGCAACAGTTTACACCATTGGACTCTTTACAGGCAACCAACAGACTGGTTGCAGTGGGTGAAATTGTCACAGTAGCCTTGCCTGGACTAGGCTTGACTGTATCCCCTTCAGGTGATTCAAGCGTGCCCAACCCAGGGACCAGTCTGGCTGGAGAGCATCTAGCCCTTTCCTTGCTTCAGCACCACCTCTTTTTAAGGCAAGGAACCTAGAAGTTACTTTATAAGCAGTGAATACTTCAGATAAATTTACGGCTATAGCTGCTGAAGAGCAGAGAAGATTGACCACCACTGATTTTAATTGTCCAGTATATAAGGAATTTAGAGTAATGTGTGCACGTGCCCATGCATGCCTGTGTTTCTGGGGAGCTCTTGCACTAGGCATCTGGGCTGCACTTTGAATGACACACTTGTGGCTTTAGTAGATTTCACTGTTTTTAATTGTTGTTCGTTTCTTTTCATTAAAGGTTTTAATCAGCTAGACAGACAGATCATTTTGTATTTAATGGCAGAAACTTTGGTACATTAACTTTTAACGAATGAGCTTGCATTATGAAGCAAGAGCCTACAGAAGATAGCTGTTGTCAGTGAAAGTTCTGGCTCCAAAGGCCAGTACTTGGTGGCATTTCTGAGCAGCCAGCAGTTGCTCCTATCAGTGATGTCTAGCTGTGTAGAGGAGGGTACACTCTGCACTCTCCAGGTATGAGGGTATGTAACTTTGGCTCTTAAAATTATGTACACATACACACTTTATATATATGTATGTATGTATGAAAACATGAAATTAGTTTGTCAAAAATGTGTGTGTTTAGTATTTTAGATTAGTGCAACTATTTCCACATTATTTATTAAATTGATCTAAGACACTTTGTTGTTGACACCTTGAATATTGATGTTCAAGGGTGCAATGTGTATTCCTTTAGATTGTTAAAACTTAATTGCTATGATTTGTAGTAAATTAACTTTTAAAATATATTTCAGCCCTTCTGTAGTGTAATAGGGCTCTTACAGGGTGGGAAGAATTTTTATTTTCCAGTAGCTAATTAAACAAAATGGCTTCATTATGTATCTTGATTTATAGGAGTTTCTGTATGGGTCCCAGGAACATCTACTGGGGATGAATGTTTTAGGCAGATTGTGATGATGCTTTAAAAAACTTGGGGAGCCAGGACATTTTTAAATCCATACAGACTCCTATAACTTAAATTCCTTAGTTACGTGGAAAACAGATTACATTTCAACTTCATGTATCAATGTGTTGGAGAGGCAGACTCCACCTCCCCCCCCCATTATGTTGCACAACTGAGGTTGCTATTTAATAAAATCAGTAGAATAGTCAGTCATTCAATGGCTTGAATATGCAGTGACAAGAGGCCAAATAAGTTGTTTGTGAATAATGGAGAAGTTCGGTTTAGCCTATTAGACCCTGAAAACCAAGGTGCAAATCACAGGCAGTAAGTTGTTGTAAGTTCATAAAGGAATGCTGGTCTACCTAGCTCCTATTCACATAAACCCGATGGTTAATTAAAAAGTACTTGCTAAGCTGGGCACAGTGGCACACTCCTATAATTCTAATCCCAGTGGCTCCAGAGACTGAGACAGGAGGATCATGAATTCAAGGCCAGCCTCAGCAAAAGCAAGGCGCTAAGCAACTCAGTGAGAACCCTGTCTCTAAATAAAATACAGAATAGGGCTGGGGATGTGGCTCAGTGGTTGTGTGCCCCTGAGTCCAATCCCTGGTACTGTGCCACCCTCCACCCCCCACTCCACAACCCCTTAAAAAAAAAAAAAAAGTACTTGCTGTCTCCCCAAAGGGGAATGGGAATAGCTAAGTCTCTTCTTTTAATGGAATTTAGTCACGGAGTAAAGTATTCAGGCTAGTTCTTAACCAAGTCATGTAGATGTTTAAGAATTCTAAAATAGCAGCCTGAGTAGTCATGTAAAGAAGTTGATTTTCAGGAATATCAGCATGGGCCTCTCCTTGCCACCATTGCTCAGCTAAGCATAAATGACCATTCTTTGAAACAAAACCAAGTAAAGCTCTCCAAATGAGCAGGGAAATGCTCCCACCCAGAAACTCAAGTAATATTTGTTTTTTACTTTTTCCTGCTTCCATGTGGTTTCTTTTCAGCTTTTAACCATTGGAATTTTCTACTTGCTATGTTCCTCTTTAGAAAATACCAGTTTGGAAATGCTGCCTTTAAAGTCAATGCCTTGAGTATTCATATTGTTGAGTTTGTTGTTGCTGTTCAAGAAGTGTCCCCATTTTACAACTTTATGCACACATCTGGCAAATCATCAACATGAGCATTCAACAGTACTGGGGTGGGGTTGGGGGTGGGGGCAGGGGCTCACCAACAGAGCTGGCCCTCTTGGCAGTGCCTAGGAAGGCACCACCTATGAGGGCCAGATATGTGGTTGGTAAGCACAGTTAGGGGAATTTCTACCTAGCCTCCGTTTTGAATGATTTTAAGAAATTTTGTATATGGAGGATGGAAATGCTTATATATTTATTGAAATCCTTTTATCTTATTTGAAATTAAAATTATTTGGTAAATAACGGTTTGATATTTGGGGAGGGTTTTGAAGGGGAGGTAATGCCATTGATAAATTATAAGCCTGTTAATTCTGCAGAAAGGTACTGTTAGTGACTAATAGGATGCCTTTGTTTTGTACATGATCCAAATTTTTGTTTTACATTTCTTTTATCCAAAATATCTAGGCATCTGACATTTTCAACCAAAATTTCAATTATATACTGTGATTTTTATTTGTTGCAATACATTAAAATTTCAGAGGTACTTTGGGGCTCAAAAGCTTGGATTTTTAAGTCAGTATGTGCATTTCACATAATAAAGCTGTTAATGGTGAGCAAAGTATTATATACTAACTAGATTTTTCCACATCTGTATAGTATATTATATGTATTTTGTGGTATTGAGATTATAGAAAGTTTAGAGTGTCAAACATGCGTTTAATGTGTATTTTTAAACAAATTTATGGCAATTAAAATATTTGGAGACAAGGGTATCACATTTCAATTTGTAAAAATCTTTTTAACTCTGTGTCATTAAGATGCTTTGTATAATGCCAAACCATAGCTGGAGAAACTAAGTTTAATAAATATCAAATAGATTTTCTGTATTAAAGTTTATAAACACTGTGCACTTTAGACTTCTTCAGCTCTTACTTTGCCCTTTTCATGCAATTGCTGTTTTGTATTTTAGGGTCCAGCACTACCAAAGTCTGGCCCCACCACCACAGGTCACATTTTCTGATTACAGAAATTCTGAACTTGCTGGCCCTAGTTCCTTGTGTGATGATCACAATTGCCTTGCCCTAAACAGAAATCTCAATTCCTTTTTGATGTTTTCAGTGGCTTAGGCTTTTATTGTCTTATTAAACTAAATTTTTCGTTCAGTTCTGCTTCATGTTCAGAGTCTCATAAACAAAACCTGTACACAGCATCAGGTGGCAAGTGCCAGCCTTGCCTGTTGATACCTCACTAAAGAGTTCTACACATAGAGTACTTGCCTAGCATGTGTGAGGCACTGGGTTCAATCCTCAGCACCATATAAAAAATAAGTACATAAAATGAAAATATTGTGTCCATCTACAACTAGAAAAAAATTCTTTACATGGAGGAAAGGGCCAGGATCCAGGGCCACAGCTTAGAAACTTGCCAAGACTGACTGCATAGCTATTGTTAAATTTTTGCCTTTAAGCCTGCATTGTATTCTCTATTAGATTCTTGAAAAATTGTTAACTTTCCCCACACTTTCCAGATGGAGAAGCTAATAGATCATTTTTAGGCAATGTTTGTTTTTTTCTATAGTGTGCCGAACAAATTCTTCAAGGTTTGAATTTTCAGACTGCCAGAATTTCAATTTGAGACATTTAATAGTATCCATAGAAAAATAAAACTCTAAACTGAAGGATAAACTTATCCACATATCAGCATTCTAAGAAGAAATGGAGACCAATTGAAAGCATACATCTGTCTTTAAATATTAAAAACACAAAATTGCTTCACTTTTGTATCTCCAGCCCAAATGCAGTTAATCAATATTCCATAGAACGGAGCATTGTTGGAGGCGACTGCTGTCCTTTCTTCCCATGGCATGTCTGTCATTCCTGGGCCACACTTAGGGAACAGCGTCTTTTTCTAAGGGGGGAAAAAGATGAGTTTTTAGACTCTTGAATCTAGGAGTATGCAGGGCCGCATCTGCTGCCTTGTCTTTGCTTGATCTATTCAGTCTCAGGAAAGGCATTACTCTTTTTAAAAATGGTGCCTGAGTAGTTCCTACTCCTGAGGGATTCTCCTCCTTGGAGCTCACAGTTCTCAGCCCAGCTTTATTGTTAGGCCTCTGTGTTTCCTCATCTTGTTTCTGCCCCATTTCCCAGGGCCTTCTGGCCCAGCCCTCACCCAGGTTTGCAGAGTACCTGCAGAGCCTCGTGATACACTCAGAGTCGTCCCGGCAGGAGGCTCCAATGGGCCTGAGGGACACCCCTCTCCAAAAGGGGGTCATTCTCCGTGACCTTCTCTTTCCTGAACTCAGTTCTGATATTGGGGAGCCATCTGCCTGTGGAACAAAGACAATGCACCTCAAGTAGGGAAGTTTACAGCTGCTGCATTCCTTGGAAGAATGTTTATCCCCAGATACTGTAGAATAAGCAGGAACCATTCCTTACAACCAAGTCTGGCTGTCGGGGTCCACTTAAAGTTCCACTATTGCCAATGTTCTGTCCACACATATACACCGGTTTCCTTCTTTGCTTACCTGTCCCAATAGCAGCAGGCAGATCATGAGTACCGCAAGGAGTTTGAGATGCCACATCTTGGTAGAGGGAGGATGTTGGAGCCTAAAATCTGGAGACCACTTCCTTTTATAGACATCCGTCTTTATGGTTGCCAGGTGAGATAGGAGCAAAGTTTATATTTGTAATCAGGATCAACTTAATAAGTTAATGTCTACCAGAGGAATGTGCTCAAGGGCTACCTTTCAGGCACGTTGTATTTACTGATCCCTCATCTGGACTTTGAGTGATTGTATTGCTGGCCTGGACCCTTTCACCCATTATAACAAAAGTTTGAACTGCCCCTGCTGTTTGAGAGCCACGTGAAAACTGTGAGGGAGACCAAGAATCTAGCCACATTTCTGTTCTAAAATAGTTCAACACAGTAGGGTGTGTAGCTGCTTGGTAGAGCATATGCTAATGCTGGGTTCCACCCCTGTACCTACCCCCCATCCTAAAATAGCTCCGTGGGATCACTAATCAAAATAGGATTCTAACAGTAAAGTCTTTGGAAATGATGACCTCTTTCATCCTTGTCTAGGCAAGAAGTACTGATGTATTGTGTACAGGCAATTGGATATGGCCCTGGTCTCCCTTCTGTGAAGAGAGATTTCAGCAAACAGTCTACAGTGCCCCAGAGCTCCCAGCTGCATAGATGGATTGTTACCCTAATAGCTACACAATCTCATCTTCTAGCTGAGAAGACCCAGCTATGGAAAATTTAAAAACCTGGCCTACCTTCACTGGGAGAGCAGTCAGAACTGCCATCGGTGAACTGAATAAATGATTATAGATCGGTTTTGTTTTTAAAGAGAGGAATGTGGAGGTAACAGGAGCACCTAAATCTGTGAGAGCTTGTGTAGTGACATCATTGAATTATGGGCCTCCTTCCCAATCATTGGGGTCTTGGCAGAGCATTTTCTTCCAGCAGCTACAAGGCCAGGAGAACTTCAAATCCCAAAAATCCATTAGCAGGAATCACTGCAGGTGTCCAGATCAAGAGAGGACATGTTATGTAAACCAGGAGTAGCATGGCTACATGACATGTTCACCACTCCTGCAACCATGCAAATAAGAGGGTGTTTCTTGCCAAGGGTGAAGAGGGTAGTATGATGAACCTCAAAAAATAGCATAGGGTGGGGTGGGGTGTGTCCACAGATCTGTCTGTTCTAGTTCCAGTTCTCTTGGGACCATGGAGCTAGGCCTAGAGGGGGGACACCACTGCTTAAACTTTAGAACCTTTGAGAAGTAGACATATACAGAATCCAACTAACCAGTCCTAAAAATTTGAGACTAATTTGTTGTTCCCTTCCTTTACCCCTGAGTTTGAACATAATGACCCCCAGGTATAGGACTAAGTAGGAACCTTTACAGGGTTGGGGAGAGGCTCGGTGGTGACCTAGTGAACATTGAGTAAGAACACAAATCTGATTAGATAAGCAAAAGACTCAACGTGATGTCCTAGAACCAGTTGGGTCTGTGGGCTCAGTGCCAGCCTCCAGTGACAGGCAACCCATCCAACATGGGTTCTCCTACTCCTGCACTTCTGCCTTTTTTGGGGGGCTGAGTTACTAGGGATTGAACCCAGGGGTGCTTTAGCACTGAGCTACATCCCCAGACATTTTTATCTTTTTAATTTGAGAAGGTGTCTTGCTAAGTGTCTTAGGCCCTGCTAAGTTACTGAGAATGTCCTCAAACTTGTGCCTCCTGAGTCACTGTGATTACAGGCATGTGCCACTGCACCTGGCCCCACTTCTGCCTTTCTGTATCCCAAGCAAAGTCAGTCTTTTGTTTTTTTGTTTTGTTTTGTTTTGTTTTTTGGTACCAGGGATTGAACTCAGGGGCACTCGACCACTGGGCCACATCCCCAGCCCTTTTTTGTATTTTTGTTCAGAGACAGGGTCTCACTGAGTTGCTAAGTGCCTCGCCATTGCTGAGGCTGGCTTTGAACTCGCGATCCTCCTGCCTCAGCCTCCCAAAGTGCTGGGATTACAGGCGTGCGCCACCGCGCCCGGCTCAAAGTCAGTCTTATGTTAATTTCTAAAGCCAACCCCACAGTGGAGGAAAGAACTTGAAGCCCTTAGCCCCCAGTGTGTAGGAAAAAGGACCGTTCATCCCCATGGGTACAACACTGCTGAAACCTTTGGGGCTCAACCCTCTACCTTACATGCCCCCCCTCTTCCCAAAAGAACTGTTAGGTATGTTCTGTAGGAGGAAAAACTGCTGGAGGAATAATTTCAACATGTCCAACCTGTTTTAAACTAAATATGGAGTAAAAATCAAACGTGGCATCAGACACCACTTAGCTGTATTGGTAGCAGTGACCCTCAGCCAATCCTGTACTTCGAGAGACTTAAGACCTTATTCCTCAAAGTTGAAAAATTTGTGGGCTCTCTGCAATCAAGTATTTTGCTGAATTAACAATTACTCCTTCCTCCAGTAGAAAGGCCTTTGCAGTTGCTGACAATTACAGCCAAAAGGAGAAAGGATGCCAGAGCCTCAGTTCCTTAAACACCTGATCCTCTACAGGTCATTCCTTCCCCTTTTGGATTTAGTCTCTTGTTCTATCAGTGAGGCGGGAGTAGATCTCAGGCCTCTGGAGCAGTGACATTTGGGGATTCAAATGATTAACTTACAAGAAAATGAGACCGAAACAGGTTTGATAATTGAGAGCTTGGTCACTCTGGATACAACTCCCAGGGACTTTTCTGCTTCTGTGGTAAGTGCCTAGGATGAAATGGGAGAAAGAGGGTGTAGACACATGAGCAGCTGTGTGAAATATATTCCAGGTGGAGAGAGGAGATCATTAGGACTTGGCAGTAATTGGAACCTTTTTTGTTGTCCCTGAGCAGGCGCGCCTAATAAAAGATGAAAGACTTTGAAATGGAAAAACTTTTCCAGGTAAAATTTCAACAAAGGGTCAAAGTGCATTTGCTTTGTAGCTGGCTGGCACTGGCAGACTTCTGGCCCTGTATTAGGTAGGCCTGCATCTTGGGCACTATGTTGGAGAACTTCCTTCACTGACAGCAGCCCATAGATAAAAAGCCCAGTAGGGGCAGAAGAATTTGGGGAAAGAAGGGTTAAATGGAGCAAGTGGTTGTGCCATAGTAGGTTTAAAAGACACCTAGGCTGGAAGCTCCAAGTGCTTGGGTCATAAGCATTGAGGCCTACAGCAGCTGTCCCTTCCTTAAAAGACTTAAGTTCTCCTTTGTGGATTTCTATAATAGTCCCTAGAGTGATCCCAGGGTATCCCCCCCAACCACTCACTCTCTCTCTCTCTCTCTCTCTCTCTCTCTCTCTCTCTCACACACACACACACACACACACACACACCTCAGCACCCCCTTGGGAGATTTATGCTCCCAACTTCAGAGAGGGGAGCCCTTGGCGAGACACAGGCTTAAAAGCAGAATCTGAATACATCAAAGGATGCAACAGGATCCTCAGAAGAGTACTCCTGGGATAAAATGGATTCAGACCAACAAGTTCATAAGCCAAGAGCTGAATTTGATTGTTTCTGGTAGCTATCAGGGAGTCAAAGTCAAAAGAACCAGAAAAATTTGTTAAAACAAGGCTGGGAAGATGGAATAGAGTGGCTATCTCCCCTAGGAAGCTTGGGGCCAAAAGCAGAGGGAGAAAGCCAGTTAGCTCCCCCTGCCTCCAGAATGATGCAAGGTAAAGATGGGTGCATTTACACCTCCTTCAGGGTCAGTGTTCATCATATCCTCAAAGGAGTCTGTGACCCCAAATATGTTGCAAGACCTAGCAGCATGAAATGGGAACAAAATCTGAACAAAGAGCCAAGCAGGAAAACTGGAACATGTTGGTGGGGAAGGCAAGAGTTTTCTTCAAATAGCCGCCCTGTTAAGTCTATGAACATACATATCACTCATTTCACAACCCAAGGACTTTATTCCATCAACAATGCAGGTTTCAGCAGGTGTGGTGGTACGTGTACACACACACATTTTCTCAACTACAAAATGATCCTACTAACTTGAGATGGGCATGTAGCAACTCTGTGGGAAAGCACCCCTAGGTTCAATCCCCAGTACAAAGGAAAAAGGGGTGCAGATTTCTTGCCTGATATCACACAGTGGCAGTTTTTTAAGTGTGTAGGCCCAAGACTGTTAGACATCCTCATATCCTGCCTCACAATCAATGCAATTTACCTGTTTTTTATTTTTCCTAATTTTGGCTAAGGGCTATAGCAATCATTTGAAAAAGGAAAAACAGCCTGAGTCAGAAGCTGAGCCACACTGTGGAAGTTGGTGCAGACTAGCAGGAAGCGTGTCCTTAGAAGTTTCTAAAACCAAGATATGGGCCTGAAGCATGAAACTGCCAGCCACAACTTCTCTACCATCTCCTGGTAAAGGGAAAATGGCACCTTTTCTACCAAAAAGGCAATTCAAAGGCTCTAAAACAAGGGTAAACTTTTGTTGGCTCTGTGGCACCAAGACAGTCATAGTTCATTGATCACCTTATCCCCTCCTTTTATAGCTGACTTTCCCTCAGGTTAAGGAAGGCCTGCCTGAGGAAAGGGTGTGTAAGTTTATTTTATTTTATTTTTTTTTTTAAACACTTTAGGCGTAGATGGACACAATTTTTTTTCTTTTTTTTTTTTTTTTTTTTTTTTTGAGACGGGGCCTAAGTTCCTGAGGCTGGCCTCAAACTTGCGATTCTTCCGTCTCAGCCTCCAAAGTTGCTGGGATTACAGGCATGGGCTACCACACCAGGCTGTATAAGTTTTAAGAGCACACACTGGTGCCAGACTTCACCATTCACTGCTGTATAATTTTGGGCAAATTACTTAACCTGTGTCTGTTTTCTCAACTACAAAATAAGTATAAAAATACTTAATTGAAAGATTGTTGTGAAATTTGTGTTCAAAGTTCATTTGTGCAGCTGAGTAGCTGACACATAGTAATTAGAATATAGTTACTAGACTTTATGGTTACAATGGGAACAGAGGGCCCAAAACCAACACTCCCCACAGCACAAGCCACTTACCACTGATAAACTAGAAGAGCAGCTGAAGCTACTTTCTTGTAGATTATAAAAACAAGGAGAGTTCCACTATTCACCAAAACCCCAAACTGAGCAAAACTATTAAGGACCAATATTGAGGAGGGGAACTTCATGAACTTGAATATTAGCAGTCACACTAAGGATTTTGCTCACAAAAATGTAAAGTCACAACAGGGTAGTCCATAATAAGTTTATTTGTGTCTTCCAGACACTACCATACAGACTCCTCTCCCAGAGAAGGGTCTTTAACAGGTGGAAAACCATTATCCAGATGAGTTGTTCACTTGTCATTTTCATAGGCAGCTGGATTCTTCCTCTTGGATTTCTCAAACTCCTGGTTCCCCCAGGTGTAGACAAGATAAAACACTACAAATGCTTTAAAAATCAAAAGTGAGAGTAAACAGTGAGCACATAAAACAAAGGTCTCCACCCTCTTTTTCTCTTTTCTGACTTCCAGCAGTTTCCACCCTCCTGGTGCTAAATTCCAAATTCTAAGATTTTATAGGGGGGGAAATTGGGGATTGAACCCAAGGGTGCTTTACCACTGAGCTATATCCCCAGCTCTTTTCATTTTTAAGATTTTTAAACTGGAGGATCAAGAAAGGTTACTTTACACATCCATTTTACAGGAAACCTAAGTAGGTAGACCATCCAGGAAGATTTAGCACCAAATTTCCTCCCAAGTCTCCCCTGCTGCACATTAAACGAAATATTTCAGGGATAGATAATTTGAGATGAAATTCACCTAACAAGCGTCACCATTTTAAGGTATACACTTCAGTGTTCACAATGTCATGCAACAGTCAGTACTATCTGCGGCACATTCAACACGAGACATTTCGTCACTGATAAGAAGTGGATAAAAGATGACCTCGGGGGAAGACGTTGGAGTCACCCAAGTGACCTTTGGCCGGTTATTTCAGGATGACAAGACTAGCTAAGGGCTGGCAGGAATGTTCAATGAGAAAAGTGTGCACGGAAGAGTGCCCGCTCACTGAAGGCGCCCGCAAGTCCGCCCCCCAGCCGCCCGGCCTGGGCACTCACGCGGCACCACGCGAAGGATGGACGCCTGAGTGCGGCGCAGTACGTTGGGGATGCCCTTGGTGAAATAGTGCGGGAAGGCGCGCTGCTCGAAGGGCGACAAGCTGTAGGTGATCACATGCCGCATCCGCGCCAGGTTCCCAAACTCGCGGCCCATTGTTGCGGTGGCTCTGTAAGGACCGAAGGCGAACAGGACCTTGGCTCAGCCTGGAGCCCCGCAACAGGCTGGGATCCCCCGCGCGGGATTCCCGACCCCAAGCCAGCCCCGAAATTCCTTAGCTTCCGCCAGCCCAGACGGCGCCCCGACCCTCCCACAGCTCATTCCCGCAGCCAGGTCACCTCACCCTCCACAGACACTGACCCGGGGATCTCCGAGAGTCACTTCCGGCAGGATCGGAAGCTGCTCCTGGAGGTCGTGAAGTCACTTCCGGGAGATACTTTTTTTTTTTTTTTTTTTTTTTTTTTTTCCCCTTTGTTTCAGGGGAGGACGCTATTGCCCCCAAAACGTGGCCTGGCCGGTGGTGGACGGTGCCGGGGCGGGGGACACTGCTGGGTGGGGCTTAGTGGTGAACGTCTGGGTTCTGCAAGCTTTGGGGGACCCGGTGGTCCCCGGGAGGTGCCCACATTTAGTCCTGGGCCTTTCCAAGGAGCTCCAGGCTCCGGGAGCGGCAGGGTGCTGGGGGGATAGGGGAGACAGAAAGAGGGAAAAAGGCTCCAGGGCTGGGATGTAGCTCGGTGCAGAGCATTTGCCTACCATGTGCGAGGCCTTGGGAGACATCGCCAGCACCACAAAATGATAATAACAACAACAACGATAATAAATAATTTAAAATGGTGGGGTGGGGGTGGCCCAGTGCTTTGTGCCCGTGAGTCCTCCAGACAGTGGATAGCGCTCCTGAGGCGCGGCCACCCCGCGGCAGCCTAAAGCCACATTTTATGTGGTTTTGTCCAGTAGCTAAAAAGGGGCTCCGCTATTTTCAGACCATCAGCTACGCCAGTACAAAATCAGGGACACAGATCTAGGGCTTCTCCTGGTAACATGCCTTAGAATCCACTGTAGGCTTTTCCAAAATAGAACATGATCATTTCCTCAATCCAGCCACAAAAGTCATCAAATAATCGTCAAGCAGTTGACAAATACTGTTAGTAGGGCTAGGAGGGCAAAAGGACGCCTCCTCCACAGCAGCCAGCCTCCTCCAGATGGTTTGATCTAGGAGTGGGGAATGTCATGATGCCCAGATTCTTTCCACTCCAGGAATCTTGAGCTGTTACTGTGTTTTCTCTGAAGTACATTCTGCATATTGATCCTGTTGTCCTGTAGGGCTCACTGATTTCTCCTCCATGCAGAATATCCGTAAATGATTGGTAGCCCTATGTAATCTGGAACTAAACTCCCAGTTTGGATGTATTTTAGAACCCAGCCAGTCTTGGCAGGCAGTGAACTTTGCAAAAGTATCTCAGCTTTATCAATCTAGGCGCTGCACAGACTGGTGATTTATCTTGTACTGTAAGTGTGGGTTAATTTTCCTCAAGCAGATAGCCTCCTTGGGGGTGGTGCTGGGTTGCCCCTTGTTTCAGCTTTTCATGATGCACATTTACCTCGTTTTTCTAAAAAGTAATATCTAATCTGGTTTCAGCTCCAAGGCAGGAAGGAGCATAAATACATAGAACAGTTAAGGACGAAAATACTGTACTGAATTCAACCACCATTTGGGTGATTAATAAAAAAAATTAAGCATTCATTTATTTAATAACCCCTGCAAACACCTCAAAACCTTTCAATCAAAATCTGTTCAGATGAATGTGCCAATCAAAGTAAGGACATCAACATCAAGATATTTTATATATAAACTATATATATAATATATATATACATATATATATACACACATATATAGAGTGTGTGTGTGTGTGTGTGTGTGTGTGTGTGTGTGGTGCTGGGGATTGAACCCAGGGCCTTATGCATGCGAGGCAAGCACTCTACCAACTGAGCTATAGCCCCAGCCCAAGGTGTTATTTTTTTTTAATATTTATTTTTTACTTGTAGTTGAACACAATACCTTTATTTATTTATTTATTTATTTATTTATTTATTTTTATGTGGCGCTGAGGATTGAACCCAGGGCCTTGCACGTTCTAGGTGAGTGCTCTACTGCCCAGCCCCCAAGGTGTTATATTTTAATACTAGTTAAGGTTAAGAAGCTGGACATGGTGGCACACTGCTGATGATTCAGGAGGCTCAGACAAGAGGATTACAAGTTCAAGACCAGCCTCAGCAACTTGGTAAGACCTGTCTCAAAAATTAAAAAATAAATAAATGAAGTACTGGGGATGTAGCTCAATGGTAGAGTGTTCCTGGGTTCAATCTCCAGTACCAAAAACAAAAAACATCACAGTTAAAGGCCGTATTCTCTTTTGAAACATATTGTAAGCTCACTGCAACTTTCCAAGTACAAGTCCTATAAAAAAGCCACTAAGGAAGACTGAGCAACCTAACAGTTCCCTGCTCTTTGGAATTTCTATGCCAATTGTGATTTTTCTTTCACCCTCCATTCAACACTCAGTAAAAAAATTACTTATTTTAAGTACCTGAAAGCGGGAGTACTGGTGAGGATGAGTCAAAAGGAAGAGTAAACCCAACATCACAAATTATATACCAATAGATCTGAGTATCATCATGAATGATTAGCTTTTCTACATGCCTTGGGAGTTTTGACAGGCACCTAAGAACATTTTAAGAATCCTAATTTCTCACTGGGTGCAGTGGCACACGCCTGTAATCCCAGCAGCTTGGGAGGCTGAGGCAGGAGAATAGCGAGTTCAAAGCCAGCCTTAGTAAAAGGGAGGAACTAAGCAACTCAGTGAGACCCTGTCTTTAAGTAAAATACAAAAAAAAAAAAAAAAAAAAAAAAAAAAAAAAAATAGGATTGGGGATGTGCCTTAGTGGCTGAGTGCCCCTGAATTCAATTCCAGTATTCACACCCCCCCCAAAAGAAATCCTAATTACTCTTTTTTTGTAAAGGAGAGATTTTATTTTAAGATAATTCTTCAGTTTCTCTTAGACTTTTAGCTCCATAGCTAGTCCATTAGTGTAACAGTAACCCAGCAGATTTTAAGTAAATTCCAGGGAGAAAGGGAAAGTTACATAATCAAGTCAGTCTGTACCTAATGAGGACAAATTGGATAATTAGGATATTATCAGCTGATTGCTATAGACCTGATAAAAATTATCTTCAGCTAGGGATTCTTGAGGCCTGATTACAGAAGGGATGCTAGTCAACCCACACACCTAAAATTTATTTAAGAGACCAAGCTAAAGGTTCCTGGCCTTTAGGAAGGAGAGTGGAATGGGGAAATGTTTTCCTTGTTAGTTCTCCCAAGCCATGGCGCTTTCCAGCAAATCTCTGATTTGGTTTTGCTGTTTTGCCTGGCTGTGTTTTCATATTAGTCTTGGTTCTCAGGCTTCTAGGGGAGAAGCTCAGATTGCAGCTAATGCTGAGTTGGAATCTGAGGCAGAACCTTGGTCCGTACTGCAACCTATAGATGGGACATACAGCTCTGGCCTTCTTTCCCCTCTTTTCAAGGTCCTGTCTGATGGGCGAGGTGGAGCCCCTAGGCTGCAGCCAGACTCCAGAGCTTTGCACTACATGAAGAAGCTCTATAAGACGTATGCTACGAAGGAGGGAATTCCCAAATCCAGTAGAAGTCACCTTTACAACACCGTTCGGCTCTTCACCCCCAGTTCCCTGCACAAACAGGCTCCTGGGCACCAGGTGACAGGTGTGTAAAAGCAGATTTCTTAACTGGGTGAAGGGAAGATGTTAGAAGCTTAGATTCGTCTGCATTTCCATTAGATAGGAGCTGAGCAGTGTGTGTGTCTGAGAGATGGGGGATCAAACCCAGAGCCTTGCACATGCTAGGCAAGTACTCGACCACTGAGCTACACCCCAGCCCTTTTTTATTTTTCATTTTTGAGACAGGGTCTCACTAAGTTGCCCATGCTGGCCTCAAACTTGTGATCCTCCTGCCTCAGCCTCCAGAGTAGCTGAGATTACAGGTCTGCCCCACTGTACCCTGCTGGGTTTCGCTTTTTGGATTGGGTTTTATTTTTAATAATACTCAATATCCAATTGAAACAAATTTGATACTTGATCACATTGTTTTTCTGTGGTACCAGGGATTGAACTCAGTGCCACTCCACCACTGAGCCACATCCCCAGCCCTATTTTGTATTTCATTTAGAGACAGGGTCTCACTGAGTTGCTTAGCGCCTCCCTTTTACTGAGGCTGGCTTGGAACTCATGATCCTCCTGCTTCAGCCTCCCAAGCTGCTAGGATTACAGGCATGCGCCACAGCACCTGGCTTATATTGTTTTTCTAATGCTGTCATTGGTTAATGTGGACTAATATGATAGGATTTTAGCACTGAAAGAGACCTAATGGCTTTGAAGGCTGAGGAAAGTGCTGGAGAAGCTCAGCATCTGTTTCTGTTCACTAAACTGTTGGAAATGTGCCTACATCTGATATGCCCAGTATGTGCTGTGTCAAACAGAATAGTACCTTGTTTGTTGCTTTCTGTGAGGGGAACTTAGGTCCCCATCTGGTACAGTAGGTCTTTAAGAACAAAATGTCAGGGCTGAGGATGTAGCTCAGCGGTAGAGTGCTTGTTCAGATGTGTAAGGCCCTGGGTTCCATTCCTACCACTGCAAACACTCAATACCAAAGTGTTAGTCAACAATTGGAGCAGTTTGGTGTCTTATGTGTGAGAGGAGCAGTGCTTTTGAAAAAGTACATTCTCTAGATCATGATGTAAAGAAAACCATTCTAACTAACCAGGGCAGTTGTGACTATTTAAAACCCTTCCTCCATATCCTATTTTACGCTAGAGGCATCAGAGCCTCCATTTGTTTTCAATCTTGAGTGTGCTAAATTAACTGGGCAGTCAAGTGGCTTTAATTGATTTCATTCACTGGGGCTTAGACTATCATCTTAACAAGGCTGATGAGTGTTTTAAATTACTATGATGGCTTTTCCTGATAGTGTCTCCAAAAGAAAAATACTACTTATTAGCTTCCTGTGTTTAGAGCAGGTTGTTAACACTGGAACTTCAGAATGTAATGATTCCCTGTTTCTTTAATTCACCATCGAAGCTGTCCTGACTGGAGATAAAACATCCAGTGGTGGTTGCTGGGAAATAGTTAGGGTACCAATTACCTTTTTCTATACTTTTTTTTTTTTTTTTTTTTTTTTAGTCCCTCCCCTCATTGTTTTTGAGGCTTCAGGAAGTGCAGGGAAAAGAGAAGGGAGATTGCATATTACTAGTACAATTCCTAGAGTTGACTTGCGGTTGCTTCTGATTTGTATGCAAGCACTACTGGTGGATCGTTTTATTCTTTTCAGGAATCTTTCCGTCAGTGGACCTGCTGTTTAATCTGGATCGTGTTACTGCAGTTGAACACTTACTCAAATCCGTGTTGCTCTACACTTTCAACAACTCAGTTTCTCCTTCCTCTACTGTTAAATGTTGGTGCAACCTGGTGATAAAAGAACCAAAGTCTTCTAGCAAGACTCTCCCTAGAGCTCCCTACTCATTGACCTTTAATTCACAGTTCAAATTTAGAAAGAATCACAAGTGGATTGAGATTGATGTGACCCCACTCCTCCAGTCTCTAGTGGCTTCCAGTGAGAGAAATATTCACATGTCTGTCAATTTTTCATGCACAAAAGACCAGCTGCAGCACCCTTCAGCTCAGAATGGATCTTTTACCATGCCTCTTCTGCCCCCCTCACTGATCTTATATCTGAATGACACAAGTGCTCAGGCTTATCACAGGTGGTATTCCCTTCACGATAAAAGGAGGTCTTCACAGGGTCCTCACCAGGAGAGGAATGTGGCTGCCTATCCCGTGGGAGAAGAGACTGTCAAGGGCGGGAGATCCACCAGTCACCGGAGAAGTCGGGAAACCATCACTTCTCAATTGAAGAAGCCACTGGTTCCAGCTTCCTTCAACCTGAGTGAATATTTCAAACAGGTTTTTTTCCCCCCAAATGAGTGTGAGCTCCATGACTTTAGACTTAGCTTTAGTCAGCTCAAGTGGGACAACTGGATTGTGGCCCCTCACAGATACAACCCTCGGTACTGTAAAGGAGAATGTCCAAGGGCAGTTAGGCATCGGTATGGCTCTCCAATTCACACCATGGTGCAGAATATCATCTATGAGAAGCTCGACTCCTCAGTGCCACGACCATCATGTGTACCTGCCACATACAGCCCCCTGAGTGTTTTGACCGTTGAGCCTGATGGCTCAATCGCTTACAAAGAGTATGAAGATATGATAGCTACCAAGTGCACCTGTCGTTAACTTATGGTCCTCTAAAAACTTTGAGCCTATTTAGCAATGTAAGTGCTGTGTGCTTCTCTGCTTTTAGGAGAAGGCTTGTGTGTCATATGACACATTGTACAAGTAGGAGCACACATTAGCACATGCTGGGGCATCTGTCAGTCTGAAGGGATAAGGTCCGTTTTTCCTACTTAGCCTTTAATTTCAAAACTTAAATGTAATTACTTTGGAGAGATTTAATTTTTTTCCCCAAGCACTTTTTTTCTTTTCACAAGCGTTTTTTTTTGATGGAAAAATTCTAAATTAGCATAAATCTAATGGAATTGCAGCCATAGATAATTCAGAAAGTTTTCGTATTTTGATAATGGAAGAATAAATTCCTGTCAATGGCATAACTTGTGTGTGTTTTGTTAAATCAATTACTTTTATATGATCAGGAGAGAGGAAGCATGTCTTTAAAAAGCTGGTATTGGCTCAACTTTGGCTCTTTTTTTTTTTTTCCCCAGAGTAAAAAGGAAGCTAACCTCTCTGCCTGAATCCTGGTAAAGTGAGATTCACTAGGATTAGAGTATGCAGCAGAGCCCTTTCTGTTGTCTTAATGTGGTTGGTGTATAATACACTAATTCTGCTCATTAACTGGTATATGTAAATCAAGTGAGTCACAAAAAAAAAACCATATAACATTTGTCCCATTCATTGAAGGGAAATTGTTTTGCAGATTGTTCCAAGAAAACCTATGTTTAAGATTCTAAAATGTAGGGCTGGGGTTGTGGCTCAGCGGCAGAGCGCTCGCCTCCCATGTGCGCGGCCTGGGTTCGATCCTCAGCACCACGTAAACATAAATGCATTGCATTGTGTACAACTAAAGTAAATAAATAAATATTAAAAAAAAAAAAGATTCTAAAATGTAGCCGGGCGCGGTGGTGCACACCTGTAATCCCAGCACTCTGGGAGGCTGAGGCAGGAGGATCGCGAGTTCAAAGCCAGCCTCAGCAATGACGAGGCACTTAGCAACTCAGTGAGACCCTGTCTCTAAATAAAAAATACAAAAAAAAAGGGCTGGGGATGTGGCCCAGTGGTCGAGTGCCCCTGAGTTCAATTCCCGGTACCAAAAAAAAAAAAAATTCTAAAATGAATTTTTTTTCTATAAAACTTCTGACCTTAGGGGCTGGGATTGTGGCTCAGCGGTAGAGCACTTGCCTAGCGCGTGAGCGACCCGGGTTCGATCCTCAGCACCACGTACAAATAAAATACATTATTGAATAAAACGCATTGTGTACAACTAAAGCAAATAAATAAAAATATTTAAAAAAAAAACAAAAAAAAAAAACAAAACAAAACAAAAAAAACTTCTGACCTTATGGAAGGAAGCCAGGAAGGTTGGTTGATATGTTTTTTTCATTTGCTTTTTGCCTATTTCCCTCAGTCCACCCCCACATACTCTTTTCCAGGTGGATTTAGCATTGTTCCCACTAAACTAAGCTGGCAGTGACTGTCTTATTACTGAGCAGGCCTTATGTGGATCTAATTAATGGCTTTTGTGTGGGTTTTATATTTTCTTTTTCTTTTTTTTTTTTTTTTTTTTTTTTTAATGTTCTAGGGATTGAACCCAGGGGCACTCAGCCACTGAGACATTTATCCAGAGACGAGGCCATGCTAAGTTTCTGAGGCTGGCTTTGAACTTGTGAACCTCCTGCCTCAGTCTCCAGAGCTGCTGGGATAACAAGCATGCACCACTGCTCCTGGCTTTGTGTGGGTTTTCACTGTCTCCTATCTTAAGAGAGCAAAAATACAGAGGTAGGGCCAATGTAGTGACATTGTGTTTCAGTTTCTAAAACCTTAATCTACAAATCAAAAGTAACTTCTAGATGCAAGAAGTACTTTTTACCCTTGTAAACGATCTTTCTTTGGTGCTTGTTTTTAGCTTGATTGGATATGATTCCCACACCATATGATTTACCCATTTAAAGTGTACAATTCAGTGGTTTGTAATGTATTCACACACAGGATGCCATCACCATTGTTAATTTTAGTACATTTTTATCACCTCAAAAAGAAACTGTATTTCTTAGCTGTCCACCCTGGTTCCCTGTCCTGTCCTACTCCCAGCCCTAAACAATCCCTAAACTGTCTCTATATATTCCATTACTCTGTACTTTCACATGCCTGGAATGAATCACAATATGTGGTCTTTTGTGACTGGCTTCTTTCACTTAGCATGTTTTCAAGGGTCACTTATATTGCAACATGTATCAGTACTTTGTTTTCTAATGACAGAATATTTATTTGACTATACTAAGTTTTGTTTATCTGTTTATTGATATTTGAGTTTTCATTTTTTGGCTATTATACATAATGATACAAGTTTGTTTAATTTCTCTTGGGCATATACCCAGGAGTGGAATTTCTGTGTCATAATCATTTGAGTAACTGCTAGACTGTTTCCCAAAAGCAACTACACCATTTTATATTCCTCTACATTCTCTTAAGAGTGCATGAGGGTTCTGATTTCTCTACATTCTCTTAACATTTGATGTTTTTTATTTCTCTTAGCCATACAAGTGTATGTGAAATGGCATCTCCCTGTGGTTTTGATTTGCATACTCACCTGATGACTAATGACATTGAGCATGTTTTCACACAACTATCAGCCATTTGTATGTCTTTGAAGAAATGTCTATTCAGGTCCCTTGCCCCCCTTTTTTTCCCAACCCACCTCCCACACTGGGGATTGAATCCAGGGGCTTTTTACCACTGAGGGGGCTGGGGAGCCCTCTCATTTAGAGACATGGTCTTGATAAATTGCCCAGGCTGAACTTGAACTCCTGCCTCAGCCTCAATTCCTGGGATTACAGGCAAGCACTGCCACACTTAACTCCTTGCCTATTTTCTTATTGGATTCTTTGTATTTCTGTTGTGGAATTGTAAGAGTTCTTATATGTTCTATATATAAGCCCCTTACCATACATGATTACCAAATATTTTCCCCACACGTTGCCTTTTAACTTTTTTATTGTAAAATTACATAAAAATTTACAATTTTAGCAATTTAGTGGCATTATGTTCATTCACACTGTTTTCCAAACACACACTATCTGTCTCCAGAAACTTTTCATCAACCCAAACTGAAACTTATATTTTTGGTACCAAGGATTGAACCCAGGGCTGAGTGCGGTGGTGCACACCTGAAATCCCAGCACTTAGGAGGCTGAGGCAGGAGGATCATGAGTTCAAAGGCAGCCTCAGCAATGGCGAGGCACTTAGCAACTCAATGAGATCCTTTCTCTAAATAAAATACAGAAAAGGGCTGGGGATGTGTCCCAGTGGTCGAGTGCCCCTGAGTTCAATCCCTGGTACAAAAAAAGGGGGGGGGGGATTGAACCCAGAGACCACTGAGCCACATTCCCAGCCCTTTAATTTTTTGAGACAGGGTCCCACTAAATGGCTCAGGGCCTTGATAGGTTGCTGAGGTTGGCTTTGAACTTGCAATACTCCTACCTCAGCCTCCTGTGCTGCTGGTTTTATAGGATGGCACCACCATGCCCAGCTATGCTAAGTAATATTACATGTATGCATTTGTGTCACATCTTTAAAAAAAATACTTGTAGTTGGACACAATACCTTTATTTTTATGTGGTGCTGAGGATAGAACCCAGCCCCTCACACGTGCTAGGCCAGCGCTCTACCACTGAGCCACAACTCCAGCCCCTGTATCACATTTTGATTATCTATTCATCACCACTGGGATTATTCCAGCTATTATGAATAATGCTATAAACATTAGTATACAAATATCCATTATGGTGTCTGCTCTGATCTACATTCCCAGCCCTCTGATTTCTGTTCTTTGGGATCTATTCTTAGAAATGAAACTGTCAGATGATTAATTTTTCAAAAAATTCTTTAATTTTTAAAAATTATGTGCTGTTTTCTAAAGTGACTGTATCATTTTACTTTCTTATCAGCAATGTCCTAGGACTCCAATTGCTCCACTTTGTAGCCAGCACTTGCTATTTTCTTTTTGCTTTTTAAAATAATCACCCAAAGGCTGTGAAGTGGTATCTCATTGGGGTTTTGATTTGTGTTTCCCTGATGATTAATGAGTATTTTTCATGTGCTTACTGGTCATTTGTATCTTTCTTAGAGAAATGTTTATTCAGCTTCTTTTTTCCATTTTAACGTCCATTGGTTGAGTTTTATGAATTCTCTATTTTTTGAATATCAATCCCTTAAGAGATAAAATTTGCACATATTTTCTCCCATTCTGTGGGTTGCCTATTCACTCTTTCCACAGTTCTTTGCACAAAAATTTTCATTTTTTTTCAAGTCCAATTTACCTATTTCCATTTGTTGCCTGTGTTTTTTGGAGTCATGTGGAAGAAATCATTGCCAAATCCAATGTGATATTTTTACCTATGTTTTCTTCTTAAGAGTTTTACAATTTTAGCTTTTATGTTTTAAGTTTCTAATCTATTTTGATTAATTTTTGTATGGGATGAGGTAAAGATCAACTTCATTCTCTTGCCTGTAGATATTTAATTGTCCCAGTACTATTTTTTAAAAAATATATTCATTTTCCCATTGAATTTTTTTGGCACTCTTGTTGAAAATTAATTAGCTATGGGTATATGAGTTTATTTCTGGACTCTCATTGATTTATGTCCTTACTCATGCTGGTATCACACCATTTTGATTACTGGTTTTTAGTAAGTTTTGAAATTAAATATTCTATTTTTTCAAGATTGATTTAGCTATTTTAGGTCTGTTGTAAATCATATTTCAGAATCATTTTGTCAATTTCTGTGAAGAAGTCATCTTAGTAGGGATTATTTTAGTAGGGATTATTTCAAATCTGTAGATTAGTTTGGGGACTGCTATCTTAATGTTTGTTTGTTTTTCACTACTGATTAGTGAACCCAGGGACACTTTACCAATAAGCTACATCCCCAGCCCTTTTTATTATTATTATTTTGAGACAGGCTTCCACTAAATTGCTGAGACTGGTCTTGAACTTGCGATCTTCCTATATCAGCCTCCCAAATTGCTGGGATTATAGGCATGTACCATCACAACTGGCCTGGCTTTCATCTTAATGTTAAGTCTTCTAATATAGGATGTTTTCATTTATTTACATCATCCTTAAATTTTATAGTTTCCAGAGCATATGTTGTACTTTTTTTTTTTTTTTTTTTTTTGGTACCAGGGATTGAACTCAGGGGCACTCGACCACTGGGCCACATCCCCAGTCCTTTTTTGTATTTTATTAGAGACAGGGTCTCGCTGAGTTGCTAAGTGCCTCGCCATTGCTGAGACTGGCTTTGAACTCGCGATCCTCCTGTCTCAGCCTCCCAAGTGCTAGGATTACAGGCGTGCGCCACCGCGCCCGGCTATATGTTGTACTTTTTGTTGTTAAACCATTCTTTCTTTAAAAATTTTTTGTTGTGATTGGACACAACACCTTTATTTTTATATGGTGCTGAGGATCAAACCCAGTGCCTCACATTTGCTAAGCAAGCACTCTACCACTGAGCTGTACCCTAGCCCCTGTTACACCATTCTTAAGTATTTTTAAAATTTTTATTTTGTAGTACTAGGGATGGAACCCAGGTGCTATACACTGAGCTATATCCCCATCCCTTTTTATTTTTTATTTTGAGCTAGGGTCTAAGTTCCTGAGGTTGGCCTTGAACTAGTGAGCCTCTTGCCTCCACTTCCCCAGTAGCTGGGATTATAGGCTTGTGCCACCTTGCCTGGCTCTTTAAGTATTTTTTTTTTTAAATATTTATTTATTTACTTTAGTTGTACACAATGCAATGCATTTATGTTTATGTGGTGCATGAGGATCGAACCCGGGCAGCGCACGTTCGAGGCGAGCACTCTGCCGCTGAGCCACAACCCCAGCCCTTTAAGTATTTTATTTTTGATGATGCTATTGTGCATGAAATTGTTTTTCCTCTTTTTTTTTTTTTTTTTTTTTTGTACCAGGGATTGAACTCTGGAGCATTCGACCACCGGGCTACATCCCCAGCCCTTTTTTGTATTTTATTAGAGACAGGGTCTCACTGAGTTGCTAAGTGCTTCACCATTGATGAGGCTGGCTTTGAACTCTTGATCCTCAGCCTCTCAAGTGCTGGGATTACAGGCGTGTGCCATTACACCCGGCTCCTTTTTTTTTTTTTTTTAGATGAGGTCTCACTATATTGTCCAGGGTGGTCTCAAACTCCTGAACTGAAGTAATCCTCCCAACTCAGCCTCCCATGAATTTTTTTTTTAATAATTTCATTTTTGGATAATTGATGTTTCAAAGGTTTTATGTCAGGGCTGGGGTTGTGGTTCAGTGGTAGAGCATTTGCCTCACATGTGTGAGATACTGGGTTCGATCCTCAGCACCACATAAAAAATAAAGATATTGTATCCATCTACAACTAAAAAAAATTTTTTTTAGAAAAGGTTTTATGTCATCTGTCATTATTGAGAATTATCTAGAGCTGTGAGCCTGCTTGTAATTCCAGCTACTCGAGAGACTGAGGAAGGAGGATCTCAAGTTGGAGGCTAACCTTTGCAACTTGGCAAGATCCTGTTTCAAAATAAATATAAAAAGTTTGGGGATGTAGCTCATTAGTAGAGTATCCCTGGGTTCAATCCCTAGTACCACAAAGGGGAAAAAATCTGGAACAGAAAGAGCATGAGTAATGGTGATAATGTGCAATAGAATTTAGTTGAGGGTAACCTCCCTTAAATATGGCTGCTTTCAAATGGACCAGGTGGAGTATACATTGGTTTACAGAATTCCTCATCTTTCCAACTACTATAAGTAATTAGTTTGTGGGAAGAGGGGAGTTTTTCACTATTGTTTGTGTATTTTGTGTGTGTGTGTGGCGGGGGGTTGTTTGAGACTGAGTCTTTGTTGCCTAGGCTGGTCTCAAAGTCATGGACTCAAGTGATCCTCCTGTCTTAGCCTCCCAACTGGCTAGAACTACAGTCATGTACCACTATCCCCAAATTTTATTTATTTAGGGTACTGGGGATTGAACTCAGGGGCTCGTGACCATTGAGCCACATCTCCTGCCCTATTTTGTACTTTATTTAAAGACAGGGCCTCACTGAGTTGCTTAGTGCCTCAATTTTGCTGAGGCTGGTTTGAATTTGCCATCCTATTGCCTCAGCCTCCCAAGCTGCTGGGATTACAGGCATGTGCCACTGTGCCCAGCCCAATTTTTATTTTTTGCATGGTCCAGTTCTGTACTGAATATGCAATGTTGTGTGAAGTCAAAGGTTTCAAAAACAAAATGAAATAGTTTTGATGAAAGTTAACTTAGCATTAATGCTAAACTTTAGGAACAGAAAAATGATTTTTTTTTAAACAGGTAAATTCTAAAGCTTTTTTTTTTTGCATAGTATTTTGATGTACAGCTATCTTGAGCTATCATTAATTTTTTTAAGAATGTATTTGTAAATCTAGTTTCATTCATAAGACAGTATTAATATCAGGTCTGATATATCTGCTAAAGTTAAACTTCAAAGATTCTCCCATACACATTTGAGGAGACTATGCTAGTCTCCCAATTGCCACCTCTATACGAAATCTACTTCAGTTACTCTTATAAAAGCTGCCCCTTTAGAAAGTGAATGAGAAAGGACAGCAGAGATTTAAATCTGGAAATTCAAGGATGAAGCTACATCTGCCTTAAATAGATGCATTCAGTTTGGTATTTAGTCCAGATGAGATATGAGGTCACTTAATGTGATGGGTGCCCTGGTATGCCAAGGAACAATGGGGCACGTCAGGAGCTGCTTTTACCTTGGGCTCTGAATTTCCTGCTCTTTATCGGTTTAAATCGGCTCCTATGTTGGGCTGAATGCTTTGTTTCACTAATCAGCTTCAAGGGCAGCAGCCACTCATTTGGTTTAGAGCTTGGTTTAGACAGTCTGTGGGAAAAATAAAGTTCCTCTTTCATGGGAAAAAGGAGAAAGTATTTATGGTTATATAAAGAGAAAAAGCTCCAAAGAACTTGCTTTATATGAGAATTTCAGGAGTCAATTCTAACTTTGAACTTTACACGAATTGTAACTTATAACATTATAAAGGAAATGACTTTTTTTTTTTTTTTTTTTTTTTTTTTTTTTTTTGTACTAGGGATTGAACTCAGGGGCATTCAACCACTGGGCCTCATCCCCAGCCCTTTTTTGTATTTTTATTTAGAGACAGGGCCTCACTGAGTTGCTAAGTGCCTCTCCATTGCTGAGGCTGGCTTTGAAGTCATGATCCTCCTGTTTCAGCCTCCCAAGTACTGGGATTACAGGCATGTGCCACCACGGCCAGCTATGAAATAACAATTTTAAAATATTCTTTTAGAGGATGTTGATCCCAAACTGTTTTTTAGATTTTTTCAGATTGGCTGAAAGGATTGAGACAATAGAACAGTAGGCTGCTTTACTGTACTGCTTTACCCATTAACTCTATGCCAAATAAAAGGAAAAAAATGGTCAAGGTATGCAGACACTGTCCTTTACCAGAGTTGACAAGTCAAATAGGGTCTCTTCATGTGGTTAATTACTTCCTGATGCAGCTGTCTTTCCCAAACCACCCAATGAAGTAGCCCCCAATATTCAAAGGGAATATGTTCCAATACCCACCATTGGATACCTGAAGCCACAGATAATACTGAACCCAATATATACTATGTTTTTTCATATATGTATATACATTGCCATGATAAAGTATAATTAAATCAGGTGCAGTGGCTCTCACCTGTAATCCCACCTACTTGGGAGGCTGAAGCAGGCAGATCACAAATCAGAATTAGCTTGAGAAATTTATGGAGACCCTATCAAAATAAAGATTGTTTGTTTGTACCAGTGATTAAACCCAGGAGTGCTTAACCACTGAGCCAGGTCCCCTGCCCTTTTTATTTTTTTAAATTTTGAGACATGGTCTTGCTAAGTTGCTTAAGGCTGAATTAAATTATTGAGGCTGGCTTTGAACTTGTGATCCTCCCGCCTCAGCCTTCCAAGTTGCTGGGAAAAATAATTTTTAAAAAAGGGCTAGGGAGGGCTGGGGAGCTCAGTGGTGGAGCGCTTGCCTCACACACATGAGGCACTGGGTTCGATCCTCAGCACCACATAAAAATAAAGATATTGTGTCTATCTACAATTAAAAAATTATTTATTTATTTCATGTGTTTGTGTTTGAAGTAACCCTAATTTTACTTACTAATGGTCCCAAAGCACCGGAGCAGTAATGCTAACATTTCAAATATGCCAAAGAGAAGCCATAATGTGCTTCCAACTGTAAGTGAAAAGGTGAATGTTCTTGATAAGGAAAGAAAAAAAATCATAGGCTGAGGTTCATATCTACAGCAAGAACAAATGTTTTGTCTGATATTGTGAAGGAAAAAGAAATTTGTACTTATTTTGCTACCTGGTTGAAATTTCAAACTAAATAAATGGGAGCTACTTACTATACCAGTCAATTTTTGGAAAGGACCCTTGACTTGTTAATAAGACCAGGACTATTTCATTATCTTTGTCCTACCTTAGTGTGTGATGCAATTTGTATCAAATTGGGTAATTAGACTTCCTTGGATATGGCTCAATTGTACATTTTAGGTACCTTATCGCTTTAAGAGTAAGTGCTCTGTGAACAGTTCAGTCATTTATACCTTTCTTGGGTACTAGTGTTTTTCATATAGGAATGCTACGACAGGCAGTGTTAGTTCTTTATAGCCTGTGTCTGGATGTTATTTTGACTTTCTCAAACAATTAGCTCATTGGATAAATATTTATTGAACACTGACTATGGGCCAGGTGCCACGTGTGGTTAAGAACAGTCCAGCATTCTCAGCTCCAGTAAAAATATATCACCTACCATAAACAGAGACTTCCTGTATCACCCTTATAGTCCCATCATTGGGCACTCACCACGTTCAGTGGAGGATGTATTTCAGCATGGTGCTACATGAGCAGGCTGAGTGAATACAAGTTATCATACCTTTAGATTTGAATTTTTAAAAATTAAACTATTTTGAGAATAATTATAAATTTACATACAATTTTAAGAAATCATACAGAGAAATCTGCTGTTCCTTCAATGATAACATAGTGGAAAACCAGGATATTGACATTGGCAAAATGAAATTTTCCACATTGACACCTACTTTGGCCAAGGATAATGTTGATACTAACATCAATAGTTTTTATAGTCCCCAATGGAATTCACTTAATGATTCAAATGTTTTCATCTTATACCACTTTGCCTTGAAACTTTAAAATCTTTATGCTACAAATTCATTTATTCAATAAATATTTGTCACTATAAATAAATGATAGTTGGGCATGGTAGAATAATACCAGTAATCCCAGTGACTCAGGAGGCTGAGTCAGGAGGATTGCAAATTCAAGGCCAGCCTCAAACTTAGTGAGACACTGTCTCTTAAAAGGACTCAGAATGCAGCTCAGCGGTAGAGTGTACCTGGGTTCAGTCCCCAGTATTAAAAAGAAAGATAAATGTTTGAGGAGATAAATTTAGCCCTATTTAAACATTGTGCAATACACGTATGAAAACATCACATAGTACCCTATGAATATATTTTTTTTCATGTATCAGTTAAAATTCAGTGGGCACATACTATGCATCAGGTGCTCTTATAAGTGGTGTGATAATAAGATATTCACTATTTTTGCTCTTGTGAAGCATAAGTTACAGAATGGAGAGAGAATCCACAAAATGAGCAGTGATGTCCAGGAACCTCTAGGCAGAGTCCTGAGGTAAGGACAAATTTCTGCTCTAAGAACAGGATGAGCTGGATGTCACTGGCAAGTGAGAGAAGGGACAGTGGAATGGCAAGGGGAGTGGGGGAGAAGGTTGAAGAAGCAGACAGACCTGAGATGAGACCTTGTCCGCCAGCACAATGGGGTTGAATTTTTATATCAAGTTCAATAAGAAGCCATTGAGCATGTATAATCGGGGGCCCAAAATTGTTATATTCTTTTTTAAAGGTGTCCTTTTTTTTCTAGATGTCCTATACAGTATTGTTTGGCAGGGACTAGTCTGAAGCAGGGAGACACTTTGGTGGGCTGCTATGGTGGTCCAAATGAGGGATGATGATTGGGCTATGGCAGTGAAGAGGAGGATGCGGAGAAGTGAAGAAACTTATTTTGTGGCTTCTCGGTTATCCGGCCCCCCTCTGACATGTAGGGTGGCAACCTTCTAGTAAGGGAACAAACACATCCTTATAGTAGAAGGAAGGGATAAAACTTATCCCAGGCCTAGCCTTTATATTCCCATCCAAATGAGAGGCTGATGAATTTTTTAATTTGTTTCATCTGTTTTTCTACTTGTTTCTGGTCTTGGCCTTCATGCTGGAGGCTCTTTCAAGTGTTTTGTGGTCCATTTATAAGTGTAAGTCCCTACCAAGCCATTTAAAGCCTGCTCGAGAAGGTGGTATGTGTTAGTGAGCTCTTTGGTTTGAAGTTCTCATGGAGTTATTCAGGCTTCTGATGGGAGAAAGATGGGGGGCAAAGAAACACACTCAGCTGTTAGTGGTTTGGGGCCTTAGTAGTGCAATGGGCTAAGAACTCATAATTCACAGTACATGTTTTCCCTGATCTTTCTTCCCCTAACCTCCACCATGCCTGGGGTTCACTTGTCTGAATCCTCTTTGGCTGAAACTCTTTTCTGTAGAATCAGCCCCTCTTATTCTTTCTCTGGGTTGGGAGAGGAGGAGTCTCATAGCTTCCTGGGACAGCAATGAGAAACATTTGTTCCATCCACACACTCAACATGGTAGCACCTCTGCCTTCCACAGGACATGGCACTTCATTTCCTGAGCTTTCCATGGGTTCTGATGCCCGGCACAGCTAGCTTCTCAGTGACATCCCCCTCCCCAGCAGGCATAGATTTTATGTTTGCCTAACTGTTCACTCTTCCAGCCTGTTTCCACTTTCTAAATTTTGGTTCACTCACACCTGCTGTGCTCTCATCTGTTCTTTTGCCCTTGTGGCTGTGTTTGACACATATTTGCACTAATGTTAGTGGAAGGGAGTAGACAGAAATGCATGTGCCCAGCGCTCAGCCAAAAAGAGGCACTTAAAGCACCATGTAAAGTCCTTGTTCAAACCTCTGTTTAGAGAAAATGGGCAAGAAAAGTCAATAGCAAATTACAATCTGTTTGTAACTTGCAAATAATTTGCTACATGTTCTTCATCTCATAGCTTCCTTAAACTTCTCCATCGCATCCCTGTCCAGTCAGTTGAGGGTTAAAAAAAAAAAAAAAAGGTCTTTCTAAGGCAGAAAATCAATATTTGGAATGTCTCCCATATTTAACATAAAAAGTAATTCATTAGAGAGAATCAGCTAGCAGGACTGATTCATTTGTCAATAAGTAATCCAAAGTTTTGTTGAAATGTAGAAAACCCAAGTTCAGTCAGAAGTGGAACAAACAGTTTCACAGTTTCTAATCAAAGAAAAAGGTTAGCATGCCTGGTCTCCATTGCATCATTCTCCGGGAAAATTTGTGCTGCAAACTTGCAGATTGTTGCAAATTGTTGCATGACTGGAAAAATGATCAGCATCACAAGTTTTCATTGTGTTCGTACCCTTGACCATCACCAGTCTGTGAACTTTTTGTAAAGGCCTGAAGCTGGATTGGGGAGATCAGGAATCTTGGAGACTTACTGAGTTGTGTACTTCCTGGGCCTGAGGGTTCATGATTCCATCCTATTGGATCCTTCTTCAATAAACATACATGCAAACAAAGTAAAACTATTCCCAGCAGAGCAACACTTGTTTTATTACCACTTATCACAATCATATTAGAGACACAGAAGGCAGATCCTGGGGAGTAGAGTACAATAGTTGAAAGACTGAGCTTTGGAATCATCTGGGCTATAACTTTGGGCAAATGCATTAACCTCTTTGGAACTTGGTTTCATCCTCTACAAAATGAGATAATAGCAATATCTATTTCATAGAGTTGTGTGAAGATATTTTAAATGAGTTAATACATGTAAAGAGCTTATGAACGATGCCTACCAAATAGATTCTAAGTGCTACTTTTATTAATAGCATAACTTTTATTAGGATAACATAGTTCTGAAGCTGTGCTGTTCAATACAGAAGTCACCAGTCACTTATAGATACTGAGCATTTAAAATGTGGATAGTGAATGTTGGGATGAACTATATGTATAAGATACAGACCAGATTCCAAAGACTTATGAAGACTTGAGGACTTATAAAATATAAATAAAAGAATGTAAGGGACTGGGGGTTGTGGCTCAGCAGTAGAGCATTCACCAGGCAAATGCGCAGCCCGGGTTTGATCCTCAGCACCAGTAAGAATAAAGGCATTGTGTATAACTAAAACAAATAAATATATATATATTTTTTAAAAAGAATGTAATGGGGCTGGGGTTGTGGCTCAGCAGCAGAGCGCTCGCCTCGCACTTGTGCGGCCCGGGTTCGATCCTCAGCACCACGTAAACATAAATGCATTGCATTGTGTACAACTAAAGTAAATAAATAAATATTTTTAAAAAAGAATGTAACAATGGAGTATTACTCAGCAATAAAAGAGAATAAAATCATGGCATTCACAGGTTAATGGATGAAGTTAGAGAATATAATGCTAAGTGAAGTTAGCCAATCCCAAAAAGCCAAATGCCGAATGTTTTCTCTGATATAAGGAGGCCGATTCACAGTGGGGTTGGGACAGGGAGCATAGGAGATTTAGAGGAACATTAGAATGGCCAATAGGGAGGGGAAAGGAGGGAGGAAAAGGGTGAAGAAAAAAAATGGTAGAATGAGATGGATATCATTACCTTAAGTGCATGTACAAAGTCATGAATGGTGTAAATATACTTTGTATACAACCAGAGATATGTAAAAATGTGCTCTATAAATATAATATAAAATGTAATACATTCTGCTGTCATTTCTAACAACTTAGAATAAAAAAATAAATTTTATGGGGCTGGGATTGTGGCTCAGCGGTGGAGCGCTTGCCTAGCACGTGTGTGGCCCGGGTTCGATCCTCAGCACCACGTACAAATAAACCCATTGTGTACAACTAAAGCAAATAAATAAATATTAAAAAAATAAAATAAATTTAAAAAAAAGAATGTAAAATATCTCCATTTTTAAAAATTTTTGTTTAGTTGCCAGTCGACCTTTATGTATATGAGGTGCTGAGAACTGAACCCAGTGCCTCACACATGATAGGCCAGTACTCTACCACTGAGCTACGACTCCAGCAAATATCTCCACTTATTATATTGATTTCATGTTGAAGTGATGATATGTGGTGTGGCCGGGTGGCCAGCACGTGGCCTGAGAATTCTTGCCTGCTCAGAGGGAGAAACCTCCTGAGAAATTAAAATCTAGAATAATTAGTGAAGAACAAAAGACAAAGAGTCAGAAAGGATAGTTTTAAAGATGGAGACCCTGCAAGATCCAGTCCACACAGGAGCTGGAGCTAGAAAATTAGAAAATGTCTCTGATGGTTTATTAAAGGGGGTACATCAAAGGCAGGGAGGGATAAGGTTTCAAGGGCGGAGTCTTGATTCCTGATGTCTTGCAGTCAACAGGTTGATTGGCATTTTGGCAGGTCACACCCATCTCAGATGGGCCAGTGATCTACCTCCTCCAGCCACACCCTACCTGCCTACAGTTACCACCCAGTTAACCTATCAGCAGATTAACCCACTGATTAGGTACATCTTTCAGAATGTCATCATTTCACCTCTAAAATTTTTTGCACTGTCTCTCACATGAGCTTTTGGAGGATACTTCATATCTAAACCATAACAATTTCTACTGGACAGAACAACAGTCCCTTATATTTTACTCTAAACACCTTGATAATGCCCAAGGTAGAGCTCATGACATGCCTAAAGAACACATTCTATATACATTTCCCTCCTCTGAGAATGACCATGTAGATACATGTATGGTATCAGAACTGGAATATGCCTTGTCTTTACAGGTCCTGAGAATAACTTAGGTATTCTCATTATGATTTGATCAAACCAAAATTAGTTAGCAGGAAGTACTAGGATATATCCTTTTGAACAGACTTATGTTATGCTAGAGACTCTGAAGTTTAGCCAGCCATGATGGTGCGTGACTAATCCCAGCTGCTCAGAAGGCTGGGGCAGGACTGCAAATTTGAGGCCAGCCTGGGCAATTTGGTGAGACCCTGTCCCAAAATCAATTTTCTTTTTAAAGGGGTGAGGATGTAGCTCAGTGGTAGAGCATTTGCCTAGCATGAGTGAGACCCTGGTTTTAATTCCCAGTACTGTGATAATAATTCATAGATTTTAGTTTGCCCTCATTGGTAAAATTTAAAGTTATGTGGTTTTCATGTACATGAATATTTGAATATATGGCACACAAATAAACTGAAATCACCTGATTTGCAAGGTACCTTTAGATCTGTGGGCAGAACTAGTGCATAAATGCAAGGAAAAATGAGCCTTCTTCTGCATGTATAGACACTTAAAATATTAGAGTAAAGCCAGGAGTGGTGGTACATGCCTGTAATCCTAGCAACTAGGAGGCTGAGGCAGGAGAATCACAAGTTCTAGGACAGCTTTAGTAATTTAGCAAGGCACTAAGCAACTTAGTAAGATCCTGTCTCAATTTTTTTTTAATTTAAAAAGGGCTGGAGATGTAGCTCAGTAGTAAAGCACCCCTGAGTTCAATAATCAGAGTGGTTAGGGTACTTGGAAGCCTAAACCTTGGTTTGCATGTGAGACCCTGAGCAATAATGGACAAATGCCAGTGATATCTGTTAAGTGTATGCATATGTGTATATGTGGGGATATATACACACAGGAATTTACCTACCACAAAATTCACCATTTTAAGGTATATAAGGCAGTTTTTTAGTATAATCATAAGATTATATGATTGCCACCATTTTCTAATTCCAAAACATTTCTATCATCTCAAAAAGAGACCACATCCCAATTAGCACTAACTCCCCATCCTGTCCTCCTTCCAATCTCTCACTGTCCTTCTGGATTTACCTATACTGAATATTTCATATAAGTATAATGACACAGTATGTCATCTTTTGTCTGTCTTCTTTCAATTATTGCTTAAAATTTCCAACTTTCATCGATGGCACAGCATAAGTCAGCACTTCATTTGTCTTTATAGCTGAATATCCCATTGTATGACATACCAAATTTTGTTTATTCATATGTCAATGGCTACTTAGATTGTTTACACTTTTTGTCTATTATCAATAATGCTGATATAAACATTTGCGTACAAGTTTTATGTGACCATCTGTTTTCAGTTCTCTTGGAATTCTTAGAAGTAGAATTGCAAAGTCAGATGGTAATTCCATGTTTAATCATTTGATAAACTGACAATATATTTTCCAAATCACTGGCACCATTTTGCATTCCTACCACCAGAGCAGGAGGACTCCCATTTCTACCTCACTTTTTAAAATATATTTTTTAACATTTATTTTTTAGTTGTAGGTGGACACAATATCTTTAATTTCTTTTTTTCTTTTCTTTTTGGTACTGGGGATTGAACTCAGGGGCACTCGACTACTGGGCCACATCCCCAGCCCTTTTATGTATTTTTATTTAGAGACGGGGTCTCACTGAGTTGCTAAGTGCTTCACCATTGCTGAGGCTGGCTTTAAACTCACAATCCTCCTGCCTCAGCCTCCCAAGTGCTGGAATTACAGGTGTGTGCCATCATGCCCGGCCACTGTTCAGTTATTAAGGTGAATCAAATAATTTAGATAAAGCACTCACTGATCTAGAAGACCAGAGGGTTTCAGTTTGGCTTTATTTTATTTATTTATTTTTGTTTTCAGAGTCTCAGTGTTTAAAAACCCTCCCCATATTATATTTTTCTGTCAGTTCTGGTATGGTCAAATTTTTGCACATTCAAATGGTGAACAAATGATAGATACTATTTCAAAAATAAATTTCACAATCTAATCTGCAAAGATTGGAAAACCACATATGGATATAAATGGCTGTGAAACAAGCAGTATTTAATTTGAAAATTATTTTTGTTAAAAACCAAAATGCATTTGTTGCTATAGGAATTTTTTTAAAATGATATTTATTAGTGTGTTACAGTTATACATAATATTGGGGTTCATTTTGATATAATTATACAAGTGTGGAATATAATTTGCTCCAATTTAGTCCCCAGTACTTCCCCTTTCCCTCCCCTTCTTACTAAGTTTTTGAAAAGAGCCCTTGTTCACAGAATAACTGTAAACGAGGACCTACTGCCATCTGGAATAAAGGTTATTAATCCAGTCTCAGTGAAGAGGATTTGGAAATCCAAATGAATTCTCTTGAAAAAAAATCTTTGCTTCCACTCATGGCAGTGGCTCCCTAGACCTCTCATTGCTGTGCCTGAAAGAGTGAGTGGAGCAATCTGTTCTGAAAAGAAAGCAGCTTCTTCAGGTGTGGTAAGTCACATCTTTTTGTTAAAACCACCACAAGGAGACAGTGAAATAGGAACGGTGGAGGCCTGAAGGAGCAAACATTGCTTTAAAAGTTTGTTTATCCAGTGAGGGCTGACAGTGAGCCACTGGGCCTTCCATGGGTGGCTGATGCCAGGGTAGCGAGGGTCCCTAGCAGCGGCTCTCAGTGGAAGGAAGGATTCTCTGATTTCCTTTCTGGCTCCTAGGACATGTGTCTTCTGCTTCTCACTTTAAGTTTGGGCCAATTGGTACAAACTTTTGTTCAATCCATTCACTTCTGCTTGGTGCCTACAATGCTGTTTGTATGGAGTTTCCCTCATGCACCTCCCCCCACCACACACACACACACACACACACACACATATATACGTACACACAGGTTCATACCCACACATATGCACATGCTAATCCCTAGGTCTTGAAGGCCAAGGGCATCCTTGCAACATTGCTAGCGACTGTGAACTCATAGAATGGAGGAAAGACACGGCTGTTCACATGAGGTTGGGTCTCCCCCTCGCATTCATTGAACAAGCACTGATGCTACTTCTGAGCTGGGTACTACCAGGCAAGGTCCTGCCCTTTAAAGTGCTTGCTCTATATTTAATGGAGCAGTCAGAAAACTAAATGACCATATATTTCTTCTTCTTCTTCTTTTTTTTTTTAATGGGGTGAACCCAGGGGCACTTAACTTCTGAGCCACATCCCACTCCTTTTTTTATATTTTGTTTAGAGATAGGGTCCCAGTGAATTTCTGAGGCTGGACTTGAACTTGCAATCTTCCTGCCTAAGCCTCCCAGGCTGCTGGGATTACAGGTGTGTGCCACCACACTGGGCTAAATGACCATATATTTAATTATGTGGTATTAGGTAGAGCAGGGAACAGTGAGCTCTACTTGGGTATCTTGAGGAAGGCTTCCCTGGAGGTGGCTTGGCTCAAGTCTGTGTACCTCAGCAGCACGATGGGTTCTTGCCAGGGACATCTGTTCATAGGGGAGGAAAGAGAAAAGGAAACTTCAACACATGACCAGCCCCTTGGAAGGGGCAGCTATGGAGTATCTCTGGGTATCTAGACGGGTCCATTTGCCTGATATCAGTTCTGGTCCATGTTGGTATGAACAGAATCTGGGTCAACCCTTCCTAGAACAGGAATAGGAAAAAGCAACCAATCTCCACATTTTTTTGCCTTTGATTTTATGTTTATCAAGGGAAATCTTGTTTTCATTTTTATAGCAAATATTTATGACTTTGAACCAGGAACTTGCCTGCCTTGTGTTTCTCCTGTGTCACTGTATCCTGTTTCCTGAGTTGCTAGTTTTGAGATTAAGACTTTTAAGAAGGTTTCCAGCCACATCAAAGGGCAGAGACTGAACCCAAGGCAGCTATGGGAGATCTCTCTAGCCCATTTGCCTGGTAGTTGATTCTCCCAGGGAAAGAGGGACTCTGAATACCCAGATATGGATAGATTTTGCCCCTGCCTGATACAGGCATGCCAGCCTTACATGGTATCTTGCTTCTGCATTAGAAACTTCCTAGTTTCAAGCAATAGCAACCACCTCTGCCTGGCCCATTCACACATGGAACGTATTCTCAGTGGCTCAGAGAATTGACTAGAAGGCTACAGAATCAGACTGTGAAACAGAACCAAAGAAGGCTGTGCAGCCAGAACAGGAAAATGATTAGGATGACCACTGTCATCACCCCCCAAACTCTTGATGGTTTCTTACCTATCTCTGTGTCACTATGTCACTAATATGAGTCCCAGCTTCTGGCAGGAACATCAGTCTAGGTCTCAGACCAACACTGTGGCTGGACTGGCTTTCTTTCTTTCTTTTTTATTTTTTTGGTACTGGGGATTGAACTCAAAGGTACTTGACCACTAGGCCACATCTCCAGCCCCCCCTTTTAAAATATATTTATTTATTTGTTTTAGTTGTACACAATGCATTTATTTTTATGTGGTGCTGAGGATCAAACCCGGGCTGCACATGTGCTAGGCGAGCGCTCTACCACTGAGCCACAACCCCAGCCCCCTAGCCCTTTTTTGTATTTTATTAGAGACAGGGTCTCACTAAATTGCTAAATACCTCGCCAATGTTGAGGCTGGCTTTGAACTCACAATCCTCCTGCCTCAGCCTCCCAAGTGCTGGAATTACAGGCGTGCACCACTGCGTCCAGCTTGGACTGGCTTTCAAAGTAGGAGAAGGGGGCTCTGTCTCCCCAAGATCTATACAGTATGGGATCTCCTAACAAAGGAGGTGTTCAGATGTCCACCACAGCCCCGTGAGGGGATCAGTGAGCAAAGTTTAAAAGAGGAGTTACGACAACCATGGGGGGACCGTAGTATATAAACCAACACTGAGAGATAAAATCAGGGCTGGAATTGAGTTGTGATTGTGTTCCTCATAGGACAAACACAAGTGAGGAATTGTAAATTATAACTGATACCCACTTCTCAACAGCCTACTCTGAATCTGGCACTAAATACATAAGATCAAATCTCATTTGATGTTTACCTGGAAGCTATGTGGTAGTATCCCTGTTTTACAAATGAGAAAATGGAGTTTCAAGAAGGTTATTGGGATATTTTCAGGATTACACAGCTACTGGCATCCCAATTTAGGTCTGCTAGACTTTGGAACTTGCTTTCTTACTGCACTGGTTTTCCTATCCTGGGATATACCAAATTGCAGAACATGTTTTTGTCCCTGTTCTATTGCGAAAAATCAAAGTGGTTAATGAGTCTGTCTGTAAATCCATCTTTGCCACTTCCAGGAAGCTGCTCTCAGTTGTTCTTTGCCCCAGAATTCCTTTGGTGTTACCCAGTTAATGGACACATTCCCCTTTTGTCTTGCTAGTTGATCTGCCAGAAAAGTCAAAAGTAATTTGCTACTTTGTTATTGTTTTGTTTCTCCTGCTCTTGATGCTTCCCTTGAATACTACTGTGTGTGTGTGTGTGTGTGTGTGTGTGTGTGTGTGTGTGTGTGTGTGTATGTGTGTATATGCATGTTTGCATGTGATTACATTCAGCCTGGCAATGTTCCCAAAATAAAATGCATGGACCACAATGGATGCTGGATATACCCATACTGAGGTTTTGGAGCAAAGTCTCCTCTGTGTGAGTAACTGATCAGATCCACCAGCTAAGGTCAGAAAGGTTTTCCAGGGCAATGTTGGGGCATTATTCTCTCTCTCTAGGGCCAATAGTCAGCATTCATCCCACATGCACACGGCATGGTGTCACCTAATTCTGTGCCAAGTCCAGTGTGCAGCCTCCCTGCACAGCCTTGGGCCCAGAGCTCTGAAATGAATTGTTCTTTCATTTAAACTTTCATTTAAAATGTTGACCAGGTGACCTCTTAACAATTGGAGATCCAGGAAATTTGGATTAAACAGTAGGGCGCTTCTAGGTGTGGGGGGGGGATTTTAGGAGACTATCTCATCCCTTTTTTAGGGTATAAACACAAAAGAGACAGTCTGGCCATTCATGGCCTGAGGAGGTTGTTATCCTCTCTGGGTCATGCTATTGGGGTCCAGTTTCTGCTCTGGGAACTAAAATGAACATTAAGGGACAATTTCCTCTTGATCCCAGGAAATAACAAATTTTGGTCCTCTGGATTTGGCAGAAGAGGAGAAAAATCCATATCCATCCATCTTATTTATCCTCTTTTGTCCAAGGATGTGTGGGTAACATGTGAATGAGGACAGATCAGGAGCACAGGGATGGAATGGCCTGTTATGGTTTGGATCCAGAATGTCCCCGAAAGTCTCGTATTGAAACCATGGTCCCTAATGCAGCAAGTTTCAGAAATGGGGCTTTTAGGTAATGATTAGATCTTGAGGGTTCTGACCTCATCTGTGTATCCATGATAGCTGAATGGACTACCAGGAGGTGGGACCTAGTTGGAGGAAGTAGGTCACTGGGGGTGTGTCCTGGAAGGGTTCATCTTCTACCCAGCCCCTTCCTCCCTGTGTGGTCTCCCATTGCCAGGACCTGAGCAGCCTTCCTCTTCCAGGCCCTTCAGCCATGTTGTTCTGCCTCATCTTAGACCCAGAGTAATGGAGCCAACCAACCACAGACTAAACCTGTGAAACCATGAGACAAAATAAACTTTTCATCTTCTATGTTGTTTGTGTCAGGTATTTTGGTCACAGTGACAAAAAGCTAACACATAGTCCCAGGCCTGGAATGAGCCAGGCTGGGGGAGAAAAGTTGAATTGTTATGATCAAAACAAACAGGCTAGGATTTCACCTAGTTTCTGTAGGGAAAAGGTAATATATGTGTACTCACCAGGAATGTGACAGCCCAGCATTCCTTCCCAGGAATTGTTGATCTCAAAGGTTCCATCCCAGGACAGCCAGCCCTACCCAGCCTCAGAGGCCTTGCCTGTCTGGAGTCCCCAAAGGAGATGGTGAGTTCAATTTTCCCTGTACTTCATTCTTGCAGATCCTTCCTGTAAAGCCTATCTTTTGACGAGTGTGGTGAATTCAGTGCAAATTTAAAAGTGAACAAACTTGCCCTGAAGGAAAAAGAGTTTCAAAAGGGACCGTTCTCAAAGCCAAGGGGTTCTGAGCCTCTGTCCTAGAGCCAAGTTCCAGCTCCTGTTGAAGTTGACCCCAAGTCCAGATGGGTGTTTGAAGGAGCAGGGCTGATGAGAATCTTTTTTTTTTTTTTTGGTACTGGGGATTGAACTCAGGGGCACTCGACCACTGGGCCACATCCCCAGGCCTTTTTTTGAATTTTATTAGACAGGGTCTCACTGAGTTGCTAAGTGCCTCACCATTGCTGAGGCTGGCTTTGAACTTGTGATCCTCCTACCTCAGCCTCCCAAGTGCTGGGATTACAGGTGTGCGCCACCACATATTGTCCACTCTCTCATTCTAAGAATCCAGGCTCAGGGGACTGCTATCTGCACCCACCAGAAGATCCAGGAAGTCAGAGTTCCTCAGGATCTCAGTGCCCCAAGAATGGCAGCCTTCACTCTTGGCCTGAGTTCTGGGTCCTGGTTATCAACACAAACAACCCTTTATCTGCCAGCGTTGCCAGGATGAGAGGACATAGTCCCAGTCCCAGGCATGCTCATCCTGTGGGAAAGTGAGGGCAGCAGAGAGATGTGGGAGCTGAAGGGTTCAGCAAAGGGCACTCTAAAGGAAAGGCACAGTTCTTGGCAGAGTGGATATTCGTAGAATAGAGTTTTGGTAAGCTGGGGCTGGGGAGGCAGAGGACATAACAAGGAAAGCGGCAGAGCATTCTTTGGAGTATGGAGGACACCCCAAAGGTCAAGACCTTGAGAATCTTAGGTGGTATGCATATGTCTAGCACACAAAAGACCCACTTAGGGAAGCTGGGGTAGACACACAATCTTCAGCCTTCCTACCACCCTCAAGTAGCAGGAGGGCCTAGACTCTGCTGGATAGTGGATGAAATGCAAAGGGGACAAGAACAGTAGACAAAAGGCCACCGCGGGAGTCAATAAGCTTGAAGAGTTTTGGAAATGCAGGTTCTGAAAGAGAGTTGGTCAAGGTGCTGTTGCCATCAGAACAATACTCAGAGGAACAGAATGGAGCCACGAGTTCTGGGCGCATTTTCTCCTCGAAGTTTGAGATGAAAGGCTGGGGCGCCCCTCCCCCGTCCTCCCCCCCCCCCCCCCCCCCCCGCACCTTGGGGCCCAGCCTGGACCTCCCCACGCTGGAGGCTATGGGGTGCTTAGGGTTTGTCTGGCCAGCTGCACTAAAGGTGGGCGGCTGTTGCTGCGGTCGCCCTTCACCTTACACTCGCGTTTCTCTGGCCTGGGGCGAGAGGCCTGTGCACAGGGGGAACATATCGTCCACTCTCTCGGCCCTGGACTAGGCCGGCGAGCAGACACTAGGAAGGGGCGGTGGCTCCTCGCTCCCGCCCCTCTTGGCCGGAGGTGGCGCCTCCCCTGTGGCGGCGGCCAGAGCCTGGAGGTGGGGTCGGGGAGCGTGAGCCAGGGCTCTGATGTCACCGCGCGGCTGCGGGCGCCCAGGAGAGCGTCTCGGGCTGGAGCCTCAAGTAAGCGGCGGGGGCCGGGGAGTAGGGGCGGGCGGCTGGGTCTTTGGGTCTCCTAACTACGAGGAAGAGGCCGGGGAGTTTAAGAGGGGCGGGGGCGGCAGCGGCGGTGGCTGCGAGGGCGGGAACAGCCGGTGCGCCGTTCGGTCTGGAGGGATCCCACTCGGTGTCCAGTCGGTTACGCGAGTGGAGTCAGGCCCCTGCGCGCCTTCACCTTTTGCCGGGGTCTGGGAGGGGACAGACCCACCCATCTGGAGGAGCTCTTGGGGGCGCTGTGTGACTAAAGCACACCGTGGAGTCTTAGCCGCTGTTGCTGCTGTACGGTTGCGGAGCAGCTGGAGAACCGGGTCCCTACTGCCCCAGAACTTGCCGTCCCCCGGTCCGCGATCTGAGCCCTACTTCGCAGACGGTGAAGCCCACAGGAAAGACCGAGAAATGCTCAGGTCGACGGCCATCCGCTCTCCCGTGGCTCGGCGTGACTCTGCCGCCCTCTGCGGTCGCCAGAGCCTGCGCCTCTCTGCTCTCTCACATGCCTGTACTCCCAGATCTTGAAGCACCAGGTACCGGGTCCATCCACAGCCGCAGCCGCCCCTCCCCAAATGCCACCAGTGTCCGCATTTCCTGCGCAAGGCGGGGCGCTAGGGTTTCTGGAGACTGTACGATTGGGTAGCAGAGACCACCGAGTCTCAAAACCAGCACCCCAGATACTGCATGGGGTGTTCTGTCCGCATTGTGGGGCTGGGAGAATGAGGGGGATGCTGGGGACTGGGACAGCCACAGAACTTGCCAGAACACCCAGCCAGTCAGACCTAGCCTGGGATGCTGGGATTCAAGACATAGTCCCGAACCCCGGAACCCAGTCTGGCAGGGAGATCGCTATGCATTCAGCGTCCCCACTGTGAGTCTAACACAGGACTACAAATACAGAAGGGTGGTTTGGACAACACAGGATCACCAACACAGAAGGGTGGTTTGGACAACATATCACAGATCATATGGGAGGTGGCCTTTGAGAAAGGGACAATTTAATTCTAATGATTTGTTGCATCTGAGGTTGTCCGGTCTCCTGCACAAATCTGGTCACTTTACCTGATTTGCTTCCCATTGCTTTAGTGTGATTTTTATCCACAGGAAACTATGTTCATTGATTTCTCCAATATCCTCTAAAATCCTGGGTTTGTCTGGCCCACCCTCTTTGCAGAGCTCCAGACCCATTCCAACTGTTGCCAGACTTGCCACAGACATGGAAAGGCCTACAGACCCCAGACTGAATGATCACTGGACCCCTTGGCCAGTCCTCAACCCCAGTTTCCTCCTTCCAGACTGGCACCTCCATCCCCAGACTTCTACCTCTGAACTCTGAACTCATATTTGTCTTCTCTTCCTCTCTTGCTCCTTCATTTAGATGAATGGAATGTTCTTATGGAATGTTTCCCTACTCCCAGGGCCCTTATCTGGTGGTTTCCTAGCAGGGATTTCATGCTGTCCCCTTGCTTTAGTGGGGCTTGGTAAAATGAAACCTCTGGGCTTCAGTTCAGCAATAGGCACAGGCTGTGCTGCCCAACCCACAACTGACACTAATGCTGAGGCTGGGACCTTTAGGATATGGCTTCCCTGTCCAGCCACAGGGTCTGGCTTGACTGTAGGAGGCTCCCTGTATGCAGCCAGATGAGTGTGAAACTCCTTGTTCCTATGCTGAGGGTTCCAAACACACACCAAAGCAGCTGGGCTGTGGTGATATAGCTGGTTCTGCAAAAGGCCTGATGTGAATATCCTGTGTGGACATTAACCTACTGGGGCCATCAATGCAAAAACAGCCTCAAGACAAGTTAGGGTCGATAAGGAAACTGACAAGTATACACATGTTTTATTGTCCATTCAAGTTCTTTTTATCTGATGAATTCAGAATCTTTTGTTTATACAGCAACTCCAAAAAAACAAAAAACAAACAACAACAAAAAAAAGATTTTCATGGCCTTTGTTTTCCATACTGGGAATTGAACCCAGGATCACTGAACTATACCCCCAGTCCTTTTTGGGGGGTGGCGTTACTTGGGATTTAGCCCAGGGGTGCTTTACCACTGAGCTACATCCCCAGTTCCCCACCCCTTTATTTTTAATATTTTGAGGCAGGGTCTCACTAATTTGCTGAGGTTGACCTCAATCTTGTGATACTAATGTCTCAGCCACTCAAGTTGCACCCCCAGCCCTTTTTTAATTTTATTTTTTATTTTGAGTCTCATTAAGTTGCCCAGCATCCTGACCTCAAACTTGCAATCCTCCTGTCTCAGCCTCCTGAGCAACTGGGATTACAGGTGCCACCACACCTGGCGATTTTCATGACCTCTTCTGAGAAAGCATCTTTGTATTTGGTCACCCCTGCCTGTTTGCAGCCAATATAGGCAGGAATGGGTGGCATGAGCCAGCCCATGAACTGGGCTTAGAAGGACTAGGAAGACAGAGAGAGAGCTTGTGTTTGAGTAGCAAGGGTAGACTTCCTAGAGGAGGAGATTGTTTTCCTAGGAGCTGCTACTCAGAGTAGATTCTTGTTTAGAGAGCAGAAACATTTTGCAAAACATGTTCCCAAGCCTGAGTACAACGACCAACCTGCAGGGTTGGGCTTAGTGGTCACAGAGATGCTCCCAGGTGGGTGACATCAGATGTTGTGGCATCAGGTCTGCTGAAAGCCCTCACTGGAAATGTTGCAGACATTCTTTCCCCTTTAGGAGCCCCCTATCCTCCCACCACTAACCCCATTACTTTCCCTCACCAGCAATCAGTAGTATCCTGGGTCTCAAGGTGGTGTGTGGAAGGTGACTCTGAATTACAAATAGTGTCTGGGAGGCTCAAATAAACCTGTCTTTTTATCCCATCCCAATGGTGGATCACCATAATCTTTCTACACTCTCCACCAAGCATCTTAGGAAAGATAAGCTCCCCTCCTAGGTTATTGGGAGCCCCAGGTTCCCAAGCCTTGATGCTACTGTCAGCTGGGTGCAGAGGTGCACGCCTGTAATCCCAGTGACTCGGGAGGCTGAGGTAGGAGGGTCACAAGTTCAAAGCCAGCCTCAGCAACTTAGCAAGGCCCTAAGTAACTTAGCTGGATCCCACCTTAAAATAAAATATAAAAACATGCTGGCAATGTGGCTCAGTGGGTAAGTGCCCCTGGGTTCAATCCCCTGTACCAACAAACAAACCAACACACCAACAAAAAAGCAGGGACACCCTTGCTCCCTCTCCCAGCACAGCTACTTCTGCTGTGTCTACCCACTCAGTTTGTTTCTAATAATAGATGAGTGACCTGGCCAGTCAGGGTCTATGGTGGCAAGTGCCTCACCCATTCTGTTCCTTCTCCAGAAAAGACTGACAGGGAGGGGAGAAGGGTGGACAGAAGCCAAGAAGCCCTCTTCTTTTCAACCAAGGCCACCCCTACATCTCATCCCTGAAAATCTGTTCCTTCCCCTGCCATTCAACAAATATTTATTTAATGTTGACTGCATGCTAGGCACTTTGTCAGGCACTGAGTGATGAATAAGGGCAGGGCCTGTCCTCAGGAAGCTCAGGGGTGAGAATGGGGGAGGGAATGGCAAGCAAACAATTATAGTGCAGGCTGGTGAATGCTGTGATGGAGGAAACTCAGGGCTGTGGGCATCACAAAATACAAGGAGATCTCTAAGCTTAGTCCATTAGAGGAAGCAAGAAAATCAGGGCAAAGGGGTGGGAGTCAGAATCTCAGAAATAGCTATATTCTGGAATCTGCCAGTTGTTTGTGGGGAGGCAACATTTCCCATATGAAGTTTGAGCTTTGTTGGGGGAAAGGGCACGATAAACTGGTTTCCAGCAGGGTTTGCCTCTAGGAAATTGATTCTGGCTGCAGTGAGCTTGGAGGCATGCCCAGATTCCAGCCAGGGCTCTGCCACTTACCAGCTGTGTGCCGTTGGACAAATAATTTCCCCTCAGAACCTCAGGGTCCTCATCTGCAAAATGCAGATAGCTGTGAGGATCAAGATGAATATTTATATGGAGCAACCAGAATATAATGGGCACAGAGGCAGGGAGAGGGACTGTGAATTTGCCTCTGCCCTCGGTCTCCCCCTTTCTTTTCTTGGCTCCTCTGTGATCTGAGAACATTTTTGGCATTGTTTATCAGGCAAAGATCACATGGAGAAGCTAACGGAGTGGCCTGGAAGCAGCCCGGGTGGAATAGGGTTGGGGCTGGTGCACCGGTATTCTCAGCGCTGCGGGAGGTGCCAGGGTAGAGGCCTCCGCTGGGAGTCCTAGCAGGGAATGGGCTAACTGCCAACTGCTTCCCCTGAGCAGAGGTCCTCAATTTCCAGAGCTCCTAGGACTGATCTTACTGCCCATGCCATCCTTGACCCCAAGGTTACTCTGCCAAAATAATGTCATCCTATGGGCCATGTGACCAGGGAGGGGCCATGTAAACCTCTGGCTTTCTGTGGTGAAGGGGCCAGCACTTTGTCCCAGCCTTTACCTGGAACTCCTCACTCACCAGCCCACGTGTTTTTCTAGGACCCACGGAACCAGCCTGCTCCTTCTGCACAGCCATGGAGGCCCTGGGTCCCGGGACGACCGCGTCTCCCCGGCCTCATCCACACGAAGCCTAGACCTGCGGCGGCTGTCCACTCGCGCAGACTCCGCCTATAGTTCTTTCTCAGCAGCCTCGGGTGGTCCTGAGGCACGCACGCCGTCGCCTCGCACGGATCTCCATCCTTACCTAGACTGGGAATACGTGCGCGTGGTTTGGGGCGGTCCGGCCCCAGTCCCCCCTGACGCTGATCCTCCCACAACGCAGCGGCCCCGGCCAGCTGTTGCTGCGTGCTGTGGGCCACGGCCCCCAGAGGTCCAGGGAACCCCGGGGCCACTCAGCAGACAGGCCACCCCGCTGCTGTACGCGCTGGCTGCCGAAGCTGAGGCCGGGGCGCGGGCGGCCGAGCCACCCAGCCCGCCAGCTTCCCGGGCCGCCTACCGCCAGCGATTGCAGGGCGCGCAGCGGCGAGTGCTCCGGGAGACGTCCTTCCAGCGCAAGGAACTCCGCATGAGCCTGCCCACCCGCCTGCGGCCAGCTGTCCTCGCGCGGCCCCCCACCGCGCACCCGCGCTCGGCCTCGCTTAGCCACCCCGGCGGGGAGGTGGGGCCCACGCGCTCCCGGGCTCCCGAGCCAGGAACCACTGGTCCGGGGCGCCTAGCCAATCAGCAGCGGAAATGGTGCTTCTCAGAGCCAGGAAAATTGGATTGCGTGGGTCGGGGTGGTGGGTCGGCGAGGGAATGCTTGAGCTTGGCCTGCTCCAGTCCTGAGCCCCAGGAGTTGCAGCGTGGGGCGCGGGCTGAGGTCAAAGGATTGCTGGAGGTCCAACCCCAAAGCACAGCGGAGCTGAACTTTGGGTCCATGAAGCTGGGCAATGCTTGTAGGCCTGCCAGTCGTAGTCAGAGCGCTTCAGGAGAGGCCTTGGGACCCTGGAGAGGTCCAGGAGGAGCAGTGGTCACTGTCCAGGTATGGGAGATAGAGGATGCAGGCTTGTGGGGGAGGAGAGCATGTGGGAGACGGCCACATTTCAGTCAACTGCTCACCTTTCCAGGCTGTTTCCCAAGCAGCAGAAAACCCCAGACCGCTGTTTCAGACCAAACTTTCCAGGTGAGATAGATGGGTGACACTCTGGGAATGAGGTTGTGGGAGGCTACTTTCATAGCTTTTGCTTAAGAAAGGAGCCTGCCAGCCCCTCCAACCGACCCATTTTGAGCCTTCTGTCTTGCAAACTGCACACCTTACTGTCTCCCTGGTGCAGCATGAAGAATTTCCTTCCTGGTCACTGTGGTCAGTGTGGGATCCCTGCCTCCCGATTCTTGACTCAGAAGGAAGCTGCACTGGTGCATCCTGCAGAGGACCCCCAGAGCAGCCCTGCCAAGTGTGAGCAGGGGGTCTCAGAGATCTGCATGAAGTCTACATCTGCCCGCCTTCCCTCCCTTCCCGATGATGACGTGTTCCTGGAAGAAACCTTGCATGTTGGAATGAGATCACCTCCAGACTCCCATGCCCTCCAGGGATTTCCAACCAGGTGAATTCCCTCTTGCTTCCAAGCAGAGTGAGACACTCCCCTCAAACATAAACCTCTAGGAAATGCCAGAGGAGCAAGGAACCTTCTCCTGGCTGGATCCTGGAAGACCAGGTGGTTGGAGTGGGGGTGGGGGAAGGCATCCCTCAAAGGTCACTCTGGCTTCAGTCAGAGCTTTTGTTGATTCAATGTCTCTTCTGTTTCCAGTGTCCATGCCTCTGACCAGCAGTGTGGAACTGGCTTGGGCCAAAGGGCTGGCCAGGCTTTAGTCCCCCCTGAGTGCTCCCTGCATGAGTGTCCAGGGACTAGGGGCAGGTGACTGCTGGCAGGGGATGAATAGTTCTGTGGGTTTCTGCAGGTCTACAAGCTATATCCCCCATGGGACTGCAAATGGTGACATCTCAATCATTGACACCAGTGGACTGCTTACCACTGATCACCCTGCAGTTGATGCCCTGGGACCTTCAGGCAATAATAACCCAGGGTCCCTTCACCATACTTCCCTGGCCTGGGGTACTGGACAGCCTGGTTCCAAGCCAACATGGCCAGGTCAACGTCTTGAGGAGCTGGTTCAGGAGCTTGCCAGACTGGATCCCTCTCTAAGTGACACTCTTGCTTCCCAGCCAAGCCCAGAGCCACCCCTGGGCCTGCTGGATGGGCTGATTCCTTTAGCAGAAGTCTGGGCTAGAATGAGGCCAGCCTGTGGGGAAGCTGGAGAGGAGTCTACTGGTACTTCTGAGCCAGGGTGAGTGAGAGGCACCAGGGGCTCAGGATTCTAAGCCTCCACAATCTGGGACAGGACAACAACCCAGGGAGTTCTGACTTTGTCCCCAGGTCCTATCAATTCAGCTTTACCCAGCTCCTGCCAACTTCTCTGGAGGAGACAAGGCCTGAAAACTCTCCCTCCCGTCCTGTGCCTAACTGTCCTAGTGCCCAGGGACTCCCTGCATCAAACAACAACATCCAGGCCAAGAAAGTGAGTGTGGAGAGGTTGGTGGACACCAGGTGGGACAAGAGTTCAGTGTCTGGGTTGGATAGTCAGAGGCCGGGCCCTGGCCTTGAGTACCCAGGCCCTCCCTACTGTAGGTGGAGCTAGCCGGCCTCCTCCAAGAGATGCTGCAGGACCTTCACGTCCAGGAGGAGCGGCTGCAAGGTGCGGCCCAAGAATGGACCAGACGCAGAGTGGCTCTGGAATCTGCAGTGGGCCAGACCTGTGCACCCCGGGAACTGGAGCGGTTCAGCAGGTTCTTGGACGACCTAGAGCGTGTCCTTGGCCTCCTGCTGCTACTCAGCAGTCGCCTGGCCCGTGTGCACCATGCCTTAGCCCGGGTGGGCCCAGATGGTGACCCTGATGAGCGGGTAAAAGGGGTTCAGGCTGGGGGAGAATTGGGCGGGGAGGGGCTTTCGTCTCTGGCTGAAACCATCCTGGGATCTGCGGTGCCTCACTGCGCTCACAGCATCATCTTCTCCCTGTGGCTCTAGGCCTCTCTGCTGCAGCGGCTTGGGCTTCTGCAACGGCAGCAGGAAGATGCCAAAGAGCTGAAGGAGCATGTGGCGCGGCGTGAGCGGGTCCTGCGCGAGGTGCTGGCGAGGGCACTGTCTGCGGAGGAGTTGCGCTCCTACAGTGAGCTACTGGTGGGCAAGGCCACCATTCTGGCCCAGCAGCGCTGCCTGGAGGAACGTGTCCGGCTCCTTCAGAACCAACTAGATGCCCTTGGGAGCAACCTCGGCCATCCTCCCCTCTCTCCCAGGCCATCCTGGCCCCCAGGGGCCTGTTCTCTGGATAAACCGCCCTTCCTTCCTCCCTCTGTCTAGTTACAGGTGGCAGGATGGGGTACTGCCCCTGCCTTACTCACACAACTGGGGCCATGCTGGCTTATTGGGTGCTTTCCCTTGTGGAAGCCAGAGAGGTCCCAGGCTGGTTGTTTCCCAGGCTGCTCCTTCCCAGTGTTCTCATGTGACCGTACCCATGTCTGGTGGGTTATTTGGGGATTAACTTAAGGATCTTAAAAATGGCAGTATTCCCCATTTTTGTGATGAAAGAGGGGCTCTGTTAGTGTTGGTTGGAGAAAGAGGAGACAAGTCTGAGGAGTACTTCTACTTAAAATACAAAACGGCCTTTTATTTTTTCAATAAAAATTTCTAATAGGTGTGTGTGTGTGTGTGTGTGTGTGTGTGTGTGTGTGTCCATCCTGCACACAAATGGAGAAAAGAGGGAAGCGAAGGGGTCTTGTTTACAAATGCAGCCACCAGGGAGTGGAGTAGGCCCACTCCTGTATCCCAGCAACTCAGGAGGATGAGGCAGGAAGATCACAGTTCAAGGCCAGTCTGGGCAAATTTTGTCTCAAAATGAAAGTTTAAAAAGGGCTGAGGTGAAAGCTCAGTGGTAGAGTGCTTGCTTAGCATGCTCAAGGCCCTGGGTTCAACCTTAATACCTACAGGCCCCAGTCCTGGCTGACCAGAGCAGAAGAGGGACTTGGCAGAATATCAGGTCTGGCAATGTCTAGGAAGACTGGAGAACCAGGATTGAAAGTAGAAGGGACCAGGTAGACACTGGGCTGTAAATACCACTGCCATTACAGTAATCCCTAGCTATTATGTTGACTGTATCACTATCACAAAAGCCTAGGTCTGATCAGTTGAGTCCAGTTCTCCTTAGCTGGTTAACCAGACCCTCCCAACTTCATATGAGAGTTGGAATACTACCTCCTTTTAAGACTCGGAATCGGGAATTCCCCCAAATTGAACATGGGTAAAGATCTTTGCTGCCTAAAAACCTTGACAAATGTCCAGTACACTTGGATATTTGGGAACTTTCATTCCAAGACTCAGAAACAAATTTCCTCTTCCAGTTCAAAACTTGGAGCTGGGCACCATGGTCCACATCTTTAGAACCAGCACTGGGGAGGTTGAAATGAGAATATTCACTTGAGACCATGAATTCAAGACCAGCTTAGGCAACACAGGGAGACTCCACCTCAATAAACAAACAAAACTGAGCTTATCCAGTTCTTTTTCAGAGTCCCCCACTGAGTCAGCCAGACCAGTGAGGGCAGCGAGGGTAGTTGAGAGTAGAAGCTGAATGGGAGGAGTGGGATCTGGAGACCCTCCATGTGGGGACAGAGGGCCTGGAAAGGCAGCTGCAGTTGTACACCAAAGAGACTCATCTGGGGGTAGGTTGAGATGGTATGAAACATAGGACAAAGTCCCTACCAGTTGTGCATCAGCTCTATGTATATAGAATCAGGTTTGCAGATGTGCATGTGAAAATGTTTCAGTACTATAGCTGCAAACACTAGAGACAAGAATATTGTTCTGCAAAGGTTAAAGATATTTTTGGAAGTTGGGCACATTAAAAGGCATGAGTATGTGTACTTAAAGCCAACTGACCCTGAAGTGAGAAATCTCTGCTTCTGGGCTTGTTTTCTGATGTGTATTGTCACTAAGTGCAACTGGTTGGGAATTTTAAATGGTTGTATTCATACCAAAAGCATTAGTTATAACAGTCGTGCTATTGAGCACAGAACAATGCTCACATTGTACTTCCTTATAAAAAACATATGGGGCTCCTGCTGAGGCCATTGCGGGTTCTAACATTATGCTTTGCTTCTTTCCTTTGAACACTGTGGGCGGGGTCTCTGTTCCAAGGTCCTCAGCTGAGCAAGTTCGCATTATGGATGGAAGCTACTAATTTCTTCCTTTTGTCCTGTATAGTCCTCCATTGCACTCTTCCATTATGGTATACTTAGAAACACATTTAACCATTGTCTATTAAGTCAATGGGAATTGTATGTTTCAGACAAAGCACTTCCAGCCTGGGTTAGGCCTTGAGCGCATGAGGTAGGGGCATCTGTCATCTTTCAATGAAACTGAATTTTAATTCTGTGCTGGTTTTTCCATGAAGCTTCTGTGCTCAACCCTGCTAGATCAAGAGTAGGGCCACTCTTTCTGACCTGGTCCTTCTGTCTTGCCCGTTTTCCTCCCTTCCATGTCGTTATCCCTTCAGAGAGCAAGAATGAGTTCATCAGAGATGTTCTGTATTGCCAACACAGACCTCAAGACTTTTGGGGGACCTGAAGTTCGGTGAATTGACCCTCCAGGACACTGCCAGCAGAGGGCACTGTTCTCTTTAATGTGAAAGCTACCCACATCACCCGCAGCCTCTCCAGCTAGCAAACTCTGGTCTAGCCACATGGACTTTGCCATGCCTTGCAGAGCCATGGCCCTGCTGGGCCTGAAAACTGAAGCTGAGCCTTTGCTTCTGTCAGAAGGAAATTCTGGCTAGCCAGGCAGGGAAGGGCTGACTCGTCCTCCTTTGCCACAAGGCCTTTGCTGGAAAGTGCTTGGCTAATGAGAAGTGCAGGGGAGGGAAGCCAGGGGTGTCGATCCTGAGCATCGGTATTACAATAGGCCTTGCACTGATTCCCAGGGTGGAAAAGAGTGTTACACGGGTTGCTATTGGGGTTTCTGCCGCCCCCCTCCTTTAGCCGCCCACGTCCGTGACTCCTGGTCGCCTCCCACCCCTGGCTGCCTGAGACGGTGTCCTGGGGCCTTGAAGGAGCTTCAGCTTCTGTTGGGATGGTTGCCCGGCAACCAGCAGCCCCGCGGCCGCCTCCCCGGCTCGCCTCATGCCGCCCCCGCTGCTCCTCCTAATAAGGATTTAATTAGTGTACTTTTTACCTTCAGACTGTAAATTGGAAGCAGAATGGGAAAGCAATGTTCCCTGGTGCTCCAAACCAGTGCGCAATCTGTCTTGAACATCCTGCTCGGCACACAGCGTACCTCCCTGAGCGACTGGCGTAAACCTCAGGGATCCTCTCCAGAACTAATTGCTGTGCTGTTCATTCAGATGTAAATCAGAAGCTTAAGAGCAAATTTAGGTCAAATGTAGTTGAGAACCTTAAAGAGAAGAGGTGAAAGGGGAATCTGGGGACGTAGGGAGGCGAGAGGGGCACTTGCTATGAAGAAATCCTTCCTGAGACCCTGTAGTGTTACTGTTATAGTCTAGCTGCCGCTTAGGAGTCACAAAAAGCATTTATCTGTTGTCTTTGATATTTAAATGAACATGTATTTCCCACTAGGAGAAATTTTTTTTTTTCCCCTACGTGGGAGAGGTCTGTATCTCTTTCTTCCTTCTGTCCCCTTGCAGGTAGGCACACCTCTGGCTACCCCTGCTTCCTAGGGTCAAGTGCAGAGGAATCAGGCCAGTTCAAGGCAAAAGGCTATCTGCAGAGCCAAGAGAATCTATTTATGAAACCATTTTCAATGGTCACAGAATTTCTTCAGGTAAAAGTCAAAAAAATGAGGAGAATATGGATACTGGGTGGGTCTAGATTTATAACCCTGTGTTCAGGGGTTTCACCCCTGCCCTCCACCCACCCCCCACCCATCCTGGGCAACAGTTTAGGTGTCATAGGTTGGATAGGAATGCTAGAGCAATGTGGGCTAAGAAAGACAATTGTTGCTTCTATGTTTTTAGCTTTTACTTACATGTGGTGCCAAGGATCGAACCCAGTGTCTCACACACGCTAGGCAAGCACTCTACAACTGAGCTACAACCCCAGCCCTGTTGCTTCTATGTTAACTAAAGTGATACTATATACAGAACAGGATAATTTCCCTTTTGTGGGAATACATTTTTTCCTAATATAGTGAATTATTTATGTATGCAAATACTGACATGGTAAAAAAAATGGTGATCATATTGAGTAAATCCATAAACCAGTGCTATATGGTTTGGGGATGTAGGCATGTACACTGTGGAACCAACTCAATACCCTGGTAATACCTCCAGTTGGCATTGGAATTCAGGAAAAGCCCTACTTATTCCATATGTTCCTCCCTCCCCACAGCTGAAAGAATAGGTACTGCTTTATAAGTTCCACAGAAGAAGAAGATATGAGCTTGGAGAATTGGGTGACTTGCTCAAGGTCACTAAAATGAGTAAGGGGCTGAGATGAGACCACCCTGCTTCCAGACAGGACGGGGTAATGGAAAAGAGACACCAACTCTGTCATTACTAGCTGTAAGGCCTGAACAAGTTACTAAAAGTTTTAGTTCCCTCATTTTAAATATCAAGATATTAAATATAGGGCTGGGGTTGTGGCTCAGTGGTGGAGCGCTCGCCTAGCACGTGCGAGGCCTGGGTTCGATCCTCAGCACCACATACAAATAAACCCAATTAAACCCATTGTGTAAAACTAAAGCAAATAAATAAATATTTTTTTAAAAAAGATATTAAATATATATATATATATATATATATATATATATCTTATAAGGTTTGGTTAAATATTTAGAGCTGTGTCTGGCACTTGCTTAACATACATGGTTTATATATGTATTACCCCTACCCTAGATCTCCATTAGGTAAATGAGATTTGCTCAAGAATACCTTAATCTCCATTATGGGAAATGTAAAAATTTGTTAGAAAATTTGCCATAGATATGACTCATGCACCTCAATATCAAGGATTAACTCCTCTCCCATTAAAAGGAGTCATTATCCTCTCTGTGACAGTTTTATCACCTAAATAGCTTTAACAGTTAATTTGTGGGAATGCCCTTCTAGAGGAGAGCCTATTGCTGGGCAATATATGGTTCTTTAAAAAAAATTACTAAATATATTGTTCTTGAAATCTTTCCGTGTGTGTGTGTGTGTGTGTGTGTGTGTGTGTATCCTACTGACTTACTTTATAATTTCATAATGTCCTGGTCTGAAAGAAAATAACAGTGGTTTTCTAACACCGGAGCTTTAGGTTTAACAATCCTTAACTCTTGCCAAATGTTTTATTTTGCTTGGAGGACACCCTTTAGAAACACAGAGATTCCTCTGGCCATTCAAATAACTCTTTTCTGATGTAAGTGTGCAATATACATTAATTATTAGTATGTGTTAGTTTAGATTTTGTCTCTCAAGGCAAGTGATATCTGTGTCTGTGATCTTTGTTATCCTGTCTCAATCAGGTCTCTTTATCATAGAAAATCTCTAATATTTCATTCTGTCTTTTAGATCTTCAGCTACAAAAATTGCTATAATTATTGCCTCCCACATTTTTTCTGCAGAGGCAGAATATTTAACTTGCATTTTAAAATAATTTATGCAGACTAGTTAGAGTTCTACACAAGGAAGGTACGAAGGGTCAGATCAGGGCCTATATTTATCCACAATTTTTGGCTACTCTATCTATGTGTGGTTGACTCTTAGTTTGGAGAGAAATCCAAATTCTTTCAGTAATAGAATGCTTGAAAGAAGTAGAAGAATTAGGGGGGAAAGAAAAAAGTAGGTAAAAAGAAAATAAAAACACAGTAGCAAAAGCTGAATAATATTTAAGGAAGTATATCTCACAAAACAGGAATAAAATGGAGTCCGTTTATTTTGTTGCTTAAATCAAAACATTCCATGAATGATTGCCTTAAATAACTTCAAAGGCCTCACTGATATATATTGAAGAAGGGGGAAGGCCCCACTACTCTGTGCCACAAAAATCACTTGATATAACTAATGACATGCAAACATAATTTGCAAAAGCAGACCATTATCACGATATGACTAAAAAAGTTGACTGAGCAAAAGATTTGACATCTTTGAAATAGAAAAAGTACCATTATAATTATCCTGTGCCAAACCTGGGAAATCTTAGCAATATCTACAAGCCTTCTCAATTTACAGATAGGAACAAAGGTCCAGAGAAGTTAAGCTCTCAGTTCAATGTCACTGAGCAAAGATTCTACATATGTTATTTTAGAATAAATTATCTGCTTTCAAATGGTTTTTTAAAAAATGGATACCACATACTTTTTGCTTATTCAGAATTTTCATGTAAAAGAGTTACTCCTTAATTTATCAATTACTATTTAATCAGTTGTTTTTCTGGTGTGATGTTATAACTTTTTTCTTTGAATATTCACCCATTGCGCTGAAAGGCTCAGCAAGGTGTGAAAATCACAGATTCAAAAATGTGGCACTAAAGTGTAATTCACAAAGATATCACAATTTAAGAAAACTAAATATTCATGCCAAATCAGAATAGCCACCTGTCAGTGCCAAACATACATTTCACCATAAAGTATTTCCCAAAATGTCTCTTTTCTCTTTGTTAAATCGTGTTTACTCCCAAGATGCACTTGTTTCTTAATATTTAGCATTCACAGTACAATTGCAATTAGTTACATTCATATGGGTCACAATAGTTTTGTGTTAAAGACTCTCCAGAATAGAATCTTTATTGGCTAAAATGAGGTAGATAAACTTAAGAGTTTTCTTGGTTGGGACTAATTTCCTTTAGATCTTGAGCATTCTATTTGTTTTAAAATAGAATTCCAAAATATTTAGCAAAAGATTGAAAATGTCTGAGCACTTTGCCTAAAAATGGAAAAATATAGTTTTTAAAGGTTATTATGAAAGTTGTTTTACCTCATTTCAATTTAAAAACAGAATAAAAGCATCAAATTACAAAACCACTACATATCTTAAAGTTGACAAATAACCCAACATCTTTGAACATTCAAAGAGACCCTTGCTCTAGTTCTGGCTTGGGAGTGTGTAGACTCAGAGGCATCTGGTTAGCGCATTCAGGGGCCAGACCAGCTGCTGCCCCTTAACCTTTGACCCTAAATCTTAAGTCTCCCCCACAGTTCAGGACTGAAGGCTGGTTTCTTCATAGGAGCCACCCACTGAGATCTCAATCACGTCGCTGGAGACAGATCAAGTTTCAAACAGAGGCTGGAGGTGCAGGCCCATCAGGATAAAACAGGCTGCAGTGGACAAAGTTGGAAACAAGTGTTGAACCCCATTCTTGGTCAGACTTAGACTGTGAGGCGAGCCCAGCTAGACCAACCAGGCCATAGCCCCATGGATCTTCAGGTTGCCGGGGGCAGACTGGGCACTAAACCAGCTAAAGGCCCCGGAGCAGGTCGACGAGAGATTTCTGTGAAGGCTGGCAGGCCACCACGGATCTTTGTCTTTTTACGCGGAGCCATGGGCGAGGCGCCCAAGAACTTGCTGAAAGAGCTCGACTTCCTCAAGCCACGGGCCAGGTCCTGAAGCATCAGGTCGTCGGCCAGGACACCCAGAAATGCGCTGGTGGTGGAACTGAGGATCGTGGCGGCCACTTGCACTGGATGCCGGGTAGCAAGGCTACCACTTCCACCACTGGTCGCATCTGGCTCCGTCATTCCTCGCAGGCCTGGGTCACCAAGCAGGCGGCGCACCGCGTAAGAGGAGCCAGGACGCAGATACTGGTAGGCACGACGTCCGCTGTGGTCACGGACATGCACTTGCGCACCCAGACGCACCACCAACAGCACGGCGGCGTCCTCGTGGCCATGCAGAGCGGCTAGGTGCAGCGGTGTGTAGCCGCCATGCGAACGCGCGTTCACGTCGATTGGCGCGCCACCACGACGCGCGACCTCCACCAGCTGCAGGGCCATCTCACGGTCGCCGCTCTTGGCGGCCCAATGTAGGGCCGTGAAGCCAGATATAAAGTCGCGCTTGGCAGCTAGGCCGCCGTCCCGCAGCAGCAGCCCGTGAAGCTGGTGGGTCCAGCGGCCAGTGGCCGCCCGCACTAGCCACTCGTGCTCCGCAGGCTCCAGGGGCACGGCGGACGGCGGCGGCGCGGAGGGCATCTCCTCGGTGTCGGGGCTCAGCAGACGCGGGCCAGCGCGCGACAGGCGCCTTAGGTGCGGGGAACGACCCGGACCCAAGTTGAGGCCCAAGCCCGACTCCTCAACTGAGAGCCGCCTCAGGAGCAGCGGGGAGCTCCGTGGGCTGGGCTCCTCCGAGAGCTGCCGGCGCAGGCCTTGCTCTTCTGCTCGGACCCGGAGCGTGGCGGGGCCCAGGACGCAGCGTACAGGCAACATGCAGGGCTTCTGAGGGGGCGCGCGCGGAGGGGGTGGCGGCGGCCCTTTGGAGGTCCCGAGTCCAGGTTCCAGGTCAGGTGGCTCTGTGCCTGGCGAAGTTTCCTCCGACGGCGTGCTAGCCGGCGAGGCCACCTCTGCGGACAGGGCTAGCTCAACGGCTGGACCCGGGGGGTCCGCGGGTTCCTCGGGATGCCGGGCCGCGCCTAACAACGGCACCCCAGTTGGCTGGGTGGGGTCAGAGGCCGGGGCCCGGGGGGTGTCCTGTAGCTCTGATGGCGGGGTCGGGTCCTCCGTGTATGGAGCTCCCGGGCCAGAGTTTTCCCCTAGCGAGACGGAGGTGGCCTTCGACGGCGGGGTTGGTGCCCCAGGGATGCAGGGGGCCGGGGGCTCTGGTCCCTCCGAGGGCCGAGGCTTCTTCCTCAGCACCACGAACTTGACGCCGTCCAGCTCCTTCACCACCGCCACGTCGTTGACGAATTGCTTGAAGCGGTCCCTGCGGGCTGCGCGGCCGCGCGGGTCGCCGGCATCCAGCAGCGGCTTGAAGCGGCTCAGCAGCTCCGAGTTGCGCACCTTCCCGCCGCGCTCCTGCAGGAAGCCCAGCACTGCCGCCTGGCTCACCCCGGCGGCGGCGGCGGCGGCGGCGGCGGCGGCTGCAGCCAGCGCCATGGTCCGGCCCCGCCGCGGAGGGAAGTGCGGCAGCCGCCTCCCCCGGCTCCGGCTGCGGCTGCTGGGGCAGGTGGACGCCGCGGCGCTTCCTGGGACACGCGGGATCCGGGTTTCCGGGAGTGAAGTCCACCGCGGCCTGCTCACCTGGTGATTGTCCCCGAAGAAAGACCTCGGTCACGCCTGCGCCGCGGGGCCAGGATGTCTCCCCGCAAAGGGCAAAGGGGGCCGCGGCGAGGGGCCCCCGCCAGCGCCCCGCCGGGCCCCCAGTCTCAGGGGTAGATTTCTGTCTTTATATTCTGTCCAATGGGCGCCGGGCTCCATTCCCCGTGCGCGGTGCTCGCCTTACAGGTGACAGCTGCCACTGGCGCCGCGGAGGGGATGGGGGAGAGGAAATTCTCCACCGTCCCCCCACCCCAAACCCGGAATTAAAGGCACAGCAAGCGCCTCAGCTCCGCTCCCGGTTGCTAGGTGGGCGTGTTCCCCAAGGATGCCGCGGTTGATTGGTGAGGCATGGGTATAATTTTCTTTAAGCAATTTAACTACCACAAAAGAAAAGCAATAGTTTTTGAAAGACCATCAATACCTTCCTAATTTTCTATTGTATTTAACACAGGAAAACGGCTTTTTTTTTTGGAATTTACAGCAAAAACAATTCCGTACGCGGCAGTGCACGTTACTTGAGGTTTAGAAGAGATGCTTTAAAAAGCAGTATTCTCAAGACAAAATAATACTTTTTTTTTTCCACGTAGAATTTTGGGAATAAAGCCACAGGAAAACATGAAGGGAAAAAATTCACCTGAAATCACCATTAATATTTTGAAATATTTTCCAACTATGTAGATGTGTACACATGTTAATGCTTTAAAATAAAGCAAAGTTGAAATCAGTTTTGTGATGCTGGGTATTGAACCCAAGACCTCCAGCATGCTAGGCAAACTACTCCACCCCCAGATTGTAGTGTGTTTTGAAAACTTCATTTAGGGCTGGGATATAGCTCAGTTTCAAAGTTCATGCTTTACTTATGTGAGGCTTGGAGTTGATTCCAACAAACAAGCAAAACAACTGAATTTATTCCACCAGTACTTATCGAACACCTAGTTTGTACCAGGGCGTTTTCAAGCTGTGATACATGTCAGCCAAAAGATAAAAACCCTGACCTACTGCAGCTCATTTATTGTCAGGGAATGGAAGTAATACAGTGAATCTGAAAACTGTATAAAATTATAGCTAAATTCTATGGAAAAAAAAAAGAGGAGGAGATAAAAGAGAGGAGGGGGGCAATTCTGAACTGGGTGAAAGTGACAAGCAAGGATTTGAGATCAGGAAGTCATGTAGATGGAGAAGAGTTCTCTCAGAAGAAGGAACCACCAGGGCGAAGGTGGAATCAGTTTCTTAATTCATAAGCACAGAACAATAAACTTCTGATAAATATATAGCCAGGGGTAGCCTATTGTAGTAGTTGAAGAGGAAAAGACTCTAGTGTCAAAATTCCACACTTGAATGCTAGCTTTATCTTGGGCAAGTTGGTTGACCTCTCTGTGCCTCAGTTTTCATACCTGTAAATTGGGTGTATGAGAATAGTACTTACCTTCAGATTATTGTGAGGATTAGGTGAGATATAAGCACTTAGAACAATGTTTGACTTACAGTAATCATTCAAATTATCATTAGTAGTGTAGCCAGTGCTATTACTCACTGAAAAGAGAGAACAGTAAAATGTGAAGGGTCCCCCCTTTCTCCAATCCTCATCCCCAGAGGCAATTTTCTGTCTTCAGCATGCATAAAATTTAAACTTTTCCTCTCAGTTTATATTGTATTTTAAGCATTTCTCCCAATGACAATATCCTTCAAAAATATATGATTTTAGGGGCTGGGGTGTAGCTTTGTGGTAGAGAAGAGTTTGGCATACCCAAGGCCAAGGAATCAATCCCCAGCACCTATCTATATATCTAGGTAGATATAGATATTTAAACATGATTTTAATGATAGCATTATATATATGATTATATATATTATTATTTTAATGATAGCATCAAGTAAGTGGTGTAGTATTATACTTTTTAGAATTCTTGATTGTCTATTGTTTCTGTTTTAAAGTTTTATGATTGTGCCTCTTTTTAAAATTTTTTATTTGTCCTAATTAGTTATACATGACAGTAGAATGCATTTTGACACATTGTACACAAATGTCACACAACTTCTCATTCCTCTAGCTGTACATGGTGTAGAGTCACACCAGTAGTATAATTGTACATGACAGGGTAATAATGGCTGTCTCATTCTACATCCTTCTATCCCCACAGCCCCACCCTTTCCTCACTCCCCTCTGCACAAATCCAAAATTCCTTCTTTCTTCCTTCCCATCCACCATAATGGATCAGCATCTGCTTATCAGAGAAAACATTTGGCTTTTGGTTTTCTGGGATTGGATTATTCCACTTAGCGTGATATTCTCTAGTTCCACCCATTTACCTGTAAATGCAATTATTTTATCCTCTAAGGCTGAGTAATATTCCATTGTGTATATATAACACATTTTCTTTATTCATTCATCTGTTGAAGTGCACCTGGGTTGGTTCCATAGTTTAGCTATTGTGAATTGAGATTCTATATACATTGATGTGGCTGCGTCACTGTAGTATGCTGATTTTAAGTTCTTTGGGTATAAACCGAGGAGTGGGATAGCTGGGTCAAATGGTGGTTTCATTCCAAGTTTTCTAAGGAATCTCCATCTGCTGAACTGTGCTTCTTACATGTAAAAATTGTTCACCTTTCTGATGAACTCCTGAGCCTAGAATACTTTGAGTAGAATTACCAGGTCAAAGGAAATTGTTTCAACTTATTGGTAAATTGTTTCCCAGAAAAGCTACCCTCCCTGTCTTTCTCTCCTTGGTATTGAGTAATATCTTTTAGGTTGTTGATTACAATGTTATTACCCTATGTGCATATGTGAATACACGACTGGTGTGATTCCACATCATGTACAACCAGAAGAATGGGAAGTTATACTCTATTTATGTTTGATGAGTCAACGTGCATTCTATTGTCATGTGCAACAAATTAGCACAAATAAAAAATTGTATCTTGTTCTAATTTGCGTTTATTTTATTATTGTGATGTTAAATATTCCCTGTCTTATTTGTTGTTGTTATTTTGTGAATTACCTTTCCCACTTTATCCATTTGTTAAAATTGTTCTTGTTGATATGTAGTTATTTACCCTTTACTTTATCCTTTACTACGTTGTATTTTCCCAGTTTGTCATTTGTCTTTTAATTTTGTTTTCTGATGACTTTTTTTTTTTTTTTTTTTTTTTTGGTACTTGAGATTGAACCCAGGAGTGTTTAGCCACTGAGCCACATCCATAGCTCTTTTTTTTTTTTTTTTTTTTTTTTTGAGACAGGGTCTCACTAGTTGCTTTGGGTCTTGCTCAGTTGTGGAGGCTGACCTTGAATTTGTGATCTTTCTGCCTCAGCCTCCCAGCTTGCTGGGATTACAGGTATGTACCACTGCACCTGGCACTTTCGTTTTTAAACACCTTGTTGTTTTCAGTTTGGATGGAATCCAGGACTTGCACATGATAAGCAAGCACTGTACCACTGAGCTATATCCCAAGCCCTTTTCTAAAATTTAATTTTGAGACAAGGTCTTGCTAAATTGCCCAGGCTAGCCTTGAATTTATAATCTTCCTGTCTCAGACTCCTGGGTTGCTGGGGTTACAGGTTTGCCCCACTGCACCTGGTGACAACTAGATTTTAGTTGTAAACATTCTCTTCTTTTCACTTACGAATGTAAATGCAAAACAAGAAGGTATCTTTTTCGTTTAAAGGAGAACTTTAAGGATCAGTATGCCTTGTAGTATTAAGCAATCAACATCAAAGTGATGTTGGGAGGAGTCTTTGTGTTTTAACATACAATGATACCATGATCAGCCATCATTTCTGTTTAAATATTACCCCTCCTTTGAACCCACTTCAGGTCTCACCTCTGTAAACCCTGCAGCTGTATCATGCTCTGCCCTTCTACAAGTGATGTCAGCAAACATCTACTGAGTGAGTATCTTTGGGTACAAGACTGTGAGCCAGTGAAGGAGACATAACCTGCCTTTGAAGAACTTACCACTCGGTGGAAGAGAGAAAAACAGACACCTAATTATGTTACCTAGCCCCAGGAAATGCATGAACTTACCAGAGGGTTGGTTCTAGGGCAGGGGTTTGGGGAACCTGGGAAGTCCTCAAGAGGCAGCTCGGAGAGCAAGCTAGACTTGGGCTTGGAAGTGGGACTGTGAAGGCTGAATTCAGGGCAGAGTGCCTCATGTGTTTGTAATTTAGGGTGTGTGCCAGGAATACAGAAGAAGATAAAGTTGGAAAAAGCAATGGGGTCATGGGTGGAGGACCTTAAATGCTAGTTTGAACTTTTATCCTATTTGCAATAGAATTCCATTGAAAGCTTTCTTCCTTTAAGAAATAGCTCTAATTATTTTGTGATTATAAAATTAATAATGTTTCCCCAACACTCAGTAGTGTCCAAAAATATAATAGGAGCAGATCACATGTTAGAGAGCCACTCTTAAATCTTTTTGTGTTTTATATGGTGTGTTTTTCTCGATTTCTCCATAAGTGTCTACATAGCCATGTACATGCCATTCTGTGCAGATGGAACTGGACCACCAAGTATCATTTCATAACCCGTGTTTCTTCCCTGACTGCCATGACCAGTGCTTGTCTGACAACTGAGTGCAGGAGGTGAACTTGGAGAGACGATGGCAGGGCCCCTGTGAGAGATGGAGCGAGGGCAATGGGATGGGTGCGCCAAAGAGATTTTAGAAGCAGAATTTGTATTACATTGCCTTACTTTCATTTTTTTCAAAAGTCACAATTGCTTTGTTGTGATGTTCATTTCAAAAGCTACTTTCTATATTTTATTTGACTTTTTTCAGGGCAAATTGCTGGGGCCCTTGAAATTTCTTTCCAAGATCTCCTGTGTACTGGAGCCTCAATCCACTTGGACTTTGTTATGCTCCCCATCTCTAAGGGAAGGAGAGAGAGGACTCCCCTGTTAAAGAACATCACTGATTTCTGTGGTTTGAACTCATTTTGACTATGGTCACCAAGAACAGAGAGGATTAAATTCTGATTGAACAGGAATTGCTGGCACAAGCAAAGTTTATTGACAGTGCTTAACAGGCTTTAGGCTCTGAGCTATACAAAGAAACTTGCCGAAGGTCACAGTTAATAATTGGCTGAGCTCAGAATTGCCTGTGTTCATATATCATGCAAAGTTAGATCACCAATTATTCAAAGTCAATGTTCCGAATGTTTAATGAAGTACAGAAAACTCATAAAAATTAGACTTAAACCTTTTTGCTTATGCATCTGAACATACTTGACTTTAATATTTTCAAGTGATAGTTTCTAGTTTGAGCAAACATCAGGGCAAGGATGCCAATGATATCGTGTTCTCCAGATGGCTTTTTAATTTTGGTGCCCTGCTGCCAGTGAGGCCACCGAAATCAATTCTTCCCGTGACCCAGCAGTTTGCCGTTAAACATTAGGAAAATCAAATGCAAAATGTGTATTTATAGCAATGGTAAAATTCCATAATGCATCTTGAATATGGAGAAGGCAGCAGGAAGGCCATTTGTTTGTAACTTGGTATGTCAAATTTGGAGGTCAGTTTAGAAGGCCTTTTGTAGTTGTTAAAGCCACATTATTAAATAAATGCAAAATAAAAACCTGTCCATAATCATATTGTATAATATTAGATTACTTATTTCAACCCACATTATCCTCTGAACCTCTTGCCTAGGGTCCACTGAGGCACAGTGGATGCTTTATGTTTGTGACTATCTTGTCCCCTGTCATGGCAGTGCCAACCAGCCCCTTTTGTGTTCAGACCATCACATCAGCCTCTTCTGCCCTCTCATGTTGCACCAGTACATCTTCATCCACAGAGAAGAGGAGTATCTGAGGCCCTGGGAGGCAGGAGCTATAGGGACTCGAGGGGGATGGGCTGCCCAGCAGTGATTGTAAAGGGACTTTGCCCAGATAGCAAGCTTTTGTAGTCATGATTTCCTTCCGGAACAAATCATGTTTTGTTCTTGCTTACTAGCCCAGGGAAAGCAAGAGGGGCCTCTTCTTTCTCATGCCTGCAGCTCGTTAAGCCCAGTCCTCTCTGAGGTCAAAGGGACTTTATTTCCAAATCTTAATGACAAATGTCAGATCCAGTTCCTGTATTATAAACTGAGTTTTAGTAGCTGTGATTCATTTTTCAGGCTGCTTCTCTGATTGCTCAGACTGTTGCTTGGTTGCTAGGTAGGGAGCTGGCAGGTCTGGTCCACGGAGACTTGCAAAGCTGTGTCCTGGTTAGGTAAATCTTGAGCAGACGTTGTCCTTTACTACCCTTCTTTAGTCATTTCTTCTTGGCCTGTTTTATTCTAATATGTGTGAGGGTTTGTTTGTTTGTTTGTTTTTGTTTTTCATACTAGGGATTGAACTCAGGGGCATTTGACCACTGAGCCACATCCCCAGCCCTATTTTGTATTTTATTTAAAGACAGGGTCTCACTGAGTTGCTTAATGCCTCACTAAGTTGCTGAGGCTGGCTTTGAACCTTGATCACATATTAGCGATGGCTAATATGTGAGCTCTGATTGAAAAGTTTCTACCTGCCTCTTTTCCCCGCAGAGGGTCATTTTGGGGCTTTGTTTTTCTTTCACATGGGTCAGTGTCTGAATTAGGAAAGGGCTAATTTGAGAGGCTACAAATTGCCATTTAGCCACACCCTTAATTGCAGAGTCCCTGATTGAATGAATCAGCAATTCAGGGGCCAGCTTTCCATACCATTGTGGCTACCCACTCAGACAGGCTTGGAGATCACAGCACCCAAAGGTTGGAAATGTGGAACCCACCAATAGCTTTTAGCCTTGGGGAGAAAAGTGTTCTGGCTTTGAAGATGGACAGGTAGAAATAGCTCAATTGGTCCCTAACCTCTTTTGTACGAGAATACCATGTTTAACTTACCTTCCATTTAGCAAATTTAAAGGTAGAAAGATTTCAAGAGTTATCCACTTATCCAGCTTCCTGTTCAGTAATTCTTAGGGCTCATTAACAAGAGCTCAAAATAATTTGAAGTGGTAGTAAGAGACTGAAAGTCAGGTGTTGGTTGGGGGCGTCGAGCTGAGCTCTGGGTGGTGATGGCGGGTAGGTCATGAGTTGGATGGTGGGATGGGCAGGCAGGCAAAGAGCTAGTTCCAGGTCCTCAGAAGATCTACTTGCTTGTCTCTTTGAGACCATCAGCTAAGTAAATATTGAACAGTTTTATTAACAGTCCTCAGAGTAATAATTTGTGACATTGAACAATGAGCAACAAAAAGGAAGATGAACTCTACCTCTGAGGCTATGTGGTCTGGAAATGAAGTCATTAATAGCACTGGTTTTATTCATCCAATGAACCACCCTTAAAATACTAGCAGTGCTAAAAGAAAATAGTCTCTTCAGTTGCCTATGCCCACTAGGGCTTGAGGTGCTGGGAGAAAGATGCTGTGTCTTCATGTTGGGGTATGGCTCTCAATATGGGATAAATATTGAAAATGATGAAATAGCATTAATTTGTCACCTAATAGCGACTGTCATCACTTTGACTTTTCTTTTTCTGAATGGGATCAGAGGGTATGTCTATATACCTTGCTGTGGTTTGGGTGTGGTTTGTCCCCAAAGGTTCATATGCTGGAAGTTTGGTCCCCTGTGAGGCAATGTTAAGAAGTGGTGAAACCTTTAAGAGGTGGGACCTAGCGAGAGAGTGTTGTGGGTTATGGGGGTACCACTCTTAGGGGAGATTAATACTCTTTCAAGGGAGTAAGTTAGGACCCTCAGGATTGGATTAGTTATTACAAGGGAGTCCACCCCATATGCTTGGTCTCTTTTACATATGCCTGCTTTCCCCTTCTGGTTCTGTGTCATGTTGTCAGGAACCCTCACCAGATGCCAGCACACACCATGCTTTTTAGACCCTCCAGTCACCAGAATCCTGAGCCAAATAAACCTCTTTACTTTATTTTTTTTACCTCTTTATTTAATAAAGTAACCAGTCTCAGGTGTTTTGTGATAGCAATAGAAAATGGACTAAGACATACCTTATGTTCGATAACCAATAATAATGACAAAATAGTAACAATTTGTCACATGGTAGTGACTCCCATCATTTTGATTTTTCTTTTTCAAAATGGGATTGGAGGTTATTGTCTGTATACCTGACTTTCATCCTGGGCAGAAGGTTAGTAAACAACTTGGATATGTTACAACAGGTTAAAGTGATTCAGTCCTATAATTTCAGAGCCCAGGAGTAGGGTCGTGGAGACGAATGCTTTTTCTGGACCTTTTCTGAATGTAAACTTATGGTTACCTTGTCAGATATCAACTGAATGGTCATGAACATAGAATTGTTAGCAGCACAAGATCCATACTAGTCCTGCAGGGCTTCAATTCCAATTAGAATGACTGGACCCAGAGCAAGGAAAACAACAACAATAACAATAACAACTCAGATGGGTTTGGGTGTTTGGCATGAGGAAAGGATCAATTTTCCCCATCCAGTCTCTGAAACACACACTCTTGCAGGTTTCTCTCTTAGTGGAAAGAGGCTAGAGGTTGTGCTTGGTTATTTAGTCATGGCTCCGAGTTTCTGCCTCTCTTCTTCCTGCTCCAATCTTTTGTCTTCATTAGCAATGATCATAGAATTTCCTGGGCAAAAGAATCCTTTCTTTTTTAACTGGAAAATTTTGGCAAAATGTCACAATGTTCTAGTGTCCTGAGAGCTCAACATACTGGGCCTCAGAAACTTTCCAGGGGAGAGACAATAAGACCACAGTCTGTACAGAGCCTTCTGTGTGGCTGTGACTGTGAAGACAAAAACAATCATGTTAATGTTGTTTGCTAGGATTGGGGCTTTTCTGCTGCTGCTGCTTCTTGGTAGTTCTTCACTACAGTATTCAACCTAAATTTTTAGAGAATATTATTTATGTTTCCATTAAGAGAAATTGCTTATGTCTCACAGAAAACACATCCTGTCTTGTCGTTTTCCATCCAGAAGGTATAGTTGAGGGGCTGGAGTTGTGGCTCAGTGGTAGAGTGCTTGCCTACCATGTGTGAGGTACTGGGTTTGATCCTCAGCACCATCTATAAATAAATGAATAATAGTGGCCCACAAAAGATATGTCCATGTCCCAGAACCTGCGAATGTGACCTTATTTGGGAAAAGGATCTTTGCAGATGTAATTAAATTAAGGATCTCAAGATATGAACATTCTGGATTATTCAGGCAGGCCCTAAGTCCAATGACAAGCATCCTTAAAAGAGCAAAGACATAGTATAAGAAAATGAGGCCATATGAAGATGCAGGCAGACACTGAAGTAATGCTTCCAAGGCACACCTGGAGCCACTAAAATCTGGAAGAGGCAATGAAGGATTCTCCCCTAGAGACTTGAGAGGGAGCAAGGTCCTGCTAACACCTTGAACCCAGGCTTCTGGTCTCCAAAATCATAGGAGAATACATTTCTGTTGTTTTAAGCTACCCAGCTTGTGGCAATTTGTTATGGCAGCTAAAGGAAACTAATATGAATGATGTGTTTATCTAAACCTTGCTGAAATGGATGATTCCATCTTGAAGTAGAAGCAGTATTCCTCAGGCCCCCTGAGGAATTCAGCTGATTCCAATCCAACACTATGAAAGGTCTGGCCCCAGCAACTCTCAAGGAAAAGCCACTGCTTTGGCTGCTTGTTGGAGTGTCCTGATGTGTGCATTGAATTTTAGGAGCAAAACTTTCCCTTCAGTATGAAGGTATCTAGACTCCAAAAAAAGATTCTTTTATTATAAGAGGATTTTGTTTTGTTTTTGTTGGTATGATGAGATAGTAAGCCAGCAGTGGCTTTTTATAGCCCTTGAGAAGAATTTTCACTGAACTCCTGGTCCCTGTCTTTCCTTCTCTACTTGTGACATCCATTTTTTAAGCACCCCGCCACCACCGGGCACTGCCTGCGTATCTCTGGAAGCATGCATAACACAGCATTCCAGGTAGTTGTCAGCAAGCTGATAGCATCCACAAATGAGACAGAAAGCCTTTAGACTTCTCTACTTGAACAGATAAACATACAAAGGATGTAAGTGCTGATTCCTGTCCTCTGCAAAGCAATCTCCCTGTGGGGAATGTAGACGTATAAACAGATCTATGGGAGTCTGAGCTCAGGGCTAGAGAGTGACCTGTGTCCAGGCTGCGCACCCAGAGGAGGGAGGGCTTCTTCTTGGGAGAGTTTGAAAGACTTCTAAGGAGACATGACATTGGAGCTGTGTAATGACCAAGAACTCCACAGGCTGAGAAAGAAGAGAGCATTCCGGCATAGGCTGTTTGTGGGACAATCAGAGGCGTAGGTGACAGAAAACCTGGTGAGGAGGATGGTAGTGGAGTGTAGAAACAGGTTGGAGATGGTGGTGGGTGCCAGACCATCCAGGGCCTCACACATCCTCAGGGACTCCAAGTGAACATGTCCAAGATGGACTGCTCTTCTTCCATACCCCTGCTGCCCCTCCTCCAGAGCGCTCCAGCTCCCAGAAGGGACCATTCCCCACCCAGGTGACAGAGACCTGAGCATCTGACATGATTGTATCCTACTCTCTTTGCATCTCCTGAATCCACCTGTCCCCTCTATTCCTGTGCCAGGCCATCACCACCTTCAGCTTGCACATCTGCAATGGTCCTCCCTCTCCTCCACCCCTTGAACCCCAGCTCTTGGCTTCCAGTCTGGCTCACCTCTGCTCCATCCTCTACCTAAAGCCAGAATGTTCCATTTAGAAAACACAACTGATCCTATCATCTGGATGGTTGTGTAAAACTATAAACTATTTTAGATTGCTTACAAGTTTCTCTATAACATACTTTCTGATCAAAACACTAAATGAACAGAGGAACACATAACAGAAAGCAGTAGTGTTCCCTGGGGCTAAAGGATGCTTTCTCCCCACAGAGCTTCTTTCAACCAATTCTAGATTTTAGCACTTTTGGTGCTTTTTTCCATATCCATTGTAAAAGAAGGAGAAAAAAGTTAGCAAGTACAAGTAAAGATATAGCATTCAGAAAGAATGCCTCCAATCCCGGAGGGCAGTAAAGGGAAGCCCAGGATGAGAGCTTTGAGCTGTGCAGCAAGCTAGGACAACATCCAGGCCAGATGGTCCCCAGAGCTCTTGGTGGGGAGCTGGGGCAGAGTAGTCAATAGAATAGATAATAGGTTCAATGGCTTGGATGAATGCAAAGAAGAAGAGGAGGAAAATGAGGAGGAGGACAGCAGGCAGGCAATTACACTCCCAGAAAAACAACAACAAAAAATGTAAACAAGAAAATCTGGACCCCAGTATGAAGCAAACTAAAACAGCACAGCCAGGTGTAGTGGCCCATGCAGGTGATCGCAGGGAGGTTGAGGCAAGAGGATCACAAGTTCAAGGCCAGCCCAGGCAACTTGCCAAGACCCTGTTTCAAAATAAAATATTAAAAGGGCTGGGAACATGGCTCAGTGGCAAGAGTGCACTGGGTTCAATCCCTGGTCCACATATATTCATATATAAATAAATGAAATAAAACAGCATGAATGTGGTCTTTCATGACTGTTATAAAGTCAACATTTTTTTTTTCCTTTTAGAATCAACTTAGAAGGAACTAATGAAAGATTCCACTATGGTTAAGTAGAATAGAATGTTATCAAACTGCATAATGCATGTCAAGGTAAAGGCAAGGAATGGCATGGAAGGTGGGTAGTGGGACCTCTATGGTATTCATTTTTTGTTGTTGTTATTTCATTTTTGTTTGTTTGTCTTGTTTTGTTTTAGTACTGGGTACATAACCCAGGGATTCTCTACCACTGAGCTATATACGTAGTCCTTTTTTTTTTTTTTTTTTTTTTTTGGTACTGGGGATTGAACTCAGGGGCACTCGACCACTGGGCCACATCCCCAGCCCTTTTTTGTATTTTATTAGAGACAGGGTCTCACTGAGTTGCTAAGTGCCTCAACATTGCTGAGGCTGGCTTTGAAGTCGTGATCCTCCTGACTCAGCCTCCCAAGTGCTGGGATTACAGGCATGCGCCACCGCGCCTAGCTCCCTAGTCCTTTTTATTTTTTATTTTGAGACAGGGTCTTGCTTAGGTGCTTACAGCCTCACTAAATTGCTGAGGCTGGCCTCAAACTTGCAATTCTCCTGTCTCAGTCTCCCAAGTAACTGGGATTACAGGTGTGTGCCACCATGCACAGTGCTTTACCTAGTCTTCTGACTAGGTGAGTTGTAGATTGGGTTTCCCACAAACCCTTCTTCAGGTTTGATTAATTTTCTTGAGTGGTTCACAGAACTCAGGGAAACACTTATATTTATCAGTTTATTATGAAGTATATTATTGATGAAGAGATACATAGGGAGAGGTAGGAGAGAAGGGACCCAGAGTCTTCATGCCCTCTCCTGTGCTTTTGGGTTTTCATGGAGACTTACTTGATTGCATAAATATGATTGAAGAGTAGACACATTGTTGAAATGTGATTGGACAAAAAAAGTATGATCTAATGTTAGTAGACTGGGCGGGGAAACCCATCAAAACCTGTCTGCTCAGATTCTTGGTGTTCCTTCCTCACAGATATGGGGCAGGCACCTTGTGAAACTGGAGTCCTACCATCTACTATCAGGAATGGTAAGTGAGAGGGAAGAGAAATTCTAGTTTTATGTCCTGCCTTGGGAGGGAGTTTTGAGCCAGAAGCCATAAATGAAAACCAGAAGTTAGCTGGGGTTGTGGCTCAGTGGTGACCGCTTGCCTGGCACATCTGAGGCACTGGGTTCAATTCTTAGCATCACATAAAAAGAAATAAATAGGGCTGGGGTTGTGGCTCAGCGGTAGAGTGCTCGCCTAGCACGTGGGCAGCCCGGGTTCGATCCTCAGCACCATGTAAAAACAAACGCATTGTGTACAGCTAAAGCAAATAAATAAATATTAAAAAAATAAATAAAAATTAAAATAAAGGTATCACGTCCATCTACAACTAAAAACAAGTAAACTCAGAATTTACATATCATAATATCATAGAGGTTAAATTTTTTTACTTTTTTATTATGAAAAATTTCACACATATATAATATAATGAATTCTCATATAGCCATCAACCAACTCTAGAGATTGTGGACTCTTTTTTTTTTTTTTTTTTTTTTGCAAATAAATCTTTTACTTTATACAAAAGATGGAAAAGCAGGCAGAAATAAACTCTCCATATTTCACAATGTACATGAAGTACCAGCTCAAGGTAGCTAGAGGCCAGAAGGCCCTGGGAGAGCAGGGTAAGGGAAGAGGTGGTGGTTTCAACGACCAGCCAGCAGCAGCAGCTGAGTGTGGGTGACGAAGAGGCACAGCGGTTCCACCCCTCTGAACACATCCTTGGCACAAATGTGAGTACCACGGTAACTAAACTGTTTCTAATAAGAGAGTTCTAGAGCAACAACTCTGTGGTTTTAAGCAATACAAATTCTTTTGTCTGAAAAAGTTTCATTCTTCAGAAAGAAAACTTATGGAATGAGAATAGCTAAATCAACTCTATCTCTGAGATAAAAGATAAAGCAGTTAAATGGGACTCAAATTCAATCTTTTATGAATAGTGTTGAGAAGTACAGACGTCATCTTCTAAGGGTAATATTCTGAGGGTCTGGCAGCATAAACCCATCAGTGAGTTTATAATAGACTATTGTAGAATCGGATTCCACAATGGCCAGAGTGAAAGACATCGGTAAATCTGGATCACCTCGTAGTTTTTTTTTTTTTTTTTTTTTTTTTTTTGTGGTACCTTCAAGATGTCCCCAGCCCTTATCCTTTTGCTATGCTGAGGAGGCTGGCTTTGAACTCGCATCCTCCTGCCTCAGATGGGTGGCGTGAGGCATACACCTTCCATAGTCTGTAACCCTTCTGTAACCCTTCCCCTTCTATCTCAGTACCAACCAGGCAGATGAGCTGAAGTTCAGGTAATCCCACACAGTTTACTTCATACCAACTTTTACTCTCCATGAGATCCAGGTAAACCAAGAATGCTGTATAAACTTGAGTGGCATCTCCTATATTTAATTCCATCATTTCTAAATACTTAGGGTGGGTGCTCATCCAGGCGTACGCCAGAGTCCACTTGTGAGCGCCGATGCCATCGCGAACGTCGGCCGGGTCCTGACCACTACAGCCGGGGGTCGGCTCCGAAGCGCCGCGCTCCTCCATGACTCTTGATCAACCTTATTTCACCTACTCTCCTACCCATGACTTACCACTCCTAGGTTACTTTGAAGCAAATTCCAGATATCATATCATGAGAAAATATTTAAGAATATATCTGGAAAAGATAAGGGCTTTAAAAAAATACATAACAATTACACCATTAATTCACCTAAAATTAGCAATAATTTTTAAAGAAATTTTAAATTTGTTTTAATTAGTTATATATGACAGTAGAATGCACTTTGATACATCATATATAATGGAGTATAATTTCTCATTAACGATATCTATTAGTGTTCAAATTTTCCTGATACATATAAATGTTTGCTTGTTTGAATTGGATCCAACAACAGTTGTTTGATACATGTGTCTGGGTTTTGCTGAGTGCATTGCTCTTGTGACATTTGACATAGTTCTTTATCCCCTGTAATTCCTATGCATTAAATCTGCAGTCTTCAGCAGATTCAGGTTGGATTCCTCCCCACTCCACTCCTCAGCACCTGGGATAGAACCCAGGGCCTCATGCATGCTAGCCAAACAGCCTACTACTGAGCCACATACCCAGCCCTTTTTATTTTCTCTTGAGACAGGGTCTCATTAAGTTGCCCAGTCTGGTCTCAAACTTGCGATCCTCCTACTTCAGTCTCCCAAGTAACTGGGATTCAGGCATGCACCAGTAAAACTGGCTCAGGTTGGATCATTTTGGAGGTACCTTCATAGGTGGTATTGTATAGTTCCCAAAAGAGGCACAACATGTCTGCTGGTCTGTCTGTTATGATGTGAGCAGTTATTGGTGGTCTTTGCATAGATCTATTATTTTATTAGGCATTACAACATGATACTGTATTCTAATTCTATCAACCCTAACTTATTAGCTAGAACATTTCTATGGTAGAGAGGAATTTCCTCTCATCTACTACTTACTTACCCTGAGGCTCCTATGGCAAAAGTAGGGCAAATTCTTGATTTTTTTCCCTTTTATTTAAATTTTTTTCTAAATAATGAGTTCATAGTAACTTCCAAAGCCAAACTGTGAGGTTTTTAAATTTTTTCCCCACAAATACATCAAATGTGTTTCAGTTCATTGCACTTATAATCTTTATGATGCTCCCATTTCCCTTCTATTGCCAGTAGAAACATCTTTCAGTTAGCTCTGAGCCTCCTTCCTCGATTTGTCCTTGATATCTGGAATGATTCAGTGCTCTAGTTCCATCTTTCATTATTTCCTACCCTTTGCCTGGAATGAACTCTTTCTTTAACTTTTTTCCCCCTTTGGTACTGGGGATTGAACCCAAGGACACTCAACCTCTGAGCCATATCCTCAGCCCTAGCTATTTCTCATTGTTACTGGATTGGTCATTTTTTCTTTTCTTTTTTTTTTTTTTTAAATTTAGAGATAGGGTCTCACTGAGTTGCTTAGTGCCTTGCTTTTGCTGAGGCTGGATTTGAACTTGCAATCCTCCTATCTCAGCTTCCTGAGCTGCTGGTATTACAGCACACAGCCTATTTTATTTATTTATTTATTTATTTATTTATTTATTTATTTATTTAGTGGTGCTGGGGATTGAACCCAGGGCCTTGTGCATGCAAGGCAAGCACTAAAAATGTAATTCTTTAAAGATATAATATACCATCAATTTTGAAAATTCTAAGAATTCTAAATTCTAAATCCTACAGAAAACTAAAGTTTTTTTTCTTTTTTCTTTTCATTGGATCTTATTTCTCCTTTCTTTTCATAAACTTCATATCTTTAAAACTGTTTGAACATACTTTATTCTCCCTTATGGTGAATTGACTTGTTATAGAATTCTGGGTTGAAAATCAAACTTTGATGACATTGCTCAATTTTCTTCCAAGTAACCAATGTTGCTAATGAGAAATCAAAGGCCATTCTGAGTTCCTTTTCTCATATGTTCAGATGTGTCCTATTTTTTTTTTTAATTTAAGGAAGTCTTTAGGGTCTTACATAGTTATCCTTGAAGTTCTGCAATCTCACCATGCCATGTTTAGGTATGGGCCTTTTAAAATTAACCTGGATCCACACTTGTCTGGGGGATATGAGTGATGCAAAAATATCTCCTCCTGTTCTTTTCTGCACTGTGTGTGTGTGTGTGTGTGTGTGTGTGTGTGTGTGTGTGTGTGTGTGTGTGTGTGTGTGTATTCTTTCCTTGTAATTATTATAATGGGATCTTGGAGAGACAGGAGAAGTACAGGGGCTGGTAAACCCCAGCCTTGTCTCTCACCTCTGACCTGGCTCTTCTCACTTCCTGAAAGGACTCTTAATCTCTCTTACTTTTGGGTATTTGCAAACTCTTCTGGAAATATTTCTCCTTCTCTGCTTCCTACCCTAGCACCTACTTTGGGACTGGTTAATTCCTACTCACCTTCCAAGCTGTGCTCCTTCCCTGAGACGGTCTCCTCTGACCCTCCACTGGATCAAGTCCCCTTATTGTGCTCTCCTCACAGTCTGTACTTTCTCATCACGTTTCTAGACCATCTATAACAATGTTTCCAGCTATTGCAATTACTTCATCAGTATCTGTCTTCTGACTCTGGGCCCCTTGAAGGCAAGGGTTTATCTGTCTTGTTCAGGATCTCATCTACCTGCTTCAAACAAGTTCCATATGATCAGCCAGGAGTCAATGCATGGCCATCCCAGCCTCTAGGAAGCTCCGTAGAGGTAATGTGGTGATGAGCTAGAGAGATGCATATCAGAGAGGTGAACCAGGAAGTTATCTCTAGAATCTACCAGGAGCTGAAAAAGCCCTGGACTAGGGGTAAAGAGAGAAGGGAGCCTGGTTCAGAAGATGTATCTGAGACTACAGTCAGAATTTGTTGTCCCTTCATAGAAAAGTAAGAGAAAATGAGCATTCAAAGATGATTCCCCCATTTCTATCTTTTGAGAAGAGGCAAATTTTCGTTGTTTGCTGAAGTAGGAAAGATCAACAAGAGGCAAATGCTAATTGAGTTTGCATAGAAAAGGTTTTAAGGTAAGAGGTGTTCGTTTGTGGGTCACTTGGGAGGGAGTTGCAAATGAGAATCTACAGCTCAGGAGAGACATCTGGGCTGGGACATGGGAGTCCTGAGCTTCCAGATGGTGAACCCATTTAGGGAGAAGTTTAGCGAGCAGGAAGGAACAGGTGGAACCCCTAATCCCAAAAAGGCTGTGGAAGAACACCCATGGAAGGGAAGAGGAAGAGATGGACAGAGACAGGAGAGGCAGGAATACCAAGGGGAAAGAGTTTCAAGAAACAAAAGACCTAGGGAAATGGCTCATTTGTGGCATGACCATCTCCTTGGAACATGACAAGCAGCAAAATTGTACTTGAGAATTGAAGCCAGCAACTTTATTAATTTTACCAGTATTTCTTAAGGACCTATTAAGTACCAAACATGGCTCCAGGCCCTGGAGATTCAGTAGTAAGCAAAAAAGACAAAAATCCCTGTCTTCATGAAATTGGCTGTGCAGTGAGGAAGACAGATGATGAATAAGATAAATAAATGAAACATACTGTATGTTAGAAGATGGTGAGTGCTAAAGAGAGAGAGAGAAAAAAAATTTAAAAACCTCAGTGAAGAAGGGTATGCGATATAGGAAGGTTGGGATTCTATAGCATGGCCAGGGGAGGCCTCACTGAGAAGGTGACTTTTGAGAAAAGGCTCAAAGAGTAAGGACATGAGCCACCTGGATGTGTAGGTAGGAGCATGCCAGGTAGGGCTAGGAGAGCTCAAGGGACAGCAGAATCCAGTGTGGCTGGAACAGAGAAAGCAAAGTGTCAGTGAAGTATTGAGGGGGCTCAGATCATATACAACCTCGCAGGCCATAGTAAGCATCTAGGCTTTTCCTCTGAAGGAAAAGGGTAGCTATGCAGGTTAATGAGCATAGTAGTGACAGGATCTGACTTATGCTTTAGTAGAATCCCTTACTGAGCTAAAACATTTGCATTGAAAGTTCATGGGTTTTGTCTCAAGGTAATGAGCGCAAAGAAAGAGAGAATTCAGAAGTTAGAGGTATACTCAAACTAGGTGGAAATTTCCATGGACCAGAAATAAACTATAAACCCAGACACTTAGGTTAAAGTTTTGATGGGTGCGGAGTCTAGATGTGATGGAGATATCCAAGACAGTGGCTCTTGGGAGCTTCCTACAGCTAACAATTCTCCTTACAAAGTGGGGGTCTAGAACCAGGCCCACTGTGGGGAGTTGGGTGCTGGGATAGAGATTGTAAAACTGCAGGTGTAGTTTTTCATGTTTTAAAAATAACCCAAACTATACTGGGGATGTGGCTCAGTGGGTAAGTGCCTCTGGGTTCAATCTCTAGTACAAAAAAAAAAAAAAAAAATCCAAACGAACTGGGTGTGGTACATGATGCATGCCTGTAATTCCAGTGACTTGGGAGTCTGAGCAGTAGAATTCAAAGTTCTAGGTCAGCCTCTGCAACTTAGCAAGACCTGTCTCAAAATGAAAAGGGTTGGGGATGTAGCTCCGTGGTAGAGCTCCCCTGGATTTAATCCCCAGCACTGGAAAAAAAAATCCAACTCTAAATGTGTATGAATTCTACTTTTTTTTTTTTTTTTTTTTTTTTTTTTTTTTTTGTGTGTGGTACCGGGGATTGAACTCAGGGGCACTCGACCACTGGGTCACATCCCCAGCCCTTTTTTGTATTTTATTTAGAGACAGGGTCTCACTGAGTTGCTAAGTGCCTCGCCATTGCTGAGGCTGGCTTTGAACTCACGATCCTCCTGCCTCAGCCTCCCAAAGTGCTGGGATTACAGGCGTGCGCCACCGCGCCCGGCTCTACTTTTCTTATGAATGGAGGACAAATGTTTAGAAAGATGTGTCAACCCAGGAAGTGGTGTAGTGGGCAGGGACAGGGGTCTCCTGCTCTTTCCTTTGTATATACTTATAGATTTTTTCTCTCAATGAGTATATACAATGTTACAGAGAAAGTAACAGGGCCCTAGTGCAGTGTGGAAGAAACAGCGTCAGAATCGAGCCAGGTGCAGCAGAGTAGGCCTGTAATCCCAGCTACCTTGGAGACTGAGGCAGGGGGATTGCAAGTTCCAGGATAGTCTTAGCAACATAGCAAGACTCTGTCTCAAAATCAAAACTAGAAAGGACCAGGGATGAAGCTCAGTGGTAGAACATCCCTGGATTCAATCCCCATTACTGGAAGAAGGAGAAGGAGAAGCTGCCACTGGATTTGACCACTAAGAGGACATTGGTGGCCTCAGCAAGAACAATTTCTTTGGAGGTATGGAGACAAAAGACACAAGTCACGTGAGTGAGTTGAAGAGTGGATGGCTTTTTCAAGAGGTTGCACAGGAAAGAGAAAGAGAGAGATAAAATAGGAGCCCTGCCAGGGACAGGGCCATACACATGACTTCTTAGGTAGAGGAGACTTGAGGGTGTTGGCTTGATAGGAAGACAGGAGAAGAGGGCTGGGGTTGTGGCTCAGCGGTAGCAAGTGCAAGTCCCTGGGTTCGATCCTCAGCACCACATAAAAATAAATAAATAAAATAAAGGTATTGTGCCCAACTACAACTAAAAAATAAATATTCAAAAAAAAAAAAAAAAAAGACAGGAGAAGAAAGGAAAGAGAGAGTTTAGATGTGTGAAAAAGAAGGAACAATGGAGACTATAAGACTACCCCCACAGAAGAGCTGGGCCACTTCTTGCTTGGAGTCCAGGCAGCTATATCTCGTCTTGGGCTGGGTGAATGGAGGGAGGCGGGCTCAGGAGGGCTTGAGGGTGTGCCTGGCAGCTTCAGATACAGCACAGCATGCCCATTTTTACTTTTCTGACCCCCACTGTACTATGAGGGCAAGAACCAGGTGTGCTTTGTCCCCATGGCTCTAGTGTACACAGTAGGCCTTTAGTTAATATTTGTCGACTAGATGAATTTTTATCCTTAAAAATGAGGCCACCATATCAGCTGAGTGTGAAGGGGGACGAAGTAGAGGAGAGTGATTAATATTTGGGGCAACAACCACAGGGGGTGACTAGGAATGCAGTCAGGATTTCCAAGCAACTCCGGGAGCTCTGCTGAGCATGGTGCTGTCAGGATGTAGTGCTGTCAGGCTGCAGGGCTGTGAGACATTTTTTCCCCCTCATGCAACTCTGGGCAGCTCAGGAACATGCCGAGAAAGCAGATGGGTTTTTTGTAATGTGAGTTGACCTGCTGTCATTTTCTCAGTGGTGGCTTGGAAGAGTTTGTGTAGCTCCCCAAGGCCCTGGCTTCATTCCTGGAGGGTGTTTATGCCTTGGGTGGGCTCCTCCTTTGTGTTTGAAGCTGCTGCTGACCAGAACAAATTAGTGTGTAAGGCTCAGCCCAAAAGTCATCCCCAGGGACACCTTCTCCTCCCCTCCATTGCTCCTTCCATCCTCCTCTGGGTGCCTGGCAGTGGGTACCAATGCCTGTGAACTTCCTGATTTATGTTTTTCCCATCAAGACATCCTGTGCAGGGCATGTGGATTCACTAGGGCAGAGCCCACTCTGGGAGGGCAAGAGTCAGGCTGAGCCATCAGGTATCCTCAGCAGGCCTTCAGTGAGGGCTATGCTCAGGAAAGCAGAAGCAATGGTGTTAGCTGGATATGGGGTTCTAGAGGCCAATCAAAAACTGCAGTAGTATCACACAAGGCAGGCTGGGTGAGACAGAGCTAAGGGAGAATAAGGTAGAGACAGACAGTGAAAGATGTAAGTGGGTTGCTGGCGTAGGGTGGCTCAAGATTTGGGCTTCATAATGCTGGTGTTTGCACCCTGTTATCTAACTCATTTTGCTTTGCTGAGGGCAGACTCTTAAAGGGATGTCTAAGTTGAGCTGTATGTATTATAATTAGTAATTATTATGCTTGCTCTCCTGTTGAACTCTGAACTCTGGTATCCATCCTCATGCCCACAGCACCTAGTAAGTGCTCAGTAAACTTTTGTTGTGTAAATGACTAAATAACTTCAGTGTTCAGTCAGTCTTTGTTATAATTTGAATCTGGAATGTCCCCCAAAGACCCATGTGTTAAAGACTTGGTCACCAGTCTGTGGTGCTTAGGAAGTGGGGCCTACTGGAAGGAAGTTAGATCATTGGGGTTGTGCCTGTGAAGGGGATATTAGGGCCTGAGCCCCTTTCTGTCTGTTTGCTTCCTGGTGGCCATGAGGTGAATAGGTCCCCTCCATCCGATGCTCCCACCATGATATACATGTACAGGTAATCATGGACTGAAACCATGAGCCCAAATAAACTTTTTCTCCTTTTAAGTTGATTATCTCAGCTGTTTTCATCACAGTTGATTAGTACAGTCCAGAAACTTCTACGGTCACAATAGCCTGGGCTAACAGGATCCTGAAAAGGGAGCCAGACAATCCCCTCCCAAGAGGAACGTCACAGATAATAACAAATTCTAAAGGCCCCAATCTGTTATTTGTCAAAACATAAAAACTCTTTCCTTTATTAAAGTGAATTAGGCCCAGGAATGGTGGCGCACACCTGTAATCCTAGCAATCCAGGAGGCTGAGGCAGGAGGATGGCAAGTTCAAAGCCAGGCTCAACAACTTAGTGAGGCCCAAACAACTGAGTGAGGCCCTGTATCTAAATTTATTTTTTAATATTTATTTATTTGCTTTAGTTGTACACAATTCATTTATTTGTACGTGGTGCTGAGGATCGAACCCGGGCCACGCACGTGGTAGGCGAGAGCTCTACCGCTGAGCCACAACCCCAGCCCCCTGTATCTAAATTAAAATAAATAAAAGGGCTGGGGATGTGGCTCAGTGGTTAAGCATCCTTGGGTTCAATCCCTGGTACCAAAAGAAAAAAAAAAAAAAAGACAATTCAGTGTACCTGACCTGGAGTCAGAAGACTGGATGAAGTGAGCTCTTGTGCCTTTAGTCTCCTACCTAACAGCCATTCTCCTTGTCTCCTGTCAAACATTAAAGACTCCAGTTTTGTTCAGATAGCAATGTGCTCAGCCCCAGAGAACAGAGCTTTATCATTTGTCACCCATGGAATTATCTTGTTACAATACATTGTAACAAGTTCTCCATCAGGCAAGCTGTCTGGAGGTCATGAATAGAAAGACTCGTGGACCAGTTTAAGATGCTTGCAACACTCAGTTTATTGATTCCATTTCAGATTTACAGAGAGAAACTAGGGGACAGGGATGGGGCAGATTAACCTAGTCAGGACAAGGTATAAACAGGGTGTAAGGAGCACACTGTCTGAACCCCGTGTTCACACGCTGCCTGCCCTAAGTCCCTCTCCCACATCATCTGTCCCCACTGACAATGTGGTTTTGAAAACAAAAGTCAACATTGAACAAAGAGGCTGAACAGTCAGAAGTTGCCTAGAGCTAACACATGCTTTGTCAGAGAAACATATAAAATATGTCTGGCTGTAGCTAACACATACCAGTGACCACCACACAGCTAGGGCTAGAAAGGGATCATAGTTTATGTGTGTGGGTCATTGTGACAGCTGTCAATGTGAAATTAGCATGATCTTTACCTTGGGGTTTCAATCCCTCTACAAGTAATCCTTGTGTGTTCTACCTTTTTAAACTATGTTTAACATCCATGTTTCATTTATTCTGTTAGCATATATCACGTTACCAATTTAATATCTATACTTAACGCATCTTCTGAATTTTGCTTATTATTTTTGTTTGTTTGTTTTTCTTGCCTTCTAGCAGATTTAAATATTCTCACTATGCAGGCAACACACATTGCATCAGTCTGGGCATACCTCTGGAGATCTTGAAACTTCTGTGCAGTCAATGAGACCCCAGGGGAAATGTTTAGGGAGGTGTCTGGAAAAGCTTTTCTTCCTTGACAAACGGCTAGAGTAATGTGAGGAGGAAGTCCTTTGATGTCTTTCCTCTCTTCCCTTGTCTTCAGTATCTGAAACAGTGGCTGGCACATTATAGCCATTTGCTATGGTTTGGATGTGGTTTGTCCCCCAAAGGTTCATGTGCTGTCTGGAAGCATGGTCCCCAGTGTAGCAAGCGGAGGTGGTAGAATCTTTAAGAGGTGGGACCTAGCTGGACACGGTGGCAAACGCCTGTAATCCCAGTGGTTGTGGGGGTAGTTAAGGCAGAAAGATTGCAAGTTCAAAGCCAGCCTCAGCAATTTAGCAAGACTCTAAGCAATTTAGTAAGATCCTGTCTCTAAATAAAATATAAAAATGACTTGGGCTGGGCGCCGAGGTGCACGCCTGTAATCCCACCACTTGGGAGGCTGAGGCAGGAGGATCGCGAGTTCAAAGCCAGCCTCAGCAATGGCAAGGCACTTAGCAACTCGGTGAGACCCTATCTCTAAATAAAATACAAAATAGGGCTTGGGATGTGGCCCAGTGGTTGAGTGCCCCTGAGTTCAATCCCTGGTACCAAAACCAAACCAAACAAACAAACAAAAAAAGACTGGGGATTTGGCTCAGTGGCTAAGTGTCTCTGGGTTCAATCACTGGTACAAAAAAAAAAAAAAAAAAAAAAAAAAGAAGAAAAGAAAAGAAAAAGAAAACAAGAGGTGGGGCCTAGTGGAAGGTCATGGAAGCTCTCTCACAAATGGATTAATCCTATTTTGCAAGAGTGGGTCAAGTCTCTTGTGACTGGATTAGTTCTCCTGAGAGCAAGTTGTTATAAGGTGAGGCTACTCCATGATATTGGCCCCTTCTGCACACAACCAGTATCTGAATTTCTACTGTGTTGTGATACAACCAGGAGGCCCTGGCCAAGATGCTAGTGCCATGCTCTGTGGACCCTAAAGCCACCAGAATCATGAGCAACATAAACCAAATTTTTTGGAGGGTGTGGGTACTGGGGATTGAACTCAGGGGCACTGGAGCACTGAGCCACATCCCCAGCCCTATTTTGTATTTTATTTAGAGATAAGGTCTCACTGAGTTGCTTACTGCCTCACTTTTGCTGAGGCTAGCATTGAACATGCGATTTTCCTGCTTCAACCTCCCAAGCCTCTGGGATTACAGGCATGTGCCACCGCACCCAGCCCACAAATCACTTTCTTAAAAATATTTATTTATTTGTTTTAGTTGTACACTATGCCTTTATTCTTACATGGTGCTGAGGATCGAACACGGGCTGCACACGTGCTAGGCGAGCGCTCTACCACTGAGCCACAATCCCAGCCCCACAAATCACTTTTTAAAAGACATTGCATAGTGTCAGGTATTTTGTGATAGGGATACAAAAAGGACCAAAGCAACACTCAACAAATACTTCACTGAATGAGTGAATGAAGGGTGTTTGCATTCAGTCTTAACCTCTGTGTTACTGAAATCAGTCTTTGTCTTATGATTGAGCTTCATTTCTGAGTCCGGGTTTGGGAATATGAAAACAGGGTGGTAAAAGTAAGTTTTGATAATTTAAAATAACACTGATATTAACAACAGCTAACATTTATTGGAAAGCGTACTCTGTCAGAAAGGGTTCTAAGCACTTCACATTTAATCCTTACAATAACCATATGAGGTGGCAATTATTTTACTGACTTTGTACATGAGGAAACTGAGGCACAGAAATGTAAAATAACTTGCCTGAGGTAACTCTGCCAGAGAGTGGTGGCCCAGGAATTAAAATTCTGACAATTTGGATTCAAAGAGTGCATGGTGCCATCTGTATTAGTTTCCTCTTGCTGCTATAACAACTTACCACGAGGGCTGTGGCTTTAGGCAATCGCAAACTTGTTATCTTACAGTTCTGGAGACTGTTAGACTGCTAACTGCTTACTGGGCCAAAACTAAGGTGTTGGCAGGGCTGTGTTCCTGGGAGCTCTAGGGCAGAACCCATTTCCTTGCCTTTTGCACTTCTAGAAGCTGCTTGAATTCCTTGACCTGCCGCTGTATCACTCTCATGTCTGTTTCCATCATCACATCTCCTCTCACTTTCCTGTTTCCCTCCTACATGGACCCCTGTGGTGATATCATGTCCACCCAGATAATCCAGGATAATCTCCCCATCTCAAATTTCTTAACTTAATCACATTTGCAGAATCCCTTTTGCCATGTAAAGTAAGATACCCTCAAGTTTTGGGGATTAGGAGGTGGACATTTGGGGGACAGCCATTATTCTACTATCCTGCCCAGGTGGGGTGGGGGGACCTATAACCCATCTGCAGCAGCAGTTCTGCCATGCACCAAGAAATAGAGGAGTGTTCCTGGAACCTTCTCCACGTTCCCAAAGGCTTCTTGCTACCCCTCCCTCACAAGCCTCTCACTGCAGCAGGTGTCCTAGGAACTCTTAGGAAGCCAGGAGTATAAACCAAATGAAGAGAAAGTGAGGGCCTTGTCCTCCCCCTCATTATCTACATGGCTTTCTATACATTATTCAGGTCCTTTGCTTTGTCTAGTTTCATTCCCCAGCCAGCCGGCCGGCCCTATCCTTGTATGAGTTCTCCTTCTTGCTTATTTGCTGTTAGTTCTGTTTCTCTTGGTTCCCTTGAATTTTCTTCCAGTCGCCCCAGCCAACCCCTTGGAGCCAGGGGAAACTCTACCTCTCAGTCTCCTAACTCCCTCTTAGTGGTTTCCCTGTTTCCTCCCAGCAGCAGCCTTTTCCAGACCCCTTTTGTCTGTCTGAATAAATTCTCCCCAGAGACGTAGTTTTCAGACGTATTTTTAGCTGCCCAAGAAAGCTTTGTTGAAATGAGACCCTAATATGTAAAGCAGATGGAGTGGAGCTGTTTGGGGTGGGGGTAGAGTCCCTCCCACTTGGGCTCTTTCTCTGTCTCCCACAGCTCATCTGGGCCCAGTTAGAAAACCATTGCTCTGCAGGGCCCTCACATTTTGAGTCTTGCCGCTTGTTAGTTAAGTGACTCCTTCCCTAATGGCTTTCTTTAGTGCCTTGTACAATCTGAAGTATTCTTTCTCTCCCCACTTCTCTCATGCTCTTTGAAGGTCACATTTCCTCAAGAAAAGTGAGAGATTTTAACTTTCTCATCTCTGCCCAGCAATGTCACCATGTGGGGCTTCCTCTCACCTGTGTGTATCCTGCCTACTCAAGGCTCCCAAGGTGGAGACCACACTGAAATGGGCTGGCCAGCCAGCGGTGCATCATCTGGCCACCTCCATAACGTGAGCATCATATAGTCCTTTATATAAATTGTGGTTGCTAGACAATTGACATATTCCACCCCCCAGAAAGTTCTTTTTGGCTATAATTAAGTTGAAAGGGAAGAAGGCTTCTACCGCAGTGAGGCCCAGAATTCTAGCAAGCATGAAAGCGGGACAGGTCCCTGGGAAGAATCTCTGGACAATTGTGTGGAACTGCTTTGCTTATGAAGTTGATGTCAATCCTGTCCCGTTTCTCCAAGCCAAGCTTGGAGAGGGGTTTCTGGTCCAGAGTGGCAGCTCTGGACCAGGGAGTTGCTTCAGGGATCCCTGTAGCTTCTGGGACTGGGGATCCACGGGTGTCTGTGTGGCTTATTTACTGAGGGTGGCTTGGACCTCAAGAACACCATGAAGCTTACATTTCCAGGGCTCTCACTTGCAGGCATCCCTTCCTTTTCTCAGTCTAAATAAAGAACTATTCCAGGGGCTGGGGTTGTGGCTCAGTGGTGGAGTGCTCGCCTATCAAGCATGAGGCACTGGGTTCGATCCTCAGCACCACATAAAATAAAGGGGGGGCTGGGGGTGTGGCTCAGCGGTGGAGCGCTCGTCTAGCACGTGCGCGGCTTGGGTTCGATCCTCAGCACCACGTAAAAATAAATGTATTGTGTACAACTAAAGCAAATAAATAAATATTTTTAAAAAAAAAAATAAAATAAAGGTATTGTGTTCACCTACAACTAAAAAAAAAATTTTTTTTTAAAGTAACTACTTCCATATCCACTTTGTGTCTATAGCTGTGCACTTTTTTTTTTTTTTTTTTTAAAGGAAAACCTTCCAAATTCTATAAGCTTTAAGCTCCTCAAAACTTGGATGCAGGGCTGGGGTTGTGGCTCAGCGGCAGAGCGCTCGCCTCGCACGTGCGCGGCCTGGGTTCGATCCTCAGCACCACGTAAACATAAATGCATTGCATTGTGTACAACTAAAGTAAATAAATAAATATTAAAAAAAAAAAAAAACTTGGATGCAGGGCTGGGGTTGTGGCTCAGCGGTAGAGAGCTTGCCTTGCACGTGCGTGGCCCGGGTTCAATCCTCAGCACCACATAAGCATAGATGCATTGCATTGTGTACAACTAAAGCAAATAAATAAATATTAAAAAAAAAAAAAATCTTGGATGCATCCCTGGAACCATGGACTCAGGTCTGTCTCAGGTACCTAGGGACCCATGTACAAGGGGATCCTCTTCTGTGAGAAGAGGCAGAGATTATCATTTCCAGGGCTTTCCAAGGAATCCCTAGTACTATCTTTAGGGCCTCCATGCCAAGTTCTCTGGTGGAAAGCACGAAGGCATGCAGTCTCGCCCTGCTACATCAGGGTCTACCCTGGGACTTTGAGGTAGAGGACAAATAGAAAGCTATGAGGCCAGGGAAGGGCTGTTTTCTACTAGCTGCTCATCTGCCCATACCCCCCCCCCCACACACACACACCTTGTGCTACACAGCTCCTACACCAAATCTTGGTGCAAACTCTGGCCAGTTTTCCTGGCAGAGGTGGTCTCTTACTTCTGGCCAGTTTTCCATCAAGCCAGAACTTCTGGTCTAGGCCTCAACCTGGCAGTACTGCCATTTGACCATAATCCCTAAATATGGGTTTTACGAACCATATTTTGCAAAATGGGAAAGTTTGCCCATCTGGTTGGGAGATCATGGGACTTGTGAACTCAGTGCCTAGGACCTAGCAGGTTCTCCAAGTCTCCCCTTGCTTTGTATTATTTCTGCAGCTAATGACACAAGTCATACCTGGAAGTCAGAGACAGCAAATGTTGCTTTAAAAATGTGTGGAGGGAGCCGGGCGTGGTGGCGCACGCCTGTAATCCCAGCACTTTGGGAGGCTGAGGCAGGAGGATCGCGAGTTCAAAGCCAGCCTCAGCAATGGCGAGGCACTTAGTAACTCAGTGAGACCCTGTCTCTAATAAAATACAAAAAAGGGCTGGGGATGTGACCCAGTGGTCGAGTGCCCCTGAGTTCAATCCCCGGTACAAAAAAAAAAAAAAAAAAAAAAAAAAAAAAAATGTGTGGAGGGCTGGGATTGTGGCTCAGCGGTAGAGCGCTTGCCTAGCATGCACGCGGCCCGGGTTCGATCCTCAGCACCACGTAAAAACAAAACGCATTGTGTAAATGCATTGTGTACAACTAAAGCAAATAAATAAATATTTTTAAAAAAAATGTGTGGAGACACTTCCAGAATAGATAGTGGATTAGGGCCTCCCCATAGTTCTCGTTCTCAATTCCTAATGAAATAAAAGCATATAAAACGAAGGGGGAGATTTACTATTAGTGACCAATATAGTAAGCCTCAAAAATAGCATCCAAAGATATGGAGGATCCCAGAATGACCAGAAGTGGCAGAGCACACCTCTCTGTGCTCCCTACCATGCCCTCAATGCCCAGAAATTGACAAATTCCTGAGCATTTGATCTACTGCTCCTGCACCTAAGAAGAAGCAGGGATGAATCATGCCCTTATTCTTCCTTTTCTGGATGAGCTCTATAAAATGTGCTGTGGAAGACTGGAGAGAGCAGAGCTTGGTCCACCCAGCTGTCTTGGCTAATAGAAATACAGGCTCCAGAACAACACTCCAGATAGGGACAGTGATCCAAGGCCTGGGATATCCACCTTTTGGAGGAGAATTATAGCGTCCTCCTCTCTAGCCCCAATCAGATGGCATGAGCCTTGACAGGACTTTAAACAGAACCTCAGGACAGGAGCATGCCTAGGTATTCCAACAAAGTCTGCACTCTGCTTTTGACCAAACCCTTCCATTCTCCTTCCTTCCCTTCAGACTACCTAACAGTGTACAGAATCCAAAGACCCAGCCTTGCACTTAGCTCAGAGGGAAAACCAAACTGGTCTCAACCAGTGGGGTGATGGTCAGTAAGCCCCTTTCTCCCATCACTCTATTTCAGCAGTATATAAAAAAAAGTCTGGACAGAGCCACCAAAGCAAAATGACAAGAAAAGGATTTAAACAAAAGGGAACAAAATACAATGATCAATAAAGGGGAAGCATAGCGCAAAAGAAGACAAGAGTTCCTCCCTCCCACACTTGGCAAAATAAATGTGTGTGTGTGTGTGTGTGTGTGTGTGTGTGTGTGTGTGTGTGTGAGTGTGTTTGAGGAGGTTGGTTTGACTTCTTCCTAGAAGAGAAAGGAGCAAAATCTACCACCTTTTATAAGAGAGGAGGTGTGACTCAAGAATATTATACCCAGCTAAGATATGCTTCCTGCAAAGAGGCAATAGATAGACATTCTTAAACATACTTGATTCTTCTTGGAAAAAACAGCTAAACAATGAAATTCATCCCATTAAGAGATAAATTGAAATAAAGAACTTGCAACTGGAAAAGGCTTTGTAAAAAGACCAGCAATGAGCATTAAACTAATTTAAATTTATAATGTCTGCTAAGTAACTATAAAATAGTGTTTACAGAGTGGAATATGATTGTTGTAAGCCTGGATATTGTAATAATAACAAATAACAAAGCCAGGAGGCAGGATCAGAGTAGATGGGAAGAATCACAAAAACAAATTTCCAGAGCAATGAACACACACACACACACACATACACACACACACACACTTACTCACTCACATATAATTTAAATGTGTAACAGAAAAAACAATGTTACACATTGTTTTTTATAACATTGTAACATTGTTTTTCACAATTTTTGTTTAACCTCAGAGGTATCTTTTAGGAAGTAATATTTCTTGTGGTCAAGAAACATTCTTTGAAGTTCTACTCCTCATTCAGTTTCACTTCAACCTCAAGAAAAATTAAATATAATACTTTTATTTAAATAGTATCTGTATTATGGCCCATGTTTCTTTAAAATATTTCTATTTTCTTTCCTCCTACATGTAAATATTCTTAGAAAGCCTTCTGTTATGTATTGTTCATGATGGGCATTTCTGTGTGAGGGCATTGGAACAATTCAAACTTTCCTGTGTTGTTTAAATGATTTAAAGTATACATATATCATTTTTATAAAATCATGCAATTTTTATTAAAAAGGAGTGGGTAGGATAAGAAATTATCTCTGATTAATTCTAAATGGTGGTGTCTGATTAATTATTTTCTTGCTTGTCATTTTTTATGTTTTAATTCTCCAACAAATAAACAATTAAAAAATTTAAAGTGTCTGGAAAAATATTTTCAGACATCTCACCATCCAGAACCAGACATGGCAGAGATTGCTTCTGTCTTCAATATTTCCTCTCCTTTTCTAATATTTAAGGAAGTTTTAGCTATGCTTGCAATGAGCAGCAAAGAACCCTATTTCTTAATTCTGATCAATGGGACATAAGCAGAAGCATCATGTGGCAGCTTCTGGAAAGATCTGAGAGTGTTTGCTCATTTTCTGTGTATTACATTGATTCCCTTTTGCTGCCTGGAATGCAGACACAGTAACACCATGCTGGACCATAATGGTCCCGCCACTCAAAGTCAAGCAACAGAGCTGGTAACTTGATGGTGCAGCACTTGCCTAGAATGTGTGAAGCCCTGAGTTTGATACCCAGCACCAAAGGAAAAAGAGAGAAAAGGGAATGGGGGAGGAGGAGGAGGAAGAGAAGGAGGAGGAGGAGAAGGAAGAGGAGAGAAAGAAAAAAGGGAGGGAAAATCTTTTATGAACTTGAGTTAGGGAAGTTTTCTACAGAAACTTTATTCTTTTTTTAAAAAAAATATTTATTTATTTGCTTTTAGTTGTACACAATGCATTTATTTTTACGTGGTGCTGAGGATCGAACCCAGGACGCGCACGTGCTAGGCGAGCGCTCTACCGTTGAGCCACATCCCCAGCCCAGAAACTTTATTCTTGTATGGAATTCAGTATTCCCCATGGTTATTTGACTATGGAACCAATATTTTCCTGTTATAACATCTATGAACTTCCCCTTGGAGTACAAGGAACACTTGGAAACGCTATTGTAAGAAATAACACTTTGCAATGTGAGACATGATAGTTATGCTCACCTTTGAGTCCCCATAGATAATTCTCACTCCTTCATAAGTTCTGACCAGCAGCAGCATACAAAGAGAAAGAAATCTGGTGTTTGGAAAATAGGAGTAAATTCTCCTGGTAAAGTGAACATATCCCAAGCTAGAGTCTGGGTTTTTCCTTCTCATAGCCACTGTCTGTAACTTTGAGGAGTAGGTGTTTTGAGATATGCCCAAGTAGGGATAATGACCATTTAAAAATAATTTAGGGCAGATCCCAGGAATTGTGATGCATAAAATGGCAGCTGGGAGTGCCTTCTTGCCACTTAAAAGGAAACATCAAAAAAGGTCAAGGATGATCAGTCAACATTGACCACTCATTCATTCATGTTTCTCTCCTTCTCCTCCTCCTTCTTCTCTTTCTCCCACCTTTGAGCTTATAGTCTAGAGAGAGATATATTAAATTCTATATTTCAACTACAGTTTAAAGCCATTTGCTTATTTTATCTTATTTAATCCTGTGACATAGGTATGATGGATAGTATCTTTACTTTTAGGGCAAGGCAAGGGAAGCACAATTAAGTAACTTGCCTAAGTAAGGTTAAAAAACTAGCAAGGGGTAAAGGCAGGATTTCACCCAGGAAGGTTTGCCATAGATTTAGCTCACCTAACCACTGCTTATATATAAAAATGTCCAAGAAATGGCCACACAGCAAGATAGAGAGAGGAACCAAGTGAATATATGTCAGGAAAGTCCAGCAGGATGGGATGTCAGTTCATCTGGGTGATAAGCTACTGTTTTCTTTTTCTTTCTTTCTTTTCTTTCTTTTTTTTTTTTTTTTTTTTTTTGGTACCGGGGATTGAACTCAGGGGTACTCGACCACTGGGCCACATCCGTAGCCCTTTTTTGTATTTTATTAGAGACAGGGTCTCACTGAGTTGCTAAGCGCCTCACCATTGCTGAGGCTGGCTTTGAAGTCCTGATCCTCCTGCCTCAGCCTCCCAAGTGCTGGGATTACAGGAGTGCGCCACCGAGCCCTGCTAAGCTACTGTTTTCTAGGGAGGGAAAGGAGGGCCAAGTCACCTCCGGGCCAGAAGGTCTAGGTCAGGGAGGCAACTCCTCTTAGAGAGGGGTGTGCCAAGTCTAGATGTGGTCTTCTGGCATCTCCAGCCATTTTAAGTTTCTGATTGGGAAGGAAGGTTGTTTCTTAGAAAGATATGGAGGGAGGGATTGGAGGGTGGAGACACCTGGGATGAGGCCAATGGAGGGTCAAGGAACAAACCTTGCCATGTTACCAAAGAGAAACCAGAGCAATTCGGAAAGAACGGAAAGAAAAGGGAGGTTTCAGGGGATTTGGAATTGTATTTAGTACCTATAGTGAGAGGGACACAGAGCCCCTTGAGGCCTCCGGCTTGGGTTTGGGCGTAGGTGTTAGTTTTCCGAGTTTTGTGTACATTTTGAGTGGGGAGCTTAGCAGAGAAAATGTTCATGCATTGGGAGCAATGGACTTCTGCAGAGAGCCCGAACGCCATTAATATGCTATTCCAAACTCTTGGGACAGTAGGTTATGGTTACTAGCAACATGATGCTTTCACCGTTGAGCTCTGCTTTCTATTGCACGATTCCCGGGCCGAACTGCGCATCCTGCGCATACATTGCGCAAGAAGCCAAAGGCTGGTCCCTTGCCCGGGAAGGCCGCCCGGCCGGCTGCGCCGGTCCTGCCCGGGTTCCCGCCCTAGCTCTGGCGGGAGCATCAGGTGGGACCCAAGACACTGGCAGACGAAGCTGAAGCGGCCCCTCCAGGACCCAGCCGGCCGCCTGCAGCCCGTCGGCACTCTGGCGGGTGGTCCCAGTCCATTTGCAGGTCCTGCGTGCCTAGGCAGCTTGGAGGGGGAGCCCCCAGGAAGCGCACAACATTCCTCTCTACTCCCCGCGCTACGGGCTTCCTAGCGCGGGGGCCCAGGACACTTCCCACCGCGGCTCGACCCCAGGCTCCCTGGGACACGCGGCAGGCCGCTGTGCACCCGCCCCAACTCCCCCAGACAGACGTCCGGGCCCCCCAAATCGTGGACTACAAGTCCCAGCAGCCCCCGCAATTGGCACCTCCCGCCTCGCCGCGGAGACCCCCGGCGGTCCCAGCGGCGGGGCTCCGCTGCTCTCTTGGCCGGGCCGGGCGGAGAGGCCGGTCCCGCGGGCGGGGGCGGGGGCGGCTCCGCGGCTTCTCCCGCCGCCGCCGCCAAGGGGAGTTTCCAGGAAGTGGCCATATTGGATCCATTCAGCCGCAGCCGCCCGGGCGGAGCGCGTCCCGCAGCCGGCTTGTCCCCGTCGCGGCCCCGGCGCTCTCTCCAGCCCGCCCGCCCGGTGCGGAACTCACCATGGCGGCCACTGACCTGGAACGCTTCTCGGTGAGGACCCTGGTGGCAGTGGCGCGCGCGGGAGGCGCCGAAGGGGGTCGCCCTGCAGCTGGCCGGGGGGCGCGAGGCGGGCTGTCAGCGCGGCGCGGCCGGGCCTCGACGCCCAGCGGGCTCCGGAACACTGGAGCGGGCTCTCGGCCGCGCTAGCCGGGGGTCTCGGGGAGTCGGGCGGGGGCGATTTGCCGGGTGGCTGGCGAGACAAACCCCCTTCTTGGGAAGAAGCAAGGACCCGCCTGGCTGTGGGCAGGTGTGAAGATAGACCTGGATCCCGGAGGCCAGAGGAAAGGATCTGGGGTACTCTGTACCCCCATCTCCCAGGATTTTTCTTTCTGCACAACTGGGGAAGATTCCTAGCCGCGCAGGTGCTGTTGGATGGATACAAACGGTGGGGATGAGGCCCTAGGGATCCAGGGAGTCCCCCCAAAGCGCTCAGGGTAGTTGCAGACTTGGATCCTGTGCCCACTTCTTTTCCCCTTCTCCCCTCCACTTTCCTCCCCGCTCCAGGATCCTGGATGCGACCCCTGCAGATCAGGCCTCAGTGGTCGGGTCTGTGGCAGCCATTCCCAGGAACGGGAGCGATTCCAGATTCAGCCCTTTGGGTGTTTGGGCTCAGTCCGGGTCTGCCTTCTCTTGGGCTAACATTCCTGGTGGTCCCTGCAGGGGTCTCTCTGGACCTGAACCAGGCTATAGTCAATTTCCTAAAGGTTTTTGTAATTCATCCGGGGGAGGGAGGCCTTTTGGGGGTTGTGTCTGCACGTCCCTTGGTGTCTAAGGCTGGATCTGGGTGTGTCTGAGAGGCTAGGCTGTGACAGTGAAGGAAGCTGTGTCCTCTTGGCCAGCATGTGAGGCCCTGGTCGGCTGGAACGGGAGGAGGGAGAGGAGAGGGAAGGGAGGGAGGGGAGGAAGGGGAGGGAGGGGGGGAATTCTGACTATGTGACCGATAACGAATTGGTTCTGGGGCTAAATAAGGGAGCCAGGACTTATGTAATTAATGCTATAAATACTGTCATCTGAATATATATATGTAAATTTCCTCTTTAATCTGAAAATACATTTGTTGGTCTACTTTGGAAATATGCATAACTAAGCAGGAGCTCATGGTTTCATAATTTATAGACTGGGGTGTTTTATTTCCTTGGGGGGGGGCATGTGTCAGTTAAGTAAATTTAACTAGATGAGTAAAGATTCAGAGGTTGAGTGAATCTGAAATCCACTTCACCCCTGTGCAGTGAAGTGGAATTTATATACTGGAGGAAGGCAGTTCCTGAATCCTGAGACCTGCTGGAGGCTGAGACCAATGTGTGCTTGTGCGTCTCTGTGTGTGTGTCTGTGTGCATTTTCTGTGTCCAGCTGACCAGAAAGTTATGTCTGGTTCTTGTCTGTTGCTAGAGGTTGCTGCAACAGTTGATCTTGTAGGTGGGAGTGGTATGTAGGGTAACCAGAATCAGACGGCCTGATTTGAATCTTATATGCTACTTGTTGGTCATCTGACCTTGAGCAAGTTATTTAACCCCTTGTTGTTCTTAGCTGTATAAAAGGATAAAAAGTCATTACTTCTCCTTGGGTTATTGTGAGGATTCAATGAGAGAATTCAGATGAAGTACTTGAGTAGTGTTTGGCACATGGTAAGGACACAATAAATGACACATGATACCTAGTATTCATGTGGACATAAAGACTGGTCCTCTGTGTGAGAAGGCAGCAGAGAACATGTTTACACTTTCTAGAAGGGCTTCCTTCCACTGATGTTTGTCCAGAGATAATTCTTAGAGGGTCAACTGAGAGGCCTGCCTGCACAGCAGTGGGCTGGAAGGGCCTTCCTTTATGTTTGCTCTTGGACCATTTCTGTGAGGAGTTTGGGTGTTGTTGTCCCCATGGTGCACTGAGGCACTGACAGTGCACTGTGAGCTAAGAGCGTGGAGTCTAAGTACTGTGCCAGGTTGAACTGGAGGGATGGACGCCTACCATGCCCTCTGTGCTCTGGGTCATCAGGCTCTTGAGAAGACTTGGACAGGGTTGAATTTGGGTGGAGTTTGGCCTGAATTTTGGAGTCTGGACTCCATTCTTCCCTCATGTCTTGTCATTCTGGGAAAATAATCTCTTATCTTGCTTTTCCCTTATCTTTGCAAATTGGACACCACCATACTGACTCTTCAAAGAGTTCACGGAAGGTTAATTATAGTCTTGGTGTGTTTGGAATTCTCAGGTGTGTCACCAGCCCCAGGGTCTGGATGTGGCTGTGGCAGGTCTGTATTGCCCCTCTGGTCAGCACGGTGGTTAGACCAGCCTTGAAGGGCCTGGGCACTGTCTTGACCTGGAGCTTAGAAGAGCATACAGAGTTGTGCTTTGAGATCAAGGTGTGCTGGGTTCCCGTTTCCCCTGTGCGTACCACAGGCCCAGCAGCCTTTACCCCTGACTAGTCCCTGCTCAGCCCTAGATCAACCATGGGGTTTGGGTTGATGTCTGCTATATGTCAGGGGATAGCCCTCAGGAGTTTCTGTTGCCTCTTTCTCCTTGTGCATTCAGACTTCTGTCTACTCTTGCTTGGCCTCTTTTCCTTACTGGTCCCTGACTCTGCGGCTAACCCCTTCCTGCCCTGAGGGCTAGTTCCTGTGTTAATCCTATCAGAATCTCATGATGCAAGATTCAGACTCCATGGTGAGGGACCTTATCAGGCCTGGGGAACGTGAGATGTGAGGGGGGGGAGGGAAGAAACGTGAGGCAGCCTCATGCTTGGCATTCTTCCCAGCCAGTCACCCCCCCCATCTTGGCTTTATCCCCACCTCCATCTGTTGCTTCCGTTGTCACCCCTGTAATCTTGACACTTCCCCAAGAAGCAGACTATCTGAGAGTGCCTATTTTACCCTGAAGCAGCTCTCTCACCCAAGTGGTGTTTCAAGACCTCTGTCACAGTGTGATATCTCCCTGTCCTGTAAACTTGGCCAGTGACCTCCTTGCCAAGCCTTGCTGAGGGAGAAATGAGAACTGAGCAAGAGTTGTCTCTGCAACTCTCAGTGCCTGATGGCTTTGAGGGGTCACATGTGAGCACCCTGGGCAATGCTGCAGCTCCTCCCCCTCCCCTAGCAGTGGGTCTGCCCTGCTCTTCTCTCTCATTGCATCATGCCATGCTGTGGTGCCTGCCTTAGGAGGGTCTGTGTGGGGTCTAGATTGGAATGGGTGAGGGCTGTGAGGCTGGTGGGGAGGCAGTGACAGTTCAAGGGAGCATTCCAGAAGAGACTGACCAGGGTAGGAACAGAGAGGGTGGTGAGAAAAGACTGATCTCAGTGCCAAGGAGAATGGATGGAAGCTGAGCACCCAGGGCCTGGACTTGTGTCCAAAACTTGAGGCAGGGACAGCACTGGATGCTTTGTGTCCATCATCTTTTTTATGCCAACAGGTGAGGAAGCCAACTTTGGTCATTGGCCAGTGAAGGAAGGGCTCAAAGCCCAGACTAGCAACTGAGGACCCTTTGAGATGACCGAGAGGGCAGCCCTCTGTGTTTTGAGTTCTAGGATTGACCAGATGGAGGAGCATATTTGGGGCAGTGACTACTACAAGTGTCACTGTGACTCCAGTCCACTACCCTGAGGCAAGGCGAGCAGCTGTAGGATGACAGAGCAAAGGGCCTAAGGGGCAGCTGGTCTCCATGTGCTCCTGATAACCTCCTTGGGTTTCCTACCTCTGTGCTGCTGCTTAGGTCTGGAGATTCCCAGACATGGCCCCCAAGGCACAAGCTTTGCCAGACAACGGGATATGGAGCTATGCAGGCAGGAGGGAGACACATTCCCAAGGTCAGAATGCCTTCATAGTAGAGCTGGGCGCTCTTTACTGGCTGCCTTAAGAGCTGTCACATCCTCATGGCTCATGGGGAGCCGTGGCTGGGCAGAGGCATTGGAGGACAGGGCAGGGGGCATCTTGGCAGTGGTTACAATTGCCCTGAAGGTCTTGGGATAATTTAGATGTTCTCATCCTTAGAACATAGCTTCTAGGTTAAAATAAATAAATAAATAAATAAACAAAATAAAATAAAAAAAGAACATAGCTTCTAGGTGTTTCTTAGCCTCCATCTTAGAGACTTAACAGGGACAGAACAAGGGAAAGAGGGAGTAAGGGTCCATTTCTGATTGTGGTAGTTGGCTTTTCTCTGAGGGGCCTCCTGGGTGTGGGCCACCAGGGGCCTGGGGTTCAGGAGGAGCAGTGGTTATGGACCTAGGTCTACTCCCCACACCTGGTTATGGGGTCAATCACAAGCCTGACCCTCTGCCTGGTGCTGGGGTGAATGAACAAGCAGCAGAGACATGTAGCAGTGCCACCCACACTTCCGATCTCCATGTTGGTGCTCATGAATTCCTCTGTTCCTTGCCAGCACTGGCATCTGTCCTGGGGTGGGAGGAGAGGAAAGAGAAGGTACCTTTGCTACCCACGTTCCACCTTCCAAGTCTGGAGTCTCATTTTCTATGGAGCAAAGACTGCCCCCTCCTTCAGCCTTGTCAGACCCCTTATGACTTTCCCTGTTGTAAGTGATGTCTGCCTCTGGAGTCCCTGAGCCAAGTGAAGAAATAGGAACACCTGGGTTTCAGTACTTTCTGTAGCCCAGAGCACTTTCCCCATCTGCACAGCTGTAGGACGGACAACTTCTTAGCACATCAAAGCCCAAGAATGTGTCTGTGTCCTAGGCCTGGGCACTGAGGTGACAGGCTTGGGCCCAGGGATCAGCAAGTATGCCCCTGGCTCCTGGAAGCCTGATTTTATTTTATTTTATTTTTATTTTTATTTTTTTTTTTTTTCTGGTACTAGGGATTGAACTCAGTGGCACTTGACCACTGGGCCACATCCCCAGCCCTTTTTTGTATTTTTATTAGAGACAGGGTCTCCCTGAGTTGCTAAATGCCTCGCCATTGCTGAGGCTGGCTTTGAACTCACAATCCTCCTGCCTCAGCCTCCCAAGTGCTGGGATTACAGGCGTGCGCCACTGCGCCCGGTGGAAGCCTGATTTTGATAGGGAATCAAATCATTCCCAACTAATAGGCTGCCACCTGACTGATGAGCAGGAAAAGGGAGAAAGTGCCTTTGGGAGACAGAGAAGCAGAGAAGATGGAGTACTGGTATTGGGGAGGGATGGTCTTAGGCTCCTGCAGATAGTTTTTTTTTTTTTTTTTTTTTAAATATTTATTTATTTACTTTAGTTGTACACAATGCAATGCATTTATGTTTACGTGGTGCTGAGGATCGAACCCGGGCTGCCCACGAACCCGGGCCGCGCATGTGTGAGGCGAGCGCTCTGCCGCTGAGCCATAATCCCAGCCCCCTGCAGATAGTTTTGCTTCCAGAGTTCCTTGTCTTCTGAGAATGAGGTGGGGAACAGCTGGCTTGTGGAGTGACTGGTGGTCCAGCTGCTATCTCCCTATTATTATCCCATCTCCCACCACCGTAATGCTAGGAAGGTTGATCCCTGCTTGAGTCTTCTCTGGTTTTCTGTTGTGTAGGAGAGAGACACTTTGGTTCCTAAGTGTCCTGTTGATTTGGGACAGGTATATCCTGCCTCTATTCTTCCTTCTCTGCCCAGGGTAGCAGCATCCCCACCCCACCCTTCCACATGTAGTCCTTTTGGTTGTTTCCCGTAACCTCTGACCTGGGCTTTAGAGGCTTGTTGTGGAATCCTGGGACCAGAGCCTAAGCCTTTCCTGGGAAAATTCCTAGGATTCCTCTTGGGCTCAAGGACAGTTGTGCTTATTACCAGACCCGCATTCAGGCCAGAGGCCTCTGCTCTGGCTATTTAAGGCCCCAGCTCCTAGGAGTAGCTAGAGCTGGGGTAGGATGATTTGGGCCAGGAATGCTGGTAGAGAAGGCCCCCAGTGGTGCAGTGACTCCTGGTTCCTAACAGGGCCTCTTCTGGGGCTGGAGCTCTCCTGAAGGCTTCCTGTCAGCCTAGCAGGATACACAGGCCAGTTCCCATGCTGGGCATGGGAACCCAGGTGAAGTAAAGTATCCCAAGCCCAAGGCATAGAGAACTCTGTGGAAGGCTTGGGGTGGGGGGTTGGGGGATATTTTTTTGTTTAGGATTCAGAAGCCATATAGCACTGTGTGAGGTATCCCCTCTATTCCCACCCTAACAACTTTCTTGATTTGGGGGTCTTTACTTACCCACAGCTTTCCTGGCTGTGTTAGTTTGGACACTGATCAGATTTCTGTGGGTTTTTTTTCTTACTTTCTTCTTTCTTTCTTCCCCCTGGCCCTGGATAAAAGGTTATTATTTGTGTGTGGGTAAGCCACAAACTGTAGTTTCTCCCCTAAATCCCATTTTGCTTCTTGGTAAAATGGGCAGCTCCTCTTGGCTGGCAATTAAGTTAGGATTTATCCAGAAGACTCAGAAAGCATTTCCTGATCAGGAATAGGATGTCCTAGTTATCCGCTGGCCTGCATAACAAAATGCTACCCTCCACTTTGTTTTGGATGGCCAGGCATGGAGGAACACAGCAGGTCTGAGTAGTTATTATTTTGGTTGTTGTCTTTGATATGCCAATGAAATGATGACACAGAAGCCAGGGGCTTGGCTCAGGAGCCAAAAGTTTGTTAGTGATTAGAGAGGGGATAATGACCCCATGGAATTTCTCATTGTGTGTGTAGAGCCCTGAGCTGCCAACTCTCAGTGTCCTGGGCTTTGAAGACATTAAGAGCTCCCTGAGTGAGCACCCCAAGTTGATGGGCATGTGGAAAGGGCCAGAGGCAGCAGGGTCTACCTTTCTCTGGGGTCCAAGTTAAGTTGACTGCTCACCCAGGCTCCTCCCTGCCAGTCTCCACACTTGAGAATGGAGACAGGTGCATCATAGTTCCAGCTTACTCTCCTTCCAGGTCCAGGCCTTTGGTCTAGACCAGGCCCCTGATATGTTGTGTTGGGCCCTCCCAGTATTCTCAGATTGTATTTGTTGCCAACCTTTAAACTTTAGAGGAGTTCACATAAAGATCTAGATTTCTGAATTCTCTTAAAAAATAATATTTGGCAACACTAGACTTGCATTCCCACAGTTGGCTGGAGTCATGGAATTGTGACTACCACAGGCCGTGTGTACACATGGGCTTTTCAGCTCCCCACTATTCTTATGTCTCCCTGGGGGATCCCACACTTGGCCGTGTCAGCGGCTGTCTTTCATCCAGGAGGCAGTGTTGCCATGTGGCCAGCTGTGTGGGTTTCTCCATCATGCTGTCTCCATTGAGAGCCTGGCCTCACCCTCCTGAGCAACATGATTGTGTGCAAATTACTTAATCTAGTGTTGCCTCAGTGGTCTCATCTCTTATGTTACAGCCAATCTCAAAGGATTAAATGATATTAAATCAGAGCTGTAAACAGCAAGTGCCCGATGAATGTTAGCTTGTTCTTGTCATCATTATTACTATACTGCTCCTCTTCATGCATTTACATTACCTGCCTGGCCTCTAAGCATCTGAGTTTAGAATGAACCTTTTGAAGGCAAAGGATCTGGTACCCTCTTTTCACTGCCAGCCATCCCAGCACCTGGCACACAGCAGGTGTGTCCAATAGGTGTGTGATGAGTGACATTGATGTACCAGCATGGTTAGGGGCAAGGACTTGGTTTACTCGCACATCCCTGCTGTGCCCTGATTAGTTCCCACATAGCTTCACGTGCCTCAGTTTCCTCACTCATAAAGTGGTGTCTGCCGCATAGACTAAGGAAGAGACCGTGTAATTCACTTGGTCAAGTTCACACATAGTGGTTCTCAGTGTGGAGCTGGTGTCATCTTTGTGGTTGTGAACTCTGTGACACTTGACCTCCCACATCTTTTCACCCTGAGATCTCTCTGCTCACTGCCACCTCCCCATTCCTGTGCCTCCCGAGTTTCACAACAGCAGTCAAGGTACTTTCAGTTGCGAGTACTAGAGAACTCCACCCAACTGGCTTAAGCAGTTAAGGGCATATACAGCCAGGGTAAAGGGGAAGGCCCAGAGGTAGGGCAGACACTGGCTCTGGGGTCAAGATGACTATCAAGGCTCCACATGGGTCTCCTTCCTGTATCTGAACCAATCACGGAACCAGGCTGAGCGATTCCCATCAAATGGCAGGACTGGTAGCCAGTAGGAGACCCAATTTTATTTCTGAGGCTTGCAGGAGATGCCTTGGGAGCTGCTGGCTTCTTGTAGGCTGTGACCCTACTCAGGTTAGCAGACACCTGTGGTGAGCACCTTGGAGCCAGCCATGCATCTTGGATCACATGTTGTTGAAGTCAAATATGTGATCAGGGAGGCTGGCATCAGACAGTGTCACCATTGATAAAATTGAGAGGTCACATCAGACTCCTGAGACCAGGGAAGAACACTGTTATTATTAGGGCCATGTATGTGCATATGCTCCATACACTGACACCCCCACTGTCGCTGAAGCTCCCCGGCAGCCATTGTCCCAGGTGTGTGACCTTGGTGACAGAGTGCAGCCTGTGCAACAGCTGGGGGATATTGACCTCCATCCTCCACACACATCCACAGAGAGAGCTGAGCTGAATGAGTGAAGGGCAGGCAGGCAGGAGCCCAGGTAGGTGGGCTTATGTGAGTCCCCCAGTGTTGCTCTAAGCCTCTGAAACCTGGAACTGTATGTGGAGTGGGGGTGGGGATCTGAGGCACAGGATGGCCTCTGTTTCTCTGCAAGTATTCTGCTGTGTGTGTGTGTGTGTGTGTGTGTGTGTGTTTTCCAGACACAGCTGACTTGGTGGGTTTTGGCGGCAGACTACAGGATGTTGGATTGCATCCTGATTGTGTCACCCTTGGAAGAGGAGGATGAATAAACACATAGCCTTCTCTGCAAGCACAGCACGCCTTACATTTTGGAGATTTTCAGTTTCACCCGAAAAGAAAAAAGCTCCAGACTGACTGTTCTGTCCTCCATTTGATCCTCAAACTGCCATGAACAAGGGGAAAAGAGACCAAATAATGAAGCCCTCTGTCAGGTGGGCAGATGCCCCTGGCGTGGTAGCAGCTGAATATGCCATAGAGTAACTAATAAATGGGTAGTGTTGTCTAGCACTGAGCATAGTGCTAGACATGGGACACCTGATCTCCTCCAACCTGCAGCGGAAGCGTATGGAATAGGTGGAGAACCAAGATGCATAAAGGGATAAATAACAGTGCAGGCCAGGTGAGAGCAGTACCAGGGAAAAGCTGGAGAGCTCTGGAGCCTAGGGAAGGGGCAGAGCTTGTAAAGTGAATTGAGAAGTAACCAGTGGGGCTGGAGCTGAGCCTATGGAGAAGGCCTGGAATGAATGCCATGCCAAGGGTGTTATTCCTGGCAGGCACATCTGAGGCTCCATGCACGCACTGTACTTGATGTGGATGCTGCCTGGGGACTCCTTTGTCAGATTTTATTTGCAGCGCTAAGGGATCCTGGGCTTCAGTGGGGAGCGTGGGCCATGATGCCCTGGGGATAGGGCAGGGAGGAAGGGTCAGCTGTAAGAAAAGAGGATCCACTAGGACAGAATCACTGGAGAAAACAAGTTTTGGGGTAACCTGGACTTGTTTCAGGGGGTGTAGTATACTGCCCAGAGAGGCCATGTGAGGTATAGGCTGCCAAGAGACATACTTAGGAATCATTGGTGCAGGGCTGCCATGGGGAGGTGGGCATAAATGGGGAAGGGAGTTGGGTTTGAGTGCCAGATGGCTCTGGTTGTGAGGAAAGACTGGTCAGAGGGGTTTGGGCGGAGGCAGCAGGCTGTTGTTGCAGAGTCAGACACCCAGGTAGAGAGGAGATCCCTCTGCAGAGCAGGAGCAGGGCCCTCCTGTCCAGTCCTCGGTCCCTCTACCCACTCTGCCTGTATCCACACTTGATGAGAGCGGCCATGGCGCTGAGCAGTAGCTCTTGGACTGACCTCCCCTGGGCCTGCTTCCTTCCCTTGGGAGCTCTGGGCAGGTGAGACTCTGAACCCACTGCCCTTTCCTATCTTTATTCTTTCTAGCTGGTGGTCAGGGCAGAGGGACTCAGGAAGGAGGGGGTATGTTTCTGCCCAGCATGGAGTTGTGTGGGGCCTTCCCTTCAGTGGGGCTGAGCATTTTGCCTTCATTCCTAGAGAAGCCAGAGAGATCATCCACACAAAGGGGAGTCTGACCTTGACCCTCTGCTTCGTGTCCTCACGATTGATTTCTTGTTGTGGCTCTATGGGCCAACCCCTGTGACCCCTGCTCACTTGGGGCCTGCTTTCCATCTTTCTGCTAAAACCAGGCCCCACATTCTCATCCAGAATCTTCTGTGTAAGCAACCACAGCTTGGATTGGGTTGGGAGGGTGACAGGAGCCAGAGCCTGGAGGTCTCTAGATAATACCACTGAGAAGGAGGTTAGAGGCTTTCTCTGGGCCCAAGTGGTGGGATTGTCTTCATGATTACCAGCCCCTTTAACAGGACTCATGTGTGTATTACATACTTGGGTGCACAAGGAGTAGGGGGTGGGACATGGAGGAACATGAGCCCAGACTGATGGGGGAGTCCTCTCTAATGGAGCATGAGTGTGAGGCGTTGGGAAAAGGAGGATCTGGGAGGGGGCAGCAGCATCACTGTCTCCTCAGAGCTGGCCACGGGAACACACATTCTGCACTCTGGACTCTTGGAATCTTCATTTAAGATCCAGGGATAATCTGAGGTCTTCTCCTAGGCAGGTGAGCCCTCTGAGGTATCAATCATAGGCCTTGGGACTACCTGTGTTAAGAGAGATGGAACCTGAGGCCCAAGCGTCCCTGGCCGTGCCAGATGGAGCAGAGCCTCAGAGGGAAATGGCCTTGCCTTTCCCAAGGCTGATTCAGGGTCTCCGAGTGTTGCTGGGCTCCCTTTGTGGGAGTGTGCAATTGCAGCTCTGGGGCCCTCAAGGTGTGCTGAGCACTGGGGTAAGAGGGGTGGGGCTTGTTTTACTCAGGTACAGCCTTCCCCCTCCCTGAGCTCATGGTCTTGCTTTGCTTTTCTCAGCAGAATGCGGATCCAGAGCCCCGGAGCCTTTCCTTGGGTGGCCATGTGGGCTTCGACAGCCTCCCTGACCAGTTGGTCAGCAAGTCTGTCACTCAGGGCTTCAGCTTCAATATCCTCTGTGTGGGTGAGTGTCATGGCCAGACTAGGGGCATCCTCAGACCGAGAATGGATGAGAACCTTCTAGGAGATGGGGCCCTGCTGCCTTGACCACCTGTCAAACTGTATGGGGGCTTCTGAGGCAGAGGAAGAGGGTTTAGTTGGTGTCTCTGTCAGAGTCAAGAAGACAGGATTAGAGTCAAGGCCTGACTCAGGGTTGTCATGAAGGGTAAATAGGATTAGGTACAGGAAAGTGCTTTTGTAAATTGTGGATGTCTAGACAGAGATTTAGTTTCATTTATTCATTCATTTTTTTAAAAAATGCACTCATTCCTTTTATGTGTCAAGGACACTATGGTGAACCAGACCCTGCCCTTCATGGTAGTATCATATAATAAAATCTCCAGTGCACGCCTGAATAAACACAATCTTGAACAGGAGCTCTCAAGGCCATCGGACTTGTGCCTCAAGGCCTGGGACTCCAGGAGGATGTGAAGTGCTCTACCAGATACCCTCTACCCCCGTTAAAAATGCACAGAGCTGGCTGGGCACAGTGGCACATGGCTGTAATCCTAGCAACTCCAGAGGTTGAGGCAGAAGGATCATGAGTTCAAAGCCAGCCTCAGCAATTTAGTAAGGCCCTACGCAACTTGTTCTCAAAATAAAAAACACAAAAAAGGGCTGGGGATATGGCTCATTTGTTAAGCACCCCTAGGTTCAATCCCCAGTACAAAAAAACTACATGGAGTTGAGGTGACCCAGGGCTTGTGGGCCAAGCCATTGGTGGCTTTAGATCTTGACCATGTTGGCCCTATTATCATTTAGGATCTACGGGGATGGCATGCATAGGAGGATATGTGTTTGGTGACTGGGTCCCTCTGAAGCCAGCATCTGATGGTGATCTCATAGCTGTCTGACTCTGCTTCTCCCCTCTATGAGGAAATGTCGCATGTTCTTCACAGCTGTGTCTTATGTCCAAAGCTTCCTTTTAGCTTTCTTCTACACATTATTTCTTTACCTTTTTTTTTGGTGTGTGTGTGTGTGTGTGTGTGTGTGTGTGTGTGTGTGTGTGTGTTGCTAGGGATCAAACCCAGGATCTTATGCAAGCTAAGCAAACACTTTAGCACATCCCCAGCTCCCACACGTTATTTCTGAGGCTACTAACAAAGGGGATAGTTCCTAGGAATTAGGGTCAGAGGGATGGAGTGGGAGGCCTGCCCCTTCCTCTTGTATCAGGGCTGAGTGTGCCTAAGCCTCCCCATGTATCCCTGGCCTAGCCACCAGCCAGGGACAGCCCCAGTTCTAGCCTTTCACACCCACTTCTCTCCCTCCTGTCACCTCTCCCCAGGGGAGACGGGGATTGGCAAGTCTACACTGATGAACACGCTTTTCAACACAACCTTCGAGACTGAGGAAGCCAGTCACCATGAGGAGTGTGTGCGCCTGCGGCCCCAGACCTATGACCTTCAAGAAAGCAATGTGCACCTCAAGCTGACCATCGTGGATGCGGTGGGCTTCGGGGATCAGATCAATAAAGATGAGAGGCAAGAGATGGGAAGGGCAGCCCCCACCTAGCCTCGTCCATCTCTCCAGTGTCGACCCCAGTTGTAAAACTGCCTGGGCACACGTCACCTTAAACTGTCCCTATTTGAGTTGTTGAGCCACCACACTCCAGGGAGGCCAGGGCAGGGCCTCTCAGGGAATTCTGAAGCATTGTGGCCATTAACTGACCAGTTTTTACTTGGGAGGGGGTCAGCCACCTGGACCAGATAGGGTAGAGCCATTTATGCCCATGGAGGAAAGGAGGGGCCAGGGCACTCAGCCTGGCTAGGCTCTGAGCCCTCCAAGCAGCTCAGCTACCTGCCTCCCAGGTGATGGAGCTGTCTGTAGTTACAGGCCTATAGTCGACTACATTGATGCGCAGTTTGAAAACTATTTACAAGAGGAGCTGAAGATCCGCCGCTCCCTCTTTGACTACCATGACACGAGGATTCATGTTTGCCTCTACTTCATCACACCCACTGGGCACTCCCTGAAGTCCTTGGATCTGGTCACCATGAAGAAACTAGACAGCAAGGTGTGTGCCGCCTGCTTGTTCCCTCTCTCATTATCCACTAAGGTGTGATATGGCTGCTGCAGCTGGGCAGTCCACTGTGGTCCTCAGGGACCTGGCCAGGAGCTTGCACACAGCTCCCTTCGCTGGTCCTCTCTCTATTGTGTTTTTGCAACTGTCTGAACTACTCCAGTGGGTCCACATTTGCTCTGGCTCTTTCTCCAGGCCCTGTCCCCTGAGTCTGTCCCTGAGCCCCTTACGGTTGAATCATTCCTTGTTTGCCTGCTAGCTCATTCCCTCCTTCTAGAGTGGCTTCCACCTCCCTCTGATGCTCTGCCCCAGAGCACCCTCTTCCCCTTCCCATCTCAGCCTTTTTTCTGCTTATTTTCTCTCTCATTTCTCTTTTCCTAGTTCCCATTTTCACTTCCCCTTTCTTCTACAACATGGATCCTGAGCCCTCTAGGGGGAGGAAAGTGAAGCCCCAGAATTGGGATACGAACAAGGAGTGGGTATTGTGAGACCACAAGAGCGTCTTTGTGGGGATGTCAGGAAGGGTTGGAGATCCTGCAGGGCCTGTGACCTCAGTCACCTGTCAACTCTTAGGTGACTGTGTCCCCCTCTTTGGAATTAATGTTAAAAATGTAATAACCTTGGCCTGGAAGATTTTGATATCTTTTATAGCTTCTGCTGATGTAAAGTCATCTTACCTGCTTAGTAGGGAGCTTGGTCCCCCATCAGTACATCTGTGAGATTCCATTCCAGTTATGACCTTCAGAGCATTGTGGGTCAAAGCCGGATATGCCCAGGAGACTGAATGGTTATTTCAGAGACCAGGACTATAAGAAGCATCACAGCCAATTCTGACGGCTATATTTGGGCTGAGACTACCTGTGGGAATAGTTCCATCTTCTTGGCTTCCTATTTCTCTGTTTAGAGCTGTCCATAGTCAGGGACCGTTGTTCAAACTAACTAACTTACTGTGTGCCCCACACCCCTGTGGTCTGGCAGGTGAATATAATCCCCATCATCGCCAAGGCTGACACCATCTCCAAGAGCGAGCTCCACAAGTTCAAGATCAAGATCATGGGTGAGCTGGTCAGCAATGGAGTCCAGATCTACCAGTTTCCCACTGATGATGAGGCTGTTGCAGAGATTAATGCAGTCATGAATGTGAGTGTTGCGCAAGGGTCTCAGGGCTCTGGGGCCGTTGGGCTTGGAGCCAGCACAAATCTCAGACAGCCCCAGGAGACCTTTGTTCCCCAGGATTCCAGAGTTAGCTTCTCCAGGACAGGCAGCTGGGTATCTGGCACCCGCCAGTCCTATTTCCTATGGGCAGGGGACAAGAGGACTTGGATATTGGGCCCACACTGGAGTTCTCCTAGGTTTGAATGCTAAAATATTTTTACTCAGAGTAGGAACTTAAAGCCTATAGGAGTGAGCAGACATGAGGCCAAAGTTTGGGAACCTTAAAGGGAGCCAGGTCCATAGGTCCTTTTGTGGAGCCCTGAAAAGATCACCCCAGAGAGTTAGTAACATCAGGGAGGGGGTTGAAGCTTCAGCCCACTACCCTGTTTGGAAAGTCTAGAACATTTCTCCAAAGAGAGCCAGGAAATGAGCATCTGCGTCCAGGGCCTTTGTTCAGGTCTGGCAGCCCCTCCCTGGGACCCCGGGGCAGTGAGGGAGAGTCTGTGTGCCCCCCTGTGTAGTGCAGCACTCACACATACTTGGGCCCCTTTCTAGGCTCACCTGCCCTTTGCCGTGGTGGGCAGCACCGAGGAGGTGAAGGTGGGGAACAAGCTGGTCCGAGCACGACAGTACCCTTGGGGTGTGGTGCAGGGTGAGTGTGAGGAGGGAGCACATCTCCGTCTGGTGATGTGAACTTAGTCCCCATCCTGTCCTGCCGCCCGAGGCACTCGGACCACATTTCTGCATGCTGTCCTTCCCCTGCCCAACTGTGTGCCTGCCACATGCCCCACATGCCCCTGCTTTTAGTGGAGAACGAGAATCACTGTGACTTCGTGAAGCTGAGGGAGATGTTGATCCGGGTGAACATGGAGGACCTCCGCGAGCAGACCCACAGTCGGCACTATGAGCTCTACCGGCGCTGCAAGTTGGAGGAGATGGGCTTCCAGGACAGCGATGGTGACAGCCAGCCCTTCAGGTGACAGCCTGAGCTTCATAGCCACAGCTACTCTTGCCACACAGGCATCTAACCTCCATGGTCTTATGAGCCAGGCGGAGGCCATTGGAAGCCCAGCCTCCTCTTCACCCCAGCGTCCCCCTGAGTGTACTTCTCTGGCCCTGTCCCCCCCTTCTCTCCATAATCCTACCCTTAGTCTCTCTCCTTTGGGTCTCCACAGCCTACAAGAAACATACGAGGCCAAGAGGAAGGAGTTCCTAAGTGAGCTGCAGAGAAAGGAGGAAGAAATGAGGCAGATGTTTGTTAACAAAGTGAAGGAAACAGAGCTGGAGTTGAAGGAGAAGGAAAGGGAGGTGTGTGTGCGAGTGGGGGGCTGTGGCGAGGAAAGCGAGGGGGCACACTGGCTGGGCCTGGATGTGGGGGCCCAGCACCTTCCCTATCCATGCCAAAGCGCCTCTCCTTCCATCCCAGCTCCAGGAGAAGTTTGAGCACCTGAAGCGGATCCACCAGGAGGAGAAGCGCAAGGTGGAGGAAAAGCGCCGGGAACTGGAGGAGGAGACCAGTGCCTTCAACTGCAGGAAGGCTGCCATGGAGGCCCTGCAGTCCCAGGCCTTGCATGCCACCTCACAGCAGCCCCTGAGGAAGGACAAGGACAAGAAGAAGTAGGTGGTGGGCTCCCCCGCAACACTGCTTCTCTCTACCCTATGCACTTACATCTCCTTGTCTTGGGATCTTGCTTCTGCTGTTCCTACTCCTCTCTGGCTCACCTGGCCTTCTCTCTGGTTCATTCTTTCCTTGCTCTCTCTCATGTTCACCTGTTCTCCCACCTCTTCCTTGCTCATGGTTCTTGTTCTTGTTTCTGCAATAGTGCTCTTGATGTACCATAATCGGGATCTCTCTCTCACGGCCTGTGCTCTCTTGCATGCTGACCTTGCCCTGTCCTTTCCCAGCTCCTCCTTTCTTTTTCTCACCCCTCCCCCTCACTCTTTTGCTCACTCATTTCTTTCCCTGTAGCGCAGTAGCAGCTGGGGCCTCCCTGCTGCATGTGGGGAAGGCTGACCCCTCAGCCCTGGGTGGAGCTGCTGGGGTCTCGGGGAAGTCTCTGGGGCCAGGAGAGGAACCAGGCCTGATACTGTCAGCATTTCTAGCCAGATTCCAAACTTCCTGTGGTTTCTGCTTGGACAACCATAACTGTCCCTCTTTAGCCTCTGAGATGGTGGGTGTGGGACCCATATTGGCTGATAGATGGTAACCAAGAGCAGCTGGGACTCAAGGCCAGCTAGCACTGACCTGGACACTGTGATCACTACTCAGCTATTTTGAAGGGCATGTGGGGCTGAAAGGATAGCAGCTCCCTGCAGGACTCTGGGCTGCAGTTTTGCCAGGTAACTGGGCTGCCCCTCCAGGAGAGGTTAGAGCTGTTCATATAGACTAGGGAAAGAAGAGGAAAGGATACCAAAATTTTTTCAGCCCCGACAAGTGCTGTCAACTTACCAGCCAACAGGGGCAATTCTGAGTCACTTCTTGGCTTTTTGTTTATTGTCTTTTTTTTTGAGGTGCTGGAGATCAAGCCCAGGGCCTCACACATATTATGCAAGTGCTTTACCACTTTGTTATACCCCTAGCTCTCCTTGATATTTTTCATGTCCTATTTATACACCCTTCACTTGAGTCCAGATGCCCTGGCTCTCCCTCTCCCACCCTACTTCATTCAGAGCCCCATCCCATGTCACACTGTGAGGCTCTCATCTGTCTTCTCATCTCCCTTCCCGCAGCCTGGATCTGGTACCATTATTTTCTTATCAACTTAGGAAATAGGCAGGTTTAACCATTTTGGACTTCATTTTGGGGGCGGGGGCCCGGTGAAGTCTTTGGCACCCAAGTTACTTTGCCCTTCTCCCTGACAGCTTGGCCCAGGTCATCTTGTTAAAGAAAAAATAGGCACGGTCCCCTAGGAAACATGGTGTGGAGAAACCACAGACATTGAAGACAAGGATCAGTTCAGGCCTGAGGGTCAGTGGGGGTGGGGTGCAGGCTGGCTGCTGGGGACCAGCACATATCTCAGTGGGGGCTTGTCCCTCATGTCTGGTCTCTGTGGTACATTGTTGACCAGGCTGAGGCCTGGAAGACAGGCCCTTCCTGTTTGCTGGATATGCCAGAAAGCTTCAGTCAGTTTGGCCCTGGGAGAGAGAACTCCTCCCATGTTGGCCTATAGAGGCTGGAGTGGGTGGGCTGGGTGGCTGGGAGAATGTTTTCCTCTTGCCCTGGTCAAGGGGATAGGGTGGGTTGGGAGTGCATTTTAGGGGTGGGTATTTTTCATGACCATTTAGGTGAACAGCTTTAATTGGTTGTACTTATTCTTCATATTTTAATCCATTTTTGCAAAAATTACTTCCCAATCAGATCTTGACCCTCAGCCTGGGACGTCACAAACTGAAGCGAATTCTCTGCTTTGCCCGTCACAAATGCCAAACTGACTGCCCTTTCCCAGTGTCCATCTTGCTGTCTTTTGCTTCTGTTTGATTTGGTCTGTGTATCTTTTAATGTGTCTGTTTTTGTTTTGTTTGTTTTATTTTTATTTTTCAGTTAACGCACGCACAGACTTACATGTCAAGAGCGGACTTTAGACTTTCATGTGTTAAGTTGCTTGAGTTACACCTTGTGACCCTTCTCCCATAACATGGTGTGAGGACGGACTGGGAGCCGGTACAGACTCCAGTGTTTACAGCCTTGCTTTGCCCCTACCCCAATCTGGCCCCAGGCTGCCCCTGGGCCTGGCCTGTAGCCCCTCTCTATGCAAATACCTAAAAGCCATGAATGCTGGAATCCAAAACTGATGAGGTTTATTTTTTTCAGAGCCAGTGGCTGGTCTTCCATTTACAGTGTCACTATTCCTTGATGGAGCAGTTATGTGCCGCTCTAGTGAAGGCCCCTGCCGGCGATGCTAGGCCTAACTGTTCAGCGTCAAGATGGCAGCTCACGTGGTGCCTAGGTGTGGCCTATGGTCTGGTATACATGCTGCAAAATTTGCCCGAATTCCTTTCATTTTAATTTTTCTAACCTAGAGTTTAATTTCAATAATAACTTTGAAACACTTCTAAATTTTTATTTTGGCACCAGAGTAAAGACAAATAATATCCTCTCCCATTATTTTCATAAGTAACACAGACTTCCTGGTTTTTTTAAAAACTAAAAATATCTCTAAACCTTCTTATGTAAAAAGTACCCCTATAATATAAAGGGAGAGGTGGGTAATAAACTTCCTGTAATGACAATGTTTGGAATTTCTTTACGGAATGAAAGTGGAATGTGAAGGAGACCACCAGCGTTTTTACTGTGAATGTAAATGGAACAGCAGCCCAAAGCCATTGTCTCTGTGCCCCCAGGTGCTGTAACCAGGGACCAACTCCATGTGTGTGTGTGTTAAGTGTTTGACTCCAAATAAGGCTCCTAAACCAATCCTCCATGTTCCAAATGAGTTACTTCCAGTGGGGGAAAAAGCTATTGCCCCAAACTCATTGTTTCTTTTTTCCTGGTTGAGTCCCAGGACAGAATGAAGGTATCTGATGTATTTAGGACAATTTGAGAACAAATTAGCAGTTAAGGAGCTTTCTACAGCAGAACATTTTATAAAGTCCAGGGAAGCAATGATTCTTCTTTGTTTCTGGTGGTTTGCAAGCCACAGGGCATATGAGGGTTAAAAATCATGGCTGGTTAAATTGGGAGGTGAAAAATGAAGAGATGAGAGGAAGGCTAGCCTCAGGTTGCGGCAGCACTGTGCAGCCTGGTGCTACCTAGAGAAATGCCCAGCCCTCCCCTCAAGGTGCTCACAGCCTGGCACCTCCCCCTCACCAGGAGTCTTAGGAGGCTGTGCTAATTTATTGCTGGGCTGGCAGTTTTTCATGCCCCCATCTTCCATCACCATTTCCCCCTTTCTACCTGACCTGTCCTGCTTTATTGATTTCCAGGACCAAGTTGGGGATTCCTCGTGCCCTTACTGTAAGATGATGTTCCATTCCAAGTGAGGTGGAGGTGGGGAGCTGTTGTATGTCCAACTGAGCCACAGCCAGAAAGGGGCAGTCTGTACATAGGGGGGCTCCATATGCCAGGAGTAGAGCAGGTTTTATTTATGCTCTAAGTGTTATGAAAAACCTCCAAGTGTTATGCTATGACCAGGGGTGGATGCTGACTTTTTAACTGAGCTGGAAGCTTGAACTATTTAGGATGATTATTTTAAGAAAAAGAATGTGAATGAAAAATTAGGTACAGGGCCTTGGAAGGGACCCTGAAGATTACGCTTTATCAGCTTTGCAGTTAATCCACCTCTGTTTGTGAGTGGAAAGTGATACTTCGTTCTGGGTATCTGAAAAGGTCAACTGCAGATCTAAGGCAGATGTGGATGGTGAGCGACTCCTCCTTGGGGTAATTGTATGTCTGAAAGTGTATTCAGTTGGGTCAAAGCATGACCTTTAAAATATCTTCTTGTAGCTAATGTGTATCTGACAATGAGGTTCAGTGACCCAACAGGTGCATTGGTTATGTAAGAAATGAGGACTCCTGGCTCATGGCCAACCTGAGGCCTCTGGAATGGGAAGATTCTGCCACCTGTCCACCACATCTTCTGGCCACAACTCAGGCATACTGGAAGGCCATACTTGTGGCCAGTTACTTGCCTGTAGGCCTAAGACTTCCCAACATCTCTGGAGAGACCTGATAGACTTGCATTTTCTGGCGTCTGAGCTGCCCCCACAGTCTTATCAGCTTTAGCAAGTCTCACTGTGCTCTCCTGCTCCTGTTTGCATTTGGGATTTTGTCATCTTTAGCTGAGACCAAATGAATCCTTGGTATATAAAGTGAGCATAATGCATGATATTATTTAATCTACCCCCCATGTAAGGTGGCCTCCATGTGCAGGTCTGATTTACCCCTCTTTTTTATTTCTTGTTATCATTTGTTGGTATTACTAGGGATGTCATATAGGATCATGTTGGCATTTACTGTCATGTCTTTCCTGAACTGTGTTGGTTTGGGGTAGAATCACCATATAATTTATTGTCCAAACTGGGTCTTTTGAAAGAGAAAGGGGATGCTGTCAATAATTAAGCCAAGTCAACATCTATAAAACAGAACCATCCCAGGCAAACCAGGATGTGTGGTATCCCTCATCAGAGGTGACCTAAGTCTAGGTGAATTATAATTGTGTAGACTGATTGCATTTATGTTTGTATTTGTCCATGTGTGGGTTCCCTGTTTGGAGGGTTTTTTTTTTTTTTTTGTTTTTGTTTTTTTACTGGATAAGAGGTCTGAGGGAAATGTGGCTTGCTAGTCTGTTATGTTAACATGCATTTCTAAAACTGCTTCACTTGTTAATTCATTTACTCCATTCGTTGACCGTTTTTGTTCCTTTCAGTTCACTTTGTATTCTTTTTTTTCCATTAAATTTTGCATTTATTTGAGTTTTTATGGTGTCTTTTTTGGACAGTAGCTTTTTTTGATTTAACAAGTTTTCTGAGCCTATTAATATGCTACAATTGTGTTAAGATACAGCTTGTCTTTTTCTGTGAACTTCATGGAAGTTTCTACTTCTGCAGGAGTTATGTTTCAGTAGTGAATCCTGCTATTGACATCTCTGAAGTGCTTTTGTATGGGGGTCAGGTAGAGGAATGAATTGCAAGAAAAAGAAAATGCAGTGTGTAACATGAATATTTATTGGGCAACTGGGTTAAGGACATGAGACTGAAACTCCCTCAAGGAGTTTACAAGAAGGCTTGACACCGGACAACTAACATTTGTGTGCTCTCAACTGCATTACATGCATTAACTCCTCTAATCTTCATCAATTTCCTATAATTAGATACCATTATTCTCTGCATTTCACAGGTGAGGCACAGAGAGGTAATGTAATTACCTAAGGTCACAAAGCAAGTAATGGAAGAGTTGGGATTGGAACATTGTTTGTCTGTACCCTTAATTCCCAAGCTGTAACTGCCTCTTGGCATCCCAGTAGGATCATGTAAGAAGACTGGAAATGTGGTCATTGTTAAAGTATATAGTTTGACAGTTTGGGCTGCTGGACCTGGGAAGGTTTCATAGAGTGGGAAGCCCTCAGAGATAGGTAAATGGCTGAGAAAGAGAAGACTGTGTTTGGAGAAAATAACAAGCACATGGTTTGTCCATTTGTTGAGAAGCTTTCTTTCTGGGACCTAGTCAGATCCTGGAAAGATCAAAATGAGAAAATAGGAACTGAGCTTGCGGAGTTGACAGCCCAGTAGGAAGACTGGTATGCAGACACCCCTGCTGAAGGTGTAGTTCAACTCTACCTAAGGAAGGCAAAGTCTTCACCAGACTTTGAAGGACAGACTCTCCAGGAAGCCAGAGGGAGCTGGGCCTCCTTTGCGGAAGGAGCAGTATCATACAACTTGACTCACCCACGTGGGGGAAGCACCATTTGAACAAGTTTAAGAAAGACCCATGACGCTCCCCCCCCCCCCACCACCTCCCTTAGCCTGTTGACCTTTCCCACTGCTATGGCATCTTCCTCTGGGCTTTCTCCCATCTCCATTTTCTGCAGCCTAAGTCCTTCACCAACCCCCGCCTTTCTGTAGGTGGGGACAAAAGATGGATTGTGTCCATATTAATTTCCCTACAGAGGATCCCTAGTGTCTGCTCCAAAGTGGAATATGAATTCCTAATGTCAGGAGGGGAAAATGTTAGAGGGGAATAGCACAGACCTGGTACCCTGAGGCAAGGGTGACCAGCACAGACTTTGGTACTTCAGCAATGCAAGCGTTAGCTTCCCAGCAAGAGTTCCGTCTTTTGTAGAACAGCAGAACAACAAGACTTTCCCCTCACCCCAGTACTGGGATCAAATGGTCTGCCTTCTTTCTCTAAGATTTACATGTAGAGCCACTTGGTTACGAGGCCCAGATGTCTCCCAGCAGTTCCCCAAAGCCTGTGACAGCCCCAGCTGGTGTGGGTCTTTAGAATGAACTCCTGCTCATCCACCGCAGTGCTCACTCACTCCAGAGAGGAGGCGGCTGAGAGCAGTGGTGGCCATGAGGGCATGCAGCTGCTCAGCATTTTCATCTGTAAAATGGGTACTGGGAGTTTTGCCTCCCTGCTACCTGCCTCCCAGAGGTAGAATTGACCTACACCCTCATTAGGGATGTTTGCATACCAGTCTTTCTTTCTTCTTTTTTAATATTTATTTATTTTAGTGTACACAATGCCTTTATTTTTACGTGGTGCTGAGGATCGAACCCGGGCTGCGCACATGCTAGGCAAGCGCTCTACTGCTGAGCCACAACCCCAGCCCATGCATACCAGTCTTTCTTTAGGTCTCTCAGCTCCCCAACCTCAGTCCCTATTTTCTCATTTTGGTCCTCCCAGGATCTACCTGGAGGATAGTTATCAATAGGACCCAGGAGAATGTGTTCCAAATGTATTTGACTCTAGAAGTCTGAATGCACAGTATCCATTAATGCAAAATAAGATTCAAGACAGCTTTGAAAGCAATTAAAGTCTATTTTTACAGAAGCTCCAACAGGCAAACTTGTAGCAAGAAAAGATACAGATGTATACTGACTCTAGTATAGATATGATTATAGTGTATCTGGTCCTTACCAAACTGCACCTAGTAGCAGACCATACCCTTACCCGCCATGGCTTAGCACATTCCTGAAAACAACTGTTCACAGTGGAGAGACTTCACAAACCACATCTAAATGTGTGCCCCAGTCATTCAAATCCCCATCACTGCTTACACAGCTCCAGCTGGCCTCTGGGCCAGCTGGGCTCCACTGCTTAGAGAATGGCCCTATAGTACCATGGCTTCAGAGAAGCAGCTGGCCTTTCTCTCAGCCACACAAGTAACCTCCTCCTCTTCCTGGCAGCACAGTGGTTGGAGCAGGCTGGGCCTCAAAACCTGTCTATCCCAACAAAAGCGCTCAGAACTGCTGCCTTCCCCTCACAGGTGTCACCCAGTAATCTCCATTAATTAGCATGACATTCCTCTAATTAGACTAAAAATCTGCTTTGGTTCAGAGTAACAAAGGGAAAACAGTGCTTAAAGCATTTTCAAGTTACTGTAATTAGAGATTTACTCTAAGATCAAGACCTCATGGAGAAGACTTAAGTCAAGACCCACCAAGGTAAATGAGTCTGGAGAGACTGCCCCAGTTTTGAAGGGGCTGCAGGGCAGCTTAGATTGGGACACATGGGGTAGGCCTGTGAAGTTGGAAGGACCTGGCTGGCTCTGGCATGTAGAACAGCAAGAACTGATCAGTCAGGACCAGCCCCAGCCCTTCAGTTCTAAGCAGGCCCATCCCCTGGCCTCATATTCCAGCTCTCTGAGGGGCCAGTATCAGCCCTTGCTGGAGAAGGAAGGAAAAACAAGTGCAGTTTGAGCATGCGTTTATTACCTCCTGGGTTGGGGGAGGAGGAAGCAGGCAAAGTGGTATCTGTCAGACCACCCTTGCTACTGCTGACCACAACCTACCCTCACCCTCCCCTGTAATTTTCTCTTAGGGCCAGAGGATCTTTCTCAGTTGCTCTTCCAGGCCTTCTTCCTGTCTTGTTACAGGATTCATAAAGCCAAAGAATTTATAGGGGTCCACACATGGAGGGTTCCCACTATGCTGTGAAGGAACCAGGGTCGTGGCAGAGAGGCTGGGTGGCAGGTGGAACGGAGCTGCCTATGTGGGAGGCTGATTCAAACTTCTCAAGTGCTGCTCTACAAGTTCCTTACAGCAGCTGTACTGCTCAGTACAGACCTGTGTTAAAATAGTGACCAGCATTGAGCAGAACCATCTTAGGTTCTAAAGATTAGGCAATTGAGTATCCAGGAAGGACCCAACCACCCACCGGGTCAGGGACATCCCTCTCCAACTTCAGTAAACTGTCAGGAGACTAACTGTACAGCCCCATCCTGACCTATCTGTCTGCAGGGCTTCTGACCCTCCAGGGCCTGGTGCCATAGATTCAGACAGATTGGGGGTAGGGGTCTGTAATTTACAATTCCCAATGTTAAGCTCAAGGTTGATTCCTTCTGAGCTGGACATCCTCCCCCCCTCGCCCACTCCCAATCCTCTTGGCTATAAGGGTTGCCATTGTGATAAAATTTCTCATTGTCAGGGACCCACCTGCATTGATTTAGTGAAGGCACTAGTGATGTCCACAGAGTGTGGCCAAGTGTGGAATGCATAGCCCTTAGGCAGACTCTTGCCAAAGTCATCAAGGCCAGAGCATCTTCTGGAGCTCACAAGGGCCAAGAAGGGCCATGAGTACCCTTTCAGGGGCAGAGTAGATCTTCTAAAGGGGCAAAACTCAGAGCCAGGCTTGGGGCAAAGTTGATGTCTACCTGTGCTTTCTTTAGCAGATCAGATATAGGAGTCCACCAGTCGGGCATGAGCCTCTCCAACTCTAAGGTGATGATGACCAAAGCCAGTGTGGAGCCCTTGAACTGCAGCAGCTGGTGGCCCGCCATACAGTGCTGCAGCTGCCTGGTCAGGGACGCGACGTGGAGGGAAGGATTCCTCTGAGGCAGCAGCTCCAGCACTTGGGGCCGGCTCAGGACCACTAGAGCGTGGAACTGGAGACCATGGTTTTTAACGTTAGAACAGAAAACCCCATACTTTTCATATATGAATGACCAAAAGTGCAAACAATCTCTGTTTCCTTCAGGGAGCATCAAATATGGCCCAACCTTTCTCATCCCTATCCACAGCCCCACGAGGGGCTTGAGGCTTAATGCCCATTCTGTGGCCAACCTGAGCCTCAACCCTGGAGAGAAAAAAACAGTCTGCTTTGTGACAGTCTTTGCAGGCCTAAAGTACTTAGATGACAATGTTTCAAATCTGAAAAATAGAAACATACTATTGGAGATCAAGGTAGTAGAAAAGTTACTTGTATCTGCTTGATATTAGAAGAAACTACAACTTGGCAACAGTGGCCAGTTTTCATAATGAAACATCCCTTAGTAATTTAATCTTCATGCTTCATAACAGACCAAAATCCCATGACATTTTCACGTTGCATAATTTTGCCTTACTAACAGAATCATATCCTTAAAGATGATGATCATTCCCCTAACTAAAACAAACCCAAACTAATGTATGATATTTTTTTAAGTGCCAGATCAATATGGTCTAAAGCCTCAATAAGGATTGTGTGTAGGTGAATAAAGACAGCTAAGTGAATGTGTGTAAAGTGTAGCAAAAGCAGACAGATATTTATGTACAATATTCATAGAATGGAAAGTTAAATATTTTTGCAGTGTGTATTTAAAAGAGAAACTCACCATAATAGTGCCGTTTAAAAATCTTTGTCAAGTAAAATTAATGTCCTTCAGAAATGGGAGTCTGGTGGAATGGTGTTGGATACATTTTCACTCCTGTATGTTGTGAGCCTCGTGGGTCACCTCACTGTGGTGCATGTGCAAGGACGTGTGCACGCCTGTGCTTTGCTGTCCTATGTTGTGAACAGCTGTTCCAAAGGCACAAATGAGTCTCAGGGAGACTCTGCAAACTCCTCATGCTTACTATAGTCAAGAAATCCAGCGGCGTCCCAATGTGTAGGTCCCAGTGCAGTCTGTCCAGAATAGCCAGCTCCATCCTCAACAGCTCATTTGGGGTGTAGCCAGAGCCATAGTGCTTTATGAAGTCTTTTATGCGTGGAATCAACTGTAAAAAGAAAATAAAGAGGCCAAAGCCCTACATTATGTCATAGTAGCTTTTGTTTTCTTATCCATGGGGGATTGGGCATCCACGACCTGAGCAGAGTTGTCTTCCAGTGGCATGCCACAGAAAATGTTTCTAAAAGAAAAACCAAACCAGACCTTGGCTATCTGTCAAGACCCCAGAAGTTGTGACACTGTAGTGCATGTCATATGGTCACCCTCTGCAAACAGGTCTTGATCCCCCAACTGCATGCCAGCTCAGACCTAAAGGTGCTTTGGAGACTGGGTGGGGCTGTTCCATTTCCTGTGTTCAGCTACAAGAACTCCTCAAAGGTTTTCAGGAGCCATGAGTTTGGACTGTTCTTGTTCCTGATCCCTACCATGGCTACATATAGAAGGTTTGTGCTTTTGAGCTTCCTGGTCCACACCAGACAGGCACACTGACAAAACCTCCCATGGTTTCTGCAGCACTACTGCTGGACACACCTTCCCTTCAACCTGCATTGAAGGTGGTTTAGTTCTGGGAAAAATGTGACTTTTCTCCAGAGGGACTTCTTAGTCCAGAGGAACAATAAAACTGTCTATGAATAAACACTGATGTAACAAGTGCATTAAAAACTTGGGCCTGCTTTTTCAGGTATTTAAAATATTGCTATAACTTTCAGAAATACTTATTTTAAGGGTTATTTACTTGATTTTTTCATTGGGCAAAAAATGTTTGGGGGGCATAAATAAGGGTTAAAAACATTTTTATTGAAGGTTTGGAACTGGACACACAAGCCTTTTGTTCCTGCTTCCTCAGACTTAGAGACCAGCTAAAGGAGACCCTGTGGACAGGACAATGGTTTCCCCATCCTCAAAGTAGAAGAGGTCAGAAGGTGGTGGGGTGGTTTGGGAGGGGTACTGGAAGACAGTCTCCTGAATGGAAATACACAGTGAAACTAAGGTGACCAAGCAAGCAAACCTGAAGCACTCAGAAGGGCCTCTCCTCTACCTCTAGCACATAGCCTTCCTGCCCCTCTCAGGAGAAGGGTCCCAGAGTCCCCAAGGACCAAGTTCATTGTCACAACCAAGTCTTTAAGCCTCAAGCAGCTTTCTTAGACAGTTTCTAGGAGTGGAATTTAAGTTACATGGTTTTGGAAGCCTTTTTTTCTCATTGGCAGATGCCTCTGTTTAGTGGGGGTGGTACATGCCATCTACCAATGATATCAGAAGAATGTGCCAGGAGGTCAGGCCTCTGGGTTTGTACAGATGTTTGTACTTCCCCATTTGTGAAAGCTGAGTCTGACAAGCCAAAAGGCCGGAGCAGGGGGCAGGGGCAGCAGAGATCCTGAGGAGTTAGTGATTTTCCCCAAATGCCCACCATTCCCAAGTGCATAGCCTTTCAGGAAACCCAAGTGCTCCAGTGTCACACCCCTATTCTTCAAGTGCAGCCCAGCGCAGACTTCCAGGGATGCATACCTCCTCCTCTTCATTCATTTTTACAGCAAGTCTCAAGGAGGTAATTGTGACAATTTGGAGTAACCTCTCTTTTATCTGCAGTATGAACACATTTGAGAAGACTATGAATGCCAGAAATAAACTGCAAAGCATCTGTGGGGATATTTTCTTTAATTAAAACAACCCTCCCGGGGCTGGGATTGTGGCTCAGCGGTAGAGCGCTCGCCTAGCGTGTGGGCGACCCGGGTTCGATCCTCAGCACCACGTACAAATAAAATGCATTGAATAAAACACATTGTGTACAACTAAAGCAAATAAATAAAAATATTAAAAAAAAACAACCCTCCCCCCTTTTCTTTTGCGATATTGGAGATTGAACCCAGAGCACTTTACCACTGAGCCACATCCCCAGCCCTTTTTATTTTGAGACAGGGTCTTACTACATTGCCAAGGCTGGCCTTAAACTTGTCATCCTCTTCCGCAACCTCCCAAGTAGCTGGAATCACAGGCCTCTACCATCGGGCACCCAGGTGGTGCCACTTTTAAATACTACCAATGAAGATGTTTCTGATTTTAGAACCACTGGTGACTAGTCAGTATTCCTTTGTTAGGGGACTGATGGAGTTGGGAAATATGGTACCTTTTCAGGGATACCATTCTGTCCTGGCCTCAAGCCCAGCTTGGCAGGGCCAGACAAGCTTTAACAGGAAGTCCTTTTCCAAATAGGTCCTCTGGTTCTTCTCAAGTCCAACCCTGAGGATCACAGGACACCCAGACAAATGCCCAGGAAGGACATGGAGAGGTTCCAATCCCAGTTCTACCACTTGGGGCACGTGACTTAGTTTATACCTCTCAGGTAACAATAGGAAACAAATTCTCTCTCTCACCATCCCTTAGAGGCCTCCCTACCTTCACTGAAACCAGGAGGCGTCTGATGATGGTGAGAGCCAGGTTAAAAGTGGTCTGAGAGAAGTGAAAGATGTTCTCACATTTCAGGAGCCACAACACGACTCTCTGGAAGTCGTTGCAGATCTCAGCCTGATTGAAAAGATGGGCAGGGAGGGTAGAAGTATTTCCGAGTTGGGGACAGCCCTCGTCCACCGGTAGCAGGAGCTGCCTGCTTAAGGTGAACAGAGGGGCTATGAGAAACCCCCTCACCTTAATCCCGGGATGGGATTAAGTGCCTCTCGGTGGCCTGGCGTCTCACCCATTGGTATCCCAACTCCGAGGGCACCTGCTTTTCGTTCTAAGTAATTCCCCAAATGCAATAGGGCCGGTTAGGAGGCACCTACTAGCAAAATTCCTTCTTGGTGCGGGAAGTCAGAGAATCCCGCCTAGTGCCTCGAGCGGAGACGCACCTGAAGGGCCGGGCCTTCTGAGTTTTGAGCACCTGAGAGTGGTTGCGGATCGAGCCGATCCGCAAGTGAGAAGGGCCCCGCCCCAAAGACCGGTACCTGGGGGTTGCCGCCCCGCCACAGGCGCTCCTCGCGGTCCTGGGCCAGATGCAGGTGAACGAGCATCCTGCGCTCGTCTGGCAGGCCACTCCGGTCGGAGGGCACACCACGATCGGGCTGAGAGGACTGCTGTGCGGGCGGCGGGGACCCGGCCAGAGCGGTAGCAGGAGCCCCGCCTGCGGCTGGCTGAGCTACCGCTGCCGGGTGCTGGGACACCAGGGGTCCGCTCGCCGGCGGCGCAGAGAAGGACGCCGCTCCGGGATTGCGGACCGCGCTGGAGGTCGGCGGCGCGGCAGGAGAGGCTTTGCTAGAAGGCGGGAGAAGAAGGCTAAGTCCACCAGAGCTCTGGAAGGCGCTTTCCTCCGAGGCCGACCGCTCCGGTGCGAGCCGTGCGTCGGAGGCCATGGTGTGGGAGGGATCCAGGGTCTGGGTCGTGATTTAACCCGGCTTTTTATAGCCCAGTGCAAGGGACTCTGAAGCTGGAGCTCCCGGGGGTAGGGGCGGGCTCAGCTGCCCCACCCCCGCCCCTAGCCCTCGCCCGGGAGGCGCTGGGTCTTGGCACTAGCCCCGGGGAATGGGCGGCGCACACCCCGGACACTACCAGACAGAGCGCAATCAGGTGAGTGAAGGATCCCTCATCTTTTCTTCCCAACTCCACATAGACCTTCTCTGCGCCTCTTCCCCACTTGTGGCATGAGCCTCATGCAGTCTTCAGCTCCTGTGTGGTGGCTAGTGACAAGCCGACCCTGGACATACGTGCCCGACCACACCCTGTGTCTTATCTCATAGTACAGATTTGGGGATACAGGTAGAGGAGCATCAAGAGCTCAGCTCCTCAATAACGCAGGTTCGCTATGGAATTCCCAACTTGCAGTGTGTGTCTCACCTCTCAGAGTCTCCTTCTCTAAAAAAGTGATGATACCTCCCTCAAAAGGTAGTTCATTCATTTATGTATTTACCTTTCCAGTAGTTATTCATAGAAGCTCTGCTATATGTTAGGTGTCAGGACATAACAGTGAACAAAATGTGCATGATACTTAATTCTAGTTAGGGGAGACAGACAAAAAAACATGAGTAGGATATATGGAAATAAGCTGGGTGCGGTGGTGAAGCCTGTAATCCCAGCGGATCTAGAGGCTAGGGCAGGAGAATTGCGAGTTTAAAGCCAGCCTCAGCAATTTAGCGAGACCCTAAGCAACTTAGTGAGACCTTGTGTCTAAATAAAATACAAAAAAGGGCTGGGGATGTGGCACAGTGGTTAAGTGTCCCTGAGTTCAATCCCTGGTGCCAAAACACACACACACACACACACACACACACACACGCAATTCTTCTCTTGGGTATAGGCCTAACAGAAATGTTCATGTGTGCACCAAAAGACACCTAATGCTTAGAACCACACTATTTGCAAAAGTCCAAACTCGATATAGCTGAAATGCCCATCAGCAGCTAAATGAGATAGATAAATTGTGGTATGTTCACACCATAAACTACTGCATCTTGTTGAAGAATAATGAACTACACTATACTCAGCAAGACGGAAGAATCTCACAAACATCATACTGAGTGTAAGGAAACAGAAACACTGTATGACTGGTTTATATGAGATTTTATTTAAGAGATGGGTTGCTACATTGCCCACAGTTGGCCCCAAACTCCTGGGCTCAAATGAACCTCCTGGCTCAGCCTCCCCAGTAGCTGAGATCACAGCTGCCTTCCATTGTGTCCAGACTTACAAGAAAAACTCACTACATTGTTAAAATGGAGAAACTGGTTACCTTCAGAGATAGATGCAATATGACTGGAAGGGGGAAACAAGGAGCTTACGGGGAGCTGGTAATGTTCTGTTTCTTTATCTGGATGCTCATCACACAGGTATGTTTACCTTGTGAAAACAGATTAAGGTGTATACTTATAGTTTATATACTTCCTTATGCAAGTTACATCCTGTTAAAATTTAATCCCATTAAATTTATGGGATTATTAAAATATGTGGGAATACTAGAAGGAGAAAAAAGAGGAACAGAAGGTATATTTAAGGTAATGATGAATGAGAATTTCCCCCAAAGTAATATCAGATGCCAAACCACAGATTTATGAAACTCACAGATCACCAAGCTGGATAAATGCCAAAAAAAAAAAAAAAAATGCATCCAGGGGGCTGGGGTTGTGGCTCAGTGGCACAGCTCTCTCCTAGCATGTGTGAGGCCCTGGGTTTGATCCTCAGCACCACATAAAAATAAATAAATAAAATAAAGGTATTGTGTCCAACTACAACTATAAAATAAATATTTGAAAAAATGCATCTAGGTATTCACATTAAATTTGTAGAAAAATCAAAGATAAGAAAAAAAATTTAAATAAGCCTAGGCTGGAAGCCTTTATTTATAGAGGATCAAGGATATGAATCACATTGGAATTGTCTTCAGAAATCATACAAGCCAGATAGTGGAATGGAATATTTGAAGTGTTAATAGGAAAAAACCCACCAACCTAGAGTTCTGTATTCATTGAAATTAGCCTTAAAAAGTGAAATGCAATAAAGACTTTCTCAGGCAAACAAAGTTGAGGGAATTTGTCACAAGTAGACCTGTCCTGCAAGAAAAAAAAATGTTAAAAGAAGTGTTTTCAGAGAAAAGGAAAATCATATAGACCATAGAGTCAGATCTACATAAAGAAAGAAAGAATATTAAGGAATAAATGAAGGTAAAATTAACTTTTGTTATTCTTAACTAATATAATAATTTATTGATATTAAAGTTTATAGGCTATATAGTTATATAAGTTATGGATAAGCAAGATAAATGGCAACAATGATACAGGCATAGAAGGGAAGAATTAAGAACACTTTGTGGGGCTGGGATTGTGGCTCAGTGGAAGAGCACTTGCCTAGCATGTGTGAGGCACTGGGTTCAATTCTCAGCACCACAAATAAAATAAAGGTCCACTGACAACTAAAAAATATTTTTTAAAAAGAATGCTTTATAATAAGGTACTTGCACTATTTGTAAAGCAGTAAAATGTTAATCAGAAGTGGGTTCATTTTAAATCATTAGTTTTTTAAAATTTTTTAGTTGTAGATGGACATAATACCTTTATTTTATTTATTTTTATGTGATGCTGAGGATTGAACCCACAACTTCAGCCCTAAATGCATTAGTTTTAAATGTATATTGAAAAGTCTAGGGCAACCACTAAACAGCTCTTTAAAATATGTAATTAAGCCGGGTGTGGGGGCACATGCCTGTAATCCCAGGACTTGGGAAGCTGAGGCAGGAGGATCACGAGTTCAAAGCCAGTCTCAGCAATGGCAAGGTACTTAGCAACTCAGTGAGACCCTGTCTCTAATAAAATACAAAAAAAGGCTGGGGATGTGGCCCAGTTGGTTGAGTGCCCCTGAGTTCAATACCTGATACCAAAAAAAAAAAAAAAGTAATTAATAATTAATATGTTAAGAAGGGAGAGAAATGGAACCATAAAATACTAATAACAGGGTCTGAGGTTGTGGCTCAGTGGTAGAGTGCTTGCCTAATATGCATGAGGAACTGGGTTCAATCCTCAGCACCACATAAATATAAAAATAAAGATATTGTGTCCACCTAAAACTAAAAAATAAATATTTAAAAAGTACTAATAGTACCAGATGGCCACCTGGATCCACAGAAAAATGAAGATAAATAAAAATAGTAAATAATAAGGTTAATGTAACAAACTGTAATTTCAGCTTAACTCTCCTTTTTTCTTTCAGCTTCTTTAGATGATTTTAAAGATAAATCACTAAAGCTAAATTAGTATAAATCTGAAGTTGTTCATGATAAATGAAGATATATAAGCTCTAGAGTAACCACTAAGAAAATAATTAAAAAATACAGTAAAGTAACCATGAAAGAATTCAAAGGTTAAACTAGAAAAAAATTTTAAATATTTTTTGTAGTTGTAGATGGACAGAATGCCTTTATTTTATTTGTTTATGTTTATGTGGTACTGAGGATCAAACCCAGTGCCTCATGCATGCTAGGCAAGCACTCTGCCACTAAACTAGAAAATATTAACTAAATGAAAAAGAAAAGAGGAACAGTAGAGCAAAAAAGATATGACATTACAGAAAACAAAAAGCAAAACAGAAGACTTAAATTCAATAGTATTAATAACAATGTTAACTGTAAGTGGATTAAACAGTTGTATTAGTCTACTAGGACTGAATTTTGAACTGAACGTTTGTGTCCCTTTAAGATTCATAAATTTAAACCCTAACCTCCAAATTTATAACATCGGATATGAGGCTTCAGAGAAGTAATTAGGGTTTGATGAGGTCATGAGGGTAGGGCTCTTATGGTAGGATTGGTGTCCTTCTAAAAATAGAACCTGCTCCTTACCCTCAGATTATTCTATGAGGCCAGGATCACCCTGTGATATAACCAATTAATAAATGAATGAATAAAAGATTCTTCCCAAAATGAAAACTACAAGGTTGGTTTAGTATTCCAAAATGTGTGTGTGTGTGTGTGTGTGTATGTGTGTGCACGTGCACGTGCATGCACATATGTACACCTATCTGATAAAGGACAATTGAGATGCACAGTCATCTCAATAGAGCCAGAAAAAGTATTTGACAAAATCCAATGCTCTTTCATAATAAAACACACTCCACAAATTAGGAACTTCTCTAACTTGATAAAGAACATCTATGAAAAACCTACAGCTAACATCATGCCTAACAGTAAATGACCAAATGCTTCCCAACTAAGATTAGGAAAAAGACAAGGATGTCTGTTCTCATCACTTCTGTTTAACTTTGTACAGGAGGCAATTAGACCATAAAAAGAAAGAAAAGGTTTGGATCCAGACTAAACAGAAAGAAGTAAGACAACACCACTTTTGGATATTATGATTTTGTACATAGAAAATCTTAAGGAACACACACACAAACTACTATTAGAAGAATAAAGAAGGTGAGAAAGTTGCAAAGCACAAGATCAATATACTTCAAAAGTCAATTTCAGCCAGGTGCAGTGGCATACGCCTGTGATCCCAGTGGCTCAGGAGGCTGAGGCAGGAGGAACACAAGTTCAAAGAGAGCCTCAGAAATTTAGTGAGGCCCTAAGCAACTTAGCAAAACTCTGTTTCAAAATAAATATAAATAAATAAAAAGGGCTGGGGATGTTCCTCAGTGGTTAAGCACCCTGGGTTTAATCCCTGGTACTAAAAGAAAGAAAAGAAAAAAGTCAAGTTGATTTCTTTTTTTTTTTTTAATTAATTTGTTTTAGTTGTACATAATGCCTTTATTTTTACTTGGTGCTGAGGATTGAATCCAGGCCACGCATGTGCTAGGTGAGCGCCCTACCTCTAAGCCATAACCCCAGCCCCTCAATTTGATTTCTGTACATTACCAGAGAACAATCTGAAAATGAAATTTTTAAAAATCTATTTACAACAGCATGAAAACAAATAAAATATTTAGGAGTAAATGTAATAAAAATGCAAAGTTTGTACATTGAAAACTACAAGACATCACTAAAACTAAGTGGAACATTATCCATTTTTTCCATAACTAAGGGGAAATACATTCTGTGTTCATGGATTGGAAGACTTAAATTGTTGAAGTGACAAAACTACTTGATCTGTGGATTCAACAGAATCACCATTCAATTTTCAGTTGCCTATTTGCAGAAATTTACAAGTGTGTTCCTAAAATTCCTTTGGAGATGCAAGGTGAATCCCTGAATAAAATGGCCGAAACAATCTTGAAAAAGAAGAGCAAAGTTGGAGACTCACACTATGTGATTTAAAAACTTAGTATACAGCTACAGTCGTCTAGACAGTGTGATACTGGCATATGGACAGATGTATAGGTCAGTGAACTAGATCCGAGAATCTAGGAATGAGCAATTGGTTTTCAACAGAGGTGCCAATTCAGTAGGAAAAATAATAGTCTTTTCAGCAAACTGTGCTGGGATAGCTGGAAGAGAACCATGCAGAAGAATAAAGTGGGATCCCTGTGTCACTCCATATACAACAATAAGTTGAGGGCTGTAGCTGTAGCTCAGTAGTAGAGCACTTGCCTAGCATGTGAAAGCCTATAAGTTTGATCCCCAGTACCACAAACAAAATGAAACAAACTGAAACAAACAACTAAACAACAACAAAAAATTACTTTGAAATAGATCATAGACCTGAATGTAAGAGCTAAAAATGGAAAACCGATAGGAGAGAAAATCTTCACAAGCTTGGGTTAGGAAATAGCTTCTTAAATTTGCACCAAAAGCACAAGGACAAAAGAAAAAATATAGAAATTGTACTTTATCAAAATTGAAAACTTTAGCACCTCAAAGGACATCATAAAGTAAAAAGACAACCCACAGAATGGGGAAAATATTTGCATATCATATATTGGAAAAGAGATTTGTACTCAGAATACATAAAGAACTCAATGAAAAGACAAATAAAATGGGTAAAGGATTTGAACAGACCTTTTTCCAAAAAAGTTTCATAAATGGCAAATAAATACATGAAAAAATGCTGAACACCATTAGTCACCAGAGAAATGAAAAATTTAAAACCTCAATAAGATACTATTTTACACAAGGTGTTGGTGAGTTGTGTAGAGAATTGAAAACCTTATACATTGCTGATGGGAATTTAAAATGGTGCAACTACTTTAGAAAACAACTTGGAAATTCTTCAAAATGTTAAACATTAAAGTTACCAAATGATGCAAAATTCTAGATATACATACCCAAGAGAAATGAAAACATATGTTCAAGTGTTGGGAATGTGGTTCAGTGGTAGAGAACTCATTTAGCATGTATAGAGCCCTGGGTTTGATCTCCGGAGCCTGAAAACAAAACAAAGAAGTTGGCATGTATATCTAGTATATATGGAATATCAGATGATGAAAAGTAGTATGGAGAAATATAAAGTTGAGAGAGGAAATAAGAAGAACTGGGGCTAAGGGTTGAAATTTTAAATAGGGTGGTCATGTTAGAGCTCACTGAGAAAATATCTCATGAACAAAAATTTTCTAAAGGAGGTGAGGGAACAGGTAAGTCAGGTATCAAGGGGAAGAGCTTCTGGGCTGCCTGAGTTTAAAGCTGGACTTCACCATTGCCCACATGTATGACCTTGGAAAAATTATTTATTGGCCCTGTGCTTCAGTTTTTTATTTGTAAAATAAGGATAATAAATACTACTTATTTCAAAAGATTATTGTGTGGCTTAAATGATTAAAAAAGAAAACAAAGTACTTAGAACATTACACTGGCACTAAGTAAAATACTTTATAGTTATTATCATTAGTTCCTGCTGCAAGCACACAGCCTTTGCATGCTAAGATAGAAGCATGCCTGGAATGTTCAAGGAGGCCTGGTGAGGCTGATGAAGAAGCAAGAATGAGGACGGTAAGAGGTGGAGGGAGGGCTTGTGGTTTTTACTGTGAGATGAGAAATCAGTGGAGGATTTGGAGGAGAGAAAAGGTCTGATTCATATTTCAACACCATCACTCTGGCTCCTGTGTTGAAAATATAGTCATTCCCTCTGTATCTGGGTGATTGGTTCCATATCATAATCTGTGGATGTTTGAGTGTCATATAAAATAGCATACTATTTGCATATAACCTACACACCCATATACTTCAAATCATCTCTAGATATGTAATCCAAAGCAAATGCTATGTAAATGGTTGTTATACTAATTTTTAAGGCATAAGGACCAAAAAAAAATGTTTGTATATGTTCAGTACAGATGCAAATTTTTTTTCCAAATGCTTTTGATTTGCTGGTGGTTGAATCATGGATGCAAAATCCACAAATATGGAGGCCTGACTATATACTAAAAGAGGTCAAGGATGCAATCAAGGATTTTAATTAGTTCTGAGATGTTGTAGTAATGCACATGAAAGATATTGGTAAGTGGTCATTTTCTGGTTCTTAATTTGAAGATAGGTCCAATAGACTCTATTGAAGGATTGGATATTGGGTGTGAGAAAGAGACTGCAGTTTAATCTGAGCAATTATCAGAATTCAGCTTCTAGTTGTTGAGATGAAGTCAGAGGAACCTTTTTTATTTTTTAATTTTTTTAATGGAACCGGGGATTGAACTCAGGGGCACTCGACCACTGGGTCACGTCCCCAGCCCTTTTTTGTATTTTATTTAGAGACAGGGTCTCACTGAGTTGCTAAGTGCCTCGCCATTGCTCAGGCTGGCTTTGGACTCGCGATCCTCCTGCCTCAGCCTCCCAAAGTGCTGGGATTACAGGCGTGCGCCATCGCGCCCGGCTCCTTTTTTAATTTTTAGTTTAGTTTAGTTTTTTTTTTTAGGGTAGAGCAGACTTAAGATAGAGAGTCGGGGAGGCAAGTGGAAAGGGGATGAGGATTTACATTTTTTTTTTTTTTTTTTTTTTTTTTTTTTGGTACCGGGGATTGAACTCAGCAGCACTAGACCACTGGGCACATCCCCAGCCCTTTTTTGTATTTTATTAGAGACAGGGTCTCAATGAGTTGCTAAGTGCCTCTCCATTGCTGAGGCTGGCTTTGAACCCTTGATCCTCCTGCCTCAGCCTCCCAAAGTGCTGGGATTACAGGCGTGCGCCACCGCGCCCGGCTGGATTTACATTTTTGATTGTGCTAAACTCCAAACGTTTGTTACACATCCAAGTGAACTGATGCTCAGGGAAGAGGTTCCGACCGGAAAGAGAATGAATCATTGGTTCTTTTACAAATATTTATCGATATCCCACCGCGTGTCAAGTTCTATTTCTAGGTTCTGGAGATAAATGCAAGAATACTGAGTCTTCTAAGCTCACCTCCTAATGGTAAAACAGGTCATAAACAAGCCAGGTAACATATGTAAGGTCTTTAGCTCTCCAGGTGGGACAATGTACAAATGCTATTGTTGTTATCAATATTTGGGATATTACAAGTGTCAGAAGATAAATAAGCCTTGCGACCTAGGAGCGCCGCCTTGTCCCAGAGGAGGGGCTGCCAGGTATCCTTCCTCAGGACTAACCGATCCTTCAACGCAGGGGATTGGCACCATTGCGCAGGCGCGGCCTCAGCCTGGCGTCCTAGGAGATGGACTCGAAACGCCTTCGCGCATGCGTAGTTCAAGAGGCCGAGGGAGCTCCAGACTGGGATTGGGCGGGGCGAATTTGGAGTGCGCCTGCGCACTGCACGCTCTAGTCGAAGAAGCCGCAGTCTCCAGAGCGCCCAGGAGGTGTTTCAGTAGACTCTGGCCAGCCTTTCCCGCGAACCCGGTGTCGTTGGGCTACATCCAGGGCGGGACGTCTCTCGGGCACGGGAGGGGGCCACGATGCCGGTGAGGAGAGCCGCTCAGCCGCTAGGGTTCCTCATCCCAGCGGCCTGGCTCGGGGGCGCGGCCGTTGCCATAGAAGCGCGGAGCAGGCGGGAGGCCCGGGTGGGGCGGGGCAGGGCCGGACCCCTTGGGCCTCGGCCGTTAAGGGAACTGGCAGGTGGGCCCAGCGTCCGTGGGGGTCTAGCCCACTTAGGGAAGCACCCGGGAGCAGGCCCTGTTGCCTTTGTCCCTGCTGCATCCCGTGGGGCCTGCGCTGTTTGACATAAAGGCACCGTGCCGGAGGATGCATTCTGGCTCTCAGCCCCGCCCGCTGGGTAGGGCGTCTGGGGGTGGCCACCGAGGGTCGTTCGGACGCTCAGCATCTGGTGGGGTCCGCGCAGCGGAGGCACGACCCGGAAAGTGGCCGGGCGAAGGTTGCCAGTCCCTGTTTCAGGGCCCTGACTTGCACTGTCCTAGGTTTGAGCTGTCATTCCTCTCGTGGCGCTGTAGTTTACCGTGCAGAATGTAACCTGTGTATGGGTAGTGTGGTGGACGTACATTTACCTTCAGGGTTTCACATTTAATTATCGTTTTCTTAATAAGGGGTGTTTTAAGTCCAGTAAAGGGTCATGGAGAAAACTTGAGCCTTGGCCAATTATTTATTGGTTATGCGGCCTCGGATAATTATTTAATCTGTCTGGGTTCTTAGTTCCTGTATAATGAAACTTTTCTTCATAGGGTTTCTATTAGGGCGAAATAAGGTAATACACAGGAGACGAAGGACAGTTTTGACATTTAGCATTCAATACTCTATATCCTTTTAAAAATTGTTTTCAAGTTATTAATTCAGCCAATGTTGGGCACCAACCACATGTTAAGCACTGAAGATACATACAGTATTGAGCAAAACCAGACAGTTTTTGAATTTGGAAAAAGAAGACTTGCTTTCTTGGGTAGAGGTGAAAATCATACACATTTATAGAGATAAGACACACATTCTTAATGAATGAGTGGGTGGGTGGCATATAATAGAAACTAGTCGATACTAGTGATTGGAAAGTGTTGCCATTGATATCAAATCATGTATTTTTTATTAGAGACAGAGCAACTGTTTTTAAGAGACTTTAGAAATTGTGTGTTTGTGAAATTTTAGCAACTAATATTTTAAAATACTGTGAGATAACAGAAATTTATGGGCTGAATTCAGTTCCTTGACTATTCATTTGCATCTCTGATGTAGATAGAGGGAAAGACATTAATCAAATAAGGAAGAGTAAAATTTTGTCCTTGGAAAAGAGAGCAGGGTGCTCTGAGAGCCTATAAAAGCATTTGACCTAATTAGAGAAGTGTTCCCAGATAAAGTGGCTATTGAGTTGAGTTCTGAAAGATAAGTAGATGTTATCTAAGTGAAGAGGGGGTTAAGGAATGTTCTAGGCAGAAGGAATGGCACAAGGAAAAGCCAGTGGTAAAGAAGAAGCATGGTGACTAGAAAAGACCGTAAAACCTAGGGTGGATGTAGTTGAGAGAGCTGGCGCAGCATCTTGTGAAATAAGCCTGGAGAAGAAGTAGCCATAGGCAGATTTTGGACTGCCTTAAAATGCTGATTGTTTTTAGCGTGGCACGGTGGTGCACGCCTGTAATCCCAGCACTTTGGGAGGCTGAGGCAGGAGGATCGCGAGTTCAAAGCCAGCCTCAGCAATGGCGAGGCATTTAGCAACTTAGTGAGACCCTGTCTCTAAATAAAATACAAAAAGGGGCTGGGGGGGCTGGGGTTGTGGCTCAGCAGCAGAGTGCTCACCTCGCACGTGAGCGGCCCGGGTTCGATCCTCAGCACCACGTAAACATAAATGCATTGCATTGTGTACAACTAAAGTAAATAAAAATAAACATTAAAAAAAGGGGGGGGGGCTGGGGATGTGACCCAGTGTCGAGTGCCCCTGAGTTCAATCCCTGGTACCACACACACACACACACACAAGAAAAAAAAAAAACAAAAAACAAAAAAAAACCCTGATTTTTATCCTAAGACCTATGAGAAACTATTGAAGAATTTTAAGTAGAAGAGTCAACATGATTAGATCTGTGTTGACACAGAATGCCAGGAGGACAGACTGTAGGACAATCTAATTTGATGTCCTGTAGGAGTAAAGGGCCTAGATGATGGAGACCTAGACTGTGGTAATGAAGGTAGAGATGAAGAGAAATGTGTTGTATTGGTTTTATCTGTTACTTGTCAATGACAATTTCAAAGTCAATGGCTTATATGTGTTTTTTTTAAATGTTTAGAAGAGTATCAGAAATAGGAATTTGATAAATATATGTTCAATGGAAATATTAAGCTTCATTTCAGTAATATAATTGTATTTTGACCATGTAAAATTTCAAATATTGAAACTTTGTATATACAAGTTTCATAAGTTTAGGTCATACTAAGACATTTCTCTGTTCATTATTGTACTTTTTTTTTTACTTTCTGTTACCTTCTACAGAGAAGATAAGCCTATGCATGGATATATATATATATATATATATATATATATATATATATATATTTGTGTGTGTGTGTGGGGGGGGGTACCGGGGATTGAACTCAGGGGCACTCAACCACTGGGTCACATCCCCAGCTCTTTTTTGTATTTTATTTAGAGACAGGGTCTCACTGAGTTGCTAAGTACCTCACCATTTTGCTGAGGCTGGCTTTGAACTCGCGATCCTCCTGCCTTAGACTCCCAAGTGCTGAGATTACAGGTGTGCGCCACTGCGCCCAGCATGGAGCTATATTTTAAAAACAATTTTACTAATGTGTTATAGAAAATAAAACTAGATGTATCAGGGGAACTAAAGACCGACTATATTCTTTTTTTAATACTTATTTATTTGTTTTCAGTTGTACACAATGCCTTTTATTTTTTTTATGTGGTGCTGAGGATCAGACCCGGGCCGTGCTAAGCAAGCAATCTATTGCTGAGCCACAACCCCATCCCCGACTATATTCTTTTTGTAAAATATTTTTTTAGTTGCAGATGGACACAGTACCTTTATTTATTTATTTATTTTTATGTGGTGCTGAGGATTGAACCCAGTGCCTCAATGCAGGCTAGGCAAGTGCTCTACCACTGAGCTACAACCCCAGCCCACCCAACTATATTCTTGAATTAAATTTATTAACCATGCTCACTTGTGTTTTCCTATAGGCAGGAAGCTCAGAATGTCAGGGACTTTTTTTTTTTTTTTTTTTTTTTTGGTAGCAGGGATTGAACTCAGGGGTACTCTACCACTGAGCCACATCCCCAACTGTATCTTGTATTTGATTTAGATACAGGGTCTCACTGAGTTACTTAGTGCCTTGCAGTTGCTGAGGCTGGCTTTGAACTCTGGATTCTCCTGTTTCAGCCTCTCAAGCCGCTGGGATTACAGGTCTGTGCCACCGCTGTCAGGGACTTTGTGCAGAAAGACAGTCTATAATATACTAGTTCATTTTCTGCATTTACTATAGATGTAAATTAGATCTTCTCTCCCCTCTTTTACATTGCAAAGAAAATATTTTTCTTTTCTTTTCTTTATTTATTTATTTTGGTACTGGGGATTAAAGCCAGGGTCACTTTACCACTGAACTACATACCCAGCCCTTCTTATTTTTTATTTTGAATGGGTCTCACTAAGTTGTTTAGTGCCCCCATAAATTACAGAGGTTGGCCTTGGACTTGCAATCCTCCTGTCTCAGCCTGCCAAGTTGCTGGGATTGCAGGTGTGCACCACCAGGCCTAGCTTAATATCTTTTTTAAAATTTTTTTAAAAATAATAGATGGACACAATAACTTTATTTTATTTTTACATGGTGCTGAGGATCTAACCCAGTGCCTCACAATTGCTAGGAAAACGTTCTACCACTGAGCTATAATCCCAGCCCCACTTAATATCTTTAAAAAAATAAATTATATATATATATGTTATAGTTGGATACAGTACTTTTTTTATTATTTATTTTTTTTAAAATATTTATTTGGCCGGGCGCGGGTGGCGCACGCCTGTAATCCCAGCACTTTGGGAGGCTGAGGCAGGAGGATTGCGAGTTCAAAGCCAGCCTCAGCAATGGCGAGGCACTTAGTAACTCAGTGAGACCCTGTCTCTAATAAAAATACAAAAAAGGGCTGGGGATGTGGCCCAGTGGTCGAGTCGAGTGCCCCTGAGTTCAATCCCCGGCACCAAAAAAAAAAAAAAAAAAAGAAAAAAATTATTTATTTGCTTTAGCTGTACACAATGGGTTTATTTGTACGTGGTGCTGAGGATCGAACCTGGGCCGCGCACGTGCCAGGCGAGCGCTCTACCGCTGAGCCACAACCCCAGCCCAGTACTTTTATTTTATTTTATTTTATTTATTTTTTTATGTGGTGCTGAGGATCTAACCCAGGACCCCGCAAGTGCTGGGCAAGCACTTTACTGCTGAGCCACAACCCTAGCCCCTTAATATCTTTTTAATAAGCTTTTTCGGTATACATATGAGGTCTTTAATTGCATTTAACAAAGACTTATAAAGTCCTAACCTATGCCGGCCACTGAGATGGTAACACAGTCCTTTGTAAATTATAAATTTAATAGGCTGATGGCAAAAGCAAATGTTCTTTTCATTATTTGTAAATATTGTCTCCACAGATCAATAAATCAGAGAAGCCGGAAAGCTGCGATAATGTGAAGGTCGTTGTTAGGTGCCGTCCCCTCAATGAGAGAGAAAAATCCATGTGTTACAAACAGGCTGTCAGTGTGGATGAGATGAGGGGAACTATCACTGTACATAAGACTGATTCTTCCAATGAACCTCCAAAGACATTTACTTTTGATACTGTTTTTGGACCAGAGAGTAAACAACTTGATGTTTATAACTTAACTGCGAGACCTATTATTGATTCTGTTCTTGAAGGCTATAATGGTAAGTGAATATCTAGTTTATTTTTTAAAAAACTTTATTGAGGCATAATTAATGCCCCATAAAGTCACCTATTGTAATAGTACAGTTAGATGAGTTGTAGTAAATATATACAGTTGTGAAAACATCACTATAATACAGTTTTAGAGCACTTCCATCACCCCCAAAATTATTTTATGCCATTTTGCAGTTCCACCCCCAGGCAACCACTGATCTGCTTCTGTCACTATAATGTTTACCTTTTCTCAAAATTTCACATAAGTGATATGTCATCTTTTTAATCTGTTTCCTTTCACTTGGCATATGATTTGAAGTTCACCCATGTTTTGCATGTACCAGTGATTTGTGGCTTTTTATTACTGAATTGCATTCCAGTGTATGAATATAACAGTTTTGTTTATGCATCCAGATGTTTGGCTATGATAAATAACAATGCTGAGAACATTCATTTATACATCTATGCATAAACATATTTCAGAGTTTCTCTAACATAAAGTTTTCAAAATTCTCCCATGTCATAAGAATGTATTAGTACTTTATTCCTTTTTATGGCCAAATATTCTCTTATATGTTATACAGATATAACATATTTTGTTAATCCATTCATTTGGATTAACATTTGGATTGTTTGTACGTTTTAGTTATTATGAATAATGTTACTTTGAACATTCTTATGCAATGTTTGGTGTGAATATAGTTTTTAATTCTCTTGAATATATAGGGAGGAGTGGAATTGCTGAGTCATGTGGCAATTCTCTTTAACATTTTGAGTAACTCAACTTTTCCAGAGTAGTTGCATCATTTTACATTCCCACCAACAATGTGTGAGGTTTCCAATTGTTCCACATCTTTGTCAACAATTTTAGTTGTCTTTCTGATATTTATTCAGGGGGCATAAAGTGGTATTTCATTATTATTTGCAATAGATTTTTTAATATTGACCTCGTATCTTGCAACTTTGCTAAAATTGCTTATTAATTCTAGTATATTTTTTTATATTTTGCTTTTTTTCTTTTTGCAGTGCTGGTGATGGAACCAGTACCTTGCTCATGCTAGGCAAGTGCTCTACCACTGAGCTACACTCCTACCCACTATATTTTGTTGTTGCTTTTTTTTTTTTTTAATTCTATAGGATTTTTTTGCATATAATATTATGTTGTCTACAAATAATGATGTTTTTTATTTCTTTCCAATATTTATGGCTTTAATTTCTTTTTGTTGCTTGGTTATACTAACTGGAAGTTCCACTGAATAGAAATGGTGAGAGTGGACATTTTGTTTAGTTGATGATCTTAGGGAAAATGCATTCTTTTTTTTTGTTGTTGTTGTTGTTGTTGTTCTTTTTAGATATACATGACAAGTGTTTTTTGACATAATACGTGAAGGATAGTTTATCCTAATTAGGATCCCATTCTTGTGGTTGTATGTGATGTGGAGTTTCACTGGTCATGTATTCATATAACATTTATTTTTTCACTAATAAATATAATATTACCTATAGATTTTTAAATAAATATTCTTTTTCAGATTAAGATAGTTCTCCCTTGTTTTTAGTTTGCTGAGAATTTTTTTTTTTTTTTAAGGAAGGTATATTGGATTTTTTCAAATGTTGAAACTTTTAAAAAGTTTTCTAGTGCTGGTTATTGAACTCAGGAATGCTTTACCACTGAGCTACAACCCCACCCCTTTTAATATTTTTTATTATTTAGTTAAATACCGGGGATTGAGCCAGGGCCACTTTACCACTGAGCCTTATCTTCTGCCTCTGCCCCCCCCCCCTCTTTTCTGAAATAGGTTTCAGTAAGTTGCCAAGGCTGGCCTTGAATTTAGTAATCCTCCTGTCTTAGTCTCTTGAGCAGCTGGGATTACAAGTGTGCACCACTATGTCCCATTCTGTGCAACTAATGAAATCATCTTTTTTTCTGTGTGTTGATGTGGTCAATTACATTGATTAGATTTTTAGCGTGAAACCAGCTTTGCCACTTGGTCATTTTCAAATATTGTTAGATTTTGTTTGCCAAAATTTTGTTTAAAATGTTTGTATCTGTGTTCATGAGGCATATAAGAATGCTGTTTTCTTGTAATCTCTTTATCTGGTTTAGATATGAGAACAATTCTAGTTTTATAGAATGAGGTAGGGAATATTCCCTTCTTTTCAACTTTTTAGAAGAATTTGTCTAGAATTAGTATTATTTCTACTTTAAATATTTGATAGAATCCATCAGTGAAGCCATCTGGGCTTGGAGTTTTCTTGTGGGAATTTGTAGGTTTTGTCACAGATTCAGTTTCTGTAATCTAGGCTTTTGGGGTTATGCGTTTTTTTTCTTGCGTTTTGGTGGTTTGTCTTTGATGGAATTCATCTATTTCATTGAAGTGAATTTATTGGCAAAAAGTCGTTCTTATGGGGCTGGGGTTGTGGCTCAGCCGTAGAGTGCTTGCCTAGCACTGGCAAGGCCCTGGGTTTGATCCTCAGCACCACGTAAAAATAAATAAATAAAATAAAGGTATTGTGTTCACCTACAACTAAAAATAAATAAATAAAAATTTTTAAAAAGTTGTTCAAGCCGGGCACGGTGGCGCACGCCTGTAATCCCAGTACTTGGGAGGCTGAGGCAGGAGGATCGTGAGTTCAAAGCCAGCCTCAGCCATGGCGAGGCACTTAGCAACTCAGTGAGACCCTGTCTCTAATAAAATACAAAAAAGGGCTGGGGATGTGGCCCAGTGGTCAAGTGCCCCTGAGTTCAATCCCCGGTACCAAAAAAAAAAAAGAAAGTTGTTCATATTATTCTTTTATTATTCATTTAAAAAAATTTTTAGTTGTAGGTGGACACAATACCTTTATTTTATTTATGTGGTGCTGAGGATTGAACCCATGTCACTCTACAGCTGAGCCCCAGTATGTTATAATCTTAGTATATAAAAATAGCAATACAAACTTTCTTTCTTTTTTTTTTTTTTTCTTTGGTAACGGGGATTGAACTCGGGCACTGGACCACTGGGCCACATCCCCAGCCCTTTTTTGTATTTTATTAGAGATAGAGTCTCACTGAGTTGCTAAGTGCCTCGCCATTGCTGAGGCTGGCTTTGAACTTTCGATCCACCTGCCTCAGCCTCCCAAGTGCTGGGATTACAGGCGTGTGCCACCACACCTGGCCAAACTTTCTTTTTTTTTTTTTTTTTTAAATATTTATTTATTTGCTTTTAGTTGTACACAATGTGTTTATTTGTACGTGGTGCTGAGGATTGAACCCGGGTCGCACACATGCTAGGCGAGCGCTCTACCGCTGAGCCACAATCCCAGCCCCCTGGCCAAACTTTCTTATTCCTGATATTGGTATATTTGTAATTTGTATCTTCTTTCTCATTTTTTTTTTTTTTTTTTTTTTACTGACTACACTGATAAGAGCTATATCAATTATATTGTCTTCTGAGAGAACCAGCTTTTGGTTTAATTTTTTCTATTTTGTTTTTGTTTTCTTTCTTTCTTTGTGGTGTGTGTGTGTGGGGGTGCAAGTAATACTGTGAATTGAACCACCCAAGGTCTCCTCCAGCCCCCTTTTAAAAATTTTGAGACAGGTCTTGTCAAGTTGCCCAGGCTGTCTTTTTTTTTTTTTTTTAATATTTTTATTTATTTGCTTTTAGTTGTACACAATGCGTTTTATTCAATGTGTTTTATTTGTACGTGCTGCTGAGGATCGAACCCGGGTCGCCCACGTGCTAGGCGTGCGCTCTACCGCTGAGCCACAATCCCAGCCCAGCCCAGGCTGTCTTTGAACTTGTGATTCTTATGCCTCAGCCTCCAAAGTTGCTGGGATTACTAGTGTACTCCCCCGAGTCTGGCTTGTTTTTATTTCATTGATTTCTGCTCGGATCTTTATTGTTTCTTTTCTCCTACTTACTTTAGGTTTAATTTGCTCTTTATTTCCTACTTCTTTAAGGTGGAAGTTGAGGTTGTTGTTTTGAGAAGTTTCTTCCTTTCTAATATAGGAGTTGAATGGTATAAATTATTCCCCAACTTCTGTTTTAGTGGCGTCTCACAGATTTTGACATACTGTTTTAGTTAGCAGTTCTGTCACCGTTACCAAAACACCTGATTTAGAGAGCTGGGCGTGGTGGCGCATGCCTGTAATCCCAGCACTTGGGAGGCTGAGGCAGGAGGATTGCGAGTTCAAAGCCAGCCTCAGCAATGGTGAAGTACACTTAGTGAGATCCTGTCTCTAATAAAATACAAAAAAAGGGCCGGGGATGTGGCCCAGTGGTCAAGTGACCCTGAGTTCAATCCTTGGTACCAAAAAAAAAAAAAAGTTTATTTGTACGTGGTGCTGAGGATTGAACCCGGGTCGCACACATGCTAGGCGAGCGCTCTACCGCTGAGCCACAATCCCAGCCCCCTGGCCAAACTTTCTTATTCCTGATATTGGTATATTTGTAATTTGTATCTTCTTTCTCATTTTTTTTTTTTTTTTTTTTTACTGACTACACTGATAAGAGCTATATCAATTATATTGTCTTCTGAGAGAACCAGCTTTTGGTTTAATTTTTTCTATTTTGTTTTTGTTTTCTTTCTTTCTTTGTGGGTGTGTGTGTGGGGGTGCAAGTAATACTGTGAATTGAACCACCCAAGGTCTCCTCCAGCCCCCTTTTAAAAATTTTGAGACAGGTCTTGTCAAGTTGCCCAGGCTGTCTTTTTTTTTTTTTTTAATATTTTTATTTATTTGCTTTTAGTTGTACACAATGCGTTTTATTCAATGTGTTTTATTTGTACGTGCTGCTGAGGATCGAACCCGGGTCGCCCACGTGCTAGGCGTGCGCTCTACCGCTGAGCCACAATCCCAGCCCAGCCCAGGCTGTCTTTGAACTTGTGATTCTTATGCCTCAGCCTCCAAAGTTGCTGGGATTACTAGTGTACTCCCCCGAGTCTGGCTTGTTTTTATTTCATTGATTTCTGCTCGGATCTTTATTGTTTCTTTTCTCCTACTTACTTTAGGTTTAATTTTGCTCTTTATTTCCTACTTCTTTAAGGTGGAAGTTGAGGTTGTTGTTTTGAGAAGTTTCTTCCTTTCTAATATAGGAGTTGAATGGTATAAATTATTCCCCAACTTCTGTTTTAGTGGCGTCTCACAGATTTTGACATACTGTTTTAGTTAGCAGTTCTGTCACCGTTACCAAAACACCTGATTTAGAGAGCTGGGCGTGGTGGCGCATGCCTGTAATCCCAGCACTTGGGAGGCTGAGGCAGGAGGATTGCGAGTTCAAAGCCAGCCTCAGCAATGGTGAAGTACACTTAGTGAGATCCTGTCTCTAATAAAATACAAAAAAGGGCCGGGGATGTGGCCCAGTGGTCAAGTGACCCTGAGTTCAATCCTTGGTACCAAAAAAAAAAAAAAAAAAGTAGAGGAGGAAACGTTAATTTGAGGCTTGTGGTGTCAGAGAACAATGGCTGACTATTGTTCTGGGCTTGAGGTGAAGCAGCATGCCGTGGCAGAAGGGCTCAGTAAGCAAAGCTGCTCAGCTCATGGTGGGTCAGGAAACTGAGAGGGAACAGGGAGGGGCTCCACGGAAGATGCACCCTTTCAGAACATACCCCAGTGGCTCATCTCCTCCAACCACACCCCACCTGCCTATAGTTACTACTTAGTCAGTCCATTCAATCTGTGATGGACAGGTTAGGTTACAGCTCTCACAATCCAATCATTTCACCTCTGAATATTCCAGCATTAACAGGAGCATATCTAAACTATATCTGTTTTCATTTTCATTCTGTTCAAAATACTTTTCTACTTCACCCCTTGATTTCTTTTTTTAATCTCTGACTTATTTAGAAATATGTTGCTTAGTTTTTACATATTTTGAAATTTTCCAGAAAATTTTCTGTTGGTTCTAGTTTAATTTTATTTTAGCCAGAGAACATACTTTGTATGACTTGAATCTTTTTAAATTTATTGACACTTGCTTTATGTCCTAGAATGTAATTTATTATTATTAGATCTTTGTGTATACTTGAAAATGGACTTATATTCTGCTGTTCTTGGATAAAATTTTCTGTAAATGTCTATTTGGTTGATTTGATAGCGCTATTCAAATCTTCTATGTACTTACTTATCTTCAATCTACTTGATCTATCAGTTATTGACAGAGGGATATTGAAGTTTCTAAGCACATTTTCAGATTGGCCTATTCCTTTTTCTATCAGTTTTTGTTTCATGTGTTTTGAAATTCCATGAGTACATGCATGAATGCTTAGGATTTTTTAGGTCATCTTGATGAAAGAACCTCTTTCTTATTATGAGATTACTCTCCTCCCTGGTAATATTCTTTGCTCTGGAACCTGCTTTGTCTGATATTAACATAGACACTTCAGCTTTCTTTTGATTAGTGTTAACATGTATGACTCTTTCCCATTCTTTTTATCTTTATGTGTTTTTATATTGGAAGTGTATTTCTATTAGGTAAGTGCAGTGGAGACCCTCATGATCACCCTAGATTCAGTGATTGTTCAGAGGACTCACAAGACTATCATATAGTTGTACTTATAAAAAGAAAAAAAGATTAGCAAAGGTAAAATGTGCTTGGAGCAAAGTTTCCAGGAAAGTAGATGCAAATTTGCAAGAGTCCTTTCCTGTTGATCACCCAGGATATATAATGTGCATAATATTTTTAGTTTTGAGTGTGAAAATACATATAAAATGTTGTCTATCTGAGGAAGCTAAGTAGAGACTCAGTGCCCAAGGCTTTTACTGGGGGCTGATCACATGGGCACTGTGAGCCTAGAACATGCCAGCATCTCAGACTCTTAGCAGGAAAGCTGGTGTTTACCACAAATGACATTGTTTTGTACAAACAAGTTAGGCAAAGTGAGGCACTCTTTACAGCTAGGGATTGGTGGAAACACCCTAAATTCAAATTCCCAAGGGCCAGTCTTGCAAGCAAGGCTTTCAGAGAACAGCAGTCTTAGGTTGGCTTTGCTAGTTCTTTTCTTCACAGCAGCATATGGTTAGTCTTGCTTTTTAAATTCAGTTTTGCTGTCTTTGTTTTTATTTGTGGTGCTGGAGAATAAACCCAAGGCCTCATGCATTCTAGGCATGTACTCTACCATTGATCTGCACCCCAGATCTATCTTTGCTTTTTTTCTTCTGCTTTTTTGTGTTTGCTTTTGTTTTATTATATCTTTGCTTTTTATTTGGGGTATTGTGGTTATTAAAACTATTTACATTTAATGGGATTATGTGTTTAGGTTGAAATCTACCATCTTGCTATTTCTTTTTGTCTCATTTGCTCTTTGTTCCTCTTTTTTTAAATTAAGTATTCTTTTTTCTTTTTTTATTTATAATAGTATGTATTACAATTCATAATGCACATATATAGCATCTTAATTAAGTATTCTTATAATTTTGTTTTATCTTTGTTGGCTTATAGGAATACACATTGTTTTAGTTTAGTGGTTGTGTTAATATTTATGGTATAAATTTTTAATACATTATGGTATACCTTCAAATGATATTGTACCACTTAATGTATGAGAATTTTTTTTCTTTTTTTTTTTCCAAAAATATTCATTTATTTACTTTAGTTGTACACAATGCAATGCATTCATGTTTACGCGGTGCTGAGGATCAAACCCGGGCCGTGCACATGCGAGGCGAGCGCTCCGCTGCTGAGCCACAACCCCAGCCCCCGTATGAGAATTTTTTAACTGTAGATTTCATTTCTCTCTTCTCAAACGTTGTGCTGTTATTGTCACATATTTTATTTCTACATATTGTAAATTCCATAACATATTGTTTTATTATTTTTGTTTAAACCATTAGTTATCTTTTAAAGGTACTTAAGTAATAAGAAAAAAATTTTATATATTATCGTTTTTGGTACTCTTCATTGCTTTATGCAGATTCATATTTCCATCTAATGTTATTTTCCTTCTGCTTGAAAAACTCTTTTTTTTTTTTTTTTTTTTTGTGGTACCGGGGATTGAACTCAGGGGCACTCGACCACTGGGTCACATCCCCAGCCCTTTTTTGTATTTTGTATTTAGAGATAGGGTCTCACTGAGTTGCTAAGTGCCTCGCCATTGCTGAGGCTGGCTTTGAACTTGCGATCCTCCTGCCTCAGCCTCCCAAAGTGCTGGGATTACAGGCGTGCACCACCGCATCCGGCTTGAAAAACTTTTAACATTTCTAATAGTGCAGATTTACTGCTGATTAATTCTTTCAGCTTCTGTAGTCTAAAAACAGCATTTATTTCACTTTTGGTGTGTTGTACGGAGCATTGAACACTGGGGATTCTATCACTGAACTACTTCTCAACCCCTTTTTATTTTATTTTGCCACAGACTCTCACTAAGTTGCTGAGGGCCTTGCTAATTGCCCAGGCTGATCTTGAACTTGCAATCCTTCCACCTCAGTCTCTTGAGTAGAGTTCAGCAACTTAGTGAGACCCTATTTCAAAAAAATAAAAAGGACTGGGAATGTATCTCAGTGATAAAGCACCCCAGGGTTAAATCCCCAGTGCCAAAAAAAGAAAAAGATACTTTCACTGGGTATACAATCTAGGTTGATGTTTCTTTTTTTCTGTGTTTTAAAAAATTGTGCTCCTGTCTTCTCACTTGCATTGTTTCTGATCAAAAAGCTGCTTTCATTCTCATTTTTGTTCTTCTGTGCATAGCAATGTCCTTCTTCCTCTATTTTTTAAAACTGTTACTAGTGCATTGTAGTTATATGTAAATAGTGGGCCTTTGGTTGTTTTAAAGTTTTTGTTCTTTGTTGTTGGTTATGTGCAATTTGATTATGGTATGCTTTGGTGTGTTTTTCTTTGTGTTTCTTGTGTGTATGGTTTGTTAAACAGCATTTTGGATTTGTAGTTTGTAGTTTTCATCAAATTTGGACAAATTTCAGCCATTATTTCTTTTTTTTCTTTTTCTTTTTTAAAAATATTTATTTGTTTTAGTTGTACACAATGCCTTTATTTTTACTTGGTGCTGAGGATCAAACCCGGGCTGTGCACGTGCTAGGCGAGTGCTCTACCGCTGAGCCATAACCCCAGCTCAGCCATTATTTCTTAAAATTTTTTTTCTATCCTTGCCTCCAACCTTTTGGAGAATTCTAAAGACATGTAGGAAGGCTAAAAATTAGGCTGTTTGGGATTGGGGTTGTGGCTCAGTGGTAGAGTGCTTGCATAGCATGTGCAAGGCACTGAGTTTGATTCTTAGCACCAAATATAAGTAAGTGAATGAATGAATGAATGAATGAAGGTCCATTGGCAACTAAAAAAAATTTTTAAAAATTAGGCTGTTTGAGATTATAGCACAGCTCACTTATATTCTTTTCTGTTTTCCTGTTTCCTCTCTGGGTTGTTTTTGTTGGTGTGTTTCCTAGTTTACCAATCTTTTCTACTATAGTACCTAATCTGCTATTAATACTGCCTATTGTATTTTTCATTTCACACATTGTAAGTTTCATCTCTAGAAGTTTCATTTGGACCTTTATGTTTTCCATACATGTTTCTACTTAGCTTATTAACCTGAAATACAATTTTTATAACTGTTTGAATGTACTTATCTGCTAATTCTCACATCTGTATCAGTTATGTGTTAGTTTGGATTGATGGATTGATTTCTTCATTTTGGGTTATATAGTTTTGCTTTTTTGCAAAGTTGGCAATTTCTGGTTGAATGCAAGACATTCTGAATTTTACTTTGGGTGTTGGATTTTTTTTTATTCCTATAAATATGAGTTTTGCAGTGACTTGAAAACAATTTATTCAGATCATTCTTTTAAGGTTTGTTAGTAAATATCAGAGCAGTGTTTAATCTGAGGTTAACTATTCCCCATTGAGGTAAAGACCCTTTTGCATACTTGTACCTAATGTCCTGTCATGGGCTTTTCCAGTCTGCCTATGGAAATAGATACTGTCCTGGGCCTGTGTGAATGCTGAGCACTCTTTCTTACAATATGTCTAGCTAATCCTCCCATCCCCACTATTTAGTTAGTTTCTTCATACTTATCAGTACTCAACTGAATACTTGAGGAGGAACCTGTGCAGATGTACAGAGCTCACTCTGTGCAGCTCTCTCCTCTTTGGTACTGCGTCTTCCAAACTCTTGCCACTTTGGACTCACTTGTAGCTCTCTCAGCACCTTCTTCTTAGCTCAGGGTGTATACTAGTCTTTGAGTTCTCCCTCCTGCTCCATGGCTTGGATTTTTCTCTCAAGGTGGTAAGGTAGGAAATCAAGAGACCCAACTCACTTGTGTCTGATCTTTTAGAAATCATAGTCCTTTGTTGACTGGTGTTCATTGTTTTTAAAACTGGTTTTGGGGCTGTGGTTGTAGCTCAGTGGTAGAGCACTTGCTTAGCATGTATGAGGCACTGGGTTCGATCCTCAGCACCACATAAAAAATAATAAAAATAAAAATAAAGGTATTGTATTAAAAAAAAACTGTGGTTTTGTGTACTTTTTTTTTGTATACTTCTAGTTTCAGCCAAGAAGGTAGGTTAATTTAGTCCTTGTTTATCTTGGTTGGAAACTGAAATGTCACTACTTTAATTTTGAATTAACAGAATTATGTGTTTTTAAAAATGAATATATAGAGAGAATAGTATTTGCCTATCAAGAGTTTATATCTACTTTTCAATGTCTGACTGAAAATTGTCAGTAACAAGAGAAAACATGAAAAAAGACAAAACTTGGTAATGCTATAATATGTAATGAAGTTTACTCTCCATTTTAAAAAAATATTTATTTATTTGCTTTAGTTGTACACAATGCATTTATTTTTTTTTATGTGGTGCTGAGGATTGAACCCGTGCTGCGCACATGCTAGGTGAATGCTCTACCACTGAGTCACAACCCCAGCCCAGATTTTTTATTTTTTTTGTGCCAAGGATTGAACTCAGGGGCACCCAACCACTGGGCCACATCCCCAGCCCTTTTTTGTATTTTATTTAGAGACAGGGTCTCACTGAGTTGCTAAGTGCCTCTCCGTTGCTGAGGCTGTATTCTCCATTATTGAAATATGATTTGGCTATAACTTCTTGGATTCTCAATGGCAAGTACATAATCTTTTTACTAGTTTTAAAATAATTTTAGCCAGGCACAGTGGCATGCCTCTGTAATCACAGCCTCTCTGGAGGGTAGGACGTGAGGATTACTTGAGCCTAGGAATTTGAGACCAGCTTGGACAACATAGTAAGACCCTGTCCCAAAAATAAATTAATGAAATAAAACAATTTAAAGAAATTAATAAATGTTATTTCTAAGTGTTTTTAAGTTCATAGCAAAATTCACAGCAGAAAGTAGCGAGTTTCCATATAACTCTTATCCCCATATTTTCATAGTCTCCTTTATTGATTATCCCCTACCAGGTTGGCATATGTGCTAAAATGATGAGCCTGTGTCAACACATCATTATCATCCAAACTCCATAGTTCATATTAGGGTTCACTCTTGGTGTTGTATATTCTATGGGTTTAGATAAATTGATGATGATATCTACCTACCATTGTATTATGCATAGTAGTTTCATCACCCTAAAAATTGTCTGTGCTCTGCCTGTTCATCCCACTCTCCCTCCTAACCTTGGCAGCCACTGATTGTTTTACTGCCTCTATACCTTTGTATTTTTCAGAATGAGATAAAATTGGAATTATATAGTATATGCTATTTCTTTTACTTAGTAACGTGCTTTTAAGTTTCCTCCATCTGTTTCATGGTTTGATAATAACTCATTTTTTTTTTCTAGTGATCAATAATAGTTTGTTGTCTGGATGGTACCACATTTTATTTATCCTTATGCCTACTGAAGATATGTAGGTTTCTTCCAAGTTTTGGCAATTATGAATAAAGCTATTATGAACATTAATGTTCGGGTTTTTGTGTGGACCTTTTACCATTTTTAATATATGACCAGGTAATGAAAAGACTGAGTAAAAATCTCAGTCCAGTTTTAGTTTTTTTCTTTTGTTTTTGCAGTGCTAGAGATTGAACCTAGGAGTGTTCTACCATTGAGCCACCCTTTTCGTTTTTTATTTTGAGACAGGGTTTTTGCTAAGTTGCCTAGGCTGCCCTGAATTCACAATCCTGCTTCAGCCTTCCTGAGTAGCTGGGATTATTGGTGCATGTGCTACCCTGGCTTTTCCTCTTCTCTTTTCTTTCTTTGAGACAAGGTCTCACTACTGTTGCCCAGGCTGACTTTGAACATGTGATCCTCCTACTTCAGCCTCCTGAGCACAGTTTTAGATTTTAACAAGTAAAAATTTAAGAGAAATTCATGTCGAAGGAAACTATATGCCGTTAGAATTGTTAAGTTTGACATTTAAAAACCAGAAATTCTGACTCTCATCTCTAAAAATGAGATGAGATTCTCTTATTCTAGGAAATCCATGGTCTTCCTTTCTCAGGTGTAAAAAGTATACATTAAGATCTTTTTTTAAGGGGCTGGGGTTGTGGCTCAGCGGCAGAGCACTCGCCTTGCACGTGCGCGGCCCTGGTTCAATCCTCAGCACCACGTAAACATAAATGCATTGCATTGTGTACAACTAAAGTAAATAAATAAATATTTTAAAAAAGATAATTTTAAAAAAGATCTTTTTTAAAATTAGTATTTTAAAATACTTTAAGTATTTAATGCATTCACAGAAATTGAATTAGGAACTAATTTTGAGTTAAAAACTTTTTGGCCATTGCATACTATTGAAAAAAAATATGGGCTCTGGAGCCGGATGGGCTATGTTCACACCTTATCTCTATCACTTATGACATTGAACAAGTTATTAAACTTAAGCCTTATTTCCCTAAATAAACTGTGGGAATACAAATAGTGTCTATCCCTTAGGATTGAGGTAAAAACATGAAATATAATTGCCTGTAAAGTGCATGGCCTAGTACATAGTAAATGATCAGTAAATAGTAGCTGTTATCATCATAGAGCTTACTATTTAGTAATTTATTGTGTCTCTATAAGTTACAGTATTTTCAGATCCTTTAAATGTAATGTTATATTCCTAATGGCAGAATTTTGAAATAGCCATTTTGAAAAACCTGAGACTTTATATTCCAGTGTGTAAAAAATTATTTCTGGTGTGATTGATTTATTTTTTAAAATGTCTGAAAATGATGATGTCCTTTGAGGTTAACTGAATTAAAGTATTCATAGTTAAGGAACTTTTTTCATTTATGCTGTCACATCCTAGGCTATCTTCTCATACCATACCATCTCCTGACTCCACCTCTCTAACTGGTTTTTCTATGTCTACCCTTGCTTTATTTCAATTTTCCACAGTATAACCATAGAAAAATAATTCTATTGTTGTCGCCGGAAAGGGATTGCAGCCTGGAATGGCAGCGCCGCGGGAAGGAGTCCGGAGACAGGATGGAGACGAAAATATTCTTTAATCTTTCTGTCTCTGTCTCTTGTAATTTCTAACACCACATACACTCTCTCACAAGAAACCAAGACACCTACTCTTACAAGAAACTACAATATATCTATACAATAGCGATAACCCTGTCCTTTCTCTCTCTGGTCTCTTCCCATGCGCCCGAGCAGGAATCGCGCTAGCTCGATCTGCTGAGTCACCGCTCAAATCTCTCGAGATCCTGGACCAAGTCCCGCAAGATCCCAGGCCAAGTCCCGTGAGACTACGGAAGGCGGAAATGCCCAAAAATGTCCATGGCCCATAGTCAACTGCAATCTTAGCTATCTCCCCAAACAGGGCTCCTGCATTTCCCCCTTTTGTTTTAAAAGAGGGGATGCTCTAGGACGTCTATGTGCAACCAACATTCTTACCCGTCATCGGATAATCAAGGCTGTGCCCTTGACTCCTGTCTTAGGTTGATATGTCGGCCACATGAGACTATCCCGTGCGACTGTGCCTGTCTTAGGTTGTCCCCCTCTGGGGATCTTACCCATCATTGGCTAACCAGCCATCCAATGGAGCCCTTTAGGATCGACTGTGTAAGATGACTAACAGCCGTCCAATTGTGGGGAGATGCTGCAGCTTTAAGGCAACAAGCTTTTTGGTGACGAGCCAAATTGCATAGCATATCAAATTATTTAAACAAATCAGCTGCCCTAAGTTCTATCAAGTAACACAGTGAGTTCTCTAAACAAATACCCCCAAGGTACTGTCCCATGAAGTCCCAAACAATGAAAGATCAAAATGTCCACTTGTTATAACACGTAGATCTAGGAGGCCCCATGCATGCAGAGCAGAGGCCACACTGCTGGTGAGGTTGTTTGACATTTGAGCAGCAGGGATGCTTGCAGCGACCGCGATCCCTGCATCTGTAGCAGCAGCCATCTTTTTTATGTCTAGACAATGCCACCGGCAAATCTTCAGGGCCCGCTCCCTAGAGACTCAAGCATCAATTATTAAAGGAAAGGCAGTGCTATTCCAGCACTGAGTCAAGAGGCGAGTTGTCAAACTAAAAAATAGAATTATTAGATTAGAAAATTAAAGTTGATTTCTGCTCACACACATTGCAGCCTGAGCTCCCACAAACATAAGCTGGCAAAACATCATATTTAGAACAAAACAAAGAAAGACTGAGGGTATTTACTGTATTAAAGATCGATTAAAGAAAAACTAAAAGCACTTTGGAGAAATAATTTGTCAGCTGGAACTCTCGAGTTTCTGCATACACAGCAGTCCTTTACCTGTTGAAATAATTGAAATTAATCATTTATTAAACAAATGAAGTTAATAACAAATACAGATGGATGTTACTCATGAGCCAAGTTTTGGAAAATTGCGATTTATTCATGTAACCATAGATACATGCTCAGGCATGATTTTTGCTTCCTTACATTCCGGAGAAAAAGTTGAAGATGTCACATCTCATTGTTTACAAGCTTTTGCTGCATTGGGCATCCCCAAAAATGTCCATGGCCCATAGTCAACTGCAATCTTAGCTATCACCCCAAACAGGGCTCCTGCATTCTATGGGTTCACTTTGCTTTCAGGATAAGACCTGAATACTTTAATACAGTTTTCATGACCCTGTGTGATTAGGACCTTGCTAATTTAGTTTCTCTTGCTTGCTCTGTATCTACCTACATTTTGCATGTTTCTTTCTGATCTCATTTCAGTGTCTGAAAACCTCCATTCTCTTTCTTCCCTTTTGCCTTTTCCACTCTATTCCCATCTCATTTGTGTTTCAGATCTTATCTTAAACCGGTCCTCTTCTGGAAAGCCTTTTCTGACCTCTTCCCCTAGCCATTCCCTGGCCTAGTTTATGTCCTATTCTCACATGGAACTGTTTCTCAGTACTCATCAGGCTTAAAATTGTTTTGCCAGTATCTTCTCCCTAAGATTATAATAAGCATTTTAAGATTAAGGATTTTATTAGTTGTCGCCGCCTGAAGCGATGGCCGCTTGGAGCATGTGACACTGGCCCTGGTGCCTAGCCCAATGCCACACTCAGGTGTATGGTAAATATTTGTGGAATGAAAGAGATTAGGTATTTAGAAAGTTTTAAGTTGTGTCTCTAGTTATCTGTAAGAATTGCATTGCCACCTTTTTAGTTAACACCCCCTATTTCTTATAAATGTTACTTTAAAACAATTTTTTAAAATGAATTTATTTTAGGATTAAGAAGGAAAAAAAAGCCCCACCATTTATTGGGACTCTCTACCAGGCACAGTGTTGGTTATTTGAATTAAATTGTTTCATTTGATTTTAACTGTCAATATAGTGTAAGCTGCCTGGTACCGAAACCCGGGCAGAAAAACTCTGGGAGGCAGAGTTAAGCTTTTACTACTTTTACTTCTACTTTCTTAGAGCTTAGAGAGGGAAAGAAAGATTTTTAGAGAGAAAGATTAAAACGAGCTTTTCTTCTTGTCTTCTTAGCTTAGAGTTAGAGTCTTAGAGAGAAAGAAAGATAGAGCTTAGCTTAGAGTCTTCTTAGCTTAGAGTTAGAGTCTTAGAGAGAAAGAAAGATAGAGCTTAGCTTAGAGTAAGATTAGAGCTTCTTTCTTCTCTCTTCTTTCTTCCTTCTTCTTTCTTCTGTCTTCTGTCTTCCTTGGGAGCCTCGGCCTAACTCTGACCAGTCATTACTTCTTCTATCTGGTTTCTCTTCTGTAACCGCTCTGCCTACGTTCTGGCCGCTCTGATTCTTCTGACCGACCGAGTGACTACCCGACTGACCAAATGAATTTGTTCTCCTAACTCGGACCGCTTTCACCCGGTTATATACCTTCAGCTTTTCGGGTGCCTACAGGTGCGTCACATACATATCAGGTGGAACCTATGGCTTCCAGCTAGCTACAACAGCCCTTCCTAATTAGGGCTCCTTCATATTCCTTCCCTTTAGTTTAAAAAGGTGCTTTAATTCTATTTTCTCTATTTTCTCTATTTTATTTTCTTGTCCCTACCTAGCTTTTCACCTTTTGTTTTTAAAAGGGTGGATATTTGAGCCCTTTTTGAGAAGGTGCTGCGGCTTTAAGGAAGCCTACTGCTGAGGAGCAGCTAACGCACTTAGTTAAGCACAATTGTATAAGCGGCTTTGACTTTTTTTTTTTTTTTTTCTCTTCTTTATTTTTCTTTATGGCTTTCTTGCCAAAGCTCAATGGCTTTTTTTCTGCATGGTTTTTACCATGCTATTTAATTCTCTATTTTCTTTAAAGCTCATGGCTTTTTTCTTTATACTAAAGCTCAAGGCTTTTTCTCTATATTTTTTATGGCTTTTGGCCGGCTACTCTGCTTCGGCTTTTGGCCGGCTCGCTTTGGCTTTTCGCTGGCTACTCTGCTTCAGCTTAATTCTTAACTGGCCTCAACTGAGTCAGAGGCTATGCTCTCTTGTTTCTACTCTTTTTGCTGGTCTCAACTGAGTCTGAGGCTATGCTTTTTCATTGCTCTTATTTCTTAGCTTTTCTTCTCTGCCTGCCGAGCCCCGGACGGACCACCATTTGTAAGCTGCCTGGTACCGAAACCCAGGCAGAAAAACTCTGGGAGGCAGAGTTAAGCTTTTACTACTTTTACTTCTACTTTCTTAGAGCTTAGAGAGGGAAAGAAAGATTTTTAGAGAGAAAGATTAAAACGAGCTTTTCTTCTTGTCTTCTTAGCTTAGAGTTAGAGTCTTAGAGAGAAAGAAAGAGAGCTTAGCTTAGAGTCTTCTTAGCTTAGAGTTAGAGTCTTAGAGAGAAAGAAAGATAGAGCTTAGCTTAGAGTAAGATTAGAGCTTCTTTCTTCTCTCTTCTTTCTTCCTTCTTCTTTCTTCTGTCTTCTGTCTTCCTTGGGAGCCTCGGCCTAACTCTGACCAGTCATTACTTCTTCTATCTGGTTTCTCTTCTGTAACTGCTCTGCCTACGTTCTGGCCGCTCTGATTCTTCTGACCGACCGAGTGACTACCTGACTGACCGAATGAATTTGTTCTCCTAACTCGGACCGCTCTCACCCGGTTATATACCTTCAGCTTTTCGGGTGCCTACAGGTGCGTCACATACATATCAGGTGGAACCTATGGCTTCCAGCTAGCTACAACAGCCCTTCCTAATTAGGGCTCCTTCAATATAGAATATTCTTAGCCCTATTTTTACCATTAGGGAGACAATCTCTGGGTGGATTAATTGTCCAAAGTCAAGTGGCTAAAAATGGGCAGATATGAATTCAGATTGAAGTCATTTGGCTCCAGAGCTTGTGTTCTTCTGCTGTACTTCTGCTGCCTTCTCCAATTTAATGTCTATAAATAAATAATACATATTAAAAGAAATTTCTTATCATTAACAATAAGTTTCTTGCATTTAGGGTTTAAGTTTTTTTATTAATGATTAATAATATCTCATTGACTGGTGCTCTAACAGTGTTTTATTTATGTGGCATGGAGTACATATTGTACATGTTGATAATAAAGATGGAATCTATACTAGAATAAATTTTGAATCCAGGGAAGAAATTACATCACAATGTCAAAGGAATTAATTTTAAGAACTATTGTTCGGTCACATTAGGCTATAAAAAGTAGCTGACTCTTTTGATCATTTTCAGGAACTATTTTTGCATATGGACAAACTGGAACAGGCAAAACTTTTACCATGGAAGGTGTTCGAGCTGTTCCTGAACTTAGAGGAATCATTCCCAATTCATTTGCTCACATATTTGGTCATATTGCAAAAGCAGAGGGTGATACAAGGTAAAAGGGAATTTTTTTATTTTCTATTAATGAGAAATACAAACACAAGAAAGTTTTACAGTTATGAACACATTTTAAAACTGGTCCCATAAATATTTCACTGCTTTTTATGTGCTTAAAATATTTTATTTATAGATTTTTGGTTCGAGTGTCATATTTGGAAATATATAATGAAGAAGTTCGTGACCTTTTGGGCAAGGATCAGACACAGAGATTAGAGGTAAGGGTAATTGAAATTGGAATACTTTCAAAAACAATAGAATATTTATTAAATTAAAAACATTTTTGTATGAAAAATATTTTTAATATTTTGAATAACCTTGTACATTTATTTCTTATTAAGTACAGACATGGGAGATGGGGAGTTACTGAAGCAAGACTTGTGAGTCAAGTAGTAAATGATGCCAGTTTGATAGATACTGTCAAATTTTTAACCCTATAAAATATGAGACAAACAACAAGGAAACAATAGCCTTTAAAATATTAATATTAATTTTTTGTTGAAATTGCATTTTCAAATAGAGGTGAATAACATATGTAGAATAACCATAGAATGGGTGTAGAATAACAATAGCCAGCCACCATTGTAAGATGGTGAAGAATATATGCAAAATAGCAACAGCCACCATTACTGAGCTTTTCCAATTGTGTAGGCATTTGGTGTAGTCAATGGGAGTTGGTAGTAATTATATTTCATTTCATTTCATCTTCCCAACAGTTTACTTTTCCTGATGTGGTAACTGAAATTTACAGGGGTTTCATTAATTGCTCAAGGTCATGTAGCAAGTGAATGGTAGTATCATCTAGGATTAAGAAGATAGTTTCTAGGGTCCTGCTATCTTAGTTTGAATTCTAGCTCTTGATCAAATTACTTAACCTCTGTGAGTCTTAGTTCTGTCACATGAAAATGAAAATAATAATAGAATCTACTTCATAGGATTATTGCCAATATTAACAAATTAAAACAAAGTGTTTAAATCAGTGTCTGACATATAATAATACTTGTTAGCATTTTCATTTTAAGCTTATATAAATAGAGTTTTAGTACAGCATATTGGAGCATTAAGAATTATTTGGTGGGCTGGGGATGTAGCTCAGCTTGCCTAGCATGTGTGAGGCATTAGGTTTGATTCTCAGCACCACATAAAAATAAATAAATAAAATAAAGGTATTGTGTCCATTTGCAACTAAAAATAATTATTTATTGAATAATGAAGGCTTATTCTATAATGATAATGTACATAGCAAATTGTAGAAACAAATTTTTCTAGTTGTCATCTTTTAGTGTTTTTGCCTCCAAAAGTTTATTATTTATAATTATTTATTATTTATCTTTCAAACTTTTAGAGAAATAAATTATTTAGAAGGAACATTTCTGTTTTTGTATTTTTAATTATAGATCAGATTTATTCTCAGGAATATTCTTGTCAGTGGTTCTCAACCTGTTAGACCTAGTGTTATTTTTTTTAAATAACATTTTGTAATGGTCTTTTGACTATTCTGAAATGAAATTCACAGATGATAAAATCTACCAACACACATAATTTTAAAAAACTTAGTATACTGCCCTAGTGTAATATAAAGGAGAATAACAGTAATTTAAAAATAAAATGCTAGGGCCGGGCGCAGTGGCGCATGCCTGTAATCCCAGCACTTGGGAGGCTGAGGCAGGAGGATCGCGAGTTCAAAGCCAGCCTCAGCAATGGCGAGGCACTTAGCAACTCAGTGAGACCCTGTCTCTAATAAAATACAAAAAAGGGGCTGGGGATGTGGCCCAGTGGTCGAGTGCCCCTGAGTTCAATCCCCAGTACAAAAAAAAATAAAATAAAATAAAATAAAATGCTGGTACTTCAATATGGAAATGCTTAGCTGGGAGAACCACAGTTGATGACATAATGAAATAGTTAGAGGCATGAAGAATCACCATGAATGCAAGAGCTACAGATGCAGAATGTTACAATTTACAGGTATGTTATATTGGTAATCTGAACACTTGATTGGTGTCGTTGTCAATGACATGGTCTTTTAAAACAGTGATTAGCTTTTGGTAGAGTTCTGAGAAAAATGAAGCACAATTCCTTCCTCAATTTTTTTTTTTTGTATTTCTATATTATTATTACTATTATGGAAAAGTACCTTTGTTTTCATATCTTAGTCTCAGATAATTATGAACAGTGTTTTAATCCATGTAAATATCTACTAGGACATTGAAACTTATATGTGACAGTTTTTCTTTGAGTGAGCCCTCCCATTTATTTAGAATGTTTAGTATCCTTGTTCCCTGCCTATAAATACTAATTGTGTTTCAAGTAAACCATAAACGCCCCCACAGATTTCTAAAATATTCTTGGTCAGGGGAGTGACTGCCTTCATGAGATCCATTGTTTTACTGTTGTAAACTGTATTGTTATAGAAATTAAAATTTTTATGATAAATTATTGGGGGGACAATGGCCAACGTCCCATTAAGGGGTTCTTCTTCCTGCCCAGAATAATCCAAGCTACCTTAAGACTTACAATCTCAAATAATTAGTAAAATAACAGAGCACAAATACTCAGAAATATATTTACAGAAAGCGAAGCTCCTGATAAATCTGGTCTACATGGGTTCTGGAACTAGATAAGGGAAAAATGACTTTGATGGTTTATTTAAGGGGGCAGGGATAAGGTATCAAGGGCGGAGTCTTGCTTCATGATATCTTGCAGTCAGCAGGTTGAATGATATCTTGGCAGGTCACACTCATCTCAGGTGCTGTGTGGGCCACGGCAGAGCTGGGTAGAGATTCACATTGTCCCTGGGCAATTGACCAGAGGAAGTGTCCACTGGTCATTCCCAGATACCAGATGTCTCTATCCACCAGGTTTCCACGTGTGGTGAATCACATGCAACCCATGGATGGCTCCTGAAAATAATTTGTGTGTGTGTGTGTGTGTGTGTGTGTGTGTGTGTGTGTGTGCTGGGAATAGAACCCAAGGCCTTATACATATTAAGCACATTTTAAAAACTTTAACAAATTCTCAGTTTTTAAACTTTAACAAATTCGTGATTGAATTTTATTTTTTCATCTTTCATAGCTGATCAGTTATTAGTTGAATTTTGAATTAATATGTGATTGGAAAAAGACCTTAGAGTTCATGAAGACTAGTAGTTCACAAACAGATGTGAGCTTGAAGAATGTTTCCAGTTGGCAGTAAGGTGAACACTGAAAGTGCTTAAAAACTTCCATAGTAATTTGACATTGCCATTGAATGCAAGTATTTTTGTATTTTACAAATACCTTAGTTTGCTAGATTAGAAATGTACATGTCCTCTACCATAGATTGTTTTTTGAGAGTCAAATGATAAATAACAAATTGTGGAAGAATTATTATGATAAATGTAAAGTCTTACTTTTTTTTAGGTTAAAGAAAGGCCTGATGTGGGAGTTTATATCAAAGATTTATCAGCTTATGTGGTAAATAATGCTGATGATATGGATAGAATTATGACGCTAGGCCATAAAAATCGTAAGTATAGTGCATAATTGTGATTAAATGTCTACATGTTGAATATATTAGTTGAGAGACAAAGTCAGTTTGGTTCTTTTATAGAGACTGAACTTTTAAGGTTTCTTGAAAATTCTTTTCCTTTGATTATTACTGTGTAGGGAACATAAATGAATGAAAGATATCAGATTGTTTTCCATGCTGACCCAAATTTTTCTTTTTAATTGTGCTAATCTTTGAAACTCTCATATAATGGTCTCTTATTTGTTATACTAAATATTGAGAGCATTTTAAAAAATATTTATTTATTTGCTTTAGTTGTGCACAATGTGTTTATTTGTACGTGGTGCTGAGAATCAAACCTGGGCCGTGTACCTGCTAGGCGAGCGCTCTATCACAGAGCCACAACCCCAGCCCTTGAGAGCATTTTTTGAGCACTTAATAAGTGGGAAGCACTTGTGCTCAGTGTTTTATGAGGATGATCTCTTAATCCTTACTGTAGTCTGTGGAGATAATAAATTCCTACTTTTTGAATGAGCAACTGAGATTTAATTTAAGTAACTTTTCTATGGTAGTATATAGTTCCTAAGTGGCAGAGTGAGTATTTGAATGTAGGCTGTTAGTATTAACCAGGCACTATACTGCTTCCCTTTTATTGACAGGGAAAGCAAAACAAAATTATATCAAAATTACATTTATTTTAGTAGTAGCTTTATGTTTTTAATCAAGAGTAAGAAGCTTAAGCAATATTTAAATTCAAATGCTGTGAGCATCTTTCACATCATTGGATACAGTTCTGCCTTATTTTTTTTAAATGACTGCTTAGTTGTCCATAGTATGACTATTCTATAATTGATTAGCCATTATCCTATTTGTTGTTTCTGGTCTTTCATTGTTGCAAACAATGTTACACCGTATATTACTGCAGTATCTAAAGCACACTGGCAAGTATTTCTGTGGTTTAGTTTGCTAGAACATAATTCTCTTTAGAGAGAACTGAATCAGTAATAATTGTTCCAGTTATTTAACACATGTTTCTTCTTTATGTGTAATTTATTTTTATTTTTAAGAGTGGAAGGAAGATAGCCTGGCGCGGTGGCGCACGCCTTTAATCCCAGCACTTTGGGAGGCTGAGGCAGGAGGATCGCGAGTTCAAAGCCAGCCTCAGCAATGGCGAGGCACTTAGCAACTCAGTGAGACTCTGTCTCTAAATAAAATACAAAAAAGGGCTGGGGATGTGACCCAGTGGTCGAGTGCCCTTGAGTTCAATCCCCGGTACTACCAAAAAAAAAAAAAAAATAGAGTGGGAGAAAGGGCATTCTCACTATATTGCCCAGGCTGGTCTTGAACTGCCGGGCCTCCAGTAATATTTGAAATTAAGTATTTTATGTTAAAATTATGTCTTTAATATGAAAAACATTACAAATTTGTTATCAACATAAATTGTAAGAGAAATTTCATAAAATGGCTAAATGTACACCTTTACTTTTACGGTTTAGTCATGTTTTCTGGCTTTTACTATGATGATATTAAGTATTTTAAACTATCCTGGGTATTTAATTATTATTGAAGGCACTCTCTGTTATAGTTTTTAAGGATTTCCTTCCTTTATTAAAGGTTCTGTTGGTGCAACTAATATGAATGAACATAGTTCCCGTTCTCATGCCATCTTTACAATTACTATAGAATGCAGTGAAAAAGGTGTCGATGGTAATATGCATGTCAGGATGGGGAAGCTTCATCTTGTAGATCTTGCTGTAAGTAACAGGAAACTACTTAAGGAATAATTCTTGCTATGACTTCCATTTATCTCATAAATAAGAATTAATGTGGAAAGGTGTGACTTACATGAGATTTTAAAATTGTGACCTGTGCTTAACTTACTACTTACATTGGAATATTTCAAATGTATATGAAAGTAGACTAGCATAATGATTCCTTATGTTCCTATCATCCAACTTTAACAGTTTGTCAACTCATGGCCAGTCTTGTTTCAACTGTTATTACTCACTCCTTCCCTTCCTTAATTATTTTGAAGTGAACTCCAGGTGTTATATCAGGTATTTCACTGTTAAATTGCATTTTTAAAAAAATCCCTGAAAAGAATATTCTGTGTTATTATTTTAATTTTAACTTGAGTTTTGTCTCTGTATATTGCTAGGGCTCAGAAAGACAAGCAAAAACTGGAGCTACTGGACAGCGCCTGAAGGAAGCTACAAAAATCAATCTTTCACTTTCCACCCTTGGTAATGTAATTTCTGCCTTGGTTGATGGAAAAAGCACTCATGTGCCTTATCGTAACTCTAAATTGACTCGTCTTCTTCAGGATTCCTTAGGAGGAAACTCAAAAACCATGATGGTAAGACTTCATTTGTGGTATTGTTAACATTCTGCAAATTTAAGATTCTAAGTTATGTCCATAAGTGATATAAATAACATTTTTTAAATTGACTGTTGTGAGCTGGGGCTATATAGCTCAGTGGTAGAGCACTTGCTTCACACATGTGAGACACTGGGTTCAACCTCAGCACCATATAAAAATAAATACATTTTTTAAAAAAAGGATATTGTGTGCATTTTTTAAAAATTGACTATTTTACTTTTTTGATTTTTGATTATCCTTTTTGTAGTACATGATGTGTATTAGTCTACAGTAGTATCATTTGGAAACCTATATAATTGTCAGTTTCTTTTTTAAGAAAGTCAAAGTGCCTCTGTGCTTATATATTTGCTTATATATTTGTTCTTATGTATTTGTAGTGGTACTATTAATTAATGGTAGTGTAAAATGATTTGCATTTCTAATTCAACAGTGTGCGAATATTGGGCCAGCAGATTATAATTATGATGAAACTATTAGTACATTACGGTACGCCAATCGCGCTAAGAATATTAAAAATAAAGCTAGGATTAATGAAGATCCAAAAGATGCTCTGCTTCGCCAGTTTCAAAAAGAAATAGAAGAACTGAAGAAAAAGCTGGAAGAAGGTAACTTCTTTGAAAAATATTAATCTTAATTTTGGCTAAAAGTATGTTGGTTAACTGTTAAGCATTCTAACAGAAATCAACTATTAAACTTTTTTGAATTTCTAACATTAATATTTAAAAGAGTATTTCTGAAAACCAACCTGATACCTAGCATTTTCAATTAAGTTTAAGATTATGTAACATTTGTATTTTTTTAATTAAAGCTGTCATCTTTATTCCCATGACCTTTTGTAAATTTCCTGTGTTCACTTATTAAATGATGAATTTTTATCTATTTATAGAAGCAGATTCTATTATGTATGTATTGTGAAAAAGACCAGAGTTCTGGCTTTGTGATTGGTATCACTATTTTTTTTAAGAATTTTTTTCACAATACCTTTATTCTATTCTATTTATTTGTTTATTTAATTTTTTTGGTTCCAGGGATTGAACTCAGGGGCACTCAACCACTGGGCCACATCCCCAGCCCTTTTTTTTTTTTTTTGTATTTTATTAGAGACAGGGTCTCACTGAGTTGCTAATAAGTGCCTCGCCATTGTTGAGGCTGGCTTTGAACTCGCGATCCTCCTGCCTCAGCCTCCCAAGTGCTGGGATTACAGGCGTGCACCACCACGCCCGGCTTTATTCTATTTATTTTTATGTGGTGCTGAGGATCGAACCCAGGGCCTCACACATGCTAGGCAAGTGCTCTACCACTGAGCTACAGCCCCAGTCCTCTCACCAATGTTTAAAGAAAGATATCAGTTGTTTTTGCTGTCAATAAAAGTGTATTGCATGGCCTTAAAATATGTTTTCATACTTAAATTTGAATGTGAGATTCTATTTTGGAAATTCTATTCCTCCCTCCCTCCCTCCCTCACTTCCTTCCTTCCTTCCTTCCTTCCTTCCTTCCATGGGATTGAACCCAGGGGTGCTTCACCACTGAGCTATAGCCCCAGCCTTTTTATTTTTTATTTTGAGACAGGATCTCACTGAGTTGCTTAGGGTCTCACTGAGTTGCTGAGGCTAGTCTTGAACTTGTGATTCTTCTGCCTCAGCCTCCTAAGATGCTGGAGTTATAGGTATGTGCCACTGTGCCTAGCTGGAAATTATTTTCTAACATGATAATGCAAAATGGTTAGGAAGTTTAAAGATCTTATTCATGAGGATAAGAAACTTCTCAGTCATTAAGTACCTAGTCACTCCCTGCAACTTCATATTAGGGACAGATAGGTCCTTCTGATTGGCAAAGAACTCCTCTGTGTATCATGTAAATAGAGGGCTTAGAAACTGCACTTGTGCAGCCTTTGGGGAAACTAATTACATCAGAGGTGAAACTTAGAGATGCTAACCCCATCACATATGTTTGGAGAAGGTGCTGATTCAATTAACTAGAGTTAAGATAATTGATGAAAGCAATGAGTGAACTAAAGAAATTTGGTGTTTTAAATGTGACCACTAGGTGGTATTTATAGCCACTGTGTTTTAAAGACTTTTAATTTCTTGGTTATGTTGATGTTGAGTGCTTACCTTTATTTTGCTCTTTATTTTTAACACTTTTAGGTGGCAAAATATATGAAACATAAAATGTGCCATTTTAACTATATTTAAGTGTGCAGTTTAGTGGCATTAAGTATATTCGTATTGTTGTGCAAACTATTATCACTCTTCATCTCCAGAACTTTTTTATCATCCCAAATAGAAACTCTGTACCCATTAAATAGTAATTCTCCATTCCTTTCTTCCTCAAGTCCCTGGGAACCACTATTCTACTTTCTATGAATTTGACCATTCTAGGTACTTTAGGTATGTAAAATCATACAGTATTTTATAGATTTCCTATGTCCACTTGTTAATTAATGAATCTTTATCTAAGATTATTCACTTAGAATAATGGCCTTCAAGGTTCATGTTTGTAGCATGTCACAACTTGTTTCCTTTTTAAGGCTGAATAGTATTCAGTATCCAGTGTGTGTGTATGTAGGTATGTGTACACACACACACACACACACACACACACACAGTACTTTATCAATTTATCTATTCGTGGATATTTGGATTGCTTCCACCTATTGGCCTGTGTAACTTACTGCTGTGTTCATGAATGCAGACAGTCCTTGTTTGAAATGTTTTGGGTATAAAACAACAGTAGAATTGCTGGGTTATATGATAATATTATTTTTTTAGCACATTTCATTTTATTTGCCTCTGTACTTTTGTTTTTATAACTTAGCTAATAGAGTTGATCATGTAAACAATAAAAAAGTAGGCAAAAGCATTAAAGTAATTTTCTAAACTTTTTATTTTAAAATTATATTAGACTTACAAAAAATTTGTGTAGTACAGAGAGTTTCTATATACCCTTCATTACCATTTATCCAGCTACCTAGTATTAACGTCTGTAACAGTACCATTATTGAAACCAGAAAATTTACATCAGTACAATCTCATCAGCTAATCTATATGCTGTTTCAGGTTTTGCCAGTTATCTTTCCAGTGCCTTCTTTTCTTTTTTTTAGTCTGTGAATTAATCCAGGATCACACAGAATAGTTTTATTAGCTTATTTTTTTCCTGTCTTTTTAATCTCCTCCAATTGCCTTAGTCCCTTTTGATTTTCAAAATCTTGACACTTCAGAACTAGAGATATGGCTCAGTGGTAGAGCCCTTGTCCATCATGTTCAAGGCCCTGTGTTTGATCCTCAGCACTACAAAAAGAAAAAGGAAATGAAGAATCTTGACTTTCCTGAAGAGTACTGGTCCTATATGTTTAGATTGTTCTTTAATTTGGACTGGTCTGCAGTTCTCTCATAGTTACTCTGAAGCCTTCTCCACTGTAAATCTACTATTTCTTTCATTTGGAATTAATATACATCTTGTGGGGAGATACTTTGAGATTCTGCAAATATCCTGTTTCTCCTACTAAGAAATAGGACTAAAGGTGGTACTTATTCCTAATTGTAGCATCCATCAGTGGTTATTGCCTGTGACAGTAATTCTGTTGCATTTGTTCAATGATGATTTTCTATTCTCATCATTTTGTTTAGTATTTGGAATTCTATTACTAGGAAGAAGAGTCTGTTCTCCATTTATTTATTCAAATATTTATTTTTTTAGCCTGTGGGTTATAATCCAGTATTTTATCATTTATTATGTTGCTCATATTGTCACAGTTTTGTCTATTAGGAGCTCTAGTGGGGTAGTTCTTATAGCCTTTCGTTGTGTTCTTATCAGGTTATTTTTAGGCACCTGCTTGTTTTTCTGGTCCTGCAAGATAAAGTTTTAGGCTCATTTTGTATCTTCCCTATGATAACCTTAAAATATATTTCTCCCTGGTTCCTTTTATTGGAGAATGGTATATAGAATGGGACACTATGTATGGTCATTGTTGGCAAGGCATTGTTTCTAGGCTCAAAGAACAAAATATTTTAAATGATTCCTTTACCCAAGACACTGTGTTCTCTTTCCAGCCTTTATTTTTAAGTATATTATCTAGTTGCAATTTGTTTGTATTTTACTTTTTTCCCCCAGTTACCTTTGTTTTCTTAAACATTTTGTATGGATAGTGATATTTTTAAATAATTAATTTGAAGTTAATTTAGTGCTTCTCTATATTACTATTTAATGTTTCTAATTTATTGACTTTTTGTCTTTAAGTCAATATGTAGTTAACATTATCTTTGTATAGATAAAACCCTCTTTGAAGTATTTTTTGTGATATAATCCTAGAAATGGGATCACTGTGTTAACTGACAGTTTTGTGGTTCAAAAAATATACAGATTGAATTATTTGAAATCTTAAGTAGGAAACAAGGAGAAAATGTTCCCCCAAAGAGATCACATTTATTTTTATTTATTTAATTTTTTTTGGTACCGGGGATTGAACTCAGGGGCACTTGACCACAGAGCCACATCCCCAGGCCCCCCCCCTTTTTTTTTTGTATTTTATTAGAGACAGGGTCTCACTGAGTTGCTAAGTGCCACGCCATTGCTGAGGCTGGCTTTGAATTCGCCATCCTCTTGCCTCAGCCTCCCAAGAGATCCCATTTAATAAAAAGACTGAACTAATAATTCTAACACATAATCTTTTGTATATGTTTAGAGGTCTACTTAAAATAATTATTTAATTTTTTTAATGGGTCAGATTTTAACTTCTTTTTAGGAACTTTGGAAAAATAAAGTCTCCGTGTACACCTTAGCTCTTTCTGAGATTAGCACAACTGATATACTATCTAGGAGCATTGAAACATTTAAATTTGTATTTTGAGCCAGGCACAGTGGTACACTCCTGTAATCCAGCTATTCAAGAGGCTGAGGCAGGAAGATCACAGATTTGAGGTCAGCTGGGCAACTTATTGAGACCCTATCTTCAAATAAAAAATTAAAAGGGCTGGGGGTGTAATTTGGTGGTAGAGCACCCCGGCCCAGGTTCAATCCCCAATACTGCAAAAAGAACAAAAAGTATATTTGGGGCAAAAAAAGCTTAATGAAGAAAATCTATGTAGGTATTTTTTAAATAACCAGTGACTTGTACAGACTAAAATCATTGCATTAAATTTCTTTCCAAGGAGAAGAAATATCAGGCTCTGATATTAGTGGGTCAGAGGAGGAAGAAGATGAGGAGGGTGAGGTTGGAGAAGATGGAGAGAAAAGGAAAAAGAGAAGGGGTAAGTTCTGTTATGTGTTTTAATTGGTAGAAATTAATTAGGATTGCTACCTAATCATGCTTTCACATTTCTAAGACAATAGAGTGCATGCCTTCTATTTTGCTCTTTTTAGTTATGATAACAATTAGAACAGAGGATGTATGCCATATACCTGGTTAACTTTGCATTGTTTTTTCTCCACTAACCTGTTCATAGCTTACTCAGAATACCATATGGTTTGGATTTTTTTTTTTTTTTTAGAATTTAGAATTATAAAACTATGAGTGTGGATGTACCATTTTGAAATTTTAGGTAGGGTTTTAATTTTGTGTGAGGGCTTTGATCTGTTAGGAACCTACATATTTTAATAAATTAGGGTAATGTGGAGTTTTTCCTCAAGTAAGGTTAATCTTTAGAAATCATTGGATTTTTAAATAATAAATTTGTATAAGGATTGTATTTTTAAATTTAATTCCTTTTCTTTATAATATGTGCTCAATCTCACCCCATTGTGGGGCATATGTTATCATGTGTGAATTAAGACTTTGTCATGCTAAAATTATAGATAACATGTAAAAGAGATGGACATATTATAATGGCCTGCATTTCAAGTCTTTTTATCCTAAATATTTATTTCAGAACTCTCTTCCATTAGTGTGGATCATTGTTTTCCAGCTGGTGCATATTTTGCTTGTCTTATTTAAATGATGTTGCTGAAAATAAACCCATCACTGTTTGATCAGAAGTCCCAAATTTAAAAACTGTAAAGATTGTATAAATTCAGAAGATAGGAAAAGCATGATTTAGAGCAAGAGTTGGTAAAAATATAACCTGTTGGCCAAGTCTAGCCCATATCTGTTTTTGTAAATAAAATTTTATTAAAACTATGTTCATTTGTTTACATATGGTCTGTGGCTGCTGTCACATGAGGCTACAAACACTTATTATCTGTCCATTTGCAGAAAATGTTTGCCAAACCCTGACTTAGAGAAATGTATTTTTGTTCATACCTAGTTTTTCACAGAATAAACTGTTCTTTAGAAAGCTATAAAGCATATAATAGATTTATTAAAAATAAAACTTTAGGTAGAAAAATGCCACTGTTTAATATGTTAAAATATTTAATGATAATATGCTTTCTAGGCTTAGAAAATTAAAAATTTTCAGTGAGCCTTTTCAGTTTTGCTGTCATACCTTAAATATTTATATTTGATAGTTTGATGATTTGACGGGAGAGAGGGAAATTGGTGACAGATCTATAACGTTAATTGAATTTGACTTTAAATTTTAAAACCTCCTTTAACTTACAACCTAAATAGTTTAAATAGACTTAAATTTCACCAAATAACTTATTTTTTATTCCTGTCATTTCAATATGCAGTATTTTAAATGAGTAGTAAAATTTGCACACAGTGAATCTTAAATACAGTTTCTAATCCCCCCATACGGCTTTGGGAAGTAGAGAACATTGAATAGACTACTACCAAAACTGGTTTTAAGGGAAAGTAAGTTTTGATTCTTTAATACAAAGCTTGATTGTCCTTTAAGATTCTTTCTCTGGAACTGAATTTTTCTCTGTATGTGTGTTCATATTCCTGTTTTTTTCTTTCTTTGGTTGGCGTTGGGCTCATTTCTTTGTCTTCCAGGCAGTAGCAGCAGCAGTAGTTCAGACTCCACATGTTCTGTCATAGAGAAACCTCTGGATAAGTTCTTGACTAGTGAGTGGTAGCTCTTAAATTCTCTAACAGAGCTTTGGCTTCTCCATAACCCATGGGCTTCATTTGAGCAATGCTGCACCGCTCCCTGTCATTATTCGAAGAATACATGTCTCAGTAGAACAAAGCATGTGATGATCCCCTCTACCCCTTCATTGCTTCCAGTTAATCATAATTGTTAAAACATATGCTTTAGCTTATGTTTGAGACAATGGAAGAGAGATTCATGCTTTTGCAGTTGAGATAATGTAAAGAGAGCTAGTAAGCTGTATAAAAGAAAAATTCTTATGGTTGTTTTTTATGTTTCATTGTAAATGTTTAATCTTGGTCAGTATAAGGGACATGTAACAACAAATCCTGAATTTCTAAAAGTACCAAATATATTTGGCAGCATACCAGTACCTAGTATAACATGTCATATGGTTATAAATATTTTACACTTTGGTGTTCTATTTGTAGCAGTAGATTACGATTGAAGGCTCCCAAATTAAAAAAAAAAAAAGTAATGTTTCAAGCAAGTAAAAATAAATTGAGTAGTATTTTATTTCAAATGGACTTTATCTTTATTTCTAAATTGCCTGAAGGTTTTAAGAAATTTTCTAAGATGTGATTAAAGAATTGAGAATCACACTAAGTTTACACAGGGTCTGTCTAGACTTATTTCAGACTTAAAGGCTTTTTCTCAAACTTTAATTAAGTTGAAAAGTATTATTTAATTTTATCTATTCATATTTTATTCTCAGAAAGGAGGTGATACCTTTTGTACCAGCTTGCAGCTTACTGTCTTTTAAAGCATTATCTATATTCTTACCTTTCCCAAAACTAATAACAAAATAATTGCTTATTGTCCTATGCATTTAGTTTTCTAGAGGAAGAATTCCAAGAATAGCAAAAGTCTGTCTATTGACAATTCTTAAGCAACTTACCAAAACAATTCACTTCAGAGGATAATCTGAAAAAAAATACATGATATTGCTTTAGAGACCATATAGAGGTTTAATTTTGTTTTAGAAACTGAAATATGAGAAATATCTGAGTAGGAAACACTGCATTTTTTTCTATTTCAAAACTTACCTTAGTTCTTAAAGAGTAGTTATATGAACTTATGGTATGAAATGAATTGCACTTTGTTCAATTCAAGAAGTTTTCATTGCAATTTGCATACCTAGCACATAATACATTGTTGTTGTAACATGGGTATATTGGTGGAGAGATAGTTGTCCCAAGCATGTGGTTGCTATATGTAACTTGTTATGTATGTACCCTCCCTTTATAAAACATGAGTGGCCTTTTTTTTTTTAGGTGTCCCTTGCTTGAATCATCAATTGTCATTTACTTCTATAATCTACTAATAGGTTGAATGTAAGTTTGTTATTATACAGGTGTACTCCATTTTATGTAGTAAATTTTTTTTCTCTGAAAACATTGTTTATAAATCAAGTTGGAAAATAGTGTATTGTGAACTTGCTGTCTTTAAAAATTCTCCGTAAAATCTTTTTGTCAAATAGTGTAAATTATAAACTTTTTATCTCTTGTTGGTTCAGGTGTTTGAGTTGGATTTTCTTAAAATGGGGCACACCTGTAATGGATCTTTGTACTAGGAGACACATTGAATTGGGAAATTTTAGAAATGGACAATGTGAATTTTATTACTTTCAACTTATTAATTTTAAAAATTGGCCTATTTTTCTGCTTTGTTCTTTTGGAATTTCCCAGGTCTTAACAGGTTCCCAATTCTTTGTCTACCATTAACATAATTATGTGATGCTGAATTGTTATATTTGCAGGAATTTGGGAGTCAGTGTGAGCTGTTTGAGTTGTAATCTTAAACTAAAGTAATCTTCTCCTTGCTTAAATTGTATCTCTCATTATATTCAATATGCTTTCTTTTTACCTGGGCTCTTATTTCCATTTTGATGATGATTTGATTTATTTCTGTACTTATACTGTAGATGAATGCTATTATACATTTTTCTTTGTTTTACAAAGGAAATAATGTTTTCCTTTTTTTCTTCCTCATCTCTGTGCATATGCTTCCTGTCTACGATTTGCTTACCACTTCTTATTGCAAGATCAAGCAGGTTGGTGTGATTGATTTGCACTCCACTTGGTAGTTATTTATCTTATAAAGAACTCTGTTAATTAAATAGCATTTTTTAATTTAATAATTTTTTGCAAGGTAAGTATCCACTTTTTGTATTTAAAAAAATCTTTCAACTTCAGCTTTTTTAAAAAAACACACACTTGGGAGACTAAGGCAGGAGGATCACAGGATCAAGGCTAGCCTCAGCAACTTTAGTGAGGTCCTAAACAACTTAGCAAAACCCTGTGTCAAAACCCTGTATGAAAAATAAAATGTACTGAGGATGTAGGTCAGTGATATAGCTCTATGTGTTCTCAAGTCCCAGTACCCAAAACAAAATAAAACTTCCTTTTTTCCTAAATTCTTAAAGTCAAATATTATAAATAAAATTATAAATGATTTCACAAACATTTTTCACTTTTTTCGTTTGAAGCCAAGAATCAAGTGCCTGTGAGCTATGCTAGTGGGTACTCATGTAATAAAATGAAATGAGTTTGGTTAACAATTCCCTGAAGTTCCTCCCTTCAGACTTCCCTTGCCAGTTCATCATCACAGATTTGGTTAGAACACATGACAAAGGGCAACTGGAAAATGTTACTAGTTCTATTTGTCTTAATTAAATACTCTTATGGCATTAACTTTTTAAAAAAAATATTTATTTATTTATTTTAGTTGTACACAATGCAATGTATTTTATGTTTATGTGGTGCTGAGGATCGAACCTGGGCCGCGCACGTGCGAGGCAAGCGCTCTGCCGCTGAGCCACAACCCCAGTCCCTGGCATTAACTTTTAAAAATATTTATTTTGTGCTGAATTTTATCACATAATATTAGAAAATATGTTGTTGCCATTTTTTTTTTTAATTGACTGGTTTGGTTGATAAGAGGGTATATGTGTGTATTGCTAGGGATCAAACCCAGGGCCTTACCAATGCTAGGCAAGTGCTTTACTTCCCAGCCTCACTACTCTACCCTTTAAAAAAAATCTTTTAAAATACTTGTAGTTAGAGGGATCAAAGTCCTTACTTAACGTGATGAGGGCAGATCACCTGTGTGCTTCCTGTAGTGCAGGCTTCTACCCCTGGAATCCACCTTCTCCCAGACTAAAGCACCTTAACCCTAACCCAGGAGTCCACAGGCCAGCCCCCTGGAGGCTAAGTCTTATTTATATCATAGGAAAAAAGGGTAAAAATAAATTAATTAGTTAAAAAAGTACATGTAAAAATGACTATTAGTGATGCCTCATTTTAAAATGATTGGTTAGGAGAGTTGGAATTTATTCATGGTTAGCCTAAAGTATTATTTGAAGAAATATGATTTTGCAAAGTGATTCTGGCTAGACTAACATGTTAAATATCAGACTTTTGAAATTGATTCTAGCTATATTGATTATATATGCATGGTCATCTTCATGAAAATGTTACAAGAGCAGCACAGTAATTTTTTTTTGCTGCTAAAGCATCACTTTGAAAAATATTACTAGAATGGTTTTTGCTAATATAATTCAGGCATAGTATTAATTCATCAAGAGGCATGCAATTTTATATTTCTACATATTCAATCTTTTTATTTTTCCACCACTTTATGGGTTTTGAAAGTATTTTTACTTGTTTGTTTGTTTTGGGCGATACTGTGGATTAAAACCAGAGGTGCTTTACCACTGAGCTACATCCCCAGCCTTTTTTATTTTTTATTTTGAGACAGGGTCTCACTGAGTTGCTCAGGCTGACTTCGAGCTTGAACTTGTGATCCTTCTGCCTCAGCCTCCCAAGTAGCTGGGATTACAGGTGTGTGCCACCAGGCCCCGTAAAAACTGTTTTTAACTATTAATAAAAACCTAAAGGCCTAAAAATACTCATGTTCATATATCAAATATCATTTCCTTTATGCTATTGAGCATCCATGTCTTCATACCTGTGTTGTTTTGGTTTTAACATATTTGCCATTTTTTCTTTAAATATTTGTAATTCTGAGATGGAAAGGAAGTTACAGGTTTTTAAATGCATGCACCTAAATTTATCTTTTGTCTCTCAAATTTCTGAGAAATTGTATTATGGGAAATTCTTTCTAAGTATTCATTGAGAAAAGGAGTTGAATTATTTTTAAAAGTTATTTTTTAACCATATAATCCAGAAGGTTCCATATAGGGGACTGTGACAAGCAAGCCAACAGATTCAGGTCCACATCATTTTGGAATGCAATGAATCACACCATACCAAAGCATGAATTTGGATCAGTGCTTTTATTTTAATTTGTTTTGTGGCTTAGGTTTTGCTTTGAACTTACAGATCTGTAGAAATGAAGGATATTGTATTTTAAACCATATATATATATAACCATATATATATATATATAAAATTTTGGCCTGAAGAGTTAAATGAAGCCTATGAATGATTCTTCCTCTCATGGTTCCTCAAAGAATATATTCAGATATATGTAACTATCATAATAATTATTGTTCAGTTCTTTTTTCCTTGTTATTAGCAGAAGGGGTTGGATTTTGGGTGGAGGCATTAACAATTTTATAAACTCTTCTGGTTTACCCTTTTCTTCTACAGTCCTTTGGGAAGGAAGTTAAGAATGACAAAGCTTTCAGGAGAGCCTCAGACTAATTCTGTGAAAAGTTTGATTGGTTTTCTGAAGGAACATATAATTCTGAGAAATAGTATTGCCAGAAATGAATTGTCATTGATTCAGTTCCATAACCATTTTAGTAAGCTAGTTTTTATTTTCTTTTTGATTTTTCATATGAATTTCATGATTTTTGAAATTCATCAGTAAACTTTCATTGAGTACCTATTTTTTTATGTATATAAGACACTATTAGATATTATAACCAAAATGATCAACTGGAAGCTGTTCCAGCTTTATTATTTGGTAGTATTTCTCCTTATATTTGATACTTATTTAATCTGAGTTAGGGATATTTAGGATCCTGAGTTTGACATAGTTATGAGCATTTTAGTTGTTCATTTAGGGTCTGATGATAATCATGACAGCTAATTAGCTGTAAAATGCTTGGCTAATACATGTAACTATTGTATAATTACTATAGAATTTCTTTCTTTAGGAATTTACTATGTACTATGGTAGAAAATACTTTCTAGAATTTTATTAAACAAAAGTTTTAGAAAAACCTAATTTTTAAAACTCTGAAGAATAAATTAAAAACTACTTGATACAAATTCTGATATTTTTATCTGTTTTATATCTATATGTGACTTTGATTTCTGCATTTATTTTATGTGATTTGGGAGATGGTTTTTGAGAAGTCACTTGTTATTGTACTTAATTATCAGGAGAAAGAAATTGAAGAATCATTTTGCTTTCTTTTTTATCCTATACGTGTTATTTGGGGACACAAAAATTTTGCTATTTTATTTGGCTTTCCTATTACTTTTTCTTTCCCTATTTGTAGCCCATCTGTTTTGCTTCTCTTTCACCTACTTTTGTTCTTAGATATCATTGTACAATTGAACAACAACTTGAATTTGTCAGTGAATTAAAAAGTTCTTCTAGAACATAAATGGAAATGAGTGATACTACCAGTTTGATTTCCTTAAAATGTTGATATTTTGTGTTATTGAGAAGTCTAGTCAGTTCTGTATCAAAGATAATTTACATGTCAAAACACTCACTTGTTTTAGTGATTGTTGCAATTAAATGACTCAAATAGGTAAAAAGAAAGTTTCTCCAGATAAGATGGTTGAAATGCAAGCAAAAATTGATGAGGAGAGAAAAGCACTTGAAACAAAGCTTGACATGGAAGAAGAAGAAAGAAACAAGGCTAGAGCTGAATTAGAGAAGCGGGAAAAAGATCTTCTTAAAGCCCAGTGAGTTTTATTGAATTGAGATGAATTCATGATTTAAATTTCTAATTGTTTTCATAAGATGTATAAGCAGGAAAATTGAATAGTAACTAAAGCTTGATTGTTGTTTCAAGTGTAGCTGCTCTGGGGTAGAAGATGCTATGTATGTGATATATTTCTAAAAATTAAATCTGTTTCAATTATTTAATCTCTGGGGGGAAAATATTGGTGATTTTGAATTATAGGTTAATGAATTAATACTACACAGATATAATTTCATAGAGATGTTATATAATTATTTTTTAATTTTGAAATTGTACATCTAAATTCTTATAAAATTTTGGGAAATGCCATTATTAGAACAGTAGCTGATCAGTGAATTTAGAGTATTCTCATTTTAATTAATAGACAAGAGCATCAGTCTTTGCTGGAAAAATTATCTGCTCTAGAGAAGAAGGTAATTGTTGGTGGTGTCGATTTGTTGGCCAAAGCTGAGGAACAAGAAAAACTTCTTGAAGAATCTAACATGGAGCTGGAAGAAAGGAGGAAAAGAGCAGAGCAGCTTCGCAGAGAACTTGAGGAAAAAGAGGTAAATGTGACTTTTTGCTTTAAGTTTAATATTCTTTGCCTAAGTTATTTAGCTTTTAATATCTATAATCTGAATAAAATTTTGAAATAAGGTGTGTGTTGGGGGGTGCTAAGGGTTGAACCAGAGTGCTGAGCTACATTCCCAGCCCTTTTTATTTTTAGTTTGAGATGGGGCCTTACTAAGTTGCCTGGACTGACCTTGAACTTGTGATCTTTCTGCCTTAGCCTCCTAAATAACTGGGAGACAGGCACTAAAAGCAGATTTATGGGTTATTTTGAAGATAATAGTTGCTAATTTTTTTTTTTTTTTTTTGGTACTGGAGATTGAACTCAGGGGCATTTGACCACTGGGGCACATCCCCAGCCCCCCCCTTTTTTTTTGTATTTTATTTAGAGACAGGGTCTCACTGAGTTGCTAAGTGCCTCGCCATTGCTAAGGCTGGCTTTGAACTCGAGATCCTCCTGCCTCAGCCTCCCAAGTGCTGGGATTACAGGTGTGTGCCACCGCACCTGGCACTAACATTTTTAAAAATAATTTAAATTTGTGTCTTAAAATTATTCTGAAGTTTACCAATTTTTATCATAGCAAGAACGTTTGGATATTGAAGAAAAATATACCAGTTTACAAGAGGAAGCACAGGGAAAGACCAAGAAATTAAAGAAAGTTTGGACTATGCTGATGGCTGCAAAGTCAGAGGTTGGTTTCTTAGAAATGACCTACAAATGTAGTTCTGAATTTAAAAAAATATATATTTATTTTAATTGTTGTTGGACCTTTATTTTATTTATTCATTTATATGTGGTGCTGAGAATCGAACCTAATGCCTCACACATGCTAGGCAAGTGCTCTACCACTGAGCTCCAGCCCCAGCCCTAGTTCTGAAATTTTAAAGAAGATATTCCTTTGATTAAGAATGCATAAGTAATCATAACATGTGCTTACAGTTTTAAAGAAATAAATGAAATACTTTGCCTTTATGTGCAATTTTTAATTTTAGCTATCAAACTAAATTGTTTTTTCCCCCAATTTCACTAATAACTTGAAATAGACCGTGATAGTGTCAGTCTGTTCATTATTTTTGTAAAAGGACTGCATAAGTTCTGACAAGCCAATGCCCTATATCAGAGGAACATTTTTGTATTTAAAATCTTATTTGTTTATAATATTTTTATGGATTTTCTGGTAGATGGCAGATCTCCAACAAGAACATCAGAGGGAAATTGAAGGCCTACTGGAAAACATTCGGCAACTTAGCCGGGAGCTTCGACTTCAGATGCTTATTATTGATAACTTTATACCTCAGGACTATCAGGTAAGCAGAAAGTTCTCTAATCTAGATGTTAGGGCACTGGACTGGGGTTTTGAAAAAAAGAAATGAAAATTTTAATTTAATTTAATTTAGCTATTATCTATAAAAGTTTCTTGAAAAATGCCAGTTAACTTCAGTTAACTTCCCTTAATATCTAAGTATCTAATTAAGGATCCCTCAATACGTAAGTATCTAAAAATTTCTCTGCTATTTGGAGAACTCAGGTTCATGTAAATGCAGTCAGAATCAAGGTATAGGTCCAGTAAATAGAACCCCTAGGCTAACTATTTTGCCTTGTTTATGGATGTTAATTTTTGTGTGTCTGGGTGGTAAAATGAATGTAACGTGAAATTTACCATTTTAATCATCCTTATGTGTACAGTTCAGCAATGTTAAGAATGTTCGTATTGTTGTGTAGCCATCACCACCATTCATCTCCAAATGGATGATAATTCTTAATCAAGTATAATTTAAAAATCTTATCCTCTTTTTCATAGCCAAAAATTCTCTTTCCAATACATTTTAATCAACTTTTTTTTTTTTTGGTACCAGGGATTGAACTCAGGGGCAGTCAACCACTGGGCCACATCCCCAGCCCTTTTTTGTATTTTATTAGAGACAGGGTCTCACTGAGTTGCTAAGTGCCTTGCCATTGCTGAGGCTGGCTTCGAACTCGCAATCCTCCTGCCTCAGCCTCCCAAAGTGCTGGGATTACAGGCATGCACCACCGCGCCCGGCTACATTTTAATCAACTTTAACATTTTGATTTTCATAAAAATCTGTTTTGAATTCCCAATACAGCCTTAAGAAATTTGTCTGAAAATAAGCCTTAGTACTTTTTTTCCTTTGGACTTCAGGTGTATAGAATTAATACTGGATTCATAGCCCACTCTCTTTATTGGTCCTTGGATGGTCTGCTTTAATTTATTTATTTATTTTTTATTTTTTATTTTTTTTTTTTTTGTGTGTGTGTGTGTGGTAACGGAGATTGAACTCAGGGGCACTCGACCACTGGGTCATATCCCCAGCCCTTTTTGGTATTTTATTAGAGACAGGGTCTCACTGAGTTGCTAAGTGCCTCACCATTGCTGAGGCTGGCTTTGAACTCGCGATCCTCCTGCCTCAGCCTCCCAAAGTGCTGGGATTACAGGCGTGCGCCACCGCGCGCCCGGCTAATTTAGTTATTTATTTTATAGTGAACTTATCACCCAAAACAAAAGCTAGGACCTCGACAGTAACCTACTTTTAACCAAATGGTTTCGCACACTCTTCCATCCGTGCTCCTTCCAACCAAATGTACCCATTATCCCAATTCCTATATTCTCATTCTCTTGAAATATGTATATATATATATATACATATATACATATATATATACATATATATACATATATATAAATGTATATATATGTTCATATATACACACATATATGTACAATTGTATATACATACAATATAACATTTTTGTGTGTGTGTGTTGCTGGGAATGAAACCTAGGGCCTCATACATGCTCAACAAGTGCTATACCACTGAATAATAATATCTCCAGCCCTATTTTTATATATTTTTAATAGTACCTACAAAATGTTCCTAAGAAATGTATATTTTAAAACTTAATAGAAGCCGGGCGTGGTGGCGCACCCCTGTAATCCCAGCACTTTGGGAGGCTGAGGCAGGAGGATCGTGAGTTCAAAGCTAGCCTCAGCAATGGCGAGGCACTTAGCAACTCAGTGAGACCCTGTCTCTAATAAAATACAAAAAAGGGCTGGGGATGTGGCCCAGTGGTCAAGTGCCCTTGAGTTCAATCCCCGGTACAAAAAAAAAAAAAAAAAACTTAATAGAAATGGTATCATGCAGTATATAATGTTTTGAGACTTTTGCCACTTTCTATGACTATTTTTCAATACTTTAAATGCTATTTTAAATATTAAAAATGAACTGTCCTTGACTTTTAAAAGGAAATGATTGAAAACTATGTCCACTGGAATGAAGACATAGGTGAATGGCAGCTAGTGAGTATTACCTTCATCCTTTTATGAAATACTGTAAAGTACTTCTTTTGGACTAGAAATTGTGCTGGCTGCCATGAGGTGGGAAGTGGTCCAGAGGATGATTCGGATGAGAATCTAGTAGGGCAGTTAAGATGGTTTTCTAATTAAGTGTAACATAGAGATCATATGGTAGAAATGGCCTAGGTCGGGAGCTATGGAACTGATTGACCTCTGGGTCCCTTTCTGTATCAACATTCAAATCATGTTTTACTAGTGAAACATCAGGATATCTCACAGCAGTTTGCCTAATGTACAATACTAATTACTAATTAAGACATTTCTTCCCCACCCTTTCCTTTTTTTGAGAAATGTGTTGCCTATACAGGAAATAACATGAGGAAGCAAACACCAGTACCTGATAAAAAGGAGAAAGATGTAAGAATACTTTTTTTTAAAAAAAAATTACATGTTTTTCTTTATAGGAATGTGGGTCATTAAAATGTGCTATCAACCTGATATCTGTTAATCAGCTCTGCTGAACAGTAGGCTTCTCTAGGATGGAGCAGTTTTTAGGACAGTTCTGCTCACTCTCAGGCTTATCCTGATAGTCGGCTTATCATTTCTGTCACAAGAGTGGCCTGGAGTCACTTTTTGGAGTCTTTTTTTTCACCTCTCTAGGTCATGGGGATATGGTGAGAGACTAGAATGCATCTGCCTTCCCTTTCAAAGCTTGTTCTAGTCCTAGGTCAACAAGAAGAGGAACCGGTTTTAGAGAGATTAACAACAGTTTTTCTGTATGTGTGAGGAAATTTATAGTGTATGAGATCTTTTAATTCACAAGAAGAAACATTGGTGAATACATTTTAGATATTGGAATTAGAAGAAGTCTTTTTAAATATTTATTTAGTTTTATCTTCTCTGGCTTTTTTGCTAAGTGTTTGTTCAGTATTTTAAATCTTCCCCTAAATATGGTTTAACTTTTTAAGAGTGCCTTGTATTTTTTCTTTCACTTAGCCCTTTGAAGTAGATCTTTCCCATGTGTATCTTGCCTATACTGAGGAGAGTCTGCGTCAGTCTTTGATGAAATTAGAAAGGCCAAGGACTTCAAAGGGGAAAACAAGGCCAAAAACAGGGAGAAGGTAAGGACCATCCTTGAATCTCATGAAATGAGGATTAGTACACTTAAAGTAAATTAACATTTATTTAGCATGATAAATATTTTGGTTGATAAATTAAAAATCAAATCTCTTATGCAGTCACAACTTGAGCAAGTAAAATCTGACTAAGGAATTAAGGTCTTCCAACTTCTTTAGCTCTGTAGGGTAGTATAATTTATTTTTAATCCACATTGATCTTTCCAAATGTTTAATGAATCATTATCTTGTTTAATTGCTTAATTATTACACTAGTTTTTCTAGCAAGATGCTAATTAATTTGCCTGGTTAGATTCCCAAAATACTGTATTCAGCTGGTTAGTTTTTCTATCATAAACACAACCCTAAGAACTTTGATTTCCTCCATCACAAGTTAAAGGAATCTTTGATCATCTTTCCCACTCCTTTGGACACTGGTTGTGACCATGATAATGTACATGTATTATCAGATAAGCCCAAGGAAATCAGTCCTGGGCTGGAGTTTGTTCTCAGTCTTTCCTACACCAAGTATTGTGCAGCCTGTTCAGGATGATTGCAAGACTTCAAAGCTCCTGAAATTGTAGTAGATAATGAGCTTCTTTTTTCTTTTCTTGAGTTCATGTATTTTTCTATAATAGATGAAGTTGTGTGTTTTTAATTTTTTTGTTGTTATACAATCTCATAGACATAACGTAACACTTTTAAACTTGAGGTAGTTGAACTAGTGGTAGGGAAATCGGTTGTACATTAAAAGTGTACAGATTTTTGCATTCTTCAGCATTTACATAAGCAGTTTAAAAACTTTCATGTGCCAACAGAGGACACACATGCAATATTAAGCAATGAAGCAAATCAGTTCTAAGAAACACAAGTTCTTTTAGATCTTTTACTTTTCCACATTTACTAGAAATATTTTCCTCTTAACTCTGCAGTTACTAGGAAATATGACACTACAAGTATGATGGTAAGATAGTTGGCCCTGGAAAAATAGCTAATGGAAGGGACTGGGGCAAGCTCAAGAGCTATGCTTTTAAAGTGGGTAGTCACCATTCTGTTCCTAATTGTGGGAATAGAGGGCCCGTTGTTTCTGGATCTTCTCTTTTCTAAGGAGAAGCAAGAAATTCAGGTTACTTACGTGAGATCCCTTAATTCTTACTTTTTTATTTTGTAGACCTAAAACATCTAATTTGATGAGCTATTTGGATATGGCTTCCATAATGTTCATTTTTAAATAAGTACCTTTTTTTTTTTTTAGCTTAGCTTTAGGTTAAGCTAAGAAAAAAAAAATTGTGGGCTAACATTATGTGAGCCAAAGTCAGCATCTTTGTATACCAGAACATGAAAATCCTATAAAAATTGTAGATAGCCATAAACCTAGGCAAATACATACAATAAATGGTTTATTGATATTATATTACATGATATATTCAATGTGATATTCCTCATTAGAAATACATAATTCCTTGTGCTGGACTTAATTGCAAAAACAGTACAATAATGTAGCATTTCCATCAGTCCCTACATAGGTATCTGTGAGGTGTTGCTTAAGATGATTTTTGTCTGATTCTTACGCAGTCCACCTGTGCCATTAGCATAGGCCAAAAGAGATTAGCAAGAGATTCCAGTCTGGTAGCATGCAACCCACTTGACCCGGCCACATTATCTAGTCCAGTTTTGGACACTAGCATCTCCCCAGTCCCTCACTACTCTGTATACTGGGGTGTGATGTCAGCCAATTTCCAGACTCTGTAGCCACCCTGTATTGTACTACATATTGTAAAGTGTTTGCATTTTAGTCTTTTAAAAAGCATTCATGTTTTCTTTTTTTCTTCTTCAAACAGAAAGCGTTCTGCAAAGCCTGAGACTGTAATTGATTCTTTACTTCAGTAAATGTTATAGACTCAAAGTTACAATAAAAATTAGTGATGTTCTTATGCCTGGACAAATCTTTAATTAAAACACTGAAGATTGCTGTGTGATTTCAAATAATGAAAACTATAAATCATGATATGAGGCTGGAAATAATAATTTGCATAATTTTTAAATATACACATTAAGTTAATATAACATATTAAAATTGTACAACTGGTGATTGTTCAGATTGTTACACTACTCTTGAACTGTACTGTGCCAGAAAGTTAGGGGAGCAGTTCATACTATAGAGTTGCCATTTGATGCATATGTAAGTCTGTTAGTTACTTATCCAACTACTGTATATTTAGATAAATAATTTCAAAGTACAGGAAAAAAAAGTATGTCCAGTTTTGCATCTAGAAAGTAGCAGGTTGAATTACCCTATGTTGTGCTGCTATATGTGAATGTTGGGCTGCACATGTAAGAAATGACTCCGTCCTAACACTAACCCTGTTGGCCTGTTCACATATATTTTAATTTTTATATTAGCATTCATTGAATTTAAGTATGAGAAGACTGATCTTATTCATGTTCTGTAGAAAATTTTGTAATTCAATGGTCAGTCTTTGCAAGTATACATTTTGAAACCAAATATTGAAAATATATTTCATTTTGATCTCTTCTGACCTTTTTTGCTACTTTGAGTTCAAATTAAATACACTTTTTTTGTTGTTCTGGCTTCATCTTCTCTTGAAACATTAATTTGTACCTAAATGTAAAGGAGTATTTTTGCCTGTCTTGTCTATTTTTAAAATTTCTCTATGAAGTATAATTTGTGGATGCTTTCCCTTATCTTAAGTTTTAAATTTTGATGGAAATTACCTATATCTCCCAATTGAAAAGGGCCTTCATTTTCCAGAAAATGGAACTAAGCCAGAAAAATCTCTTTGAATCCTTGACCTTTAAAACCTTTTATTTTTCCCAGTGTTGTGGTGCACACCTGTAATCTAAATGACTCAGGAGGCTGCAGCAGGAGGATCATAAGTTTGAGGCCAGCCTCAGCAACTTAGTAAGACCCTGTCACATAATTTTTAAAAATTAAAAAAAAAAAAAAATGACTGGGGAGGTAGCTCAGTGGTAGAGTGCCCCTGGGTTAGATCCCAGTACCACAAAACAAAAACTAAACACCACTTTATTTTGTTTTTCTTCATATTTTATAAAAGAAAATATTTTCTAAATTTCTTCTGATAAATCTAGTTGAACCATATTCCTCTCAAAGTAAAAATTATATTTATTTGTTTCATAGTAAACTTAAGTTGTAATAGATAATTTGTTTTTGGTTGGCTACTTAACAAAATTTAAAAAAAAATTTGTAAGTTTTCTACTCTTAAACCACTTAGTCTTCTCTTCTGTGAGTTTTAAAATTACATACTGACACACGTTAGTTGCAAAGGTTTTGACACTTCTCAAGTTAGGATTTATTAAATTAACATTTAAATAAGTTTGATTAAATATTAGTTTAATAATTACAGAGTTGTGTATAGAGTGGTGGTAAGTGGAGGTGAAATGCTAGTGAGGTGGTAGTAAAAAATGTGTCCATATATTTGAAGTACTTTCTGGAAGTGTAGTCCTGAATGTTCTGTGTGGTATTTGCTAGGTAATTAGAACTGCATTTCACTTGGCAGCATTTTCTTTGTAGTGTGTGAGAGAGTTAGAAGTATATTACTTTGCTCCCAGGGACAATTGTTTAGGTACTGTGAAGACTTGAGGTGAGTATGTCTTGTCAAGACTTTATGTGAGTAGAATATCTTGGTAATTGTAAAATATTTTTGATGATTCACATTTAACTTTAGTAAATTTCCCTACAAACATCTTTACCAGTAGGAAAAAAGTGACCAATCCTCTTTCTTCTTCAACAGTTTATTTAAAAGGAAAGGAATAGCTTTTGAATTAAGCTTAAAACATTATGGAAATTTAAGCCACAATATCTAAAATATTTTTTCTATCCCACCCCATCACAAGAACAAAAAGAAATCTATGAAATAAAGTAAAAATGTTGATAAATTCTTGAGCAGCCTGCTTTAGCAATTTATTTTTAAAAAATTCATTCTAGAACTGATTCTACCAGATGGACATTAAATATTCAAATATACCAAAATTAGATATTCAAGCCAGGTCTGAATATCCACTTGAATATATTGGACATTGACTTCAGAGCTATTCACTTAGCTCCAGTCACAGTAATTCTATGGTTTTTTCACATTTGCTATATTTTGTCCACAAATGAAATATTTTTTAATTTGTGTTAATTTCCTGAAAGAATATACATGAACAAACTTGCTCATTATTTGAAGTAAATGTGCAGATTTAGAGTGTCACACATATATAAATAGGTTATTGAATAAATATTCTCTTTTCCCATTAATTTAAAAAGTAATATTTATTTATTAAAAGGAGCCTTGGCACCATGTTTAGTTTATAGTATGATCTTCAGTAAATCTTGTAATTATATATATATAGATAGATAGATAGATAGATAGATAGATGTAATATTAAAATATAATGGTATTCCCCATTTGTGCTTAGATTCTTGTGAAGTGTAAGATTCCTTAAGCGGGTGTGGGGGTTTCTGCATCTACACATTTGTTGCCCAAGTATAATTCATTTGACAAGCTGTTTTATGTACTTTTTGGAAAAAGAGGAATTTTTTCTTCAAGAAATTTAACGTTACTTGGGGGAAGGAAGTGTTATAACATCATCTGTAATATGTTTTTTAAACTATTATAGTTTGGAGGTTTTGTTTTTGCTTCTTTTTTTAGTCCGTTTTTAATATCTTTCCCCTTAATTCCTTTTTCAAAATTAGTACATAGTAATTATACAGAATAATGGGTTTCCTTGTGGCACATTTGTTCCCCTTAGTTTTTAAGGAAAGTCCCTCTCTTTCCTACAGGGCTGTGAATTAAGGAATGGGTAGAGTTTACATTTAAGCACACCAGTGTCTGCCCAATTTCTTAATGTATGCATTTATTTTCCTTTTTAATTTTTCTTTGTTCTTAAAATACTAGAAGAAAACATAGATATTTTCTAGTGCCTTTGAACTTAACTGTAGTCTAATTTAAATCCTTAATAACTTCAATAGCATTACTAATAATACTGTATACTGGCCAAAATTACAAATTGTACAAGTTTGTTGTGTTAAATTTAAAAGTCACACTTTCATGGTATTTCATGTATAAATTGTATTTGTTCAAATTGTATATATCAATATTGTATGTACACATGCAGCATGGTTAGATAAGAAATAAAAATCTTTTACCTTTATAAAGCCCATAGTGATGGTCTTCTTTTCTGAACTACTTTTGTGTTTACTTCCATCCTGATATTAATGAGCAGTTTCTTTGTGTTTAGCATCTCAATTTTGTATAGTTATAAGAGGCCTGTGTAATTTCACACCCAGAAATTCTTAATGTTGTAGGTCTGTTAAACAGAAATCATCATGAAACAGAAATTTGGAAGAAATATTTTTGGGGGAGGAGTACTGAGGATTGAACTCAGGGACACTCAACCACTGAACCACATGCCCAGCCCTATTTTGTATTTTATTAGGCACAGGGTCTCACTGAGTAACTTAGCATCTTTCTTTTGCTGAGGCTGGCTTTGAACTCATGATCCTTCTGCCTCAGCCTCCTGAGTCACTGGGATTATAGGTGTGTGCCACTGCACCTGGCAGAAGAAATATATTTTAAATGTACTTTTTCTCATTGATAAAATTTTCTTTTCACCAAAAATATGTTAGCCAATTTTTGTTATCCTTTTCATTAGGTTTTTGAGAACAGAAACCAGTTCTTAGGTCATAACGTAAAGAAATGTGTATGTAGAATGTATCCCATGGAAAGTCAGGGGCAGTGTTGCCTGATGGTAACAATACCATAATCTCATTCCAAATCTCGTAAGCTTAGAGCATCTCCAAAATAATCATAGTTCTTGGATTATATTCAATCACATGTTCTTTTTTTTAAATATTTTTATTTATTTGCTTTTAGTTGTACACAATGCATTTTATTTGTACATGGTGCTGAGGATCGAACCCGGGTCGCCCACGTGCTAGGCAAGCGCTCTACCGCTGAGCCACAATCCCAGCCCTCACATGTTCTTTTGACAAACACCAATTACTAGGCACTGTGCCAGGCAGCTATAAGAAATTGAAAGTGGGCCTTGAGAAATTTTGATTTGTAGACTAGTTTCAAAAGAGGACTTTTTTTTGGTACCAAGTATTGAACTCAAGAGCACTTAGCCACTGAGCCACATCCCCAGCCCTTTTTGTATTTTATTTAGAGACACGGTCTCACTGAGTTGTTTAGGGCCTCCCCCGCTAAGTTGCTGAGGCTGGCTTAGAACTTGTGATCCACTTGCCTCGGCCTCCTGAGCCTCCTGTGCCCAATATCAAAGGACTTTTTTAAGTGTGCTTTTTTTTTTTTTTTTTTTTTTTTGGCATGCGGAGGAGATTCCTCTGGCCTTTCTTTTCCCAACAGCCAATTTATATAAAACTGCTAGATGAATGCAGAACATGACAATAAATTAAAAGCCAACCATGGCCTTAGCTAGTAAAAAGTAGGGCCACCTTTGCGGCTTTGCCCCTTCTCCCTAGTTTTAGAGCTTCATGCAATACCACTAAGGTGCTGCTTTCTGCAACTGGCTGTGTCATCAGGAGGTGGCTGAGCATGTTGTCCATCATGTCATCTCATTAAATATCTTAAAGCTAAGTACCAGCCAAAGAGACTGTTTTCCCCTCGTGGATGATGAGAATTAGGCAAAATGACAAGAATTTTGCTTTGGCTGGTGGGACTACAAAATCTGGTGGCCTCTTGTATCATCTGTGTGACTCTGGATCACCACTTCCACTCCATTCTTCTTTGGTTCTAATAACATTTTTGTTATTTTTCTGCCCTAATCTTTTCCAATAAATCACTTTGAATGCACCTATAAAAACAGTATATCCAAATAAATGAAGACCACAGCCTGTGCTTTATGGGAACAGTTAGCACAGCTCTGAAGCCTCAGCCTGAATTCAAAGGGAGCTGGAGCAGCCTCCAAACACATTTGTTACAATATTAGCTGAATATATTGTTCTTAAGCTCTTTCATTTGCAAAGCAAATCAGGTATTCGGTCTTCCTTCGGAAGTTGAACAAATGTGTGGGAAATGATTATGAAGAGGCTACTTCAAAAAGAATCTGTTTCCTCTCAGCATTTATCTTGGGCTTCCTGTGACCCAATCTTCATGTTACTTTTATCAACGTTATCAGAACATCAGATTGTCTTACCCAAACACGTTTATGGCTGTGACTACAGAATATGACAGATCAGACATTCTTCCACACCTGTTCCCCTCCCCCATCCCTTTTTAGAGGGCTGGGGAAATTTTAGTTTGTAATCAAAGGCTCTTATTTCTCCAATTGTACAAAAGAATTTAACTGGGACTTTACAAACTGAATGAAATTTCTCAGCTTTGATACGAATCTTAGCAAGAGGATATTGCTTAATCCAATCTAAGAGTGCCAGAGTCATTACAGAAATTATATATTGTCTTGATTTCTACCTAAAAGTTGTCATCTTTTTAATGTGTATCTTCCGCTTTGGCCCATTATGTTATACACGTACATCTGTTCTTTATTTACTATGTACCTGCCCTGTACTGAGTAGAATGTCCTTGGGAACACAGAAATGCCAGCCATTGCAAAATTCAGGCTACCTCAAGAGGGGCAGGTGGCCTCAAAAATGGAGAATGAACACATTGAGGGCTGAGGTAAAGGAGGGCGAATGTTGAGCTGCCAGGTTCAGTGTTCTTTCCTGGCAACTAGCTGAGACTCATGGCAGAGGGTGGAGGAAAACCAAAGGCAGGGTCAATGGCATGAACAGACCAAAAACAAAGTCCCTGTGGCATTTTTATTAGAGAACAGCATTTCTAATTGTGACCCAAGAATATTTCAGGGAGACATGCAGCTATAGATATGAGCCCGATTTTTTTTTTCATTCATTCATTCATTCAATAAATACTTACTACCTACTACCAGACTTCAGAGGTGATCTTCCTTGACCAAAGGTGGAGGTAGCCCAGTCGAGGGGGTAGAGTTTGGCTTTCACTGTCAATGTCACAAACTGCACAGACAAGAGGCTCATCCCATGGAGCAGGCACTGGCTGCTGCTAAGTTGCCTAAGTAATTGCCATCTTAATCCAATTTGTCTTCACTCATTTTTTTTTTTTAATGTGTATCCTTGATTCGTATTCTTGGTAAATTCAAAGACTTATTGTTGGATGTTTAAATCCAGATTCCAGGACTTCCTGTCCAAAAGTAAATAGGAATGTTGTTAGTTAGTCTTGACCATCCAAGTTCATCTTATCACAGGCCTGGCTCGGGCACACATGTCCTTTCTGTGCCCTGTTCTAATTCTTTCTTTTTGACAGCCTTTCCTTTATCATCCTGGCCTCATACCCAAAGCGTAACCCACAATTCATATCCTGTGGCAGACTGCAGCTCACCTTAGCCATTGAATGCAAATGAGCCTCAATCAAAGAAGAAAGGAAATTAAAATTTTCAACGTGTATCTTTTGCTATTGGCCTTACAGCCTCCATGACTCTGTCACTTATTGCCCTTGGCATGCTGGTATTTTATGTGGGCAGGGTGAAACTGGCTGTGGTCAGGGTGAGACTTTAAGCTTTTGATTTTTTCCCCTTATTTTGAAAGGGTTAAAAAGATGTTGTATATTTTGGTGTAATTTTAGAACTAGTATTAATTTTTGTCACATGTGTAAGTGAGGATGAAAAGAGTACTCAATCATTGTTACGAGATCCATATTCTTGCAAAGAATATATCAAAAGGAAAATTTCAATGACTTGAACTTGATTTTGTTTTTCTCTCCCTTTAATTTCTTTAAATAAGAACTTTATTGGGATATAATTCACATTCTATAAAATTCATATGTTAAAGCATGCAGCTCAGTGGTTTTTAGTCTATTCACAGAATTGTGCATCCTATACTATATCATCCTGTCTTATATCAGAACATTGTCATCAGAGAAACTCCATACCCGTTAGCAGTCACTCCCCATTCTTCCATCCACTGCTCCACCTGCTATTTGCCTGTGGGGAAAAAAGGACACCTCCGCACAATGGCTCACTTGCTGTTGAGGGAACTTGGCCAGGCCGAGAGTGTAACACTCTGATTGGCTGACGCCAGTCCCGCGAATGTGATCGGCTCGTGTCCCCTCCCATGGCTTGCTGATCTTAAAGCTGATGGGCTGAATCACCCTATATATGCTGTGTGACTTCCTCAATTCACGAGTTTCTGCTTGACTGGTCTCCCTGGTGTCTCTGATTGTCCTCCGCTGCGAGGGCTGAGCGTGGGCCACCAGGCGACTCCTGCCTCCTTCCGACTCAGCCTCACCGCTGGGGCGTGCTCCCCCAGCCTTCTCTGCTGGCCAGGGAGGGCTGATCCCGGGTCGGAGGAGCTAAAAACCCCAGCATTTGCCACTGTGTATTTTCCTGTTCTACTTCATATAAATAGAACCTTACCACACATGGCCTTCTGGACCTGGGCTACTTTCACTCAACTTAATGTTTCCAGGGCTTATCCATTTGGGGCATGTATCAGTACTTCATTATTTTTATCATCAAATGATCTTCCATCATATGGATATACCACATTTTGCTTATCCATTCCTCAGTTGATGGGCATTTGGGTCACTTCTACTTTTTTGCTGTTTTGAAAAATGTTGCCATGAACATTTGTGTAGAGGAATTTGTGTGGACATATGTTTTCAGGTCTCTAGGGGATGTATAGGATTGAAATTGCTAGCCCATCAACTATGTTTAAGCATTTGCTGAACTGCCAAACTGTTTTCCAAAAAAAAGTGGCCACACCACTTTCCACATCTTCAATCACACTAGTTATTGTTTGGTTTTTAAATTTTATTCTTTTATTTTAAATACACATAATCATTTATGCATATGTGCACGTGCGTGCACACACACACGAAGGCCAACAGTCTCCGGCCCTGCTTCATCTAAATAGTGTTCCCAGCGAACCATCCTACCTTTGTTTTTGTTCTAGTGGCTAGCATCATAATCCAAATATTTCTTGATTCATTATTGATATTTTCACTTTTTTAAACAAAAAGTATGTATAAAAACAAACCCATATCCCCATCCCTAGCTATGACGATTGTCAACCCATGACCACTCTTTCCAACTATTTTTATCAACTTCAAATATTATATATTTCCCCATTGAAAAAATTACCCCTCATTTACCCCTCCCAAGTGTTTTTCTGTTTACTTTTTGTTTTTGTTTTTGAGATGAGATCTCACCATGTTGCCCAGGCTGGGCTCAAGTGATCTTCCCTCTTCAGATTTCGAGGAGCTGAACCACAGGGGTGCATCACCATGCCTGACTTCCCTTCCAAAATTGTTTGAGTAAGTTATTTTTAGTTCTACTACCTCTACAGTTTTGAGCATCTTAATCTCTTGGTCTGGTTCTATCAACTTTATTATTGTTTAACGTAGCCCCTCCCTGCCGAGGCTGGGGTTGTTAGTGCTGCACCTCTTTCTTGGCTTCTGCTTTGACCATTGTTGGCTATGTCTTGTATTGTCAGGTGGAGGGTTGACAGCCTGTTCTCTAACCATAAGTCTTCTGTGCTTCGTTGGTTGGTTCTTAGATTTGGAAATCAAGAGAATCTACATCATTATGACTTTAACTGCTATTCACTGAGCTATATGTTGTGTGAGGATTACTTGTTTTTTTTCTACAGATTTAATAAAACACTTCTTGTGGGAGGAGAAAAATGTTCTAAGCATCCCTTTGATACTTTTCTCATTCAGAAATACGTGGTAGTCAGAAGGAATCATGGACTCACTCTTACCATTACATCTCGTGTGACCTTTTATTCCTTTGCTATCTTGTGCCGTATGTCCTCAACTAGACAGGGAACTCCTTGAAAAGAAAGTGGTCTGTTTTGTTGCTAGACCATTTGTTGCTTCTTAGTAAAAATTAAATCAGTTTCCCTAAAAGTTGCAAACCATAACTTCATTTGCTGAGTAAAACATAGCCAATACCATTAAACGTCATTTTAGGTTATACATATACTTTATTTTATAATGAGTTATAAATATATAAATATTTTTAAAAATAAAGCCATTAAGAATTCATAAATTAAAACTTTGACCTTCCACACTGTGAATATTTCTTTTGCATGGTCTTTTTTAGGCTTTCCAAGAAGTCTTTCAATGTACTCTGCTTGGATTCACTCACGGGACAGTTGTGCTACAAAAGAAACATTACATTAGCTTGCATGAGTAGGCATCTGAGTCTCTCTACTATGCCTGTCTGCTTGGTCAAGCTTATGTGGCCTGAACAATTGGCAAACTGGGACCTCCTGTCTGGCTTGATTGGGAGTCTGACTCTGCTACTTGGCCAGCAGGATGCTACTTCCACTTCTAGAGCTGGTTACGGTAGCACCAGCCCCTGCCTGCCTTCAGTGGGTATTGCAGTCTCTAGACAGTGTGTCAAGCTAGGAGAGGTTCAGAGGAAGTAATGTGACTGCATGCTCAGACCTGCCCAGTGCCTCTGCCTGGCCACCTGGACAGTGACGAGATATGTCGTGTTACCCTCCTGCCCACAGAACAGCTGCCGCACAGCAGAGCAGCACTAACTGTGGGAAGGAGTCCAGCTTCCTACCATCAGGCCTCCAGTCCAGTATGAATCTCAGCAATACCATTTATTAATTGCATAGCTTAGGACAAATGACTTAATTTATAAAAGTTTCAGTTCCTTCTTTTGTAAGGTGGGGACAATAGTGCCTACTTCGTAAGTTAATTAAGAAGATTAAAAGAGTGGGCTGGGGTTGTGGCTTAGCGGTAGAGTGCTCGCCTAGCACGTGCGCGGCCCGGGTTCAATCCTCAGCACCACATAAACATAAAAAACACATTGTGTACAACTAAAGCAAATAAATAAATATTTTTTAAAAAGAAGATTAAAAGAGAATGTGTGTTGTTGCCAGCCATTAACTTTCCTTATAAATGTGGCAGTAGACTCAGGGTGGGGATGAATGTCCCTGCCCTTCTCTAAAGCCAGCACCTTCATTTGGCATTAGACAACACCCACCCATGGCTACAAGACTTCTGGCCTCACTCTCCCTCTTTCCTGTGGCATCCATTCTCTCTTCTTACTGGATTATTCCCATTGGGATATTAACACGCTGAACAGACCCCACCTTCAAGAACTTTCCTCACTCTGCAACTGCCCTTCAGCTGTGATTCCATTTCTCTACAACCATATAGCAAAACACCCCAAAAGAGTTTTCCATACGCACCGTGCCTTCTTTATTACCTCTGCCCACCCATCCTCTACTGAGCTTGCTCCAGGTGGTCTTTCATCCCTCCTCCCCAATTACATAAGCATCACCAATGGCCTCCATCATGCCAAACCCCATGACCATCATCCTCAACCTTCATCTCACTTGATCTGTCAGGATGTTTGATGACCATGGTTGATCCCCTGCCCAGGGGTTTTACATTTCCCCTCAGGGCTGAACCACACTCTGATTTTCTCCCACTTCACTGGCAATAGTCTTCAGTCCTGTTTGCTGGCTCCTCCTCTTCCTGACCTCTCTATATACCTCTGGGCTTAGGCCTTGGATTTGTTCCTTTTTCTGTTTTCTTTCATTTGTACTTTATCACTTATCAGAGGACTCTCCATTTTATAAGTTCTGACTTCTTCCCTAAGCTCCAGGCTTTTTAACCATTTCTCAACATTTCCACTTTGCTATCCACTCAGGTTTTTTGGGGATGAAGCATGGTACTGGGGTTTGAACCCAGGACCCTGTGCATGCTGGGCAAGCACTCTACCTCTGAGCCATATCCTCTACCCAGTACCTTGCATTTATTATGAACAATGTCAAACTCTTCCTCTTCTCAGTCTCCAGCCCTGCTCTGCCTCCAGTCTTCCATGTCTCTGTAAATAGTCCCAGCCATCCCCAAAGGGGTTCAGGCGGGAACTGAGAGGATACCTTTTACTCCTTTCCCTCACCTCTCACAATTGACCTGTCAGCAAATCCTTTTGGATCTATTTTTCATTATTCCCCACATCTAACCACTTCCCCTGGTCTCAACCTGACCAAGCCACTGTCATCTCCAGCCTCATCTACTGTGGTAGCCTCCCAGCAGGCCCTCAGCTTCTCCACTTACTCCTACTCAGTACATTCACATGGGAGCCAGAGTGATCAGATCATCATCTCTGACCTGCCTGAACCTGTACAGGTGTTTCCACCATACCTGGGGCAGAATCCAAAGGCCTATGTGAGCTTATCTAGTGAACTCCCCCTCGCTCGCTCTGCTCCAGCCACACTTGACGCTCATTTCCAACTTACGGCCTTTACACAGCTGTTCCTTCTGCATGTAAATCATATGGCCTGTTCCCCCTCTCCTATGACCTATGTTCTTTATTCCCATATTTTTGTTCAGAGCCAGGATTACAACTAGACATCTGATTATGTCTGATTCTTGTGTCTAATTCCCCCACTAGAGCATTTCATGAGTCCCTACTCTGCCTCCCCCATCTTTAATGCTGCATCCCCAATGCCTAGGCCAGCACCTGGAACTTGTAGAGCCTCAACAAATACTTGCTGAACGAAAAGGTTCATTAACCAAGGGCATTACAACTCATAAGAAGAGTCATTTACAAGGGAGGCTGCTGTCCCCCAGGAGCCGCATGCTCAGCCCGCCAGTAGTACAGTGCAGCTTACCAACTGGGCCATGCTGTGGAGGTTCCTGTAGAGTCCTCTCAGGAGTTTGAGAATGTCAAGTTTTTCAGTTTTGTTCAAACACCTAGACACCGGGTAGTCTTGATAGCTCTGCCGAAGCACAGTTGTAGCCCTGCAGAAGATTTCCTTCTCGGTTGTGTTCTAGGAAGAGAAATGTCAAAGGTAGCCATGTGCTACTCTATTTTGAGCATGGGAGAGATGTTTTTCCTCCTTATTTCCTCCTTCTAGGAAGACACATGGAGAAGGTGAGTTTGCTCAACTGTGGAGCTATATTCAAGTCTTTCTGTGACATGAATAAAGGCTGGTGTCAGTCATAAATCTCTATAAAGAACCTCTCTTTATTACCTGGAAATGCAGCAACATTCTCCTCTTAACCTCCAAATTTCTCTTTCCTTGGAGAGTTTTGCTGAAGGGGTACCTGAATAAAGTCACCAAGTAGGTACATGGCAGTGGGGATTTGAATGCAGGACCATCTGCTGCTGCTCTCTATGTACCATGAGAGGTACCTATATGAGCTTTCATTCCTACAAGGGGTTAAAATCCAGCTTTCCCTGGAACCAGCATGCTTGTTGAATAAACAAGTGCCTGTCCTTGGCCTGGACATGGCTGCATTGCACAGCCTTTTCCACGTGACCCTCCCTGTGAGATAGAGCAGTGTGTGTAAAAGGCATGGTCCAAGTGGTCCAAGTTCAGGCATGTCCCCATGCAGCACGAGGCAGGTGCCCAGTTCTGGGAAAGGTGCCTAGGAGTCTGGTCTGAGGAGATTGGGGAGGCTCCTTGGAGAGGCACCCTTGATCTGGGCCTTGGACAGAGTTGCTGCAACAGGCCTTGGGCCTAAAATGGAACACAGTGGATGCTGGCAGTGCTGATGCTGATAGCCACATGGTTCTTCCTGGGGACATTGAGCCTTAGAAGAGGGAATGTATGAGCAGCACCTGGGAGAGGAGCTGTGGTTCAGTCTATACCAGGCCTGTGTGTCTTCCCTTTTTTTTTTTTTTTTTTTGTACTGGGGATTGAACTCAGGGGCACTCGACCACTGGGCCACATCCCCAGCCCTTTTTTGTATTTTATTAGAGACAGGGTCTCACTGAGTTGCTAAGTGCCTCGCCATTGCTGAAGCTGGCTTTGAACTCGCGATCCTCCTGCCTCAGCCTCCCAAGTGCTGGGATTACAGACGTGCGCCATGGCGCCCGGCTGTGTCCTCCCATTTTCCTTAGAAGAACACAGGCATAGAGCCCAGAGTGGTCTTAGCTTGGGCCAGTTTCTTTATCCAGGTCTGATGAAAAGCTGCTTCTAGCCTCTGCCAGGACATGCCCAGGGCCCCTGTTACTCAAAGTGTGTGGTCCATAGTCCAGCAGCATGAACATCACCTGGGAACTTGTTAGAAACACAACTCTCAGTCCCCTACTCTGGACTCACTGAGTCAGTGTGCAATGACAAGATCCCCACAGAATTTACATGAGAAGCATCTAAGTTCTTACAGTTATGTTTTTTCCCTAATTATCAAGGTAATGTAACATTACCTCATTCATTAACAAAATTAAATTCATTCAACCCACCAGCCAGAGATAACTACTATTAATATTTTGGTAAATATCTTCCCAGGTTTTTTTTTTTTTTTTTTTTGGTACCAGGGATTGAACTCAGGGGCACTCGACCACTGGGCCACATCCCCAGCCCTTTTTTTTTTTTTTTTTTTTTTTTTTTTGTATTTTATTAGAGACAGGGTTTCACTGAGCTGCTAAGTGCCTCGCCATTGCTGAGGCTGGCTTTGAACTCGCGATCCTCCTGCCTCAGCCTCCCAAAGTGCTGGGATTACAGGCGTGTGCCACCGCGCCCGGCTCCAGGTTTTTTTTTTCTTAACACATTTTTCCCCAAATAGGAACTGTTTCATAATCTTTTCACACAACATACACTAAAAACACTTTCTTAAGCCCTTTAAGTTTTTTAAGAACGTGGGATTAGCTGGAGTTGTGGCTCAACAGTAGAGCACTCGCCTAGCACAATGGTGGCCCGGGTTTGATCCTCAGCACCCTGTAAAAATAAATGCATTGTGTACAACTAAAAACAAATAAATAAATATTTAAAAAAAAAGAATATGGGATTAGGCAGGGTGCGCTGACACATGCCTCTAATACCAGCGATTTGGGAGGCCAAAGCAAGAGGATCGCAAGACCGAGATCAGCCTGAGCAACTTAATGAGGCCCTTTCTCAAAAATTTAAAATATAAAAACAAAAAGGACTTCAGATGGAGCTCGGTGGTGAAGAACTCCTGGATTCAAACCCCAGTACTGCTTAAAAAAAAAAAAAAAAAAAAAAAAAGTGGGACCGAGAACTACATAGGAACCCGCTATTCCCATGTATTTGTACCATGATTTGTCAATCCTCTATGGTAGCAGGTTTTTTGCTTCTGCAAATAATGTAGCAGTGAGTGATCCTTGCATTCATCTCATTTCTGTAGACTAAATTCTAGAAGCGCAGATTATATTTTAAGGTTTTTCCAAGAAGACTTAGAACCAGACTGAGGCACCAGAACCCCAGACTACACAGGCTTCTCCTTTCCACGTGGGGGTTGGGGTCCCAGGGCCGAGCGGATGGAAGGGCACCATGAACCGGCTGCAAGTCATTCCTGTTCTCTGACTCTAGTTGCAAACATGAGAGCAGTGCCAGGGGCTCAGGGCTGTGTGGGTGAGTGAGGTGGTCAGTATAGTGGCAGGGCACACACCCTTGCTACTGTAGAGAGAATGTGAGATCCAAGAGAGCTGAAAGAAGAGCCCCTCTGCTTATTTCCCCATCAAAACCTAGTGAAACGTTTCTGAAACCTTAGCTTGGAACCTGGGAATTATACTGCCTGTTAGTTTTAACCAGTCTATAGCTACATTATATTGGGGGAGGGGGAACCCTCTAAAAATATTTTTCAAAGAGCTTTCTAAAAGTAATTAAGATAAAAATTGTAATTGAAAAGAATCTGCATCAAATGGAAAAACTTTAAAGGAACTAATTCTAAAGGCAGTTTTAGTGAAAGACCTTAAAATTTTAGTTTATTGATTTTGCCGCCAAAGGATAACACTCTGCCTCATCCCTGGCTTCTTGCCATCTGCCTGTGGACCTTTCTGCCCCAGTGGATCTGGCAGTGGCTCACAGAGCATATTCTGACAACCCAGAACACTTTGCAGGTCAGACCTGCTAAGGAAGAGACTCGAAATGTGACCATTGGCCCCAAGAGCACTTTTTCATTGAGCTACATCTTCGGTCCTTTTATATATTTATTTTGAGATATGATCTCTCTAAGTTGCTTAGCACCTCACTAAGTTGCTGAGTCTGACCTCGAACTTGCGATCCTCCTTGTCTCAGCCTCTTGAGTTGCTGGAATTACAGGTGTGCACCACCACACCTGGCCAAGCTACTGGAATTCTTGATTCCCAAAAGAAATAAAATGAATACACTGGATTTTAGAAAGATATGTTTTGGGAACACAAAGAAGTAACTTTCCCTACCATATACTACTTTTGTGGGATTTTGAAAATAACACTCTTTCTCTATGCAGAAACATCTTAATATATAAGTAATCAGTGTTGAGAGTTTGAGGGAAAGAAAAGAATGGAAGAATAAGATTGTCAATTCCAGGAGGACTAGATGCAGTCTGGGGTAAGGCTGTGAGATGGGTTAGCATGAAAGCAGGCAAAGGGGGCTTCTTTCGGGACACCCTGCGTATAAGAACTAGGAGTTAGCAAGGGGAGAAGGGTCATCTAGAAGCAGCCCAGAGTCACAGGGGAGTCCATCATTTCCAACTTCTGGTCCTCCTCAAAATCATCACTTCTCTACAACCCAGTCTATAATAATCAGGGTTATATTATCTTATATTAACATTCTCCACTACATTCCAATCAACCTTCAAATCACCTTCAAGATCACTTTTATATCCTCAATGTGGAAACTGAGGCTCTGAGAGGTGTGAAGACTTGTCAAAGGCCATACAGATAGTTAACAGCAGAACTGATACTAAAATCTCAGGCTGTCTCACTTCCAGACCCTCCTACCTCCTTGAGGGCCAGGCCCCTTCCCTTGGCTTTGGTACAGCCCTCTCCACATGCCGAAGGCCACAGGAGAACCCAAGGCACAACCCAGTGAATTCTTGGCTTCTGGTGGGTACCATATGGGTTGGAAGGACTTGGAAATTTCATATATACATAAAGTTATACACACACACACTCACATACACCTGTGTGTGTGAGTGTGTGATATATATATATTCCCTCAGAATCTTATCCTGCATCAGAGTTTGGAATAATCTTTAGTGAAATAAGACGGTCCAGATAAAGGCCTGAAGAAGAGTTTTCCTGGTGGGGTAGGATAGGCCCTGTTCATGGCCTGGGTGCTGACAGGGGCTTCGCTGCTGGCCAAGTCAGCCCTTAGTTCACATGGCAAGCAGGTAGCTAAGGGACCACTGGTGAATTGAGGCTTTGGGGCTTTCCTTCTCAGTTGTGTGTTTCCATGAAAACAGGAACTGAAGTGCACAAAGCTATTGATATGGCTATAGTCATGTGTTTGTCAGAGAAAATGCACTATCAGCTGTCACATCTATCTCCTCCCACTACGGGTGGGGGGTGGTGAGACAGTGCAGGAGGCAGAAAGGAGAGATGCCCAAGCAGTAAGAAGCAAGGATATGTTGGACTCTATCTGGAGGGATGGCGGCAGACCAGGCTGCAGGAGTTTGGGCAGGACCAAGCAAGCTGAGGTCTCTGGAGAGCCAGCCCCAGATCTCAGCAGACTGCTAGGTGACCAGGCTGTGAAAGAGAAGGGGCTCTGGCAATACCTTCTCTGTTGCCATAGGAAGTCTCTTAGACAAAGTGAAAGCGCCCTCAACCTGTAATCTCAATATCTGTTTTTGTGAGAGTATTTAGTTCTCAAAAATGCATGGGCCAAGAAAAAAAAAAAAAAAATCTCCCATCCAGCAGTCATATATTGAGTGCCTCTTGTGTTCCAGGTATTATACCCAATGCTGAGTTAAACCCTAGAGAGATTTTATTTGACAAGATCTGAATTAGGATTACAAACTCTAAGCTTTCTATTAGCTATCTTCTAAATCAAGTGAAACTGAAAACTTCAAAACATGCTTAAGAGAAAAACACAGAATTCCCATTATATGGAAGCATCTAACACCCTATAATTAATTTGTTTGAAATGTCTCGTTCAAACATTTGTGGATAGCCCTCCTCTCCTAAGTCACCGATCTGCCAAAGCAGACCATGGGACAGCTTCTTACCTTGGGGACAGCAAAGACGTCTGCTACCATCAGCTCCATGCACGAAGTCTTTGGCACAGGCAAGAACAAGAGAGCAAGAGACGAGTTAGCCTCCAACAGGACAGAGAAATCCTTGATAAGCATCTCCCACTCCCTCACACTGGAAAAACTTCCCAGAGTTCCCCAGAAGAAAGTGCCAGGGAAAAGTCTTACTAGGCTCCCTGCCTGGCCACCAACCATCCGCTACCGATTTCTCCCACAAACTATGTCTTTCTCATGGTCTGGAACTGCTCACGGCATCACCAGAACATCTGAAGAGATGGTATCAGATAGGCTACTCACCTTTTTCCCTGAGAGTGTGTTCAAAGTCTTGATAATCTCTTCTAAGGTAACATTGCATCCGTGGGTAAAGTTGCCAGAGCATACTAGAAGACAGAAGAGAGTGGCAATCAGCAGGGGGGCGAGACCCATCAATAGATGTCTTTTGGCAGTGACAATGTGAGATGATTAGTTTATCAGGAGAGGCTAACAATGCAATTCTGACAAAGATATCTCTATATATAGATTTAAAATTGCTGAAACCAAAGGAAAATAAGTTTACATTGGAAATTTTCATTACACCAGATTGTCAGTTACTTCAGGCCAATCAGCGCTTCTCTTCCAGGAGAAAAAATGCTTCATAAAAACAGGTAAAATGTTCCTGTGAAATCAGACCAATAGGAAAATGAAACCTTTTTTTAAAATTAACTACAAAGTTTCAGCATAGGAAATTACACCATAATTTGCTCTGTAGATTAATCTTATCAGCTTGGGGTTGCTGCTGGCTTTTTACTTTGCATAGAAGGAAGAGGCCACAGGTGTCCGAATTTGTGTTAGTGCCATCCTCCTGGGGAAAGATCGAGTAATGTCAGGAAAGTTTGACTTGCATGGTATTTCTACCTGGCTTCTTCCAGGTATGGGGGAGAATCTTGGAAACTCTCCTGTCATGGGAAAGCTGACCTGGGTTCTTCTCGGAGTGGAAGAATAACAGGCCCAGGTCCTCTCCTGTCCTAGCATAGGGCCTGCTGTTTTGCAAGTGGAGGTCTTCAGTGAGGGACAGGTAACATCAGGTGGGGTCCAGTGTGGGTCCACCAGGTCTATCAGACTTTACCAAGAAGGAGGCCCTGGGCAAGGTTGAAGGTTGTCTATCCTGAGGCTTCAGGAGTGATCACATTCCCAGCTAGTTAGGAAAAGGGACTACAATCTTACCAAATCACCCATCAGTTCTCTTTGTGAACACCCCATCACCCACATGCTGTTTTAATCTAATTCTTGTGGCTCTGGTGGGTGAACATTTCCTCATGCTGTTAGTCAGCCTAAAGACAAAAATTGTCTATTTATGGCATATGAAATTGTTGTTGTTGTTTTGATTTTTTTTGTGTGTGCTGGAGACCAAACCCAGTGCCTTGCACATGCAAGGCAAGTGCTCTATCACTGGGCTACCTCCCCCAAGCCCTTTTTTGTTTTTATTTTGAGACAGGGTCTCACTAAGTTGTTCAGGTGGGCTTCTGAATTTTTTTTTTTTTTTTTTTTTTTTTTTTTTTTTTTTTTTTTTTTTTTGTGGTACTGGAGATTGAACTCAGGGGCACTCGACCACTGGGCCACATCCCCAGCCCTTTTTTGTATTTTATTTAGAGACAGGGTCTCACTGAGTTGCTAAGTGCCTCGCCATTGCTGAGGCTGGCTTTGAACTCGCGATTCTCCTGTCTCAGCCTCCCAAAGTGCTGGGATTACAGGCGTGCGCCACCGCGCCCGGCTTGAATATTTTTAAAAAATGTGTGTATTGTGGAATTGCTAAAGCAAGCAACATATGCAGTATTTATTTGTAGTGAGAACACTTAAAAGCTACCTACAGTCCATGATTTTTAAGGATACAATATATTATTATTAAAGTATATGAGATATTTTGTATGTTTTGACCAATATCTCCCCAGCTTTCCCTCTCTGTCTTCCTGGTGACCACCATCCTACTCTGCATCTCAGTTTAACTATTTAGATTCCACAAGTAAAGGAGATCATGTGGTATTTGTCCTGGGCCTGGCTTATTTCCCGAAGCATGACATCCTCCGGGCTCATCCACATTATCACAGGTGTCCTGGTGGCCTTCTTGATTAAGACTGAATAGCATTCTGTTGTGCACATACAGCTTTGGAACTTATTGCAGTGTCTCAGGCTCTGTGAAGGTGAGACTCTGGAAAATGTGTCAGGAAGAGCCTTAGACCTTGTTCAGGTTCCTTCTCTTGGGACCATGCAATGACATTGCCAAACTTGGTGCTGTGACTTCTGACACCAGCTGCCTGCAGTTGAGCCCCAATTCACAGTTAAGGGCACAGCCCTCCACAAGACCACCCTCCTGCAGATACCGGTTGCAAATTTGGGAGACCCCATCCCACCCTCACTTCTGGTCATCTGGCTACAAATTTGGGGGTTCTCACTACACTCTCAGGTTCAATAATCTGCTAGAATGACTCAGGGAATCGGGAAAGTGCTATATATATATGTTCACAATTTCTTTTTTTTTCTTTCTTTTTTTTTTTTTTTTTTTTTTTTTTTTTGGTACTGGAGATTGAACTCAGCAGCGCTCAATCACTGAGTCACATTCCCAGCCTTTTTTTTTTTTTTTTTGTATTTTATTTAGAGACAGGATCTCACTGAGTTGCTTAGGTCCTAAGATGCTGAGCTGTCTGTTTTTTTTTTAATATTTATTTCTTTACTTTAGTTGTACACAATGCAATGCATTTATGTTTACGTGGTGCTGAGGATAGAACCCGGGACACGCACGTGCGAGGCGAGCGCTCTGCCGCTGAGCCCCAGCCCCAGCCCGCTGAGCTGTCTTTGAACTTGCAATCCTCCTGCCTCACCCTCGGAGCTGCTAGAATTACAGGCATGCACCACTTCACCTGGCACATTTTTTTCTTTAGAACAAAAATATAAATGAGAACCAATCCAAAGAGGAGACATGGAGGGTAAGGTCTAGAAGGGTCCCAAACTCTGCTTTCATTATCTTCCCCCCCATGAAGTCCCAGTGCCTCACTTTCTCAGCACCTCAGTGTGTGACAGAATGCAGAGTATTTCCAAATCAGGGAGACTTCCCTGAGTGTTGGTGTCCAGAGTTTTTCCTGGGTTTGTGCTGTGTAGGCATGGTTGATTGGACCAGTGGTCACTCGGTTGAACCCATTCTCCAGGGCCCCTCCACCTGCAGAGGCCAGGCCAAGACCATAGTCTCTCAGTGGTGTGGCCAGCCTCATCCTGATTCATCTCATTAGCAAATAGTATCTAGGGGTCCATCAGGAGTCTCTTGACTGGCACAAATGATCAGGTCCCACTATGAATAACAAAGATAGGCCTATTGCTCAGGAAATCCCATGGATTTAGGGGTTAGCTTCCAGGCACTAGTGACAAAGAACAACTGCATTCTTTATTCCAAGGGGCATAGACACTGGACCCAGAGCCAGACCCCTCTGGGGTGAAGTTGGTTCTTCACTACTTAGACTGGGGGAAAGTTTGTGAGAAGAACATGAGGTTTCTTGCAGGACAGGTGGGGACATCAGCTCAGATCAACTCTCATGTGGAGTGAGGTGGAGCAGAGGCTCAGTGTGAGCAGGAGGAAGCTTGTTCAGAGCATTGCTACACTGGAAGAGTCCTGCTAAATAATTTAGGCTCTCAAGGAAAGGCCAGGCGGCAGAGCCACGGCTGGAGGCAGTCTGGGTTCTGGAGCATCTCAGAGGCAGTGGGAGGTGAGTCAGAAAAGGAATATAATGTGGGAGCCTGTGGCTCAAAAGCAGAATACTGACTGTTCTGTTTGTTTCAATGGTTGAATGAGGCAAGAGAAAAAAGGATGAACTTTGGAAAGTGACCAGAAGTTTCCCTCAAAGGGTAGAGGAAGTGATAGCACCTGTGAGCGTGGCTAGCCAGGCAGCGGTTGGGGAGATGGATGTCTGCACTGTCACAGAGAGGACAGCAGCGGACACCACCACCAAGGAACCACCAAGCCAGTGGGAGTTGTGGGCAGTGACTGGTGGGCGGCTGGGCACCAATGTTTAGGAGGGAAACTGAAGACACTCTTGGGCTCTGGCAGTGTCTGTCACAGACCCTTGCCCTTGCCCTACAGACAAGCTGAGAACCAGTACTAGCCCCTCCCTGGCCAGAGAACTTTCTATTCAGACCCTGAAACAGCAGTTACAAGCGCTGGGTGGTGGAGTCCAGAAAAACAAGTCACATGCTGACTCTGTGACATGGGCAGATCACCAACTTTGGGCCTCAGTTTCCTCAGGAATGGTGCAGCTCTTCCTCTTGGATTCCTTTGAGGAGCAAAGGAGAAATTAACACTTGGCACATGTCACTCTTTAAAGGGTGGCTGTTCCCAGAGGCTTAAGAGAAGGGACTCAGCCCCACAGCCCATCAGGCTTGGCTGCACTGTGTCCTTCCAAGTGACCTTGGGCATGCCCTCAGCCTCTTCTGTACTGTGTGTGTGTGTGTGTGTGTGTGTGTGTGTGTGTGTGTGTTTGGGGGTGGGGGGCAGCTGTACCTGGCTCTTGAGGTTGTTCTGAGGAATAGATGAGTTAAAATTTGAAGTACTTAGAAAAATGCCCACATAGGTGAGCCCTCTGGGAGTGGCAAGATTGTTATTGTTAGTCCTGTCTTGGTTTGCCTGATGTTTTAGCAAATCCAAGCCTGGACTGGTCAATGGAGCCTCATGGATGCTGCCCACACTTGTCCCTCCCAGGTGTCTCTTTGTCAGCCTGTGGATCCCTGTCCTTGTTTCTGGTGAGTTGTAATTGTTACTCTGCAGCCCTCAGACTTTTGTACCTGGATTCCTGACAGGAAATAGACACTGCCATGGTGCTTTAGTCAGAAAAGGACTTAATCAGGTGCTTAAACTGTGTTGGGAGGGAGAGGAGCAGTCTCTAGCCTGGGCTCTGGATTCTAAAGGGCTGACTGACCCACAGGGGGCCCTGCCTCTGAGGCTGTGGTCACTGGCACCTGCCTGAAGGGCTGCAATGCAGGGCTGCTGCCCCAACAGCCTCCCACAACCTACAAAATGGCTCCAGGAGAAAATCTCATCTCCCCACAGCCCAAAGGAAAAAGAAGATGATGATATCTCCTTCCTCCATCCACAGCTCACTGGAGAAGCCAGTTTATATCCAGACCCTCACTTCAGGGGAGTCTGAGAAATGCCACTGTGCACATTCAAGTCTGCAGTATTGGAAGGCACCTCAGACGGGGAGAGGAACCGGGGTTGAGCAAGGCAGCTGTTTCCCTGTACCTGGGTGGCTCAGGCTTGCCTGGCCAGCCATCCCCACAGCCCCTGCTCAACCTGTGCCCTGTGACTCTCACCTTCTTTCCTCTTCTCTTACTTGAGTGGCAAGACCCCTGTCCAGTTCCTAACAGGATTATTGAAGAAATGATAATTCTGTGCATGAATGATGTTTAAGTGGAGATTGGAATACATATGTTTCTCCTAGAGTAGAGGGCTGGCGGGGTGGGGACTAGAGCCGCAGCAGGGAGTCCTCCCTGGACAGAGGAGCTGGAAAAAGTGCTAAGGGAAAGATCCATCACTCAGCAGCTATATAGTGTCTAAGACTTGGGATTGAGGGCGCCCAGCTAGTTCTGACCTTGGAAAAGCTACCCCGTCCAAACGTCTCTATAAAACTGGGCTAAAAACCAGGGGTGGTGCATGCCTGTAATCCCAGCACCTCAGGAGGCTGAGGCAGGAGGATTTCAAGTTCAAAGCCAGTCTCAACAAAAGCAAGGTGCTAAGCAATTCAGTGAGACCCTGTCTCTAAATAAAATACAAAATAGGACTGGAGATGTGGCTCAGTGGTTAAACACTCCTGGGTACCTAATCCCCAGAATCAAAAAACAAACAAACAAACAAACAAACAAACCAAAATATAAATAACCTAGCCTAATTATTGGGGTGTGGGGAGATTGTGTGAGGCAATACATAGAAAGTATTCGCATGGTGCCTGGCAAATCAAAAAAGCCAGCTGTTGACATAAGCAGCAGCAGCAGCAGCATTTGGGATTGGCTGACTCTGGGGTGAGGAAGAGTGGGGAATCATGAGGCCCCAGGTTCCTAGCTCGGGGAGCTGCCCTTCACAAAGATGGTGGTTTAGGAGGGCAGGTAGTGGTTTGGAATGGTAAATTGATGGGTGGCCACAGCTCTGAGCATGGAGGGAATTCTGTAGACAGACTTCAGTCTGTAGACTAAGCCACAGGGGGAAAATGTATTGTCATGGGTCAAGGGAAGAGCAGGACAAGATATGACCTAAGGTTCACCAGAAACACTGGGAAGTGAGGGGGCAGAAGAGGAGGCAGGTGGCCTGATGAGAGGCCCTGGGCAGGGCAGGCTCAGAACCCAGATATGAGAATCTCAGAAAGGAGAAGCAAGTGGTCAGCACATCAGATGGTCCTCATAGGTGAGGCAAGATAAGGGCACAAGTCTGTCGGCTGGATTAAGCAATGAACTGATAAGTGGTGACATCTGTGAGATGGTGTCCAGTGCAGTGGGAACAGATGCAGGCTGGAAGGAGTCCGTGGCATGTGAGAGGCAGACTTCACTGGGGTGCAGGCTGAAAGGGGGATCGAGGCGTGGTTGATAGTTGCATTTCGATGGAATCTTCTGGAGCACAGGCCTCCCCAACTCAGCAAATGGCAATTCCATCCTTCAAGTTGCTCCTAAAAGTCTCACACATCCATATCCAACCTCCCCACAGCCTCTGCACTGTGTTCAGACTTAATGATATGATGTTGCTGGGGGGATATGAGGGTGTAGAGGTGAGACGAAATTGGCCATCAGTCACTAAATGATGAGGTTGGATGATGGACACCAGGAAGTTACTTTTGTAAATGTTTAAACTTTTTTTTTTTTCTTTCTTTCTTTATTTCTTTTTTCCTTTTTTTTTTTTTTTTTGGTACCAGGAATCAAACCCAGAGGAGCTTAACCACTAAGCCATATCCCCACCCCTTTTTATTTTTTGAGGAAGGGTCTTGCTAAGTTGCTGAGGCTGGCTTCACACTTGTGATCCTCCTGCCTCAGACTCCCAAGTTGTTGGGATTATAGGCGTGAGCCACCACACATGGATTAAATGGTTGAACTTTTCTATAGTGAGAGACTTTAAAGGCTTAATGGAGCTGGGAGTGTAGCTCAGTGAGAGTGTGCTTACAGAGCATGGGCTGGGCCCTGGGTTCAATCCCCAGCACCTCAAAAAGCAATGACAACAAAAACTTCTATGGATAGCAAATTTAAATATATTTAATATTTACTAATGTGTTATGTATACCTTTATATGTATTTATATCCATAATTTGTTACATGTTAATGTAAATGTGTGTTAATATGTATACTAATCCACACACACGTATCACACGCTCCCACACCCACATCTCTTCAGAATGTGCCCACCTCCCACCCCCACCACTGCCACGTTCGCCATCATTTCCTGCCTGGATTTCTTTGGGAGCCTCATGGACCACCTTCCTTACTTCTCACAGCAGTCAGATGGTTCTGTTAAAACCTGAGTCAGAGGGACTCCCAGCCGGGAAGGCCTGGTGGGTCTCCTGGCCCTTGCTGGCCACCTGCCGGGGCTGCAGCCACGTGGAGGAAAGGGGTGCCATTTGCAGTGCCCTCTCGCTGGATGCTTTTCCTCCCCTATGTGAATGGCTCTCTCCCTGCCTTGCTCCCTCCCTCTGGGCCTCTGTTTCATCCCATCTTGTCGGGGAAGATCTCTCTGGACTGTTCTGGCCGCCTCTGGAGCATACTTGGGCCCCCTGACACACCCTGTGCTGCTTCTTCATGTATTCTGTCCCCACTGGAAGTGACCTTGTTTTGTTAAGTTTTTGTTGAATGAATGAATGAGTGGATGGAGCTCCAGTTCACAGAGGGGCAACTGAGATGTGGCCCAAGAGACAACAGCAGAAGTCAGGGTCACAGCAGGACTTGAAGTCAGAGCTGGTTTTACTGGGGAGTCCCTTCTGCAGGCCCTGGGCTGCATGTTCTGCCCGCATCCCTGAGACGGCAGGACCTTGAGCACAGATGCACCTGCTCAAGGGCACAGGGACCAGGGAAGAGGGAGCTAAGGTGGGCAGGGCTTTTCCTGGTATGATGTTCACTTTGGGTCTTCTGGTATAGGCCCGGGGCTGGGCAAAGGGTCATAGATCCTCTGGTCTGGGCAGCCAACAGGCCAAAGGGCCACCATGGCTGACTTGGGCCTTCCTCCCCACCGTGGGTTTCAGGAAAAGCCCTGCGGCCCCCGCAGTCTTGTCCATAGTGATGCAGAGGACAGCTGACGAGAGTTGCTATATTTAATTTGGGTGTCTGCGTCACCTCTGACCACACAGCAGCTGAGGCAGTGCACGGGCTGGAGGCGTTTCTGAGCGACACTGTGAGAGAACCACTTTCCACAAGAGAAGGCCCCATGGAAGGGAAGGGAGAGAGCACAACAGAAAGTGAGGTCGTAAGTAGAAAATTGCTTCTGGGATTTCAAATGGCTTCGTCATGGGGCCCTCCCCGGCTGCTGAGAAATCAGTTGATCTGGGAAAGTTCGTTGCAAACCATGTGCCCTGTCGCCTTTGGGTGGAGCTGAGAAATGAATGAAGATAATGATGCCTCATGACTTTTATTTTTCAGGGTATGAGAGGGCATCGTGTGGGAGGCCGACCGTGGACACACCCCTTGTTCTGGCCAGCCTGGATCTCTGGGGGCTCAGCATGGCCAGCATGTCCAGGCTGGGCACACCTCCTGGAGCACCGTCAGCCTCCACCGCTGGCCATCCCAGAAGCGGGCCAGGCCAAGGGAGGAGCAGGGTTTGGGTTTGTTACAAGTGACCAGCTTGCTGACTGGAGAGACTAAGCAGAAGACACCTCCCCTTTGGCCACAAGGAAAGGTGATAAGCCAATAGACTGATAACCCCCACCTTCAGGCCCTCTTCTGCCACAGGAACACAGACACTGGCCTAGTCCCCTGGTGCTGCGCCTCCTCATCCTGAGCCTTCAGGGCCCGCTGGCCTCAGAGAAACCCCTGAGGTGACTTGCAGTGTTGTCTGACACCTCATCTGAGCAGCAAACAGAGGTGTGTTTCACAGGAAACTCACGCTTGTATCTCGCTTCTCACTTGAGCCCCGGCCCCTCTTCCAGTGAAACCTCCACGGCCTGGGGTTCCAGGCGGTACCAAGGGGCTCCCCACCCTGGGCCCCCAACTGGCATCTGCCTCCCACTCACAACTACCCTTATCTCTTCTCAAACCCTTCTCTCCCGGTCCCGTTAAGGATTTGCCCTGTCTATGGACGAGGCCATGCCACAGGCTGAAAACTCAGCGAACACCCAGGGATCGGTCCCCAGGCCGCGATGCTCCCAGTCACTGTGGCTGCCACCTACCTTTTTTCTGTTTCTTTTCTTTCTCATTCCTGACTAGGCCACCTCCCTACTGTCACCAGGAGCAGCTTGGTTCTGTGCCTCTGAAAGGCATCCATCATCCTGGAAGGCCCTATGCCTACTCCAGTCCGCTTTACACCACTGGGAACCACAGGTCCCCCTGTCTGGGGGACAAGTCTCATGCAACTGGCAGGAGCTGTGGCAGGGCTAAGGATGTGGCAAGCTGTGGACCCCTAGTGGCAGGGCCTGGCACAGCCCATCTGCTCTGTGCACCAGCCCCCAGGACCGCCTGAATGGGTGGCTTGGAATGAATGCATCCTGGGAAATATCCTCAGGGACCCAAATGCCAGTCTTTGTTCTTGAGGGATTCCCATGGAATTTCACTGGATGAGTCTCCATCTTTTTGGACAGGCCAACCCCTTGATCATGGAGAGGGGCAGAAAGGATACAGTTCAAAAATCGTGCTACTGGAAAATGGATCACTAAGTTCTGTTTAAGAGAAAATAACATTACTTTTCCATAAATATCCTTGGTCTGAAAGTCCTGGACTCTGGATGGAGAGGGATGCTAAGAGCCTGGCTTACCCCCTCCACTGTCTGGTGCTTTCTAGCCTCTTCCACTTCCCAAGAAGCTGTGAAGCCTCACCTCCAGAGGGCAGGGAGGCCTCCCAAGGGAGAGCAGCCTCCCCATTTTTAAGTTCTCTGTGGTGCCAAGCCTCGGGCCACGTGGTGCCTTTTCCTCAGCAGCCCAGGTGGCTTATACCACGTGGGGCCACAGGTGGTCCTCAGCAAATGTAGCGGGACTTAGGTCCTGTGACCTCCTCGGCACCCCAGAGAGGCAGTCCCAGCCCTTCTCTACACAGCCCTGTGTCCCCTCCTCAGGCCTTCTCTCCCCCTGGCTGAGCATTCCCAGCTCCCAGCCCAGTTCTGGCTCCTTCTTCCATCTCCTTCCCCGCAGCAGTGAGGTGAGAAAGGGGAAGGGCTGGTTCCTGAGTGCTTAGCTGCAGCCATCCTTTTGCTGGGAGGCACACAACCCTAGGGTGCCTGCCTGACACTATGAGACTGCCCTGGTAGCCCTCCACCTGCCGCAGAGCATCTTGTCCCCTGGAGCCACCCCTCTACTCTGGGCACCTCCCAGAGGGGCTGAGGGGCAAGGCTTCAGCTGTGGCCTGTTGCTTCCAGACTCCAGGGATGCTGGGCCCACAGGAGAGGAATACAGAGCTGCTCTGCACAGTGGGGCAACTGGGGCGCTTGGACCCATTCTGGTCTGCCCAGGTCCAGAGGCTGCGAGTGGATGCCTATTTGTTCACAGGGGCTGGTGAGCACGTCCTACTGAGTGGTGTCCAGACATGGGATGGGCTGTCTCAGGAAGCAGACAGTGAACTTCCTGTCAGTGTTCAGAGAGGCAGAGCCATTGAGAACATGGGCTTTGGAGTTGGAGTGAACTTGGGTTCAAACTCTGGCTTTGATCCCTAGTAACCTTAGGTGAACTACCTACTCTCCTGAGCCTCAGGGTCCTCCTCTGCCCTAAAGGGTGCCGTGAGAGTGTGTGGGTGGTGCCAGACACAGCTGGACACATCAGGAGCAGTGGTAATGATTCATTGGAGGTCTCCACCCATCCCACACACCCTCCTTGAACCTTGACATGCCAGCTCCGGCTTCCTCTCCTCACTGCGGGAAGCGCCAACCCCAAGGCCATGGGCCTCCAATCCCAAAGGTTTGCTTACTCTTTCCACCTCACTCCCCCTTCCTCCAACCAGCCTCCCTCTCACAGAGCTCCTCAGAGTTCTGCAACCAGACAGGTGTCCCCAGAGGCCAAAATAAAAGGCAAATATCTCAGGCTTATCTGTCACCATCTTTATTTCTGGCTTCCAGTCTGACACCACAAAAGAGCTTGTTCAGTGACCCCCTCCCCCAATCCACACACATGCGGCCTTCAGTGTTGTAGGCCTCATTTCCATATATTATTATTAACTCTTTGCTAAGATATTTAATACTTAACTTTAAATATGAGGACAAAATAATAAATTACTCCTTGGCCCCAGAGCCCCAGTGAGGTAGCAGGATTGTGTGCACAGTACTTGTTACTAGGGACCCCACCAATGCCCACTGCTTTACGCTAGAGCCCCAAGTCATAGGCGCTCAGGCGGCAAAAGCCTCTCCCACCCCAACACTAACAGACACTCACTTAAATAACACACAATAATAAATAAGACTAAGAAGAAACGTGCCTGAGCCACTCTCTGCCTCAGTCACCCTGTGTGAAGCAGGTCCCTCTCCCACCACATGTCTAGCAAGGACAGCACCCACTGTAATGCTACAGTTTGCTCTAGGGAGGGGTTCAGGTACAAGGCAGTGTCTTCCCTCCCGGTCCCCTGAGCTCATCTTGGACAAAGGTGGCCACTAGGCTGAGCCCCAGGCACCCAGGCAAGGGTTGGCACAGCTGAAGGCAGATGGCACAGGCTGAGGTCTAAGCTAAAGCGATTTTTCCCCTCCCCACCCTCCCCAAGTCCCCCAAAGTTTCTGACATTGGTAAGAAAATGAATCTGCATCTTAAATAATCAGGGCCCGTCTCTGCATATCTCATGCTTCAGGGGAGCTTTCCATGGCGAAGAAGTCTCTGTAAATGTCTGAGCAGTTTCTTCACAAATTGGCCCACTTCAATTTTGGTGTCAGGGATGGGCATGGTGGAAGCCTGCTGCAGGACAAAGAAGCCAGTGCGTTAGTGGATGTCATGGGCAAGGACAACCAGGGCTTTCCAGGGACTGTCTCGTTTAATCCTCACAAAGTCCCCCAAGGTGGTACTATCACTGCCCATTCTTCACAGAAGTGGAAACTGAGGCTCAAGCAGGAGCCAGGAGCCCTTGACCTTGGGGGACTTTGTAAATCCCAAAGGCCATGTTCTTATTGCCACCGTGGACCCTCTCCTGGGTGGACATACACTTTAGGTGCTCAGCCTTGTTTCCCTGGAGCTCCCCGGGATCCCGGAGTGGGTGTGGGAGGGGGCCTGAGGTGTTGGGGGGAGCCTTACCCCAGCATTGGTCTTGCGTGTGCAGAGGCCACTCAGCATCCTCTGGGTCTTCTGGAGGGCACTGCAGTTGGAGATCTTGATCAGGGACTCCAGGGCTGCACAGTACTGTGGGAGAAGACCACAGGTGTCAGGCCCTGTCGGGGGAGGCTGATGTGTTTACAGGAAGAGGGCCCAAGAGCCTGGCAGAGGTGGGTCTGGGTTGGGGGGAAGGGCCCCAGTGGTAAGGGAGAGAGGGTAGCTCTTGAGGCTCATTGGGAAAGCCCCACCATGTGAGTGGGACTCAGAGAAGACAATCTCAAGGCCTACAGCCGTTGCCACATCCCCACCAGTAGCCAAAGGTCCTTACCTCATCAGCTGTCAGGTTGACGCTCCACACCATGCTGCCATTGCAGAGGGGAGCCTGAGGGAGCAAAGTGACAGTGAGCAGATGGCTGGTAGGGCCCCAGCCAGCCCGGGCCAGGTCCCCACCAGGATAGTCCCCACTAGCACCCCTGGTATGGCACAATCAGGCCTGGCAACCCCTCAGCATTTCCTGCTCTGCATAAGGGGCTGGGGTGTCATTATAGAGGGTCCTGAAGCTAGGAGAGAAAAACTGGTAAGAGATAAGCTTTATTCAAAGCTTGCCACACCTAGGGTAGGGGACCTGCAGAGAAGGGCCCTGAGCTAGGTTAGGTGAGGGAGGTGGTGGCCCAGTCTGCTGTTGATCAGGACAATTCAGATGGGAGGCAGTGGGATCTGGAGTATTAGGTACCTGTGTTCTGCAGTAGAGGTACTACAGTTAGGAACCCTCTGGTGTCAACCAGGCCTGGTTTGAATCTGGCCTTGTCAATTAACCTCACTGAATTTTAGCAAAATGGGGTCATGGTGCCTGCCTCTGGAGGTGTGGACAGCAATATGATGACATGTTAAGCAGCCAGTAGCGGGCCTGGGTGTGAGCTGATGCCTGAGTGGGCTTCACAAATCACTGACAATGATGGCTGGATTACCATGTTCAAAACCTAGTTGGCAAATTCCAAACAGTTCTAGGAAGACCCTGACCCTTCTCCACTAACAATTGGCTGAGTAGGAGCTGTCAGTGGTAGGGCCAGACCAGGGGAGCTGCTGGTCCCTAGGGGCTCTGCTGAACCCTTTCACAGGTCCGTATTGTTGTGCTCCCATCCCCACCCCTCACGGCAGGGCCTGGCCCTAGTCCACGGGGCTCTTCCTTACCCACAGGCATACAGGTCCAGGCCCAACCTGCTCATGCCCTCTTCCTGATAGGTGCCCACCTGGCCCCTCAGAGCCTTGCCTGGCCAGCCCATACTCACCTTCTGGTCCTGCGTGATGTTGACCAGCTCCTCAATGAGTTCCTTGAAGGCTGGGGATGGAGGCACTGGGCCTGGGGCAGTGAGGCCACTGAGGCAGGCAAGGGTGACCATGGTCAACAAGAGCGCCATGAGACCCACAGCACGGCACAGAACAGAGGAACGGATGTTCATACACTGGCCAAAGCTGAGTGGCTTGTGGCCTTTGCTTCTTGTGGCGGCTTTTTATAGGCCCAAATGGTGACGCCCCATACCCTGGCCTCCGCTTTGTGGGGCACTATCTAGAAACCACATCTTTACTCATCTTGATTTTAGTTTGTGGAAAATCCAGCATTGTATAAAGGAAAGAGCTTGATTTCTAGTGGATTTATTGAGAAGGATCTGGTACAGAGTTTCCAAGCTTGGAATGGCTGAGTTCCAGGTGTTGGTGAGAGGGCCCTGAAGGCGGTTGACATTAGCACTGCAGCATTCCACCTGGTGACCATCCTGAGCTCCTGGACAGCCAACCCAATTCTGAACTCCTGTCCTCAGACCCCTCTGGGTCACCAGAAATGTTGGGCAGTCCAAGTGGCACTGTGTCTGTGACAGGTCTACAAGCCGTGGGAATTTGGGACTTGTAGTTTTTCTTGATTTAAAATACAAAATTCAACCAGGACAAATGGAGAGACTGAAGTCTGGTTTTTCTGTCCCACATGATTCCTTCTTGGCCCCACCGTGGGAAGGATTCAAAAAGGTCAGACTCCCAGGTCTTCACTGAAAGAGTCAACCAGGCTTAAGGTCCTCTTGGGACTTTTAATTTTTTAAAGATGCTTTGATGGTAACTCTGGGTATGAGCAGCTTGGACTCTGGGGCTCACCTGGCCTTCAGTCAGAGCCATCCTGTTAAGACACCCTTAGTGCCCTAGCCCCAGCCCAGGTCCGAGTGTGTAACTGTTCCCAGTGCCAAATGAGACTGGTGTGTGTGTGGGGGAGCACCACCTCTGCCCACCAGTCTCTGTAGGAGGAGCAGCCCTTGCCGTGGAGGGCCTCATGTTTCCCTTGTGCAGAATGAGTGCTGTGGAGGGCAGCTCCTGGGCCTGTCCCCTGCAGGCAGTGCCCCTGCAGGGACGCTGGCCTGTAGCCTTTTTCCTGCTCTTCCTTCATTTCCCTAGAATTCCTCCAGAAACCCCCACAACAGAGGCTACAGCATGTGCTTATTGAGTGCTGATGTAAAGATCACTCCCTCACCCACTTCCTCTCCTAGGCCAGCACCTGCCACTACAGGTCCCCTCTTGGCCTGCTCAGGCTCCCTTGGTTCCCTTCTCAGTGGGGCTCAACTTCACAAAGGTCTTCCCAAGGATGCCAGAACCTTCACTCTTGCAGAAGCCTCCCAGCCTTGCTTTGCTGGTCTTCCCGCTGGGAACACAATTCCCCGTCTTTGGCCTACACTCAAAAGCTTTGCAGCCCAACTGCAGGCTCTGATACCTGGGAGCCCTCCCTTGCCCAGAGAGGCCTCCCAGTGCCTGGCGTCATTTTCCACATCTGTAGCATAGGGCCAATGTCATCCCCATGGGGTCTCCGTGGTTGGGGAAGGATCGGGGAAACACCTTGAGCTGTGCAAGTCCCCAGAGCACTGCGCATGCATGAGTCAACGTGCCTCTACCCTCCTGACCAGCAGAAGGCATGCGGACAGCTGTGGGCAGGCGCGCCCCCGCGCGTGGGAGCAGGCGCGCTGGCGCGGCGATGGCCCGCGGAGATAGGGGAGCGGCCTTATGTAACGGGAGATGGGGCCGATAAGCGGGATCCGCGTGGCACGGCCCTCCTCCGCGGCCTCCGGAGGTGGCCGGTGAGAGAAGGAGGGCTGAGGGCGCAGAGAGGCCTCCCCGGGAAGCGAGGGGGAGGCAAAGGTGGAAGTGAGCGGTCCAGCGCCCTGCCCATCGCGCTCTCCGACGCCCAGAGCGCGGTGCGCACGGCCAAGGAGCGCTCGGGCTGCAGCGCCTGACTGTGCAGGGCCGAGACCCACCCTTCTCCGGCTCTGCCCCTGGCGGCGTCGTGCGGAGGTGGCCTTCCGGCCGAGGAGCCACAGCCATGCTGAGAGGAGCACCCAGGCTCGCTGCATTGAGTGGTCTTTTGTTGCACGTTTCTTGATTGTCAGGCGTGGTCCGTTCACCTGTCACACCCCCAGCGATTGGAAAAAACCCAGACTCCAGTACTTGACAAACGCGGCGCGCATCTAACCTGAGAGCCGCTGCATGGGTGCGCCCGCTCCTGCTCTTATAGTTGTGAACCCGTCGGGGGTCGGCGGCTAACTGGCTGGTTCTTGTTCTGGGGTGCTGGGAGTGGGACAGTCTTTCCCTGGGATCAGATCACTCTACGTAATCAGGAAAGCTGGAGGTGTCTTTATTAATTTTCTTGCTTTTGGGGGGTCTCCTTTGTAAAGAGAAAGATTCGCAGTTGGGAGAAGTAAGGGCTGGGCGAGTTGTTTTAGTAAGTAAAATTACTCGTTAGGTTTTTAGGACAGTTACACTTGCAAGTAATTTATACAATGAAATAATTCCTAAGGTTGACCTTGAAAACCGCTAATGTTGGGTAACAGTTCTCCATGGGTCTCTTGCATTTCTGCTTGTCTAGTGGAGTGAGGCACTGACTGCCCTACTTTTTTTTTTTTTTTTTTTCCTTTCTTTTTTGCGGTCCTGAGTACTGGGAATTGAACCCTGGGCCTCACATGCTAGGCAAGTGCTTTCCCAGCCCTCCATCTTATTCTTTTAAAGGATGTTTATATAGCAAACAACCTTGAGAGAGATACAATCTTCCTCCAGAGCAAAAGGCAGGCAGGCCTTCTGCTCATTATAAAAAGTTCAGGCTCCTTAAGCTAGGACTTCCTCTCCTGTCATGCAACCCACTGAGTGCACAAGTGCCCTAGAGTCCTCTCTGCACCACCCTGTGAGCATTGGGATTCTGGGAACAAAAATGTTGATATTCTACTGCTTCTGTGCATAATAAATGTCTTTGTCTCTGAGCCAAGAACCCTGTGTCTACTGCCAGCGTCTATGAAACTGTGACATGTTGACTTGATAGCTTGTAAATAGGGAAAAATCTCAGATCCTTCCATTATTTTATTTATTTTTTAAAAATATTTATTTATTTGCTTTAGTTGTACACAACGCGTTTATTTTTACGTGGTGCTGAAGATCGAACCCAGGCCGCGCACGTGCTAGGCCAGCGCTCTACCGCTGAGCCACAATCCCAGCCCTCCTTCCATTATTGACAAGTTGTTTTGGTTTTTACCTCCCTCCAGTTTCTCAGTTAAACATGTTGCTATTTCTTGATGTTCAGGTGTAGGCATTGTTGTTTAGGATTAATGTTTCTTCTTCTCTCCTTCCATGCTTCTTTTTCCTCTTGCTACCAATGTAGGATCATAATTTGGGTCAGTCAAAAGCCTTGTTTCTGTTTAAACAATTATTCTAATATATTCTTTTAAAGGATGGCTCAGTGGTAGAGTGCTCACCTAGCATGTGTGCGACACTGGGTTCGATCCTCAGCACATAAAAATAAATAAATAAAATAAAGGTATTGTGTCAAACTATAACTAATATATATTATATATAAATATAATATATATCTTATATTATATTATATATATATAAAATAATAAAAAACCCTTGGGATGAAAGGTAAAGCTATGAAAATATACAAGAGGAGGGGAAATTTTTAATGGAAAACAGAGAAAAGAAGAAAAGTAGGTGGTTAATTATGAACACTTTTATGTTTCCTGAAACCATTTCTCTTCTAGAGTTGTCTTGTTTTCCCATTTGTTTAGTTTTCTATGTTCTCAGTGATTTAACCCTAAATTCTTGGTCACTTATATAAATTTCCTCTCAAGAGATTTGGTTAAATCAATTGTTCTCAGAGTTTTATCTTCCAGAGACAATTTTGTTTCAACCCCACCCCCACCTCTACTAGGGATCGAACCCAGGGTCTCCCACATGCTAGGCAAGTGATCTGAGCCATACCCCCCAGTCTCTTTTTTTTTCATTTTTTTGTGAGACCCTGTCTCATTAAATTGCCCCTTGAACATTTGATCCTCCTGCTTTAGCCTTGGTAGAAGCTGGAATTACAGGCATGTGTCACAAGACCCCACTCATTTTGAATCTAAATCTTTTCTCACCCTTTCTCTGGAAATGTGTAGGAATTTTCTTGGTCCTTGTGCTCCACATGTCACAGTGATATGCTTTTGAGTGGTTCTGTTTTCATCTTGTGTGCCAGACACATGGAGGGCCCTTTCAAACAGAAAGCGTGTCACTAAGTTTAGGTAACATTTCTTTCTTAAAAAACAAAAACAAAACACAAAACAAAACATAGCTATTTTATTTTACTTCTTGTGGTATTCCATTCACATGACACAAAAATCAAAACTATGTATAGGGGCTGGGGTTGTGGCTCAGCAGTAGAGCGCTCGCCTAGCACGTTCGTGGTCCGGGTTCGATCCTCAGCACCATGTAAAAATAAACACATTGTGTACAACTAAAGCAAATAAATAAATATTTTAAAAGAACTATGTATATTTTAGTGGAGCATCTCTACTCCCTCTTACTAAATGACTACTTTTGGGATGGGGTTGTGGCTCAGCAGTAGCACACTTACCTACCACGTGTGTGGCCCTGGTTCAATCCTCAGCACCACATAAAAATAAAGGCATTGTGTACAACTAAAATAAATAAATATTTTTTAAAGATGACTAATTTTACTGTGCTTTTATGTAACTTATTGGGGTTTATGTAAATATAAGCAACTTATTTTGTCTGTACATGTGAGGTGACATTTTGCACCTTGCTTTTTCTTGTCTTTTGTATCCAGTTATAGAACTTGGGACATGTTATGACTTTTTCTTCTCTTTTATTGGAACCATCAGTTAAAATATTATCATTATAATTCTATTTTATATATTTTCGAGTTTTTATATTCTATATTCTAGTTTTCTTCTTATCTCTGTTTTCCATTAAAAATTTCCCCTCCTCTTGTATATTTTCATAGCTTTACCTCTCATCCCAAGGGCATTTTATTCTTTTTAAAAAAAATATTAATTTTTTTAGTTGTGGTTGGACAATACCTTTATTTTATTTATTTATTTTTATGTAGTACTGAGGATCAAACCCAGTGCCATGCACATGCTAGGTGAGCGCTCTACCGCTGAGCCACAACCCTAGTCCCCAAGGGTATTTTATTCTTATCTGAATGTGTGTGTGTCTCATAGCACCACATTCTTGTTTAATGGGATATCTTCTCTTAGCAATATAAGAATTTTACTGGTAGTTGGTTTTGTTTCCTTCTCCACACATAGTTTTCATTTTCTCCAAATTCTCCACCCGCCCTATGCTAGGCAAGCAAGTGCTCTGCCACTGAGCCACATCCCTAGCTCTTTTCTGCCTGTTTTTTTTCTCTTTCCTGTTATGGGCTTTCCTTGGGTGTTAGGTGACCCTGCATGTCTGTTCACATGAGGGTATGGATGTGGTTGGGAGGTGTTCACTCTAGGGCCACTGGCTGCTTGTTTCTTTGGGGGACCTGCTCTACCAGTTTCTTTAGTCATTTTTCCTGTAGCAAAGGCAGCTTCCTCAGCAAAGATTCTTCATGACTCTATCTGCTGCTATCACTCTGGCAGCCACGGGTGAGCAGAGGGCAGGGCTGGGCTGAGGGTCCCCACGTCTGTTAGCCACTGACTTGGTGTTCCAATCTGAGCAGAGTCAGGCTGCCTTAAGGTGTGCCTCATGTTTCTTGATCCAGTTACCAGGAAGGGCTTCTGTCTGCTGGAGGGGGCTCAGATGACTTTGAGGAGTAGAAATGATCTGACTGCTTCTTAAGCCAAGTTTCAACTCCCTTTCCATATTTGCAGCCCTCCCCTTTCAGAGGTACTTGGTCTTCTGCCAGTCCCTCTGAGCACTGGGGATTTTGCACACCTGAGTAGGTCTCACCTTCCCTGTGGCTGGTTCACAATTCTGTTGTCCTGAGTCAGTCAGTGCCTGCCCACTGGCCCCTGCTCTCCACCTTACAAATTGCTATTGTGGTTGTTCCCCCTCCTGGTCTGGTGTGTTAAAAATGGAAAAATTCAGTTATTGTCATTTTAGTGGGTTATCCAGGCAGTAGTTTGTGTTAATTTCATTGTTTCCACTTGGAATTTATGTTTTTAATGTAGAAAAATTTAAAAAGAGACAAGCAGTAAGAAGCAGACATGAATCTTGCACCCTTCTAACTTGGATGCAGTAGTTGATTACCAGTCCTTCTGTTGTGCACATTTGTATTTTGTTGCAAAACTGAAATATAATTATTGTATAACTTTGTCTTTTTTCTCTAATGTCAGTATTCTGCATTTAAAAAAGATTTTGCAAAACATGTTCTTGTGTAAAATGCAGAAACACAAATGAATAAAAAGCCCCCATAATCTCAGCACCCAAAGATAATAATCATTGTCGTATTTTAGTAGCTGTCATTCTAGTATTCTAGTAGACAGATATGTGTAGAACAAGTATTGTGTTCCTGAAGTAAAACTGAAACCTTTGCCTTTGTGAATATCTAGTTAGGATGGGTCACACCTGTAATCCCAGCAACTTCGGAGGCTGAGGTAGGAGGATAGTAAATTCAAGACTAGCCTGGGCAATTTAGCAAGATCCTGCATACCCACTGTGGGGTGAAGACTGGGGATACAGCTCAGTGGAACAATTCAGTCTGGTATGGAAGACATATTTGAAATAAATAATTACAAGAAATTCTTACAACTACAAGTTCATTTATTTATTTATTAAATGTTTGTTGTATACTTCCTGTATGCTGGGCATCCAATAAAACAGCATAGTTCTTGCCCTCTTGGAGATGTACTGTAGTGGGTGGAGCCAGATAATCTATCTGAACAAATGAATAACTGTATAGTATGGCAGATAGCGAGAAGTGCAATGAAGAGCAGGGGGAAGATGGGGACAGGTAGGCTACAGAGAGTGTGCCATTGTGTAGGGATGGTGAGGAAAGGTCTCACTGGGAAGCTGCTATTTGAGTAGAGAGACCTTAAAGATGAGAGGAAGCAATTATGCAGATATTTGGGAGAAGAAGTTTCCAAGCAGAAGGTATGAACAACTGAAAAGGCCCTTGTGTTAGTCCTTTTGTGCTACTACAACACAATATCTGAGACTAGTGATTTATAAAGACAAGTTAATTCTCACAGTTGTGGGGGTTGAGAAGTCCGAGACAAGGCACCAGATTTAGTATTTAGTATTTAGGTGAGCGCTTTCTGCTTCCAAGATGGTGTCTTCTTGCTTCTTTTGCCCATTGCAGAAGGGCAAAGGGGTGAACTCTGTCCTTCAAGCCCATTTATAAGGGCACTAATCCCATCTGTGCAGCAGAATCCTTATGGCCTGATCATTTCAACATAGGAGTTCTGGAGGGACACATACATTCAGACTTTAGCAGCCCTGGAGTAGGAGGATGTATACCATGTTGAGGATTTATTAAGGAAGCTGGTGTAGGCACAGGGAGTGAGAGGGGAGGTCAAAGTGCCTGGAGCATACCATCTTTAAAGCCACTGTGTGAACTGGGGCTTCCATGACCAGTGATATGAGGATTCACAGGAGGTTTTGAGTAGAATAGTAGCATAATTCAATTTACCCTTTTTGTTTATAAAAAAAGATCTTTATTCTGCATTAACTTTAGGTTTACAGAGAAGTTACAACAAATAGTAGGGTTTCCATATTTCCCCTTCCCCAGCTTCTCCCAATGGTGATATCTTCCTTATACATGGGCTTGGAGAGAGTCCACCTCTTTGGCCTTCTGCCATGGGCAAAAGAAGCAAGAAGACACCATCTTGGACACAGAAAGCGCTCAACACACACTGAATCTTAGTGCAATGATCAAAACCAAAAACATTGATTTATTGAATAAACTACACTCCTTATTTGAATCTTGCCAGTGTTTCTACTAATGTTCTTTTTTGGTTTTAAGATCCAATCCAGAAGGGGCTGGGAATGTAGCTCAGTGGTAGAGTGCTTGCTTGGCATGCAAGGGGCCCTTGGTTCAATCCTAGCACCACCACCACAAAAAAAAAAAAAAAAAAAAAAAAAAAAAAAAAAATTAACCCAGATCTCACAATGTCATTAATTCTTCCTGGTCTCCTGCAGTCTGGAATGGTCCCTCAGTGTTTTCCTGTCATTCATAATTCTTGTACTTTCTAATAATATTGACCAGTTATTCTCTCCAGTTTGGATGTGTCTTATGAGAAAATCATGGCATTTTCTTGCAATTGGATTGAGGTTACATATTTTTGGCAAGAATATCACAGAAATGAAGTTGTGTCCTTCTCAGTGCATCATATCATGGGAGTCATGCTTCACTGGATGTTGACCTTAACTTGGTTAAGATGGTTTCTGCCAGGTTTTTCAACTACAAAGTTAACACCTTCTCTTTTTCTTCTTCTTCTTCTTTTTTTTTTAATATTTATTGTTTTAGTTGTAGTTGGACAAAATACCTTTATTTTATTTATTTTTAAAAGTGGTGCTGAGGATCGAACCCAGGGCCGTGCATATGCTAGGTGAGCCACAACCCCAGCCATTACACCTTCTTTTATTCTAGTTGAAAAATATATCGAGGGAGATAGAGACTATATAAAATCATTTCTCCTTAAATATGTTTCCACTAATATTAGCACCAATCAATGACTCTTTTACTGTGGTTATTTGCCTGATGGTGATTTTTCAATTTCCTTCTCCCCACTTTATTTGGTTAAGTACTTGTTATATCAGTTTGTACTCACAGATATTTGTTTCTCTATGGGTTATAATCTAATACTGTCATACTGTCGTTGTTTCTCAAGTTGTTCCACCTTTGGTCATTAGAGTTACTTCAGGTTAGGTCCTGTGTTCTTTGAACAAACCCTTTTCTTTGGGGGGGGGGGATAAATTTATATATCATGGTACCACAGGTGTTCCAGGCTCTTTTTGTATTTTTCCCTGCTGCAACCTATAATCAACCACTTCTCCAAGGAGCCTGGTTTCCTTATATAAAAGTGAAATCAAGATCATAATTAGGGCAGTAGGTGTGCTCGTTATTACTGAGGTACCCTCAGTGGACAGAGGTAGAATGTTATGTGTGCATACTAGCCTGTGCTGATACGTACTTACCTCTATCTCCTTTAAAGCTTTTACGTTGTGGTAGAACACCCATAAAACTTACCATCTAAACAATTTTCAAATGTACAGTTCAGGATTTTTAAGTACACTCATAGTGTTGTGTAATCAATCTCCCAGAACTTTCCATCTTACAAAACAGAAACTGCCCATTAAATGAACCCCCATCCTCCCCTCTCTCAGCCCCTGGTGAACACCCCTTTTACTTTGGTCTCTATGAATTTGTCTACTCTAGGTACCTCATATATGTGGCATCCTGTGGTATCCTTTGCTGACTGGCTTATTTCACTTAGCATAATGTCCTCAAAGTTCATCGATATTGCAGCATGTCAGAATTTCCTTCCTTTTTAAGGCTAAATATTCCATTATATGAATACCCAATATTTTGTTTACTTGTTCATCTGTCCATGAATATGTGAGCTCTTTCTATGCTGCTATCAACAAAGGTGTGCTTATATCTTTGAGACCCCCCCCACTTTTGATTCTTTTGGCTATATATGCAGGAGTGGAATTGATGGTAACTTTCATTTTTATTCTAAAGGATTGATGTTATTCTTTAAATGTGTGGTGGAAATCATCAGTTTATCCATGGAGCCTGGGTTTTCTTTGTAGGAAGTTTGATTATTAGATTAGTTGATTACTAAATGAATAAATGTCATACATGTATTCATAACACTGGATTCTTATTATCTACAAATATGTATGTATTGTTTTAGCACATATAGACCCTGACTTAGGATGGTTTGACTTATGATTGTCTGGTTTTATGGTGTGAAAGCAGTATGCATTTGATACAAACCACACTTCACATTTTGAATTTTAAACTGAACTTTTCTGGGGCTAGCAATATGCTGTATGGTACTCTGACACAGTGGTAGCGAGCCCAATCAGCTAAGTGATCTCAAGGGGAAACAACTGATACTATGCAACTACACTGGGTTGCTAAGCTAGGAGGACATTGGTAGGTTAGGGGTGATAAATGCATTTTTTTTTTTTTTTTTTTTGGGTACTGAGGATTGAACCCAGGGGTACTTAACCACTGAGCCATATCTCCAGCCCTTTTTTATATTTTATTTAGAGACAGGGTCTCGCTGAGTTGCTAAGTGCCTTGACAAGTTGCTGAGGCTGGCTTTGAACTTGCGATCCTCCTGAGCCACTGGGATTTCAGGCGTGCACCACAGTGCCCAGCAGATAAGTGCATTTTTGACTTACATTTTCAGCTTATGATGGGTTTAGAGGGACTCCATTGAACATCAAGAAGCATCTGTACATGAAATAGTTTCAGAATTGCTCCCCCATTGCCCTGTGAGAAACACATTTGATTTACCATTTTAAAAGATCACTGGCTGTTGTGTTAAGCACAGACAGTGCAGAGCAGGAATAAAGTTAGGGCAGTTACAGATGGTTATCATTTAGGTTAGAGATGGTACTGGCTTGGACTGGGGCAGTGATGGTTTAGATGGCGAGGCACATTCCGATTCTGGATGCATTTTCAAAGTTGAATCCATAGTATTAAGCTGATGTACTGATGTGAAACGTGAGATAAAGAGAAGAATCAAGGATGTTAATGGAGAGATTTTTGCTTCAGCAACTGTTGTAATGGAATTGCTATTAACTGAAAGCCTGTAGCAGGTGTGGGTTCTGGGGCAAGAATGGTTTGGGTCATTTTAAGTTTCAGATGTCTGTTAAAGATTTAAGTGCCTCTAGATGTCCAGTTGTCCACAGGCAGCTGGATATGAGTTGGGTGTTTAGGATTGGAGACAAACATTTGTGAGTCGTCAGCATAAAGGTGGTGGTTACAGGAGCTGTCATGCCTTGCTCCAATCCTAGGACTGCCAGTACGTTCCTGCCACTGGCCAGTTGCTGCTGTTGTCCGTCTGAAAATTTCTTCAGCCGCGGAAAGTAGCTTTGCTGGTGACTAACATGTGCTAGAATAGTCCTCAGTAACTGGGAAGTTGCAATATAAATATCCCATATTCTTGCCCCTCAGGCAGAATATTGCCATGTCACATATTTTTGCTAGATTGTCCAGAGTTCCCCTGTGGGATTAAACTCCTGTTGTCCACTTGGAAGCAGGCGTGTCAATGGCTGCCTTTTCTTTCCTATATAATTCTTCCAATCTCTTGCTGATTACTTTCACTTGAAAGCCTTGTTTCAGGTTCTGCTTCTGGGAGAGCCCAAACTAAAAAATTGTTTGAAAGTTATGAGAATAGATGATATCACAAAATAAGTGGGTGTAGAGAGAAGAGGTGCAGATTCAGTCTCAGCACTGAAGTGTTGCAGCAGCAAGAGATCAGGGAAACTGCAAAGGAAGCAGCATGTGCAGGGAAGGGGAAGGGGGAACCTACCCAGGGCTGGAGTGGTCAGGAAAGCCCAGGATGGAGAGAAGGGTGATAATGATGGCCAATGACATTTAAGTTGTATAAGTAAAGGCATGAAGGAAACGAACTGTCAATAGGTGGCAGAAATTCAATCTTGGTGGGATCAAAGAATTGCTAAGGTTGACAACTCCAGAAGTGATTTGTAGACATAGAGGGGTTATTGGAGAGTGAGGGGTTTAATCCCCAATGTGAAATTCTTCACTCTCCAATAGAGGGTTACAATTCTTGTTATTAAAAAAATCAGGCTCCCAAAGTAAGACCATGGGGTATCTTCTCAATGGGGAGGAAAGAAAGGGAGCTGAGAGCACAGGGGAATCATTATTGTTGTGTAAAATCATTATTTGGATGTTGAAATCATCAGTGATTATGAAAGTAGTTTGGAAAGAGTAACATTGAAAAGGCAGCTAAAATCTTCACAGTTACAGGGACTGACTAGCCCAGGTGCTAGGATTCTGCAACAAGAACAAATGAACTGAAGATGTGAGGTTTCTCTTGCACACACACTAAAATAGGGTTTACTATGTGTCAAGCAGGTCTAAGCAGTTTATAAATGCTGTCATTTAATCTTTTTTTTTGGTACCGGGGATTGAACTCAGGGGCACTCGACCACTGGGCCACATCCCCAGCCCATTTTTGTATTTTATTAGAGACAGGGTCTCACTGAGTTGCTAAGTGCCTCGCCATGGCTGAGGCTGGCTTTGAACTCGCGATCCTCCTGCCTCAGCCTCCCAAGTACTGGGATTACAGGCGTGCGCCACCGCGCCCGGCTCATTTAATCTTTTTTATTAAAAAAATTTTTTTTTAGTTGTTGATGGACCTTTATTTTATTCATTTATTTATATGTGGTGCAGAGAATCAAACACAGTGCCTCACACATGCAAGGCAGGCATTCTACCACTGAGTCACAACCCCAGGCCCAAGTCATTTAATCTCTATAATAACCCTACAAGACAGGTATCATTTACCCACTTTATAGATAAGGAAGAAGAGGCAAAAAGAGGATAACTAATTTGCTCAAGGTCCCTCAGTTGATTAGTGGTGGTGCTGGAATTTGAGTCTAGGCAATCTAGATGGTTAACTTCCAAATTAGAATGCCCATTCATTCTGGGGGTGGGGGCATTTAATGGAGAATGGTCTCCAAGCAGCAATGAGAAGAAAGAAGGGTACCTATCTCATTTCCAAACCCAATGAAAGGAGTGTTATAGGGTAAAAGGGCCACTCAAAAGGGCTGTGAGGGAAGCTGCATCCTGGGTGTGGCCTAGATTTTAAATGGGAAGTCAGTTTTAATTTGTAAATCACAATTGTTTCACTATGTTTAACTTGTACTGCTTTTTGTTCATTCTTTATTGCAAAGACCAGAGCTTTCAGAAACACACTAGAAAGGTAGATAGATAGGTACTGGTTTTAATATTTAGTGACAAGCTGGGCGTGGTGGCGCACGCCTGTAATCCCAGCACTTGGGAGGCTGAGGCAAGAGGATCGCGAGTTCAAAGCCAGCCTCAGCAACGGTGAGGCACTTAGCAGCAACTCAGTGGGACCCTGTCTCTAATAAAATACGAAAAAGGGCTGGGGATGTAGTCCAGTGGTTGAGTGCCCCTGAGTTCAATCCCCGGTACCAAAAAAAAAAAAAAAAAAAAAAAAAGTGACAAATATTTCATTATTTGTTATTGTTTTTGACTTGATAAGCAGTATTCAGAAAATATTTACAAAATTACAAATATGCTATATGCTATACCTGGGAGATGAATTTTATCAAATGTGGTTGTTAGGCATACATAAGAATTTTTTCCCTTTGGGTTTATTATCCTTGATAATCTGTGGTTGGGTTTAACATTTTCTCAAGCATTCTTACAGTTTTGGGATAAACATGTCTTGGTTACTGTAGATGTTTGCTTTTATTGCATTGAGGAATCACTGGGCCTGTGATCACTGTGAGAGTGATCTGCTCTTCTTTCCAGTGATTCTTTTGTCAGGGTTATGTGAGTTTGGTTAAGAGGCGATTTTCAGTTTGTCAAAACTAAGTAGGATGACTGAACCTTGTCACAAGGCAGGCCTTGGAGCAGGCAGGAGCTGGATGGTTGGAGTGGTATATACCCTACTGCCTGGCCCTCCCCAGCTTGGTTGAGGCTCTGGACCCTCTCTTTTCTCAACCAGGCTTCTTATGTGAACCTCAGAACATGATTTAAGCAATTCCTTTCTCAAGGACAGAACATAACTAGTATCGTTTTAGATGCAGAGAAACTGATTTCTACATTCATTTCCTAGTGCTGCTGTAGTAAATTGCCCAAAATGCACCAGCACAGATTTATTCTTTTAACAGTTCTGAAGGCTAGAAACTCAAAATCAATTTCAATGAACTAAAGTCAAGGGCTGATTCCTCTTGTGGGCTCTGAGCAGAGAATGTTTTTTCACTTTTTCCAGCTTCTAGTGGTTGCCGCTATCTCTTGGCTTACAGCCCTTCCTCCACCTTCAAAGTGCATCTCTCTAATCTATATCCACCAACACATCACCTTGTCCTGTAATCTGACTTCTCTCTGCTGCCCTTTTTAAATTTTTTTTAAAAAATATTGTTTTTAGTTGGACACAATATTTTAAATTTATTGTGGTGCTGAGAATCGAACCCAGTGCGCTGCACTTGCTAGGCGAGCACTCTACCACTGAGTCACAACCCCAGCCTTTCTGCTGCCCTCTTATTAGGTTATTTGTGATTATATTTAGCACCCACTGGGATAACCTATTTCCGAGATTCTTGGCTTCCATCACTTCTGCAAAGTCACCTTTGCCATATAAGGGAATATTCAAAGGTTCAGGGAATGAGGACCTGTATGTCTTTGGGAGCCACTATTTAACTGAGCACAGATAATTTAGGACCTTAGGGCTCAATCCTCTTCTGGACCCTGGATGAGAAAGGCAGTCTAGACAATATGCTCACAAGATCTGCCCAAAGCTTGACTGAATCAAGATCCAATACAGTTCTGAATGACTCCGACAAAACTCCACAAAGTGTAATTCTAAAGTGTGACTTGGAAGCCTTAGAATAACTGCAAATGGCTTCAAGATGTTAGCTGACAATTCCATGGAAAAGTGTATTGGGCTTTAACAGAATTGTTACCTGGAGTGGAAATGAAAGGCTTGTTCTTCCAGGTTTGGTCGGAGGCACTGGGAGCAGGACCCGACTATGAGTGAGCCTTGCTTGCCTTCCACACTGGGACCTGCCCTTGAAGAGTAGTTGGGATTGATGGCGAGGCTGAGCTGATACATAGGAGATGCAGAGGAGAGTGACTGCCTCCTGCATGGTGGACAGATCAGGCCTCAAGCGGGCAATTTCCTCTCTAGAGAGCCCCGAGTCTTGATGACTATTTGGCAGGTGTGTGGGGAGAGAAGATGGTGGGTATTCAATGAGATAACTACTTAAGGTTTCTGTCAAACCTTGAGACCCCATTCAACTCCTTCAGATTTAGGAGAAACCAAGGCCCAGGCAGAGAGGTAACCTGCATTGATTTATAGTTAAAGGGAGCCCATACTCCTTAACAGCAAGGGGAGGGGACATTCATTTATCCTATGGAGGGAAGCAGAATGGCTGAGTCCAACTGTAAAGCTGCAGAGCCCTGCAGTCCTGTTAGAGGCTGCTGCAGGGGGACACAGTTCAGGAAATCAGTCCAAATTTCAAGTGAAACAACTTTATGATCTCAGAACCTCTTAAACATTCAACATTCTAGACACAAGGTTTTATAAAAGAATGTTTCATCAACTGGTTCAGTTGATATCAGAAGTGAGCAGCTAGTGGGGATTATAGCTCAGTTGGTAGAATATTTGTCTAGTATCACCCCAGGTTCCACTCCCAGCACAAACAAAAAACCCAAAAAATAAACAAACAAAAATGAGCAGCTAATGAACATAAGATCCCAGGGAACTAACACTGCATTTCACAATCTCTGAGCACTGATCAATGTTCTTCTTAATCCTGTAGAATTTCTCCACATATTCAGAACGTCCTAAGAGCTCCACAAAATCTTCATCATGAGTGATTATCAGAAGCTGGAAGTTACGCTGCTGGGAGCGACTCTTTATTATCCTGAAACAATATATTTAGAATATTTTATGATTTAAGAGCATAAATTTGGAAAAGTCACCACAAACCTTGTCATGCACATGAACTGTTGATGCATGTGGCAACCAAGCTTTTCCTGTGCTGTGTGTCAGGGCCTCTGGCTACCCTTCAGAAAGTGGGGGTGGGGAAGTCGGGGGGTGGTCAGGGGCCTTTAGTCAGCAAGTCCCATCTCCTGTCCAGGCAGTGGGGATGCATGGCTGATTCCGTCTTAGGGACTGTTAAGAACCAGGTCAAGATTTTGGACTCACTCTTCTAGACTGCAAAGTTGTTCCTACTAAAGAAGGTGGAGGCATTTGAGGGATGCCTCAACTGCTCAACTTCTTTCCCTACATTTTCCTGACCTGTTGCTAGTTGTCTCTTTTAAAGATGACATACAGGGGAATAACACTGCTTTCTTCAGAGCTGTGTCTACTTAGAATTCTGTCACCACTAGTCACTAGATGCATCAGTTCTATGACACACAGGAGACCTGAGTGGGTGCACTGGGAACATTTTTTGCTCATCTATATGATGAGGTAACCAGCTTTGAGACTGAGACCTGAAAGACTTTTAACTAACCACTTATTTATCTCTTGCCTGAAGCTGGATGCACTTGAGGTTTCTAAAGCACTAGCCCTTCCTTGCTGCTCCCGCATGACTACTGAGAGCAGACTGAAGACAGCCGTGCTGCTCAGGGCCCCTGGTCCATGCTGTGCTGTCAGGCAGGAAATATCACCTCTGCCAGAAAGTCTTCCTGGATTTGGGAGTGCCCCCAAACATCCCTTTCTACGTCAGGGTTGAGGGCCTCTCCTCTGTTAGCGCAATGCTTAGGCAAAAGCTGCCCAACCTTGGAGCCTGCGCCCACACAGGTGAATGTGGTAAAAGGTGTGTGCAGTTTTGCCCTCTGCAGTCTACTTAATTGCTAGTGTGCTTTTTGAATAAGAGCTTTGTCGTTCCTCAGAGCTGTTTGATGTGTTGTAAAAAGTTTGGGAGATGGTCTAAAACCCACTACCACTGTGTACTAACATCTCAGCAGGGGACACCATCTCCTGTTTGAGATGTGTGGATTCACAGGAAAACCAAACAAAGCCCAGAACCCCTCACTTTCCCTATGAACACGCTTGGGAAGAAGCAAGCCATGTCTGGGGCTGCTGTTCACTATTTCCTTTTCAAGGGAATCTGAAGACTTACCATCAAAAGAAAAAGCCAAGAGCCTGTTACCAACTGGTTTCCCCAAGAAGGACACATCTAGGTGGAGTTCACACCACACAACTCTCTTGATCAAAACTATCACAATCTCCCAAATGTGAGACACTTACTCAACCAGAGCGTGTGCAAGAGATTCAATGTTTTCTCGGTCAAGATTTGTTGTTGGCTCATCCAAGGCAAGGATGCCACAGTTCAGGCAGAAAGTTTCAGCCAGCGCCAAGCGAATGATGAGTGAGGCTAACACCTGGGGAAAAGCCCATGAGTGAGATGCATGCCACAGACTGGCATGATTGCTTCAGAAGACAAAGGTGGGTAAATGTCACAGGTCACTGACTAGAGAAATTGCTGCTGTGTGGGAGAGCCCAGCCTGCAACCAGATTCTTATGCCCCTCTGGAAGGTGAGCCATCAGCTGCATGTTCACGCCCATCATTTGCAATGAAATAAAATGCTAAATGCAGTGCTGATCTTCCCCCTGCCCACCAATAAAAAACCACATCAGTTACAATCAAAACTTGAAATCACAGGCTCACAATAGAGATGCATTACCATTTGGCTATAACTAATAATTTTAATAAAGATATAAGATTTATGACCTTAAAAAGTCTTTACCTGACCTTTTTAGTTTCTTGATAAAGAGACTTGGCACCAGGTATTGTGTTCTGGTCCACATTGAAATGTTTGTGTGTATAATTTTGATAAAGTTAGAGGGAAAAAACAATCATGGGTCACAGTATCAGGATGAGTATAGAAGTGTGGTTTTGTTTATGCTTACCTGCAGGAAATCCAAGTAACTGGAACTATTAGGCACTTTCATGACTAACAGAAACCTAATACTAAACCCTCAGACTCAAAGTCAACTGAGAGTACAAGGAACACAGAATTAAGAGTGTAGGACTATTCTGTGAAATATAAACTACATTTATGTTATAAGTTATAAGTTCTCCTACTGAATTTGTGAGTGAGTTGATTTTATAGTAGTACACACCTTCTCATGGATGTCCAGGGAGGGCTGCAGATTGCAGAAACCAGGGCCACTGCTTCTCCTTTCAGGGACAGGCACTTCCTTTCTGCCTTTGAATCCCCCTGCTGCCAACTTTACCACCACCCACTCATGCTGGCCTGAAAGCCTCAGCAAAAGTCAGTTTTAGGTACAGTGGAGGCCCACCTCCACCAAACCATTTGTTTGTCCCTCTCCCCCAATGCCAAGAAAGCAATTACTACTGCAAAGCAATTACTACTATCTACAGTAAATCTATTTATACTAAGAAAGTATTTTTGAGTTGGATGCAGTGAGGCAATCGTGTAAACCCAGCTACTCAGGAGGCTGAAGCAGGAGGATTACAAATTTGAGGCTAGCCTCGGTAACTTAGTGAGGCCCTGTCTCAAAAATAAAAAGGGATGGGGGCACACAGTGATAGGGCATCCATGGGGACAATTCCCAGTATCACACACATACAAAGGAAGTAATTTCAAAAGCATTTTAAATCAGAGGTATCATGATTCAAATTCATTTATAATTAACACTAAAAATCACAAAAGTACGTAGGGATACTGATTAAAGATAATAAATTTGTCATTTTTGCAGACTACAATTTAGATAGTAATCTGCAAATGTCTTAAATTGCTATCAGCTCTCTGGGCTGACGACACACACATACATGGTTTATTCTTTTTTTGTGTGTGTGGGGGGACTAGGAATTGAACCCAGGGGCATTTAACCACTAAGCCACATCCCCAGTGCTTTCTACTTTGAGGCAGGGTCTCACCAAGTTGCTTAGGGCCTTGCTAAATTGCTGAGGCTAGCTTTGAACTTGTGATCCTCCTGCCTCAGCCTCCTGAGTCACTGGGATTATAGCTGTGTGCCACCATGCCTAGCTGCATGGTATATTCTTTAAGCAAAAAACTGAAAACTATAAAAGTAATTAAGATAACATGAGCATCCTTTTCTTAGGTATATCAAGTATAATCTGCTTCTAATCTGAGAAGGAAAAAGCTGAAGAATCTGAGAATTGTTTGGTAGAAACCTGTGCACAGTGAAAGGACCTAGCCTTATACCCCAGGATGCAGACGCCATTATCCTGACTCTTTAAAACATTATTCTTCTTTTTGATTTTGCTCTTTGCTCCATATCCAACCAGGGATGTCCTCCCACAGACTCATGGGGAGCCAGCTGGCCTGACCTGGCAACTGTGTCTCATGTAATGTGGTGCTGGTGACAGAAGCCCCTGTGGGTATCAAGGCAACTGAATGGCAAGAGCCCTCTTGTAGAGGTCTGTGGATCCAGAAGCTAGGCTGGGGTGGTGAAGGGTTGGTCCTATATGGGGGCTACTTTCTCAAGAAGATTCTCTCATTTACTGGAATGTCTCATCTGGTTCAGCCTAGAATCTGGCTTTTTAATACTACTATGATTAACAGACTGTACAGTTACTACTACTAATATAATTAATACTGATTCTGAATTTTTTACTTCTCTGAAATCAGAATATGTTTTACAGTTGTAAGTATCTTTGTTCTTTCTTGATGGCACATTAAAGAGTAGTAGATGAAGCAGTGAGTGACCTTACTCTGAGAAGGAATTCTGTGAAAAGATAACGGGTTCAATCCTTTGCTCTATAAGAGCCTATGGTGAGACCCTTCAGGTCCTTCTCTTAAAACCCACTGTATAGGGGCTGGGGTTGTGGCTCAGAGGTAGAGCGCTTGCCTAGCATGTGTAGGGCACTGGGTTTGATTCTCAGCACTGCATATAAATAAATGAATAAAATAAAGGTCGATCAACATCTTAAAAAAAAAAAAAAAAAAGCCACTGTATAGAATGCTGCAGGAAATGTTGGTTGGCATTAGGAGAGGGTAACCACAGATGCTGAAAGGAGCTTCTTATCATTCAAGGACAGCCCTGGGTGCTTCCTGGTACTGTTTCTGTCAGATTTCCAAGATACCTGCCTTTTGTCCAGCACTGCATCGTCCTCGCATATCCAAGGCTGTGTCTCCCTTCAGCATCACCACTCGGTAGTTATAATTCCGCCTTTTATCAGAAGCTGACACATTTTCATCAGCATCAGATCGTATTTCTATGTATTCAATATCTGATGCAGAAAGAAAAATACTTTAGTATTTTTGTCATTTTCTATCATCAGGTAAACCTAGGAGAAACACATGAAGCTGATGTCACCTGGGGAAAACACTGGCTGATTTTGAACTTATTTCTCTAGCTGGGAGAATTTAAGAGCCTGGCAGTCTGGCTAGAAACAATCTGGATACCCCAACCTCTCAGCTCCTTCTCTAAGAGTTTCCTTGGGTAAGTTTTCTTCTTATTGCATCAGGGTTTATCTCTATCTACACTTCAATAGAACTATTATGTCACCAGCTAAACATCATGCCTACTGCAGCCAAGGATGTAAGTCTTATCAGGCTTTGGAATAGAAAACTTTGCATTTTCTTTTTGCTATGTTTCAAGATAAGATTTCTTAGAATATCTCAAAGAGATGTTCAGAAAGGGGTCCAAGGAGGTAATACTTGCACAATGAGAGGTCATATAGGGAAAAGCTATGAAGAAGGCTTTGTAAAGAGTGTTTGTGGGACTGGGGTTGTGGCTCAGCGGCAGAGCGCTCGCCTCGCACGTGCGTGGCCCGGGTTCGATCCTCAGCACCACGTAAACATAAAATACATTGCATTGTGTACAACTAAAATAAATAAATAAATATTAAAAAAAAAAAAAAGAGTGTTTGTGACACCGTGTTAATTACCTTGTCCACGATAGGTACTTCGCCAAAGATCACGAATAATCTTATTGATTTCTTCCATTTTCATACTGTGAAATTTCATTATTGCTCTGGAAAGAGAGGCCATTGGTACTTTAATGGAAAAATTATATGTACTATTATATATAAAAGGTGTATAATTATATGTACTAATGTATGTTAAAATATATAATTATATATAATAATACAAATAACATAATATTATAAAATAATTCCCTAAAACTTTGAGTTACAAAAACAGAACATGACAAAAGAGCTGGGCGCAAAACATGCCTGCATCCCATCAGTGTAGGAGGCTGAGACAGGAGGATCACTAGTTCAAAGCCAGCCCCAGCAAGGGAGAGATGCTAAGCAATGCAGTGAGACCCTGACTCCAAATAAAATACAAAATAGGGCTGGGGCTGGGGTTCAATGGTTAAGCACCCCTGAGTTCAGTTCCTGGTACCAAACAAACCATCAAACAAAAAACTCCAAAACAAAACTAAAGAGCTAGAAAAAAAAAAAAAAAAAAAAAAAAAAACCAAAACCTTGCTGTTTCACTAGTACTGAAAATTGTGAGGCATATTTTAGTGTTCCAGAATCCTTACCCTTTTCCATTGTCACTATGATACAACAAATACCCCTTTTAGCAAATACTTAGAAAATGTAATGTAAAAATATCAGAAAACATAATTCTTTGGCAGGCTTCTTTCTTACACATGATAACTTATTGGAGGGACTGTTTCCCCTGATGCCCACTGGTTATATGAAGGCCTGCTGAATACAGGCTGGTGAGTTACAGGAAGAAGTTCTCATTCCCTAGGGAAATTAATGAATCTAGGAAATTGCTTCCTGGTTCCTCTTCTCTTATTATTTAGGTTTACAAAAAGCCAGGCCCTTGTTGCTTCTATTCCTCAGATCTGTGAATTTTTTTCCAATGAGAAAAAAATGGTTCACAGAGGGTGATTTAGGAACTTAAATCAAAATTTTATTTTGCCTTCCTAATTGCAGATTCAGAAATACTAATTCTAAATGAGTACATTAACTTCCATTTGGTTCTGGCATGTTCCTGCCCCCAAACTTCTTTTAAGATAGTAGTTCCTAAACACTAAAAAGAAGAATGCTTGCAAAAATAAAAGTAGCATGTCAAAAATCTTTTGTAGTCCTTTTATAGTCAGCTTTCATCAAAGAGACCTTAGGTTCTTTGGAAGCAGGTTTATGAACTAATAAATGTCACTCTGATGATTAAAAGGCAAACATCACTGCCATCATCATACAAAGGATGTGAGGCGGACTTACTTCCATTTGCAGGCTTCTTATCTGATATATACAAAAAAAGAAACTGAACGTAATGCTACTGCTTCTGCAAAATCATTTCATGATCTCTTGGTTCACCAGCAAAAGAGAAAGAAATGACTCAACATAAATACATTTTAAATATCAGATGAGGGATTATTGAAGTAGTGAACCCTGGAAAAAAACCATATTCTGCTTCTTGATGAGAATGCAACAAGTCTCCATTTTCTACTTTACACATCTTATGCTACTTTCAAAAAGACAGATAAGTTGGGGGTGGTGGCACATGTCTGTAATCCCAACTATGTGGGAGCTGAAACAGGAGGATTGCAAGTTCAAGGCCAGCCTTGGCAATTTAACAAGAACTTGTCTCAAAATAAAATAAAAATGGGGGCTGGAGATGTAGCTCAGGGGTAGAGCATTTGCCTAGATGCATGAGGCCCTGGGTTCAATCCCTAGTACTGAAAAAAAGGAAAGAAAAGGAAAAAAGAGAGAGATAAAACATCTAAGAATTTCCTAAAAAGTCAAAATAAAATTTACACTATGCTTGGGCCAACTGTATAAAGACTGTCTTTCCATAGCATTATGCATTATGATCCTGATTTTTCAAAGAACTTTTTTTAGAAAAAGTTATTCTTCAATTCAAGTTAAAAATCTTCAGTAATTAATGTAAGCAAGCATGTCCAATATGGAAAACAAATTCCAGGCAGAGCAGGGGTATCCAAGGCACATAGTCTATCCTGATACCTTGTACAGCAGAGGTGGTGCATTCTAGCCAGGTAGGCCTGCCAAGACACAAAATCTAGACCCACCAGGGATGTGTCAGAAGGAGCTGATGTCTGCTACCGTTGGCTGGATCATAAGCTAATCTTTTTTTTTTTTTTAAATATTTATTTATTTGGTTTTAGTTGTACACAATGCCTTTATTTTTACGTGGTACTGAGAATTGAACCTGGGCCGCGCACGTGCTAGGTGAGCATTCTACCGCTGAGCCACGACCCCAGCCCCTGTAAGCTAATCTTTCTATGGCGTTTACACAACCATACTGTACAACAGTTGGAGATGACTAAGGTAAAATCTACTTAACAGAGTAACAATAATAGTGGTTATTACTGATGGACATTTACCTGAGCCACAACAATGCTAAATGGCTGCATCATCTCATTTGATCCTTAAAACAATACTGGGAGTTAGATTTTATCTCCACAAACCATTAATAAATGGAGAAATTAAGTAACTTATTAAAGATCAGAGAAAAGTGGGTAAGATATTAACAGTCCTTGATTATGATAGCAAAAATTGACCAGGCAGTGAATATTTTCATCTTTTAAAGTTACCAGCCTCAGATTTATGAATGAGTATTATCAAATCCTTAAGACAGACCTAGCTCCCAACCAAGTATATAAAGTATTAAACAGCAAGGAAAAACAGAAGTGAAGAGAGGACAAAAAAAAGTTCAGGCCTATCATGTGTATGAAAATAGAAAAAAACTCTCTATAAATAAAACAAAATTTAGTAAGTGAGGGTATTATAAAGAACACATGACCATGTGGTATTTGTCCCAAGAAAGCAAGAATAGTACAACAGAAAAAAAGATGATCTTAATAGATGTCAAAAAAGCTTCTGATACAATGTAACACTGAGTTTAATTAAAAATCTTCAATAAGAGAAAAATAGAAAATTTCCTTAATTTGACAAAATTCCTCTGTCAGGTACCTACAGCAAGCCACCAATTTAGTTTAAGACAATGAAAAGAATAAGGCATAAATGATGGGGTGGGGGCTATCATTGTTTTTGTAGGTGATATAATTACATACCTAGGAAATCCAAGAAAGTCAACTGAAAAATTAAAACTAATAGATGGTTATAAATAAATACACAAAATTAATAGCTTTAGTATCTAATAGCTAACAACATTATGAAAGACAATTGAAAAAAAAGGGATCCTATTCACAATAGCAATAGAAACTATAAAATACACAGAAATCCAGCAAAAAGGTATACAATCTCGAAGAAAAAGCCATAAAATATTATAATAGGACAAAAAGTTAATTAAATAGGAGACATATAGTAAAAGGTCCAAAATGGTAGACTCGATATTGCAAAGATATTTATTCTCCCCAAGTAATCCATAAATAAAATGCAATCCAAACAGAAATCCCAAGATTAAAAAACATTTTTTTTAATAGAATCCGCAAGATGATTCTAAAGTTCTAAGAGAAAATGCAAAAGAATAAAATTTTGGTAATAAGAATAAAACAGTTGGTAGAGCCAGGTGAGGTGGAGCATGCCTGTAATCCCAGTAGCTGGGGAGGCAGAGGCAGGAGGATCACAAATTCAAAGCCAGCCTCAGCAACTTAGAGAGGCCCTAAGCAGTTTATCAAGACCCTGTCTTAAAATAAAAAGAATAGAAAATGGGCTTGGGATGTGGCTCAGTGGTTGAGTACCCCTGGGTTAAATCCCCTGGCACCAAAAAAACAAACAACAGTTAGTAGACAAGAAGAAAACCCAGAAATAAGCCCAATACATATAGAACTTTTGTCATGACATTTCAAACCAACTGAAACTTTCAAAATGGCTGAAAAAAAGAAAAAAATTAAAATGGTAAAACTACCTCTTCATCAAACCCCCAAAATAAAACTCAAATGAAGAGAATGATTAAATGTTAAAGTAAGCTGGATGTAGTGGCACAGGTCTATAGTTATAGTTTCAGGAGACTCTCTTGAACCCAGGAGTTTAAGCCCAGCCTGGGCAACAAGCTAGAACCCATCTTAAAGAAAAAGAAGGAAAGGAAAAAAGTAAGTAAAACTACCAGAAGAAAACATTTTTATAATCTTAGGTTGGGAAGACCTTTCTAATTAAGGCACAGAAGTAAGAAGCCATAAGTAAGAAGACTAAAGATTTGACTATGTAAAAATTAAAAGTCACAAATGATACCATAAAGAAAGTTAAAAAACACATGGCAAACAGGGAGTAGGTACTTATTCCTATTTTTTGTGAAAAGGATTCATATCTAAAATCTATAAAAAAGTGATGTAAATCAGCAAGAAAAAGACAATCTAGTAGAGAAGTTGGCGAAGAAATATGGAAAGGAAATTCTCAGTAGAAATACAAGTAGCCAGCATACAAAAAGACATTTAACCTCACTAATGAGGAGGAAAATGTAAATTACAGTGAAAGCATTTTTTTTTGTGTGCAAAAGCCTAGCAATAGTCAAAATGGCCAATAATAAAAGGCAGACTTGAAAATGATCACTTTCATATATATTGGTGGAAACATAATTTTAGTAAATGTTTTGGGAAGGCAATTTGGCATTAACAAGTTAAAAATGGGGTGAGGGCTATCAGTAACTGACCAGTAACTTTAGCTATCTTTCTGGTATATCTGCATAAATGTGCAAAGATACACACTGCAGCATAATTGGTAGTAGCCAACTTTTAAAAGCTTCCTTGTATGTCCATCAATGGTTAAATAAGGTAGGCAATATCCATTTAGATTATGAAGCCATTAAATGGGATGAAGTACTAACATACGAATATAAATGAATTTCATTGTTTTAAATGATAAAGGACAACAGAATAATGTGATACCATTCACATAAAAACAAAAAAGATATATTTGCATACTATATGTAAAGACACTGTGAGGGAAATGAAAATACTGATGTAATACTGAAGTGATGAATAAATAGCAGACACTGTCATGGAAATAAAGCTAAGTCTAGTCTGAAGTGTGTCCTATGATTTGCATAGTCATGAAGTGTGGGGAAGCAGAAATTATCTATAATACAAAGCTGAATGGGTTAAGTGGTATGAAGTATTGTGGAGTACAAAGGAAGGAAAAAATATCTGTTTGGGAAGGGTTTCATCAAGGCAGTAATTTAAGGAGGAGAAGTAGAGTAGGAAAATGTGGTGTACCTTAAGGGAACAAAAATTGTTCAGAGTTTGCTTATGAAATATGGGAAGAGCTGGGTATGGAAGTGTTTCCTAAAATGAAAGGAATAGGGATCACCATCTTTTGGAAGGTTAACCTGGTAGAAATACAAGAGTGTGTGTATAAGGGTGCGAAGACCGGTAAGAGATAAGGGGTAGAGGAGGCTACCAGTAATAGGTAAGAGGCTGTGGAAAGAAAGCAGCTGTGAAACAGTACAATGGCAAGAATGCTGTGGGACCTGACTGCTGACTGACAGTAGACAAATTAACTTTACACACATTGAACACGTGAATTTCTTTTTTTCCTGGGGATTGAACCTAACGCCTCTCACATGCTAAGCAAGTGCTATTCTCACTGAGCTACATCCTGGCTTTCATAGGTTAAGTATTAAACACCTTAAAGAATAACCATGAAAGTTTATGACTTTCTCCTGAAACAAAGATTTGAATTTCATGGGCTAGAAACTGATGGGGGCAAGTGGATACCTCATACATCAGCCCCACCTCCGGCAGTGTGCACGTCTCTCAGTTAATTGTACATACTAACTCATGTGAAGTGGTATGCTGTTTTGGTGTGTGTGAAATCTGGTTCCCAAAAGAAAGCAAGAAGCTCTAATATCTAAGAAAATAATGGCTTATAAATTACTTAAGTCTTATATTTAAATACTCATTAAGAGTCTAAAAAAATTTCATTAAGAATTTTGCAAAAATATATTGCATTTTCTGAGGACACATATTGGCTTTAGTGGCATTTATAATTCTGGTGATCCATGAAATTCTTAGGATGTGATCCCCACAAATGACAAAGGTCTAACGTGTTTCCTGTTTGAAAGGAAGCATCAAGAGTCCAGAAAGACTCTATATGTGTAATATGAAATGTAATGCATTCTGCTGTCATTTGTAACAACTTAGAATAAAAAATAATTAAAAAAAAAAAAAAAAAAAAAAGAGACCAGAAAGACAAAAAGACATGTGCCAGTGAAACTATTCTATGTGATACTATACTGGTAGAGAAATGCCATTAGATATTCATCAAAACCCATAGAACATATACTACCAAGAGTGAACTAATGCAAACAATGGATTTTGGATTACGGTATGTCAATGTAGGTTCACAGAGCATAACAAATGTATCACTGATGTAGGATACTGCTAATGGGGGAGGCTATACATGTGTAAGGCCAGGGAGCACATGGGAAATCTCTGTACTTTTTTGTCTGCTCAATTTTGCTGTTAACCTAAAATTGCTGTAATAAAGTCTATTAAAACAACAACAAGAAGGCTGGGCATGGTGGCGCATGCCTGTAATCCCAGCACTTGGGAGGCTGAGGCAGGAGGATTGTGAGTTCAAAGCCAGTCTCATCAATGGCGAGGCACTTAGCAACTCAGGGAAACTCTGTCTCTAATAAAATACAAAAAAGGGCTGGGGATGTGGCCCAGTGGTCGAGTGCCCCTGACTTCAATCCCCGGTACCCAAAACAACAACAACAAAACCAACAGGTTGGGGATGTAGCTTAGTGGTAGAGCGCTTGCCTATGTATATGAGGCCATAGGTTTGATCCCTAGCACTACAAAAAACACAACACAGACATGTGCCAGTGGTGGAGCTGTTTCCATCCATGTCCATTTTCCTTCTGTATGCAGACATGCCCTTTACCTTTAAATGCCTAACTGACACTATTGTCCTTTACATGTCTTTGTACCAGAGTGTCTGCCCCAGCAATGAGAGAATTTTCCCTGTGGTTCTAAGCTATCCAATGCCTCCCATACTTGGCCTTTAAGGGAAAGCTTCTCAGAGCCTCTGAGTTACCTTCTGCCTAAGCATACATGACTTCCAGCCTCATGTCACAAATGAAGCAGCATATTAAGCCTACCCAGGAGAGCAATTAGGGTAAGAGAAATCAAACCTCAGCTCACTCATGCTAGGCAAGTGCTCTACCACTGAGCTGTATCTCTAGCCCTTTTAATTTTTTTTTTTTTTTTTTTTTTTTTTTGAGACAGGGTCTTGATAAGTTGTCCAGGCTGGCCTTGAACTTGCTATCCTCCTGCCTCAGCCTCCCAACTGGCTGAGATTACAGAAGTATACCCTCACACCCACCTAGAGTTCTTGTTGCTGCTGTGAAGATCACTTTTCTGGCCATCTCAGAACTTAGCCACTAGCATTCAACTGAATGCCAGAGACAAACCATGACAGCAGGTTTTTAAGGGGTTAGAATAGCATCACCTAAATAGACCAAGACCTCACCTTTTAGAAGACCTGTCCAGCTCTCATTTCTTTCCATACTTAAACCATCTTCAGGGCTCAAGCTACTGAGAAGATTGGCTAAACTGTGCAAAATGTGAACTGATGCTTAAAATCAGAAGTACACAAGAAAAGCGAATCTTGACTGGATTTCCCCATAGTCTCAAGCTATCTCACGGACTACAACATTACCTGGAAAGGCCAAACACCTATGAATCTTTTTTCCTAATAAAACCATTACTTCTGAAGTATAATAAAAAAACTAAGTAATGAAAAATTAAACAAATTGGAAAAAAGCAGTATAGATTACCTTTACAAAAGTCATTTCCCAACAATATATTATCTTTATCCTTGTATTTAAAGTTATACCAAGCTCTGAGATATGCAGGTTGTTGAAAAACTGGCTATGAGTATTATTTCTTGTTATGGTTGCTATGCTTTCCTACTGCCCTGGAACTTAGCACTGGGGTACTATCAGTGAAAGCCCTCTTGCACGAGGGAAATGGTACCATAATAATTTTGTTCCAACCTACTAGTGACTTTTCTTATTTAGCAAAATTAAAAATCCCTAATTTGCCAAATCTTAAATTGTACATTTAAAAGGAAAGTGACTCTTTTTCAAGATAAAACCCTGCAAAGTACTAAACTAATTTCCTGTGGCTAGACTCCTAAACATCAGCTTTCAAAATTCAGGCAATGTTACAACCATTATTGCAAGATAAATATTTGGTTAAATAACCTTCAGTAGATGTGAATTGCCAATGGCTATCTTTTTATTTTGTAATCTACCCTCTGCAGGATGCTACTAATGTGAAATCTTACTGTACCCATGGTCTGGACAAGAATGATGGCCACAAAGTGAGCTCTGAATAAAGACCTCATTCAAGGCTCTCCCTGAATGCAGGGACACATGCTCCAAACAGCCTTATAGAAAGATGGCTGCCTCAGATACAAAACTGTCAAAGTTGCATGTTTCCCTGAGTCTCAGAAGTAGACTAATATGCAATGTTCCATATCTAGGAAAAAGATGAATGTAGAATATTTTGGGCATAGGGTAGAACCTTTAGTGATAATATTCCAAAATCACTTAAGTGGATGAATTCTATGAGGTAATACATTCTAAATGAGGCATGTTTTCCTCCTCTCATCTGCTGTGTCTCTGACCATTGCCAATGCTTCTACTTAGTGATGTTTTTAGATGATTACTAATAACAGATGGTAATCAGCTTTTCTTGAAAATGCACTGCTAATTTCCTGTGTTACCTTAAATAGACAACTGAATGCAACAATTACACTGACAGCATGCCTTATTCTAAGATGTGAAACAATGAGGGAAATTTTAGACCTTACTTTCTTCCGGGGAAGAAGGCAAATTTAGGGCTCACAGTATAACCTTGAGAAGTCCATTGTTTGCAAGCATAAGCCCACAAAGACACTGTTTTGGGGAAATTTGTACTACTTCTTTTCTTCTCATTTAGAAGAATCCATCTGATTACCAGATAACAGATTTCAGCAAATAGCCCGGCTTTGTTCCTTAAGCAGGCCTAAATTGCTGGAAAGCACCCTTGTACCTCCCACCCCTGCCCACCCTGCCTGGCTCCATCAAGCTCTCTCACACATCCTCACTGTGCTCAATGTGATGACTCTGTGACTAAGGCACTTTAGTAAACTGTCCTTCCTTCCCAATTACAGGTCAAGGTCCAATAGAGGGTAGAGCACCTACCAAGTTCTCCCCCATCTGTCAGTTAGCAATTTAGAGGAGGGATAGGACTTATTGTGGAAATTCCTCTGGTTCCTTTGTCACTGGCTCTCAGGGTCTGCAGGGACAGGTGGAGGGCTCTAGGTGTAGCGCTCTATTCATTTAACACACATGAAACCCCACGTTGTCAGGGCAGTGCACCACAGTAAAAGGAAACCAATTTTGCTGCAGAATACAATACTTATAAGTGAATTTAAAACAAAATCAACTTGCCTACCCAACTTGGTTCATTATTCCTCAGTCATTAATAATCCCCACTTTGTCAAATTCAAGGGTCAAATTCAACTAAGACATGTCTTAGTTTTCATCTTATTCAATCTCTCAATAGTGCCCCCCGACTTTCTTTTTTCTTTTTTTTTTTTGCAGTGCTGGGAATTGAACCCAGAGTCTGGCATGCTAGGCAAGCGCTTTACTACTGAGTGACATCCCCAACCCCTAGCATTAGATTCTTGAAGTACTTTTTTTCCACTTGGTTTTCAATATCCTGCACCTTTAAAAATATTTTCCCACTTCATTAGCTGATGATTTACTATATTTACTGATTTATCTGTAAACATAGTGAATCTTGACTTCCCTTCTCTGTCTAGTCATTGCATATGTAATCTCATTCCATGATTTTAAATGCTACATTTATGCTGATGATTCCCAAGTTTCTCTCCCCTGAACTCTAGATTGGATTATATATCCAACTGCTTGTTTGACTTCTCTATTTAGAAGTCTATAGACACCTCAAACTTAAAGTGTCCGACACATAATTCTTCATTTTCCCTCCCAATTCTTTCCATTTTAAGAAAGACAACTTGTTTCCCCAGTGCTCTGTTGCTCAAGTAAAAATATGGTAGATACAGTCATCTTTGATTTTCCTTTCCTTCTCTACATTCAACTCAGAGCAAGGCCTGTCTACTCTATCCCCAGAACAAATCCTGAGTCCATCACTTCTCTCCATTTCCATTACTACCACCCAAGTCCATTGCCATCTCCCAGGACACCATAGCAGTCCTCTTCATGCTCCTTAGAATCTGTTTTCTACATAGCAGCCGGTGCCATTTCTTCAAATTATCAATTGGATTATATTACTTTCCTGCCTTAACCCCTCTAGTGACTTCCCAATGCACTTACAATAAAACCAAACTGTTTTCCAAGGCTACACAAGCCATGACATATTCCATCAACAATCCACCTCTAATTCTCTTCAACCAGACTTCCCTTATTCCTGTTCCTTGAACATGTCCTGTTCATAACTGGTCTTGGAACCACTGTATTACCTACTTTGCCCCTGGAGCACATGCTCCCTGAATTTTGCTTATCTTGCTCTCTCACATTAGTTAGGTCCCAGCTTAGATGTCACATTCTCAGAGAGTGTCTTATCCTTGAAAAGCCTTCAAGTAGCCACTCAGTTACTCTCATAATGTTAATTTATTTTTTATTTTTTAAATATTTATTTATTTACTTTTAGTTGTACACAATGCAATGCATTTATGTTTTACGTGGTGCTGAGGATCAAACCCGGGCCGTGCACATGCGAGGCGAGCGCTCTGCCGCTGAGCCACAACCCCAGCCCCTCATAATGTTAATTTATAGCACCTACCACCACTTATTATTTTCCTAATTTTTTGTTTCTTCATTCCTGTACACTTACTTAGTGTCAAGAATAGTATCAAGCAATGATATAAACACTCAAAATCCTAATGTAACAACAATATATATCATACACATATAGACAGGCCTCACTGAGCAGTTATAAAATATATGAAAATTAGTTGATTACTGTGGCTATAAATCAGGAAGTATGAATTAAGTAATAGTTACAACACTATTATATAAAAATTAGTTTTAAAAAAGGTTATAAAATGGGCTACCATCTTGGCATAGGAGGAGGCACAGCTCTTAGGTCTGAGACCTAATTTTATCTCTGCCATTCAGATGTGCAATCTTGGGCAGTCTACTTAATCTTGCCAATAAATACTTACCTTTTACAGGGTAGACATAAGAATTAAATTAGATATGGCAAACGCCCAGTAAATATTCAATTAATATTAGTGTCTCCTTTGCATAACTAACTTTGGGACAATTAAACTTTAAGAAAATGTAAATAGGAACAAAAGAAATCTATATTTTCTTAATGGAGTTCCTTAGTGCTAGTAAGGAATTGTGTTTAAGAACTTACATTAAATAATGTGAAAGCAAGAGAAGAAAAAGTAGAAGAAAGGTGTGGGGAAGAGCAGGGCTCTCATGAAAATCAAAGGGAGGTCAGTAGACCAGAGGAAAGGGACCAGGGCGAAGGAGGGAGGAGGGAAGTGCTGGGAAGTGATATTAGCCAAATTATATTGTTATATTGTGTGCATGTACGAATATGCAACAACAAGTCCCATCATTATGTTCAACTATAATGCATCAATAAAATAATGTAGAAAAAGAGAATAGCTTTAAAAAGAAAATGGATTAAATATTGAACACAATGTTTCTGGTAAAATAAAAAATCTATTTATAAGTTGTGTAAAAAAGAAGCAGAATTAGAAAGAAGTCATCATCAATATATTAAAAAACAAAAACAAAAACAAAATCTCATATTAAAGAATGGAACATAGCTGGGCGCGGTGCGACATGCCTGTAATCCCAGGCTTGGGAGGCTGAAGCAGGAGGATTGAGAGTTCAAATCCAGCCTCAGCAATGGCGAGGCATTTAGCAATTCAGTGAGACCCTGTCTCTAATAAAATACAAAAAAGGGCTGGGGATGTGGGCCAGTGGTTGAGTGCCCCTGAGTTCAATTACTGGTACAAAAAAAAAAAAAAAAAAAAAAAAAAAGAATAGAACATGACAGAGAAAGATGGACTAAACTTTAAACTGCCCCTCAATTTTCCTTTTAACTTTCTCCATACTGAATGCTATTATGGATTTTAAAACTTTTTTTTTTTTTCCATTTTAAAGATAAGGAAATGGAAACTTGGAGTACTTAAATAATTTGCTTAATATAATAGAATTCAAATTTAGTTTTAAGGGATAGTACTTTTAAGCATGTATTATGGAATTTTGAGGCTTCATGAAGGCAAAATTTAAACTTTCACACAAAGTCCACTCCTGTTTTGTAATTCCCTGTTTTGTTTTTCTATCACAACCAATTATCTTATTCCATTCAGTAGGTTCTTACCAACAGAAATCTGTTTTGAATTGTGTTTCTTCAAATAAACTTAAAATGTCCTTGTCAGCAGGACCTGGGTCTTCCATTCCTTAGTGTTTAATAAATGTTTGGTGTTGAGTCTTTTGGATTCAAAGCAACTGTTGTTAAAGAACTAAAAGTAAAACGTCGGGGCTGGGATTATGGCTTGTGTGGTAGAGTGCACGCCTAGCATGTGCGCGGGCTGGGTTCGATCCTTAGCACCACATAAAAATAAATAAAGGCATTGTGTACAACTAAAATAAATAAATATTAAAAGTAAAATGTCTCCTGCAGGCATAGGAGAAGTCTAAAGAAAATTATTGAAGAAAAAATAAAAAAGGAAAAATATGAATATGTATAGTCTACTGGGCAAGGGTTCTCTAATAAGTCTTGCTTATTTGTGTTCTAAAACATTAATTTTTTACCAACATTGTAGGATACAAAATCAACACACAAAAATAAGTAATGTTTCTATATGGCAATAGCAAATTGTGTGAAAAAGAAATCAAGAAAGCAATATCATTTACAATAGCTATGAAAATAAAATCCTAGCAATGTATTTAACTAAAGAGGAGAAAAATCATTACAAAGAAAACCATAAGGGGCTCAGGGGTAGAGCGCTCGCCTAGCACGTGCGCGGCCCGGTTCGATCCTCAGCACCACGTAAAATGAAATGCATTGTGTACAACTAAAAGCAAATAAATAAATATTAAAAAAAAAAAAGAAAACCATAAACATCTATGAAAGAAATTGAAGGGGATACAACAAAAGTGGCAATATAGCTTATGTTAATAGAATGGAAGAATCAATATAGTTAAAATGTCCATGCTACCCCAAGAGATCTACAGAGTCAATGCAACCCCTATCAAAATATTATAGAACCAGTACAAATTTTCTAAAAATTCATATTGGACCACAAAACCCCCCCAAACAGGCAAAGTAATCTTGAGCAAAAAGAACAAAGCTGAAGGCATTATACCAACTAACTGCAAACTATGCTACTAAGCTATAATAATTAAAACAGCATACAAATGGACTAATGCAATAGCATAGAGTGCTCAGAAGTAAACCCATGCATCTCCAGTCAACTGATCAACAAAGGTGCACTGAGGAGAGGACAGTCTCTTCAATAAGATAGTGCTATCTATCTAGGAAAAAAGGGATATCCATTCACGTGCAGAAGAATGAATCTAGACCTATTCTTACCCTCCATAATAATCACCTCAAAATAGATAAAATAATTAAATGCTAAAGACCGAAACTATGAAACTACTGGAAGAAAATACAGTGGAAGTGTTTTAGGACATTGAAACAGGCAAGAGATCTACAGATTTTTTTGGAAAAGATCCCAAAAGACAGGAAACAAAAGCAAAAATATACAAATGGGAGTACATCAAACTAAAAAGCTTCTGTGAAACAAAGAAAGCAATCCACAGAGTGAAGAGATTACCTACAGTATGGGAGAAAATATGTGCAAACTATACAAGTGGTTAATATTCAAAATAGGAACTCAGTAGCAAAAACAAAACAACCTGCCCCCCAAAAAATCCCCTTAAAAACAAAACAAGAGGTTCCTTAAAAAATTAAAAATAGAGCTACCATAAGATCCAGCAATCCTACTATTGAGTATATTTCCAAAGGAAATGAAATAAATATGTCAAAAGGACATCATGCCCATGTTTATTGCAGTACTATTCACAATAGTTAAGAAATGGAATCAACCTAAGTGTCCATCAACCGATGAATAAAGAAAATGTGGTAAATACACACAATGGAATGCTACTCAGTCATAACAGGATGAGATCCTGTCACTTTCAACAACATGGGTGGAAATGCAGATTGTTATGTTTAGTGAAATAAACCAGGCAAAATGCCATATGATCTCACTCATGTGGTAGCTAAGAAAGTTGATCTCAAAGAAGCTGAGAATAAAATAGTAGTTATCAGAGACTGGGGAGACAGGGAAGATGAATGGATGGGGAAAGGTTGGTTAATGGGTACTAAGACAGAATTAAAAGAAATAAATTCTGGTGTTCCATTGCACAGTATGGTGTCTATAATGATAATATACCGTATGTTTCAAAAAAGCTGAAAGAATGGATTTTGAATGTTTCACCACAAAGAAATGACAGCTGTAGGAAGAGATAGGTATGTTTACCCTGATTTGAACATTATACAATATATACATGTATCAAACATCACGTGGTATTCAATAAATATGTACAATTTTTATGAGTCAAAAAATGGCAATACGTATATCAAACATCATGTGGTATTCAATAAATATGTACAATTTTTATGAGTCAAAAAATGGCAAAACTGGGGCCTGCCCACCAAGCGGAAGGAGTAGGAGCAGAGTGACCCTGGCCTGCCTGCCCCATGGTAGGAGCAGCACCACATCTACCAATGCTTGGGGTCCCCCCCTACTGGTGCCCCCCCATTTCTCCTCCCTCCCCCTGAGCTTCCATCTAGTGACAACAGCCAAGACCTACAAGACCATCATCTAGGTTCCTGCAGGCAAGGTACTGGTAGCCTACAGGGAGGTAGAAATTGTAATAACGTGTATCCACACTGCTAGAGAGGAAGACATGCAGACAATATGAAGAAACAAGAAAGTGCCCCAAACAAACCAAGCTGATACAATAATAGATTCCATTGACAGCACAGTATATGAAATGTCAGAGAAGGAGTCCAGAATGTACATAATTAAAATGATATGTGAAGCAAAGAATTAATTAAGAGAGCAAATACAGGTAACAATTGACTGCTCCAACAAAGAGATAAGAGTTCTTATCTTACAGGTAACAAACAATTACTTCAAAAAAGAGACTATGAAAAAAAATTTTTTTAAAAATTAAACCGAAATCCTTGAAATGAATGAAACAATAAAACAAATAAAAAATTAATAGAAAGCATCAACAACAGACTAGATCATTTGGAAGACAGAAATTCAGGCAACAAAGACTATACACACACACACACACACACACACACACACATATATACACAAATTTATATATACAAAATATATAATCTTGAAAATAAAGTTGACCACACAGTGAAGATGGTGAGAAACCATGAACAGAACCTCCAAGAATTATGGGACAACATGAATAAACCAAATCTAAGACTTATCAGGATAGAGAAAAGCACAGAGATACAAACCAAAGGAATGCACAATCTCTTCAATGAAATGATATCAGAAAACTTCCCAAACATGAAGAATGAATGGGAAAATCAAATACAAGAGGCTTATAGGACACTAAATGTACAAAATTACAACAGATCCACACCAAGGCATATTATAATGAAAATGCCTAGCACACAGAAGAAGAATAGTATTATAAAAGCTGCAAGAGAAAATTTCAGATTACATATAGGGGGAAACCAATTTGAATCTCAGCAGATTTCTCAACCCAGACCATCAAAGGTAGGAGATCCTAGAACAAAATATACCAAGCTCTGAAAGAAAATGGATGCCAACCAACAATCTTATATCCAGCAAAATTAAGCTTCCGATTTGATGATGAAATAAAAACCTTCCATGATAAACAAAATTATAAACAAATATACAAGAAGAAAGCCTGTACTACAGATACTACAGAATATTCTCGGCAAAATATTCCATGAGGAGGAAATGAAAAACAACAATGAAAATCAGCAAAGTGATGAACTACACTACAGGAAGATCCTATCAAAGGAGAAACCAACTCAAGTTAAAAACCAAAAAACAAACAAACAAACAAACAAACAAACAACAACAACAAAAAAAAAAAACCCAAAATGACTGGGAATATAAACCATGTCTCATTATAACCCTGAATGTCAATGGCCTGAACTCTTGAATTAAAAGGCACAAACTAGCAGACTGGATTACAAAAAAAAAAAAAAAAAAAGAGAAAAAAGAGAGAAAAGAAAAGATCCAACAATATGCTGCCTTCAAGAGATTCATCTCATAGGAAAAGATATCCACAGAATGAAGGTAAAAGGATGGGAAATAAAAAAACATCACTCACATGGGCCATGTAAACAAGCAGGGGTTTCCATCTTCATATCAGATAAAGCGGACTTCAAAACCAAAAAGTTAGAAGAAATAAAGATGGACATTTCATACTGCTTACATCAACAAGATGTAACAATCATAAATATCTATGCCCCAAACAATGGAGCATCTATGATATCAAACAAACCCTTCTCAATTTCAAGAAGCAAACAGATCACAACACAATAATACTGGGTGACTTTAACACACTTCTCTCACCACTAGATAGATCTTCCAAACAAAAATTAAACAAAGAAACCAAAGAACTCAATAACACAATCAATGATTTAGACTTAACAGACATATATAGAGTATTTCATCCATCACTGAGCGAATATACCTTCTTCTCAGCAGCACATGGATCCTTCTCTAAAACAGGCCATATATTATGCCACAAAGCAACTATCAGCAAATAAAAAAAAAAATAGAGATACTTCCCTGTATTTTATCAGATCACAATGGAATGAAACTAGAAATCAGTGATATAATAAAAAATAGAAGCTACTCCAACACCTGGAGACTAAATAATATATTAAATGAGCATGGATAGCAGAAGACATCAGGGAGGAGATAAAAAAAATTCTTAGAGGTGCCGGGCGTGGTGGCGCACGCCTGTAATCCCAGCACTTTGGGAGGCTGAGACAGGAGGATCGCGAGTTCAAAGCCAGTCTCAGCAATGGCGAGGCACTTAGCAACTCAGTGAGACCCTGTCTCTAAATAAAATACAAAAAAGGGCTGGGGATGTGGCCCAGTGGTCGAGTGCCCCTGAGTTCAATCCCCGGTACCAAAAAAAAAAAAAAAAAAAAAAAAAAAAAAAATTTCTTAGAGGTAAATGAGAACATATTGAAACCTCTGGGACACTATGAAGGCAGTGTTAAGAGGAAAGTTCATGGCATTGAGCTCATTCATTAAAAGAATAAAAAGTCAACAAATAAATGACCTAACATTACATCTCAAAGCCCTAGAAAAAGAACGAATCAACACCAAAAGTAGTAGAAGACAGGAAATAATTAAAATCAGAGCTGAAATCAATGAAATTGAAACAACAACAACAACAACAAAAAAAAAATTCAAAAAATTGGCAAAACAAAAAGCTGGTTCTTTGAAAAAATAAATAAAATAAATATACCCCTGGCCATGCTAATGAAGAGAAAAAGAGAGAAAACTCAAATTACTAAAATACAAGATGAAAAAGGAAATATCACAATGGTTACGTCTGAAATACAGAAGATAACTAGAAACTATTTGAAAATTTATACTCCAGTAAAATAGAAAATCTCAATGACACTGACAAATGTTTCTAGAAACATTTGTTTCTGAATCAGGAGGACATACACAATTTAAACAGATCAATTTCAAGCAAGGAAATAGAAAACACCATCAAAAGCCTACCAACCAAGAAAAATCCCAGGACCAGATGGATTCTCAGCTGAGTTCTACAAGACCTTCAAAGAAACACTAACACCAATACTCCTCAAATTATTCCATGAAATAGAAAAGGAATGAACCCTTCCAAACTCATTCTATGAGGCTAGCATCACCCTGATACCAAAACCAGACAAAGACATATCAAGGAAAGAAAACTTCAGACCCTGATGAACATAGACGCAAAAATTCTCAATAAAATCCTGGCCAATCGTATACAAAAACATATTAAAAAGATAGTGCACCACGATCAAGTGAGGTTCATCCCAGGGATGCAAGGTTGGTTCAATATATGGAAATCAATAAATGTAATACATCACATTAATACACTTAAAGACAAGTATCACATGATTATCTCAATAGATGCTGAAAAAGCATTCAATAAAATACAGCACCTCTTCATGTTCAAAACACTAGGAAAACTAGGAATAGTACTATCATTGTAACATTGTAAAAGTTATCTATGCTAAACCCAAGATTAATATCATTCTAAACAGAGAAAAATTGGAAGCATTCCCTCTAAAAACTGGAACAAGACAGGGATGCCCTCTTTCACCACTTCTATTCAACACAGTCCTTGAAATTCTAGCCAGAGCAACCAGACAGACAAAAGAAATTAAAGGGATATACATAGAAAAAGAAGAACTCAAAACTATCACTAATTGCCGATGACATGATTCTGTATCTAGAAGATCCAAAAAATTCCACCAGAAAACTTCTAGAACTAATAAATGAATTCATCAAAATAACAGGATAGAAAATCAATACCCATAAATCAAATGCATTGCTATACAGAAGTAATGAATCTACTGAGAAATTAGGAAAACTACGTTATTCAAAATAGCCTCAAAAACTTTAAAATACTTGGAAATCGATCTCACAAAAGAGGTGAAAGACCTCTACAATAAACACTACAGAACACTAAAGAAGGAAACTGAAGAAAACCTTAGAAGATGGAAAGATTGCCCATGATTTTGGATAGGCAGAGTTAATATCATCAAAATGGTTATATTATCAAAACTATTATATAGATTTAATGCAATTCCTATTAAAATCTCAATGACATTCTTCATAGAACTTGAAAAAGCAATCATGAAATTCATTTGGAAAAATACAAGACCCAGAATAGCCCAAGCAATCCTTAGCAAAAAAAGTGAAGCAGGAGGCATCACAATACCAGACCTTAAACTATATTACAGACCAACAGTAGCAAAAATAGCATGGTATTGGCACCAAAATAGACATGTAGACCTATGGTACAAAATAGAAGACACAGAGACAAAAACCACATGAATACAGTTATATCAGACAAAGGCACCAAAATTGTACATTGGAGAAAGGATAGCCTCTTTAACAAATGGTGCTAAGAAAACTGGAAATCCATTTGTAGCAAAATGAAATTAAACCTCTCTCTCTCTCTCTCGCCGTGCACAAAACTCAACTCCAAGTGGATCAAGGACCTAGGAAATAGACCAGAGACCCCCGCGCCTAATAGATGAAAAAGTAGGCCCAAATCTTCATCATGTAGGATTAGGCCCCAAGTTTCTTAAGACTCCTAAAGTGCAAGAAATAAAATCAATAATCAATAAATGGGATAGATTCAAACTAAAAAGCTTCTTCTCAGCAAAGGAAACAATCATTGAGGTAAAGAGAGAGCCTACAGTATGGGAGCAAATTTTTACCACATGCACATCAGATAGAGCACTAATCTCCAGGATATATAAAGAACTCAAAAGACTTAATACCAAAAAAACAAACAACCCCATCAATAAATGGGCTAAGGAACTGAACAGACACTTCTCAGAAAAGATACACAAGCAATCAACAAATATATGAAAAAATGTTCAAAATCTTTAGTAATTAGAGAAATGCAAATCAGAACTACTCTTAAGATTTCATCTCACCCTAGTCAGAATGGTAGTTATCAAGAGAGAATGCAGGGGAAAAGGTACACTCATACATTGCTGAGTGGGACTGTAAATTGGTGCAATCACTTTGGAAAGCAATATGGAGATTCCTCAGAAAACTTGGAATGGAACCACCATTTGACCCAGCTATCCCACTCCTCAGTCTATACCCAAAGGACTTAAAATCAGCATACTATAGTGACATAGCCACACCAATGTTTATAGCAGCTGAATTCATAATAGCTAAATTGTGGGACCAACCTAGATGCTCATCAATAGATGAATGGATAAAGAAACTGTAGTATATATGCATAATGGAATATTACTCAATATTAAAAGAGAATAAAATTATAGCATTTGCAGGTAAACGGATGGAGTTGGAGAATATTATGCTATGTGAAATAAGCTAATTCCAAGAAACTAAAGGCCAAACGTTTTCTCTGATTAGTGGATGATTATCTATGATGGGGTGGGGAGGCACGAGAAGAATGGAGGAACTTTGGATTAGGCAAAGTAGAGGATGGGGAGGGGTTATGGAGATAGGAAAGATAGTGGAATGTGATGGACATCATTACCCTAGGTACATGTATGACTGCATGAATGGTTCATCTCTATGCCATGTACAACCGAAGAACTGAAATATTGTGCTCCACTTGTGTAACGACGAATTGAAATGCATTCTGCTCTTATATACAACTAAGTAGAACAAATAAAAATAATTCTTAAAAACTGATAAAACTAGGTGGGCATGGTAGTACACAACTATAGTCCCAGAGGCCTGGGAGGCTGAGGCAGGAGGATTACGAATTCAAAGACAGATTCAGCAACTTAGCAACTCAGTGAGACCCTATGCAACTCAGCAAGACCCTGTCTCAACATAAAACATAAAAAAGGGCTGAGGATGTGGCTCAGTGGTTAAGCTCCCTTAGGTTCAATTCCCAGTACCAAAAAAAAAAAAAAAAAAAAAAAAGACAATTTTTTTTTTTTTTTTTTTTTTTTTGGTACTGGGGATTAAACCCAGGGGCCTTAACCACTGAGTCACACCCCTAGCCCTTTTAAAATTTTTATTTAAAGACAGGGTCTTGCTAAGTTGCTGAGGCTGGCTTTGAACTTGCAATCCTCCTACCTCAGATCCCCTCCAGATCTAATGGATCTGAGTTGGAGGCTGAGCTCCAGAGTGGTGCTGACAATGCTGCTTCAGGGTCACTCTGAAAATTAATGTGTTTGACCTGAAGTCAAATAAGTATGTTAAATATTTAAAGGTAAGTACCCAAATCGCTAAAGTATAATAAATCATTTATAACCCAAAGAAGGGAAAAAGAAGGAATATAGAATAAATTAATCCTATAAAAGGAAGGAAAGGATTTTTAAAAAGGGGAAGAAATAAACTCTATTCTTATAAATAAAAGCTCTAGTAAGTAATTACAATGAATATGAAAGGATTAAATTCAGTAAAAGACAAAGACTAGCAGACTCAACTAAAAAGTTCTGCCACATGCTTGGAAATACTATAAAGTTGCAATAATTAAGACCATGTTGGTAATGGCACACAGACAAAGTGACTGATGAAAGAAGAACCTAGAACCAAACCATACACATATGGTATTATATTACAAAAATGATGTGGCATATCAATGAGAAAAAAACAATGACTCACTATATAGAACCAGGACAACTGGCAATTCATAAGAGAAGAAATGAAATTGAATTCCTACCTCACACTTTATACATAAAATTCAATTTAAAATTAAATAATTAAATGTACTTAGATATGAAAAAACAAAACTTTAAACTTTTTGAATTGAAATATTGTGCTCCATTTGTGTACCACCTTGGAACTCAGAAAATGTAGGAGAGATTTCTGAACAAGACATACAAAGAGCTGATAGATAATTCAATTAACTTAAAATCAAGTGTCATCAAAAGACAAGTAAAAAGTAAAAGCACAAAGTTTGGATAGATATTTGTAATATATATAATTGTCTATTATTTATTTATTTAGTACCAGGGATTGATTCCACTGCTACCAGCTTGAGGTCACCTGGAGGTCTTCTTTCTGGGTGCTGCTGCCACAGAAGACACTGCTGCCCCAGATGCAACTGAAGCCGACACTGCTGTTGACTCCGGAGATCACTTGGTGAAGCTGCCCCCACAGCTGCAATTGTAGCCTGCTGCCAACAACCACTGCCACTACCACTGCTTCCATGGCCTAGAGGACTGCTTCAGGGGAACTTCAGGTTTGGTTGCACGTGGCTGCACCCAATTTGGAACACCAGCCAGGGCCTGGGGCCCAGATTTAGGGTTTAGTAGGTTTAGCACCACAAGAACCTCTGTCTGGGGACTCTAGCCGGGTCCTACAGGTCCAGTGTGGGGGTGCCTGCAGGTTTGGAGGAGCCTGGGTTCTTCCTGCTGAGAGTGCTGGTACTTCAACAATATACTAGCAAATATGGGTTAGGGCTGTAGCTCAGTGTCAGAGTGCTTGCCTAGCACGTGTGAGGCACTGGGTTCAATCTTTGGCACCACATAAAAATAAACAAATAAGGGGCTGGGGTTGTGGCTCAGTTGTAGAATGTTTGCTTTGCATTTTTGAGGCACTGGGTTTGATTCTTAGCACTACATATAAATAAGTAACATAAAGGTCTATCTACAACTAAAAAAAAAAAAAAAGGCATGCTGTCCATCTATAACTACAAAAATATTTTTTAAAAAATACTAGCAAATCAAATTCAATAGCATAATAAAAAAGATCAATCACCATAATCAAATTAGATTTGTCCCAAGGATGATTCAACATATGCAAATGAATAAACATAGTACATAACATCAAAAGAATAAAGAATAAAAATCACATGGTCACCTCAATAGATGCAGAAAAAGTATCTGATAAAATTGAGCATCACTTCATGATAAAAAGCCCTGTACAAAGTAGGTACAGGATTGTACCTTAACATAATACAGGCTGTATATAACAAACCCACAGCCAACATCATACGGAATGAGGCAAAGCGGAAAGCAGTACCTTTCAGATCAGGAACAAAAACACAGGCTGTCCACTTACTACAAGTTTTAGCCAGAAAATTAGGCAAGAAAAAGAAGTAAAAGACATATAATGAGGAAGGGAGGAAGTCAAATTATCCATTTGCAGATGATACAATTTCTATATGTAGAAAAACTTAAAACTCCACCAAAAGTCTATAAGAACTGATACACAAATTCAGTAAAGTAGCAGGACAAACACACACACACACACACACACACACACACACACTCTCTCAGGAAACCTCTTACATTCGTGGATTAGAAGACTTGATATTGTTAAAATGCCCACACTACCCAAAATGATATACAGATGTAAAACAATCCCAAAATATCAAGGACATCCTAACAGAACTAGAAACAATCTCAAAATTAACATGGAAGTGCAAAAATTGTGAATAGCAGAAGTGATCTTAAGCAGAAAGACAAGCTGGAAATATTGTAATGCCTGATTTCAAAAATACTACACTTATAATAATCAAAATAGCATCATATTGGCATAAAAATGGACCACAGAACAGCAGACATCCCAGAAATACCCATTCCCCCATATCTAATATCACCTGATTCTCAACAAAGCTTCCAGAAACAGACTGGAAAAAGGATAGCCTCTTCAATAAAGGGCAGTAGAAAAACTGTATATCCACCTGCAAAGACAGAAACTTGACCTTTTTCTCTTACCCTGTTCAAAGATCAACTCAAAATTGATCAAAGAATGAAATGTTAGGCTTGGAATTCTGAAACTACTTTAAGAAAACATGGGGACAAAACTTCAAAACATTAGTACAGGCAATGGTTTTCAGGAAAGGACCCCAAAAACACAAGAAACAAAAGCAAAAACTGATTTAAGATTATCATATCAAACTAAAAGGCTTCTCTGCCAGGCACAGTAGTACATGCCTTTAATCCCAGAGACTTCGGAAGTAACAGCAGGAGAATTACAAGTTTGAGGCCAGCCTCAGCAATCTGGCAAAATAAAAATAAATAAATAAATAAAAAGGTATATGTTAGGGGAAGTGGTGGGAAAAAGGAAGATGGATTTGAACACTGCACGCTATATGCAGAGATGGAAATACCACACTAATCCCATTAATATGTACAATTACTACATATTAATAAATAAGGGGATTGCAAATGAAGACCATGATGATTTATTAAGCCCATTAGATTGGCAAATATTAAGAAATTTATAAAACTAATGAAAGGGAATGCATTAATGAAAAGCATTATATACTGCTAGTGGTGTAAATTAGCAAAACCATTTTGGGAAACAATTTAAGACTGTAAAAGTGAGCAAATCCTGCAACCCACTGCCACATTTATAATTTTATTATGCCCATGTTCCAGAAGACATAACAAGAATGTTCTAAGCAGCAAAGTTTGTATTAGTAAAGAAATAGAAAAAACCTACAGGAGAATGGATATACAGTGGTATATTTTCATAGTAAAATTCTGTACATTAGAGGAAATGAATGAACTACAGCTATAAGCAACGTGGGTAAACAAAAACAGAACAAAATAAAAAACAAATCCTCAATGATTACTCAGAATATAATGCCATTTTTATAAAGCTTAAAAACAAACACACATATGATAAACCTAGTTTTTAAAAAGCAGAGAAACCAAAAATCTTTGTCACTGGTTACAGGAAGTGGAGATGATTGAAGGTTGTGATAAGAGAGGCACATCTAGTTGGAGGCCAGTTGGTGATAATGATACAGTTCTTGGATTGGTTGGGAGAGGTAGAGTCATGAGAACTCCATCTTAATACTAATATGCTTTATAACCTAACTTCATAATTTAGGTAAACGTGCATACAAACATACATTTTTCTATTCTATGGCATATATAAAGTAAATTTTAAAAAGAAGAAAGATGACTAGCTGATATTCATGGCAGTGGAAACAAAATCTCCAGTCTAATACTTACTGGTCAAGAGTCTTATAATAAATGTCCAGATCTTTGTTTACCAGCTCTGTTGTTCTCATAACAATCATCATTTCTCTATACTTTTCCTCAGCATCCCGAAATTGAGGTTCTCGAAGTTCTTTCTTAAAATGAATAATTTCTTCCTCATAACCTTTCTGTCGCCCCAAAGCCACACTGTGATTTCTTTTTATAGTGTCTATGTTCTCTTCCAACTTCTGATGTTCACTGTAAGAGGAAAATATTTTTGTTCACAATATGTCCAAGATAGTCTAGTTTTATCTGAAATAAACAATTTTCTACAGTGATTTTTACTAAAAATTTAGACTTCTCTGTGAAAAAATTTCTCTTGCACAAGTATAAAAACTGTAATACTGACCAAAAATAAGTAAAATAATCAAAATCTTATGATAATCTGGCAGATTATACAGGCTTCAATGTATACTTTAAATTTTTTTTATTTATTTAACAATTGTTTACTTATTAAGTATCCTTTTATGAGCTAGACATTGCTCTCAAGTTTATAGACATCTGAGAGCTGGCCTAATTGTGTGTTTTGTTGACATTTCTGTTGTATCCTAGTTGAAGAAAGGTTTGAAAAAGAACAGATGAATTAGCCGGGCGCGGTGGCGCACGCCTGTAATCCCAGCACTTTGGGAGGCTGAGGCAGGAGGATCGCGAGTTCAAAGCCAGCCTCAGCAATGGGGAGGCACTTAGCAACTCAGTGAGACCCTGTCTCTAAACAAAATACAAAAAAGGTCTGGGGATGTGACCCAGTGGTCGAGTGCCCCTGAGTTCAATCCCCGGTACAAAAAAAAAAAAAAAAAAAAAAAAAAAAAGAACAGATAAATTTAGTAGTCTGAATGAGTGTAAAAAGGCATTATTAAGTACTACTCAGAAGAAATTTTTAAAATATCTGGTTCGGGTCTTTAGTAGCAAAGAATAAATTATTTCATTTAAAGTTTCTTTTAAAAGCTTTCCTTTTCCAACTTGCCAGAGAAAGCACTAATATCATAGTGTTAGAGCTCAGGTTTGAGAGTTAAGGGGATATTGGGGTCACATTCCTGGTTTTCATCATAATTCCTTCTGTGACTTTTCTGGGTCTTGGTGTCCAAATCCATAAAAAATGAAGAGGCCAAAGATAATAAGCTCTTCCAGTTATAGTCTTTGATATCTCAAACAAATTTTAAATAGATAAACCAAGTACGTAACACAAGTCAACTACTTGTTAGATTTTACAAATTAAATTAGAACTTCACTTTTACTATATCCTTTAGAAAATCCTAAGCATTCTTTTGATTCAGATTTCTGAAAAATGTACAAGGAAGAATTGAATGAATAAATGAGACCTGGATTAAACCAGTTGAGAAGGTTAAAATCTAAGTATCTGGAAAGTTCAACCTTTTACACCAGCCTAGTATCTTAGTATCAAACAGGTTCTTTGAGAATTCCTAAGTTAACTTTAATGCAGGGAAGGCAGGAACAAAATCTTTTCTGTTGTACCAGGAAGGTAGCACCCACAATAAATACCAATAATACCAAATAAAGGAAGAGTCTGGCTAATATCTCTCTCTCACTCACTCACACACTCAAAATGTTCTAGTGGGCACAAAATTATAACTGGACATAAGTTTCTATTGGCAAATTGCTCTGGAAATAACTCCACTGACAATATCACAGACTGTACAAGTTATAACCCAAGTAGGGTCCATAGTTGTATATTCTGTGTGCTCAGTACCACTAGTCTGTGCAGTAGGTTAGCAGAAGTCTGGGGACTTGGCATAAAAACTAATTACTGCCCCTTCTCACAGAGTGATTATCAATTTTATATTACTTCTTCAGTAATTCAATTTTTAAGGCTATGGAATATGAAAACCCTGTCCACCTTCCTTGAAGTCTCCAGGGATATTAGGCTGAGGCTTATATTCTTCTGCAAAATAGTTATTTAATTTCCTCACATTAGAATAATAAAGACCTTTGGGGGCTGGGATTGTGGCTCAGCGGTAGAGCGCTCGCCTAGCACGTGCGCGGCCCAGGGTTCGATCCTCAGCACCACGTAAACATAAATGCATTGCATTGTGTACAACTAAAGCAAATAAATAAACATTAAAAAAAAAAAAAAAATAGAATAATAAAGACCTTTATTTAAACTAAAAGCTAAACTAAAACACACTTTTTCATTTGTAAAACCTGCATTTGACCCATTTCCTTCAAATGTTGTTTTCTTTCTTCTTCAACTTCTTTTAGTTCCTCATTTCTTTTTCTTAAAGTGAGGTTGTCCTGTAGCCATCTTTCTTGTATCTAAATATAAATATTAAGTCAGTTATTGAAAATAACCAAGTTATGAACAGGAGATCCATAACAGGCACATGCCAACAAGTAGTGCTAATTTGGCCTTACTTAGAATCACGTTAAATTGGACAAAGGTAGAATTAACCAGTGTGAAGTTATCTCTAGGCCTAGACTAATCTAGATGGCTCACTAACAGTCACAGGAGGGACATCTATAATGCAGCTTTTACTGCCCTTTCCTAACCATGACACAAAAAGTTATTTTCCCGTGGTCCCATAACAAATGATTTGAGCATATATTTTTGTGTACTTGTTTACTTATGAAGTATTTGGCTAAACATGCTATTAAATATGTTCATCATAACATATACAAAATAGGAATTTTAAATGATGAAATAACAAATTAAACATTTTAATATTTAATACCTACATAACAGTGGATCATCTTATCCAGAAACCCTATGATGAAGCCTATTGATCTAAAAGATAACAAGACTCACAAGACTCATCAATATGTACACTTTTGGTGTCTTTATTAGTTAACAATATTAGTATTAGTTAAAATTAAATCTAATTAAAAATCACAAGAGGTCACTACTATTGTTGAAGTCTCCCTATACTTTGTCTCTTGTCATGTGCCAAGACTATTAGATTCTGTAAGTATATGTTAGATATAACCTCTGCTTTTAGGTTTACAAAAACAGTGTAAGCATTTACCATGGATCTGGAGCATTTCAGATTTTTTGGATTAGGGCTGCTCCACAAGTAAAGTCTATGCAAACATCCCAAATCCAAAAGACTGAGATCTGAAATACTTCTGGTCTCATGCGTTTTAGATGAGATTCTCAATCTATATGATGGTCATACAAGGCAGTAAGAAGTGCCATAAAAGTAGTGTTTGTCTACAAATTTCTTGATATTTTCCTGGCTACTGAATTGAATTTGTAAAATTTAACCTGAGTTTGGAGTCAGGACTTCTCAAAGATGAAAGCGGGATATCTAACAACAGCCCTTGCGCTGAGTTAAACTCAGTGATGCAGGAAGCCAAGGAGGGAAGGTCAGATCTTTGGTAATACCTTACTGCCAAAAATGAATGTCAGGGATAAATGCAGGTAGGAGCAAGAAGGGAAGTTAAGGATTTCTCTCACGTGCTTAATGTTCATGTCCAACCTTGACCATCTAGAAATCACCATTTTCAAATGTTTTTAAAAACTGTCAATAAATGGGCCAAGGAACTGAACAGACACTTCTCAGAATAAGATATATAATCAATCAACAAATACATGAAAAATGTTCAACATCTCTGGCAATTAGAGAAATGCAAATCAAAACCACTCTAAGATTTCATCTCACACCTGTCAGGATGGCAGCTATTAAGAATACAAACAAAAATAAATGTTGGTGAGGATGTGGAGAAAAAGGCACACTCGTACATTGTTGATGGGACTGCAAAATGGTACCGCCAATATGAAAAGCAGTATGGAGATACCTTGGAAAACTTGGAATGGACCCAACTATCCCACTCCTTGGTCTTTACACAAAGGTCTTAAAGACAGCATACTACAGGGACACAGCCACATCAATGTTTATAGCAGCACAATTCACAATAGCTAAACTGTGAAACCAAACCAGATGCCCTTCAGTAGATGAATGGATAAAGAAAATGTGGTATATACACACAATGGAGTATTACTCAGCAACAAGAGAGAATAAAATCATGGCATTTGCAGGTAAATAAATGGAGTTAGAAAATATAATGCTAAGCCGGGTGCGGCAGTGCACGCCTGTAATCCCAGCACTTGGGAGGCTGAGGCAGGAGGATCGCGAGTTCAAAGCCAGCCTCAGCAATGGCGAGGCACTTTAGCAACTCAGTGAGACCCTGTCTCTAATAAAATACAAAAAAGGGCTGGGAATGTGGCCCAGTGGTCAAGTGTCCCTGAGTTAAAAAAAAAAAAAAATAGAATATAATGCTAAGTGAAGTTAGCCAATCCCAAAAAGCCAAATGCCAAATGTTTTCTCTGATATAAGGAGGCCGATTCACAGTTGGGTTGGGATGGGGAGCATAGGAGGATTAGAGGAACACTAGAATGGCCAATGGGGAGGGAGGGGAATGGAGGAGGAAAAAGGGTCAAGAAAAAAAAAAAAAAGATGGTAGAATGAGATAGGTATCATTACCCTAAGTGCATATATGAAGTCACCAATGGTGTGAATATACTTTGTATACAACCAGAGATACGTAAAAATGTGCTCTGCAAGTATAATATGAAATGTAATACATTCTACTGTCATTTCTAACAACTTAGAATAAAAAATAAATTTGAAAAAAAAAACTGTCAAGAAAATAAGACTACCTTCATTTTTTCCTGAAAATATTATAAACATATACAATTTTGCTAATGGCAATTTATAAGCAAAGGTGGCTAGAATGACATGGTTTTAAATATTCTCTGAGGCTGAGGCAACCACCATTTGTAGCTGTGGGTAGCTGCTATGGTACTGTAGTTAGCAGCTACACCTCTTCAAGGCTCTTCCATGAGAAACTATACTACATACTTTTTCCTCATTAGGAAAAAGAGCATGTTCCAATGCCTGTTTTCATCTGATACTTGAATCTGCTTTCATGACTACATGAAAGGACTCTTAGGGTTAAAGTGCTATCACATTTTAGGTAAGACCGATTTTTGGCAAAAAATAATGATTGTGGTCTTTTTTCCTGCATGATCACCATGAAAGCAGGCATTTCTTTCTTTTAGGTCAGCTTCTATTACTCTTTAGTTTTGAAAGACAGTATATAGCACAGTAGTTAAAAAGCTCAGGCTTTGCTGGGCGTGGTGGTGCAGGCCTGTATCGCAGCTCAGGAGACTGAGACAGGAGGATCTCTGGTACAAAGCCAGCCTCAGCAAGAGTGAGGCACTAACCCACTCAGTGAGACCCCGTCTCTAAATAAAATATAAAATAGGGCTAGGGATGTGGCTCACTGGTTGAGTGCCCGAGTTCAATTCCTAGTACCCCCCCCCCCCCGCCCCCCCCCCCCCAAAAAAAAAGCACAGGCTTTGAAGTCAGGTACACCTAGGCTCCAATTTTGGTACTATAACTTTTAAACAATAATTTTGGACAAATTAGTTTAACTTCCCTGAACCTCAGTTTGCTTGTAACATGTTAATGAATACCACCTATTGTAATAAGCTATTATGAAGGTTAATTAAGTTAGTGTCTGTAATCAGTACAGTGCTTGGCTCAATAATTGAGAGTAAAATGCCTTCTGGGTCAAACTTATCCTTTGAACTTTAAGCTGTGAGAATTCCAATTATAGTTTATAAAATATCAGAGAAAGGGAGGAAAGAAAATCAGATACAGGGGCTGGGGTTGTGGCTCAGTGGTAGAGCGCTTGCCTGGCATGTGTGAGGCACTGGGTTTGATTCTCAGCACCACATATAAATAAATGAATAAATTAAAAGTCCATCAACAACTAAACAAACAAACAAACAAACAAAAAAAAAAAACAGAACCAGATACAGTGATAGTATACCCAGTACTGTTTTTCACTACACTAGAAATTTGACAATGTACAGTCAAGTTCTACATCGGTTACTACTTTTGTGTCCTTGGGCAAGTCAGATCACCTTCAGGCCCTTTCATATAGCCCTTCATCTGAAAAATAAGGGAGACAGATAACTAGATTTCAAATTATTTTGTTCTTTGGACTAAATTTAGTAGGGCTTAAATAAGCATGTAAACATTATTATTAGGCTACTCGATTCTTAAACAACAACTCTACTGCGGTTGTAGCTCAGTGGTAGAACACTTGCCTAACATGCATGAGGCACTGGGTTCGATCCTCAGCACTACATAAAAATAAATAAATAAGGGCTGGGGTTGTGGCTCAGCAGTAGAGCGCTCGCCTAGCACATGCGTGGGCTGGGTTCGATCCTCAGCACCACATAAAAATAAACAAAGGCATTGTGAACAACTAATAAATAAATAAATATTTCTAAAAATAAATAAACAAAACAAAGATATCAAAATAAAATAACATTAAAAAAATAGCAACCCTAATTATCTAGCTCAGCTGATACATTATGCAGGAAGCTTGCTGTATTAGGTCTTTCCAAAGACAGAACTAATAGGATATATTGTTATAGATATATAAGAGATTTATTAGGGCAATTGGCTTATATAATTATGATGGGTGAGGAGTCTCATGAAAGGCTGTCTGCAAGCTGGAGACCCTGGGATGCCAGAAGTATGGCTTAGTTGAAAGGTAAAAGCCTCAGAACCAGGGAACTCAATGGTGTAGCCAATGGTATAATTCTCAGTGGGAGGCCAAAGGTCTGAAAACCCAGGGGGCCACTGGTCTACATCCTGAATTCTAAGGCCAGAGAGCCCAGAGTTCATATTCAAGGGCAGAAGAAGAAGAGTGGCCTAGCTCCAGAGAAAGAAAGAATTTTGTTCTCTTCAGGTCTCCAGCTAATTGGATTGTGCCCATCCACATTAAGGGCAGATCTTCCACATTTAGTCCACTGACTCACAGACCAATCAACTCTGGAAACACCTTCAGACATACATTTTGCCGGGAGTAACATTTTGCCAGTTCTCTAGGTATTCCTTAGTTTAGTCATACTGACACTTAAAATTAACCATCAGAACCTCATCCCTTCTTGACACCCAAACATATCTCCTTAAACTATACTTCTATATCTCCAAATAAAGACGACAGGAGTTCTGCCTAACAAGACACAACTATCCTGCATTTAGTTGAAAACTCACTAATCTCTCCCCGAGAGACTTTACAAGGAGGTAAAGTCTTTGGGTAATGTTTATTCCTCTCCTGATATCCCATAAATTGAATAATATGATGTAAAATTAATAGAAGTTACACATTACATAACAACTTTTTTTTTTTTTTTTTTTTGGTACCAGGGATTGAACTCAGGGGCACTCGACCACTGGGCCACATCCCCAGCCCTTTTTTGTATTTTATTTAGAGACAGGGTCTCACTGAGTTGCTAAGTGCCTCGCCATTGCTGAGGCTGGCTTTGAACTCGCAATCCTCCTGCCTCAGCCTCCCAAAGTGCTGGGATTACAGGCGTGCGCCACCGCGCCCGGCTACATAACAACATTTTGATCAATGATGAACCATATATGATATGATGGTGGTCTCATAAGATTGTATTACCTTGTAATAATGTAGCTATCTTAGTTTATGCAAATATGTTCTATGATGTATGCACAAAAATGAAACTGCCTAATGACCCATTTCTCAGAATTTATCCCCATCATTCAGTGATGCTTGACTTTACATATACACACACAAACATATTCTTAACAAAATAGTCAGAAAATGTTTATAACAATTAAAGTTCTTGGTTCTGTAACTGGTCACGTTGTCGTAGCTGGTATTCAAAACTTCCTTCTCTTATTCTTTTCACCATCATTTATTCTTTTTGCCCAGAGCTGACCATGGTCTACCTGGTATGGTGACCAAAATCTTCACATTCCTGAAAGTCTGGGCCATTCATAGTCCTGACTGAAACGGGTTGTGGCAATTTTCCATTTGACCTTAATCATAGGGCATGGTAATATTAAGAGATACCCTAAAAGGATATCCTGTATTGCAGACATCCTATTCCTTACCCTCATTTATGGAACAGTAGTCCAATTTCCCCTTGTTAGTCAGGATCAATCACCACAGCCAGTACTGTAACTTTCTTCTTTATCTGTTGACTCAGAGAAATAAGAGCCCAAAGTGGCTGGGTGGCCATCTTAACTTCCTGTTCAGTGAAATGACTGTTCAGTCTCCTAGTAGTGGGATTCCTCTCTCTGGAACTAAGACTTCTAAACCAGTAGAACATTAAGTCAGGAGAATAGGAAGCAAAAATTTTGCTAGTGGTCACTAGGGATAAGGGTCAGCTATTTCCATTTCTACCCCTTGATTCCTGGACCTATGAATTCTGACTACAGAAGAAATGGTACTATATATCGATCCCTTTTTAAGAGCACAGACAGCCTTCTGGAGAACCTTGCCCTAGTCCTGCAAAGTAATGTCACCTAGCTGCACTGTAAATACAACTTCCAAAGGTTATTTCATAATTCTATCAAGTCAGCTGCTTCAGGATGATGGGAAGCATGTTAAAAACCACTGAATCCCATAAGTGGGAGCCCACTGCTGCAGTTCTTTGGTTGTATGATGCGTTTTGGTCAGAGACAGTGCTATGCAGAATACCATGATGGTGGATAAGGAATTCTCTAAGCCTGCACACAGATGATGATTTTGAAAGAAGCATTACTTGCAGGAAAAGCAAATCCATATTCAGAATGTCTATTTTAGTAAGGACAAAACACTGTTTTTTCTATGCTGGAAGTGGTCCAATATAATCAAACTGCCAACAGGCTGACCACTGCAGGAAATGTTGCCATATTAGGGGCTCAGTGTTGGTTTTTAGCGTGAAAGTCCAAGTTGCTGAGCCCACATATAACCTTCATCCCTGCAACCATGGCCACTTTGTTCACAGGCCTTTTGGGTTATGCCACTTTGATCACAGGTACTTTGGCTGGGGAAAGAGGCTAATTAGTATTCACAGGATGGGTCATCCTATCCACTTGATTATCAAAGTCCTCTTCTGCTGAAACCACCTTTTGGTGAGCTTTCTCTTGGGACACAGATACATTCACTTTTTTTTTTTGTCTGCTTTAAGGAAGTCTACCCACATTACCACCCCCGTCCCATTTTTTTTTTTTTTTTCCAATAATAGGGATTAAAGGCAGGGTCTTGTGCATGCTAGGCAAGCATGCTACTACTGAACTACATCCCCAGCCACCACCACCCCTTTAAAATTTGAGACAGGGTCTCACTAAATTCCAAGTTGCTGGGATTACAGGAGTTGTACCCTGCCTCCCAAATTTCTTTTTCACCCAATTTTCCAACCATGTTCAAGTCCCTGACCATCTGGCCATGGTTATAGTTCATTAATCAATACAAAATGCACATCTGGCCATTTCTCCTTCCAAGCAAAGGATATCACCAGGTGTACTACCCATTGAGATTTCCCTTCACCACTATCCTTCAAGGATATCCCAGGAAGGGGCTGCTTTCTGTCTCCATGAATTTGCTTATTTGGGGCATTTCATATATAAATAGATTTATACAATATGTAGTTTTTTTAAGACTAGCTTCTTTTGCATAATATTCTAAAGGTTCATGTCATGGAAGATACTAATACTTCATTGCTTTTTATGGCTGAAAAAACATCCCTCTGCAGTCATATATCACATTATGTTTATTCATTCATCAGCTGATAGTCATTTGGTTCACTTCCACATTTTGACTATTATGAATATGCTAAGAACAATTCTTCTACCAGTTTCGTGGGAACATGTGTTTTTAATTTTCTTGTTTCTATGCCTAGGAGTGGAAGAACCCAGGTGATTTTTTTAAAAAAATATTTATTTGCTTTAGTTGTACACAGTGCATTTATTTCTACATGGTGCAGAAGATCAAACCCGGGCAGCGCACGTTCTAGGCGAGTGCTCTACTGCTGAGCTACAACCCCAGCCTCCCCCAGGTGATTTTGATGGGTGCCCTAGCTAAGAATCACTGCATTCAAAACAAAGCTTCAATCACATCACTTTCTATAGAACCTCCTCAAGAGATGATGCTGAAACATGTTTAAAATAAAAGCCCAATGAAGTTTGTTAAAGACACAGTTCTTATTAATCTACATACTATCCTCCTTTCAGAGTAACAGAGACATTTTTCTCTGGTCTCAGTGCAGGGAACTTGTTTCTCTTGGCTTTGATAAAAGATGAAATCTTACCTAATTGTGACTTTCTCTCTTAGACTACTAGAATCTTTAGCAAGCATGTTAGACTTTTTCTTTTTTTTCTGCACCAGAAATTGAACCCAGGAGCACTTAACCACTGAGCCACATCCCAACCCACCCGCCTCCCTGTGTGTGTGTTTTATTTAGAGACAGGGTCTCGTTGAGTTGCTTAGGGCTTTGCTAAGTTGTTGAGGCTGGCTTTGAACTCACAATCCTCCCATCTCAGCCTCCTGAGCTGCTGAGATACAGGTGTATGCTACCATGTCTGGCCAGGCTTCACTTATATATATATGTGTATACACACACACACACACACACACACACACACACACACTTTATACACATTTACACACTTCTCTCCTGGTTTCATTACCTTCTTGTCCTTATATTGTTTTGTTTTCACCTTAACTTAATATGTACTTAACAATGCTCTACTGTTTGTAACTTTGTAAATAATTTCTGTTAATAAGGCAGGTTACAGCCGGGCACGGTGGCACACGCCTGTAATCCCAGCACTTGGCAGGCTGAGGCAGGAGGATTGTGAGTTCAAAGCCAGCCTCAGCAATGGCGAGGCACTTAGCAACTCAGTGAGACCCTGTCTCTAATAAAATACAAAAAAGGGCTGGGGATGTGGCCCAGTGGTTGAGTGCCCCTGAGTTCAATCCCCGGTTCCAAAAAAAAAAAAAAAAAAAGGCAGGTTACAAAGCAAACTAATGCCATCAGATTCACTAGGCTCAGACCACCAATTTGAAAAGGATCAGAGATTGATAAATTTTGTATGTGTCTATATGTAAGTGTATACATACAGAGATGCAGGGAGCTGTTACCGAGGTATAGATTATGATTTTATATAGTTAACCCACATACAAGCTAGTGATAATTAAGTTCTTTGTAGTTTACATATCATAAATACATACAAGTATTTGGCATTTATGAGGTCACCAACTTATCTTTGATATTTGAAATTCCTGATATAGTCAGAGACTCAGCAGAAAGCTGATCTGGATAATCTTCAAAGATTTTTAATCATTTGTAACCAAGTGATTAAAACAGTCAAATAGAAAATTTTGTTTAAAATATGGGAATGGATGGGCTGGGGTTGTGGCTCAGCGGTAGAGCGCTCGCCTAGCACGTGCGCGGCCCGGGTTCGATCCTCAGCACCACGTAAACATAAATGCATTGCATTGTGTACAACTAAAGCAAATAAATAAATATTTAAAAAAAATATGGGAATGGAAAATTTATAGTTTTCAATGACATTAACAACTATGGCTGCCTAAGGCATGTTGAAGACAGTGATTTTAATTACATTGTAGAAATTGATTTCCTTAATAGAGAAATAAGTGAAAAGGAAATCAATTGTGAAATGACTTAATATTATAAATATTTTCCCTTATAGATAACTTTTTTTTGGGGGGGGGTCCTCACAAAGTTTACCTTTTATTTTTCATTCTCCTTATATGAAGGAATGAATGATAGAAGTCTGTGGGGGCAGAAACCAAAAGGCATAAGAGGGTTTTGAGAAAAAAAAAAAAAAAAAAAATTTTAAATTGCTAGAGGTACATGCCAGCCCTTGAGTTAGCCCAAGTAAATCCAACAAAGCTCACACACAGGCAAAATCCCTCCACGTTAATTCTGTTTATATCAATCAAAACTGGATAGAGATGTGTGACCGTTGGTAATATATGTTTCATTTTTCAAATTATTTTTTATCATTCTCCTTTAGTAGTTTTCTTTTTGGAAATGGTGGCTTATTTCAGCTGTGCTTAAAGAAAATAAAAGTAAAAAATGTTAGGCCATGCTTAGATCAGAATGTTAAGACCAGAGTTTTCTAAGGACCCTTAAAGATAAAAATTACTCCAGGTTAAACCACAAATTCACATATTTTTCTTAGGACTGCAATAGTTCAAGATAGTACACAAACATCTTCCCTTACCCTGTGTTTTGTATAAGCAATTACAACATAGTAACTAAGTCAAAATATTGTCAATACAGTGAAATAGCATCCTCAGAGCATAAAATTTTAAAAGCCAATTTAAATTATGGTATCAATCATGTGGGCCATTGTATTGCATGATCCCCAGTTAATGCATGACAGAAGTCTCATGTAACCACATATACAATGAATCCTACAGAAAGAATACATTAATGATTTTAAGTTTTTTGACTGAAGAAAGACATGAAACAAGCAAATGAGTGTTAGTGAATTTCCTGTGAAATAAATGGAAAAAAAGAGGCCACACAGAAACACAGACTGAAGACAGCAGAGTAATGAAAAATGGACACTCTCCTTAAGCTATACTTAATATCATTGGATATGATTGTTATGGATAATTCTGACTACGGGATTTTTACCTCATGGCTACATGCAACTCAACACACTGCCTCCATAACAAAGCAGGGAATGTCCAACTAAGGTTCTTAGCTGTATTGACTTCTATATTATACCTCAAAAAAGGCAGGTCCTAATCCCCCTTACAGTTAACTTTAAAGAATACATTAAAGCTAGGTACGGTGGTGCACACCTACAATCTCAGTGACTCAGAAGGCTAGGCAGGAGGACTGCAAGTTTGAGGTCAGCTTCAGCAACTTAGACCCTCAGCAACTTAATGAGACCATGTCTCAAAATAAAAAAGGACTCAGAATGTAGTTCAATGATAAAGTACCCCTGGGTTCAATCCTCAATACCCTGCCCCCAAAAGGAATACATTAGACTTTAATCCCTCTTTTGTGAATTTATCCTACCCAAAGATATGTTAGAATAATAAAACATACAGATGCATGTAGAAGAATATTCACTGCTATACAGTTTAAAATAAGGAAAAAAGCAATCAGGTTATAGGACATACACAAAATGGGACATTTTATAATCATTAAAAAGAAAGTGATAAGTCCGTAAGTTCATATGGAAAATCAAATTCTGTGAGGTGAATAAAGGTACAGAATAATATAAATAGTATGATCCCATCTGTAAAAGTAAATTTAAACATAAACACAAATAAATCTAAACTTACCTACCCTTCTATCTGCTGGTATATGAATAAAATAACTTCTTTAAGACAAATAAGAAATTGCAACAATAAAAACACTTCATTCCTATAACACTGGGAATTAGGAGGAGAAGGACACTTAGTTTTCTGTCTTCATATTTAAACATTTACCAGATGGGCCTTTCATTGAAAATAAAAATGAAAAATAAAGAACAACAAAAAGAATTGGAATTGTTTACATTTCTACTCAATGGATCTTCTATTACATTAAAACTAGAGAGAAGAATGTTTAAGTGATGCCATGAGCAAAAAGACCTACCTTCTGTGTATCAATATCTTGTCTCATGATTCCCATTTCTTTATTTATCTTTTCTTTCTGTTTGTCACATTCACTTAGTTGAGCTATTACTTTATTAAGTTCAGTTTCTTTTTGCTACAAAAAAAAAGAAAAACTTTTAAGCTCATGAAATAAAAATAACTAAAATAAATTTTAAGTTTTAAATTACCTTCTTATAGTCATCTTTTCCATCTTGAATATAATTCTCAATGTCTTTCACGTAACCATGAATACTTTTAATCTTCTCTTTGATATCATTCAGCTGTGGAAAAGTATTTATTAAAATTTATACTAGTTGGAGAAAAACTTGGAATGGAACCACCATTTGACCTAGCTATCCCACTCCTCGGTCTATATCCAAAGGACTTAAAAAAAGCATACTACAGGGTACACAGCCCCATCAGTGTTCATAGCAGCACAATTCACAATAGCTAGATTGTGGAAACACCCCGATGCCCATCAATAGATGAATGGAGATCCTTCAGTTCATAAGCGTGATGATTGGGTATTCACGCTATTGTGTGAGATGTGCCTCCCTCTAAACCTTGTTACAACTTCGACTTCGGCACATTACCCGTCTGATGTGAAAAAAAAAAAAAAAAAACAGATGAATGGATGGGGAAACTTTGGTATATATACACAATGGAACACTACTCAGCACTAAAAGAGAATAAAATTATGGCATTTGCAGGTAAATGGATGGAGTTGGAGAAAATAATGCTAAGTGAAGTCAGCCAATCCCAGAAAACCAAAGATCGATTGATTCCTTTGCTAGGATGATACTAAATTATAGTGACAAGGGAGGAGGAATGAGAGGAATGAAGGAATGTTAAATAGAAAAAAGGGGGGGAGGGGAGGGAAAGAGGCAAGGGGATAGAAACAATGGCAGGAGTTTGACATCAATATACTAAGTGCATGTATAAAAACTCAAATGGTATGAAAATATTTTGTGTAAAACCAATGACTTGGAAAACTGCTCTTTCTATGTACTATGAAAGGAATTGCATTCTAAAAGCATGTATAACAAATTAAATTAACTAAATTAAAAAAAAAATTATACTAGTTGGGACCAGGACACTTAATAGAATAGCATAGTGAAACAAGGGCTTAGAAGTTAGGAATCTTCAGTTCCAGCTTCCACTACTATAAAATTTTATGATCTTAAGTAAGTCCCTTTATTACCAGTGGGAATGGATTAAATAGTCTCAATTTTTACTTCTATTTTAGATCAAGAAGCAAAATATTTTAAATTTTAGTTCTTAACAAGAATCTCTAATATCAAAATTATCTGTGTATTTAATTCAACGGTATAGCACCTGCCTAACATGTACAAAGTGCAGGTTCAATCCCTAGTACCTCCCCTCACCCAACAAATATACATACATATAATGAATCTGAAAATACTATTAATCTTATCAAGCTATTTAATTTCATATGAAATTACGGTGCTGTAAATCTAAGTTTAATAAAGATATTTTGTAAATAAATATGTAAATGAAATCTTACTTTATCCTGTGCTACTTTGTTGCTTGTATGTTTTTTGTTGATTAATTCTTCTTTTTCCTGCTGGAACTTTTCCAATGTTGTTTCCAAAGGATTTATCTGCTCTTTAGCATCCTAAAAAAAAACAAAAATAGAAATCTTAATAAATGCCCTTTTTATGTGCCAGGCTTTAACGTCAACTCATTTGCTCTTTTTGACAACCCTATGAGGAAGTTGCCACTATTTTCATTCCTTTATTTCAGGCACAGAGAAAAATGTGTCCAGGGTCAAAACAGTAAATGATGTAGCCAAGAATCTAATGCAATATAGCTACAGAGTTTACTCTCTTAACCCCTATGCAACAGTGCCTCAGCCATGGACTTGATTCTTGGTCAAGGCTGTGTGCTCCCATTGTTTTATCATGTGGCTTCAGGCATACATTTTCATGAATTTAATAGAGGACGATGTCAGCTCTGTGTGATCAAGGAACAGGAAAGCTCATTTGGTTCATGATTCTCTTATACATGGGACTATGATGGAAAAACCACTTTTTAAAATTTTTTTCCTTAAGTTTAGTCTGCTAAGCGGTCACATGGTAATAAAAGTATATTCATGTTGCTATGTCCACACCTATTGTGAAAGGAAGGGGGTTTTCAAGTAATAAACTATTTTACTAATCAAAAGCCGCCATTATTTATCCTTGTAATATCTGTATAACATATTTATATAAGAACCACTGTTCAAAAAAATGACCCTCAAGCACCTATGATCCTGAAATATCTACTCAATCTATAAAGGTAGATATATTATTTAGGATTACTTCACTGTAGGTGTATTTTCTCATACTGAAAAATGGTATGGTGTATTGGGAAGTCAGATGTCTTTAGCGTAAGAAGACATATCTGAAAATCAATGCTGCCTCCTATTAGGTGCATGAACTGGGCAACTCATGGAACATTTGTAAATATCCATTTCTTTTACTACAAAAAGAAGATTTAATCATCTGTCTCAATAGTGTGGCTAAAACACTGAATGTTTTAATGTCAAAGTGATTTATAAGGACTAAAAAATAATACAAATGCAAAGTAATACTATTTTATATTATATTCGAAGCCTCTGACAATCTGTGATCCAAAATTTAAGAACTAAAGAATGCCGGGCACAGTGGTGCACGCCTGTAATCCCAGCACTTGGCAGGCTGAGGCAGGAGGATCTCAAGTTCAAAGCCAGCCTCAGTGATGATGGTGAGGCACTTAGCAATTCAGTGAGACCCTGTCTCTAATAAAATACAAAAAAAGGGCTGGGGATGTGGCCCAGTGGTCAAGTGCCCCTGAGTTCAATATCCAGTACCACACACACACACAAAAAATAAATAATAATAATAATATTAAAAAAATAAATGGGCTGGGGTTGTGGCTCAGCAGTAGAGTGCTCACCTAGCATGTGCACGGCCCTGGGTTTGATCCTCAGCACCACATGAAAATAAAGAAATAAAATAAAGGTATTGTGTCCAAATACAACTAAAAAATAAATATCTAAAAAAAAAAGTAAGAAAACCTAGGTTGATGTTTTTAAACTGTTCATAAATTTAATAGGTTAAGTCTTCGATTTGATTAATCTATATTAGGCTTGGCAAATGCATTCTAGTACATGTGGCAACTTAGTGTCTGTTACAGTGTATTGGTAAGGATTCTGATACCACATCTAGAATCAAATGGAAATAATGCTCTGATGATAAGTGTCTACCACGGACATAGCATCCACAGATAACACAAATATCTCACACAAGAAGGAACCCTTATATAGATTAATCCAACCACCACCTGACTACTTCCAATAACATGAAGTTCACTGCTTAACCAAGCAGTTGGTACTTGTAAGAAGTAAGCATGGCCAAATTCCTCTTTCCATAAATCTTTACTTATTAGGACAAATTCTGTCACTCAGGAAGCACAAAATTATAACATTTTCATTTCATCCTCACAGCAACCACAGTTCTGGTCATTATGCCAATAAACATGATTTCATATATTTGAACTAATTTTAAAAACAAACATGTAAGAACCATCATACCTTTATCTCTCTACATAAAGACTGAACTTCAGTGGATAATTCTACAGTCTGCTCCTCTAGTTGCTGACGACGCTGCAAGTTAGTGGATATCTGAAGTTTCTCTGATTTAAGATCATTTGTTATACTTTTTAGGTGTTGAATTTGTTCCTGCTGGTCCTGTATAAGTTTACGATTCAATTCGATCTTGCTAGAAACTACATGAAAACATATTGACATGGTGATTAATGAAAGGGCACACAAAATACTGTTGGCATCATCCTTTCAGTTTTTATAGTTCTGTGGAATCCACACCAAGGCTGAATTTCTGTGGGCTCCACTGACTGCATCAAAAGTATAAAAAGAACCTCTCCAGTTCCCAAACCTGCTTGCTATCCTCTCCTGACAGGTAAAGCTCCCAGGGCAGACATGACTTAAAAAAAAATACAGTTTATCTGACACTCCTAACCATCCCCAAAGCAAGGGAACAAAGAAGTAATGTTTTTTTAAAAAAGAGAATGGACATACTGTTGGCTAAAAGGAAGAAAGTTCATTGTCCATGTAACAGTATAAAATTCACCATAAAAGCACACGTTGGCAATGTTGAAATCTTTATGGATGAGGAAATAGACTATATTACCTGTGTCTAATTTGTGTTGTTTTTCTTGTTTCTCCTGGTTCACTTGTTGAACAGTTCGATCCAAGTCTATTCCTTGTAGTTTAGCTGCTTGCTGTGCAATTTTTCTTTCAACATCCTTAAGTTCCATCTTAAGAACAGAATAGTTATTTCCTCTAAGGAATGTATTGCATTATATTTCAAAAACTTTTAAGCAGAGTTTAACAGGACAAAAGTGAAATTAATTTTTATCAACTCAAATGAGGTAAAAAGGAAGTTGACTAAAAATGAAAAACAGAATTATGTCTTAATTTCTATAATCTATGAATAAAAAATTTAAACTCAAGAATGTAAATGAATCAGTTGTTCCCTGAGGCTACCTGGAATCCTAAAGATGATATACACCTGAAAATTAGATACTATTTTTAACACTTCACATTTCACATTTGTGTCATTAAGAAATAAGTTTTATTCTGCTTTACACTACAATAAACTTACCTGGAACCTCTCCATAATTGTAACATCTGTCAGACATACTTTGGCACTATCTTCTTCAGGTATTATTGTACCTAAGAGTGTTTCTTGTTCTTCTATGTCATTCTTCAGGCGCTGTATGTCTCTATTGACATTCTGCAGTTTGTTTCTTAATTCTGGTATTTCCTTCTCCTTCAAATCAATTATGCTTTGCCTTAATAGAAAACAATTAAAAAACTATCTGAACTTTTCTCATAGTTAGACTGAGGTTATGCATTTTTGGCAAGAATACCATACAAATGATGTTGTTCCTTTTCTGAGCATTATATCAGTGGCTACCTGATGTCACTAAGTCTTATTACTGGTGATGTTAATCTTATTCACTTGGCTAAGGTATTTATCAGCCAGATTTCTCCATTATAAAGTTACTATTTTTCTTTTTGTAAATAAAAAAAATCTTAGGATAGACATGTAGAGAATATGTAACTATCCTGCTTCTCAAACTTCTAACCACTCATTTTAGTATCCATTGTTACCAATACCAATCTTGCTTGCAATAATTATTACTATGGTTGCTTGCCAAACTGAGAGAGATCCTACAAATTAACTGACCATACTCATCAAAAGTGTCAAGGTCAGCTCAGTGCAGTGGTGCACACCTAAAATCCCAGAGGCTCGGGAGGCTGAGGCAGGAGGATCACAAGTTCAAATCCAGCTTCAGCAACTAAGTAAGGACCTAAGCAGTTTAGTGAGACTCTGTCTCAAAATAAAAAAATAAAAAGGGCTGAGGATGTGGTTCAGTGGTCATGCGTCCCTGGGTTCAATCCCTGGTACCAAAAGAAAAAAAAAAGTGTCAAGATCATGAAAGACAAAGAAAGACTGATGAACTATTATAGACTGCTAAAGCCTTAGAAGAAATAACAACTAGATACCATATAGGATCCTGGGTTGGATCCTGAAACAGAAAAAGAAGAGTAATAGAAAAAGTGCTGAAATTCAAATATGATTTGTAATTTAGTAGCATTAAAGTTCCGATTTTGAAACTGTATTATGGTTACATAAAATTTTTAATATTAGGAGAAGCTGGGTGAGGGGTCTATGTGAATTCTTCAAACCATTTTTACAATTTTTCTGTTAAGTAGAAAATTATTTCAAAATTTTAAATTTTAAAAAAATTACAGAGAAAAAGGAAAGAAGCCAGCCACTCAGCCAAATACTGCAAAGGTTAACGGTATTAACTTAATATGTTTGATAGTATCTGTCAACCCTTTTTATTGTCACTAACTAATGAACTGCTGCCTCTAAGACAGGTACTGGCTCCATACATATTTTTGTTGACACCTCTGAAACAATAGAACTTGTTTTAAATCTTTTTAAAAAATAAAGTTTATTTCAGAAAAATTCCAAATTCTTATTTAAAATTAAATTGTACAGTAAGTTAAAGTGGTATAATAAAGTAATTGCTAATGGGTATCTTAATAAAGAAAAAGAAAACCCCAAAACTCAAGGGTTGGCTCTTACATACCATAATTATATAATGGTTAAAAAATGATGTATACTGTGATATGACCAAGAAATTCCAAACTAAATTGATCTGTGGCAACAGACTATTTTTTTTTTAAATATTTATTTATTTATTTATGCTTTAGCTGTACACAATGGGTTTATTTATACGTGGTGCTGAGGATCGAACCTGGGCTGCGCACGTGCGAGGCGAGCGCGCTACCGCTGAGCCACAATCCCAGCCCCAGCAACAGACTATTTTTTAATATCACAGAAATATGAAGCATTCTTTTTTTTTGGGAGGGCGGGGTATTGAACTCAGGGGCACTCTACCACTGGGCCACATCCCCAGCCCTTTTTCGTATTTTATTAGAGACAGGGTCTCACTGAGCTGCTAAGTTCCCCCCCATTGCTGAGGCTGGTTTTGAACTTGCGATCCTCCTGCCTCAGCCTTCTAAGTGCTGGGATTACAGGTGTGCGCCACCACGTCTGGCCTGAAGTATTCTTATTTCACATATAAGTAAGTATGAAGGTATGCAGATGATGAGTAATTAATTCCATGCTTATGTTACTTACAGAATTATTGTTATCAGACCAGTTGGTCTTATATTATGTACTCAGTACCTGAAAAGTGACACAACTAGAGAGCCTAATGATGGTCAAGCATTCACAAAACTGGGGGTGTCTTTGTGAAAAACTATAGGCATACTTTTTTTACGTTCTCACACACACACACACACACACACACACACACACACAAAAAGCCCTTCATCAGCAAGGTGCAAGTTTTGGTGCTCCTGTTCTTCCCTGCTGATACTGGTGATAGAACCCAGGGGTGTTCTACTGCTGAGCTACAATATATCCACAGCCCTTTTAATGTTTTAAATTTTTGAGAACGGTCTTGCCAAGTTCCCCAGGCTAGCCTTGAACTTGTAATCCTCTTGTCTCAGCTTCCTGAGTCACTGGGATTACAGTTGTGTCCCACCACACTCTGTTTGGTCTGTTCTTTTTTGATATTAGATATAAGATACTAAAATAACTGTTCTAAGAAAAAGTAAAGAAACTTCTCTGAAGAATGGGCTACTGAGATCTGTTAGGGTTCTCTGAGGTTTTTTTTTTTTTTCATTCTTATGACATTTTATTTTTATTTCCGCTATTTATTTTTTCCTACTACACAATTTTTTATTAATATTATTTTCAACAAATAATTAATACACATATTCATGAGCTATGTGATGTTTTCATATAGGAATACAAGGCAGGCCGGGCGCGGTGGCGCACGCCTGTAATCCCAGCACTTGGGAGGCTGAGGCAGGAGGATCGTGAGTTCAAAGCCAGCCTCAGCAATGGCGAGGCACTTAGCAACTCAGTGAGACCCTGTCTCTAAATAAAATACAAAAAAGGGCTGGGGATGTGGCCCAGTGGTCGAGTGCCCTGAGTTCAATCCCCGGGTACCAAAAAAAAAAAAAAAAAAAAAAAGGAATACAAGGCAGAATGATTAAATCAATTTAACATATTTATCTCCTTGCTTGCCTATTATTTTTATGATAAGACATTTAAAATTTATTCTTTTGGGGCTTTTTCTTTTTCCCCCAGAAATTCCATTCACCTATTTTTTTTTTTTTAAATATAGTTTTAGTTGTCAATGGATCTTTATTTATTTTTTTTAAAATTTATTTATATGTGGTGCTGAGAATCAAACCCAGTGCCTCACACATGCTAGGCAACTGCTCTACCACTGAGGTATAACCCCAGCCCCATTCACCTATTTTTGACAGTTTTTCCTTTCAAAAGGCATTGTGCATAAAAGGGCCCAAACAAGTATGATAATGAAGATAATGAAGCGGGGGGGGGGGGGGGGGAATCTTTGGGAGCAATGGAAAATATTAGTTGAGTTTTTTTTTAAATGAGGTTCTATAATAAATGAACCTGAGTCACTATTAGACAAAATGATAAACAGATGTATTTTCAGCTAAGATTTCATTCACAATGGCAGTCTCAAATTAAATGCTGGTCTTTAAATGAAAACATTTTCCCCAAAGAAGAGAAGCATGATTTGGTCTTCTACTATCCCTTCTAAGCTCATCTTTCACCACTTTTTCTTTGGCCTTCAGGTCAAGCGTGCTGCAGAGATTTTATACTGCTTGAAATGTTCTTCCTCTGGGCAAATGTGTAGCTAGCTCCCTCAGTTCTCTGAGGTGTCCACTCTCCTCCTCCTTTTTCCTGAAATTCATCCTTGATTTTCCTAGACAGTACACTCTCCTAGTTTTTCTGCTTCCAGATATTTTTTCATCCTGAGCCACTCAACTTCCCTAAAATACATATTTTATTAAATCCCTGAAGGTGGTTCTTTATTATGAAACAGCGATATAACTAGGCCTGAATATAATGTAGTCCCATCTTCCCAACTTATAAGAATCAATCCCTACAAATAATTTCCCAAACACCAAATAACATTTCAGTTTCAACACAGGTCCTACCGCTCTTCCTGTGCATACATGGTTCTGATTTCCCTTTTCTCCTTTTAACTGAGTCATACCAACTTCTCTAGGCTTCTTATTCTCCTTCCTATCTCATTCTCAAAAAACTTTTCTCATTCTGTATCCACTGGCTTCTCTCTTTTAAACTTGTTTATTTTTAAGCACATCATTAAGCCCAGCTTTCTATCTAACATTGAGAGCTTGTCTCTTTTTAACTAGATCATTAGTTCCTTGTGGGTCTCTGTGATCAGGCTTGTACTCTATGATCTGGGAGATATCAGGGAAACCATTATATATTATGTGACTTGATTTATAAAAAAGACAATCATCATCTAGCCAGGTGTGGTGGTACATGCCTGTAATCCCAAGATTCAGGAGGCTAAAGCAGGAGGATCAAGTTCAAGGCCAGTCCCACAAACTTAGTGAGTTCCTGTTTCAAAAAATGAAATATAAATAAAAAGGGCCAGGGATGTAGAGCAGTGATAGAATACTCAGGTGTCAATCACCAATACCAAACCAAACCAAATAACAACAACAAAAACCATCATCTAAATTTCTTGTTCAATGGTTGGTAGGATTGTAAATTACCACTATGAAGATTCCTCAAAAGTCTAGGCATGGAACCACCATATAACCCAGCTATACCACTCCCTGGTATTTATCCTAAAGAATTAAAGTTATCATACTACAGTGATACATGTATAGCAACTTAATTAACAATAGCCAAACAATGAAACCAGCCTAGGTGTTCATCAACACATGAATGAATAAAGAAAATGTGGTATATATACATGATGGAGCTTCATTCAGCCATAAATAAAAATGAAAAAAGTTACGTCATTTGCAGGAAAATGGATGGAACATGAGCCCATTGTGTTAAGCAAAATAAGCCAAACTCAGGAGGTCAAGGGTCATATGTTTTCTCTCAAATGTGGAAGTTAGAGAGGAAGAAGGAAAAGAAAGGTAGCAGGGCATCTCATGAAAATAAAAGATAGATCAGCAGAGGAAAGGGACCAGGGGGTGGGAGGAGGAAAGGGAAGGGGGAAGTACTGAGAAATTATATTGGCCAAATTATATTGTGTGCAGGTATGAATGAATATGTAACAAAAAATTCATCATATGTACAACTACAGTGTACCAATAAATAAACTGGAAAGAGGGGCTGGGGTTGTGGCTCAGCAGTAGAGCGCTCACCTAGCACGTGCGTGGCCTGGGTTTGATCCTCAGTGCCACGTAAAAATAAAGGCATTGTGTACAACTAAAATAAATAAATATTTTTTTTAAAATGTGGAAAGAGAAGAATGAATTAATTTCTTTTCAAGTACGAGAAAACAACAGAAATAATCTATGATTCATCCTTTTTGAAAGGGGGAAAAGACAAAAAAAACAGTTTAAAATTTGATTTTCGGAAGAATTTTTCAGGACTTTAATTCTTTTTTTTTAGATTTATAAAGTAACTATCAACAAATAGTTCTAAATCTATCAAAATGTATGCCCTCAAGTCGTGTCTTATGAATTCACACACACACACACACACACACACACACACTCACTCACACATAAAGACTATATCTATTCTCTCTGACTAGTTTTAAAAACAAGCTTACCTTTAAACAAAATCATTGGTTCTTCTGTCAAATAAATAACACAAGGTAGGATATTACTGGCTAAAAATCCTGACTTTGATTTCTAATTTTCAACACATCTTTACCAAGCACCTACCACATGCCAGGACTTACTTACAGGGCAGATGCTACATGTACAGTAAGGATAAATTCCCTATTCTCACCTCATGGGCACAAGTCCCAGCATTTCATCGCGCCGCCTTTCTTTTTTCTTTAGCTCTGACTCCGTTGACTTGAGTTTATCTGGAGCAAGCCTCAGCTTAGACTGCAAATCACTGATAACTTCTTGTAATTCAGCCTCTGTTTGAAAAACTCTCTGACAGACAGGGCAACATGACTGGTTTTCATCTGTTAGCTGAGTAATGAACTGGGAGTAAACTGCTGTGGCTCCAGCCAGCATGGCTATTTTAAGAAAACAAATACATTTCCAGTGAGAAAAATATCCACCTTCTTCTATAAATGTATGATTATTCCTCTTGCTTTATAAACACATGTACAAGTTATTTTTGAAACATACAAAAAGAATAACATTTATTGAGAGATAGCTATGTGCCAGGCACTATTCTCAGGGCTTTACATTTATAATATCACTTATTCCTCTTTAATACTCTAGGTGGTAGGTAGTTGTCTTCACTTTACAGATGATGAATCTGAAACTCAGGAAGATAAGTTGACCAAAGTCAAGACAGTAAGCTGTAGAGCCTTAACTAAAGTTCAAGCTATTTGACTCCATAACAAGGTTTTAAAATTTCTCATTCTTAGGTGTTGTGGCGCACACCTATAATCCTAGCACTTGCAAGGCTGAGGCAGGAGGATTGCAAGTTCAAAGCCAGCCTCAGCGATGGTGAGGCACTCAGCAACTCACTGAGACCCTGTCTCTAAATAAAATATAAAAAAAGGGCTGGGGATATGGCCCAGTAGTTGAGTGCACCTGAGATCAATCCCTGGTAACACACACACACACACACACACACACACACACACACTTCTCATTCTTAATAGTTACTTATGAATAAAAATTCAAAAAGTGTCAAAGTGCCTTGATAACATAAAGTAGGTAACTTACCTCTCTGTTTTGAGGATTTTTCAATTTCCTCTTTAAGCCTGTCTAAATCACTTTCAAAATCCTGGCTACCACAAATATCAAACAGCTTGTCTTCATAACTGGACAACTGCTCCTCCTTTCTTCTCAGCTCATTATTTATATGATTTTTATTTTGCTCTGCTGAAGCTAGTTCCTTGCTAAAATAAAAATAAACGTGGATTATAAACATGAGAAAAATTTGACAAGGCAGAAGACAAGTTCTGCCAATAAATCATTACAAGGGTTTGGTATGATTAAATAAGTTTCCAAAATATCTTCCTTCCTTTTATCTATCTACCTACCTACCTGCCAACCAAATAATCTATCTAATTTATTTAGGTGCTAGGGACTGAACCTAGGACCTGTAAGCATGTGCTCTACACTGGGTTACATCCCTAGCCCAAACACTTTTTTTCATAAGTCATGGCAACAATTCACTTCTGTTTTAATGCTCCCCCTAGGACACAGACTCATTTGCCAACCCTGGTCATTATCTGCTCCCAGAAAAATGTACATAGGCATAATTCTGCCTGATTCGGGGAAGGAGGGGTCATGGTTAAGATCCCAGGTTAAGAGCCTCAACAAGCTGAAGATACTTTGTCTAGTGGAAGGAATGAAGAGAAGAAAGCATCTCTTAGTTCCCTTTGGTCACTTTTAAAATATTACTTTCCTACTCTCCTATAAAAACCTTTCCTTTGTGCCCCCTAGGTGGTTATCTACCTATTCTCAATTGCTTATTACCTTTCATTCATGAAAGATTTTGCTTACTAAGGCTGGAGTTGTGGCTCAGTGGTAGAGCACTTACCTAGCATGTGTGAGGCACTGGGTTTGATTCTCAGCACCACATATAAATAAATGAATAAAATAAAAGTCTGTCAACAGCTAAAAAACATGATTTTGCTTACTAGTATAACTTCTTTCTACCTCCATTCTTAAATCATGGCCAACCAAGACTCACACATATTATTTTTTCAACTTGCAGGTTATGATGTACCAGCAAGTCATGTAAGCAACTTAATGCACGGTAGTCAGCATTTGCTTAAAGAAAACCAGAAAAAAAACATAATAGAGTAAATAATATGTAGAAGTATTATTTTGAGAATTTGCTTCAGATAAATGTGTGTGCACACACTTCATCTCAACACCCTTGTGAGTCATAGTAAAAATGTGGAAAACATAATTGATATAGAAGATACTTTCACCATCTTAGGCTCCACTGAGCAGTTCTCATCAGTCACCAATGATCTAAGTGCCAATGCATTCTTTATCTAAGGATCTCTAAGAAGCACCAAACACTGTTGCCCTCTCCTTGGAGGATTATGTCCCATAGCGCACCAGATACCATTCCTGCTTGGCTCCCACCCTGGCTCTCTGGGCATGTCCCTATTTTCTTCACTTGCTCCTCTTCCTCTACTGGCCAAGTTTTAAATGCTGATGTTTCCCAGGAATGTAACTATAACTCTGCAAAAAACTGTGTGAAAATTTTCACCTTCTTATCCAACCACCAGCTAAGATAAGATCCAAGAAAATCTATCACTTTTATAATGGCTTATTTATAGAAATGAACAGAGAACTTTAGGATTTTTTTAAATTAGTAACTTTATTAAACCTTGGTCCTTGAGCTCATGCCTTTCTTTCTTTCTTTTTTTTTTCTTTTAATAATTTTTAGTTGTAGATGGACACAATACCTTTATTTACTTATCTTTATGTGGTACTGGGATCGAACCCAGGGCCTCACACACGCTAGGCAAGAGCTCTACCACTAAGCCACAACCCCAGCCCAAGAGAATTTTAGAATTTTAATCTAAAATTTGTAGTTAGGTCTACAAATTTTTAAGAGACCAGGGGCCCAAATCACCACCCACTGCTATTTTACTTAACTTACAAAAAAATAGGTCAATTAAGGGCTGGGGTTGTGGCTCAGCGGCAGAGTGCTCGCCTTGCACGTGCGCAGCCCAGGTTTGATCCTCAGCACCACATAAACATAAATGCATTGCATTGTGTACAACTAAAGTAAATAAATAAACATATACATATTTTTAAAAAATAGGTCAATTAATATGATATACTATCATTTCATGATAAATTATTTTAAAACAATTAAAAATAAAAGCATGAAAATACATTTCTATTATAATGGTAATGTTCCAAAAACTTACTTCAATTTGGCAAGTCTGTCCCTAGTCTGATTAATTTCTTTTGATTTACTATGAAGCCAGTCTTCAAGTTGCTTTTTGTTGGGAAAATACCCCAACAATGAAGTTAGTTCTTCACTGTGCCTAGATTTTATTTTTCTGATTTGTTCATCTTTGTCAGCCTACAAGTAAAAAGAAAAACTTTAAAAAATCAAGTCTGTATTTCCACTTGATTAAGAACAAAATTAGATTGACTTAAAAAAATAAAACTACAAAAATGCAAAAATGAAATATAATATTTCTTGAAGTCTTAGATTGGGTATGGTCTTGCTAAGTAAGCCATAACAGAAGAGTAACAAATCTAATGTAAAAATTAAAAATTTCAGTATGTTAAAAGTTAATAGCATAGCCGGGCGCGGTGGCGCACGCCTGTAATCCCAGCACTTTGGGAGGCTGAGGCAGGAGGATCGTGAGTTCAAAGCCAGCCTCAGCAATGGCGAGGCACTTAGCAACTCAGTGAGACCCTGTCTCTAAATAAAATACAAAAAAGGGCTGGGGATGTGGCCCAGTGGTCGAGTGCCCCTGAGTTCAATCCCTGGTACCAAAAAAAAAAAAAAAAAAAAAAAAAAAAAAAACCAAAAAAAAAGTTAATAGCATAGGGGCTGAAGCTGTGGCTTAGTGGTAGAATGCTTGCCTAGCAAGTGTGTCGCCCGGGTTCGATCCTCAGCACCACGTAAAAATAAATGCATTGCATTGTGTACAACTAAAGCAAATAAATAAACATATACATATTTTTTAAAAAATAGGTCAATTAATATGATATACTATCATTTCATGATAAATTATTTTAAAACAATTAAAAATAAAAGCATGAAAATACATTTCTATTATAATGGTAATGTTCCAAAAACTTACTTCAATTTGGCAAGTCTGTCCCTAGTCTGATTAATTTCTTTTGATTTACTATGAAGCCAGTCTTCAAGTTGCTTTTTGTTGGGAAAATACCCCAACAATGAAGTTAGTTCTTCACTGTGCCTAGATTTTATTTTTCTGATTTGTTCATCTTTGTCAGCCTACAAGTAAAAAGAAAAACTTTAAAAAATCAAGTCTGTATTTCCACTTGATTAAGAACAAAATTAGATTGACTTAAAAAAATAAAACTACAAAAATGCAAAAATGAAATATAATATTTCTTGAAGTCTTAGATTGGGTATGGTCTTGCTAAGTAAGCCATAACAGAAGAGTAACAAATCTAATGTAAAAATTAAAAATTTCAGTATGTTAAAAGTTAATAGCATAGCCGGGCGCGGTGGCGCACGCCTGTAATCCCAGCACTTTGGGAGGCTGAGGCAGGAGGATCGTGAGTTCAAAGCCAGCCTCAGCAATGGCGAGGCACTTAGCAACTCAGTGAGACCCTGTCTCTAAATAAAATACAAAAAAGGGCTGGGGATGTGGCCCAGTGGTCGAGTGCCCCTGAGTTCAATCCCTGGTACCAAAAAAAAAAAAAAAAAAAAAAAAAAAACCAAAAAAAAAGTTAATAGCATAGGGGCTGAAGCTGTGGCTTAGTGGTAGAATGCTTGCCTAGCAAGTGTGTCGCCCGGGTTCGATCTTCAGCACCACGTAAAAATAAATGCATTGTGTACAACTAAAGCAAATAAATAAATATTAAAAAAAAAAAAAGTTAATAGCATACTCAGTGAGACCCTGTCTCTAATAAAATTCAAAAAAGGGCTGGGGATGTGGCCCAGTGGTTGAGTGCCCCTGAGTTCAATCCCCAGTACCAAAAAAAAAAAAAAAGTTAATGGCATAAAAAAAAATAGCATATATATGTTTAGTTATGTACTTCTGTTATTATTAACTTTTTGTAATTAAAAATAAAACTTTTGCTGGGCATAGAGGTGCATGCCTATAATCCCAGCTACTCAAGAAGCCATGGCAAGAAGGATCACTTGAGCCTGGGAGTTTGTAGCCCACCTTGGCAACATAGCAAGAGCCTGCTTAAAAATAAACAAATAAATAAATAAGAACAACTTTTAAGCTTAAAAGTTCACTTTACAGAGTATTAAGCTCACTTACCCTCTAAATAAAATGCCAATACGAAATCAAGACTTATAGTCTATCAATTATGAATGCAAGATAAGCCATTTTAAATACCGAACCGTATAGTCAGAACAGAAAAAAAATAAAAAAATTCCTACTTTGTCCTTGGTCAGCATCTCCATCTGGGTGCGGGTTGTTGTATGATGATTTAACTGCTCCATCTCCTGGTCCAATTTACGCAAGGACCTGTCTAGGTCTACTTTCTCATTTTGAAGGTTTATTACTTCTGTTTTTAGGGTCTCTACATTGCAATTTTTCTCAGCCTTGCTTAGCTCATGTTCCTAATCAATAATTCAAACAAATGCACAAGTTTATACATTTTGTATCAGAATTAAAATAATGACAAAGTGTATAGAAAATTACTCCTCAGAATAGCCAAAGTATGCCTGATGCCATGGTACATGCCTGTAATCCCAGCAGTTTGGAAGGCTGATGTAGGAGGATTGAGAGTTCAAAGCCAGATTCAGCAAAAGCAAGGCACTAAGTAACTCAGTGAGACCCTGTCTCTAAATAAAATGCAAATTAGGGCTGGGGATGTGGCTCAGTAGTTGAGTACCCCTGAGTTCAATCCCCAGTACAAAAAAAAAAAAAAAAAAAAAAAGAATTGCTAAAGTATTACTATTTGCTAGTATCCAACAAGAGAAAAAACACATAAGGCTATATATACATTAGGGAAAATCTCATTAGAATTACCTTATTAGGTTAAAATGATAAAGAATTAGTAAATAAACCGAGAAGGGTCAAACAGAAAGGGAAAATGAGAATTAGTGCAAAATTAGGAGAAATATGTCCAAGTATTTAGATTAATAACTCTTCAGTCAACAATTAAGTCCCATGTAAATATCATTTGGCATGAAGAAACTAAAAAAAATAGTGTGATAAAGGCCCTGACTGGTCATTCCTTACCCCAAGAAGAGAATACTGTATTATTCAAATGATAAAAATATATGCTATGATGGTGAGTTAAGGAGAAAAAATGTTTAAATTATAAAAAAAAGGATTTTCAAACTTTAGGATGCTGATTTTGGTGATGAAAATGTGAAGGAAGGGGGCAGGTTAGAAGTAAGGAAGAATATTTGGAAATTCTTAGAATAACTACAAAAGTTTTTTCATCACAGAAAAAGAGTGAAAAAAAGGTAAAGATCATATAAAATTGCAGTGTATGAAAACTAGAAGAAAAATACTTTTTTTTTTTTTTTTTTTGTGGTACCAGGGATTGAACTCAGGGGCACTTGACCACTGGGCCACATCCCCAGCCCTTTTTTGTGTTTTTATTAGAGACAGGGTCTCACTGAGTTGCTAAGTGCCTCGCCATTGCTGAGGCTGGCTTTGAACTCGCGATCCTCCTCCCTCAGCCTCCCAAAGTGCTGGAATTACAGGCGTGCGCCACCGCGCCCGGCTGAAAAATACTTTTTTACTTGCTTTTTTACTTAGGTAAGTGGTTTTTAACCAAGATGTTCATAATAATCACTCAGTCCTATTGTTTGAAACATGCATTTCCATGACTCACTCTCAAAATTACATTGATTTGTAAGGTTTTAAGCTTTAAGAACACAGGTATCAGAGTATTATTCAGCCTTAAAGAATGAAATTATGGCATTTGCAGGTAAATGGGTAGAGCTAGAGAATATCATGCTAAGTGAAATAAGCCAAACCCAAAAACCAAAGGCGAGAATGTTCTCTCTGATAAGTAAATACTGATTCATAATGGGGTGGGGGGAGCATGAAGGAACTTTGGATTGTGCAGAATGGAGGGAGTGGAGGAGGTAGGAGGATAGAAAGGACGATGGAATGAGACAGACATTACCCTATATACATGTATGATTACACTACCTGTGTGACTCTGCCAGAGGAAGGAGGAGTTGTGCTTCATTTGTGTACAATGTGTCAAAATGCATTCTACTGTCATGTATAACTAACTGGTTTTAAAAATAATTAAACAAACTTTTTAAAAAAAAGAACACCGGTATCTTTAACAAGCTCCCTAGGTGATTCTAATGTTCAACCCACTAGGATCCAGACCCAAAGAGTTGGGTGATGAAAATACTCGGATAAGTTCATTTTACATGTCAGCAAAGGCTGACATTTTTATTAATGTGCCATAATCTTAAACAACGATTAGATAAAATGCCTCAGAATACAAGATTCTAAATGTCTTGTACTTGGAGATTATTAGGTTACTTAAATATCTTACAGCTTTTTTGAGCTCCTGGTCCAGTTCAAGAATCCTATCTGATGATCCTTCCAACTGCTGTAATTCATACTTCACATTCTTCAGCTCATTTTGCTTCTTACTTAGGATTTCTGATTTTAGCTCAATTATTCTCCCCAGTCCAGTCTTCTTATCCCTCATCTCATCTATCTGGTTTTGTTTCAGAGCTTCTTTTTCTGCAAAGTCATTCTAAATACATATATGAAGAATGTGCATTAATGTTTTTCATAAAAAACTTTCAGTTTCTTTTTTGCAAAAGTAATATATATGCACTGAATAAAATACAAAAAAGTGGTTTTCTTTTTTTAAGATGGACACAATATCTTTATTTTATCTATTTTTATGTGGTGCTGAGGATCAAACCCAGTGCCTCACATGTGCAAGGCAAGTGCTCTATCATTGAGCTATAACACCAGCCCCCAGAAAAGTATTTTTAAAAATGTAAAAACCATCACCCAGAAATAATCATCATTAATTATGAAAATCATTTTTTAGCAATTAACTTTAAGAGATTTTACTTAAAAGCAAATAAAAAAAGTAGGCCTACATTTTGTTCATAATTTTATCCTTATAAATTTTTAAAAATTTGCATCCATAAGGGTTTTTTTCTACTTTATAGCAGATTTTAATTTAACACTAATTTAAAAATATTCCAAATTAGGTTTCATCCAAAAATTAAACAATTCAATTAGTAAATCTGATACAAAAGAAAATAGCAAACACTATATTTCAAAATATTTACCATCTGTTGGTTGGCAGTTTCTGCTTCCCTTTCTTGTCTCTCCCTCGCTAGTTTGTGAAAATTTTTAATCTGTCTTTCACTGAATGGTCCACGCTCAAAGCCATCCAATTCTAGCTGTGTTGCCAAAGACTGAATTAATGAGTCTCTAGCTCGGATATGTTCTTGATGGCGATCTGCTTGTAGCTGTAGACGACCTTAAAAAAAGAACAAAAAACTCAATAATTCTTCTCTTCATCTGATTTTAAAATAACACAATATGAACCAGGCACAGTGGAACCCACCTGTAATCCCAGCTTCTTGGGAGACTGAGGTAAGATGATCACAAGTTTGAGGCCAACATGGGCAACTTAGCAAAACTGTGTCTCAAAATAAAAATAAAAAGGGCAGCCGGGCGCGGTGGCACACACCTGTAATCCCAGCACTTGGGAGGCTGAGGCAGGCACACACCTGTAATCCCAGACTTGGGAGGCTGAGGCAGGAGGATCACAAGTTCAAAGCCAGCCTCAGCAATGGTGAGGCACTTAGCAACTCAGTGAGACCCTGTCTCTAATCAAATACAAAAAAGGGCTGGGGATGTGGCCCAGTGGTCGAGTGCCCCTGAGTTCCATCCCCGGTACCAAAAAAAAGAAAAAAGAAAAAGGGCAGGGGATGTAGTTCAGTGGTATGTGCTTGCCTAGCATATGTGAGTTCCTGGATTCAATCCCCAGTACCACAAAAAAATAAAATATATTTTTAAAAAATATATTTTTGGCACCAAGGATTGAATTCAGTGGTACTTAACCTAGTGAGCCACATCCCTAGCCCTTTATAATATTTTATTTGGAGACAGGTTCTTACTGAGTTGCTTTAGGACCTCACTAAATTGATGAAGCTGGCTTTGAACTCTCAATCCTCCTGCCTCAGCCTCCCAAATGTACAATATTTATTAATTTTGACATTTCAAAAATGTTATATAAATTAAACCATATTATATATAATATTTTGAAACTGGCTTTTTTCACTCAGTATATTTCCCTGGAGTTTGGAGTTTCATTCATTCATGCAAAAAAAATGTCCAATATTATATGCAGTAGGCAGAAAGAACAGGTAAACACTATGTCCTACCCTGTTCAACAAGAAGTTCTGATTTTTCTTGATTGAGAAGCCTAGATTCTTTGTTTAGTTTTTCCAGTTCACGCTGACAGTCTACTAATCTCCTTTCTTTCTCTCTTACTGTTCTCTGGTGATTATGATATAAATCATTTAGTTGCTCATCAGTCCCTTGAAAAACCTGTGTGAAACAAAAATAAAAGCTTTAATGCATAAATATAAGAAAGTACAATAATTCTGAGATATCAAATATAAATCAAATCTTATTCAATAGCCTTCATTTCAACATATACATAGAAGTAACATCAAGATATGTTATAAATAAAAAATTCCAAAATGTGGGTGGCAAAACCAGTACAAATGAGGTTCATTACAATAATCCCCAAGTTTTCAAGCAGAACAAAATTCTACCACCACAAACCTTTTCCATTTTCTGTTCCAGTTCACTATTATCTTTTTCCATTTGCTTCTTTCGGCTATCCAAGGCTTTAATTTCATTGTCAAGTCTCATTATTTTAGAGAGATTGTATTCAATTTCTTTTAGACGATTCTGAAAACAAAGGAACATTTTACAGAAATAAAATTCACTCTAGTTTATACTGCATGTGGATGAAAATAAACAAGAGCTGCAAGGGCCAGGCTCTTTGTAAAGTGATCTCATTTAATACGATCCCCAATACAGTAAGATTCAGAGGTGGGGCTTTTAGGCAATGATGGGATTATGACAGCTGTGACCTCATTTGTGGATTAATTCATTTGATGGATTAACAATCAGAATGGACTACTGGATGATAACTGTAGGCAGGTGGGATATGGCTGGAGGAAGTAGGTCACTTTGGGGATTATATGTTGTCCCTGGCTCATTGCATGCATGTATATGGACACTCCCTTTTCTCTCTCCACTTCCCAGCTGCTATGAGCTGAGCAGCTTTCTTCCACCATGATGTTCTGCCTCACCTCATGCCCATAGTAATGGAGTTGGCCAACGATGGACTGAGACCTCTGAATTCATGAAAAGCTAACACACTGAGGATCAGAGATGTTAAGTAATTTACCTGACTCTTCACAGCTAGTTGATAAAAGCAGAAATTAAATTCCACTTAAAACTCCAAAGCCCGTGCCCTACCCTCAATACTGCCCACAAAAGTCATTCATTTGTAGGGTACTGTGAGCTACAGTACTGGAAGTACCATGTGTAAGAATGTAATCCTTAAAAGGTGAATTTATTTATTAGTATTATTATTTATTATCTTATAGTGCTGCAGATTGGACTGAAGGTCCCACAGATGGTATACAAACATTCTACAAATGAACTATATCCCCAGCTCTAATTTATCTTTTAAAATATCAAAAGCACTGACTAGGGCAGAAACTCACAGTGAGTTAGCAGGGCATTTTGAGCCTGCAAGTGTACTCAAACATAGAGGACTCTGAGGAAGTAAAGTGGGGCATAGCTAGAGGGGCATGACAGATGATTTCAGTGGCCTGTTTCCAAGGCCTACCTTCAGGGGCAGTTCGTTCATTGCCTTATCTTCTGGAAGATGTATGACCTGGTTCAGAGCATTCTCTCCCTGAACGATGCTGAGGATACTCTCCCCAGGTCTGGCTCTACAATTCTAAAGCTGACCAACTCTAACCAGACATTTTTAGAATAGTCCTTGGGAAACCGCAAATAAAAACCACTGAGAAAAACAACCTCTCAAAGAAAAACAAACCTACTATAATGGCTAAGATGAAAAAGAATGACAGTACTAAGTGCAGAGTAGGATGCAGAATAACCGCACCCTTCTGTATTTGTTAGTAGAAATACAAAACAGAAGTCACTTTGGAAATAGTTTGGCAAATTACAAGGTTAAATGCACTTACCATACAACCTAGAGAGTTACTCAAGAGGGACAAAAACATGTACACAAAAGTTTTTTTTTTTTTTTTTTTTTTTTTTTGCGAGGGGGGTGGTGGTGGTACCAGGGATTGAATTCAGGGGCATTTGACCGTTGTACCAGTTCTCCAGCCCTATTTTGTATTTTATTTAGAGACAGGGTCTCACTGAGTTGTTTAGCACCTCACTTTTGCTGAGGCTGGCTTTTGAACCCAAGATCCTCCTGCCTCAGCCTCCTGAGCCGCTGGGATTACAGGCATGCATCACCAAGCCCAGCTAAATTTAGAGCACTTTTATCTGTAATAGCCACAGCTGGAAACAATATAATGTCCATCAACCAGGAATATTTTTTGATAAAAAAATTACAAAAAAGAAACAAAATATTATAATATAGCCATGCAATGGGATTACTCCTTTGTTATAGAAAGGAATGAATTTCTTATACATGCAGCAATGTAGATAAATTTAAAAGAATTATGCTAAGGAAAGAAGCTAAACACAAGTCTATATACTGTATGATTCCATTTATGTGCCACTCTGGAAAAGGCAAAACTATAATGACAGAAAACACATTAGTGGTTGCCAGGAGCTTGGAACAGAGAGAGAAGATTGACTAAAAGGGCTTTTGAGAGACATTGGGGTGTGTGTGTGTGGAAATATTCTATTATCTCAAATGTGATAGTGGTGACGTCACTGTATGCATCTGTCCAAACCCACAGAATTAAATACTTTAAAAGGGCAGATTTTACCATACATAAATTCCACTTCAATAAATCTAACTTAAAAATAAAAAAAATGTATGGGCATAGGAATCAAGAGGCCTGGACTCAAACCTCATGGGGTCACTGTGGAGCTTACATAATACATTTTAAAGCACTCTGGTCAGTGTCTGGTGATTAGCATTTAATGATGGGACCATTCACCACTTGTGAAGAAAATTCTGTACTAAGTATCTTTTGAGTAGAGTCTAAATAGAATTAGATTGATACTCAAGAACACTAAATATTAAAATCTTAGTTACAAAATTCCACAAACTTCTCAGTGTCTCTCCATCAGTATTTTCAGTGCCTCCTGGTGGCACAAGAAACATGATAATCATGTAGGCTTGGATCTTTAGTGACATCTTTAGCTGCTTCATTCCTTAAATCCAGCCAGTCACAGATCCTGTAGACTTTTTCTTTGACATCTATATTGTAGCTTTATCTCCAGAGCTCAGAACACAGGCTGTATTCCTAAGGCACACAATTTAGTAGAAGGAGCTAACACAAACACACAGACAACAAAAAAATAGAGCAGTGTTTACAAGCTTTGGTGCTGGTGTGAAATGAGAAAAAACAATGGGATAGTTGGGCTATCTGGTACAGAAGAACCATGAACTTACATGTGGAAAGAAATATCTCAAGCAATTCCCATTTAAAACAAGAAAGGAAAAAAGGCATAAGAGGTCCAGATCAGAAGACTGAATGTGGTGAGATGGGAATAAAGTAATTTATGAGAGTTCTTGAAAATAAAGACAATCTGTAAAAATTGGAAAGCATACATTATGAGTTGAAATGACAGATGTTGGGAAAGTGATCTGGCCTGAATTTTATGTTGAGTTCTATGACGAGAAGAATCCTCATATGTCAGAACTAAAAACAAACTTTGCAAATCATCGTCTTAATAAACATTTACTGAACCTCCTACTACATGCCAGGAATAGGTTAGGCCCTCAGGATACAGAAAAGAAGATTAAACCCTTGGGGACTTAGGAACAATATACCAACATACAAAACACCTCAACCTTTGGTCAGAATTCTGTCACCACTTAATAAATATCAGGTTATCACCACTTAGCCCTACCTTGACATTACTGCCTATACAGATTTTCCATTCCAACTATATGGATTTCCTTGTGTTTAAAGACAGCTTACATTTTACAGCTCCCATGTCTCCAATTACCTATTCAAGAAAATAAACTGTGCTGCAATATCTTGGTAATTGCCACAATACCTATGCTTAGTTGTCATGACAACTAAAATACAACATACTCAGTCACTCTGGTCTATTGAACTAAGTCCTAAATCCATTTACTCTCTAGTCTGACCTGAATTCGTCTCACTCCTTTTTATATTGATTTACTTAACTCAGGCTCTTCGTCACACAATCCTGTTCTGATGAGCTTGTGTAAAATGTATACAACACACATGAACATTTGCATACACATAAGTATTACACATGTGAAGAAAAAAAGTTGCTGGTAGGATATACTCTGAAGTCAGAGTTGAGAAGTAGGAAAAGTATATTCTTACTTTTTACCTATTATCCTTCTATACTTTTTTCACTTTTTTTTTTTCCCCCAGCATTGGGGACTGAACCCAGGAGTACTTAACCACTGAGCTATATCCCCCTGGCACTTCTTAATTTTATTTTTGAGACAGGTCTCACTAATTTGCCAAGGCTGACCTCAGACTTGATTTTCCTGCCTCAACCTTCCTGGTCGCTGGGATTACACGTATGTACCAATGCGCCCAGCTACATATCACTTTAAACAGAAAAAATAATTAAACAAATTCAAACATACATAAGATGTCTTCTACTTTATTAATTTGAATTCCTTCCCATTTATTAAGGCCTAGCTTACCCTTGCTCCTCCAAGGCCTCTCTCAAACTTTTCCATGCAGAACCATCATTTTTTAATAAAATATTTTCTACTTTAAAATTCAAATAACTATACCAGTATTTATAGGTGCATTTCCAAACACTCCAATCAATACATTTTAAGTGGTTAAAATTGATAAAATCTACTATTTGAAACTCTAGCAAATAGCTATTTTAAAGAATGTTCTGGGGCTGGGGTTATGGCTCAGCGGTAGAGCGCTCGCCTAGCACGTTGTGTGGCCCGGGTTCGATCCTCAGCACCACATACAAATATACGCACCGTGTACAACTAAAGCAAATAAATAAATATTAAAAAAAAAAAAAAAAAAAGAATGTTCTTATTTATTTAGACTAGCAAGACCATAAAGGCAAGGTAACTTTGTAGTCTTTAAACCTGTATACCCAAGCAAAGTCTATAGCCTGGCACACAGGAAACACTTAGTGAATGGATTTCCTGTAGGCTTTTCTTTTTTTTTTGGTAGCAGGGGATTGAACTCAGGGGCACTTGACCACTGGGCCACATCCCCAGCCCTTTACTGTATTTGATTAGAGACAGGGTCTCACTGAGTTACTAAGTGCCTCGCCATTGCTGAGGCTGGCTTTGAACTTGTGATCCTCCTGCCTCAGCCTCCCGAGTGTTGGGATTACAGGTGTGCACCACTACGCCCGGCTTTCTGTAGGCTTTTCTTATAAACCACAGGGTTTACCCATCATCTGAGCTACTTGGAAGGCTGAGGCAGGAGGATCCCTTGAGCCCAGGAGTTTAAGCCAGCCTAGATAATATAGCAAAACACAATCTCAAATTAAAAACAAACAAACAAAAACCTAATCAGCCCCCTCCACAGGGTTCAGAAAGTTATACTAATTGGCAAAGATATACAAATTACAGATCAATTTTAAATTTTGTGCCATGTCAAGAACATCCTTGCCAGGTATGGTGGCACACGCCTGTAATCTCAGTGGCTCAGAAGACTGAGGCAGGAGACTCCCAAGTTCAAAGCCAGACTCACCAATTTAACGGGGTTCTAAGCAACTTGGCAAGACCCTGAATCAAAATTCTAAAATATAAAAAGGGCTGGAGATGTGGCTCAGTGGTCAAACATCCCTGGGTTTAATCCCCAGTACCAAAAAAAGAACATCCTTCAAATAATGAACATGCTCTACAAAGATTTCTCAATTTAAAAAAAATCTTAAAAACAGAATTGTAAGATTGAGTAATTACACTATTTGACAATTAATGATCTACACTACTAGTTTAATTAGTGTGATGCTATAAATATGTTTACTTTCAAATCCAAACTCGGCAATTTAAAGACTAGCCACCTAATATAGACCAAAGACATTAGCCATAAATTTATATGGTCTCTGATAATTTTTTAAGAAATATACATGCCATTCAAATTCATATAAAAATGCTTTAGAGGCAAATGTCACCATGGTAAAAAAAATTTTTTTTTCTTCCTAGTGTAACAGATAACTGCTCTTGTACATGATGATGACTATAATTGATAACAATACATTGTGTACTTGAAAATTTCTAAGAGAATAGATTTTAAGCATCTCCCCCCCCCAAAAAAAATATGTAAGGTAATATACGTGCTAATTACTTTGACTTAGCCATTTAATGATGTACACTTATATTAAAACATCATATTTTACATCACAAGTATATATAATTTTTATCTATCAATTAAAAAAAGAAATCAAATTACCTTCAGTGGATCAAGTTCATTTTCATAGGATTTGACAATTTCCTTTGAAGATGTTAACTGGGCTTCCTTACTAGTAATCTGATCACGAATTTCACAAGCTTTTTCCTTATTTTGCTTCAGATATTTCAGCTCTGTCTGACATTCTTTTACTTTCTGACCTTGTGTCTGACGTACCTGACGAAGCGTCTCTAAGGCTTTAATGTACCTTTGAAGATAGGAAACAAAAATAAAATTTCTGGCTAAGTAAATTGTGGTATATTCATACAGTAGAATATTATGCAGTCATTAAGATTATATTTACAATTAAATTAAATTTTTTTGTGCCATGTCAAGAACATCCTTCAAATTATAAACATTCTATAGAAAGATTTCTCAATTTAAAAAATCTTAGGAACACAGAATTGCAAGACTGAGTAACCACACTGCTATTTGACAGCTTGTGATCTACACCACTAGTTTAATTTAGTGTCATGCTATAAATTTATTTACGTTCAAATCCAAACTCGGCAATTTCCAAATACAATTTCAGTAACTTAGAATAAGGCTTTGACATAATGTAAGTGAAAAAAATTGCATTTACACTGTAAAACTAGTAAATAAACATATGTACAGAGAGAAAACTGAAAGGAAATATGGTTGCCAGTAGGTAAAAAGTAGTAAGCGATGATCTTTTGCTTTTTAAGATTTTTAAGAAAAGAAGCATCCAGGCTGGGGTTAGCTCAGTGGTAGAGCACTTGCCTAGTATGTGTGAGCTACTGGTTTTGATTCTGAGAACTAACATAAATGAATAAAATAAAGGTCCATCAACAACTAAAAAAAAAAAAAAATTTTTAAAGAAAAGAAGCACCCAGCCAGGCATGGTGGTCACATGCCCATGATCCTAGCTACTCAGGAGTCTGAGGCAGAAGAATAAAAAGTTTGAGGCCCACATGGGCACCTTAGTGAAACCCTGTCTCAAAATAAAAACAAAACAAAAACACAAAACAAACAAACAAAAAAGAGGTCTGGAGATATAGCTCAGAGGTAGAATGTACCAGGGTTGAAAATTTCCACTATAACTTAAAAAAAAAAAAAAAAAAATCCAAACTGGGGTGGAGTGTGCCTATGGCCCCAGCTGCTCAGGAGATAGAAGCAGAAAAACTGCTTGAGGCCAAGAGTTTGAGCCCAGCCTGAAACATATTAAGATTATCTCAAAATACAGGAAAAAAAAAAAAAAAAAAAAAAACAGGGCTCATGGAACTCAGTGGCAGAGTATATGCTTAGCATGTATGAGGTCCCAGGTTCAATCCTTAATAACACAAAAAATGGAAAGAGAAAAAAATAAAAGGCTAAACAACTTAAAGGGCTACAAAGTACACTCAAGTGTTACAAACCTTGTTGCTGAAAAAATTTCATCAAACTTTTGCTTCAGAGCCTTTCCTTCACTTAATGGCCAATTAGAGTCTTCTTGGTGACAGAAAATGACATTATTTAGCACAGATTTGGAAACCCCAAGAGAACTTATCATTTCTCGGTCAATTTCTGCACATTTAGAACTGAGACTGACCTTTTCACCATGCCTGTAGAAAATGAAAATCAAGAATATGAGTAAAATAACCTTTGGTCATACATATTCTATTGCTTAGTCAATCCATCATACTGTACTTCTTTTAAAAATAGTCCCTTCACCTATCTTGTTACAACAGCTTCCTCATGTTAAAAAGTACTATTCTTAATTGATTTAGCCGGTAACTGATAAAAAAAAGTTAGGTAAATAGGAGGCACAATAAAGAATTTTTTTACCTATTTGGACTTTAAAATAACTTAAAATATTTATACCTAATACATAGAGCAAAAATATTTTCTTTCATCCCTGAATTCAAAAATAAGACTTAAGTGAATAAAACAAAACACAATGATCAATAGCAGACAGGCCAAGATAACTTAAAAACACCTAAGAACATGTACATTAGAAAATGGGTTGTTCAATAATGGACTGATTAAGAAGACAGACACAGTATCTGTCTTTACTGCTTTTTTTTTTTTTTTTTTTTTTAATACATTCCAATTTTGAAAATACTATACTGAGTATACTGAGAATGTCCTGTAGGGGACTAGAATAGACACATAAGACAATAGGTTATCACATTAGACCATGGAAAGATGATGATAGTTTGGATTAGAATGGTCAATGTAGAGATGGAAACAAATTCAAGCAACATATAAGTTAAATCCATGGTACTTGGTAATTAACTTGATAGAGAGGACAAGAAAGGTATCAAGGCTTAGGTTCTTGGCTTGTGTTACTGCATGGATAGTGGTGTCATTCACTGAGATGAAAAGTAATGCAAGAGACCAAGTTACAGGAAGATTATTAGGAGGAGTCAAAGAGAGTGAATCACATGTGTGGTTTTGGGTATGTTGAATCTAACTATCTTTGAAACAGGTAGGAAATAAGAGAGGTAATTGGATAAATGGGTCTAGAAGAAGAGATCTGATTTGTGAGTTCCTCAAAATACACAGTAATCTGAGCAATGGATATGAATGAGATTTCCTAGGAAGAAAATATAGAGCAAAACAGAAGATATAGGACTGAGCCTGTCTGACTCTAACCTTTATTGACTGGGTAAATGAAGTAGATGAGGCTGTGATAAGAGAGAAAGAACAGTGTTACATGATGGGGGTCTAGAAAAAGAATTTTCAAGTAAGGACTGATCAACAATTGTCATTTACTGATCTGTGGTAAATGGAACAATGATCCTCCAAGGATGTGCAACTAATTTCCTGAATTCAGACTTCTACACTATGGAACTGTAAGATAATAAATTTATGCTTTTTGAAGCCACCAAGTTTGTGGTTACGGCAGTTATAAAACACTAGTCCATGAGCTCTTACTACATAGTAACATTCTATATGCATTAGCTCAATCCTTATATTTTTTCAAAGAAACATTCAGGGATAATGAATGCCTGTTTTACAAATGAAGAAAACAGAGGCTTTTAGGTCTATTTTGTATAGCAACAGCATTAGTTTAATTAATAAGGATGTTATTAGTGACCTTAGTCAGAGCTATTTCAGTGGAAGAATGGAACTGGAGAAGGAAAAGAGTTGAAGAAATGCAGACAAGAAGTATTAACAACTCTTGAGAAAAATGGCTGTAAAGGGGAAGAGGGAAACAGCATTAGCTAGAATGGAATAATATGCAAAGATGAGAGACTTGAGTGTACTTAAGTCAGAAAAGCCAGGCACAATGGCACAAACCTGTAATCCCAGTGGCTCAGGAGGCTGAGGCAGGAGCACTACATATTCAAAACCAGTCTCAGCAACTTAGCAAGACCCTGTCTCAAAATTAAAAAATATAAAGGGCTGGGGGCGTGGTTTAGTGGTTAAGCATCCCTGGGTTCAATCCCCAGTACCAAAAAATAAATAAGTAAATGAAAAAATAAATGAATAAATGAATGACTGACTGAATGAACAAATCAGAAAAAAGAACCTACTTGAGAAACTGGTAGCTAGTACATTGCCTCTAGCTAGGTACTAAACATCACTGACTAAATAAAGACTTACTTACTCAATTTAATAAGAAAAATGAGGGGAGGAAGGTAAATAGTTCAGTAATTCACTGAACAAGAATAAAAGCTTGATTCCAGAGCATCCAAACTCCAAAATGTTTATCTATTCGAAGACGTTACTTGACTCTAACACAGTGGTAATAGTTAAAAGGGACAAATTACTACTCTTCCCTACTTGTCTGCTTCTCAACTCATCCATCCCTATATGTGACACTAGCACTTTTTTTTAAATCTATATTTGATGATATACTTTCGACTCTGAAACTGTTCATAAATTACTCAATGGAATGGAACATTATCATTAAATCTTTAAAGTGATCACTCTATTTAATAAATAGTATCAAAAGTTAAGGGGCTGGGGTTGTGGTTCAGTGGCAGAGCGCTCGCCTAGCACGTGCGCGGCCCGGGTTCGATCCTCAGCACCATGTAAACATAAATGCATTGCATTGTGTTCAACTAAATAAATAAATATTAAAAAAAAAAAAAAAAAAAAAAAGTTAAATGTTGCCAGGCACAGTGGTACACACCTGTAATCCCAGCAACTCCAAAGGCTGAGACAGGAGAATACCAAGTTCAAGGCCAGCCTCAGCAACTTGGTGAGGCCCTAAACAACTTAGCAAGATCCTGTCTCAAAATAGAAAATAAAAAGGACTGGAGGTGGCTGGGTACGGTGGCACATGCCTGTAATCCCAGCACTTGGGAGGTTGAGGCAGGAGGATCGCAAGTTCAAAGTTAGCCTCAGCAATGGCAAGGCATTTAGCAATTCAAAATACTAAAAAGGGCTGGGGATGTGGCCCAATGGTCGAGTGCCCCTGAGTTCAATCCCCGGTACCAAAAAAAAAAAAGGACCGGAGGTGTAGCTCAGTGGTAAAGCACCCTTGGGTTCAATTCCTAGTTTTTAAAAAATTAAACATTTACATGTTGATAGTGGGGGAGGCTATGTGTGTGTAGGGGTGAGGAGTATAAGGTAACACTCTACTTTCCACCCAATTTTACTATGAATTTAAAACTAGTCTAAAAACTAAAAACAGTTTGTTGAAAGAAAACCAATATGCTCCTGAAGATAAATAGAAAAAAAAAAAAAAAATCCATGGTCTTATGCACCTAAAAGACTAAAAATGAACAATATTAAACTATAACATAAACACCTACTTTGTTCTCGTAATGACTCCTTCCAGGGTTTTAAATTCTGTCTTTTTGCTTTTCTGACTACACACCATAGATCTCTGCACAGCTATAAGTTCTCCATTGACATCACGAAATTGCAAACGAATCTGGGCTCTCACATCTGTTTCTTGAGCAATCTTTGAAGGTAAACAGAGAAAAATTATGCTACAGTAATAAGCACAATCTAAAAGAAAAAGCATAAACAATTTTACTTATTCAAAATGAGAGAACAAAAAAAGAAATAGTACATTCAAAATAAGTGACATTTTTACAAAGCTATTTAAAATATGGGAGGAAAAAATACTGTTTAATTGATTTACTAAAATGATAAAGTATTATTTACTTTCTTTAATCAACAACATTACGAGACTAGGTATATGGACTTTTTAAATAAATGAATTTTATCTTTTTAAGTACCAAAAATGTTTTTAATTTAAAAAAAATCATAACAAAATTGAAAATAATTTTTAAAAAGTACATATACCTCCCACATCCTTGAATCATTTGAAAGTATAGTGCTGATCTGATGGCCAATCACCAATATTTCTTACAAAGCAAGAACTTTTCAACCACAAAAATCAGGAAATTGATACTGATACTTTATTACCATGCAGTTCACATATCCCATTCCAGTTCTACCAACTATTATTGGAAATAGTTTTACCAACTGTTGTCTTTTACAACAAAAAGATTCAATTCAGAATTATACATTTGGTGTAATTCATTTGGCAGTCATATCTACGGTTTCTTTCAGTATAGAACAGTTGCTCAAATTTTCTTTTACCTTTATGATTGATAATTTTGAAAATTAAAGATCATTATATTGTAGGAGGTCTTTAAAATTTGCATTTGTCTGATATTTCCTCATGACTGGAATCAGGTTACCCATTTTTGGCATTATATTACAGAATTGATGAGGACTTCCTTTGCCTCTCATTGGGTAGGACATGATTTCAATTCATCTCATTACTAGGAGCATTAACTTCAATCTCCTGATAAGGTTGCATCTTCCAGCTCTCTACCAAACTTCCTCTACCAGTCTTGGCATCCTACCATAAAAGCTTTTGTTCTTTCCTTATTTTTTCCTTTTTTACATAAGTATGAACTCATGGATTTTTTTTACTTGGGCTCCAATCCCCCACAGGTTACCACCCTAACTTTGTGGATGCATGCCCAACTCAGTCTGCCTAATGGCTTTTGGAATGGATTATTCAGGAATGAAGGAAAGTGCCAAAGAGTTTGTAATGTGATTAAGTTTTAAATTTAAATGCATTTGTCATTTTCTTTATTCTGTGGCAAATTACACTGATTTTTTTTTAATATTAAACAAATCTTGCATTCCTGAAATAAATACCACTTGGCCATGGTGTATTATCTTTATTTGTACATTGCTGAATTTGACTTGCTAATATTTTGTTAAGGATGTTTGCATCTACATTCATGAGAGGTGTGACTGCAATGTTATGTAATATCTTTGGTTTTGATATCAGGGTAATGTCAGACTCATAAAAAATGAATTGGGAAGCACTCCTTATGCCTCTTTTCTGAAAGTTTTTAAAGAATTGACATTGTTTCTTTATAAAAATGTTTGGTAGAATTCATCAGTGAAACCACCTAGACCTGGCATTTTCATTGAGAGGTTTCAAACTACAAATCAATTGCTCTAGTACATATATATATATATATATATATATATATATATATATACACACACACACACACACATATATATGTATATATATATATTTTAATATTTATTTTTTAGTTATAGTTGGACACAATATCTTTATTTATTTATTTTTATGTGGTGCTAAGGATGGAACCCAGGGCCTCGCACATGCTAGGTGAGCGAGCACTCTACTGCTGAGCTACAACCCCAACCCAAGCTTAGTAGGTATATTTCTTGAGTGAGTTTTAGTAGCATGTGTTTTCAAAAGAATAGTCCATTTTACTTATCTTACTATATTTTTTGGCATAAAGTTGCTTACAACATTCCCTGTAAGATCTATAACTCTGTCTTCTCTTTCATTCCTTATCTTGGCAATTTACCTCCCTTTTTTATCACTTCACTTGAAGGTTTATTAATTTAATTTAACCAGCTTCTGGCGTCACAGATTTTCTCTATTGTCTATGTGTTCTATTTCATTTGACTTTTGCCCTCATCTTTATTATTTCCCTCCTTTTGCATATTTTGAGTTGAGTTTCATTAGCTTCTTTTTAAAGTTTCCTTTTTTTTTTTTTGGTGGGGGAGGAAAGTAGCAGGGATTGGATCCAGGGGAGCTTAACCACTAAGCCACATTCTCAGCCCTTTTTATATTTTATTTTGAGTTAGGGTCTTGCTAAATTGCTGAAACTGGCTTTGAACTTGCAATCATCCTGCCTCAGCCTTCAGAGCCTCTGGAATTATAGGCCTGCGCCACTGCCTCCTGCCCCGGCTGAAGTTTCTTAAAATGGGCACTCTAATACACTCATACATTGCTGGTGGGACTGCAAATTGGTGCAACCAGTCTGGAAAGCAGTATGGAGATTCCTCAGAAAACTTGGAAGGGAGTTTTTGACCTATAATTTGACCCAGTTATCCCACTTCTAGGTATATACCCAAAGGACTTAAAATCAGAATACTACAGTGGCACAGACACATCAATGTTTATAGCAGCTCAATTCACAATAGCTAAGCTATGGAACTAACCTAGGTGCCCTTCAAAAAATAAATGGATAAATAAAATGTGATATATATACATAATGGAATATTACTCAGCATAAAGAAAAATAAAATTTTGGCATTTGCTGGTAAATGGATGGAACTGGAGACTATCATGCTAAGTGAAATAAGCCAATCCCAAAAAACCAAAGACCCAATGTTTTGATATGCAGATGCTAACTCACAATAAGGGGGTGGGAAGAACAGAAGTACTTTGGATTAGATAAAGGGGAATGATGAAGGGAAAGGAGTGGGAATGGGAATAGAAAGATAGTAGAATGAATCAAACATTACTTTCCTATGTTCATATCTGAATATACAACCAGTGTAACTCCACATCACATACAACCACAAGAATGGGAAGTTATAGTCCATGTGTATATAGTATGTCAAAATACATTCTACTGTTATGTATAACTAAAAGGATAGGCACTTAAGTCATTGGTTTAAGACCTCTTTTCTTTTCAAACATTTGATTTTACAAATTTCTCTCCAAGCATCCCATAAATTTCTATATGCTATGCTTATTTTATTTTATTTATTTATTTATTTGGTACTAGGTACTGAACCCAGGGGTGCTTAACCACTGAGCCATCCCAGCTCTTTTTATATTTTATTTAGAGACAGGTCTTACTAAATTGCTTTAAGCCTCACTAAATTGCTGAGGCTGGCTTTGAACTTGCAATCCTCCTGTCTCAACCTCCCAAGCCACTGGGATTACAGGTGTGTACCACTCTATCCGGCTATATGCTATGCTTTTAATTCAAAGTATTTTCTTTCTTTCTTTTTTTTTTTTTTTTTTTTTTTTTTTTTTGGTACCGGGGATTGAACTTAGGGGCACTCGACCACTGGGCCACATCCCCAGCCCTTTTTTGTATTTGATTAGAGACAGGGTCTCACTGAGTTGCTAAGTGCCTCGCCATTGCTGAGGCTGGCTTTGAACTTGCGATCCTCCTGCCTCAGCCTCCCAAGTGCTGGGATTATAGGCGTGCACTACCACACCCGGCTCAAAGTATTTTCTAATTTTCCTTGTGAATCTTTTTGACCAATGAATTATTTATAAATGTGCTGCATATTTTCAAATATTTGAGGATATATTTTTGTTACTGATTTAGAATTTAAGTCTGGTGTAGTCAAAGAATACACTCTATATGACTTTAATCCTTGTAAATTTACCGACACTTTAGTATTATTTTTCTTCAGCCTCAAAAACTTCCTCTATAATAATTATTATAGTGTAAGTCTGACTGTGACAAATTACCTTTTAATTTTTTTATTAATTCTTTTTTTTTTTAAATTTTATATTGGGGAGATAACGCAGAGGTACTACCACTGAGCTACATCTTCAGCCCTTTAACATTTTATTTTGAGCCAGGAGTGGTGGCACATGCCTGTATTCCCAGCAGCTCCAGAGGCCAAGGCAGGAGGATTGCCAAGTTCAAGGCCAGCCTAAGCAACCTAGTGAGATCCAGCCCTCACCCACTCAGTAGTTGTTCTCTGCTAGCCATCATTGAATCTCATTCTGTACATGTTTAGCTTGTAGTTTCCCAAAGACTCAAAGGATCCTTATATACTTTTCCAGTGCCCCAATTTTCTGCAACAACCTTACTCCAGTACCCTGCCCCATAAATTCCATCACCTCAGCAAACCCAAACTTATTTGCTTAAATATGTCCCTGTTCTCTGTTGAATTATAATTCTATGTCCTAAAGTTTATAAAATATCCCTAAGTAAAAAGCTAGAATATAGTCACCTCATATGCTCTTCTTTTTTCAATGAACATGATCTGTTGTCCAATGCCTGCAAACAATTGCTTCAAATATCTTTTCCAGTTTTATAGTTGTTTATCTTGAGAGTATAACTATAATACTCACAATTCTGACCAAATTAGAAATCCTTCGTTCTGCTTTTTTTAAGTTGGAAAATATTTTTCATTGTTTTAATTATTTGATATTAATTCATCAAATCACTCAACAAATATTTATAAAGTATTTTGTAGCTTTCATGTGTCATTTTGTTTAAAATGACAATTTTTTTTCTTTAGCACATGGAAGACTAATAGATTAAACAAGAGTAGAAAAGATGTACTTAACACCATCATAAAGTGAAGTACAGGGTGTTCAGGGAGCACAAAGGAGACAACAGGGAAAAGATATTGTAAAATAAATGAATGTTTAAACTGAGACCTGACAGATGAGAAAGAATTAGTTAGATGAAGAGATTTGGGTCACTGAGTGGCTAAAATACAGTTGACCTTCAATATCAAAGGGTTCAACATCTTCAGATTTAACCAACTTCGAGCAGAAAATATTTGGGGAAAAAAATGCATCTGAACTGAATATGTAGACTTATTTCCTTATCATTGTTTCAACAATAGAATATAACAATCTTTTCCATACCATTTGCATTGTATTAGGCATTGTAAGTAATCTAGAGATAACTTAAAGTACAGGAGAGGATGGGTGTAGATTTATATGTAAATATGACCTTACAGCTGGGCGCTGTGGCGCACGTCTGTAATCCCAGTACTTGGGAGGCTGAGGCAGGAGAATCGCGGCTTCAAAGCCAGCCTCAGCAATGGCAAGGCACTTAGCAACTCAGTGAGACCCTGTCTCTAATCAAATACAAAAAAGGGCTGGGGATGTGGGCCAGTGGTTGAGTGCCCCTGAGTTCAATCCCCAGTACCAAAAAAAAAAAAAAAATAAAAAAAAAAATATGACCTTACATGTCTCTATGTTTTCTATGAGACTGAAGCATAGTTGGATTTTTGTTATTCTGTGAGGGAAGGGATTCCTTGAACCAATCCCTACTGGATTCCAAGGGACAACTATAATTTCAGAAGGTAGGGACAAGTAAAGAGAAAAAATGAATCCAGCAATTAAGAGCTTTCTGAAACATAAAAAGATGAAGAGATTTGAGTCACTGAGTGGCTAAAATACAGTTGACCCTCAATATCAAAGGGTTCAACATCTTCAGAAACAAAAATATAGTTTTTTGGAATTAAACTGATAGAAGAAAGCACTGAAAGATTTGAACTAGAGGAATTACATGTAAACATTTTAGAAGAATAATTTCTCTTTAGGGTGAAGAGACTGGACTGAAGTAAGGCAGGAAGACAGCATGGACAAGGGTTTTAGCATTGAGGATACAGGTAAAGAGGAAGAGAATTCTGGACTAGACTCTTAAGATAGAGAGAAGGTGGCCAGAGTTTAATAAAAAGCTATGAAAGGGCTGGGTTTGTGGCTCAGTAGTAGAGTGCTTGCTTAGCACATATGAGGCACTGGTTTCGATTCTCAGCACCACATATAAATAAATAAAATAAAGGTCCATTGACAACTAAAAAAATTAAAAAAAAAAAAAAAAAAAAGCATTGGAGGACTTGATTCTGTCATTCCATCCCAAAGAGAGGAGTTCTAAGGGTTTAATCTCAGTAGTTCAACTACAAAGCTATGCATCTAAGCACCAGAAAATTAATTTGTTTATAATGTCCTCACTAGTAGGCCAAATGTACGTATTCATTTTCCATGGCATTCTATCTGGTAAATATCAAATTAGTAAATGGAATTCAAGCAAAGGGTATCTTCCTATCAACATATTGTTTTAGATGTTCTTACTGAGAAAGAGTCACTTTGAAAGAGTTATTTAGATTGTGTTAATCTATTAAGGCAAAGAAAAATGTGTATTATACTTGAGAACAATTTCTATCCAAAAGAATGAAATAAATAATAAGCCCTTCCCTTTCCAAACAATATATATCTAAAACTATTAGTACAAAAAAGTACAGTCATGATAGCTGAAGGGGGGGCAGGGTTTGGGGGGATGGCACAACGACATGACGACACACGCACACAAGAGCTCAGCCTGGAGTAGTATAAATGAGTTTATGTGGGCTAAGAAGGGTATTTTATTCACATGAGGAGAGATCTTGGCATAGGGTATCAGAGTTCAAGCAGGATGAAAAAGACATTCATAAGCACGATGACAGGAGTGTCCACACTGGAGGAAAGGATGATATGGGGATTCAGAGTCTAAAAATGCTGCACAGGAGGTCCACATGACCTGAAGACTACTGGGGGATCTAGATCAGAGCAGTGTAAACATCTCTGCAAGAGCTTAGCTGGTACAAAGGATCAAATTGAGAAAGGTGAAGAAGGTGCCCATGGGAGGGGAATGAGGAGGTCATCAGCACAGGAAGATAGAGTCCAAGCAGAATGGAACAGCATCATGTGAAGGAGTCAGCTGAGGAGTCAAGAGCCCAAACAAGGTGAAGTGGCATCAAATATGGGAGTGTAGTCTGCCGACCATGGGGTGTTGGAGCCCTGGTATGGTGGAGCCCTGGTGTGGTGATGGTAGATTCATTACATATATGGGGACTGATCAAATTAGTAAATATGATAAGAATGTAGTCAGTTTCTTGATTCTCACTCTCTTTATTGTATTTAGCAGGCAAATGCCCAACATTGGTTAAATTCAACAATCCAACTTATTGCCTGCCACTGAATAATTGGACAAGAGTGAAAAAACACAGTCATCATGACTGGGTCTCTCTTTATATTTTCAGACATAAACTTCAAGACTCCTGACATTGTCATGCAACCCTGTAACACTTCCCTAGTCATATTTATTTTATGAGGTAAAAACTATTTTGCACTTTTTTTTTTTTTTTTTTTTTTTGGTACCAGGGATTGAACTCAGAGGCACTCGACCACTGGGCCACATCCCCAGCCCTTTTTGTATTTTTATTAGAGACAGGGTCTCACTGAGTTGCTAAGTGCCTCGCCATTGCTGAGGCTGGCTTTGAACTCGCAATCCTCCTGCCTCAGCCTCCCAAGTGCTGGGATTACAGGCGTGCGCCACCACGCCCAGTTTATTTTGCACATTTTTGAGCCTAAATCAACCCCTCTCCCACTCTCAGCCAATAACTTCACAGTCTTTTTCCCATTGAGACTACAGAAGTAACCAAAAAAGAATTTACTATTCTTTCACTGCTTACTTTTCTAATCATGTATTGTTATATTAGATGAACAGTGTACCCTCCTATTAACCCTTCCAACTGGGCAATGAATCCTATCTCTTCTTGCTTACTCAAGGATTTTGCTCTGCAAATATCCCCTCTCTTGCAACAATTTTCCCCCTTATCCATAGTCATTCTCATTAGTCTACAAATGTTCTAGCACATTCCCACTTTTAAAAAATAACAAAATAAGAATAACCAACTAAATGCCTCTTTCTCCTGCATACTTCTTTAGCTATGGCCCTATTTCTGAGTTACTTTAGCAAAACTCATAAAATTATTCTAAGTTTCACTTTCTTGTCGCCTCCTTTTTCTGAAACTAGCTTTATCAAAAGCAGCTGTGGACTCCACAAATCCAAACACTCCTCTTAAGCATAGGTAGAGTTGATAGCTCCCACCTTGTAACACTTTATTTACTTGTCTTCCAAGACCTAATTCTCCCAATTTTCCTCTTACTAGTTGTACTTTAGTATCCTCGGCTGGCTCCTCCTCTTTGTGATCTCTAAATGCATTAGCTCTAGTGCTACAGGTTTAAGTCTTGGATCTCTTCTATTCATCCCCCCATTTGAATTAATCAAACTTTAAAAGTTAATACATAGAACTAAGTGTGTATATCAATGTTTCCTAGTTTTTTCTCTAGGCCTAACTTCTCCCTTGGATAAACTTCTATTTGCCAAATGGACAGCTCCTCTGGATAGCTAATGGGCATTCCAAATTTACACGTTTAAACCAGATCGACCCAAATCTCTTCTTCTAAAGTTTCCCTATTACAATAAATGGTCAAACTTTTTTATCCACCTGTTCAAGCAAAAAACCTTGAAGTCATGCTTGGTGCTTTTACTTCTCTCATACACTATTATCCAAACTATTACCTCATCTGTTGGTTTTACCTTCAAAACATCCCAAATCCAAGCATTTCTCACCACTTCCACCACTAACTTCATCAGGCCACCAATATTTCTCATCTTGATTATCACAAACCCCTAAATTAGTCTCCAACCTTTGCTAGCTACAGAAAGCAGATGGCCTTCTCTCAGCAGTCAAACTGGTCCTTTATTTTATTATTATTTTTTGGTACCTGGGATTGAACCCAAGGGTGCTTAACCATTGAGCCACACCTCCAGACCTTTTTATTTTTTATTTTGAGACAGAGTATCACTAGGTTGCTTCCAGCCTCATTAAGCTGCTGAGGCTGGCTTCAAACCTTCAATCCTTCTGCCTTAGCTGCTGGGATTACAGGTGTGCACCACTGTACCTGGCTTAGAATCTCCTGTTTTAGGAAAACTTGGTCACTTTCAAACATAAATAAGAGCATGTTCTTTCCCTACTCAATACCTTCCAATAGATTTCTACTTAAGAATAGAATCCAAAATCCCACAGAATTCAGTCCTTTCTATTGTTGTGACTGAATTTTCTACCATTTCCCCCCCTCACTTTGCTTTTCTTGGTAAGAACACCAAACATGTTCATACCTCAGGGACTCTGCACTTAAATATTAAGATTGAATGGGGCTGGGGTTGTGGCTCAGTGGTAGAGCGCTCACCTAGCACGTGCGCGGCCCGGGTTCGATCCTCAGCACCACGTAAACATAAATGTGTTGCATTGTGTATAACTAAAGCAAATAAATAAATATTAAAAAAAAAATTGAATAGTATGTTCTTCCCCCAGATTCTTAACAATTCACTCCTCTTGAATGAATATTTAAAAGACAACTGCTTACTATGTGAAAAGGAGAGAACTTCAAGAATTAGAGCAGGAAAACAACTTAAAGACTAGTACTTAACAGTCCAAGGGGAAAATGCTGGTTGCTTGGACCCGGAAAGTAGCGGCAATGGAATAAAGAGGAAAATTCTGGGCACAATTTAAAACGGCAGCTAAGAACTGCTGATGAATTGGAAATAAGGTGAGATGTAGGACAGCTCAGAGTTTGGCATGAGCAAATGTGTGGATAATGATATAATTTACTAAATTGGTGTGCTGAGGTAGTAGCAAACTTGACAATGTGGGAGGAATGGAGATAAAAGGAATCAAGAATTCTATTTTGAACATACTAAGCTTGAGATTCCTAGTAAATATCCAAACAGCTGGACAAATATACCTAGAGCTTAAGAAAGAGGTCAGGAGCCGGGCGTGGTGGCACACGCCTGTAATCCCAGCACTTTGGGAGGCTGAGGCAGGAGGATCGCGAGTTCAAAGCCAGCCTCAGCAATGGCGAGGCACTTAGCAACTCAGTGAGACCCTGTCTCTAAATAAAAATACAAAAAAGGGCTGGGGATGTGACCCAGTGGACGAGTGCCCCTGAGTTCAATCCCTGGTACCACAAAAAAAAAAAAAAAAAAAAAAAAAAAGAAAAAGAAAGAAAGAGGTCAGGGTTAAATATATAAATTTGGGAGTCATTAGTACATAATCAGTACTTAAATTCATGAAACTGAATGAGATCACCCAAGAAGAGAGAAGACAGAAAAGAGGCTGAGTCTTAGGGCACAAAAGCATTTAGAAATCAGACAAAGGTAGATGCAGCAAAGACTAAGAAATGGCAAGTAAAAAAGGAGAAAACCATAAGATTATGATGTCATGGGAAGCAAAATGGATTTTTTTTTAAAGAATAACTGAATCAAATCTGAGAAGTTAATGAAAATTTGAAACTGACCATTCTATCTGGCAACACAGAGATTCCTGGTGACCTTACAAGAGCAATTTTAGTGAAAGAAAAGAAGAAGAAAAAAATCTGAGTGGAATAGACTGAGGGGGAAATGGGAGGCAATAAAGTGAAGACAATGTATACATACAACTCTTGTGAATTCTGCTACAAACTGGAAGAGAACAAAGATAATAGCTAGAAGATGTTTTGGAACACAGGGAGAATTTTTTATCTGAACACTAGAGCATATTTACATGCTAATGTGAATGATCCTATAAGGAGAAACTGCTAATACAGAAAGAGAAGGAACTGAAGAGCAAAATCTTTTAGTTGATAAGAAGGATAGATGTGCTCCAGCCTCCAAAAGGAGTTGGTTCATGTTTAGATAAAATGATAAACAATTTACCCTCACTACAGGAGAGGAAATTGTATAGGTATGTGTATATGGTAGTTTCATAGATTTCATGATTGGAAAATGAGAGAATTTATCTGATTCCTATTTCTCCATAAAATACAAGGCAAACTCATTAATTGAAGAGAGTACATTGTGGATTTAACGAGAGAGGTGGGAATAGTTATTTCAGAAAAATAGTTATTTGCTACTCAGTAAAGGTACAAAATAGTAGTATAATTTTAAGATGAAAATTCATAAATACCTTCAAAGTTATAATTATCTTCAGTTACATAGAAGTGGACACAACTTAAATGACCAGTAGGGAGTCAGTTAAACTACAGGATATAAACTCAATGGAATATTACTTAGTAACTTAACAATGAACCAGAAATGTGTGTGTATATATATTAACAGATCCATAGTATGTCATTAAATAACTTTTACACTATAAAATAAAATAAAATTCTACTGATGTGTTTAAAGATAAATGTACTTATATAATCACACAGGCATGGTTTTATAAAGACAGAAAAGGCCTGAAAGAAAAATACAATGACTCTTAACTTAGTGGGACTCAGGGTAGGGACCAGTGAGAAAAGCACATAACTCCACTAAACATATATACATTTTTTGTTTCATATATAGGCCAAATCCTATGTCCTTTCCACATACTAATAGTGTAAACACCAAAATTCAAACAAGGATTCATATACAAATGGTCATCTTGGAATATTTTATAGAAAAAACTAAAAGTAATCTAAATGTAAAAAAAAATATGCAACTACTAAAAATGCTCATAAAACAAAAACTGAAAAGAAGCAATCATAGAACAGAAGCCCATATTAAGAATTTATTATAGTGTCTTAATGACATAGGACTTTTATGAATAACGTGTAGTGGGTGAAAATATAAAAACCCCGAATACAAAATTAGATACAATATGGCCTCAGTTATGTAAAACAATATGCAAAGTAAGAGAAAAATACATGAAAATATCAACAATGGTTATCACTGGTGCTAAGACTGTGTGTGTAGATGACTTTCATTTCTATATTTTACCACTGCCAATTTCTCTACAATAAGCTATTATCACTTTCACAATTACAAAAATTGTATTTTAAAAATAAAAAATTTTACTAGCACCATTACCTTGGGATCATGAACAAATGTATTTCCTTTGGTTCCAGGGGGGAAATCTCCAGTACAAATATATTTTAGACATTCAATGATGGTCTGAAGAAACAGAAAATTATACTAGTTATAAGAGAACTGCTTAAGTTTACCATAAATATTAATCCATTACTAAAATATTGATCATGGAGACTATAAGAATGTGATTGAAAAAAAATTGACAATATAAACTCATAATAATGATTAAGAGTTTAAAGAATAATTGCTATACGTTCATAGAAAAGCTATATAATTTAAAAGGCATCCTAAAATAAAAAATTCATAATTTAGAAGAAAAATATTTCCAATTAAACCCCTTTAAACTAATAAGAACAACTGCTAACAATTACACAGAGCTTCCTACATGCCAAGTAGTGAATTCTCCCATTAAGGCTAGGTGGTAGAACTATTTTTACCCCATTTTATGAATCAGAAAGCTAAAGCAAAACTAAGACCTAAAACTATACCTAACAGTGAAGTTAGGTCACTTGCCAGCAGTCACACAGGTAATAAATGATGAAGCCAAAAAATCTGTATTCAGGTGGCCAGTGCTCAAAAACACTTTATTAGTCTTCGCTCCAGTAGTGCACTTAGTACAACGCTGAGAACATAGTAAACAGTCTAGCATTCAACTCTCAACCTTCCCTTTCCACATGCTACACTTTTCACTCATATTTCTAATATTACCTGGGCTTTTAACAATAGCAGTAATAAGCTGTGCTCCAACTTTATTTTGATTGGGCAAACGTCAAAAAACGCTAAGTAACAACAAAATACAGTTCTTTCAATTGAACCTAAATCCTCACTACATCAGTTTCATTTTAAAGTCATTTTGTTTTCCATTTATTAGGCTTAACAGTGGGCATCTTTACCAAGTGTATATTTATCATACTTCATATCCTTTTTAAGGAATTCCTCAGGGTCAACTACTGGGACGTGAATACTATGCTTCAAAAGCAAGGGGGCAGGGTAAATAACAGCAGCATGAGCCAATGGTCTTCTTGCAGGACCCTGAGCTAGTTCAGGTCTCTGGGATTCTCAACCACACCTGTCCACAGGGCTGTCCCGGACACCCAAACTGCCTAGGTCTGGGGTGACGACTAAAGGCCACGACAGGCCACGCCCCTTTCTAGGCCTCCAAAACCAGAGTAGTAGGTACGCCTCTCCTTTCCCTAGTTCAGAACTCCCCAGAGATTTTATTTTCTGGATTCGTTAGATGAGGCGAGTAAGCGGAAGGCGGCTACTCAGGACTTACCGTCTTCCCCGCCCCATTGGGTCCAACCAAAATTGTGAGGGGGCTGAAGAAAGTGATAATTTGCTTATCTTTGTCCTCTATTCCAAAACTCCGCACGCCCAGAATGCTCATCTTTTCGATCCGGGACATTTTTGGAAACGTTTCGTATCTCGACACCAAAGGGCCTGGAGCCCACCGAGGTTTAACAGTGAGGCTGCAGAAGGGCGAGCGCGGGACGAGGAAGCCACAGAAAGGCCAAAAGTTCAGAAGGCGAGCAGCGAGACGGGGCAAGGGCTCAGCCTGGAGCCCTTCCTTCCACACCCGCTTCTTTTCCGGCTGGTGGGCGAGAGAGACGGGGACCAGCTCGGGGATGCCTTCCCAAAGACAAAAGCAAAGGTCGAGCCACCCTGCGACCGCGCGAACTCACAGATTCCCGCTTGGGCGGCCCCACGGGTCACGTGAGTCCGAGCACGTCCACGTCACACGCCGCACGCCCGATGCTCGTCGGGAAGTGGGAGGTCTGCGGCGCGCGCAGTGTCGGCTTCCAGGTACCGTCAGGGTTTTGGCAAGATGCTGTTGCAGGTTGCTGTGGATTTATGATTTCTTGCTGGTGCGGGGCAGCACGAAAGGCACTAATTAAGTTTAAGGAAGACCGTGGTTTGTGATGGAACGCACTACGTTTTTCAGAGCGTCATCCCCGGGACTCTTGGAATGGGATGGAATCGTGTTCCAGAAATGTCAAAACTATTTTCCTAACAATAGGAAGATTTACTTTTTCACTCTCCCTCCCTAATGTCCAGTAGTTTCCGTTGTTCACATGAGCGTGAAGACGTCATTGCAATGAAATGTGTGCCTGTATATTTTTTTAAAAATATTTATTTTTTAGTTGTAGGTGGACACAATGTCTTTATTTCATTTTTATGTGGTGCTGAGGATCGAATCCAGTGCCTCACGCATGCCAAGCGAGCACTCTACAACAGAGCCACAACACCAGTCCAAGCCTGTATATTCTTTTTTTTTTTAATATTTATTTATTTGCTTTAGCTGTACACAATGGGTTTATTTGTACATGGTGCTGAGGATCGAACCCAGGCCGCGCACATGCCAGGCGAGCGCTCTACCGCTGAGCCACAACCCCAGCCCGCCTGTATATTCTTTTTTTTTTTTTTTTTTTTTTTTTTTTTTTTTTTTTTTTGTGGTACCGGGGATTGAACTCAGGGGCACTCGTCCACTGGGTCACATCCCCAGCCCTTTTTTGTATTTTATTTAGAGACAGGGTCTCACTGAGTTGCTAAGTGCCTCGCCACTGCTGAGGCTGGCTTTGAACTCGCGATCCTCCTGCCTCAGCCTCCCAAAGTGCTAGGATTACAGGCGTGAGCCACCGCGCCCGGCCCGCCTGTATATTCTTATGGTTAAAACAAACTCAATTTCTAATTGACTGTGAATATTACTAGTCATAACTCACACAAATGCCCTTTGAGGGCTACAGTAATTTTTAAGAGTGTAAAGGGGCCCTTAAGACAAATCCCGAGAACTGCTGTTGTAGGTCTCTACAAATATGTTCTGCAAATATGTAGAATGTAAAGGAAATTGAGTCCTAACAGCACTTCCACAGGAAAGAGATACCTCCCCTCTTGATAGTCCCCCCACATTGATTGGTAGTTAGGGCCTGGGTAAATTGCTGAGGCTGGCTTTGAACTTGGAATCCTCCTGCTTCAGCTTCCCAAGCCAGTGGGGTTTCAGGCCTGCAACACCACACCTAAAAGGCATAGATACCTTTAAAATAAAGGAAGGAGAAATCACCTTTCGAAATTGCAAATATTGCTTTCTTGGAAACAAACTTAATGGAAGGATATAACATGTAAGGACCTATAGGTAAATCTTGAAAAATAAAATTTCTGGAAAACATTAAAATCAAAAACTTTAATGTGGTGGTATAATTTGCTGCTGAGATGGAAAAATGTAGGAAATGCTGTTCAATCACACAATCCAAAGAAAATAATATACAAGACATAATACCTAAACCAAAAAATTTCATGTTTTTAGGAATATAGATGGGGAAGGCCAAGTAAGAGAACACGAACACATCAGTTATTACAAGAGACACTTAAAATTATCAATGCAACAAAACGGACTGAAATTATATATTAATGTCTTAGTTGGCAGACCAGTGTAATAAAACAATGGGAAAAATTAAAGATCCTTTATTCCCAATTTTTAAAGTTGTGGTAAAATACACAACAAAATTTAAAATCTTGACCATCTCAGTGACATTAAATATGTTCACATTTTAGTGAGACCATCATCACCTTCCATCTTCCATTTTGCAGAACTGAAACTATAGCCATTGAACAGTAACTCCATTTACCAACTCCTGGAAATCACGGTTCTATTATCTGTCTCTATGATTTTTGACTATTTTTAATAATCTTGTGGAAGTGGAATTAACAATATTTGTCTTTTTATGATTGAGCATAATGACCTCAAAATTCATCTATGATGTAGCAATTGTTAGAATTTTAATCCCTTTTTAAGGCTAAGATTCCATTGTGTGTACATATCACATTTTGTTTATCCATTCATCTGTCAATGGCATTTGGGTTGCTTCCATGTTTCTGGTATTGTAAATAATACTGTTGTGAATATGGGTGTACATGTATCTCTTTGAGATCGTGCTTTTATTTCTTTTGGGTGTATACCCAAAAGTGGAATTTCTGGGTCATATGGCGATTCTTTTTTTAATCTTTTTGAAGAACTGCCATATTTTTTTTTCACAGCAGCTGTACCTTTTTACTCTAATCAACAGTGCACAAGAGTTTCAATTTCTCAACATCCTCACCAACACTTGTTATTTCTGTAGTCTTTCTAATGAGTGTGAGTAGTATCTCATATATAGTTTTAATTTGCATTTCAATAATGCAAATGATTTGTGTACTTATTGTCCATTCACATTTCTTCTTTGGAGGAAAAACTATTCAGGTTAGTTTCAAAGTAAAGTTTATTGAACCATAATTTCATATACTAAAATTCACTGTTTTCCAGAGTACAGTTCCATGAGTTTTGACAAATATAAAAGATTCATTCCCCACAAGACCACTGAGAAAAAATTTTGATATCAGAATATCAATAGGAAGGAAAAAAAGCAAGACTATACCTTATTTTACTTATTACTATAAGTTCCGGAGGAAGATCTAGATACTCTAAAGGAATAAAATGTCAGAAATGTAATTACTCCCACTTTAAAGGAGAATTTTGTGACTCAAAGTAACAAGAAATTAGTAATGACTTGATTTCATGTCTCTGATCTCAGTATGAAGTCCCCTTATGCTGTTTTGCTTAAAAGAGGGGGAATTGAGAGAGAGAAGCTTAACTTGAATTAAATCTAATCACACCTTTAGATTTAGTTTCCAGTTAATAGTAATTGTAAGGATTAAATTAACAACACTGTAAGGATGGAAAAGGCAAATCCAGAACATGGAATATGTTATAAGACTTTGGCTTGGGCTCTCAGGAGATTAGTGTCATTAAAACAAGGACTGTTGTAGACTTTAAGTAAAGAATTGTTTGAAATTAAAGAGATTTGAGGTACGTATTACCTATATGTATCACATGCTCCTGGTTTGCACATACAGGAATTTTGGGGGGATACATTGGGAAATTTGAATGTAGACTGGAAACTAGATGATAAAAAAGAAGTGTTGTTAATTTTATTATGTTAGATATGATATTTAAGAAAACTTTTTTGGGCTGGGTTGTAGCTCTGGTAGAGTGCTTGCCTGGCATGTCTGTAAAGCACTGGGTTCGATTCTTGGCACCACATATAAATAAATAAAATAAAGGTCCATCACCAACTTTAAACAAAACTTTCTTTCTATGTAAGAAGACTATATTTTTGAGATGCATATGGAAGTATTAGTGATGGTGTCATACTGTCTGTTGTACACTTTAAAATGCTTCAGAAAAAATTAGTGAGTTGAAAGGGAAAAAATATGGACATGACAAGGTGGCCAGATTCTATTACAAAAAGAAAAGAAACTTTATAACAATAAGAAACTATAAAACCAAGACAAAGCTCTAGGATTGGGGTAGAAAATGTTTTCCAGTCAGCACAACTAGATGCTAAAATAAAAAGAGCTAAAAAGGCAAATCAGTCAAGTCCCCACTTTTTAGTAAACTACTTACATACTTTTGAAAAATGTTTGGTTTTGCTTGTAGCAAAATTAGTGTAATGAAAAATAAAACTACTTTATCTCGTAGCAAACTTAGTGTAATGAAAAATAAAACTACCTTATCTTATACCTACTATGGAACTTCTTTATCCTTATGATACTTTCCAACATAATTTTTTTTCTGGTATTGATATGAGCCTTCTATTGATTAGTGTTTGTTCAGTATATCTTTCTATATAGAATCCTTGATTTTCAAACTTTCTACATCGTTTCCCATTTGGTATCTCTTGAAAATAGCTGAGAGATTATTTTTAATGCAATTTTATAGTAGTTATAGATGAGCTTGTTTTCAATTACTGATTCCTGGTAAATTTGGACTTATTTCTCATATCTTACTTTGTGCTTTCTCTTTGCCTCTTTTTCTCTTCACCAGTTTTCTAGATTAGTTGAGCTTCTTTTTTTTTTTTTTAAATATTTATTTATTTGTTTTAGTTGTACACAATGCCTTTATTTTACGTGGTGCTGAGGATCGAACCCAGGCCGCGCACGTGCTAGGCGAGCGCTCTACCGCTGAGCCACAACCCCAGGCCCCTGAGCTTCTTTTTTTAAGATAAACTTTTTAAAAATTATAACTTTATTTAGTTTATTCTTTTTTTTTTTTTAATGTGGTACGTGAGATTCAAACCCAGTGCCTCACACATGCAAGGCAAGTGCTCTACCACTGAGCCATAACACCAGCCCTTTAACTGAGCTTCTTTATTCTCTTGTTTTACTCCACTGGATATACATTTTATTTCTATGATTTTAATTATTACTCTTAATGTTTCACATGCCTATTTTGAAGTATAAAGTTAATATTTTTAGCATTCTTCTGAACATTACAGACTATAAAATGTGCCAACCCTGGTCACCCACTCCATCTCCCACATTATAATTGTTTGAAATTTTTGTTCCTTGTTGTCTTGAAATCAGGGGTAGTATAAGCTAAATAAGTTATTTTTAAAACCAGCATTACTTATTTAGTTTTACCCACACAGTTATCAAACCCCAATTACCACTTCTTCCTTCTGGAATCATTTACTCATTTCCCCAGACTGTGAAAGCCTGGGGCTAATGGACCTTCAGGTAAAGAAATCTATGTCACAGTGCTGATGTCAGAATTAAAGTTATTTTTGTGAAAGTGTTTTATAAGTTGTAAAACAATAATGTAAAAGGGATTTCTTCTTCATGTATTGAAGGTTTTTAGAGAACGATATGGTGAAATGTAACCAAAACTATAAAAATGATCATATAAATTCCCTAGCAAAAGGAAATATTTTTTTTATTCCACAAAGAAGTTTCTAGTTGCATTATTTGATTTTATAATGCTAGAGAGAACCCCAAAGCCTATAAGTTAGGAAGTTGTGAAATAAACTGGTACATCAGTTTCATCTAATAGCATGTAACCATTAAAACAATAAGTAGGAAACTACCTATATACGAAATTATATAGAATTAGAAATGAGAAATATAAATAAGCAAAAAAGATAAATTCAAATTGTACATACTCATTGATTACAACACTGTAAAACTGTCTATGCATCAGTAAAGATTGGAAGAAGTCATCAAGAAACATATTTAGTATGCCAAGGGGAAATTCAGTGTGTATTTTTCCTATAACTTTTTTTTCAAAAATTCTAATGAAAATATGCTTGGGGATTGAAGGGATGGAGATTAAAATAAAATTAAAAAGAAAAGGAGATGTTATCAATTAACATTTAGTCACCACAAAAACTTTTGGGGATCATGCTCAGTTGATTGATTAGGATCAGTTCATGGAAAAGCCATTTGACCTTAAATGACTACACACAGTAAAAACCACAGTTACCAGTTTAAAAATTTTTTTTTTAAAAAAGCATGTTACCAATATGCAAACCACTAATAAAGATAAAGGTTGGATGGGACAAAAGGATGGATGTTACCCACTAACATACCTTTTGAACATAATTTTAAACACATATTATATATTATTATATACTATACATTTAAATAACTATTTATGCATTATTTCAGTATGTAACATTATTATTAACAACATTATTCAAAGTCCTTTTCTAAATTACATAATTACCAATCATTCTCAGAGTACTGGCCAGGGTCACCTGGCACGTGTGAAGCACTGGGTTCGATCCTCAGCACCACATAAAAATAAGTAAATAAAACAAAGTTATTGTGTCTATCTACAACTAAATTTTTTTTTTTCAAAATTCAGAGTACTGAATGCTAATTTATTTCTATTCCCCTAAAATAATGTGGATTTTTTAAAATGTCACAGTCGTTTACATTGGTTTGGTGTCTGTAGCTGAGCCTTGGGGCTTTGTTCTGGTTTCCAAGGGTCCTGCCAGAGTTGTTTCTGTTACTTCAATTTCCCAGCACAGGGAATAAACTCCTTGAACTCCAGAGTATTCACATTAATTTGTTCAGCTAATACAACAAAGAGTCTGCTTATTAATTTAAGAAACATTAATTGTCTACAACACGGTAGTACTCAAGGAGAAAGAGATTAATTAAATAAAAACCTTATTCTCAAGAGCACACAGCCTAGTGGAGAGGTGAAATGGTCCCATGTACGGTATTCATGGGATACAAAGTCTTTTTAAATAATAATAGTAAAAACAATCATGAACTTTTCCCAACTTGCCCCCCAACACACACATACACTTGTGCTGGGAATTGAACCCAAGGTCTCAGCACCTTCTAGGCAAGTTCTCTACCTACTGTGCTACATCCCTGGCCCACACTGTTCTTTTAAGATAAACTTTTTGAGTAATTTTAGATGCACAAAAAAGTTTCAAGAGCATTATAGAAAGTTCCAGTGTACCCTGCACTCAGTTTCCCCTATGTGAACATTACTATGGTACATTCTTTGTAACTAAGAAACCAACATTGGTACTTTACTAGACTCCGCAGGTTTTTTAAAAGATTTTTTTTAGTTGTTGATGGACCTTTATCTTATTTTTATTTCTTTTTCTAAAAATATTTATTTATTTGCTTTAGTTGTACACAATGCCTTTTTTTAACGTGGTGCTGAGGATCGAACCCTAGCGCACGTGCTAGGCCAGCGCTCTACCACTGAGCCACAACCCCAGCCCTATTTTTTATTTCTTTATATGCAGTGCTGAGAATCAAACCCAGTGTCTCACACATGCTAGGCAAGCACTCTACCACTGAACTCCAAACCCAGCCCCAAATTTATTTTTTTAATCTCCTTAGTTTTACCTACTGTCCTCTATCTGTTCCTCAATCTCATCCAGGATATGTCCCTTAGATGCCTCTGGATGTGACAGTCTCTTGAGACTGCTATTTTTTATTTATTTGTTTGTTTAATGAACTTAATAGTCATGAGGAGTACTGGTCAAGTATTTTGTCCTTTTCTTTGGGTATGGGTAGTATTTTTCTCATGGTTAGACACAGGTTATAGGTTGGAGGGGGCCACAAACATAAAATGCTATTCTTTATCACATTACATCAAAGGTACTTGCTATTAACACGAGTCACCACTGCTGATGTTGACCTCCATCACCTGGCTTAAACCAAGTTTATCAAGTTGTTGACCTCCATCACCTGGCTTAAACCAAGTTTATCAAGTTACTCTGTGTAAGGTTACTCCTCTTCTTCTCCCCTGTTTGATTTTTAAAAACAAAGCCATTGTGTGAATCCCACACTTAAGGAAAGGGAGATCACACTCCACCTCCTTGAGGAGGGAATAGCCACATAAGTTATTTGGAATTCTTCTGCAAAGGAGATTACAATCATTAACTTATTTGGAATTTTATATTAATGAAGCTCTTTCAAATACATCATTTTAGGGCTGGGGTTGTGGCTTAGTGCTTGCTTATCATGTGTGAGGCACTGGGTTCGATTCTCAGCACAGCATACAAATAAATGAATAAAATAAAGGTCACCAACATCTGAAAAAAAATTTAAGTAATACATCATTTTACAGTCCCTACTCTGAGAAAGTTTGTAGTCAGGTTAAGGAGGTCAGACTCATAGAGGAAAGGCTAATTACATGACAACTTTATAAGTATTTTAGCCAGGTGTAGTGATGTATGCTTGTAGCCTTAGCTATTCAGGGAACTGAAGCAGGAGGGTCCCTGGAGCCCAGCAGTTGGAGACCAGCCTGGGCAAGATAGAGTGAAACAAAGAAAGAGACAGAGACAGAGAAAAGGAATATAATTTTGTACACTCATGTTCTAGGCAGCGCTATTCACAATAGGCAAAAGTTGAGAGCAACCAAAGTGTCCATTAATTGACAAAGGGGTAGGGCTGGGAAGCAGCTAGCTTGGTGGTTGAGTGCATACTTGGCACAGTAGAGGCTGTTGGGTGCCACCCAACAGTGCCACCCAAACCCAAAACAGACAAAGGGATAAACAAAACATGGTGTATACATGCAATGGAAATTATTCAGCCTTAAAAAGGAAGGAAATTCTCACACATGCTACAACATGGACAGACATGATGCTAAGTGAAACAAACCAGTCACAAAAAAGACAAACACTATATGATTATATGAGGGCCTGGAGAAGTTAAATTCATACAGACAGAAAGTAGAGGAGAAGTTGCCAGGTGTAGCAGGAGGGGGAACTGGGAGTTACTGTCCAATGTTAGCAGAGTTTTAGTTTTCCAAGATGGAAATAGTTTGGAGATTTGTTGCACAACATTCTAAGTGTTCTTAACATTTCTGAGTTGTACATTTAAAAAATGGATAAGAAGTTAAATTTTGTTATAGCATTTTATATTTTTTTAAATTCTAAAGAAATACAATTTTAAATAGGAAGTATTTTTTGTAATCAGCCTTACTCAGTTATATTGCAAATCAGACTGCAAAATGGCACCCTAGAGCTTGATATTTGAAAATCAGATTATACAAAATAATCAAAATGTCAGACTTTTTGACAAACTGGATGATCTGACAATGTAAGCCCAAGGGTATCACACCTGAGTGCTGAGAAAGCAGCACCTGCCACCTTGAGACATCTTTTGCATTTACACTTTTCCCATCTCACTCACTGTTCCCCTAAAAATAGTGGTTGGTTGGTTGGTTGGTGAGTTTTCTTCTTCCCAGTGAAGCCTAGTATATTGGCATCTCAATTTACTACCTCCTCTAGGTGTGCAGCCCTATGATAGAATTTAACACTCAAAACTTTAAGATACTGGAATTATAAGCTATTCGGTGATTTCCCTGAAAGCTTTAGCTAAACCCGCATTTCCTCAGTGTAGCCCAAAGGTCTCGGAGGGGAAGCAGAAAGAATCCTCCCTTTGGCAAGGAAGGCCCTGCTAGAACTTGACTTGTGTTCTAAGAGCACCATTTTAAAAATACCCTTGATCCAAGTCTACTAAGATTTATAACACACTACTAAGAGATTCCCTGAAGTAATCCAACATCTCTCAGGTGTTCAAATCAGGCATGCCTAAGAGCCCCAGACTTCAGCACACACATATATACACACACACACATACATACACAAAACCAGACATGTGTGGGCAAATGCCACTGAAATACTGGGGTTTTTTGCTGTTGTTGTTGTTGTACCAGGGATTGAACCCACGGGCACTTAACCACTGAGCGATATTCCTAGCCATCCCCCCCTTTTTTTTGAGACAGGATCTCACTAAGTTGCTTAGGGTCTCGCCCAATTGCTGAAACTGGCTTTGAATGTTTGATCCTCCTGACTCAGCCTCTTGAGCCACTGGGATTACACCACGCCTGGAATGCTGTGTTTTTATACTGCCAGTGCAGAGCTGGGATATGTATGTTCTAACATGTGTTAGAAGTGTGTCTATCTCCTAGCTGCCTATTTCTCATAGAGAACAGCATCCAGCTTTGGAGAAGTGTTCTGGGTAACATTTTGTGTTTGTTACCACCTGTGTTAGATGTTCAAGATAGTCCTAAAGTCAGGCTCCCAGGCCACCAACACAACTACAATTGAAACCCTCATACCATTATGTGTGCTGAGGCCTAGAAAGGAGCCTCATTTGCTCTTTTCTTGAAAATATAGGTCTGAGCCTAAGGAGCAAAGGCTGATTCCCTTGAGTACACATGTTCATACATAGCCCATCCAAGGTGTGAAAGAACCCCTCACCCAGCCTTGTGGGACACACAGGAAAGGCCATGCCCTCGTGTTATGTGTCTGTGACAGATATTTATCGGTTACCATCTCAGCATCCCTGGCCCTCTTACAACTACCTAGGATCCCACATTCCTTGGCTGTGTGGTTTGGGAGAATGAAGGCTCAGAGAGAACCAGTGAGTATAGCTCATGCCCCTAGCCACAGTTCAAAAGTGAACACATTGACCCTTGTCATAAAGAATCTGAATTGTTCTGATTGAATGATCAGAAAAGCAAAACTGCTTTTTTTTTCCTGCTGGCTCATGAGAGGATACATATAGATCCAGGAGTTCTGGCCTCATTTTGGGGCCACAGTGGGACAACTGCCTAAGAGTGGAGTCGAGGAAGAGCCATCAAAGCAAGAGGACAGACAGGAACCTCCACCCATTATATGACCCAAATTCTCTGCTTATCTCTCCCTGTTTGGGTTTGGCTTGGGTCACTGAGAACAGCAAGGATCCTAATCAAGACACTATTGAACACAACTTGATCCTACCAAGTTTTAGTGGACTCTGCTTTAATCACTGTCTTCCCACCAGTATTTTCAATTCTCTTTGAGACAGATCAGTCCAGCCACAACCACAGTAGAAGTTAGTTCATCTGAAAAATATTCCCAGTTAGCATAAAATTCTGTTGAGTGGTTTCTATTCCTTTGTATGCATCTATTTTAAAAAGAAATTCAATCTTCTGATTTTTAACTAATGCAAACATGAAATATTGATGTATATCAACCTATGAATTTTCGTTTGTCATGGAAAATGTTTTTTAAAAGGAAGAAGTAGGGATTTTTTAAAAGATAAGCCACACAAGGTGGCACACACCATTAATCCCAGCTATGTGGGAGGCTGAGGCAGGTGATCACAAGTTCATAGTTATCCCAGGCAATTTAGCAATACTCTGTCTCAAAAAAAAATTAAATAAAAAATTTTAAAAAGGTTGGGCATGTACTTCAGTGATAGAGCACTTTCCCTATCATACAGAATCCCCTATGTTCCATCCTTAGAACTGAAAAAAAAAAAAAGATAAAAAATAAATTTATTTAAGATACAAGGCATTGGAAACATTTGGTTTCACCATTTGCCATCATTAGACATTCTCTATCTGATTGTTAGAAATTATTCATTTCCTCAAAGAGAGAGAATAAATTGGTTGGGGATGCAATCTCGTGCTAAGCACTTTCTTTGCCAAAGACAAACAGTGAACATTTCAAGCCACGGGGATGCTGCTGCACTTGAGTTTAGTAGCTCTTGGAGCTGCTTACACTTGTGCCTTGGCCTTGGAAATTCCCATGAGTACATTGGTGAAAGAGACTTTGACACTGCTTTCCAATCATCAAACTGTGCTGATAGGCAACGAGGTAAGTTTTTTCATTACTATGTTTCTTTAAAATGCATAATTATATGTGGTAGTTCATTTATTGTGTATAAAGATATGTTATAAATAACAAAATTATGAGCATGTTATAGGCATAGGTGAAATCTACATCACTAGCAAGCATAATAATGAAAGTTATGAATGATAGAGGGCTTTAAAAATGATTATATGACCTTTCCTTTTCCAGACCCTGAGGATTCCTGTTCCTGCACATAAAAATGTAAGTTAAATTATGATTCAAAACAAAATGATCCCATGAAAAAGCAAACTTCATATTTTAAGCTATAAATCATTAGTTTTCTTTGGAACTACTTAATTTTCTCTTTTGTTTTCATGTGGGTGGATGTGTATGTATGTATGTACTTAGAAATATTAGGAATTATTTTAAAATTAGAATCCATTAATCAAGTGGATCAGGCCCTTTGGTTATGTTTTCAGTTCTCCACCCCAAAGAGCCTCATGTTAGAATTTTTTTTTTTTTTTCCAGAAGAATCCCACAAGGGGTGAGAGGTGCTAGTCTCTGTTCAGTTCTGACCATCTATAGCCATTCTCTATCTAATATTATTCTGAAAGTATTGTGCTGGAGACCTAGGACAGAGGCTCAACTCTGGGGGTCCAAATAAATCAGGTCTGGTCACTTACCTCAAATATCAAACAGAAAAAGTAATGGTGAAGAGCAGGCAAGGAACCGTATATATCAAGTGTCTCAGCCCTGTCTTGGGGACACTGATAAGAACTTTAGGTTTAAATGGAGGAAGAATTCAGGAAGGGGGTGAGAGATATGCATAATTAAAAAGTCTTGGTCAAGTTGAACATTATTATCTCAATTCTGGTGATGCAGGATAGCTTCAGGAAGCCCTTAGTACTTGAGGGTGCAATCTCTATTTGGTGCTTTAGTGTTTATCTATTAGATCTGTGATACTGAAAGGGGGCAATTTGGTTCCCCTAAGATGATTGCTCCTGCTTAGGAGCACCCTGGGGTGATCTACCTGCAAGTCTCTACTGCCTCTGGAAGGGGCAGGGCAATGACTGGAGACTTCTAGGGCTCTGGAACAGGATGTAAAAGCTGGCAGTTGAATGTCCCTGCAAATCTTGAAAATATCATAGTTATTCTTCTCTTGGTGTCCTCTGTCTTGATGGGGAACAAGATAGGTTAGCTAAATTTAGGATCAATAAAACTTGTATTATTATACCTGCACACAGAACTGTGTTACCCTAAGTTTAGGGTAATAAAGGTGACAGATATGAAATGGAAGCTGAGATGCCAAGACTTATCTGCTTTTACTTACCCATTGGGCATCTGCAGGCCCAAGGGAAGAGTCAGTGCTTTTAGCAAAGCAGCTTCTAATTTTCTGTTATACTATTAGTTACTTGGGTTATATTTTTAGAATCATGATCAGTAGACATTAAAATGTACAACAAATGCCCTCTCAATAATTTTCACATAGTTAAATGATTATGACTGTATAATGGTATCATATACATTTGAAATACATCATGGTCATACTCAAAGGTAAAATATATTATTTCATTAGACTAAATGAAATAAAATTACCAGTCTAAACCATAAAAGAAAACACTAATGTGAGTTCAAGTAGTAACATAATTGCATTACTATTTTATTTCTGGTTATATAGTTTCTTTTCTTTTCTTTCTTTCTTTCTTTTTTTTTTTTTTTTTTTTTTTTTGTTGTTGTTGTTGTTGTTGTTGTTGTACTGGATATTGAACCCAGGGATTCTCTACCAGTGAGCTACAGCCCTTTTTATTTTTTATTTTGAGACAGGATTTCACTAAGTTGTCCAGGCTGGCCTGAAGCCTCCTGCCTTAGCCTCTGGAGTCACTGGGATTACAGGCATGCACCACTGCACCCAATATTGTGTAATTTCTTAATAACTTTTGTAATGCTTTTCAGTAGTTACAAGGCTTCATTTACTTGTTGAACATTTTCTCAGTATTGAGGTGGTTTGCCACTGGAAAAGGAACAAGCAAAAAACTCTTTGGAGGAGAACAAATATCATAAAAAACAAAGCCTAACTTTAGGGACCAGATTTTTTTTCTAATTTTTTAAAGTTGACAAATTAAAATTGTGCATATTTATTGTTTATAATTTGATGTTTTGGGGCTGGGGCTGGGGCTCAGTGGTAGAGTGCTGATCTCGCATATGTGAAGCCCTGAATTCGATCCTCAGCACCACATAAATAAAATAAAGATATTGTGTCCACCTACAACTAAATAACATATATGTTAAAAAAATAATAATATGATGTTTTGAAATATGTATACATTGTGGGTTGACCAAAGGACAACATTTAAAAAAATTTTTTTTTATTTGTTCTTTTTTTTTTTTTTTGTACCGGGGATTGAACTCAGGGGCACTCGACCACTGGGCCACACCCCCAGCCCTATTTTGTATTTTTTATTAGAGACAGGGTCTCACTGAGTTGCTAAGTGCCTCGCCATGGCTGAGGCTGGCTTTGAACTCACAATCCTCCTGCCTCGGCCTCCCAAGTGCTGGGATTACAGGCGTGCGCCACCGCGCCCGGCCTTATTTGTTCTTTTTAGTTATACATGACAGAATGCATTTTGGCATTTCATACACACATGGAGTATAACTGCCCATTTTTGTGGTTATACATGATGTGGAGTTATACTGGTCATGTATTCATATATAGGAATATTATGCAGTGGAACATAGAAATGTTATGCAGTGGACCCAACTTTTATATCATATTTTGATAATTTGCATCTTTAAATCTTCCTCATTTAGCACCAACTATGCATTGAAGAAATATTTCAGGGAATAGATACGCTGAAGAATCAAACTGCACAAGGTGATGCTGTGGAAAGACTATTCAAAAACTTGTCTTTAATGAAAAAATACATTGACATCCAAAAAGTAAGTTATGAACATTTCTATGGGAATTGTATTTGACAGGCTATGCCTGTTTCTACAGAAATTGACAGTTTTCTTCAATACCCATTGTCTATTATTTTCACAGAGAAAAAGTGTGGCCAGGAAAGACGGAGAGTCAAGCAATTCTTAGAGTACCTGCAAGAGTTTCTTGGTGTGATAAATACCGAGTGGATGATGGAAAGTTGAGGCTAACCTGCCAATTGTAACCAAAGCTTGTATTTTTTTATTAGACATATTTTAACTGATACATAAAAACACAAAAACTGCACATATTAATGGATACCATGTGAAGTTTGATACATGTAAACATATCTATGTCCTCAAACATTTATCCTTTTTTATATCAAAACATTCAAAATCCTTTCATCTAAGGATATATAACACACAATCAGTATTTACACTCTTTTGTGTAAGAACATATCATATCCTCTTATAATCTAACTATAATTAGTATCCGTTGATCAACATTTCCTCCTCTCTAGTACTTTCCCTTGCCCCTGGCCATGGCTCTACTCTTCATTTCTTTTTACATTATACCCATGAGTGAGATCATAGGAACTTACCTTTCTGTGCCTGAAGTAGCTAGAAATGGAGGAGGGAAAGGATATATATATATATATATATATATATATATATATATATATTTTTTTTTTTTTTTTTTTTTTTTTTTTTTTTTTTGCAACAAGAATGAGAGCCAACCAAGAATGGCTCTTAATTTTCAGTGTAATTAAACTTCAGAGGCAAGCCAGGCATGGTGGTGCATGCTTGTAATTCCAGCAGCTCAGGAGGCTGAGGCAGGAGGATCACAAGTTCAAAGCCAGCCTCTGCAACTTAGCAAAGCCCTAAGAAACTTAGCAAGACCCTGCCTCAAGTAAAAAAAAAATTTTAAAAGGGCTGGGGATGTAGCTCAGTGGTAAGCACCCCTGAGTTCAATTCCTAGTACCAAAAATAAAGTAAAATAAAATAAATATCAGAGATAAAGTAAATATTCCAGGAGTATTGCTACTCTACCACCTTACACAAGCATAAAGCATAAAGTATTTGAGATGTGTTTCAGATATCAAAAATCACTGAAGTGTTCTCTTCCAGTGTGCAAAATAGATAATTCTATTTAATTTAACATTCTGTAAGATGTCAATTAACTTAATATTATTTATGAAATGATTAAGAATTTGGTAAATTAATATTTATTTCATGCTCTGTGACATTCCAATAAAATAAAAACTTACAACTCTGATTCAATTGGCTGCTGGCCTCTGTTTTAATGCTTCAAGTCCATGTGAGGATGTGCAGGGTTTGGAGGGAAGCCCACAGTACACGCTGGCTGAGCATTCCTATCTCCCTGATAGCCCAAGTCTCAGGGTCACTGGGCATACCAAGAGCAAATGATCCAGCAGCACTTGGTGGGGATGTAGAAAGGAGAGGTATGGATGGAAAGTGAACTTAGTTTCTTTTGTACAGTAGTAATCCCACACCCTAGTAGGGTGCAGAGTAAAAAGCAGGAGATGAATGAATGGGTGGGGCTTCTAGACTGGCTGTAGAATTAAAATGAGTTTTAAGGTTTCCCCTGGGAGGAGGGCAGTGTAGGAACCTGAAACTAGGTTTGTGGGACAAACAAAAGCCTATGAGAAGAATTTGCCAGCCCAGGGGCTGGGGTTGTGGCTCAGTGGTAGAGCACTCGCCTAGCACGTGCTCAGCCTGGGTCTGATCCTCAGCACCATGTAAAAATAAATGCATTGTGTACAACTAAAGCAAAATAAATAAATATTAAAAAAAAAAAAAAAAGAAAGAATTTGCCAGCCCAACCATACTGCCAGCTCAGAGGAGAAGCCTGAAATGCTTTTGGTGATCCAGAGCACTAGGGTTCTTCCTCACAACACCTGACAAAACAGCACTGAAAAAGGAGCGGAGATTCAATCCCCAGCAGCACCACCACCACCACCCACCCACCACCCACCCCCGCCAAGAAAAAAAAAAAAAAAAAAAAGAAGAAGAAGAAAGAAAGAAACTGAAAAAGGAGCTGGGCACAGTGGTACACGCCTGTAATCCCAGCACTTGGGAGGCTGAGACAGGAGGATCACATGTTCAAAACTAGCCTCAGCAATGGGGAGGAACTTGGCAACTCAGTGAGACCCTTGTCTCTAATAAAATATGAAAAAGGGCTGGGGATGTGGCCCAGTGGTTGAGTGTCCCTGAGTTCAATCCCAGGTACAAAAAAAAAAAAAAAAAAAAAAAAAAAAAAAACCAACTGAAAAAGGAGCAGAGAAGTGCTCCTGAAAGTCTCACTCTGAAAACAGGGTCCCAAAGAGCCCTGCCATCTTAGGTTCCCAGGAGCAGAGTAGCACCAGGCAGAACAACACTCCCATCTGCCTGCTGATGCCTATTAATAGCATAAATGGAGATTTCTCTGCTTGAGAAAATCTATCAAGGATCCAGAAAAATATGTTCTTTGAAATATATTTTAAAACTGAAATAGACCCAGTAACAATACTCGGTTATGCCATTGATTCCTTCACTCCTTTATCCAACAAATATTTATTGAGGTCCTGTGCTGAGGATAGGACACAGATGTGGGACTGTGACACTGGTCCTTAGAGATCAGTGCCCCCATTCTGGGCATTATCTGCATGCAGGGCAACAGTGCTGAGCTCCACTTGTGTGTGTGAAACAATTGCTCCTACTGTTGGTAGGCAGAGGAGAGGGGCCAGAGCAGCCAGATGTAGGTTCCCAGGTGAGAGAATGCAAGCTCCTCTGAGAAAGAAGACATGTTTGGCTTCCAGCACGGGTCCAGGTATGGGGAACAGAATATTGCCCTACCCTGGCTCAGGCTCCAACTTGTGCACACTCCAAGCCATGAGCTGAGACGGCGAGGGAGGAAGGTGGATGAGCAGATCACCATGATGGCTGCTCTAGAAACTGACAGGAAACAGGAATATCAACTTGCAAAAAGACTGAATCTCAATTTAATTCAGCATTTATTTACTAAGCTCCAATACGTTCTAGGACTAGGATCCATCAGTGAGTAAAACAGACAAAATTCCTATCTTTGTATTTCTAACATTCTCTAGAAAAACACTTCAATCTACAAGTCACCATCATAGATCCCTGAAGGTAAAAGGTCAAGGTACCCTGATTGCTACTGTGGCCTCAGGATTCATGGTAGTACTTTTATCCATCTTGCCTCTGACAGGAAGTGCTCCTGACCTGGCCTCTGCCATCAAGGACCCCATCTTGCCCACTGATATTGGGGCATCCATGGCAGAGGCAGCATCCCTCTCTTTCATCCCAGTTTACACAGATCACTCACTGGCATTCTTCACAATGATGCCTGTTTCTCTTCTCCAAGGCCTCCCTTACTGTGTCAGTAAAAGAACCATGCTCTGTTGCTCTCCAGGAATACAGTCAGATAGCGGGTTCTTAGACAAGATGCAATAAATCCATTGTAGCATTCCTATTTCCCAGAGCTGTCTTCTTCAACACCATGGAAAGAGGCTCTGGCATTTTTACTTCACACACCACATAGCATCATCAGCGTCAGGCTTCAAGGGCCCAATGCAGTAAACCAGTAGGACTAGCGCTGGGTGTTCTTATAAAACCATTAAATCCTGAGTGATAGTGAGTAGCTGCCATACTGATGAGTTCACTCCTATTCAACTCTGCATTCCTCTGGATGAACATCCTGACAGTATATATTGCTGAGCTCCTCCAGATCTTCTGCTTCCCTGCCACGATTGTATATCAGTTGTGAAATGTTGTCTCTCAACTTCAAACCCACCTCTTAAACTCTGCTGGAGCTGGGATTCTACAAACCAATGTCTTCCTTGCCGGTTAAATCCCTGTTAACCTCTGTCGATACGTAGTGCCAGCCTAGGAAGCTCCAGGAAGAAGAGACTGTTTCTTTCTGTTTGCTTCCTGTTCCATTTCCTGTTCTTATCCTGTTCTATTCCTATTCCTAAGCCTAACATTAACCCTGGAAGCAGCAGTTCATTCCACCAGCAACAGTTGGTGGCACTTTGAGTTTTTCTACCATTCATAGAATCAGCTTTCAAATATCCCAAACTCCTCTAAGACCCTAGCACTAGACAATAAGCACTCCCCCAAAGGCCCGGGTTCCATTCCTGGAGGACCCCTCTTCCAAGCTCAGTGCCATGTCTGCTCCACAGACATCGCCTCCAAATGTGTAAGTTTTAATAATTCTAACCTCTTGGTTTTGCCTCTCAACCAAAGGGGTGCTACCTTTTTCCTACAGTTGTCACCTCCATAGGTACCCCATGGTTCCCTTTTTGTCTGCCCTGTTAACACTTTTTTTTTTCTTTTCAGTTCTGGGTGTTTCATCCAGGGCCTCATGCATGCTAGGCAAGCACTCTACCACTGAACTACATCCCTACTCCTTTTTAAATTTTATTTTGAGACAGGGTCTCACTAAGTTGCCCAGCTGGCCTTAAACTTCCAATCCATCTGCCTCAGCCTCCTGAGCTGGGATTACAGGTGTGCATCATGGCAACAGTTCTTTGTATTTGATTCTCTCTATTAAAATAAATGGTATGGGCTGGAACTGGAGCTCAGTGGTAGAGTGCTTGCCTAGCACATATGAGGCCCTGAGTTTAATCCTCAGCACCACATAAAAATAAGTAAACAGAAAAAGGTATTGTGAAAAAAAATTCAGAATAAAATAAAATAAATGGTATGGTTTCTATCTTCTGATCAGTCCCTAGTTAATACAGAATGTTTCTATACCTGACTCTGATTATTGGTCTGGAGCAATGAGGGGTGTTGAGGGAGGGTCATGAGGAGAACAAATGTCACCTTATGTTTCGAGTGGAATAGTTTTTCTGCCTTCAGGAAAGGGGGAAGCAAGTCTGCTCTGGCATGAGGGAATGGACTGCTTCTGCCTGTGGAAGAGGGCTCAGGAGAATTTGGGTATTCAAAAGTCTCAGGTTTGTCCATCCAAATGTTCCTACCCCAGGTCTCATGGTCCCACTCTTTCCTTTATCAGGGCCTGACTTTGACATAGAAGAGTGCCAAAGGTACACAATCATTCTCCTCTGTGGCTCTTCAATGACCTGCAAATTGTCAGACCCTGAACCTAGTTTTCAGCTTAATTTGCCCTGTAGCTGTAGGAAATAAGGTTTTCCTTTAAAGTTGCAATTGAAACTGGTAGAATTCAAAGGATACTAAGCTAGAATTAGATTGTCCTGTATCATCATTCTTTTTTGATAAGAGCTGTCAGAAGAGGCACTGTACTTTGCAATCCTATAATTAACACAATTCCCATATATTCAAGCCCCTTCATCTTCTGTTGCTTTGCTCTCTGCCTGCTCTTCATCCAAATTTAAAAAGAGTTAAAAGCCCAAAAATCTCGGGCTGGGGTTGTGGCTCAGTGGTAGAGCGCTTGCCTAGCACGTGCGTGGCCTGGGTTCGATCCTCAGCACCACATAAACATAAATGTATTGCATTGTGTACAGCTAAAGCAAATAAATATTTTTTTAAATGGCATATTGCATTTAAAAAATAAGCCCAAAAATCTCAATCATTTTATGCCAGAAGTTATGATCAACTTATTTATCCTCAGGATTAGTTCCTATTATTTTGAGAGACAGGAACAATCCAACTTCACAATTCCATTCCACAGGTTATCTAAAACTATAGCTGATAGCAATTTTGATAGCCTCAGAAAGCAAAGCCTGAGGCAAGGATTGAAATGCTGACACTTTGGGGGCCTTACAAGCCTGGGTTGGTTAAGGTTGAGGGAAAAAGGAAGTGAGGCAAGGAAAGATGTGGAAGATTGTGGTTGGCCAGACACAGTGGTGCACAATCGTAATCCTATATAACAACATGTAGGAGAGGGACATGTATATGCCAGTCTGTCTTTCTGGCCCATAACCCAGGGGTCATGCTTCACTCCACAATAGCTCATTTCCCTGCAGTTCCAAACTGGGGGCTGGGGGGGACACCTCAGCTATTTGAAAAGCCTCTACTCGGCCTTGGAGCCAAGGAGATTTTGGTCTGGCATTGCAAGTCATACTTGTGTCTTCTCCCACTTAATGGATTACACAAAGCTGGTAGTGACCTCAGTCTTTGCTTAGCTGAAGAGGCTACTCTGTAGCTCTGGACTTGGGCATTACCCATTGGACTTGGACAGTCCTCCTCCTACCTTATTTGGCAAAAGAACATTCCATGAAAATCCTTTTAAGCCCTCTTATATAAATAAAGCAAACACAGGATCTTCTCTCGCTCTCCTTCCAGTGTGGAAGCAGGACCGCTAAGGTTGTAGAGTCGTCCTGACCCCTTTTTGAAAATTACTTTCAGTGTGGTGTGATTTTTCACCTCATTTCTCAGCCAGTACACTTCATGCAAGGGAAACCCAAAATTCATAGCCCACGCAGGTCATGCGAGACCAAACTGTATCATCCAGTCATTGGCAGCCAAGAATAAGTCAGACCCTGTTCTACACACAGTGGTATTTTGTCTATGCCTGAAAGTGGTGACATGGCAAAGTTAGGGTGCTGAACAAGATAGAAAAAGTAGGCCGTGGAAGCAGTCTGAGAAGGCACACAAATGTGTGACCAGTACAAGGACAAATTTTCACAACTGATGGGAAAAGACATAGAAAATCTGAATGTCTCTATAACCATTAAAGAAACTGCATCAAGTCATTTCAAACTTTTCTCAAAGAATATGTAGCACAGTTTTACAGGTGAGTCCTCCTAAAATTTCAAGTGATGTGTAATTCCTCACATAGATAAACATATAGAAAATAAACAAAATGGAATAGTTCTCATTCATTTTGTGAAGGTAACATACATCATACAAAAACAAGAGGAGGCAGCATAAGGGAAAAAAAAAAGATCCATCCTTCACTCACGAAATGGATGTAAAAATTGTGAACAAAGTATTATCAATCCAAATCCAGATATATAAAAAGATATTATGTATGGCTAAATTGGGTCTATTTCAGGGATTTAAGATTCAACATTAGAAAATCTTTTTTTTTTTTTTTTGCTAAAAAAGCTTTGTTTTATTGAACATCTTTTTTTTCATTTTAATTTGTTATATATGACAGCAGAATGCATTACAATTCATATTACACATATAGAGCACAATTTTCATATTTCTGGTTATACACAAAGTAAGAGTCACACCATTCACGTCTTCATGTATGTACTTAGGGTAATGATGTCCATCTCATTCCACCATCTTTCTTACCCCTATACTCCCTCCCTTCCCCTCCCTCCCCTTTTCCCCTTTGTCCTATCTAGAGTTCATCTAATCGTCCCATGACCCCCAGAAAATCTTTTAATAAAATCTACCACATTAATCTCTTTATCAATGTACAAAGGCATTGCTGAAATTTAATATCCACTTATGATGACTACTATTAACAGAGTTGAAATAGAAGGGAATTTCTTTAACCTGAAGAGCTTGTAGGAAATACTGTGCACAATAGTGTTATGTTAAAAGCATCCCTTTAAAAGCAGGAATAGGGCTGGGGCTATGGCTCAGTGGCAGAGCACTTGCTTAGCACATGTGAGGCACTGGGTTCAATCCTCAGCACCACATAAAAATAAATAAATAAAATAAAGGTATTGTGTTCATCTACAACTAAAAAATAAAAAATAAAAAAAGGGAAAAAAAGCAGGAATAATGGCCCATCTTGGTGGTGCACACCTGTCATCCCAGAAACTCAGGAGGCTGAGGCAGAGGATTGCAAGTTCAAGACCAGCCTCAGTAACTTAGGGAGGCACTGTTTCAAAATAAAAGAACTGGGGAGGGCTGGGGTCATAGCTCAGTGGTAGAGCACTTGCCTAACATGTGTGAGGCACTGGGTTCCATTCTCAGCACCACATATAGATAAATAAATAAAATAAAGGTCCATTGACAACTAAAAAAATATTTTTTTAAAAAAGGACTGGGGATGGGGCTGGGATTGTGGCTCAGCGGTAGCGCGCTCGCCTCGCACGTGCGCAGCCCGGGTTCGATCCTCAGCACCACGTACAAATAAACCCATTGTGTACAGCTAAAGCAAATAAATAAATAAATATTAAAAAAAAAAAAGGACTGGGGAAGTAACTCAGTGATTAAAGTGCCTCTTGGTTAAATCCCCCTGCAAATAAATAAATAAATAAACGCAGGAAAAATGTATGAATATCTGTAGTACCACTTTGTGAGTGCTCCCCAACAGAGGAAGCACCATTCACATAATAGACATTGTAGATTTGAAAGTGCATCAGACAATTTCCTACCAGATGGAAATAAAGTGTCTTGAGGAAAAGGCTTCTTTTTCCAATTTGTACAAAGGCTTTATATGAGCTAGTGGTGATCCCTGGATACCGGCTAACTCCATTTCAGTTAAATACTGTGACTAAGGGGCCTGGCTTTTGCAATAAGTTACAAATAGAACTAATAAATATAAGGATTGTAAACAAAGAAACAAAGTTCTGTGTGTGTGTGTGTGTGTGTGTGTGTGTGTGTGTGTGTGTTTGCAGATGATACAATATGACAATATGGAGAATGGGGAATTGTGGCATGTGCCTGTAATTCTGGCTACACAGGAGGCTGAGGCAGGAGGATCATCTGAGCCCAGGAGTTAGGGGCCAGCCTTAGCACCATAGCATGACACCCTCACTTAATTTAAAAAAAAAAAAAAAAAAAAAAAGCAAGAAAAGTGTACAAAGCCAGTTAAATGATTATAAGGAATAAGAGAGTTTAGCAAGTTGCTGGATCAATATACAAAGTCAATTACATTATTACATATCACCAAAAATAGAAAATATAATTTTAAAGAAGACATCATTAAAAGTAAGTGTAACTATTATTATAATACTCATAAGACTATATGGTGCTAAGGAATAAAAAAATAAACAGAAGACAATTAAAAACTTTATTGAAAGATAGGCCCATGGGTAAGAAAGACTCGTTTCTAAAACAGCTTGTTTATTCTTGTACATGGAAGAATGAGAATCCAAGAATAGCCAATACAGTATTGAAGATCAAAGTGTGACAACTTTCCCTGCTTAATATCAAGCTTTAATAACAGAGTCAGTGTGGTACAGACAAGGGGATACTGCAGTAGTTCTCAAAAGAGGGCAAGTCTTCCCCCCAGGGAACGTTGGCAATTCTTGGTTGTCACAACTGGAAGGAAGGGAGTGGATGCTACTGGCATCTAGTAGGTAGAGGCCAGGGATGCTGGCAAACACCCTATGATGCACAGGATGGTACAACAAAGACTTGTCCCATCCAAAATGTCAATAATGATGCTGAAAAATCTTGGGGGTAGAGAGAGAGAGAGAGACCAACAAGAAACTAATTTATTTTATTTTTAAAAAAATGTTTACTTTTTACTTGTAGTTGGACACAACACCTTTATTTTATTTGTTTGTTTGTTTGTTTGTTTATTTATTTATTTATTTTTTGTGGTGCTGAGGATCAAACCCAGGGCTGCGCACACACTAGGCAAGCACTCTACCGCTGAGGCACATCCCCAGCCCAAGAAACTAATTTAAAAAGAAAGGATGGAAGCCAGGCACCATGGTGCACACCTGTAGACCCAGAGGCTCGGGAGCCTGAGGCAGGAGGATCAAGAGTTCAAAGCCAGCCTCAACAACAGCAAGGTGCTAAGCAACTCAGTGAGACCCTGTCTCTAAATAAAATGCACAATAGGGCTTGGGATGTGGCTCAGTGGTTGAGTGCCCCTGAGTTCAATCCCCAGTAACAACCCCCCCACACCACACACACACACACACACACACACGCACACACACACACAAGATTTAAAAAAAATGAAGGAAGGAAAGAAGGGAAAAAATGTAGGAAGGAAAGAAAAAAAGGAGGAAATATTACCATAGGGTGGGCACACCCAACAGAAAATGGCTGGATCAGTCATATTGTGTAACTTGAAGAGACTTTATTTAATAAAGGGGCCATTATAAAAGTGAGAACAGGATGTAGGGAAAATAAAGTCCTCTGAAGCTAGTAACAACAGGAGCTAGTAACAGGAGAGGGACGACTGGTTACTGAAACTCAGAGATACAAAGAGCTGTGTGCAGAGGGCCACTTGACAGGAGCTGGGACCTTCAGTCAAGGGGCATGGTCAGCCTGTACAACCTTACAAAAAAGGAGAGGAGGGGATGAATATCCTGATTTCATCCTCTTCCAACTCTTTGATTGTCCATCAATACTCACCATGGCCAAACTCAACAGAGAACCTATGGACAAGGAAATCCATAAAGGTCAGCCTCCCATGACACAGGCATGACTAAAGGAGCATTGAGAGTAGTCTGGAGGGGCAAACAGGAGGCTTCCAGTCCAGAATGGAAAGACTGCATAAATAAAAAACCCAAAGCAGACATCATCAAGGAAGAGATCATTCATTCAACATTTCTCTTTCTCTTTCTTTCTTTCTTTCTTTTTTTTTTCTTTTCTTTTTTTTTTTTTTTTTTTTTTTTGGTGGTACTGGGGATGTGCTCCACTACTGAGCTACATCTCTAGCTTTATGTATTTATTTTAAATAAATACAGCCCAAAGACTGAGCAAGATTCCACTAAGTTGGCCAGGCTGACCTCAAAATTGAGACCCTCTTGAATGACTAGGATTACAGTCAGGTGCCACCATGCCTGGCAACATTCATCAAACATATTATACAGAGAGTGAAGACAAGACATAGCCAGGACAAATATTTATGTCACATATTAAAGATAACATTAGTTTCCAGAATGTATAACAAAATCCTTGTGTGTGTGTGTATGTGTGTATGTGTGTGTGTGTGTGTGTGTGTGTGTACTGAGGGCTAAGTCATCTTAATGAGAAAAAGTCAAATTGCCCACTCTGAAAAAAAAAAAGATAAATGACATGAATAAGCATTTCTTAGAACAGGAAGCACAAATGGCCAATAAACATATACAGATGTTTAACCTTGTTAGTAGTCAGGGAAATGCAAAATTAAACCACAATGAGATAACATTTCACACCACCAGACTGGCAGAAATTTAAAGTCAGACGTTACTAGTCTTGCTCAGGATGTGAATAAGAGGAATTCTTATACATTGTCTACAAAAGAGTAAAATGGTACTTTTGAAGGGCAGTTCCTTATAATTGAAGGTTCCTGTACACTATAACCCAGAATTTCGATCTAGCACATCCTCTAGAGAAGTTCTTGCCCATGAGCATCAGGAAATATAAACAAATATATTCATAGCAGCATTGTTTTTAAAGAAACTTTTGATTTTAGAATACTTTTAGATTCATGAAAAAATTGTGAAGATGGTATAGAGTTTCTATGGACCCTTTTTCCCTACTAATCACCGTATGGTTGGCACGTGGGTTTTTACTCTTTTAGGCGGTTTGTGTAAGTGATATTTTCTCCCGTATGTAGGATCTGTTTTATAGTAATATTTTTTAAAGCTCTGATATCTGCTCTTTCATTTCCCCCTGAAAGCACATTTTCTACATTGTCCTCATCCTCCACCATTCTGGATTAAGGGAAAAGGTGATGTTTTAGAGTCCAAGCAAACAGGAACCCCAGCCCTCCAGGCCCAAACCAAAGAAATACGATTATGTCTCTTATCATCCTCTTCAAACTCCACCACACATCATAATGCTTCCTGTTTCTCAGAAGTCGACAAAGGTGCTGACATAACGTAGTGAGTGGAAGTCCCGCAGCATGCAGGATCTGCCCAGAGCCCTTGGCATCCCTCCCTTGGGTGGGCAGGACTGTCAGTGGTGACTGGGAACAAAGGTCCAACCCCTGCCCTCTGGGTGAGGAATGACCCCAGTTTAAAGATTCATGGAGCAGGGTGACTTTTTTTTTTTTTTTTTTTTTTTTGGTACTGGGGATTGAACTCAGGGGCACTCGACCACTGGGCCACATCCCCAGCCCTTTCTTTCTTTCTTTCTTTTTTTTTTTTTTTTTTTTTTTTTTTTTTTGGTATTTTATTAGAGACAGGGTCTCACTGAGTTGCTAAGTGCCTCGCCATTGCTGAGGCTGGCTTTGAACTCACGATCCTCCTGCCTCAGCCTCCCAAGTGCTGGGATCACAGGCGTGCGCCACCACACCTGGCTGAGCAGGGTGACTTTTGTTGCAAGAGAGTCCTAAGAGATGTCTTCTGCCACAGAGAGAAGCCTCCTTTCTGCAGACCCCCTTGCCCAGGGCAACTGGCTCCAGCTGTGGTCTGGGAAGTGGGCTCTGGGCAACTGGCTCCAGCTGTGGTCTGGGAAGTGGGCACTACTGGTGCCCTCCTACTCCTTCATTCATCCTGCACTTGTCTGTTCATTGGATTAGTCATTCACTCAGCAAATGCTCACTGAGTTGCTACAAAAATGCACAAAGCACTCACTGCTTAAAGTATTGCAAAAAGGCAAGGAGCAAGACATAGCCATGGCTTCCAGCAGCATTATCCCCACTGGTGGAGTAGGGATGGTGGGTGGGCAGGAATCACCTGACAAACAAACAGAACAACTATAAATTATGGTATATGCTATCAAGGAAAAAGCGAAGGTGGAGGTGAGACAACCCAGTTTCAAGCGGAAGCACTTAAGTCAGGCTGCCCAGGATTAGCCTCTGCCTTCACTGCCTACACATTGCACCGTGAGAGGATTCAGTTTCCTTTTCTATAAACTGGAAGGGGTAATCAAACCAATTGGATGAGCTGGTTGAAGATTTGCTCTTTCAAAAAAAAAATATTTATTAGCTGGGCATGGTGGTTCATGCCTATAATCTCAACTACTTGGGAGGCTGAGGCAAGAGGATTGCAACTTGGAGGATCAGAGGCCAGTCTGGGCAATCTAGTGCAAAGCCATCTTAAAAAACATTATTGAAGCCGGGCACGGTGGCACACGCCTGTAATCCCAGCACTTTGGGAGGCTGAGGCAGGAGGATCGCGAGTTCAAAGCCAGCCTCAGCAATGGCGAGGCACTTAGCAACTCAGTGAGACCCTGTCTCTAAATAAAATACAAAAAAAAAAAAAAAAAAGGGCTGGGGATGTGGCCCAGTGGTTGAGTGCCCCTGAGTTCAATCCCTGGTACCAAAAACAAACAAACAAACAAACAAACAAAAAAACATTATTGAGCATCTCTATGTGCCAGGTGCTGTGCCAGGCACCAGGAGATAGTAGTAAAGATGACAGGCAAGGCCCCGCTTCCAGGTGCTTATAGTACAGTGAAGGAGGAATCACTGAGAAACAAAGGCCACTGCAGACAGTGGTAAGGAATGGGGTCTATGTGATAAAGGGAAGTTAGGGAGGTTCTAGGGAATGAGGGTCATCTTTTATGTCCAAGAGATGACATCTAAGAGCTAAATGATGGAAATCCTGATGGCTAGACAGGAGGAATAGCAATTGTGAAAGCCTAAGGTGGGAATGAGCTTGGTGTGGGTGAGGAGCGAAAGGAAGATGGAGACATCTGGGGCACATTAGGGGCAGGTAGACAATAAGTTTGGGGAGTGAAGGAGCCCCAGGCAGGCCACAGACAGGACTTGGAGTTTTATACTAGTAATGGGAACTCACTGAAGGTTTAAAGCAGAGGGGGGACACTATCTGATGCGTGTTCTTGAAAGGTCTCTAGTTTTTGTGTGGAAACCAAAGGAGGGTGTTAATGTTCGATCAAGGAAACCTGTTTAGCTGCTGTTGCTCTATGGTCAGAGCTTTCCCTCAGGTCATGGTAGCACAGGATTGGTGGTGGAGGAGGAGTAGAATCCCATTTTACTGGGCTTCAGTGTGGGCACCTGACCTTTCATCTCCCATCCCCAGGAAACTTCTTCTTTCCCCTCAGGACCCAGACCTGAATTCCACCTTCTGCTGGAAAAGCCCCCCCCCCATTGGTATTCAATTTTCTCTGCAGAGTATGCATGTGTTGGGGGAGGAGGGGATCCCTCCCCCCTTTATTCCAACTTGCTGCCTGCCTATGGCCCCTCATGTCAGCTGAGCTCTCTTGGGCTCCTGAGACTGGACCAGCAGGCTCAAACTCCCATTTGCCCACATCCAAGTCCAAAGCCTACAAAGCCTTTGCCAGGGTGTCGGCAAGTTCCCATGCCTGTGTTGGCATGGCCACCACTGGGGCCCTCCTGATACCATGTGGTTAGCATGCGGCCCATCAGGACGGCCTGAGTGCTGCCCTTATTCTGCACCCCGACAGAAGGCAGCCCTTCCTGTTATTTCCATCCACACAGCCAAGCTGACAAACCCCCCCCCCCCCCAGTTCTCTCCGTGGCAGAAGCAACCTCAATTTGAGCCCTAATGTTCCTGTTCTTTAAAGTCCTGTGGCCACCATGCAGCTTCCTCTTCTTCGCGCCCAGCCCCCTTCCATTTCCCTTGTCTTTGACTTGCACCAGCAACCCCCCCCTCCCCAATTCATTTGTTTCTTTTTAAAAACTTTTCGTTGTGGATGTACACAATACCTTTATTTAATTTATTTCTTTTTATGTGGTGCTGAGGGTCGCATCACGTGTGATTTATGGGTTTGTTCAGGGCTTCACACGTGTGTGAGGCAAGTGCTCCACCACCGAGCAACAACCCCAGCCCCTCATTTATTTCTTTTGTGTTTGTTGCCGGGTATTGAAACCAGATCCTTCTGCATGCTAAGCACACCCTCTATCACTGAGCTACACTCCCAGCCTCAATTTCTAATACAGAGCAATTTTTTAAAAAAAAAAAAAAAAACCTTTTATTAGAGACAGGGTCTCACTGTGTTGCTTAGGGACGCGCTAAGTTGTTGCTGAGGCTGGTTTTGAACTCGAGATCCTCCTGCCTCAGCCTCCCAAGCCACTGGGATTACAGGCGTGCCGAGCAATTTTATAGCCCTTGTGAGAGACTTGTCTTGGTTCATCTATGACATCCAAGACATCAGCTCCCCACCTCCCTCTTGTGGCCGATACAGGTATTTCCCCCGCAAATTCCTACTAGAGAAGGATTCTGGGACTAGGTGCGAGATTGCCCCTTTGCTGGCCCTGCGCACAGAGGTCCTAAGAGTTTAAGGTGCTTAAGACATATCAGAAAAATAAATGAAACCTGTCTGACACGGAAGCCGGGGCAGAGAGAAGCCAGGTTCTGGTTACTTTTCCCTGGCGGAGGCATAATTGTCTGAGCCATTGACAGGCTTCAACACTGCCCTCTGGCGGCTGATACGTTATGTTTACTATCCCATTGTCCCGTCCACATTTCCCCCTGAGGCGGAGCACTGGCGCGACAGCCTGCCGGCCTTCCCACCTCGCCTCTTGATTTCTCGGCACAGCTCAGCAAGTCCTTGGACCCTTTTCTGCCTTCTGCACAAGAGCCCCCAGGCCTCTAGGAATCGATCCCAGCTGAACCCCCAGATGCACCATGAGTCCAATCAGGACAGAGGGCAGGTGGGAGGGACCATGAGCTTGGAAGGCCTAGAGGCGACGGAGAGGAGATCCAAGAGGAGCTCCCATCCTTGGCCTCATGTCCTTCTCTAGAACGTTTCACACCTCATCCTCAGCATCTGACTCAGTGGGCAGCAAGAACAAACCCATAAGTCAGTAATCAATTATGGACTGCATTGCAGTTGTGTTAGAACGTCACTTTTCATGTCCTCATCCTTCAGGTCTCTATTGGGGTGAGCTCTGTGAAGAAAGAGGCCTGTCCTACTCCTCTCTCTCTGGCCAGCGCACAGCTGACATGCATAGGCATCTATTAGTATCAGTTGGCCGAGGGAATGGATGGAGGGACCAACAGCGTCATGAATGTGCCTGCTCCTCCTGCCACTAGAGGGAAGAATGCTATGGCAGCGGCTGCGGCGGCGGCTGCTGCTGCTGCTGCTGCTGCTGCTGCTTCTGCTTCTTCTTCTTCTTAATTAATTAATTAATCAATTAGTCAATTGATAATTAATTTTAATTAGGTATATATGACAGCAGAATGCATTTTCGAATTCATTGTACACAATTGCAGCACAACTTTTCATTTCTCTGGTTGTACACGATGTACATCACACCATATGTGCAATCATACATGCACCTAGGGTAATGATGTCCATCTCATTCCGCCATCTTTCCTGCCCCTATGTCCCCTCTCTTTCCTCCCCCCCCTTTTTTTGGGGGGGGTACTGGGGATTAAACTCAGGGGCGCTTGACCACTGGGCCACATCCCCAGTCCTTTCTTTCTTTTTTTTTTTTTTTTTTTGTATTTTATTAGAGACAGGGTCTCACTGAGTTGCTAAGTGCCTCGCCATTGCTGAGGCTGGCTTTGAACTCGCGATCCTCCTGCCTCAGCCTCCCAAGTGCTGGGATTACAGGCGTGTGCCACCAGCCCGGCTCTCCCTCCCCTTTGCCCCATCAAAGTTCCTCCATTTTTCCCATGCCCTCCTGTCCATTATGGACCAGCATCCACTTATCAGAGAGAACATTTGGCCTTTGGTTTTTTGGGGATTGGCTTACTACACTTATCATGATATTCTCCAATTCCATCCATTTACCTGCAAATGCCATAATTTTATTCTCTTTTAATGCTGAGTAATATTCCATTGTGTTCATCTATTGAAGGACATCTAGGTTGTTTCCACAGTTTAGCTATTGTGAACTGAGCTGCTATAAACATTGATGTGACTGTGTTACTACAGTATGCTGTCCTTTGGGTATTGACTGAGGAGTGGGATAGCTGGGTCAAAAGGTAGTTCCTTTCCAAGTTTTCTAAGGAATCTCCATACTGCTTTCCAGATTGGTTGCACCAATTTGCAGTCCCACCAGCAATGTATGAGTGTACCTTTTCCCCACATCCTCACCAACATTTATTGTTGTCATTATTCTTGATAACTGCCATTCTGACTGGCATGAGATGAAATCTTAGAGTAGTTTTAATTTGCATTTCTCTAATTACTAGAGATGTTGAACATTTTTTCACGTATTTGTTGATCGAATGTATATCTTCTTCTGAGAGGTGTCTGTTCAGCTCCTTAGCCCATTTATTAACTGGGTTGTTCGTTTTTGGTGTTAAGTTTTTTTTATAGGGCTGGGGATATAGCTCAGTTGGTAGAGTGCTTGCCTTGCATGTACAAGGCCCTGGGTTCAATCCCCAGCACCACACACACACACACACACACACACACAAAAAACACAAAACAAAAAAAGTTTTTTTATGTATCCTGGAGATAAGTGCTCTATCTGATGTGTGTATGGCAAAAATTTGCTCTCAAAACGTAGGCTGTCTCTTCACCTCATTGTTTCTTTTGATAAGAAGAAGCTTTTTAGTTTGAATCCATCCCATTTATTAATTCTTGATTTTATTTCTTGCACTTTAGGAGTTTTGTTAAGGAAGTCAGGGCCTAATCCTACAAGATGAAAATTTGGACCTACTTTTCCCACTGTTAGGCTCAGGGTCTCTGGTCTAATTCCTAGGTCCTTGATCCACTCTGAGTTGAGTTTTGTGCATGGTGAGAGACAGAGGTTTACTTTCATTTTGCTGCATATGGATTTCCAGTTCTCCCAGCACCATTTGTTGATGTATGTTTTTGGAGCCTTTGTCTACTATGTGATAACTGTATTTATGTGGGTTTATCTTTGTGTCTTCTATTCTGTACCATTGGTCTACATGTCTATTTTGGTGCCAATACCATGCTGTTTTTGTTACTATAGCTTTGTAGTATAGTTTAAGGTCTTCTTATAGAGTTTCTCATTCAACTACCATCTTCACTCTGCTTCCAGTCCCTATTTTTGGTTCTCCTGTGGTCTTTGTCCTGAAAATCTTCCCTTGTTGTGATAGCACTGAGGAGGGGTCAGGAGTACCAGCTTTGTCATCAGCGAGCTCTTTTGAGTCTTTCCTGGCACATCTTTAAATAGAAATAGGGCTCTCGGGCTGGGGTTGTGGTTCAGTGGTAGAGCACTTGCCTAGCATGTGTGAGGCACTGGGTTCAATTCTCAGCACTGTGTATAAATAAATAAATAAAATAAACGTCCATCAACAACTAACAAAAATATTAAAAAAAAAAAAAAAAAAAAGAACAAAGAAAAAAAAAGAAATAGGGCTTTCTCTTGGCCCCAGGATTTGAGCTGGGTGGACTGTGGTACCCAACACCCCCTTCCTTAAGATTGTGGGCCCTGACCCAGAGTTACAAGTTGCAGCGCTCTCTCTCTCTCTCTCTCTCTCTCTCTCTTTCGTCAGTATCAATGTGGTATACGCACATACACATAAATAAATATATACACTAAAAGGTGTAAAAACTATGTCCTCCCAGAAGTATCCATCTATTGAGGATTTGTCCATTTTGCTTGCTCTTGTATGAAGAACCAGGAATGTAGGCTATTGTCTTCATGGCTGTTAAGAAGCTGAAGAGAGTTAAACCCTGCCATGATTCCCCATCAAGATGCAGCTATTTTTTTCCCTTGATTAAGCATTTATCTGGTTGCTATAAACTTTTGATCTCCAGAGTTATAATAAAGTTGATTCTGACAGTTTTTGCCAGTTTGTTCAATTTTTGTGGGAGGATGAGTTTTTAGAGTTCCCAACTTTTTTTTTTTTTTTTTTTTAATGCCACTCTGTTTTAGTCAGCTTTTTTACCACTGTGGCCAAAGGACCTGATAAGAACAATTTTACAGGAGGAAAAGTTTATTTGCTGCTCATGATTTTAGATGTTTTGGTCTATAGACTGCAGACTCAGTTGCTCTGTGCTGGAGGTGAGGCAGAATATCAGGGCAGAGGGTGTGACAGAGGAAAGCAGCTCAGGACAGGACAATCAGGAAGCAAGAGAGTAATCTCCTGTCACCAGGGATTAAATATGTAATCCTCAAAGGCATATCCCCAATGACCCATCTCCAGCCACACCCCACTTGACTACAGTTACCACCCAGTTAATCCTTATCAGTGGATTAACCCATTATTTAGGTTAAGACTCTCATAACCCAATTATTTCATCTCTAAACTTTCTTGAATTGTCTCACTTATGAGTTTTAAGGGGTTACCTCATATCTAAACCATAACACAACACTTAGACTATTTATATTTAGTGCAATTAATAATGCGGTTGTTGGGCTGGGATTGTGGCTCAGTGGTGGAGTGCTTGCCTCCCACGTGTGAGGCACTAAGTTCGATCCTCAGCACCACATAAAAATAAATAAATAAAATAAAAGTATTGTGGGGCTGGGGTTGTGGCTCAGTGGTAGAGCACTCGCCTGGCACACGTGTGGCCCGGGTTAATAAACGCATTGTGTACAACTAAAGCAAATAAATAAATATTTTTTAAAAATAAAGGTATTGTATCCATCTACAACTAAAAAAAATCTTTAAAAATATGGTTGGATTTATGTCTACCATATTATTATTTGTTTTATCTGGGATTTGTTCGTGTTTGGTTCTTATTGTTTTTCTCTTTCTGGCCTTCGTTTGGGTTATTTGAACTGGTTGAGGTTTTATTGTTGTTGTTTTAAGTATCCCATTTAAATATACATATTTTAACTACATTCTACTTGTATGGTTTTGTGTGTTTGTTTCTTGGTGGTTGCTCTAAGTACTACAATATACAAATCTAACTTTCACGGTCTACTTAGAATCAATATCTTACCATTTTAAGTGTAATGTCAAACCTCACCACCATATAGGTTCCTTTACTCTCTCCTCTTTATGTTCGTAATTGTCTTTTGTGTTACACCACCATACTTTGAACATTCCATCATTACTTGCCTAGCATGTGTGAAGTACTGGGTTCAATTCTCCCTCCCCCCAAAAAAAATTTCAAAACCATTAAAAAATGTCATTTTTGTTTTAATTATAAAACACATTTTAAATAACTCAAGAGCAGAGTGGGATATTATATTAATCTAGGTCTTCACCATTTAGGTTGGCCTCCCTTCATTCCTGATATCCTGGGTAAACCTCTGGTATCATTTCCCTCTTGTCTGAAGAACTTTCTCTCTCTCTCTCTCTCTCTCTCTCTCTCTTTTCCTTTCTTTTTTTGGTAGTGCTGGCGATTGAATCCAGGGCCTTGTGCATAGTAGGCAAGCACTCTACCAACTGAACTATATCCCCAGCCCCCTGAAGAGCTTCTTTAAGCAATTACTTTAGAGCCCAGATTGCCATTGGATCTCCTGAAATTGTAAAGAGAATTGCAGGCTGATGGCTCCTTTACTTCAGTCAGTGCCTTAAAGAGCACTTCCTTCTGGTCTCCACTGTGGGACTTCTCCCCTCATGAGAAATCTGAAGTCATTTGAATTGTTGGTCTTCCAGACACAATGTGACATTTTTCTCAGGCAATTGTGTGTGTGTGTGTGTGTGTGTGTGTGTGTGTGTATGCATGTGTGTATGTGTGCACTTGTGTGTATACACCATTCATTATATATATATATATATATATATATATATATATATATATATATATATTTCTCCCCCCTTATATATGCACACACCTATATTTATATTTCTGCCCCATTGGGGGTGGATACTAGTGGACCCAGGGGCATTTAACCTCTGAGCCACACACCCACAGTCCTTTTATTTTCTAAGTTTTTTTTTTTTTCTTTTTTTGGCATTAGGGATTGAACCCAGGGCCTCATGCATACAAGGCAGACCTCTACCACTGAGCTATATCCTTTATCTAGGGTCTTACTAAGTTGCTTAGGGCCTTGGTCAGTTACTGAGGCTAAATGAGAAATTGTGATCCTCCTGCCTCAGCCTCCTGAATCACTGGGATTACAGGTGTCCACCACTGCACTAGGCTATAGTATATATTCTTTAGTTTTATGTCCTTTTCCAAATTCAGGAAGCTTTCAGCCAATATTTCTTCAAATACTTTTGTCTTCATTGCATACTTTCTCCTCTCCTAGAACTCCAAAGACATGAATGTTAAACCTTTTGGTGCTGTCTCACCAGTCCCTGAGGCTCTATCCTTTTTTTTTTTTTTTTTTTTTTGGTACCGGGGATTGAACTCAGCGGCACTAGACCACTAGGCCACATCCCCAGCCCTTTTTTGTATTTTATTAGAGACAGGGTCTCACTGAGTTGCTAAGTGCCTCGCCATTGCTGAGGCTGGCTTTGAACTCGCGATTCTCCTGACTCAGCCTCCCAAAGTGCTGGGATTACAGGCGTGCGCCACCGCGCCCGGCTATCCTTTTTTTTTTAAAAAAAAAAACCACAATGTTTTATTACATGTTTTCCTGTGTGTGTGTGTGTGTGTGTGTGTGTATGTACAGACACTGGAATTGAACTCAAGAGCTTCATACATGCTAGGCAAGTGCTCTACCACTGAGCTACATCCCCAACCTCTGTTCATTTTATGAAAATAATTTTTTCTCACTTTTATTCAGATTAGATCATTTAGTTGCTTCCTGACTCTTTCCTTTGTCATTCTGCTCTTGAGTTATCTAGTAAGTATTGACACTTTGGTTCTTCTATTTTTAAGTTCTAAAATTCCCATTTCTCCTTGAAGCATAACAAGGCACTCCATTAATGTATAATTTTATGTTTTTATGCATTGGTTAAATAAATAAGATAAAATGTCCATTTTAAAATTCTTTTATCTATTTCTTTGGTGACTTTTTTTTTTTTTTTTTTTTTTTTTCCTGGTGCTGGGGATAGAACCCAGGGCCTCATGCATGCCAGGCAAGCACTCTACCATAGAGTTACATCCCCAGCTTTTTTTTTTTTTTTTTTTTTTTTTGAGTCAGGGTTTTGCTAAATTGCCAAGGCTGTCCGTCCTCCTGCCTCAGCCTCCAGAGAGTAGCTGGAATTACCGGCCGGCCATTGTGCCTGGCTGTTGAGATTTTCTATCCTTCCATTCATTTCAGGAGTATTTACTTGGAGCAGATTCATAATACTAGTTCAAAATGTCACTTCATCCCAATATCTCATTGTTGGTCTCTTTTGATTGTCTTTTCCCATGCAAACTGAGATTTTCCTGAACTGTATATGCTGAGAAGATTGTGCTTTTGTTTTGTTTTATGAGACCCTGGGTCTTGCTTGCATATTATGGAAAATGTTGATGTTTATTTATTTATTTTCGCAGGCAATGGCCCAGCTGGACTCAGACCTTCCCTGATTGTGGTTTCCGGGTTAGGTTCCATATTCCAAGGCTCTGCAATGCTTAGCTCGGTCCTGCGTGTGCACCCCCTAGCGGTTAGACTGAGATCCTTCTCTGGTATGCTGGATCCATGCTTACTGGAACCACAGGCTTCCCCTAGAGTTCTCATTGTCTGTGCTCTCTTGACCACTTGGAAGTTTCATGTTGGAAGTTTCTTGGAATCCAGTCCAGGCAGTACTGGAGGGGAAGATGGGAAACTCCCCCAATGGTTGGTACTCCATGTTCTCATTTCCTTTCCTAATTCACCTGCTACTTTTTACTCTTCAGAGACCACTATGCATTCTGTCCAGATTTTATGGTTTCATTTAGTGGTAGAACCAGGGTGGAGGTGTGTTTACTCCATCTTACCTAAACATGGAACCTAGTGGGAGTCCACTCTATCAGATATACTAAACCTATTTATCTGTTCTTTTATTGATGCCCATTTGTGTTGTTTCCAGTTTGTGGCTTTTATAAATTAAGCTGCCACAAACATTCATAAACAAATCTTTGCATCAATATGTTTTCATTTATTTTGCACAAATGCCAGTTGAATGACTAGGTTGTAAAGGCAGGTGTATGTTAGGGTTTTAAGAAATAGCCCAATTATTTTCCAAAGTGGCTGAATTGTTTTATATTCCCACTGGCTGTTTAGGAGCACTCCAGTGGCCCCGTGTCACTGCCAACACTTGGGATAGTCCATTCTTTTCATTTTAGCCATCTTAATGGATGTTTCAGTGGTATTTTCATTGTGGTTTTAACTTGCTTGTCCCTAATGACTATTATGTTGAGCAAATTTTCATGCATTTCTGTCCTCTGCATATCTTTCTTTGGTGAAAAAATGCATTAAATTCTTCTGCCCATTAAAAAATTGGGCATTATTGAGTTGTAAGCATTCTTTATATAGTGGCTTCCCCTCCATACGTGAATCCATTCTCCACACTCTTCATTGCTACCACCCCCTCTCCCTGGTTTGCCTCTCTTGGATCTTCTTTCTACTCTGGCCTCCCCAGTGACCTCCTTGCCTTCACACTCACTCCACCATAGTCCAGTCTGTACACAGAAGCCAGTGAGATTCCTGAACAGCACTTTGGATCATCTCACCTCTTTGCAAAACATCCTTCAAGGGCTCTCCATTTCCTTGGCATAAAGCCTAAGCCCAAGACGAGAGGTCCCAAATGCCCCACTCTTTCTGATCCCTGCCTCCCTCATTCACCCCATCATCCATCATCCATCATCCATCCTTCTACCCCTATCCCACCATGCAGCAGCTAAACTCATTTTCTCCCCAAATGGGCTGAGCTCACTCTCTCCCCAGGGCCTTTGCACTAGCTATTCCCTCTGCCTGGCATGTTCTTCCCCCTGTTCTGCACATTGCTGCCCTTATGCCACTTAGAGAGCTAAAATGCCATCTCCTTCCTCCATACAGACATTCTTTGGACACCAAATCTAAGGTGACCACTTCTGTACTATAACATTATGCTCTATTATTTTTCGACAGAATAGTTATCACTATGTGACACTTCCCTCATTTATCTATGTGTTTTTTAAAATATTTATTTATTTGCTTTTAGTTGTACACAATGTGTTTTTACGTGGTGCTGAGGTTCGAACCCGGGCCGCACACATGCTAGGCGAGCGCTCTACCGCTGAGCCACAACCCCAGCCCCCTCCCTCATTTATCTATTGCCCACTACAACTGGAACATGAGTTTCAAGAGAGCAGGGACTGTGTCATTCATTTCTACATATCTGATGTCGTGAGCCATTTCTGGCGTATGCCACAGGTTGAAGAAAAGACTAAACAGAGACTATCAATTCCAGAGCTATCCTGGGAGCTTTGTGACACAATTGATACTAGTGTGGGCTACCTCCCCAGGGAGGAAAGCATTCCCTTGTCTGCTGGGGCTGTTAGACCCGCACAGAATACACACAAGCCAACGGTACAGTTGGCGGCACAGCCAAAAGCTTTCCCAGGGCCTGCTTGTCAAAGGAAATTGGATCCTTTCGACCTCAACTGATGTTTACTCTGTTCCTATATTTCCTGGTTCTGCAAGTTGATTGTCTCATCCCACAATCCTCAGCATGGTGGCCCTCCCACACACTGGTGACAGCTTGTAGCTCCTGTCTTCTCTCAGGCCGTGTGGCACAGGACCGCTGGCTGAGCATGGCGCCTGGCATGTGTGGGCAGTTTTGGCAGCCTGGCACCAGGCTGTTTTTCTTCCTGGACTCTCCCATAGACCTCCCCTCTCCCTGAATGCCTGGTTGCTGAGTGGTCTGAGAAGTCTCTGTGCAGAGCTTACGTTGCTCTGGTGAATCAGATGGCTGCTAAGCCCATACCTGGGACACGGTAAGGAATTGTTTTCCTGAGCATGAGGCCCTCTCCAAGTCCTAAAGAGAATAGTGATCATTACAATGTCTTGGCCTGTGAAAGAAGTCTCCCTGGGGTCAAGATTCTTGCCTGTGCTCCCAAGAGACAGGTAAAACCTCAGTCTTCCCTACCAAGAAGCATGATATAAACAAACTTTTAGAAGCACTGGCTTCTTGCTGGGGATATAGCTCAGTTGGTAGAGTACTTGCGTTGCATGCATAAAGCCCTGGGTTCAATCCCTAGCACCACTGGGGGGGAGGGGGAAAGGAGAAGCACTGGCTTCTTTTGTAGAGAGGGGTCTATGTGTGCCAGAGCCATGGTGGGTAGGGCTCAATGGGAAAATTCACCCATTCTATTTTGTAGCAGAAACTATTCTGGGCCTGGTGTGTGGTGGCAGCACACAGCACTGCCAGCAGCTATTTCTACATGGACTTATTGGGTCACAGCTGAGGGAGTCAGGCAGCACACACCCGGCCCTCACACACCCCTATTCATTGGGCATCTAGTGCTCCTAAGTGGTCACTGTGCCCCAAAGCACTGGCTCAGAGAGGAGTTTGTCTGAAGAGCCAGGCAGTTGCTCATGGACTCTGAGATTTTGCTCTTCTAGCATGTTCCTGTTTCCATTCCCAGCCTTGGCTACTGGGGACAGGAATTCTAGGGATGACTGCCCCTTCACAGGCCTAGTTCCCACCCTGGATCAGGCCAAATCCTCTGTGGGCCAGGGGGCTTGCTCAGGGGTATCTGAAGGAGTGCTTGCGCCTACTTGAGGGGACAAGGATGTAGACCTTCTTGGGCCATGACACTGGGAGAGAGTGCAGGGACTTTCATGAGAGCAGGCCTCCTTCAACAATATCCTTAGAAAACCGCATCTCTCCCTTTGCTTGGGTCCTGGCCTTTTTGCATCTGTTCAAAGGCCACTAACCAGGAAACAGGTGCTCTGTTTACCAGGTGGCACCTGTCTATCTGCCTTAACCAAAGTCCACCCTCAATTCCTGCTCCTGCCCTTCCCCCCCAGCATTGTCCTTGCACCTTCCCTCCTCTCTCTCCCAGTCCCCTAGACCCTGCCTCCTCCAGGAGGGGAAAGAGGTAGTTCTTGGACTTAGCCAGCAGGGGGTGCTGCTGCCATAGGGTCCAAGCTTCCAGGGGTCTGAAGCTGGAGGAGCCAAGTTGATTAATCCCCTGGGATCATAGGTGGACCTGGGGTTGGACTCTGGTGAACTGAGAGACACACCCCATCCAGCAGTTGGGGCAGCCCTTATCCACACTTGTCTGCTTGCTGTGCCTTCACACCCAGTGTTCAAAGGGCAAGGCTGAGTAGTCTTGGGGCATCATTTCAGGTTCTAGTTGTAGTCCCCAGTGGCCAGAGCATTCCTGAGGCAGGCTGGGACCTTTCTACCTCCTGCTCTACTCTCTTTAACACAACTCTCTTGGCTACACAGACTCATAACTTGGGACAGAAGCTAAGGCCTAAGGTCTTGCCTGAGCATATGCCCCCCAGGCAGTGTGTGTGTTGGAGTCTCCCTACACTTTTCCCAGAATGGGGAACCTAAAGAGGGCTGGGGGAGTTCCCACTCCAGCACATTCTAGTCATCTCCAATTCCTCTCCTATGATTTGGGGATGCCTAGGATATCCCCCAATATTTTCAAACCTAGGGCCACAGCTCTAACCTGCCTGGGTCAGTTGAGCTGCCTCCTGTCTACCTCCATACCTCTAGTGTACAGCAGGGGCGTGGACTAGGGTGAGGTAAGTGAAGGGCCTAGGGTGAACGCTTTAAGAGGGTACTCGCTCTTTTTTTTTTTTTTTTTTTTAATGTTTATTTGTTTTAGTTGTACACATGCCTTTATTTTTACATGGTGCTGAGGACCGAACCCTGGGCCGCACACGTGCTAGGCAAGCACTCTACCGCTGAGCCACAACCCCAGCCCAGGAACTCACTCTTAGGGTTGTGCAAATGCAGAGTTGGTCCCTGGTGCCTCCTTGAATGTTGAGTCCTAGGATATTGCCTCTCCCTACTGCTGCCCTGGTGCACCTCGTGCATCATCCTGTGTTGCAGCCAGGGAGAGGTTTTTTTTTTTTTTTTTTTTAATATTTATTCATTTACTTTAGTTGTACACAATGCAATGCATTTATGTTTACGTGGTGCTGAGAATCGAACCCAGGCCATGCACGTGCGAGGTGAGCGCGCTCTGCCGCTGAGCCACAACCCCAACCCCGCAGGGAGAGGTTTTTAAAGCTCAGGGCCCCAGTGGTCCTCATGGGGTCCAACCTGGACTTTAGTTCAGCAAACATCTGATGATAAACCTTGGTCTAGGCCTTGGATCCAGAAGGGGAAAAACCATCAGTCTTATTTTTGGTACCGGGAATTGAACTCAGGGGTACTTGACCACTGGGCCACATCCCAGCCCTTTTTTGTATTTTATTTAGACAGGGTCTCACTGAATTGCTAAGTACTGAGGCTGGCTTTGAACTCGCGATCCTCCTGCCTCAGCTAAAACCATTAGTCTTATGCTAACAGTCCGGATAGTCTGCCAGGATAAAGTCCAGATGTCTGAGTACAACACTCAGGTTCTTCAGAGGGTGGCTTCACTGGCTGGTCCAGTCTTAGATCCTGGAGCAGTCACCCCAGGCCACACTGAAAGTAATATTTTTCCTGTACTTCCAAGTCTCTGGACCTATCCTTGAGCTGGTCCCACATCCTGTAATGCCCTCTCCTGCTTAGTGTATTAAATTTTGGCTCATCTTTCTAGGCCTTGCTGAACTGTTACCTCCTCAGAGTAGCCATCCATTGACACTGGCTGAGATAACTTGCTCCTGTCCCTACACCTTCAGCATTTCTTTCCCTTTGCATCATACTCCAGGTATGACACACATCTGTCATTCCACAGTCAGAGCACACTTACTTTGTGCCTACTGTCCACAGGGACAAACAGAGCCTGAAGTGTGTTGAGGGAGTGGTTCTGAGCATACTCTGCTCTTGGACAACTTGCATGGATGGATGGATGAAATGGATGGGTTAGTGATGGGGACCATGGACTTTACTTCTAAGTCCCCCAGCATAGGGCTGAGGCTGAACAACATTCTATGACCATCAGATGCCCCTAAGTCTTTAGCCTTCTGGAGTTATTATCTGCTCCACTAAAAGCAAAGCAAGACACTCATGCCCCAGTCTACAAGGTTGTGGGAAGCCCTGTCCTTTCAAGAGAAAAAAATGACTTGTTTCCTGGGAATGACCAGTCACCAGAGGCTTCCTGGCTTAGAGCCTCTTCTCTCAGAACACTCTGATCCATTTTGCCCCCAATTATGGACCCCAGTCCTCTAAAATACTCCTAGTGCAGCACTTCACACCGGCTCTCAGATAGGGTGATACATTCACTGTGGTTTATTACTTGTCAAACTGGAGTCATGCTTTCTCCCAGACCAACCAGGCAGGTAGGTCTCTGCTGCCTTTTGCCTCTCCTGCCAGTGAGTCAGTCAGTTGACAGGACTAACTCAAGCAGAGAAGGAACTGTAAACTCTCACACCTGGCTGAAGTCCTATATAAACTGAGTCCCTTTGTGGACCTGCTTGATGTGAACACAACAGCCCCTGTCCCATGTTTGGTGCCTGGACAGCCCTTACCACTAGGCTTCCAGTCTCTCTGCAGGACTTTGAGAGACCACATATGTGAACAGGGGGATGGGAAAGGGCTCAGATGTCCCCTGGAGGGACAGAACTGGGCAGAAACAACCACAGTTGTTTGCTGCTCAGGGAAGCTATACCCTTCATTTTCTCCCATTGGAGCATGTATAGTTTCTGTGGAAATTGCCTTATTGCTAAGACCAGCTCAGATAAATGTGTACATTGCTAAGACCTGCTGAATCCGTCATCCACCCATTCCTCCCAGCCTTCCACCAATTCATCCATCCATCATCCATCCACCTACCCTGTAGTCGCCTGAAGCGCTTGGAGCAACGGAGCCGCGGGAAGAACTTCAGAAGCAAACTGGAGACAAACAGCTTTTTATTCTGATAACTTTTCTCTCTGGTTCTAACAACGAGTAACTCACGCCAAACACACCACTAAAAATCGCTGACCCGATCAGCAATTTCGGCCAAGTCACTCGAGATCCTGCAACAAATCCCGTGAGACTACGGGTGGCGACAATGGCCAAATCTCCACGGCTCATAGTCAACTGCAATTCAAGTCAATCCCCAAACAGGGCTCCTGCACTACCCATCCATTCATTCATCCACCCATTTATCTATCCACCTAGTTATCCATCCATCCATCCTACACTGATTCATGTAGGGTACCTGCTTTATGCTCAGCAAGGCTGGCTTCTGAGGTTACAGCAGTGAACTGTTCTCAGTACCCACAGGGTAGTGGATCTTTTCCTGCCTCTTGCTCTGCCTTCCTTTCGTGAATGTACCTAGAACTCTTTTGAGTACAAACCACAAAAACACATTCTGAGGGTTGTGTTTTCTAGCTTGAGCTACATCTACGATTTCTGAGGTGTGACCTCCAATGCAGCCCAACACAGACATTTTGAGGACCAGGTTATCTCCTAGGTCCAGTTTATGGGCTAGGATGAGAATTGGGCTACCTAACCAAAAAATACTATTTGAACTGGAAAGAGGATCAGCCTCAGTGGGTCCAGCTCTGGGCCATAAGACAAGGAAGGGATAATAAACTAATTGGTCTCAGGCCTCATGAAACTGCTGTCATGGTTGCTGGGCCCTTCAATGGTACCCCTCACTGTTCTGAGCCTCATTTCCAGGGTAGCCCCTGGAGTCGGAATTCCCAGGCTGAGTCACCAGGGTCACCAGGGGCTATGCTCATAGCACAAGCTCTGCTCTTGCAGCATTTGGAGTTTCCCTGGCCTTCTCCCAGGCCAGCCACCCTGATCCTGAGCTTGGTGTGGAGAAAGACAATGCTGCCCTGTACAAGGATGCCATAGGGCCTGTCTTCCTGTCCCTCCCCTAGCTAGCTGGCTTCCTCCAGAATGACCATCACTGCTACCTGAGGGGGGGGGGCTGCTTCTTAGGAGGGGGAGGGAGTTTTGCCCCAACCCCAGCTCTTCTGGATGGAGGAAGTTCTACTCAGTTTGAGTTATGTTTTTTTTTAAGAGCCATGGTCTCAGGGCCTCCAGGAAGGATGTTCCTACTAATAGACTTGAGGGCTCAATGGCAAGAATTTAGGAAACACAGGCTTGCAGGTGACACTGCCCACCTTGACCCCAGGTACTGTTGTGGGCTAGAGGTGAGGGAGCGATCAAAAGACTCTGCCTCCCTCAGACTCTCAGCCCTCCAGGCTGAGATTCAGGTCCAACCCACAAACATCACTGGCCTGAACTCTAAGCCCTGGGGAGGGAAGGAAATGGCTGACCCCACAGCTGACATTCTTCTGTGATGACTAGTTTGCTTGCTGCCCACCCATCCCAGCTGGAGGGAAATCCCTCCTCACAAAGGTGCTGAGGTCCCTCCTATAGCGAGGGAGCCAGAATAACTAGACCCAAAGTTCCTGTGGGAGCAGGTCAAAAGTCCACATGGCCCCAATGGATGCCTCAGACTCTATTCTTTCATTTATTCAATAAACGATCACTGGGCCCCTCCTTGTGGGTTAGTTCCTTCTGGTCTGGGGGCCCAACAGGCTTGACTAGGCAGACAGGGTCACACTCTCAAGGGGCTGCAGGTCACGTGGGGGGAAACGTTCCAATAAATAAATAAGCAAAAAAGTACACAAAACGGTAATTTCAGTGAGAAGAGCTCTTCATATATAGACAATCAGAATGACCGTTGGGGACTTCAGCTATTTGAGGGGGACATCCCCATTCCTCAGAGCCCACCTGCCGTGTTCACAGTCCCTCCTTCCGGGCGTGTACACTCCTAGACTTTCAGCGTGTAGAACTCCCACGCCAGCCCCGGGACCCGCCACTCATCTACCGGTCCCTCCTGCACAGCCTCCACCTTCTGCGCCTACACCACAAGGAGAAAGGGCTGGGGCTGGTGCATTCAGGTGGGGCTTTTCCGGGAACAGTTTCCCCCGGTTCCCTCTGGAACTTCCAGCGGGGTACTGGCCGGCGACACCGGACGCCTGTCCATCCCTACCCCTGTCTCCGTGCAGACCTCAGCGCTCCGGGCACGGTTCCCGGAAACTCCACGATTTCCCTGTTGCCTCCGCGTTTGCAAGAAACCGAAACCCAAGTCCCGCCCCCTCGGCGTGGCCGGGCGGAAGCGGGAGAGTGGGCAGACGACTGGGCGACCCGGCAGCTCTGATCTGGGTGGTGGGACCCCAGCTTTCTCGCACAGACCCAGAGGGCTGCGACCGCCCAGCGGCTCAGCACCACCCGCGCTCCCCGCGGGAAAGCCGAGCGTCTAATCTAAGCTCTGACTGCAGTGATGGTGGCGTGCTTCAGGGGAGGAACACAGCGCGGCCCTCCCCCTGCAGCACTTTAGAGGTGGGCGCCATTTCTGTGCGCCTACTGTGTGCCTACGAAATCCGGGAGGCGGGAAAGAGGACAGGGGGAAAAGGGATTGGCAGGGGAGTTTACAGAGCGCTCTCTGCCCCCACCCCCCACCCAATAATGTCGCTAGCTTCGTTTTTCTGGCAAAAGGGAGATAATGACCACAGAGAAGTGTAGCAACTTGCCCGAGGCCACACAGCTTTTAGCTGCGAGATTGCCGCAAACCCTTGGCAGCCGCGGCTAGAAGGTGGAGGAGGAGGAAAGTGTCCTGGCCGCCCGCAGGTGAGCCGCCTCCTATAGGCTGGGCCCCCAGCTAGCGCGGGGGCGAGCGGAACGGTCCCAGGCCGCCACCTGGGCATCACAGCTGAGAGGCTTTGCGGATCTCCCATCGCCCCCCTCCCCCGCACCTTTCCAGGAAGCCAGCTTGTCCCTAAATGGGTCGCTCAACCCGATTCACCCCCAGTCGGGGCTGAACAGGAATGTGGTAGTTTGCTCTAAGGAAAAGTGCCCCCTCCCTTCAAGACACACACATAACCTGCTCAGGCCCAGGCAGCCCAGTGTGCACCACCTGGGGACTGGGGGCCCCCCACAGCAGAGCTCAGGTTCCCCGGGGTGAGGTGGGGCCAAGAAGCCTGCCGGGGGCGCTGCAGAAGAACGAGAGTGGGCGTAGGCCATTCTGCAGGAATTCCATTTCATTCCGGCGCCGGAGGTGGGGTGGGGGAGGAGGGCGCTGCCCCCATCCAGTCCTGCTGTGGGTCACGGCCGCTGGGCCTGGCCCGAGAGCCTCCGCTGGCTTCTGGGCCCCACGCGGCGGATGGGGAGCTGAGGCCTTTTTCCTTCCAACGCAGTGTTTATAAGAAACGAAACTCCGCACGGGGCATCAGAGGCTGCCCACAGTGTCACACGCACACACCCCGGGCGGGGCGGGGTGATGTTCCGGAAAAGCCCTGAGCGCTGGAGCAATTCCACAGTCCTCTGTAACATCGCAGGACCCCCTAGTGCTTTCCCAGCCAGCTGCAGCCTCTCACTCGACATTTAGGACTTTTATAACTGTAACGTTTATTCTGCTGTGTCATAACAGCATTTTTGCCAAAGCTTTGGGAGGGGAGGTGCTGATTTCGTGCCCGGTGAATCCTCCGGGCCAAACCTGCAGTTGACCAAGAGCAGGATCATGATTCCTATCTGTGAAATGAATTAAAAGGCTTTCCTTCTATCCACCTAGGCGTCTTGCAAACAGGTCGATGGTGCCTGGATTCTTTCGGCCAGCTTTCGGATGTTTTTATGCCTTATGTGTCCTGCACTTCACAGTTTAGGACTACCTGCCTACCAGGCATGCTGTGAAAATAGAGATAACAGCTGGGAGGGGCTTTGGCCATCTCAGAGCCCTACCTTTGGACCTGGAAAGCTGAAAGTCCTTGTGAGGGTTTGTGTGCTTTGGGGAGCAGGCCTCCCAGTAGAAAATCTAGTTCATGCCCAGTACCCTGGCTTTCCCAAATTGATTTTGGAAAGCATTTCATACCTCTCACTCATCTCTAACATCAGAGGATCTGACCACATTCTACCAAGAAAAGTCTGCATCAGAGAGAATTAATAATCTGAGAAAGATTGAGCATGGTACAACATATCCATTTAACAAGGATTTCCTGAGTGTCCACCAGGTGCCAGTCACCATACTGGTGATTACCAGGACTGCAGCGTCATGTTAGTGTGCTGTCTGTGTAATGATCTTGCCTCCAATATTCTCACTGCAAAAGTCATCTCCAAGGTGACCCTGCTAGCCAGCCAGCTTCCCTTGATAGCCCTGAAAACCCCAAGGCTTAATACAGAGAAATGGTGCAATAAATTCACCCTTCCTGAGTAGGGTTATGGATGGCAGGCATCCTGGGAGTGAGGTGGTATCCCAGAGCAGGGTGGGTAGTCAGTCTCAGGTGACTGCCAGCTAACTCCAGCTGCAGGGTATGAGGAACCTGCTCAGGTCTTTTACAGAAAACAAACAACAAGAACAATAACAAAAAAACAAACAAAAACCCAGATTTTGTTCCATAGAAGGTCACCATTCACAAGGTAGTAAGTGGTGAAAAGACAACACATGAAAGTCAAGGGCTAGGGGCTGGGATTGTGGCTCAGCGGTGGAGCGCTTGCCTAGCACGTGCGCGGCCCAGGTTCGATCCTCAGCACCACGTACAAATAAACCCATTGTGTACAACTAAAGCAAATAAATAAATATTAAAAAAAAAAAAAAAAAAAAGAAAGTCAAGGGCTAAGAGGTTCTAAGCAGGGAGGACTTCTAGTTGGCCGCTTTGGGAGCACTTCATAGAAACCAGGCTTTTGCTCTGGGATTTAAAAAGGATACAGAAATTAGCCAGGCGCAGTGGCACATGCCTGTAATCCCAGCAACTCGGAGGCTGAGGCATGAGGATCTCCAGTTCAAAGCCAGCCTCATCAACTTAGCAAAGTGCTAAGCAACTCAGTGAGACCCCGTCTCTAAATAAAATATAAAAAGGGCTGGGGATGTTGCTCAGTGGTTAAGCACTCCTGGGTTCCACCCCTTGGACTAAAAAAAAAAAAAAAAAAAAGAAAGAAAGACAAATTGAAGTGTGTGAAGAGGGAAGGGAGGAGAAGTCAGTGTTGCTAAAATTCAGGGAAGACAGAGATGAGAAAATGGAAGGAGCCATGAGGGAAAGAACATGAAGTATTGATGTGCAGTGTGAAAGGTTTGTGAATTCCTATGACTACATTACATTGATTAATATTTTACAGTTTGAAAATGATTTTGATAGTCTACCTAATTTCATCTTGTCAAAGGATGAACAAAGGATAACAAATTTAGTTATAGATCTAAGTGGCTTTTATTCACAATTCATGAATCAGACAGCCTCCATCAATAGCAGAACACTGGCATTTATAAGGCAGGAACAAGGGGGGGGATAATAGAACCCCCACCCCAAACCCTGAGTGGCTAACATCAGGATACTTCAGGTTCTCAGGTTCTTTTTTTTTTTTTTTAAGTATTAAAGCAGAGGGGACTTCCTTATTATGCTGACTCAGATAGATTAGAATCTCTTGTTTTGAGGAAAACTTGGTCTGATTTGGAATCTATCTGTTCCCTTAAAAGATTATGTGGGCCGGGCGCGGTGGCGCACGCCTGTAATCCCAGCACTTTGGGAGGCTGAGGCAGGAGGATCGAGAGTTCAAAGCCAGCCTCAGCAATGGCGAGGCACTTAGCAACTCAGTGAGACCCTGTCTCTAAATAAAAATACAAAAAAGGGCTGGGGATGTGACCCAGTGGTCGAGTGCCCCTGAGTTCAATCCCCGGTACCACACAAAAAAAAAAAAAAAAAAAAAAGAAAGATTATGTGGTACTTAGCATGAGTGACTCCATTTTGGCTTGGTCCGGTTCTGTTGAAGCCTAGTGGAAGAGCTCACTCCCAAACAATGGCATCTCATCATTTTTGTTTAACAACATTCACAATTATTAGGAGAGATGGGTAGAGATTATCTTTAGTTTACAGATGAGAAAACCGAGGCCCAGAGAGGGACAATAACTTCCTAAGATTACACAGCAAGTGACAAAAGCACAAGAATGCAGCTTCAACTCAAATCTTGAATTCTTTTCACACTCCTCTAGTTACTGTCAGAAATGGGGGAACTGGGGTTGGAATCAGTGACAGAGCACTTGCCTAGCACATGTGAGTCACTGGATTTGATCCTCAGCACCACATAACAATAAATAAATAAATATTTTTTAAAAAGAAGTAGAGGAATTGTTTGTGGGGAAGAGAAGTCAGAATGGGATCCCTAAACCAGGTTGAATGTGGGATTGAGGCATGTGGGGGAGCTTAGAAGGCTCCTGGGTGGACTCAAATGTTAGGGAGATCCTCAAAATTAGTGTGATCATTGCAGTGCAAAGACATTTTCTTCTCTGTTTCCCCAGGCAGACCTGATAGGGAGGGAGGTCCCCAGGGTAGCTGTAGCATCAGCCTGGTCCTGGAATGTGAAATCACAACGTGATGCATCAAAGGATGACACAGAAGACTAGTTGAGGTAAAAAAGATGGGAAAGATTTCACTAGGGAGGATGGAGAGGTGTGTGTGTGTGTGTGTGTGTGTGTGTCCGGTCAGCCAGAGCAGCTTGGGTTTGGAGGACATCTACCTAGAGAAGATGGTTGGATTAGAGATGATTAGTACTTTGAGTTGGAGGGAAGAGGGCCCGCCCTGAATTACTGAGAACCTACAGGAGACCATGTATGTGTTCAACATAGCATCACAGGGAATTCTCTTGTAGAGGGTTCATTGAAACCATTTATAATAAAAACTTTGAGTACTTAAACAGGGGTTAGCTAGACCATAGCATCTCCAATCATGAGAAGCAGATTCTTTTTTTTAATATATATTTATTTGTTTTAGTTGTACACAATGCCTTTATTCCTACGTGGTGCTGAGGATCAAAGCCAGGCCGCGCACATGCTAGGCGAGCACTCTACTGCTGAGCCACAACCCCAGCCTCAGATAAGCAGATACTTACAGGTTTCAAAATGAAATAAGAATCCCTAAAGCTAAAAGTAAAAAAAAAAAAAGTCAAAGAACACTTCAAAGATGTAAATGACAGTTTCATTGGTAAATCCTAACACTGGGGAATTTCTCCTAAGCAAAAAATTATTGATGTGTGCAAAGATTTTGCTAACAGTGTTGTTTGTATTATGAAAAAATGGAAATAACCTAAATGTCCTACAATAGGGGATTAATTAGGTAAATTTTATTTATTCTTATGATAGAAAATATGTGCCCATTACAAATAATATTGTACATGTACATTTATAACATGGAAAGGTGGTCATTGTGTATACATATGCGCATACAGGTGAATTAATACAAAGTTTTTGTTTTGAACTCAGGGGCACTCGACCACTGGGCCACATCCCCAGCCCTTTTTTTATATTTTATTTAGAAAGGGTCTCACTTTTTACCATCTCCTTTGAACTCACGATCCTCCTGCCTCAGCCTCCCAAAGTGGGGATCAGGCGTGCTATTTTTGTTTTAAAACACTTTTTAGTCTCCTGTTGCCTTCATGGGGTCTCTATTGTCGACTCTTGAGGCTAAAGAGATGCAAAGTTTCTCTCCCTAATCTCATTTTGAATTTTCTAGGGGCTGTACAAGGTCTCAGGGATGGGACAAGCATATATCTACTTCATAAAGAATAGATGTCGTGACACACAGGAGTCACTTGTTTTCTGCTCTTCTTGCTTGGAAGATCTTGGTTCCTGGAGCAGGTTCTCACTCCTATTCTATTGTCACTTAAAGCACCCAAATCCATCTCCCCATTCCAATGCCTCAGTGCCTTCCATTTTGCTTCACACCCTGCTAGTCTCCTTCCTAGAAGGTCCTGCCTTTCCTAGCTCCTGACCCACCACTATCCAGAAGGTAGCTCTGACCCATTCCTGCTGGTCTCCCAGGAACCAGGCTTTGCATCAGTCACAACACTCAAATTCTATTTTTTTTTTTTTTTTTGTACTGGGGATTGAACTCAGGGGCACTTGACCACTGGGCCACATCCCCAGCCTTTTTTGTATTTTCATTAGATACAGGGTCTCACTGAGTTGCTAAGTATCTCGCCATTGCTGAGGTGGGCTTTGAACTTGTGATCCTCCTGCCTTATCCTCCCAAGTGCTGGGATTACAGTTGCAAGCTACCATGCTCAGCTCAAATTCTATTCTTACCAGAATTAACCCATCCATCTCATCTATGGAAATGAGGGAGCGGAGTGATTGACACCTGGGGTGCTGCATTGATGTGTCTGTTTATAGCCTGCATCACTGCATTTGTGTGCTGCCCTAGAAGGAGAGGGGGGCTGAAGGGAATGACACACCTGAAAGAGCTATTTACTTCTGAGTCAGTAGCGTTGGGAAGGTGAAGAAAAGACCCTGACAGGCCAGAGTTCTGCATGGAAAATGAGCACCTAACTCAGTCTCTAGGAGTACAAAAGGGGCAAGGTTCTAGCTGTGAGCACAGGAGTAAAGTTACTGCCCTTATCAAGAAGCATGGGACCATGGGTTAGACTTAGGGCCTTGGCCAACCCTGTGTAATTCCTCCATGCTGCCCAGCACCTCCAGGGTCAAGTCTTGTGGACTCAAAGAAGACATCAATGCAGCCTTTCCCGTGCTCCTTTGCAAGGGCCAGAGCAACATGGCCTGAGGCAGGAGTGCAAGGAGGGATCACGATAATTGCTTCTCTGAATCCCTTCTCCTATTCCTTTTCTCTAAGGCAATTCCAAAGTTGCAAAGAGGGAAGGTGTCATCTTGTTCATTATTAGACTCTAGGGGCAGGAACCTTCCAATCAACAGCATCTGGTGCCAGAATGGGGCAAGCACTTTACAAATATCGTCTCCCCGCATGACTGCAAACCAGCAAAGTAGGATTACTGTCATTTCTTAGTTGAGGAAACTGAGGTCCTGAGTCCTAGGTTGGTTGCGCCAGCAGCTGCCAGGTTGGGATTTCCTCTCTTCGGAAGCCTATGCAGCACCTCAGACAGGGTAGGCTTTCTGCCTCTAACTCCCCGAAAGCAGGTGAGCGACCTAGAGGGGGCGGTGTCAATCCCTCAAGACAGAGACGCTGGAGGGCTAAAACTCTTTCTTCTTGACACGTTCAAGGGCTTAGGGAGCCATACTGGTTTTCGGGGATTCAATTCTGGCGTCCTTTCTGAAGAGGGCAGCAGGTGCCCAGGTGATCCCCTCACCTGCGCTAGGGAGCTAGATGTCCCCGGAGAGGTGGACGAGGAGAGGGCCACAGGAGCCCCCAGGCTGAGAGAATGCAGAACGAGAGGAGCGACCGCGGGCTGGGGGTACTCTATTTTCCAAGGACAGCCTTTCCCCGGGGTGAGCTGGAGAGGGGGTGGAGTGGGAGTGCGCGGGGCGGGGCCCGCGGTGGCCCTGGGGCGGTGGCGCGAGCCGGAGGGGGTGGGGAGGTGCAGCCGCCCTGTACTTCCCCTTCGCAGCTTAGCTCTACAACAGCCTGATTTCCCCGAAATGATGAGGCGGCGCCGGCCAATGGGCGCCCGCGCGGCGCCAAGGAGGCGGGGCCCGGCTGGGCTGGGGGAATCCCGCTAAGTGTTTAGATTTCTCCGCGGCGCCGCGGCCTCGGCAGAGCGCGCCACTCCTTCGTCGAGGCAAGACGTGCGCCCTAGCTGGCAGAGCCGAGACCAGCAGGAGCAGTGCCCAGCCAAGGCCAGCCGTGCCCAGTGGACCCAAGACCCGGGCATCCTCTGCCTTATCTCCGCTTCACGCGTCCGCACAGCAGTCCCCGCCTCGTCTGGAACCTCGGGTGCCGCCGGCAGATCGCTCTTGCTGCAGAGGTGAGCCCGCCTTCGTGGCTGGGGGACCTGCGGCGTCGAACAAAAGGCGCGCGGGACACCAGGAAGTGGGGGCCAAAAACCCCAGCCCGGAGAGTCGCGGGCGCGCGGCGTTGCCCGGGCCCGGCGCGGGCTCGGGAGGGCGCTGGAGGAGCTGCGAGCGGCAGCGCGGGGAGGGCGGGCCGCGGCGTGGACCGCCCACTGGCCAAGGTTGCCGGCGCTCGGCCGCTTTCGCAGATCTGCGTGCGCGGAGCTGCCAGGGGCCTCTAGGTGGCACGGTACATTGGTCCGCGCGCATGCACACGCCATGCCAGGGAACTCGAGTGTCCGCCCCCCCCCCGTAGGAGCCCGGTGTGCTTGGGCTCTGGCTTTTGCCTGTCTCAGGTTGGCGCCCTTACCCCAGGTTTTGGGCTGCCAGTGGTGGTGGCAGGGACTGGCTTGCTGCCCTGAGTGACTGGAGGAGGTCAGGACTTATATGGGGGTCATGGACTAGGGGGGTGGCAGGAGCCGGCGCCACAGGTGTTCCTTGTGCCACTTCTCTTGAGGAGGGTAAAACAGGCCCAAAGGGATTACCAGTCCTGGCCTCAACATTGTGGGCACGGTGGCTGTCAGGCATAGAATGGATTATCTGGGGCAGGGGTGAGAAGGTGTCCAGGATACACGGGGACTGAGTACCCGTTAAGGAAGGTGCACAGCTAATGGCGACAACTCAAATCAGGGAAGTTTCTTCTTGGCATGGGGGGTGGGGGGAGAGCCCCTCCCTTTTTAAAGAATTTGGGTTTGAGAGAAAAGTTTGGTTTTAAGATATCTGTGTATTTGGTCTCTTTTCCTGCACTTAAGCCCTGAAGCCATCATTTGTATGCCTGTTTCCTTCTGAGAGGGCTGGGACAGGATGAAAGAAGGAGCAGATGTTTTTACCCAAGATGTTGAAACAATTTGGAGAGCAGTTTTATTCCAGTGCAGGCTCCCTTTTCCATGTTTGTTAAGTCCTGTTACCTGAGGGCGGGAGAGGGTAAAGATCTGGGGAGAATAATTAAGTGAACTCTGGTGGGGCAAGGTAGTGACCAGGGACTGTTCAACAGACTCCAAACAGTAGCCTCTGTCTTCTCTTTACAGCCAACATGCCCATCACTCGGATGCGCATGAGACCCTGGCTAGAGATGCAGATTAATTCCAACCAAATTCCTGGGCTGATCTGGATTAATAAAGTGAGTGTAACTCTTTGGGTTTTTCTGCTACTGTTGTTACCAATGTTCTTCAGGGGACCAAAGTTTCAGATACAGCTCAAAAAAGGGAAATGATAAGGAGGCAGGCAGATGTGTTTCCCAGTGGGTCCTGCAGTGGGTGTGCAAGGCGCAGGCCTGGGCCCTCCTTGTCCAGGTCCTGTCTTCTTCCCTTCTCAAGGTGTGGATGGTGCAGCCTCTTAAAAGCACTTGAAGTTTCCAGTAGCCACACTCTCCCAGCATTTGCAGAGCTTGAGTTCTTATCTCCTCCCAGGGAGACCCCTACCACACATACAGCATTCTATAGGGCTGTGGTTGGGCAGATAGGAAGCAGAGAGGTGGATACTGTTGGGTATGAACGTGGCTGGCTCAGCCTAGAACCCAAGAATTAATCTTGTGTCAGTTACTCTGGCCTAAGAAGACTACCTGCCACACTTGGGGCTAGATAGACTCTGTAGACTTAGTATCAATAATAGTAGTAATAGCAATATTACTACGCATAATAGTAATGGCTAACAGTTACTGTGTACCTTGCACCTTGCTAAGTATGTTACTTAACTTGTGTCATTTAAATTCTCACAGTAGTGCTGTGAGGTATGTCCCAGATAAGGACACTGAGGTGCTGAGAGGTAGATAATAAGATCACAAAAAAAGTGATAAAACCAAGCTTTGAATCTGAACAGTCTGATTTAGAAATCCATAGAGCTGGCCACCAGTAATAATGACAGTAAGACCTTAATCTTTATTTGTCAGTGTCCCTACACATGCTCTGGTTTTTACACTCAGATATATTTGAGGTATTTTTTCTCATTTCAGAGAAAGGAAATTGGTGCCACAGGTAGTTGCATTCAGGTCTGGCCCAACACTCCATGAAAGGTGTGATCAGGACCCCCTGTGTAGGAGCCAGTTGTCCTAGGTATCCTCAGCAGACCCTTCTAATAGAAGAGGTTCCATTTTCACTTCTGTTTGGTGCTAACCAGCCAAAGCATCCTAGAGCTTCCAGATCAGTGCTGTGGGGGAGAGGACTCTGTGTGGGTCCAGGATATCTGTAATGGGGTCTTTGCTGATCTGTTGGTACCAAGTCCATCAGAACCTGGACCCCTCCTGAGAGATCCAGAGTGGTCTGTTGAAGCCAGACTCAGGACCGGTCAACCCAAACCAGATGTCAGGGTGAAAAGGGGAAGTCAGCTTTGTCCCAGACCTGGGGGGCTGGGCATACTCAGCCACGAAGCCTGTGGTCTCTGAGCTGACACAGCCTCTGTGTATGTGTGTGTGTGTTGTTCAGGAGGAGATGATCTTCCAGATCCCATGGAAGCATGCTGCAAAACATGGCTGGGACATCAACAAGGATGCCTGTTTGTTCCGGAGCTGGGCCATTCACACAGGTATGTCCCTGGGACTGTGGCCCTGGGAGCTGGGGAAGAAACAAGGGGAGGCGCTAATATTCTTTTTTTTTTTTTTTTTTTTTTTTTTGTGGTACTGGGGATTGAACTCAGGGGCACTTGACCACTGGGCTACATCCCCAGCCCTTTTTTGTATTTTATTTAGAGACAGGGTCTCACTGAGTTGCTAAGTGCCTCGCCATTGCTGAGGCTGGCTTTGAACTTGCGATCCTCCTGCCTCAGCCTCCCAAAGTGCTGGGATTACAGGCGTGCGCCACTGCGCCCGGCTGAGGCGCTAATATTCTGATGTCCCTGAGCTCCCTGATACAGTGTGCAGAATTATTGGGGGGGAGGGGCAAGGGACAGACTGTATTTCTGAAGGACAAAATCAATGTTTCAGCAAATTCTCAAAGGGATTTATAAAGCCAAAATCTTAGAAAGCAATAATAGTATTAATATTACTTGAGGGAGTTTGTGGCTAGATTAAAGTTCTCCCTGGAAAAAGAAGTCGTGAGCCAGGGCACTGAAAGAGATCCAGATCTTCCTTTTTCTAGGGAAAAAAGAAGGTCCTTGTCTCAAGGATCACCTGGTTGATAATTGGTCTCTTTTTATCTTTAAGGGATGGGGCTCTTGGCCCAGCTTAGAATAGTCAAGTCTACCTATTAGTAACTGTTCTTTGCTGGCCTCTCTGTGCCCACTCCTAGTTTGGAAGTATCAGATAAGCCCCAGTCCCTACCTTCTCTCTGGCTGCTGATAGCACAAGCAGGGAGATTGGGCATTGTCCAGGACACAGCACATTTTTTTGGGGAGGGCCACTCTAATGCATCCGTCTGTGCCCTTTACTGAGGTTTGTTGGATGTTTGAACCAAGCTTAGACCTTTGAGAAGCCCCAGGGTCTAGAGCCTGCAGAGTGTCACTAAGGAATACCAGCTAGTTTCACCAGTGTGGGCATCTGGGATACTTTTGCCTTTCTTTTCTCAGGCAAGGGGCAGCTGACGACCCATTTCACTCTCTTGCTCTCTAGGCCGATACAAAGCTGGGGAAAAGGAACCAGATCCTAAGACATGGAAGGCAAACTTCCGCTGTGCCATGAACTCCTTGCCAGACATCGAGGAGGTGAAGGACCAGAGCAGGAACAAGGGCAGCTCAGCTGTGCGGGTATACCGGATGCTTCCACCCCTCACCAAGAACCAGAGAAAAGGTAGCCAAGAGCTCTGGGTCTTTAGGAAGCCCTTGGGAGGAAGGGAGGAAGAAGGCCAGCTGGGCTGGCATTCCTATGCCAAGGCTGACAGCCTGTCTGCCCCACAGAGAGAAAATCCAAGTCCAGCCGAGACACTAAGAGCAAGGCCAAGAGAAAGGTGAGTATGGTCCTCAGCAGCTGGGCCTTTGGTCGCTGTGGGTCAGGGTGAGCAGTGGAGAGTGCTACAGTGGGCCTAAGCTGCTTTCTCCCTCCACAGTCATGTGGGGATTCCAGCCCTGATACATTCTCTGATGGACTCAGCAGCTCCACTCTGCCTGATGACCACAGCAGCTATACAGCTCAGGGATATGTGGGGCAGGACCTGGAGGTGGAGCAGGCTCTTACTCCAGGTGAGGATGGCTTTTTATCTTGGGTCCAAGAAGCATTGTGCTGTCATGCTAGCAGAGGGTGGCCTGTTGGACCAGGCTGCAGGGTGTGGGGTGCCAGGTACCTTGCAAACTAACAAAGCACACCTTTGACCTTTGGTTCCTGCTGCCCCCCAGCACCATCACCATGTGTTGTCAGTAGCACTCTCCCCGACTGGCACATCCCGGTGGAAATTGTGCCGGACAGCACCAGTGACCTCTACAACTTCCAGGTGTCACCCATGCCCTCCACCTCTGAAGGTTTGTACTGCTAGGGCCTGGTCTGTCTGCTTGACTGTTTGGGTCCTGAGAAGGGCTTTCTGAGGGAGAAAAGATGCTTAGAATGCCACCACCACTGAGCTGATTGAGCTGGGCATTGTCTTCTCCCAACCCCCCTGGGCATGAAGCAAGCTCCTGGGATACCAGGAAGGCAGTTCAGAGTGGACTACAGTACTGTGGTGGGCTGGGGAGAAGAGGGAAGGGAGCAGGGGCTGCATCTTAATCAAAGGTTGCTCGACTCCTGGCTCCTTTGCTTCAATGCCTTAGGGTGAGGAAGGAAGTGAAGGGGTGGGAAGAGGCGTGGCTTCATAGTTTAGGAGGCTGAGTCACCAAGTCAGTGTCCTGTTCTGTAATGTCCATGGCAGATGTCTGCTGGAAGGCCAGTGGTATGTGTGTGTGTAGGGGCAGGGGACCCTGGTGGGACTAGAACTGCAGGGCCAGTGTAATCTACTGCCATCCAACCTCTCTGCTCTTTGCCATCCACAGCTGCAACAGATGAGGATGAGGAAGGGAAATTACCTGAGGACATCATGAAGGTATAGCTCCTTCCTTCCTGGGCTTTCTTTTGAAGTGGCCATTTCTTAGTGAGGAGAGAGAGAACCAGAGAGATCTTCTAGATCAGAGGGTGGCAGCTGCTGTTGTCCCCTGACTACATGCGTAGTCCCACAAGCACCATATCTCCTTGGCAGGGACCATTGTCCTTCTTGGTTGGTGGAAAGATGCTGGGTCGTGAAGGCTGGTAGGAGGCCTTGTCTCCAATGAGCCATCCTAAAGCAAACTTCAGGGCCCCAGACAGCTGTGAATCAGCCACTGTCAGTGCCAGGTCCCTGGCCCGTGTCCTCAGCCCCAACATGCCCAGCCCTGTTAGTCTGGGAAATGCACATCAGGTTTCAATAATCAGCCTTTGGGATCTGTAATATGATGGCTTTAAAAAAATTTTTTTTAAACAAATTATCCTCCAGTTTTTTTTTTTTTTTTTTTTTTCCTTTCCCTGCTTTAGTTTTAAAAGTGAATACAAAACATTTTCGAGGTAGTTTTTTCCCTGGATCTGCCCCATTAGCACAGAAAACTGAGATGTGGACACAGTTCCTTTTCTCCAGCTTTTTAGTTCTCTTTTTTTTTTTTTTTTTTTTTTTTTTGTGGTACCGGGGATTGAACTCAGGGGCACTCGACCACTGGGCCACATCTCCAGCCCTTTTTTGTATTTTATTTAGAGACAGGGTCTCACTGAGTTGCTAAGTGCCTCGCCATTGCTGAGGCTGGCTTTGAACTCGCGATCCTCCTGCCTCAGCCTCCCAAGTGCTGGGATTACAGGCGTGCGCCACCGCACCCGGCTATTAGTTCTCTTTTCTTATTATGCTAACTTTGCTTTAAGCTGCAATCCCAGTTGAGGGAAGTGGTGGAGGTACTGTCCCAGAGGGCAGGAGTGCGAAGAGTGGGAAAATGACCCAAGAGCAGGGCCTGTGTGCCTTTGTGCCTCCTGGATCCAGGGCCTGGTCCTGACTGCTGCACATCAGCATCCATATGAGAATGTGAAAATGCTCAAGGGTGTGGTCCTGGTTGGGAAGCCTTGGCTTATCAAGGGCAGGCCACAGGGTGAATTCTCACGGGAAGGCTGCTGATGGCTTCTTGCTTTGTCTTTAGCTCTTGGAGCAATCTGAGTGGCAGCCAACAAACGTAGATGGGAAGGGGTACCTGCTCAATGAACCTGGAGCCCAGCCCACCTCTATCTATGGAGACTTCACCTGCAAGGAGGAGCCAGAAGTTGACAGCCCTGCGGGTAAGAAATCCCTGGATCCTTACAGTCTTGGAGAAGGGAAACTCATGTAGTGAGTGGGGAAGGCTTGGGAGCCGGGCCAGGAGACAGTGAAGTAAGCAGCTACTGTTCCTATCCCCTGAGGTTTACCTAAAGACAGTGTGTGCTTGCTGCTGTGTTGTGGACAGTGGAGGCTGTGTCTGTGGCTTTTGGGGATAGGACTGTGGATTGGGGAACACACCTTACGTCCCCACCCTTCTTCTCACACAACCTTCCTTCATCTTCTAGGAGATATTGGGCTCAGCCTACACCGTGTCTTCACAGATCTGAAGAATATGGATGCCCTCTGGCTGGACAATCTGCTGCCCCCAGTCAGGGTGCCCTCTATCCAAGCCATTCCTTGTGCACCATAGCTGAGCCTCTCAGCCTCCTTTCTTCCCTAGGCAAGCAGGACCTGGCATCATGGTGGCTATGGTACAGAGAAGCTGGACTCCTGTGGGACCCTCGACATAGCAAAGTGTGACCCCACTGCTAAGCAGGAATGGGACCTCTCTCTTTGGGTCAGTGGACTCTCAAGACCTGGCAGGCCAGGGTCTGGATTTGTCTTGTGCTGTAAAGCTGGCCCTGCCTCTTGAGAAGAAGGGGTTGAGGTTCAGAGATTGGTGTGTCAGGTGGACTTGGACAGAAGTTGGCCTCCAGTTTTTCTCTGTGATCCCAGATGCCTGGAGAGGGTTTCTCTGTCACTGAGTGGCCCTGCAGGGAACAGATCAGTGACCTCAGAAGAGAATAGTGCCAACCCCAGGGCTGGCTCTGCACTAAGAGACAATTGCACTAAGTGAATCTATTCCCAAAGAACCCCCTCCCTTCCCAGCTGAGCCCTGGGGACTGTTCCAAAGCCAGTGAAATGTGAAGGAAAATTGGGGTCCTGCAGGGTGGTGCTCCCTCAGCCTCAGAGGAGCTCTGCCCTGCTTCATACTCCAGATGAGGGGCTTGGGAAAAGACATGGCACTTTTTCTTGTGGACCTTGCCACATTTCTGATCAGAGGTGTACACTAATGTTTTCCCCAAGCTCTTGGCCTTCGCATTTATTTATACAGTGCCTTGCCCTGTGCCCACCACCCCCTCAGGCCCTGCAAGCTCTCAGCAGGTCCAGGCAGGGAAGTGTGAGCGTCTTGGTATGACTTAAAATTGGAAATGCCATCTAGCCATTAAGTCATGTGAGATCATATATAGACATGTTTATAAATATGTATATATTTGTCTTTTTATAAAAAAGTCAATTGTTTATGAGGGATGTGGCTTTTTATTTAGAGAAAAATTTATAGTTGGTTTTGCTTTTTATGGAAACATTCTGATGGAACTCATCATTGGTACCCCGCCTGACCTGGGTTTGTTGTGAGCACTGACTTGCATCTATTGTGTGTCCTTTCAGTTATGGTCATGGAGAAGATGGCAGGCAGGGGGACAGTCATGTCACAGGGACATGCTCATGTAAATATAGTCACTTGCCCATGACTTTTCAGCCATAGTTGGGTGTTGATTCTAGGCTTCTGGGGACTGAGGAATGTTAGGTTTTTAGTTCTTCTAAGGAATGTGCCATAGACTATGTGTCCTGCCAAACACCCAAGTTCTACTCCAAAAGTAACAATTGTTATGATACAGTCACAGATGATCGGAACAGACAACAACCCAAAAAATGTCCCCAAGGTGTGCTGTGATAGGCATCACTTCTTGTCCATTTTTTTTTTTTTTTTTTTTTTTTTTTTGTGGTACCGGGGATTGAACTCAGGGGCACTCGACCACTGGGTCACATCCCCAGCCCTTTTTTGTATTTTATTTAGAGACAGGGTCTCACTGAGTTGCTAAGTGCCTCGCCATTGCTGAGGCTGGCTTTGAACTCACGATCCTCCTGCCTCAGCCTCCCAAAGTGCTGGGATTACAGGCGTGTGCGCCACCGCGCCCGGCTTTCTTGTCCATTTAATACAGTGATAGAAACATTCTTTCTACACTGTTCAATTCTGTGGACACCTGCATGAGCCACATGTGCCAGTTGAGCAGTTTAAATGTGGCCAGTGACATATTGAGGAACAAGTTTAAATTTTATTTAGTCAAAATGCAAATAGCTACAGGTCGCTAATGGCTTCTATATTGGATAATGCAGGTAGATACTGGCTTAGGAGCAGATCTGAGAGGAAGAGGCTCGGGCGGCTGATGGACACGGAGGACAGGGACTTGGCCCTATGTACCTGCTAGTTGAAGACTATTTGATACATATGTATGTGTGTGTGTGCGGCTGGGTATTGAACCCAGGGCCTGGTGCACATGCTAGGCAAGCACTCTACCACTGAACCACATCCCCAGCCCTCAAGACTTTTATTATTTTAACAACCAACAATCATTCCATAGGTGCTGAACACCAGCCCTGCAGTGTAGTGGGAAACAGGCCTATACACAAATGCATGAAGAAAATCTTGGCTGGCCTCACATGAAGCAGATTTTTGTTAAAATTCCATATCTTCCCAGGCTTCTGGCTGGGCTAATTACACACTATCTTTATAAGGGGATATACTTGATCAGAGCAGTGGTTCTGAAAGCCATAGTTAGGGAACCACCAATATATGATAATTCTCCCTTAAGGTCAGGTCCAAATTGCGAGCAATATCTGAGGGTGGAAGGTCTGGGTTTTAATCATCTCTCTCCCCTAGTCTCTAACCCTGGGGCATGAATAGCACCCAGCAGAAGGTAAGTTGGGTGCATCACCAGCATCACCTATGGAATAGGATCATGGCAGTGATAGTATTGCTTAGGAACGTGATAGCTCTGTGGCTACACCTTCCACACTCAGTCCCCAAAATCAGTGACTCTGACCAGGGCTCTGGAAGGAGTGTGGGCCCTTGGTGGGAAGGGAAGGCTGAATGAGAAAATGATGAGTAACAGGAAAAATGGGCAAAGTCTGACACATTCTCTGCCAAGCTCAGGAAGTACAGTTCTCTGATCTCACAGAAGCTGTGAGTAGTAAGTGCTCCTGCTGGGTGAATCGGTACAGGGGTGCCTGGACAGGCCCCCATTGTAAGCCCTGCACATCAGAAGATCTACTTGGGGTTTTCAAGAGTATCCTCACTTAGGGGCAGAGTGATGAACAAGATAGCCTTTTCTAGCTCTTCCAGGGCCCAGTCTTTACTCAGAACTAGATTGGTCAGCCTCCTGTGGCTACTATCTGGGATTTCTAGCTGGTAGTATTTAGTTTAATGATGGTGGGGTTTGGGGTTATGAAGTCAGCTAAAGTAGACTAAGGAGTGATTGGAGGAAGGAGAGCTTAACCCAGAACAAACATCAGGGCCTACTTCTGCCTTGTCTATTCTGTCCTGTTCCCTGATGGAGTGTAGGCAGTGGGAATTATGAAGCCCCAGGCAGCTGTGGAAGTAAGTCTTCCAAGTTCTAACAAGCAAAACTCATCAATAAGCCGGGCGCGGTGGCGCACGCCTGTAATCCCAGCACTTTGGGAGGCTGAGGCAGGAGAATCGCGAGTTCAAAGCCAGCCTCAGCAATGGCGAGGCACTTAGCAACTCAGTGAGACCCTGTCTCTAATAAAAACACAAAAAAGGGCTGGGGATGTGGCCCAGTGGTCGAGTGCCCCTGAGTTCAATCCCCAGTACCAAAAAAAAAAAAAAAAAAAAAAAAAAAAAAAAAAAAAAACTCATCAATTGCACATTACCAAAATGAGAGAATTATGTCCATTAGTCCCCAACCTTCAAAAAGAAGATGGAGACCTGCTCTCCTCCAACTCGTGGGACTAACACCTTGGAATGTCCAGAGAGAGATGCCAAACTCTGCAACTCCCCATCCCAAGACAGTGAGGTCCTGGGGCACAATCCTGGAGGAGCTGTATGGGATACAACCAGACCAGCATGGACCTTAGCCAGAAGATAAACATGATATAAGATCCAAATGCTCACCTGAAGGTGAAGGCTGTTGGTGGTAACTTGTTAGAAAAGAGTGCATGAAATGGAGCAACATCAGTATAATTTGAGCCAAATCTGGGCCTGAAAGTTTAAGATCTTAAGAACTTGCCAGTGCTTCTATGCTTCTATGGGTCATTCCTAAGCTTCAGTCTAAGCACGCATGGTGGAAGCTCTTGGTTGAGGGAGCTAGGAGATCTTTGAAAGGTGTTTTGTTGGGGTTGTGATGACATCATGGCCATCAAATACCACTTTCCAATGGGATAAGCTAGCACACAGGGCTCCACCACACCAACTAAAACTCCCACAATGGGCTAAGTTTATAGATGTTCAAGGGCATTTCTGGGTCAGTAACAGGAGTTCTCTTGCCTTGCTCCAAAGGTGTCACTATAAATGGACTGGTTTGTTAATTCAGCTCATTTGGCAGTGGGAAGAAAGCTACAGGCAAATATGCAAACCATCCCTTCTTGGTGTATCAGCTTTCTCAGTGCACTGTGTGCAGAATGTTGTGACCACCCTGACTTCAGGGATAAGATCTCTGGACATCTTCAGAGATAGCCTGCCAAGGACAGAACTAAAATTCTGGGAAAAGCCCTGGGCTTGGTTGGAGGTGGAGTTCTTTGCTCCATAATGATGTCTCTGGTTGGTGGAACTGGGTCACACCCAGGCTGTCACTAGGCTAGGACTACTGAGTACAGATCCAAAAATCCTCTTGTATAGGGATGCCAGGGAGTGGTTTTTTTCCAAGTCACTCTTTTGGAGCACACAAGAGGATGTTTTTCCTCTGTTAAATGTAATGCCATTTCTTGGGTAGGACTCACCCTCCACACCCAGGATGTGTCAAATTCATAGGAACTCAGCACTAATCTTTCTCCACTTCTGCCAGCTGTCACAGAGGCAGCAGGCCTGGGAAGGAATGGGGAACCTGTATATGCCTTTTCCAGGGGTGAAAGTACTTGGCAGGGTGGAACGTGGCTTTATCAGCCACAGCTCCCTTGTGGAACTAAGTTTAAAGCCTATATGAATGGCCAGGTAGTTTTTTTAGTTCCAGGCAGCTCCAGAGTGACCCATTTCTACTGCTCTTCTGGGGTCAGACTTGCAAAAGAAAGAAGTCCCTACTTCTGCCAGTTCAGTGTTTAATTTCAAATGGGGAGATACTGGAGTCAATGATGCAAAGACATGGAAACTGAATGAAAGAGGTGGGGCAGACACCCAGCTTCCTATTCCTCACCCAAGGAGATGACTAAAAAGACCTCAAAATCTGGCTTTATAATAATATAGACCTCCAGCTGGGCAAATCCCAGCACTTGGGAGGCTGAGGCAAGAGGATTGCGAGTTCAAAGCCAGCTTCAGCAATGGCAGGGAACTTAGCACTCAGTGAGATCCTGTCTCTAATAAAATACAAAAAAAGGGCTGGGGATGTGGCCCAGTGATTGAGTGCCCCTGAGTTCAATCCCTGGTACCAAAATAATAATAATAATAATAATAATAATAATAATAATAATAATAATACTATAGACCTCCAGTGCCCATTTTGTGCCAGGTACTGTGCCACACTCCCATATGCACCATTGCTCTGGCATCCCCACTCCTTGCCATACACACATCGCTGTTCACAGACCAGGAAACCAACACTCAACAAGCATAAGGGGCTTGCCTGAGATGACTCAGCTAATTAGTATGGAGGTTGGATCCCAACCCACATCTGTCCATGCCCAGTACCAGGGTGGTTCCACAATATCAGGCTGCCTGCAGAGAAGGAAACTGAGGCCTGGGGTGGAAATTTGGAAAAGTCGGCAAGGGGAACTAGTACACTATGCCAAGAAAATATCTGGTGTATCTCAGTGGTAGAGTGCTTGCCTAGCATTCACAAGGCCCTGGGTTCCATCCCCAGCATGGAAAAATAAAAATAAAAAATAAAAGCATCTGGGATCTTGCTGGAAGATAGCAAAAGCTGGAGCTGCTTCAGGATAACCCCCTGCCCCTCCTGACACTCCAGAAAACATGGCTCTGCTGTCACAGGCTTCAGACCCAACAGGGTGGGGTTTGGATTGGCCCTCAAGAGAAGCAATGCCCCACCTATACCCAGGAGGCCACCTGCAGTTTCGAGGGGGTGGGGCCCCATGGCTCTGTAACACAGACGGACTTGCAACTTGGCCTCTGTGCAGGGGGCAACTGAGCCTCATAAGTCTGCTCCAGAGGACTCTGGCCTGCCAAGTCTTAGCTCTAGGGATCAAAGAGGCCTTTTTAGCCATGTTTCTGTCAGAGCAAGGCAACTTGTTCTCCTACTCTAAACCAGACCTCTGGCTTCTCTGAGCCAGCTGAATTCATGGAATGAAGGAGTTACAGGGACACAGAGTTGGTGTGTGGGATCTGGGTTCCATTGGGAGGGGAGTCATTAGTCCAGAACTATGAGTACTTTTCTGAAGTAATGAACAAGGCGAGAAGTCCTGTTGTGTTGGCCTCACCAGGACAATGGTGGACTGAGGTGGGGACTGCTGACCCTGCCTGTGGGAGATGGAGGGTAGCTGCCTCTGCTGGGGACCTAGGGCTCCCCTCCAAGAGCTCCTGCTGGGCTTGTTGAAATGGGGAAGGGAGCTAGATGTTCAGAGGTGGCGACAGCCACAGTGTGGGTTAGGGCCTGGCATTCCTAGGTAGGCTGGGGGCAGAGGGCAGGGAAGAGGGCCTGAAGGGGTGTCCAACTTTCCTAGACTAGAACATCCTGGTGCATATTCACCACCACCTTTCTGTCATAAAGTGGCAGGCAGCCAGAGTTCTGGGCCCAGGTGTCGGGGGGGCCTGCTTCAGGGCACTCGAGGAGACCCCATTTTCAACTTCTGGCTATTTTAAGACATGTACAGTGTGGCCCTGGGGCCCTCCCTTATCTGACCTCTGGCAGCTCTCAGGCAGACTCACCATCTGGTGCTGGTCCCTTCCAGCTGTCTTTCACTTCCCACGTGGTCTTTGGGGTGCCCAATATCTCCAACCAGACTTGAGAGTCCCCAGGGGCAAATACTCCTCTCCTCCACATTCTCCCAGTGCTCAGGAATGGCACTTTAGAGCATCTCCTGCTGGCCAGTTCACCTTGTTGGCTCTGAGTCCTTCCTTAGGGGACAAGCCTGGCTGGACCCTGGGATGCAGGGGAATAGGCTGAGAGACAAGGGGGCACAGAGGAGTAACTAGCCCTGTCCTTGCAGTATAGCTCTGGGCAGAATATGCCATGACCAATCAGCAGGCAAGGTCAAAGGCCCCCGAATAAGGGCCACTGTGTGCATGACATGCAGCACAACCAGCCTATGTCTCTCAGCAGGACTGGAGAGGGAGGGCTGAGTCATCAATGACTTTCTTTTATTGAAAACATACACAAGTAAAAGGAACATGGTTTAGTTTTACAAAGACGAAGAAATACAGGTATAGAAATAAAAACATTTATTAAAGCCACCTGCAATACACCACCCAGAAGTGACCAGGTTGTTATATTTTTAGAGGCTCAGGTGAAAATGCACCTTCCACTCTCCTGTGCTATGGCTAGGAGCTCTGTGCTGTGTAGACACGGGCACAGTCTACACAGCTGGCAACATGATGGGAATGCTGCAGCAAGACACTGTATCCCGGCACTGGCTCAGGGTCCTTCCTCAGCTGCCAAGTCTCCCTCGCATCCAGGAATCCAGCTACGCAGGGTGCATTGTGATCCAGAGCAGGTTTGCAGGTACAAAAGGCATTGCAGATAAAGTGACAAACTGTCTCAGTCTGCTCAGGAATGAGAGTTTCCCAGGATTTGGGACTTGCATTGCAAAAAGTGAGGAAGTCCTAGGCAAACAAACCAAGACCAGCTGGTTATCTTTTTTTTTTTTTTTTTTTTTTAATATTTATTTATGTTTAGTTGTAGTTGGACACAATACCTTTATTTTATCTAATTTTATGTGGTGTTGAGGATTGAACCCAAGGCCTCGCACATGCTAGGTGAGTGCTCTACTACTGAGCCACAACCCCAGCCCCCAGCTGGTTATCTTACTTGAGGGTTTGTCTAGTCCCCTGCTCTGTTCCGCCAACAGAACCTTCTGCAGGGATCCTAGATCCACCAGACCCTCACCAAGCATTCCAAGGACAGAGGTCTGGCTTGAGGCTCTCACTTCCTTGGGAGCTCCTTGAGGTCCCAGCCTGAGGCCCAAGGAAAGACAGGAGAAAGGAAATGAGCCAGACAGGCTGTTATTACCTGAGAAGGGTGACCTGTGGACAGAGTTCAGAGGGAGCCAGGGATGCACTGGAGTGGCTCCAGTATGTGGCTGGATGCCCCTTAGCCCTGGAGCTGGCCTCAGACTGAGTGTCTGGCCCTAGCTCCTGAAAAGTGGCCTGGATGAGAAAGGCTCAGCTCCCTGGGCTCCCCCAGGCCTGGTACATAAGCCTTTCCTTCCTCCTCCTCCATGTCTGCACCCCCTGGCACTTCTTGCCCAGCTTCCCTTTATCAAAGGCTGCAGGATGGGAGGAGTCAGGACAGGCTGAGCTAAGTGAGAGGGCAGGTGAGAGGGGACCTGGGAAGAAATGACCTCGTTGACAGTGGTGGGCACATCCTGACTGTGATCTGGCCCAACTCACTGTCTGTGCTTGAGGTTGGGGCCCTTGGAAAACCCAGAGGAAAGTCTGGGTGTGGTAGGCCAAATAATGGTCCATGGTGGAATACAGAAGCCCATCTCCAAGGGCATGAAGCTTATGAACATGCCATGTTATGTGGAAAGGGAAATTAAAGTTGTTAATCAGCTTACTTTAAAACAGATCAACCTTGTCGGGCGCGGTGGCGCACGCCTGTAATCCCAGCACTTAGGGAGGCTGAGGCAGGAGGATCGCGAGTTCAAAGCCAGCCTCAGCAATGGTGAGGCACTTAGCAACTCAGTGAGACCCTGCCTCTAAATAAAATACAAAAAAAGGGCTGGGATGTGACCCAGTGGTCAAGTGCCCCTGAGTTCAATCCCCGGTACCACACACACACAACAAAAAAAAAAACAAAAAAAACCCAGATGACCTGGATTATCTGGGTGGGTCCAATGTAATCACAAGTGTCTCTAGATAGGGAAGAGGGAGACAGAAAGGGTGGAACCAGAGAATGGCAGTATGTCAAAGACTGGACCAGTCATTGCTGGCTTTGAAGATGGAGGAGGGTGGCATAGGCCCAGGAATGCAGGCAGCCTCTGAAAGATGGACTGGGCGATGGATTCTATACTAGAGCTTCCAGAAAGGAATGCAGGCTTGCTGACACCTCAGGTTTAGTACAGTGAAACCTGTTTTAGACTTTTGACCCTCAGAATGGTAGATTTGTATTGTTTTAAGCCACCAAATTTAGGGTGATTCATTATAGCAACAGCAGGAAACGGACACATGGGGGAACCAGCTGGTGATACAGCTGCCCCAAATCCCTGTGCCTTGGTTGGAGTCCGCCTCACAGGACAACAGCTCAGCTGTGAAGACGCCCTCTGGTCTGGGAGGCTCTGGAGGGAAGGGAACCTTGGGCAGGAAAGGGAACCTCCATGGCTTGGGTGGGTCAAGAAGGATGTCCCCAAGCATAGTGCCCCTGCTGGACACTTCTACAGGAAATAGTGCCTCCTTGGACCCACTCCCCAAACCTCCTGTGAATTCAGATATAGATTCTGAGTCATCCTGGGTGAGCTGCCGTGAGGTCAGACCACCGGGAACAGCCAGTCAGAACCAGTAGGGCTTGGGTAAAGACCCCCAGGATGGAGTCCATGGCCCCTCCACACACCAGTAACACAGCATTCTCAGTCCTGGCCTCACGATCTGAGGGGTTCCAATTTGGCTCAGGAAAAGCCGGAATAAAGGAAAAAAAATCACTTGAAGGAAAAGTCACTGAATTGGACACCATTCAGATTTGCATGAAGTCCTTGCTCTGCCACTTAACTAGTTGTGTGGCCTTGAATAAGTCACTAGACTGCTCCACCTGTAGAGTGGGTATAGTAGCACTTGTCTGACCTGCCTCACAGGTTGTGTGAGTCTCAGGTGAGATGCATGAGAAGACGTTTGCTGCCCGGAATAAGATGCCGTTGTTATTGATAAATAATAGTGATCACAGCCCTACATGCCTTCTGGTGGGGTGGGTGATCACAGCGTCCTGTTGGGGAAGGAAGGGTGAGTGCAGACTCATCAAAAACTCTGTCTCGCCCACAGGCAGGAGGCTGCAGCTGGGCCAGGGAGAAGAGGGGCCAGCTACAGCCACCATGTCGCAGCTCACACCCACCGGATGCTTGACAGAGCCACCCTGTAGCCCTGCAGGATGTCCTCTCAACCACCATGCACACCAGGGTTCTGGGCTTTTTTTTTTTTTTCAAGGAAAAGATTTTCTAGAGTTCCTCTGCAGCAAAACAGTCCCTTCTCAGACAACACTCCATTTTATAGGGAAAAGGTAGAATATGAAACCATACACAATGTAATTCCAACCTAATGAATATATAATACATAATATTATGTGGAATACATGTGGAGGAAATACATTATAATACTAATAATAGTGATAATGGATAGTGGATTATAGGTGATTACATTTTTTATTTATATGTCTATAGTTTAAAAACCTCTACAATAATCCATTGCTTTTATAATCAGAAATATGTATATGTACGTGTGTGTGTGTGTGTGTGTGTGTGTGTGTGTATGTATTTATGTATCTAGAACTTCCTTCCAGAGAGATCTGGATAGACTGGGATCAAACTCAGGTTAACTGGATTCTACTCCTGCAGGAGTCCTGGCCCTGGCCCTGGCGCTGGCTCTGGCCCTGGCCCTGGCCCTGGCCCTGGCCCTGGCTCTGGCCCTGGCCCTAGTCTTTACTGTGTGTCCTTGGAGACTCACTATTTCCTGGCCTTTGTCTGCCTGGGGAGATAAAATGCCAGAAAAGATGCTCTCTGGATCCTTTGCAGCTCAAAATTGAACCATGTGCCTTGGTCTCATTGAAGCTGCTCCACACTCAGCTTCCAGTGCCTTATCCTTGCCTAGAGAGCAGGGCAGACTGCTCACTCAGGCCTTGAGGTTGCTGACCACCTCCCTTCCAAGCCTGCTTCTCCCAGAGCTGCCCTGGGAGTCCCTGCCTGCTGGCCTTTGCCTGCATTATAATCTGTAATTCTCTGAGCCCTGCCCTTCCTTGAAGAACAAAGCCTGGCCAAGCCTCATCAGCCTGCTGGCCTGCAATGACTCCTGTTTCCCCCGACTTGTGCTTAACAATAGCAACCAGTTATTGATGGTTAACTTAAGGTCACAGCACAAAAGTGCTGCTATTTATTCCAGGCCATCAGAGGCTATGTAGACTAAAATGATGTGAACAGCACCTCCTGGAGTTGTGCAGCATGGTGATCTTATTTGATTCTTTTGTGCCTCTGGGGGATCTATTGTTAATCCCATTTTACTGGTAAGATAATTGCGGCTCAGAGAGGTCAAGTAGCTCACCCATGGTAACGCAGTGGGTTTGTGGCAGAGCTGGGACTTGATTCTTTGTCAGTTCACTCCAAGTCCAGTTTTTTTTTTTTTTTTTTTTTTTTTTAACTTTTATTTTTTTAAATTCCCACAGTGGTGTCTCCTCCAGCTACTTACATTCCAGCACCTGAGGGCAGGAAGGGTGTGTTCCCATTTGACCACACAGAAGTTACCCAGTGATGTTTGGCCATGGAGGTATTAATCACAGTGAGTGCAATCAGGGTTTATCATTCAATCAACATCTTCCCAGAGTTTCTGGGAGCTCTGGCAGGTAGAGACAGGTCTGTTCTGTTCACTGCTGTACTGGCACCTAACAGTTTCTGGCACCTAGTACATGCTCATTAAAATGCCATAAATGATTGATTGTCTATTCAAATAATAAAATAACAAAGCAAATAATACTAGCTAACATTTAAATAGTGGTTTCCACCAGCTAGCTGCCTCAGGGATTTTTCAGGATCATTGAGGAGAAGCAACAGTGGCTGATGAGCCTACGATGTGGGGTTTTACACCAAAATAGCACCTATGTAAAGGCCATGAGAACGCCAAAGAAAGAAGCAATAGGCAGCAACTCTGAATTTTCCTGTAGTGCTGGAGGCCATGCCAGCAGCCGTCACCATTATAACTCAAATTCCCCAACTGCCAAAGCAAGCATGCAAACCCCAAATTTCCATCCATATCCACATTTCTGCCCCTTCAGACCACATCTAGATACATTTGTACATCTCCACATTGGATAATCATTATGTCGAGGGACAGAGGTGAAGAGCTGTGGATATGGTCAGATTTAGCTTGGAGAAGAGAAAGGAGGGTCATCTTTAACACCTGCCAGGAGGATGTACTGTGTAAGAAGGGCCAGAGGGAAGCAGCCTTGGGCACCCCTGAGGAAGCTGGATCCAGTTGCCAGGGCTGTCTGGTGATGGACTGGGAGATCCAGAGAGGCAGGGGCCCAGGGGCAGCTTGTGCAGCAGGATCCTAATGGACCTTACGCTCTACAGCACACACGACACACTTATTTGCCAGCATTTGTTAACTAGAGGCAAGGTCCATGCCAGGCTAGGAAAATGAGGATAAAGAAAATAAGGTCTGTACCCTTGGAGAGTACCAGGTACCTAGGGCAGAGAGTCAGGAAAACCTCATCCTGTGGCCTTGGACTCCTTAATGTGCACTCTGTACGTTCCAGCACTGGTCACTGCTCAAGGCCATTTCCTCCTTATATTCTGCAGGGACCAGGCAGATAGTGGATAATTGACAAATACAGGCATCTCTGAAGAGGGGATCCCAGGAGAGGGACCCAGCTGAGTCGGCACTATGTGGGGGGCAAAGTGGGGCTACATCCCGGGCAGGGTCATTTGCACGAGTCCCTCTGCTCCTTCAAGTTCTCTGAAGTTCAGACAGGCCTTGACCATGGTTTCTCCTAGCTCCTGTTCCCACACCCCCATCTTCCCTGACTGCAGTAACATGTCAGAGGACATTCTCCTGTTCTACGTTTCACAGTGGTCTTTAGCTTCAATCTTCAGTGACAGCTTTAGTGCAGTAACAAGTGGCAGAGGCACGGGGTGGGGAAGAGCTCCTTGGGCTGCCTGTCCTTTCACTGTACTGTTCAGGACTAGAAGACGTTCACATGCTTTTTTGTTTTGATACTAGGGATTGAACCCAGGGTTGCTTAACCACTGAGCCATACGCCCAGCCTTTTTTATTTTATTTTTTTATTTTGAGACAGTATCTTGCTAAGTTGCTTAGGGCCTCACAAAGTTGCTGAGGCTGGCTTTGAATTTGTAATCCTCCTGCCTCAGCCTCCCCAGCTGCTGGGATTACAGGAGTGTGCCACCATGTTCGGCAAATGTACTTTTTATTTATTTTTTTATGGTGAAACAATAATCATGCAGAAAAGTACACAACACATATGTTCAGTTTTAACACACAATCATAAAGCAAGTCTTTATATAACCACACCTGGGTCAGGAGACAGTACGATACCAACACCTCAAAATCTCCCCCATCTCCCTACTAATCACAGCCCTAACCCTCCTCTGTGGCCAAAACTAAAGTGATGTCTGTCATCATTTCTATACTTTTTAGAGATTTGATCTCCTCCAAAAGCATGCTTTTAAGCATCCAGACCTGGGGCTGGGGTTGTGGCTCAGTGGTAGAGCACTTGCCTAGCATGTGTAAGGCACTGGGTTCAATTCTCAGCACCACATACAAATAAATAAAAATGAATAAATAAACATATTAAAAAAAAGAATCCAGCCAAGTTGTCAAAGTTTTAATGAAGGGAATTAGACCACATACATTCTTTTACTCTTTGTTATGTTGATCAGAGCCCTTCATCACTACAGTGTTATTACCCAATGTCACGGCTGTTGCCAGGGGCCACAGCACACTCATGTCCACTGCTGCTCAGTTCACTGGTTCTCTTTGCTGCTGATGGATGTTTGGGTGCTACCTGGTGCACACAGGTCAGAGTGTAGCAAGAGCAGATTGTGAGGAGGAGCAGGACTTTTGACTTGTAGGGTATCTGTGTTTTCATCTTTACCAGATCATTTGTATCCTGAAAACGCTTCTCAGGGAAGCAGAGCTGCAATTCCCCAGCACTGTCCGGGGTAGAGGAGATGACCTACGGCTGCCTTACAGCTGGACCCTTCCACCACTGGCCCTAGAACCTCGACCCCTCCAGCCCAGCCAGCCCTGTCCCCTCAGCAGGCTGAAGCCCTCAAGCAGCAGGCTCCTCTCTGGCCTCCCCACATCTGCGATGTAGTTGGGTTGGGGTAGGAGAAGGTTAAGAAAGAGGAAGTGGAAACCAAATATGAGGGCCACAGCGAAGTCTGGTCCACAAACCTCAATGTTTCAGCCTCGAACTCTGTGAGAGAGGAACGTGCGAGCTGCTTGTGCGGCATGCTGGGGGTGGGGCATCAGGGCCAAGGTTGCTGAGGTGTGCAACTGGACAATCCACCACTTTGCACTAGGTTCCCAGGCATAAATCACTCCGCGCAATCTTCACCCAACCCTGTGAGGCTCAGGTATTATTGTCCCTGTGTCTCATTATGAAGATACTGAGCCACAGAGGTGTCAAGGTGACAGTGCATACGGTGTGCTGGTTAATAGCATGGGATACAGACTTGTTTCAGTTGGGTTTAAATTGTGGCTTCCCCACTTCTTAGAGGTGCAACCTTGGGCTAGTACCTATTTCCTTTAGCCTCAGTTTCTGCATCTGTAAAACGGGGTTGACTCACAGGGTTGTTGAGAGAGTTAAAAGATACAAAGCTTAAAAGGTACTTAGCCAAAGTGCCAGGCACAAAGGAGGAATGAATGGAACTAAAACAGGCAACACTAATGAAATGATTACTATTGTGGAGTTCAAGGTTGACAGCCAGAGCTTGTGGGTGGGGACTTGTCCTGGCAAGATGGGACCAGGCTGCTGATTGGGTGCTGTGAGAGGACTCAAGTCAGGTGGACTCTGAAACACAGGCACCTGGGTTGTCCTCCCTTTCCACCCTGCCCCCGTCCACCTTTGTCCAGAGCGCTCTTCCTATCTGTGGTGCTTCAAAGGCAGTGATTTGTGACAGAGGAGCTGGGCCCCTGCACATGTTGAAGTGTCAGCCCAGCTTGGGTGCTGCCTCCGGAGGCCCCATTGGCAGGCGGCAGCAGTGGCAGCCAATGGGCAGTGAAGCCTGTTGCTAAGGTCACCGTGAACCTTATTTGTCCACATGGGGCTGACCCTGCATTCACCCCGGAGAACCCTGGGAAACGCCAACCACAGATGTGAAATATGAACGTCTCAAAACCGCAACTGCATTTCCTCTGAGAAAAGATTCAGCTCTCCTCTCTAGCCTGCCTCTGTTGGGCTGGACACCTTTCAGACAATGGCTCACTACCTCAACAGAGTCCTGGGCAGGTATGGATATGAGAGGGTAGGAGCTACTGCATAGTGGCCCTCAGACCCAGCAAGGACCTCAGAGGCTTCTGTCCTTACCCTGGCAATTGCCAACCCCTGCCCAGGCTCCCTCTGCACACCCTGAGGGCCTGGGCCTGGCCCCACTTCCTGTAGCCTTGGGAAGCCGGCTAGTGTGAGGAAGATGCATGGCAGAGAGGGAGGAAGTGGGCTTGCCCTGGGGCCCTCACCATCTGCAGGGGCCACGCTGCTGCTTCGGTGCAGCCTACAGCTCAAACGGTCGGTGGTTTCAGTTTGTCACCTCCCTTGGTACATCTTCTAGCCTAACATTAAATAACTAAAACAGTTGACCCACCCCAGACAAATGTGGCAGGGAAACTGTGCTTCATGATACCCACAAAACTCTCCCAGGTTCCTTACTGTTAGTCTGGGACCTGTGTTCGAATCCATCATCTCATTAGATCCTCATGAGTCTGGCTAAGGGAAAAAAAAAAAACTACCAATGATGAGCCCTCCCCATGTATCAGAAATGTGAATTCGCTCACAGAATTCACTAGAACTGCTCTCATTTTACAGAAGAGGGGGGAAAAAAAAGAGGCAAAAAGAGATTTAGTCATTGATTCAAGGTTACACACAGCCCACGAATCACAGAGCTGTGTTTTTATCCCAGAGAGCTCAGTTCCAGAGTCTGCCATATTATCTTCTGTTCCATTGCCTTTCATGGAACACACAAGAAAAAGCCCCATTTGCAGGTGAGAAAGTGAACCTGGAAAGACAAATGTCTGTGGGAGTGGGAGTCAGGGTTGCTTCCTCCATCCACATCTCCCAGAGGACCATCTGCCAGCATCCTTCATCCACCTCCCCCTTTATTTTTATTTATTTATTTATATTTTTTTGGTACCAGGGATTGAACTCAGGGGCACTCGACCACTGGGCCACATCCCCAGCTCCCCCCCCCCTTTTTTTGTATTTTATTGGAGACAGGGTCTCACTGAGTTGCTAAGTGCCTCTCCTTTGCTGAGGTTGGCTTTGAACTCGCGATCCTCCTGCCTCAGCCTCCTAAGTGCTAGGATTACAGGCGTGCGCCACCGCGCCCGACCCACCTCCCCCTTTAAAAAGCATGGTCACATCCCAAGCCCAGGTTGTCTCCTTTTAATCCACAGGCTGGAAGTGGCCTTTCTTTGCTTGGTGGCCCAGGAAACCAAGTGTCCCTGATTATCTACATGAGGCTATGTGAAATTCATCTGTGCAGGTAGGTGGTGGGATAGGGAGGGGGCAAAACCAGGGCTGTGGGATGTATGCCAAGGGAGGCTGCCCCCGCTAAGCCCACAGCCCTCAAAAAGTGCTTGCACATGCTGGGATGGTCATAGCAGTCCGTGGGCTGGGGGGGGGGGGGCGAGGAGCTGTGGGCAGCAGAGCTGGAGCATCTGTCCACGTCGCTTGAGCATCCTCAAGTGAGGGTGCTTGGAGGGCAGGGAGGTGGTCTGGACACTGGAACCCAGATACAGACCCCCTGCTGGAGCACTGTCTCTCTGTTGGTCTCTCGAGGCCTGTCCTCACTTGACAGACGTGTATCGGTTCTGAGCACCTACTGTATGCTGGGTGCTACTCCAGGGCCCGAGACATACAGTGAACAACCCAGACCAGGCCTGGGTCTCATGGAAGTTTAGTTTAGTGACAAGAGGCAGACATTAGGCAAAAAGCCACAGAGATTCCTAACAAACACGGGGCTACGAGAGGGGGCGCAACTTCAGGGGTCTTAATTTAAGGAGTGTGAGGACTTCCTCCTTCAGAGGCAAGGGACAAGGGGAGTTGGCAGGTGGGGATGGGCCTTGGCTGCTCCTCTTCTGCCCTCCAGGCTCTTCAAGAAATCTGCTGGTACTGTCAAAGTTGCCCCAAAGCAGTGCCTTTGCTGGTGGCTGCTGTTTGGTTTGTGCCTGAGTGAGCATAAACAAGTGTGTGTGTGTGTGTGTGTGTGTGTGTGTGTGTGTTGGGTGGAGCTACAGAAGGAGCCCAGGGTTCTTGATCTTTGATCCTCATTTAAATTCAAACATTTGAGGTGGCAGTCCTTCCATCAACAAAGTCCTGTGTGTAGGGAGGAAACAGCCCCAATTAGCAGAGAGCCTGGGACCCCTTCTAGAGTGTGGTGGAAAGCTTTCAATGTGAGAATGAAATTAGTGATTCCTGGAGAAAGCAGCCTTTCAGGGCCCACGGTGTGTCCACCAGCCTTGCAGCTCTGGGCCATCCCCATGCTTGACTGCAGACTAGACTCCCCACTGCCCTTACTGAACAGGCATCATTCTCCCTCAGGGACTGTCCCCGTGGAAAAGAAACCCCAGCATTTGGAGGTGTGAGGCTGAGATTTCCAGTTTCATTTTCCAGTTTCAGTTTAGAAGCAGCTTGCCAGTTTTCCACTTGTCATTGTGCCCCAGGGCACCACAAAGGAACTGAGGGGAAGGAATCAGGGCAGGAATTAGGGGCTCCCTAATCAGTCCTGCTCCCTGGAGCCTCCCAGAGGGCAGGCACTGGCAGAAACCACTGTGGGGAGGCTTGTGAAAGTGCAGGTGCCTGGTCTGGAGACTCTGAGAACATGGGTTAGGGACCCTTCGTGACTCTGACTCCGCCTGCACATTCCAGCATGGCAATCTTACCTCAGAGACCATCAAACCAGCCTGAGATCCTGGAGGCATGGCCTAACCCCAGGACAAGTGCAAACTAAACACCACCTTTTTGTTCAATATCCCCTCCCTTTTCCTGCCTGGTGCTGGACACATCTCTCATGTTTTTTTTTTTTTTTTTTTTTTTTTTTTTTGTGTGTGTGTGTGTGTGGGGGGGGGGGGGGGGTGGTGCTAGGGGTTGAACCCAGGGCCTTGTGCATGCAAGGCAAGCACTCTACCAACTGAGCATCTCAGATGCCAGCTCTGTGGGACTCAAGGTCTCTAGGAAGCTCAGGCTGTGGCATTCACACAAACTTCTCTTTCCCTCACACCTCAAATTTCCCTTTAAGCTGTTAACTTGTCACAGACATTAACAGGAACAAAAACAAGAAAGCAACATTCTATTAATAGTCTCTAGGTCTTCCGTTTTGTCCACTGCTCCATTTACTTGCCATTTAGGGCCTAATTCCAAAAGGTTTTGAGGACATTTAAATCTATTTTCTGTGTGTGTGTGCATGTGTGCTCACACATGTGAGAGCTCTGATGCACCCCTGTCCTCATTTGATCTTAGTGGGAGCAGGTGGAAAGGTCCCTAGTCAGCCTGGCAGATGCAGATCTTTCCTAATCTCTAGGGCAAATTTGTTCAGCAGTGTTTCTAGTATCAGTTTTTGATCAATCATTAATCAAAGTTGCAATAAAAAGATAATCTTCTTAGTACTGGGCTGTAAAGATCCTGGCTGCAACATTAAATAAACCCTTCTGTGGAGGCCTCAGAGCCAAGAGAGAAGGGCCATGTGTCTGTGGATGGACTTGAAGGCAAATGAAGGCATGCTCCCTAATCAGTGGGCATGAACATGAAGTTCAGCCATCTGAGTGGTTGTGACCTCTTGCTTCACCTCTCCCTGCCAATGAAATCAATGATGCCCTGGATCCTGGACTAACTGGCAAAGCTGTAGAAGGAGGGCATAGCTGGGCCCAAATGAGGGGCCTCTCAGAGGATGTGAAAACTACTAGGAGGTGGTGGAACCTCCAGGAGGCGTGGCCTCCTGGGAGGAGGTTAGGTCATTGGTGGTATGCCCGTGAAGGGGATATCCGGACCATGGCCTTGCTTCTTCCTTTCTCTTTGCTTCCTGGCCCCCATGAGATGAGTGACTTCCTCCATCATACAGTCCCACCATGATATACTGCCTCACCACAGGACCAAAGGCAATTGGGCCAACCAATCATGGAGTGAAACCTTCGAAACTGAGTCCAAACAAACCTATTCTTCTTTAAATTGATAACCTCAGATGTTTTGTTACAGTGATGGAAAGCTGACAAACACAACAAAATATATCTTTGAATCCCTGCTTTTAATTCTTTGGGGTACATTCCTAGAAGAACTATTGGATCATATGATAATTTTTTGAAGAACCACCATGCTGTTTTCCACAGTGGCCACACTATTCTACATTTCCATCAACAATGTACAAGATTTCCTATTTCTCTTCATCTTTGCCAAAACTTGTCATTTTCTGTTTTTGTTCTCTATAAATAAGAGTGTGTGAAATAGTATCTTATTCTGGTTTTGATTTGCATTTCCCTAATCCAAGTTACTATCATGTTAATTCAGTTTTATCTTAACAAATACTTTGTCTTTCTTTTCTCAGTAATATGAGAACCCCCCTTTCTCCTTTTTCTGTGCTTATTCTTTGCATTTCAAAAAAAATTGTAAAACACATACAACATAAAATTTGCCATCTTAACCATTTTTAAAGGATAAAGTTCAGTATTAAGTATATTCACATTGTCATCCCCTAACCGAAATAACTTTTATAAGTAAAGTAAAGGCTATCTCAGAAAGAGAAGAAAGCATGAATTCTTGGACCCTGGAAATGTTCACACATAGTTGGATTGGTGTTGGCAGGAAATTTCATTCATCTTCTGAGCACCTCCACTGAGTTGGGCTCTGTGCCAGGCAAGGGGTTCCAAAGTGAGGGTGATCTGGTCTCTACCCTTGGGTTTTTAGCCTTTGTGGAGAGTAGTTATGCCCAAGGACAGTTGTGGGAACAGAAAAGCACCCTGTTGTGTGTGTGGGTGGTCGGAAAGGTATTGCAGATGAGGGGCAATATGAGCTCAAAGGACAAGCCCATGTTTGCAGGTGCACAAGTGCAGAGAAAGGAACTGGCAAGAAGCTATTGCTCTGTGGCAGCACATGTCACCACTGCCGTTACATAAGCATTTGGTTATATTGATGTCTGTCTTCCCTACTTAATTATAAGCTTGATGAAAGCAGGACTGGTGGTCTCATTCAACATTGGATCTCCACCACACCCAGCACAGGCAGGTGTAGAATAAATACTTCCTGGATAAATGAGTGGTTGATGAGGAAGAGAGGCAGAGCAGCCTGGATGTACTCCACAGGTAAGGTGGGCTGGAGGGAAGAATTACGCAGATGGTGGAGATGGGGACACGTCAGATGCTTCACAGTAGGAGCCAGTGGAAGAGACTTTGGAGGCTCAGGTTGAGAGAATGGAAGGACACATGTTATGGTTTGGATCTGATATATGAGCTCCAAAAGCTCATACGTTGAAGGCGTGGTCCACAATGCAGCACTGTTCATAAGTGGGGCTCGTAGGGTGTGACTGGGTCATGAGGACTCTGATTTTATTAGTGGATTAATACTTTGATGGGATTACTGGGAGGTGGCAGAAACTTTAGGAGGTAGGGGCCCAGTGTGTGTGTGTGTGTGTGTGTGTGGGAAGGTCACTGGGGGTGTCCCCTGGAAGAAGGAAGAAGGTCACTGCAGGTGCTCTCTGGAAAGGTATGTTTTGTCCCAGTGTGTCTGTCTGTCTGTCTCTCTCTTTCTGCTTTCTGCTGCCATAAGGTGAGCAGCTTTCCTCTATGATGCCCTTCTGCCATGATGTTCTGCCTCACCATATGCCCAAAGCAATGGAGCTTAGGACTGAAACTTCTGAAACTGTGAGCCAAAATGAGCTTTTCCTCCTTTAAGTTGTTTTTCTCAGGTATTTTGTCACAGTGAAGGAAAGCTGACTAACACAGCATGTTTGCTGTGGAGTGGTGGAATCCATGAAGAAAAGGGGGAGGCTGGGATATAGGCTCAGTAGAAAGGTTTCTCTCTTTTCATGGGACTCTGATGGCCAACATGGAGAAGACAGAAAATACCAGTTGTTGGCAAGGATGTGAAGGAATCAGAACTCTCCTGCATGGCAGGAATATGGGTTCTTTCTATCATTCCAGGTTCAAACAACACCCTGGTCACTGGCTGCTACAGCCTACCATTTGGAGAACCCCAGCACATGCACTTGGACTATCAGACATGAAGCGCTCGATGCTTGGAGGAATTTCCGAGATAAGCCTGGATTCATGGGCTATGGCACGACCCAGAGCCCAGAGTATCTCTGTACCCCCCCAGCCTCCAAAATGTCAACTTTGTCCACGTGTCTCCTTCTCCTTATCTCATGCCATGCAGAGGGCAGGACTTCTGTGGATAAAAGGTGGACCCTGCTCTTTTCAAGGAGCACACAGGACAGCACTGATGAGTTGCCTCCTCCCACTGATCTCTGGGTAGTACAATGAAATCCACCAGGGAGTTCTGCCGGGGCAGTCTAGTGCACACCCAGTGTAGGTATCAGCATTCTAGCCCCAGCCAGTGGTTCAACTCCAGACTCACAGCATGGAGCTCCTCAGCAGCCTGATGTGTGCATGTGGGCCGATGTGGAGCCCCCAGAGGGCAGCTTGGCTTGAACAGCTTGGCTTGATGTCTGAACAGCTCGAGTCTATGTGTGGTTTGTATCTTCTTCTCAAGTTGGAAGATGCTGCACTGAGTTACCAAACAGCACTTTACTCACTGTGGGGGAGCACAGAGAAATGCCCCCCATCTCTGGAATGAGGGTACAGTCCAGGGTGGGAGTGAGATGAGCACAGATGACATGATAGGGACTCAATTAAGACGGCATGTCATCAGGAGCCACCATGTGCCCTCATTCAAGCGCTGCCAATTTCAGAGGAGTGAGGGGTCAGGGAGGGGTGGGGAGGCCAGGGATGGTCCTGGAGCAAGGTCCCCTGTGGGGAGTGCAATCCAGGGCAGAGGATGGAGGAGGCTATTCCAGGTGCAAGAAACGACTGGGACCCATACGTGAATCCACAGAACTCAAGATCTGGCCAGGTCTGGACCCAGGTATGCTCCCACCTGTAAGAGCCTTAATGAGGAGGTAGCTAAGATGGCGGCTGGCTGAGAGCCAAAGAGGAGGCGTTTAATTGTTTTCTCCTGACCTTATTGTATTCAACTAAGAATCTTTCTGTGCCCGTGAACACTGTGTGACGCACCTGTAAGTTGAGCTTGTGACACATGTATACTTGTTAAGGTGAAGAGTATTTAACCAGGTAGGGTTGGAGTTGTGTGGGGGTTGTTGTTGGAGTTGGAGAGAGAAGTCAGAAGAGAAAGCAGAATAGAGAACCTACTCGTTTCCAGTCTGCCTCCGAATTCTTTCCCGCGGTATCGTTGCTGCAGGCGGCAACAAGTGGTGGCCCGTACGGGGCATTTGGAATCGGCACGGTAAGAAAATTGAGGAGCCTCGCAGAAGTCTAGTTAGAACAGTTAAAATGGGTTCGAAAATAACTAAGACCTGAGTGATAAAGGCTCTTGAAGAATTCTTTGATATAGCTGAGTCAGTTGTTAGTAGGATTTGGAAAAAAGTGAAAGTGATCATGAAAGCATAGCCTCCGCTGAGCCAGTTAAGACCAGTAAGGATAGTATTAGTGCGGGCTCAAAAATGACAAAGATCCGAGCTGCTAAAGCTATTCAAGATTTATTAGAGATAATTGAAGGACACATGCTCTCAATTGAACCTGGGACTCAGGATGTTACTAAATCAATTGGGACCAGTGAGAGTAGTAGTAGTGAGGAGGAATTAAATAAAAGTAATTCCGATAAAATGAACAAAAGGAAATTAAAGAGGACCAAGATAAGGGACCGTCAAGTGGAGGAACCACTTGTGCCCTCTGCTCCCCCATGGGTTGAATCAATTACAGAAACTATGAGGGGTCTTTCTGAACACTTGTGTGCCCTTGAAGCAGAGAGTAACGACCTTTCTGAGCACTTACGTGCCCTTGAGTGTCAAAACTTGCAGGGACATTGGGATCTGCCAGTACTTGAAAATCAAGACGAGCAAAGGTATCATCAACCTTTAGATTTTAGAACTACAAAAAAATTTAAAGAAGCAACAATGACATATGGACCCCAAGCTCCTTTTACTATAAGTATGCTTGAAGCCCTTAATGCTTTGAATTTAACTCCATCGGATTGGAAAGGCTTATGTAAGGCAGTATTGAGCGGGAGACAATACTTGATTTGGAGGTCTCAATTCCAAGAGTTCTGTGTTGAAACAGCTAGAAGAAATGCGACTGCAGGATTTGCAAACCGTAACATAGACAAGTTAACCGGAGAAGGGCAATATGCTGATTTACAGCTTCAAATTCAGTACGATCCTGGAGTTTACGCTCAAATATATGCCGCAGCTGTTGGGGCATGGAAAACTTTACAAGGAACTGGTGACTTACAGGGTAGCTTGTCTAAAGTAATTCAGGGACCTAATGAGCCATATGCTGACTTTGCTGATCAACTTTTGCGAACTGCAGGTAGAGTGTTTGGAGACGTTGATCAAGCCATGCCATTAGTCGTTCAGCTGGCATATGAAAATGCCAACAAATATTGTCAAGACGGTATCAGACCTTGGAAAAACAAAAGGGACCTTTCTGTATATATAAGGCTATGCAAAGATACAAATGATGCCTTTGTTACAGGAAATGAAATCGCAGCAGCCATGAGAGGTGCTTCTCCTCAAAATTTTACAAGAAGGGCTCAACCTAAAAATCATTATAGTCAATCAGGTTATTTTAGAAAACAATATCCCCAAAGAAGGCAAGAGACAATAGAAATAAAACCAAGCTCGTCTCATGCCCTAGGCTGCTGCCCCAGGTGTAAAAAAGGAAACCATTGGGCTAATAAGTGCAGATCTAAAACTGATATCTATGGTAACATTTTATACGGCAATTCAAAAAACGGGGCATGGGGCCAAATGCCCTGGGGTCCACAAATGTACAAGGCATTAGAGGAGGATCCTCAAACATCCATCCAAATGATTCCTCAACACAATCCCTCTTACCCATTGACTCCCTTGTCAGAGGAACAAGAGGAAGTGCAGGATTAGACCGCTGTTCCACCGCCCAAATAGTGCTAACACCTGAAATGGGGGTTCAACTGATTCCCACAGGAGTCAGGGACCTCTTCCCTTAGGGACAGTAGGACTTATCCTCGGGCGAAGTTCTAAAAGCTTATCAGGTTTTCAAGTGACTCCAGGTGTAATAGACTCAGACTACCAAGGAGAAATTAAGATTATGTTCAGTTCACCTCGAGGCATTAGCTCTGTTAACCAAGGTGATAGAATTGCTCAGCTGCTTCTCCTTCCCAGTTTATATGACTCTTTTAAGAGTATGCCTCAAAATAGGAAAAATAGGGGATTTGGTTCCACTGGCTTGGGACCTATGGCTTGCTGGGTTCAGGATTGTTCACAGAGGCCTATGTGCAAAATAAAAATTCAAGGAATAGAGATGGAGGGATTGATTGACACTGGGGCTGACTCTTCCATTATCAACGTACGACAATGCCCAAACACTGGCCTTTACAAAAAGCCTCAACCAGTTTGAGAAGCTTGGGGTATTCTAATAGCCCAGAACAAAGTGCAACAATTTTACAATAGGAGGATGATGAAGGGCATCAAGGAACATTTCAGCCTTATGTTTTGTCCAGCTTGCCAGTTACCTTATGGGAAAGAGATATTTTACAACAAATGGGAGTACACCTCGCAACCAAGCCCGCAGGTGTTAAAAATAAAAATCTACAGGGTAATCCTAACCCTACTGAGCTTAAAGGAAAGCATCATCGAAAAGGTAAAGGATATTTTTTTTGGGGGCCACTGAGGAAACAATTTTGAAAATATCATGGCTTTCTGATAAGCCAGTTTGGGTCCCTCAGTGGCCCCTATCTAGAGAGAAATTACAAGCGGCCCACCTACTAGTCCAAGAACAACTAGAAGTAGGTCATATAGAACCTTCCACCTCTCCCTGGAATTCCCTCATATTCGTGATTAGGAAAAAATCAGGAAAATGGCGATTATTACATGATCTTAGAGAAATCAATAAAACTATGCAAATTATGGGCCCTACTCAACCTGGACTTCCTAATCCTGTAGCTATTCCTAAAAATTTCCATCTTATAACCCTTGATATAAAGGATTGTTTTTTTTTTTTTTTATTCCTTTACATCCTCTGGATGCCCCCAGGTTTGCTTTTTCAGTTCCCTCTATTAATAATGATGGACCTGATCAAAGATTTCAGTGGAAAGTTTTACCCCAGGGTATGGCTAATAGCCCTACTATGTGTCAAATCTATGTAGATAAAGTTATTCAGCTTATCAAGAACAAATACTCAGAGCTTATGTGCCTCCATTATATGGATGATGTTTTGCTTGCTCATCCTAATCAAGAAGTCTTATTCACCATATTTAGTGATATATCAGAAAACTTGAAACAATATGGACTAAACATTGCCGAAGAAAAGGTTCAAACTAGATCTCCAATATTATATCTAGGATTCCAAATTATGGATACTTTTATTAGGCCTCAAAAAATCTTAATAAATAAGGAACATCTAGCTACTCTTAATGATTTTCAAAAATTGCTGGGAGACATTAATTGGCTTTGCCCTACACTAAGCCTCACTACTGGCCAATTAAAACCCTTATTTGATCTCCTTCACGGGAACCGTGATCCATCTTCACCGCGAGCATTGACTCCAGATGCTAGGGAAGCTTTAAAGTTGGTAGAAAAGGCCATTGAAAGATCCCATTGTGATAGAATTGATTTTACTTGACCGCTGATATTGATCATTATTTCTTCACAATATACACCCACAGGAGTATTTTGGCAACAGGGGCTTTATTATGGATACATTTGCCCGTCTCTCCTAAAAGTACAATTGAGTCTTATACCTCCATGGTGGCTAAACTTATTCTTCAAGGACTTAAGACTTCTACTAAAATATTTGGCATTCATCCTGCTACTATTATTACTCCCTATTCATCATCACAGGTTGAATACTTATGCTTCAATGATAATGATTGGGCTATAGCTAGATGCTCTACTTCTGCAAATTTTGATAACCATCTTCCTAAGTCTCTTATACTATCTTTTTGTATCAATCATCCCATTATATTTCCACAGATAGTAAAAAATCAACCTATTCCTAATGAAGGAGCCCCAATTAGGAAGGGCTATTGCGGCTAGCTGGAAGCCATAAGTTCCACCTGATATGTATGTGACGCACCTGTAGGCACCTGCAAAGCTAAAGGTATATAACCGGGTGAAAGCGGTCGGAGTTAGGAGAAGGAGAATTCATTCAGTCAGTCGTGCAGTCACTCGGTTGGTCAGAAGAAGAGTTCGGGTCGGAGAAGAAAAGAATCAGAGCGGCCAGAACGTAGGCAGAGCGGTTACGGAAGAGAAACCAGATAGAAGAAGTAATTGCTGGTCAGAGTTAGGCCGAGGCTCCCGAGGAAGAAAGAAGAAAGAAGAAAGAAGAAAGAAGCTCTAAAAAATAATCTTTCTCTAAGCTAAGCTCTCTCTAATCTCTCTCTAATCTTTCTCTCTAAGCTCTTTCTAAGAAGAAGAAAAATCTTTTTTTCTCTCTCTAAGCTCTAAGAAAGTAGAAGTAAAAGTAGTAATAGCTTTACTCTGCCTCTGAGTTTTCCTCCCGGGTTTTGGTACCAGGCGTTTACATCCTAAGGCATTAAATGTATTTACAGATTGGTCCTCTAACAGTACTGCTGTAGTAGTCACTCGAAAAGAAAATATGATTCATATTACTGCCCATAAATCAGCTCAATTGGTTGAGCTAGAAGCTATTATTATAGCTCTTGAAAGTTTTAAAGAACAGCCCATAAATATTTTTTCAGACAGCCACTATATTGTACATGCTGTCCCTAAATTGGAGCTAGCAGGTCCAATAGCACCTCATACTCCAGCCTTTAAATTGTTTTTTCAAATTCAAAACCTTCTATGGGAATGTAAAGAACCTTTGTTTATTGGACATATCAGAGCTCATACTAATTTTCCTGGTCCTCTACATGAAGGTAATCAAAAGGCCGATGCCCTTACTCAAACAATCTTTATATTTTCAGCAGTCCAACAAGCTACCTTGTTCCATCCTCAATTTCATGTTAATAGTACTACTTTACAACAAAGTTTCAAAATAACTAAAGATCAAGCTTGAACAATTGTGAAGGCTTGTCAATCTTGTGTGACACATTTGCCCAATCCACATTATGGGGTTAACCCAAGAGGATTAATGCCCAATCATTTGTGGCAGATGGATGTCACTCATGAGCCAAGTTTTGGAAAATTGCGATTTATTCATTTGACCATAGATACATGCTCAGGCATGATTTTTGCTTCCTTACATGCTGGAGAAAAAGTTAAAGATGTTACATCTCATTGTTTACAAGCTTTTGCTGCACTGGGCATTCCCAAAATGCTTAAAACAGACAATGGCCCTGCATATATGTCCTCATCTTTCAAACAGTTTTGCGCAAAATTCAGTATACTTCATAAGACTGGTATTCTGTATAATCCTCAAGGCCAAGGCATAATTGAACGAGCTAATCGCACACTCAAACTTATGCTTTTGAAACAAAAAGAAGGAAATTGGACAAATCCTAAAGATAGATTAGCCGTTGCCCTTTTTACTTTAAATTTTTAAACTTTGGATTCCAAAGGATATTCGGCTGGAGAAAGACACTGGAATCCACATCAACAACATAAACCTTTGGTTTACTGGAAGGATGTTCTTTCAGGCACATGGAAGGGCCCAGACCCAGTATTAATTTGGGGGAGAGGATCTGTTTGTGTTTTTCCACAGCATGAATCCTCACCGGTATGGATACCATCAAGATTAATAAAACAGGTACCAAATCAAAAGGGCCAAGATGAAGTTGTTGCAGAATCAAGATTAATAAAACAAATGCCAAATCAAAAGGGCCAAGATGAAGTAGTTGTGGAATGATTCCCTTAAAAAAGGTATCAATCTGTGCATCTGAGTGAGTTTGTCTCTTTTCTGACAAAGGAACCTCATCTTTGCCTTTTCGGCTAAGAAATTTTTTAAGCTGCGCGCTTTTTTCTTCAATAAATTCACAACTTAAGTCTCATTCCTCCCGGCCGGAACAAGAGGATCTCTCTTTAGTGTGCACACAATTGTGTTTTTCTTTTTTATATATGTCTTTATGTCTGTGCACTTGTCTAGATTTCATGTAAACATGACGTCACAAATATATGTCTTTATGTCTGTGCGTCTGTCCAGATTTCATGTAAATGTGACGTCACAAATAACAAAAACCGAGCGCTCATGAAAATCATTCCAAAAAAAAAAAGGGGGGGAGATTCAAATAACTTTAATTCATTTAAGTTAAATATATTCAAATTGGGTAAACAATAAAAAATGAAGGTACCTTCAAGCTTAATTTATAAGTATCTCTAGGACTTCTCTTCAGCAAGGAATATGTCTAATACTGTAAAGCCTGATATTTTGGTATTTGACTTGGGATTGTTTATTTGTATTAAACTTTATTTGTTAAACAGCTGATTAATTTAAATAGTTTCAACAGGCATATTCATAAAAGGTTGCTGTGTATACAGAGGCTCAAAAGTTCCAGCTAACAAATTATCTTTCTAAAATACTCTTAGTTTTTCTTTAATCTATCTTATTTTGTCAGCTAAATACCCTCAGTCTTTCTTTAATCCATTCTGAATGTGATATTTTGCCAGCTAATGTTCGTGGGAGCTCAAGCAGCAATGTGTGTGAACAGAGATCAACTTCAGATACCTGAAGATCTAATAATTGTATTTTTTAGTTTGAATTGCACCCCTACAACTCACTTCCTGACTCAGTGCTGGAATGGCACTGCCTTTCCTCTAATGATTGTTGCTTGAGTTTCTAGGTACATCCCTATGCCAGTCTTAGCGGGCCCTGAAGATTTGCTGGTGGCATTGTCTAGACATAAAAGAGATGGCTGCTGCTGCTACAGCTGCAGGGATCGCAATCGCTACAAGCATCCCTGTTGCTCAAGCATTAAACAACCTCACCAGCAGTGTGGCTTCTGCTCTGCATGCACGAGGCCTCCTAGATCAACGTGTTAGCAAGTGGACTATAGGATGTTTGGGACATTGTACGGGACAATGCCTTGCGGGTACCCCTTTTCTTAACGTTGATAGGGCAGCTGATGTGTCTAGAGAACTCAGTGTGTTACTTAATGGAACTTGGGGCACCTGATTTGTCTAAAAGAACTTAGTACGCTATTTAATGGAACTTGGCTCGTCACCAATAAGCTTGCTGCCTTAGAACCGGAGCATCTCCTCATGATTTGGACGGCTGGTAGTCAATAACGGGAAAGTCTCATGTGGCTGACATATAAATCTAAGACAGGAGTCAAGGGCACAGCCTTGATTATCCGATGACAGGTAAGAATGCCGGTTGCACATGTGGATGCCTAAGAAAGGCACAGTCGATCCTGATGTGGTGAGGGTTCATCCATCTATTTATCCCTCTTTTAAAACAAAAGGGGGAAATGTAAGAGCCTTAATGAGGAGGTAGCTAAGATGGCGGCTGGCTGAGAGCCAAAGAGGAGGCGTTTAATTGTTTTCTCCTGACCTTATTGTATTCAACTAAGAATCTTTCTGTGCCCGTGAACACTGTGTGACGCATCTGTAAGTTGAGCTTGTGACACGTGTATACTTGTTAAGGTGAAGAGTATTTAACCAGGTAGGGTTGGAGTTGTGTGGGGGTTGTTGTTGGAGTTGGAGAGAGAAGTCAGAAGAGAAAGCAGAATAGAGAACCTACTCGTTTCCAGTCTGCCTCCGAATTCTTTCCCGTTGCTGCAGGTGGCAGCAGCTGCAGGCGGCAACACCCACCCAAGACAAAGGCCTCTCTCCATCCCACCCAGGTCCTTGGAACACATGCTTCACTGTCCCTAGCCTGACCACAACTCCCACATGAGCTGGGTCCCATTCCCACTGGCCTAGAAACTGGGAAGTACCTGGCATAGGGCCCTCCACTTCCTCCACACGATAGCCTGAGGCTTCAAGGGAACAGACAAGAAGCCATTTTTGTGTGGTCAGGAAATGTCTGTGGTAGTTGTGGACAACACAGGCCCTCCCTGGACCCTTCTGAAGTGGAGGCCACATTCCTAAAGATTCTCAACTGCCAGTGCCAAACTCTTGCTTCTTCCTGGGAGGCGCATCTTACATGGGGAGATGATTATCTTTCTCCACATCCATGAGGTCCCCTTAGATCCAAACATCTCTAAGCACAAAGGGCAGGAAATTGAAAAATTAAACAGCGAATACTAAATTGTGGTTTTCAAGCTTTGTTTTCCATTAGAGTTACCTAAGGAGCTTTAAAAAGTGCTCATATCCAAATACTTCCACAGGCACTTCCAAAAAGAAGACCTAAATGGCCAATAAACATGAAAAGGTGATCAACTGTATTAGTCACCAGGAAAATGCAAATTAAAAACCATACTGTGACTGTGACACCACTATACACTCACACTAGAATGGCTAACACAGGAAAAAAAAAAAAAAAGGAAATACCAACTGTTAGCAAAGATGTGTGGCATCAGAACTCTCATGCATTGCTGGGGGGAGTGGAAATTGGTACAGGTCTTTGGAAAATTATTTAGCATAAGGTACAAAAGCTGAACTACTTAGCCGGGTGCTGCCGTGGCGCACGCCTGTAATCCCAGCACTTGGGAGGCTGAGGCAGGAGGATCATGAGTTCAAAGCCAGCCTCAGCAATGGCAAGGCACTTAAGAACTCAGTGAGACCCTGTCTCTAATAAAATTCAAAATAAAAAGGGCTGGGGATGTGGTCCAGTTATTGAGTGCCCCTGAGTTCAATCCCTGCTACCAAAAAAAAAGCTGAACTACTTACAACCAGACTTGCCTAGCAATTCCACTGTTTGGTCTAAACCCAACAGAAATGTATACATGTACTCTGAAAGATCCACGCTGGAATGTGCACAGCAAGAGTGGTCATAACAGTTCTAAACTGGCAACTACAATCCAGATATCCATCAACAGTAGAATGGGCAGATAAATGGAGAAACCTTCTGGCTGTACAGTACTCCACAGCAAGGAGCGAACAACCCCGTGGCTGGGCTGAATCATCTCACAAACATGACATTGAGTGGAAGAAGCCAGAGACACAAGGGGATATACTCTAAGACTTCATTCACACCTAACATGTGCCAGTGGCCTGGACCGAACTAGACTGTTGGTTAACCTTGGGAGTCAGGTAGTGACTCAAAGCATGTGCAGGGGTTGCGCACCATGTTCTGTTTCTTGATCCAGATGCTCATTACTTGGCGTAAGTTTACTTTGTGAAAGTATACCAAGCTTTACACTTATGGTTTGTGCATTTTTTTTTTATATGTGTGCTATCCTTTAATAAAGCTTTTATTTAAGCTGGGTGTGGTGGTGCATGGCTGTCATTCCAAGTAGCTTGGGAGGCTGAGGCAGGAGGATTGTGAGTTCAAAGCCAGACTCTGCAACTTAGCAAGGTACTTAGCAACTCAGTGAGACCCTGTTTCTAAATAAAATATAAAAAAGGGCTGGGGATGTTACTCAGTAGTTAAGCACCCCTGAGTTTAATCCTCTGTACCAAAAAAAAAAAAAAAAAAAAAAAGGGGGGGGGCTTTTATTAAAAAAATTTTTTTGAAAACCTGTATCAGTTTAGTCAGAATCTTTGGGATGGGGGCGAGGTCAAGGCATCTGTATTTTCTAATGTCCCATCCAGGAGTAAAAGGCACTGGGAAAGAAATCCACTCAAAGGCCTCAAGAGGTCCTGACAAAAGCTACTTGCAGGTGAGTGTGGTGAGATGCTGGGGTGGAAGATGCCCATGTTTGCCAACACGGAGCCTTGGGCACAGGCAGAGGAGGTACTGCAGCATGCTGTGGTGATGTGCTGCTTCTTCAGCAGCGTATGTTGAAATCTGGTTGCATCAGTGTGTAATGGGTGTAACAAGATGGGCCCACTTCACCCCACCCCACCCTAGGAAAGCGGCTCACTCAGCACAGCCGCTACAGGGTCACTTATAGAGAGGTGGCAGCTGGACTTCCCTGGGGTGAGGCTCTGACCACCTTGGTGGGATGGGGAGGAGGTCTGACTCAGGGTGTCTGTGCTTGTGGGCCATAGCCAGCTCCGGGCTCCAGACCATGCCCACTCTCCCTGGCCTCTGTGTCCAGATTAGGAACTTGCAACATCTTGCTGAGGACCTCATCAGGCTCAGCTCTGAGTGCGTGGCCAAGAGCTTCCCTAACTCTCTGTGCTTGGTGGCAGCTGTGATGGCCGACTTCCAGCATATTCCGCTCAAACTACAGGCAGCTTAGACAGGATAAGACAGGACATGGGCTCACATGCAGGTGTTCTACCCACCTGGGCCCCATCTACTTTTTCAGAAACATGAACCAGGAACCTCCTGCTGTGGGAGGTACCTGAGCAGGTTTCCCCCAGCCCTCCGGGTCCCCACCATCAACAAAGAATAGGCTGGGTCTTCAGGCAGTGTGCCTGCAGGTTGCATGGCATCCACAGAGCAAAGAGTGAACAGGGTGGGACCTCCTGCACCTCTGCGGAACAGGGATGCTGTGGGGCCTTAGCTGTGCTCATTTGGCCAAAGGACTCAAGAGCGGCTTGGGCTGCAAGAGGACAAGGATGGGTGGCTAGGTTTAAAAAAAAAATCCTTGGAAGTGAAAGAAACACGGACAAGGCAGAGGGGTGTGAAAGCGTCTCTCCACTGAGGGTGCAACTTTCTGCTTCCCTGGCTTCAATCCCCTCCCCGTGGAATGAAGTGACACCTTCCTCTGGTCCAGTAGGGCTGAGGGTCCATAGCTTTGCAGGGGTGGGCCACAGGGAGGCCTGGGCCTTGAGGGGTGTGCCTGTGCTGTTACTGGCCAGCACCTCAGCCCCATGTGCCACCTCACCGCTCATGACAGCAACCCCTTGCCAGCCAGAGTGACGTTACCCCTTCCTGTTGTCTTCTTTAAGAGGCAATTATGAAATGTTTCCTTTTTTGTGCTTCAGGAAATGAGTGGCCATAGGAGTTCTTGATTTTCTCCCCTAGAGATATGAGCTCTTTAGACAGTTACACAAAGTAGAGACAAACGAGGGCTGACTGGGGCCAGGCGATGGAGGAGGCAAGAGAATCAGGGAGTGTCCATGCGGGAGAGTGGGGCAGGCTGGACTTGGAGGTGGACACAGGGCAGCTGGGCTTCGGGCTGCTCCTTGGACTGGGAGGTCTAACTAGGGGCAAGCCTGGGTTTCCCAGTAATTAGACAAGCAGAAGACTTTCCTCAGAACAAAGGCATCAAAGAGCCAAACTGACCGGAAACCACACAGGCAGGGTGGGTCCACCTGAGGGAGTCCTCATGTGAGGCCTGGGGGAATCCCACCAGACACGGCCTGGATGTCCCCAAACACCCAGCTTCACCTTCCAGACCCAGCAGGGATCTGTGATCAGGAAGCTAGATATTTTCCCTAAGCTGTTGAAATTTGCCAGTCTGACATACAACTTCTGAACGTCATCATGAATTCTCCTGGTTTCTTTATATACATGTTTATTTTCTCTCTCAACACATTCTAGTAAGAAGTTAGTGATCCAGTGCCCTTTATTATCTGTATCACAGTTAAGAAAACTAGGATGTGTTGGGGCTGGGGATGTAGCTCAGTTGGTAGAGTGCTTGCCTCGCATGTACAAGGCCCTGGGTTTAATCCCCAGGCGCGCACACACACACACACACAAAACTAGGATGTGAACCAAATGAAACAAAAGTCCCTGTGTGTTCCTGAGATGTCACAAAGCTCACACCCAGGATTTCTACCAAGGTCTTCCAGGGTGCACTTAGGGAACTATTTATTCTTGTGTTTGATGCAAATCAGGCGAAGTTTCCGTACTGGTCAGATCTCAGCAGGAAACAGATGCCTTCCCCCTACCCCACCCCCCTGGGTACCAGAGGAGACTTTAGGCAGGTATGTTTACAAAGGAGTGTGAACAGGTTGAGAGTAATCCACAAGGAAAGGTGAGGTGCCCTGGAGTCGGCAATAGTGGGGAGCTGTGACCATGGTCCTCCACACGGAGGAGGAGGGAGAATCTACTGGAGCCCGGAGAGCAGCTGGCAGGAGTTGTGGCTTGGGGGTGAACAACACAGACATTGCTGCTGTGAGGCCTAGCAAGGGAGGAAGCTGGAGGGTACAGCACCTTGACACCACTTTCCTCCAACCTCAGCTAAGGTTTTCAATTGGCCAAACCCAATTGGAAGCATGAGGCTATGGAGCCGGTTGATGTCATCCACCAAAGTCAAATCCTGGGAAGTGTGGGGAAGGGCAGAAAATCAACAGGAGCAGTAGTGGGTGGGGGATGGCAACCAAAGAAAGCCTGGCATAGTGATCTGGTTTAGCCATTCTAAAAGAGGAAGTTAGAACTTAACCTGCTGTCATGCCGTACCCCAGCACAGATGCACAGGATGGGAGGCAGCCAGAGACAGAGCCATGGAAAGAGGTGTCAAGCATTCTAGCACAGTGGGGAGCTGTGATCAGGGTCCCCATCATGGACGGACAGATAGTTCTACTTAACTTAATCATTCCAAGGTGAACAGGTGTGTTCATAAAGAGGACTCCCAATCATCAACAAAGGCTCAATGTGGCCACTGCACTACTTAACACTGTACTTTTATAGGGCAGGGAAGATTATAACACAACTTAGAGAGACACATTCATCCAAAAGAAATCCAGCAGAGTGAGGTGTGGTGTTGTACAGCTGCTCAGCTACTGAGGAGGCTGAGACAGGAGGGTCACAAATTTGAGGCCAGCCTGGGAAACTTAGGAAAATCCTGTCTCAAAATAGAAAAATGAGCTGGGGATGAAGCTCAGTGGTATAGCTCTTGCCTAGCATGCGTGAGGCCTTGGATTAGATCCCAAGAATTGCAAAAACAAACAAAAACAAAACCAAAAAAATATAGGTAGAAGAGTCTTCCTGTTAAACACGCCAGATTATGTACATGTCCCAGTTCTATGTCTCTTTTGAAGTGCTGCTAAAATGACAGAAAAGAAATCAAATAGTATAAATCCTCAAAAGGCAAAGAGAATGGTAAAGGAGATATGAGTAGTTAAGAGATTTCCACAGGCAGGACTGCAGAGGGGCACAAAGGCGGAAGGCAAGCTGGTTTATGCTCAGAACCCTGGGGGAGCACAGACTGGGGAGACCAGGGATTGTGGCTGGTAGGATAAAGTACAGGAGCCAGTCGGGGATAGCAACCAAGGGAACTGGCTGACATCCTCCCTAGGTCCCGCCTCTACACACTGTCCACCCAACAGGAGAGACAGGCTGGTGGGAGGATTGAATATAGGGATGAAAAACAGGTGAGGGGAGTACAGTCATAGACTGATTAGTAGGACTCAATGTCCCACCACCTCACCCTGCCCTGCCCGAGGAATATATCACCCTCTGTGGGAGTACGGTAGATTTAAAAACATGGCTGCCAATTCTTTGCCATTTCTCCCATTATGAGGTGGGTCTGTGTCTTCTTCCCTGAATCTGGGCAGGTTTGTGACTACAGTGGAAATGATGTACGTGGCTTCCAAGGCCAGGCCATACAGTGTCACACAGCTTCCATCTTGCTGGCTAGCACACTCACAGTGGAAACCTGAGCTACCATGTACGAGGCCCAGTGACCAGGCTTCCGTGCTAGAAAGGCCACGTGTCAGCAGGCACCGTGGAGCCCAGCCTTCCAGCTATCCCAGTCTAGTGCAAAACCACCTTGGAGGTGGGTCCTTCAGCCCCAGCTGTTCCAGCTCCCAGCCACCATTCCAGTTGCCCCAGCTACTCCAGCCATCCCAGCCTAGTCCTAGACATTGCACAACAGAGAACTGGGTCCTGATCTGCAGCATAATAAGATGGTAGTTGCTTTATGTTACTAAGTTATGGGGTTGTTTGTTATGCAGCAATAGTTAACTGGAGCTCGGCATTGGAATGCTTCTCTTTAGAAGCTGAAAGATTCTAGAGAGGTGTTGATCCTTTTAGGCCTCTGGGGCTCTGCCCAGGGGCTACATAGCTGGCATGCCTACTGACAGCAAATGGATGGCAGGTTTTTCTTTTTTTTTTTTTTTCAAAGTTTTCAAGTGCTAATTACATTTAAAAAGACTACCATCATTATGTAAGTGGTATGTATTTCTTTTTTTCCCCTTTTTTATTTTATTAGTGAGATTCATTGTCAAGTTCATAATGCACATAACATAATTGGCTCGATCTCATTCCCCAGTACCTTTCCTTTCTCTCTAAGTAGTATGCATTTCTTTTCTTTTCTCTTTCTCTCTCTCTCTCTTTTTATTTGGTACTGGGGATTGAACTCAGGAGTACTGAACCACTTCCCCAGCTCTATTTTAATTTTTTTTTAGTTTGAGAAGGGTCTTACTAAGTTGCTTAGGGCCTCACTGAATTACTGAGGCTGTCCTCAAACTTGTGATCCTCCTACCTTAGCCTCCCAAGTCACTGGAATTACAGGTATGCACCACCGTGCCTGGCTAATAGTATGTATTTCTTGTAGAAAAACAAGAAAATATTGAAAATCACCCATGATTCTATCAGCCAAACACACACACACACACACACACACACACACACACACACACCCCTACTGTTTCCAGTCTTCTACACAGATAAAAATACTATGGGTTCATGTCTCATCTGAACACCCTTCTGCTGAGCACTTGCCACAGGGTGGGCTGTGCTTTAAATGTGCTAATGTCACCAAATCTTCCCAATTTGGAGGTAGGCGGTCTGTCCATTTGATCGATAGGCAGGAGACAAACACTTGGGGGGCTCACATGTCTTGCCTCTGTCCCTGGCTGGTTGAGAGATGGGTGGTTTTCAACCTCAGGCCGAGTCCAACGCTGCTTTCCTGGAATGTTACGCTCCCTCTCTTATGCCATCGTCACCTGGGTTTCACGTTTTATAAGTTGGACTGAGGTTGAACACAAAATCACAGGAACCCTATGCTGTAAAGACCTTGGTAAATTCCTCTCAACCTAGAAGAAAACTGTCCTTGTTAATTAAAAAAGAAAAGAAAAGGGAAAAGAAAAAAAAAGCCGTAGAACTCTGCCACGGCCTGCTATGAGTTCGGGTCTATGCGGGAGCTCTGGAGAAAGAGATGACAGAAGGCAGAGCAGGAAGGCTGTCCAGGGGGCCTTCAGCCAGCTGTCCCCAAGGGAAGCACTGCCTCTTTAGATGCTGTGGTTTGAATATGGTTTGTCCCCTCTGAAACTCATGTTGAATCTGACTGGCACTGCAGCAGTGTTGGGAGGCTGGACCTTTAAGAGGTGAGTAGGTTGTGAAGAGGGAGGGTTTGTTTTAAGCCTGGCCCCTCCAGTTTTCTCTTTTGCATGCTCACTGTCCTTCTACTTTCCCACTATGCTATGTATGACATGGCACGAAGACCAAGATAAAACCACCTGATCTTGGTTTTCCCAGCCTCCAGAACCATGAGCCTAAATAAACTTTTTTCCTTTGCAAGTTATCCAGTCTCAGGTATTCTGTTGTAGCAACAGAAAATGCAGGGGGCTGGGGTTGTGGTTCATGGTGGAGCATTCGCCTAGCGTGTGCGCGGCCCTGGTTAGATCCTCAGCACCATGTAGACGCACTGTGTACAACTAAAGTAAATAAATAAATATTAAAAAAAAAAAAGGAAAGAAAATGCAGTAATATAGTGGGTTTAAAGACCTCACTGCTGCTGGGTGTGGTGGCACACACCTGTAATCCCAGTGGTTTGGGAGGATGAGGCACGAGGATCACAAGTTCAAAGCTAGCCTTAGCAATTTAGCAAGGTCTTAGGCAACTTAGTGAGACCCTGTCTCCAAATAAAAAATAAAAAAGGGCTCAGAATATGGTTCAGTGGTTGAGCACCCCTGGGTTCAATCCCCAGTACTAAAAAAAAAAAAAAATAATGAAGACCTCACTACTAACTCTGTCCCCCCATCCCCAGGGCTTACACTCTGACTAGGAAGTCCACACAAGTCCCCTAGGTCTTTACTTTATCCAGTTGCTGACACTTTCAGCACCCTGGTCTTCCTTGAATATACTCTAAGGTCTTTTAAGTTGGGAAGTCCCCAACTAGACATGGTCTTACTGTTTTCTTACCTTGATGTTGTTTTCTATCAATAGCTTGCAAACTCTTGAACCTGGAGAAAAAAAGAAAGTTAATGATAGAGACAGAATGAGGTCAAGAGAGAAGCTGAATGGGGTTGGGGTTGTGGCTCAGCGGTAGAGCGCTAGCCAAGCACGTTGTGCAGCCCGGGCAAAAATAAAGCACCACGTAAAAATAAAGGTATTGTGTACAACTGAAAAAAAAAAAAATAAATAAATATTAAAAAAAGAGAGAGAGAGAGAGAGGCTGAAGTCCTGAACTGGGGACACAGGTGGATGGCGCAGCAGTAGGGCTGGAAGCAAAGGAGCCAGGGATCATAGGATAAACTGGTCTTCCCTTTACTTTCCTCAAATGTGAAATGCAGAGCACAAAGCTGGTTCATCCGTGATGCTCATAAGTGGGAAGTGCTATTACAGTGCTGGGCTTGGTCTTCCTGGTTGGCAGGTCTGTCTCTATTTCTGGCCCCTAGAGCCAGATATCCCCCTGATCCCAGATTCCCATGAAGTAATTCCTATTTTTTCACATGTGGCTCTGGGATAAATGGCCATAGCTTGGGGCTTAGAGCTTGGGGCTGCTAAGCAAGTTCTGTTTCTTACAAATCAAGATCTAGCCTTAGTCCCTTCCCTGATAGGAAGTCAGAGCAAACAAGACAGACAGGGCCTCCCCTCAGGAAGCTTGTCTTCTGATGTAGGAGATAAATAATCACCAAGCAGCAGATGAGCAGGCAGGTCATTTCGAATGCCAACAAGCACTCTGAAGACAAGAAAATGGAGTGAAAGATAGAAAATAAGTGTGGAGAACCCACCTTCAGTCAGGCCATGTGGTCGGGCAGTCTCGCTGGGGGAATGACATTTATGACGGCCTGGACAGTGATGCCCAGCTGATTCTCGAGCTGGGCCCTACTCCACCACTCTCAGGCCACCCCTGTGGCATTTACAGTATTTACATTCTTGGAACAAGGCCAGGGCCCAGGGTGGCCTTAGGTTCAGAGCCAAAAGGAAATATTCTTTCTCCTTTCTCTCTCCAGCTCATACTGTGGGACTGTTTCTCCACGATTACAAAAGACACACATTTCCACTGAAGATTAGGAAACTATTGAAAACAGAAGGAGGAAAAAACCAAGCAAAAACCCCAGAGTCACATAATTCTACTACTTGGAGACAACTAAGTATAAGTTGCATTTGGTATGTACCCTTCCAGACATTTTTCTATGCATGTATATTCTTTTTTAAAAAATGAGATTAGGTATATTATGTTTTGTGATTTGAATTTTTTGGCTACATCTGTTATAAAGCACTCTTCTCAAGTCATTAATTTTCTTCTTCAAGATTATTTTTAATGATTGCACAGTATTTCATTACATGTAGAGGTTTACAATATTTACATTGTTTCTGGTGATTGCTACTATGAGTAAATGCTCCCATAATCTTGTATCCTTTTTCTTAGGGGGGTGGTGGAGGTTGTGAAACTCAGATTATTTCCTTGGGGTTGTGGCTCAGTGGTAGAGCACTTGCCTAGCACATGTGAGGTGCTGGGTTCAATCTTCAGCACCACAGACAAATAAATAAATAAAACAAAGTTATGTATATCTCTGGTGTTGTATGTCCTTAAAGAAAAAAAAAAGAAAGAAAGAAAGAAGAAAAAAAAAAAGAAAACATCACTTTCCAGTGACATTTCCCAAGGGATTTCCAGTCAGTCTCTGCCCTCCATGAGTGGCATGTCCTGAGGGAAAGGGAGTTCTGGAGGATATAAGTGTGAAAAGCACAAGCCCTGGAGGCCCCCGACTTGTTGGCTTTGAGTCCTTGCTCTAATAATTCCAGCTCACCCAGGACAAGTGACCACCCAAGGAAAGCAAGCCCACTGGGAGGGACATGAATCTGATTTGTTGACTGTTAGATCTGCAACACTTAGCACATAGTAAATGTTCAATAAATACAGGTCTCGAGGTAGCCCAAGGCTGAAGGGAAGGAAGGGCAGAAGCTGAGCCCAAACACAGGGAGCCACTTCCATCCAGGCTTATTTAATTCTCTGACATACACTGGTCTTCCCTTTTCTTCCTTAAGGGTTTAAGCTGCAGGAAAACCATAAGTCCCTCCCATAAACCCAGAGAAATCCAAGGGAATTTCCCACCTCAGCCAGAAAGAGTGTCCTTCTGGGGCCCCAAGATAAAGATGGATCCCCTCCCCTTGGGGGAAATTCTCTTGGGAAAGCTCCTTCCTATATGGAGAAACCATCCCAGTGGTCGGGCACTTGACCACCGTGGTTTTGGGTGAGGACTGCCTGGGGATTGCTGGGCAAACAGAGGGCTTTACAGAAATAGCCTATCCCCAAACCCAGGATTGCTCCCAAATTCTCAAATTCCCCAAGGGGCCACCAGGCACAGTCTGTGGCCCCATGAGGGGAGTGTCATGAGAGCAAGTGAGTTCTGGAGTGTGAGGTGGGAAAAGCACCAGCCTAGAAGGACACCAGACCTGGCTTTGAGTCTAGCTCTGACTCATTCTAGCTCAGCTGGGGCAACTGACCACCTGTGGGATGAGGGAGAGACATGGGTCTATTTTGTTGGCTGTTAGATCTGTAACACTTAGAACATAGTAAATGTTCAAAAAATACTACACTAGGGCAACATGTGTTCCTTTCTGAGCGTCTGTTTGCTTATCTGCAACATGGGGATGGTAACATATCTCATGGGCTTGCTGTGAAGACTAAACAAAATGTGGGTAAGACACATAGATGTCTGGTGCTCAAGAAATACTAGAGTCCACATCCCTGGAGGGTTGTTTCTGCCATGCCCCAGGACCCATGGCACAAAGAGGAAGCTTTGCAGTTCCCCCTTATTAGACAGAATTAGTTTGCTTCTATTCCATTTACTGCCTGCATCCAAAAATAGCTGGTATAGTATGCACCATTGCGAATGTCCAACCCCCTCACCCTACCCCAGAGGCTTCTGGGCAGCTGAAGGACAAGAGGTGTGCCTCCCTACAACACAAGGAAGTAAGCAAGGTCATTATCTCCAATCTACAAGCAAGGAAACAGCTTTAGGAAGGTTAGGTGGCTTGCCCAAGTCACACAGCAGGGATAGGCAGAGCAAGACTTGAGCCTGGGATTCCTGGGTCTGTGCTCTGTTCTAAGTAATTATCTTGCAAAGGGATTTGGGGGCGAGGAATAAGTGACCAATTCAATGTCCCTACAGGTTGAACTCTAGATGGAAGGTGGTCTTTGGTGAGTCAGCAAGGCACAGCACTCCCTTGAGCCCCATCCCATCTTCCTTCGGAGCTTTATGTATGCAGCAGATGTGACCCCTAGCGACCCTGGGTTTAGCTGGGTTGGGACAGGCTGATGGAAAGGGGCAGGAGGCCAGGCTCCACCTATGAATGTGGAGTCCTGTCAGCAAGGGGACTTGGGGACCCTTAGCCCAGGTAAGGTGGCTGTAGGGCACTTGCTCCAGAGTTGGCCTAGCTCCAGCTGTGGGGCAAACAGGGCTCCTGACAAGGGCACAAGTGGCTTGAGTTACTCATTTCTGTGAGCCCAGGACCCGCATGGAACCTGGTGTGGTGAAAGCTGAATGAAGGAGATCCCTGAGTGCCCAGCAGCAGGGAGCTGGCAGCTAGACTTAAGCCAGGGATGTGAAGGGAGAAAACAAGGGGCCAGGTAGGAGGGTTTTAATGGCCAAGAATGACTTCAGCCTCCTTTCTCCCTATGAAAATGGAATTGTTCAGGAAGGCAGGTCCATGGCTGATTCATCCTTGCCTCTATACCACGCCTAGATTATTTTAGAGAGAACTGATAGTAAGTATAGCTTATGGGTAGTATAACTGGAAGCCAGTTTATAGGAGGACAGGTGGTATGTGCTTTGCATGCCTGGGTCAGCAGGGAAAGGGCAAGTCCCACTGGTCTACTGTGTCCTGACTGGGATGGGCCTGGAGCAGGGCAGTGACCTTTTCCCTCAGGCATCCACAGATTGTGACTCCCTCCCCAGCTGGCCTGTGGCTAAATCTCCCTTTCTTACTCTGTGAGAGTCCATTTGGAAGAAACTACCTGGTTCTAGTGGAAGAAATGGAATATGGGTTGTAATGTCCTTTCCCATGGGAATCTGGGAGCTCCCTAGGCTACAAGAAAGAAAAACACAGACCAGTTACCTCCTTATTGAGACTAAAACTGACACTTTTGCCTAAATGGTTGAACTGGTTTCTTCCCATTCCACCTGCCATCTCTACTGCATGCATAGATTGCTGCAAATAATCCCAATGCTGCATATTAAAAATAATGCTTTTCTTGAATTCTTTTTTTAATATATTTATTTATTTGCTTTAAAAATAAACACAATGCGTTTATTTTTACGTGGTGCTGAGGATTGAACCCAGGCCATGCATGTGCCAGGCGAGTGCTCTACCATTGAGCCACAACCCCAGCCCCCGCTTTGCTTGAATTCTTGTTTATCTGTTGGTATAAACCAAGTCCCCTCAGAGTGTTGCATGGGGGCCAGCACAGGGCCAAAGCAGGTGAATTTATCACCTGCTTGTCAGTGTAGTTTTTTTTTTTTTTTTTAAATATTTATTTATTTGTTTTAGTTGTACACAAAACCTTTATTTTTACGTGGTGCTGAGGATCTAACCTGGGCTGTGCACGTGCTAGGCGAGAGCTCTGCCGCTGAGCCACAACCCCAGCCCATTTTCAGTATAGCTTTAAGCTTCAGCCCAAGGATGCTCCAAATCCCAGAGTAAGACATCCCTGGAGACCAGGTCCGTATGCCACCTTCATCCACCATGGCCCTAAGTCTATAGAATCAGGTTTAAATTCCTTGAACAGTAAACAAAGGCCTACAGGCTTTGGCCCACTGTACCTGTCCATTCCTCCTCCATCATGCACTTCATTTGCCTGTGCCTGGGGTGAGAGCCAGTTGCTTAGACCAGCTGGATTTTGCTTAAGCCGGTGGTTCTCAAAGTGTAGTCCCCAGACTGAGTTCATGAAAAGTTGAATTTATAGGTTTTTTCATTTACAGCTAGTGCTTTTTTTTTTTAAATCCAGCTTAAACAATCTTTATCTTACTTAATAGCAAGAAGTCCAGTGAATACTGCAATAATAATGAAAATTATTAGTATCGAACAACACAAAGTGAAGGAGAAAGTTTGATGGTGAATGTGGGAGGCCTGCACGCGATTGTGAGGGTGTGTTTACTTGGTGTGACATTCAAAGCCTGAGCCATGTTCCGTGAAGTGGTATAGATGGGAGCTGAGCCTCCCGTCAGCTCCCCACACATGAGCAGATGCCCAGTTTGGATCGGATGTTACACCAGGCTCTGGGAATGGCTCCACGAGATTAGGGAGACCCTGGCTGACAGGCTCAAGAAGATGGAGCATACTTTTCATGGGTGTTAAACTGGGCCTAGGCCCCCAATCCCTGCAAACACCCCACAGTCAGGCCCTGCTTCTCTGTGCCAGAGCCTGCAAAGAGAGCAGTGCTGACACTGGTCCAGCTGGCTCAACAAAGGGGAAATTCTCTCCTCCTTGAGTCACCACACTGACAGCGGGAGTCGCATAGCAAGCGCTGGGCTACAAACGATCTCTACGCTTGTTTCACTATGCCCCATCAGTTCCAAAATCCCCTGTGATGCTTCTACATCAGCACCAGATCCAAAAACTTTCCCCATGTTTCCCCCAGTTTGAAGAGAACAATACGCTAGGAATCAAAGCTACATCATTATAAAACTGACTCTCCCCTGCCAAAAAAAAAAAAAAAAAAAAAAAAGATCCTGAACTCAAGGTTCTCTGAGCTTGCCATCTGGAGTGACAAGGCCCCTCCCTACCTCTCCTGCTGCGGAAGGGGTGGTAGCAGGCCTGGGGGCTCCTGTCACCTTGCCAAGAGGACCCCAATTTGCCAGATGGACAAAAGCTGTTACCTGCCTCCTCCACCAGAAGCCAGATCCAGCATCTCCTCGCCCAGCTGCATGCTGGTACGTGAAGGTTCGGTATACAAGTCCTAACACCCCGGCTCGGCTCTGTGTCACTGCTTATGGAAAGATACCTTTCCTCTAGGACAGGCAGTGACCACAGTTGGTAATGAACACTAACTAATGATATTTTCAAACACAACTGGTCTGGGGTAAAACCTCTGAAGTGGCACCCAGAGTCTTTGCTCATCCCCATTCCCTGCCCTCGCTACCACCTTTCCCACCTCTCTCACAGGAATTTTGAACCCCAGGATAGGACCAAAGGGGTTCTTGAAATTCCCAGGTGGTACACACAATTCTGGATGTTTGTGAATTTTCCTGGGAAAAGGTTCTACCTATTCCATTAGATCCTGGAGGGGTTTGTAACCTCAAGTAGGCTAAAACCCACTAGACCAAGCCCTCTTTGAATCGAAGCGCATCATTTGGATAAAGTTAATTTACACTAGTGAGTTATGTATCTTTATCATTTCCAAAAACAATATCTGGGGAAGGAGAATACTTAACTAAAAATAAATTTCAAGTGACAAAATTGATAATACTAAGACACTCCCCCAGTTATAAGACCAAGGCCACTCGAGTGGGGACAGGAGTTGGTGACTAGGATGTTTCAAAAGACATGAAAGCATTACTTAGAACCTCAGCTCCAAGGTTTGAGAAACCCTCCAGACCACCAAGACTGCTAAGAGAGCAAGGAACATTCCCCATCATGGCTTAGGAGCCCAGGAACACTATTTCCATTATCATGCTAGGTTGTCAAATGGGAAGAGCCTGCCTGGAGGACACGCTTCCTCCCCAAAGAGCCAAGCCCCCAGGGGACCTAGGTCTGCTCCATCCTGGGTCCCTGCTCTCTCCTTGTGACAAGACACAGCTGCCCATATGAGGAGCAATCTGGGGCATCCTCCTCCTCCCTCTAAGCCTTCCTCCCACACACACAGCTGGGCCCTTCCTCCCCTGCACACTCTAGAAGCCAGCGCTCCCTCCCCACCCCCACCCCACTCACAGTCAGGAGGAAGTGATTCTGCAAGGCCTCCCAGGAACTTCCAGGGCTGGCTCAAGGCACCAGACTATTAAATAAGTGGGATTTTTTCAACGCTTTCAGAAACTGTTCTTTAAAAAGATATAACCATCCAAACTGTTTATGTAACCCTTGCGAAGTCTCAACAGATACGGTTCCCTATTCATAATTGTGGCCAGAACTTAAATAAAAACAGAGGGGTTGTCAGAAATCAAAGAGGTTGTCACATTATAGCTGTGTGCTTGCACGACTGACTTCAGTTTTTTGCTCTAATTTGAGAAATCTCTTTTTATTCACTTTTCTCTTTTTCTGGGTTTCCTTTCCCTTGGTGTCCGCCACTGTGTATCAGATGCTCCTGACAGTTTCTGGGAACATAAGACGTGTCTCCCTGAAATGGAGCACAGAACTCAGGCTTGAATAAGAGTTTTTAGAATGGCTGAAAAATAATAAATGCTGAAATTCATCTAACAGCCTAACAATATCCAATTCTTACTGACATTCCTCATCTACACCTTCAGGACTCTGCCCTGCCTCTGGGCTGTCCTCACAGGAGATGGGCATCATCCTACTTGGTCTGACTCTCAGGGGTTCAATCTCTGGGCCTGTGGTAACAGAATCCACAAGGCCCCCATTACCATAAATCCCAATTATAGGGGCACTGCACAGTTCCTGAGGTATAATCTTGGTATGAAGGGGGGGATATGGGCTTCTTTCTAGAATCATCCTGGGCTCTCCATTATTTAGCACTGGGAATCCAACTACAAACTGGCTCTGACAGGAAAGCATCCTCTTTTGTATTAGAAAGGCTGTTATCTTTGGAGTAACATAGTGGTTTAGCCCATGACCTTTCTGGTGACAAGGAATCTGATGACAACTATGCCTTGCCACATGCATGATTCCATAGCACCTTGGGGGAGGATTTGTAGCTTCTAAAAAGGAGTCTGTGGATCCAGAGTTAAGCAGCCCTGGGCTACATGCTTCTTCATACTACAGTCTCTTAGAATTCCTATCCACTTCGGGGCTGGAGTTGTGGCTCAGCAGTAGAGCGTTCGCCTAGCACGTGTGTGGCCCAGGTTCGATCCTCAGCACCGCATAAACATGGAAGCATTGTGTACAACTAAATAAATAAATATTAAAAAAAAAAAAAAGAATTCCTATCCACTGCCCAGCTGGCTCCAAAAACTGAGGCCTCACCCCGAGGTTTCCAACCTATGGTTTTTCCCTGTGGGAGAAGGCAGAGGCACAGGGCCCTCATGCCTGGATGGAGAAACCCTGGGGTTCCCTCTGAGGGAACAGTTTGGAGCAGTGGAGGGGTAGGGAGAGCATAGTCACCCCAGCTCTAGTCTTCTTCCACTGAGGGACAGTGGCAAAGGGACATCTTAGCACATTGAAAGGAGAGTGACAGGTGGGGATGCGGGGCCAGCAGTGCTGCCTCTCTGTTCTCTCCATATCTGCTTATCCCTACCAGGTTTTGCTGTCACTCCCCACTGTGCCCACCCCAGAGACCCTTGGCTGCTCCCCACAGGGACATTCTTTAACTGGTGGGTATGGGAAAGAGCAAGAGGAGGGGCTGAGGTTGTGGTTCAGTGGTAGAGCGCTCGCCTAGCATGCATGAGGCACTGGGTTCGATCCTCAGCACCACATAAAAATAAAATAAAGATATTGTGTCAACCTAAAAAACTAAAAAATAAATATTAAAAAAAAGAAAGAGCAAGAGGAAAAATATCATTGCTACCCTCCCAACTTCCCTCAGCCATGAATCTCCATATCAGACAATGATTATTCATCTGACCTGGAGATCAGTGCAGGTACAATGGCTCATCTTACACCCTAAAGAGAAAGGAAAGAGAAGGAGTCATGGGCAAGTGCAAAATCTCAACTCATAAAGATGCGGCTTAAATACCCACCTATTGACCTGAGGCAACAGAATGATTACTTAAGCAACAACAACAACAGAAACCACCAGCAGCACCTCAGGGGTCTTTACCACTTTGGGAAGAAAATATAAAGAGAGGAAGACATTCTCTAGTCTTAGAACTCGGGCTTGGCCCCACACTGGGTTATCCCCAGCAACAGGAAACATCCCCATCCCCCTTCCCAAGGTTACAATTAAGGTCCCAGGTGATTCAACAAACATTTATTGACCACTTAAGGCAACCAACCCATTCCAGCAGCTGGAGTTCTGCAACCTTGAGGTCCTTTGGGAATAGCAGGGAAACAGCTAAGTTAGCATTTACTATGTGCCTACACTGTGCCAGGTTTAGGGGTTGGAGGGGACAAAACTCTGAGGGAGAAAAAAAATGTTTTCCAATGTCATATATATGTATAAATGACTTACTTACATTTATATAGATAGGTCTGCTAGATATTCCAACCTTTACTAATCAACAAACAGCAAAGCAGGAGCAAGGACTGATTAATTCTGTATGGTGGGGTCTGTGACCCAGAGAAGGTTACAATTCAGTAAGGTCTTGAAAACATTATGAAGCAGGCTACAGTGGTGTACACCTGTCACCCCAGCAACCTGGGAGTCTGAGGCAGGAGGATCACAAGTTCAAGGATAGCCTGGGCAAATTGGAGAGACCAACTTTGAGAGACCAAGTGTCAAAATAAAGAATAAAAAGGACTGGGACTGGGGTAGTATAACTCAGTGGTAGAGCACCCCTGGGTTCAATTCCCTGTATGGGAAGGGGGGGGGGGGAGAGAAGGAGGGAGAGAGAGAGAGAGAGAGAGAGAGAGAGAGAGAGAGAGAGAGGAGTGGCATTCCAGGCAGAGATAACTGAATGTGTGCAAAGGTCAGGGTTAGGGGGTGGCATGGACAAATGGTCATGCAGTCAGGCCAATGGCACCAGGGCATGGGGTCTGGGAGCAGGGAAAGAGGAGATAAGGCTAAAAGGCAGACTGCAGTTTATGGCAACAAAGGACACTTGCCATTCAGAAAATCTGGTGCAACGAGTACAGGAGCCTGGCAACCTGCAGCTTCAGGAGCTGCAGCACCACTGAGGTCAAGGCCACACTGCCTCCTGGGCACCTCCCAGCCAGTGGCAGAATATGGCAGGAGGCCTGGGCCAGTTTGTTTTTGCCCAAAGTAGACTCCTCTACGGGGCGGTCTTTGGCCAGAGCTCCCCACTGGGCTTGTTGAGATGTTCTCAGAGCTGCAGCCCAGTCTGCAGTTCTTCCTACCTGATTCTCCTTTCTTCCCCTTTCTGTTCCCAGGAGCTAGACAGCAATTGCTGTCTGAAAGCTGCTCTTTTTCTCTGCCTTTATCTTTCATAGGTGTTACCAGCCTCCCCCAGGAAACCTCCTGCAGTTCTAGTTCTGCTTGCTGTCTGCTCTCCACATGATCCAAACTGGCTGAGAAGGAGTTAGGATGAGTGTTCAGGAGTAGGCACCGAGAAGCCTTTGAAGTATTTCAAATAGCAAATCACAATCAGATCTGAGTTTTATATAGGTAATTCCAGCAGCAGAGTGAGGAACAAGGAGGTGGGGGAAAGAATGGGCAGTGAAAGTCTTGGGGATGTGGCTCAGTGGTGGAGCACTTGCCTAAACATGTGTAAGGCTCTGGGTTCCAGCCCCAGATCATGTGTATACACACACACACACACACACACACACACACACACACACACACACTCATGGCAGCAAAAGAACCATTTAAAAGGACCTTGCATTTACTTGGTACAAGGTTTTGACCAGGGGCAACTGCTGGAAGCATGTACAACTTACTGTGTATGTTTCCCCCTGAACTCAACAATCCCAATTTTAGAAATCTGTTTTATAGAAGCACAAATGCATATAAGCATAACAAGGAAGATGTTTTGCTTATAGCATATATTTATGTATATATATGATATAGCATACACACACACATATATATATATATGTATATATATTAATGACATTGAAAAACTTAATGTTCACTCGTAAGGAAGATGATGAAATAATGGTACATCCAAGCAGCAGAATATATATCATGCAACATTCAAAAATACTACAGTGGGTTTCTATGTACTGCCTTAGAGGAAGATGTACACAATATATTGTTTTCTGTAAAAAGCCAGTTGCCGAGGCTGGGTGCAGTGGCCAGCCTCACTAGGTTGCTGAGGCTGGTTGCATGGCTTGGGAGGCTGAGGCAGGGGGATTTTGAGTTCAAAGCCAGTCTCAGCAACTTAGGAGGCCCTAAGCAACTCAGCAAGACCCTGTTTCTAAATACAAATACAAAAAGGGCTGGGGATGTGGCTCAGTGGTTAAGTGCCCCTGGGTTCAATTCCCAGGACAAAAAAAAAAAAAAAAAAAAAAAAAAAGTCAGTTACTGAACAGAGTATATAATACAATCCCATTTTCATAAACAAAACTATGGTATGTATTTTTTGATGTTCATTTTCCTCTTATTTATTATTCTGGTTATTTATTTATTTTTATGATGATGGGGTTCAAACCCAGGACCTTGACACACAGAGTTATGTACTCAGGCACTGAGCTATGACCTCAGTCATATATATATGGTATATATTCTTCTGCGTGGGTGTACCATTATTTCATCATCTTCCTTATGGGTGAACATTACATTTTCCAATGTCATATATATGTATAAATGACTTACTTACATTTACATAGATAGGTCTGGAAGGAGCTATACCAACTGTTTACAGAGGTTACCTCTTGGTGGTGGTAGTTATTTCACTTTTTATTTCATATGATTTTAGACACAGTAAAAGAGAATCTGGAGTTTATTTTTCTTTGGTTTGGTGCTTTCTGTATTTTCTCATATTAAAAATGATGAACATGGTTCATTTCTTTTCCTTATCAGAAAACAAAATTTTTATTTAAAAAGCTTCACATCTACTTGGAAAGAAATATACAAATTCTTCATATTGCCTTTCCAGAGACTAACAGAAGGCTCCTGGGATAGTTGGGAGGGCTGTCCCTGGTCTGGTCAAGGTAAACAGAAACTAGAGACTACCCTGAACATAGGGTGGCAAAGTTCCAGAAGAAGCCAAAAGTTCTATCTGCTTTGTCAGGCAGTGGGCAAATGACCCACAGAGGTGAGGCGGGTGGGAGGCAGGAGGGAGCAGGCGCGTGTGCTGAGTGTCTTCACAGTGGCTCTGCCACAATGGGTAGGGTAAACAAGAGGGGATGCTGGCTCCTGTTAGCTCGAAAGAGTAGATGGGACTAGAAACTTGTGACCAACCAAAGATTAGACACTTACTAATTGTGCCAACCAATGGACTAAAATGCTAAATGTAAACAGTGACATCAATTTTTAGAAAAATATTGGTGAATACTGATCTGATCTCAGTAAGAAAAAAACTTGAAGTAAAGGATCAAATAGCATTCTAAGAGTCTGGAAATTTTATCTACATTATAAATGAGCATTAAAGTTAGGGTGGAGTGGTGCACGACTGTAATCCTAGTGATTTGGGAGGCTGAGGCAGGAGGATGGCAAGTTCGAGGCCAGCCTCAGCAACTTAGTGAGATGGTATCTCAAAATACAAAATAAAAATGAGTTGGGGGGCTGGGATTGTGGCTCAGCGGCAGAGCGCTCGCCTCACACGTGCGCGGCCCGGGTTCGATCCTCAGCACCACGTAAACATAAATGCATTGCATTTTGTACAACTAAAGTAAATAAATAAATATTTAAAAAAAAATGAGTTGGGGATGTGGCTCAGTGGGTGAGCACCTGGGTTTGATCCCCAGTGTAAAAAATAAATACATTAATAAATAAATGATAAACTTTAAAAACAAAACCCATGGAAAATTTAAGACAAATAAAAACTGGGGAGAATATTTATAGCAACATCAACAGAGAGGAAATACCATTCAGATGTAAACACAGGTCAGTAATTTAAAAAATTGCTCCAAATAGAAACAAAACATTCTGTATTGGTTAGAATCTGATTGAATTATAAAATAACAGAAAACAACAGTGGCTTAAGCAAGATGGAAATTTATTTCTCTCTCACGTTTACAAAAAAAAAAAAAAAAAAAGGCCAATCACAGCGACTCGGGAGGCCGAGGCAGTGGGATCCCAAGTTTGAGCCCAGCCTTAGCAACTTAGTAAGATTCTGTCTCAAAACAAACAAACAAACAAACAAACAAACAAACAAACAAACAAACAAAAGGGCTGGGTATGTAGTTCAGTGGTAACTGCCCTGGGTTCAATCCCAGGTACCAAAAATAAATAAATAAAAAATAAAAAAAAGCCAGAAGTTGGTATGGTGGTTCCAGAAGTCATCATCAGGGACCTGACTTCTAGCCCATCCACACCTCTCATTCTCATGTCCGCAGTGGTGGTTAGAGTGCTAGCCATCACACTCTCACTTAAAAAAGTAGGTGGGGGAAAGTGTGTGGGTGGAGGAGGTGGGTAGAATTCCAACTGCTGCCTTTTAAGGAGCCACGTGTAAGTCCCACATGACACTTTCACTTATATCTCATTGGCCAGAACTTGGTCATACAGCCATACCTAGCTGCAAAGTTGCCTGGGAAACTGTTTTTTTCTTTTTCACTGTTGTAAAGGGCTTGGGTAACAACTGGCTTGTTACTAGGAAAGAAGGAGGGAATGGACACTGGAAAGCAATGAGCAGGTTCTAATATACATGTGAACAAAATTATCAAAAGAAAGCAAATGCAAAGATTTGTAAAGGGTTGGCCTTACTAACTTTCAAATCTATGTAAAGCAGATGGTCTCCTCCAGCTGAGATCTTGAAGGACTGGCAGGACAAGACAGGGGGACGGTCAGGAAGTAACTATCTTCTTAACAACCTTGAGACAGTTGCTCATGAATAGAATTCCAGGGTTTAAAATGCCTCCCAGCTTACTGGGCAGCTCAGGGGACCAAGGACAACTTTCTGGCCATTGTCCCCAGGTCTCCCTTCAACCCCAGGTGACATCAGATTCTAAAAATGCTGGGAAGTAGAGAAAATTCTGCACCCAGGGATTCTTTAACTCAACTACGGCAAGAATTAAATTTTAGGTGTTTTTGAAAGTTGCCTTAAAAAAAAAAATGTAGTACCCTCATGAAACTGAATCAGCAGTTTTGGAACTTAAAAAAAAAAGTATCTCTGCTCTGTAGTTGGGGGGGTATCATAGTTAACTATGAAAATTGGCCACTAAAATCAGGACCAGTGTTGGGAAGTGGAGGGTAGCATTAGGCAACCCCAAGTTGCCTCTTTGAATAAATTTAGGACTTTACTTTGATCATCACAGACCACGATGTCAATGCTGTGCCCTTCAGAAAGCAGAGAGAAGGATCCTTGAGAACAGAGGGCATGGTAAGTGTGGGCACCCAACGTTCCTCAAGTCCACAGTTCTAGTTTAACAGGCATCGTGCCCTTTCTTCATCTCAGACTGCCACCAGGCACTTCTCATTTTTTATCTGAAAGCTGACCTTTAGCACTCACTTCTAATTCTGACATTTTAAAAAAAATGGGTGTGGAATGGGGAAACAAAATGCCAGAATAAACGGATATTTCGTGGAGTCTGGGGAGGTGGTCTGCAGTTTATGGGAAGCAATATGATCTGATGACGAAACATGTACGTACTTTTGAATCAGGAAAACCCTGATTTGAGACCCAGCTCTGCTATTTACCATCTGTGTACACCTGAACATGTTATTGAACTTCTCTGAGCCTCGGGTTCCTTGTTTTGTTTTGTTTTGTTTTTTAGTACTAGGGATTGAACCCAGGGGCACTTAACCACCAAGCCACATCCCCAGCCTTTTAAAATATTTTATTTAGAGACAGGGTCTTACTGAGTTGCTTAGGACCTCACTAGGTTGCTGAAGCTGGTTTTGAACTTGTGATCCTCCTGCCTCAGCCTCCCAAGCTGCTGGGAGGTTCCTTGTCTTAAAGGGGAGACCATACAGTCTTTACCTCATTAAACTATTGTATAGTAAGATCCTTCAGGACACAGATGCCATACTCAACCTGGGGCTGTTAACAAAGATATGGGAAGAGCTGAGGGCAACTCACAGGGGGTAGTGAAGCACTGTAGGGCTAGGTGTGAGGGACAGGAAGGGGTAAGGGGACCCAGAGAAGGGAGCTGTTGGAGTGGATATCTGGCAAGGAGCTGTGAGCTCCAGGGGAGGATTGCAATTGGCCTGCAGCAACTGGATGAGGACCCAAGCGAATCAACGCTTGACCTCATCATCCTAAGTCCTTGGATCTCTTGCTGGTGCTTCCCGTTGGCTAAACTTGACCAGAAGCCAGAGGCAAGGGAAGTGGAGGATGTGGCCCATCAGGTCAGCTCCTAGCATAGAGTGGGTACAGAGGGTGAAAGGGTAGTTCTTCAAGGGCAGATGGAAGATTAAGCAAATTAGAGAATGTGATGAGCTTAGCATAGTGCTGAGAACATAGTAAGTCCACAAGTCCTTAATGCATGTTCATTTATTTTGGACTTTGGACTCTCTGCCTTTTTTTGCTTACTGCTTACTTCCTGGTTTTCAACAGATCACACATGGTTGAGGTGACTTAACGCAGCTAGGTGTTGTCAACCATATTGGAATGTTTATAAGGAGTAATGCATGTGTAAAATGGATAACCATGGACTCTGGGGACTGGGGACGAGAGGTAGGAACAGAAAAAGGGCAGTAGGTTATAGATGGACCTATTAGGATGGGAGAAATTCCTGTCTTCCCTAGCAGGCTGGAACAAACACACAGGATTATCTTACTTTACAAACAAATTATGCATTTACTGGGAGGTGATAACATCTGCTTTACAAGCGTGCAGCCCAGTGAGACTTGCCAGAAAGGGATTTTGCAAAGAAGGTCTTCCTGCCCTAAATGTAAAGCCTGGGTTTATCTCTAGATTAGCAGGTTTTTTTTTTTTTTAAATATTTATTTATTTACTTTTAGTTGTACACAATGCAATGCATTTATGTTTACGTGGTGCTGAGGATCGAACCTGGGCCACGCACGTGCGAGGCGAGCACTCTGCCGCTGAGCCACAACCCCAGCCCAGCAGGTTTTAAACTCAGCATCCCTGCCCCCAGGGAGTCAAATGTGTTCACCTGGATGTTTACTTGCATGCTGCCACCTGAGTGCCTGGTCAAGGCCTATCTTCTATTCTGATTTGGGAAATGGCTGTTTCGAGTGAACTGGTTCTTCCATGAGATGGTCCCTTGGAAGGAAGCAGGGTCCAGAGAGTGGCTCTGAGCAGTGGTTCATAAACTCAGTGTCCTGTCCTCAAGCCTTCACCTGCTATTAACTTGGCCCTTAGTAACCTGTCTTAACGCCACAAGCTACTCTTGGTCTCCAGAGCAAAGTCTTCTGCGACTGGTCCCAGTACTGTCCATCTCTAAGACCTTCTAGCAACTTTCTCACTTTTGTTTACCCAGCTCTCCAGGCCTCTCTCTCTGCCTTCTTCTGGCTAACCTCATTCTATCCTTTAAGATGGCTCAGGTGTCATCTTCTCTGGAAGCCCTGCTGGACAGCATCTCCTTCCTTCAGTGCTCACAGTGGGAAGCCCACCTGCATGCTCCTGTTAGTCTCTCTTTTTTCTTTTTTTGGTACTGGGGATTGAACTGGGTGGGGGGGGCACTCGACCACTAAGCTACATCCCCAGCCCTGTTTTGTTTTTTTATTTAGAGACAAGGTCTCACTGAGTTGCTTAGCACCTCACTTTTTGCTGAGGCTGGCTTTGAACTCACGATTCTCCTGTCCCAGCCTCCAGAGCCCCTGGGATTACAGGTGTGTGACACTGCGCCCAGCTCTGTGATTCTCTTATGGCACTCACCACACTGCCCTAGTTTCTGGCTAACTCTCCCAGCACACTGACCACCTTTGAGAAGGGGCCTTGACATTTTCACCTTGGTTTCACCACCATCCAGTAGAGTGCCTGGCACACTAAGTACCAGACAAAAGTTTACTGAATGAATGTTTAGGCCATAATTCAGAAAACAGGAAAAGAATTGCCACATACCCCAAAGCACCAACTTAACTAAGCCACATGTCTGAGAACCTTCTTCATCTCTTCCTATCACCTTGGCTCTCCCACCCCTATAGCAGGCAGGACGGATGGCTGGACCTTATGATGGTTTCCCTGCTCTTTATTCTTTTCTTTCAGGTATCCCTTTAAATGCTACCTAGTGCAAAGCAATCACTCAGTCACTTGATCACACACCAGCACATTTTAGCTTGCTAGGCTGTAGCTCCATTTGAACAAAGACCTTGTCTTCACTCTTGTATGCCCAGCGTCTAACACAATGAGAGGCATGTAGTGGTCATTAAATATTTATTAAATGAGTGCATACTTCTCTCTTTGCATGCTGATTTAATTTGTTGTATGTCTTCCATCTTTGCTGCCAGATTAGGTGCTCCAGAAAAATGCAGAAGAGCCTAGAGAACTGCCTCCCTCATAGTGTCAAAGGGTGGGAGGGGGACCTGGGTTCCCTTTCCAGGCCAAGGTGGGATAACGCTGCCTGCTTGAAGCCTCCTTGTGGCTGCACTTCCCCAAACAGGCCAGATGCAGAGGAAACCCAGTCCATCTGTCTGCAGGCCACAGACACTGGGAACTTTCCTCCAGTTTTCGGCGAGAGCAGCTCGAGCTACCCATTGCCCAGAGGACAGAGGAATGTGTTCCAAGTTCCAAGTTGGCTTGGAGGCCAGCAGCAGGCCAGCACAGTGGCTACTACGCAGAGGACTTTTTTTTTTTTTTTTCCTTTTCCCATCTCCCCACCCTGCCAGTGCACAGAGCTGCCTGGCTGGGAGCAGGAACTGGCCCCACCTCCTGCAGCTGGGCAGACAGGGTGGCTCTGGCTTCAGGAGCTGTGGCCTTGCTCCTGCCCTTCTCACCCCTGCAGAATTTGCTCTGCCAGCAGAGGGCCAGGTCTGGAAATTTTCACTTGCCCCTGGCACTTCCTTGAAGCTCTCTGGTTTACTGGAAATCATAAACTGTGAGAGACAGCCTTTGTCACACCCTGAGCCTGGGTACTCTTAATAGTTACCGCTGGAGGCTGAAAGAACCAGAGACATTGGCCTCCAGGTTACTCCCAGTGTCTGATGTTTGCACCTGATAATTGAGGTCAGGTTTGTTTCTTTTAAGTCACATGATTTGCTTCAAGGCAGGAAGGTATTGGGGCCACTTGTTGCAAAGAGACCAGGAGGTGAGCACAGAAATGCTGCAAACCAGCTTTGGCAGCAAAGGACGCGTTTTCACGGGCAGCCAGCTCTGGGAGCACTGAGCTCAGCTGGCAGCTCATAAATGACCCTCTAGGGATGAATAAACATCAACATCCCACTCAGAGAAAGCTCAGGACACCTTTTTCCCTCTAAGACACCTGCTAAATGGAGCCACTTTGAGTACTTTCTGCAGTAGGGTGGGCATGAATTAATTAGTTAACAAATGGATAAAGCACACTAAATAGCCACCCAGAAAACACAGGTCAGTTAAGGGTCTTGAAATCAGTACAGGCCCCACCCTACTCAGACACCTAATCTTGTTCCAGGCTTTGCTTGATCTCAGGTATTTATCTCCTGGTTGTCATGGAGCTGCTCAGATAAACAGCAGCACAGCCAGCCTGGCCCCACTGCCAGCCTCAGATCTTCCTGAGCACACGAGGGCTCCCTGGTGGCCACTGGTTGCCTGGGCCACTGGTTGCCTGCCCAACTCACATGCTGGAGTCTCTCATGTGGTCTCTCTAGGCATTCAGTAGGTATTCAATAAATGCTTATTGTCTAAAGGACTGTACGCATAATAAATGCTGATCGTCCTGGGGCATGTTGGTTCTTAGGCTCCGAGGTCCTTAGATAAGCAGATCCACCTCTCTTGTCACCACAGGGACTGCCAGCCAAGCCAGTCACGCAGCTCAGGGAGTGATCCTGTAATGGAAGACAAACCCAGGCCTAGAAGTAAAACAAACTGTAATAACACTGTCCTGAGAAGTAGTGCCTGAGAAAGGGAGAGTCCCCCTCCCCTTTCTAGTCAGCCCTTCTTGGGAAACCTGGTTGACACTATTGACCCTTACCTTTTGGAGTGTAAATAACTATCTCTAGGAATTAACTACTCTCCTTTGAAGTGTAAATACCTCTGTGGAGGCTTTGGGCCCAAGCCCAGACATTTATGAAGGCCTTGTAAGAGGAGCCAGTTCTTCCCCTTATCACACTCTGCTTCAGTAAACATGCTTCCCTCTACAAACATACAGCATGACCATATAGCGTGTTAAATAGTAATTTTATGGCACCAGATAGCTTATTAGTGTTGTGAAAAACTGGAGATGGGTACTCAGAATTTGGAGTCTGATCTCCTTCTTCTGGGCCCATCAGCGTAAAATAAAGTTTGAGTTCTCCCACTCTTTTAGCGCCACTTGCTGCTTTTTGCCTGATTCCCACAACAATCCGCTGACCCACAGACCACTTCCCCTGTTCCCAGTCAGAGAGTAGCAGACTTGTGAAGAAGAAACCGGTTGCATGCAGCCTCCGTAACAGTTGGAGGGCAGGCAGGGACCACGCCTGGCTACACTCATACTGGATATCACACACCACAGTCAGAGGGGCAGCAGGTCCTGCCACCCACATGCTGGTGGAACATGATCCTCTCTCTGTGTCTCCAGGTTTCCACCAGAGAACTGGGTGCACTCTCAGAACGGATCTCCTAACTCTTGAGGATGAACATCTAGCCTCAAGGAGACACTGCAAAGGGGCTCAAGGAAGAACCTGTCCCTGCAGACCCTAAAGAGAAAGAGCCAGAACGCTTCTAAAGTAGGACAGTTTTCCCCCTTTGGGATGCACACAGCTCAGTCAGAAAGGGACTTGGAGGGTAAGGACAGACCAGACTACCTAGATGATCTCCCAAAGTCACCAATTCAGCCACTGCAATGTTCAGGTGGCAATACAGAGACCAGTGTGGGCTCTGGAACAGGACGTGTGAAGCTCAGGTTGGCTGCATGACCACAGTGAAGTCTTAGGCATTATTGAACCTTTCTCTCTGTTTTGTCATCTGGAATGTGAATTAAAGGGGACAATCTATATGAAACTCTTAGCATAGTAAACCTTCAATACATTTTATCTATGGGACTATTTTTGCTTTCAAGGATGCTGAACTAAAAACAGAGAAGATGCAGAGAAACCAACCATAAGGCATCACACTTCTGCAAACTTAATCATCCACTCTGGGTAACAGAATATCACTGCAAATAACAATGTAGCGAAGAGCAGTTTGAGATATTGGGTTCAGTCACTCTAGAATACTGAGTCATAGCAAGTGCACAGCCTCCAAGAGGCTAGGCCACATATGCAAGCTGTTTCCACCCACAGACTGCAAGAGCCCGCTGATATGCCTAATAATGATGATGAAAATAGCTTGCCACATGTGTGCACATGCTGTGCATTTCCCATGGGTTATTTTATTTAATCCATACTACAAATCTGTGAGGTAGGTATTCTTTTTTTTTTTTTTTTTTTTTTTGTGTACCAGGGATTGAACTCAGGGGCACTTGACCACTGGGCCACATCCCCAGCCCTTTTTTGTGTTTTTATTAGAGACAGGGTCTCACTGAGTTGCTAAGTGCCTCGCCATTGCTGAGGCTGGCTTTGAACTCGCGATCCTCCTGCCTCAGCCTCCCAAAGTGCTGGGATTACAGGCGTGCGCCACCACGCCCGGCTGAGGTAGGTATTCTTACTCCCATTTCACAGATGTGGAAACAGAGTTGGAGACGCTAATTTCCTAAGCACACCCCCACGCTCACCCATCCACATGCACCAGGGGGCAGAACTGAGTTTCAACTCCAGGCTTCACCGTGTGTGGGCTTCTCCCCTGTGCTACCCTGTCTGAGCAAAGTGCAAAGTGCTGTTGTTCCCTGGGAAAACACACCTGGGTAGTCCCTAAATCTACTCTGTGGGAATAGTTCTCAGGCAACAGGGTGATGGGGACAGCTGGAGAGATTTCTGATGCCTCTGCCCCACAGTGCAAAAGTAGGTTCCTCTTTCTAAACAGCCTGATGGGAACAACTGTTTAGGGAGTCAATGCCTCTTCCCACACCCAGTTCCCTGGCCTGAGCCCCAGAGTCCTGGCACAGGAGGGAGGGCCTGTCCATCTGCTTGCTCCCCAATCCAGGCTCCAGGAGGTCTCTGATGCTCAGAGAGGCCTTACAGGATCTGGCCCATAGTGGGCAGGTGTAGGGGAGAAGGGTACTGGGAGCACCCCCTGCACTCTCTGTCCTCTGTTCCTGCGAGTACCTCTTTCAGAGAGGCTTCCCATGCTTAAGATTGAGGTTTCTGTGTGCTGAGGAAGCCCTGTCCCCCATCCCCTGCAAAAGCTAGAACCAGCTACTAAAGCGTTGGATACACAACTGTCGATATTAACATTTTTTCCTAGAAACCAAATTGAATCCAGGATCCCAGGGAGAGCACACTGGCCTGGGACTCCATAAGCGCGGGGCTCTTATCTCCAGCTTTGCCTCTGACTCTCCACAGAACGCTAGCCAAGTCACTTAACCTCTATGGTCAAGCCCTCCCCTACCCCCTCCACACTCCCCAGGGTGAGTGGGAATCATCAGTGTATCATCGGCACCAGGGCTGACATTCCAAGAGGTTTTACTGTGGGACGTGCACTGCCCAAGGCATGGGCCAGAAGCAGCATCACATCTATCCTCATGGCACCCTTTGCAATAAGTACTATCTTCATTCCCATTTTCAGATGAGGAAACCATGGAAAAGATTGTTAGGGGACACGCCCAAGGTCACGTTAGCAAAGGTGGATTTGGCTGTCAGAATTGTGTTTTTCTATGTTCTTGACTACAGACATGCAGAGCCATTTTCAAAAGATTAAGAACAGATGTAAAAGCATTTTGGAAGCAAAAGGAAAAAAAGAGGGGGCGGGGAGAGGAGGGTTTACGTAAAACAAATATAAATCATAATCCCCAGGACAAAACTCAAGGACCTTTCCTAATCCTCTTAACATTCTGCAGTCTTCACAGAATCAGAGATCTCCAAGATGGGAAAGACCCTCAAGAAGTCATTTTCTTCATCTCCCTCCTGTCAGACAAGAATAATACAATTAGCCAAATTATAGGGGTAAGACCAGAGAGGTCTAGCAAGGGGTGACCATCTTAGGCCTTCAGCTGCAGGGCAGGGGAGGCAGAGCCCCAGTGTCCTGGCTCCTAGGGGAGGGGGACAGTGATGATAGAAATCCCCCTCTGTTGTCAAGGGAGCCTCTCCAACCAAATTTAAGGCTTTTAATAGTATATCCAAGTATATCTTTTCTGGCCTTAAAGACATTTGATTTTATGACAAAAATGGTTAATATTGGGTTCCAAATGTGGTGACCCTCCCTCCTCCCCATCAGTGTTTCCTCTTAACAGGGTTCATAGCTGCGGAAAACAGAACTCCTGATGGTTACAGTAGCTAGAAAAGGACCATTAGGAGGATATGGGGGACATCAAAAGGCTCTCTGGGAGGGCTGTAGATTTTGTGGCCAGCCAGTCAGGCGCACACACTGAAACCCACTTAGAGTTGGCAAAGAACAAATTCCTACCGTTCTAGGGCGGTAGCTGCAAGGCAGTGTGGCCCCGCCCTCCGTCCCACAGCCCCTCCCATGCCCCTCCTCACTTTCTGACCACTGGCCTCCTCTCTGCTCCCCAGAAAACCAACCCACCCCTTCTCAGCTCTGTGAACATATTGGTCCCTCTGGGGAACCAGGACATGCAGATCCCTGGCTCCCTACTTCACCAGGTTTCTGCTCAAATATCCCTCCCTAGAACAACCTATCCCCCCTTTCCTGTTTTATTGCTCCCACTGAAACGCAAGCCCCACAAGGGCAGGGATGTGGGCCCTTTTGTTCTTTGCTGTAAGCATGAGAATCAGAGCCAGACCTGGTGCCCTTTTGGTGCTGAACTATTTTGCTGAACACTCTGAAGAAACAACAAAGGAATGGTTGGAAGACTTCTGTACAAACCAACTCCCCAAGCTCTCCTGCCTGTGCTGGAGAATCAGGGCAGTGATGGGAGGCAACTTATGCCCTGACTGCAGCTGTACTGTCACCTTGCCCAGATTCTATCAGCCCTGCAGCTCCCACTTTAGAGGAAAGACTTGTATGTGTGTGGGGGTGTCCATATCTCTGAAGCTTCCCTGGCAGTCTTTGCAGCTCTTGAAACTTGTTTAGGCTGTTGCTGTGCAGATCATGGGGCCTGGCCAAGTTCCTGCCTCTGCTTTTCCCGAGCCTCAGACAGGCTGGGAAGTTACTTACCCAGAGTCCCCTTTCACCCCATAACTGTTCAGTCCACGGAATGACACTGACAAGCAAATGAAGCCATGTATAAACTCATGGGTCACACCAGGTCAGGGCTGGGTGGAGCCATGGTCACACGCAAGCCAACCTGTGGCTGCAGATAATGCAGGCCAGCTTGTGTGTGGACTCCAGGGTGTGGCAGATCCAACCTCTACCAGCTGTGTGACCTTGGAGAATTATTTGAAAAGAAAGCACTACTTTTCTCAGGTACAAAATGGAAATTAAAGTTCTTATTTTAAATATTAAGAGGTCCCCCTATTCAAAATAATAGACTTATTCAAAAGTCTATTATTTTCTGTTTTTTTTTTTAAATTTGTTCTAATACATGACAGTAGAATGCACTTTGACACATCATACATAAATGGAGTATAACTTCTCATTCTTCTGATTGTACATGATGTAGAATCAGACCGGTTGTGTAGTCATATATGCACATAGGTAATAATGTCTGATTCATTCTACTATCTGTCCTATCCCAATACCCCATCTCCTCTGCCTAATCCCAAGTAACTATTCCTCCCTAGCGTGCACCCCCCATTGTGAATTAGCATCCGCATATCAGAGAAAACATTTGGCCTTTCATTTTGGGGGATTGGCTTATTTCACTTAGCATGATATTCTCCAGCTCCATCCATTTACCGGCAAATGCCATCATTTCATTCTTCTTTAAGGCTGAGTATTGTGTAAATATACCACATTTTCTTTATCCATTCATCTGGTGAAGGACACCTAGGTTGGTTCCATAGCTGAGCTATTGTGAATTGAGCTGTTAATAAATATTGATGTGACCATATCACTGTGCTGATTTTAAGTCCTTTGGGTTATAAGTAAGGTATAAATTATAAGTAGGTTATGAGTAGGGTAGCTGGGTCAAATGGTGGTTCCATTCCAAGTTTTCTGAGGAATCTCCATACTGTTTTCCCAGAGTGGTTACACCAATTTTCAGTTCCACCAGCAATGTATGAGTGTACTTTTTTTACTCCTTTTTTTTTGTATCAAATCCAAACTCTGTGGGTTGACAGCCAAAACCTGGCCAACAACCTACCCAGTGTAGTCACTCTAGACTCCTCCCCACTCCCACCCCTCCTACCTGTGTGTCTAGAACAGCCACCTGTCTTCTTTCCTCCTATCTAAATTTACTAAAGTCCCAAGGTCAGGTCTCAGAAGGTCTTCTCTGACTTAGGGTTTTATGGGCATACAGTGGTGTAAATATTTCACATTACTAATAGGCAGGAACAAAGTTTAGACTACCCAACAGAAACACGGGATCGTTGAGGGCAACTGCCCTTTCTTTATAATGTCCACACCCACTAGGCATTTTAAAATGCATATGGGGGCTGCAGATGCAGCTCTGTGGTAGAGCACTTGGCAAGCAAGTGCAAAGCCCTGGATTCAATCCCCTGCACCACAAAAAATAAAAATTAAAAATTAAAATGCATAGAATTCCTGCTGAATGGCTCACCTGAAATGACATGTTAAATTTTCTTTAAAATGCCCCTAAATGCTCCCCCTACTTCCCAAGAAAAGGAAAAGAAAGTCAGAGGAATTAAATTGGAGACAAACATAAGTCACTCCCAGTCCTGTATGCTTGGTCTGTGTGGGAGAAAAAAAAAAAAATTTCTACTTCCAACACTGACTTGATAAGTAAAGGAACTCCCCAAAAACAATGCACAGAAAAAAAAAAAAATCACAAGAATTAGTCTCACTTAAATATTTCAGGAAGGAAAACACAGTTAAACTGAAAACTTAACTGGTACTTAAAAAAAAAATCAGCCCGGAAATGTTTTTAGGACTGTGTCTATAAAAGTCCCCTGGGGGATGATTTGTCCTTTAGTACACTTCTCATGGCACTTGCTTTTACTAAAAAGCAACAGAGCAACAGGCCAACACGAGGACTTTTTAAAGTCAGAAGCAGCGTGAAACTGGACATGGAGGTACATAACTATGAACCAATCACCCAGAGGGCCAGCAGCAGTCCCACCAGCAATGTATGAGTGGATGTCCTGTGTATATATACCACATTGTATGAGTCCGCCCTGTGGACGGACTCCAGGGAAGCTGAGCCAATAACAAATGGCATCCTGCGTCCCTCAGCTTCTCCTCCCGCCTCATTCCTCTCTCTGGTCTATCCCTCTACTTCCCATTCCCTCTCTGCCAAATACAGCTGGAAAAACGTTCTTGTACCAAGCCCACCCAAACCAATTTCACATTATTTCAAGAGAGACCTTAAGACCCATGCTTTTATTTCTTATTTATTTATTTATTTATTTATTTATTTACAAGAATATTAAAAGACAGAAAACTGGGCACAGTGGTGCACGCCTGTAATCCCAGTGACTTGGGAGGCTGAGGCAGGAGAATCACAAGTTCAAAGCCAGCCTCAGCAACTTAGTAAGGCCCTAGGTAACTCAGCAAGACCCTGTCTCAAAGTAAAAAATAAAAAGGGCTGGGGATGTGGCTTGGTGGCTCAGTGCCCCTAGGTTCAATTCCTGTTATAAAAGAAAGAAGAAAAACAAAAACAAAAAGAAAGAAAGAAGGAAAGACAGAAAGAAAAATAGTACTATATAAAATTGGGGCAGAACATTTAGAGCTGGGGGTTGTCTGGGGAATTAAAATTTTATTTCCCATGAATTTCACTATGTTCCTTTTTCAGGTCAGAACAAGAGCAAAGGTGATTCACCTTCTACCCACCGGTGGCCAAGCTTACTTTCTGATACAAGGTAAGAGGGGGTGGCGGGGAGGTGTTGGGCAGTCACCCTGGCTTGCTCTGTAAATCTGAGTTCTGTATGTAATTTCATCTCTGGGCCTTGGTTTCTGCATTTGTAACTAAGGAATGATATCACCTGTTTCTCCAGGTTTGGGGAGGAGTGAATGAGGTGTCAGTTCCGTAGCTCATTTGGTGCTGATGTGCAGCAGGCACTCAGAATTAATTTTTTTAAAACTAGGTTATTGACTGCACTTAAGGATAAACCCATCATCACAGGTAAAATAAATACATAAATGAAAGTCAAATTTAAGAAGTATAAGAGAAGGAAAGTAGATTTTTAAATGACATACATAAATTTGAAATACTTTTAAAACTAATTATTTTAGAACAAAAAACACTTAGTAGCAAACTTTATCTGCAAAATACCACCTGCTTCCAAGCACAATAAACCCTCATGGAGACCTTTGTTTGAAATCCTGATCTAACATTCCAGTAGTGAATGTTTGTGATTCCATGTAATGAGCCCAAAACACAAACAGCGCAGGGCACGGCTGGCACATATTGGGGCGACAGCAAGGGATAACCAAGTTTTCTGCAAAGAAATACTCATGACATCAAGGGAAGATGTCACAGGATCCTCTCAGGCAGGAGTTGCAGCTAAGGGAAGGTCAGCACCCAAACCTAGCAAGTACTGAAATTCAGGGAAGGTCTTTGTCAGACTGCTCAGCAGAACAGCAAGAAGTGGTGTAGGAGCTATCGGCATGAAGAAGGTACCATTACTCCCAAATATATGAAACCCAGAATTATTTTCTGCTGAGCACAAAACGAACAAATGGTATAGAAATAGAGCATAAGTAATCCCCTATTCAACTATTCCAAATTGGGTCTTTGGATAAATAAGATAGAGCTTGGAGGAGGAGAGAACCAGAGAGAAGTCCACCCAGGGGATGCAGGGTCTGGGCAGGAAGGCATAAACCTGGGGATCTGCCAGGCCAGGACGATTCTCTGGCAGTACATGAGCTGTACATGTCCCTGCACCTCAGACTTCCAGCTTATCACACACTTGTTGAACTTGTTTGGATGGGTATCCCCTCCCTAGATGGTTGGCAGTATCTCCTCCCTAGATGGCCTGCAGTGTAGATGGGTATCCCCTCCCTAGATGGCCTACACTTACAATGAATGCAGAGGATACCCCCTTGTTCCTCATGCCCTCTGCAACATTCTGGATTAATTTCACCGCTATGACTTTTGTTTTTGTAAACAAACTGTGAAAGTCAAACTATCTTAAAATTGAATATGTGTGATTTATGCCAATTACTATGCGAAAAAAAAACAAACCATGTAGACTGATGAAGAGAAAAACTCACCCATGGCTGACATTCAAGCAAATCTCCGAGAGAAGGGAGTCCATTTTCTTGCTTCTCTGCTGTCCAGCCTCAGGACAGTGCAGGAAAGCCCAGGGTGTGCTGCCATCTGCAGGCAAAACAGGACGAAAACATAAGTGATGGCTCCAGTCCCCCTCCTGAAGCCCCCGCCTATCTTCTGACAGTGGAAGACCAGGGTCCAGCCCTGGAGGAAGACCAGGAGCATTTCCCCAATGCCAAACTCAGAAGAGCCAACCATGGTTTGTGCTTGGTATCCCACCACATACAGCACAGTCAGCCAAAACTCTCAATCATGGATTTAAGTATTTTTTTTTTAAAGAATAATTATTTAGTTGTAGATGAACATACAGTATCTATTTATTTTTATGTGGTGCTGAGGATCAAACCCAGTGCCTCACATATGTGAGGCAAGTGCTTTACCACTGAGCTACAGTCCCAGTCCCTCAAGTATTTCTTAACAGCACCAGCAGCACATTCTTACACAGGGCTATTGCTGTTAGACACTGCTCTGAATCGTTTACTTTTTTTTTTTTTTTAATATTTTTTAGTTGCAGATGGACACAATACCTTTATTTATCTATCTTTATGTGGTGCTGAGGATGGAACCCAGTGCCTCACATGTGCTAGGTGAGTGCTCTACCACTGAGCCATAACCCCTGAATAATTTACTTTTTAAAAATATTTTTATTTATTTGCTTTAGTTGTACACAATGCCTTTATTCATACGTGGTGCTGAGGATCGAACCCGGGTCGCCCACGTGCTAGGTGAGCGCTCAACCGCTGAGCCACAATACCAGCCCGAAATCATTTACTTTTATTAACTTATTTAATCCTTCCAGCAACAGGTGAATGTTGAAGGTCCCTGCCGATCTGATTGTTAAATGAGGCTGAATAATTAAAATGAAGAACTTGATAACACCTGATGTCCAAGAGAGGTCCACAATGACAACCCAGGGAGATTCTGAATATCCTGCAGATCATTCATTCCTAGATATTTAATCGAGTGCCTATTGTGGACCAGATGCTGCCCTGGGACCTGAGAAGAGCTGTGCACACACTAGATAGAGTCCTTGCTTTGAGAGGGAGTGTCCATTCTAGTGGAGGGAGGTGACAACAGAAAAGGCAATGAATGATGGGCAGAAGAAAAAGTGGGGTGAGGGGACAGAGCGTGATGGCAATGCTGTTAACATTCATTCATTTCTTCATTCGTTCCAGGTACTTACTAACCATATCATTTCTGGCCCACAGCAACATGCCAGGCGCCTTGCCAGAGATGCAACTATGGGCAAGAAATAGATTGGTCCCTGCCCGTATGGAATACTTACATAAGAGGAACATTTGATTAATCAAGTAATCATGGCCCTTGCCCACACAGAGGATTTGCACAAGAGGAACATTTGATGTTAAACAAATAAACACCTGAACACATGCAAAGATATTCAACTATGGTAAGTGTGAGGGTAGAAGGGCACAGAGTCCCTATGAGAGCTTCTGGGGAGGGGATGCTCTTGGGTCCAAGGCAAAGCCTGGGATGGAGTGTGGGGAGAAGCAGCAATATGGTAAAAAGTGTGCCAGGCACACAGGCTGGGCCACAGACAGTAAGTGGGGAGAGGAGGCAGGGTGAGAGAAGGGGTGAGGCTGGAGAAGGGGTGTGGGCAGCCCCTGCAGGGCACTCCCAGCCACAAGGGTAGCGGGAGCCTTATCCTCTGTGAACTGAAGCTCCACACAGGGTCTCATGCGGGAGTAATGTGGTTGGATGTGTGTTTTTAAAAGATTATGCTAGGTGGTAGGCTGAAAAATGGCCCCGCCAAAGAAGGGAATGTCTGCATCCCTGGAGGCTGTTGTGTATGTGTCCCCTTATAGGGCAAAAGGGCACTGCGGATGTGACTGAGTTTGGAGTCTGCAGATGGGGAGATTATCCAGGTATATAGTAACAAGAGTCCTTGAAGAGGGAGGCAGAGGGACATTTGACTACAGAATGTCAGAGTAATGCAGTGTGCAAAGAACCCTCTGGCTTTGAAGATGGAGGAAGGGCTGTGAACCAAGGAATGCAGGTGGCCTCTAGAAGCTGGAAAGGGTAACAAAATGATTCTCCTCTAGAACTTCTAGAAAGAAAGCGGTGCTGCTAAAACCTTGATTTCAGGATTTATGACCTCCAGAACTATAAAATAATTAATTTTTATTAATTATTTTGTGGTAACTTGTTACAGCACCAGTAAGGAGACTTTGTTACACAGCACTACTGGCTTTTGTGAAAAAACAGACTAGGAGTAAGGGGAAAGGGAGGCAGGGGCAGTCGCAGGCCACTGCAGTGTCCAGGCAACAGGTGTGAGAGCTGGTGGCATGGGGGTGACACAGGGGAAGAAGAAGAGGGGTGGAGCTGAAGGACCCAGGAGGGGGAGAAGCGACCAGTCAAGGTTTTTTTTTTTTTTTTTTTGCACCAGGGATTGAACTCAGGGACACTCGCACTCGACCACTGGGCCACATCCCCAGCCCTTTTTTGTATTTTATTAGAGACAGGGTCTCACTGAGTTGCTAAGTGCCTCGCCATTGCTGAGGCTGGCTTTGAACTCGCGATCCTCCTGCCTCAGCCTCCCAAGTGCTGGGATTACAGGCGTGTGTCACTGCGCCCGGCCCAGTCAAGGTCTTAATGGAAGCCACAGCAGGCCTCCTCCAATCTCTGTACTTGGACAATCACAATCACGGGTAGGGGGCTCAACACCTTTACAGAAGGAAGCAGCAGAGCACCAGGGCTATGAGTCCACTCCATTTATTCACTCACCTGTCAACCCCATTTCCACAAAGGAGCCTGGGAATCTCCGGGAATAGATCTAGGAAATAATACTTGTGGAATTTTTACTAGACAAAAGGTAGCAATTATTTCTGCTAAGCATTAGGCACTGCAGTGAACTTTTTTTTTTTTTTTTTTTTTTTTTACCTTTTCCTGAAAAGGGAATTTGTAATTCTGTAAAGGAGGTATCTAATTTTGAATATATGCATCTCCAACACAGGTGATGCAGAACCATGATTATATGCAACATCTGGAAAAATCATGTTCAGTGGGATAATAGAGAAACTAAAGAAAAAAACAAACAAGAAACTAGGAGGCCTTCTCTTAGCCTCTACTCCATTCCTAATTTAATGAGCCACCTACTTAAAAAGTGAGGTCTTAATTTGGTCCTGCCTAGTGGGGATGTTGAGAAGAAAAAGCAACGATAATGATTTAGGAAAATTTTGGAAATACTCTCTCTCTATTCCACTCCTGCAGCTTAAATATACACCCACCAAAACCAAGTGCCTTGGAGTGTGATGAGAGCTGACAAGGGAGTCTTGGGGTACTGTTCCCCTGTGGCCACAAAGACCTAACTAGAGCATGAAAGGACCAAGGAGCACCTGCATATTGCAAAATACCAGGCACTCTGCTAGGAAGGACTACCTTAGCTAGCAAAGTAACTAAAAAATAGATATATGTATTTATTATTTTTTTCTAGTGACAAAATTGACATGTCTATTCCTGGAAGATGTAAAAATCTTCTCTGATCCTAGTCATCTTGAGATAATGCATTTGGAAATATTTTCTGCCAGTCCTTCTTTTCCCGGTGATTTTGAAATGTGGTGTGTGTGTGTATGTGTCTATGTGTGTGTATGTACACACAATTTTTTTTTGGTTAACAAAATATGCATATGCATATATATACTTTATTTTTAACAAATTTGGGATGCTGTGTACTCTTTTGCAAACAGTTTAAAAATGAAATGTCATTAAATATGCTTTTTAACATTTTGTAATATTCCATCATATGAAGGTATCAAAATCACTTAATGGACCCCTTAGTGAGTAGTTTCTAACTTTACAATAACATAAATCACACCAGGAGCAACATTCCAAATGTAGGAACATCCCTGATATAAGTTTGTGTCTATACCTCTAATTATTTCCTAAAGGTCCTGGTTCCCACAACCATGCATTGCCATTACCATTTTGCCATATTTAAATACCATTTGTACTAAATTTAACATTTCTCTTTAAATCAACTAATTTCTGCCCTTAAATAACTATATTTTAAAGCAAATCTTATTGTAAGTGGAAAAACAGCATTTTCTGTCACAAAAAGGCAACCTTAAAAACAAATACAATCTATTAGAATCAAAACACCATGGTTAAAATAGAGTTAAAATACTGCTACCTCTTTTTGCTCATTTTTTTATTTCAGATGGAAGATTAGGCAGGCTCGGAAAGGCCTAATTATAGACACACTGGCACCAAGCCGGGGTTTGTCTCCTTCCCTTGATCAGAAGATTCAGAAGGAACTGAGCAGAAGAATGACCTCTGTCTGTGCAAGCCAGTGATGGACAATGTGGCACATGTGTCCCACACAGAATTACCCTGCAGCATCTGGAATAGCACCAGGAAATGTGCCTTAAGAGACATTCCTGGAAACAGAATTGGGATAAAAGGTAGAGAAAAGGGCTGGGGTTGTGGCTCAGCAGCAGAGTGCTCGCCTCGCATGTGTGTGGCCTGGGTTCCATCCTCAGCACCACGTAAACATAAAATGCATTGCATTGTGTACAACTAAAGTAAATAAATAAATATTCAAAAAAAAAAAAAGGTAGAGAAAAAATAAATAAATACTTTTGACAAACTGAGCCCAAGCACTATCCACACTGTTCACCATAGTTTTACTGTGGGAGTGCCTATTTCACTTCATCCTCATAAATGCTAAGTATTACAAACAAAATATTAAAATAGTTAAAACTTTTAAGCTTTTTTAGTGTAAGGTAGTCAGCAGCTGAATATTCAAGGGCTATTTTCATCCTTCTCTAGCCAGTCTCTGATCCTAGGGCAAGGTTATTATATGAATCTTCTGTTAGTTGTCAGTTTACACAAACTGATATTGTGCTTGGTTTATACAGGCGGAACTAAATTTGGTATAACATGAGGAAGTGACTTCAGCATTTGCAAATATTTCAGCATGTCTTTGTGCCAGCAAAGGTCAACTGAGGATCAGAACAGCATGAATTCCAAAGAATACTTTTGAGAAATAAGAGCCCCAAAGAAGCATTACTCACAAGATATAATTCACTATAAATCTTCAGTTAAGTCAATGGAAATGCTAGAAGAAACACATTTAAACTTTCCTATCCTGCTGAAATATGCAGTCGTACAAAGAGATTACAGATTACTAAAATTTCTAAAACAGAAAAAGAAAAGTATATTTTGAAGCATAGAGAATTAATAACAATTGGAAGCTTCCAGATTATTTTTAAAAATTCCCAGGCAGTTACTATGTGTGTATGTGCCTGTTGGGGAAAGATGAGGAAGAGGAGAGGTTAAAAAGTTGCTAAACGGGGCTGGGATTGTGGCTCAGCGGAAGAGCACTCGCCTAGCCCGTGTGCTGCCCGGGTTCGATCCTCATCACCATGTAAAGAATAAAGGCATTGTGTACAACTAAAACAAATAAATAAATAAAATTTTAAAAAAAGTTGCTAAATGTTTTCTCATGTTTGGAAGGAGGTTATAGATTCTGGTTAATTTTTGCTTATTCACGGGTTTAAGCAACCACATGTAATAAACATAGTTATTACATTTTTATGAGAAAGTAATGCTTGCGATTTTATTTCTTTTCCTTGGGATCTCAGGTCCTCAGTAAAGGGTTTTCCTTTACTTGATAAAGGCTATTTTCTACAAACCCGTAGCTAACATCCTACTTCACAGAGAAACTATGTATTTTCTTTAAGAAATGGAACAAGATGAAGATGTCTCTTGTCACTACTACCATGTAATAGAGTTACAGAGACAGAGGCCACTGTGAGGAGATAACACAAAAGCAAAACAAATATAAAATTGGAAGGGGCAAAAGCTGTCAGTGTTTGCAACTGGCATAAATCATTTACATAGGAATCTCGAGAGAATCCACAGAAAAACCATCAGAATGATTAAGAGTCCAAAAGTGGCCGGGCTCTGTGGCACACACCTGTAATCCCAGGGACTTGGGAGGCTGAGGCAGGAAGATGACAAGTTCAAAGCTGGCCTCAGCAACTTAGTGAGGCCCTAAGCAACTCATTGAGATCCTGTCTCTAAATAAAATACAAAATAGGGCTGGGGATGTGGCTCAGTGGTCGAGTGCCCCTGAGTTCAATCCCCAGTACCAAAAAAAGAAAAAAAATTCCAAAAAAGTATCTGGGTATAAGAATCAACTAAAAACAATTGCATTTTTCAGTACTGACCCACTATAAAAAAAAAAAGAGAGAGATAGCCGGGCGCAGTGGCACACGCGTGTAATCCCAGCACTTTGGGAGGCTGAGGCAGGAGAATTGCAAGTTCAAAGCCAGCCTCAGCAATGGCGAGGCACTTAGCAACTCAGTGAGACCCTGTCTCTAATAAAATACAAAAAAGGGCTGGGGATGTGGTCCAGTGGTCGAGTGCCCCTGAGTTCAATCCCTGGTACCACACACACACACACAAAAAAAAAAAAAAAAAAAAAAAAAAAAGAGAGAGAGAGAGAGAGAGAGAGAGAGAGAAATATGCATACAAAATAAGATATCACAATAGCAATACTACTGAATCCAACAATTATCTCAATAAATAGGAGGTAAAAGCTCAGTAGAGAAAAATTTAAAACTACATGAAAGTACACAAAGGAAAGCATGAATAAACAAAAAGAAACCATGGATGAGAGTATTTGTCATTGAAAGGTATTAATTCTTCCCAGATCAACCTATGATTTCAATTCAACTCTAGCCATAATTGCAGGGGAACTTTTTGTGAAATATCTCAATAGAGTTTAAAATGTTTCTGGAAGAACAGAAGTCCATGATAAACTAAGAAAAATGGAAGAAGAACAAAAGAGTAAAGGCATATTACAAAAGAATAGTCATGAAAACAAAATCCAATTGGATGAAAAATCTAAATGTAGAAGAAAAAACAAAGTAGAAGAAAATGTAGAAAAAACTTTTTGTGATTGTTAGATAAAGATTTATTAAATAAGACATAAATAGAACAAGCTAAATGGGGGTAAATGGTAGCACATACAGATTTCTGTTTTTTTTTTTTTTTTTTTTTTTTTAAATAAGTGGATTGCAGACTTAAATGTAAGAGTTTAAAGTACAACACTCTTGGATTCACAGGCTAATTTTGGGTTAGGTGAGGACTGGCAATTCATATGTATGATAAAAGATATGAAGGACTCTTATAACTTAATAAAAAGACAATCCAATTTTAAAAGTGGATCTGAATAGACACTTCTACAAAGAAAACATACAAATAGCTAATAAGTGCATAAAAAGACAACATAATTAGCCATTAGGGAAGTGTGCGCGCACACACACACAACCATGAGCCACAACTTCACACCTACTAGGATGGCTATAATAAGAAAGAAGCTTTCATGCACTGGTGGTACAATTGTTCCATGGTGTAGCTGCTCTAGAAAACAATCGTCTGGAAGTTTCTCAGAGTTTATTTTTATTTTTAAAAAAATATGGAACACTTTGGGCACAGTGGCACATGCCTATAATCTCAGTGACTTGGGAGGCTAAGACAGGAGAATCAAAGTTTGAGGCCAGCCTCAGCAACTTATTGAGGCCCTCAGAAACTTAGTGAGACCCTGTCTCAAAATAGAAACTAAAAGGGCTGGGCACATAGCTCAGTGGTAAATTGCCCCTGGGTTACGCCCCCACCAAAAAAACATATATACATATATAGAATACTTCACTAATTTGTGCATCATGCTTGTACAGGGACCATGCTAATCTTTTTGGTATTGTTCCAAATTTAGCATCTGTGCTGATGAAGTGAGCACTTCCTCAGAGTTTAAACAGAGGTACCATATGACCCAAGAATTCCACTTCTATGTATATACCCAAGAGAAATAAAAACAGAGGAAAAAAATCAGTAGAAACTGTCAGTAATTCCTCAAAATGATGAACACAAGGAAAGAGGAGAGGTATCCCATAAATGTTTTCTAGGCCTTTTATGAGGTTATTCCTTTGGCCATATACAGGTGAATCTAGGGATTGTGGCTCAGCGGTAGAGCGCTCGCCTAGCACGTGGGCGACCCGGGTTCGATCCTCAGCACCACGTACAAATAAAATGCATTGTGTACAACTAAAAGCAAATAAATAAAAATATTAAAAAAAAAAGAAAGACATCAGAGGAATGGGTACTATTCAATAAGGAATGGATCACAAATGTTATCATAGCAAAACTAGAAGAGTACAATGTTACCCAGCATGCTGTTGGCATTGTTGTGAAAAAAACAAGCTAAAGGTAAGATTCTTGCCATCTAGAGAATTAATGTGCACACCGTGTATATTAAGCAGCCTAAGAGCCATTATAGCTTCTTGAAACTTGGAGAGGGAGCTGAAAAGAAAGGTACCTGGGTTCAACTGAAGCACCAGCCTGCTCAGTCCAGAGAAGCACAAGTTGTGAGAACCCATGGGAAGGAGGCTGAGCTGCTGGAACCTATTCCCTAAGAACTCATGGCATAATAGGTGTAAAAACAACAGCAATAAAAGATCCCTGGATTGTATAAGAAAGAAGAAAATATATGTACACAGAATACTTGTATGTGAATATTCATAGTAGCCAAAAAGTAGAGACAACCCAAATGTTCAATAAGGAATGGCCTTATTGAACTAATGGATGGATAAACAAAATGTAGCATATCCAGATGATGAAACATTATTGGGCAATAGAAAGGAACAAACTAATGCATGTTATGATGTAAATGAACCTCAAAATCATATAGCTGAGTGACACAGCCAGTCACAATAGACCACAAATACAATTATATTTGTACGAAATTACCAGAAATATGTAAAACTATAGAGACAGAAACTACAGTAATAGCTGCAAAGGGCTGGGGAGGGAGATACTGAGGGACATTGGACAGTGACTGCTAATGGGTACAGGGTTACTTTTTAGGAGTTAATGAAAATGTTTTAAAATTGGATGATGGAGATGGTTACATACATCTGTAAATACCACAATAAAAACCACTGAATCATCATAAACTATAAACAGGTGGATTTATGGTATATAAATTACATCTGAGTAAAACTATAAATAGTAATAATAATAAAAGGGAGACTAAAATGAAGTTAACGATGACAAGACCAGGAGAAGACTTATAGAGGACTACAATTTTAATATGCAAAGATGCAAACCAGATGGAAAAATATCAGAAACCGAAAAGCAAAGAAGCACAAGTAAGATGAACAGGCAATTCACAAACAGCAAAACGATATGAAGAGATGCTCAATTAAAACAAAAAAGGAGAAATGTAACATACCAGATTTAAAAAATGAGTAAATGAGATAATAGTAAATATAGGCAGATGTTGAAAAAGGGACTCTTCATGCACTGCTGGTGGGAGGAAACTGCTGAAGCCATTCAGCAGCACAAAGTGGCAAGTTTTAGTAAGTCAACATGCAAGCATTCTAGAAATCAGCTATGTCATATCTACCTTATCTATCTGTCTGTCCATCCATCCATGCTTCCTTCCTTCCTTATATACATATATACATACATCAGAGAATATCTTATAACAACTAGATTTAAATAAAGTGAAATGGATTGACCAAGCCAGGTGCGGTGGCACATGCCTGTAATCCCAGCACTTGGGAGGCTGAGGCAGGAAGATTGAGAGTTCAAAGCCAGCCTCAGCAATGGCGAGGCACTTAGCAACTCAGTGAGACCCTGTCTCTAATAAAATACAAAAAAAGGATGGGGGTGTGGCCCAGCGGTCGAGTGCCCTTGAATTCAATCCCCAGTACCAAAAAGAAAAAAAAAAAAAAAAGAAATGGATTGACCAAAACACATAACATTAAGGGAGAAAAATGCAATTTATAGCATAAGGTATTTATTCATTCAGGCAAGCACAACAACCAAGCAAAACATAACTCATTTTTCAAATACACAAATACTTCTAAAGCATGTATAATGAAAGTGTTTTGGGAGGACAAATAGCAAATATGCCCATTTAGTGTGGCTAAGATGGGGGAGGAGGTGTTGGGAGAGAAATGGAGGATATAGGGGGGAAATAACAAAATAAAACAAAAGGAAAAAAGGGTTCTAAATGGCCCAAGGATTATAGTATGCTATAAACTGAGGAATTTGGAAATTCAATTCTCTGGGCCTGAGAGCCTAAGGAAAATAAGTAAAATCCCACACATTATTTCCTAATGGAAATTAATAAAAGTAAACTACAATACATGCTGGTGATGAAATCAATGAATAATCAAGCTATGGAGAAAAAAAAGGTGGGTGGAAAAATGCGTTTGATCTTTAGCCCAGTCATTCAGTCTTTAGGAAGATGGAAGCAAGAACATGGGGTGGTAAAATGTGGTGGATGCTGCCCAGGACACCATCTGCTCCTCCCACCCTCTCACCCACACACAATATAAGAAAGAGAAAAAACTGTCCATTACACTTTAAATTCAGTTAAAAGGAGGGAGACAGAAGAGAGTACAGGAGAAAAGGGATACCTCGTTGATAGCAAGCCACAAAATTAAAGACAAAGCCTAATTTTCTGGTTCATGGAACAGAGTGTTTTTACAAATTAGGACCATGGATCATCTTCTGTTTCAGTAAAGGGTCTTTGATTTTTTTTTTTTTTTTTTGTACTGGTCACATTACCAGTGAGCTACATCCCCAACCCTTTTTGAGACAGGGTTGGCTAAGTTGCTTAGGGCCTAAGTTGCTGAGGCTGGTCTAGAACTTCCAATACTGCCTCATCCTCCTGAGTTCTTGGGATTTACAGGCCAGTGCCACTGCACCGGAAGGCTGAGCCAGGTGAATTCATTTTTGTTGGGACAGAAGTTGAGTGGGGTGGGGGTGGGGTTTCTTGGTATTGGCACACAACAACTGTCATCACTCTAATATGTCAAAAGTCTAAACATTTATTTTCCTTTTAGCACTTAGTGCCTTCTATTCTTGTCCTACAAGGCCTGTCCTGTGGGTAACTTGCCAGGGAATGGGGAGCACTCTAAAGGGCAGACTTTGTCTTCACAGTCTGGGATGGACCCCCGTTCTCACAAATAAGTTGTGTATACCCGGCCAAGGGCAAAGCTCAGGCAGTCCTCATCCTTCACACTTCTGCTGGGCTGCAGCGGGCAGATCTTTTCCTGGTCTGGGGAGGGCTCAGATTCTGAGTGCACTCATCTCTGACCATCTATGCCAGCCTTGGGGTTGGGGCTCCCTGATTTGACATGGGCAGTGAGAATGGGGCCAAATCCTGGCCTTTGCTACTCTCTTGTTTGCTATCTGGGAAACCAAGAAAGACAGAATTACACCTGAGCGGCTGGATGTGACAGATAGCGGGGTAGGTGAGATGCTCTTTGCTGAGTTCAGGTTAAGCACTCTGTTAGATACTCTATATGCGCCCTCCCACTTAAATATTTGTTTGCGGAACCCCGGCAAGGTCTGTGTTCTACCAAAGGAAATGTGTGCTCAGGTGGTCTGACTTGCCATTGTCCCACCTTGACCCCAGACTGCCAGATCCTTCGTGCGCACATCTGAGGCCTCCCAGGTCTTCAGCACCGCCGGGAGGCTCTAAGCCACGAAGACCCCAGCAATGCCGCGCCTCCCGACCCTCCCGGGTCCACCCCGGGAGCCCCCGGCCCGGCCCTCGTGGAACCGTCTCCTGGCGTCCGGCCCGCCGGGTCCGCAAGGAGGAGCCCGTGAGGCGGCCGCGAGGGGGCTGTGCTTACCTCGCCCGGCGTGGGCAGCCAGGACCCGGGTTCCAGGCCGGCCGCCGCCGCCGCCGCCGTACTCTGCGCCCCTTGCCCGGAATGGCTTCTGCGCCAGCCTGGCCACGGCAGCTTAATTTTCCCCAACGACATCAGCGGGAAAGCGAAAGCGAAAACCTCTGGGAGGCGGGACCCGGGGTCGAGCGCGCAGAGCTCCGGGCACGCGGCGGGCGGGGGGGAGCAGGGCCCGGGGCTGCGCGGCCGGGGGAGGGGGCAGCCCGGCCCACCGAGTGCGCGCTACTCGGCGGGTCCGCACGCCCGCCTCGGCGCCGCAGGGGCAGGTCGGGCGGGTTTCCCTTCTGCCCTCCATGCAGTGCCTACTTGGGCCTGGTGGCTGGCGGCGGGCCAGGTGATTGAGGGCGACCCTCGGGGCTCTGTCCTGAGGAGATTTGTGATGACCTGGGTGGTGGAACCGTTAGAGGAGACCTGACCGAGGCACTTCATCCTGGGTCAGCAGAGAAATAAAAAGCTAGTGATATTAGTGCAACAGGGGACCCGTCATCTGATAAGAAAAACGGGCACAGAAAGCCTAAGTTTTGTCCCTGGTATAAGTGGTGCCATGTAATGCCTTACGGATCAAGCCCTGGCCTTATATTGTTGGGTGATTTGGGGAAAAATATTTAGCCCTTTGTTTCTTCCCCCTGGAAAATGGGGATAATTAATAATCATACCTACCTCAGTGATTTTAGGAAGGAAATGAAACAATATAGGGAAAAAAACACTTGGTACAGAATTTCCTGTCAGCCTCTAGGTGGGTCCCTTGAGGGCAGCCGCAAAGCCCTTTGTCTGGATGCTTGATGATATACATTCTCTGTCAGTTTATATTGGAGGTGTCTCCATAATAACATGCTAGTTTTTAAGTTTGGAAACGCAACTGAGAAGTAATTAGAAGGACTGAGGAGACACCTTTTTGAAAGGTACCTCAAACTTAGCCTGGCAATTAGCCCCTATAATTAGGCCACTGGACCAGGTGTTTATGGCAGCAGAGCACTGCCAGTTGAGTTTTATGGAATTCCCTGCAAGATCCAGCTAATGAGATCTGAAAATACTTCTACAAGCATTCCTACCTAATAGCTTTTGCAATACACTGACAAGACTCCATATCCAAATACAAGTAGGTGTGTGTGTGTGTGTGTGTGTGTGTGTGTGTGTATAAGAGAGAGAGAGCATGCGCAAATACTTTTTTTTTTTTTGGTCACAGAGCAAAGATAAACATAAAGCAATCTGAAAACTGGAGCAGAAAAACAAACTGTTTAATCTGCGCAGTTGATTTGATTTTTGTATTTGTGATTTGAGCATCTTCCCAACATGATGGAGATCTCTCTCTGTGACTGATATAGGGAATTTCAGTATTTCCCTCAAGGGCAGTTGGGGAATGGGGCAGACCAAATAATAACCTTAGAAAAACAACCTGTGTTTCCCCCTTTAGAAGATGACGCTTTTGTAATATGAAGGGGGAAAAGAAATCTTTGCCTTGGAGCAAGGCTTTCTCTCTCTCTCTCTCTCTCTCTCTCTCTCTCATTCTCTGTCTCATTGAGGAAAGTTCTCAATCCACAAGAACAAACTGGAGCTAAATCTGTTCTGCAAGAGGAAGGCCAGGAAGAGAGAAGGAGACAACTGAAGGTAGGTGAAATCTTGCTTTTCTGGGCTAGGGTTGTAGCTCAGTGGTAAAGCACTTGCCTAGCATGTGTGAGGCACTGGGTTTGATCCTCAATACCACATATATAAAAGTAAAATAAAGGTCCATTGACAACTAAAAAATATTAAAAAATAAATAAACAAATCCTGCTTATTCCTTTATAGACATTACACATGTGAACAGTGTCAGGAGGCAAAGGCTGGCCTAGGGTCCCATCTGGGTGATTTCTCAATGTCAGAATTTGGTCCTTTACTTTGTGGAATCAAAAATTTCATCTGATTTTCATTGTTCTCGAGTTGATTAGTACTGTTGTATAAAATAATAATGCCTAACTTTACACCTGGTAATGCAAATAAAAATTAAAAAAATCAAATAACTTTTTTTTTCACTCACCAAATAATCGGTGGCAGCTACAAAGGGTGGTCACTTGCTAAGGCTTGGGGATTTGATAATGAGCAAAAGTAAATGTGGTCTCTGCCCTCAGAAAACACACCTTAGTGAGGAAATTAGACAAATAGTTGAGTATATAATTCCATCCTAAATGCCACAAAGAGCACTTGATGCTGTAAGAGAGACTAACTGGAGGAACTTCCCTAAGAGGCAATCTCAGACTTCCAGTCAGCTTGGGCAGCTCTTTCTCAGAACTGCTCTGTGGGCTGAGGGTTTTCCTACCCAATCTTTCCTTCCCTTCTGGTCAGAGTCATTCTCTGCTTAGTTCTGCTTCTGCTCCTCTTTATCCTTCCTGTTTTCCTCAGCAAACTCTTAAATACCTTTATTTTATTTCTTTATTTTTATGTGGTGCTGAGGATCAAACCTAGTGCCTCACACATACTAGGCAAGCACTCTACCACTGAGCTACCAACTTTAGCCCCTGTAAACTCTTAAACATTTAATTCTGTGGTGGTGTCTTCTCTAGGAGGATCTACACTGACACAATGGTGCCCTGCACTGAGCTGGAGAAGCTTGAAAGAGGACAGAATTTTGGAGGGTTTCAATTCTGCACATGTTGGTTGCCCACCTGGGTGTCAGGTAGGCAAGGAACCTTCATGTCTACTTTCCTGCTTTAAAGATATGCTTGTGCTTGGGTACTAAGCTATTGACGGTGTTTTCCCTGTGAGTTAGGATCTGGTCTTGTTTTTCAAATTCTTGTTTCATGGATGAACTCCAAATCTCAGTTTAGAGCCCAATACTAGGACTATTTCCCCCTAGAAAAATACAACCTAGCAATTGCAAAAGATGTCCTTTAAATTCCTTGAGGAGGTGTAAAAAAAATAAAATCAAAAGGGAACAAGTAATTGTTCCTTGTCATCAACAGCAAATAATTTTTCTGGGAGGAACCCAGCTTTTCTGGGTAAGAGGAGTCATCATTTTTTTGGGGGGGGGCTGTTCCTGAGGACATCTGTTTTCCTACTTTGCAGCATGGTTGGAAATCTTTATCATTGTGTAATAAAAAGAAGCTAGCACTCCAAAAGGCGGTCTCTTCTCTTTGAGTTCAGCCTCTCTGCTCAAGGTCTCCTTGGAGAGCTGGGTGGCAAATGATGGCCCTGTCATTGAGGTTCAGTTGCCAGCAGTCTGAACAGATCACCTGGGGGCAGGCAGAGCTCTTTAGGTTCACTCACTATTGGCTTTTCCTTCTGTAGGCTTGATCACAAACTGTGATTCCTATCAGAGTATTTGAATACCAACTCTTCAGGAGGTCAATAACATTTCTTTCACCAACTGCATACTCTAGGCAGCCCATACCCATCTCAAGGTGAAATGTAGAGCCTGACGGGTGAATGTTATAGTTGGGATCTGTAATGTCCCCCAAAGGCTCATGTGTTGAAGTCTTAGTCCCCAAATGCACCAATGTTCAGAGATAGGATAGGGCTTTTGGGAAGTGATTGGATCATGAGGGCATTGATCTCGTCAATGTGTTAATCCATTGATGGCTTCATAATTGAATGGGCTATTGAGAGGTAGTGGAAACAGGAGGCGGTGGAGCCTAGCTGGAGGAAGTAGGTCACTGGGAGCATGCCCTAGAAGGGTATATTTGTCCCTGGCCCCTTCTTTTCTCCTGTCTTTGCTTCCCAGCTGCCATGAAATAAGCAGCTCAGCTCCACTACATGCTCCCCACCAAAGATGTTCTGCTCACCTAAGACCAAAGCAGTGGGGCCAAGTGACCATGATTGAAACCTTTGACACTGTAAGCCAAAATAAATCTTCCTTTTAAGTTGATTTTCTTAGGTATTTTGTCACAGTGATGAAAAGCTGACTAACACAGTGAGTTCATGTGCTTTATGATCAGGCTTTCGGGAAGCCCAGATACCATTTGTCTGCTTGGACTGAAAAGAGAAAGGAGATTTGGGCTTCATGAAGAATGTTTTTTTTTTTTTTTTTTTTTTTTTTTTTTTTTTTTGAGAACTCTCTCATTAAAGGATAGATGATTAAAGCATTTGTTAACCTAAAAAAATACTACCAAATGTAAAGTGAGTGTATTACTTAAGTGCCTTAGAAATAGAAGGCCTATCTTTACTCCCAAAGGTAGCTACAACTTCCTTCATGGAACAAGACAGAATATAATAAGGATTAATTTCTTGTAGAGTCAATAATTACATTATGGAGGTCAAGAGAAGGAGGAGGAAGAATGGCAATTTTATTATTGTCAACATGCGTTTAGTATTACTAAGCATTTTATTTGCGTGATGTAACTTAATCTTTATCAAAACTCAATGAGATATGTATTTTACAGATAAGAAATTGAGTTTCAGAAAAGTTAAGTAACTTACTCGAAGTTTTAGAGCTAGTAAGTGGAAACACCTATTTTGGAACACCTGATCTATCTACTTTAGGTCTGGGCACTTAACCTAAGCTATGGTGCCTCCCATGAAGAGGATATCCTTGTCAACTTTGAACATGGGTAGAATTGGGATAATCAGAGATAAAGGGGGAAAGATGGACGGAGGCAAGAATAACAAAGAGAAGCCGGGCGCGGTGGCGCACGCCTGTAATCCCAGCACTTTGGGAGGCTGAGGCAGGAGGATCGCGAGTTCAAAGCCAGCCTCAGCAATGGCGAGGCACTTAGCAACTCAGTGAGACCCTGTCTCTAAATAAAATACAAAAAAAAAGGGCTGGGGATGTGACCCAGTGGACGAGTGCCTCTGAGTTCAATCCCTGGTACCACAAAAAAAAAAAAAAAAAAAAAAAAAGAAACAAAGAGAAATAGAAAACCAGAAGTGTGTGATGTCAGTAGTTTGAAATGTAGACTTTGAAATGCATTCAAAGTCTGTGAAAACTGGGAGGCAGCTAGAGGAGTTCTAGAAAATAATAAAAGTACATAGAAGAAAATAATTTGCCAGGCTCAGTGGGATTACACGCCTGTAATCCCAGTGACTTGGCAGGCTGAAGTGGGGGGATCCCAAGTTTGAAGCCAGCCTCAGCAATTTAGGAAGACCCCATCCCAAGATAAAAAATAAAAAGGGGAGGCTGGGGTTGTGGCTCAGCGGTAGAGTGCTCGCCTGGCACGTGCGTGGCCTGGGTTCCATCCTCAGCACCATGTAAAAATGCATTGTATACAACTAAAAGCAAATAAATAAATAAATATTTAAAAAATAAAAATAAAAAGGGCTGGGGATGTAGCTCAGCGTTAGAGTGGTTGTGGGTTCAATCCCCAGTACCACCGCCAACACACACACACACACACACACACACACACAAGAATCCTTGTTCTCAAAATTAGTCATTGTACATGTCTTGCATAATTATTTCATTTTATTTATTTTTATTTTTTTGATGCTGGGGATTGAGCCCAGGTCTCTGTGCATGTCAAGTACACATAGTACTATTGAACTATATTCCCGCTTACTCCAGATTTATTTTTTAAACTAAAAATCACTTTACAAATCCATATGCTTATTAAAAGCCATATAAACATGATAGAAAGTATGGCAATGACTGCTTTAAAATGTCCCCCATATTTTAGGATTAAAAAGTACTGTTATTGCTGTGTGTGATAGCACATGCCTGTAATCCCAGAGGCTCCGGAGGCTGAGGCAGGAGGATTGCAAGTTCAGGGTCAGCCTCAGAAATTTAGCAAGGACCTAAGCAACTCAGCAAGACCCTGTCTCAAAATAAATATATTTTAAAAAAGGGCTGCGGTTGTGGTTAAGTGGTTAAGCACTCCTGGGTTCAATCTTCAGTACCAAAAAATTACTATTATTAACATTAGGAAAATAGTATTAGATATCTCTTTCCTTGCATTTATACTGAGAGAAGGATAGATGACTAATTAATGATGGTATTTCATTATAGTTTTTTTTTTTTTTTTTTTTTTTGTGGTACCGGGGATTGAACTCAGGGGCACTCGACCACTGGGCCACATCCACAGCCCTTTTTTTGTATTTTATTTAGAGACAGGGTCTCACTGAGTTGCTAAGTGCCTCGCTATTGCCAAGGCTGGCTTTGAACTCGCGATCCTCCTGCCTCAGCCTCCCAAAGTGCTGGGATTACAGGCGTGAGCCACCGCGCCCGGCTCATTATAGTTTTCATATCCATTTCTTTCATTAGGAGTAGGTCCATAATCTTGTCATCTGTTCAAAAATCATCTGTATTTCAATTTATGTGGACTGTTCATACTTGTATACTGTTTATATCTCTTTCCCATATTTCTAATGAGGTTGTTGATTTTTCTCATTTATTTATATGAGATATCTTTATGTTAGGCAAATTAGTTCTTTTTGATGGATTACAAATGTATTTATTCTGGGCTGTGGCTGTGGCTCAGCAGTAGCGCACTTGCCTGGCATATGTGAGGTACTTGGTTCGGTTCTCAGCACCACATATAAATAAATAAAATAAAGGTCTATCAACAACTTTAAAAAAATCCATGGGTTCATGAAAAGGCTTTAAAAAAAAACAAAGGTATTTATTCATTAATTTACTGGATTTTATAGTTTCTTTAAAAAATGATTCATTGGTAACTTGAATTTAATGTTTAAGAAGATATGTTTATTGCTCTTACAAAATTCATCTTTTATTTTTTATTTATTTATTTTTTTGGTACCAGGGATTGAACCTAGGGGTGCTTAACCACTGAGCCACATACCCAGCCCTTTTTATTTACTTATTTTTATTTTGAGGCAGGGTCTTGTTAAGTTGCTCAGGGACTTGCTAAGTTGCTGAGGCTGGCTTTGAACTCAGATCCTCCTGTCTCAGCCTCCCAAGCTGCTGGGACTACAGGTGTACACCACTGTGCCTGGACAATTCAACTTCTAAATTAATTATTGTGGCAAAATGTAATTAACATAAATTTACCATTTTTTTTTTTTTTTTTTTGGTGGTACCGGGGATTGAACTCAGGGGCACTCGTCCACTGGGTCACATCCCCAGCCCTTTTTTGTATTTTATTTAGAGACAGGGTCTCACTGAGTTGCTAAGTGCCTCGCCACTGCTGAGGCTGGCTTTGAACTCGCGATCCTCCTGCCTCAGCCTCCCAAAGTGCTGGGATTACAGGCGTGAGCCACTGCGCCTGGCTTATAAATTTACCATTTTAACCATTTTCAGGTTTATAGTTCAGTGGCCTTAAGGATATTCACACTTCTGTATGCCATCTTCACCATGTTCCATGCATGCGTCAAGAATATTTTCATCACATCAAACTGAAACTCTCTGCCCATTAAACAGTAACTCATTAACTCCTCCCTCTAGCCTGTGGTAACCACTGTTCTATTTTCTAACTCTATGAATTTGACTACTCTGGGTGCCATATTTAAGTGGAATCATGCCATACTTGTCCTTTTGTGTCTGGCTTATTTCACTTAGCATGATGTTTTCGAAGTTCATCTGTGTTGTAACATGTATCAGAATTTAAACCCTTTTTATCACCAAATAATATTCCATTGTGGTGTGTGTGTGTGTGTGTCTTATTCACTCATCAGTCAGTAGAAAATTGATATTGTTTTTACCTCTTGTCTACTGTGAATAATGCTGTTACGAACATAAGATCTAACTTGAATAATTAATTGAGTCTCATCTTTCTGTTCTTTTGAACATACATCTAGAAGTGCAGTTGCTGGGTTGTATGGTAATACTGTGTTTAGCTTTTTGAGTAAATACCAGGCTGTTTTCCACAGTGTCTGTACCATTTTACATTCCCACCAGCAATGTACAAGTGTTTCAGTTCTTTATGCACATGCAAACACTTGTTATTTTCTGAGATTTTTCTTTGTATATTTGAAGTAGCTTATTGGCCATTTGCCTATTTTCTTTGGAGAAATGCCTATTCAAATCTTTTGCCCATTTAAAAATAGTTTTCTTTCTGTTGGTCATGTTGTTGAGTTTCAGGAATTCTTTACATATTGTGGATACTAACTCCTTATCAGATACATGATTTGCAAGTAGTTTCTCCCATTCCATGGGTTATCTTTTCATTATGCTCTGTCCTTTTTTTCTATGCACATGGGTTCTTAATTTTGATGATATTCAAGTTATCTATTTTCTCTTTTGTTGCTTGTGATTTTAATGTTATAGCCAAGAAATCATTGCCAAATCCAATGCTATGAAGCTTTCCTCCTGTGTTTTCTCCCCAGTCTTCTAATTTTAGCTTTTATATTTCGAGCTAATTTTTTTTTACATGGAATAAGATAGGTGTCGAATATTATTTTTTTAAGTGTATGAATACCAAAATTTCCCAGCATCATTTCTTGGAGAGACTCTTTCCCTATTAAATGGTCTTGGCATTTTTTTAAAAGTCATTTGACCATATATGTGAAAGTTTATTTTTGGACCTCTCTTACCTCATTGGTCTGTGTATCTGTCTTAAGGCTAGTACCACACTCTATTGGTTATTGTAGCTTTACTTCTTCCTTCCCACTTTGGATATCTTTTAAAAATTTTTTATTATTTATTTTTTTTGTTATTTTTAGTTATGCAGGACAGTAGAATGCATTTTGACATACATACATGGACTATAACTCCCATTTTTATGGTTGAACATGATGTGGAGATACACTGGTCATGTCTTCATATATGAACACAGAAAAGTTATGTCTGATTCATTCTACTGTCTTTCCTATTCCCATCCTCTTCCCTTCTCTTCATTCCCCTTTGTCTAATCCAGTGAATTCTATTCTCCCCCCTCCCACTCTTATCAGAGGGAATATTTGGCTGTTGGGCTTTTGGGATTGGATTATTTTACTTAGCACAAAAGTCTCCAGTTCCATCCGTTTAGTGTCAAATGCCATAATTTCATTATTCTTTATGGTTGAGTAATAGTACATTGTATAGATATGCTACATTTTCTTTATCCATTCATCTGTAGAAGGGTACTTAGGTTGGTTCCATAGCTTAGCTATTGTGAATTGAGCTGCTACAACCATTGATATGGCCACATCACTATAGCATGCTGATTTTAAGTCCTTTGGGTATAAATTGAGAAGTGGGATAGCTAGGTCTAATGGTAGTTCCATTCCAAGTTTTCTGAGGAATATCCATACTGCTTTCCAAAGTGTTTGCACCAATTTGCAGTTCCACCAGCAATGTATGAATGTTCAGTTTGGATATCTTTTATTTCTTTGACTTACCTAATTGTTGTGGCTTGATTTTCCAGCACAGTGTTCAATATAATTAGCAAGAGCAAACACCTTTGTCTTGTTATCAATTATTACAAAATGATCAGATTCATCACGACTATGATGTGGGTTTTTTACAGATACTATTTATCATGTTGAGGAAATCTATTCCTAGTTTGCTAGGCGTTTTTATTGTGAATGGGTGTTGGATATTGTAAAATGATTTTTTTTTTGCATTCTATTAATGTAGTGTATTATGTTGATCTTTGTACATTGAGTCACGCTGCATTCCTGGGATAAATTTCACTTGGTCATGATATATGATCCCTTTTATATGCTACTAGATTGGGTTTGCTAGTATTTTAGCATCTGGTGTTCATAAAGGATATTAGCCCAAAGTTTTCTTTTAATATTTTCACCTGGCATTGGTCTCAGGGTAATGTCTGCTACATAGAATGAGTTATCTGTGTTCTCTCCATTTTTATATTTTGGAAGAGTTTCAGGATGGGTGTTAATTCTTTAAGTGGTGGCCACATTCACTAGAAAAGCTATCTATCTGGTCCTGTGCTTTTTAAAACTTATTTTTATAAATACAATCTTTTTTTCTTGTTACAAGTCTACTGAGGTTTTCTACATTTTTCTTGAGTGAGTTTTGGTAACTTTTATGTTTCCAAGAATTTTCCCATTTTGTCTTTGTTATCTGGTTTATTGGCAATTAGTTGGTATCCTTTAATAATCTTTTTTTTTATTTCTGTAAGGTCAGTAGTAATTTCCTTGCTTTCATTCCTTTCTTTTTCATAATCTGTGTCTTCTTTTTTATTATTATTGGTCTAATTTAAAGGTTTGTAAGTTTTGTTGATCCTTTCAAAGAACCAACTTTTGGTTAATCTTCTCTATTATTTGACATACTCCCTGTGTTTTCTTCCATTTGTTGTTAAATAGTATATTCTTTAATTTCCACGTAATTGTGAATTTAATAGATTTCTTTCATGGATTTTGTTTTATTGTGCTCAGAGAAGATACACTGTATAATTTTAATTTTTTAGAAATCTTCAAGATTTGTTTTGTAGCCAAACATGTTCTCTTGAGAAAAATGTGCAATTCTGCTATTATTGGGTAGGTTTCTTTATGGCCTAGTAAGTCTAGTTGGTGTATAATGTACGAACTTAAAATCTTCTCTTTGCTGATCTTCTGTGTAGCAGGGCAGCCAGCACCCCACTAGGGTCGTTTCCTGCTCAGAAGGTTGTGAGCCACCTGAGTAAATGAAAGTCTGAAATATTTAGTAAAGAAATAAGAGACAGATCCAGAAATTAGATTTAAAGGAAGTGGAGCACCTGATAGATGCAGTCCACATAGGAGCTGGTCCTTTATTTAAGGGAGAGTCCATCAAAGTCAGGGATAAGCCAGGCGCGGTGGCGCACGCCTGTAATCCCAGCACTTTGGGAGGCTGAGGCAGGAGGATCGCGAGTTCAAAGCCAGCCTCAGCAATGGTGAGGCACTTAACAACTCAGTGAGACCCCATCTCTAATAAAATACAAAAAAGGGCTGGGGATGTGGCCCAGTGGTCAAGTGCCCCTGAGTTCAATCCCTGGTACCAAAAAAAAAAAAAAAAAAAAAAGTCAGGGATAAGGTTTCAGTGGGAGAAGGAGTCTTGCTTCTCAGTGTGGTAGGGGGCTTGCAGCAAACAGGTTGATGTGCATCTTGGCAAGCCACACCCATTTCTGAGAGGCTGTGTGGCTGTGTAGCTCCAGCAGGTTACCCCAACTCCAGTGCAGTGTGGAACCTGACAGAACTAGGTAGGATATCACATGTTTGATCTCAAACCAGCTGGAGTGCCACTGGGAGTTCCCAGATACCAAACTTTCCTACCCAATGGCTTCCAAGCTAATTGGGTTCATGCATATTTCACAGGTGGCTTCCGGCACTTCTGTTTAGTTGTTTTATCTATCATCATTGAAAGTGGGGTGTGGAAATCTCCTGTTACTAACTGTGTATTTCCCCTTTCAATCCTATTAGTTTTTGTTTGCATGTATTTAGAGGCTGTGCTAGTTTGTTAGGTAATCATTATATTTATTATATCTTATTGACAGATTTGACTCTTTTTTTTAATACAGTGGCTTTTGCCATCGTGACAATTTTTGTGCTAAAGTTTACTTGTCTGACATTAGTATAGCCATATAAGCTCTTTTGGTTAACATTATGTGGAATATCTTTTCACATCATTTTGTTTTCAACTTGTTCATGTCTTTGAATCTAAACTGAATCTCTTACAGATCTCATATAATTGGATTATATGGCTAACCTCCTCTGCACATCTATAACAAGAGTTTCTTTTACCATTTTGTGGGTAAAGAACCAGTCAGGTGCCTGGCTGCTTTGGGAGATTATGTCCCAGTGTCCTCGATGATTTCTTGTGGAACTCTGTCTCTTGAGATTGAGTCCTTTTTTCATGAAATGAAATCTTCAAGGCTCTGCCTAAGGACTCCAGGAAGACAAGTGATTTTTGCCATCCTGGCTATTCTCTAGCAATTTTGTGAGATTTCTGTGAGAATTAAATGAGAAAATAGATGTATTTTTCCAAGATGCTTTTATAGCAATAGTAATAGTGCACACCATGAGGTATTGCTAATGCACAACATCAAGCTCTTTTCTATCAGCCTCAAAGTCCTTTAGGAAAGTAATTGAAGACAAACATCTAAAAGAAAATTTTGTTGTGCTTTTTAGTGTGTTACAAGACTAGGAAGATAATGGGGTAACCCTTGCCTTTGCTTTGATGTATGGTGGAGAACTTTTTCTTTTTTAAATACCCTTACCTTTGCTTTGATGTATGGTGGAGAACTTTTTCTTTTTTAAATCTGAGCTTCTCTATTATTTGACACATTCCCTGTGTTTTCTTCCATTTGTTGTTAAATAGTATATTCTTTAATTTCCACGTAATTGTGAATTTAATTAATAGATTTCCTTCTTTCATGGCTTTTGTTTCATTTACCTTTTCTTGTTCCTCCTATCTATGAGGGTATGCTGTTTTCCAGCTATTATGGGTATTAACTGAGTACCTCATCACTCTCTGGATCTGTCCCTATGACTATGCATTATGTGTGCCTCTCTGAGAGGAGATCCCTGGTCAAGATAATCCAATCAGTCTTCCCAAGGTCATGGCTCTAATGGAAACAAGCATACAAGAGTCCAGCAGGTTCAGAAGCTGGGGTTGGATTTTTAGCCACTTGGTTCAACTTTGGGAGAAGTGACTTGAGAGCTAATGCTGGGAGATAAATGCCCAAAGGAAGAGCTCAAATCATTCAGGTAATATGGTTTTTGCCCTCAGAAAGCCATGAACAACCAGGATTACAGTAAATGCAGAAACTGTTCACTCATGCAGCAGGAGAAAGGGCAGGAAGGGCTGTAATTCAGAATCTGGAGCCCCTGCTAAGTGAATTAATCAGGAACCCAGCACAGAACCAGGTCTGAGAGTGGAGAAACTGACAGTGTTCTAGAAGATGGGCTAAGCTTCCCTCTGACCTCAGCCTGAAGCTGGTTATGTAACAGGTCCTTGAGTTGTCTGTCAAACTTTTTACCCAGGTCCATTCATACATTTCAGCATAAATTGCCTTTTGGCAAACCACATACAGACATCAGATACCTTTCTGCCACAGCACTTACTCTAGCCACTGCTACAGGACCAGTTCACACAGGCTCTGACCAGTTTCACTGAGGTACAACAGGATGGGTTGGGGCTCTCTTCCTCCTGTGATGCCACACCTCTTGCTTTCTACCCAAGGGACAGAATCTGTTTGGGACTCACACCTGGAAATGTGGGGAGCACACCTGTGAGGCAGCCTTTGATGATAGATGCCAAAAGATAAATACTTCCTCCTTTTGTCCACAGTACAGGTGGTTTTTAGGTGCATTTTTATAGTCCTCCTCAGAAATTCCTGCTGATTGGCACCCCTGCCCTTGGCACTGGCCAACCTGATAATTTAGCTCAGTGTTGGGTCTCTTTCCCTCCCTGTTCTTCCCTGTCCTGTTTCCTGGAATCTTGTTCCCAGACAGACAATCTAACTGCATAGACATGCTAGTGGTCTCAGGGGAACCCAGGCTAAGACACTGTGCAAGAAGGCTGGTGCAGTTCATAGTAATAAAGTACAGATTTCTAGTACACAGGGATTAAATCTCAACCTTATAGTCTAATCCTTAACCATTGTTAGAATTAGCCCAAAATGACAGAAAGAAGAGTCAGGTGTTGATGTGGCAAGGCCTCGCCAAATTCTGGAAATGAGGATTGTAGGCAGTTGTTATTATTTTAAAAAATCATTTTATTTATTAAAACTTTCTTATTTCCCAAGGCACTTCAGTAGCTTTCACAAAAATAATTTTTTTTTAAAACCAGGTGAAGCATATGCTTTTAGAGTACCATAGCAACATAATTAGAAAAGACAATTACACTGAACACAAAATATCTCCCAGTAATGTTACGTGACTGATGTGAGCAACTCTGAAAGATTGTGAATGTGATTTACAATTCTTTCTTGTAATTTTCCACATGATTAGGTACCACAAGAGGAACACATACAATCACATCATTTTTGGCACTCAGAGAAGTGCTAGTGGCTAAGGCTAGTAAGGCCTCGTACAGTGGCAACCACAGACCATTGCCAGAGCAAATCTGGGTTGAACAAAATGGAGGGGGAGGGCACAAGCCAGGAAGCTAAAGAAGTAGCCTTTCCCAGGTCTTTGCTGAAGGGCAAATAACTTAAGATGGAGGAGACACAACAAACAAACAAAAACAACAACAAAAACCCTCAATACAGTTTTGAGAGGGGAGACAATTTCTCACTGATACACTTCCTTCAAACCACAGATGAGAAGCTCTAGTCGTGAGGAGGCTTGATTTACACAGCAGTAGAAAACACGAAGAGCAGACCTGTGGGCCTGGACAAGCCCAGTGCTTTGATCAGATGTAAACAAGCCTGCTCAGCAGTCTTGGGTGGTCACAAATCACCTGCCCATGTTCTGCATCTGCTCAGAACTCATCATCTTAATCACATTTACGTTTTCCTAGCTCTGTGCTCCCTGCTGTGAGGATTCAACATCCCAGTTAATGTCCTTTGTAACTGAGAAAAGGTGAGAAATCAAACTCCCCTGTGGAATATATATATATATATATATATATATATATATATATATATATATTATTTTTTTTTTTTTTTTTTTTGTACCGGGGATTGTACTCAGGGACACTTGACCACTGGGCCACATCCCCAGCCCTTTTTTGTATTTTTTATTAGAGACAGGGTCTCACTGAGTTGCTAAGTGCCTCACTATTGCTGAGGCTGGCTTTGAACTCGCGATCCTCCTGCCTCAGCCTCCCAAGTGCTGGGATTACAGGTGTGCGCCACCGCGCCCGGCCTGGAATATTTTTTTTCCTCTAAAGTTCATCATGTAGGGAAAGAAGGGAGAAAACTCAGACCTCCATTTTATCAGGGGCCTTTCCAGGTAGTCCAAGATTAAAATATACATCTAGTAGATACCTCTTGTATTCTTCCAAATCCTACTGGATCTAGTGAGCCATCGACTTCTTAGGAAGTGTCATGTCCACCACTGTAATAATTAGGACATATACAAGTTGTCTGTAGATAGCCATGGTGTCCCTGGAGGAACCGTATATATCCAGGATTGTATCTCTGCATCCTGTGAGTGTGGATGCTCATCCATGAGCAAACCAGACACAGGGTCAACAGAATATACAGCAAAGGCCTTTTTCACTGTCGGACTCAGAGTCTGCACAGCCATTTCTGACAAGATGCAGGCTTTCCTTTTCAGTTCCTCTCTCACTGGAGGTTGTGTTAAAAAGCTGTGCTCTTAAGGATTGTGGGGCTGTCTTCACCATCCTTTAATATTCTTGTGTGGCTTGGGGTTTGCCTATATTTTATTCTATTAAAATAAGCAAAACAAACGTCAGGAACAAATCTTAAAAAGAAGCTTATAAGTCTCAAAACAAATAAATACATCAGAATGAGGATAACCTCAATGGGAAAGAAAAATCATACAGCAGATTCTGAGAAATTTTCTCCTGGTCTCCGCAGTGTCCCAGAGCTGCTGTTGCCCTGGCAATGTGCATGGAGACATGTCCACACAGGATCAGATTATTGCCATTTATAACCCTCTGATGGCTAATCTAGTCCAAGGTATTTGTGAGAGAGAGTCTGCAGGGGGCTCTACTTCAAGGGGCTCCTAAGACCTGGCCAGTGCATCTGAGGAAGGAGGTCTCCTTACCCTTTGACCCTTAACATCTGGTCAATGGTGTCTGGGAGAGGGCTGCCGAAGCTTTCTGGGAAGAATAAGGTGAGGATGGCTGTCAGGATGGTCAGGCTTCCCATGAGAATGTAGGGCAGGAAGCGATCATAGGCACCTGTGGCAGAGCAGACAGAAGCCTCAGCCCCAGGCTGAAGTGAGACTTGGTCTCCCTCTATCCTTTTATACTTTCAGGACTCTATAAAAGGGTCACCTTCCTTGCTGGACTCAGCACTTCCCACAGTCTGAGATGCCAGATTGGAATCTTGCACCTAGATACCCTTAGAACCCTCAGCTGGCACAGGCATGCCCAGAGGGCTAGCCATGTCCCCATGGTGCCAGGGAGAGATGCAGGGGGAGCAGAGGAACCAAGCCATGATGATTTAGTCGATTTCTCAATGCTGAGTTTCCAAGGAACACAAGGTACTTGTTCAGCGATAGGAATAACTTCCACCTCTGCAGATGTGTCACAACTTGTTTGATTTGCCTTCAGGTGAGGCAGAAGGAATTTCTTCTTATTAGGTCTATGCCACATGCTCACAGAGCACTCTGGGTATTCTCAGGGTAGATGCCAGTTTTCTCTAAAGGTGTGCTGGCTAGGGATGTGCAGGGAAACAGCAGCTGCCATGAGGAGATAATTCTGAGGAAGAGAAAACTGGTGCACAGCCACATAAAGTGACACAAGCCTGTGTTAAGTGCTCCAAGCTACAATAATCCTCAGTGTTCACTCCTTGAATGAACATCTTTCTCCTCATCTTTCCTGACCCCAAGAAGAAACATCTCCAGTTAAGTACTCTGGCTCCCTAAACCTTTCTGACGTTTCTTAGGATAAAGAAATTATGCTGATGGCGAGCCTGTGTGGCCAAAACAGAAGCAAACTCCTCTTTCTCATCCATTTTTTAGCTACTCTATAGGTAGTTTTCTGTTTAGAAGCGAGAGCCTCCCCCACAGTGCACTGGGACAAGACCCTTCCCCAACCACAGATCCAGTGCTGGATGGGTCCCATGTGCTCTATGTGCTTGTTTTCCTGTGAGCAAGCCATCTCCAGCTCACATTAAAGCCAATCAGTGCTTCTGTCCCATCACTCCAGTGTGCCCTTGGCCCAGGGAACTTACCAAGGTAAACGAAGTAGGGAGACAGGATGCTGCCCAGGCGGGATGCTGTGGAGCTGACTCCCACGCCCATGTTTCTGACCACTGTGGGGTACAGCTCAGCTGTGTACACGTAGACCATGGAGAATGCAGAAGTGATGCCAAACTTGCCTATCATCACCAGGACTGTAGCCAAGTAATATAAGTCTAGAGGGGCAAGGGAAAGAAAGTAGACACCAACTCAGGCTATGCTGCTGTTGAAAGCTCCATTTTCTTTTTTGCCTTGGGTTCAGTTTCTATAACTTCCTGATATAAGGGGCCATACCCAAGATTTCCCCCCAAGTTGGTTACTGAAAGGAGATTGGGGACCTACAACTATGTGGACATATACTGTCTTCAACTTAGAAGCCACCAGATTAAGCTCTCCTCAGCCCAATCAACCTGCCTTCTACTGTAGAAGTCATTATGGACATGTCTGTTGGGGAGTTGGCTTGTCACCCCAGAACTTCAGACTGCAGGTGCTGCAGAATTAACTAATGATTTTAGATGAGTGGACTCAATTCTAACTCACTTCATGGTTTCATTCTACTCAGACCTCAAAAAAATTTAAAAACCATCTGAACCTTGGGATGATATTCCAATCTATTCTTCTTGCTGTCCAAACAAGGAGACATGAGGGTCCCTCTAGCTCAGATGTGAACCTTACATATATTCCCGGGTTCCACAATACATCCTCTGCTCCTTGCAGAGGGTTTCCAGCCTGATGGGACCTAAAGAGACTACCAGAGGACCTGAAACCCATGGATGCACTGAGGACTCTGGGCACAGTGATGGACAGATGAGGGCCCACTGACTCTCCTAAAATGGGTCAGAAAGGGCTCCTTCCACCAACCTGTGGGATATGAAGACAATTTTAGAAAGAGAATCCTAACCATGGCCTCTGGGACCTCTCCTTCCTCTCTCCCTCTCAGTTCTTACTAGTTCCCTCAAGCATGCCAGGCTCACTCCCTAACCCGTCTTTGCTTGTTTCTTCTTCCTAAAATGTTCTCCTGGACTTTCTCATGACTGAAATGCCCCCTGTTTAGGGAGCTGTTCATGACCACTCTTATGTAAACTAACTCTCCACTGTACTTTATTTTTATTCATAGGAGGTAAGACAATCTGAAGAATAATGAGCATTTTATGTTTTCTCAACTAAGATGTGGGCTTCCTGGGGATCTGGGATTTTGCCTGACTTGTTTACTTCTGTATCATTAATACCAAGCCCAGTGCCTAGCCCACAGTATGTGCTCCACAGCATTGGTTGAATAAATAAAGCAGGGCTGGGAAAAGTAATGGGGATGGTCCTCTCCCCCGACCCCATTCTGGAGAGGAAAATGAATATGAATGCATTAACCTGGATTTAGAGTAAAATTAACCAACAGCTTCAATGGGTGTTTCTTCCCACCCCTTCAAATCCCTGGCCATAAAGAATGTTCTGGTCTCACAAGGGACTTTCTCTTGATTTTCAGGTTAAGAATGCATATATGCAGGGGATCTGTGATGGGCTTAATTTTATTCTCTTTATTAATTAAGGAAGGTAGCCTGGTAGAGAGTGGGTGACTCAGTGAAGACCCAAGACTGCTGATGCACATGTTCCCTACCTGGGGGTACCAGCTGCACGAAGAGAAGGACACTGCCACCCAGGAAGAGAGCACTGGCCATTGAATAGCGCCGGGGCACATTTTGCAGCAATAGCCAGGCCAACACGTATGCTGGGACTTCAACCACGGCGGAAAGGAAGCAGTTCACATAGATGTCCCCATGCAAGTTAGGAGTATCAAGGGAAAGTCCAAAGTAGCCCACTGAAATGGTCAGCCTGCAATGGAGTGCAGAAGAAAGCTGGAGAAGCAGTATCCATCTCTCCTACCTGCACAACTTGAAAAATACAATTACTTCAGGAGGTTCCAAACTACCCTAAGCAGAGACTAGGAAGGCAGCAGTAGATTTAACCCCATGCCTTACTTCACAGAACAAAAGATAACTCCCCCAACCCAAGTGGTACAATGTTAAGTTCCTGTTTGGTGCACTTTGAGAGCATGCCAAATACCAAGGGTCCCAGCCAAAGGACTAGATTTACCTCACTAAAAGAAATATTCCAGCCTGCATTTCAGCCTCAAAACCCCTGAGATGAACACTTTACAGAAGCCTACTTCCCTACTCTATGAACCTCCCCAAACCTAGAACTGCAAAAGGAGCTAGGGAATGAGTAAGGCAGCAGACACCAAGTCAGTAGCAACAGGATTGGAAAGATAATAGAAATAAGGTGCATGATTAGATAAAACATTTGGAGAAAGACCCCCAGCAGATGATTGGTGGTGACCAGCTAGTAAGGGGCTGGTCAGAGGCAACTGACACCACCCCTATTGTACTGTGGAGATGAGAGGGAGCTCCTGATGATGGGACCACACTGTCTCTCATCTGCATGTCTCCCACTGTTCCCTGTGTCCTTACGGGGCCCTTTGCTCAGTAAGCATTCTCTGTTGATGACCCAGACCTTTATGCTGTTACCATGAAGGAAAAAAGTATGTCCATAAGTCCCTGGGAAATTTAGAATAGGGAGGAGTGGCTGGGTGAACCACAAAGTAGGTGACTCATCGTGGGCTGGCATGTCTAAGGTGCAAGCTACATGCTAGTCCTATCTTGAGGCAGATCTGTGGAGCAGTGCCCTGCCCTGGGGAACTGTGGCCCATTCCTTGGAAATGGGTGATTCACAGTGTGTCCCAGTGAGCAAAATGGCTGGCTGCTCCAAAGCTGGTTGGTAATAAGGGGTCTGAAATGAAGTCTGCCTCTGCCCTCCTCACCCATGTTACTACCATTCACCCAGCAGGCTTGGAGTTGCCTATATAATCCCAGGGTCTGGGGATGAGAAAAAGCTATCCAGGCTCTCAGATTAACTCACACATTCCTTCCTGACACTTCATGAAATGCTTTGTTAGAAGGGACCTGGTGAGGACATCTGGGCCATGGCCATGACTCCAGGATAGTCTTTGAACATCCCAGAAGGAGCATTTCCAGAAAGTCCTTAGAAGTCTCTGTAGCCTAAAGGACAATGTGTCTTCACTCAGATCCTTCTTAAAAGCCCCATCTGGCCTGCTCAGACATTATCTGTGAATAGGTAGAAGGGAGCAGGGGACAAGAACAACTAAGCAAGGACTCAAAGTAAGCAGAGATTCACCTCAGGACCTGGGTAGATCCCCAAAGGTCCCTATTTCTCAAACAGCCTCCACCATAGTTTTTGTTCTCTTTTTCTGAGGTTTTATCACATTAAGAATTATGACATGCCCATTTCTTCCATCCATCACAAGACACATCCCTTTCATTTTCTGATGACACAGTCTCAATTTGGATCTGAGACATGTCTGCAAATAAGAGGCTCAAGAGCCACCTCCAGAAGCTGGTTGCCTTCCTGTCTAGAAGCCTCAGGTATGTCTCACTTACGCACCACAGGATTATGGACATGATAGTGACTATTCGGATATTTCGGGTTCGGAGCAGATCCAGGATGCGGTGGGATTGCTGCTTCTTGGAACGTAGGTCTTGTAACTGCAGGGACAATATGATTAGGGGCATGGGAAGGAAAGAAGGTTGAAGACTCAGAACATACAGTAACATAACCCAAACCTGGCATCTTAGCTATCTGCTTCTCAGAGTTAGGGAGTGTGTTATCTTTCTTTCTTGAAAAGAACAGTAGCATAGTGACTATTTTGGGATGCTAAGGCTTCCCCAGGTCTTTGTCAATAACAAAGACAATGAAAATGAAGAGTAAAGGTAGGTGACCAGTTCCTCAAAGGTCACAGTGAAGTCGGAGGCCCAAGCGGATAGTTCCCTCACTGCACCATCCCCATCCACCCATCAGTGGCCACATTCCAGGGAGGCCTCGAAGCATTCTTCCCAAGGCTGGCTCCTTGCCCTATGGGTCAGAGAGAGAAACTGGCTGTGCAGTTTATTGATATGACATTTTAAAAGGATTCATGTTTTAAGCCCTCATACCATGTAGTTACTGGTCTGCTTCCAGAGGGAAAAAATTCAAATTGAAAAACAGGAAAATTGACCTGAGCTTCACCCAGAGTAACTTCCTATGAAATTCAGCACAGCCAAGGCCATTAATAAACCACATGTCTAAACATACTGATGTTGCTTTCTTAAGCAAACCCAGCTTTGGAGCTTGTTTTTCCCAAGTTAGCAGTTCAACAAAAGGTCAACTTTGGACTTAAAGGATCCTCTGAAATAACCTCATTTCCTTAGAGATGCCAGTGGGGCTCATGGGTTCACAGAGACTGGCTCTTCACTTAAAAGTCACCAAAGCCAACTCATTTAAAAATCTTCTTGTGCAACACTCCTGCCCTAACCTCTGCTCCAGAACCCTTTCCAATACATGCTGAGTGAGAGCTGTTGCTAAGCCACCACTTAAGCCGGATGCCATCAAGGCTGTTGTTGGCCACTGGCCTCTTATAACTGGTCTCCTTCGAGCCTGGAGCCTGGAGCCTGCATCCTGAGTCCTGAGTGTCTCTAACCCTCCTGCTGCTCACACTTCAGCATGACTGCTTGAGGCTGTTCCCACAGCAGTCCCTAGTCTTCCTGTCAGACCACAGACAAATTCCAGAACCACATAAGCCAGCATTTATAGCTCCTAACCTCTTCTTGTAATCATGAGTCTGAGGGAAATGTCTGATGCAGAGGGGCAGAAGGAGAGGGAACAGGAAGGAAAAGCAAGAACCAGGAACAAGGCAGAGCCAAGAAGCGCTCATGGTATATGAGAACAGGGTTTGCAGGGAAGTGGAGAAGGAAGAGATGGACTTCAGAAGGGACATGGCTTCAAAATGATATGCAACAACTAACCACTGGAGGGTGAAAAGAGGCTGAACACTGCCAACAGCAAATCTATTTGTTTTTTATGCTATGTACTGAATTACCTTTTTATGATGACAAATCACCTTAGGCATGAGAAACAATAATTTCCTGAAATGCTGACATTGTGTAAGGTCTATTTCTCATAAAGGGTGTATCTTATTTATTTTATTATATGATTGCTTAGAAAGTAAAATGAATGAAAACCTAAAAACCATGGGAAAGGGGAAACACGTTAGGCAGTGAGAACCTATTCCTCAACTTCTGAGTATTAAAACAGGGCATATCTCAGGGAGATGTAGGGCTCAAGTAGGGCTGTGTGCTGCCATCCTCAAATCATGACCAGCATAGCCCCCACCAGTTCCCTCGTGGTGCTTACCTCACTAGGGTCAAAGATGGTGGTGGGTGCAACAATCCCATTGATTTTGGCAGCCCTGCGAATGATCACCTCTGCCTCTTTGTATCGTCCCTGAGAGATGAGCCACCGGGGGGACTCGGGGATGAACCTAGAAGTACAAATACAATCTCAGTGAGGCTTCCTGCCCAACAGCTGCCCAACAGACCAGTATAGCATAACTGGGAGTGGGAAATGAGGTTTCAGATCCAGAGCTAGGTTTGTAGAGTGTTAGATGTTCACAGTCAGAAATAAAGAGATGGTCCACACGCAGTAATAACCTGAGGTGTGAGCTCTGGAGTAGGCTATAGTGTGTAAAACTTGGAGGGCCCTGCACAGGCTGAGAGAATTCCTACACTGGCTGGCCATCTCTATTTATGAAGAGTGGTGGTGCCCCCTGCTGGTTCTAAGAAGACAGGTACAAGATGGATCTTGAAGCCCGGCTTCTGTTGAGGGCTCAGCTAGCCCAGACCCTACTATATCCACCCCTGTCCCTAGCTTCCACAGAAGCTTCTGTACTGGCCCACTGATTTCTATTTTCTCCTCCCCCTCCCCCTATCTTATCCAGAAGACTTGGCCTCTGTACCTAGAGTAGCCTGGAGCCTTGGCATTCACCAAGACCAGGTAGCCCTATGGACATAACTAGGTCCCCAGATGAGGTGTTTCCTTTCCCACTATGCCCTGAAATGTTCTCCACTCGTCCTGGGCCAGTAGTCTCATCTTCCCTGACTCTAAAGGGAAGGCCTCTGCATGGCCACCCTGAGATGATCACTTTTGGAGCACTCTCTCATCTCCCCATGCCTAGGGATGAGGCCAGCAACACACAGCCAGAACCAGGGCTTTGCTCTGTTGTTCTGGGGTCTGAGAACTCCCTGGAGGTCACACTAGACCCCAGCTTCTCAAAGCTACTTCTCCCCACACTTAGATCAACCCAGAATAGGGCTGAGAACAAGTCTGTTGATATCTTGGGATTGTTTTGTTTTGTTTCTTCCAAGTGTGAAGAGAGACTCTGAAACAATATAAATAATCACTCTTCCTGTCTCTGGGAGCCCAAATGGAGATTTAAGGGCTGCTGCTGCCCTCTAGTGAAGGCCAGATGGAAGCCACACTGCTGGAAGGCAGCACTGGGTACAGGGCCACACTCACCACCAGAGCACAGCGCACAGCACCCCAGGCACTGTCAGTGCCAGCAGCAGCATCCGCCAGTCTCTGATGAAGTAAGCAAACAGTGGCAGCACCATGTAGCCAAAGGCATAAAATATGCATACTCCTAACGTTGAGAATATAATACGAATTGACTTGCCAAGAATTTCAGTTCCTGTTCAAAACAAGGGAGGAGTCAAGTTAGCACTTTAATTTGGGTTATTTCCTTATTAATCTTCCATGATATCAGTTTCAACACAGAGACAAGGAGGCAACCAGAATTATTTCTATGTTCCCAAGCCCTTGGGAGGAGATGGATCTGAACCCATTCCAGTCTGACAAACTCCTGGGGGTGCCTCACTGAGGCCTCTCAGCCCCTTAGCCATTGTTCTATTGTGAAATATCACCACTTTCCTCAGCCATATGCTAAAGATACCATGTTAGCACCTTTCTGTTCCTCACATGAGGAAGAAATCATTAAAGGCAAAGTCATTACTAAGTCCACACATGTTGACTATTATCCTTCGAGGAAAAAAATATTCTATTACATGTGAAAAGAAAAAATAATCCTTTCAACAATATAACCCAAGGAACTCAAAGGTTTTATTGCTAGAGTCAGATTTCTCTTAACAGTGAGACCGACAGACAACCTTTTCAGAGAGAACAGGCTGGACTGAGCAAAACCCTGCAGTATGTCCTCTGAATCAAAACCCAAAGGTGACTAAAGCCCATTTACTCTCATCAACAGACATCACTGGCCACAGAACTCTGCAGAGGTGGCAGTTCACTTCCCTGGCAAGCCTGCCCATCACAGCCCTTACTTCCCTGGCATGCCTCCATCTTGCCCAGGGCTACCTCACTCTGTGCAGTGGTAGGCTTTTTTTTTTTTAATTTATTTGCTTTTAGTTGTACACAATGTGTTTTATTTGTATGTGGTGCTGAGGATCGAACCCAGGTTGCCCACGTGCCAGGCGAGCACTCTACCGCTGAGCCACAATCCCAGCCCAGTGGTAGGCTTTTTAAAAAGGACGTTTTCTGGTGAGTTCTAGCAAAATGGCAAAAACTACTAACAAGACCAAGGTGCCACACCTTGGAGGTCAGCAAAGAACCAGAAATCATAAGTCAGGCTATTGTGCCACTGGGGATCCAAGGCTGGTCGCTTGTCTGGCTTAGTTTCCTTGCTGATAAACTGGGTTCACCAGGAAGCTCTGGCCAGTGTGCTAAAGACCATTTCCCCTTGAGGAACATCAGAGCTGTCTCCAGAAATGCGGGTGGTGGGATGACAGTGAAACACAGGATCGAGTACTCAACTCCAACTTGATGGCCATACCCAGGACAAAGGCTGCCACATAGTTGGAGATCTGGCCCATGCCTACAAGGACAAACAGCACAGTAAACATCTCGAAGTTCTTTGAGAAGATCTGAAGGAAGCTGAAGCCTGTCTGCATGCCCATGGTCACAAACAGCACGTTCTTCCGACCAAACCTGGAAAGGAAAGGAGAGTCACAAAGAACCAGCTGGGATAGGCAGCAGAAAGGGGCACCATCAAGAGAAGGCGCTATGGGCAGTGTTGCCAGGGTACCCAGTGCCCATACAGTCCCAGGTTCCCAGTCTCCATGCTGTTACTCCTCCCCACTTCCCAGAACCAACATGCAGCCCGGACACCGCAGTCATTCAAAAGGCAGTGCCATAACTATGATAATGACAGCAGGGGACTGAAACACATCAATTACACTTAAATCCATACATTCACAATGATATTTTTAAAAGAATCATATCATCTACAAAAGGTGATGATTTGACTTCTTTCATTCCTGTTTTTCTTTATTTTATTTCCTTCTCTTGCCCAATTTTTCTGGCTATAATTTGTAGTGCTATATAGAATAAGAGTGATGAGAATGTCCATCCTTGTCTTGTTCTAGATTTTAAAGGAAATGCTTTCAGTTTTTTCCCATTCACTATGATGTTGGCTTTGAGTTTGTAATATAAAGCCTTTATGATGTTGAATTAAGTGCCTTCTATCCCTAGTTTCTTGGGTGTTTTTATCATGAATGGGTGCTGAAGTTTGTCAAAGGCTTTCTCTGCATATATTGAGAAGACTATGTGATTTTTGTCCCTAATTCTATTTATGTGATGAATTCCACTTATTGATTTGCATATGTTAAACCATTGTTGCATCCTTGGAACATGGCCATGATGTATAATCTTCTTTATATGTTGTTGAATACAATTTGCTAATATTTCATTGAGAATTTTTGTACCTAAGTTTATCAGGGATATTGGTCTGTAGTGTCTGTAGTTTTCTTTCCTTGATGTAGCTTTATTTGGTTTTGGTATCGGGTGATACTAGCTTCATAGAATGAATTTGGAAGTTATCAGCTCCTTTCTATTTCTAATATTTTCAAGAATATTGGCATTAACTCCTCTTTGATGTGCTTGGAGAATGCACATGAGAGTTCATCTGGTCCTGGGATTTTCTTTGTTGGAAGATTTATTATTATTATTATTATTATTATTATTATTGTTATTATTATTACTATTTCTATCTCCTTGCTTGTTATTGATCTGTTTAGGTTATAAAAATTCCTTTTGGTTCAATTTTGACAAGTCTGTGCTGGTCTAGATATGTATCCATTTCTTCTAGATTTTCTCATGTATTGGAGTTTAAAATTTCAAAATAGCCTCTAATTATGGATCTTTCTCTTGGTCTGCTCAGACTCACACATTAATATCTTTGGGAAACACACTCAGATACAGCCAAAATAATGCTTCACCAAGTTTCTGGTCATTCATTCTATCAATGTGATGCAGTTATCTTGTATAAACCCCCCAAACACTAATCCCTTCCCTAGAATTAGCTTTCTATTCCTCTTATACAGTCTATTTTTTAAATAGGAATCTTGTTTTGGGGGCTTTCTGATTTCAGGATTTCAACATTAAGAATTTTAATCTTAGAATTGTGATTTTCAGAATTTTAGAGTTGAGGGATTGTGGCATTTGGGATTGTGCCTTTAGGGATTCTGACTGGCACCCATGAGGAAGTAGTTATTTTAAGAGTCACACTAGTTAGTGGTTACTTATGGGTGAGGGAGAGTGCTGTAATTGAGATGGGGCACTTGGACAGAGGTTCTTGGTGGACAACAAAGTTCTATTGCTTGCTTTCATGGGGGTTACCAGATTATTTTTCTGGAATAATTCCTTAAATCACACATTTGTTTGGTGTAGTTTTCTGTATCTATGCTCATTTTAAAATTAAAAGTACAAGTTGGTGTTTTGTTTTGTTTTAGATGGGTTTACTTTATTTATTTATTATTTTTTTTAGTTGTAGATGGATACAATATCTTTATTTTTATGTGGTGCTGAGGATTGAACCCAGTGCCTCATACATGCAAGGCACATGCTCTACCACTGAGCTACAGCTCTAGCCCGATGGGTTTACTTTAAACAGAGTACCACAAACAGGAGGAAGAGTCAATCCAGTGGGAAGCTATAGATTCAGCTAGCTGACACCCACCTTTATTCAGTGAGTATACTGAGTATCTATTGTCCTAGGCACTGGGGACATTGCTTAAAAAAAGATGCACTGTATCTACCATCAAGGAGCTTATAGTTTAGTTCATGAGATGAATATCAGTCACACTTTCATCAAACAGGCAAACTGCTGAATATACAATCACACACCCAGAGAAGTGCACTGAAGAAATGGCTTTCAGGCCCACAGAGGCTCAAAAAGGCACTCTTCCAGAACTGGGTTGGGGCTGGGCATTGGGCAGGGGGCCTGACAACAGGGCACTGACGAGGCCCAAAGGGAAAGTAGCTATTGAAAACAGGGGATTAAGGGTATAGGAACCAAACTTACAAAGATACTTAGTCTAGTGTTGAAGGGAGACCAGCATTAATTCTATGACAACACTTCATCTACCAACTTTTGATAGGTGCTATGAAGGAAAGTCACAGGAATCAGAGTAATGTAAACCTGCTATCCTGAGGAGCCCTGGGGGTGGGGTGGGGAACACGTTAGACTCTGAGAAGGACAACCACCACCATGGTTGGAGGGGCATGACAAACATGGTATCATCTATGTACAGATTTCAGAGGGAAGTAGGAACCAGATTGCATGAGGCCTTGCAGCTGTGTGAGAGAATTTGGTGTTTTTCCTCAATGCAACAGTTTTTGTTTTTGTTTAGTTTTTTTGATTGTCACAACTCAGGCAGGGGGTGCTACTAGCATCTAATGGGTAGAGGCCAGAGATGTAACTAAATTTTTTACAAGGCCTAGGATAGCTTCTCACCACAAAGAAGTATTTGGCTCAAAATGTTAATAGGGCTAGGTTGAGAAATCCTGGTGGAGAAGGAGACTCCAATTCCACCTGCACTGTTCTGTAATGAGGGTGTTCTACACACCAGTCAAGGGGAGGTCCCTAACTACACAGCAGACTGGTATAACCTCTGCCCCACTTCCCTATCCAAAGATTCCCTAAAATGGTAGAGAAAAGAAGGTCCAGGAAGCTCTTATGCAGCATCAGTCCTTGGCATTTGGGGACTGGGACTAGAAAAACTTGCTTTTAAGTTTGTATACAATGTGATAAACATACACATTTCTACAAAAACCAGGCAATATAACTGCTTCTCAGTGCTGTGCCTCTCATGATTCATAAAGATAACTGAATAACGTTAGATAAAAGGCTTTGGCAGCCCAGGATTATTTAAATTGCTCTTGAACTTCAGACTTAATAATATGCCACAAAGAAGGATAAACCTTTGTCCCATATAAAGAGTTACTGTTGAAGGCATGACTCTATTACTCTTAGGTAATTTCTTTGGCTTACTTAGAGGTGGTGAGGTCAGAAGTATTAATCCCACAGAGCACTAGGACTTCTTTGGGGGTGCAGACAAGCTTGAGGGGTGGTATTGGGAGTTAAAGGCAGGGGCTGCAGTTAGATCGGCCACACTTTCACTATTTCATTTCCTGGACTTAACTGATCCTACTTAAAAGAAAGTTCTGCTACCAAAATTAAAAAAAAAAAGGTTTGAAATGCAGTGTGTTAGCCCTTCTGTAGACCAAGGTGATCCTCAACATACTCATGAATTTTGTTTCCCTTGTTTCCTTGGAAGTAGACCTTTTGGAAACTTTCCTCAGGTGACCATGGTGTTACATGGTAAGCAGGTTCTTAAGATGACCCATAAAGATCTACTTAAGCCATGACACAGTTGATCCAGAAAAACACATTGATTTTTTCCACTGTGAACTTGGGGAACTAGCTCCTCCCTGTTTTTCACATCAACACAATTCCTTTGAGCCTCAATTGCCACTCCACCCCCAGAGACTTTTCTCCTATCTCCTAAGCTCAGTCCTGACCCTCCCCTTCTTATTCTGACTCTCCTCTGGCCCTTATATCTATGTTTAGGGCTCCGATGAGGGAACTACATGTGACAAATTCCCAAATACATTTCTCCAGCCTGAACCTCCTTCATGGTGTATCATACCCATACATCCAAACGCATACTCAATTTCTCCACTTAGGGGTCTCATAGTCGCCCCAAATTTAGTATGTTCTGATTAAACTCAACACCTCCAGCAGATATGGTTCTCTTCCAGCATTCTCTGTCTTAAAGAAGGGTACCATCTTTCACCTAGTTAGGCAGGCCAGAAACCTTCCTCCCCTTACTTTCCACTCAGCCCATCAGCCAAGTCCTATTGACTTTATCCCCCCCACCCCCTGCCCCCTTGTCTCACCCTAGGCCAAGCATCATCTTTTGCATGGACTACTGTGAAAATCTCTTAATTTGTATTTTCACAATCCCTTCTACTTCCCTTCAATCCTTCCTCTACAAGGCTGTCACATCTTTTTTTTTTTTTTTTTTTTTTTTTTTAGTTGATGGACCTTTATTTTATTTATCTAATTTTATGTGGTGCTGAGAATCAAACCCAGTGCCTCACACATACTAGGCAAGTGCTCTACTGCTGAGCCACAACCCCAGCCTGGCTGTCACATCTTTAAAATATATAAATCTGCTCACTATACTCCTTCAATAGCACCACACTGTTCTGTCACTGAAGCCAAAACTCCACCATGGTGTGCTAAGCTGTGCTTGCCCTTCTGCTCAGCCTCTGCCTGCCTGGCAACCCTCATCTGTATTCCACTTTCTGTGTCTCTACCACACCGAACCTTTATTTATTTTTTTCTATTCCTAAGCCTCTTATCTAGGCTTTAGCACATGCTGTTCTCCCTGCCCAGAATGCTCCTTCATCTCTCTACCTTTTCAGTGATCTAATTTCTACTCATCATTCAAATCTTAGTTCATGCTTCACTCCTCAGGGAATCCTCCCACGACTCCCCTTTAGACACTCCCCATGGCCAAGGATGACAATCATTTTCTCATCAGTAGTAGGATACATTCTGCTTTGCAAGAAGGTAAATTCTAGGAGAGCAGGGCCTTGGAGCAGTAGTCCACATAAACTGGAGGAGCAAGATTATTTGGATCTAAAAGCCTAACTTTGACCTTGCTGCTGAGTATCCTTGGGCATATACATTATTTAACCCATGTTTTATTTCTCCACTTATAAAGTGGGAATAATGACAATTCCTACTTCCTAGGGTTATTAGGACACAATTATTTGGTATTCTAAAAAATCCATATAGTACTTATGACAGGGTGTGGCACATACTGGGGACATGTTTGTTAAACCAATAAACAATTAGTCAATGCTTATTACTAGATAAAAGACCTAGAGAAGTGAAGGCCTTTCCTGGACAAGGGCAAGTGTCTCTGACCCAGCAAGAATCGTCAGTCTGTGGTTATAGTCTACTGAACTCTTTAATGCTTACTGGTAACTGCAGAATTTTTTCTGATGTTAATAACTAGATGACACTCTGGAAAAGACAGATTTAGTGAGAAATCACATAAATTTTTCATGGGGAAAGACTTGACAATAATCCATAGATGCAAATTATGCCAAAATATCACACTGAGTTTGTGCCACAAAATAAAGCAGAATTATCCCTAAGGGAGGTTGTTCTCATCCTTAACTTCTCTATGAGAGCCCAACCAGTCAGGAGGATGCTAGTTCACCTTTTTCCAGGGTGACACCCTGATTCTGTGGGCATCCCCTTTGTGCCACTGTGGCCGAGGACTTGCTGAAGGCCACTCTTTTCAACTTCAGGGTTATGTGACAGACCCTGAAGCTCCAGAGAAGTAAATACAACACAATGGACCCCTCTGGTGGGGGGAGCTTATATATAGTATTTTACACATAATTTCAATGGTTTTTTGGATACCCTAAGCCAGAATGGACCTTGAGTTAAAAGTTTTAGAATTGGGCTGGGGTTGTGGCTCAGTGGTAGAGTGCTTGCCTCACACATCTGAGGCACCAGATGAAAAAAACATAATAAAAACATAATAAACAAAATAAAGTTATTGTGTCCATCTACAACTAAAAATATTTTTTTAAAAAGCTTTAGAGTTTTGCCAATACCCTCCCTATGAAAAATGGGTAAAGATAATATTTGTTCTTCTTGTCTTACAATAAGTGCCATAACTACAGGCCTCTTAGTTAAGGGGCCTCAGCCTTGTGGACGTAAAAGAGTTCTGCACTTCACACCTCTGCTGGCTGGTGTGATCTATCACCTTGTACAGAGAATGCTGGTCTTCTTGGGAATTCAGAGGTGGCCAAGATAGTACATGTGCCTGGTGTCAGCCTCTTTCATCTCAGGGACATCAGAGTACCAAATCACCCAATGAAGGTAGGCCAGGCTAGTACAGAAGTGAATCATGGCATAAAACTGGTCACTGCATCATGCATGCACTCTGCTTAGATAGCTCAGGTTTCTTTACTTGGCAAGAGTTAGAGGGTGGGGATGAAGAATGTTAGCCCATATGACTTGGTATGGAGTCTATACTAGACACAACTTTCTGTTCTTTTAAAATGTAAGGCCCTGGGCTGAGAGAACACTACAGACTGAAATCAAGGCCAGGCACATGCTATTTGCTTGGTGCTGTGGTGCCCTGCAGCTGCAGGAAGCAGACACCTTACCTGTCTGAGAGCTGCCCGGAAATGAAAGAGCCCAGCAGCACACCCACAAAAAACAAGGAGATGGTAAGCGGGGGCTTCCAGTCATCTTCACACACCAGGTTCCACTGAAAGGAGCAAAGGGATATATCACTCACCTCTTTGAAAAAAGGTCTTAAATTTAAGGTTTCTTGGAAAATGAAATCAGGATATCCTACATCCCTGCATGCTCTGGTATGGAAACTGACACAGGCAATGAATTGTTCACTTGAGCAGCAGAGCAGACAGCAGGTGACCTCTCCCTCCTCATCCTATCTTTCATAGCTTGGGCACCATTATCTTGCTTTCATTGAGGAGGAGAGATAGGCAGGGAGTAGCATTCTGCCTAAATGCCAACTTCATGTGAGCAAGGTCTCTTATGCTCATGCCTAAGAATCTGAACAGAGTCCAGAACTGTGGAAGAGGCTGAGTACTCTTACTCAGTGGGTTTCAAGCCACTGGAGGGGTGAGGGAGTGGCGAGCCTAAGGGTCAAAGCATCCTACAAGGGTCAGAGCACAGTGTACACCATCTGGACCCACTTCTTTCGCTCTGCTCTCACTCCCAACTTGGGCCAATGACCTCTATCCTTCTTTTGACATTTGGAGCTAGAATCCAAATGCTGTACACCAACAATACTAAGCCCGACTACAGTTGAGAGCTCGGAGCTAGTAGTCAGGAAACCCAGTTTTAACTTTCACTCTAGTGTTAGCTGCTTGTCCAACCTCAAACAAGTCCTCCCCACCCCAATCCCCACAACACATACACACATACTGTGCCTAAACTTCCCTGTTGTAAGATAAGAGATTGAGGTAGCGAGCAGGCTATACTGCTCAAGTTTCCACACACAGTGTGGGACTCCCTGTATATAGTTACCATGAACAGGAAAAGGGGTCTGCAGGCAGGAAGGGGGTACATAGGGATTAAGCTAGGCACAGGCATTAAGCTAGGCGTAGCCTAGCTACGCCAGGCTAATGAGCCAAAAGAACAAAGCAAGCTGAAAAAAGAAATTTTGGGTCCAAGAAAAATGTTTTCCGTAACAGAGATTGCACAGTAGTAACCTTTGCAGACTTCTCACATGCCCTCCTGGGAATTCAGACCCTTGTTGGCTTGGCACCAGGCTACTGCCTGCCTTCCATGGAGCCTGCTTGTTCCCCAGTAACCAACAAAGACAGGGGGAGGGTTTAGATACTTGGAACAAAGCATTTCTTATAGGTCAGCAACAGAGGCTGAAACAAGTGTGCTTCTCTGCCCTGCTGGGCTGTGTGTGCACATAGCCTCTGGGCACCTCTAGAGGAGTTGGGAGGTCTGGGCACAAAGAATGCTTGCAGTTGACAAGGTTCTCTCAGGTGCTGCTGTCTCCCCACTTTGGAATAACCTGGATGGGTGGAGTACCGTGATGATTCCCAACCCAGGGAAGAATTGGGGTCAGCCAACACCCAAATATGGAGGAAGCCTGGCAGGAGTCAAGGATACTGAGCACCTAGACTTGAATGCTCAGGCTGCTACATAGCCTTCCCACCTGCGCACCTCAGTGACGTCATCTCTCTGGCAGGTGGTGAGTGTCCTAGGGCAGGTCCCATCACCCATGGCTGCTAAAGCCAAAACTGGGACTAGTGAGGAGACAAAGCAGAGGGAGTCTTGACAGGGTGCCAGCCTCTGAACTTCAGAAGTCAGATTACGGATATTGTGTATGTTGGGATGTTACTTTTGAAACAACAAAGATGAAAAGATGGATACAAAGCCAACAGCTGTTTCTCAACAGGTCTACCATGAGGGCTGGGGACTGACACAGCTGAGCTAGACTAGACATGCTCACAGGCTTCTGCAGTGAGTTCTGGTATTGTAGACCCTGGTTGGGTCTTCACAAAACAGGTTTCCTGGGAATACAAGACTGATAAGGCTGGGTGACACCCAAATCCAGGACAGACAGCTCTTCAAAAAACAGGATGATATGGGCTGGGGTTGTGACTCAGTGGTAGAGCACTTGCCTAGCATGTGTGAGGCCCTGGGTTCGATTCTCAGCATTGCATATAAAATAAATAAATAAATAAATAAAGATCCATCAACAATTAAAAAAAAAACAAACAGGATGATCACAGACATCTTGGGATAGGACTGGAGCATCTCTCAGGCTCCTCATTCCCTCTCCTCCCCTTGGTACAGCCTGTCCTCGGTCCAGGCAAGTGCATAAGTTACAGTGCTCTCTACCCACCGCTGAGTTTCCTTGAAAATTCTCAGAGCCTGGCTTTGGGCCCTCTGGAAGCCAACTTGCATCAAGATGTATTTCTTAGTGGCCATAGTGGGGTCCGTGAGTAGGGTCAGGAAAGGTGATAGGTCTCAAAAATGAACACAAGAGCAGGCATGAAGTGGGTCCCACCAACCAGCCAATCAATCTATTCACTTACCTGCCAACCACCAGACAGACTGCAGTGGGCTCTAGAATGTGGCCTGGATCCTCCTGGGGGCGGGGGAGGGGGTGAGAAGCCCACAGAGTCTGGGCTAAGTACTCCCCACTTACTGTGTCTGTGAAGGAACCTAGTATTCTGTACTGAGCTCCTGGCTCCCCAGCTACCTAAGCCAGCTATAGAACAGCTTATTGATGTCTCTACTTGGCTCGTGGGATGGGCTGTACTGGCTGATAGCAACAAGTGTCAATGTTAAAACTGAATGTAGCTGGGAGCGGTGGCGCACGCCTGTAATCCCAGCACTTGGGAGGCTGAGGCAGGAGGATTGCGAGTTCAAAGCCAGCCTCAGCAATGGTGAGGCACTTGGCAATTCAGTGAGACCCTGTCTCTAATAAAAAATACAAAAAAGGGCTGGGGATGTGGCTCAGTGGCCAAGTGCCCCTGAGTTCAATACCCGGTACCAAAACAAAAACAAAAACCAAAAAACCCCAAAAAAACCCTGAATGTGTGGGTTTGAGATTTAGCACTCACTTCTAGCATCATTACCCTTCAGCTGGGTGGGCTGGGAATGCAGGTCCAACTTGAAAGAATCTGGGAGCAACTTTGGTAAGCAGCCTAGAATTGCTGTTCTTCTGGTCAGAACTGAGCTGTTCTAGCAATGATGGCTTCAGAGATATGTAGTTGTATGTGTCAAAGCTTTTCAAATTGTACACTTTAGATATTTCATTTTCTTTATGTTATTTATGCCTCAAGCTGTTAAACTTTTTATGAGAGGGAGAATTGCACCTCTTGTACTTTGTATGTAACTGGCATTGCTTTTCAGTTATGGGACATAGAGAAATGACATAGTTCCCTGGGACTAAATGTTCTTACCTGTGAACTGACTGGAAGGGAAAAGAGATAGGGTCTGTGCCCATGAGGTGAATATTCTTGCCTGAGATGTACCTAGTCTTAGTGCATCAATGGTCAAGCACACTGGTAGGCACCACATGTTACTGAAGACCATGTATTCTTGTCCTGCCTCCCACTGCAATTAATGGTAGATCCTTGCCAGGCATCATAGCACAAGCCTGTAGTCCCAGCCACTTAGAACACTGAGGTAGGAGGATGATTTGGGCTCATGGTTTTGAGACCAGACTTGGAAACAGACAGACTTTGTTTTTTAAAAAAAATTATACTAGATCCTTGCCCCAAGGCTATCAGGGCAAAGACACAAAAAATATTTGCTACCATATCCTGTATAATGCCTGGCAGTAATGCCCTCTGTGGAGTAGTAGCTCATGAACAACAGTTGGTACATGAGTGAGTGAATGAACAAATAAAAAGGCTGCCAACCTTCAACATCATAGTATTCTTTAGGCTTGGTCCTTGGTCTTGACTCTTCAAAGTCCAAATGAACCCTGCACTTCAATCTCTACAATAAATTATTTTATTTGTTTCCTGACCCCCTTGCCTGTCAACTGTCAGAATTGGGACCCAGGGTGACAGTTCTGAGCTAGCTAGAGAAGGGGCTCAATCTGACTACTCATGGCTAGATGTGTCCACTACGTTTAAGTGTTGGGGGTTGGAGGGAACATAGGGCCTAGCAAGTGGCTTCTCTGGTTTGCCATAGGGCTGCAAAGGCATGGGTAAGGTTCTGTGCTTCTCTAAGAGAGCTCAGCAAAGGCACACCAGTGAGGCAGTGAGGCACAGGTTCCAGGTCTCTCTGGTTTTTCCAGCGTAGAATCAGCCCTGGCCCAGCTTCCCAGGGTGCTGTTTTTTTTTTTGTTGTTGTTGTTGTTGTTGTTGTGTTTGTTTGTTTTTGTCCACATAGGCTTGTGGATAACAGTGGGGGCTATCCCATCTCCCAAGACTCTAGGCATGAAACAAGACTGAAAGAAAAGTGAGTGGGTCAGAGTCCTGCCAAGGACTGGGTCCTGGGGCTTCTGGAGAGGAGTGATGCACAGGGAGCAAGGTGATGCAGAGAACTGCCAGGTCTCAGCTGAAGGAGCCCCAACTCGTAGGTGCCACAAAGCTTAGAAGTTTCTCAAAGACACTTTCTGCCTGCAGGTTGGTTTGGGCTATGTTGAAATCAAAGAACAGGTGGCCCTGCAGCCTGAAAAATTAACCCAGTTCCCAGAGGAAGGGGACAGCCCTGGTCCGAGAAGCACTGAAAGGTGAGCTGGATGATTGAGGGGCTAGAGGAAGGGTCTGCTAGAAGCATATGGATCACTAAACCACTCCTGAAACATGGGTGCATAAATCTCTTTCATCTCAGAGTGTCCCTTTTTTCTGCCAATCCTAATGCCTTGATCCAGATCCACACAGCACTGAGCTCTAGTCAATGGGGTGGAGAATCACATTTCCTTTAAAACATTCCAGCCAATCCTTTTGGCTACTTCTAAGTTTCCCTTCTATGAATTAAACTAGCCATTTTTCTTAGTTCTTAAACTTCAGAGATTTCTTAAATTATTCATTAAACCATTCTGTAAAAACTTTCCTGAGTGGAAATTTCCCCTGCATTCAATACTGTGAGGAGGTAAGGAAGATGCAAAGTTTAGTACCCTATGTATGGACTTTAACTTGAAAAAAAAAAAAAAAAAAAAAAAAAAAAAAAAAGAAGAGCTGAGGTTTTAGTTGTCTATCAAAAATATTAATAGATAATTCAATACTAGTGTATTACAAACACCTCTCTGTTTCCTTTGGGTCAGAGGGCAGGCTTGGAGACATTAGCAAACATGAGACAAGCTGCAGCAGTCAGCAGGCCACTCTGGGTGAAAGAAATGAGCCTTAGAACAAGTCATCAGAATGTTGATGCAGCAGCTTCCAACAGTGACTATTCACTCAAGAGGAACCAGCAGCCTTGAACTTCAAGTCAAGCATTCCATTATCCCAAAACAAAGGGCTAGGTAAAGCATTAATCTTGCCTCCCTGCAAATACTGACCTTTAAGTAGGTAAAAGGGCACATAGCTCTTATGAAACTGCTAATACAGCTGAAGTCTAAGCATACATATATGAAACAGACAGTTTGACACTGACAGCAATATAGGGTCAAAAGGGTCAGGACAATTCCACATGGCTGGCCTTTGAGAACTAGCTCATCAGTGATATTGCCACTCTGGGGAGAAGGCAGGATGGGGACAACAAAGTAGGAACAAATGACTTGAATTAACAGGGGACACTTCAGGTTAGGGGAAAACCCCAAGAGGTACCATGGGCTGCTTCTGACTTCAGGCCTCCCCCTTCTTTGGGCAGACACAAGTAAAATTTGTAGGAACTCCTAGATCATGGAGCCTGGCTTCCTCTCTATGGCCTCTGCCTGCAACCCCAAGTACAAACTCTGCTTTCATAGTTCTCACTGGCTTCCAGGGAGGTAACAGATGCACTTGTGAGTCTATAATCCAGAATTTGGGACAACTGGACATTCTGATTCCTTGTGGACTCATGGGTCACAAACCAGTAGACTGCTTCCTTAGTGCCTCTTTTGTCAAGAGTGATGCTTCAGGACACTGGAAAGACGTCACCATTAGATGAGAAATCCCAGTGGGGCTTAGGTCACATTCCTACTACTTTTATATGGAGTGAGCAGACACAGGTGCTGACAACATCAAACTTCTAAATATATACAGAAAACACATATGTGCATACAGTGTGTCTCCTGGGGCAACTCTCAGACTCTACCCTTGAAGGGTGACAACCCCGAGAAGCAACGGACCTTGGCCTTCAGAGCCCTTTTAAGGTTTTTTTGATGCTCCAGGAATGTCAGTACCTGCCTCCAGCAGGGTTTGATGCCATGCCAGGACCCATGACTTCTGCCCATCATTCTTTCCCTCTGCCCTCCTGCTACACTTTCCTGCTATTGCCATCTTGAATGCTTTGAACTCATTCAGAGACAACCTCCTCAAGGGAAGCCTTCCTTAACCACGAATTTCTAATCCTGACATGCAGTGAACCTAATGGCCCAAAGCTTATCAAGGAGGGCTCTTTTCACTGACCTGCTTACTCAGTTCTACTGAGACTCCCGGGAATTAATGTAATTACCTTAGTAAGTCCCAAAGAACATCCACATGCATTGTTACCATCAAATGACTATGGGTTCACCTGGGGACAGATAAAGCTACCCAAAAGGAAAATCCAAGTGGCTGGAGAATAAAAAGGTCCTGCCCACCTTCAGTCCCTATGAACTGAAGTGAGTTATATGCTTTCACTAAATCTGGCCAATTATTTTTGCCTGAATACATCTTCAGGTGCATGGGTCTTTAAAAAGGGACAATTTCCCATGGGCCAAAGGAAAACAATTCTTCACAGGATATGCCCAGACTGTTGTTTTTGGGATGAAGATGAGAGGGGAAAGGAGTAATTACAGAAAAGAGGGAAGACAGTTTTCTACATATACTTCCTTTAACTTTAAAAGTTCTGAAAAGAGCAGTTATTTCTTTTCTCTGAACAGATGCCAAATGGCAGATCAAAATGGTGACAAGTCCTGACTCCGCTCCTCATCATTTCCACTACCATCTAGAGAAAAGTTGGACCACTCAGCGTCTTAGAGCATCTCCCAAGGGCTGCCAGGGCCTTCTTGGCTCCATCTCCAATGTGGCCATCAGGATGCCGGGCCAGCCTGACACTCTTGTTGTGAGGGTCATGCTCTGGCTGGAAGTCAACTCCCAAGTGCTCCTAAGCCACCTGGCTGGAGGATGCCCATCACAAGGGTGTCCTCTGTTGGAGAAGGGAAGGTGACAGCGTCCTGTGCAGACCTGGGGGTGGGAGGGTTCAAGGACCACATCTGTCGCCTCTGTGCCATCAGACCCTGGTGGGGGGCTGCCACCCACCTCGGTCACGATGGTGGACAGGTAGACGTCCTGGCTGAATTCCCAGCCATCCAGGCAGCTCTCCAGCTCCAGCTGCTCCAGGTCCACGTCGCGTCCCGGTTCCAACCCGAGTGCTGAGAAGTTGGAGATGGTAGCCAGCCGGTAGCGGCGGCAGCTGTGGGGCACCTCGCGGTCGTCCTGCAGCACCAGCGGGATACTGTGGTTGCGCCACGCGCTGCTCAGGTTCGCGGTGTCCGGCACCCGGCAGTGGTGCTCCGGGGTCCCCGTCAGAAACACGACTGACATACCGTTGAAGCCATTGGGGATGATGCTGGCGCTGAGCAGGAAGAAGATGAGGCGCTGGAAGGGCCCCCACTCGCCCAGGAAGGCGGTCACCTCCTCGTAGTCCCGCATGTCCTCAGCGGCCCGCGGTCTGGGGACACCGGGGCGCGCGGGGGGGCGGGGCGCTGCGGGCGTGTGCGCACCCGCTGCCCGAGAGAACCAGCGATCGAGGAACGCACCCGGAGACCGCCCTCCGACTCGGGAGGCTCGCGAGCTCCTGCTGCCGCCGCCACCGCGGCCCCGGCGCCGCGGCCTGCCTTACATAGGGCGCGAGGCCGGGGCGGGTTCCGAGCCTGGGCCTCAAGGCCCGCCCCACCCCCGCCGTCCGACTGTGCGGCACGGCGGGGGCGGGGGTGACGCGGCGGGCGGCCTCGCGCTGCGTGCCCCCGAGGCGGGGGCGTGGTCTTGCCTCGGGCCGGGCCGCGCGGGGCGGGGCTTCCGCGGTCCAGCCCCGCGAGGTAGCCGGGCGCGGCAGAACCGAGTCTCTTGATCCTTGTTGCCTGGCATGCCCAGCTGGCAACTTTCTGCCTAGGCCCTGAGAGAGAATGTGACTGGCCTAGAATCTCATGGACAAACCTGCCCTTGACATGACCTATCTTTAGAAGAGTGATAGATTATTTTGAAATTGGGACACTGCTGCAATAGTGAGGCTAGAGCAATGACTTAATTCTAACCCTTATGCCCTTTTTATTTTCTCCTTTCCTTTTCTTTTTTCCTTCCCTTTCCTTCTTCCCCTTCCCCGGATGCCTCCTGCATGCTAAGCAAGGGCTTTACCACTGAGTTACAACCCCAGCCCTTCACATGCCCTTTCTATATTTTTGTTCTGTAAGAAATCGTTTTGTTGAAAGGGGTAATACTGGGGAATGATATTGGCCAAATTATATTTGTTATATTGTGGGCGTGGATGAATATGTAACAGTAAATCCCATCATTATGTACAACTATAATGCACCAATAAAAAATGGAAAAAGAACACACCTTTAAAAAAGTCATTTTGTTGTTTTTTAACTTGTTCGAGCAAATGTAAAAATTTAACTTCAAGATCATTAAGGATCCCAGCCCAAGAGTAAATGTTCCCCTTTCCGATTAGCTATTCTTGCACAGTTAACTCAGGAGCTGACTGGTAATTAAAAAAATAGCAACTAAGTGATTTGAAAGCAGCATTGTCTAATAGAATAAGGAGATGCATTTCTAATTTTGGGGGGGAGGGTTACTGGGGATTGAACTCAGGGCACTTGACCACTGGGCCACATCCCAGCCCTTTTTGTATTTTATTAGAGACAGGGTCTCACTGAGTTGGTAAGTGCCTCGCCATTCATTGCAGAGGCTGGCTTTGAACTGGTAATCCTCCTGCCTCAGCCTCCCAAGTGCTGGGATTACAGGGTGCGCCACCGTGCCCGGCTTCTAATTTTATTTTCATAATTTTGAAATGGGTTCTTGAACACCTGACTGGAGTGATACTCCTCCCCCAAACTCCCCAGTAGCTGAGACTGCTACAGGCATGAGCCACTGCACCTGACTACTTTTATTTTCTAGTAGTAATATTAGTAGTTTTTCCAGATTTAGCCAATAAAAATATACCTAGTTAAATTTGAATTTCAGATAAAGAAATACACTAAAGATATTTTAGTAAAAGTATGTCCTATGTAGGTATATGTGGAATTTAAATGTAACTGAGTATGCTGTTTTTTAAAACTTTGACAATGCTACATATTTTAAAAGTTTTTGAAGGTGAAATTAATTTTTAATAATATACTTATTCAATCTAGTGAATCCAGAACATTAGCATTTCATCATATACTCAGTGTGGAAATTACTGAGATGCTTTATTTTTTCTGTAAAAATCATTGATCCACTTTCTTAAGAATCCAGTGTGTATTTTATAGCACATTTCAATTCAGTCTAGCTAACCACACTTTAAGTGCTCAGTAGCCAGATGTAGCTAGTTATCTTATTGGAGGCCTTTAAGAATTTGCCTTGCTAAATTTAACATTGCAAGATAGTCCTTTTTTATGAAGATTTTTTTCTCCCCAGTGCCAGGGATTAAACCCAGAATCTCATGCATGCCAGGCAGCTCTTATTGTAAGAGTGACTTAGTGATAGAAAAAGAACTAAGTATACATTTGTAAAATGTAATCTGTTGGATGAGCAGTGTTCAGCAGAGACTACATTCTAAGTTGAAAATAAAAATACAGATGGGCAAGCTAGTGTCACCAGTAACTTTTACACAAGGAAATATAAACATTTCCATAAAGCATAGCAGATTTTAAAAAATTATGATAAAAACATTATCACAAGTACTGGCCATTTGTTCACATGTTCCTGTTTGCTCTTTCTGCTTCCTTCAGGAAGAGCTGTGCCTTCAGAAGTGGTATTAACACTTTCTAACATCTTTTTTTTTTTGGCACCGGGGATTGAACTCAGGGGCACTCGACCACTGGGCCACATCCCCAGCCCTTTTTTTGTATTTTATTAGAAACAGGGTCTCACTGAGTTACTAAGTGCCTCGCCATTGCTGAGGCTGGCTTTGAACTCGCGATCCTCCTGCCTCAGCCTCCCAAAGTGCTGGGATTACAGGCGTGCGCCCACCGCGCCCGGCTAACACTTTCTAACATCTTAAGTGAGATTGCTTATCTGGAACTAACTGAAAATGAAAATGAAGCTTCTTCAAAAAAAACCTCTTTTTTGTATCCTAAAATATTATTTTAACATTTCAAAATAAATGACAGCTTCTTATGAAGAGAATGTTGACTCCTGTCCAGATTAAACAAGGTGAAAGTCTTATTTTAACATTAGGAAAATATCAGTTGAGCATCAGAAAACACTCCTGAAAGGGTATGAAAAACAATTCAGTGAAAATATCAAAGAAGTTGCAAACTTTGGGAAAATAAACAATTTGCCATAAATGGCTTGTTTACATGTACGAAGTAAAGAATCACCCCAGGCTGTGATTAATATCTAAATGTTACTGCATCTTTTAAAAGAACAAGACAGCTGGGAATCTAAATCAGTTACTTGAGGCCTTTCCCCCCCAAGATTCTACATTAGGATGTTCTTTCATTTATTTATTTATTTAGTGGTGGGGATGGGTACTGGGATTAAACCCAGGACCTCCTAAGTGCTAGGCAAGTGTTCTACCACTAAGCTATACACAGAGCCCATGATATTCCTATTTTACATGTATGTAAGAGAACTAAAACTAAAACTGATTTATGTGGTGGAGAACAGATCCAGGCAGGGTTAGAACCCTAGATTAAAATGATTCAAATGCTAGATGTGGCAGCTGGACTTCAAAATGATCCTTACCTCCTGGAATTTGTGTCATTTGTAGTTCTCTCCCACTTTTGCAATATTGGTCTTTGTGCCTATCAGCATATGCAAAAGTGATGGAATTTCTAGTACTTTAATGACTACATTATGAAAGACTTCCCTCTTGGGTGTTACTCTTCTCCTTCTCTGGGAGAAAGAGCTTCCATGTTGTACACAGCCCTATGAGGAGCCCATGTGATGTTAAAGAATGAAATCTGCCAACAGCCAGTGAGGCCCAGGGGTACACCAACAATCTTGAGTGACCTGGGAAGTGGTTCCTTCAGCATCAGTCGAGAGTCTCAAGATGATGTCAACAACTTGACTGTGACCTCATGAGAAGCTCTGAAGCAGATCCACACAGTTAAGTGGCTCCTGGTTCTTTGACCCTCAGGAATTGTGAGAGATAACAGAAGTGTGTTGTTTTATTAAACTGCCAAATTTTAGGGTATTATGTTACAAGGCAATAGATAACTATTACACAGGTTATTGAATTAAACAATATATTAAAGTCCAGAATCCTAAAGTCCTGTAATCCTTGTATTCCTTACCTTCTATTCCATAGAGTAGAATTTTATAGAGGAACCTTATATTCACTTCCAAAATAAGAGATAGTAGAGTGCATTGGTTAAGAGCATAGCCTCTGGATATGATGGGAAGACTAGAATCCAATTGCTGACCTCTTCAATTTCTAGCTTGTGAGCTCTGGAAAGTTTTTAAAGTTTTCTATACTTCTGTTTCCCAGCATGATAGTGCTTAGCTCAAGTGCCTAGCACACATAAAGTGCAAAATACATATTAGCTATAATTATTAGTCTTATTTTGAATTATTGAGTACAAAAAAAGCACCTTAAAAACCATGTATTTTCCATAGATTTGCTATGCCTGAGGGTCATGTGTCAGCAATTACTTGCCTGAGGAAGGGGAAACATCCAAAGAAAGAACTCCCCTGAGAAAGAGGAGTTTCTACATTCATGGTGGGAATGTAAGTTAGTACAGCTAATATGGAGAACAATATGGAGGTTTCTAAAAAAAAAAAAAAAAAACTAAAAATAGAACCGCCGTATGATCAAGCAATCCCACCACTGGGCATATATCCAAGGGAAATGAAATCAACATATCAAAAAGATACCTGCACTCTCTGGTTTTTGCAGCACCACCAAATAGCCAGATATGAAATCAACCTAAATGTTCATCAACAAGTGAAAGGATAAAGAAAATGTCACACACACAATAGAATACTATTCAGCCATAAAAAAGCATGAAATCTTGTCATTCATTTGCAACTTAACAGGAGTAGATGAACCTGGAGGACATTATGTAAAGTAAAATAGGTCAGGTACAGAAAGACCAACTGTACGATCTCATATTTACAAATAAAATCTAAAAAAAATCAATCTGTGGAAGTTGAGAGCAGAATGATGGTTAACAGAGTCTGGGGAAAACAGGAGGGATGAGGGAGGGAAAAGTTTCATCAACAGATACAATGTTATTAATTGATAGGAGAAATAAATTTTAATGTTCTGTGGCACAATGGGTGAATATGATTATCAATAATACATTGTATATCTCAAAATGCTTAGAAGAAAGGAATTTGGATATATTCACCATAAAGAAATGATAAAAATTTAAGATGATAGATATGCTAATTATCCTGAGTTCATCGCTACCCAACATATACAAGAATCAGACACCACATTATACCTCCTAAATATGTACAAGTATTATGTCAATAAAAAAAAATCTTAAAAATTCCTCCTTTGGGAAAAGAGTAGGGGATCTCAACTTAGTCCAATAATATAGCTTCAGCATCAGAGTGGAGGTTGATGCTGCTACTCATTCTACCCACTTGTGTGAAGATTTTTATGGTAAAGGGACCCTAAGTAAAATCTGAAATAGCTATTTTTTTTTGCCCTAAATTACTGTAAGTCATTATTTGCATTGGCCTCAGAACATTGGACTTTTCCCAGAGTGGAGGACACTATCCGCCTCATCAAACAACATCCTCTGATCATTTGGGCATTCAGGGCTGAGTAGGGCAGCTGCAGCCTAGCAGAACTTTGGTATGCAGCACTTCTGTGGCATTCTCCAGTTGGCCACTGCAGTCACATCTCAAAACAAGCAAACAAAAACACAACGAAAAAAAGGTGGACAGATCTATGTTCAGGAACGCCCTGTTGCTGGAGGTTAGACTTTGAAGGCTTGGTTGCACAATAGAAGGGCTAGATAAACCACATTCTACTGTTACGTTATCCTGCATTTTAACTCCAGTCTATATTGGCCTGGACAGGTAGATAACTAACCCTGGAGAGAATGGGCCCAGAACCATTCTGAAGACTGGAAAAATTCTAGAATTAAAAACTGTGAACGATTGTCCAGACTTTTTCCTTAGATGAGTGTAGTTTCCAATGTGAAAGCTCACAATTTGGCTTCAAAAAATATAGGACAGTTTTAAAACTCCATAGAAATAATGATGCCATACACTTGACCATCCTATCAGCAGCAGTAGAAATGTGAAGTCATTTTGCTTACCTTCAAATACCTGCATAAAATGGAATGTAAAATGTGCGGGTCATACATTCCAGAATAGATGAAAAAATACATTTGTGAGAGCTTAATGTATGTTACTCATACATTCCAGAATAGATGGAAAAGACATTAGTGAGAGCTGATGTTAGAAAAATGCTTTTTCCCAAGGACTTTTATGTATAAATATGACATAGCAGAAACATTGGGTCCCTAATATTTTTTTAATTCTTTATTCATTGGTCAAATATGTGCACTGTGTGTCAAACACTCTTTTAGGTTCTGGGAATTGTGGAAAGAAACAAGCTATCTGTTTTCTTGGAGTTCACGTTTTAGTTAGAGGATGGAAATGCTGACAATAAGCTTACAAAACCAAATACAAATTTCACATGATGATAAATGCCAAAAAGAAATAAAAGAGGATGGTGATGTGGAGGGGCAGTGGGCAGCTGCTTTACATTGAATGGTGAGTGAATAATTTTCTGAGAAGGAGATATCTGAGCTGAGGGGCCAGGGAGGAGAAGGAACCTCTCATGTGAGTATCTGGGAAGTGAGTGTACCAAGTAGAATAGCAGTGCGTGCAAAGATCGTGAGGTAGGAGGATGCACTTGGAGTGCTAGAGTAACAGAGGGAAGACCGGTGTGACAGGAACGCAGCGAACAAAGTGAGTAGTGATGGGTCACAGTGGCAGGAGGCCAGTTTATGTGAAGCCCAGTTTATCTAGTGCCTTGTGGACAGTGGTGAGGAGGCTGAATTTTATTCTAGGTGAGAAACTCTCAAAGTACTTTTGAGCAGAGCAGATCAGGTATGATTTCTATCATGAAAGGAACATTTTGGTTGCTACTTGGAGAGCTGACAAGAATGAATGCAGGTTGACTGGTTAGGTAGTACTACAGCGTCATAGGCTAGAGCTTATGATGGTCTGAGCTTTGAGTGGCATCTGTGGAAAAGATGGGATGAGGTGGTGAGAATGTTTGGGGAGGGGTGTAGTTTAGTGGTAGAGCATGTGCTTAGCATGTGCAAGGTCCGGGTTCGATTTCCAGTATTTAAAAAAAAACACAAGTATACACTGGAAGCAAAAGGTGACTATTATGCCGGGCGCGGTGGCGCACGCCTGTAATCCCAGCACTTTGGGAGGCTGAGGCAGGAGGATCGCGAGTTCAAAGCCAGCCTCAGCAGTGGCGAGGCACTTAGCAACTCAGTGAGACCCTGTCTCTAAATAAAATACAAAAAAGGTCTGGGGATGTGACCCAGTGGTCGAGTGCCCCTGAGTTCAATCCCCAGTACCACAAAAAAAAAAAAAAAAAAAAAAAAGGTGACTATTACTATGGGATATGGGCAAAGGGAAGGAAATTAAGGATTAGTCCTAGAATTTTAGCTTAAGAAACTTGGTAGCTTTTTTTTTTTTTTTTTTTTTTTTTTTAATTGTTTTTTAGTTGTGGTGGATACACAATTTTTTTTTCCTTTGTACCGGGGATTGAACTCAGGGGCACTCGACCACTGGGCCACACCCCCAGCCCTTTTTTTGTATTTTATTTAGAGACAGGGTCTCACTGAGTTGCTAAGTGCCTCGCCATTGCTGAGACTGGCTTTGAACTCGTGATCTTCCTGCCTCAGCCTCCCAAGTGCTGGGCATGTGCCACCACGCCAGGCTGACACACAATATCTTTATTCCATTTTTATGTGGTGCTGAGGATCAAACCCAGTGCCTCACGTGTGCTATGCGAGCACTCTACCACTGAGCCACAACCTCAGCCCAAAACTTGGTAGCTTTTGGTGTCAATTTCTGAAAAAGGAAAATTGGGTGGGGTGAGGATTTGGGAAACAAATAGATTTTTTAAATTTATTTTCTTTTTCTTTTTAAAATAACAAAAATTTACCATTCTAACTGTGTAGTGACATTATATATAGTTACACTCTTGTGCAACTATTAACATTATCCTCTAGACTTCTTCTCTTGCAAAACTGAAACTGTAACCACTAAACTGTAACTCCCTACTCCCCCCAGCTTCTGGCAATCACCATTTAATTTTCTGTCTCTATGAACCTGGCTACTCTAGGTGTCTCAAATCCGTGAAATCAGACAGTGTTTTTCTTTTGTGACTGATTTATTGCCACTTTGCATGTCCTCAAGGTTGATCCAGATTATAGCATGTGTCAGAATTTCCCTTTTAAAGTTGAGTAATATCCCATTATATTTACCTTTTCAACCACTAATAGACACTTGAGTTTCTTCCACCTTTTGGCTATTGTTAATAGTGCTACTGTAAACATGTGCACACAAAAATCTACTTGGGTGCTTGATTTTAATTCTTTTGGTTGTATACCTAGAAGTGGAATTGCTGGATCATGTGGTAATCTATGTTTAACTTTTTTTTCTAAGGTACTGGGGATTAAACCCAAGGAAGCTCTGCCTCTGAGCTATACTCCAGCCCTTTTTTTTTTTTTTTTTTTTTTTTTTTTTTTTGTGGTACCGGGGATTGAACTCAGGGGCACTCGACCACTGGGCCACATCCCCAGCCCTTTTTTTGTATTTTATTTAGAGACAGGGTCTCACTGAGTTGCTAAGTGCCTCGCCATTGCTGAGGCTGGCTTTGAACTCGCGATCCTCCTGCCTCAGCCTCCCAAAGTGCTGGGATTACAGGCGTGCGCCACCGCGCCCGGCTTACTCCAGCCCTTTTGATTTTTTAATTTAAGAGAGGATCTTGCTAAGTTGTCCAGATTGACCTCATATTTGAGATCCTCCTATCCCAGCCTCTCCTGGTACTGGGATTTACAGGAGTACCCCACTATACTTGCCCATTGTTTGTATAATTTTCTGAAGAGCCCCATACCTTGTGTGGTGTGTGTGTGTGAGCGCGCACGCGTGCACACACATGCTCACATGTATATTGGCTCTACCATTTTACGTTCCCACCAGTAATGTCCAAGGGTTCCAATTTCTCTACACCCTCACCAACAATGTTATTTTCTCATTTTGTGGGTTTCAAAAAATAGTAGCCATTCTAACAGGTATGAAGTAATATATTACTGTGGTTTTGATTTGCATTTCCCTAATGACTAGTGATGTTGAACATCTTATTTTCATATGCTTAATGGACTTTTATGTATTTTCTTGGAGAGATGTCTACTCTTTTCTTTCACCCGCTTTTAAATCAGTTTGCTTTCGTTGTTGAGTGGTAGGATTTCTTTATATATTCTGGATATGAACTACTTATCAAATGTATGATGTGCAAATATTTTCCTCATCCCATGGATTGCCTTTTCATTCATTTGATTTTGTCCTTTATGTGCAGAAGTTTTAAATTTTGATGTAGTACAATTTATCTTTTTCCTTTGTTGCCTATATAACAGTTTTATTTTAAATATGAGCTTGGAATGTCTATTAGATATCCACATGGAAATATGAAATTCATAGTTGAAGGTATGAATCTGAAGTTCATAAGAGAAGTGAGAATGAGATATAAATGGGGAAGTTATTTCTATATGAGTGGTATTTAGAGTTATTCACTTAAGGACGGGTCTAGATGAGATAGCCCAGGAGAGGGGATATGAGGAATACATGGGTGTCTCTATGAAAATCAGTCATCTTAGATAAAATTCCACACAGAAAGATTAGGAGGTCTTGGAAGAATTAAATTTGGATAATATAAGTTATTTACTATCTTAATATGCTCTTCTGAGCTACATGCCAGTTAGACTGGAAATCAGAAGGCCTTGGGCAAGTATCAGTTGTCTCCAGTGATGAGACAGTAGTCAATGACAATAGTCATGTGCTAAGAACATTTCAGTTTACAATGGACCAAATAAAGAACAGTGGAGTGGCAGTCTCACACACCTTGTGTTTGCTGTGTATCTTGGTTGCATCATTTTCTCTTGTGTTTGATTTACTCTCATGGCATTTTGCTTATCATGGCTCCGAAGCACACCAAGTCCATTGTTAATGCTGCCAGTAAGAAGCTACGTTGTGTGATAGACCTGGAAGTGAGACTAAAAGTGAAGTGGGAAATCAGTGATGGTCATTGTTGGCCAATCAGCATGTCCCCTTCCACCATAGCCATGATCCTGAAGAAGGGAAAAGTGATGGACACTGTTAGAAGATCTGCTTCACTGAAAGGAATGAGACTGACAAAAGTTTGATAAGGGCCCACATCAGATATGGATCTGATGACCTTCATGGAAGACCAGAGACACAGGCATGTCCCATCTAGACATATATGTCCCATGTCTGTGTATACTATGATGTTCACACAAGGACAAAATCATGTAAGGAAGCACTTCTCTAAACATACCCCCCTCCCTGGCCCATGACTCATTTAATCAACAATAGCCCATGACTCATTTAATTCCCTCAAGAGCCCTGTAAGATAGATATTATTGTTGTCTTCACTTTACAGACAAAGAAACAGAAATTAAATCATTTGCCCAATTGCTATAGTTAGTAAGTGGAAAGTCTAAATTAGAACCCTGGTCTGTGCTGTAATTTTTAATGTGTCAACTTGACTGGGCCAAGGGTTGTCTAGATAGCTAGTAAAACTATTTCTGGTGTTTCTGTGAGGATTTCTCCAGAAGAGATTGGAAAGTATGTGAATCAGTGCACTGAGTAAATAAGACCTGGTGGAGGAACCAGACCTGATTATAAAATGAAATTATAAGAACATTGTGATGAAGAACCAGTGCCTGGGGAAAAAGTTAATTTTCCCCCTCCCCAGTGTCAGCTTCTGTTCAGGGAACCTAACTAACCATGGGTCCCTATCTGTTGGATTGTAAATAGCTTTCTCTAGGAGCTCCCCTCTCTTGAAATGTAAATATCCCTATGATAGGCCTTCAAGGCCAGACAGGTGCCTGTAAAAAGAGTTGTTTCTTTTTATACTTTGAAACTTTCTGAACTCTGTAGGACTGTAGCTACATAACTTAATAGCTATGCCAATTAACTGCTGTCTAAATTATAACCTTGTAGGTTTAGTTCTTAGACATATAGCTCTTAGGGAGATAAACTTAAGTCATCTTGAGTTACTGCTGCCTGTGGTGAAGGCCACTTTGCAATAACACTCACAAGTTTTTAGTTCCACACCTGTGAACTATTTATCATAAATTCCCTGTGCATGGTCTTTGGTCACATAGGCCAAGAATTCAAAACACACCAATGTTGTCATGGTTAAGAAATGATGCCAAATTTCCTATAAAAGCCCCATGTAACCTTAGCTTGGGGCCCAGAACTTCAGAGCAGTGCTCATCTGGGTCTGCCTGCATAAATAAACCTGAGTTCTCCAACCCTCCAAGTGGTGCTTGGCCTCTTGTCAAGTGCTCTTTCCATCACAGACCCACCCTCACCCATGTGGGCAGACATCAGCCAATCTATTGAAGAACAGATAGAACAAAATAGTGGAAGAAGGACAATGTCTCATTATTTCTCTCCCTTTCCTCCTGAGTGGGATATTCACTTTCTCCTGCCTTTGGGAAATCAGAGCTCCTGCTTCTTGTGTCTTTTGACTCAAGGAACTACATTGGACCCCTTGTTAGGTAGTAGCTAGCAATGGGCAATGAAATGCATGGCAAGGTCACAAGTATTTTTTAAATCACACTCTTCTCTAAATTGCTTTCAAAGTAGACAAGAAAACAAAAGGTGGTAGTTCATTTATAGAAAATAAACAGAAGCAAAGGGGCTAATGAGAAAATGTGTCAAAAGAAAAGGATTAATGGGACTAACTCTTGACAGCATCCATTGATGTTGATGTGAAGCTAGGAAGCATATAGTATATAGGTATATAGTATATAGTACGTAGGTGTCACCATTTTTCTGGGAAGGAAGATTCCTCTAGCAGCACAGATGCACTAAGGTAACTTCTAACCAATTACTGACCCTGGTGCCCACATTAACATGGGATTGACTTATAGTTGAAGCCCCCCTAAGTAGGATGGCCACCATGACAGTCCCAGAGAGGACCAAATGAGGTCAAAACACCACCACCTGAGGTGAAGGAGGAGTTGAACACTTGATTGGCAAAGAGTACAGAAGGTGGTCCCCAATTCTCCTGGTAAACACCAAACAGTAATAAATTTGGAGATAGCATTGTCTCCTTTGTCGTTCTCTGCTCAGAGAGGGCCCACTCTTTTGAGAGTGCTCTTTGCTTAATCTTCACTTTGCTTTTACTTTACTTTCACTCATAAAAAAGTTCTCTTGTGTGGATTTTTGTGTCTGACTTTAAATTTTCTTCTGTTGAAATATAAGAACCGAGGTTTGGAGTTTCAGCTCTCTGCTTTCCTGTGATGTATTACTTGGTGCTGTGACTCAGATCAAGAGCCAACTACAGGACAGGTATTTGCACTTGGTTGAGATGATGTCTAACTTAGACTCTGATACCTTGTCTTTTGCCTTGGACTTCTCTCTGTACATTTTCCTCTGCTAAAAGCTCCTCAGTATGTCATGCCCGTGTGCTTTTGTTTGTCTTATGTCATCTTGTTGCATTTGCTCAGCTTTTTATGAAGTCAACAACTACACTGACACTTTATCTGTTCCAGGTGGCACACAGACTTATACTCTCTCTTGCTTTTTGCAGCATATTTTTGATTTTGAGCAGGGCCACAATGAATTGTTGTGGCTGTTGTCTTATGGAATACACCAGACTCATTTAAGAAATGGGCATTATATAGTCTCATTTTAGAGGATATATCCACAATCTGGAGGGTACTTAAGTCATCATCTTTTCAACTATGATCCTTGTTCTTTTTTATAGTATTTATCCTGTGGTTATTTGCTCTGTTTCCAACATAGTGAGGCAATACTCTACTTTTCAACATCCAGCCTATGTTTTTTTTTTTTTTTTTAAATGCTATGCATAGGATTAAGGGTCACTTCCCCCAAGTTTTTAAGAGGTTTCTTAAATTAGATTACAAGCTTGAGTGACAGAGGGTTCAGCCCATAAGCTGTGAGTTGTGGAATTTGGACTGTCATGCCACATCAAGTTCTCAGGAACTAAGGCCTCCTGGTTCTGGGTTTAGAATGGAGTGTATGGGAGAGATGCCTTCCTACATCCATCTCTCTTGGAAGTCAGTACTGTAGGACACCTAGGGTATTGGCGGACTCTGGCTTTATCTTACAGATGGGAAATACTCCCTCAAAGGTTTTTAAGCCACACTGGTTAGAGCAGATAGTCTGGCAAGCTTCAACCTTTTCCATAGCCACTTATGGAAAAGGGGGAAAAAATTACCAGGAGACTAGGAAAATAATGTTAAAAAGTGTCCTATGTATAAGCCTTTTGCTTCTCATGATCAAAATGGCAGTTTCTTCGCTCCTTATCTGCCTGTCTGATATCCATCTGGAATGTAAGCTACATAAACAAGTGCTCAAACAGATTTGAACACCCAGAGGAAAAAGTGTCGCTTTTAAATCTAAGCTGCTGTGGGACATGTTTTCTCTTTTCTTGTACTTTGGGATTATGCTCTTTCAATAAGTTCCTCCCTAAATGATTTTTCTCCTCTCTAAAGATTAAGTGCACGGGGAAGAAAAATGGAAAGATCCTATATGTACAAATTTTCTTTTTCTTTAAAAACCTTTTTCTGAGGACTTCACAGGCTCCCATATTCTTTAAATATCTGGGTTAATTCAATATGATCCAAAAGTGCATGCTGGACTGATAAAAGTTATTCTGTGTGCTCCTTTTCTAATTATGGCCATGACATTTTTTTTTTTAGTTTGTCTTTTTATGAGCTAGTTTTTTTTTTTTTAATGATAAAGTCACCTTTTCTCCTGAACCAATTAGTCTTGTCTAACTGAAATTTATTGCCCTCTGTTTTTCATTCTGCTCTTTTTATTCAGTAGCCAATTCTACAAGGATTAACTCATACACACTAGAAAAAGAAAGAGGCCTTCTCCTTTGAAGAGTGCTAAGCAGGGAAATAAATAGTGGTAATGGTGGAAGTAAATCTCCCTCCATGAAGGACAAGTGGCCAGATGAACCTTTGATTTCAGCATCCACCATGGCAAACATTTTATTCCTAATGTTCCCAATTTCACAGGCTCTATTTTAATTTCTAAAGGGCTAAATCTGACAGTCTATATAATAAACCTTTATATCTCTTTTGTATCCTACCTTTGGAAGTCATATCTGGCATTAAGCTATAAAATATTTGTTTTCTGTTGATTTCTATGTATATGTGTGCACACCTGTTTTTTGTATGCTGTGTCTACATGTGTACTTGTGTCTATATATCATGTACATGGTACAAAAATTGACATATAGATAAATGAGTGCTTGTAAATAATAAAAAAATGGATCCAAATACTTTTCAGCTCACATGACTTAAAACAGAGATAAAAATAAAGAATTGTTTAAAATCACTAACCCACACTTTTTTTCCTACATGATCAATCAGTGAAGAGTGTTGTTTACTATAAAATGTTTTTTTTTTTTTTTTTGTGGTACCGGGGATTGAACTCAGGGGCACTCGACCACTGGGCCACATCCCCAGCCCTTTTTTGTATTTTATTAGAGACAGGGTCTCACTGAGTTGCTAAGTGCCTCGCCATTGCTGAGGCTGGCTTTGAACTCACGATCCTCCTGCCTCAGCCTCCCAAAGTGCTGGGATTACAGGCGTGCGCCACCGCGCCCGGCTACTATAAAATGTTTTAAGTGTAATGTCCATTGCTTCTAGGATTTTTCTTAAACAGAAAATGATGTCTTTGAAGGTTAACTAGACTTGGTTCATGGGTAAGCCAAGTTTAAAATGAGTAAATCAGATTTAACGTAAATGAGATAAACATTTATAAATGTGTTTTAATAAACTGTTGGTCAACAGGAAGACAGTTTAAGATTGCTTTGTTTCTGGGTGTTCATTAAAAGCAAAATGATTAAGGATTAAAATTCTACTTTCATGTATTGTTCTACATGCAAGACAAAAAAATTTTAATGAAAAATCTATAAGGAAAACAGTATTTTATTTCATTAAATAATAATAAAATAATGAAATAACATACTTTGTATACATTCATAAGTTTTGTATACATTTATAAGTTTTTTGAACAATCTTACTTATTTATTTTTATTAGTTCTAATCAGTTACACATGGCAGTAGAATGCTCTTCTATTCAGTGTACACAAATGGAGCAGAATTTTTCGCTTCCCTGGTTGTATGTGAAGTAGACTCACCATTCGTACAATCATACATGTACCCAGGGTAATGATGTTCATCTCATTCCACCATCTTTCTTACCCCCTTTCCCCTTTCTCCCATCCCCTTTGCCCCTTCCAAAGTCCCCCACCCCCATTATGGATTAGCATTCACTTATCAGGGAGAACATTTGGCCTCTGGATTTTTGCAGTTGGCTTATTTCACTTAGCATGATTTTCTCCAACTCCATCCATTTGCCTGGAAATGCCAAAATTTTATTCTCTTTTAATGCTGAGTAATATTCCATTGTGTACAAGTACCACAGTTTTTTTTATCCGTTCATCTATTGAAGGGCATCTAGGTTGGTTCCACAGTTTAGCTATTGTGAATTGTGCTGCTATAAACATTGAAGTGGTTGTGTCCCTGTAGTATGCTGTTTCAAAGTCCTTTGGGTATAGACTGAGGAGTGGGTTAGCTGGGTCAAATGGTGGTTCCATTCCAAGTTTTCTAAGGAATCTCCATACTTCTTTCCAGATTGGTTGCACCAATTTGCAGTCCCACCAGCAATATATGAGTGTGCCTTTCCCCAACATCCTCGCCAACACTCATTGTTGCTTGTATTCTTGATAACTGCCATTCTGACTGGAGTGAGATAAAATCTTAGAGTAGTTTTGATTTGCATTTCTCTAATTACTAGAGATGTTGAACATTTTTTTAATATATTTGTTGATTGATTGTATATCTTCTTCTTCTGAGAAGTGAATGTTCAGCTTCTTATCCCATTTATTGATTGGGTTTTGTTGTTTGTTTTTTTTGGTGTTAAGCTTTTTGAGTTTTTTATATATCCTGGAAATTCGTGCTCTATCTGATGTGTGTGCAGCAAAAATTTGCTCCCAAAATGCAGGCTCTCTCTTAACCTCATTGATTATTTCTTTTGCTGAGAAGAAGCTTTTTAGTTTGAATCCATCCCATTTATTGATTCTTGATTTCATTTCTTGCACTTTAGGTATCTTTTTAAGGAAATTGAAGCCTAATCCTACATAATGAAGATTTGGACCTACTTTGTCTTCTATTAGGCATAGGGTCTCTGGTCTAATTCCTAGGTCCTTGCTCCACTTTGAGTTGAGATTCGTGCATGGTGAGAGATAGGGGTTTAGTTTCATTTTGCTATATGTGGATTTCCAGTTTTCTCAGCACCATTTGTTGAAGAGGCTAAGAAGATCTCGAACTATCATTATTTGCCAATGACATGATTCTTTACTTAGAGGATACAAAACATTCACCAGAAAACTTCTAGAATTAATAAATGAATTTAGCAAAGTAGTAGAATACAAAATCAACACCCATAAATCAAATGCATTTCTATACATCAATGGTGAATCCTGTAAAAGAGAAATTAGGAAAACTATTTCATTCACAACAGCCTCAAAAACAAAAATAAAACAAAACAAAACAAAAAAAACCTTGGGAATCAACTTAACAAAAGGGGTGAAAGACCTCTATACTGAAAACTACAGAACACTAAAGAAAGATATTGAAGAAGACCTTAGAAGATGGAAAAATCTCCCATGCTCTTGGATAGGCAGAATTAATATTGCCCAAATGACTATACTACCCAAAGTGCTATATAGATTCAATGTGATTCCAATTAAAATCCTAATGATGTTCCTTATAGAATTAGAAAAAGCAATCATGAAATTCATTTGGAAAAATAAGAGACCCAAAATAGCTAAAGGAGTCCTTAGCAAGAAGAGTGAAGCAGGAAGCATCACAATACCAGACTTAAACTATACTACAGAGTTATAGTAGCAAAAACAGCATGCTATTGGCACCAAAAGAGACATGTAGACCAATGGTACAGAATAGAAGACACAGAGACAAACCCACATAAATACAGTTACCTCGTACTAGACAAAGGTACCAAATACATTCATAAGTTTCTAAGGATTGTTTTAAAATGTAAACTTAAAAGGTCAGTAACTAGGGGCTGGGGTTGTGGCTCAGTGGCAGAGTGCTCGCCTTGCAGGTGTGTGGCCCGGGTTCAATCCTCAGCACCATGTAAACATAAATGCATTGCATTGTGTACAACTAAAGTAAATAAATAAATATTTAGCCGGGCGCGGTGGCGCACGCCTGTAATCCCAGCACTTTGGGAGGCTGAGGCAGGAGGATCGCAAGTTCAAAGCCAGCCTCAGCAATGGCGAGGCACTTAGCAACTCAGTGAGATCCTGTCTCTAATAAAAATACAAAAAAAAAAGGGCTGGGGATGTGACCCAGTGGTCGAGTGCCCCTGAGTTCAATCCCTGGTACCACAAAAATAAATAAATAAAAAAAATAAAAATAAAATAAATATTTAAAAAAGGTCAGTAACTAGAAAAGAAATGTAAGAAAGTTATAGGTATAAAAAATATATTATGGTAAGAAAAATTAAAGGGAAAAGGAAATAATTCTGGATTTAAAAAGTATCTTGTAGGGTAAAGTCATATTTTTGTCTTAAACTTCAAGATAAAAGTGAGGACTAAGGATGTAACTAAGGATGTAAACTGGTTGTGAAATGTCAAAATAAGTTACAAAAGGTTTGTAGAAGTTAAATCTCAAAAAGTTTGTGTGTGATTAAGTTGGCTATAATCAGCACAGTCAGTTAAGTTTGCTTAAGGGTCCCCCCCCACCAAAGTCAACTTTTAATACATTAAAACAAAATGCAATTCTCTGTTTAAAAACATCAAAGTTTTCTTAAAAAATTGATCTGCTCTCGCCGGGCATGGTGGCGCACACCTGTAATCCCAGCACTTTGGGAGGCTGAGGCAGGAGGATCACGAGTTTGAAGCCAGCTTCAGCAATGGCGAGGCACTTAGCAACTCAGTGAGACCCTGTCTCTAATAAAATACAAAAAAGGGCTGGGGATGTGGCCCAGTGGTCGAGTGCCCTGAGTTCAAACCCCGGTACAAAAAAAAAAAAAAAAAAATTGATCTGCTCTTATCTATCAAGATGATTTCTTGTGTCTGCTAGGTTTTATAATGGGGGAAACTAAGTCTGAAAGGAATTAGGGTTTTTAGCTGTTTTAAAGTCTCTTAAATTAAATTATTATTTCATTACTGATTAATAAACAACTGTTATTTTACGTTATTGAAATATAGTTGACACTCTCTATATATGTAGCTATAGATATGCATACATCTGAGAACTAAATATGTTTGTCTGAGCCTTGTTAAAGTTTATAAAATAAAAGTTTATGTAGGTTTACCAGCAAGGTAACCAAAAAGTGCTCTTTTTTTATACATTGTATTTGACAGGAAAAGGCCACATTGCCATTTAAAAACCTAGCTTGCATCTGTTTGCTTTAACTACACAAATATTTCATTGTTATACAAATGAGATACATTTATATATAAAATAATAAATCTATTTCTGTTACCTCAGCTGAGTTAAGGCTCTGCCTCCCACCTTGCTCCATGTTAAGATGGCTCTAAAGTAGGCCAGAATTAAGCTTATTTAAAGATGTTATCATGGATGGAAGTGGAGGTCACCATGTTAAGTGAAATAAACCGGACACAGAAAGACAATAAATAAATAAATAAATAAAGCTGTTATCAAAAGATAGATTTTTGTTTGAAAGATTATTGTGATCTCAAAATAAACAAGGATATAATACAAAATTACATAAGGATTTTGGTAAATTATAAAAGGTATTTAAGGTTGTAAGAGAGTTTTAAAAGAAAATAAAACTTGTGAAGGATTTCATACGTAATTGAGTTCATAAATTAATGGGTTTTTATAGAGGCTAAATAGATATCAAATATATATTAGTGCTATTATAAGGATTAGGTTTCTTGGTTCAAAATTATTATATAAACAAAATATATTGTTATTGTTATTAACTTCATTTTGTGTTTTCCTTGTAAAAAATTATAACTGTTACCTGTTGGTATTTCACAGAAGCACTACTTTTTTTTTTTTTTTTTTTTTTTTTTTTTGTGGTACCGGGGATTGAACTCAGGGGCACTCGTCCTCTGGGTCACATCCCCAGCCCTTTTTTGTATTTTATTTAGAGACAGGGTCTCACTGAGTTGTTAAGTGCCTCGCCACTGCTGAGGCTGGCTTTGAACTCGCGATCCTCCTGCCTCAGCCTCCCAAAGTGCTGGGATTACAGGCGTGCGCCACCACGCCCTGCTCTAGAAGCACTACTTTTAACAGAACAATCTGAGTTAATTTAAGACAGTTAGTTATCTCCTACAGGAAAGATGGGATATAGGACTGGTATTGTAGCTCAGTGGTAGAGCATTTGCCTAGCATGTGTGAGGCACTGAGTTTGATCCTCAGCACCATGTTAAAAACAAAAAGGCATTGTGTCTATCTATAACTAAAAATATTTTTTAAAAATGATAGGATATAATGTTGACTTCCAGTACTCATACTAATCCATTACTCCCATTTCAAGAATGGTGAAACTGGCCTGCTGGATGCTTCAAACCAAAACTTGGAGACTGAAGTCAGAGAAGTAAAAGGGCCAATGAAAACTCAGCCAATATTCTGGTTGTTGCCCCCTGAGGTCAGCTGGAACTCAGGGAATGATGGGGCTTCTCTAAATGTCCCGCAACTCTGGTGAGCAACTTGACTTCTCAATCAGGGGGATCATGGAGATCCTAGAAAACAGGAAGTCAACCAGTGCACATTCTACAAAAAGTAAGATCATTAGAAAGGGATATGTCCCTAGTACTTCCAAGGGAAGCCACATGTGGTCAGTGAGACTCTGACCCATCCTGGCAGATGGCACAGCTAGTAGGAAAAAGCTAAGGGAGCCAATAAATTTCTCACAAGTTCCCAAGAGCAATTCCTGACAAATCTCAGCTGATTCTTGACAACAAATATGAAAAAGGTCATTTGTTGGCCAACTTGGTCTTAAACACATGGCAGGAGATTATAACCAAAACACAGACACCCATGGAAATTAAAAAAAAAAAAAGACACAATGTTTTTTAAAAATGTAACTTAGGATGTAAACTTCTGTCAGTCCTCCCAAAAGTAAGTAAAATTGGGAAGTTATAAAAAAGTGTTCTTGGGCTGGGGATTTAGCTCAGTTGCCTTGCATGCCCAAGGCCCTGGGTTCAATCCCCAACACCACACACACACACAAAAGTGTTTTTTTTTTTCCTTTTCGTTTCTTTTCTTTTTTTGGTACAAGGGATTAAACTCAGGGGCACTTGACCACTGGGCCACATCCCAAGCCCTTTTTTGTATTTTATTAGAGACAGGGTGCCTCGGCATTGCTGAGGCTGGCTTTGAACTTGCGATCCTCCTGCCCTAGCCTCCCAAGTGCCAAAAAAGTGTTCTTACACAGGAGTGTCTAATACCTATGACAAAAGACACACTGTCAGAGTCACCAGTTTGTTCTGAGTCAGTTTGAGACACACAAATTTTCCTAACCTCTTACATAAGCAAATAACCTGTTTTTCACTTGTTTTGTTATCTAACTCTGATATTTATCTTTCAGATTTGTCCACAGGACATAATCTGGCATGAGGAAGCTCTGTACTAAAATCTCTTCATGACATTGACAGAGGTATTTCTCTCCTTAACACAGGAGTGGCTCTTATGAGAAAAGCTGTAATTACAAAACTGGATGGCTTTGGATATTCTCACTACAGCTCAGCGTGGCACTTGTGCCTTAATCTAGACTGAATGTTGTTTTTACATTCCTGACCACTCTGACAATGCAATGAAAATCCTTAAAGATTTACATTTTTAAATAGATGTTATGTCCTCACCTGTTTCATCATAGGATCAACTTTTTAGCTCATAGTTTTCTGACATTTCCTGGTGGAAGAAACTACTGAGATATAATCATTATCATATCATTGGTATATTTAGAGGTTGTTGCATCTATTTTATCAGTCCTTTCCCAATACTTATGTCTTCTTGTTTTGTTCATAGGGCATCCACCTCCCAGATGGCTTTACAATCTTTTTCTACTAAACCAGAGAATTATTATGGCCCCCTGGATAGACCTTACTCATAATCTGAAGCATTTCACTGACAGATAGCAAGGATTGGGGATACCTACCCTGTAGGCCTATGTCCCTAATCAGCAGGAAGTAGCTATTGATTTGACTTCATTGCCCCTTATTTCCTGTATGATTTAGGGTCTCCAGTCCTTGAGGGGGAAATGTATTCTTTAAATTACTTTAATTCTTTAAATTACTTTAAGGTCTTCTTTAAACTACTTTCAAAGTAGACAAGAAAACTAAGGGTGGTAGTTCATTTGTAGAAAATAAACAGAAACAAGGGGGCTAAGGAGAAAATATGTCAAAAGAAAAGGATTAATGGGACTAACTCTTGACAGTGTCCATTGATGTTGCTGTGAAGCTAGGAATTATAGGTGTCTCTAATTGTCTGGGAAGGAAGATTACTTCAGCAGCGCAGGTGCACTAAGGTAACTTCTGACCAGTTACTGACCCCCAGTGCTCACATTAACATGGGATTGACTTATAGTTGAAGCCCCCCTAAATAGGATGGCTCCCATGATAGTCTTGGAGAGGACCAACTAAGATAAAAAAACACTCCACCACCTTAGGTGAAGGAGGAGTTGAACAAAGTGTACAGAAGGTGGTCCCCAGTTCTCCTGGTAAACACCAAAGAGTAATAAACTTGAAGATAGTGTTGTCTCATTGTCATTCTCTGCTCAGAGATGGCCCACTTTTTTGAGAGTGCTCTCTGCTTAAGCCTCACTTTACTTTTACTTTATTTTCACCTATAATAAAGTTCTCTTGCATGACCTTTGGGGTCTGACTTGAAGTTTTCTTTCATTTGAACACAAGAGCCAAGGTTTGGAGTTTCAGCTCCCTGCTTTCCTGTGATACTCTGACCCCTCAAGCCCTCAGAATTGGATTGAACTATAGCACTAGTTTCCAGGTTCTCCAGCTTGCTGGTCAGATCAGGGAACTTCTTAACCTCTATCATCATGTGAATCTCATAAAAAGTCTCCTTCTTATTTATCTGTGTCTGTATCTATGAATCCTATTGGTTCTGGAAAACCCTAATATGGTCTGTCTTCATGCCTGCACTCTTAATTATTAATATCCCAAAAAAAAGAAATGTAGGCCATGGGCCCTAACCAATTGGCTGCATTCAGCCTCTGTAGTTTTCATGCCCTTATGGTGGGATCTAAGTGGTGGTGAATGATCCAAGAGAGATGTGCTATTCCTGCTACTTTAGTTAGGTTGAGCTGCAGCCTCTTCTTCTGGACAGTGTGGGCCTTAGTATATACCCCAAACAAAGTAAATGAAGGCAGATGGACACAGTATACCAGACCCAATAGAAGTGATCATGCTTTTACTCCCTTTCCTTTATGATCTGGTTAGTGTGGTCCTTTGTTTGAGTTTTGTCATCCTGGTCACCCGTACTGCAAAGCCCCCAATCCCACCATTTGTGTCCATTAAGTCCTATGCTGGGGCCCAGGAGGAAATCAAACAACCCTGTGAATTGGTGTCTATACAAATTTACATTTCCAATCCCATTTGGACCCTCAATCAACCTGTCAATGCCCCAACCCACTGTTTCCTCAGACCTATCAATGATGCTTTCTCTCCTGTATCTTAACTCAGCAGCCCAGATTGAGAGTGAAGAATAAAATGGGTTGATTTATCTGGGGCTTAGATTTGCAAGACAAATAAACAAGAATCAGGATAGTAGCAAGTGTGTGAACTAATTGGAGGCATTAGGAGGTATAACTGGAACGGGAAACAAATGATGTCAGCTCGGAGCTGAAGTATCCAGAAGAAACCAAAAGGTCCCAGAATGAGGTGGAGCTGTTGTGACTGGCCCTGGGTCCAGGGTGTGTCTCTGGTGGTGAGGGAGTTCAGTACAAAGGTCAAGTACTGTGAGTCTGAGGTGTGTAGGATTTCTCATCCTGTGGAGCTCAAATCACCAAAACCTGGGGCTGGGTTCCAGAGAGTTCGATGAATGTGGTTAAGTAACCAGGCAGGTTGTAGGTAAGAGCAACCAGAGGGCATTGCACAAACTTGAAGATGTGAAGGTAAAGGCATTTTGTTTTGGAGATGGCTGTGGGTTACAAGGAAAATGCTGAGAACTTGCCTGGCTGTCAAGTTCATGGGAAGGAGGAAAGGAGTAGCCTGTTTTTGAGAGACAGGGCCCCCAAAGAAAGGGAATGCTCAAGAGGAAGCCAGGTCTCTGGCAAGGAGAGGAGATGGAGAAAGCAACTAGGGATGTACTTGAAAGAGGAAGAGTTGTTTGTTGCCAATGCGGGGACCATTTCAGAGGAAGCAGGAGCAGTGAAGGTAAGGGCAAGAGGGTGAGCAGGTGGCTGTGCAGGGTGGTCAGCCCCACAGCAGTTAGAATCAGAGCTTGTTAGAGGAAGGGTGGCATTTGAGTGCAGGAGGTAACTTGTCTCAAGATTCTCAAAATCAGAGTGTAGACTTTTTCTGTGTGGGTGCAGAGGATCTGGGTGATAGTTCAAATCCTCATATTTTTTACAATCTGTTTAGCCATCTGTTAATTATAACCTTGGTCATAAAGTAATTCACCTCAGCAGAACCAGCCTGCCTTGGGCTAAATCAGGGTAGAGGTGACTGCTGCTCAAATGAGTGAGCTGAGATGTAAAAATGTCCAGCTCTGGGTGGGAGAAAAAATGACTTTTTTTTTTAATTCAAAGTTGTTGTATTTGTAATAGTAGTATGCATTACAATTCATAATACACATACATATAAAGCCTCTTTTTACATAACACTGTTTGTATACAAAGTATATTCATACTATTCAAGTCTTCAGTCATGCATTTAGGATGATGATATCCATCTTATTATACCACCTTTTCTTGTTTTTCCCCCTCCATCCCCTCCTTGCTCCTTCCCTTCCCCTCCCTCCCCTTTGACCATTATAGTGTTCCTCTAATCCTCCTATGTACCCTGACACCCAACACCACTGTGAATCTGCCTCCTTATATCAGAGAAAACATTTGGTATTTGGATTTTTGAGATTGACTAACTTCACTTAGCATTGTATTCTCCAAATTCATCCATTTACCTGAGAATGCCATTATTTTATTCTCTTTTATTGCTGAGTAAAATTCTATTGTGTGTATATACCACATTTTCTTAATCTACTCATCTACTAAGGGACATCTTGGTTGGTTCCATAACCTAGCTCTTGTGAATTGTGCTGCTATAAACATTGAAGTGGCTGTGTCACTGTAATATGCTGTTTTTAAGTCCTTTGGGAATAGACCCAGGAGTGGGATGGCTGGGTCATAGGGTGGTTCCATTTCCGTTTTCCCAAGAAATCTCCATACTGCTTTCCATAATGGTTGTACCATTTTGCAGTCCCACCAGCAATGTGTGAGTGTGCTTTTTTCCCCACATCCTCTCCAACATTTATTGTTGTTTGTGTTCTTGATAGCTGCCATTCTGACTGGAGTGAAGTGAAATCTTAGAGTAGTTTTGATTTGCATTTCTCTAATTGCCAGTGATGTTGAGCATTTTTTCACATATTTGTTGATTAATTGTGTATCTTTTTCTGAGAAGTGTCTTTTTAATTCCTTAGCCCATTTATTGATTGAGTCATTTGTTTTTTTGGTGTTAAGTTTTTTGAGTTCTTTATATATTCTAGAAATTAGTGCTCTGTCTGATGTGCATGTATTAAATATTTGTTCCCAATTAGTTGGCTCTCTATTCACCTCACTGATTGTTTCTTTTGCTGAGAAGAAGCTTTTTAGTTTGAATCTATCCCATTCGTTAATTCTTGATATTAATTCTTGCGCTACAGGATTCTTATTAAGGAACTTGGGGCCTAATCCGACATGTTGGAAATTGGAGCTTACTTTTTCTTCTATTAGGCGTATTGTGTCTGGTCTAATTCCTAGGTCCTTGATCCACTGTCTGGTCTAATTCCTAGGTCCTTGATCCACTTTGAGTTGAATTTTGTGCATGGTGAGAGATAAGGGTTTAATTTCATTTTGTTGCATATGGATTTCCAGTTTTCCCAGCACCACTTGTTGAAGAGGCTATCCTTTTTCCACTGTACATTTTTGGCACGTTTGTCTAATATAAGATAGCTGAAATTATATGTATTACTCTCTGTGTCCTCAATTCTGTACCATTGGTCTACCAGTCTGTTTGGTGCCAATACCATGCTGTTTTTGTTACTGTTGCTCTATAGTATAATTTAAAGTGTGGTATGGTGATGCCACCTGCTTCACTTTTCTTGCTCAGGATTGCTTTGGCTATTCTGGGTCTCTTATTTTTCCAGATGAATTTCATGACTGCTTTTTCTATTTCTTTGAGGAATGTCATTGGGATTTTTATTGGAATTGCATTAAATCTGTATAACGCTTTTGGTAGTATAGACATTTTGACAATATTAATTCTGCCTATCCAAGAACAAGGTAGGTCTTTCCATATTCTGAGGTCTTCTATAATTTCTTTCTTTAGTGTTCTATAGTTTTCTTTATAGAGGTCTTTCACCTCTTTCGTTAAGTTGATTCCAAGGTATTTTATTTATTTTTTTGATACTATTGTAAATGGGGTAGTTTTCATCATTTCCCTTTCACAGGATTTGTCACTGATGTACAAAAATGCCTTTGACTTATGGGTGTTGATTTTGTATCCTGCTACTTTGCCAAATTCATTTACTAGTTGTAAAAGTTTACTGGTAGAGTTTTTTTGGGTCTTCTAGGTATATTATCATGTCATCAGCAAATAGTGCTAATTTGAGCTCTTCTTTTCATATCTTGATCCCTTTGATTTCTTTCGTTTGTCTAATTGCTCTGGCCAGAGTTTCAAGTACTATGTTAAATAACAGTGGTGAAAGGGGGCATCCCTGTCTTGTTCCAGTTTTTAGAGGGAATGCTTTCAATTTTTCTCCATTTAAGATAATGTTAGCCTAAGCCTTTGCATAAATAGCTTTTATAATTGTTGAGATATGTTCCTGTTATTCCTAGTTTTTCTAGTGTTTTGAACATAAGGGGGTGTTGTATTTTGTCGAATGCTTTTTCTGCATCTATTGAGATGATCATATGGTTTTTATCTTTAAGTCTATTGATGTGATGTATTATGTTTATTGATTTCCGTATGTTGAACCAACCTTGCGTCCCTGGGATAAACCCCTCTTGATCGTGGTGCACTATCTTTTTGATATGTTTTTTATTCGATTTGCCAGGATTTTGTTGAGAATTTTTGCATCTATGTTCATTAAAGATATTGGCCTGAAGTTTTCCTTTTTGGCTGCCTCTTTGCCTGGCTTTGGAATTAATGTAATATTGGCCTCATAGAGTCTGGGAGAGCACCCTCTTTTTCTATTTCTTGAAATAAGTTGAAGAACATTGGTATTAGTTCTTCTTTGAAGGTCTTGTAGAACTCAGCTGTAAACCAATCAGGTCCTGGGCTTTTTCTAGCTGGTAGCTTTTTGATGGTCTCTTCTATTTCCTCACTTGAAATTGATCTATTTAAATTGTGTATATCCTTCAGTTCCAGTTTGGGCAATTCATACGACTCTAGAAATCTGTCAATGTCTTCAATATTTTCTATTTTATTACAGTACAAGTTTTCAAAGTAATTTCTAATTATCTTCTGTATATATGAGGTGTTTGTTGTGATATTTCCTTTTTCATCATGGATGTTAGTGATTTGAGTTTTTTCTCTTCTTCTTTTTGTTAGCATCGCTAAGGGTCTGTCAATTTTATTTATTTTTTCAAAGAACCAACTTTTATTTTTGTCAATTTTTTGAATTCTTTCTTTAGTCTCAATTTCATTAATTTCTGCTCTGATTTTAATTATTTCCTGTCTTCTACTGCTCTTGGTGTTGATCTGTTCTTCTTTTTTCTAGTGCTTTGAAGTGTGATGTTAAGTTATTTATTTGTTTTTTTTTTTTCCTTTTAAGGAATGAACTCAGTGCAATGAATTTTCCTCTTAATACTGCCTTTATAGTGTCCCAGAGATTTCTATACCATGTATCTGTGTTCTCATTTACCTCTTGGAATTTTTTAATCTCCTCCTTCATGTCTTTTTCAACCCCTTTTTCATTCAGTAGCATGTTGTTTAGCTTCCAGTTGTTGGAGTAGTTTTTTATTTTTGTTTTATCATTGATTTCCATTTTTATCTCATTATGGTCTGATAGAATGCAGGGTAGTATCTCTACTTTTTTATATTTGCTGAGAGTTGCCTTGTGGCATAATATATGGTCTATTTTGGAGAAGGAGCAATGTGGTGCTGAGAAGAAAGTGTATTTGCTTACTGAGGGATGAAATTCTATATATGTCCGTTAGGTCTAAGTTATTAATTGTTTTAATGAGGCCTAAAGTTTCTTTATTTAGCTTTTGTTTGGATGATCTATCTAGTGGTGAGAGAAGTGTGTTGAAGTCCCCTAGGATAACTATGTTGTGATCTATTTTATTCTTGAACTTGAGAAGGGTTTGTTTGATGAACGTAGGTGCTCCATTATTTGGGGCATATAGATTTATAATTGTTATATCTTGTTGATGAATGGTTCCCTTAAGCAGTAAGAAATATCCATCTTTGTCCCTTTTGATTAACTTTGGCTTGAAGTCTATCTTATTTGATATGAGAATGGAAACCCCTTCTTGCTTCTACAGCCCATGTGAGTGGTAAGATTTTTTCCCAGCCTTTCACCTTCAGTCTATTGATGTCTTTTTCTATGAGGTGGGTTTCTTGGAGACAGCATATTGTTGGGTCATTTCTTTTAATTCAGTCTGACAATCTGTATCTTTTGAATGGTGAATTTAGGCCATTAACATTCAAGGTTATTATTGAGATGTGATTCGTATTCCCATCCATTTTTACTTGTTTATGGTATTTAACTTGATTTGGTTTCTCCTCTGGTTGGTAATTCCTTTAGTTTAATATCTCCCTTTGTTGATTTTCATTGCTATATTTATTTTCTTCTTTGTTGCTGCCTGAAGCGATGGCCGCTTGGAGCAACGAAGCCGCGGGAAGAAGTTAAGAGGCGAACTGGAAACAAACAGGCTTTTTATTCTGATAACTTCTCTCTCTGGCTCTAACAACAACTTTAACACGCACCACACACCAGCAAAAAACCCACACACCAAATGGCGCCGACCCGATCAGCAATCTCGGCCCAAGTCTCTCGAGATCCCGGGCCAAGTCTCGTGAGACTACGGAAGGCGGCAATGCCCAAATATCTCCATGGCCTGTAGTCAACTGCAATCTTAGCCATCTCCCCAAACAGGGCTCCTGCATTTCCCCCCTTTTGTTTTAAAAGAGGGGATGCTCTAGGACGTCTATGTGCAACCAACATTCTTACCCGTCATCGGATAATCAAGGCTGTGCCCTTGACTCCTGTCTTAGGTTGATATGTCCGCCACATGAGACTGTCCCATGCGACTGTGCCTGTCTTAGGTTGTCCCCCTCTGGAGATCTTACCCGTCATTGGCTAACCAGCCATCCAATGGAGCCCTTTAGGATCGACTGTGTATGATGACTAACAGCTGTCCAATTGTGAGGAGATGCTGTGGCTTTAAGGTGACAAGCCTTTTGGTGACGAACAAAATTGCATAGCATATCAAATTGTTTAAACAAATCAGCTGCCCTAACTTCCATTAAGTAACACACTGAATTCTCTAGACAAATACCCACAAAGCATTGTTCTGTAAAGTTTCAAACAATGAAAGATCAAAGTGTCCACTTGTTATAACACATTGATCTAGGAGGCCCCATGCATGCAGAGCAGAGGCCACACTGCTGGTGAGGTTGTTTGATGCTTGAACAGCAGGAATGGTTGAAGCTGTAGCAGCAGCCATCTTTTTTATGTCTAGACAATGCCACTGGCAAATCTTCAGGGCCCGCTACCTAGAAACTCAAGCATCAATTATTAAAGGAAAGGCAGTGCTATTGCAGCACTGAGTCAAGAGGCGAGATGTCAAACTAAAAAATAGAATAATTAGATTAGAAAATTAAAGTTGATTTTTGTTCACACACATTGCTGGTTGAGCTTCCACAAACATAAGTTGGCAAAATATCATATTTAGAACAAAACAAAGACAGACTGAGGGTATTTACTGCATTAAAGATACATTAAAGAAAAGGTAAAGGCACTTTGGAGAAATAATTTGTTATCTGGAACCCTCGAGTCTCTGTATACACAGCAATCGCTTACCTGTTGAGATAATTGAAATTAATCAGCTATTAAACAAATGAAGTTAATAACAAATAAACAATCTTATGTCAAAACACCAAAATATCAGGTTATATAGCACTAGTCATATTGTTTGCTAAAGAGAAGTCCCAGGGACACCTATAAATCAAAATTGAAAGTACCTTCATTTATAAAATTATTTACCTAAATTGAATACTCTTAACATAAAAAATATATATATTTTTTTCATAAACGCTTTGTTATTTGTGACATCACACTGGACAGATGCACAAACATACAAACATATATTTGTGATGTCACATTAACATGAAATGTAGACAAATGTACAGACATAAAGACATGTATAAAAAAAAATACAATTGTGCGCACACTAAAGAGAGATCTCCTCGTCCCGGCCGGGAGGAATGACACTTAAGTTGTGAAATATTTTGAAGGACTTTTTTGAGGGAATCATTCCATATCTTCATCTTGGTCCTCTTGATTTTGTACTTTTTTTATTAATCTTGATTCTTCAACAACTTCATCTTGATCCTTTTGATTTGGTACCTGTTTTATTAATCTAGATGGTATCCATATTGGAGAGGATTCGTGCTTTGGAAAAACACAAACAGATCCTCTCCCCCAAATTAATACTGGATCTGGACCCTTCCATGTACCTGAAAGAACATCCTTCCAGTAAACCAAAGGTTTATGTTGTTGGTGTGGGTTCCAATGTCTGTCTCCAGCAGAATAACCATTAGAGTCTAAAGTTAAAAAATTTAAGGTAAACAGGGCAACTGCCAATCTGTCCTTAGGACTTTTCCAATTTCCTTCTTTTTGTTTTAATAACATAATTTTCAGTGTGCAGTTTGATCTTTCAATAATGCCCTGACCCTGAGGATTGTATGGGATGCCTGTTTTATGGGATATATTGAATTTTGCACAAAACTGTTTGAAAGATGAGGACGTATATGCAGGGCCGTTATCTGTTTTAAGCATTTTGGGGATGCCCAATGCAGCAAAAGCTTGAAAACAATGAGATATAACATCTTTAACTTTTTCTCCAGAATGTAAGGAAGCAAAAATCATGCCTGAGCATGTATCTATGGTCACATGAATAAATCGCAATTTTCCAAAACTTGGCTCATGAGTAACATCCATCTGCCACAAATGATTGGGCATTAATCCTCTAGGGTTAACACCATAATGAGGATTGGGCAAATGTGTGATACAAGATTTACAATCTTTTACAATTATTCTGGCTTGCTCCTTTGTGATTTTAAACCTACGCTGCAAGGTGGTGCTATTGACGTGAAACTGGGAGTGAAATAAAGTAGCTTGCTGGAGTGCTGAAAGTATAAAGATTATTTGGGTAAGAGCATCAGCCTTTTGATTACCTTCATGGAGGGGACCAGGCAAGTTGGTATGTGCTCTAATATGCCCTATGAATAGAGGTTCTTTTCTTGCCCACAAAAGTTTTTGTATTTGATAAAACAATTTAAAGGCTGGAGTATGAGGTGCTATTGGTCCTGCTAGCTCTAATTTTGGGACGGCATGTACAATATAGTGGCTATCTGAAAAAATGTTCATGGGCTGTTCTCTAAAATTTTCCAGAGCTCTTACCACAGCTTCCAGTTCCACTAATTGAGCTGATTTGTGTGTAGTTATGTAAGTCATATTTTCTTTTTTAGTGACTACTGCAGCAGTACCATTTGAGGACCCATCTGTGAATACATTTAATGCCTTAGGAATAGGTTGATTTTTTTATTACCTGTGGAAATATAATAGGATGATTAATACAAAAGAGATAATATAGGAGACTTAGGAAGATGATTATCAAAATTTGCAGAAGTAGAGCATTTAGCTATAGCCCAATCATTATCATTGAAGCATAAATATTCAATCTGTGATGATGAATAGGGAGTAATAATAGTAGCAGGGTGAATGCCAAATATTTTAGTAGAAGTCTTAAGTCCTTGAAGAATAAGTTTAGCCACCATGGAGGTATAAGACTCAATTATACTTTTAGGAGAGACGGGCAAATGTATCCATAATAAAGGCCCTTGTTGCCAAAATACTCCTGTGGGTGTATATTGTGAAGAAATAATAATCAACATCAGCGGTTGAGTTAAATCAAATCTATCACAATGAGCTCCTTCGATGGCTTTTTCTACTAACTTTAAAGCTTTCCTAGCATCAGGAGTCAATGTTCGCGGTGAAGATGGATCAGGGTCCCCGCGAAGGATGTCAAATAAAAGTTTTAGTTAGCCAGTAGTGAGGTTTAGTGTAGGGTGAAGCCAATTAATGTCTCCCAGTAGTTTTTGGAAATCATTGAGGGTGGTCAAATGTTCTTTATTTATTAAAAATTTTTTGGGGTCTAACAAAGGTATCTATGATTTTAAATCCTAAATATAATATGGGAGATCTGGTTTGAACTTTTTCTTCTGCTATATATAATCCATATTTTTTTAAATTTTCTGCCACGTCACTGAATATATTAAATAAGATTTTTTGATTAGGGTGGGCCAGTAAAACATCATCCATGTAATGTAAAACACATGAGGTTTGGATATTTATTTTTAATGGGTTGGATTGCTTTGTCCACATATATTTGGCATATTGTGGGGCTATTAGCCATTCCCTGCAGTAGCACTTTCCATTGATATCTTTTATCAGGGCCATTATTATTGATAGAAGGAACTGAATAAGCAAACCTGGGGGCATCCAGAGGATGTAGGGGAATGGAAAAGAAACAATCCTTTATATCAAGAGTAATAAGATGGAAATTTTTTGGAATAGCTACAGGATTAGGAAGTCCAGGTTGAGTAGGGCCCATGATTTGCATGGTTTTATTAATTTCTCTAAGATCATGTAACAATTGCCATTTTCCTGATTTTTTCTTGATCACAAATATGGGGGAATTCCAGGGAGAGGTGGAAGGTTCTATATGTCCTGCTTCTAGTTGTTCCTGAACTAGTAGGTGGGCCACTTGTAATTTCTCTTTAGATAGGGGCCACTGAGGGACCCACACTGGCTTATCAGAAAGCCATGGTATTTTCAATATTATTTTCTCAGTGACCCCCCCAAAAATATCTTTTTCCTTTATGATAATGATTACTTATAGGGTTAAGATTACTCTATACTTTTTTTTTTTTTTTTTTTTTTTTGTGGTACCGGGGATTGAACTCAGGGGCACTCGACCACTGGGTGACATCCCCAGACCTTTTTTGTATTTTGTTTAGAGACAGGGTCTCACTGAGTTGCTAAGTGCCTCCCCATTGCTGAGGCTGGCTTTGAACTCGCGATCCTCCTGCCTTAGACTCCCAAAGTGCTGGGATTACAGGCGTGCGCCACCGCGCCCGGCTACTCTGTACTTTTTGATAATGGTTTCTTTTAGGGTTAAGATTACCATGTAGATTTTCACATTTAATACCTGCAGGCTTGGTTGCAAAGTTGTACTCCCATTTGTTGCAAAATATCTCTTCCCTATAAAGTAACCAGTAGGTTAGGTAAAACATAAGGCTGAAATGTTCCTTTATGCCCTTCATCATCCTCCCATTTTAAAATTACCGCACTTTTCTCTGGGAGTTTATTATATTCCAAGTCTCTTAAACTGGTTGAAGCTTTTTGCAGAGGCCAGTGCTTGGGCCATTGCCGTAGATTAATGATGGAAGAGTCAGCTCCAGTATCTATCAGTCCTTCTATCTCTATTCCTTGGATTTTTATTTTACACATAGGCCTCCCTGAACAATCCCGAACTCAGCAAGCCATAGGTTCTGAGTCAGTGGAACAAAATCCTCTATTGTTCCCTTTTTGAGGCATACTCATTTTAAATGAATTATGTAAATTGGGAAGAGGAAGCAACTGAGCAATTCTATCTCCTTGATTAACAGATCTTATACTTTGGGGTGAGCTAAGCATTATTTTTATTTCCCCTTTGTAGTCTGAGTTTATTACACCTGAGGTCACTTGCAAACCTAATAAGCTTTTAGGACTTCCCCTGAGAATAAATCCTACAGTCCCTGAGGGAAGAGGTCCCCTGACTCCTGTGGGAATCAGTTGAACCCCCATTTCAGGTGTTAACACTATTCAGGTGGTGGAACAGAAGTCTAATCCTGCATTTCCTCCTGTTCCTCTGGCGAGGGAGTGGATGGGTAGTAGGGATTGTGTCGGGGAAGCATCTGAGTGGATGCTTGAGGATACTCCTCCTCCAATGCCCCGTACATTTGTGGGCCCTGAGGCATTGGGCCCTGTGCCGTGTTTTTTGAATTCCTGAACAAAGGATTTCCATGGATGTCAAATTTTAAATGGCATTTATTGGCCCAATGATTTCCCTTGTTACACCTGGGGCAGCGGCCTGGGGCACAGTATGAGCTTGGTCTTATTTCTCTTTTGGGATTTTGCCTAGAATAGCCTGATTGATTATGATAATTTTGCCTGGAATATCCTGATTGATTATAATGTCTAGGTTTAGCCTTTGTGAAATTTCGAGGGGAAGCACCTCTCATTGAGGCTGTAATCACATTTCCTGTGACAAAGGCGCCATTTATATCTTTACATAGTTGTATATATATGGAAAGATCCTTTTTAGTTCTCCATGGCCTGATGGCTTCCTGGCAGTATTTATTAGCATTTTTGTATGCTAATTGAACAACTAATGGCATAGCTTGATCATCATCTGCAAACACACTACCTGCAGTTCTCAAAACTCGATCAGCAAAGTCAGGATATGGCTCATTAGGTCCTTGAATCACTTTTGACAAGCTACCTTGTAGATCCCCAGGTCCTTGTACAGTTTTCCATGCCTCTAAGGCAGCTGCATTTATCTGAGCATATATATCTGGGTCATAATCTTTTTGAGCCTGTAAGTCTGCGAATTGCCCTTCTCCTGTGAGCATTTCTATATTATAGTCTCCAAAACCTGCAGCTGCGTTTCTTTTAGCCGTTTCTATACAAAGTTCTTGGAATTGCAATCACCAAACCAAGTATTGCCCCCCGCTTAATGCTGCTTTACATAGACTTTTCCAGTCTGAGGGGGTTAAGCTAAAGGTGTTAAGGGACTTCAGCATACTCAACGTGAAAGGAGCTTGGGGCCCATAAGTCATTACTGCCTCTTTGAGATTTTTTTATTGTTTTGAAATCTACTGACTGATGGACCCTCTGTCCATTTTTCTTTTCAAATGCTGGCAGTTCCCAATGTATCTGTGAGTTACCCTTGAGAGCGCATAAGTGCTCAGAAAGACTTCTTATTTCTGTTTCTAGGGTATGCAAATGCCTAGTAATACCCTTCATATTTTCTGTAATGGATTCCACCCATGGGGGAGTAGAGGACACAAGTGGTTCCTCTACTTGACGGTCTTTTTTCTTGGTCTTTTTTAGTTTCTTTTTCCTCATTTTCTCAGGATCACTTTTACTAGATTCCTCACTACTGCTAATTTCACTGACAGCAATATCCTGAGGCCCAGGTTCTATTAAGAGCAAGTATCCTTCAGCTATCACCAATAACTCCCGAATAGCTCTAATAGCTTGGATTTTTGTCATTTTGGGGACTCTTCTAATACTCTCTTTACTGGTCTTAGTTGACCCAGTGGAAGCTACGCTTTTTTGATCACTTTCACTTTTTTCTAAATCCTCCTCATTGAGAACGGAGTCAGGTATATCAAGGAGTCTTTCCATAGCCTCTATCACTTGGGATTCAGTTATATTCGAACCCATCTTTAGAGACCTTTCAGTTCTTACCTGTCCGCTCTGAAGTCCCCATACGGGTCGCCACCTGTTGCCACCTGAAGCGATGGCTGCTTGGAGCAACAAAGCCACAGGAAGAAGTTAAGAGGCGAACTGGAAACAAACAGGCTTTTTATTCTGATAACTTCTCTCTCTGGCTCTAACAACGACTTTAACATGCACCACACACCACCAAAAAACCCACACACCAAATGGCACCGACCCGATCAGCAATCTCGGCCCAAGTCTCTTGAGATCCTGGGCCAAGTCTCGTGAGACTATGGAAGGCGGCAATGCCCAAACATCTCCATGGCCCGTAGTCAACCGCAATCTTAGCCATCTCCCCAAACAGGGCTCCTGCACTTCTTTGTGGAATATTTTGCCCAGGATGTTCAGAAGTGCTGGCTTTTGAGTTGTGAACTCTTTATTTCATCTTTTAATCTAAGCTTAATTTTTCTGGGTATAAGATTCTTGGTTGACATCCCTTTTCTTTCAGAGCTTGAAATATGCTATTCCAGGATCTTCTAGTTTTAAGGTCTGGATTGAAAAATCTGAACATAGTATAATTGGTTTCCCCCTATATGTAATCTGCTTCTTTTCTCTTGTGGCTTTTAATATTCTCTCCTTGTTCAGTATATTAGGCATTTTCATTATAATATTCCAGGTGTGGACCTATTGTGATTTTGTACGTTTGGTGTTTGGTAAGCCTCTTGAACTTGGTTTTCTCATTCATTCCTCGGGTTTGGAAAATTTTCTGCTATTATTTCATTGAATAAATTACTCATTCCTTTGGCTTGGAACTCTGCACTTTTCTCTATCCCAAACACTCTTAAATTTGGTCTTTTTATGTTGTCCCATATTTCTTGAATGTTCTGTTCTTGATTTCTGACCATTCTTGCTGTGTATTCTACATTTTTTCCAGATTGTATATTTTGTCTTCATTATCTGAGGTCCTTTATTCCAGGTGGTCTAATCTATTGGTGATGTTTTCAGTAGAGCATTTAATTTGGTTTATTGCTTCTTTCATTTCCAGAATTTCTGTTTGGTTTCTCTTTAGAACCTCTCTCTATATATATATTGAAGTCATCTTTTGCTTCTTGTATTTGTTTATGAAGTTCTTTGTCAAAGTGATCTTTTACTACCTGTATTTTTTCTCTCACCTCCTTGAATTCATCCTTGAGCTCCATAAACATTTGGATTATGTATTTCCTGAATTCCTGTTCTGACATTAGATCTACTGTGCTTGCCAGGGAATCTGCTAAGGAGGTATGATGATTTGTTTGGGACATTTTCTTCCCTTGTTTTTTTATATTGCTTGTGTGTCTTTTCTTTTAGCACTGTGGAACCTTGACTTTTTTGTTTTTACCTTAAGGCCTAATAATGCTCCTGTTGTACAATGCTATCAGCTCCCCTTATATATACTTTATACCTTAAAACCAGACATTTTATATTCAGTTAATCACAGTTTGGTCACAATGTACAGAGTTAGAGAATTTAGACATTGTCTCCAATATACTCTGAGTGAATGTAGTGAAGTTTGTAATTTCAGATATTGGGTACATAGATGATATGATTAGGAGGAAGGAAGGAAGGATATTGCTTCCCCCCCCCCTTAGGAAGTGTAAAAATATAAATCTATGGAAGTAGTTTAATAGCAGAAGAGAGAAGAAAGGAATTGGAGTGAACAATTTAGTGTGAAGACCGATGTATATTTAAGCCAAGCTTATGCAACTGTTGAGAAAAATTAGAAAAATGTCCGGGTAGTAAGAATTAGTGAAAGAGAGAAGACAGAGTGAGTTAAAAAAAAATAGAGAGAGGAGACTATGTATAACACCTCTTTGATTCAGTTGCCCCAGTTCTAAAATTCCTAATTCTTGTATACCACTTGTTTTCATCTCTGTTGAGAATGTAGGGGCAGGGTGTAGATAAGAAAGATGAAGGAAGAAGAAAAGAGAGAAAAGTGGGAAAGAAAAAGAGAAAGAAGAAGAAAAAGAAAGAAAAACAAAACAAAACAAAAACAAAACCAAAAAAAGAAAAAAAACAAAAACAAAAACAAAGTCAAACCCACAAGTCTCAATTAGGCAACCTTTTCTCTTCTTCTCTCAGCTTGTTACATTAGCTGTCTGGCAGATTGGCTCTGGCTGATGCGGAGAATTTGTGGGTGGAGTCATGTCTGCGTACCTGGTTAGCGAGGAGTGATGCTGGGGATGGGGCTTTGTGTGGCTGGCCCTGAATATTGATCCGTCCAGATGGCGTCTACTCTCCGTGTTCTTCCTCAGTAGAAGGGTTACAGGTGGTCATCACGCTGGACTCAGATATGCGTTCCCCAGCTGGCTGTTGACCATCCTCCCAGTTATGGGTTCCTCCTTGCCTGTTCACCGGTTTCCGAGCCACTTTCTCTCCGGCTTCACTGCTGAGGGTCATGGCGTGCCAAGTGTGGATTTGATCTGGTGTTGCAGTCGCGCAGTTTCCTGTGGTCTCCCAGCTCTGGCTTTGGGAGAAAATGACTTTGACCTAGGTTTCCACCTCTGAAGAGCTCAGCCCCAGATGGGGCTCTGAGCTAGCTACTAGGGCCCCAGGCAGGACTTTATAATCTCTCTAGACTAAGTCCATGGAGGGCAACTGTTGCCGCCTGAAGCGCTTGGAGCAACGGAGCCGCGGGAAGAACTTCAGAAGCAAACTGGAGACAAACAGCTTTTTATTCTGATAACTTTTCTCTCTGGTTCTAACAACAACTAACACACGCCAAACACACCACTAAAATGGCGCTGACCCGATCAGCAATTTCAGCCAAGTCACTCGAGATCCCGCAACAAATCCCGTGAGACTACGGGTGGCGACAATGGCCAAATCTCCACGGCTCATAGTCAACTGCAATTCAAGTCAATCCCCAAACAGGGCTCCTGCATTTCCCCCTTTTTGTTTTAAAAGAGGTAATGCTCTAGGACGTCTATGTGCAACCAACATTCTTACCCGTCATCGGATAATCAAGGCTGTGCCCTTGACTCCTGTCTTAGGTTGATATGTCGGCCACATGAGACTGTCCCGTGCGACTGTGCCTGTCTTAGGTTGTCCCCCTCTGGGGATCTTACCCGTCATTGGCTAACCAGCCATCCAATGGAGCCCTTTAGGATCGACTATATATGATGACTAACAGCCGTCCAATAGTGAGGAGATGTTGCGGCTTTAAGGCAACAAGCCTTTTGGTGATGAGCCAAATTGCATAGCATATCAAATTGTTTAAACAAATCAGCTGCCCTAAGTTCCATCAAGTAACACACTGAATTCTCTAGACAAATACCCGCAAGGCATTGTCCCGTAAAGTCCCAAACAATGAAAGATCAAAATGTCCATTTGTTATAACATGTTGATGTAGGAGGCCCCATGCATGTAGAGCAGAGGCCACACTGTTGGTGAGGTTGTTTGATGTTTGAGCAGCAGACGTCTTTTTTATGTTTAGACAATGCCACCGGCAAATCTTCAGAGCCCGCTACCTAGAAACTCAAGCATCAATTATTAAAGGAAAGGCAGTGCTATTGCAGCACTGAGTCAAGAGGCGAGTTGTCAAACTACAAAATAGAATAATTAGATTAGAAAATTAAAGTTGATTTTTGTTCACATACATCGCTGGTTGAGCTTCTACAAACATAAGTTGGAAAAATGTCATATTTAGAACAAAACAAAGAAAGACTGAGGGTAATTACTGCATTAAAGATAGATTAAAGAAAAGGTAAAGGCACTTGAGAGAAATAATTTGTTAGCTGGAACCCTTGAGTCTCTGTATACAGAGCAATTTTTTACCTGTTGAGATAATTGAAATTAATGAGCTATTAAACAAATGAAGTTAATAACAAATAAACAATCTTAAGTCAAAACACCAAAATATCAGGTTATATAGCACTAGTCATATTGTTTGCTAAAGAGAAGTCCCAGGGACACCTATAAATCAAAATTGAAAGTACCTTCATTTATAAAATTATTTACCTAAATTGAATACTCTTAACCTAAAATGAATTAAAGTTATTTGGATCCATATATATATATATATTTTCTTTTTCATAAGCGCTTTGTTCTTTGTGACGTCACACTGGACAGACGAACAAACATACAAACATATATTTGTGACGTCACATTAACATGAAATATAGACAAATGTACAGACATAAAGACATGTATAAAAAGAAAAGAAAAGGGGCTGGGATTGTGGCTCAGCGGTAGAGTGCTCGCCTAGCACGTGCGCGGCCCGGGTTCGATCCTCAGCACCACGTACAAATAAACCCATTTAAACCCATTGTGTACAACTAAAGCAAATAAATAAATATTAAAAAAAAAAAAAGAAAGAAAAGAAAAAAAAATACAATTGTGTGCACACTAAAGAGAGATCTCCTCGTCCCGGCCGGGAGGAATGACACTTAAGTTGTGAAATATTTTGAAGGACTCTTTTGAGGGAATCATTCTATATCTTCATCTTGGTCCTCTTGATTTTGTACCTTTTTTATTAATCTTGATTCTTCAATAACTTCGTCTTGATCATTTTGATGTGGTACCTGTTTTATTAATCTAGATGGTATCCATATTGGAGAGGATTCGTCTTTTGGAAAAACACAAACAGATCCTCTTCCCCAAATTAATACTGGATCTGGACCCTTCCATGTACCTGAAAGAACATCCTTCCAGTAAACCAAAGGTTTATGTTGTTGGTGTGGATTCCAATGTCTGTCTCCAGCAGAATAACCATTAGAGTCTAAAGTTAAAAAATTTAAGGTAAACAGGGCAACTGCCAATCTGTCCTTAGGACTTTTCCAATTTCCTTCTTTTTGTTTTAATAACATAATTTTCAGTGTTCGGTTTGCTCTTTCAATAATGCCCTGACCCTGAGGATTGTATGGGATGCCTGTTTTATGGGATATATTGAATTTTGCACAAAACTGTTTGAAAGATGAGGACGTATATGCGGGGCCATTATCTGTTTTAAGCATTTTGGGGATGCCCAATGCAGCAAAAGCTTGCAAACAATGAGATGTAACATCTTTAACTTTTTCTCCAGAATGTAAGGAAGCAAAAATCATGCCTGAGCATGTATCTATGGTCACATGAATAAATCGCAATTTTCCAAAACTTGGCTCATGAGTAACATCCATCTGCCACAAATGATTGGGCATTAATCCTCTAGGGTTAACTCCGAAATGAGGATTGGGCAAATGTGTCATACAAGATTTACAATCTTTTACAATTGTTCTGGCTTGCTCCTTTGTGATTTTAAACCTACGTTGCAAGGTGGTGCTGTTGACATGAAACTGGGAATGAAATAAAGTAGCTTGTTGTAGCGCTGAAAGTATAAATACTGTTTTTGTAAGTTCATCAGCCTTTTGATTACCTTCATGGAGGGGACCAGGCAAATTAATATGTGCTCTAATATGGCCTACGAATAGATGTTCTTTTCTTGCCCACAAAAATTTTTGTATTTGATAAAACAATTTAAAGGCTGGAGTATGAGGTGCTATTGGTCCTGCTAACTCTAATTTTGGGACGGCTTGTACAATATAGTGGCTATCTGAAAAAATGTTTACGGGCTGGTCCCTAAAATTTTCCAGAGCTCTTACCACAGCTTCCAGTTCCACTAGTTGAGCTGATTTGTGTGCAGTTATGTAAGTCATATTTTCTTTTTTAGTGACTACTGTAGCAGTACCATTTGAGGACCCATCTGTAAATACATTAAATGCCTTAGGAATAGGTTGATTTTTTATTACCTGTAGAAATATAATAGGATGATTAATACAAAAAGATAATATAGGGGACTTAGGAAGATGATTATCAAAATTTGCAAAAGTAGAACATTTAACTATAGCCCAATCATTATCATTGAAGCATAAGTATTCAATCTGTGATGATGAATAGGGAGTAATAATAGTAGCAGGGTGAATGCCAAATATTTTGGTAGAAGTCTTAAGTCCTTGAAGAATAAGTTTAGCCACCATGGAGGTATAAGATTCAATTATACATTTAGGAGAGATGGGCAAATATATCCATAATAAATGCCCTTGTTGCCAAAATACTCCTGTGGGTGTATATTGTGAAGAAATAATAATCAACATCAGCGGTTGAGTTAAATCAAATCTATCACAATGAGCTCCTTCGATGGCTTTTTCTACTAACTTTAAAGCTTTCCTAGCATCAGGAGTCAATGTTCGTGGTGAAGATGGATCAGGATCTCCACGAAGGATGTCAAATAAAGGTTTTAGTTGGCCAGTAGTGAGATTTAGTGTAGGGCGAAGCCAATTAATGTCTCCCAGTAGTTTTTGGAAATCATTGAGGGTGGTCAAATGTTCTTTATTTATTAAAATTTTTTGGGGTCTAACAAAAGTATTCATGATTTTAAATCCTAAATATAATATGGGAGATCTGGTTTGAACTTTTTCTTCTGCTATATATAATCCATATTTTTTAAAATTTTCTACCACATCACTGAATATATTAAATAAGATTTTTTGATTAGGGTGGGCCAATAAAATATCATCCATGTAATGTAGACACATGAGGTTTGGATATTTATTTTTAATGGGTTGGATAGCCTTGTCCACATATATTTGGCATATGGTGGGGCTATTAGCCATTCCCTGTGGTAAAACCTTCCATTGATATCTCTGATCAGGGCCATTATTGTTCATAGAAGGAACGGAAAAAGCAAACCTGGGGGCATCCAGAGGATGTATGGGAATAGAAAAGAAGCAATCCTTTATATCAAGAATAATAAGATGGAAATTTTTTGGAATAGCTACGGGACTAGGAAGTCCAGGTTGAGTAGGCCCCATAACTTGCATGGTTTTATTGATTTGTCTAAGATCATGTAACAATCGCCATTTTCCTGACTTTTTCTTGATCACAAATATGGGGGAATTCCAGGGAGAGGTGGAAGGTTCTATATGACCTGCTTCTAATTGTTCCTGAACTAATTGGTGGGTCGCTTGTAATTTCTCTTTAGATAGGGGCCACTGAGGGACCCACACTGGCTTATCAGAAAGCCATGGTATTTTCAAAATTATTTTCTCAGTGGCCCCGAAAAAAAATATCTTTTTCCTTTATGACAATTATTACTTTTAGGGTTAAGATTACTCTGTACTTTTTGATAATGAGTTCTTTTATGGTTAAGATTACCCTGTAGGTTTTCACATTTGACATCTGCAGGCTTGGTTGCAAGGTGTACTCCCATTTGTTGCAAAATATCTCTTCCCCATAAAGTAACCGGTAGATTAGGTAAAACATAAGGCTGAAATGTTCCTTTATGGCCTTCATCATCCTCCCATTTTAAAATTACTGCACTTTTATCTGGGAGGTTATTATATCCCAAGCCTCTTAAACTGGTTGAAGCTTTTTGCAGAGGCCAGTGCTTGGGCCATTGGCATAAATTAATAATGGAAGAGTCAGCTCCAGTATCTATTAATCCCTCCATTTCTATTCCTTGGATTTTTATTTTACACATAGGCCTCCTTGAACAGTCTCGAACCCAGCAAGCCATGGGACTTGAGTCAGTGGAACAAAATCCTCTATTGTTCCCTTCTTGAGGCATACCCATTTTAAATGAATTATGTAAATTGGGAAGGAGAAGCAACTGAGCAATTCTATCTCCTTGGTTAACAGAAGTTATACTTTGGGGTGAGCTAAGCATTATTTTTATTTCCCCTTTGTAGTCTGAGTTTATTACACCTGGGGTCACTTGCAAACCTAATAAGCTTTTAGGACTACGCCCGATAATAAGTCCTACAGTCCCTGAGGGAAGAGGTCCCCTGACTCCTGTGGGAATCAGTTGAACCCCCATTTCAGGTGTTAACACTATTCGGGCGGTGGAACAGAGGTCTAATCCTGCATTTCCTCTTGTTCCTCTGGCGAGGGAGTGGATGGGTAGTAGGGATTGTGTCGGGGAAGCATCTGAGTGGATGCTTGAGGATACTCCTTCTGCAATGCCCCGTACATTTGTGGGCCCCGGGGTATTGGGCCCCGTGCCCCGTTTTTTGACCTGAACAAAGGATTTCCATGGATGTCAAATTTTGAATGGCATTTATTTGCCCAACGATTTCCCTTTTTACACCTGGGGCAGCGGCCTGGGGCACGATATGAGCTTGGTCTTATTTCTCTTTTGGGATTTTGCCTAGAATTGCCTGATTGATTATGATAATTTTGCCTGGAATATCCTGATTGATTATAATATCTACGTTTAGCCTTTGTGAAATTTCGAGAGGAAGCACCTCTCATTGAGGCTGCAATCACATTTCCTGTGACAAAGGCGTCATTTATATCTTTACATAGTTGTATATATACGGAAAGATCCTTTTTAGTTCTCCATGGCCTGATGGCTGCTTGGCACCATTTATTTGCATTTTCATAAGCTAATTGAACAACTAATGGCATAGCTTGGTCAACATCTGCAAACACACTACCTGCAGTTCTCAAAAGTCGATCAGCAAAGTTGGCATATGGCTCATTAGGTCCTTGAATCACTTTTGACAAGCTACCTTGTAGATCCCCAGGTCCTTGTACAGTTTTCCATGCCTCTAAGGCAGCTGCATTTATCTGAGCATATATATCTGGGTCATAATCTGTTTGAGCCTGTAAGTCTGCGAATTGCCCTTCTCCTGTGAGCATGTCTATATTATAGTTTTCAAACCCTGCAGCCGCGTTTCTTTTAGCCGTTTTTATACAAAGTTCTTGGAATTGCGATCGCCAAACCAAGAATTGTCCCCCGCTTAATGTTGCTTTACATAGACTTTTCCAGTCTGAGGGGGTTAAGCTAAAGGTGTTAAGGGACTCCAGCATACTCAATGTGAAAGGAGCTTGGGGCCCATAAGTCATTACTGCCTCTTTGAGATTTTTTATTGTTTTGAAATCTACTGACTGATGGACCCTCTGTCCATTTTTCTTTTCAAATGCTGGCGGTTCCCAATGTATCTGTGAGTTGTCCTCGAGAGCGCATAAGCGATCAGAAAGACTTTTTATTTCTGTTTCTAGGGTATGCAAATGCCTAGTAATACCCTTCATATTTTCTGTAATGGATTCCAACCATGGGGGAGTAGAGGACACAAGTGGTTCCTCTACTTGACGGTCTTTTTTCTTGGTCTTTTTTAGTTTCTTTTTCCTCATTTTCTCAGGACCACTTTTACTAGATTCCTCACTACTGCTAATTTCACTGACAGCAATATCCTGAGGCCCAGGTTCTATTAAGAGCAAGTATCCTTCAGCTATCACCAATAACTCCCGAATAGCTCTAATAGCTTGGATTTTTGTCATTTTGGGGACTCTTCTAATACTCTCTTTACTGGTCTTAGTTGACCCAGTGGAAGCTACGCTTTTTTGATCACTTTCACTTTTTTCTAAATCCTCCTCATTGAGAACGGAGTCAGGTATATCAAGGAGTCTTTCCATAGCCTCTATCACTTGGGATTCAGTTATATTCGAACCCATCTTTAGAGACCTTTCAGTTCTTACCTGTCCGCTCCGAAGTTCCCCGTACGGGCCGCCACCTGTTGCCGCCTGAAGCGCTTGGAGCAATAGAGCCGCGGGAAGAACTTCAGAAGCAAACTGGAGACAAACAGCTTTTTATTCTGATAACTTTTCTCTCTGGTTCTAACAACAACTAACACACGCCAAACACACCACTAAAATGGCGCTGACCCGATCAGCAATTTCGGCCAAGTCACTCGAGATCCCGCAACAAATCCCGTGATACTACGGGTGGCGACAATGGCCAAATCTCCACGGCTCATAGTCAACTGCAATTCAAGTCAATCCCCAAACAGGGCTCCTGCAGGCAACAATTTTGCATTCTTCATGTTCATCCTTACTTTCCAAGGTCTGGAGGAGCCAAGGGTGTAGCTCTGTGAAGGAGTGCTTGCTTAGCATGTGTCAGGCCTGGGGTTCAATCCCTGGCATCACAAACAGAAACAACAAAAAGGAATTATTTGATATGAGGGTGGAGCTCAGTGGTGGAGCTCTTGCCTAGCACCTGTGAGGCTCTGAGTTGATTTCCAGTCCCCCAGCTCTCTCTCTCTTTCAATCTCTCCCCCCCCACAAATACCAAGACCTGGAATTTAGTAGACATTCAATAAAAGTTGTCTTTATGCTTAAAAAAAAGTTATGTTCATTCTAAAATATTTGTGAAGCATTTGTAAAGTAAGGAGAACAACAGAAAAGGAAGAAAACTAATATGGAAGTAATCTATAATCTCATCATTCAAACATACCTGCTGTTAATACCTTGAAATACTTTTTTCCAGTCGTTTTTGTGTGTGTGTGTGCATTGCTGGGGATTTCAGGCATACCTTTTAAACACAAATCATTCATTCATTATTTAGTTAATATTCATTCTGATTTTAATATGTGGATTATATCACAAATATTTTATCATGTTATTAGAAATTTATTTTTCAGAGCTAGGGATTGAACCCAAATCCTCATGCATGCTACACAAATGCTGTACTACTGAGCTACACTCCTAGCCTTAAAAATAACTCTTAACACCATTTTAAAAGGCTGTGTAATATTCATTTATTTACTATTTATCATTTATTTACTATTTCCATATTGAAATTTAGTATCATTTATTTACTATTTCCATATTGAGATTTTTTTCAGCACTGGGTATTGAATCCAGGGTGCTCTATCGTGGAGCTACAACCCTACTCCTTTTTATTTTGAGATAGGGTTTCCCTAAGTTGTTCAGGCTGGCTTCAAATTTGCAATCTTCCTGTCTCAGCCTCCTGAGTTGCTGGAATTACAGGTATGTGCTGACAGACTGGCCCATACTAAGTTTTCTTAAATTGTAAATAATGCCATAATAAGCTGCCTGCAGGTTGGGGACCAGGCCCAGGCCAAGGAAGGTTGCCACCACCTGCTTGCTCATACCCAGCTCTGCCAGCCCACTCTGGAGCTGCTGGTAGCCGCTGCTGCTGCCTGCAGGTCGGGGAGCAGGGCCAGGCTGAGGAAGGTCACTGCCCGCCTGTGTGTCCCCAGCCTACCTATTCCAGAGCCAAGGGTAGCCACTGCCACCATTAGGTAAGGGAGCAGGCCCTGGCCGAGGAGGGTCACCAAGATTGCCCTTGCAATCCCTGTTCTGCCCACCCACTTTGAAGCCTCCTGTAGGTTGGGGAGCAGGCCCCAGGCCAAGGAAGGGCCCAGCCGCCAACCTGCCCAACCCCCTCCACCACACCTGGACTGGGAGGAGACACAGGAGAAAGACAGTGGGGAGAAAAAAGCCAGACCTCCTGCTCCACCACACAGGGGCCAGGAGGAGATCCAGAGAGAGAGGCTCGCTCCAAGACTGCAACTCAGAGAGGCAACCCGCACCTGCCTGGAGAGGCACTCAGCACTGGGGTTCAGTGGTTTCACAGCCCAACATCAAGATAATTATAGACTTGAGGCTGCCACTGCCACAAAACTAAGAAAGCACTGCTACTATCAAGGAACAACAAAAGGTACTGGTAAGGCATCACTAAGATCCCTGTGGACCAGGCTGCACCAGAGGGGGCTTTACTAGAGGTGCTACCAGTTATCCTATTGTGACCTAACAGGGAGTATTACATGGGGAGGCCTATCTCTTGTTTCTCCTATTAACACCCAAATTCTCATGATTACCCTCTCACTAGTCAAATAATCTAATACCACTATTTTCTTACATGCAACCTCACAAACATCTTAGCCAACCCCTACATCCCCTTTCTACCATTAAATACTGTAAACCACCACACAAACATACTGACTATATAGAAGATACCTGATCTCATCATTTATGTTCAAAGTCTCAAATCTGTAAATATAAAAATAGAAGCTGATATATGGCAACACGTTGGGTACATTGAATGCTATAATATTGATCTTTCCCTTAAAAGTGAGGCACTGGGTAACCTGTAGGGATGATATAATCGGGCAGAAGCAGTAACACTTCAGACTTACACTGAAAGAGGAAAACACATAGACATCATGAAAAAACAAGGGAGGAAAATGCCCCAAACAAACCAAGATACCACAGCAATAGAATCCACAGAAAACACAGTAGGTGAAATGTCGGAGAAGGAGTTCAGAATATTCATAATTAAAATGATTTGGGATTTAAAAAATGACCCAAGTGAGCAGACAGGCAAAAATTAATCTCTCCAACAAAGATATAAGAGATCAAATACAAGCAACCATCGATCACACCAACAAAGAGATAAGAGAACAAATACAGGTAGTAAAAGATTACTTCAAGAAAGAGATAGAGAGTCTGAGAAAAAACCAAACAGAAATACTTGAAATGAAAGAAAAAATAAGCCATTTAAAAAACTCAATAGGTAGTATCACCAACAGATTGGATCACTTGGAAGACAGGACCTCAGACAATGAGGACAAAATATATGATATTGAAAATAAAGTTGACTTCACAGTGAAGATGGTAAGAAACCATGAACAGAATATCCAAGAATTGTGGGCTACCCTAAAAAGACTGAATATAAGGTTTATTGGAATAGAAGAAGGTGCAGAGAATCGAACCAAAGGAATGCAAAATCTCTTCAATGAAATAATATCATAAAATTTTCCAAGCAAGAACAAAGAATTTGAAAACCAAATACAAGAGGCCTATAGGATGCCAAATGTACAAAATTACAATAGACCTACACCAAGGCACATTATAATGAAAATGCCTAGCATACAAAATAAGGATAGAATTTTAAAGGCCATAAGAGAGAAAAATCAGATAACCTATAAAGGAGAACCAATTCACATCTCAGCAGATTTTTCAACCCAGACCCTCAAAGCCAGGAGATCCTGGAACAACATATACCAGGCTCTAAAAGATAAGGGATGCCAACCGAGAATCTTATATCCAGAAAAAGTAAGCTTTAGATTTGATGATGAAATATAATCTTCCATGATAAACAAAAGCTAAAATAATTCACAAAAAGAAAGCTGGCACTACAGAACATTCATGGCAAAATATTTCACTAGGAGGAAATACAAAACAACAATGAACGTCTGCAAAGAGAAGAACTACAATAAAGGAAAAACCAACCAAAGGAGAAACCAAGTCAAGCTAAATACAAAAAATATATATAATTAAAAAATGACTGGTAATACAAATCATGTCACAATAATAACCCTGAATGTTAATGCCTAAACTCACCAATAAAAAGACATAGGCTGATAGATTGGATTGAAAATAAAAGACTCAACAATATGCTGCCTTCAAAAGACACATCTCATAAGAAAAGATGCCCACAGACTGAAGGTGAAAGGATGGACTAAAATATACCATTCACATACAGGGTCTATGTAAGCAAGCCATCTTCATATCAAATAAAGTAGACTTCAAGCCTAAGTTAATCAAAAGAGATAAAGATGGACATTTCATACTGCTTAAGGGAATCATACATCAACAAGAAATAACTGTTATAAATATATATGCCCAAATAATGGAGCATCTACATTCATCAAACAAACTCTTCTCAAGTTCAAGAGTCAAACTAGACCACAACACAATGATTCTAGGTGACTTTAACATACCTCTTTCACTGCTGGATAGATCTTCCAAATAAAAGCTAAACAAAGAAACTGTAGAACTCAATAATACAATCGATAACTTAGATTTAACTGTCATATATAGAGTATATTATCCACCAACGAGTCAATACACTTTCTTCTCAGCAGCACATGGATCATTCTCTAAAATAGACCATATATTATGCCATAAAGCAACTCTAAGCAAATATAAAAAAGTAGAGATATAATGGAATGAAATTAGAAATCAATGATAAAATAAGAAACAAAAGCTACTCCAACACCTGGAGACTAAATAATATGCTACTGAATGAACAATGGGTTGCAGAAGACATCAAGAAGGAGATTAAAAAATTCTTAGAGGTAAATGAAAATACTGTTACAACATATCGAAATCTCTGGGACACTATGAAGGCAATACTAAGAGGAAAGTTCATTGCATGGAGTTCATTCCTTCAAAGAAGAAAAAGTCAACAAATAAATGAACTAACATTACACCTTGAAACCCTATAAAAAGAAAAACAAATCAACCCCCAAAGCAGTAGAAGACAGGAAATAATTAAAATCAGAGCCGAAATCAATGAAATTGAAACAAACAAAAAAAAAACAAAAAGTTGAAAAAAAATTGATATTAGCTATGCTGACTAAGAAAAGGAGAGAAAAAACTCAAATTACCAATATCTGTGATGAAAAAGGAAATATCACGACAGACACTACAGAAATATAGAAGATAATTAGAAATTATTTTGAAAATTTATACTCCAATAAAATAGAAAATAATGAAGGCATCAACAAATTTCTAGAAACATACAATTTGCCCAAAGTAAATCAGGATGATGTACAGAATTTAAATAGATCAATTTCAAGCAAAGAAATAGAGGATGTCATCAAAAACCTACCAGCCAAGAAAAGCCCAGGACTGGAGGGATACACAGCCAAGTTCTACAAGACCTTTAAAGAAGAACTAACAAAAATACTTCTCAAACTATTTCATGAAATAGAAAAAGAGGGAACCCTTCCAGACTCATTCTATGAGGCCAATATCACCCTGATTCCAAAACCAGGCAGAAACAAATCGAAGAAAGAAAACTTCAGACCAATATCTCTAATGAATATAAATGCAAAAATTCTCAAAAAATTCTGGCAAATTGAATACAAAAACACATCAAAAAAGATAGAGCACCACAATCATGTGGGGGTTCATTCCAGGGATGCAAGCTTGGTTCAACATAAGGAAATCAATAAATGTAATTCATCACATCAACAGACTCAAAGATAAAAATCATATGATCATCTCAATAGACGTAGAGAAAGCATTTGACAAAATACAGCACCCCTTCATGTTCAAAACGCTAGAAAAAATAGGGATAACAGAAACATACCTCAACATCATAAAAGCCATCTATGTCAAGCCCCAGACCAACATTATCTTAAATGGAGAAAAATTGAAAGCATTCCCTCTAAAAACTGGAGCAAGACAGTGATGCCCTCTTTCACCACTCCTATTTAACATAGTTCTTGAAACCCTAGCCAGAGCAACCAGACAGACCAAAGAAACTAAAGGGATACGGATAGGAAAAGAAGAACTCAAATTATCACTATTTGCAGACAATATGATTCTATACCTAGAAGATCCAAAAGATTCCACCAGAAATCTTCTAGACCTAATAAATGAATTCAGCAAAGTGGCTGGATATAAAATCAATACCCATAAATCAAAGGCATTTCTGTACCTCAGTGACAAATCCTCAGAAAGTGAAACTAGGAAAGCCACCTCATTTACTACAGCCTCAAAAAAAAAAAAAAAAAAGTTGGAAATCAACTTAACAAATGAAGTGAAAGACCTCTACAAGGAAAACTACAGCACGCTAAAGAAAGAAATTAAAGAAGATCTTAGAAGATCGAAAGATCTACCTCATTCATGGATAGGTAGAACTATTATTGTCAAAATGACTATTCTACCAAAAGCACTATACAATTTCAGTGCAATCCCAATCAAAATCCCAATATTATTCCTCATAGAAATAGAAAAAGCAATAATGAAATTCATCTGGAAAAATAAGAGACCCAGAATAGACAAAGCAATTCTTAGCAAGAAGAGTGAAGCTTGTGGCCTTACTATTCCAGACCTTAAATTGTACTACAAAACAATAGTAATAAAAATAGCATGGTACAGGCACCAAAATAGACCAGTAGATCAATGGTACAGAATAGAAGACACAGAGACGAATCTACATGTCTACAATTATTTTATATTAGACAAAGGTGCCAAAAACATACATTAAAGAAAAGACAGCCTCTTCAAATGGTGCTGGGAAAACTGGAAATCCTTGTGTAATAAAATGAAAGTAAACCTCTATCTCTCTCTATGCACAAAACTGAACTCAAAGTGGATCAAGAACCTAGGAATTGGAGCCGGGCGCGGTGGCGCACACCTGTAATCCCAGCACTTTGGGAGGCTGAGGCAGGAGGATCGTGAGTTCAAAGCCAGCCTCAGCAATGGCGAGGCACTTAGCAACTCAGTGAGACCCTGTCTCTAATAAAATACAAAAAAAGGGCTGGGGATGTGGCCCAGTGGTCGAGTGCCTCTGAGTTCAATCCCCAGTACCAAAAAAAAAAAAAAAAAAAAAAAAAGAACCTAGGAATTGGGGCTGGGGTTGTGGCTCAGCGGCAGAGCGCGCGCCTCGCATGTGCGCGGCCCGGGGTTCGATCCTCAGCACCACGTAAACATAAATGCATTGCATTGTGTACAACTAAAGTAAATAAATAAATATTAAAAAAAAAAAAAAAGAACCTAGGAATTAAACCAGGGACCTTGCACCTAATAGAAGAAAAAGTAGGCCCAAATCTCCATTATGTTGGATTAGGCCCCAACTTCCTTAATAAGACCCCTATAGAGCAAGATTTAAAACCAAGATTTAATAAATGGGATGGATTCAAACTAAAAAGATTCTTCTCAGCAAAAAAAAACAATCAGTGAGGTGAATAGAGAACCTACAGAATGGGAGCAAATGTTTACCATAGCACATCAGACAGAACATTGATCTCAAGGATATATAAAGCTCTCAAAAACCTTAACACCAAAAAAAAAAAAAAAGTCCAAACAAACAACTAACCAAATCAATAAATGGACTAAGGAACTGAACAGACACTTCTCAGAAGATGATATACAATCAGTCAACAAATATATGAAAAAATGTTCAACATCTCTGGCAATTAGAGAAATGCAAATCAAAACTACTCTACGATTTCATCTCACGCGAGTCAGAATGGCAGCTAACAAAAACACAAACAACAATAAATTGCTGGTGAGGATGTGAGGAAAAGGGCACACTCATACATTGCTGGTGGGACTGCAAATTGGTGCAGCGAATCTGTAAAGCAGTATGGAGATTCCTTGGAAAACTTGGAATGGAACCACCATTTGACTCAGCTATACCACTCCTCTGTCTATACCCAAAGGACTTAAAAACAGCTTACTACAGGGACACAGTCATATCAATGTTTATAGCAGCACAATTCACAATAGCAAGATTGTGGAAACAATCCCGATGCCTGTCAGTAGATGAATGGATAGGGAAACTTTGGTATATATACACAATGGAACACTACTCAGCACTAAAAGAGAATAAAATCATGGCATTCACAGGTGAATGGATGGAGTTGAAGAAAATAATGCTAAGTGAAGTTAGCCAATCCCAAAAAACCAAAGGCTGAATCATTCCTTTGCTATGATGATACTGACCTATAATTGCAAGGGAGGGAGTATGAGAGGAATGAAGAAACTTTAAATAGAACAAAGGTGGGGAGGGAGGGAAGGGGGCAAGGGGATAGGAATAATGACAGAACGAGTTACACATCAACACCCTAAGTACATGTATAAAAACACAAATGGTGTGAAAATACCTTATGTAAAACCAGTGACTTGAAAAATTGTGCTCTTTATATGTAATATGAAATGAATTGCACTCTGCAAGCATGTACAACAAATTAAAATTAAAAAAATTTGTACCACAAAGTTAAAAAAATTAATGATTAAAATTAAAGAATGGGATTAAAATGTGAAAAAAATAAACATGTATATACACGAATACTTACTATATCTGATTATTTTCTTGTTGTGGAGTTAGTATTTCAAAAATGAACAAACAAAACTGCAAACCAAGTATTTTAAGGCTCTGGATACACTTTGCCAGTTTGGGGGAAAAACATAAACCAATCTATATATATTCTACCAGTAGAGTCTAAGGGTTCATGTCATTATATATCATCAACACTGAATGACATGGTTACTTCTTTTGAAAATTGGTAATTATCTTTTCCCATTCAACTATAATAATGATGATAATATGTTGATTTATTTACTCAGCAAGTATTTGTTGAGCATTTACCACATGCCAATCATTGTGTTTTATTTTTCCTGGTGCTGGGCACTGAACCCAGGACCTTGAGAATGCTGGGCAAGTGTTCTACCACTGAGCTGCACCCCAGCCTGCCAAGTAGCATTAAAAATGCCGAGGATTGCTGGGTGTGCATGCCTGTAATCCCAGAGGCTCATGAGGCTGAAACAGGAGGATTGCGAATTCAAAGCCAGCCTCAGCAGAAACAAGGTGCTCAGCAACTCAGTGAGACCCTGTCTCTAAATAAAATACAAAATAGGGTTGGGGATGTGACTCAGTGGTCAAGTACCCCTGAGTTCAATCCCTGTACAAAAGAAAAAAAAAAAAAAGCTGAGGATACAGAAGTGCTCCTCCTGGAGCTTACGTTCTAGTGGAGGGAGAAGGACAATAAACAAAATGAAGAACTAAATTAGTTAAGATGTCAGAGACACATAAGTACTATGGAAAAAAAATAAAGCAGGGATGGATAAGGTTAGGACAGAGAGGGAGCAGGATGTAGTTTTAAATGGGGTGGTTACTTAAGGATTGATTAAGGTGACAACTGAGCAAAGACATGAAAAAGGGAGCAAGTGAATGCAGATACCTGGGAGAAATATTCCCAGGAAGAGGAGACTTGGGGAGCATGTCTAGTGTGTTCAAAGGACAGCAAGGCAGGGTAGCCTGAATGAAGAAAGCAATGGAAGGGATAATAGGAGATGGAGTCAGACAGTGAAAGGAGGAAGGTCCAGATAGAGTAGGACCCTGTTAGCTGGGTGACCATAAATAATTTACCATTCTCACTGGGAAACTTTTAGAATGAAAGATGGGAGTGGGGGCTATTAATAATTACACCAGGTCAGAGCCCGGTATGGTGACAGATGCCTGTAATCCCAGCGGCTTAGGAGGTTGAGGCAGGAGGATTGCAAGTTCTAAGCCAGCCTCAGTAATTTAGCAAGGCCCCACAATTTAGTGAGGCCCTAAGCAATTTAGCAAGACTCTGTCTCAAAATAAATATAAAAATGGGCTGGGGATGTGGCTCAGTGGTTTTTAAGTGCACCTGGGTTCAAACACTGGTATCAAAATATATATACTAATAATTACACTAGGCCAATAGATAGAAACTGGGACTATCCTAGGCAAACTGGAATATGTAATCATCCTACCTGTTGGAAATTGTAAGGACTTTTAAAAAATCTGATGGACATGGGAAGCTGTTGAAAGGTTTGAAGCAGAAAAAAATGACACGCTCTGATTAGGATCACTCTGACTGCTAGGCTGAGAGAAGATTAAAGGGGAGCAGTGGCAGAATTAGGGAGGAGGGGCCTGTTAGGAAGCCAACAGAATCCAGGCAAGAAATTGGATTCTAGATCTGTTGAAATTATGACAAAAATCTTTATTGACTGATTGGATGTATGAGAGCAAGAGCAACCAGAAAAATGGAGTTGCCATTTATTAGGATGGAGAAGAATTTAGGTAAAGCAGATTTGGGGGGATTAGGAGCACAAGTTAAATTTAGACATCTTAAGTTTAAAATACCTATCATATGTCCATGTGAGGATATGGAATGGGCAGTTAGTATGTGATCCTGGGGTTCCATTCTCTTCCAATATTTGGTGATTGTTGATGTAGACATGATGTTTAAAACCATAAGATTGGACTTTTAAAACAGGGAGAGAACCAAAGACTATGTGTTGGGCACTGTGATGGTAGCAAAGGTGAGATAAGGAAGATGCAGCAAAGATATGGTGAAGGAACAGCTAGTGAGGTACATGGAAAATCAAGCCATTGCGGTGTCCTAGAAAGTAGTTCAAGGATAAAAGAGGAAATAGTTTGTCAAGTGCCTTGAGAAGTCAGGCAGAAGACTGAATTGGCCATTGAATGCAGAAGCATGCAAATAATTGGGGGAACTTGATAAAGCCTTTTCTTTGCTGAATGGTGGAAGCTAGAGCTTATTTGTACTGGATTCCAGAGAAAATTAGAAGTTGCAAGCATGCAGCAATCTTTTGAGGAGTTTTTCTGTAAAGGGAAAGGGAGAAATGGGCAGTAACTAAAGGCTCAATGGGGTCAAAATGGAGCTTTATAGCATTGTAGGGTCACAGCCTGTGTGTGTTGGATGGGGAAGATCCACTGGAGAGGGAAAAGACAGGTGATAGGGAGAGGACCAGGACAATTGCTACAGCAACATCCTTGGGGATGAGGGAGAAAGTTAGGAGGCTGGGACAATAAGTGCATAAGAGGATGGGGTGGGGGGAAGGCCTGTGCTAGGAGCAGACACTGCTGGTCTCAAGTAACAGGAGAAAAGAGGGAGCAAGTGGAACAGATATCCCTAGGCTGGTGGATTATGGTGGTATGAGCTTGCTTCTATTTTCTAATGGTATAAAAAGCAAAGGCAGAGCTGAGGGTGAGTGTGGGAGAGGAGATGTTGGGGTTCTGAAGAGAAAGAAGGTGGTCTAGAATGTGAAATAGACCAGGACAATAAGGGCCTGTTGAATTTACTGATGATTAAAACAAACAGTCACCAGGTTTGCATGATATTTTTCCAGCTGCATTTAGCTGCACAGGTGCATAGGAGAGGGATAAGATTTAAGTAGCATTATAGCTTGCCCCAAAGATAAGGTGGATTAAGAAAGGACATTGATTGTTATGATTAAGCATGGAATTTAAGCTGGCCAAGAAAGGAGTGAAGACATGAGTGGAGATGAGAGGGGGGAAAACTGTTGAAATGTGCACCAAGCATGATGTTAAATACATGCATTATCTCCTGTAATCATCTTACCGATGAAGAAGTTGAACTTTAGGAAAAAAATAACTTGCTCAAGCTCAAATAGCTGGTGAGTGACAGATCCAGGGTCAGGCCCAGGAAAACTTATCTCCACAGGCTGTGTACTTAGCCCTCTTACTATTTGTTTAACTGGAACGTTTGTGGACATTAAAAAAAAAAAATCGATGCTAGTTTTGCTGAATATCTTTTGTTCATATTTTTCCAATTTGTTACTTTGAAGATTTTTTGATGTACGGAATTCTTGGAAGGCTTATGGTAAAATCTACTGATTTTATTTTATCTTTAATTTCCACAAAAGACAAAATGAACTATAAAAAGCAGTTTTAAAAATCAACAGATTAAACTAGGCATGTAATCCCAGTGACTCAGGAGGCTAAGGCAGGAGGATCACAAGTTTGGGGCCAGCCTCAGCAACTTAGTAAACTAGACCCTGTCTCAAAGAAGGGAGTGGGAACAAATGGTGCTGGGAAAACTGGAAATCCATATGAAATTAAACCCTTATCTCTCACCATGCACAAAATTCAATTCAAAGTGGATCAAGGACCTAGGAATTAGACCAGAGACAATATGTTTAATAGAAGAAAAAGTAAGCTATAATTTCCAACATGTCGGATTAGGCCCCTAGTTCCTTAATAAGAATCCTGTAGTGCAAGAATTAATATCAAGAATTAATGAATGGGATAGATTTAAGCTAAAAAACTTCTTCTCAGCAAAAGAAACAATCAGTGAGGTGAATAGAGAGCCAACTAATTGGGAACAAATATTTAATACATGCACATCGGATAGAGCACTAATTTCTAGAATATGTACAGAACTCAAAAAACTTAACACCAAAAAAACAAATAACCCAACCAATAAATGGGCTAAGGAATTGAAAAGACACTTCTCAGAAGAAGATACACAATTAATCAACAAATACGTGAAAAAATGCTCAACATCACTGGCAATTAGAGAGATGCAAATCAAAACTACTCTAAGATTTCATTTCACTCCAGTCAGAATGGCAGCTATCAAGAACACAGACAACACATTCATAGATTGCTGGTGGGACTGCAAAATGGTGCAACCGTTATGGAAAGTAGTATGGAGATTTCTTGGAAAACTGGGAATGGAACCACCCTATGACCCAGCCATCCCACTCCTGGGTCTATTCCCAAAGGACTTAAAAACAGCATATTACAGTGACACAGCCATCTCAATGTTTATAGCAGCATAATTCACAATAGCTAGGTTATGGAACCAACCTAGAGATGTCCCTCAGTAGATGAGTGGATAAAGAAAATGTGGTATATATACACAATGGAATTTTACTCAGCAATAAAAGAGAATAAAATAATGGCATTTGCTAGTAAATGGATGAAGTCGGAGAATATAATGCTAAGTGAAATCAGTCAATCTCAAAAATCCAAATACCGAATGTTTCCTCTGATATAAGGAGGCTGGTTCACAGTATTGTTGGGTCGGGGTACATAGGAGGATTAGAGGAACACTATAATGGTCAAAGGGAAGGGAGGGGAAGAGAGGGAGCAAGGGGGGATGGAGGGGAAAAAAAAGAAAAAGTGGTTGAATAAGATGGATATCATTATTCTAAATGCATGATTGAAGACTTGAATGCTATGAATATACTTTGTATACAAACTGTTTTGTGTAAAAAGATGCTCTATATGTGCAGTATGAATTGTAATACATACTACTATTATAAATTTTAAAAATTACAAAAAAAGGGAGTGGGGCTGAGGATGAGGCTAAGTGGCTAAGCATCCCTGGGTTCAATCCCCAGTACAAAAAAAAAATGTGAATTTAATTAAATACACATTTGGCTCATGTATTGATCTAGTAGGTCTTTGAATTAGCAGAGATGCAATCATTTATTCACGCTTTGCTTTTTAGAAACAGATTTTAAAGAGTCTTCTCTTGCTATTACAAATTATAGAGTACTCACACAAATAGCAACGAAAGTTAAATACACATCCTTACTTTTTATATTTAGAAAAAAAACTTTAAGATCCTTCAATGTTTAGGGATATAAACATCCAATTGTCTATGTATCAAATGTAATATTTTCACCAAGCTGGAGTTATAAGGTATTTTGATTAAAATAAATATTTATCCAATGCCTACTATATGCAAGAAAGCACTACGCTAAATAGTATTTGGAAGGCTGAAAAGATATGCAAGATAGATGCCAGCCTCCCAGAGCTTGTGGCCATCTGGAGGGCCAATTGAGTGAGAATGACAAGTGCAGGAAGAGCACAGAGGAATGGACAGTGGCTGCCCCTGAAAGGAAGTTCAAGGACAGCTTCTTGGGAGGCCACAGGATCGGCACACTGCAGGACAGGCAGCAATGTGGCCTGTGGGTAGACACACAGGTGATCTAGACAGGCTGTAGTCAGGGAGACACAAAGGCCAAATAGCTGAGGCTGTGCACCTACATTCCCAATGACCAAGCCCAAGCTATTCTACGATATTCTATGGGGTTTAAAACACACAGCTGTTATCTCAGTGGTTCAGGTGTTCGGGGCAGGAGAATTGCAAGTTCAATGCCAGCCTCAACAATTTAGGGAGACCTATCTCAAAATAAAAAGGGGTGGGGATTGTAGCTCAGTGGTAAAGCACTCCTGGGTTCAATCCCCAGCCCTACAAAATCAAATGGACAAAACAAACAAACAAAAAACCAAAAGAACAAAGCAATAGCAAAAACAATTAAAAAGTAGATCAGTGTGTCAGGGCTTTAGATTTAAATGTGTGTTATAAACAGGGCAAAAGATAACTTTCATAGTTAATCAGAAGAGTTCAAAAAAAGCAGATTGAAATTAAAATTATGACAGTTTATTGAAAAGTTACATGAAAGGGTCCTTTGAAAAATACTTAGATAATGAAAATTTGCATTTGAGGATTGCCCTTCAGAGGCAATGCCAACAAAGAATATATCTAAAACTGGAGGTTCCCCTGTCTATGATCAAACTATAGTTCTGGTTGTGCTCAAGGATTGCCCCTAGTCACAGGGCTGATCTCCAGAAGCTACTTTGAAGGAAAGAATGTGGCCCCAAGTCTGCAGGAGGAACTTCATGCTGTCATGTCCAAATGCCTGGGGCATGGTGGGAGCTTTTCTGAGCTTATGGTAATACTTCATCCTATTAGTGACTTCTGACTTTAGCACTGCTCATTCATGGTGCTGAGCTTCCACTACTGCTGACATATGCACACCTGGTTCAAGAGGGATACATTTGGATATGGTGCTTAGCAGGGGATGTATTCAGGGAGTTAAGAATAATTTACCCGAACCATAAAATTTGTTAAGAACAGGTTCCCATTAGAACAGTTTATATTTCGACAGTCTTTTTTTCTCCTTAGGTGCTTACCTTTCCTGGCTCTGGGGCATGCAAGCTATCTCTACCCATCTAACTGGTTTGTGCAGTTTTCCTAATTTTCTGTTTATCAGCAAAATGTATCTCAAGCTAGTTTTAGGAAACAGAAAGTTTCCTCACATGCTCAATAAAAGCATAACAAATGGGAACCACTCAATAAACCGGGAGGTCTAGTTGCTGAAACTGTCCCTTCTTGAAGATAGGCCTCGTGAGCCAGACTCCTTTATCTCTTGCTGCATTTCACTTGCAAAATACTGTTGATATCTGCCATTGTGGTATAATGTGAAATATATTTGATTTTGGTTCCTGCTTCCCATTTTAGAGTTCCTAAAACTGATGGGGAAATAGACAGATCTGAGCAATGGGAACATAAAGTTAAGGGAATAATTCTGTGAACTGGGACCACTGTGTCTGACCCCCACATTATTTATTTTTCTTTTTTAAAAGTAATTTGCTGCAGCCAAGCCTGAGCTGAAGTCAACAGGATATGTCATATTCCTCAGCAAAAAGCCTATTATCTGCAAAAGAAATGCAGGCCTGAAATGCTGATAAAAAGAACACAAGTTGCCATGAGATGGGGTGGGGTGGGGGGACTTTTGTGACCCTTCCACAGATCAGACCTCAGAACTCAGGGAGATAAGAATAATTTACCCTAACCATAAACTCTGTTAAGAACAGGTTCCTATTAGAACAGGTCAGCATGTGCCAAAGTGACCAGTCATGTACAATGGGATCTTGAAAGTCTAATGTTATCCTGCTGTCACTCAAAAGTCAAGAGGTGAACCTGAGTGGGACTCTCTGGAAACTTCCCTGGGACTCCCAATAAAAGTGGAAGGCAGGAGGGGCAAGTCATCCTTCTCCTTTCTGAGAGGACCCACTCTCTTCCTTGAGATTGTCCCCATTTTCATTTTCCTATTCCTTCTGATAAAACTCATGCCTGCTACTCTGAGTGCCATGTCTAAAATCTTTTTGGCACGATTGCAAGAATCAGTGTGGAGAACGGGCCTCCATGGCTGGCTGCCTCAGTTTCAGGGTAGGCCTCTGCCCAGTAACAAAACTACTGGAATTTCCTGAGTGATAGATCTTCTGTCATTCATAATAAGCACCTTTGGTAACTTCCAGGTTTATACTAATGAGGTTACTGAGTGTGGTGTTCCTAGATAAGGTTACTGGGGATGAGGCCAGTCACCAGAAAGACCAGGTAACAGAGGATTTGAGGTTTGGAACTTTCAGCCCACTCAGAGACCTTCGAGACCTCCCAAGAGCTGTGAAAACTCTTGAACAACAAGATTTGATAAGAATCTATGTGCTAGGGGGGCCCTTGCATCTCTTCATCTGGATGTTCATCTGTGTACTGTTTAACAAAACTGGGAACATTAATAAGAGTTTCCCTGAATTCTGAGAGCTGGCCAAGCAGATTCATTGACCCCAAGGAGGAGGTCCTGGGCACCTTGGTTGGTAGCCAGTTGGTAGTCAGAAGTATAGTGGCCTGGACTTGCAATTGACAGCTGCAGAGGGACAGCCGTGTGGGACTGAGCCCTCATCCTGTGGGATATGACACTGTTATCAGGTAGACATATTAGAATTGAATTGAGCTATAGGACATCCAGCATCTTCTGAAAGTGTGGGACAACAGCCACTCCCCAGCCACAGACATCTGGTTACAGAAATGCTCTGTATGATAATAGAGAGGGAAAAGTTTCATTTCTTTTTTTTTTTTTTAAAACCTGTCATCAGTTCCTTTTAAAGGAGCATATAAAGTTTTCTGGATGGAATATTATATATGATAATCCCATAGTATCCTTGGGGAAGGGTTCAAAAACCCCGTTGGATACTAAAATCTGAGGATGCTCAAGTACCTCAATCCTAATGGCATGGTATTTGCAAATGATCTATGAACATTCTCCTGTATAGTTTAAATCATCTCTAGATTTCTTGTAATCTAATAAAATGTAAATGCTACATAAAGAGTTGTTAAACTATATTGTTTAGGAAATATTTATAAGAAAAAAGTCCATACATATTTGGTACATATGCAACCATCATAGGCTTAACTATATAGCATATGTCATCTTCAAGGTTCCACAGCCTGCAGACTGTATAATCATTTGGTTATAGCACCATATGAGTTCACTTCAAAAACAACTATATCTTTGAACATGCTGATTCACATTCAAGCTCTATAAAAACTCGTGAACAATAAGAGTAAAATTTTACATGTACATACACATACACACTGTTGTCCTCTAATAGTTAATACAATGACTTTTTTATTTGGATAATACTTGTATATTTGAAAAGGTTACCATTTATGTGGATTTCACCAGTCTTTGACTGCCACATTAAAAAAAATCTTACAAACTTATTTCATTGAATTAGTAAGGAAGACCCTCTAGAAAAATTAGTTTTTTAAAACAGGGAGACACTCTGGGAGAGTGGTCCAGAGTTTCCTAGAGCACACATTCTCCATAGCAAAGTCCATTTTAGTGTTGATTGTTGCTGTCAGTCCACTTCAGCAGAGAAGGCTTTGGTTTCTTTACAGAGTCTCATGTGTGCATCTGTTTTTCAGTGTGTCAGATGCAATAGAAGTTTCATCAGAACGCAGTTATTAGAACCTTGGGATTTTCTTCTCTCTGTATTGAGTTTCTTGATTTCCTCCAACATGTGAACCTAAAAATAAAACAGCTGCTAAAGGAAATTAAAAATTCAAGATCCTCCTCAGAAAAGCTGAACTGACAAGGAAAAACATTTCTTTGATTAATGAGTAAGTATTTGAACTCAAATTGAGGAGTCTCATAAAGCATAGATCTAGCACTTGATTTTGAACATCTTGGGCTATTTTCTTAATTAAACATAAAACCCAGAACTTAAATTCTTTCAAGATTTTTCCTGAGGAAAGGATAAAGGGTTAACATGAAGTTCTTGACAATTAATGTTGGTATTGAAGTAGTTATATCATTTTAAAAAACTTACTAAAACTGGCACCTTCACTGTACTTGCTCCTTCAGGGATCAGAATCCTTTTCACTTATGGACTTATCTTTCTCATAGTTAGGCACTAAAAACACTTTATCTTTTTTTAAATTTATTTTTTAGTTGTAGTTGGACACAATACCTTTGTTTATTTATTTATTTATTTTTATGTGGTGCTGAGGATCTAACCCAGAGCCTTGTACATCCTAGGCAAGCACTCTAGATGAGCCAGAGCCACAACCCCAGGCCCTAAAAACACTTTATCTTATATAACCTCAAAGCAACCATGTGAAACATTCTCATACATTTGACAGGAGTACTGAGTTAAGGAAACTTCAATGATTTGCTCAGATTTATTTAGCAGATTAGCATTGAAACCAGGCAGATTCACCTTAAAATCTAAACTTCTGCAAACCATTGATCTTTTAAATGTTTGCCAAGATGTTGTATCATAGAAAGTTGTTTGGTCTTTATTTATGGTTCCCGATACAGAGCTCCTACATGCTAATTCTCCTGTGATTTCTTGAGGCATAGGGGTGATAATTATGACTTTTGTTCCACAGAGGCAAATCTTGGCAGGGCCCTTAGCTAGCTTCAGGATGGGGGTTGGTCACCAGAAAGTTCAGTCCTTGATTCAGGAGTCTGGAACTTTCAGCTCCCACTCTTTCAACCTCTGAGGAGAGGAGAGGCACTGGAGATGGAGTTAACAATAATCTATCAAGCTAATATAATGAAACTTTTGTGGAAACTGCTAACTGATAGGGGTCAGAGAAGTTCTGAATTGTTGAACTCATCCATGTGCCAGGAGAGTAGCATCTCCCAGCTCCACAGAGCCAAAAGCTCCTGCATTCAGGATCCTTCCAGACCTGGCCCTATCACCAGATCTGGCTATTCATTGCATCCTTTATCATAAACTTGTCATAGTAAGTAAGGTGTCTTTCCAAGATCTGAGAGTTATTCTAACAAACCCAAGGAGGGAAGTCATGGGAACCCAGACTTTGTAACCAAGTGGGTAACTTGTGACTTGCATCTGAAATGAGAGCAATATTGTAAGACTGAAGGAACCCTTAAACCTGCGAAGTTTGAAACTGACTTTACGTACTGTCAGAATTGAACTGAATTGTAGGACATCTTATTGATGGTGTCAGAATTAGTTGATAGATGAAAGAAAAACCCTCATATAATCTCATAGCCAAAATATAATATCAAACTATTTTATTTTACATTTCTTAATGTAGACAAATAAATTTTGATGTGTATACTGGATGCTTCAATTTCATCACCTATTTTTGGTTTTGTTTTTGAGACAGTCTCCCTATGTTGCTCAGGCTGGGCTCAAATTCATGATCCTCCTGCTTCAGCCTCCTGAGTGGCTGGGACTATAGGGGTGTCACCACTTTCTGTCAACTGCCTGTTTGTGTCCTTTACCAGCTTTCTTACTGAGTTGTTTGTCTTTTTTCCAGTGATTAGTAACAACTTTTTGTATATTAGCCTATGTCTGTATTTTGTGTTGCAATTTTTTTTTTCTGTTCTGGGGGTTGAACCTGAGGCACTCTACTATTGTTTTTTAAATGTATTTTTTATTTTGAGACAGGGTCTCACCAAGTTCTCAGGGCTGGCTTCAAAATTGTGATCCTCTCGCCTCAGCTTCCTGATTAGCTTGGATTACAGGTGTGTGCCACTGTACCTGGCCTTTTACGGCTCTTTAATTTTTCCTATTACGCTAAGAAAGATCTTTTGTAAAGGTTATAAAAATATTCATGTTTTCCAGATTGGGGTTGTGGGTCCGCGAAAGAGTGCTTGCCTACCATTCATGATTATTTGGGTTAAATACCCAGCAGCACAAAAATTTTTTTAAATGTTTTCTTCTGTTATATTTATGATTTCACATTTTTAGGCCCATTTAAAAAATCTTTTTAGAATTTATCTTGATGTATTTGTTATAATACAACCTTTTAATTTTTTAAAAATATTTATTTATTTGCTTTAGTTGTACACAATGCGTTTATTTGTACATGGTGCTGAGGATCGAACCCGGGCCGCGCACATGCTAGGCAAGCACTCTACCGCTGAGCCACAATTCCAGCCCTTTTAATTTTTATTCAGAATATCTAGGTGAATGTCCTAACAACTTTCATTGAACAGTCTAACTTTTCCCCATTGATTCTGAATTGTTGCTTTGTGTCACACACTAAATTCTCAGATTTTCTTGGGTTTCATTCTGAATTCTATCTACTCCCTTGGTTTCTATTACTGTACCATTAGCACAGCTTAACAGTATGCTTTATCATCTGACAGAGCTGGTCTCTATTTAATACTCTTCATTTTCAGAATATTCCTAGCTATTCTCCGGTGTCCATTCTTCCTGTCATTTGGTTAGGTTCCACTCACCCTTTCACTTGCTGCATCTGCTCTAAGGTCTCTGGTAGAGCCACTCCAAAACTTTCAGGGAAAAAAAGGGTGACAATTCCAATCAGGACAGTCAGACTTCCCATGACAATGTAGGGCAGAAGTCTGTTGTAGGCACCTGTAAAGAACCGAACATAAAAATGTCAATTAGATACAGAGAGGCTCTTAAGAATCATTTTGTAAAGGTGGCAAACAGTAGATATGATAGCAGTTTTAAATACAAACATTTTCAGAAGAAAAATAGTCTGCAAAACATCACAGCTTCTTCCTGGCAGATGTCACTGACTGAAGTTCTGTAATCATTTACCTACTTGATATTGCATTATCGTGAGGCTTCTAATTCTTTCCTGTCAGCCAGTATCTTCCAAGCCACTGGTTAATCATGCATAGTAGATGTTCCTTTGATAGAAATCTTTGCTTACCAAAGTTCTCTTCTTAAGGTGGAAGTAATTAGAGATGGAGGGTTGGAGGACATCAAGAGGAAAGAGGTTGACCAGTAGGTTTTAGGGAGTGGTTCTGGACATCATAAGTCTGGAATGACCTTGCTTTTGCTCAAACCAGCAGGCTATAGTGGAAGGTGAGGTCCACAGAGTCATGAATCTTTTTTTTTTTTTTTTTGGTGGTATTGTAGATTGAACCCAGGGCCTTACTCATGCTAGGTGAGTTCTCCACTGCTGAGCTATATCCCCATCCCTTTTTATTTTATTTCGAGACAAAGTCTCACTAAGTTGCCCAAACTGGGCTCAAACTTGTGACTCTTCTGCCTCAGCCTCCAGAGTAGCTGGGATTATAGGTGTGTGCTACCATGCCTGGATCCATGAGATGCTTAAAAAAAATCTAAGTAATATATTTAATTCAATTTAAAACAACAAATGATAAATGTTGGGTACATTCTGTGAAAGAACTGTGCCTGGATTTAGTTTCTTTTGATAGCATTCACATTTCTGAGTTTTATATGTAGTTGGAATAATCACTCCACCTCTTCTTTATGTGATGTTGCCAGGACAGAGAGTAATGAATCTTGATTTCACTTCTCTTCTGCATACAGTGTTTATAGAGGAATACCACACCTATGTATATATAATATTTTATTTGACTTAAAACAAGAAAAACATTAATCTCAAGGCTTCTTTGAGGCCTCAGCATTGCTACTAGGAGTAACTACTGTGGAGTTGAAAGCTCTTTTTTGGACTTTGTTTGTCATGTACCGATGGCCCACCACCAGACCAGCTGAGCACAGTATGAAATATAGGGAAGAACAAAGAAGAAATGACACTACTCTATATAATAGGCAATCTCAGGTATGGTTCAGAAGAGCTGTGCAGAGCATGTTTAAGTTAGAAAAATGTTTCTTTTTCTCTAATGATTTAGTGTGTGTATGTTATCTGAGACATTGTGTCTTTGGGGTGAAGGTATGCATGTTTGTATGTTTGAATCCATAGGTAACTAAAGGATGACTAGGAAGAATTAGGAGGAATATCCATATTTTTCACCAACAGAGTCCTTAATGAAGACAAGGCTTGGAATGCCAAATCCTATATCCCAAAGAAGATACTACTAAAGCCCCTCTGTGGTGTTATTCCAGACTGATTTATTTGATCATATAAAAACTGCAGGGTGCGGTGGCGCACGCCTGTAATCCCAGTACCTGGGAGGCTGAGGCAGGAGGATTGCGAGTTCAAAGCCAGCCTCAGCAATGGCGAGGCACTTAGCAACTCAGTGAGACCCTGTCTCTAATAAAAAAAAAAAAGGGGGGCTGGGAATGTGGCCCAGTGGTCAAGTGCCCCTGAGTTCAATCCCCAGTACCAAAAAAAAAAAAAAAAAAAAAAAAAAATCAAAACCTAAAATTTTTTGCATTGCCAAAAAAATCATAAAGTCAAAGTACAAATGATAAACTAGGAAAAATGCTTACAACATATATACAGAAGGCTAATTTCCTTCCATTGCAAAGAGCTCACACAAACAAAAACAAACAAACAAATGAACTCTCAGAAGAATGGGCAAGAGACATGAGCAGTCAGCTCATTGAAAAATAAATGGAAGGGCCAATAAATAGATGAATAAATGCTCAACAACATTTAAAATTAAAGAAAGAAAAATGAAAGCAAGTGATGTCAATATTTCATATATCAGATAACCAATGATTTAAAAATTGTATAGTCCCCATTGGTGGTGAAGGCATGGGGGAACAACTACTCTCCTGTACTGATAGTTAGGTTATTTATTGGGAAAATATTTAGAGTTAAATTTGGCAATATCTATGAAATTTTAAAATGGCATTGTTCCAGCAAGATTATTTCTATGAATCCAAACATATGTAAAAAAAATTCACAGAGGGTGTAGAAACACAGGGGAATGTTCATTGAAATGTTATTTTGTATAGTGTGAACATCCCTTATCCAAAATGCTTGGGACCAGAAATGTTTCAGATTACAGAGATTTTTGGATTTTGGAATAGACTTCACCAGTTGAGCATCCTTAATCTGAAAATATGAAATCTGAAATGTGCCAAAATCCAAGCAATGGTGGTCAAAAAGTTTTAGAGTTTGGAACATTTTAGATTTTGGACTATTCATATTATAAATACTCAAATGTAAAAGCAAAAACCTGGAAATGGCCTAAATGTCCATCCATTGACTAAATTAAATATAGACATGTATCCATAGTTTATATAAATTTAGACATACATACATAGTACTTACCTAAAAGAAGGTAAAAGAGTACTATATGTCCATTTGAAAGGATATTCTGATACAATGTCAAGTTTAAAAGTTATAATTAATTTTTGCACTTAAAATATGTACATATGTATATGTGAATACTTGTGTACATGTGCGTGTCCTTTGCAAAATCACACATCTGAATGGTTGTTCACAAAATCACCTGAAATGGTATTGGTTACTTCTAGGGCCATTTGGGGAGCTAGGAGAGGAGAGGTGAACTTGTACTTTTTCCAGTGTTTTCTATACTATTTGAATTTTTCAAAATGAAAATCTACTACTTTTATTTTTAAAACTAAAGAAAGAACAAATGGACAAGATGCATCTCACCAAGGTAAACAAAGTAGGGAGCGATGATGCTGCCCACCCTGGAGGCCATGGAGGTGATGCCCACCGCCATGTTCCTGACCAGGGTCGGGTAGAGCTCTGCAGTGAAGACATACAGCATGGAGAAAGCAGAGGTGACCCCAAATTTCCCCAGCATCACCAGACCGATGGACACGAAGTAGTAATCTGGAAAAGAGATCCATTATAAACAAGGGTGCTTTAGATGCAGTACTAACTCAGTTGCTTTTTATGGCCTTTGTGCTCTAAAGGGAATATTTTCATTAAGATAAAGTGTTACCAAATAATACTTTCTCTTCAAATGTCTGACCAATGGGGCATGGACCAAGATGGAGAGTGACAGGTGGCTTTGTACTTTGCTCCACTGTTATTCTAGATCATTAAGGCATCCAGTAACCTTTGTCCACTTGTCTTTTGTTTATGACGACAGTTTCATGGCGAGTTGTTAGCGAGTAAAATAGTTGTTTAATCTTTAAAAAGGCCAATCATTTCCATTCTGTTTCTTATTATTAATAAATACGTGTTTCTGTATATTATCATGTATCAATATCCCATTGACTTAACATTTTTATAAAACGAAACAGCTAGACATAAAGGAAAAGGTAAACACATGCCCCTCTGTTTCCTATTTAATTACCTAAATATTCAGACCATAAAATTGCTAAATTTATAGTGGAACCAGCATGTGTTATCAATTATAATACTCAACATACACTTCTAGAGAAAAGGTTTGACGGAACCAAGAAATTAGGAATCAAAAGAGTGTGACTCAAAGAAAGAGGTTTGAGAATTTGGTCTGTCTTTGAGGAGAATTACCCTCCCCCCTTAATTGGTTGTTTCTGATTCCCCAAGGCTAACTCTTCTGTTTGAAGGTAGTTGTTTTGAATGCAGAAAACTCCACAATCCTTGGCTATCACCTGCCTAATTGACCCATGAATGGTCTATGATGTTACTCAGAAGTGGCCTAGTCAACAGGCTGTTCTGGGAAGCTGTTCACCTTGGTTCACTTCTTACCTGCAGGTACAACTTGAATCAAGAGGAGCACACCTCCTCCCCAGAATAGTACCCCAGCTATGATATAGCGTCTGGGTAGTGTTCTCAGCAGCAGCCAGGCTGTAATGTAAGCCGGAACTTCGATCAGGGCAGAGAGGAAACAGTTCAGATAGGCATCTCCATGTAAATTAGGAACATTCAGGGACAGAGCAAAGTAACCTACTGAAGTTAGCATCCTGAAAGAGAAAAGATAAATGGTAAACATGGCAAATGGATAACCTGAATCATTCTAAAATTTTGTGATGGTCAAGAGGTTGTCTAGAGCTGGGCTGGGCATGCGGCTCAATGGTAGAGTGCTTGCCTAGCATATCCTAGGCCCTAGGTTTGATCCCCAGTACAAAGAGAGAGAGAGAGAGAGAGAGAGAGAGAGAGAGAGAGAGAGAGAGAGAGAAATTGTCCAGATTTTAAAGTCTTATATGAAGCCACTAGCTACATGTGGCCATCTACAAATTTTTTTGTACTTGTAGATGGACAGAATGCCTTTATTTCATTTATTTTTATGTTGTGCTAAGGATCGAACCCAGTGCCTCACACATGATAGACTATTGCTCTGCCACTGAGCTACAGCCCCAGCCTGGCCATATAAGTTTAAATAAATTAAAATTGAATTATAAATTCAGTTCCATCAGCCATTCTTCAAGCACTCAATAGCCATGTGTGGCTTGTGGCTACCATATTGGACAACACAAATATAAAACATTTCCATCACTGCAGAAAATTCTATGGGACAGCACAAGTCTACAGAGACCAGTATTTAACAGGGCAGACTCCCCTGTATATAAATGTGCTTATCATTAGCAGGTCTGTAAAGCAGAGGTTATCTGAAGAATGTTTTCAGGAACACCTGTTGGATCTCTTTGTACATACTAGGCCAAGCTGAGAAAAGCACAAGGACAAATCCAAAACAAAACAAAAATTAAACTTGCTTGCCCTAAGAATCTTAGTAATTTCTGTTGGGAATAAGAGCAGCTCACATGGAATAGTGACCTGTTAGTTATTGGCTCCATAGCACCAACTGCTAGAGCGACACTTGCATCAGGGATGAAGGAGATGTAAGAACACAGCAAGGAAGGCCATATGCCTGGGAAACATTGGCTTAATTTAGAAGCAAAAACTCTGAATTAACAAACCACAAAACAGGATGACTCTAGAAATAGACTGGCTTCAGCCTGAACCTACCAGTTCTGATCATTTTTTTTTTCTTCTTTTTTGATGATACCATCATGGGTAGGCAGGTTCTTCTTTTTTCCTTCCTCATTTTTAGAAGATACTTTGTTAAATCTACTCTACAAAGCCAATCCATTATTCCTGTGCCCTAAAACCACTCATTAATTTGCTACAGGTGAGTGTGAAAAGTGTGGCAAGACTCCAGTTCAGACTGTGGGGCTCCAGGTCATTCTTACCTTACTGCTCAATTCCTGTTCAGCATCAGGAAGCAGGAACTGAATTAGTGTCTGCTTCAGGCACCAGGGACATCATTAGTCTTTTTTTTTTCCCCTATAATTGTAGATGGACATCATGCCTTTATTTTATTTGTTTATTTTTTTATGCAGTGCTAAAGATTGAACCCAGTGCCTCACACATGCTAGGCAAGCACTCTACTGCTGAGTTACAGCCCCAGCCTTATCATTAGTCTTAATCCCTTAACTTTAGGAGGAAAGGGAATCCTTTCCTTGTACACCCAAGTACTTCAGACTTAATATTGGTCCCTATAACTGTTTTTATCCCCCTGTATTTATTCCCATGAATTAAACTGAGGAATTTCCAAATGACTTAGAAATCTATAATTTTTATTTTTCTTCAGGGAACCCCATACATTACCATGTTTCCCTGGTAACATGGTAATGTATGGGCAAGGCCTGGGTTTTCCTGAATGAAAGAAAATCAGATGCATCCTTCCATGCTGTATGACTGTGTTTCCAGGTCACTTATTACTTACCACAAAAGCAAAGACATGATGGTTATTACGGCAATGTTCCAGGTCCTGAACAGGTCCAGAATGTAAACCTTCTGCTGCTTCAAGGAGTTTAGCTCCTGTAGCTAAAACAATGCAAATAACTATGAGATTGGGAAGTAGTAAGGAAGTATCTTGCATCATGATGTATGGGAAAAACTCATGCACATGACTCTTACCTTTAATATGCTTATGAATTTGCAGGAGAATAAGTGATTTTGCATCTACGATGCTTGTTCCAACACTTTAAAATGTTTGCAGCCCTTTGTAGACAGAGGCCTTCAAAATATACAATAGCAGCCCACCATCTCCTTATCATAGTCTGACTTGCAGCTATTGAGTGAGGAGGGCCATGTGGCCCCAACCACTTGGATGTCATATCTGCTTTTTGATACCTTTCTTGTTGTTGTCTCTTAACATCAGAGCAGATTCTGGTTAACTGAGAGTCCTTAGGCAAGTTACAATTTATCTTTTCTGAGATTCAGTTTACTTTTCTATAAAATGGGTATTTTAACTGGGAGTTGAGAAGATTAAATAAGATCATATATAAAAAGTTTAGCATAATACTTGAACTGTAGTAAAAGCCCAATAAATTTTAACTATATTATATTATTATATTATATTATTACTATTGTTCTTGTTGCACCGTTGAGGAAAAGTGGTTAGTGGTTAGTGGTAATTTCTTACTGCTATCAATAGTTTTCATTCCTTTCATTTTAATTTGTTGATGTTAACTTGTCATGAATTGTGAATTTATATAACCAAGCTGGTTAGAATTGAAGCTAAAATAAAAGTTATAAGGCTCCTATGTGGGGCATCTCTTGGGGATAAAGTAGGAGATTTTGTGGTCCTGTGGTGTGTGTGTAGTAAAAAGACTGAGGGAAGAGTTTCTATCAGAAAAAGTGAGAGCACCAGGCCTGCCTTTGTAGCAAGTGCTCCCCAAATGTCAGTGTCCTTTTGTTCCAGGTGCTCAGACACTGGCACAGCTCACAGCCACACTGCATTTTCCTTCCTGCGCTATTTGGAGAACATGCCCCTAACAGCATGACCCAGTTATTACAGCAAAACAAAGCCACTGCATAAATTAGTGGGAACTGGAAGTCCTCCTAGAGGTTTTGGGGGTGCCACACACAGACAGGACCTGTGGGACAGGCCTGTGCTAACACTTGGTGCTTCCACAGGACCTTGGTAAAATGCAGATTCCCAGGGCCAGGGATGCAGCTCAGTGGTACAGTGCTACCCTAGCATGTGTGAGGCCCTGGGTTTGAGCCCCAGCACTGCAATAAACAAACAAACAAACAAATAAATAAATAAGCAAGCAAATAAGCAGATTGACAGGTCCCACCCTGGGCAATGATTCTTCCACAGAAACCAGAAGCCCAGGAATCTGTATATTTAAAACCTCTTGCGTAACTGTGATGAATAGCCAGATTTGGAAACCTCAGGACAAAAAATATTTTTGTATCCAGTGGTCATCCCTGGCCTGGATCAAGCCACCCAGAGTCTCTGGATTAGGAATGTGAGTGGGTTGAAGGTGCTTCTTCCGAAACCATGGAAGCTCAAGATTGTTTTCCAAGATGATACTACTCTTTTTTTTTTTTTCCCTGTCCAATATAATGCTACTGCCCTTAACATGAAGTAAAAAAACACAGTTTATTATAGTATGCACTTTGACACCAGACAGACGTAGGTTGTAAATCCTAACCTAAGAGCTGTGTGATTCCAGGTAAATCACTTAATTTCTCTGTGCTTCAGTTTCCTCTCCTGAAAAAAATGGAGCTAATAATAGTACCTACTAACAATATGGGGAGTCTGAGTATCTAACATGAGATGAATATAGTGCTTGGCATCTAATAGGGTCTTCATCATTCTGAATGGGCCTTTGCAGGTCCTTCTAAAGAGGATCCTATAGGATGATGGACAGGGGAGATGACTGGGCCTTGGGAAAGCACAAGCTCCCTTGCCCTCAGTGGACTTGTCTAGTTCAGGCTAGATGTGTGTCACATCAGGTAGACATAAGACTCAATCCTGAGCATGTTTGGACGCAGGACTTTATTCTTATTTGTCCACAAATATGTATTTATTTTTACATATCTATTTGATGATGCTTTCATCTTTCTCTTAGCAATTAGTCTGTAAATTTCTTGAAGATAGGAATCAGGCATAAATTGCAACAGATACACAGCACTGGGAAGCAGGAGTGTTAGACACTTCCCATGTTATTTTTGTATCCAGTTAAGTTGATTAAGACTGGGAAAGGACTTAATTTGAAGAGTGAAAGGACTTAATCTGAGAGCTTGGGTTCATGGCTACTGTAATTAAGCCTATAGCCATGACCAGGATATCTGCTTTTGGAAAAGTTCCTGTCAGCCAGGGACAGAGGAAGCCCTCTGGTAGAGCACTGGCAAGGCCACTGTCCCCCACAGAGTTCTACTTCCTGGGGTAGCCAGTAGGGCTGATTTTAGTGCAGGACACACAAACCTCTGCTGCAGCCTCCATAGTCTTCCTCAGGTGTCCTGAGAATCTCTGACCCCTCTTATAGCCAGGAATGCCCTGACCCATCCTTTCTATTCAGCTAAGTGAATCCTGCAGTCCTCCTGCCCTGAACCTGCTTCTTCAATCTTTGGGCCATGCTGCCCTCTTTTTCCGTGTACTGTTAGCACAGGGTCCTTTCCTTAGCATTTCCTCTTTTATCATTTTCCTTTCACGGAATCCTTTTGCTTTTTAAATGACATTCTATTTTTTTAAAAAAATCTATTCTTATTTTTCTTGTTTCCTCTGAGAGCCAGCATTGCATGATGCACAGCATGTCCTCACTATCAAGATGCATGACTGCCTCCATGGAATATCATCTTTCCCTTGTAGCCAACCTGCCGTTTAGGGCAGAGGGTGGTATGAACCCTCAACCTGTGCTCTCAGATCTAATGGCCTTAGATACGACACAGAGGAAAACACGCATAGCTTCCTCACAGGTTTTGGTAAATTTCATGGCACAATGGAGAACCCAGGGTAGACTAGCCCTCAAACACATTTTCTCCACTTAATCTGGACATTTAAAAATCATCAGCACATAGCTATGCCAATGGTTTGGAGAGATGCCAACAAAATTTGGAGACAAACTTGCAAAACAAGGGGAACTACTTGCTAAGCAATTTACCTATATTGCTTGCACTTAATACTTTTTGGTTGTTGTGATCTGAAACCAGGCCTCACATATGTTAGGCAAGCACTCTACCACTGAGTTACATCCCCAACTACTGCAGTGAATTCTTAAATGGCTCTTAAAGGTGGATTTAAAAAAAAAAAAACTTGTATTTAAGAGACAAGTTCTTGCTACGTTGCCCAGACTAGTACCAAATGCCTGGGCTTAAGAGCCTCCTGCTTCAGCCTCCACAGTGGCTGGGTCTACAGGTGCACACCACCATGCCCAGCTGGATATCATCTTAGAATGTAATCATGATTGTGTTCCTTCTGCTAGTATAGCACCTGGTTCATAGTGGACACTTAACAAATATTGAATTAAATGAAACTCCATAAGATTAAGAATGTAGAGCTGATCTTAAGAGGAAACATCTGCAAATACTTACCTCAGCAGGATCAAATATCACAGCTGGTGCAACTATATTGTTCATCTTTGCAGCTCTTTGGATGATATTTTCAGCCTCTTTAAATCTTCTCTGGGATATCAGCCATCGGGGAGATTCAGGAATAAACCTAAAAGTCATTTTTAATAGTTTATATTCTTTCACAACAGCAGGATTTGATGCTATTAGCCGTAAGCTTCCCTTGGATCATTTAATTTTACAAAATTCTAGTTTGTCTTCTTAAAAAATTTTAATTTTAATTGATTAATTTATTTTGGTACTGGGGATTGAGCCCAGGAGCACTCTACTATTGAGCCACATCCCTAGTTCTTTTTTTTTTTTTTTTTTTTTTTTGGTACCAGGGATTGAACTCAGAGGCACTCGACCACTGGGCCACATCCCCAGCCCTTTTTTGTATTTTATTAGAGACAGGGTCTCACTGAGTTGCTAAGTGCCTCACCATTGCTGAGGCTGGCTTTGAACTCGCGATCCTCCTGCCTCAGCCTCCCAAAGTGCTGGGATTACAGGCGTGTGCCACCGCACCTGGCTACATCCCTAGTTCTTTTTATTTTTTATTTTGAGACAAGGTTGTGGAGGCTGGCCTTGAACTTGTGATCCTCCTATCCTAGCCTTGAGTTGCTGAGATTACAGGCATGCACCATTGTGCACTGGCTATATTTTTGTTTCTAATTGACACATAGTAACCATACATATTTCTGGGGTACTGTGTGACATTTCAATTAGTGTAGACAATATGTAATAATCAGGAGGGCTTTTTAAAGACCACTGGGAGGCAGCCTTCATAAGATTTCCACTGGATCTTAGAAATAAATAAAAGCAGCTTCAAGTTTTAAACTTCTGATTGAACTGCAGGATTGATCATCAGTTGTGCTTGAGACCAGGACCAGACCATAAAGAATAACCTTAATTGTGGGTATATTTAAGCCACGGCAGCTGCAGAAGGCCATCTAAAATTCAATGACCAGTGTAGCTCTAAGGAAAGAGCCACAGGACTGCAAGTGCCCCCAAAGAGGAGAATATCATTTTGGTGAATCCATTCCTAGCAGGATCCTGGGACCCCAGTTGGTGATGTTGCAAGTTTCTTGAGTAAAGGATGGCCAGGGCCCTTGTGTTCCTTAAGTTTTTATTTCCTGAATTTGGAGGGGAAGTTGAGGGCACGGGTACTACCTATGGGCTGTCCCTATGGCTTGCAGCAGGTTTGTAGGCCAGCCAGAGAACCCGAACCAGGTTTTGGGAGATGAGCTCCCATGGTTTCTTTCCTGTTTTTTTTTTTTTTTTAAATATCTAAAAACATAATTTAAAAAAATTACATAGACAATACACACAAATATAAGACTGTTCTTTCTTGACTTTCATTTCTCAGACTCTCTTAGGCATTCTCCTGCCAGATGTTGTTTTCCTAACCTAAGCATCAGTACTTATTCTAGAAAATAAATTACAAGTAGCAGGTACAAAGGTCTCCTCTAAGTAATAGGCCCCAAAGCGGCACTGAGAATTAGCTCATAGCAAAACATGATTGATGTATCAGATGGCCAATGACCAGCTCCCTTCCCCAGCCTACTTAGCACATGGGCTGGAAAATGAGCCCAGTTTGCATTTTTCAGAATATGCTCTTAGTTTGTTCCTGTAGGAACTTGTTGTCAGTGACCTCCAGTCATCAGAGCTGTACAGTCTAGTAAAACTTCCAGAATGTCCTATATGTGTGCTGTCCCACACAAAAGCCATTAACCACATATTGAGCTAATATAACTAGTGTGACTGAAAGGATGAAAGTGTAACTCTATTTGCTTTTTATTAATTTTAATATAAATAGCCACACAGGTTGGTGACTATGTAGAATTAGAGGTCTTACTACAAGGCAAGGCCATATTTCATAGACACCTCTACCGAGCAGTATCTTTCCCCAACTAGGTTATGCTCAGAAATGTCCTGCCTTCTAGGCATTGAGAGGGAGGGAGGAGGGCAGGACATGGGGAAAGACTGGGGAATGAAATCTACCAAATTATGCTATATCCATGTCTGAATATACCACAATGAATCCTGCATGTATATAATTATAATGCACAAATTAAAACAATCATAACAATAATGTAAGGGAGATCATAAAACAGAGCAGGTAGACGAGGGAGGGAGGTAAGGAGAGAAAGGGAAGGTACTGGGGAATGAGATTGATCAAATAAATTATGTTATGTGCATGTTTGAATATGGCATAATGAATTCCACTATTGTGTGTAACCATAACACACCAATGAAAAACAAAGAAATGTCTTTCCTTCCTTTCTACAGTCTGCTTCTGATTTCTAATATTTAGTCAGCCAGAAATTGCCAACACTTCCCTACCTTTCATCTACGGCCTCTTTCCCCACCCCATCCCCACCTACTATACTCCACACACACACGTGGCCACTTCCTGCCAAACTTTTTAAAGGGAATTTGGGACATTAAAAAAAAAAAATCCTAAGCAGCCAGACATGGTGGGATTATACCTATAATCCCAGTGACACAGGAAGCTGAGGATCGCAAATTAGAGGCCAGCCTCAACAATTTAGCAAGACCCTGTCTCAAAATAAAATGTAAAAAGGACTGGGGGATGTGGGGATAAAGGCACACTCATACATTGCTGGTGGGACTGCAAATTGGTGCAACCAATCTGGAAAGCAGTATGGAGATTCCTTAGAAAATTGGGAATGGAACCACCATTTGACCCAGCTATCCCATTCCTTGGTCTATACCCAAAGGACTTTAAATCATCATACTATGGTAACCCAGCCACATCAATGTTTATAGCAGCTCAGTTCACGATAGCTAAACTGTGGAAGCAACCTAGATGCCCTTCAATAGATGAATGGATAAAGAAACTGTGGTATATAAACATAATGGAATATTACTCAGCATTAAAAGAGAATAAAATTATGGCATTTGCAGGTAAATGGATGGAGTTGGAGAATATCATGCTAAGCAAAGTAAGCCAATCCCCCAAAACCAAAGGCTGAATGTTCTCTTTGATAAGTGGTTGCTGATCCATAACGGGGAGTGGGGAGTCATGGGAAAAATGGAGAAACTTTGGGCAATGGGGAGGGAGGGGAAGGAGGGTGCATGGGGACAGGAAAGATGGTGGAATGAGATGGACATCATTGCCCTAGGTACATGTATGACTGCACATATAGTGTGATGCTGCTACATCATGTACAACCATAGAAATATAAAATTGTGCTACAATTGTGTACAATGAATCAAAATGCATATATATACCTAATTAAAATAAATAAATATTTTTTTTAAAAAAGGACTGGGGATATATAATGGTAAAGCACTCTTGCACTCCTGGGTTCAATCCTCAGTACCCAAAAGAAAAAAAATGTCCCAAACCACTTTCAGTGGCTCTGTGTAGGTTTGACTTCTACTTCTAGCCCATTGAACTTGTAACAGGGATTTAGAGGCTTTTCGCTGAAAATGTTGACACTTCATTTGAGCCTGCGAATGTCCAATGGGTAACTAAAATCAGAATAAACACTTGGCACCTCTGCCTCCATTTTGCATCTGTCTCCTTTGCTCTGTATTATTCTCAGAGCCTGGGATTCTAGAAAAAACAGGTCTGACTGAGAAACATCTTGTGATGAGTTGAAACTACCCCCAACCCCAGGCAACAGCAACTTTCTTATTGCTACAAGCTGATAAGTCCCCTCCTGATTGCACCTGAAACAATGATCAATCAGATTGCAGTTTAGTCAACACTGCTTGACTATACATACTTCTGTCCCCTTTTCCTTATATAGTCTGGGTGCTTACATCAGTACCCCTGAAGATGGGGATGATGACACTGGTTCCCTTGTCTTCGTGGTATAGTTACACAGATTAAAGTTCCTTTCCTGCCTTTGTAACTACTTTTCTCTTTGATTGGCATCTTGGAATGGTGGTAGAACCTAGTCTTTGGGGGACTTTCAGAGCTGGGGCCCTCACTCTAAAACTCTAGTAACATAGGGCCACTGGAATCTCTACTTTTAAATTGCTTTGATTTTTAGTGCACAAAATCTCTAGTCTAGAGATCATTTCCAAAGCTAATAGAGTGCCAAATGAGGTTGCACACTATCATCTTTTTATAGATTTCTTTCAGGTTAAGCAGGGGTGGGATGTTGTTGGAGAGTCTGTCACATTCTGATCAGGCAGCAGGGTACCCGGGAGCCTGAAGCATTCCCTCCTCATCCCAGCCCACTAGCTAATGAACATCGTTTAAGGAAGTCTGACCCTCAAGGACTAGATGTTCAGAAGAAAGCTGTTTTGATTTTAGAGGAAAATGAAAAGACTTTAAGATAAGGAAAACTTTCTGGGTGAGCACTCAGCTCATTAGTGCTGGCCCCCAGCTGCCCTCTGTCTGAGGCAGTCTTGTCCCTGGTACAATGTGCCCACAGCCAGGAGCACTCATGGACCAGCCCATGGGCAATGGAATAAAGAGTTCTCCTCAGGGCAGAACGAGGCAGCTTTGTGTGGAATGAGTCTTCTCTGTTGAACACTCTGGAGGTCTGACCAAGTGCTGCTGCTTCTGCTATGATATAAGGTCCTGAGGAAAGAGCTACTCATCTCTGTATGGGCCATCAGAGCTCTTCTAAATGGTCCCCCCCTTTCATAGAATCATACAACAATAAAATGTATTATAACAGGTTTTGAACGTACTGCTCTCTTAGGCCAAAATGACAAGAGCCAAAGAACACAGATTATTGAAATAATATATCTGAAGAATCAGAAAATAACCTTGTCATGTGTCTTGAGAGCTCTGGTCACCAACATTTTTCAATAGATTCAGTAGCAAGGGGATTGTGGAAAGAAGGACCAAGGGTGTGATGATGATAATGATGATGATGACTTTTATTCAGAAAATTGCTCAGCTCTTGCCAATCTGGGTGCTTTCCTTGGAGGCAGAGTTATATAGATAATAGCCTCCCCTCATTTACTGACCCTCAGACTGGGTTCCAGAAGAAACTTACAAATAAATAAGAGTAACATCTGGCCTTTAAAAAAAAATCTCTTCTCAAATTCCAGGGAATTAAAGAGAAAAAAATTCTCCCTCCATATACTAATCCCCACCCCATATACACCTCATGCCAAAAATTTGTGATGTTAAACCATAGCAGTCTCAGAGGTCATAGGAAGACAGTACCATGGAGTGGTCCAACCTGAGCCACCTGGTTGGCTAAGGTGGGCTGTCAACTCCTGTGGTTGCCTAAAAGCTGCAGGAAGATAGGCCTTCTGGACAACTTCCCAGCAGGATATGACAGGAGAATCATGAGATCTCATCTAAACTGTAAATTCCAAAAAATTATCAAAGAAATTTTATTACATAATTCTGTAAGCAATTGTATAAGCAGATAGAAACCAACCAGCTACTACTGGAAGATTTGCATTGATTAATGAAACAAACCAGAAGCATAAATGTTGGGGGGGTGGGGATGGAGAGAGAGAGAGAGAGAGAGAGAGAGAGAGAGAGAGAGAGAGGAAAGAAATCTCCTCTCTTCTTGTTGTTGGGACCTTACACTGTCTGCCAAGGGGATGGAAAAGCTCTGGCTTTCTGGCTGTTTGCCACATTACCACGCCCTGTTACAGGACCTAGGCTAAGCAGGGGGCGTGGCTGTGAGAACTGAAACCACCCCAAGGATAGGCCAATGGCTCCGCCAATGGCATCCGCCCATGCTCCTTATGTCTCCCTATGATCTTTCTGCTGATTGGCTGATGTCCACTATAAAGCATTCTGCACCCCTTCAGTAAAGAGTTCCGGCATTCTACTGACTGGGCTCCCTGATGTGGCTCTGAGTCTTTTGAAGACGGGGAGGAGGCGTTGGCGGCCTTTACTTTCCCAATCTAGTCTCATCGTTGAGGTAGGCCCCTCTGGCCTCTTTTGGTAGACAGAAGAGGTCCATCCCGGGTATGGGGGGGGGGCTATAGACCTCAACCCCTTATAATAATCCGACACTTGTCTAAATATGAAAATCAAAGAAATGGGCATTCCAAAAGACATTCTAAAACAGGGAGTATGACTTGTACCTTATTCCATTATTGTTAATCTGTTCTTTCTCTTCAGATATTCCAGTGTGAGTCATATTAGGTAAGACTGAAGTTAGAATTTCCAAACTTTGTTATTCCCATGAACTGTTGGGGAGGGCTTCGGGGAGGGGTAGCTCAGTAGTACAGTACTTGCTTAAGATGCACAAAGTCCTAGATTCAATCTCCAGTAGTGGGAAAAAGAGTTAGGGACTGTGGGAGAAGAGAACACTTCTTTAACTTCTCTTTAAACAAAAGCAATCCTTCCATCTTCAAGACAAAGCAGATAATCAGGGGCACCTTAGATGCCAATCATCATAAGTAATTACATATTTCTTAGTATCTGTGTGGCATTGGTTCCAGGACCCCTGCAGTTATAAAAATCCTAAGACTTTCAAGTCCTTTATTATTTGCATATAATCTATGCACCTTCTCCTGTATATCTTAAATCCCCTCTAGGTTACTTATAATACCTAATATAATATGTATATATAGTTAATTAATTTATTTGGGTACCAGGAATTGAGCCTAGGGTCTTGTGCATGCTAAGGGTGTGCCCTACCACTGTGCTATCTCCAGCCCTTTAAAACATGATACAACTAAATACAGTGTAAATAGCTGTTATATTGTATAGTTTAGTGAATAAGGACAAGAAAAAGGTCTGTACATATTTAGTATAGATGCATTTTACCAAAAAAAAAAAAAAATCCTCTGTTGATTGAATCCATGGGTGCAAAACACACAGATACAGAAGACTCACTGTATTGTAGTGGACTAGAGAAAGAGATTTTCTTTTTTCTTAAATTTCTAGTTGTAGATGGATACAAAACCTTTACTTTATTTATTTATTTTTATGTGGTGCTAAAGTTCAAATCCAGTGCCTCACATGTGCTAGGCCAGCACTCTCCCACTGAGCTACAACTCCAGCCTAAGAAAGAGACCTTCTAGAGGACAAAGTATCAAAGGCAGAAGGCAGAATTAAAAACAAAACCTGACAATACCATCTCCACCAACAACCTCAACCAGCAACAGACTAGAGCCGGGAGACTTTGGGAGGGGATCAGAATTCCCCAAGAAAGGGGCTTTGTAGAAGGAATAATCAAAACCCAGCAGTCCAGGCCCACCCATGAAGAGGCAGAAACTCTCTGGGCTTGGGCTTGAAGGCAGCCACCTCAAGTTGCGGTGGGCCAGGCTGGGACAAGTGAATCACACTCACCACCACAGGGGGACACACAGCACCCCAGGCATCGTCAGTGCCAGCAGCAGCATCCGCCAGTTTCTGATGAAGTAAGCAAACAGTGGCAGCACCATGTAGCCCACGGCAAAAAACGTGCACACGCCTAACGTGGAGAATATAATACGAATTGACTTGCCAAGAATTTCAGTTCCTGTTCAAAACAAGGGAGGAGTGTTAGCATTTTAACCTCACTTTAAGATTTGCCTTCTATGTCATTATCTGGACGTTGGAGTTCAAACTGCGACCATTTAGAAAAGGGAAAAGGATTTGCTCATGGCCCAGAGCAGGAGTGGTCAGGGCGAAGGAAGATGGGAGGGGATCCAAGATGTATCTACTTATGGAAGGAGTTCCCCGAGATTTTTAAAGGAGCCATAGATTTGCATTTGCAGAGTGTGTGAGAGAGTGGTATCAGGGCCTGGCCCTTGCTAGGCAAGTGCTCCACCACTGAACTAGCCCCTTTATACTTTTGTATTTTGAAACAGGGTCTCACTAAATTGTCCAAACTGGATTCGAACTTGAGATCCTTCTGCCCAAGCCTCTGAGTAGCTGATATTACAGGTGTGCACCACCATGCTCAGCTAGATTTGTGTTTTTAAAAGCCATTTCATGTCATAGGACTATCTTACCCACCACCAGGAGCTAATTCCTTCTGAGAATGCCGCATATTCACAGGAAGAGACTCAGAGAGAAGCAGAGAGAACTTCTTCTCCAAGAGACTAAGGTGGCTCTTCTGAGGGGCTGCCTGTCCCGTGTGTCTCAATTGTAAGTAAACAGACATCGGCCCATGGGGAAACAGCGGAGGGATTGCAGTTTCCTACCTGTTAAGACACCCTTCTCCACTTTTCAGCCCCAAGAAATGATAAACAGGAGCTGGCTCTGGAGATGCATGAAGCAAGCCCCAGCACCAGGGCTGACTTCCCCCATGGCCACCTGTGCAGCCCCAGGCAGATACAGTCCCCTCAGACTGTATCTGAGAACAAAAGAGAAGGAGTTGTTCTGCTATCCCTGCAGGTGGCAGCCCTGGAGCTGGGCACATGTCCAGTGAAGTAGACAGCTTTCCCAGAACTGTATAAAGGTCCAAGATCTTGTGGTGTTGGGCATTGTCTGTGACAGGAATTGCTGGAAACTATGGGCTGCTGCTCTGCATAGCACCACAGGGGACCCTTGGTGCCAATTATTCCAGAGTTGTTGCTTGGTCTTTGGAATTCTTGGCTGGAAATGAGGAGTCCAAGCTCTTTGTCATAGAGCTCCAGAGTCTCCCTCTTGTTCTTCTGCCTCATGGGCAGAGACCTAGCCAATAGCAACAGCTCTGCCTTTTGTTTGGGATTTGCCCACACTCCAGAGAAGAAGTAGCCCAGAAAATAAAGCACAGATAATTCAAAGAACATTTAGTTTGGCTCTCAAGAGAGATTTTCTTAACCACATATATGTGGCCCTAGCACAGGCTAAAGAATGAATTCCAGGCCGGGCGCGGTGGCACACGCCTGTAATCCCAGCACTTTGGGAGGCTGAGGCAGGAGGATCGCGAGTTCAAAGCCAGCCTCAGCAATGGCGAGGCACTTAGTAACTCAGTGAGACCCTGTCTCTAAATAAAATACAAAAAAAGGGCTGGGGATGTGACCCAGTGGTCGAGTGCCCCTGAGTTCAATCCCCAGTACCAAAAAAAAAAAAAAAAAAAAAAAAAAAAATGAATTCCAGAGAAGCAGCATTTGTTGCTGTTGCTGGTCTCCCAGCCCCACTGCCTACCTGTCCCATCCCATCCCACTCACTCTCCCTCACTCATCAGAACTGAGCCACCCACCTCAGTGGTTCTTTCTTGAGCAACTACTTAAAAAGTCAGATGGATAGAGACTGCCACTGCCCTGTGCCCCTGCTTCCCACAGGGCAGACCATGGGCCTAACCACCCAGGGATTTCTTAGCCCATAGATGGGCCCCAACCTCTTTGAGGATCATTAGTGTGATTTCCAGATCTTTTCTTACTTTATGAATGACCTTTCTACTGTGCCCTAGTTCCAGCTCTTTGGCTGTGGTATGGTGCTCTATTCCTAAGTAGAAATTCAGAAATAAAGCAGCAGAGTGTCGGGAGCTGCTCTGGACAGGAGTTATGTACACATCTCTAAGTCCTGAGAAAAGGGGTACTGAACAGTTATTGCACCCCGCAATACATTGGACTTTTACCTCCGCTCGGATAATGAGGTGTGGCTCCAGGAGTGGGCGTCACCCAGTGGGGTTGAGTTACACCCACCTGTTCCTTTGTAATCCTATCCCTTTCCCTCTTTTGGATAGAATGTTCCACGGAACAGCACCCCCAATAAAAGGCAAGCCTCAGAACATGCCCCTCTTTCTTGTCAGCCTCTCAGGTCTTTCTCTTGCACCCCTTTGTGGGAGCTTGAGGCTGGGAGCCGGGGAAGCTGTCCTGAAGCTCAGAAAAAGGTATTCCATGTCTGCATGGTCTTTTTGTGTCACCCCAAATTCACCTGAGTGACTTTGGTTCAGTAGCCTGCACTGGACGGGGGCTACAGCAGAGGATTTGATCATGGTCTGGGGGGAGCACAAAACCAAATAAGAATCTTTTTAACTGTGAGGCTAGTGGAGCCCCCTTCTACCTTAAAAACCTTGATAAGAAAAGAGATGTTATATACTACTGGGTCCTGGATGATCTCCCTCTCTAAACTCAAGATAGAATAGAGTTGTTATAACTTTGCAGATTACCCATGGGGCACAGAAGCCTTGTAAAACCACCTCTCTGTTTTCCCATCTGGATACAGACCCAAGTAAGTCCTTATTGGCACTGCCTTTGGCGATCCTTTGGGTAGTCACCCTTCCTTAAACATGATCAACGTCATCATCAACTTCACAGCTAGAATTCTTTTTTTAAATAGGTATTTTAAGCCAGTTTCCAGGCTAAGTGTTTATATATATTATCTCTTTGACTGTTCATAACAATTATGTAAGAATTAAGGCAACTCCTATTGTACACCTGATGAGCTAAGAATTTAAAAAGAATTAAAGCCAATTGCCTCAGTTTATACACCCATAATCAGTGGAACAGCTAGGATTTAAATCACATCTGTTTGACTTATGGATACTGGTCTAGCCACCAAGAAAAAAAATCACCTGGAGCCAGGCCGGGTGGCAGATGCCTGTAATCCCAGTGGCTCAGGAGGCTGAGGCAGGAGGATCATGAATTCAAAGTCAGCCTCAGCACTTTAGTGAGGCCCTGAGCAACTCAGTGAGACCCTGTCTCTAAATAAAATACAAAAAAAGGTCTAAGGATGTGGCACAGTGGTTAAGTGCCCCTGAGTTCAATCCCCAGTATCAAAAAAATAAAAGAACAAATCACCTGGGACAAAGCTTTGGTCCTATACAACAGTCTTTCAACTGAGATTCTAGCGGAGACATGCAAGGAGATGGGTGAGGCTGTGCCCGCCTTTCAAAGGTGAGGATTTCCAAGTTCCCTTCCTGAAAATAGTCTCTGAATCAGCTGGAGGCCAACCAGCTCCATCTCAATAGCACCAAGAGAAGATCCCTGATACCTGCAGACCTCTCATGGACTGTAGCTGCCCCAAACTTTCCACCTGGCAGTGAAACATGACAGTGATTTCCTGGCTCTGCTGACTGGAGATCAGCCAATAGCAACAGCCCAACAGGAAAGACTGACTACCCTTCCTTCTGTCTCATAGGTTTTTGTTGTTGTTGTTGTTTGTTTTTATTTATTTATTTTTTTTGGTACCGGGGATTAAACTCAGGGGCACTCGACCACTGGGCCACATCCCCAGCCCTTTTTTGTATTTTATTAGAGACAGGGTCTCACTGAGTTGCTAAGTGCCTCGCCATTGCTGAGGCTGGCTTTGAACTTGCGATCCTCCCGCCTCAGCCTCCCAAGTGCTGGGATTACAGGTGTGTGTCACTGTGCCCGGCTTGTCTTTTGCTTGTTTTTGCTCCTAGTGTAAAGCCTGGCTGGTTTTGGTCTGGTTGGGCCTCTGAATGTCTCCTGGGAGGGAAACTCTGACATCTGAGCCATTCTCTGACATCTTGTCCTGGTCAGGATGAGGACCTGAATAGCACACGGAGAGTTTGCTCACTAGTTGTCTACTCCACCTGACTCTGAGCACTTTCCAAGAAGGAATGACTCAAACAGGACCAGGCCCCTCTCCATGTGGATCAGGGTCCTTCTTTGATAATCGGCCCCAGGCACCACTAGGCACATTGCACATAGAAGCAGGAGGACATGTGCTCCGTGAATGACCCAGAGGCCTGCAGCAAATGCCAGATTGAGGAATGAGTCTGCAGTGCAGCTGTCAGGATGTGGGCAGAGGAGGGCCCTCCATCAGGCATGTGGAGAAAGCAGGGGCCCTTGATGCTAAGTCCCTGCTAGAGTGACTTTGATAGGTCCTGCTTCATGGAGTTATGGTTATGAGGACTGATGTCACATATGTAAAGTGCCCACATATGTCTGACACGTGGGATGATAGCAAGTACAGTGCTTTCCAAGAAGTGTAATGGATGAACTTCTCTGCTTCCCAGAAAATGCTCAGAAATCCCATCAAATTAATAGATGTTCTCTAGTTTGGGCTTTCCCTTCCTTCTTCCTAAACCTTCACAGATTACTCAAAAGTAAGATTTTGTGCCAGACATGATGGAGCATGCCAGGCTGAGGCAGGAGTATCACCAGTTCAAAGCCAGAAATTTAGAGAGACTCTAAGAATTTAACAAGACCCTGTCTCAAAATAAAAAATAAAAAGGGTTGGGGATGTGGCTTAGTAGTTAAGCACCCTTGGGTTCAATCCTTAGTACAAAAAAAAAAAAAAAAATACAAAACAGAAAGAAAGAAAATAATAACCTTTCCTACTTCTGCATATACCCAGCAATGTTATCTACACTCACCCCTCTGTGACCCATGTCCTCTTCCCATGCAGTAAGCGCCTTGTGAATACTTGTGAATAGACAGAAGTGAGTTCTTGCTCCTCCTTGGGTAACCTCAGTTCTTCCCTTACACAGTGCAATGCAAACAAAGGGTTCCAGCAATTTCAGCATTGTTAATATATTTATACCTGAACTCACCCTTTGAAGATTTTGAGGCATCTTGTAATTTAAATACAATAAAACAGTGGTAACATTAAAATACAATATAGCCGAGCCTGGAGGCACACCTGTAATTTCAGCAGCTCAGGAGACTGAGACAGGAGGATTGCAAATTCAAGGCCAGCCTCAGCAACTTAGTGAAGTCCTGAGCAGTTTAGTGAAACCTTGTCTCAAAATAAAAAACAAAAAAGGACTGGGGATGTAGCTCAGTGGTTAAATGCCTCTGGGTTCAATACCCAGTACCAAAAAATGAAAACAACAAAAATAAAGAAAAGTAAAACAACAACAACAACAAACCATGCCTTGAATATTAAAAAAAAAAAAAAAAAAAAAAAAAAACAAGAATATGCAACTGCTCACTTTGAAAAAAGTCTGGCAGTTCCTCAAAGGGTTAAATATAAAGCTACCATATGACCTAGAAATTCCACTGCCAATATATACGCAAGACAACTGGAAACTTATGTACACAACCTTGAAAGCAGAGTCACCTAGCTAGGTGCAGTTATGAGACAAGAAGAAGGGTCTTAGCAGCATTATTTATAATAACCTCAAAATAGAAGCAAACTTGATATTGACTGACTGGTGTACAGATGAACAAAATGTGCTGCATTTTTACAATGAACACTGATTCATGCTTTAACATGGGTTACTCTTGAAAGTCTTAAGTGAAGGAAGCCAGGCACCAAAGGTCACACACCGTGTGATTCCATTTATATGAAATGTCCAGAATCGGCAAATCTAGAGACAGAAAATAGACTGGTGGTTGCCAAAGGCTGGGGGAAGAGGGCAATGGCTGCTAGTGAATAGAAGGTTTCTTTCTGGGGTGCTGAACATTGTATAGTTTTGTGAATATACTGAATTTATAATCAACCCATCCTTTGTAACATTAAAAATCACTGAATTGCACACTTTAAAAGAATGAATTTCATGGCATGCAAATTTGGTATGGACTGATTCTTGGTATTATCCTGTCATATACTGAAACTCTAACTCCCAGTATGGTTATATGTGGAACAAGGAAGAAATTAAGGTTAAATGAAGTCCTGGGAGTAGGGCCCTGATCTGATAAGACTGCTATTGTTATAAGAATAGACACCAGAGAGCTTGAGTTCCTGGGCCTGGCCATTCTCTGAGCTTGCGCAGAGGACAGGCCACATGAACCCACAGGGAGGAGGCAGCTGTGTGCAACCCAGCAGGTCTAGCCACACCAGGCCCCAGGCTTGCTGGCACCTTGATCTTGGGCTCCTACTCTCCAGAACCATCGAAAACTACATTGTTTCTTCTTTAAGCCTCATATCCTGTGGCATTTTGTTATGTTATTATGCCCAAGTAGACTAAGACAAAATTTTATTACAATTTTAAAACATTTCAGGGGCTGGGTCTAGTTCACTAGTAGAGTCCTTGCCATGCCTGAGACCCTGGGTTTGACTTCTAGCACCACAAATAAACAGATAAATATATGGTTGATAAAAGCTGTATAACTAATGTAGTTAAATTTCGAATTTGTCTGTATTTCTGGAAGCCAAAGGTATAAAGGAAGATGCCATCAGTTACACACTAATGAAAAGGGAAACATCTGGATATTAAGTGAATCAAAGCTTTCAACAAATCAGTATGCCCAAAGAAATGTTGTATGGGGGAACTGATGTTTGGAGTACTGGACAATACTGAATTAATGAGTCAGTCAAGGCGAGAGGCAGCTGGATGCAGTGGTGCATGCCTATAATCTCAGTGACTTGGGAGTCTGAGGCAGGAAGATCGCAAGTTCAAAGCCAGCCTGAGCAACTTAGCCAGACCCTAAACAACTTAGTGAGACTCTGTCTCAAAATAAAAAAAGGGCTGGGGATGTGGCTCAGTGTTTCAGTGCCCCTGGGTTCAATCCCCAGTACCAAAAAAAAAAAAAAAAAAAAAAAAAAAAAAAAAAAGAAGGAAGCAGGCAGTTAAATTTGCAGAAATAGCTAGTTATGGAGGAAGAAAGAGGATGCCATTGATATTTTACCCACAGAAGCCTGTGTACAGGCTGAAGATGAGAAATGGGGAAATTGTGAGGGAGCTGGTATAGGGGTAGGATCAGTGTCCTTGGTCCTGAGTGGTCATTTCCTCCTCCTAAATCAGCCACATTCTGGAAGCACCATCACTTCAGGTGCATCCACTTTATGTGGCTTTGGGTAGCACTGCTTTTTCCTTGCCTTTTCTAGAATCCTGTGACTCTGGCAGGCTTGATGATTTTTTTCCCCCAGCCTTGCATGTGCTAGGCAAGTGGTCTACCACTGAGCTACATCCCCAGCCCTAGGACTGGTGATTTAAAAAAAAAAAAAAAAAACTAGCAAAAGGCGAAGACTCATTTCTTCACTGCTTTAAGAGTGGGTGTAATTCAGCTTCCCAACTTAACAGAAGAATCCTAAAACTGAGGATTATCATCGCAGAAACTTGTGAAACCTTTTCTAGATCCAGAGGCCAAAAGCAAAAGGACAGACAGAATTTTCAGTCCAAACTTCACCCTTCTGTTTAGTTTACCCAAATAAAACCTGGTTGGTTCAAATCCAGCTCAAAGGAGGAAAAAATAGATAAAATAAAACCTGGAATTTGGCTATTTCAGCCCTGCAACACCAGAGGGCACTCACGTGCTGTGGGGAAGGTGCAGCCACCTTGTCCTTGCACTTGGGTCCAACTGCTCTGGGACAGGCTGATTTTCAGTGATACTCTAAAACTTTCAGGCCTGAGAACTCAACACAACAATCTCACACCAGGACCCAAAGTCAGATATTTCCCGCAAAGCCACCAAGAACAACAGGCATGGACCCAAGCTGATGGGGAACCCTCTGCACCCAGTATCTACCTTTTGATTGCTGCTGGGCACACCTTGGCTCTGACTGCCCTCAGCCCTGCATGTGGGGCCGCAGACCTAGTGGGGAGAAGCAAGGGGAGTGGGTGGGCCAGAGGGGCAGGCCTTTCCTGCAGAGGCCTGGGGAGAGTGCCCTCCCTGTCTCGTCCACTCACAGAGGAGAGGCTCCAAGCCCCAGAAGCAGCCTGGGTGAGTAGAGAGGCAGGTTCCATTCCTCAGCCCTTGGGCTGCCACAGCCTGGCATAGATTCCACCTTGTTCCCAATCCTAGGAGTAGGGCTGCTCTGGCTTCACCACAACTCTCTGCCCTTCCATTCCAGATGGTCCTCCAGGTCCTCCTGTGACATGGATCTGCAAGCCTTGGACAGAGTCCTCTGTTTGGGGGAGGACTGTTTAGTTTCTGGGATGGATCTGGCCCGAGCAGAGTCATGTGTTGGGCTACTCGGATGTAGGGGTGGTGAAAGCAAGGAAGATGGATGTGGGGATTTAGAACATGAGAATAGACTTTGCTATGTCCAAGAGTCCTGTATCCTTGGGGCCATTGCACATTAGGAAGTTACAATTTCTGTCCTAAGTCCCTCCATTCTCCGTTTTCAGCACTGCTGGCTTGCAGTTCCCTGTGTTCTCCCCACAAATGACCCTGAAAATCTTGCTCCTCTCCTTAGCACTGCAGGGAGAGAGTGGTCCCATCTGCCAAGGCCAACTGAAGAGTGTGCTATCTGCCTGGACCATGTGGCTTGGGTATGTTCTCTATTCTCCTCTCCCTCTCCCCTCCGTAGACACTGAGACTGGACCTGTGGCAGGGAGCCCTTCACAAATAATTAAAGGAGTGGAATTTGAACAATTCCATCTTGGCAACATGACAGAGGGTGTACACATCTTCAACTAAGCAAACGCAGCATCTCCAAAGCCAATGAGTCATCGGACTCTTGAAAGCAATCAGAATCACCTAACCAGGTGCAGACTTTTGAGACACGAAGAATCATTAGACTTCTATTAAAGGGGCACTATTCCTAATTATGCTGTGACAATAGGGATAAACAGGGACAGTGCTGAGCTAACTACAATGATCACACTAGAAATTACAGGAATTGGAGTTTCCATGCTCATGGACAGAAGGCTCCCTTTCTCTCCCCTTCTCACATGCCCATATTGGGGGCTCAGAGAGTACACTGGGGACTCTCATTCCTGAGGATGAACCTGATTAACTTGTTTGGAGCTCACCTCACTTCCTCCCCAGAAAAGCTGGAGTGGCCCTAGGGCCTCCTCATGGGTTTGTGACTGATGACTCTCCCTCCTGCAGCCTGTGGTTCCTAGCGGTGGCCTCTTGGCAACAGGCCTACTATCAATGCAGTGAGGCCTGTCCTGCACAGAGCTGATGTGCTCTGGGGTGGGCTTTGAGTCTGGGTGAGGCCAGATCTGTTGGGCGGGCTGGCACTGAAATCCTCCTGTCTGGCAAGTGCCTTTACTGCCTATATGCCTATGTATGGGCCACACCAACCACCCTGAGTCCCTTCCTAGGCCACCAGATAGAAGCCTCAAGCCTTCACAGCTCCAATCAAAGATATTCCCAGGCCATCCCTCCCCCAGGATCCCCTCTTCTGAGCCCTGTGCACCTGTGAATGTGTCTCAGTTATTGTGTGGCTGGTTCTTATTGGCTGGAACTCTTGTTCTTTGGCCACCATTCAGGGTCGAGCACAGAGCTGGCTCCCTGTGAGTGCCTGAGCTTTGGAAGCATAGCCCAGTGGCTTCCTCCTTCCTGGCCTCTCAGAGGGTTGGAGGGAGGAATCTTTGTCTCTGAAGCCATTCCTACCTAGAATGAAGGCCACAACATAGTTGGAGATCTGACCCATGCCCACGATGACAAATAACACAGTGAACATCTCCCAGTTGATGGAGAAAATCTGCACGAAGCTGAAGCCAGTCTGCACAGCCATGGTTGCAAAAAGAATATTCTTCCTACCAAACCTATAGAATAAAGCATAACACAGAACATGAGACAGGTGAGAGCAAGACAGTAACTCAGGGTGTGTTTTAAGCTCTGAGCTAGACATCATGGCAGACTCTTGCCTCAGGGCTCTTACAGGCCTCAGGCATCCATCTCCCAGAAGGTACCTTTTAAGATTGTAAGCTTCCTGTGCAGGTCCATGCAAGGATCACACAGAAAGCTGTTTTTTCGAAGGAGCCACAGGTAGAAGCTGCCACCACAGCACAGAATCTGCAGATAGTTTTCATATCTGCAACACGGGAGTTCTGTAAATCCAGAACCAAGAGTTCCTTGAGGGCAGTGGTTTTTAACCTTGGATTACAACGTTTTCTGGCTTAAAAATGGTTCAGCTTAGGATTTTTTGACTTTACAATGGTGTGCAAGTGATATGCATTCAGTCAAAACCCTATTTTGAGTTTTGATGGTTTCCTGGGCCAGGAATATGTGCACAACTCTTTCAATGCTGAGCAGCAGCAGTGAGCCATAGTCACCAGTCACGTGGTCACAAGGGAAAACAATGGTCACTGCACTGTGTTGACTTGCTAAGCTGGATATTAGTGAGTTAGGTATACCGAATGCATTTTGACTGAAGATATTTTCACCTTATGATGGCTTAATCGGAACAACTGCATCGGAAGCCGAGGAACACCTGTACTGATGCAAGCACCCCAGAACTGCTTTATGGAAAGATGTAGCTTTTAGCCATGTCTTTTGGTGACAGTGTAGTTGGTTTAGGTGTTAATTTCACATTCCAGTATTGACCAATGGATAGGATGGAGTACAGGTGGGGGCAGAACAGACACCCCATTTTCCAAAATCCAGGTGTCAGGCCATTGGCTGGAGGTCTCATTGGGGTTTGAAGCTAGGGCAGAGACAGGCACCCCTCTTGGAACTCCTCTCCAACATTGCTCTTCATCACTGTCATCTCCTGTTCTGGTCACCAGAGAGCATTTGGGGCCAGCAGAGCATGTGTGTGGATACTGCTTGCTGTCTCCACCAGCCTGTGAGCTCCAGGGGACTCAGAACCAGCCTGGGTCAGCTCTGTGGTCCCAGGGCCCAGCCAGAGCCCAACCCACAGGCCCAGGGAGTGCTCAGCTAGTGTGGCCATCTAGCCTGACTCTGCCTGGTGGCTGTTTGTGGAGTGATCCTGTCATCCACTCCGTGTCCCCTGGAACAACTCTCAAGAGTTGGGGATGGGGCAGAGGGGCAGTGGTGGCGGCAGCATTGTGTTGGGTCAAGGGGTATGTGGAAGGAAGACTCCACTTTCCAGTGAGGAGAGTGGCCCCTTCCCATTCCTACCCAAAGCCTGGGGAGCACAGACGGGGGGAATGGAACATAAGTGGGTCTAGACATGGGGTGTGAGGGCAGGGTAAAGAGGAGACATCACGACTCCCCACCACTGACTCAGTAGCCTGAGGTCCTCCCTTTCTCTATGTAGAAATACCCTGAATTCAGTCCAACCCCAAGATAGGCGGTGACAAGGGGCCCTGTCCCGCTTCCCTCCCTCCATGTCCTTACCTGTCTGACAGCTGCCCAGACACGAAGGAGCCGAGGAGCACGCCTACGAAGAACAGGGAGGCGGTGAGGGGCGTCTTCCAGTCATCCTCACACACCAGATCCCACTGCCAACAAGACAGCATGAAGCGTGAGCCCAACCCTGCAGCAGGCCCCAACCCCAGCCCAGCTCCGGGGAAACTTTATCCTCCCGGCGCCAGGATGTCACCACTGTGCAAACGGCATGGGTCTTGCAGCTCTGGGTGCTACGACACCTCTCTGCTCTCCAAGACTCAGTTTCCTCTCCTGAAAGGGAGGGTGATGGCCACCACTTTGCCTATGTTACACAGCAAGAAGCAGCTGAAGCCATGGCTGCGACTGGTGACCTCTTGGCAGCAAAGTGGTATGAAGCAAAGGAGGCCCTGTCCCTTCGGAAGGTGGCCCAGCATGGAGGGAAGATATTTGAAAGGCCCAGGGACAGAAAAGAGGTCATGGTCATTTTGTCCAGGAGTAGAAATGTCCTCTCCTTGTTGAAAAGTACAAGTGGTCCCAGTAGTTCTGGGACTTTATTTTTTGAGTAGCCTCTTCTGGAATGCCTTGGTTAAGCTGGGGCCTTGATCCAGGGCTCCACTGTGCTGGGGTCTACCCACCCCTCTCTAGGGCTCCCTATCTCCCCATCCTATATTCCTATACCCTCCTTCCCAGCAGCATGGCTCCTCTCATTCCCCAGGCCTGTTGGCTGCTATCGCCCTAATAAGTCCTGCTGGTGGATCCATTAAATCATAAAATCAAAGTTTCAGCCAAAGTTTCCATTCTTGTTTTTTTTCCAGTGCTGGGGATGGAACCTAGGGCCTCAGGGCCTCGTGCATGTTAGGCAAACACTACTACAGAACTACATCCGGGACCCTGGCTCCCAATTCTTGAATAAAGTCAATTCAGTAAAATCTCAAGGGAAGTCGCAAAGATTTCAAAAATGTGTTTTGTGACCTTTCAGTAATTATAAAAATAAGCCCATGAGTATTTGGGGCCTGTGAGTCAGAAGTGGGGAGTGCTGTCTGTGGCAAAATAATCCAGCTCAGAGGTGGTGGTCCTGGTTCCAAGGTGTTTGCAAAGCAATTCAGTTCTTAATTCTCATAGTTGCCCTGAACTTAGGGTCGATATAAACATGAATTCGTGTATTCTGCAGCAGGCTGAGAAAGGTGTTCCTAAAGACACAGAAAAATGTAAAACAAAAAGCGAGGGAATCAGCAAGTAAAGGGGAGGGAGGTTGTAGAAGCTAAGCCAAGGGGAGAGGGACTCCAGACTGTCCTGCCTAAGCCAGCGAGGCAGGCTCCAGGCTGGCTTTGACTGTCCCAGTGGCTCAGTTCCCTGAAGGATCACAGTTTCCAGTGATCAACTCCTTCTGGAGAGGAGCAGTTTTTATGAGTATTGAGAACGGAGAGTCTCTCCGACATACTTCCTTCCACAAAGGGATCACTCTGTGATGTGGAGGATAAATAATGTCCTTAAGGACACACTTGTCCTAGAGACAATAGCAAGATTAAGGAAGCTACCTCTCATGGCGCTCCAGGCAGATACCCAAGCACAGCTCTGCAGAGGAAAAACAGCATGGACCCAGAACTTGTTCTCTACACGTTAGGCACTATAAATCGGAGACTGTACTTGGAGTCCAGTCTCCTCACCTGGCGCTGTGGTTTGAATGTCATCACTAAAACTCATGTTGAAATGTAATCGCCATTGTCAGGTATTATGAGGGTACGAACTTAACCCAACTATGGTATTTGCAGGTGGGATGTTTGGGAGGTAGTTAAGGTTAAATGAGGCCATAAGGGTGGGGCCCTAATCCTGTGGGACTGTGGCTTCAGAGAAGTGGAAGAGAGATCCAAGTGAGCAAGCTTGTTTTGTCTCGCCAACTGGCGCCCTGTGCTGCCTTGGGACTTGGAAGAGAGTTTCCCACCAGTAAGAAGGACCTCTCCAGAGGCAGCCACCTGACCTTGACCTTCTCAGCTTTCAGAAGTTTGAGCTGAATAAACCTTTGTTTTTTAAATAAAATACCCAGTCTGTTACAACAATAGAAAACAGACTTAGACAGCTGAGGTTCCTGAATGGGCTTCAGGGAAGAGATCAATGAGCCCTCAAATATTGTACAGCCAGGTTCAAGTACTCTGCCAGTCCATATATCAGAGGTGGTGCACAAGATGGTGCCTGAATTAATAGCCACCTATCACCAAAATTAACTTTAGAGCTTGGGATCTGCCCCTGTGACACACAGAGAAACGATTAATTGAGGCTCCAAAGTCTCATGATGTGAAATGTGACCCATTTTTCAGAAGAGTAAACTGAGGCTCTGAGACTAGAATTTGTCTGAAGTCATAGCAAGTAAATGGGCAACCCAACCTTATACCCATGTCTTGCTCTGTACCTGAACACCAAAGGCAGGACAAAATGAGCTTATTAAATATGATAACCTACACTTCTTTGAGGAATGTGATACCAGGAGAAGGCCTCCATCATAGCCTTCAGCCTTGGACAGAACCAAGAAAATCTCAAGCTAGGCAGAGGTATCCATATGTCTGTTATCAATCACTGTTCCATCTGCAGTTGAGAGAAAAGCTCCTCCAAATATAATGTTCTCTATTCTATGGCTTTTCAAATGTTTTTCTGTTAGTTCTTTGACTGAGGGAGGTAGTAATGAGGCTTAGAGACAGGAAGAAAACAGAAAAGCTATCAGATGCACAGCCAGCTTTTGCTTGAACAAAGTTAGTGGGTAAGACCATCTACACCTAATTTGCAGCCCAGTGCAAACTGAAATTGTAGGACCCTTTGTTCAAAAATTATAAATTTCAAGACGGTCAACAGCAGAGCATTGAAACTGGGTGTGGGGCTCTGTGTGAACGTTCAGGTTGCACGTCCATGAAACTGGTGCTGGTAGTGGGGTCAAGCCTGATCTCTGGGGAATGGAGGAGAAGCAGGAGTTCTGGACTGGGGCACTGGAAAGGGTGAGGTGAGGGCCAGAATCCCATTGCTTTCCTTCCTGGTGACCATGCAGCCATGGCTCTAGGTCTCACTTTCCTCCCTGAAGAGGGGTGTAAGAAGCCCTGCCAGCATGATACAGCACAGGAGGAGGCCTGTGCTGTACATGCAGTGGCGATCTGCCTCTGGAAACCCTGCAGAAAACAGCTAGACCTCCTGGGTGGCTCTAGGGCTGGGCTCTTCTTACATGCCCAGGTTATCCTTTTGGAAAGCTGTGAGGAGCCTGGACAAAAGATTGGCAGATAAAATTCCAGCTGAGGCTTAAGAGGCAGGAGCCCAGTAAATCAGCGGCCAGCCCAAAGGGAAGCCCTTCCCTTCAAAGTGCTGTTCTTGAGAAAGCCAGGCCCTATCTGCACCCACCTCCTGGGAATTTGAGGGCTATGTCTTGGGGTACAACTAGCCAGAATGCACAGAACTCTCTGTAGTTAATGGACATTGTAGATTCAGTGAGAGACCATCTTCTTCTTGATGGGACGGAACTGTTCCTGTGGGTCTCTGCACTGTGGATACGCGTACAGAGGCCAGTGGCTAATGGAGGGAGTCCTGGTGAGGAGTGGGCCAACATTGCCTGGGGCTATTCTTTTAAGCCAAACACTAACATTTTGAAAACATAACCTATATCTGGAAAAAGAGTGAAATATGGCAACCTGCATAACCAGGTTATGCAGGGGTAGTGGCATTATATGTATGGTCCTAGTGTTACTATGTCCACCTGATCCTTGGGATCTCAGACCAAGGTTCTCACAACAGAATAGAGGGAGCTCCATATAGCTGGGCCATGTGCCCTTCAGTCATGCTTCAAGAGACAAAAGTCTAGGTCACAAGGTTATTAGGGATGGAAGGTCACTTGTGACATGAATGTGCCTCTTGTGCTTCCCAATGGTAACAATATTAGGAATAACAATCATAGTGTTTTGAATACTTATTGAATGTCTTGTATTATTTAGTGGGATTTCAAAGTTTCCTTATAAGGTGGATATTCTTTTCATCCTCATTTTACAAATTAGTAAAAGAAGGCATAGAGCAATAAAGTGACCAGTCCAAAAACTCTTTGGGGATTGGCCAAAGAAATTGCTTAATCATTTGTTTAGTTGACACTGAGCATCTGTTCCAGCCTGTGCTCTGTGTTGGGCACCAGACACGGTCTCTGCCTTTATTAAGCTCAAGTTCAAGCATACTTTAGGGATAGATCAGGTGTGTACATGTGCATGCATAAGCCTAGTAGTCCTGGCAGGGAAGGTTCTGTTCTGGGTTACAACACCCTTGCTCTCTAACTAGAGGGGAAAAAAAAAAGATACCTTCCTCTCATCATTGTCCTTTACTAGAACAGAATTTTTAAACCTGAATAATCAGTATAATTATATTTTAGATGACTTATACTGATATTGACACAGGGCTAGGCACATGGTGAATGCTTAACAGATTGTTGATGAAAATATGTTAAACAATTAGGGGCAATGGAAAACGAGTGGAGAAAATGTGTAGTTCTGGGGCTATTGAGTACTTATGCACTGTCCTTGGAAAATCCCCCTTAACCTTGAACTTTCTGAGTAGCTGAAGACTGGCAGTTTTAGCTTTTACCAAAGCCACAAAGGACCATCATGATCAGTATATCCACTCTGGCCTGCATAGAATTCAGAGCTCTGGAGAGCAGCCTGGTGTTGAACAAACAGCACAGGCGTTCTTAGATCCTACCACTTCTGGCTGTGTGGGCCGCTCATTCACCAATATTAGCCTGCTTCTAATTTTAAAGAGTGACAACAATAGCCCTTCCTAGTTTCTTTAAAGAAGTGACAACAATAGCCCTTCCTAGTTTTGTTGTATACACTGGACAAAAAACATAAGTGGAATATCTGACACGTTACGGCCTTGCAAAATGGTAGTTCCCTTTCTACTAACCTCATGCCTTTGTTCAAAGCAAAACCATAACTTAAAATGGCATGGCATGAATGAAAAAGCAAAGCACCTTGCACCTAAACCTGACTAGGTGAAAGAGATTCTTAGAAATTAAAAATTCTTCCATCCAGTTACTAAAAACTAAAAATGCTCTTACCACAAGGCATAAAATCCTTTTATAAATGGACTTTAATCCCAGAGATGACTGTGAATGAAAAATTAGCAATGGTCCATTAAAAATGAAAAATGAATTTCTATAGTGTCCTCTTATAGTTATCCTTCAATCCAGAGGGAAAGTAAAAAGTAATAATTAACAATAGAATATATATCCACCCCAGTTCCTTCTTTATAACTTGGTTGTGACTTAAGGCTGGAAAATTCTTGACCATCTGCAAAATAAAGCAAACAAACAAAAACAATAAAAAACCCTGAGTATTTCATTCTTTTTGTTTATAACAGCTTTATTGAGATACAATTTGCATACGTCAAAATTCACTCTTAAAGTGTACAGTTCAGTAGTTTTTCATAAATTCACAGAGTTGTGTAAGCATCAGCACTATCTAATTTTAGAACATTTTCATCATCGCTTAAAAAAAACCCAAACATATTAGCAGCCACACCCCATTCTCTTCTGCCCCAGTCCTTGGCAACCACTAATCTACTTTCTGACTATATGGATTTGCCTATTCTGGAAATTTCATATAAATGGAAGCAGAAAATAAGTAGTCTTTTTTACTGGATTCTTACTTAGCATAATATTTTCAAGGTTCATCTGTGCTGTTGTAGCATGCATTAGCACTTCATTGCTTTTTCATTTGAATAATATTCCATAGTATTAATAGTCCACATTTTATTTATCTAAACAGACATTTGGGTGGTTTCCACTTTTGGCAACTGAGAATAATGCTGCTATGAACATTCATGTATAAGATTGTGTACGGACATACATTTTAATTTCTCCTGAGCATGTCCATATTGGTGAAATTGTTGGGTCACATCTATGTCTAACTTTCTGAGGAACTCCCAATCTGCTTTCCAAACTGGCTGCACCATTTTATAACCCCAATAGCAATGAATGAGGTTTTTAAATTCTCCACATCTCTACCCATACTGTTATTATGTGTCTTTTTTATTTTAGCTGTCACGATAGGTATAAAGAGGTATCTCCTGTGGTTTTGACTTGCATTTCCTAATGATTAATAAAGTTGAACATGTTTTGCATTGAATTTGTATATCAATTTTGGGAATACTGCCATCTTGACAATAAATTTTTGACTCTGTGAATAGAACATGGGATATCTTTTCATTTATTTCAGCTTTTAAGTTCAATGATTTTGGAGAGGGGGTACTGGGGATTGAACCGAGGGGCACTTAACCACTGAGCCATATCCCCAGCCCTATTTTTTATTTTGAGACAAGGTCTTCCTAAATTTCTTAGGGCCTCACCAATATGCTGAAGCTGGTCTTGAACTTGTGATCCTCCTGCCTAAGGCTCCAGAGTCACTGGAATTACAGGCATATACCACCATGCCTAGCTAAATAATGATGTTTCATAGTTCTCAGAATATAAATTTTGAAAACTTTTGGTTAAATATATTACCAAAAAATTTTTCTTAGCGTTATTTGTAAAGTTGTATTTCACTGCTAGAAACAATTCTTGTTTCTCTGTGTTTGGGAATGTCTTTATTTCATTTTTTAAAGACTTGCTGGATTTTTGATGCTCCATTGACAGTTTTTTTTTTCTTTCAGCAATTAGAATGTCATCCATTGCTCTTTGTCTTCTATTATTTCTTATAAAATGGCAAAAGATAATCTTATTGGAGCTCCTTTGTGTGGGACAAGTCATATTTTTTGCTTCTTTCAAAAATTTTCCTTTGTCTTTGGCTTCCAAGTGTTTTACTGTGTATCAGGTTGTGGATTTCTTTTGTGGTTATTTTACTTGGAGTTGGCCAAACTTCTGAGATGTGTAGATTAATGTTTTCATCAAATATGGGGAGTCTTCAGCCATTATTTCTTTGAGTACTTTTTTCTAATTCTTTTTTCTCTCCTCTTCTTTTAGAATTCCCACTAGGCATATACTCGTGTGTTTAGTGGTGTTCCACATTTTCCTTGAAGTTCTGCTTATTTTTTCCCCATTTCTTTCTTTCTTTTTTCCCTTTCTGCTCTTTGGATTGCATAATTTCCAATCCTCTGCAAGTTTGATGATTCTTTCTTCTTCCTATACAAATCTCTGTTAAGACCATCTGGTGAATTTTTAATTTTGGTTATTGCACATTTTTACCTCAGAATTTCATTTTGGTTCTTTTAACATATAAATGTAATTTCTATTTTTTATTGGTGTTCTGTATTTGATGAGGTATTTTCTTCATACCTTTTTTTTTTTTACTTTTACATTTCCTTATCTCTTTGAACATTTTTATAATAGTTGCTTTTAAGCCTTTGTTAAATCTGACATGTGGGCCCTCTCCAGCAATTTCTATTGCTTGCTTTTTTCTTTATTTGAGTATAGGTCACACATTCCTATTTCTTTGCACATCTTATAATTTTGTTGTTGTAAAAACTGGGCACCTTAGATAACATATTGTACAAACTCTGGATACTGACAACCCCACCCCTATTTCATGATCTTTCTATTAAGCTATTTGCCCATAAAAGTATCACACCCAACTTTTAGGCTCCATTAAATGTTGGGTAATTGCTTTCTTACTTTTTGACAATGCCCTGGGGCATAAATTGTCCCATAATCCAGTCCAATTGAATGCAAATCCTTTTGTAGGAGGTTTTTTTTTTTTTTTTTTTTTTTTTTTTTTTTTTTTTTTTGACTTTATTTAAAGTATTTATTTTGTATTTATTTTGACATTTCTAAGCAACATATATGATGGATATGGTTCTATTCTATTTATAATAAAACTAAAAAGATCAATATAATATAAAATCTATAAGTTTTTTTTTCTAGATCTAATAATGGCTTACAGATTTTGAAAGCAAGTATCTTGAAATTTTAAGTCAATGACATCAATATTCAGATAAAATTGTAAGAAGGAGATATGGCCTACATGCATTCTGCACAGATACCAGATGTTTCAACATAGACAAAAATTCAGATATAAAATAATACTTAAAACATTGTTACTATAGCATGAAATAATGTAAAACAGGTAAACTTTTTGGAATTTATAGTCTAAGTCTTTCACTGAAAATTGAAAAAGCCTAGGTAGTTTCTTTTTCTTGTGCTTTCACAAGATGGCATAGTTTGTAATGGAATAAAGTCAGGTCGTGCTGATGTTTACTCCTACACTGGGCTACCTCTAATTAGGATAGTGGGTGGAGTAGTTTTTGAGGCAAGCCTTTGAGGTTTGTTCTGACTTCAAAAGGGCTGCTCTTAGCTGTCTCTTTTATTGGTTCTTTCTGGTAAACTAGGTGCCCTGTGGGTTAGTTTGTTCTACTGGAGCTATCCGTTTCCTCTTAGTTGCTTACCACAAAATCTCCACTATTTTTAGAAGCAATAGTAGGCTTAACTGTCTATACCTCTGTTTCAAATAAAGGCAGTTGCTGTGGGGACAGCTCAGAGCTATCTGTTTTGTTTGTTTGTTTGTTTGTTTGACTACTTCTCCCCCAGGCCAAATCTCTGAGCCTCTGGTCCAGAGCACTGGGCAGGAAAGTGCTTCTTCATGAGTTGGGCACCGGGCGTGGGTAGCAGTCCTGGTCTTTTTGGCTAGCTTTTCCTGTTAGGGCACCTGTGACCTATGAATGAGCTGGGGCAAGGGGAGTCAAGACCTCCATATTCTTGACCTGTGGAACACGGCTAGAGCCTCCACTATATAAGGGCTGGGTGGAGAAAGGGATCCCCTGAACTCCTGGTTGCACTCACCAGGATTTTAGCCTCTGCAACCCAGACCTCAGGGAATGCAGGATGGGGTGGGGTGGGCATTGGTGGCTGCTCTTGGTAAGACACTGTATCCCCTGACTGTGAGCTGAGGGGAGAGAGAACTCTGTTTTCTTGGCCAGGCTTACTATAGAAGAGCTCCCGTTTTCTGTGCTGGGGAGAGAGAGGAAGAAAGGGAGGAATAGAGGGGTTGTGACTACAGGGCAATGGACTTCCACTCATTACCAAGATTGAGCAGATGTTCGTGAATAAGTGTTTTTCATTTGCTTATGTCCTTAGGACAATTTCTTAAAACTCTGTGTGTGCGTGCGTGCGTGTGTGTGTGTGTGTGTGTGTGTATGTATAACAACTAGTTATAGTTGTTTCACTAGGAAGCAGATCTGGAGAGGCCCTGTCACTGCCATTTTAAAAGTTGGAAATTTTTTTCATGTGCTTATTGATTTGCAAATATTCTTCTTTGGAGAAATAACCTATTCTCCAAAATAGTTAAAAGATCTTACTTTTTTTTTTTTTTTTTTAAGATAGGATCTCATTATGTTGCCTATTCTGGCCTCAAACTTGCAATCCTCCTGCTTCTGACTCCTGAGTGACTGGATCTACAGGTGTGCATCATGGCTCCTGGCTGATTTTAAAATTGGGTTGTCTCTTTTTTTCCACTATAGGGAATTGAACCCAGGGGTGCTTTACCACTGAGCTACATCCCCAGTCCTTTTAATTTTTTTTTTATTTTGAGATAGGGTCTCTTTAGGTTGCTGAGGCTGGTGATCACTTTGCCTCAGCCTCCTGAGTCACTGGGATTACAGGTATGTGCCATCATGCCTGGCAAAATTGGGCTGTCTGTTCATTGTTGAGTTGAAAGAGTACTTTTTGTATTCTGGATACAAGTTCTTTATCAAATATAGGATTTGCTGGGCTGGAGTTGTGGCTTAATGGTAGAGCTCTTGCCTAGCACAAGTGAGGCACTGGGTTCAATCCTCAGCACCACATAAAATGAATAAATTAATTAAATAAAGGTATATGTCATCTACAACTAAAAATTTTTTTAAAAAATATAGGATTTGCAAATATTTTCTCCCATTTTGTGAGCTTTTTTTTTTTTTTTTGCTATCTAATTATTCTACTTATTTTTTTCCTTTACAGATAACTGAAGTGCCACATCTTAAAATGTTATCAATATGCTTCTTCCTTTAGATAGGGGTAAAGCAAAAGCCACAGGTTGATAGGTGCCAGGGAAGAGTTCTGTGGTCATCAGACTAGACCAAAGCAAAAGACAAGGAGTTTGAATGGAAAGGTAGGGATGGGCACCTTTGCATCATGGCACTGGATCCACCAAAGCTCTTCCAGGTTGTACTCTGTGGATATGAATAAATGGGATAGGATCTGTGCCAGCCACCTAGCCCCAAGGGCAAGATCTGGAAGGGGCCAGTGTGAACCTGCCTTCTAGTCTTGCAAATGCTGAGCAGGAGCTGCCAGCCTTGGGCTATCCATGCTTCTGCCTAGACCACAGGGGTGAATCCAGCCTTCCCTAGAGCTTCCATTCCCTCCACACCATCTCTGCTCCAAATGGGGATCTTTGCCTTCTTTTGGGCTCCAGAGACATGCTTAAGCCACACCAAGTCTCCAGATAATGAGGCAGATCTGCATTAGTCTAAAACATAAGTTGAATGTAGCTTGTCACAAGGGGGGAGGGGAATTACAGTCCTTCCAGAAGCCCCAGGCACATCCAGCTCCTCCTGACAAGCCTGACACAGCCTTCTTTTTGTCAGTTTGCCACCTTGGACTTAGAGGGTCTGCTGCCCACCAGGATGGACAGACAAAGTCTGTTTATCCAAAAACTTGGCAGGAACTACAGGTGCAGCAACCTTGGAACAAAGGCACGTTCTGAGATCCTGGTGCCTGATGTCAGAGGAACACAGTTGAGAGGCAACAGGCAAACAATTTGGGGCAAGGTAGCTGATAAACAAACAGAGAAGCACACTCAGGCCAGAGATAGGGGACACCCCGGAGGCTCCTCTGTTTGTTCTCTGGCAGAATCTGCTCTCTGAAGCATTGATTGGAAATATAAGTCTCATTGGTGCTGGCCTGAGTCGAGGCTCTGCCTCCTCATCCCCTTTGAAATCTACCAGAGGGCAGATCAGAGCGTGGACTCGGCTGAGCAATTTGGTTAATATTAAGGCCGTCTTGACAGTCAGGCTGCGAGTCTCCCTACCAGCCAAGAGTATCCCAGGGCAGCCTGCAGGCCTAACAGAAAGTACTGTACACAGTGACCAGCCACATGGCAGGCTGTCAGTGTTATTGTCCCCTTGGTTGTTGCCCCAGTGCCTCCCAGAAGCTCCCTGACAGCAGGGGATGAAGCCTGTTCCATAGACTTGGCCCACTTCAGGGCTGTGGGTAGGAATCAATGTTTCCTGCCATTGACTGTGCCCTGACCCCATCTTGCAGGAAAAGTAGCACAAGGCTAGTGCCTCTAGGGGTGCAGGCTCTTTGCTGGAGGTTCGATCACGCTTAAGGGCATGGCCACCATGCTTAGGAGCATGGCCACCAGCAGCTCCACCCCCAGGCTCCTAAAGGATGCAGCCATCTGCAGAAAGGACAGTGCATAGAGTGTGTGGGCAGTAGCACTGTATCAGACTACTTGTGGCCTATCAAAAAGGTTTCTGGCTCAGAGGTGACTGCAGCAGTATCCCCAGTCATGGACTGGTGGTCAGGGAAGTGTCAAGGGTACCTAAATGGTGTTCCTGGGGAAAAGACGACATGCTTGAGGCAAGAGCCAGCCCATGTTTACACTGTGACCAAGCACCAGATCTATCTCTACCCTCCCTGTGGCCCTGCTGGTGAACCTAGGCTCCCTGCAAATCAGGACACTGGTTGCTGTCCCTGCTCCTTCAGCCTTAGGGCAGGAGGCTCTGAGCTTGCTCATACACAGGGTCACTACTCTCTGAAGTCCATGGCGCTAAAGAGCTATAGAGAGGGCATACCCGTAAAGACTGAGGTCTGACCACTGGAGTAGTGAAAGACCCCATCCTCAGACAGACTGTTGGATGCCTGAGGTCCCTACCTTTCCCCACATGATGTCCAGTCCTATCTCAAGCGCCACCTGCCCCTGCTTCTGTCTCTGCCCTGCTGCCTCCCTATAGATAACTTAGCTACTAGGTGCAACTGGCTCTCCCCCACAGGGGGCAAACAGCCTCTTCTAGCCCTGAGTCCAAAGATGAGGAAGGACCTTGCCCTGCCTTTTTTCACTCTTTTTTCTTAAAGTGAAAAGTAATTTGGTTCAATCTGTGACAACTGCAACAACAAGATAATTAAGAATCGATAACTGATAGGGTAACATAAATATGCAATGATCCTGTAGTGATATAAATTAGTAAATGCATAAATAAATACATGGGTGTGGAGGGGAAGCTCTTCTTTCTAGAATAATTCCAAATCAACACTAGGAAAATACCGTGGTAATAACAGTTTCAGTCAAGGTCTAGTGATGGATGATAAAAGCAGCGGTAAAAATTTGAGGAGACAAAGAGTTGTTTTTTTTTTTTTCATAATCTCAAAGTATCTCCCCCAAGATATTTATTAACTATGAAAGGGGAAAAAATAATAACTTATAGAGAAGAGATCTAACACAATAAATTTAACCAAGTGATTGAGATCAACATCATCAGTAATTAAGACATGCTTGCTGTTATGATATTCCAAGACACATCACTTCTATTGTATTCTTACCAAAAAGTGCATAACTCAATGTACTTATGAGAAAAATTCACACACACACTCAGAAGGAGGCACATTTATCAAAATAACTCATAAAACGTGTTGCGGTCACAAGAGATAAGGAAAATTGAGAAATTGTCACAGATTGGAGAGTGAGACATGACAATAAGTATAATATGGGGTTCTGGATTGGATCCCCAAACAAAAAGAAAACATTAAGGGAAAAACAGGCTTCATTAATGTGATTGTTAATCCATGTTAATCTCCTGCTTTTGATAAATGGGTTATGAGTCATGGTTAACATCAGGCCAAGCTGGATGAAGGGTATATGTGAATTTTCTGTACTTTTACAATTTTTCTTTAAATCAAAAGTTATTTTGAAATAAAGCTTCAAAAATTTGGTTCTTAATAACTTCCTGGGATGAATAAACTGGACTTCACAAACAGGCTGTGAAGAAAGAAATGACCTTATACACACGTACACAGAAGCAAACAGATGTACTTGTGTGAGTCATGACTTAGACACCAGATCCCCGCTACCTGATGTCTATGGAACATATTTCTATGGTGGCATATGCCATCCTTGGGGATCTGGCTGGCCTTGTCCTCTGTGGAGGGCCACGTTGAGAGGAAGTCTAGGTGGGTTTCTTCTGTCCTTCAGACTATGCCCATTGGGAGATCCTGGCCCAGAAAAAGCAGAATCATGATCTGGGGATGGTCCCTCTACATATGCTAGCCAGATGCCCAGACCTGCCTGTGGCTGTGGGCTTGACCCTGTGGGGAGAAGAGGCCATTTTTTCCCACTGGCACTGGCCAAATAGGCATGAGTTTGAACCTATGTATTTCCTATTATCTGAGTCCTGGAACTTTCTCTCTGGGGAGATCGGCTCAGCCTCCAGAAAGTCTTATCACCTGTTAGGCCAGCCCCAATCTGGGCCTTATAAAAGGTCCCAAAATACCCACAGTGCCCAGAGGGGCAGGAAAGAGGGTGATGAGGTCCTGTCCTTACCACTGCTCACCACCCACCTATGATGCCATTTGCTGGTGCCACCCTCTGTGTTGATTATCATGTGATATACATGGGGTCATGATCTCACCAAGTCCTCCCAATGACCCAGATGAGGTGGGCCATTATTATCCTCATTTTTTAAAATTGTGATAAAATATACACATAACATAAAATTTTCTTTTTTCATCATTTAAAAATGCACAGTTCAGTAGAGTTCACATGGTTGAGTAACCAATTTCCAGAACTCTTCATTGTACAAAACAGAAACTTGATATCCATTAAACAACAACTCCCCATTCCTCCCTTCCTCCAGTTCTGGTAACCATCATCTACAATCTTGTTTCTATGAGTGACTATTCTTTATAATGGGTATTAGTGAAATCATTCAATGTTTGTCTTTTTGTGACTGGCTTATTTCATTAAGCATAATATCCTCAAGGTTCATTCATTGTAGCATGTGTAAGAATTTGCTTTCTTTTAGAGCTGAATAATATTATATTGTTTGTGTGTAAGCACATACATTATATTGTGTGTGTAAACACATCCACATAAACATATACATATATATATACACACACTCATCTGTTGATAGATATAAGGGTTGTTTTCATCTTTTGGCTATTTCGAACAATGCTACTATGAACACAGGTATACAAATATCTTTTTGAGATACTGCTTTCAATTCTTTTGGGTATGTACCCAGAAATGGAATTGTGGGATCATATGGTAATCCTTTTTTAATATTTTTTTTGTTGTTGTTTCAGTACCAGGAATCGAACATAGAGATGCTTAACCACTGAGAATAACATCCCCAGTTCTTTTATTTTTATTTATTTATTTCTTTATTTTAATTTTGAAACAGAGTCTTGCTGAGTTGCTTAGGGCATTTCTAGGTTGCTGAGGCTGGCCTTGAACTCATGATCCTCCTGCTTCAGCCTCCTGAGCTGCTGGGATTACAGGCATGAGCCACCATATCCCACTCTATTTTTAATTTTGTGAGGGATCACCATATTGTTTTCCATAGCAGCTATGCCATTTAATGTTCTTCCATTGTTTGGATCTTAAATTTCCCCCAAAAGCCCTTGTGCTAAAGGCTTGGCCCCCAGCATGGCATTACTGGGAGATGGTGGAAACTTTAATTGGAAGGTCCATGGTGGGGTAGATCTTTGGGGGTGTGCCCTTAAAGGGGATTGTGGGACTCTAGTCTCTTCCTCTTTCTCTTTGGTCTCCTCCAATAGGAAAGTAGCTTTGCTCTATTACACTGCCTCCCAAGACCCAAAAGCAATGACACCAATCAATCACAGACTGGAACTTCTAAAATGGGGAGCTAAGTAAAGCTTGTCTCTTTCTAAGTTGATTGTCTCAGATATTTATTACTGCAATGGAAAGCTAACACATGTTCCCACCAGCAAGGCACAAGGCTTCCAATTTCTCCACATTCTCACCAACATATGTTAATTTCTGTTTTTATTTTTGTTAGTGGCCATTCAGAACTCCTTGTGCCAGTACCCCTCTGGGTGGGGAGAGCCACCCATATTATTCACTTTGGCACTTGCTTTCCTCATTCCTCTTCCTCCTCCCAGCCACCAGTACCCATTTGCCTTTTATTTTACTCCCATCACTCAAAAATCAAACAAAGAAAGGAAAGGTTGATGAAAAATTAAAAAAAAAAAAAAACAGATCTGGGAGCTGGGTGTGGTGGCACACACCTGTATGCCAGCTACTTAGAGGCAGATGCAGGAGAATTGCAAGTTTGAGGCCAGCCTGTGAAACTGAATAAGACTCTGTCAAAAAAAAAAAAAAGGGGGGGGGGGCTGAGAATATAATTCAGTGGTAGATCAGTGGTACAGCTTTGCCTAGCATGCCTGAGGTTTTGGGTTCAATCCTAAGCATCTAAAACAACAACAACAAAAAAAAGGACAAAAGAAAAGCATAGCAGATGATTCTGGAGCACAGGTTGTGTATGAGGATGTGCATCCCTAGAGGTGTCCACAAACTCCTGAATAGGACACAACAGAGGCACCTATGGACTTTGAAGGCAGTAGCTACACACCCTTCACATCCTCAGCTTCACAAAGCCAGTAAGGAAGTGGGAAACAAACAGTTCAGTCCAGCTGTCTGGGAAGTCTGTACCCAGTCGGTCCAGCCTCCATCTCAGGTGCTGAGAATACTTCCAGGAATTGAGGTAGGTTGAACTGGCTCCCAACCTGAGATGCTCCTGGGCCAGGCTGTGGGTGGGGGTGGGCAAGCATTAGGAGCCCTTGCTAGGGGATGAAAGCCAGAGGAGCTATCTCAGGGCCCAAGGCAGGCATTGTGCTAATGCTGGGGAATCCAGAGGAGGTCCACAGGCTGGGTCACTTCCCATGGGTCCTGCAGATTCTACAGCCACCACTACTAATTGACCACCATTCTCTTGCAGAGGTAACTTCCATAGCTTCCTCACAGGTCCTCCTGCTTTTCATAGAAGCTAGAGTAAGTTTTTCTAAAAATACAAATCTGGCCTTGCTACATTCTTGCCATCCTCAGAATAAAGTCAGCTCTTCAGTATGCCTATGAACTGGATCTATGAGCATTTATAGCCTCCTGTCATCCTCTGAACTCTAACTACCCTCATCTATGGGAATTCCATTCCCCAAATCTGCCATTTTCTTTGTCTGGACAGGTCCTATTCAGATGTAGCTTAAATGTTATCACTCCTTCTTGGAGCAATTCCTCACTTTGTTATTCCGTAGAGAGGGTAATTTATTTACCCCAGGTCACACAGCAAGCAAGCTATGCTCCAGAAACCCATCGCTAACCAGGGTTGATGTTAGTCTTCTCTAACACAGCCAGTGTACCCTGTGGGTATGTGAGGTTAGAAGGCAGGGCCCATGCCCCGGATATCTACACCCTGGGGCCCAGCACACGGCTAGACTTATTATCTAATGATTGCCACATTGTACTGAGGGAAAAGGATAACAGAGGCCATAGCAGAGGCAACTGTTCCTTTTTTCTTGGGAGGAACATAAAGATGAAGGCTAGAAGCAGGGACTTCTATCAGCCTGATTAACAACAGGAAATTAGTATGTGGGAACACTCTTCTCAGAAGGAGGGTATGACCTGACCTAGCATCTCCTGGTCCTCAATAGATGCACAGCGGAAAACACAGAGCGCGTGTGCATGTACATCCTGACTCCTGAAACTTAGAGAACCTGCTCCCAAACCACTTCTGATACTGAGGGGCTAGTGACAGAGGCTGGAGCCCCTGGCAACCAACTGGCACTAGCGCACAGAGAATTCTCCGTGAACTTATCCCTGAGTGCCTTGAGGCTAGGGCTCTACCTCTTCTGGTTCCTTGTGCCCAACCAGCATCAAGGGATCTTTGCTCCCTTTTGGAGAAATCAGGGCCTCAGGATAGGAGCCCTTCTCTGTGTCTGTGCCTGGGCTCAGCAAAGTCCTCCACACCCCAGCTCTCACCCCTGTCTGGAAAGTAATATAGGCTGTAAATCAAGGGAGCCTGGAGCTGGGCCTCCCCAGGACAGTATTTAGGCTCTGAGGAAATAACTTCATTTGTTGTGAAACTCGGAAAGGAAAAGACAGTTAGTGACAACACTCCCTTCTCTACCCTCTCGGTACTGGACAGAAACGCTCCAGGAAAGAGACTACACTGAGTCTTGCTCCCTTGGATTGCGTACCTGTTGCTAGAAACATAAGCTAGTAGCATACTAGGCAGGTTTGAGGCAGAGGGGGCGCTGATTCAGGCATGGCCAGGGAGTTTCACGCCGGGCTGACACAAATGGAGGATTGCTCCATTCCCAGCACCTAGGCCCCGGCGGGGGGCTGCCACCCACCTCGGTCACGATGGTGGACAGGTAGACGTCCTGGCTGAATTCCCAGCCATCCAGGCAGCTCTCCTGCTCCAGCTGCTCCAGGTCCACGTCGCGTCCCGGTTCCAACCCCAGCGACGAAAAGTTGGCGATGGTGGCCAGCCGGTAGCGGCGGCAGCTGTGGGGCACCTCGCGGTCGTCCTGCAGCACCAGCGGGATACTGTGGTTGCGCCACGCGCTGCTCAGGTTCACAGTGTCCGGCACCCGGCAGTGGTGCTCCGGGGTCCCCGCCAGGAACACGACTGACATACCGTTGAAGCCATTGGGGATGATGCTGGCGCTGAGCAGGAAGAAGATGAGGCGCTGGAAGGGCCCCCACTCGCCCAGGAAGGCGGTCACCTCCTCGTAGTCCCTCATGCTTCCCGCCGCTGCTACGCAGCTTACAACCTGGTGATAAAAACGTTCTCGCGACTGCCGCGCGTCCTGGGCCTTTCCTGGGGATGTCAGAACGTTCCGGGGCAGAGGACAGCTTCGGGAAATTGGGCTGCAGGCGTTGGAATGATCCCCAGAGCAAGTAGAAGACTGTCTCGGGACCACACCCCCATCCCCAGGCTTGCGGAGAGGGATGGGCAGCGGGCTGGCCCGGGCGGGGCGGTCTCCTCGCGGACTCCGCCCAGTGCTGCGCGCCCGGGCTAGCCCAGAGGCAACTCAGGGGCTTGGAGGCCAGGATCTGCGGTGTCCCCTGCATGCTAGTGAGCAAATGTGGTGCTGGGGCACCAGGTAGTGCTTGGCGAGCCCGGATCTCTGACTTCCCGATCCCCAGTCCCACGTGGGAGGGCGGACGGAAAGGGAGAGGCTGAAGACTGGGAGCGAGGTCTTTACGAGGTCGACCCCAGGTTCTCTGTCGGCGTGGTGCCAGGCCTAGCCCGGGTCAGAAGTCCTTCTGCTGTCCCAGTGAGGAGTCTGGACTTCGGCGGCCTTGCGCGGGCGCGGACCAGAGAATTAGCAAAGTCTGTGCTCCCGGGAAACTTTTGCAGGCGGCAGAGGTGACAGGAGGGCGCGCTCTCGTCTGCCATCCGGCTCAAGTGGCTGGCATCAGCTGACGGAGAGCTCACTTTTCACCCGTCTTAGGAGGGCTCGAGTCAGTCGCCAACCGGTGGCACCCAGAGAAGCGCCAGGAGCCTCACCTTGAAAAGGGGTAACAGGCCCAGAGCCTGGGAGGGATGAACAAGGTCACGTTGGGACAGAGATGCGCCCTGGACCAAAGGGGATGGGGAAAAGAGCTGCCAGGTGGCCCCAGCGTTATCCCTAAGACCTCCTGGGGGCTTCTGTAGAAGACTTCAAGGAAGATTCCGACCCATTTCGAGAGCATAGTGATGGAGGCGTGGCTGTCACCACACCTGAGTTCTGACATTCATCCTCTTGGCCTCGCGCTGCCCACGCCCCCAGGGCCCCTTATTGGGGCAGGCTGCCAGAACCTTTTAGAACTGGAAGGCCTTCGGTTTGTAGAATAGTCGGCCCCCATTCCACGAATATGGGGAGGGAGGGAAGGAAGAGGAGCTGGAGCTGGTTCCACTTGACGCCCAGATCTGGCAGAGTAACAAAAGAGAAGCCAGAGCCTTTTTTTTTTTTTTTTTTTTCCTTTTTTGGAGAGGAGTGGGTTCTGCTCAGTGCCCGGATCTATGATCTGTGCACTTCAGCTGTTGTGTGAGATAGAGAGTGAGACAGATAACCTGGGTTGGAGTCTGACCCCTGGGTTTCAAGAGGCAGATGAGATTGACAGGCTGAAGAACTCACCTTTGGAAATTTTTGCAGCAGTGGGTTTGCTTCTTCAACCCCTCACTGAGAAATTGAGGGACACTTCTGCCTCTGTTTTGTAGTCTCAGATCTGACCCCTCTTATGCTGACATCCCAACACCTTGGAACCTCAGTTTTCTTATCTGCAATATTTAGACAGTATGTCCTTATGTGCAAGATAACTGATTTATGCCTGTCAACCCAGTGAAATTATTAATAGAGTCTGTTTAATTTAAAAAGTATCCTATGAGTAGTAAGTTGTTACCTTACTTAGCTTGGATTTCAGTCCTCCACCCCAAATTCAAATAATAAAGCAAAACCTAAGAACTTATATGAGGTAGTTTATTTTGAGAACTGATCCCCAGAAAATAAGGAATTAGGGAAAGTGAATGGCAAGATAAAGCCAACATAAGACTATGAAATTGAGCTGGTAGTTGGCAATGGCCAGGTGTAGTAACAATGCTGTACAGAAGTGCCCTCTTGGAGACTGACCTGAAAGAAAACTTAGCAATACCAATTGTGTCTTACAATTTTGATATTGTGAACCAGGCACCATGGTGCACCCCTGTTGTCCCAGTAACTCAAGAGGCTGAGGCAGGAGGACCACAAGTTCCAGGCCAGCCTCAGCAACTTAGCAAAGCCTTAAGCAACTTAGTGAGACCCTGTCTCAAAATAAAAATAGAAAGGGCTAGGATGTTTCTCAGTGGTAAAGCACCACTGGGTTCACTCCTCAGTACAAAAAAAAAAAAAAAAAAAAAACATTATACAGATAGACAGGTAGATAAATAGATATTGTGTTCATCTAGGGTTTAGTTAATTAATTAATTTTGAGACAGGGTTTTGCATGTTGCCCTGCTTGTCTTGAGCTCCTGAGCTCAAGTGATCCTTCCTCCCAAGTAGCTGGGACTACAGGTGTGTGCCTGTGTCTGGCTCAGATATTTACCTTAATTACAGTATACCTTGGTGGCTCTTTTACCTTTTTCACCAGCAGGAGGCAAGTGCCTCTTTATTTGTCTCAGGCTTGTCTGACCCTCATTGCTATAAGTGACCCAGGTTTCATTTCCCTAGAACTTCTTTAGATTTTGTTGTTGTTGTTGTTGTTTGTTTACAGTCCTCCTGTCTCAGTTTCCTGAGTAGCTGGGATTACAAGTGTATAACCATGCCCAGCTCCACTGGGCCTTCTAAAGAGCCATCTAGAATGAGGAGGCATTTGTTTCCTAATTCTGTCTTCATTCATCCACTCCCCTGCACTTCCAAGTTGCACACAAATGAGAGCTGAGACTTGAACAGGTACTACTCAACTAAGCTATTTGCCATTGTTCACAAGTATGTGTGAATCAAACTGTCTTGCCCTCTGTACAACATGAATGAACAAGTGCACTGCTTATAGCTTAGCCTGTTCGAAGGATTTTCTTTCATCAGTTTTTAGGGTTACATCCTAAATGGAGCTGTGTTGCAGTAACAATCCATTTTCTGACTATTATCAATGTATCATGCTAACCTATCTGTGAGTCAGGGCTGAGTATTTTCCCCTTCATGGGTTAGTTGAAGAGAACCTCCTAACAGGTTTGAGCTGAGACAGGTGTTGGTATAGCTGAGGTAGATATCATGACATCTGAGCCACTTGTTACTGACTTACATGTATCCTATTGACCTGTTTAGTCCTGATCTTGAATCTACCATTTCTGTTTATGGTGGATTGCTAATGAGCCTTCCTGATATTATAACTTGATAGAATCTAGCAATATCCAGATTATACTAGGCATCTCTGGTTACATAAATTTTTGATGCCCCATTGCCAGGTTCTGTTTTTATTGGAAACAAATAGCTGCTTTTCAAAAGTCATATAGCTGTCTGCTTTAAAGGTATAGTTTGTTTATTTGTTTTTTGGTAGAGGGGATTGAATCCAGGGGCACTCACACACTGAGCTACATTCCTGACCCTTTTTGTTTTATATTTTGAGAAAGAGTCTAAATTGATAAGGGTGGCTTTGAACTTGTGATCCTTCTGCCTCAGCCTGCTGAGTTGCTGGGATTACAGATGTGTGCCACCATGCCCCGGCTATAGGCATGGTCTTGTTCCAGAATTCTAGAGATCTGCACTGAAACTATTTTAGTAAAGCTTATTTTAGTAAAGCCTGTATCAGAGTGGGACACATTGTAGAGCTTTCTCTTACTCTGGGCTTCACTCAAATTTCTGAGCCTTATGAGGCACCCAATAAATGAGTTGGAGTAGGAATTCACCAAGCACTATGTCCAAAGGGTAAGGCCCAACAACTTGTCTTTATTTTCTAGGGGATACCCTAGTGTATTCCAGACTCCTGCATTCCTGACTTCACCAATTTGTTTCAAGATAATATGGGATGGAAGAAGTGAAGAGGGATATAGATGAAATAACATTGGCCATGAGAGTGGATCTAGGGGCTTGTTTTACTAGTTTGTCAATGTTTTTTCTTTTCTTTTTGGTACCAGGGATTGAACCCAGGGGTGCTTAACCACTGAGCCACATCCCCAGGCCTTTTTGTATTTTATTAGACACAGGGTCTCACTAAGTTGCTTAGGGGCTTTACAAAGTTGCTGAGGCTGGCTTTGAACTTATGATCCTTCTGCCTCAGCTCCTGAGCCTCTGGGATTACAAGCATGCATCACTGCACCCAGCTGGTTTGTCTACTTTTGTATACATTTAACTTTTCTAGAATAAAAATGTAAGATAAAGCTTCACCAGTATAGGTTGTTCATACTTCCTGTCTCCATCCTCTGGCATGCATGTGTAGGGCATCTACAGCATGTGGCTATTCTTGCTCACTAGAACAAATTAGCATTATGTCACTCATATAGTAGACTATCATGGTGTCCATGTGGACTATTGAGACAATCAAAGTCACCAGATACTGTGTCAGAGAGTAAAATTAACATAGTCCAGGGGCAAGAGAATGGATGTGTACTGCCATTATTCTCACATAAAAACAAGCAACTTTTGACCCCTGTCTTAGTCTGTTTTTGCTGCTGTAACAGTACCACAGATTAGGTAATTTATAAAGAAAAGAAATTTATTTCTCACACTTCTGGAGACTGGGAAGTAGACTATCAAGGCATAGCCATCTGGTAAGGGTCTCCTTACTGCATCACAACAGGGCAGAGGGTGTCACCTGGGAGTTCATGAGTATGCATGGGTATGCTTGCTGCTATAACAAAGCTACTCCTTGTGGTTGGCAGTGATAGGATTTAAGTCAAGGTTTCAATATAAATAGTCATTTTGTTGGTTTTCTTATAGCTGTTAACTGATTAACTTTACGTATCTCTTTCCCCCATTCTATGGTTTTGATCTTAAATGTCTCCAAAGGGCCCATGTGTTAAATAAAGTCTTGGTGTCCAGGAGGCCCTATTGGGAAGTGGTGGAACTTTTAGAAAGTGCGGACTGGTAGGGGTGTCTTCAGGTCACTGGAAACATGCCCTCAAAGGGGATAATGGGACCCCTGTCCCTTTCTCTTTTGCTCCCTAGCTTATGATGTCAAAACTTTGCTCTGCTGTGCACTTCCACCATGAAGTACTGCCTTGCTACAGGCCCCAAACAATGGATCCAATGGATCATGGGCAGGAACCTCCAAAACTATGAGAAAAAATAATTTTTCCCTTTATAAATTAATTATCTCCGGTCTTTCGTTATAGGAATAGAAAACTCCCTTTTACCTTTTGGCTTTTACAATTACATTTATGACATTTCAAAAGTCTTCTTTTATCAGGCCCTTCCTGCCACAATGGTTCTTAATAGGACAGAGAATAAATGTTAAGTGTTCTGCTGACTACTAAGTGTATCTATCCCGGTTATTCACTTAGGGACCAGGGTAATACCTTATGGATCTTCAGACTCATTGGACTTCTTTGCCCAAGAAGTTCATTTATCACCTGGCTTTCATGAACCCCTTTATTTATTTATTTACTTATTTATTTATTTTGGCATGAGGATTGAACCCAGGGGCAGTCTACCACTGAGCTATGATCCCAGCCCTTTTTTAAATTTCAAGATAGGGTCTCAGTGAGTTGCTGAGGCTGAACTTAAACTTGAGATCCTCCTGCCTCAACCTTTTGAGTCACTAGGATTACAGGCATGTGCCACCTGGCTGAGCACACCAATTTAATCCCCAACTGGCGTTGATGCCAGTTCCTGTTCTACCCCCACAGCCCTTGGAAGGTCTGATTCTTTTCCCTTTCTGCCCCTATACCCCTGCCAGAGTTACTCTGGTAAAAAGCTACAGATCCCTTACGGAAGCAACTGGAGAAATAATTATCATGCATACTTTTGGTAGCATTGAACAGTTCTTCCAGAAAGAGACTTGGCCTTCCCTTAAATCAGTAGGCTTCGAGCCTGAGAACTGACCTAGATCTGGGAAATTTATAAGGAAATACTATCTTCCACTGTAGCAGCTATCATCTGCTTCTGTTCCCTGGCTCTTGATTTGGAGGGTCTGATTCTTATACAGTCAAGTGTTGCATGGTCATCTGCTAATGTGTTTAATTCTTGGGAAAACAGGTAGTCTGCTCGCTGTTGCCACAGACAGACCCTCCCTATGAGTCAAAGCACTCTGGTTGCCACTTTGGTTTTGTGGTAATTACATCTACTCTGTTGAGTAAGTGTTACCATTTAGCCCCTGCTATTCCAGAATCCTGCCATCCCCACTGACACTAGGGATCTCTCACCTCTGCATTTTGTGTTGCCTTACTGAAGGGAGCGTCTGGACCTTCCCTGGGAATGTAGTCTGGTGGGAGGCTCTCTGGTCTTGCATGATATCTATAATATAACATTCCCATCCCCTGAACCTTCTGACTTCTTCAATACTCTAAGGAAGTTCTGGCATCTCTACCTCCTTTCTGTAGACCCTGATTGTGTCTAAGTTTCAAAGAGCCATCTCAGAGCATATGAGATTTTATGTAACCTTGCTTGACTGTTAATTGCTCCAAACTAAGAGTGCTTCCAGGTGGATAAGTCACATAGTGTTACCCCTGTTCCTGCCAGAACATAAGTCCTATAATTTTTTTTTTTCAGTGTGTATGCTGTTTCCTTATAGATCAGCGACTATATTTCCCCATGTAGGCTGTGCTGAGACCTAACCCTGGTTATTATATCTGGAGGTAATGAGGGGAGGTGGGGGAGGATCTTTAGGAGAATAAACATCATCTTTGGGGCCACTTGTCTCAGGAGGAGTCTTGGTAGGGATTCCAGGCAAGGATTGACTCATTTCCTATTGCAAGGGGAGATCAGCTGCTTCTGTTGGCCTTGAAGATTCAGAGCAACCCAGAAATTAAAAATTCTCACATTAACTTCCCCATATGTCCCTATCCTGTGTTCTGGGGTTCTTATATTTTCTATTCAGGCCACATATTCATCATGGGAGAACCATCAAGGCTGTGCACAGACCTTTTTTGTGTCTCTCCTGCCCTTCTAATTAAAACCTGGACTTGATTTCCAGTACAATTTTCCCTATGGCTGCAGGAGGTAAAGTTTCTTTTAAGCTGCCATGGAGGATTCTGGCTTTTACAGTGTGCTTTAATTTAATAGTTGGTTATCCTGAGTCTGTCATTTATTTCCAACATTTCTTTTCTTTTTTTTTTATTTTAATTTTTTAAATTGCTATTTTATTTTTTATGCGGACACTTCTGGAGAAGCCTTGGCCTTGACCTGGACCTACCATGTGGGTGACTGTGGGCTATTTTCAACATTTCTAAAGCAATTAACCAAAGCCACTCTACTTCCTCAGTCCTTATGATCACCATTGTTCTCATATATTCTAAGTACCATAATCACGCCTTCTCAACTTGGCCACTTTGGCAATTTGGGGCCAGAAATTCTTTGTTGTGGGGGACTGTCCTGTGACCTTTAGTCTGTTCAGCAGCATTTCTGACTTCTATCCATTAGACTCCAGCAGCATGCTCCCAAATCAGGATAATAAAAAATGTCTCCAATGTACCATTTCTATGTTTTTAAGTATCAGTTAAAAATAAATTCAAGTTTAAAAATGTCTCCAGACATTGCTAATTGCTCCCCTTGGGAGGAGGTGAAATGTTGAAAAACACTGAAACAAACCAACGCTTTACCTTCTGCTTGCATCTTATTCTAATCCATCATGGACAAGAGTCTTGGGAAGTGCTACTCGGGGATGCCCAGGGTTATTGTCATTTCATTTACCAAAAGCAGTGAAGTCCTTGTCTCAGTTGAGAGGTGAGTGCTCCAGTTCTAGAATCCCTTCCTTGCAGGCCTGCCTTCCAGAGCCACTCCTAATATCAACTGTGTTACCCTGAAATCTCTCCTGAAAGCAGAGCCTGTGCCAAGCCTTGGTGAGTATGTGGTTTATTTGGGAATGGATCTAAGGGAACAGGAGTGAGTGACTGGGGAGAGTAGAGCAGTGAACTAGGGAAGCCAGTCTGAGGGTGCAGTGTCAGGTTGTTCACAGCTGTGGGAAACTAGGGGATGGGTCTTAGAAATGTCTGCTTAAGGCTGAGATGTAGGGAACACTCACCCATAGGTTTCTATCCCCTGTGGGTTGAGGTTTGCCTCATCAGGGGTTAACTCGCCCACACTTCCAGATGGCACATGTGTGAGAGCCTCGTGGGATTCTGTAGGTGTTCCAGCCTGCACATCCCAGAAGCCAGGAGCAGAGAGTGAGAAGCAAGCAGTGCAACTGAGTCATGCCACTTTGGAGAAGCTGGTGGCCACATTGATGGCTGGGTAAAAAATAGGCCTGGAGGATCTGAAGCTGCGAGCATGAAAGTCATAAATGTGGCCACAGAGGGTGCAGCTTGTGCTGTCCTTTTTTGGGTGCTGCCAGGATCGTGAGAAAGGCAGGACCCCAGCAACCTTGTCTATAGGTTCCACTCCTGACTCTGCTAGTCCTAGCCAAGGAGGCCTGGAGTTAACAATGCAGGGCAGGTGCATCCATGGGTACAGGAGCAATCCAATCCAGACACCTACTCCTGTGGGCATTCAACCAGTGGGGGGGGAAAGCATGAGCCTGGAAAAATTGGCAGACATTATATCATGCTTGACCTTAAAAATTCTTAGTTGTCTAATGGGTTTTGATTTAATTTTAGTATGAATGAGAGTCAGAGCATCACTGCATAAGACATGTGTTCTATGAAGATCTCTCTGGTGGCCATATTGAGAATCTAAGGGAGGAACTAGAGAGGAAATAGAGACATGAGGGAGGAGACTGTTGTAGGCATGTAAGTGGGTGATGATGGTGGTGGCCAAGACATAGGGGAATTCTAGAACTTTTAAGGAGGCAAGGATGGATTTTGGTGTCCCATTGGAGGCAGGGGAAATGCCTAATTTGGGGGGCACTGAGTGGGTGAGTGAGTGATGGGGATCCATTATCTGAGATGGAGACATAGGAGGAGGAGTAGGTTGTACAGAAGTTGATGAAGTAGGTTTTAGATATTTTGACTATGAAAATCTGGGACATCTGGGTGGATATGTCTAGTGGGAGTTCAGTCAGAAGTCTGAGTTGGAGATGTATGTTTGAAAGTAATCATAACTGCAGAGTTCCTGAATCCTGGGGCATGGACAATATTATCAGGGAGTAGAGACAGGATTCTTGGTTGCAAACAGGCTCACAGGACTGTCCCCTATGCCCTCTACTGCAACTGGGAAGCTGCACATCAGGCAGGGATATGCTGTAGATGTAGCTCCAGGTGCTGGGAAGTAGACAAACCAGGGTAGAGCCCTAGTAGAACCATTTTCTTAAGACTGGGTCTGTAGGGGAGAGGCTGTCTCTTGACTGGACCAGGGTGGTCCCTGATTCCTGTCACCCAAGACCAAATCCAGTGGGGATGAAGTGAGAGCACAAAGGTAAGGTCAGGACTGTTTGGAAGGGGTCTAGCTATTAGGTAACCCAATCAACCCAAGGATCTCAAGAATGAGCATCTGGAGAGGAATGAAGAAGGAAGTCCAGAGCCTTGGAGGCTGGGGCCTCGGGCTGGCAGGAGAGTGAACAGGAACACTGAGAAGGCTCATTACGTAGGAAGACCAGGGCTGAGACTGCCCCACCAAGGAATCTTGCTGTAGGAGATGAGGCAGGCAAAGAGAACCCTGAGGGCTGGGAAGAGACCACTCCAAGCTGTCTCTCAGCAGCTCCAGGAACCACAGAGGACCCCAGGAGCAAGTCCAGCAGGTGTGGAAGTGGCCTCATTCATACAAGAGTTGGTGATCAGGTGTTGAGGGCACAAGCCTTGTCCACACTCAGACCCCAAACTTCAAGGCTGCTTCAATTGTCCCCAAAGACCTGGGTGTTAAAGGCTTGTTCCCTAGCCCTGGCACTATTGAGAGGTGATTGCACCTAGTGGGAGGAAATTGGTCATTGGGAATGTGCCCTTGAAGGGGACAAAACCCCTTCCTGTCTCTTTGCTTCCTTGATGCCATGAGGCAATCAGGCCTCCTCTGCTATGTGCTCCCGCCATGATACACTGAGCCGCCACAGGCCCAAAGCAATAGGCCCAAGTGCCCATGGACTGAAGCTTCTGAAACCATGAGCCATGATCATTAATTTAATTATTTCAGGTATTGTGGATCATTTGGTGACTACTAAGCAGAGACAAGTCAGCTCCTCTCTGAAGTGGCCCAGTCAGTGTCATTAGACCACTGTTAGGGCATTCAGTGCTCTCCCAGGAAGACAGGCCCATGCAGTTGTCCTTAACATTGAGATTAGCTAGGGAATGTGTGATGCTGGCAAGTTTGCCAGCCTTCCTGAGATCATCCATAAAATGGTGATAATAACCATATGTCCTTTCAGGTTGACATGAGGCTTACAGAAGGATTATATCAGTTCACTAAGCCTGGAAAGGAGGGCCTGGGATACTTTTACTTCCATCACAGTTATTATCCAATGGATTTCCCTTCCTCTGGGTCTGGATGTACCTACAGGCCAGCAATGCCCCGGAGAGCAGTGGAATGTCCGTCCATCTATTTCTGCAGTTGTCAGTGAAGAAGCTAGAATGGGGCTTGTGTGCATTAGCCTTAGAGCTTGGATCTCCCAATCTGACCAGTAAGACAGACCTACTCACTGGCTGGTTAGTGAGGCTTCTGAGCACTCATGGCTAAGGCTGGCCCCAGGTCCTTCAGGATCATTGAGGCCTCTGGCTGCCTGTCCTGGGATTTCTAATCTGCCTTAGAGCCACAAATGAATGATTTAGCTCCCCAGCTGTGGAAGAGGGACATAGGGGACAGTTCTTGCTTGTAACAGAGAACCCTCTACTGCCCTGAAACTTTTTTACACATTCTATCTCCACTCAAAGTGCTGAGAGAATAGTGTGAGAAATACAGATTAATATAGCAAAGTGACAAGCTGGGAATTTACCCAGAATTGTGAAAAGCAAGACAGGGGTTGGCCTGGGACACAAGAAGCTGTCACCTTGGTGAGCTATTCAGGGCATCACCAGAGTGCACATAGCTGGACAGGAGGAAATGGAAGTGAAGGGAGAGGCAGGGTGCTCTTCAGGTGGAGCAGGGGGCCTCCTGACTCATAGACCAGACTTCTGGGCATAATGATGCAGATCACAACAGTCCCTCCCCAACTCAGCTGATCACGGGCTGTGAGCTCAGGACCAAGCTAGTGCTCACCTGAGGGGCTGGGGCCTTGGCCAGGAAGGGAGGTATGACGCATCTGGGCTCCTCCTGCCCTGGCCTTTTCTTTGGCTCTCTGAGAGCAATAAAGCTTGTCTGTCACTCAGAGAACGAGAAGGAAGGACTGTTTTTGTTTCAACTTCCCAGGAGGGTCATGGAGGCCTGCAAGAGTGAGTCTGGGGGAGAGCTTGAAGCTGAACTTTGAGATCAGCACCACTGAATTATGGGGGACCCCAGCTAGGGGGGTCAACAGAGCTCAGCAGGGCTGGACTCCTGGGGCTTTGTAAGCAGGGACTGGGAGGAGTTTAGACTTTGTGCTAAGACCAGTGAGAAGCTATGGAAGCTTTAACAGGCAGGAGTGTCATAGCGCTACATTTACAATACCTCCTCTTTGCCATTCTGTGGAGAAAGGATTGAGGGGCAGGGAGGAGACAGGGAGGCCAGACACCGCTGTCACACTTCCCTGGGCAGGGGATGACGAGAGCTTGGACTGGAGGCTGAGGGAAGTGGGCTAGTTAGGAATTAGTTAGGGATGAACGCAGCTCTGCCTGCTGGCTGAGCTCTTCCTGCCTCCACCTTTGCCCTTTACCGCCTATTCTCCTCCAGCAGCCAGAGTGATTCTGGTTAAAACATAAGTCCAGGTCGTGCCACTCCTCTGCCTCCCATCTCAGAGTAAAAGCCAAAGTCCTTACCAAGGCCTGCCAGGGTCAGCATGGTGTCCTTCCCACCCCCACGTCTCTCTGACCTTGTCTACCACTCCAGCCACTTCTGGCCGCTCTCGGAACACAGCAAACACACACTTCCTTCCCCTGCCCTGCCCAGGGCCTTTCCCTGGAATGCAGTTCCCCCTCACAGCCACACAGATGCACCCTCACGAGCACTTAGGTCTCTGCTCAACTGTCACCTGATCTATGAGGTCTTTCCAGATTCCTTATATGAAGCAATCCCCTATTCTCTACTGTAACATCCTCTTTATTTCATTTACAACCCTGCTTATAGTCTGTACTTATTTTTTTTTTTTCTTCAAAATGTTTTCCCAGGGTGTAGCACAATGCCTGGCACATTGAAGGTTTTTTAGTAAATATTTAATTGAAAGAGTTGAGGTTGAGGACACAGGAGGAAGGGAGCTGCCCTTGGAGACAGCTTCCCCTGGAGGGCTGAGGCCATTTGCTTGCAGAAACCTGGAGTGGGAGGTGAGGAAGAAGGTGGTAGGAAGCAAGGAGTGTGTGTGTGTGTGTGTGTAAGAGTGAGTGCTGGCCCCAGGACCCCTGTGCCTGGTCTCTGGTAGACAGATAGGTCTAGGCTAGGCTCTGGCCAAAGTGAAAACAGACTGTACAGGAGGCCCTGGGCAAGAATGGAAGGGGAAGGGCAGAAGACGTGTGGAAGGGCACTAATGACTGCCTGGGCAGTCAATAGAAGGTCTCAGGCTTTGCTCTTGGAGAGGGGACAGTGGAGCTAAGCCTTGAAGAGTGAGTAGGAGTTTGCTTGATGAAGAAGGAAGAAGAAAAGCCTTTTGAGATAGAGAGATGGCTGAGTTGTAGGAAAGGCAGATGGTTCAGGGAATGGTGAACCATCAAAGGAGGCAAGAGAAGGCAGTCAGTGGCCTGAGGTCAGAGAGTCTTTAAATGCCAGGCCAACACCCTGGGGGCCGTGGAAGGGTAGAAGCAAAGGAGTGAGAGAGCTCTTCAGCTGCCCAAGAATGGGCCCTAGCAATGCTTAGGAGGCAGAACCTGAGACACGGTGACAGGCAGGATGGGATGGTTGGGGCGGGGAGGGACAGGATGATGTCCAAGTCTCTGGTTCCAAGGCCCTCAAAGGCCCCTCCCTCCAGGAGGCTGTAGGTTGGGGGCAACAATAAATGGTCTGAGCTAGGTAGGCGGGGGCCCTGAGTTGGGGACCCTGGATCTGGCTGCCTCTTGACTGGGTCCAAGGGCCACAGAGACCTGTCTCACAAGGACCTGTCCTAAGCTTTCCATGGTCCACCACACTTAGGACCATCTTGGGACCCTGGTCAGAAGAGGGGGACAGGGGCCTGGGAAGAGACCGGGCCTCAAAGTTAGGAAGGGACAAATCAGGCTGGCAGCTCTGGACCCCACTCCATCCTGTCCACCTCCCACCAGGATGCCCCCCAGGGCCTGCAGTCCTGCTGGGCTGGAGCTATTGGCCTTGGAGGAGTGATGGTGCTGTGGTGGCTCAATTGGGTGTTAGTCTCAGGATTGAGGTGGGCACCAAGGGCTGGTGGGTCTGCCCTGGGGGTTTCAAGTAGGGAGCTGAGTTTCTGTGGGTGAGTGTGGATGGGGGGTGGGAGTCATGCCTGTGGCTCCCAGTACTTTCTCAACTGCTTCTACTGCTAGTTGCTTCCCTGGCTGCCAGTTGGCCTCCAGTTGGGCCTATGACCAGGCGGGGTTGAGACCAAGTCCAAGGGAGAGGCTGGGTGGGGAAAGAAGGGCATATTCTTCCAGGGTCCCACCCTATGGGGGGGGTGGCTACAGGGAATGACTTAGTGAGTACGTGTGTCCTGGTGCAGGTGCACATGGGCCAGAAGCCAGGTGGGGACTCAAAGTGCATGAAATAGAAGAGAAACAGGGCTAGGAAGGAGGAGCCCAGGTCACTTGCAGAACCGGGGTCAAGAACTCCAGCTCCACTCTCTTGGCCTTACTTCTTGGCAGTGCTCCCTCAGGGAAGGAAGGGGACCACAAAAGCAGCCTTTGAAAGGAATCCCTAAGACAAATTCAACCAGGAGCACAAGATTTATGTAAAGAAAATGGAAATAAAAAATTATGAGCCAGGTGCAATGGTGTGTGCCTATAATTCCAGTGACTCAGGAGGCTGAGGCAGGAGGATCGCAACTTTAAAGTCAGCCTTAGCAACTTGGCAAGATCTAAGCAACTTAGAGAGTCCTGTCTTGAAATTAAAAATTAAAAAAGGGCTGAGGGTGTGGCTCAGTGGTTAAGCACCCCTGGGTTTAATCCCTAGTCCCCCCACCACCACCAAAAAAATTTTATGAGACGACATGTACAACACTTGAGTAAGTGCAGAATAAGTACAGGTCACGATCCTTTCCTGGGACTCTATGCCAGTTCTCTCTTTAGATTCAGGGAAACCCTAGTCACGGTTCAAAGACATTTGTTTTCCCAGAGCCTGACATACTGAGTCTAAACTGACAATTGGAAATGTGCAATATAACCTTGACATGTTTGTAAACGAAGAACAAGGAGGAAGATTAGCTATTAAGTTCTAATAGGGTATAATTAAAACAGTGGGATATTGTCACAGGAACAGCAACAAGATCAAAGGAATAAAATCCAGCCACAAAGATTCTGACAAAAATATGAAAAGTTCCTACCAATTAATAAACTTTGAAAAAAATGAATAAAAGTTTTAGGGTAATACACAACAGGAAATGCTCAAATAGAGTGAGGCCCACTCTGTTCCCTTCTGTTCTCTCAGCAAGGGGCACCCAGCAAGTGCACAGTAAATGTTTGTTGAATGACTGAAGGCTTGTCACTAGTAATTAGAAAAATTAAAACAATTATGCTGCTTTTTACTTCCCAGGCTAAAATAATGAAAATATCCTGTGTTGCTAAGAACTGGGAGAAACAGGTACTGCTTCATGTCGACAGTGAGAGTGTGAATTGATAAGAGACTTTTGTGGTTTGTGATAGCACAAAATTGAAAATAGCACCAACTGGGCTGGGGCTATGGCTCAGCCGTAGAGCTCTCATCTCGCATGTGTGAGGCCCTGGGTTTGATCCTCAGCACTACATAAATAAAATAAAGGTGTTGTGTCCACCTACAACTAAAAAAAAAAAAAAAAAAAAAAAAAAACAGCACAAACCTACATTATTTGGGCTCATTAAATAACCAGGGACTAAATAGCCAGTTTCTTGCACAGAGCAAGCAAACCAGAGAATAGGTCTAACAGACCTAGAATTCAGGAAATGTAGTTGGCTGTGTGTGAATAGCCACTCAAAAACTCGATTACCACTTATATTTTTTAATAGTGTGAGTTTGTTACTGGTGTGTGTCCAAGGTGGACCCACCATACAGTAGCCAGGGTGCCTGTGAGGAGGGGTGGAATTTCCCTTCCATTTTGGAGACAGGACAAAGCATCCTAAGGGGAACACAGTCCTGGGTGAGTGTTCTGTTCTTTGGGAACTCGCCTTCTCTCTCCTTCTGGGGGGAGGGAAAAAAAAAAAAATCAAGTGCGCCCCTGGTGGGAGAGAAAGAAAGGGGTCTCAAAGAAGAAAAAAATGGGTTGGGGGACCAGAAAAGAAACCCTAAGGGGAGAATTCTCAGAAGTAGAGACTGCGTATGGCGATCAGGTGTTCTCCCCCAGTCCTGTGCTCGGCTGGGCCATCTCTCCCGAGGCTGCTAGGGACTGCCCTGCTTGCTCCTGCTGATGTCGCCCACAGGGTCTTTCTATCCCCATTTATCATGGTGTAGAGCTCTTGCCTTCTGATTCTCTCAGTTCTCAGCTGACATCTTCCTTAGCCCCACCCAGCTCAGACCCCTTGGTGCACTGCAGGTCTCCCAGTGTATTAATAAAGCTGCCCCTTGTGATTCAGGCCAGGCATCCACCTGGGCTGTGGACCCCCTGAGGGCAGCATGGTGCTTTCTCACTCACCATAGCACACAGTGCCTTGGACATGCCTGGCACCGGGAGAGATCTTACAGTATGAGGGAGCTGTGGCCTGTGCTGGAGGTTGGCAGGCCAGGGCACTGATTGGTTCAAGGCTGAGCAAAGGGTCTTTATTAGAAAGGCCAGGGAAACATATTTACATGGGCCACATGGGGGCGTTAAATGAAGCAGGGGCAGGGAAGGCGGTCCTGGCTCAGACGAGTTCCACTTTGGCATTGGGGTACACAGCCACCACATCGTAGCCCTCAGGTGGCTTGACCCGTGCCTTGGCGTGGTTCTCGCAGTAGAGTTGCTCATCCAGGAAGAAGTAACCGCGCTGCTTGAGGTTCAGGCCACAGTCACAGCACATGAAGCACTCTGGGTGGTAGAGCTTATCCCGTGCCTTGACAATGGTGCCCCTGATGGGAGAAAAAGAGAGGATAGCATTGGATGACGGACAGGTTTTCCAGCAAGCTCCCGTCCAGGGCCCTGGAGAGCTGGGGTGGCAGTGGGGCCAGTAAGGCAGATACTCACACAATCCCGTGGCCGCAGCGCGTGCACTCTGGCAGCCCCTGTAGGCCACTCAGGGGAGTGCCCAGCTTGCTGGCTGTGGGTTTGAGGTTCCGGGGCCCACCAGGCCCAGGCCGCTCCCCTGAAACCCAGATTGCAGGTGGCATGAGCCCAGTGGGAGAGGTCAGAACTCCATTTTTGCAGGGTGTTGCTTTGGAGACCTTTTGCACCAAGACTGGGGAGTGGATGTGGGGTGGGGGGCAGCCACAGGGGTGGAGCAGAAATCAGAAGACAAGGATGCAGTGAAGGTGTGAGAATGAGCTGTGGAGATTCAGGAGGGGCAGACAGCTGGGAGGGGTGCATTGCTGGGAGGTGCAGGGTAAGTCCAGGGCGTGGAGGCTGAGTTCAGGCCACCACAGGGAGTGGGAAGGCAGGCAGGGTGAGGCATCAGGAGTCTTACCACCCTCGCCAGCCTCTAGCATGCCCTGCAAGTAGCGGAAGGAGCCTGACTGCTTGGGTTCTGTAGCGGTTGGCTCGGCTGGCTCCCGTAGCATCCTGTAGACCTCTGAGCCCAGGTCGACTCTGCAGTCCCGGTTCCTGTGGAGGCCCCTGGCTGGGTCAGCACTGGGAAAGAGAAAGAGATAAATGAGGGCCAGGATTGCAATTTCAGCCTTGGCACTGATGGCTCGGGGGCTAGGGAGGTTTTGTGAGTCAGAATGCCACCATCTGAGACCCAAGGATCAAGTGTCAGGTCAGGACAGGCCATGGTGAGATTTGAGGGACTTAGGATGAGATCGGGTGTGGGCTTCAAAGGCCAAGTCTCCACATTACCTGGGGGGTGGAGACACGTGAAGTGAGCTCATCTGGGCTGGCAGGGTGACCTCATTGCTGCTGCCATTGTGAGGGACTGGAAGGCGAGGTGGCTGTCCATACGGGGAACCCAGGGCTGGTCGGCTATCTTCTGGCCCAATCCCAGTGGCTGAGGGCCGCCTGCTGGTCACTGGACTGCCATCCTGTGAGAGTTAGGCCTAAGGTACTGGGAGACCCTGTGGTGTCTGGCCATTCTTTGTTCACACACCCCCAACCACCATCCTTTATGTTAGGCCTCGGGGGATGTTGGCATCCCTGGGCTAAGGTGCCCAGCCAGGAAAGAGTCTATGGGAAAGAGCTGAGCCTGAGCCAGGTTCAGCCACCACAGAAATGAGAAATGCCTGTGGAAAGTCGGACACAAATATCTGAGTGCCTGAGACTCAACCAGGCTCGCGGCCTTATGGCGGTTCTGGCCACCAGTGCCTGTGAGGGGCTGCGTTGGGGCAGCCTATTCCAAGAAACTTTTAAGACCAGTGTGACTGCAGCAGAGTGTGTGGCTTCCTGGAAGCGATGTCCTGGTGCAATGTTCCCACTTGCCAGAACTGTGCTGGGTACCAGATGCACCCGTGGCTGGGAACACAAAAATGTAACTCCTTTCCTATAGCCAGGAAGGGCCCTCAGTCGCTGTATGTCCAAGATCCTTTAAAGGGTAGTCTGAGGCTCTCCAGAGTGCTGTCATGAGGTCAGCCGCTCTGGGCCTACCCCTAAACCCCCATTTCCTGCTTTCCAGGCCACAACGAGTATCCTTCTTTAGGCACAGCAGATGAAGGGCAGAGGCTGGGGAGAACTCAAGGCTCCCTACCTCACCACCCAGTGTCCCGTGCAGAAACAGTTGGGGGATGAGTGCTCTGAGCATGCCCCCTTAGCTGTGAAGACAGGGTAGTATCTCTGTGGTGTGTGTCTGAGTGGGGATTGGGGGGTCCCTGTCCCTGCGGAGTCCAGGGCTGTGCTGTTCTCAGCTTGCAGTCATGTAACCATACCCACAGCAGTGTGAACGGGGCACGTACACCTTTTGTAATGTGCTTTTACAGGTACATTAAAGACATCCTTGTGCATAAGGACAGTACATACCCACCAGCCAGTCTACCTACATCCACCTAATCACACAATGATATCATATACTTGGAGCCAGCTCTGGTCACCCTGGGGAAGGCCATGGTGGCTCCTGTGGCTGAAACTGGGCTGGCAGCCAAAGCAGCCTGATTTTAGGGTGCAGTTCAAGTCCAGGCCATGAGATGACAGGTTAATCTCTCTGCTCTGCTGTGTGGACAGGGGAGTCTGGGGGCGGGGAGGAGGGATGCCTACCACAGGGGGAAAGAGCCTGCCCATAGAATCAGGCACAGTGGAGTCCGCAGGGCTCGGCCTTGACTGTCCCTGATTTCTGCAAGGGAGGCGCCTGGGAAGTGGGTGGATGTGTGCAGGTCTTCCTATTTACCCCTGCAGCAGACAAAAGGGAGTCTTGCTGCCCAGGTGGGCCCCTAATGTAGCAGAAGAAGCAGTAACAGTGAGACCCCGTCGCCATCAGAAAAGCCCTGGAGAAACCTGAGCACTCTCACACATGTGTCTGCCGGGTAGACAGGCAGGCAGGACTGGCTTCTAATGGGGACCAGATGGGCTGTGGTGGGTGGGGGTAGGGCTGGGCCTCCGGGAGGAGGCTTCAATGGGAAGGGGGAGTGGGAGTCGGAGGAACCAGAAGCTGGGAGGATGGAGGCCCTCATACCCCACCCAGCAGGGTCTATTGCAGGGTCATCAGAGCTACTGCCCCTCCCACGGCCACCCATGCAGCAGCCTCTCTAGAGCTGAACTCAGTGGTTAACTCAGCTTTTATTTGAGTCTTGGCTCTCTCACTTACTAATGTGGCAAATCACTTCACCTCTCCGAACCTCAGTTTCGTCATCTATGAACCGGGGTCTCTATATCATAGGTTCCTTGAAGGGAAATTATATAAAAAGCACATAGCATGGTTCCTGGCACACAGGAAATACCCCTTGGCCGAATGGCTGTCACAGGAACTCCAGAGCCCCCGTTCCTGGATCTGCCTTCTCCGTGTGGTGGTGCACCTCATACCATATTAGCTCTGAGCACAGCTGACCATTGATTTGTTTGTTAAAGCCTTAGTGGATTTCTTCAGGAGAAGGGGGGTAACTACCTGCTTGCTCACCAGCAGAGTCTGGGATAGACAACTTGGATGGAGGTGAATGCTGAGTGTATAAGAGTGTGTGGCACCTCCTGCGGCCGCGTTCCTGCTCTCTGCTGGACTGGAGAGGACAGGCTGGGTGTGCCAGCACTGTCTGATCCGCCTAGCTTGCGTCTACCCATCTCTAGGTGCTCAGTTTAAATTCCAGCCCCTCCAAGAATCCTTTCCTTATCACTACCCTTCTTCAACCCTGGGTTGGCCAAGTGTCTCCTGTGTTCCCACACTGGGCCTGAGAAGAGGAGGGTCTTCTATGGCCCTATAGGAACATGGGCCAGCAGCTCATTGGCCCTGTCCCATTTCACTGGGGAAAACATGCCAGGGGTACCTTGTGCTGGTCCTGGGGCTAACTGTGGCTGAAGCTTCTTATTCCTCTGATGGCTCCAGCTAGCCCCACCCCCACAGGCAGAGGGTGGGAGCAGCTTGGGGACAATGAGCCCTGTGTCTGTGATGGTGAGGACACATCCCTGCGAAGGCGGGGTAGGAGTGTTTTTGTCACCACCCATGGAGTCCATGACCTTTTAAGTACAAAAGGGGGGCAGCAGCTGATGGGCTGCCCTGTTGCTTATGGAAAATCCCTCCCCCTCTAGCCTGAGCACTGCCGCCTGGCCTTTGAAAGAGTCAGTGAGGAAAAGCACGGGAAGTGGGGAGCTGCTCTGTAGACCTAGCCCCCCAAGGCCCACTGGCCCTGAGCATCTCTGGAGGACTGAACACATTTGAGCTTCAAATTCCAAAGTTCAGGCCGCCTTTTCTGTCCATCCTGGCACTGCCACATCAGAGGGAAGTTGGGCCTCACACATGCTCTAGGGGTCTCCACTGTGCTGCTCCCTTCTGCTGGCCCATGTCAAGCCTGGTTGATTCAGCTATGCCTTCTGTGCCAAATCTGCCCGGCTTACCACTATCCCTAGGGCTTTGGGTCCATAGGGCAGGGGTATAAAACTTCTGAGACACAGATGTGGCCATGAATTCCGGCAAGAACAGCTGAGGCCCTGGACTGAGGAACCCAAGAGCGTCCCTGTGGCCTTGCTCCATCACCTCATCCCTGGCCTCTGCCCTCCCACCCCTCCTACCTGCCCCCCTCGTAGACCTTTCTGTTCTCTGAACCTATGGTGCACGATCTCACTCCTGGGCCCTTGTATGTGTTTCCTGAGCACACTTCCTCTCTCCATACCCTTTTGCCCATTTTATTCTTCCCGGGCCTTCAGGTCTGGGCTTGGATACCTCTCCTCCAGGAAGTCCTCTTTGACCCCTGGCTGAGTCACGTGTCCACTCTGGGCTCCTTTGGCTCCCAGCTTCCCCTATCCCAGGACTTATAAATGTCTCTCTGCCAGATGGGCACTCTGTGGTTGAGATAAACATCTGGCCTGAGGGATACTGGCTGAGGTAAGGGATGAGGCAAATGTCAGGGCAAGGTGGGGATTGCTGGTGAGGGAGAGGTGGGAGTGGATTCCTTCCTCTGGCTAGGTGAAGCCTCCTCTTCCTGCACTGGTCTCTTTTTTTCCATATGGAGAGGAGGACAAAAGCAGGCCCAGGAGTCCGTGGCCCCACATGCTGGGTCTCACGGTTCTGGATACATCCCAGATCAACCTAGCTTCCCCCTTCCCCCCCCCCCCCCCAGAGATGCCAGGTTGGTTCTAGATACCTCCGTCTTCTCAGTTGGCTATCTTCATGCCCACGGCAAGACAAGGTCCTAGAGCAGCCTGGATCCCTCACTGTCCCTGAGGAAGTGCCATAAGCTGTGATCCCTATCCTACACAAAAAAGTGACTGGGCGGACAGACATGCAGCATGTGTGCTAGTCGTGACCACAGGATGGCCAAGAATGAACTTCAGCTTGGACTAGGTACCCAAGAGTAGGAGGAAACAAAGGCATGTCCTAGGGCCTGAGATTACTCCACAGCTTGCGGCTAGCCCACCCCCACCCACAGCCCTCTGCCAAGCCTGTTGACTTCTACCTAATCTGGCACCTCTGGGTACCAGAGTGAACTCCAGCTGGGTGGATGGAAAGAAACACTGAGCCAAGGCCTAGCCCAGCTCCTGCCCATCACAGAAACTTGGTCTATGCTCAGGATTGCCCGGAGTAAAGACAGAGCACCCAGCAGGGGCTCATCATTGGAGGAATATGGGATGGGATATGGGCATGGCCTAGAGGAACCTTCGTTAGTTTTTGTCCTGGGCATCTGAGAGCCATGATGAGGACAGCCAGTGCAGAGGAACCTGTGGACTACTCCTAGCTCCTCTGCCCTGGGCTCTCTCTGAGCCAGGCCAGGTCAGGCAGTGTACCTACCTGGGCCTCAGGGTCGATGTGGATCCTGTGCGCCTGAGCCTTGCTGTCATCAGGGGAACTGGGCCAGCTTCTGCTCTCAGGCCTGTAGCAGGAATTGGGATGGTCAGCTATATCTGCCTAACATGCCTAGGAACCAGGATCAAGATGGGGCTGTGCTCTGGGCCAGGATTAGGCCTGTGGCCTGCAAGGAGAAAGATGCTAGCCCAGTACCTTCCCCTGCACCACAATGTATCTGTTGTGGCAAGGAGCCAAAAGCCTGGATCTACCACTCTCCTGGGGCAGGGATGTGTGCTCCCTTCCCTACCAGATGCTGTGGCCTCTCTGGTCTGGTCCTGGAGAGACTAAAGCAGAGACTCTGTAGCTTCCCCACTCTTCTAACCTCTCTGTGGCCTATAGATACTCAACTCAAGAGGCTCAGCTGTGGCAGGGAAAGCCAGGCCTCACACATGGATTAGATAGGAGCCCATCCACTCATCCCTTGGCTATCTATCCGTAAGCCTCTGGCTGGGGCTGGGGGTCAGCTCTTGGGAAAGCAAAGCAGAGGCTCGGAGGGGTGCGCCTTCCCTCCTGCTGCTGCCGCCGGCAGAGTCATCACTGATGTCTGCCCAGCCCAGATGGGAAACAGGCCATTAGGAAATTCCTGCTTCGCCATAGAAACCAAAAGCCAAACACCACTCAGGAGGGAGAAAAACATCGTAAACCTGCCATAAGCAGGGCAGGCAGGCCTTGAGGCTGCAGGCCGGGGGCCCAGCCTTGCCGCTCAGTAGCTCTGTGAGGAGGCAGGCCAGGAGGATGCAGGGGGCCTGGACAGGCAGGAGGGTGTGAAGTGAGGCTCCAGAGGCCAAAGGGAAATAATGTCCCCCAACCAAGAGGCCTCCTGGGGCTTCTCGAGGACTCCAACTGGCCTAGAAGCTCAATCATCCATCTCCCTTTGTCAGCTGAGGGAACAATCTGTCTATAGCTGTAGGCTGCATGGACTCCGCACTTCCTCACTTCTGCCTCTTCCCTGGATCTTTGCAGGCTACATCTCTAACCCACAGCCTTCTGGAGACCCGTGGCATCAAGGCTATGCTATCCCAGGGCAAGAACCCCTTCCCCACAACCTCTGTTTCTCGTCCCCTCAGCAAGGCTCCCAAGTGACTGCACCGACTCACAGCTCTAACTGTGGTTTCTACCTGCTCATAACTCTGCGGGGACATCTTGTGTAGCTATGGCTATTTGGCTTTATATTTCCCTCAAGTGTTGCCCAGAAGGGCAGTACAAGCCTAAGGTCTATAGGTCAGAGGGTACAAGTGCCAAGAGCCATGAGGGTGGCCCAAGGCATGAGATAAGAATGAAGGGCTTAGTCCAGTCATGGTTAGCCCCCTCCCAGGCCTCCATTTCACACAGGGTAGGTGGCTTCCTGTGCCTATCTGTAAACCAAAAACAAGAACCAACGGTTGGGCTGTGTAGAAGCACTTTGGACTACACACAATGGACAACAGAACTCCCTCAGTGACAGGACTGAAGTTGATGCTAGAAAGATTCTGGAACTATAGAACATACCCAAGAAGTGTGTGTTAGCTCAGATTCTTGGATGCCTGGCTTTGGCGCCAGACAAAACAAGCGTAGCAGAGAAGCTGGGCCTTTCCTAAATGTTTTACTCTGTGGGAAGTCAGGGGTAAGGGGTTTACAGCCCTGTATACATAGAGGACAGTAGGGAAGCTGGTCTGGGTAGAAATCCAGGAATGGGAATTCAGAGTTGCTCATTCTAGCCAACTCACCAGGCTGATCCTGTGCAAAGCCCATGTTGCAGGTGGGAAGGGGTCTTTAGGGACCAGGCATAAGACCCAGGCATAGGTCCTGGCATAGGAGACAGGATAGTGAATAGAATCAGAGGCCTTGCAGGTGGGAAGGTATCCAGGAGAAGGAATGTTGGGCCAGAGGGTCAACAGGGCCCCATGTCTTGATCCCCCAGAGTCTGTATGTATGAAGGATGGAGACAGGAGCTGGAGGGCTAGACTTGAGTTTTCACTCTGACTGAGCAGGCCTGGTACCTCATCACCATTCAATGCCCAGATCACAAGCAGTCCCCACTTTAGAGGTGAGGAAGTGCAGGGCTCAGAGAGTAAAGTTCCTACTGTAGGACAGCATGGTTCTCAAGGGCAGAGGGGCACTGGAACTCATCTCTGTGACTGGGGAGAATATTCTCTGTGTTCCATGACCAGATGACATTCTGCGACTGCAATGCTCACAGCTCAACAGGTCAGTGGACCCCCTGTGCTCCTTCCATGACTGGCTTGGAACAAATGAGCATGGAAGGAAGGAAGGAAGGGGGACCTCCACCCGGCCACCCTCCCCTGACATCATTCTCTCTGGGAATCTCCTGACTCAGGCTGCTTGTGAGCCTCCCCAACTCCACTACCACCAGGGCTGCCCTTGTTCACTACAGAAGCAGAGCCGGAGGTGAGTCAGGGCCCAGGAACCCAGCCAATTGGGGAGGCCTCAGAGGCCGCTTGTGGGCAAAGCAGTGCTGACACTTCCCCCAACCAGCCGCCCCTCAGTCTGGCAGAGGGTGATGAACGTGATCCTATTTTATGGGAAAGGAAACCCAGGCTCATGGAGGTCATCCGGGTACCTAAGGTCCCAGAGTCTGACTTAGGATCAGGTCTGCTGAACTCCCAGGCTGGGATGTCCTTGCCATGTGCCAAGGAGAGTGTATCAGGTCTTGGACTTGCAGCTGAGTCCACTCAGGGCCAAGGGCACAGTCAGGGGGTCCTGACCCCAACCTGGACCTGCTTACAGGTCAGGTACAAACAGGGGTTACCTCACAAACCTTCTCACCGTGTTTAAAGGCTCTGAGCCAATGGATCACCTCCCGCCCGGCCGGCTGTAAGGCATGGTTAGCCGTGCTGCGGTGTGGGGAAGTTTCTCCCACACACTTCCACAGGGGGTCGTGGAAAGTCCCTGCTAGCAGTGAACGTGGCAGAGCTGAGCAATTATGTCTGACTTCTCTGGATCCAGGCAGGGGTGGGGAGACTGCATTTAGCAAGGATTAGGATGACCGCCTGGCTCAGCTGACTAAAGACCAGGACCTGAGCAAGGCAGAGGGACTGGAGCTTTCACCCTGCCATAGGTGGAGTGTGATGACCTCCTAGGCTCCCCTTCATGATGGGTTTCACAGCATTACACATGATTTGTGGCAGTAAGCTTGTTCCAAATTTAACCAGAGCAGAGGCGTGGACCATGGTGGATATAGTATAGGCAGGGCAGCTTGGCTGGCAGTCAAGTAGAAGAGTCTTCAGGAATGAGACAGACTTGAGGTCAAATCTGCTTTTCCACTGCCTTTCTGGGTGACTTTAAGCAACCTCTAATTTTTCTGAGCCTCAGCCATCTTATCTGTAAAACGGGGCTTACATTAAAGTTACCTTTATAAGTAGATTTGAGGGTAAATGAGTTGTTGCACACAAAACTGCTTTCAAAGAGTTATCAAACTGGTCACTTGGGGCAGGAGAAATGACAGGTGTAAATGTTCTAGAGGTGACTCAATCTCTTACATCTGCTGCCTACAACATCTGCCATAAGTGCCCAACACACTTCTAGCCTTGAGTTGAAAGGAGCTTCTTCTGTCCTAAACAGTGCCCTCCAGGCCCCCGTGAAAGTGCTGCCCCCTAGGGCTGGGCCTGGCTGGGTGCCTTGGAGTGGAGAAGCCGTTTTGAGGCCCAGCTCACACCTAACACTGGCCACCCATACCGTCCCTACTCGCTCCTCCCAACCTCTGGCCCACCCTGCCCTTTGTGTACCTGCTCACAGAGAGTGTGAGGTGATCGTGGCAGCCTTTGATGCGGTTCTGGGCCTCCAGGTGTGTCATGAGCTCTGTGCTCTCGCCATTGATGGCCTGGATCAGGTCCCCTGGGCACAGGTCTGCCAGGGCAGCCTTGCTACCGGCATGGACCTGTAGGCAGACAAGCCATATGGTTGGCACAGTCATTGTGTGGCCTTTTACTCCAGACCTCAGAACCTGGCCAGCGTGGCCTCACTGCCGTGTGACCAGGGGTGGGAAAACCAAGAGGTTGGTGGAGGTCCTTGTGTGGCCTTGTTGCAGTCTGTGGTTTTAAAAACCTCAACTCCAGCACCTAGAGGCCAAGTGGGGTGTGAAGGTTTATAAGAAGGATTTCATCTAACCTGGGAAAAGTGGGATGTCACTTTTCCAATTTGCATATGTACCCGAAGACAAGTAAAAGACGCACAGGGACATACATGCTCACAGATATATACAGAGCATGGACATGTCACAAATGTTCCACACAGACAGTGCCCCACTCAGCCAGGCTGTATAGCAGCTCTTTGACCCCACTTGCTATCTTCCCTCCCCTCCACACCACACATTCACCTCCTACCCACCAGCTGCCCAGCCCATCTGAATGCATGTAGGGCACCCACAGGCACCAGCTAGTGCCCATCTCCAGGCTTCCACAAATGCTGTTCCCTCTGCCTGCAACACTCTTTTCTTTGACTCCCAAACCCTACATACTAGCTTCCTCCTGCCTCTTTAAGTCAGAATTGAGGGCGCTTCTCTGGGAGTAACCCGTGTGTCCCTATTACCACTTCCCCCTCATATTGTTCATGTTAGTATGGGGAGGTGAAGTTCAGACCAGAGTCCTTCAATTCCACTGGCCAGCCTGCACTCTGCAGTCACAATCCTATGTCCACTTCCCCCTGTAGGACATCTCAGTGTCACTACTGACCCCACACAGGGTCAAGCAGTGTTCACATTTGGAGACTCCTACAATGCTGGTCATCTGATAAAAAAAACCACGTGGGGAAGAAGTAGGGACAGAGTCACAGAGAGACCTGAGTAAGCAATCCAGGGGAATTCAGGCAACAGGAAGTCTTCACACTGTCTTGTCCCAATGCAGCCCTTGCAAATAGACTGGAGGCCCCCTCATCCTTACCCAGCCTTTCCAGCCAGTGCCTCACCACGGCACAAGAGCCTCCATGACCTTGTTGTATTAGTCAGGGTGGGAGCTCCTGGAAGCCCAGCCAGGCTCAGCTCAGCCAGTTCCCAGTAGCGAGTGGACAAAACGGAGTGCTGGCAGCTCCTTGGCTAGCGGCCTGGTGTGGGCACTGCCCAAGCTGACCTGCCCTGAAATAGGCTGCCTCAAAGAACATTCCTCTCCTGAAGCATAACCCTCAGCCCACCATTAGTGTTCACTTGAAGAGCCTGGGCACCTGCACGATCCTGTCCTCCCATGGCAGGTGCCTGCTGGGCACCATCCCATCCTCTTCTCAAGGCCCTGCTCTGTGCCAGGGCCTGGGCTCAGCACTTTAGCCAGAACTAGCTCACAGCAACCTCTCATTCACTGGTGTGGCAGAGGCTGTTCTTATTCCTATTTACAGGGGAAGAAAGAGGAATTTGGAGCAGGGACACCTTGCTCCAATCCCCTCTGGAGAGGAGTCTTCTTCCTCAGGGGGTGGTTAGCTGCAAGATGACTCAGCCAGCACAAGGGGTGCATTCAGGCCCCTGTAGGCGGAGGAAGTTCTTGAAAGCAGGGGTGGCTGGGATGCAGCCAGCTCTGTTGAGCTAGGGGAGTTCTGGTCAGAGAGGGCATGAGGCCAGGAAACCGTGACTCTCCCAGCCGCCTTTACACACATTGTCTCATTAGTTCTCAAGGCCAGCCCATTTCCCAGATGAGGAAACTGAGGTCCAAAGAAGTATAGAGAAACGCTTAATTGATAAATGGCCAAGTCAGCATTCTAACCCAGGTCAACTGATTCCAAATCCAAGCCTATATTCTGCACCACTGTGTTTTACTACAAAAAGGGAGGAAGGGGAAAGAGTGTCCAAGGAGAGAAATGCTATTCCAGGTAGAAGGAACAGCATGTATAGTGGCTCCACAGGGAGAAAAAGAAGGAGGCTTGTGTGGCTGGAGCATCATTAGTAAGAAGAGAGTGGAAGAGATGAAGTCAGAGAAGAGGCAGGGACCAGATTTTGCAGGGCTTTGTAGGCCCAGATGATAAGCTGACAATTCTAAGTGGTTGGGAACCACGGAGGGTTCTAAGCAGGGAAGGACAGAATTGAATTCAAGCTGATCCCTCTAGCTGTTACACACAGGATAAACAGAAAGAAGGGAAGACAGGAACAGTGAGGTTAGGTAGGAGGTTGAGACATGAATTAGCCCCCTCACCTATGACAGCTACATTCTGTCCCTGCCCCACCCAGCCCAGATGCTGTATTAGACTAGGAGCTACAGAGGGCCATATGGTCCCATACAGCCACAGTAAGATCCAGACAGGCCTAGATTCCTGTCCCTACTATGCTTCTCTGGGTACATTACCTGATTCTCTCCATGCCACAGTGTCCCCATCTACAATGTGAGTCCAGAGGCAGTCCTTACTTCTAAGGGCTATTGTGAGGACAATGTGAGACAATGAGGGCATGTGAAACTTCCACTGCAGACTGGGCATATGGTGGGGCTCATTCCAGAAACTGGTTGCTGGGGAGGTGCTGGTACCAACACCCATTGGGTGGGGCCTGGCACACTGCGGATGCTCTGGAAAGGCCAGCAGTCATTATGGTTTGTCTGTGGGGAAGGAGGCCTGGACAATGTTCTTGGGGATCCCTGAGGCTTCCTGGGCCAAGACTGTAAACCCCCAGACCTGCCAGGCAGCCAGCTTCTTCCCTATAGCCCTACATGAAGTTGTCCATTCCTACTTCGTTCTGGGTGAGGAAGGTCTGGAAGCTCAGGAAAGGCTGGATCTTAAGCCCCCTTGGTGAAGACACACCCACATATCATCAGTCCCTGTAGACTTGCTCCCAAGGTACCTGCTAGGCAAGCTGTGGCCTGTGCCTCCCCAGCCCTGTAAATCTTCCCAGATCCCACCCAAACCCAGGCTCAGTCATCCTGGCTCCTTGGGCCTCATCTGCTGCTATGTGACTTGGGGGACATGGAGGGCGGGGGCTCTTTCTGGTAAACCCCTCTTCCAGACTGCCTGCCTGCCAGGGGCCTGCATCCTGATCAGCGCCAAACAAGGCCGCTGCTGCTGCTGCTGCTGTGACGTGTGGAGGCCTTTCCTCCGCAGGCAGGCAGCAGCGCGTGGGCAACAGATGTCTCAGCTCCCTGCCGCCTGCGGCCGTCAGCAGCCGCCACTGAGCTTGTCAGCGGCCTCACGCCCAGGGTGCCTGGCCTGCTGGCCGGCCTAGCACCCCACCAGGCCTCCCCTGTGGACACACAGCATGATCTACACAGGCAGACACAGACACAACAGCACACATGCATGTGCACACACACACACACACACACACACACACACACACAGAAGGGATCTCTCAGGGAAATGGGAGATGAAAGGCTCCTGGAAGTGTTGAAGGCCCACCTCACTCAGCCTCAGGGACCTGGCAGTGAGGACAGATGTGGGAAGCCTCCTAGGACAGCTGGTCCTGCCTGTCACCCTGGCCCCCAGAAACAGGATTCCATGATTCCATGCTCCACCAGTGTCTATCCCCTTCCAAGAACTGGAAAGAAGTCTCTGAAACTGGGCCCAGCCCCCAGAGCAAGAAGAGGCAGAAGGGTGGGTGAAGGTGGATCTTAGTTCCCCTTACACAAGTCCCAAAGATGAAAGCAGCCTCTGTGGGGGCAAGGAATGCCCTCAGATGATCCCAGGTCCATCCTGTTCCCTCCAGAGTGAGAGCCACCAATCACTCAATCCTCTCTTCTGCCCCCACCCCTAACAAGGGAACCTGGGCCAGGACCCTTTGTCTCCTGGGCACCCCCTGCAACAGGACCTAAGTCTGCTCTCTGCTCCTCTGTCCTCAGACCAGCCATCTCCCCATGGTTGTGCCCCCACTTTTCCTCCTCTGTCTTAAGCCCAGGTCAAGGCATGGCCCTGGGAACCTTGAGGAAGGGGGCTGAGGTTGTCTTGGCCAATGGCTTTGTGTTGTCCTTTAAGGAGAAGTTCTTACACCCTCATAGTCAAATCTCCCCTTTTGCTGGAAGCCAAGAATTCCTCCTGGTCACTTCCCTCTAAGGTGACTGAGGTCACAAAAGAAGCACTGCCTAAAGATCAGAGTAGGGAAGTGGATGAACTTTTCTTAGAGAAGAGCTCAGACCTCCCTGGGGTCACCAGTTCTTCTGCAGGGGCCCTTGACAGGGGAAGGGGGGACCCACAGTCACTTCGCCCAAATCTCAGGCGGGTTTAGGTCTAACTCAGGAGAGTTTCTGGGCCTCTGTGGATCTGTCCAGATTCCTGGCCCATGTCTGCGGGTCCTTGCCCGACCCTCGGTGACACCCCCTAAAGGACAGCAGCGTGGAGGCTGGCGTGTGAACCTTGGGGGAATCTCCACTCCACAGGGTGAGCAGGCCCAGCGGGAAGGGGGGTGGGGCGGAGCTGCCCTGCCTGGAAGCAGCCTCTACCGCGTGCGGTCCCGGGGCCAACCCTCCGCTTTCAAGTCTTGGACACGTCGGGGATCGGGTCCCGATTGGGGGACTGCAAGACTGGGTCTCCCATCCGGGGCCGCCCCGCCGCCCCGCGGCCGTCGGACTCACCCGCGAGATGGTGAGGGGCGCGCTGAAGTCTCGGCCGCCCACCAGGCGGAAGCCCCAGGGAGAAGGGCCGCGCAGGGTCACCGAGTGGGGCATCGCGGGCCGGAGCCGCAGCCGGAGCCGGAGCCGGACACCGAGGAGCCGCCGCCTGGCCGCCGCCGCCGCCTGCCTGGCCGCCGCGCCCCGCCCCCGGCCCGCCCGCCCGTGCCCCCCTCCGCCCGGCCCCCGCCCCCGCTCCTCGCACGCCCGGATTGGCCCCGCGGCCGCCGACCCTCCCACTTCGGGGGGCTCGGAGGACGCGCCCCTCAGCCTCGGCAGCCTCAGCCCGGCGCCCCCACCCGCTTCTCAGAGACCCCGGGCTTGGGACGGCCCCGACGTCCGGGATCCCGTCTGGGCCTGGGATCTGCGCCCCGCAGACCCGAGCCCGGCTGCGGAAGCTCGGGCACAGACCCTTTGAAGTCGCTTCTACGGGGCGGAGCGGCGCCCCAGCCTGGAGAGGAATAGGGGGGCGGGGGGCGGCCCCGATGGGGGATGGGACAGAGCCTTGATCAAACCTCTTCAAGGTCCTGGCAGGCAAACCTGCAAACCCATCTATCTGTGTGAGGAGCCCTCAGAACACAGAGCACTGATCTAGGAACCCTGGACCTGAGCAGACTGGCTGGGGACACAGAGCAGGCAGCGGGTCTTATAGAGGTAGAAATATAAAGGCACCCAAACTAGTTTGGGGAGCCCAGGAAGGCTGCGTGGAGAAGGTGACCTCTAATTTGAATCAGAGAAGCAAGGTGCTCTGTCTTTCCAGGTGTCCCTGCTTCCTTCAGAACAGTAGGGTTGTTTCTTGCCACCAGCTTCTTCCAGGCCATCTCCCTGTCTGGACAGCCCCCTCCCTTCCTCCTTTGCAAGGAGCCTTGTTTCTCCAGGATTCCAGGGAAAGGAGATGGCTGGAGTGGTGACAGTGGGAATATATGCAGCCTTTCACTTGGGAACCTTCTCTTCCCAACTGCTTTCCCCCCATTCCCAATCATGTCTTCCAAGGATGTCCTTGAACATCCTCTGCAGGTGCCATGGTTTGGCCAGAGCCCTGCCTACCACTCTCTGGGCACCTCAGTCTGGCTACATCAAACATTAGCTTCTCCAGACCCTAATTTAGCTAATATTCTTGACCACCCTGTATACCCTCTTAGCTAAGCTGTTCTCCAGATGCTCACAGGCTGGGGCAAGATGGGTCTACTTGATCTCAAACACCCAGCCCCCCAGCCCCCACCCCAAGAAGAAGGACAGCTTGAGATGTACAAATCTAGGGCAGTCCAAGGAAGGGGAGCCCTCCATGGTAGAATGTGGATGCCTTTCTGGAAGGCAGGGTTCTGCTACCTGTACAGCTGGGAAGAAACAGCATGGATGATGTGTGTGGCAGTGGTGTGTATTTTGGGGGGCAGTGGTATACATGTGGGAGTAAGTTTGGATCCACAAAGCACCAGCCATTGGGCTTTCAATACTGTGGAAGGTATTTGCTCAGTGCCATGCTGACTTGGATCCCCTGTAGACAGAGGCAGAAGGGTCAGGACTTACACTCCACTAAATGGGGTGGAATGGTGGAACTATCACTTCTCATTGGTTGTCCCCAGGATTGAGTGTAGAGCATGGTCTGTAGTAGAGGGGATCCTCAAGTCTATGGGAATTTCCACCTAATACACCCCATTCTGGAATCCCTTCTCAGATGTTGCTTGCTTCTCCCAATTTAGACATCTCTAGGGCCTGCCAGGTGCCTGTCCCCCATCCTGAACTTCTCTCATTATCTATTTACTTCTCTCTGGGGGGGGGGGGGGTGTGACGCCCTTTCCAGAAGGGGTACTCCTAAATATGACTGTCCTGGCTCTTAGGTCTCTGAGCAATGTAATCTATCTCCAAAGGCTTCTCTCACAGGGTTAGAGATGGAGGAGAAGGAGGAGTCTAGAATCTGGTACCTAAACATTCCCATCTCATTGTCTGAGCACCTTGGAGTGATACAGGATGTTCAGTTGTGTGCCAGTCATCCTTGGGTTATTTTGTTTTTGGTACTGGAGATTGAACCCAAGGGCACTTTATCACTGAGCTACATCCCCAGCCCTTTTTTATTTTTTCATTTTGAAACAGGGCCTCGCTAAGTTGCTTAGGGCCTCACTAAGTTGCTAAGGCTGGCCTTGAACTTGTAATCCTCCTACCTCAGTCTCTTTGAGTTGCTGGGATTATAGGCATATGCCACTGCACTTGGCCACTTGGTTCTTGACATTCTCGACTTACCAAGAACACCAGAGGCCCACTACTGACAGTGTCCTCCCAGAGGAGAAAAGTCCCTGGCCAAGATGTGTTCCTGGATGTTGGGGATAGTCCTTCTTAGGGACCTGACTGGGCCCACTCCTGAAGAACTCTGAGTTGGGGACAGCAAGTCAAATAACCTTCAGGCCCTATGGCTCCTCATATTCTTCTCCAAAACTTTCTCTGGGAAGCCCCTAAGATTTCCTTTCACCCTTGAATGGTCTTTGTCCTGGGGGATTGCTGTGTTGCTGAGTCCCCATTGTGTTGGGGTACCAAGTTAAAGTCAGTCATAGGGACTGGGAGCCCTGTTTAAAGTGGGAATGGGTGGTGGCCCATCATGCCTCACTTCTGCCATGACCTTCATGTGTTTGCTGCACACCCCACCTGGCATCTCTGCCACTGGGTATAACCAGTTTGCTCATTTTATGCCTCTTCCTTCCTTCAATAAGTGTGTATTGAGTGTTCTCCATATGCCTAGGCACGTACCTGCACAGAGCATCTATGAGGTCAGGGGCTATGTCTATCTTATTTATTTATGTTTCCCCAGCACCCAGCAGAGAACTTGGCATTTAACATTGTTATTAACAACATTATAACTGTTATAGGAATTATTATCTTAGCCCAACCCTTGGCCATGATCCAGGGAGAGGCAGGGAGGAATGAGGGTGCTTAAGTGGGTGAAGACTTTTGCTCCAGCTCTTTGAGGCCTCACTTAGTGGTTTTGTCCTTTGGGGAGCCTCAAAAGGCTCAGGGCATGATGCCCAAGCCCTTTGTTTGTGGCCAGGTCTGTCCAAGGTCAGGAAAAACTACAATGCTCTTTCCTTGATAGGCAGGCAGGGCTGGCAGGCTCCACTAGAAGCAGACACCCTTGGGAGATGCCCTTGGGTTTGTGCTTAGGGAGAAGGGGAGGAGAAAAAGGGGTGGGACAGGAAAAACCTCAGGCTGAGGGCAAGACCAACTTAGGCTGTCCAGGGTTAGATGCAGCCTTGGGTGGGGTTGGAGTAAAGCTCAGAGGGCAGCCCACACTTAAGGGACCTTCCTGTGAAGTCCAAAGAGTTCAGATGCTGACCTGCTCCACCCCAGCCCAGTGGCCACAGGTCTGTGGGTGGAATCACCCCATTCAGATTTTTTTTTTTTTTTAGTTGTAGATAGACACAATACCTTTATTTAATTAATTTATTTTTATGTGGTGCTGAGGATCAAACCTGGTGCCTCACATGTGTTAGGCAAGCGCTCTACCACTGAGCTACAACTCCAGCCCCTGAGCCTATCCAGTTCAGATTCAACTCTTGGAGCCAATACATCTGTCCTTCAAGTCTTAACCCCTTCCCCCAGCCAAAAGCCTGGATTCCAAGGAGATTTGCATCCTTGATGGGGAGTGCCCTCTTCTTGGCATGCCCAGTCCATAGTACTGACCACTCCAGGGGTCCAGAGAATGACCAGAGGAGAGATCTTAACCAGCCCCCACTTCGGTGTGGCCTGTCTCACCCAGCTCCTGGTCCCATGGTCTCTGTCTACCCCAGGATATGCTATCCCAGAGGCCTGCTGGTCAATGTCAGGGGTTGGTGGGTCAAGGACAGAGAGGACAGCAGTATGAAAGGGCCCAGCTGGATGGGAGAGGATGTTTGTGCCTTCTTCTCGATTACAATGGGTGATAGGGAGCCAAGGCAGGCCCTATGCAGGTTTGGAGACTCTGCAAGGGGTAGAGGCAACCAGAAGCAGGTGTACCAGGCAACATCCCAAAGTGGATCAGCGTGGCACAGCCCGTAGTGGTGGGGGAAGCTGATGCCTCTTGGGAGGAGAGGACTCTGTCAAGGAGGCAACAAAGCTGGCCTTTAAGTTGTGTCTGGTTCAACAGAACACACAGGGGAGGGCATGTCTGAGACAAAGGAGTTTCCCTGTTCCAGTCTTGCCGACAAACACTTACTTTAAGTGCCTGTTGTGTGTCCGATCTAGACACGGTCAACTAGACTTGGTGTGTGGTAGGGGTGGCATCTTTATGAGGGCCGAGATGTTGGAGGCTCTGAAAGGAGCCAGTCTCCCCGGATCCAAACAGGAACAAAGCTGATTCTGCCAACTGGGGCCTAGTTACTGGCTCTTAGCCAGATTCAAGGGCAGATACAAAAGCAAATGCAATTCTCTTCAGGAAACTGAGCCTGGAGGCGGGGTGAGTGACCGCCCCAAGCTCACACGATTTTAAGAGGTAGATCTGGGGCTTAGATCCCGTGTGGGTACCTTCGTGCCAGGCTAATTGCACCAGGGACTAAATGTGCCTCAGCCATACTTCAGTGCCCAGCAGCACCCCTGTCAGACCTGCCCTGTCTCTGCTTTCACAGAGAAAACCAGTCTGCTCTGGGACCCAACAAAGGGTTGTCAGGTGGCAGGGCGGGGACAGGTTTACCCAGCTGAGCCCAGGGAGGCCCTGGCCCTGAGGCCTGGGAGTAGAAGGGTGTTGGAAGGAGTGGCCTCATGCAGCAGGGAGGCAGCAGACAGGTGGGAGAGCCAGAGGTGGCTTAGCTCAGCCCAGACAAGGAGGTGACAGAACAGGCTGTTGGCTGTGGCAATAAGGCTCATGTAATGGAGTGTTGTGCAACTGGGGCCTCAGGAAAGCAGCTTGCAAAAGCACCACAGCCTCTCCCCTGCCTCGAGGAGACCCCTGTCCTTTCATCCTCCCACTTCTCATTCAGGCTAAAGGGTGCAGGCAGTCTGCCCAAGATCACCCAGCCTCCCCAGCATCTAATGTTTCAAATCTACCTATAAACCTTGGATAGAGGCCCAACCCAGCAGTTCATAGTTTTGCCACTTCCCCTGGCAGTAGGAGGCTTCCCTCAGCCCAGCCATACTTGCCTCTGTGAGGAGAAGGTACATTCTTTTACAACTCTGGTCCTCCAGGCAAAGCCGCAGAGGGATCGGGGAGTGCTGGGATATTTGCTCACTTTGTGCCCTGGATGTTCTTGGCCTTGGCCTGACCATCACCATTTCATCACCAGATGAAAGCAAGGGTTCAGGATCCCTCTCAACCCAGGAGAGAGCGAGAGAGAGAGATACTTCTATGAACACAGATGGAGCTCTACCAAAAGTGCTAGGATGACAAAGACAGCCTTAGTCACTGGGGCTCCTCACACATCACCACTCATAGGTCTGCTGGGCCCAGATTCCTGCCACTGCTGTAGCCTTGCCCCATTGCACACATCCACAGACACACTCAGCATTGGCCTGGCCAGGACAGTCTGGTCTCAGGCGTGGGTACCTTCCTTCCTCCTCTTCCTGATCACTAGAACTGACCACTAGGGCTACTCAGATGGCTGGAGAGGTCCAGTTCTCAGTAAAGTGAAATGCAAGAAAGCAAAAAGAGTGTTTTGAGAGTTATGGGAACATGTTATTTATACTTTGTCCCTTTGTTCATTTACTCAACAGACTGTAGTGAGATAGATCCTCATGTGTTCCAGCACTGTTTTAGACCCAAGTGTGGAATGATTGAGTCTTTTTCTTTTTTCTTTCTTTCTTTCTTTCTTTTTTCTTTTTTTTTTTTTTTTTTTTTTGGTGGCACTGGGGATTGAACCCAGGGGTACTCTACCACTGAGCTACATGCCTGGCCCCTCTTAATTTTTTTTTTTTTTAATTTAAGACACATTCTCATTAAGTTGTCCAAGCTGACCTTGAACTTTCAATCCTCCTGTCTTATCCTTCAGAGTTATTGGGATTGCAGGCATGTGCCACTCACTGATCCAGGCACGATTAAATCTTTGTGATGCACATCCAAAATATATTGCCTCATTTGGAAATAACTTTGAAGAGTTAAATTTCCAGACTCCTGGCCTTTATTCGCAGGAGGGACCCTCATGTTCCCCATTGTCTATGATTTTCTCTCATTGGTTTAGATCAGTCCTCTGTTCGCTGCTCCTGAGGGGTTATGGGGACTGTGAAACAGATTGGCAGAAGTAGTGAAGTCTGCCACAGGAATCTGACTAGCCTTGGCCTGTTTCCAGCCCACTTTCCCTGCCCATCCTTCTAAACTTTTATAGGTGGCCTTCTCCCTTATAGTTGTTGGATTCTAGGCAGAGGCTGCACCTCCCAGGCAGAAGGCCACACCTCCCCAGGTACCCTGTGAAAAACTACAGCTCCCAGGATCCTCAGCGTGACCAAAAACCTGACCAGCAAGTCCCTTGTCCACTACCACTACCTCCCCCCATGACCTCTGCTGGCCTATAGGACAAGGACTCACTCCAAGGGGGTTTTATGGCCCCTACTCTATTTAAGCCAGCCCCAGACTGAACTCTGCCCTGTTCCTGCCGCCTTTTGTTCCTGCTCTCTCCCTGTTCCTGCCGCTCTCTGCTCCTGCTCTCCGCTCCCGCGTGCTCCAGCTCCCGTCTGTTCCCCGCGGTTTGTCCCCATCCTCTCCACGTGTTTCTTTGGTAATTCAATAAACCCCTTTCCTTTTCCTATACGACAGTTCGAGCCTCGGTCCCTTCCTGCAAATTCCGCTAACAATAGTACCAGGTCCTTTCCTCAATGATTGGTCTTGGTGAAATGCTCTGCCCAGCAGTGCCCTTTGCTGCCCAGTGGTGACTGAGTCACAGGCTGGCGAGGACCATTCAGGCTGATCTCACCTCTAGGCCTGGCCACTGCACACCCCAACTGTGGCCACCTGGTGTGAGTCTGGATGCTCATGTTGCTGGGAGAATGGGGCAGAGTCATGCTGCTAGAGTCTAGCAGCTGCCAGCTGGCCCAGAGGTCTGGGAACCCAGGTGCAGGGGGCCATGGGGATTAGAGCAGGAAAAGGCAGATCCCGGCCTGTGAGGGTAAAGCTGAGCTGAGGCTGCTGGTGGCTGACTGGGAGAATGGACTGGAGCAGGCCCATGAGTCAGCCTCATATCCTGGGTGGTTATTTTCTTGACTCCCAAGAATCTTCACAATCCTTTCCCATTTCCTCTCCCAAAGCTGGATCCATAGCTGTACAGATCTGAGCTCAGCAGTGGGGTATGGGAAGCAGAGGTCTCAGAGTGGGTTGGGTTGAAATTCTCACACTATGATGCATCTCTCATGCCCACCCACAATGGCAAAAGCATTAAGCTCCAACCAAGAGGATGCCTGGTCAGATTGTTTGCTACCTGTGAGGTCACCATATTAATGGGAAGATAGACTTGCCTAAGAAATAATGGGACTGTGCCTTTACCACACGAGAAGCCAGATTGTTCCAAGAAAATGTGAAAGGAGAGCTGTTCTGTGCTGAGTTAAACTAGAAGCTGTCCATCTCAGGAAGAGGAAGAGAAAATGGCGGATCTGAGTTTGAGATGCAATGAATGTTGGAAAGTTCCCTGCCCACACACGCTGGGACCAACAGGCCCTGAGAAGTAGCTGTACTAGGATTAAGACAAGTTAACTACAAAGAGCTGTGACATCCAGCTTTGAAGCATGAAGTATTATTGGCTCAAAGAATGAGCACAAGCATTCTGAGAACCATGATGTTCCAGAGCCAGAGAAAGATGGAGCTCTTCCATAATGCCCTGTGAAGATTTGTTATTTAAATATCAATAACAGCCCCTTTAAGAAAATGGCAGACCATCTCTTGGTAAATATAGCAAACTGGCGTCCATACTATGCCAAAGTACTGTTACCAACTTAAGGATTTTTTTTTTTTTAGAGTTATAAACTTGTATTAACATTTTAACATTATAAAATCTTTGGGTGTGTGTATGGTGCTAGATCCAACCCAGGGCCTTGTGTGTGCTAGGCAAGTGCTCTACTACTGAGCTGCATCCCCAGCCCTTCAACATTGTAAAACCTAATGACTAAATATTAGACAAAAAGAAATGAATCTTGTGATCAATCATATCAAAAGGTATTTGGTACAATTCATTAGCCATTCACACTAAAACATGAAGAAAAGGAATATTCTTAACATTTTAAAGAATGTACTTGAAAAACTAAAAGCCAGTATTGGACCTAACAGTCTAGAAATTTCCATTAATGTAAAAATTCAATGTCTCTTTAATTACTATTGTTCAGTGTTGACTCTAGAGGTTCTAACTAGGATGATAAGGTGAAAAGAAGAAATAAGGGATTAGTGAAGGGAATAAGCAATAAATAATAGAAAGTGGCAAAATGATCATTATTGTGGATGCTAATGATTTTCCCTCCTTGACATCCAAGAGAATCAATTACAAAACTATTATGACTAATAGGGTGATCTGGTCAGAGAAGAAAAAGATAAATTTGTGTATGCATGTAGAGTTTAATAGCTTTTAAGACTGTTAAGTCATAAGTAATTAAAAATGAAATTAAAACAATTTATGAGGGCTGGGAATATAGCTCAGTTGTAGAGCACTCAGCCTGCCCGAGGCCCTGGTTTCCATCCCCAGTGGCACAAAAAACAAAACACAGTTTACTTTTCACAATGAACAGTAAAATGTAAAAATATCCAGAAGTGAATTTAGTGCACATCAAAGGCTTATAAAAGTAAGATAGATTTAAAAGAAGACAAAATAAATGGTGGCATATGCCATGCTCCCAAAAAACTTAACATTCTAAATTTATTAATAGATAAATTCAATGTAATTCCAATCAATTTATTTGGATGAGAGAAACTGACAAGATGATTCTAAAGATCAACTGAGAAAGTAAATATGGAAGAAAAAACAAATATTGTAATAAAAGACTTAAAGATGAGATTTGCCCTATAGTCATCAAAGCATATATTCAATAAATCTAAAATAATTAAGCACATGATAGCATAAGAAAAATAAATATATCAATGAGATAAAAAGAGAATCCGTAGCATGGGATTCAGAAACAACTTAATTCAGGGATAAAGGGTAGAGTTCATTCAGGAAATCATGTGGGAGAAATTTGTTAGCTATTTAAAAAAAACAAGGTGGGCTGGGATGGTGGCTCAGCGGTGGCGCACTTGTCTGGCATGTGTGCGGCCCGGGTTCAATCCTCAGCACCACATAAAGAATAAATGCAATACATTGTGTACAACTAAAACAAATAAATAAATATTTAAAAAACAAGGTTATAATCCTATTGTTATATAATTTTACCCACTATAAAATGCCTTCCAAGTGGATTCATGATCTATTTCAATTTTTGCAATGCAAATGTTTTCATAAGCTAGTCATATATTTAAACTCAAGAAAAGGGCTGATAAAAATATGGATAAATATTTTTATAATCTTGGGGTGGGAAACATTTATTTTATAATATAATACTTCATTTTTCATAGAACTAGAAAAAACAATCATGAAATTCATTTGGAAAAATAAGAGACCCAGAAGACAAATACTTCGAATGTTTTCCTTTTACACACAGATGAAAACCATGAAAGAACTGTGTTGGAAACTGTTGATAGTTTTTTCTGGGGATGATGTTTCAGGACTTGTCCTTTTCCTAGGCTACATATTTTTATAATGTTTTAATTTCATATAAACAAATTTGTATTATCTCATAACTAGAAAAATGAAGATAAGAAAGAAGAAATAAAGACAATAAAAGGATACATGCCACCTCTTATATAATTTAAGAACTATACAATAATATATTTCAATTTATCACTCCCTTCTTGGTGCTAGAGCTTATATGCATTTACCTCTGTGTATATTACAAACTCTTTCATAAATGATTATTTTTGCTTTAGACAGTCAAATGCCTTTTAAATAATTTAAGAAACAAAAAATCCTATCTTCTATACATTTGTTATATTTACTGTTAGTCTTTTTGTTCCTTTGTTTACAAATGAATTCCCATCAGATATCATTTTCCATTAGCCTTAAGAACTTCCTTTAACATTTCTAGTACTGAAGATCTACTGGTGATGAATTCTCTCAACATTTTTTAAATCAAAAAATATCTTTAGAGATGGGGTTGTAGCTCAGTGGTTGAGTGCTTGCCTCACATCACATGTGTGAAGCACTGGGTTTGATCCTCAGTACCACATTAAAAAAAAAAATAAATAAATAAATAAAGATATGTGTCCATCTACAACTAAAAAACATTTTAAAAAATCTTTATTTTTCATTCCCATTTTAAAGATAATTTCCTTGGATATAGAATACAACATTGACTCTTTTTTTTCCCTCACAGCATACTTAGTATTTAATATTATCAGTCCATTATTTTCTGGCTTGCATTACTCCTGGTAAGAAAGAAGTAGTAATTCGTGTCATTGTTTCCCTTACGTAATATGTCTTTGTTTTTTCATTGCTTTTAAGATGTTCTCTTTGGTTTTAAGATATTTGACTATGATGTGTCTGGATATGGTTTCCTTTGTATTTATGCTGCTTAGAGTTTTATATTGCAAGCTTCTTGGGATGGTGAGTTAATATTTTTTTTTTTGGTGGTGGTGGGGTACAAGGGATTGAACCCAGGGGCACTTAACCACTGAGTCACATCCCAAGCCCTTTATATTTTATTAGAGACAAGGTCTCCCTGAGTTGGTTAGGGCCTTGATAAATTGCTGAGGCTGTGTTTGAACTAGCGATCCTCCTGCCTCAGCCTCCTGAGTCACTGGGATTGCAGGCACGCACTACTGCACCTGTGTGAGTTAATTTTTTTAAAAAATCAAATTTAGAATTTCAGTCACTATAAAAACACATTATTGTTATTATTATTATCGTTATTGTTATTATGTCTCAATTTCTCCCTCTGGGACTTCATTTTATGTATATTAGATTGCTAGAATTGTTTCAAGGTCACTTCATTGGGGCTGTGGGTGTTTTTCAGTCTTCTTCCATTTATATGGTTCCTATTGGCTTAACTGATTTTATTTTCCTGTAGTGTTCAGTCTGCTTGTAAGTCTTCTAGCAAAAATTTCAGTATGTATGTGTTTTCCATCCTATAATTTCCATTTAGCTGTGGCTTATATTTTCATTTCACTGCTGATATAACTCGTTATTCATTTATGACGTCCATCTTGTGATTTAAAATTCTCAAACACATTTATAATAGCTATTTTAAAGTTCTCATCTGCTAATTCCAATATCTGTGTTACCTCTGTGATTATTTTATCCTGGTTATGGATCATATTTTACGTCTTCTTCATATGTCTGGTAATTTTTGACTGTATGTTGGGAATTGTGAAAACTTCATTGTTATGAGTCTGGATTTTGTGGTCTCCTTTTTTTTTTTTTTTTTTTTGTACCGGGATTGAACTCAGGGGCACTCGACCACTGGGCCACATCCCCAGCCCTTTTTAGTATTTTATTTAGAGACAGGGTCTCACTGAGTTGCTAAGTGCCTCGCCATTGCTGAGGCTGGCTTTGAACTCGCGATCTTCCTGTCTCAGCCTCCCAAAGTGCTGGGATTACAGGCGTGCGCCACTGCGCCCGGCTCTGTGGTCTCCTTTAAAGAATGTTTATTTCATTGGGCAGTAAATTTACTCAGGGCTAAATTTGATGCTATTGAGGGTTGGTTTGAGGTTATATTAGGGCAGGTCTAAAAGTAGTGCATACTGTAGGACTAAAGTAGCTCTTAAGATGTGGGCTTTCTAAAGTTTGATTAAATAATTAGGGTGCTCAGAAAGGTCTTTCCACCCTGGCTGATGAGAACAGGGGTCAGCATGGTGTGACCTCTGGAATCCCCATGTAGTTCACAGACTCAGAGAAGTTTCTGCCTGCCAGCTCTCAGGGAATCTTGCCCTTCACTAGTGCAACTTAAACAGAACTTCATGAAGACCACTGTGTAGCTTTCTAGAGCTCCTTCTCTGGGCAGCACCCTCCTCTTAAACACCCTGCCTCATGGATTTCAGCTACTTAAGCATCATCTACTTCTGATCTCTATTTCCTTCACTCAGTGAGACTATTGCTTTCTGCATGGGCTCCACTTCCCTCTGCCATAATTTGGAAAGTGTCCCTGGCAAAGAGCATTGGTGGATGTGGAATTTACCTTGTGTGTTTCCCTTCTCTCAAGGATGAAATTTATCTGATGTCTAATGCCTGCAGTCAGTTGGTATAAATAAATATTTTATCCAGCTTAATAGTTGCTTATGTAGGGAGTAAGGTTATTGCCATTCAGTCTTGGTTGGAACCTAAGAAAAGTTAAAAATTAAAAGAAGAAAGGAGCTGGGCCCAGTGCACATGTAATCCTAGTTATCCCTGGAGGCTGAGGAAAGAAAATCACAAGTTTGAGACCAGCCTGAGAAACTTAGTGAGACCCTGTCTCAAAGTAAAATAAAAAGATTCTCACGATGTAGCTCAGTGATAGAGTGCTTGCCTAGCATGAGCAAGCCTCTGGTTCAATCCACAGGACTTAAAAAACAATAAATAAGCAATGTTTTACAAAGAAGAAGGGAAAAGAAACAAAAATAGCAAACCCTAATTCAGTATGTAGATCTTATATTACAAGTATCTAAAAGTCTGAGCTTCAGCTGAAAGCAGCCAGCTCACTTGGGACCTACCTGTCTTCAGTTCTTTCTAATCTGGCATTGGAATTGGACTAAAGAAAACTTCAGGTTCTAGCCATGATGGTAGACTGTGTCAGACTTATCCACTCACCAAAGGTAATTATAAAAGTTAGACAAAATATATAAAACAGCTATTGGAAGGCATTGGAGAGCAACCAATACAGGTAAGAATTGAGTGTTATGATCCTTGAGAAAAAGAAATAACACATAACAATTCCACATTTACCCTGTTTGTTTGTTTTTTCTTCTTCCCCTACATGCTTTTCACACATTGTTGCGTGAGGAATAAGGGCC